>OX422210.1:328445611-331419778 GCA_949130495.1 Sambucus nigra | reverse complement strand
AGAAAACTTCACCATTCAGACCCGACTTCATGTAATAAATTATGTAGTAAGTGTGATGTTTTTGGACACCAAAACTGTGAGTGCCTAAGGTTTCATAAGAGAAATTCTCAGGTTTAATTTAACTCAAAACTTAGGAGATTTGTTAATAAATCCTCGAACCATTTTAAATCATTTCATTCGGTTTATAAGCCTAGATCCAAGACTAACGGCAACACAAAACCAATAGGAAAATCCTATTCCCGATCTTAATTTAAGGTACAAAATAATTTTAAAACCGTGCCTATTTGGATCCGAAGTGATGATCTATGACCCCAACTAAATTGTTTTCATTTAAAATCTTTTGTGGTCTTAACAACCCTACGCTGTGATATGCAACCTACTGGTTGGTACTTAGATAGTGGTTGTTCGCGCCATATAACGGGGGATGTTACTATATTAAAGGATATTGTCCATTATAAAGGTGGCCATGTTACCTTTGGAGATGGTAAGACCTCCCAAATCATTGGAAAATGCATCCTTAACTATGAGGGTTTACCTAATGTGAATGACGTGTTGTTTGTTCAAGGGATGATAGCCAATTTGGTTTCAATCAGTCAATTTTGTGATAATGGTTGCCAAGTCAAATTTATAAAAACCTCCTGGGATGTGATGATCGAGATAGGAGAGGATTATATAAAAGGTAATCGTACCGCAAATAACTTCTATAAAGCAACTGGTGCTCTGTCTTATAATGTGATACTTTTAGATGATTCTGACTTATGGCATAATAGGTTGGGACATATTAGTTTTTATACTTTAAACCAATTGTCAACATAAGACCTTGTTAGAGGCTTACCAAAAATTAAGAAATGCCCCACTGTTGTTTGTGGTCCATGTCAAGTGAGTAAAATTACCAAATCGCCTCATAAGAAAGTTAAATATGTTAACATCACTGCTCCTCTAGATCTTATCCACGTGGATTTAATGGGTCTAACAAGGACTGTGAGGTTAAATGGAAATTTATGCATTTTAGTCATTGTGGATGATCACTCTCATTTTACATGGGTTGCTTTCATTAAAAATAAGTCAAAAAATTTTAATCACTTTCTCAAAATTCTTACTAAACTAGCGAATGAGAAAGACTCCCAATTAACATGAATTCGAAGTGATAGAGGTGGTGAGTTTAAAGAAACATGAGTTATTGAGTATTGTGATGCCCAAAGTTACTCTCAACAGTTTAGTGCTTCAAAAACTCCCCAACAAAATGGGGTGGTTGAATGGAAAAATAGAGTCATACAAAAAATTGCTAGAGTCCTTATTCATGCTAAGAATTTACCGTTATATTTTTAGGAAGAAGCGTCCATGACTTCCGTTCATATTATTAATCATGTTTACCCCAGAAAAAAACCAAAATGACCCCTTATGAGTTTTGGTTCAACAAAAAGCCTAATGTAAACTATTTTTGAACCTTTGGCTCAATCTGTTATGTTTGCAATGATCGCGAAAAGATTTTTAAATTTGAAGCCAAAGGGGATAAATCAAATT
Organism: Sambucus nigra; assembly: GCA_949130495.1. NCBI lineage: Eukaryota > Viridiplantae > Streptophyta > Magnoliopsida > Dipsacales > Adoxaceae > Sambucus > Sambucus nigra. The sequence continues at coordinate 331,418,254 of OX422210.1, read as the reverse complement.
TTCTTGGCTATTCTCAGAATATTAGGGCATATAGAGTTTTCAATCTAAAAACCAAATTCATTGTTGAGTCCATTAATGTTGTAGTAATTGACAACACAGTTGAGCCTGTTAGTAAAGATCCACCTGTTACTACTGATTTAGACACAAATATTTTAAATATTCCAAATTCAGCAGAAGATGAATCTTTGCCAACTCCAACCCCTATCGTGCCTAACTGGGTTTCAAAAGATTATACCTTTACTAAAATTATAGGAGATATTTTCGTGCCTGTGCGAACTATGAATGAGTTGCATAAAGTAGCTCATATAACTACTTTTGTATCCCTCGAGAAACCAAAAATAGTAGATATGGCTCTTCGTGATTCTTATTGGGTTGATGCGATGTAAGAGGAGCTAGCTCAATTCAAGGTTCATGACATATGGAATCTAGTTACAAGGCCCAAATATATCAAAGTAATCAGTACAAAATGGATTTTTAAAAACAAGACCGATGAAACAGGGATAGTCATTAGAAGTAAAGCTAGACTTATTACACAGGGTTACTCACAAATAGAAGGAATAGAGTGTGATGAGACGTTTGGCCCGGTAACACGTCTTCAATCAGTGAGATTACTTCTAGTTATTGCGTGTCATTTACAATTTAAATTGGTTCATCTGCTTTTCTTAATGGTATTCTATCAGAAGAAGTTTACGTTGAGAAACCCAAACGATTTCAATATCCTAAAGACCCTGATCATGCCTACAGACTTAAAAAGGCTTTATATGGTTTGAAACAAGCTCCTCGAGCTTGGTATGAATGCTTAACTACTTTTTTTATCTTCACGTGGCTTTGTTAGAAGAGGTGCTAATCAAACTTTATTTATTAAGAAGTCTAATAAAAATAATGTTTTAATTGCTCAAATTTACATAGATGACATTGTTTTTGGGTCAACCTCTCAAAATGATGTTAAATAGTTCTCAAAATATATGAACAGTGAATTTAAAATTTCATTTATGGGGGAGTTACAATATTTCCTAGGTATCAAAATAAAACAAAGTAGTGATGGCTTATTTATATCGCAGTCTAAATATGCTAAGGATTTCATTGTTAAATTTGGACTTGAGCATGCTAAAATAACATCTACACCAATGGCTTTAAAAACCTAGTTATCAAAATCTGAAAATGGATCTGATGTAGATCCAACATTATACCGTAGTGTTATTGGTAGTTTGTTATACTTAACTGGTTTTAGGCTTAATATTTAATATATTGTCGGTATTTGTGCGCGGTTTCAATCCAATCCAAAGGAGTTTCATCTTACTTATGCTAAAAATATTTTAAAATACGTTAAAGGCATAATTCAGTATGTGCTTTAGTATTCCAATGACTCGTCAAGTGAGATAGTTGGGTACTCGGATGCAAATTGGGGTGGTAGCATAGATGATTATCATTCCACTTCGGGTGGCTGTTACTATTTAGGATAGAACCTTGTAGGATGGTCTAGTAAAAAGCAGGCTGGTGTTACTTTATCAACTGCCGAATCTGAATATATTGTTACTGGCGCATGTTGTGCTCAACTAATATGGATTAAACAGATGTTATCTGATTATGGTATAATGGAGTCCAAAGTTGATTTATATTGTGATAATAAGAGTGTTATTTGCATAACCAAAAATCCTGTCCAGCATAGTAGGAATAAACATATTAATTTAAGACATCACTTCATTCGTGAGTTGGTAGAATCGAAAGAGCTCATTATAGAAAATAATTCCACCGATAAAGAACTCGCCGATATTTTTGCAAAACCTTTTGATAAACCTAGATTCGAAAGATTGAGACATATGATAGGAATGACCGTACTCGATAATTAGTTTGGGTTTATTCTGTATCTTTATTACTAGATCTCTGAGGTTTTAGTATAAAGATATCTACTAATAACCATTATCTCTTAAAAACATGTTTATTGTAGGAGACGTTTATTTTGCAGTTTATAAGCACTTATTATTTTCTCTTACCATTGTCTAATTAAGCCAAAATGGGGGAGATTTGAGTACATTTTCCTATCTTGTATGTAGATATTATTTCTTACATATTATCTTGTATTATTCTGTTCTGAACATTTATTTTTGCATTTTAATAATTTGGTAGAGCAAATGCTACTAACTTGATTTTTCGGCAGAAAGGTATTTATGTTTTGCACATTTCTCGTTGGTCATCGTCAAGAGTTGAGTCTTTTCTTTTATAGGATAGGTGGGTAGTTAGATACTCTTTTGTATATGATATTTTAGGAATTATTTTTACCGTAGTATATCATTTGATGTACTTAAGGGTTTTGTCAAAATTAGTCCAATAGCGGAGTTTGAAGGCACCTATATAGAGCACACTAAGGGTTTGTTTTTCATGTTGTAGCTATCTAGACCTTCAGCTAGTTGGACTAGAATTTTGACAAAATATTTTTATAATTAGGTTGAGTCTATCCTACCTACGCCAAGCTCTCTATGTCTGTCTAGCTCTCGACTCGGTCCGCCATTTCAGAAAAAGATTATTTCTCACACCCTTTATGGCTCGTAGGATTATTTTTATTCACATAGGCTACACTACACGACACAACACTGCATATCATTATATATTTACTATTGAATGAGCGTGTGTGTTTAAAAGAACTTTTAAAATTGGTTTAAAAAAAATCGAATTTATTAATTTGATTAGAAATTTTTTTCTCATAAATTTCAGACTTAATATGTATACTATTCTTTTTAAATTTAATTCTTATCTCGAGTATGTTATATTTGTGTATATATATTGTTGTTCACATGTAATAGCTATATGTGTTCATGCGTGGTAGTATAATATTAATGTGTAAGGATATAATTTTGTTGTTTTCGATTTTTATACTAAATGAGATTTGATTGTAATAGACTGCTTCCAATTTGATCTTTGGAAGTACCCTACTTGCCTCCATCAGACCTTATAGACATTGGATGGTCACAAATTCAACCTTCTAGGTATTATAGGTTATGGTGATTAGGTGTTATTGTAACAGTTGGTATATACTTCTCCTGTTAACGATATGACCTATCATTAACCTTAGAAGATTTCAGCTTGGCCAAATTTCCCTTGCCTTCGGTCGATAACAATTGCTGAACTTCGCAGTTTTTTTTTAAACGACATCGTTGAGAATGATTTCCAACAGTGACATTTGTTACCCTTTTTACAGCTGGCATCCATTTTTTTATAACACTATGCTGTATGATTTGTTGCAACAGTAATTTTTGAAATGGCTCACAGTTGTCCCTCACTAAAGCTTAAACGACGCCGTGTTTTTAATATCAACCCTCAGTTTATGTTCCAACACCCACGATTTTCTCAAAACCAAAGTTGTCTTTTATACTCTTGTAAAACAACAACGTTTTATAAAACGGGCGAACACTTTTATTCCTTAATGCATCCTAACTGGCACAAAACGTGTCCAAATTTTAAACTGTATATTTGTGTTTCTTTGAAGACCACACGATCAGTTTTTATCTAACGCTAAATTTATTTTGTGTCAATCCTTGTGACACCTTTTTGGACTAATCAGTGCACACCCATTCTCTCTATAAATACAAGCACTTTGGGTCTCATTTTTAATAACCGAGAAAAATAATTTTGCACCTAAATTTTGCCAAATTTTTTTGAGAGAGAGTGTTTATACACTTCGTGTTTTCAAGATATATTTTCTAAGTGTGTTTTTTGGGAATTTTTTTTATTCATTTCAATATACTTCAAAGGCTTGAGGTTCGTGTTCGTGATGACTTTTTTCAGAACCTCCTTTTCTCGTTTCTATTTTTATAGAGGAGAAAATGGTTGTAAGTATTCCTTTCTTGGTGTATATGTGCTTTTAGATCTGTTTTCTTGTAGATCTATATTCTTATAGTATTATTGCTATTATACTCTATATATAGAACACTACACACACTAAAATATGTTTTCTATATTTTGTATATTCTTGATTGATCCGTTGTTCTAGTTTCGTTTTAAAACATTTTGTTTTAAAAATATTCAAGAAAATTTTATTGTAACAAAGTTGCATTATATTCATGGTTTTAATAGTTAAGCCTGAATCAGTGAGGATTTATTTGCAAAATATATGATACTTGGATTGAATCTTGAATATGATTTGGCCTTGGACTGTACGAGCGCATACCTGTATTTTTTACCATATTTGACTAATGAGTTAGACCGAGACCAAGAATATATTGGATTGAATCAAGTGTATAAATATTTTGGTCTGTTTAATCTGGACTTAATAGAATATTAGATTAAATTAATTTAAACTAATTCTATTTTTAAAACGGTGTTTGATACTTGACTGCGTGCTTGGTATTTTCACATATTTCTTAGTCATGAATATTATTGTGTATTATGTGATCATTTGATTTCTGAAGCAATTTCAGGATCGTTGCTTAGATCATTTGCATCACTTAGAACTCAGTCTCTATACACCATTTATTAACGTAGGTATTTGTTGAAGTGTATCTATTAGATCAATTTTTATTGTTCTAATTTTTAGATAAAAAGGTTTGCTAAGCCTGTGTTAAATCTAGAAAGCTTGATCTAAACAGAAGAATATAATAGAAGAGTTGAGACTAATATTTAAGCGATAAATTTTTCCATTGCATTCAATTGTATCATTAAGTGTGTGTGTGTGTGTGTGTGTGTGTCATCTAGGATATCACACAGCACACAAATACTTCACTTAAATCTAGGACACAATAGGCACTGAGCCGAACCTGAGCTAAGGAGAGCAAGAGGGATAATCTATGACGTGAAGAACACGAAGTCAACAAGGAAAAACTAAAGAGAGATCAGAAGAACCAACCAAGAGAGAGCTTGGTCTAGGTGAGGTAATAGCTATATCTATCTTATTTCATTGTTTTGTTTGATGTTTGTATAATCGTTCCTATTTTATTTTGGTTTTAGCGGAAGTAGATTAGGTTGACTCTTAGTAAAGTCCGTCGTTTTTCTCGGGGAAGGGTTTTTGCAACGTAAAATAAATACCGTGTGCTTTACATTTTCTGCCTTATCACCTCACACGAAAAAGTAGGTTTAAATAATTAAAAACCTGCCTAAAAATTGAACTTTTTATTATCTTGTAAATCACCTAGATTAACTAAAGATAATAATTAGGACTTAAACTCAGTTTACAAATCTTAATCAGTTATAGTAAAGTTAAAAATTTCAAGAAAAGTTGTAATTGGTCCCTACTTGAATAACCTATAAAACTCGTAGGTAAATTGCATTTACTCGACAACTATTTTATATCGTACTTGAGTCTTGTATGCTATAGCCCCCTCCTCAAGTAGTTTTCAAATGAGTACGGACTGAAATAGGTGAGAAATAAAATCGTTACACATACATCATGGAGAACACTGGGATCAGTCATTCGGAGGAGTATAAATAAAAGGACATAAAATAATTAAAAAAGGTAGCCGAGATGTGAGTAGCACACCGGATCACATTCCATCGCAAAGAATGGAATACGCATGTCTGATGGGGCCACTAAAGAAAGAAAAGGCTACACTATATGCAATACATCGGATCATAATCCACTATGGGAAAATAAATATGTGTGTCCGACAGGATTGCAAAAACGAAAGAGAATAAAAAATATGAAAATATAATGTGATCCAAACACCCGATCATGATTCATTATGAGCAAGTGAATATATATATATATATATATATATATATATATATATATATATATATATACACACACACACATATGTGTATATGTGTGTGATATTAATAAAAGTGAGAATGAATACAATGAAAAAAGAAAGAACAGAGTACTCGAATCCAGAGAAAAACTCGAGACGCCTACGTAGCCGAAATTGACATCAAACTTAACGTAGTTTGAAAACACAGAAGGGTGGGATTTAACCTATGAACCCAAAACTAGAATTTTCCTATTTTGATTTGTTAAAAAATGTGCACAAGTGAGGTAAGTCTAGTAAAAATGGAAGGAAAGTTCTTTTTTAGGTTTATGAAAATAAGTTTGGTGAATATATAAATAGTAAAAGAGTGATTTAAGGTGAGGGAATGACTATTAAATGTAAACAGTATACTAATAGGTGAAAATGAATAATATAACTAAAATAAAAAGTTTGAATGAATAGGAGTTGGACCTTCTATGTAGCTTGAATTCTGCCTTTAATGGTGATGTAGGTTGATTTTGGTGGCGGTGTAATGGTGGTAAGGTGAAGGAAGAAAGGTGAGGTGTATAGGTGATGTAATTGAATGTGGGAAGAATGCTGTGAAAGGGATGTGTAAAAGACTACGCACTAATTTTGAGGCAGATCTTTCTTAGGATCTGGAAAGGTGGTCCCTTTAAATGAGGTCATGGTTCCCTTAAATAGGAAAACTTTAGGGTTAGGGGCTATGTCGATCGTCATAGGTCTAGGATTTCCTATCGGCATACACTCTCACATTGGGGACAAGTAAAGTAACCCTATGTCGATAGGTATAGGGCCATGGGTGCCTGTAGGTAGTCCAAAATGGACTTTTTAGGAAAAACGGTAATAAAATGCAAAACTTAAGTTCAAACCATGCATGATTGGGACCGTTAGAAATAGGATTCAAAGATCTTCAAAATTTCATTGATAAACTCTCGGGTCGAAGAGTTGACCAGAGTCAAATGGAACTCGAAAGCATCACATGGTCTCTAGATTAGAGTTTCAAAGGGTAAAAGGAAAGTAAATGTGAACTGTAAGGAAGATTCTTGCACGGTATGGACCGTTAGAAAGGGTATTTAGAGCCCTATAAAAGTTAATTGGTTTACCCTTTTGAGAGTTGATCGAAGTCAAACGGAGCTCGAAAGTGTTCGAAGATCTCTCGATTAGGGTTCCAAAGGGAAAATACAAGTAAATGTGTATCATAAAGCAAATTTGTACATGATACTGATTGTCATAAAGGGTATGAAGAGCCCTATGAATGTTAATTCGGTTACCCTCATTTTCGAGAGTTGACCGAGGTCAAACGGAACTAACAAGAGTCCAGTGGTCTCTAGATTAGGGTTTCAAAGGGAAAAGGCATGTAAATGCGAACCATAAAGAAGATTCAAGCACAATATGGACCGTTATAAAGGGTATTCAGAGCCCTATAAAAGCTTATTCGGTTACCCTTTATTTTGAGAGTTTATCGGAGTCAAACGGAGCTTGAAAGTATCCGGTGGTCTTTAGATTAGGGTTTCAAAGGGAAAAGGCAAGTAAATGTGAATCGTAAGGTGGATTTTTGCAAAGTATGGGCCATTAGAAAGGGTATTTAGAGACCTATGAAAGTTCATTCGGTTACCCTTGGTCCCAAGAGTCAATAAGAGTCAAATGGATCTCGAAAGCATCTGATGCTCTCTAGATTAGGGTTCCAAAGAAAGGACCGAGGTCCGATGGTTGAAGGGGTTGTGTTTGGGACTTATGAAGGTGTATGAGGTGTACTAAAATGAGGGTAATAGTATTAGGTGTCTACATGTATAAAATATTCCCTTGGACAGGGACTATTAAGATGGGTAAAGCTCACAGGTAGTTCTTGATAAACTATAGCTTCATTGAGCACTTATCGATCCACGTCTCTTTCTTTTATTTCTAAGAACATGAAATAATGATTATTAGTCTTATAAAGATTTTAAGATGAACTAGTTAAGGGTCAAGAGCATCCTTATGAGATTTTGAATCTCTCATAACGTAGTTGGTGGTTGTATCATTTGTGAGGCTTCAATTTCATCGAAATTAGCATCACTTCCTATCTAGATAACTAGATAACCAAGAAAATTTATAGACTAGACCTTAAAGGATCATTTAGCTGTATTATTATTCATATAATAGTGATGTAGGATCTCAAAGGTCTTCTGAAGGTAAAAAAAGGACCAGATTTTTTTTATCTTCACCAGCATATCATCTGTATTTGCCTCAATTGTGTTGCCAAATACTCCTTCAACATATTGGTCACTAGTCGTTGGTAGTTTAATCTTACATTATTTAAGACAAAGGCATAACTGTACAATAGTATAAGGTAAATATTGTGATGAAGGACATTTTATCTTGATCAATCTTTCGAAATAGAAAACTATGTTTAGGACATGCTTTGTTTAAGTATGTGAAATTGACACAAACTCTCCACATATCATTGCTATTTTTTACCATCACGGGATTGGACAGCCACTATAGGAATTGTAATTCTTTTATAGACATTGCCTATGTATTTTCATGCCTCCTCTTTAACTATTTTGTCTTTATTGGGTGCTTTTTAGTGGGCCTTTCGCATAACTAGTGGATATGATGGATCAACATGTGTTTTGTGGCACCTAAATTTAGGGTCGATGCTGAACATGTAATATAGATACCATTCGAACACATCTTGGTTATACTTAAATAAATCCACCTTATTCTCCTCACTTGTGAGTATACTACTCATAAAAAACTTCTTCTCTGGATTATTGGGGTCAAATTTCACATCATTTAGAAGTTACATTACCTAATCAACAGGGGAAACCCTAATCATGTTCACCCTGGGTTGTCTGTGCTTAAGTTGTTATTTTAAGGGGACACTCACCTTTATGGCTACTTCCAATAATTTCCCTTTCTTCTTTTGATTTGGTATAATTTCATTGATAAGTTATTGTCGAGCACAAGATTAGTTTCCCCTCATTTCCATCACTCCTCGGTCGGTAATGCATTTGAGTTTCTAATTATAAATAGAAGGTATAACCTTCATTTCTTAAATCCACCATCTTCATAGAATGGCATTGAATGGAAAAATTAATATGTACAACTAAGCATTCGATCACCTTTGGAATTTTCCCTGCTCGGACAGGAAAGACAACATTTCTAAGGGGAATGACCATCTTCCTTATAAATCTGACCAATGGAATGGTGACCTCCTTAAGGTATTCTATTTGTAGGTTGAGCTGGTTAAACTCCATGAGATACATAACCTCACACGACCTTCCTTAATCAATCAAAATCTTGTCGATATCCCAAATGGATATTCATAGCATAATAAAAAATGTGTCATGGTAGGCAGTTCTCATTCCCAGTAGGTCTTCAACAATTAAAATGATATGTCTGGTATGGTTCACCTACTATGTTCAATGACGCTTCCTAGTTACGATTTTATAAGGATCAACTTGGAAAGCCTCCATGGCAATAGTTACCTGATTCATTTCCCTTATAACATTGTTTACTTTGATCTAATTTTAACTAGATGTGACATGGATCATAGTGAATATATGAGTGTCCTTTGTATCATCCAGAATTTTTAATAGTCATTGATTAGCATACCATTATCTCTACTTATCTTCTTCTCAATATAACCTGCCAAGTGTACACCTTTGACCAACTCCTCTAAAGGAGATTTATAATATTTAAATATCTCAAATTTATGTTCATGATCTTTACTTTAAGAGCATCTCAAGGTGGTATTTCTCTTTACGGAGTCTCTAACATGTTGTGACACCCCAAAAAATAACTTAGATTGATTAGGTCTAAAATAAATACCAAGTCTAAACGTTTGGGTATCATTCTAAGAATGAATATAAATAATCTAAATGCATACTAAAAATAACTGAAAATAAGAGTGATGAACCACAACAACTATGGTACCAAATATATTAACAAAAATAGTTACATTGCATACTACAATTGTCTCATAATAACACTCCATACCAAAAATAATACTAAAACCGACTCTATTTTAATAAATATAAATCTAACATGCTAAATCGATAAATAAGAGTAACGAAATAAGCATGCAAGCTCGTCACCTACATCCTATATGGACAACTATTAGAGGTAGAATAAGACTAGATCATGGGTAAGGCTGCACCAACAACCTATGTCCTGAAAAGGTAATAATTCAACGATATTAACAACAAGTATACGAAGTATAAAAATATAATAGAGTTTGGGGCTACAATATAATTATGCAACTTTATCTCATATTTTACTTGCTTTTAAGTTATCCCAACCCAACAACCTAAATATGGCATGCGTCTACTCCCAAACCCAATTGAACCCCATGATTACATATTATTCATCTTAATAGGAAAATGTTCCATTATTACATATTCTATACATCTCAACTATATGAATATATCAGATGAGAAGAAGACAATCTTTAAGTCTATATCCACACAAGTACAGTCCATATCACGTACATCATAAATGGGCTACTTGCTAGCCCTCACATAACAAAGGCCTATTCCTCCTGCATTTGGGGATCGCTCGTGCATATTAAGCATAGTTATGATTTATCCCATATCCATAACCATTAAATCATCTACCAAATCGGTCATTTAGCCCCATATCCAAAAGCTATATGAAAGGATTAACCCGTGTTCATCTCCACAAGATACAATGATAATTTCATCACGTAGTGTTCAGGGTGAAATAAATAAGGTAAAACTCGTATTTTGCATCAGGGTACCAATGTAATCATCATCAATCGCACCCTATAAGGATATTCCCTATAGTACGTATTCCATGAGTACTCAGGCTCGGTATGTTTCACATAATACATAAGACGAGTCACCCACATCTCAGGAAGAAATAAGTCTTATCCTTTGCCTAAATAATTCAGCATATATTACTAAAGGTCTTGGATCAGTAGATTAAAATGTCTAAGTCCCTATATCTATTTAGCATTTATTTTTTACCAATTATAAACAAAATCCCAATTTTGCATGGGCGTGCGCACGACACTAAAACTTGGACATTGGTACGGCTCGTGCGCACAAACTACCAATGTGTCCATTCGAATGGATGAACCGGGAAACTTTCCATAATTTCATCTTTCGTAAACATATAGCCCCTGTTACGATCCCTCTATCCAGAACTACCATTGGCGACATACTTCAAGGTGTTATCACTTCCCATATACCTTTAATTATTATACAAACTTCAGAAAACAAAAAATATATTTATATAAATATTTAGAGACACTACACCAAAAAGACCCTTGTCACGATCATTGATCGTGACAAAAAATAAGTCTTTTTTGTCACGATCAATGACCGTGATAAAGGCATATCACGGTCAATGACCGTGACAAGAACAGTTGTCACAGACTTATCATGGTCAATGACCGTGACAGCCTAATAAAATTATCACAGTCAAAGACCGTGATAGGTCCGTGATAACTTTGTCATTAAAAACCCTTCCCTCTTATTTTTTTCCCACCGTTTTCACTTCCCTCTTTTTTTCTCTCTAAGTGACTGCTCTCTCTCTCTCTCTAAGCGATTTTCAGGTTAGTTTTTTCCTCTCTTTCTCTTTCCTTTGTAAATATATGTGTGTGTATATGTCTGTATGTGTATGTGTGTGTGTATATGTGGGTGGTGTGTGTGTGCACGTACAGGTGTGTGTGCATGTGAGTGTGCATGTGTGTGGTCGGGGGAGGGGGCAGGGGGTGGTGGGCAGGGGGTATGGGGGTGGTGTGTGTGTAGGGCTGTAAATCGGGCTGGGTGAGCCGAGCTTGGCGCTGCTCGGCCCGAACTCATATACCCATGCTCAAGCCCGAGCTCGGCCCGAATTATTTTTTCCCACCTAGGCCCGAACTCGGCTCATAAATATTACGGGCTTCGGACCCGATTTCATTTTTTTTATATTAAAAAAGTTTGATTTAAATTTTTTTTCTTGTATTTCCATCATGGACAAAATTATACATTAAAACTAATTGACATTTCATGAAATAAAATATATAATTATGAAATGTATTAAATTAAAACAAGGGAAATAAGAGTGAAAAGCTACAAATGCCTATTAAATTTCAGACATTTAGCATAATTTGATCACTTACAAAGGCCTATTGTGACTTGATCAATTATTAAATCAAATACCCATAATGAGATTAAGAATAAAATCACAAAATTGAAAATCACATGTAATCTAATGTATTATGACAAATGATTTTTTTTAGAAAAAAATAATAAATGAAATAAAAGGACAAAACCTAATTGAACAATATTAACATAAATATGTTATATTATATAAATTATTTATTTATTCATTTATTTATTAATATAAAGTTCGGGTTTCGGGCCCAATTCGGGCTTGGCGAAGTTCGGCTCAAGCTCGGCCCAAAATTCATTCGGGCTTGAAATTTTGGCTCAGGCTCGGCTCGGCTCAAACTCAAATAAAGCTCGGCCCGAAAATAGCGGGCTTCGGGCCTCGGGCGCTCAATTTACAGGCCTATGTGTGTGTATGTATGTGTGTGTGTGTGTGTGCGTGTGTGTGGTGGGGGAAGGGGGGAGTGGTAGGGGAGGTGTGTGTGTGTGTTGACATTAATTGTTAATGTTTAGGACTTAAAATTAATTGTTAATTTAGGACTTGAAATTAATGTTTAGTTTAGGACTTCAAATTGATTGTTAATGTTGATTTAGGACTTGAAATTAATGTTTAGTTTATGACCTGAAACTAATTGTTAATGTTGATTGGGTGATGTTAGTTGGGATTGAAATTAATAGGTATTGTTAATATTGATTGAATCTTATTATTTAGAGAATAAAATTAATTTGACATTATAAATAGTGTTTATATATTTTTATTTATGTTTGAAATTGTTAATGTTGAATTAATTAAGTAGATGAATTAGAAGGAGTACGGGATACACATTTGGTTGGTTTGTCGTTGTTGTTGGATTATATTGGACGGATGTAGTTGGATATGGAAGTTGGTTGTTATGTTTTTTAAAATCCTTAATTCAATTCACATTAATAAATCCTTAAATAATTATATTGTCTTACTTCGTTGGGTTGGTTAATTTTGAAAGCAGCACGCACGACCACTGGATTATTGTCAAAATGAGGGGAGGGGGAGTTTTCAACTTTTTTCTAAAACCAAAAACTTGTTGTCAATTTATAAAATACCACGAGTGCACGGGCTATTATAGAATAGCGAGTGTAAGTACGGGTCGAACCCATAGAGATTTGTCAATTTTTTAGTTCAAAATAATTGTGACTTTCCAACTAGACTAAATGGGATAGAGAATGATTATGAACTGCACTAAATAAAAGCAACTACGATAAATGGGAGTAACACTAGAGATTTGAAAACAACTAAGAAATAATTAGAATTCGGGGTCCATTTATCACGTAACTAATATTGCACACTAATTTGATATTGCCATTCCCTTTTTATAACTCAAATTAAACAGACTCTCGCCGCGTTTAATTCGAAAGATAACACGATTATGTTCGAAATATTTTTAACGTCTCTAATAGATTGCTAAAATCCCTATTCCCTTAGAAAATACAAGTTTTAAAATTCACAAATGTATTTAAGCATGGACTATCAAAACAATCAAAGTGCAAGCATAATCCATAAAAAATTACTACTTTTAAATCTCAAAACTTGATTTGACAAAATAATTTTGAAGGTTTTAAAACACACTCTCGTGTCGTTTTAAAATGAATACCAAATATTTTATAACAATTAAAACAAGTAGGGAATAAACAACAAGCAAATTAACGTGACAATATTAGCTAACTATGACAAACTTCACCCTAATCCTAATTGAATAATTATGCTATCATAATGAAAGATAAATTACAAGAATGAGTAGAGATTTTCATTAATAAATCAAACTTACAAATAGTTATCTTAAAACAATCTTCAATCCGCTAAAAAATGATAAAGACTTGACCCTCAAATTGAATACAATACCTCAAAAATTACTCTCTCTAAAATTCTCTCTTTTTTCTCTCCCAAAATAATTAGCCAAATGGTGTTATTTATAGGGTTATGAATGAAGTGTTTGAGATGGAGTGAAACTCTCTTTGATTGGTTATAGTTGAGCTGATAATTATCTCTTGAAGTCTTAAGAAGAGTTGGAGATAATCGATAAGTCTTTTTCCTAAAATAATTATCCTCAATTTTGGCACTATTCACAACACTGTCTTTAATCGCATTTTTGACCTCCAAAACTTCAAAATCTCATTTTCGTCTGAACTTTAAAGTTATGAGTCTTGTCAAGACCTTTCCAAAAACATATGGCAAGGCCTCAACGGACACTCGAGAGATTTTATAAAAAATATTTAGTACAATTGTGTCAACCGTGTCATATCGTGTATCGTTGTGACATATCCTAATAATTTTTGCACATCGACTTCTTTGTTGTCAAAATTTCCCGAGTACCTGTGAAAATGAAAAATAAAAATAATTAATTCAAATTTAGGGTCATAAATATTTAAAAGAATACAGAATTACCCCTCTTCGCATTTTAGCCCCCGAAATTCAAAAATTGCTCATTTTAATTCAGAATTCAACAAAATTTAGGACAGAACTTTATTTTGCCTAGATAAACATTTAAAAATTATTTTCAGGTCCATAAAGTTTGAAAATTTTAGATTTCACCCTTCGGGGTTACTAAAATTGCATTTTTAACTCGAATTTTATTCAAATTTGCATTTTTCTTTTATTTTACGAAAATAACTCTAAAAGCTCATTATTTATAATACAAAGGGTCTAACAAGGTCTTGAATTGGGCATAATTCATGCAAAATAATGCACTCATCAACCCGTTCGAGAGTGGCACGACTACGGACTTATCATAATTAAATGAAACATACTTGAAATTACACATATTGTTCATAGATACTAACCTTCTAGTTCTTATGCGTATGCATTCAATAGACCTTAGACCCATTCGAGAGTCATTACCCCTGTAATGAGAACTCTCAAATTGTCCCGTTTGAACAGTTTGGACTGCATAGTTTCTGTATAATAATATTCTTAGTGGCTTAAACTTAATACTTTTGGAGGAAGTTTTGCAGTCGTATCTTAAAGTTCTCTGGGTACATACTAGATGATGCGATGTTGAGTGTTATTTCAATTATCAATTGAAATAACACTCACACTTTGCAAATCTACGTCGTGTACTTAGAGAACTATGGGGACATGCTGTTGAATTTTCCTCAAATTTGAACAATGTGCATCAGCTGTTAAGCATATTATAGAAATATGCGATCTTGAATGGGATAGGACCCCTCACCCTTTAGAGGAGATGTAGAATATAAGAATTAATATTATAAATTGAATTTGAATTGGAAATTTAAAAATTGAATATAAATAAGACATAGTTAAATGAAACATACAATAAATTTTATACAACAAGTAATAGGTGATTGTTTATACTAATGGGAACTAAATGTTCACACTTTTGTTTATACTAATCCACGAATATACGCTTCTTGCATATAATAAGTGATTGTGTGGAGTAGTTGTGATGGGATATCCTAAATACACAGAGTGGATGGGCGAGACAAATAGATTAGGGGATGTGTTTCGCAGAGGTACCGATGAATTTATAAAATACATAAAGACATGTCATAATGATGAAGAATTTCAGTGTCCATGTGCTAGGTGTGAGAATGGTAAAGTGTTTGAGTAAAAAATAGTTGAACTAAATTTGTTAAGATGTGGTAATAAAGATAGTTATCGATTTTGGAGTTTTTATAGGGAATCAAAAGTTCCTTTTATCCCCGAGTAACCTCCACAACAACTTTCAACAAGTAGGATAGATGTACAAAGGGTCGACGTAGATCATATTATGTAAGAGGATTTAGTTGATAACACGTACAGAGTTCATGAAGTGAAAAAGAATGAGGTCACTGACTATGTACAAGGTTCTGGTGCTCATGAAGATATCGAGATAAACCTTGACGATAACTACCAAAGTTCAAAATTTAAGGCGACCCAACCGTTATACTCTGACTGTGAAAAAGATCAAACAACTTTGCATGCCATGGTTGGTTTGCATAGTTTGAAGATCCAATACGGTTTGTCTGGCAATAACATGACAGGAATTCTGAATTGGTGAAGGGCTTGCTACCCAAGAAGAATACGCTTCCAAATAGCTATCCTATTATGAAGAACAGTTTGGAAGGTTTGGGAATGAAGTATAAATCGATCCATGCTTGTGTGTATGACAACATACAATATCGAAATGAGTATGAAAATCTCGATCGGTGTCCGGTATGCGATGAACCTAGATACGTCCAATCTACTGGCAGGAAGGCACAAGCTCAAAAGTGCCTCAAAAAGTGTGAAAATATTTTCCCGTTAGGCCTAGATTAAAGCGGTTTTTCACAGTACCATGGATAGCGGAGGCAATGACTTGGCATGCTAGGGCAGAAGTAGGGGATAATATCATGTGTCATCCTATTGATTCTACATCTTGGAGGAGGATGAGTAATGAGTATGCCGATTTTTGCTCAAGAACAGAGTAACATTCGTTTATAAATATCAACAGATGGTTTCAATCCATTTGGAAATTTAAGCACCAATCAGAGTGCATGGCTAGTAATCCTAGCCCCATTCAACCTCCCTCATTCACAGTGCATGAGACCTGAATTTTTGATGTTGTCTTTGTTTATCCCTGGGCCAAAGGCACCAAGTGAGGACATCGATGTTTACCTGGCTCCTTTGATAGAAGAATTAAATGTGTTGTGGGAAGAGGGTGTGCAAGCATTTAACTCTTTTAGAAAAGAAGAGTTTACGTTGAAAGCTATGTTGATGTGGTCAATTCATATTTTCCAACTTATGGGACATTATCCGGTTGTGTAGTACATAGTTATTTGGGGTGTCCTATTTGTGGAGAGGAGACTGAATCTCTTCGTCTTCCCGCTAGCACAAAAAATGTATACCATTGCAATAGGAGGTTTTTACCCCCGATCATAGTTTCAGATTGGAGAAAGGTTCCAATTTTTTATTGGGAGGGGTTGAACATAGGCTACCGTCGAGAAAAATTTCAGGCTCAGAAATTAAAAGTAAATCTTCTGATTGTGGCCCTAATATGCCAGTTAAGAATCCTAAATTTAAGAATGTCAAGCATAAGAAGACCCCAACTAGCATTGAAACTGAGAGAAGAAAGGCATGGTCTAGGAGGTCAATTTTATGTGACCTCCCTTATTGGAAGAATAACCCGATACGCCATATACTGGATGTGATGCATGCAGAGAAGAACATCGCTGAACATATTGTGGGCACATTGATATGCCCCAAGTGTTACCTCGGCCCAGAGACACTAACCTCGGCCGAGATAATGGCCGAGATATTAATTGACCCAAGATAGGCCATGGGCCCACGATATCATACCTCGGCCAGACCAGGGTCGGCCCAGGACGACACTACCATCTACACTTCCAATGGGCACTGCGCGCATCATAGGCATCAGCAGCATTCTCATATACCTGGGTATGGAAACCTCGGCCGAGTCTAGGCCGAGGTGACAGGGAGCCTTGGTAACCAATATGGAACCAGTTCAACCTCGGCTTGGGCCGAGGTCACAAGAAGCCTTAATAATCGTCAACATAGACTCATTCCTACCTCGGCTGGGGCTGACCCATCATAATGTCTCGGCTGAGATCAGGCCGAGACTTCCTATGGCACAAATCGAATTGAACGAATATCAAGCCTTTACAGCTTGGCCTCTCCTTGGCTGAGGTCATCCACCAACACGGAGGCCGAGAATCTGTTGAACATTTGGATAAGGACACCTAGGCACAAATCAGTTGTAACAAGATTATTCTCCACATGTGGGGAGAATATTTCATCATCATTACTTACATGTAGCAGTGACAGATGGCACTCCCCCGTTGGTGAGGTTACTACACACATGCTCATTACATGCATGGGGGGTACATTACACCCCCTAGGCACTATATATAGGGATCATCCCCTACCTCGCAAAGGGATCCCAGTGATTAAACCCTAGCTAAAACTCTGTCTAAATTCACAGTAGAGAGAGAAGGCTTGAGAGATTGTATCCATGGCCATTAGTGCCATCTTCCAGTGATATTATTCACACACTCATAGTGGACGTAGGCCAGAATTGGCTGAACCACTTATATTCCGGTGTGCTACCCTCTTCTCCTCACCACCTTCTTTTATATTCTTTATATATCTGTGCTGCCATTGTTATTCTTATATTGAGCTTGGGAACACCTTTCCTGGTGGTGCTAATTCCGGCATCATCATTTTGGCGCCGTCTGTGGGAACGAGAAGCTATCTCTTCCTCTTTTTCTGCTTAACCTCATCGGAGACTCTAGTGGTGAACCAAGAGCCACCCCTTGCGTGGAGCTGTTTTACCATTGAAAGAGGTCCTTCAAGGTATTAAGCTCACTTGCTGTTCAAAGCTCTTTAGTTGTTAATACATGGCACCAGAATTACCACCGCCTCTTCCGCCGCCCGGAGGTGGAGGGGCTAGCTCCAGTCAGGCCCCTCCCCAATTCGAAATGGCGGAGGTAGCAGCAGCCTTGAAATCCTTAGCTGCAACACAACAAGCCATGAAGGAGCAATTTGCCCAGCTCAGTCAAACCATGATGATGAGGCCACCTGGAGTCTCACCGGATATGATCACGCCGGCGGCAGTTCAGCCTCATCCTGACGCCAGGGGACCACCCCAGGCGCCAATGAAGGACCAGTCTGCACCCTAGCGGAGGAGGGACGTTGCTGACCCTAGGCGCTTGCGCCTGGGGAGGCAAGGAAACCCTTGCCCAGAGGACAAGTATGATGACCTTGAAGCTGAAGAAGCCCCAGAAGACTGCTGGGAGCCGTATGAGGTGTCAAATGACACTATACGACCTCTTAGGCAGAGTCAAGAAGGTGTCGACCGAGATGGATGTGTCGGTTGAAGAAGAGAAGAGGCCCAACAAAGAGGGTCGGCCTTTGACAGGTTGAGCAGAGGGTCGGCCTTCGAGAGGCTGGGCTCGGTAAATGACCTAAGACACAGGCTATCAAGGTCGAGGAGCGCAGCAGGCTCCCAAAGAGGTGGTAGGCAAGGTTGGCCAGACCAAGGCCGACCCTGTGGAGGAAGAGCCAGGGAACAGGAAGAGGTCAACAGTCAACGTGTTGTGGCTGGGGAACCCTCTGTCCATCGCAGGGAGGTGGCAGGGGACAACCTCGGCCAAGTTGATGATAGAAGACCCTAGAATGATTCTATCCAACGCCTTGAGGAGAAGATCGGGGACCTCATTAAAAGCAGGGACCCATTGCAGAGGGGTTACTCAGAGGGCTCCCCATTTGTGGCTAGGATAGTGGGGTTCCCAACCCCGGCCAAGTTCAAGCCTCCTACAGTGACTCCTAAGTATGATGGCAGCACTAACCCTGTGCACCATATCGAGATGTATCAGTCGACAGCGGATATCTACTCGATACCCGATGAGATGAAGTGCAGGGCCTTCTAGGGAACTTTGACAGGGGCAACGCACAGCTGGTTCACCTCTCTTCCAAAGAACTCGATCGAAAACTTCAAGGGGTTGGCTGAGCAGTTCATCCACAACTTCTGCTTTGGGGTAAGACCTCAAAAGAAAACTACCCACCTCCTGTACATCAAACAGGTTAAGGGTGAAGGCCTAAGAGACTACATAGCAAGATTCAACAAGGAGAAGTTGGAGGTGGAGGACTACGAAGAGAGCATAGCTATGACCACCCTTATAGGAGGCCTCTAGAAGGGGAAGCTATTGTGGAAGCTGGCGGAAGACCCCCCTAGGTCCATGGCGGAGCTGCTGGCCACCGCAGGGAAAGTGATGAATGCGAAAGAGGCAATGGATGCCAAATATGAGGAGGAGATCCGCAGTGGCCCTGGAAGGTCCCAAAGCAAGAAAGAGGGGAAGAAGAGGTCAGGGGATGACAAGTTTGCTCATTACACTCCTCTGACTGTGAGCTGTGAACACATCCTTAATGAGATAAAGACTGACCGGACTCTGAGGTGGCCAGAGAAGCTGAAGGCCCCACCACATAAGAGGAACAAAAACCTCTGGTGTGAGTTCCATCAGGATCACGGCCATGTCACAGATAGATGCTTCACTTTAAAGGATGAGATTGAGAAGATGCTGAAATCTGAGAAGCTGAGAAAGTATGTGGATGGCAAGGCCCCAAAGGGTGGAAGAGAAGACCCTAAGAAGAGAAGAAATGACAGGTGCCGTGGTGATGTCTCGGCTAGAAGGCATGATGATTCAGAGGGTGATGATGGAGATGACCCGGATCTCCCACCAAAGGATGACAACACCCCGGTGAAGAGGGTCGGAATGATATCCTTTGGTGTTAGCACCATATGTGGGGGATTTGCAGGAGGTGGCTCGGAGGTAGCCGATAGGAAGGCTCGTGTAGCAGAGGCCAGGTCAGTGGCCAAGACTGAGGTTGTGAATCTAACGTCTTCCGACGCCGTGCAGAAGAGAAAGAAGGTGGACATGGACACCCTCGTAGTGGGGTTCTCCAGGCTCGACTTCAAGGGCATCTTAGCCCCCCATGATGACCCTTTAGTCATAACAAGGGTGCATGGGTACGATGTAGGGAGAATCCTCATAAATGGGGGAAGCTCAGCAGATGTGATGTTCTGGCCTTGTCTCAAGAGCTTGGGTCTTAGCAGGGAAAGGCTGGTGCCCTACCATCACCCGTTGATAGGCTTCAGTGGTGAGAAGGTGCACCCATTGGGCATGTATGAAATGGATGTACGGTTGGGGGATGCGTGGCCTATAAGGCTGACTAAGAAGATAATTTTTTTTGTTATGGACGAGAATGTCTTCTCGGCCTACAACCTCATCATCGGAAGAGTGGCCCTCAAAGAGTTTGAAGCCGTGCCGTCAACGGTCCATCAGATGCTAAAATTCCCGACTCCTTATGGAGTAGAGGAACCAGACCACGGCGCGGGAGTGTTACTTCAACTCGGTCGAAGAGAGAGAGGCCCATAAGAGAGCAACCACCACTTACAACATTGACACTCTTGACCCGAGAGATGAAACAAAATTGAAGAAGGGTGAGGCCGCGAAAGAGGTAGAATCCATCGTCCTCAATGAGGACGAGCCAGAAAAAATCGTCCAGGTCAGCAAAGCCCTAGAGCCAGGGATCAAGGAAGAGCTGATAAACTTCCTCAGGAGGAGGCAGAGTGTCTTCGCCTGGAGTCACGCAGACATGCCTGGTATCGACCCTGAGGTCATGACCCACAAGCTTAACGTGGACAGAGATGCTAAGCCTATCAAGCAGAGGCGAAGAGTCTACTCCAGGGAGAAGTATGAGGTCATCCGGGAAGAGGTGAAAAAGTTGGTAGAGGTCGAGTTTATAAGAGAGGTTACTTATCCAGAGTGGCTCTCAAATGCAGTCATCGTGCCTAAGGCCAATGGAAAATGGCGGATGTGTGTAGACTTTACAGACCTAAACAAGTCTTGCCCGAAAGACAGCTATCCCTTACCTAGGATAGACCAGATGGTGGATGAAACGGTAGGGCACGAGCTCATGAGTTTCATGGATGCTTGTTCAGGTTATAACCAAATCTTCATGGATGCCGAAGACTCTGAGAAGACAGCCTTCATTACTGATAAGGGGACGTACTGTTACAAGGTGATGCCCTTTGGTCTGAAAAATACTGGGGCAACGTATCAACGTCTTGTCAATAAGATGTTCGAGGAGCAGATAGGTAAGACCATGGAGGTGTATGCGGACGATATGCTAACGAAGAGCCTGAAAGCGTGTACTCACGTAGCAGACCTTGAGAAGACCTTTGATGTCATGGACTCGTATAGAATGAAGCTCAACCCAGCGAAGTGTGTCTTCGGGGTAGGAGCCGGGAATTTCCTGGGGTTCATCGTTAATCAGAGGGGGATTGAGGCAAACCCTGAGAAGATCAAGGCCTTGCTCGACATGAAGACTCCTAGGAGTATCAATGACGTCCAGAGACTCACTGAAAGAGTGGCGACCCTTAACAGGTTTGTTTCTAGGGCAACGGATAAGTGTCTTCTGTTCTTTAAAGTTCTAAGGAAAGCCTTCCAGTGGGACAAAGAGTGTGAAAAAGCCTTCAACCAACTCAAGTCCTACTTGGGGTCTCCCTTGTTGCTGTCTCGGCCCATCACGGAGGAAAGGTTGTTTGTGTATCTGGCAGTCTTTGAATCAGCCATCAACGCAACCATCATACGAGAAGAGGATGGAATACAGAGGCCTGTGTACTTCAACAGTAAGGCCTTTCAAGGGTCTGAACAAAACTATTCTCGTATGGAGAAGTTGGCCTATGCCCTTATCCATGCCTCAAGGAAAATGAAGCCTTACTTCCAAGCTCACTCCATGGTAGTCCTTACAGACTCCCCACTAAGACAGGTTCTACACAAACCTGAGAAGTCCGGAAGGTCGATGACCAGGGCCATTGAACTAGGAGAGTATGATCTTACCTACCAGCCCAGGACAGCCATCAAGGGGCAGGCCCTCGCAGACTTTGTTGCAGAGTTCACTTGGGAAGAGGCCGATAGAGGTTTGGAAGAGGTCGAGACAGAGAAAGGCTTAGATAATAGCGAAGAGACGAACCGTAGTGTCTTCCAAGATTCGAAAGAGACTGCACCCAACGTGTTCCGAGGCCGAGAAGAGGTTGCCCCTGGTAAAACCCGGAGCAGAGTAGAAGAGAACGAAGAGGGTCGGTACCTCTTCGAAAAGGGGGTTATGAGAGAATGGATCTTCTCTTCAGATGAAGACGTGTGGAGCCTCTTCGTTGATGGCTCTTCCTGTGACAGTGGAAGCGTCACAGGACTAATACTTTCAGCACCAGATGGTGCCAACATTGAATACGCCTTGAGATTTAACTTCCAAGCCTCAAACAACGAGTCTGAGTATGAGGCCATGATACCAGGTCTCTTATTAGCAACAACTCTTCGAGTTAGGCGACTCCTACTCCATGGAGACTCAAGGTTGGTTGTCAATCAAGTGTTGGGGGTGTACGAGGCCAAAGACGAAAGGATGGACAAGTACTTAAAGAAGGTAAGAGGGCTGCTAGAGTACTTTGAAGAAGCAAAACTGAAGAGAGTGCCTCGGCTGAGCAACAACCACGCCGATGCATTGGCAAGGCTGGCCTCGGCAACGAAGACAGATTTGGGAAGGACCATCCCAATCGAGGTCTTAGGAAAAGCAAGCATCAAGGTGGGTAAGGTATGTAGCGCTTGCCACAATGTGAACCCGGGAGACTCATGGATCGACCCGCTCGTCAGATACCTAAGAGACGAAGATCTACCTGAGTCCAAGATGGAAAGGAGGAAGATGAGATACAGGGCTGCCAAGTTCTCGTTGGTAGGAGATGTCTTGTATAAAAAGGGGTTTCTCTTGCCCCTCCTCAGATGTGTGCATCCCATGGAAGCATCCCGGGTCTTACAGGAGGTTCATGCGGGCTCTTGCTATAGCCACATAGGGGGAAGACCCTTAGCCAAGAGGATCATCACTCAGGGATACTGGTAGCCTACCTTGTCTAAGGACGCTGCAGGCTATGTGAAGAGGTGCGACAAATGTCAAAGGTTCGCCACTATCCCTCATCAACCCCATCAGCCTATGACGACAATCTCTTCTCCATGTCCATTTGCGGTATGGGGAATTGACTTAATAGGACCTTTGCCAAGAGCTGTCAACAACTATAGATTCTTGATAGTTGCTATTGACTACTTTTCAAAGTGGGTACAGGCAGAACCGATGGTAACAATTACAGAACAGAAGACCTTCCACTTCATCTGGAAGAACATCATATGTAGATATGGCCTCCCAAACACGCTCATCTCTGATAATGGGACCCAGTTCAAGAACTCTTCCTTGGAGAAGTATTGCCGAAGTGTGGGGATTAAACAGTTCTTCTCATCTCCTGGTCGACCTCAGGCAAATGGCCAGACCGAGGTCACGAACAGAACCATCTTGGACGGAATCAAGAAGACGTTGGAAGATGCGAAGGGGAGATGGACAGAAGAGGTCTACGCTGTGTTATGGGCCTACAGAACCACGACAAGGACACCAACAGGAGAAACCCCATTCATGATAGCACATGGCTGAGAGGCCGTCATACCAACAAAAGTAGGGCTACAAACTCATCGGATTCAGACCTACGACCCTGACAGCAATGGGGAAAGAGGAGGCTAGACCTGGATCTTGTTGAAGAGAGAAGAGAAGACGCAGAGGTCAGGAAAGCAGCCTACCAATAGAGGGCAGCGAGATTCTACAACCAAAGGGTGAAGTCAAGACCCATTGCAGTGGGAGATCTAGTGCTAAAGAAGACCCTACAGAAAACAAACAAGCTACACCCAAACTGGCATGGCCCCTACAAAGTAACAGAAGAGGTTGTGCGGCACTTACAGACTAGAAAACCTAGAAGGAGAACCTTTCGCTAACCCATGGAATGCTGATCACTTCAAGAGATATTACATATGATGTTGTATATAATTTTATGTAAATGTACTATCTCACTGAGAAGAGGTTATAAATAAAGATCAGTTTCCATATCAGTTCTTGCTTCGTTCTTTAGACCAGAAATTTACTATGGGGCTAACCTCTTAGGTGATGACCTCAGACCCTCATAACATCACTCGGTGGTGACGAGGTCTGAGCTCAGACACCTTAGCAGAGGACCTCAGACTCTTAACATCATTAATTTGGTGATATTATTATGGGGCTAACCTCTTAGGTGATGACCTCAGACCCTTATAACATCACTCGGTGGTGACGAGGTCTGAGCTCAGACACCTTAGCAGAGGACCTCAGACCCTTAACATCATTAATTTGGTGATATTATTATGGGGATAACCTCTTAGGTGATGACCTCAGACCCTCATAACATCACTCGGTGGTGACGAGGTCTGAGCTCAGACACCTTAGCAGAGGACCTCAGACCCTTAACATCATTAATTTGGTGACATTATTATGGGGCTAACCTCTTAGGTGATGACCTCAGACCCTTATAACATCACTCGGTAGTGACGAGGTCTGAGCTCAGACACCTTAGCAGAGGACCTCAGACCCTTAACATCATTAATTTGGTGACATTATTATGGGGCTAACCTCTTAGGTGAGGACCTCAGACCCTCATAACATCACTCGGTGGTGACGAGGTCTGAGCTCAGACACCTTAGCAGAGGACCTCAGACCCTTAACATCATTAATTTGGTGACATTATTATGGGGTTAACCTCTTAGGTGATGACCTCAGACCCTCATAACATCACTCGGTGGTGACGAGGTCTGAGCTCAGACACCTTAGCAGAGGACCTCAGACCCTTAACATCATTAATTTAGTGACATTATTATGGGGCTAACCTCTTAGGTGATGACCTCAGACCCTCATAACATCACTCGGTGGTGACGAGGTCTGAGCTCAGACACCTTAGCAGATGACCTCAGACCCTTAACATCATTAATTTGGTGACATTATTATGGGGCTAACCTCTTAGGTGATGACCTCAGACCCTCATAACATCACTCGGTGGTGACGAGGTCTGAGCTCAGACACCTTAGCAGATGACCTCAAACCCTTAACATCATTAATTTGGTGAAGTTGGTTATGAGAACAGCATATTAGGTAATGACTTCAGAGATTAAATAGCATTCAGAGGCATTCAAGGATCAAAATAAGAGAAGAGATTGTCATTCAGTAAAAAGAAGAGATTACATAGCGTTCAGAGGTATTACAAATATTCACTACAAAATACTGATGTTACAAACTACAAGTTACAAGTGAAAGGTTATAAATTAAAAAGGACTAAAGGTATGAGGGGGGAACATTGGTAGCCTCGGCTGGGTTAACTTGATCAGCATTAGTCACCTCAGCCACATCATCAGCAAGATCTACCCCTCTGACCTCAGTTCCTCCGAGGGTTGCAGTCTCAGCAGGGGCAACAGCCTCGTCTTCTACCTCTTGCAGTGCTTGAGCAAATTGAGGGTCGGTAAAACCGAGACCCACAAAGTCGGAGGCTTTCAGAGTGCCGACCTCTTTCTCTCTGACCTCAGCCTATTTGGTAGTGGCCTTGATACCTCTTTCGAGGTATTCAAAGCCAAAACCCATGAACTCCTCTGAGCCTTTGTAGTCAGATATTATTTTCTCAAAGGCATCTGCAAGGGCAGCCTTCACAGCCGTGTTGACCTTCTGCTGCAGCACGTCATCTTTGGCCTTCAAGGCTTTAGCGTGATCTTGGACGAGCAGAGAGATGTCTTTGGCATGATCTTGCTCCAACCCCTTAACTTTATTTTTAGAGTTCTGCAGCTCTGACTTCAGACGGCCAACCTCGGCGTTCAGGGCGCTTTCAACCTTCTCGGCCTCCTGCTCCTTCTGGATGAGGGGCAATTTCCTCATAGCCCAGTTAGAGAGTTGATACATGGCACTCACACCCTACACAAATAATGAAGAGGTTAGGTGGGAGTAAAATCAGACGTTGAACTTAGAAAATTGACAAAGATACAATTCATACCTGGACAGCTCTGTGAAGGCCGAATTCAACCAGCAGAGGGGTGTCCATGGCTCGGTAGAAACGCTTGTCTACCTCGGTCATAACGGAGCCAAGCGCATCCATGGCCTGTCTACTGTTGCCGACCACGCTGTCATTCAACTTCAGCTGATCCAGACGAGCCGTCAGGGTGTCAGCCGAGATTGGGATCGTAGTGTCTGAGGCCTTCTTTTACCTCGAGGCCGGCCTCTGATCCTCAGAGGCATGGACCTCTGGGGCCCTCTTCTTTGAAGCCTGGGATTTCGATGTAGTGGGAGTTGGAGGAGGAGCGTTCAGACCAGCCTTCTTTGCCATCCTTGCCAGACTCGGAGCTGCCATTTCCCACACCTCGTCTGGGATACCTGGTGGTCTCTCTGCAAAAGTTAAAAGATATGGGTCAGAAGTCAGACATGAATGATCAAGGGTTAAACTTGAAAAATAAAAATCCTTACCAAAGTCAACAAGAGGACTTCCACTTAGGCTCGTCCCCGAGATACTGAGGGGTCAGCAAGTGCTCAAACTTGACAAATAGACCATGTGCCCTTGGTCTTACAGGGCCTTCACCTTTTTGATGTTCTGAAGACTCAGACCAGGATCGGCCCTTGCAGACATTGTGACCTTACCCCATCTGAGGGGTATCCTTGGCCCAAGTGTGGAAGAGGGAACAGATGAGCCAAATTCCCATGGCCCAGAAACGAAGAAGTAGCGGGGTTTCCAATTGTGATTGGAGGTCTGAGTCACCTGGAGCATCTTCTTCTCAGGCCTCCGAGCCACAAAATGATAGTAGCTCGGATGGTTTTTGGCCGAGGTTGGGACATAGCAACCAACGAAGACCTGAACTGGGAGGTCAGAGTGGTGGACTAACCTCCACAAGATGATGGCCCCTATAATGACTCTCCAGGCATTGGGAGAGAGCTGCGAGGGGGCCAAGTTGATAAAAGAGATGATGGATCTAATGATGGTATGAATGGGTAGGCGAAATCCTAACTTAAACATATGCTCACACAAGCAGATTTCTCCATCTCGGCCATGGTAGGCCCTCTCTTCCCTCAGAGGTCTCCTTAATTTGATTGAGGGACTGATGGAGTATAAATATCTGAAGTGCAAAAGATCCACTTCAGTGACTGTGCTCTCGAACTCGGCTGCTTCAGAGATGTCAACATCACTTTCAGCATCCTCATCATCGTCAAGCTCAATGTCGGCTAGAGCAGACATAGATGGGTGACCAAGGAACTTCTGAGCATACTCAACCCCTGAAACGGCCGACAGAGGGATGGCATCAAGAATGGGAGGCACATCCACACTTGGCTCAACAAGTTCAACCTCTGAAGAAGAATCTGAGGTGCTTGAGCCACTTTGGGATGAAGCTCGGCTGGATACCTCGGCCTGGTCAGGGGCCTGACCAGGCCGAGGTGCAAAATCCATGGCTTCTTGGAAAGAGTCCACATACATGGGGTCTGAGGTGGAAGACTCAGACTCAGACATCGGTAATGGGTTGGCAGAGACGTCCGTCTGATAGAAGTTCTCAGGAGGATCAGGATATACCACCTTGAGAGGTGGGGGAAAGATAGGTCTAACATAAAACTCCTGTGGCCTATGAGCTTCCTCTTGAGCTCTCTCTATTTGCCTAATCTTTTCTAGGGTCTTCTCTCAAAGAGAAGGGAAATCCTCAAGAAGCTGGTATAGGGGTCTGAGCATCAGAGGACGACCTTCAACTTACGAAAAACTCCTAAAGCTACAAACACGATTGACTTATAAATTGAAGGGGTTTAAAGATCAAACTTAGAAATTTCAAGAAAACGCAGTTCACCGGAGTTAATGAAGCTCGCCGGAAAACGTAGAACTTCGTCGGAAAATGCAAACAAATATCAGAAACAAAGGAAATAGAAAGGGAGAAATACCTGGAGAAGGAATCGATGAGTGAAATGAAGGAAACTCGCAAGGAAATCGACGAAATCCTCTGCAGAAGGAACGATTGAGTAGAGAAGCTTTGGAGAGAGAGAATTCGCAAGAACAGTGCGCGGGAACGAAATGAAGAAGAAGAAAGAGAAAGGAAGGGTTTAAACCCTTAAGTACTTGGGCACACTTCCCAAGGCCCATCATTGCCTGGGGAAACCCAAGGGACAACTGACAGCACACGCCAGTCAAGTTTTGCACGCCTTAGCCTGGGACAGGTGTCATGCAGGTATTAGCCTGGGACGGACAGGCCTCGGAGGTGAAGCAATCCCCTAGCCACTTGCTCTCGCATATGACTAAGGGCTGGGGGTGATTGATATGCCCCAAGTGTTACCTCGGCCCAGAGACACTAACCTCGGCCGAGATATTAATCGACCCAAGATAGGCCATGGGCCCACGATATCATACCTCGGCCAGACCAGGGTCGGCCCAGGCCGACACTACCATCTACACTTCCAATGAGCACTGCGCGCATCATAGGCATCAGCAGCATTCTCATATACCTGGGTATGGCAACCTCGGCCGAGTCTAGGCCGAGGTGACAGGGAGCCTTGGTAACCAACATGGAACCAGTTCAACCTCGGCTTGGGCCGAGGTCACAAGAAGCCTTAATAATCGTCAACATAGACTCATTCCTACCTCGGTTGGGGTCGACCCATCATAATGTCTCGGCTGAGATCAGGACGAGACTTCCTATGGCACAGCTCGGATTGAACGGATATCAAGCCTTTACAGCTCGGCCTCTCCTTGGCCGAGGTCATCCACCAACACGGAGGTTGAGCATCTGTTGAACATTTGGATAAGGACACCTAGGCACAAATCAGTTGTAACAAGATTATTCTCCACATGTGGGGAGAATATTTCATCATCATTACTTACATGTAGCAGTGACAGATGGCACTCCCCCATTGGTGAGGTTACTACACACATGCTCATTACATGCATGGGGGGTACATTACACCCCCTAGGCACTATATATAGGGATCATCCCCTACCTCGCAAAGGGATCCCAGTGATTAAACCCTAGCTAAAACTCTATCTAAATTCACAGTAGAGAGAGAAGGCTTGAGAGATTGTATCCATGGCCATTAGTGCCATCTTCCAGTGATATTATTCACACACTCACAGTGGACGTAGGCCAGAATTGGCTGAACCACTTATATTCCGGTGTGCTACCCTCTTCTCCTCACCACCTTCTTTTATATTCTTTGTATAGCTGTGCTGCCATTGTTATTCTTATATTGAGCTTGGGAACACCTTTCCTGGTGGTGCTGATTCCAAAATCATCACACATGCCTCGGGGGGAGTCATTCGAAGGATGGATAAAATGCACGAAAATACCTTAAATCGTTGAAACTTAAGCCATAACTATGGTAGAAAGAAGATATTAGGGGAAGGATAATAATTCCCCCTGGTGCGTTTACTTTGACGAGTGAGGAAATGAAGGTGCTTTTAGATACAATATATAATACGAAAGTTCCATATAATTTTCATCCAAATTGCAAAGGATTGTGAATTATGCTACCCATGATTTATATAAGCAAAAGTCCCACAATTGGCATATGATCATGGAATTGGTTCCTCTATTGTTTAAGCACTCTTTCTCCAAGCACAAGGATTTGCAGAGGGATATTATGCAAATTAGTATCCGCTTGTCACTTTTATATAAGAAGGTAGTCAATCGAGAACACATAGTGGCTACAAAATTGGCAGTTACCAAAGCGATTTATGTGTTGGAGAAGTACTTTCCCCCATCATTCTTTGACATAAGTGTTCACTTGTTGGTACACCTATGCGAAGAGTCACTTCTTTGCAGTCAAGTTAGATATCGGTGGATGTATCCGTTTGAAAGATTGATGAAAGTTTTCAAAGATTACGTCAAGAATACAAGATACATTACAGGATCAATTGCAGAGGAATACATAACCATGGAGTCATTACTCTATACTTGGGAATATATACCTGACTCGACCAACATTAATGCTATTAATGAGTTCGTCGATGAGGGTGGTTATGTGATGAGCAAGCGAGTGAAATTAACGAGTTCGCAATATGAAGAAGTAGCTCGTTATCTATTTGACACGCATGAAAATGTCGAAGAATGGAAAAAGTAAGTTTAAATTATTTTAAGTTTTACATCATTTTAGATTATTTTATACATGATTAAGTTTTTAATACGTTTGACACATTAATTTTATGAAGAAAATATGAAGCCTGTGAGAACAATAAAATATAAAAAACAATGGCACAATCAGACAGTGAATTTAGGCAGTGGTTGTCAGAAGAGGTAATTATAATGAAAATGGTTGTAATATAATGTTACGGTACAATAAAACTTTACAAATAACCTAATTAATTTATTTATATTCTCAGCTCTTAAAGACGGGTGATACGATATCAAGGCTTGCTTATCTAGCCACTCGACCATTGTTCATGGCATAAGAGTACAAATAGTATCGATTGAACGGTCACGTATTCGGTGAAAGGGTGTACGAGGAAAGTACAAATGTACAGAACTCGGACATTTCATACAAGACTCCTACTTTCTTTTGAGCGAGCGCGAAAGATTAAAACCTCGTTGAAGGTGAAATGACTTACTATGGTGTAATTCGAAATATGTTTGAATTGGACTTTGTAAGCTTCAAAGAGGTTGTATTTTACTGTGATTGGGTAAGAGTTAAGGATAAAAATGATTGTGAAGTTGTTCCTGGCACCAATTTGATCATGGTTGACTTGTCCAAGTTCAAGAGAAACGAACACCTAAGTGATGGGCCGTTTGTTTATGCATTTCAAAAGGTCAAGCAAGTGTTTTATTCGGAGTATATCAACAACGAGTCATGGTCAATCGTCCTACATAGGCCAAAGCGTCTAAACATTAGTGTGGATGACTTAGCTGCTCCTACCGAATATCAATCCATTTTTTATAATAACCCGAATTTGAAATAATTTTTAGATTTGTAATCAGTATTCCAATTATCGAACATTAGTTTAATGCTTTTAATTCATTTGTACTTGATCAGTTTACTGCATTTAATATTTAGATTTAATTCTTAAGCATTATTTCAAAGTCCATGTCCAGTGGGTGTATTATTCTAGTGTTATATTATTATCGGACATAAGTTTAATGCTTTTAATTCATTTGTACTTGATCGATTTAGTGCATTAATTCAAAGTTGCCAGTGTTTTGTTATAATATGGTTAGTGATTTATATTCTTCTAAATCATTTGGATTTGTACTAATAACAACAATTTTTACAGAAAATGTCTTCTTCAGGGCTTGGCGGCAGTAGAGGTGATGAGGGCTCCTCGGCCCCTAGGCTCCCAAAATGGGACAAAATGGGATCATTCGTTGAAACAAGATGGTAATATTGGCTAGATCCCTCGAGTTGGTGAAGGCGATTATCGGCCCGGGGTGCACTAGTTGGAGGGAGGTGCCAAATGAGCTCATGTTGGCTGTTTGGGTGGCACTACATGTATTATATTTATATTTATATTTATATTTATATTTACATTTACATTTACATTTACATTTTAATTTCAATTTCAATTTCAATTTCAATTAATATTTATATTTATTAACAACTAACACTTACTTTATTTTTGTTTGAAAGGAACAATTCGGCCTGGCCCCACACCTCCGCGATTCCGTGTTGGAGAAGTTGAGGGAATAACATAAGACGTGGAAGAAAAATTTACAGGCCTGGTACTTTGGGAAGACCCGGGACTCCATTCTCAGAATGCATGAGACCGTCCCTCTGAAGGAGCCGATCGCATTGGCAAAGTGGTAAAAGTTCATCGACAATGAGAACGTGGAGTGACAATTGACATCTCGCCGAACGAAAAGGGAAAATCGGGCAGAAAATATGGACGTGCACTACTCCGACCGGACGTCTTACGCCGAGGTGGAGCACAGGATGGTAATTTTTTATTTTCCTATAATTATAGAAATATGTTATTTTGCATTATTTTACTTTGTGTTATTTACTAATTTTGTATTATTTTATTTCAGGGGACGGTGAATGGCCCTGGAGGTAGACCACATAGGCTCGAAGCCTATGTGGCAATTCGGAGGAAGTAGGGTAAGGATAAAGAGGTATCCCTGTAATACCCCGTATTTTTATGACTTTTAAATTTGGGGATTTATTAAATCTAATTTGAGATATTAATTTAATATTAATCTGAAAATTATTTAAATATTTACTAGCGTGATGAGGGTTAGTAATTATTGGAAACTCGTTGTAAATTACTTGATGGGTAAAGTAAGATGTGTAGGTAAATTTATTAAAATTATTCCGAAAATCTAATTTGATAATTTTGGAAATTTTATCGGGACGTGCCTGTGTCGTGTCGGGATTAAATTTGCATTATTAAAAGTGAATAAATTATAAGTCACCCGTATGGTCATTTTGAGTGCGTCAATGTGTCCGGAAGGGTCGAGATAGTCAAAATAATGTACTCGGGAGTTTAGTTTGGATCTCGAGGCGTTTTTAGGCCTAATTAACATCCCAGGAGGGCGTTTTAGACATTTTGTATTTTTGGGCATGGAAACCCACGAATTTTCTAAGGTTATATCAGATGCTAGGGATTGTCTTCTAGGGTTAACATAATTAAAAACAAAGAACGGCCATTGGAATGGAAGGTTAGAAGCTTCCAAAGGAATTCTAGGCAAAAAAAACTCCGTCGTTCGCACCGTCGTCACCGCCAAATTGTACATCGTGCGATGAGGAACACAACCACACCAATTTCTTCCATAAATCAGAAATAAATATTTACAGGTAAGTATCTATCTTGCTTTATTTTAGTTAATGCTTCAATTATATTAGTCTAGGGTTGATTAGAACCAATTCCATGAAATAAAGCATATATTGGAGACTAGAATTCACATGTTATAGAGGTAATAATCATGTTCTGGAAATCTATTTCACATGTAGAGGTTAAACCACAAATTTTCATTGAGTTAGGAGTAGAAAATCTGGAAAAGGAATGGGAAGAACTAAGTTAAAGAAAAGATTAAGGTTCTTGAGGTTTATATAGATTTTGCCCTTGTCAATTGTTATACGTGATGAAAACTCACATGTTTTACATAGAAAATTATTTATTTGGGTATATAAAACTTGTAGTATCACTTGTTGGGAGTTTGGTAGTGGAACATTATGATTTGGCTGAGTTTGGAATATGATTCCCTTAATCGGATTTTCTGCAGTTTCGTCATAACTGCTTGATCGATCGATCGACCAAAGAGCATCGATCGATCGACCCCTCCTGGAAAAATCATACTCCTCTTTCATATAGTTTAGTTCGATTAAAATGAGTAGTAACCTTTGAACATTATTGTTAGAGCATTTTGGGACATAAAGAGGACCAATAGGACTTAGTAAAAAGGGAGCATTTAATGTAAGACGAATTTAGGGTTAACGGGGAGAGATTTACACATAAGAAATAATGGGAACGTGTAACTAAAGGAGTGAGACTCGTAAGGAAGTTATTTTATAAAATAAGAAAGTACCTACTGAAATTATACTTAAGTAGATAGGATACTACGAGTGATAAGAAGTGAGTATGGAATAACCCATAAATAAGAATCAAAGAGACGAGCCGTTATACGGGATAATCTAGTAATGTGTACTAAGAATAAATATAATAAGTATGGGTCGTGGGAGTACCTAATTTAGAAATGGGAATGGTATTATACATATATATGACTGTGTTTGTGTATATACTATATAGGTGTAAAAATCATGCCCGCACTACTTGCTATCACTGAGGTTACCGCATCGGGACAGTCTTATCTCGATGGGACCTTTATGGGGGATATTGACTTATATCTGATCGATAGTCAGTCGGTACTAAGAGACGTGAGGGTATGTGCTGACCTCTTAGTGACTTGAAACTATGCTTCGCCTCAATTTGTATATGTTTTGTCTTAATACAGTTCGAGAGTGATTTCGAACTAGTATTTCCCTTAGTACGAGTGATACGGGGACTTGATAGCAGAGTATGCTAGTACCATAAATTCTATGTGGGGTGCCGATAGTATATATATATATATATATTTTATATATATATAGACTTGAAATGGGAAACTTTCTACTGTGACTAAAAGTAGTTAAGTAATGAATAAATATTTTGACTTTATTATAAGTGTTTGAAAAGTTTGAGACAATACTGAAAGACTTTATAATGAAATGAGATTCATGGAAAACTTTACTTTCAGAAATTAATTATCTTAGCCTTAGTAGTTGTCAGCATAGAACCTCATGAGGAATTTAAGTTAAGCTAAACTTTTGGGAATTAATAGTGCGGTAGGTGTGCACACTAGAAGATAGGTGAAAATTTCTCAAGAGAGTGCCGCATACTAATATGATTGTTGCATTCGCCGGTAAGCATCTTAAATACTTGCTAAACTAAAATTTTAAATTGTTCTACAATCGGGCTCTGACCCGTTTCCTGTTATCTCTTCTCTCTTCTCTCTTGTATATATTACAGGTGCCCAGCCACAGGGGCGTCATGCTTAGGTACTTTGGAATGGACGTGTTGCTGCTTATGTGGGAGGTGCAAGCCATTTGCTTAGACGAACTCCTTGTTGATTCCATTCTTAGTTAAGTTTTAATTAGTTGGGAATATGTCGCCCGTTTCCTTATTTAGTTGGATTTGTTAGAGATTATGTTCATTTATCTTTAGTATTTTACTCGTTGGGATTTATTTACTGTCAGGATGGTTTTCCTTTATGGTTTTAAAGTTGGTATTTGTTGTTTGAATGCTTAAATTCTTAGATGTTCATTTCTAGTCTTAATAAGTGTGTGACTCTTAAACTGTTTATTGCTAAAGGTTTTTATAATTGGAAAAAAAATGGAAATAACGTTTTAAATGATTTTGACACTTAGCTTAATTATTTAGGCTGTTAAACTGGAAAGTTTATTTTGCGACAGTGATGCTAAGAATGAACCAACCGTTCACCTTGGTTATAATTTAATAAAGGACTGATCACCCGGTATTTAATTAGGCGGGGTGTCACGGGTGGTATCAGAGCATCAGGTTCTAGTGTCATTTAGGGATCTGTACGGCTTATTTCGTTTCCAGCTTAGCATCTTTGATGTAGAGCGCTAATATTAGGAATTTTGTATTCATCTTTATGCATTGGAAATTCATACTTTTGCGATTTGTCGATGTGAATATTGAACTTATCCAGATTATTTTAAACTTTCAGACAGACTGTCAAGACAAATAAGCTAATGTCGTTAGGAAAGTTAGTGAGCAAGAACAACTCACACCTCAGGTGTCTCCGAAGAGCGTATCAATCGTCGAGTTTGCAGGCATTGTGGCACAGGCAGTTACCACTGCAGTCTTACAGTACCACGATCGCAATATGCAGCTTAGAGGAGGCAAAAGACCAAGAAAGATTAGTCAATTTCATATGACTAGAGTTGACAATTGTGAGAAGATACCGAAATTGTGGCAACAAACTCCTCAAGACCAAGACGGCCCTAGAGGTAACAAAATTTACGTTGAGAGCCAAAAGTGTCAGGGCTAAAAAGTCGGGGTCAGAATGAAGTCACAAAGAGGTGTTTCAAATGTGGAATGGACAGTCATAAACGTCAATCTTGTCCAAATCAGACTGGAGAGAAACTACAACCCGACCAGCAAGAAATTTCAGGACTCTGCTATAAATGTGTGCAACCGGGTCACAAGTGGAGGGATTGTCCTCAACCTGACATCGTTTTTCCCCAAGTTGCTCAGCAAGGCCAGCAAGACCAAGGAAAAAGAAGAACTAGTCAACAACGTAGTGAAATGAGACAGTTTCGAGGGAGGTGCTTCCAATGTGGCAGGAATGGCCATAGATGTTAGGATTGCCCAGAGAGGAATAGGGCCCCACGGCAGCAGGGAGCCCGTAATAAATCACAGAAACCAGCTCTACCAGCCATCCCAATAGCTTCGGTTCAGCAAAGGCAATTACAGTATGGACGTGTCTATAACGTCCACCAGACAGCGGCACCTCAGGCCCCAACTGAGATAAAAGGTACGTTCCCTATACCTGGTGTTATGGGTCGAGTTTTAATTGGTATTGGGGCACCGCACTATTTTATAGCTATTCATTTTGCATGAGCCTTAGGGATAATAGTCACAACGATGAGTACGGTGTCATGCGTAGACTCGTCATTTGGAGGAAAGAGTATTTTATTTCTTATTTGAAGGCATAGATATAGAGGTTGGTAACTTCATTTTTACCTGCGGTCAATACTGATGTTAGATATGCATGAGTATAAGGCTGTTATTGGCATGCTAGAGTTTCGGTAGGAGTATTGTCCCCGCCATTTCGGGGTAGGAAAGGTGTTTGGTGGCAATGCCTCGCCCAGAGGAAGGATTTGCCAATGAGATTGGAAAGGTAAAAGTATGACTTTTATCCTCGGAGGATGAGGCATGTTTTATGAGACACGAGCAAGTCACCATATTTTGTTCATTGCTAGGTTAACATGGGAGATGAGTTAGTGCGTATAACTATAAACGTTAATATTATGTTGGTATATTTTTTCTTTTCCCTAGTGTAGTGGAATTATCTTTAGTGCTATCCACAGAGGATGAATGTGTGTAGTAATAGTGTTATATACTTTATTGAGATTACTCGTTTTAGTAGTGTAATATACGAGTATGGTATTTCCTTGGTTACAATTTTATAGAAATGGCTAATACAATAATAGGTAGTTATTTCAAGGCTATCGGAGTGGCTGCCTTAGTGCAATCTGATTTATTCTGGCAAGGCCTCACCTGTGAGAGACTGTGGCTCCCACTTATATTATATATTTAGAGACTCCAAGGGTTATAGTGGCCTTAAGAGTTTAAATCCCGAGATGTTTAGGAACCTTGTTTTCATGGTTTTGTGTGTACTGGGTTTACCGTCGAGCAAGAAGGTTTGGCTCAGTATTATGTTTAGAGCTCAAGACTAAGTGTTAGGTAGAGAGCATCGATGTATCTACCCTTTAGAGATATGACA
Organism: Sambucus nigra; assembly: GCA_949130495.1. Taxonomy (NCBI): domain Eukaryota; kingdom Viridiplantae; phylum Streptophyta; class Magnoliopsida; order Dipsacales; family Adoxaceae; genus Sambucus; species Sambucus nigra. Next base: position 331,381,092 of record OX422210.1, on the reverse strand, counting down.
GTTAACAATTGGACTCATACGTTTGGGATCAGGATTTTGAGAGTCCTGATTGTATGTGTATGAGGTTTGCGAATAGGGATTACCACAAATACTGGATGATAGAGGATTGGCGAAATGTTCTTTGTGTAGGTGTAATTACGGGAGGTGATGTAACTTTTTATCAAGAGACGAAATAAAGGGGTACATGTTATGGATGGAGGGCCTAACAGATTTTGATAATCGACAATGCTAGGTAGTAGTGTATCGGGGGTGTTCCTTATTTAGATTTCGGTTTGCGAGACATCCCACGCATGAAACTTAGCGTAAGGTTGGAAGTAGGAAGATGTTTGGTCATTAGTCTATAAGTTTAGTACCTCTGTCGTCGTACGAAAGGGTAATTATATCTATAAGTTAGAAGTTGAATTATGATTTAAGGCCAGTGGAGCCAGTTGGGTGGTAAGAAAACATTGAAAGTTTTGTTCTATCACCACAAGTTGAGGGGTGGAACGATGGTAAGGAGGATTTAAAAATTTTGATTTCTAGGGGGATTGAGGGTACCTAAGTGTTGTAACCGCATTTTGAACACAAGGAAAATAAAGAGTTGGGATGATTTTTAGTGTGGATTATATGGGAAAGACTTTTAATACAAGAAAGAAGACTTGTATTTAATTTGAAGTATAGAGCATTAGTGATTTATTTCAGTCGTTGTATTTATTCGAGATAATTATTGTACTTATCTGAAGAGATTGGAGATTAGTAGTTACTCTTTTGTTGTTGTGGGGTTAGATACTCTATACTTTGTTGCATTGAGAAATTAATTTGTTTTATCGATGATTAGCACTCCGCTCACTCTCCCCGGGCAGTCGGGGTGTTACAAAATGTGAGCATCTTGGTTAGCAGATGTTAGAATTGTTCGAGTCGAATGGATGTGGGAACGGACGTGTGGAATATATGTTTACGGGATTAGCATAACGAGGTGGAAGTGGTAGAGTGGATTAAGCATCGCATCAAGTACGATAATCCATACATACGTGTGCGATTACAATGGCACACCCGAATTTAGTTAGAAGGCTGTAGGAAGCCATTTAAAGGGGGTATTCCTTGAGAAGAATAAAATTTAAATATTATGGACAACACTCGAAGCAGAGTTATAAGTAGCTAATGTGAGTACGACTTGTGCATACAAAGAGTGATGATGTTAGTTGGGTATACAAGGTCCAGAAGTGCACATCGTAGAGAAAGGTGCACGGGTCGGAACTTTCGATGTACGCCAAGGAAAGAAGGGGGAGATTAAGTTTCACATAATATGAGTTATTTCTAGGAAAAGTCGATGTTTAGAGGGACATGGTGAGTAGTTTCTACATACACCACTCATAGAAAGATATCGGTGGGAATAAGAGGATCAACTAGAGATTTTTTTTAATTGCGTTATAATTTTTTTATTTACTTAATTAACTAATCGTGTGCCTTTTGTCGTTTCAGTCAAAGATTAAGGAGGTGCATGAGTCACAGTCTGATGCCGACAAGACATCTTTGTCCACGGACTCACTCATCCAAAGTGCTCGGCATTGATCATAAGGGGAGGACTAGGGGTGAGCTCGATGGTGGACAAATCCAGGATCATCGAAATGGAGACGAGCAACACCAGGTTGGCTCGTTAGGTGGACATGCATGATGCAAAGCTACCAAGGTTGGAGGTGACAGTCCTAGATATGTATGCATTCAGGAAGCATCAGTTGGGCGGAAAAAGGTAAGGGAAAGGGGAAGGAGAAAATGGTGGAGGATGAGGTGGATGAGGACGAGGATGTGGATGTGGACATCGCTGCTTCATCACCGATACGCGTGGACTCACCGCTTGATGATTCAGTACCCTACTTGCCTCCCGTTCAGCGGCCTATGTTAATAATCGGTTGGCCGAGCCTGTTTTTACACGACATATATAATTGCCAGCTAATAGCGAGGGGGTTGAGGGACCCGAATATCGTCCCGGGTATGCCGGTTCATGAACATATCCTTCAAAACATCGAGGCCAAGGTGCTCGTCATGCATGTGATAACCCCGAAGGATAACTCTGCATTGTAGTTTCCCGAACAATGCGACGTGACACATATTGAGGGGTGTCTCAATGTGTATATCGCGTGGCCTTCTTTCCTCCTCGAACCTACCCCAGAATCTATGGCGTGACATTATTTGTATCTATTTTTATTCGGACGCTTGGATTATATTTGAATTGTTTTGATTTGTTACATTTTGGTTTGGATATGGATTGTATTTTATTTTATTTGGATATAGAATTATATATGCAATGATTTGGTGCATTATTTCTATTTTATTTGGTTATATGTTATTTGAGCATGTACAATTTTGCTATAATAGGTACAAATATACTGCTGGGCAGTGGTAGTGACAGTGGCTAAACAGCCCAACAGTTTTTTTTTAAATTATACCAAAATTTGACACGGTCATTGACCGTGACAATTTTTTAGGGTTTATCACGGTCTTTAATCGTGATAAAACTTGTCGTGGTCAAAGACCGTGACAAGCCCGTGACAACAAAGGTTGTCACCCCAGACTTGTCATGATCATTGACCTTGACAAGTTAAACTTGTCACGGTCAATAACCATGATAATCTGGCAGTTTTGGTGTAGTGAGATATATTTTAGACCTAAAGAATTAGAACCCTATAATTTAATTTCATCCACAAAGTCTAATGTTTTAATATTCTCATGAAATAACTAAGGGTCTTTTTCTCAATTCTTTAAGTAAAACTCAGTTCTAACATCAATTTGTTAAATGTAATCCAAATTCATGATAAATTGTAACAAATTCCACTCATGAATATAAACTTAAATTAAATCTAAGGTTTGTGGTTCAACTATTTAAATCAAGTATTTTTGAATATTTATATTTAGAATTCAATTGGGGAAAGTATATTAAAATTGACACCACTTGGCTGAACACGTGGAAAGCCACGTGAGAAGTGCATGGTGGGCGAATGTGATAGGGGGCACAAATCTTAAAGAGATGAGTGCAGATCTTAAAGATCATGCAAAAAACCCGGAAGATCGCTACCAGTGGGACTCTCAAAATCGGTTAAGGTGTATAAAAAAGAGACCTAATAACGTAGGACAACTAGGTCTATAAATAAGGGCGATCTAACTCATATGAAATTAATGGTATCCCGCACGTAACAACTTGGACTCAACTAGAATCCAAAACAATCCAGTTATTTCCATCTTTTGACATTAATAAACTCTCTCCTCCCTTTCCCCGTGGACATAGGCCGACTTCACGATTGGACCACGTACATAGTGTTTTATTATTATTTCTGCACGCATAATCTTTTTAGGGCCATTCATCAATTCCAGTATTCATAGTGGGTCAACAACCCTACAATTTGGTGCCATCTGTGGGAAACGAAGTTCTCACCACCGTTAAAACTAGTAAAACCCAAAGCTCATAATGATTACAAACCAGTTTCACCCGGCTCACACAATGAATCGCATTCAGTCCGAAATAAGCATTATAAGGAGGGACCACACTCCTATTCGGCTTCCATCCCTCCAACAACATTCAAAGTCTAGAGGATGGTCGCTTGGGAGATCTAGACCTAGTCGACGATCTCCTACTTAAAAACCAATGAGTTACCCCTAGATGACAAAAAGGCACACAAGTTGAAAATCAGGTCATCCAGGTTTTGCCTTATATACCGATGTTTATTCACCGACCCTCTATTAAAGTTCATTCACCCTGACCAAGTACAAGGACTTGTAAGTGATATGCATGAAGGAAACTATGGGGAACACATAGGTGGAAGATCACTCTCCTATATGGAGATTTCTCAAGGATACTGGCATCCATTCATGTAGAAGGATGTGGCGAGGTTCGCCAAAAAATGCCCCAAATATTAGTTGTTCACACCATTGATCAAGGAGCCTACAGACGATTTAAACCCCCTCACAAGTCCATGGCCTTTCGCCCAATGTGGCATGGATATAGTGGGTAAACTGCTTGTTGCACCAGGAAGCCACAAATATCTGATAATGACGATCGACTACTTCATAAAATGGGTTGAGGCCGAACCACTCACCCATATCCGAGAGCCAAATGCCCAGAGATTCATTTGGAGAAATCTCGTCACGAGGTTTGACATCCCAAGAGCACTGGATACAGATAATGAAATTCAATTCGATAATGATTCTGTCCATGACATTTGCGCTGAACATATATTCAGGATCCACTATGCATTAGTAGTCTTTCTCTAATGCAATGGGAAAGCATAGATAATGAATAAAACCCTTATGTCAGGTATTAAATGTAGACTAAAGAATGCAAAATGAAAATGAGTGGACGATCTTCCATCCGTTCTATGGGCATACAAGACGACCCACAGAAAATCGACGAAGGAAAATACATACTCCCTTGCTTATGGCATGGAGGCAGTGATCCCCTTGGAGATTGGAATTCCAAAACTCAGATCATAGGTATTTGAGGACGACCAGAATGATGACCAAATAGCTTATGAGTTGGATTCGACTAAAGAAAGAAGGGAGAAAGCTCTAATACATTTGGCCACCTATTAGTAAGAGCTGGAAAAGAAACATGACTAGAAGGTAAAGATTAGAGAATTTCAGGTCCAATACCTCATCCTTAAAAAGTTACTACCCATTGCAAAAAAGACACCAGAGAGGAAGATGACACCAAACTGGCAGGGATCATATCGCATAGCTTCAAAATGAGGTGGGGGTTCATACCATTTAGAAGAGATAAATGGGAAAGTAGTTCCAAGGTCCACGAACTTGAGGAAGTTTCATCATTAGATAGCAAGGCCGATGTTTTTTTTCTTTAATGCATGATATGTGATTAATTGACTAAATTGTTTGAAATCTTTGTTTGATTTATTATATAAGTCTCAAAACCCACAAGGAGAGGTATGATCTAAAAGTAGATCGTCTTAGAAGAGGAAAAAAAAACACTTAAAAATTGGTACGATTTGAGGCAGATCGGTCAAAACTCACTCAAGGAGTGGTACTATATAAAGTAGGTTGGCCTAAAAGAGGCAAAAAACCCATTTAAAAAGTGGTACGATCTGAGGCAGATCGGTCAAAACTTACTCAAGGAGTGGTACGGTCTAAAGTAGATCGACCTAGAAGAGCAAAAAATCCACTTGAATAGTGGTACGATCTAAGGCAGATCACTCAAAACCCATTCAAGGAGTGGTGTGAATAAAAAAAAGACTAATTAAAAACCCGTGTGAAAGATTGTGTGGTATAACCACAGTTCTGAAAAACTTGCCTAGGCTTAAGGCTTGGGAGAAACACCCCGCCTTAACTTTTTTACGCCTTATTCTTGGTAAAACCCTTAAGACGCACTTTTTTCTAAAAACAACAATGCTTTAGTGAAACGATATCTCCTTTTAAAGAATTTTTTTACTAATCGGGCCATTATCTCATCCAAAATAATCAAATAGTATTTTAATTTACATATATTCATACATATTTTTATGATATGTACAATTTTAGTATTTTAATAACCTTGGTATGGTTAAAAAATATTAAAATATATTAAGAACGCCTAAACGTCTTTTCACGCCTTTTTACCCCAAAGGCCCGCCTAGGCTTCTAAGGCTTAAGGCTTGGCCTCCACGTCTCAACCATGCCCCGCATTTTTTAGAACCTTAGGTATAACTAAGGCAATAATTGATTGCTCGTGTTAGGCACGAAAGACTTACTTAAAGCTTTAGAATTGGTGTGATTTAAGGGAAGATCTTTGAAAACTGTTTTTTAGACTAGCTTAAATCAAGAACCTTCGGTTGATCAGTCCTGAACAAATTATACATTTATCTTTTAACAAGGAAAGGACCTTAGGGGAAAAAATAACGTAAGGCAAGCAAATGAACAATATCTTATAGATAAGGTGGTAGCAAAACTACATTACTTGCACAACAGGAAAATAATGGAAAGGAAAACATAGAAACTTTCTCATTAATAATTCAAAAATGACTTGGGGCCTAAAAAATTACCACCAAGGGTAAAAAGAAGAAGAAAATACATCAAAATGAGCTAAGTCTGGGCGGGAACAGCGTGATGATCAATAGATTCGGTACCTTGAGTAAGGGTAACTTCCTTAAGAACAAGGGCGGGAGGATCTATGAAGGCCTGGGTCAAAGCATTCATGGGAGGATCTACTATGGGATTGGTTGCACGGGGATGTTCAGCATAAGCTGGTTGCCTTTGCCGATGTCGTCCTATTGAAGATCAGCTACCCAACTTTTGTTAAAGGCAACAAACTCATAATAGTCCAGCTGAGCGACAAACTTCTGAATGGTCGCCTTATAACTCTCATCATATAACTTTTACAAGTTGACCTCTCGAACCTTCTCCATTTAGAGGATGAGTTTATCTAAAATTATGCATTGGTGAGAAGTATTCATCTTGGACAGATCGATGTCCACCCGACCGAACTCATTTTGAGTTCGCTCCGCTTTCTCCATCGCCCTTGTCTTGGCGATAACCTCCTCCTTTAACTTTTTTCCCATGTCCTTAAGGTCTATGATATGCCTGGAAAGTTGGTCCTTGAGGGTAACATTCTCTTTAGAGGATGATTTTAGCACCATTCAATAATAGTCAACTCGACCAACGAGCTCCTGTTAAACCTGCATGCTTTGCACAAAGATGGAAGAAGTCAAAAGAAATTTGACAAAATGCAAATTGACCGAATAAAAATATGTGACTTACCAACACGTTGTGGCGTAGGCCCTCCGTGTGAAGCCTTTTCAGGGTAAAGTTACTAAGATCCATCATGTTATATGGCAACATAGCCACTTAAGCGATGGCGTAGGCAACGCCAATGTCCCTATGGGTTGAATTGGCCTCCGTCACAGGCTCTTTCCCCTTGTAAAAGGAGATCTCCTAACGACGACTATCACTACACCAAATCTGAACTATTGTCACGATCATTTGACCTTGACAAGTTGGACTTGTTAAGGTCAATGGCCGTGATAATTCGGGGCGAGACAATTTTTTTTGTCAAGGACGTGTCACGGTCATTGACCGTGATAAGTTCGTTAGAATTGTCACGGTCGTGTCACGGGGAATGACTGTGACAATCTTAGTCACGGTTATTAACCGTGACAAAGCCTTAACCCTTTTTAAAAACATTGTCATGGTCATTGACCGTGACAAGTCCTTGACAAATAAAATTGTCACGGACTTGTCACGGTCAATGACCATGAAAATTCTGGGCAGAATTTAAAAAAAATATGCTGGGCAGTATGGCCACTACCACGGCCCAACAATATATTTATACCTGTTATGGCAACGTTGTACCTGTTCAAACATCATATATCCAAACAAACTAAAGATAATGCAAATATATGTTCAAAATAGAAACAATATACATGACGATATAATCCAAATATAATTAAAATGTACTAACTTAAAAATAATGTCATTATATGTCTGGGGTAAATGTGATGAGGTGAGTAGGCCACACGATATACGAATTGACACACCCACTAATATACATCGTGCCGAAGATCCACATAAGTATCGAGCCTTTGTGGCTTACCCCCTGGGTCACTCCCTACCCCCTGAAATAAAATAAAGTAAAATTAGTATCGGCCCCGCAAAGTAAAATAATGAAGAATAATATATTTCTGTAATTATAGAAAAATTAAGTCTTACCTTCATCCTATGCTCCACCTCGGCGTAAGACGTCCGGCCTGAGTAGTGCACGTCCGTATTTTTTTCCCGATTTTCCCTCTCCGATTAACGAGATGCCAATTGTCGATCCTCGATCTCATTGTCAACAAACTTTTGCCATTGTGCCAATGAGATCGGCTCCTTGGGCGGGACAAATCCACGCCATTGGATAATGGACTCTCGCGTTTTCCCAAAGTACCGTGTCCGCATATTTTTCTTCCACGTCTTGTGTTGCTCCCTCAACTGCTCCAAGACGGAATCGCGTAGCTTTGGATCCAAGTTGAATTGTTCCTGTCCAACAAATACAATGTTAGTTGCGAATAAATATAAATATAAATATAAATATAAATATAAATATAAATATAAATATAAATATAAAATGAAAATGAAATTGAAATCGAAATTGAAATTGAAATTGAAATATAAATATATTACCTGTAGTGTCGTCCAAAGATCTAACTTGAGCTCATATGGCACCTCCTTTCAACTCATAAACCCCGGGCCGATGACCGTCTTTAGCAGCTCGAGGGATCTCGCTAATAGCTCCGATTTGTTCTCGATGGTAATCCAAAATTTGCCATATTTAGGGAGCCTAGGGGCCGAGGAGCCCTCGTCGCCTCCGCTACCACCGAGCCCAGACGAAATCATCATAAACAACAACATCATCTTCGCCTTAATAACTGAAGGAGACATTTGCTGTAAAAAAATATTATTAGTACAGATAAAAAAAAAATGTTATTAGTACACATAGACACACACCCCTACCCCACCCCCCATCCCTGCCCCCACCCCCTCCCCCCCTCAACCCACCCCCACCACACACGCACACGTACACCCCCCCAACCCCCCCACCTCCTCCCCCACCACACACCACCACACACACACATACACACACATATACACATACACACATAAATATGTCTAAATTAGTTGAAAACATCTAACGTGGATACATGCATCGAGATTTTATGTCATCTATTAGAACTATTAAAAAAAATTCTTCTTTCTTTAAGGTAATTGGCACTTAATAAATCTTATTGCAAGTGAAAATATTTTTTGGACAAAAAAAATCATTGAAGTCAAAATAACGCATGTAAAGCATGGAATAGATGTAAAGCAAATTTGAAGTAAAAAAAAATCATTGAAGTCAAAATATTATTTTTAAGAGGTTTTGTTTATTATTATATATATTATATATGTCGGAATAGATGTAAAGCATGGAATAAATGTTATATATTATGTCCGTTCGAATGCCTCAAAATAAAAAATTCCAAAATTATTTTTAAAACTTGTTCCTAGATCCCAATACTTCAAAAGGTAAATACACAACTCAAAAAAATTCTTCAATACTTCAAAAGGTTTTTAAAGCACATTTTATGAAAAAATTCTCTCAAGTTAAAAACATCTTAGTGTGTGCAATTAGCCAATATTATATCAAACTTCTCGAAAGGATATAATACTCATATTCAATCATGGAAGGATCCAATGAGAGATAGTGCATGATCTTCAATCTTTAGTCCTTAACTAGATTGTGTCTCACTCATAACGAACCAAGTCTATTTAACTTGATAGACTCAAACGTTTTGATACATGAGAGAGCCAATTTATATATAATACAAATGTTTATATTTTCAGTAAGACTTTTGCCAACATTTAGTGAACAATAATGGTTCTTTCGCTTTTGTTTGTTAAATACTAATCTACTAAGAATTTGGGGACATCCACGATGAAAAAAATTAGTAGGAGAAAAATGCTACCAATTTAATGTTTTAATGGTGAAGGAAAGTTCAAAATAACCTGCATTATTAAAAAATAAATATCTTTCAATAGAAAGAATGCATTGATTTCTTTAACTCCAAGAATAAAAATTCTAGAATCACTTAGAAATAAAATCACAATGAATTATTTTTTATCTTTAACCATAGTCAAAATATCGTAATCTTCCCTTTGAAATTAAAATTAGACACAAATATACAAGTACAAATATCTTCAATGTGGAATTAAGTCGATAACACTAATATCATAAAGTTCATGAACGATATCTAACCTAAGACAAAAGTATAGGTTAAGCAACAACATATTAACATGTGAATTGTCTAATTCAAATGAAAATGAGTTAATCTTTATATACATAATCATCAATATTAATCTAAATTAGCTTATACCCATACAAGGCTAATTTTATATACATAATCATCAATGTTTTGCCTATAATATAACAACCCCCTATTTTCCACATACTCACCCACCACATACACACACACACACACACACACATATATATATATATATATATACACACAAACATATATATATATAAATGGAAGAGAGAGAGAGAGAAATTAACTTGAAACTAGAGAGAGAGGGAGAGAGAGCAGCGTAGAGAAAGAGACAGAGTTGTAAACAGGAGGGAACGGCGGGGGGGGGGGGGGGGGGGGGGGGAAGAAGGGGAAAGGATTTTTGCTGCAGAAGTTGTCACGGTCGTGTCAAGGTCCTTGACCGTGACAATTATTTAAAGAATTATCACGGTCATTGACCGTGATAAGTAAATTTATCACGGCCTTATCACGGTCAATGACCGTGATAATTCTTTATCACGATCGTGTCAAGGTCAATGACCGTGACACAAAACGCTTATTTTTTGTCACGGTCAATGACCTTGACAAGGGTGGCCGGCTGAAAGGTGACAATTTTGTCATTTTGGTGTAGTGTATGGAATGTCAGAGGAGTGGGGTCCTTGAGGAGTACAAGCAGAGTTTTTGAGCCACGATCGATCGATGTCTTGTTGTTCCTCTTCTTCTTGGCATGTTCAACCTTTGCCCGTTGGCATTCCAAATCCAGGGACTCTTTATCCTTGAGAGTGATTAGTTTTCTCTTTCACTGTTTGTTGATGGAAGGGACTTGGTCGGTCCTTATAGTAGCAGCCGACTGCTTCTGCAACTTGTCCCTGTCATCTTTCAAGTTGACTATTCTTCTTAATCGGTTGCTTATATCATCAAATATGGAAGGGATTGATAGGAACGAAAAGTCTTGAAAAGAGAGGTCCTTTTTGTCCTCTACCCCTTCCCAAGGACGACCATAAACACTGCTTTGTGGGAGAATAGTGGGTCAAGATCATTTAAAAATGTGCCAAAATCTTCCTTTTCCTCTTCTTCTTCTTTTTCTTTTTCTCCTCTTCCTCTTCCTCTTCCCACCGGTTAGATTCAGAGTCTGTTGGGATCACGTGTGGGGAAGATTCCCCTATGTAAACCCCTTTATTAGCCTGACAAAGGATGAGGTGGCAGTTGGGATGGAATCGTCACCGATTACAATGTAATCAGAGACCTAAACGTTAGGGATGGTCGTGAAGTTGGTAAGGTAATGGTAGGTAAGAATGCAACTAAGTAAAATGTGAGCCTCTTTCTAGTGGGGGTGAACTCTAAGGGGGTCTATCTTTTTCCAATTTTCTCCAAATCATTAAGGTTGACTTGGAAGTGGAATGGTTTTCAGAAAGAAATATGCCATAGAAAATCAGGTCGGTTAGTAAAAAGAAACTAACATTTAAATAAGTTATTTCTAAATGACTTACCAGGTGTCCCCTTGGTAGCGGGAACTCTAAGCCCATCATAACCTTCACTATATATGTCCCTAGAAACCACAAGGACATTTTTCTCATTATCCTTTTGACATCTCAATAAATAGGTGACTAAATTGTGGGACTTGTCCCTTACCTAGAAGTGGTACAAGCCGGTGCTTGGGGAAGACCTCAAGTTGTAGCAGTACCTGATTTCCTTAAGACTCAGACTAGTCCTACAAATTTGGTTGATGGTCACTGTCCCCATTACAATTTGGTAAAAACTACCATTTTCTTGGGCAGGGACCCTTACCAATAATAGGTGAAGGGGAAAATGAACACTCCCTTCTAATATGGCTATTGTAAAAAAGGCAACCTCCCCAGAAAGAAGAACAAGAATGTCTTCTTCCTCTAGGGAAACTATCAAGTTAATAGTATCAGGAATTCGATATTGATTATGGAATTCCTAAAAGTTATTAGCAGTTGAGATTTCATATTTCCTTACAGGTCTAGACATAGCAGGAAAAATGAAGAAGAATAGAATTGGAAACTTGCTGAAAGCTAGAGAGAGAGAATAAGTAAAAATACCTTAGCATATGCAAAAATGCCAAGGTATAAGGCGTAGAAAGCCTTATACCTTCTGCTACTCTCCGTCAACTCAACCGCCGTCACAACGCTTGTAAAAAATCACTACGCACCTACGCGCCATCATTGCTATAGGTAATGACGCTGGACGCGTAGCCCTAGGATGGGGACATGCGCGACATTATTGAGCCAACAATGATTATTATTCCCTACGCGTCCTTACGCATAAAGCACAATGCTATATTAAACGCACACATGGTATGAAAGTTACAAATAAGGTAAGGCCGACCAACAGAAATGGTCGACCACACGTGGCATGAAAATTACATACAAGGTATGGATGATCAATACGATTGACTGGTCACCCCCACTTTGGGGACAATTGAAGGGAATGTGACCGAACTGGTGCCGTGTGGCTAAACACGTGGCACATCACATGAGAAATGCATGACGAGCGAATTGACTAAAAAACACATGGACTTTAAAGGGATAAGATCAAATCTCGAGGATAATATCAATAAATTAGAAGATCGTAATCAACGGGACTCTATAACTCATTCAGGATAGACACAAAGAGACCTAGGACGGTAGGGCGCCTATGTCTATAACTAAGAATGATCTAACTCATATTAAAGGAAAATTTGTATCTTGCACATGACATCTTGGACTCTCAGCTAGCATCCCTAGCACTCCAACTGTTACCATCCCTTTTAAAGTTAATAAATCGATCTCCCTCCCTTGCTCCGTGGACTTAGACCGACCTCTCGATCAAACCACGCATATCCTGTCCATTTCTTATTATTTCTGCACTCTAATATTTATGGGACTAATATGTAATTTTAGCTTTTATTATGGGTCAATAATCCCTAAATTTTCCATTGGCTAGCTAATATTTGGAAGACATTGTTATGGATTTATATATATATATATATATATATATATATTTGTGAGAACAATAAATAAAAATATTAATGAAAAATAAAAAATAAAATATAGGGCCAGGATCCAATTTTACCCGGACCGAATTAGTAGGTTAACCGAATTAATCAGTCCGATCTCGGTCCAAAAAAATTAAGGACCGAATATTCAGTCTGGTCCAAGAAATAAACAAAATTGGATTGGACCGGATCGTGCCCACTCCTCGTTAAAACTATTTTATTTTTTTAAAAAAGTTTTTTTTCGTTAAAAGCGTTTTTTAGTTAAAAACTATTTTTTTCATTATAAACTATTTTTTTGGTTAATAACTGTTTTTTTCATATCAATCTTTTTTCAAAAAATCGTTTTCTGGTTAAAAACTGCTTTTTTGTTTATCAGTTTTTTGGGTTAATAACTATTTTTATTTTTGTTAAAGACAAATTTAAAATAGTTAAGAAACACTTTTTATATAAAAATTAAAACAATTTAAAAAAGAAAGTTTAAAGAGTTAAAAAAGAACAATTTTAAAAAAGTAAAAACTATATAACTTTTTATTTAAAAGATACTGCACACTTTTTTTATCTTTTTATAAAAAAGCTGTTAAAAAAAAAATACTTTTTATAATAATTGAAAACATGTAAAAATTATGTACAATTTTTTATATAAGATTTTTTTTTAAAATTTCATAACGTAGAGTTAAAAATAAAATTTCCCAACTTTTTATTCATTTTAAATTATAATTTGCCACCTGAAAAAAAAAAGATATCAAACTACCTCACTTGAAAAATTATAAAATTGGCATGTAAGTGATAAAATTTTGGCGAAAGTACTCTTAGTTCCTTACAAACAAATTTTAAATACTAAAGGAGTTTTGACAAATTTTAGACACTTAGATCCATTAATTCTCTCCTTGTAGAAGTGCACGCTAGTGGCATAACAAGTAGAGCTAATTATAAATTATCCTTAAATATTTAAAAATTATTACCAAAAAATCTAATTGTAAATTTCCCTACAATTTTCTATAATAAGATTTTACACGCAAAACTATTTGATCAATTTTGTATTAAACACGCATTTAATGATTTTTTTTCTACGAAGGGTAATCTCCGGTCAGCTTACGCGCACCACGAGATTAATCCCTCCGTCCTGAATAAGACAGGCAGTATGCAAAGTATATACAAAATTTGTTTGCGATCCGTGATTCTTACGGGATTCGAATTGACGACCTCTAATAAACAAATTCAAAATCTAACCGACGGAACCAACCGCTGGTAACCTTACTAGTCAACAAATTTGATTCCAAGGAAAAAAACGGCTAAAGAATCTCTCCATGGGACCACCTCTCTGATTTCTACGAGGCCTATGTGCATTGAAAAACTCAAAAGTTTGAAAACACGAAAGTCATTGTTAACCTAATGAGTTAGTTGGGTTGGGTCCGTCTTAAAAGATTAAATTTGTGGTCAGTACCCACGCAGAACGAAGCACTAGGATACGATTAAAAAGAGAGATTATATGAACACGTAAACTTGTTATTTATAATAGAATATACGTGGGACACACCATGTTCATTCACCCCGTGGCGGGGACCTAACTTTGTTCATGCCCCACTGCAGTCGAATCCTCATTACGTCAGAATACGAGAATGGGTCAGAAGGGAAGAGGACTTGAGTTTCGTTAACAAAGGAGCGCCATCAATTTTGGTTTTGGTATAAAAACTTTTTGCTAGATTTTTTCCAGCACCGATAATTTAGTACACCACCCAACAGAAGTGACCACCCCTCTTTTCAGCAAATTTATCATTTTCCTTGCATAAAAGTGTAACGCACCAATTCATTCCACCTCTGTTTTCCGTGCTTCCTACTTTAGATGCTGTTTTTATAAACACACACACACACACACACACACACCCTTTTTTTGGGACAAATAGCAGATGGATTTAGTGGGGACGCCGGCTTTCCATGGATACCACATGCCTGCAGAGTGGGAACCTCACTCGCAATGTTGGATGGGTTGGCCGGTGAGCTCTCTCTCTCTCTCTCTCTCTCTCTCTCTCTATATATATATATCAATCTAATCTGGTTGTATGTCCATACCTGCAAATGGTTTTGTATATATTTGTACATATCAGTTTTTTTTTTTTTATAGTTTTGATCAATATTTGTTTTGATGATACACTTGATGGTTTAAATATTCTTGGATCAGAGCAGATTTATCTGATGAAGGTTAAATCTACTTTTCCCCATGGAGTTTGGTTGCTTTTTCACATCATTCATGTGTTAATCTGTTGTGTTTTTAATAGATTGTGGTGGATTTTAGTGTGTTTTTATAAAAATAAAAATGAATAATAAAATACAAAGTCGAGTGTGGGTCATTAAAATAGTATATATACTTAATAGTACATGAATATTGAATAGTGTATCCATTCTATGCTAGAATCAAGTCCATCCATTTCAAAATGAGTGTGTGGAGAAAGAAATGAGCTCAAATATTGGTCCAAACTCTTTAAAACTATTCAATTGTATCGGATATGTTTTGAAAAAAATCCCAACCATTTGATGCCTTGCACACGTGAAACATTTTATATAAACCAACTTCTCTCATTCCAAAAGATAAACGAGAGTTAAGACTAACGGATAGAAAATAAAAATATACAGTGTAGATGTATCATATTGATTTTTTTTCTTTTGTTACGATCAATGTTTTAAATCGTGGTCGCGCAGGGTGTCGCGTTTTGGCTCCTAAGTAGCGTCGCGCTAATCGCGTCGCGCAAGCAATTCATGCATTCCCGTTTTTTAATTAAAACACTTATAAAAAAAAAATAACATTTTAAAATGAAATTTGTAAGAAAGTAACATTTTAAACTGAAATTCGTAAAAAAAGTTATAATTGAAATTGATTTTTTTTATTTTTTTCTAAATTTACTTTTTAAATTGACAATTAAAAAAATAATAATAATAACATTTTAAACGGAATTCTGAAAATAAGTAACATTCAAAGCTAAAAATAATAAAATAAATAATTTTTTTTTCTAAAGTTACTTTTTAAATTGCCAATTAAAAAAAAATAATAATAATAACATTTTAAACAGAATTCTGAAAATAAGTAACATTCAAAGCTAAAAATAATAAAATAAATAAAATTTTAATATGAAATTTGTAAAATAAGTAAAGTGTAAACTTAAAATTATAATATAATAACATTTTAAACATAAATTTATAAAAAAAGTAGTATTTTAAATTGACAAATATAATAATAATAATAATAACAACAACATTTTAAACAGAAATCTGAACAATAAGTAACATTTAAAGCTGAAAATCATAAAATAAATAACAATTTAAACAGATATTTATGACACATGTAGCATTTTAAACTGACAATTATTAAAAAAAAAACATTTTGAACTGAGATTTGAAAAATTAGTAACATTTAAAACTGGAAATTATAAAATAAAAAACATTATTTACTGAAAAATGTAAAATAAGTAAACGTTTAAGTAAACCGAGAGTTTGGAATAGAAAATATTAAATAAAAGTAACATTTTAAGCTAAACTTTTTAAAAAAAGCAAATAACATCATTGAGACCTTCGTAAATAAGTAAATTGAGGGTTTGGAACAAAGAATACCTCACCCAAACAAAGTCCGTACGTGAAATAAGGTAACACTTTTCCCCCTACTTTTCCCCCTCCTTAACTAAACTGTGATTTCTAAAAAAAACATGAATAGCGTTCCTGTTGCGCCAAATAGCGCCAAATAGCGCAAAATAGCGCACGCTTTTTGAGCATTCCAAATAGCAGCCTTGTTTGCCTTGCTTTTTTCCACCGCAAAACGCAATAGCGCGCTATTGCGTTCGCAATAGCGCGCTTTTAAAAACACTGGTTACGATAAAACAAACAAACAAGGATTCACCTTGCTTGAGTTGGTATTCCAAGCAAGAAGTTGAAAGTGTATTAGTTTTCTGATCTTCTTCTGTGCTGTGCAAGGAAGATCGCAGAGGTAATTTTCGGCATGTTTTATTGTGGTACGACGCGACTATTAACTGCCTGCACAGAGATGGTAGAACCACGAAACGTCTCTAGAAGAGCGATTTAGTCTGCGACTGAACCCAAGAAGTACTTTGCTTAATCATTCGGTTTTTCCATTAATATCTCTGGTATAATTTTTCCAAAATTTATTGAAATGTTCCAACAGAAACAGAGAAAAAATTGAAAAACATGTATTTTTGCTATAAAAGTTGGACTCTAGTTTTTGTCATGGAATCCGATTCTTAAATGTCTCTCATTAAAAACGAGGAAAAGGCAGGGCAGGCTTCAATGTATTTATAATTAAGTACCACAAAAGTGTGAAAAATGAGTAAAGAGAAGTATTTTCCATGGAAAAAAAAAGATGTGATTTCAATCAAGAACACCAGAAGTGTTGAAATTCAAATTTTGCTGCGAGTTGCAGGAGCGTTCTGATAACTGGCGTGATAATGCTGTGCACGCTCAATGTGTATTTGCGAGGGTAGCATTGGCAATATCAAAAGTTGAGCCTGTCACTGTCTGTGCTAGTGCTGCAGAGGTTGGTACTATTTGTAAGGCATGAAACCATTTGATATATTGTCTCTGAGAGTTTATTATGTATTAATTTTGGATATAAACATTTTTTTTCCCGCTAGTGGGCCAAGGCACGCAGTCAGTTACCACAGAATATCAGGGTTGTGGAGATGAGCATGAATGATTCATGGCTTCGTGACACTGGGCCAACTGTAAGTTTACCCCTTCTTCATCTGCAAGGTGTTTTTGGTTGCCACTTGCTACTGCTAGAGGTGTTATGTGAAATTTTGTTTTACCCTGAAATGGTGCCGTTTTGTCTTGATAGTTTGTTGTGAGCAAGGGCAAATCAAATTTACATATGTTGGAGCACAAGGTTGCTGGAATTGATTGGAATTTCAATTGTTGGGGTGGTAAGGCTGCAATATACATTTCTGATGCGTATTGTGAACTATTTTGTACTTTCTCTATGGCAATTCAATTGGTAAACATTATGATGGCATTTCTTTTATTGGATGCTGCTATTAGAGCTTCTAGTTTGAGAAGCGTATCAACTTTTCATTGGGGAGTCCCATGCATATAGAAATTCCTTCACTCTGTTTACTTTTGCAATTCTAGGCATCAATGAAGGTTGCTATAATGATTGGTGTCTTGACCTCCTTATAGCGAGAAAGGTTAGTGAATTTGGTGCATTGCAGTTTTTCATGTTTATACTGTGTTTTCCATTGTCAAAGTAGACTGCTTATGCATATTTCCCCACATTTAAATCCAATATTTTTTTAAATATTATTTTTCCTCTTTTGCTAGATTCTGGTAATCGAAAGGCTTCCTAGGTTTCCACAATCTATAGTTCTTGAAGGTGGAAGCATACACGTAGATGGAGAAGGTAACATGTTTCACAAAGCACAGAAAAAGATCACTGTTGATTTGCCTCTATTCACTGATTGTTTTTTTAAGGTGAATAACAGGATACACAATATATCCTTCGAATAATATATACATTATACAAAATTACATACGTGATATATTCTATTTTTCTCTCTCTTTGTGCATGCCCTATTATATATATATATTAAGTAGTAATACACATGAACCATGTTCGAAATCGAACATGAACCTTACACCTTCTCCTTTGAAGTGTTGATAGATACCTTATAACTAATATTGCTGCACGAGACATTGCTGAAATGATAAGCATAATAGAATCCCTAAGCACAAAGGACCGTCTTTGTCCATTATCACAGGATATCATGTGTAGGAGATAATAACATCCGTAAATATATTTCTGAACACCCTCGATGAAATGCTCGTGCTTATGACACTATCTGTACGTATGACAAATTAGTTATGCATATGGTGAATTACCCATGTCTTAGGAAATTATTCTTGCCTATTGCATATGGCACTACTTGTGCCTTCGGCTTTATATGTGCCTATGACACTACTAAAACAAAACACCTGTGCCTATGCCACCATGTCTATTGTGGATTACTCATGCCTAGACTACCATGCCTCCAATACTATCAAATTCATGCTCAAGCAAATTGCCTTCATTCAATTCAATATATTTTAGAGAGGATTTCCTTGGTTCAACCACTTACTCTTGTGTGCCATTGACAAATTACATCACTTGGTGTCGAAGCGTTATATGCTTAACCTTATTGTTGTAAAGAAATCGTTACAAGACAACAATGACTCCCACGAAGAACTAACAATCCGATTGGGAAAAGAACATGTCGCATAATGTGGAGATGTTTGGAGCCGCCATTACCAAGGTTAGCACCTTAGTTCCCTTAGTGGAAGCTCACGCTGGCAACCGACCTAGTGCCATTCATGCACAAGCCATTACTAGGCTAGAACACCTCCATGGCTCCAACACAATCCCTGATGCCTCAGTATCAACACTATCCACAAACCCTCACAATCCACAAACCCTCACAGGAGTTAAAAACCTCACCAAAATCACAAACCCTACCCTTATGCAACCTGCAATCGAAACCGGCCCCTTCCCTTGATGTGGCCCGAGGGTGAGGGCTTCCCACACCCATTACTGCTATCGGTGACCAACCTCACCCTGACTCCTACATCCGAGGTCGTTTTTTCCAAGGCCAAGCTCCACTTAAATTACTGTGGGTTCTATCGACACTTTCGTCGGATTTGCGAGTGGGTTCAGCGACCAACACCCGTGGTGGACACCTTATTGTTTGGTATTAGGCATAGAGTATGAAGATACAAAGGGGGCTGTTTTATTCGTCTAGCGATTGAGAGCCTTCGGTGAACTGTGCGTGACAATTGATGCTTTGAGTTGCCATTTGAGGATTGAGCTATAAAGTCACCCATTATGTTCCTATTCGGAAACATACTTGTTTCATTTTTGTAAGGATCATTTGATGAATGATTTCCCAAAGAAACCCTCGGTGGAGGGGAAGGATCCGATTGAGCATGGGCAACCGTGTGTAGGTCTTCCAAGGGATCAGAAGTCCCATTGGGTGCTATTGATGTGCCTTCGGATGTTGACGAGTGTATTAAGAGGTAATGATATCAAGAGAGAGCCCAACCATTTGAGACGAGCCTATAGGTAGAGGCCATTAAAAGAAGAGCCTCCATGGGAACACTTTGTTGGATGTGCTTATGTACGACAGGGTTATGGATATTAAGAGTTTCGTTGATTCACTCAACACCACTGAGAAGGTCGTGCAGGGACTAGCCAACATTATCTGGAATGACTTCACTCATGATCGTTCTAAGTAAAGGGAAGAAGGCTATCCGGCTGTGGTCCAAAATAAAGAAACACATGAGAGCTAGATTCCTACATAATCCTACATATGAGACCATTTTGCGTAATTTCAGGGGCTTCGCTATTACTTGTTGTCAGTGAGGAAGTACAGGTAGTAGTTTAAGCTCTTGTGCACCTTGACATCTTTGCATGTGTGTGAGGAATAATGCATTGGGAGGTATATCCATGGTTTGAAGATCCGCATTAGGCGTGAGCTTGGTTAAGAGACATCTCCGCCTTGGGAAAGGAAATTGGGGATGCTAGCCCCAGGAACGAATGGCATCCCTCTTTGAGTTCAAAGACGAACACCTTGTTAGGGGGCTATGGTGTAAATAAGATAATAGGGCTGATTTGTAATTATTTTTAGTCGTACTTGTCAATTATTCCCCCTCTTAGTTTTACAAGTAGAGAGTGAGTGCTTGTGTATTGAGGCTTATTTTCTTTTTCCCTTTTCATTCGATAAATTAGTGATGTAAGCCTCGTCATTATTCATTCATTATATTTAATAGAGATGATTACTTTGGTTTGAGAGTTCCTCTTTGTGAGCCATGGACAACTTACATTACTAACTTCCTTATTTGTAATTGTTATCCTTGTTACATCACTAACTTACCCTTGTTCCTTTATATGTAATGGTTACCCTTGTTCCTTATTTGTAATGGTTACATCACAAACATCATTAATAAAATCATAACCCATCACTATAGGATCTGTAAGATTTTATTTATAGGTGACTCAATCCTTAGTTAATGTTATATTTGTTTTCGAACAACATCCACGTTGCAGTCCATGTTAGCAAGTGAAGCCGACATGTCACCAATGGCAGAGGATCAACGTGAGTAGCTTAGACCAAGGAAGACCTCAACCCGACCTTGCTATAGAGAACCTCGGCCTTCGAGACTCCATAGTAGGTTCCCCAAGGACCGCCTCAGCTCCCCAGGGGTTAATGGAGGATCTCAGTGCAGCTGTGGAGCCTAAAGGTCTCGTCCGTGGCTAGTCTTAGCCTCGCAAAGAGTCTCCCCGAGACCTCACATTGGCTGAGCTCCAATTTCTCAATTCAGGCCTTGATGGTTTTATCCACAAAACAACATGACGTGCGTGTCCAAACGCGTAACAGCGTAAGTAATTATGAAAAGATTTGGAAAAGAAAACCACCCACCACTCATGATCCTATATATAATTAAGATAAAGTGATAAAGGTAAATAAGCACAATAAAAATGAAATGAGGAGCGTATATATACAAGCACACCATGATATATAAGTGGTTCATTGATTCGGCTACATTTACAGGCCGATTCCACTACATGTAAAGAAATTACGAAGTGTAATAGAGAATAAAGCAATGATAAATCATATACCCTTTACTCTTGACCCAAACCCGAATAGTCATTATATACCGACTCTCCACTGAAGTGAATTAAAGTTCTAAACCTAGAACTTCCTCAATCTCATGTTTCCAAGTATTTCCCATATACTCACTTGGTGTATTCCTCTACCTTGAGAAAACCCCTCACACAATAACACACACCCTCAATATATGAAACACTCACACACACAACCCTCTTGTACCTTTGAGCAATACGATACCTCTCGTCCAAAAATCTCACCTTAGGAAGATCTTCTCATATCCCTTCGAAAACTCTCTAAAGCCATCAGATGGGCTGCCAAAACTTAGGGTTAAAAAACCCACAGTATGATCTTTTACACTTGGGAGAAACATGTTACAAAACCCCCAAAATACTCCCACTTAAACCCATCTATCGCACCTACCAAGACCGCGACCTGTTCGCTTCATTGTAGCGAACCATCTCGTTGCAGCGAGATTAACCTTCGCTAGTTGCGAGAGCCTTCATTCCCTAAAGAGCCTAAGTTTGTGTTAAATCTATGCGAGCAGCGACACATCAGCAAAGTGAACTCCTCGCGGGCGGTGAATTCAAGCGAATCACTAACGATTTTATTTGGGGTTGAAATTTCGAGCCAAAAAACCCACATGATCTAACAGAATCATGTTTGCCTCACTCATGATTGGCTCATGTACTGTAACCACCTTTCGTGAGGGGGAGCATGCCAGACAACATGTAAATCCCTTAACTTTCCTTTCTTCCCCCACCTTTGCATTTATTATTTACTTCCTTTCAATTAATTTTTGTTAGATAAATTTAATTACTCAGACGAGCCTCATCCAAAATCTATCATTAGCAGTCAACAAGGAAACTAAATAACTATATCCTCATTACTCTGCTAACTATTCTAATTTCTGCCTACTCAACTGACACAAAAAGGAAATGACTATTGATAAATTAAAAGAATATGTTGCAATATATTATTAGTGGTATATTTGGAATGTGTATTAATGTTATATTTGTAATTAGTGATAGGATATTTGATGGCCTAACTAGTGGGTCAGTTTTTTATTATTTGACATGTATATATATTACCTCATCCTTTAAGAGAAATATTATTATTTCCCAAATATTTCTACATAGTATCAGAACAACCCTTCTAGGGTTTTTCTTCTCTAGGTATTGTCTCTTATCTCGGCATCTCGGTAGAATTTCTCTCTCATCTCCGCGTCATGCACTGTTCATTAATTAATATTCACCGGCTACTGTTCACGGTACTGCTCCCACTGTTTGTTCCCGATACTGTTCATCGGCATTGTTCCCCCGGTACTGTTCATAAAAAAATTGTTGCCCTACCTTATTTTAGATCCGATCTCCTCCTTTAAGATCTTCTTTCTCGACTTTCTTCTCTCGGTTTTGTGATTTCTTAGTATTTTTTTGACATGGGTGATAACAAAGAAGATTCAGTGACCAAATTATGTACTCCTTGTGGACAGACCAACTATAATGTTGACTTTTGTTGACGTCTTCATGGCAACCCTACTTGGGCTAATTAGGCTACTCTTGAGGGGGAGACGTGTACCCCTGTTGCTATTGCTACAGCATCAGATGATTGTTTTTTTTACCCTGTCCGCATATGATTAACTTCTTCTGTGTTCTTTTGCTTTTATTACCTCCTTGGATTCTGGATTCCGGTGCTTATGATCATATGACAGGTGATCTATCTCTTCTTTCGAATGTTGTTTATCCATCTTTTCCCTAATTTGTTACTATTGCTAATGGATTTAAAACATGTGTCAAGAAAAGAAGATTGGCATTATTCACACCTATAGCCTTCGTTTTTCCTTTGTTCTCTATTTACCACAGTTTTCATTCAACTTACTTTCTATCCGCAAGATTACTCGGGATTTCAACTGCCCAGTAATCTTTTTTTTCCTTCTTGTGTTTCTTTGGGATATAAGAAAAGAGGGACTCTACTTATTCCAGATTTTCGCTCCAGTTGCTTTTCATTCCCCTTCTTCTCCATATCAGTGGCATTGTCGGCTTGGGCATCCCTCCTCAGCAAACTTTAGGCATTTAGTTCCCCCTTTACCTGAATTTTCTGCTTTTAATTGTTAAACATGTGAACTGAGTAAATACTATAGAGTGTCTTTTCCTGTTGGGATTCTTCTCCATGTTTTAAACCTTTGCAACTTGCTTATTCCAATATTTGGGGTCCATCTCGGACAACTGGTTTATGTGGTGCTAAATATTTTGTTACATTTATTGAAGATTATTCTCGTTTAACTTGGGTGTATGTTCTTAAAAATCGGTCTCAATTGTTTGATATTTGTAAGAACTTTTATGTTGAAATTTTTCATCAATTTAATGCTCACTTACTTATTTTTCATAATGATAATACTCAGGAATATATTGATAAATGTTTTAATTAATTTTTTGCCTCCCATGGAGTTATTCCTCAAACATTCCGTGTCACTATACCACCACAAAATGGAATTGCTGAATGCAAAAATGGTCCTATTCTTGCCATTGTACGAGGTCTTATACTTCAAGTGAATGTTCCCAAAACCTTTTGGAGTGATGCAGTATTAACTGCCACCTATATTCTTAACACAACACCATCTAATCAATCACCTTTCCAAGTCATGTTTTCTGATATTCTTCCTATTCTTCTATCTCCAAAGGTTTTCGGGTGTGTTCATAACTTACTACCTGATCGTGACAAACTTGATCCTCGCGCTCACAAATCCATATTCCTTGGTTACTCTCGCACACATAAAGGTTATCGATGTTACAGTCCTGCCCTGCGACGACGCTTCGTCAGCGCAGATGTGACCTTCTTTGAGAATGTTCCTTACTACTCAGAAGGATAACTTCTTCAGGATTCGATACCTTCCGATATCATGTTGCCTATTATTGCTCCGGGCTCTACCATTTCCCCTACTATCTCTACTCCTCCCATTACACAGGTATATGTCCGTCGTTGCCAAAATATTGCCCCAGATACTCCTCCTGATGGGTCCTCTTCATCTCCTCCACCACTTGCCTCAGCGTTTGTCGATTCTCCTGCTCTATCTATCCTAGACTACAAAAGGGTACTCATCCTTGTACCTGCTGATGCTCAAATTGTTGGATGTTGTTGGGTGTTTAGTGTCAAACAAAATCCCGACAGTACTGTTGATTGCCTTAAGCTTGCCTGGTTGCTAAAGGTTGGCATTGACTATACAGAGACATTCCCCCTGTGGCTAAGCTCAACTCTGTTCGCATTGTTATTTCTCTGGTTGTTTTCTTAGATTGGCCTCTTCATCATGCTTGATGTTAAGAATACCTTCCTGCATGGTGATCTTTCTGAATAGGTTTATATAGTTCAAGCACTCAGGTTTGAGTCCAAGGAGTGTGTGTCTTCTAAAAAAATCTATCTATGACCTCAAACACTCTCCACGAGCATGGTTTGATAAATTGAGCATAGCTGTTGTTGCTCATGGCATGACTCGCAGTCAAGTTGATCATTTTGTCTTCTTTAAGAGTACCAATGCAGGCATTGTTGTTCTGGTTGTTTATGTGGATGATATAGTCATTACTAGGAGTGACACTAAGGGTATTAAGATTCTTATTGATCACCTTGGTTCCTGTTTTTATTCCAGAGATTTGGGGAAGCTTCATTATTTCTTAGGTATTGAGGTGGCTAGGTCTAAAGCTGACATTAGTCTTTTTCAAAGGAAATACACTCTGGATATTCTAAATGAAGCTGGTTATCTTGGTTAAAAATCAGTTTCTTCTCCCATGGATGCAAATCAAAAGCTATTTCCGGATTCGGGTGACTCAATTGCAAATCCATAAATGTATCGAAGACTTGTAGGTAAACTTATTTATCTCACCATTACTTGACATCTCATACCATCAGTATTGTGAGCCAGTTTATGACTACTCCCCAAGTCCCTCACTTGGATGCAGTCATTCACATTCCTGAATTATCTTAAGAATGCTCCAGGATGTGGACTTCTTTATCGGTCTTCTGGTCATTTTCGTCACAGATACAGATTAAACATGATCATAGAAAATTGACCAAAGGCTTTTGTACTTTTATTGGAGGTGATTCTTGTGACTTGGAGGAGTAAGAAACAGTCGGTTGTTGCCCGTTCTAGTGCTGAAGCTGAGTATCGAGCAATGGCTCATACAGTTTGTGAACTCACCTGGTTGAGAACCCTCTTACAGGAGTTTGGCATTTTAGATCAATCTCCAATTCCTCTCTACTGTGACAATCAAGATGCCATTCACATTGCTAGCTGAAGTATATGAGATTTTTAGCAACACGTGGCGTGTGGTTGTGCCTATGGGAGACGACTATCTTTTATTTTCTATTTTTTTTAGTTTAGGGTTTATTGTAATTTT
Organism: Sambucus nigra; assembly: GCA_949130495.1. Lineage (NCBI taxonomy): Eukaryota > Viridiplantae > Streptophyta > Magnoliopsida > Dipsacales > Adoxaceae > Sambucus > Sambucus nigra. Next base: position 331,355,312 of record OX422210.1, on the reverse strand, counting down.
CCTTTATTTTTAGTGTTTAATTAGTTTCCAAGTATGTTTGGGACTAATGGATCATTTTTTGGTATTAGTTGGCATTTTTGGTCTTTTTGGGTAATAGCTTCGCTAGCAAGCTAACTCTTCTAATAAATAGGTCTTGTGGCCCTCATTTGAACTTAACCTTGAATATTGAGAATTGAGGATAGAGAGAGAAAGAAATCCATTTCACTAGTCTAATTTATTTGTTGTTGTTGTTGTTGTTGTTGTGTAGTGTAGTAGTAACACTTCCGCATTTGAAGATTTACATGAAATTGGTATTAGAGCTCGGTTTGTTATTGGTGTTCGTCAGGGGTGCGTGAAGCGGGTCACGAGTGGAGATTCCAACTCCAACAACCTTTCAATCGAAAGATTGATGTAAATGCCCAATGAGAATCGGGTGAATGGAAACCCTAAATTACATCACCACTAAAAGAGGAGATACCAACTCTTTTACCTCCTCCACCCTCCATCTCTACCACCACCATCCTCTATATCCACCTCCTACCGCCACACAACCACCACCTCATTTACATGAATATCCGTCTTCAATTTTTACCAAAACCCTAACCCAAGAAACCCACCACCCCAAAATTAAAACCCCAACCTTCAAGAACTCGAGAACCTACAAACCCTAGCAAAGAACCCAACAAAACCCTAGTCCACCCCTGTCAAAACTCCCTCCTGCCAAACAGAGGCAGGCCGGCCGGCCAAGTTTTCCCCCCCACCCAAACCCTTTCCCCCCCGATTTAACCCCGCTACCTCCACCTTCTACCATTTCCCAATGGCCACCCCCCGGACCCATTTCCGGTGCCAACAACACCCCCAAAACCCCGAAACAACCCCCTGCTGAAACAGGGGCCGACCAGCCACTTATTGGCCTTTTTCCATCGCCGGCCAACCATCTTTCCCCCACTCGGACATCCCCCCCCCCCTAACCCCGCCGACCAACCCCACTGGCCACCGGGAGGAGAACCGCTTGTGGGAAGCTGCTGGAATGTTACCGACCATGAATAACCAGACTGCAACTGCCCAAGAACTACCGGCATTAATTCAAGAATGGCCGGAAATCAAGCCAAGGGCTGCCGACAACTGGACTAAAACCAACCAGCTATTTTCATCCAAGTCGACTTCTTTTCCGCCGCAATCCAGCCGAAACTCACCGGAACTCCTGGCCGGAGCTGCTGACGGCCCACACATGGTAGGCTAGCCCACCACTGCCTTACTGGAAGCCCCTACCCTCTTTCACCTGGGCCGGAACCCACCCCTAGCCCTGTCTGACCTCCTTTTTCCCTCAAATAGCCACCGGAACTTTCGCCAACCCCCGATCTAGTTCCCCCCTATCCCGATCTGCCCAACACCTCTCAAACCCAATTTTTTTGTTATCTGGACAACCTTCCCCTTACCCTTAAGGCAACCCACTTCTAGGGTTTGTCTTCCTACCCTTTTCTTGCCCACAAATAACAACCCAACCCCAACTAGCTTCAAGAAAACCCAAGAAACCAGCCCCACCCTCTCCTAACCCAAATTTTTTCCTTTTCCCATTCATTTAATGCCCAACCACAAGTAAATCCGACCCAAACGGGCCTGCCCTACTTTGAGTCGATATCACCCACCCTATTGACGTCTATTCTGGTAAATTTTTGACACAACAGATGACTTCCATGAGAACTGTACCCACCAGGGATACATTTTCCGACTATTTGCCACCGGGGCTGTCGCCGTCTTCATTCCTCTTGTTGTTGTTGTTGTTGTTGTTGTGTAATGCAGTAATAACGCTTCCGCATTTGAAGATTTACATCATTAGCAATCCTCTCTTTCATGAAAGAGCCAAGCATATTGAGGTTATTTGTCATTTCATGCGATCAAAAGTGGAATCAAAGGAAATTATTACTCCTTTCGTTCCATCTCACTGTCAGTTTGCAGATATTTTTACCAAGGCTCTTCCCAAGGATCAAATTGACTCTATTTGTGGCAAGCTGGGAATGATTGACATTTACTCTCTAATTTGAGGGGGAGTGTAGTGATAGGAGATTTGATGGCCTAATAGGTGGGTCAGTTTTTTACTATTTGAAATGTATATATATTGCCTCCTCCTTTAAGAGATGAATACACATAAATTATTTCCCAAATATTTCTACAGAATCCATAATAAAATTTAACAGTCACGATTTGACTAGACAACGACTCGGCAAATGACTAAAACAAAAAAATAGTTGAACAGTCGCGGGAACAGTAAACATGACTACTGTCCATGGCCTGCTGGTTACAGCAAAATGTCCTCCATCTAGCTGTGGGTATGAACTGACTGTCATAAAAAATGCACAGGGATACTCTGGAACAGTTCCTGATAATGATTTATAAAACAGTAAACAACTTTCTCTTATTGCAGTCTGACTGTTGGTTTGTTGGAGACTGAATAGTGGGGTAAATATTTGAACTCTTGAATTGATGGCACAGCATCCTCACATTAGATTCTTAGTCTTACTTTCTAAAAACGAACAAAACTTGTGAGTATGACACACACACACATGCACACACATATAGTGTGTGTGTTTGCAGCTCCTAAAAACTAAAAATTTATCTGTTCTTCCACTGAAATCTAAAAGCCGCACTATGTTAGACCTCAGAACATTGGTGGTAAGCCATTATCTAATTGAAAGCCAGATTTTATATACTGTATAATAATTAATGCATCATTATTTACTTCCTTCACCCAGCATACATTAAAATTTTAGCTTGAACTTTGACGTCATACCCAGTACTGGATACTACTTTTCCCCAATGTAGTTGTATGTCTTGAATATCTCTTGCTTTTTCCTTCAGGGACTTGCCTCACTACCGAAGAGTGCCTCTTGAATAAAAACAGGAATCCTCATTTGAGTAAAGAACAAATAGAGGATGAACTTAAAGCATATCTGGGAGTCAAGAAGGTTATCTGGTTACCTCGTGGATTATTTGGTACTGAATTTACTCAACTTGAATACTGTCATATCATTTCATGTTTTTTTTTTAGATTTGGTGCACTCTCTCTATATTTCATCCATTTTGTTTGGTTGAAAAGGTTGTTTTGAGTTCACACGTGTTGATTAGTACTGGTCTGCTGAAAAATAATAATGTATTCTCGTTCTCGTTCAAAGTTTTAATCTTAAGAAGATAGGCTATAAGAATGAATCTTTTCTTTATTGTGTATGTGTTTGTGCGTGCACACATTGAAGATATATTGATGAAGATGCTTTAAAAGTACGAAGATATTACACCTTGTTTGGTTATTAAGTATCTACTTTCTTGCTTTGTTTCATGTGCAAGTTGACAGTGCAATCTTGCTAAAACGAGATTGCGAAAATTAGCATTGTAAGTGACCTTATTATTATCTATATCGAAAGTCATCAACGAAAATGTGTTGTACTTAATTGCAACAAGAAAACAGTGCTTCCTAGTTATAAGCACCCCAACCATAGCAGAGAATACAAATTAGATACAAAAACCATCAACAGCCTAAGCAATTAGTTTTATGAGGGGAACCTATTCAACTTGGTTTCTCAAAACTATCCCAAATATTACTGAGATACTATTCATCTTCTGTATTATAGAGTGTTTGTGGCTTATTGGGTGGCTGTCAGGTCAGATTTCCTTTCTTGTTGTTTCTTTTCCATTTCCTTTCACAGGGTGTAAAGGGGATGTCGGGATCTTACTGTTTGCCTTTTTTTTTTTCTTCTTTTTATTTTTCTGCTGGTTCACTCAGCTAGTATGTCCCTTCTATTATCTTGATCATCAATAATATTTCTTTATTTCAGATTAAAAAATGCTTCGTCGTCTATATCAAAGCCCTATTGCATCTGTTTGCAGTTGGCGCACAACTTTTTAAGGCAAACACATCCTAAACATTATAGGCATAAGGCAGGCATAATAACCATTATGCAGTGTGTTGAAGGAACTACTTATGATCCCTTGAACTTATTGCGTCCATTGACAGGCATACCAACATAATGTAGGCATCCCATAATTTATGGTACTGTGTGTTAGATGAACTACCTAAAAACCTTAAAATTTATAAATGACCTAATTCGATCAATTAAAAAATCCCCATTAATTATTTTCTACAAGAAATTGAGATCAAGGAACCCTTGTTTTATCCTCTATTGGAGAAGCCTGTGACCTCGTTGTCGACACCACATTCCAGGATCCCTAAGTCTCTCCTTAGGTCCCTAGCACTCACCATCACAGGATTCCGACGGTATGACATCCACGCGGTGATTGCAGTAAGTTGAAGATCCACCGGCAGGTCCCCGGTCACCAACAATAACTTTGAAGTTAAGCAAAAGGCAACGGCTCCAGTATAACCCACATCACCAACGTCCTACAGACTCACAGAATACAACACAACTGGGAGGGAAATCATTCCACCAGTAACCAATGACCGAACCTCCAAGGGTGAAATATGGAGAAATTCCGTCAACAGTGCTTGGGAGGACCGAGAGAATTCAGGCATGGCCGTCGCAACACTGGGTTTTACCCTAGCATAGCAGAAAACTCCTCGTAAGTAGGGCAGACTTCGTCCAAGCCAAAGCAAAAGACATGATCCTCGGGGTACCAGAATTGTACCGCCGCCGTCAACATATTCCAGTCAAGGAGCCGGTTGCGTCATAAAGAAACCCGACGCAGATTGAAGGTGTCATAGTCTACATTGTACGAGCACATAGCCTTTAAATTCTCGAGGTAAGAGGCGAATTCAACACTCACAGTAAGAGCCATGTTGGAAATTATAAGACAAGAAGCAAGAAATAAGTAAAAGAAAGGAAATTGGATGGATGAAGAAAACACTCCACCTTACCCCTTTTTATACTTGAAAAACTTGGCTAAAGACAAAGGTCCTGCAAAATTCAGATGAAATCCTACCCCATCAAGGACAAAGTAGTTGAAGAAAGTGCAATCAAGCCTTGGGGTGATTGGACTGGACTGACGTGCCGATAGGCAGGATAAGGGGTATGCCGATCGACATCCCTTCCATTTTTAAAAGATCCTCTTTTCCTTCTTGTCAAAGTGCAAAACTCAACAAAAATTATTTCTATTTTTAAAGTCAGCCCAGTTTCCTCCTATATCTTTACTTACCCTTTCTTAAAATAAATTTCATTTTTTAAAATCATTATAATCCTTTTTACGGTCTTAGCAGCAAAGTAAAAAGTGCATTAAGTCATCTAAGCAAAGATAAATTAATAAAATCCCATTCCATTCCATATATATATTGCTTCATTACATTTCTTGCAGAAAAACACAAAAACAACGGGACTCGACTCGAAACCCCGAAAAACATTTTCTCTCTCACCTTCTCTTTCTTTCTCTCTCTAAGACCCCCCATCCCTGCGGTGTACGCGCTTTTCCCAGCGATGAACCGCTACCCGATCCTGACCCCTCCTCAGACGAAGCAGATGACACCAAGCAGGAAGGAACCGGGATCGACTCTCGACTATGAGCGGTCACTGAAGCGACCCAGTCCTGAATGTCTCTCAGCCAGGTAGTCGACAGCCGGATGTGTTACAAGAAAAATAAGAAAAAGCAAAACAATCATTCCGAGGCAAAGAAATAAATCAAAAGGACAAAAGTCGAAGAAATGAAAGGCATACATTTGGATGAAGGACGTCCTCCGTCAGCCCCAACACCTCTGGATCCATCGCATTGGGGCGATGTAGCATACGCACCGATCCTTCCTCAGGACGCCTGATGTTGTAGGAGGTAGGAGCAAGCCACAGAAACGGAACTTCTGACGTCGGCGTCGCTGCTGACGTCGACGCACCACCCGCACTGTGGACAGACTCCACCGGCTGACTCGTGCCCCTACCAGAAACCATAGGAGGATGAGGCATAACGTCAAATATGCTGGGCGTCATCAACAAGCTCGTCAAAATCGAGATAATCGTAGGTCGCCGCCGTGTCGGTATACGACGATTAAGGCTCGCCAACCATCGCCTCCTCCGGCATCTCTCGCACCCTCCTCATGTATCTCGGGTGCATCGCAGGTGGTACCATCACCTCGTCCTCCACCACATGTCGGACTACTCTCCCCCAGATACCAAGATTAACCGAACTCGTGCGCCAGTAGCCAACGCAACTGGTATTTCCCCCGGTCACCCCTGTGTAATGGATGGCCGTCCCCCAGGGATAGAAGGTCACCTGCATGATCCCTAGCGGAAAATCAATATTTGAAAAAGGACATCAAAGAAAAGTGGTCTCAAGAGGAAAGAAGAATTTACTCAATCGCTCGTCAGGCCATTCAAGACCTGGTGCACCACCACCAAAGAAAGAGGCTGCCCCGACTGCCGGTTGGACTTCCGCCACCGGTTTGCAATAGTGATATGGTAGAAGTCCTCCACCGAATGGCAGATCGTGCCACTGCCATTCTGAGGACCTTCTTGTCCTATTGCAGATCGTGCCACTGCCATTTGGCACCCTCTACACCATGTCGATCGGCACCTCCTTGAAATTTTGTACAAAAAATCCCAGAAAATCCCCCAAAAAATTCCTAAAATTGCCAAATAAATTTAAAACATTTGTTAACCGAGAAAATCATTTTTCAAGCTTTCAAATCCCCAACCAAATTAATACCACATTTTCTCTCTAGCTTAAACCCCACAATTCCTTAATGAAATTCCAGAATTATTTCCCCAGCAGAATTCTTAAATCCAACTTCCCCAATGGAACTTTAAGCCAATCGGATCTCTCTCCAGCAACGTCTCCAAGGAACACAACAAAAATTGAAAAGCTCCACCAGTAGGGCTACATCCAATCCTCGGATTAGTACCTTTTCCCCAAAGGATCTTCAAATTTTTCCAAGAGAACTATACCCCACGCTTCTACTTAAGGTCCTCGGAATTGACCTTGACCCACAGAATTGGTCGCCTCTATTTAAGCTCTCAGAATTGACCTCAACCCTCAGAATTGGCCGCTCTCCACTTAAGGTCCTCAGAATTGACCTCGACCCTTAAAACTAGTCGCTCTCTACTTAAGATCCTCAGGATTGACCTCGACCCTTAGAATTGATCGCTCCCTACTTAAGGTCCTCTGGATTGACCTCGATACGCAGAAGTGGTCACCTCTACTTAAGCCTCAGTTGTAGCTTCGACCCGTAGAATTGGTCGCTTCTACTTATGGTCCTCAGAATTGATCTCGACCCTAAGAATTGGTCGCTCCCACTTAAGGTTCTCAAAATTGACCTTGTCGCTCATACTTAAGCCCTCAAAATTGATTTTGACCCTTAAAATTGGTCGCTCCCACTTTAGGTCCTCAGAATTGACCTTGACCCTCAGAATAAGTCGCTCCCTACCCTAGGTCCTCAAAATTGACCTCCCCTGCAGAATCGACTATCCCCAGCATTACCTTAGGTCCTCAAATATGGCCTCGACCCTCTGAATCAGTCATCCTCGTCGTCCTTTTGGGTCCGCAGAATCGACCTTCTTCCCAAAACATCATGTGATGTCTATTCGACGGCTTTTACTTGTTCCAAGCTCACCCGTCGAGGGGTTCTGTAGACACTACATTCTAGGACCCCAAACTCTCTACTTAGGTCCCTAGCACCTCCCTATTTCGCTACAAACCCTAGTTTATACTCCGAGCATAGTTGTCAAAATCGTCCGATTCGCGATTCGAATCGGAAGATTCGATTCGATTCACTACCAAAACGATTCGAATCAACCTTAGAATCGCAAATGTCTAAAGAATCGGACCGAATCGGCGATTCACGATTCGAATCTTCCGATTCGGGTCCGATTCGGTCCGATTCACTTTTTTTTTTTTTTTTTTTTTTTCGCGGTTTTTTTTACATTAAATTAATATATAGGCTCTTTATGATATATATATATTTGTTTTATGTAGGGTGTTTTAAATTAATATGTAGGTTGTTTTATGATATATTTTTGTTTTTTACATTTTTAAGCTTAAAATGAATGAGAACATGTGCTACGGTTAATTTTTGTGATATATTTTGGTATATTATCATGTGCTACGATTAGTTTTTTTGTCATATTACGCTTAATTACCAATTCTATAGTGTTAAATTCCATTTACATATGTTTTACTACGTTTTTATCGTTTGGTTCCGATTCGACTGATACGATTCACGATTCGCGATTCGGGGGGTAAACGATTCACGATACGATTCGCGATTTGACAACTATGACTCCGAGTACTGATCTAGAGGCCATCGGGCGCTCCCGGACCCCGTTTGACTCCGGTCAACTCTATCGTCAGAGCGAAAGTTCAATGAATCTAAGAAGGGATCTGAATCCCTTTTCCAACGGTTCGTCCCGTGCACGAATTGGCAGAACGGTTCGGATGAATGGACCATTTTACTACTAAACACCAATCTGGAGTCTATTGGCGCTCCCGGGCCCCGATTTGACCCCAATCAACTTCATCATCGGAACGACTCTTTGGATCTTCGAAGGGCGCTGAAATCCCTTTTCAACGGTCTGCCCTATGCGCGAAATGGCATAACCGCTCAGACGAACGATCCGTTTTTCCTCGAAAATTGATCCGGAGGCCACCTGGCGCTTCCGGGCGCCATTTGACCAAGGTCAACTATTCAGCTCGAACGAGACTGAATGAATCTTTGAAGGGCACTGAATACCCTTTCCAAAGGTCCGCCCCGTGCACGAATCAACCTTACGGTACGGACGAACGACCTGTTTTACTCTGAAAGGTCACCAAGCGCTTCCGGGTCCCGGTTGACCAAAGTTAACTTTCCAGAACAAGCGAAACTCTTTGGAATGTCGAAGTACCTCGCGTAACCTTTCCAATGGTCCACCCTGTGCGCGATTCTGATTTACGGCTTGGATGAACGATCCATTACCGTCCGACCATCTCCTATCCACCAAAGGACCGATGGGCGCTTTCGAGCCTCGTTTGACCCAAAGTCAACTCCCGGACCTGGGAGCGGCCCAAAGTACTCTTAAAGGTCGCTGAATTACTTTTCTAACGGTATGCCCCGTGAGCGATTTGGATTTACGGATTGCATTCTACAACCGTTTTTCCAGAAAAATCTGCACGAGACTGCCTATTGGTAGGTTCATTTCCTGTCAATCAGCAGTGTGTATTGGGTTACCTGCTGATTAGCAGGGTCAAGGATATGCCGATCGGCACCCCTACCCTATAAATAAAGGGCATGAGCTCATTCTCAAGACACCTCAGATCCATCAATATCAGTGATCTCAGCAACATTCTCTTGCAATCAGCGAAGTTTCCTTGTTTGAAATTCCTTTTCATCTTTCATTTCCGTCATTTTCATACTCAATTTAGCAAAATCTCCTTCTCTCTTATCCAACATTCAAAGGAGCTCATCAAGGATCAGGATCAAGATCAAGCCTCAATTCTCCAAAGAAGGTCAAAATATCCTCCTCTCTCTTTAAAGTCTTTATTTTCGCATTAGTTACTTAAATTCTTAATCTATTTTAGTTCATACGAATTAATATCTCATCCATTATTAGTTATATTGCACATACTTTATTTTCTATAAAAAAACTCAAAACAAAGAAAAAGAGGGTTACCTATAAATTCCAACGGGATTATCCATTACAGTTTTTCAAAACTAGAAAATACATTTTCTACACACACACACACATAATAAACTCCCGTTTGAATTTATGGGATAAATCCCACCCTTATGCCGCATACGAACTTCGTGGACTTTGATGCCTTTATAGGCTACGTAGGCGTTTCGGGTAAAAACTCGAGACTCGAGTCCAATTTTTCATTTTCACATTTTCATTCTTTTTATCTATACATTATTTAATATATACTATATTTATGATTCATATTTGGCATTTTATCTAACACATTTTATCGTTTCATTATAATGATCAATATCTTGAAAAACGCATACATCGTATTTTCTAGATACTATTTTGGGAACATTTCTATGGATGACCTCACTCTATCTTTTTCATGATATGAGTCGGACAATTCCAATCTCCATTTTTATATACACGCACACACAGTTCACGGAGAAATTAAGGAAAATAGTAATACAAACCCATAAGAGATTTAAAGGGTGGGATGGGTGCCTAATACCTTCCCATTCCGTAACTTAGGCCCCGAACCTCTGAACTATTGGTTTCGTAAGCATCAGTTTGTCTTTGATGCTGCTCTCTCGAGGCGGTGACTTGTTCTTTTGCCTGTTTTGTGCAAAATAGGTTGGCAACTCCATCTTTTTTACATCACCCCATATCGACGACGGTCGAAGCGCTCCTAGAGGAAGAGGGCTCGGAAAGGAGAGGGATGGCCGCACTTGTGGTAGGGTCTAAATTATTGTCCTCTCATGCTTGCTCCCTCGACCGCTTTCACTTATTTCCCTGCTCTTTGGTATCAAAGATCACGATATTATGGAGATTTCACCAATGCGAGAGTTAAAAGAGATCATATGGATTGTGCAACTTAAATTGTTGGCCTTTTGTTTTGTGAAATGAAAACTTGATTTTATTTTTATTTTTATTTTTTACAGAGCATAATCGAGAAATGAAAACTTGATAGCTTATGATTTCGCATGAAAGATTACTAGGAATGTGGAATTGGGTTACTATAGACAATCTAAACGTAATTGGGCAAATTTTAGCCGACTTGAATTGGTTTATATAGGGGGCTTAAAAGATAAAACCGTGATTAGAGATAATTCCCCTCATTAAGAAACTTGATGATAAACTAGATAAAGATTCAAACAAAGATTAACGACATTAGAAAGGAGTGTGAGGAGTCAAGAAAACTTGCTTATAATCCAACTTAAACGAAGACAGAGGAAGCTGGGGAAAGCACAGAGGAAGCAAGCAAATCAGTCCAAACGTTAGAAGAAGACGCAGAGGAAGCCTTTCCGAGGGAGTTGTTTGAAGAACTTATGTATTTTGTTTTATTTACGGTACGTGTATTTATGAGACATTGTAATATTTATTGAGGTTATTCGGTATTCGCGAGGGATCAGGTTTGGTAGGACTTGGAAGAGTTTTCATGCTATATCGAACAACCTCTTTTAGGGAACCTACGAGGGAATTGGTTTGGAGGATTGAGAAGCAAGGCAAGGTTAAGACATGACTTAACTTTTTTAGATACACTAGGTAGAACACCAGCTCATCCAAGAGAGCATAATCCGAGGGAGCACCGTCCGAGCAACCATGAGTTTCTTTGTCCACTGGGTTTAGTAGAAGCGGCCTTTGTCCAGAGTAACAAATATCTTTCCACAAATATACTAGTGACGCCATTGCGTGACCTAAGATACGTCCAATCCAAACTTGAATAAACCATGATGGTTTTGGGATTAGAGGACGATTTGGTGCGCTACCACCTGTGGGTAGCCGCCTGGCACATAGCTAGTTAAGCCTTTTCCCAGCATTTAATGCCAGTGACGTGGAAGTATGGTGGGACACTTTGCATTAAATGCCAGTGACATGGAGGATGGAGGCACAGTGGTCTGACTTAGCATTTAATGCTCCTGAGACTACTCGAGTGTACTATATATACCCCAACTATCCTTTGAAAGGAGGATCAGACATCAAATAGAAAGATAGAAATATCCGAGAGAGTTATTGCAAGAATCAGAGATTTTATCCTTCACTATTAATATCTTTGTCCAAGCTTTCTACCAAAAACATAAGCATTTATTGAGTTTTGACCTTTATTCCTTCACACCTTGTTGTTTAAGCTTCCTATCTGGGTGTATCTATAGTGCTTGCTTTTCTCTCCCTTTAACTCGTTGTCTCAAGGTTCATTTATTGTTCTAAACAAATCATATTTATTGCTTGTCATTTAGTTATACACGAGATTTTGTGAGTTTACACAGAGTTTGTTTCATTCCGACTGAGTTTATTCCTTCATTATTCATTATTAGTAGCACATTGACCGTTAAATTATTGCCATTAATAGAGCTTACGCCTCAGTTTATATTTAAGCACCCTAGCACTACGAGAACTACTCTCTTATAGTTCTGGTGTATCAAATGATGGGCTGCATCTCCTTCACTTGTAAATGTTCTAATGACTGTTCACTCTATTTTTATATATGGACCTTTAAAAAACCTCAAGTCAATGGATATTTCTAGATTGAGTCTGATCTTTGTTGTACATATCTTGAATGTAAAATACTCCTCAAACCATCCTGAAAATGTGTTGAACAGAATGAGGACGTCTCAGATGTCAACTGGAGGGTTATATAGAAAACGAGGGACCTTTTAAGGCTGCATTTTTTCCTATAGTGTGCCTCAATGGGTGCCATATTTTTACTATTGGTAATTTATGTAACATATTTAAAAAAAGAAGAAGTTTATGATCAGGAGAAAGTGATATTATGAGGATTTCAATCAAGTGTTTGTATCGTGTTTGATTCATGGTTTTCCCCCCTTGTCTTACAATGAATTAGCTACTCGATATGCTTCTTACATATTATTTCTTCTATGACTTCTTTATGAACCTTTGTTCCCTTATTTTGATTTTATGTTATGGGGTTCATAGAAAATATCTGGTCCACTGAAGCCTTTTTCTTTTTGGACTTTATGCTCCGACTTTTCCTAGTGATCAATTGCAGGCTTCTGAGGGCTTGGCCTAATGCTGTGTAAGGGCTCCGTGGCTGTGGTTCATAGCAACATGTAGCCTAACGAGTCTTTCTTTTTAAGTCCTTATGCCTTAATTATATTTTTGAACGAACTCCAGGCCATAAGCCTGCTTCCTAATTGAGATGAAGTGATACCTTGGATATGCAGACATTTTTTTCCTGAGAAGTAAGATCAATAGTACATGTAACACTCCTGCCTAAGGGCGCTGAAACACGTATACAGAGTGTATACAAAGGAAACCAAAATGGAAAAGAAAAAAAAAAGGAGGTACAAACACTCCCAGGCCAAAAGAACACAAAAATATTAATCATCATGTCTCAGTTTTACGTGCTTTTGAAGTCCTTTTCTCAATTGTAGCCGCTATAAGTGCACTGAAGAAACACCCTAGTGTAAATTTTAAGCGAGGTTTTTGTTTCGAAACACTGAAAATTAGTGGTTGTGTCTCAGTTCTTTTCCTACCAAACTTATAACAACTTAAGCCCCTGAACATGTGCTGGGGAAGTTGAGAATTGTCCCTTGTATGAAACTTTATGTTGTTTGGTCAACACTGTAGGGCTCATCTCCTTTTAATTGAATAAGGAAGCGCCTTTTGGTTTATATAGCATGTTTATAAGCACGGATTGATGAAAAAAAAAAGAAAAGAAAAACTGTTCTCAGTGGAAGCCGCACATTGAAGAAAGATAATTGTAAGTTTGAGGCATGGTTTGAATTTCAATGATTTTCTGCAGAAGGTGTAGAGTTTTATATAAAGTTTACTTCTATAAATGTCATCTGTCAGTTTGAATCAAGTGTCCTGTCTTTGCCTTCTTATATCGTTATTGGCTTAAGAAATATATTCTCTTTTCTGTTGTTTATAAAGTTTATTGGGGTCATTCATTTCATAGCAGATAATAGTTTTTGATAAGTATGTGATGTTTATTGCATCCTTGGATTTGTATTGTTTGAGCTTTGAAAGGGTTAAATTACTATTACAACATTTATAATCTAAATTGGAATAATTTCTTTTGTTTTATATTCATGTTATGGCATTTTTCTAGATTCCATTACGACAGTTGTGTTTTAAATGGCCAAGTGTTCAAGTGCATTTCTTGTTCTCTCTAAATATTAGTGTTTGGTCAATAGTTAGCTGAGGCCTTAAGGGTCTGATAGATGGTCTACCCATTGATGGAACGAGTGATAATTTCGAAGGTTTTTCCCCCTTTTAGTTTGCTTCAGCTAGATTAGTAGTGTTGGTAACTTCAGGAGGCATCCTGGTAACCCTTGTTGCCCATTTTCTCCCTTTCAATTTCCTTTCTTGCTGCTACTTGTTTTCTTTTTCATCTTTTGATATATTTTTCTCATGGTACCGAGACTTGAATAGTCTACAATTTATGGTTAATTTTGGGAACCATTGTTCAGAAATCCTCCTAGCGTTTTATGGTATATACTTTTCATTAATACAAAATAAATTTCTTCAGTTCATTCTATGAATATTGAATGCTCCTGTTACTGGGATGCCTGGCATATTTTTCTTTTAATTACTGTTCTATTGATTCCTTAAAAGGATAAAAATAAGCCTTGGATAATATCTTTTCATTTTCTTAGTAAAACTTAAACCCTTTATGTGGGTTTTACAGGCGACGATGACACTGATGGTCATGTTGACAACATGTGCTGTTTTGTGAAGCCTGGTGTAGTTTTATTGTCCTGGACTGATGATGAATCAGACCCTCAGTATGAACGATCTGTCGAAGCCTTTTCTGTTCTCACCAATTCTACAGATGCAAATGGTAGAAAATTTGAAATAATTAAACTCCACGTACCTGGGCCACTATATATGACAGATGACGAGGCTGCTGGAATACTTCAGGCAAGCATGATGTGTTGAATTTTATGTCCATTACATATATGCATTTAGTTGCACGATTATTTATACAATTGAAACTATAAAATTGTGTTTTGTTTGTGCATCATTGTAAAATGGAAATCCTCAACATAATTGAAAGAATAAAATTGTGGCTTGTTTGTGCCTCATTGTAAAATGGAAATCCTCAACATATACCTGAACACATTACATAAGCCCTTAAATATTCCACCATACAATAACTGATGTCTTGTACGTTTTGTACAATACAACTAATTAACATTTTTTAAGTTGCATGGTGTATGTTTGAATGTCTTCTCCATCTTTTACTCACTCCTCTTGTTTGTATGATATTTACTCCCACTAAAAGTAGAACAGATAAATAACCAAAAACAAATTATGTACATATAAAGACATGTTTTACTGGGTGTAGATCGTGGATCACGAGATAAACTCTGTTTGACCTTATTGATTTTAGTTGATAATAGCCTTGAATAATAACATAAATCTAGTAGAAGCAGAGTAATTTAATTACTGATTTCAAAAATAAATGAAGGGGTAAAAGTTGATTAGTAGAATTCTCTTTGAAAAAGAGAAGTGGAAAATTTACTAAGTTACTATATTTTGATCCTAAATTTTTTATAAATTGAATTTTAGTAGGAATATTAAATTAAAGGGGTCAATTACCCCTTTTCCTTTGACTTGCCTCCACAATTGATTATCCTGTTGACCTTTTGATGTGCACATAGATTTAAAGAGGGGGTAATTACCCCATTAAAAAATAAAAAATTAAGAAAAAGAGGGGGTGGGGGAGAGTATTGGCTTTAATTTTTGTATTTATTTAAGTTTAAGATCATTTCTGGGTAATATCCTTGACTGATTCAATCACAATCAACGCCAAATTCTTACCTAATTAGTAGCTGTTTATTTATATGGTTGGATTCTCTAGCCAGTGGTATGAATAAAGCCTTTTGGCAATGATTTTAATTAATTTTTTAACTCAATGGTTGAGGATAATAGAGTGCTTTCTAAGATTTCTAGTTTAGATGGTCTTTTAGTTCTTTCTGCTGCATTATCATTCCTTTTATGTACTGAATAATTAAACTGTAAATCTCTAATTTTATATACATTTTAATAGAAAGTTGAAATCAAAGTATCATGTAGCATTTGTTTTCCTTCGTGAAATTCGTTTTTCTGAGCTAACAAATATGTTGAGAACAGGCTGGTGGGGGTAAGCCAAGACTTGCGGGTACAAGGCTTGCTGCTTCCTATGTGAATTTCTACATCGCCAATGGAAGTATCATTGCTCCACAATTTGGGGACAAAAAATGGGACAATGAAGCCGTTCGGGTCCTGTCTCTGGCCTTTCCACATCACCAAGTAAGCAATAGTTTCATTCTGTTCTCAATCTTATATCTACTTCCATTGCAACCTGCATATAACACACCTGAAGAGGGGTAAATTTTTTATATTATTCCACTATATGCAGTCATTTTTTCTGTTTTAATTTTGATTGATCTATGAACCTAGAGTCTTACCCAACGTAGTTTTAAACTCAAGGGCCTTTTGATGTAAAACCATCTTGGATCAATTATAATAAAAGAAGATTAGGAAGATCTAAAACTTACGTGACTTGATAGGAATCATGATTTTTTACTGATCAGTCCATGTGCAAATCCAGAAAAATCAGTGCACCATATATGATGTAGGTGACATACAAACCGTGAATTAAGATGAATATAAGTGAACTAATGCCTTGATAAATATTTTTGTTCATTGTTAAATTTCTATAAGAATGTTAGTATATTTCCAAGACAAAACTGTCTAATATAATGGAATGCAATGGTCTGATGGGAAAACCCGTAAGAGGCGTGCAGACATTTAATTCTATTAGATAATAACTCTAAAAAAGTACCTTGTAAAGGCAACTGCAAAAATGTGACTTTTCGCTATTATAGACACACGTAGCTCACCACCAGCCTTCGGAATTATAGCTGTGTGGTGGTATTTTTCACATAATGATATATAATCATGTCTATAGTCCAAGTAGCGGGGCGCATATTTGTAAATCTTTGTAATGCACATTCCACTATTAGTCTATTATATCACGTTTTGTCTCAAGGTGCTTCGTATCTAGACATATGGGAAAATTAACTCGTCCCAGCATGCTTTCTAATCATTTAATGGCACCATTAGTTATCTAAAGTAGCCAACTCCTCTGTCTCGCTGCGTTTTTGAGCCCATGCTCTAAATAATTGAATGTCTTGCGAGTCAAGAACTTACCTCTCAAGAAATGAGATCTGATTCTATTTTGAATATTATTTATAATCCCCAACACCCATTAATAAAGTTCATTTCTGACATTTGGTATAGGTGGTAAGAATTGAAGGTGCGAGGGAGATAGTTTTGGCAGGCGGAAATATACATTGTATCACACAACAGCAGCCTGCCTGCCCATGATCATTATGAAGCTGAAATGACTTGGAAAAGAACCGAGTAGGTTCATTTGTATCACTTTAAGCAATAAATGTGTTCTTCATGCGCATCATTTCTTCATACCCGTTCACCAAGTGGTGAAGGCAACCAGCCCCTTGGGGCAAACTCACAAATTTAAGAACCTGTCTGTGGATCCAATTTGATCTAAAAGCAGCAAATAAGCAAAAATATTCCGTCGTTACTTTTTTTTATTATCATTTATTTTTTGTATACATTGTTTATTATTCTCTAAGGTTCCAAGTAAGATAAGAGTTATCTCATCTCAACGAAATAAAATAATCTCACCTAGGTGGGATTGTTTTATCCTTAACTCATGTGATAAGAGGCTCGCATGGAATAATTTATTCACCTTAAGTCCAAATCTCATCGAACATCAAACATGGGATGAGATAAAAATATTCTATTGCACCTCCTCCCCGCGTATCAAACTTGGCCTAGTTAACTTTTTTGCATGAGAAGCCTGCCTATGTTTGATCTGTTATTAAAAATTAAGAAAACTCAGACTTGGCCCCTTAGCAACGACTCCCTCGAGTATACCTGCATTTAGGCCTGTCAACGGATCGGATTTTATCCGAATTCGATCCGTTTACACGGATTTGGATCACCCCTTGAAATCCGATTACCCGATTATCCGATTACCCGATTACCCGTTTATTAAATGGAGCGGATTTGGATTCATATGATCCGATCCGTTAATAATCCGATCCGTTTAATATATATCTATATATATAATATTTTTAATTAATATATATGTTGTATTTAGAAATTTATTAATATTTTAAATATATATTTTAATAGTTATTTATAATAGTCCTATATTAATATATATTGCATTTATTTATAATAGTAATTTATATTATAATAGTTATTTAAATATATTTTTTGAAATATATATTATAATAGTTATTTATAATATATATTGTATTTTGAAATTTATAATAGTTATTTATAATATTATAATCGGATCGGATCGGATAAACGGATCGGATTAACGGATTCGGATAATCGGATCGGATCCGAATCCGTTTAACATAAACGGATTCGGATTTGGATTGGCCTGATCCGGTCCGAATCCGACCCGTTTACAGGCCTACCTGCATTGTTGGGAAGAAACCGAACAGAAGGCTACCTAAGTGCAATCCCGGTTCGTGGATACTGAGTGTGTCTGAAAGGATTTAGACCCTAAATTCCAAAACCACGGTCGGTGGCTTAAAATCGAGTGTTCCTCGTGCATCTCAATTTCTCGTCACAGAGTCTCGCTACTTAAAAACTAAATAGAAAGCAAACACATTATTTTACGCGGTTCCTTCTAATCGACTGTATTATAAAATTGCAAGGCATGCATATACAATTAAATTTGCACTTACAGTTGGATTGTTTGGACACAAAAACCCCTTGGTTCTTATCCAACATTTTTTCCAAGGAAAAAACAAACCAGGCCAAATGTTTACAACGACAATTATATAGAAAATCATAAAACAAGATTCAACTCTATGTTCTCCCACCGTTCAAACAAGCTAACAATTAATAGAAATAATCTATCATCACAATTATCGCAAAAAGGCCCATAATCAAAGTCAACAAGGTATGATTAATTTTCTAATATCTTATCATAGCTTAAAACAAAAGAAAGAGTATCATCATCCAACATAATATAATTGGATATATAAATATAATGTCCATATTTCATTTAAATATACATATTATAGCCCAAGATTTTATATAGTGCTAGTGTAAAAATGTAAACTCGGGCTTAGGCAATCTTGAGGCACCGATGTGCGTAATGCGTGCTGCGGAAGCTGGGGCAAAGAACGATAAAGCGTTGATTTCTAATTATTTGGATTTCATAGCACCTCAGAGCTTCTAATATTAACAAAGTTTCTAATATATAATTAATACACACATGTATGTATGCATGTTGGTGTGTAGGTGTGTAAGTAATGAACCTGAGTGGAGATATATAATTCATGTAATTGATCGCAAATAATTAGCAAAAAGTATTACCGAGTTGAGTATATTTCAATGTCTAAATTCAATTTGTATATAAGTTCGGCATTAACTTTACTTTTGTAGAATACTATAAAAATAAGTAATATATATTTTTCAAACATGTAGTTAACATGTGGCATAGATGCATCTTATAAAGAATATGGGAACTTAGAAATGGCATATAAAGGATTATGAGACGGGCTGTCCATGTGGCATTAAATGTGGAATTCAAAGAATCTTGCATCATTGTGAATCTTAGTTACTCATCGATTCGGGTGCAGATAAGGAAGACCTTGTCAACAATAACAATACGATGATCAAATACAGTCCTATTAAAACTCAACAGCCTAAAAGATAAGGCTAAAGACAGAGGTCGAACCTATCAGGAGTTCTCAAAGTAGTTGTTTACATAAATAGGACTTTTCTATCTATAAATAAAACACCCTTATTGTGTGGGAAGGGGTGAATAATCTTTTACCTAAGACTTTGACTTAACGTCCATTCTTTAGCACTCCAAGTCGCCTTTCTCCTTGCTTAATAAAATCATCCATCTCTTCCTTCCCTGTGGATGTAGGCATGACCGACATGTTGAACCACGCATATTCTTGTGTTTTTTCTCTTACTGCCTTCAATTTCGTGGATAAACTTGGAATTTAGCATTATTATAAATTTAGCCCTGCGGTGTCGTCTGTGGGGAAGCTTTTGAATCGCACCACTCAATAATACCAATTCTCTACCATTATGAGTGTACATTAGTCCTTCCGCTCCCATACTAGAAATCGAGTGCGATGTGAGATACAAAACGAGGGAGGTAATAGACTCCTTCGAGATGTCCTCCCTCTCCTATTAATGCCAGATCACCCGGATGTACTCCTCAGATATATGGCCTCAATCACCATCGTAACTCTTTTTTCGTGGAGACTTCTATGAGGAATCCATATCATGCCTCGTTAACCTAGGAGGAGCGCCTGAACAAACGTGCTGGGAAAATAATTAGGGTGCAGAAGCAGTTACTTGAACACTCTGAAGGACATGGGTCTATCTCCCACAATCTTGGATGTCGCAGAAGGACGAAAATCTGATCACCAGGACTCCTCCTATTAACCACAATGTTAGAGCATCCAGACCTCAAATCTTACATAATGCACACTCTGATCGACCTCACGGCGGCATTCATTTTATAAATCGTCCAATTGAAATAGTCGATTAATTCGTCTAGCTGAATCCAACCACATTAATAGTTTGGTTAGGATAACCCCGCCTCCCAAGAAGAGCGTAGGCCGGGATGACCTGTGTGAGTTCATTAAGAAAGAGGGGCGCTTAAACCCTAACTTAAAGCGAACCCCAAAAGATCTTGCTAAAAAAAGTTGGGCCATAGGTCTAATTCCCCCATTCACCGTTGACATATATAAATCGGAGTCCCCAAAGAAGTTCTCCATTCTAAATATTACTACATATAATGGCAAGACTGATCTAATTCATCACATTCGTCATTATAGGCAATCCATGTCCATATGGAAAGGGGAGCCCTACGATTTGCTAGGCATTGATTAAGAGGTTGCATATCATCAATTACATGTGGATCCTACAATGTCGACCTCTCAAGGAAAAGAAAAGGAAGTCATCCCCTGAGAAGATTAAGGTAGTTGAGGATGAAGTTAGAAATTTATTTCATGCCAACTCCATTAAGGAAGTTTAATCCCCAGATTGAATCTCCAATCTTGTTGTGGTAAAAAAGAAGAGAGGAAAATGGAGGTATGCATTGACTTTATAGCCCTCAACAAGGCTTATCAAAAGACAATTCACCCTCCCTATCCATTCAACTATAGGCCATCATTGCATGAGTTTCATGGATGACTAATCAGACTATCACCAAATATCATTATTTTTTCCTGACCAATTGAATACATCCTTTATCACCACCTTGGGCTCTACTGCTACAGAGTTATGACATTTTGCTTAAAAAATGTTAGGGCAACATACTGACGTCTTGTGATCGAGATATTCAGAAAATAATTCGATTCCACCATGGAGGTTTACATTAACAACATGCTCGTCAAGAGTAAACATGTGGTCGATCACATCAAAGATCTCTCCAACACCTTAAATATCATGAAGAGCTATATAATGAAGTTGAATGCCTCCAAATGCGCCTTTGGAATCAACTTTGGTAAGTTCTCAGGATACCTTGTAATACAAAGAGGTATAAAATGTCGATCCTAACCAAATAAAAGATTTACAAGAAACCAAAAATCTGACCACGATTTGAAATGTTCAAGCCTCTACAAGAAGCATTTTGGCATTGTTCAATCAATTTACATCCATATCATCTGATAAGTGTCGGCCTTTTTTTAGGCTCTAAAAAAGGAAAACGCAACGATTTGGACAAATGCATGTGGTGAAGCACTGGAGCAGATTAAACAATACTTAATTTCTATTTGGATAACTATGCACAAAAATTAATTTGAATAATGAACAAATTTGAATTTCGAATATCCTTTTACACCCCTATGAAGGTATGATGGATCGCCCTCGGAGACATTACCCTTTTTCAGGCCAACGATCCACCCTTTTTGAAGGCAATTGACCCGTGGTAGTGGAGTTGCACAAACATCTCTTGGAGGCTAGCTTCAGAGAATTAGTCAAAAGCTTCTTCCTTCTTTTGCTTCAGATCGATAACAAATGAAAGCTTTTTTGTATGGAGGATCAACTTCTCCAGTCTCTCTATGGCAAAAGCTTTCGTTTGCTCGATTTTCCCTATTGTACTCCAATTGACGGGTTTTACCTTCCTTCATCAATGTTTCATTGCTGGTGGTCACCTACTTATTGGCAAGCTTATTCTTCATGATGTTGGCCTGATCATGAAGAATGTTATTTTTGGTCATTAGGTGACTAACTTGGTTGTCCATTTCATGCAAAGCTTGCACGGACGACGAACATAATTACAAAAAGTTCAGTCAGTGTATGAACTAGATATAAAACTTGTAAGTTAAAAGAAAAAATATTTCAAACCAACTCACCAACACCATATGACGGAGCCTTTCCTTGTAAAGGTGATCTATATGGAAATTCCTCAAGTCCGACATGTCTTTAGGCAACATGGAGGCATGAGCAACATAAAAACCAATGTCGACATCCTAATATGTTGAGTTATTGGTGGTAACATACTCCTTGACCTTTAGAAAATCAATCGTCCAAGGTTAGACAATGAATCAGATGGCAGAGACCCCACCGACTTGGGTGCAATCAACACAAACAAATTATTTCTCTTGGTCGGTGTACTAGGGCGGGTCTTATTTATTTTTTATTTTTTGGATCTATCTAATAAGGAGTAATGGTGTTTTCACTATTCCATAAGTTGATAACATAATTCACGGCTTAAATTGAATGTGGGGTTTCTGCATCTAACGTTTGGAAATCATTGAAAGATACATGGTACGAATTACTCACTGGAACTCACACAGTCATAGAGCGGCTGTAGTACAACCTAAGAGACTGACTTTCTCCATATATTTACTTCAAACCAAGGTTCTAAAAAACGCGGGGCGTGA
The DNA here is from genome assembly GCA_949130495.1 of Sambucus nigra. Classification (NCBI taxonomy): domain Eukaryota; kingdom Viridiplantae; phylum Streptophyta; class Magnoliopsida; order Dipsacales; family Adoxaceae; genus Sambucus; species Sambucus nigra. The sequence continues at coordinate 331,332,835 of OX422210.1, read as the reverse complement.
TTGAGGCGTGGAGGCCAAGCCTTAAGCCTTAGAAGCTTAGGCGGGCCTTGGCGTAAAAAGGCGTGAAAAGGCGTTTAGGTCTTTTTAATATATTTTAATATTTTTTAACCATAACAAGGCTATTAAAATACTAAAATTGTACATATCATAAAAACATGTCTGAATATTTGCAAATAAAAATAATATTTGATTATTTTGGATGAGATAATGGTCCGGTTTGCAAAAAAATCTTTAAAAGGCGATATCGTTTCGCTAAAGCATTGTTGTTTTTAGAGAAAAAGTATGCCTTAAGGGTTTTACCAAGCATAAGGCGTCAAAATCTTAAGGCGGGGCGTTTCTCCCAAGCCTCAAGCCTAGGCGTGCCTAGGCGGGTTTTTTAGAACAGTGCTTCAAACCATGTACTTCACACCATCCGCTTCACAACCCAAGAGATAAAGCTCAGAAAAAATCTTCACTGTTTGGGTGAGTTTCTGCTAACTACGTTTCTTCTACTATTTCTGGGTTTATGGTTGGGTATAAGCGTGTGTAGGTTTCTGGGTTTATGAGTTTCTGAGTTTATGCCTGGGTTTAGACGTTTATCAGAGTGTGTTATTATATCTGATAACATATCAGATGTGTGAGTACCCAAAAAATGATGGTGACCCATGAAAAATTGTAGTAAACAATAGTTGGGTTTAAAGGAGATATTTTATCAGCGTGTGTTCATCAACGTTGTCTATTTTGTGTGTGTTCATAATATCTAATATCATATAATAAGGTTGAAATTTGTCAAATATATCAGCGTAAACCCAACGTGTGTTTATAATATCCGTCAACTGGGTTTACACTGTGGCATTACTGGGTATATGGATGAACTGGGTTTAAACATAATATAAGCATATGTATATATGTGATATCTATATATGTGTTCTCCTTTGAATCTTTTTTGTCGTTGCTGTTTAGTCATGTATCTTGATGAATCTGAAAGTTTGTTTCTCTTTTTAGTCATGTATCTGATATCAACGTTTGTTTGTTAGTCAAGATCTTTATATTTATTTTTTTGGTAGTTTGGTTGGCTATTTAGTGAAGATACTGTCCATCTTTTTCTCTCATACCTGCTATTGTTTTCTCATTCATGTACGTAGTCCCTCTTTTTACGCTCTCTACATTCACACCCCCGGAGAGATCGACTGTTAAAACGCTTTCTAAACATATGCTTTTATGCAGCCTTAACATATTTCTTATCATTTAATACCTAACTTTTCCCATGCTTTGATTAAAGTTTGTTCATGATAGCACAAAAAAATAGTCAAGGAGCTTGGGTCGTTTGTCTACTGATGGAATAACCAAGCATAAAGATTTTTTTTATATATGTAGATGATGGGTTCCTATTGTCATTTCGTTTTTATTTTTTGGTTGGTTGTTTATTTGTTTGTTTGAGATTTATCTTTTTGTTTTTTCTTTTGTTTATTTGTTCCTACATAATTATTACATGTGTCCCATACAATTTGTGAAAACCCATGTCCCATGCAGGTTGTGAAACATGTCCCATGTAGTTTTGACGTGTAGCCGCAGTTTAGACGTAGTGGGTTTCGTGAAAATTTTGTAAGTTGTATATCTTATAGTGCGTAGGCAGTTTCCAAGTGTGGTCATTGTGACCTTTGTAATGGGTAGTTATTGTAAACTCATGTGATAAATACATCAGCTGGACTCTTTAGGAGGACAACTGCGTAACATTCCAGTACCATTTAGTTTTCATTTTAGTCAAGATCATCTTCCATCCTTTTCTCTCATACCTGCTATCATTTTCTTTTTCCTGTAAGTAGTCCCTCTTTTTATCCTCTCTATATTCAACGGATTGAGAAGGGGCAACAGACTTTTGAGTAGACCTAATGTTTAAATTTCCCCCATGGTTCTGAGAAGCTCGAGTACTTTTAATAGGCTATCCACCTCCAGGAAGGGGCAACAGACTTTAGGTAAGCTATGAGGGAAATCAATAAATAGATTGTATTGAAAATGCTCCTCGAATCACTTTTAACCATACTGAATCTGTTCTTATCTCATATGGACATCACATTTAGGCGGGACCCAATTAATTTCCCGTTGAGAATTAACAAATTGAACTCAACCAAGGACAATAACACAACCTGAATGATACAGATGGATGTCGTTAAGTTCTGCTATCTTTTGTTACTAACTAGAAAACATTATTACTTTTGTGTTTTCATGATTGTTAGATAGATAACCAGAAAAAAGAAGGAAAATCAGAATTTTCGAAAAGAAATAAATGATGCCTTCCATCTTTCTTTGACAATTGGGAGATACCTGTTTCTTTTCAATGAACATATGTTTAGTTTTAGCTATTTTGTTTGGTGTGACTTAAGGTCATGGTAGGCTCATGTTAATTGTGTTTTAGTTCCAGCTAGGTAAATATCAATATTAATTATGTTTTAGTTTCTGCTAAGTAAATATATTTTCTATGATGAGTTTATATAAGAATGATATTTTATCGCACATGTCAAATACTATTAATGCGTAAATAGTACATTATGATATTTAAAATATACGGTGTGGTGGATACTTTTTTGTGCTATCTTTCTCGAAGTGAAATAATCTTAGCATAATTTTTTATTATACATTTGCAAAAACTTTATAATGTTTGATTTAATTAGTAATTTTATTGCTCTAATGTCTTCAACCATCATATAATTTCATTCCACATTTTTGTTTACTTTCTTTTAAATGATTTGTAGGTTGACTTTCCTTTAATTCTTAATGTTGCTTACACATTTTATAATTTTAGATTTGAGGTATGATAATGATTGGAGATTTAAAGGTATGATGGTGCTTGGCGATGGCCATATATGTGAATAATTTCTATTATATTGTTGACTATCCGACCTATTGTACTCGACACATGAGCAAGCCACAAGAAGGCAAAGAAAGAAGAGGAAAAAAAGAGCCTAAACACGTTATAGACAAATTACATATGATGCATTAGGTTTATTAAGACAGTTTTTTATGACTAGGAGGTTTGGGTGAAAATATTTTTATGAAATTAAGTTTGTGCATTGCAAGCTAACTTTGTTTCTTTATTGATGTATTGTTATTATTTACACGAATTGAGTTAAATTGATGATGTTTTTCGTATAATGTTCAAGACGGGTTATTATTATTGTTGTTGTTGGAGTATTTTTTTAAGTATGGTGGACAGTCCTATAAACAAAAAAATTTTTACCCAAATTTTTAATTTTTTTTACATTTAGCGTTGTAAAAAAACTTTTTGACTTACATGTGAATTTGTTATATGTGAATTCGTTTGACCAATTTTGACTATTTGAATGTTGTTGGGCTATTTGTTATTTGTTAATCAGGGTGGATAGTCATTTAAACAAAGGAGATTATGACTCTTTTAAATTACACTTTGTTTTGTTGGGGAATGAAATTTTTATGGTTTTGCAATTATGCACTTTGGAAATTTTTGTCATTTTACTATTACGTGCTTTGGAAATTTTTGTCGTAATATATATATATATATATATATATATATATATATATATATATATATATATATATATATATATATATATATATATATATATATATATATATATAAGGACGAATTTCTAGCCAAGCTTCAAAGATAAATCATGTCGTAGTTTTGGTTCACGTTTCATGTCTTCACATTGTTTTTCGAGATTCTCTCAGATATGGATGCATATTGGTTTATGGATACTCGGTAAATATTTTCTAAGGATGTTATTTTATTTAAATCCGTGTTTAAAATGTTTTGAAAATGATTTTTCTGATATAATTCTTGCTTAGAGTCGTATGGAACTTTCCCTTGAGTTTTGATGGTTCAAACGACTTTAACAGTCATTCAAACGACATCACGTTGTCGTTCAAATGACATAGTGTTCTTTTTCTAATGAGATGCTCATATGGTTCGAACGACTGGCTGATTTTGTTCTAACGACGCGTCGCCTCAAAGTTTATTATTTAAGGCTTATTTTTTTTAGAAAAATAGGAGGGCAAAACATACAGAACTAAACATATCCCATACACTTTCTTCAGTTGTTTATTGAAGGTTTCCAAAGCCAAAAACATCCTTTGTGTTTACAATATCCGAGTTTACATACCATATGTTATAAGAGATCTTATGTTTGCATCATTTTTTCATTCTTCATCATTAGAAGAACCTGTTTTCGTGTGGTGGACTCCATATGTGCTTATTTGCGATGAAGAAGCGGTGGACTTCTATTTCTGAATCATAAACGGTTATCGAGCTGCATGGGTGGATACCGAGGCACACGTGTACTCGTGTGTTGTGGACCTTGCGTATGTGGACTCCTGCGTTGCACTATGGAGGAGTGGTTGAAGATAGAAGAGCATCAAGACTTGTGGGGGATCGAGTCGTTGTCTAAGTCTACTTCCTATTCTTTGTAAAATCATATCATAGTAATTGTTTGGCCTTAGCCGTCCAAGTTTTTTTCCGCCGTGGTTTCCTCGTACATCAGCGTGTGTTGTGAGCATTCTTTACTTTATGTTGCTTATACCACTAGATGCATGTTTAGGGATTAAGAAGATAAAATTGATTTGATTTGTTTGGCTCACAAAATTGATGATTAATAAAATTTAAAAAAGTTCTGGAAAAGAAAAATTATTTTTACCTAAAGGACAAGCACATAAAGGGACCGTCGCATTTTTACAAATTTGTATTAGAGCTAGAAGCACTATTTTATTGTGTGAGTGATCCCACATGTCTTTAGGTATGAATTTTGATATTTATGAAGGTTTTAGAACACCTATTTTTGATTGGTAGAATTATGCTTATTGGAAGATGCGTATGAGGTGTGCACTTAAGGCCATAAATGAGCGTATTTGGTTAGCGTTAGAAAAAGGTTGGACACCACGAGTCACGAGAGAGAGTGAGGCCACAAACTTAAAACCTATTGAGTTATGGACCGAAGCTGAACATAGACTTGAACAATAAAATTCCAAAGGTTTAAATGCTCTTTCTTTATCTATCACACTGGAAGAGTATAACCGTATTATGATTTGTGAAACGTCGAAAGAGGCTTGTGATGTCCTTTCACTTATTCATGGGGGAATTAACACTGTTAAGGCGTTTAAACTTCAAAACCTCACTAACCAATTTGAAATGATTAAAACATTAGAAAGAGTCATTTAATGAGTTTTACACTAGGTCGCCCCATATTGTCAAAACATCGTTTAACTTGAAAGAGAAAATACCCGACAATTGAGTCACAAAGAAAATCTTAAGGTCGTTGCCTAGTAGATTTGATCCAAAGGTGAACGTTTTGAAATCCTTGGGTTTACTTGACTCAATGCAACTAGAAGAGCTTGTAGGTGACCTACAAACTTATGAGTTTTACGTGTTTACCTCCAAGAAAGTGCTAAAGAAAGAAAAGGCATCTATTTGAAATCCCAAAAGGAGAAAACAAAAGTTTCGGAGGATGATAAATTCGACACTGATTTAGAAGATGTAGCCTTGTTGGCAAAAGAAGTTCAAAAAGTTTCTTAAGTTTCAAAAGCAATGGAAAGATGCCAAAAGACTTGAAAAATTCAAGAATAATAAGGCTGATCACGTCGCTAAGAATCGAGGTGAGAATGATAAGAGGGATGAGTTGGATAGGTGTTTTGGTTGTGAGGGTTATGGCTATAGGGTAGCGGAGTGCCCCACTAGATTTAAGGAGGGCAAGAAATCGATTGCATATACGCCACCCTTAGTGATAGTGAACCGAAAGAGGGATAGGATACCCCCATTGAGCGCAACTACACCGTGTTCATGGTTTATCATGTGAGCCACGGTGATAAATCTTCTCATGCAGATACTCATGTGGATGACACTTCCGAGGCCATAGTTTGTGAGTCCCAAGTGAGTGAGTATGAAGAGAGTAAGGATGAGGATGTTGAGGAAAGTTAGTGGCAAGTTGCCTTCCATGAATTGTATGTAGAAACGGTGAAAGTGAAAGAGGAAAACTTGAAGTTGCATGATAAGTTGAAAGAACGTGTCGTAGAAAATAATGATGCATCGATTGAGGATATTAAGCCACAAGAGAGGACTCTTCGGGAGAAATTAGAGCACGTTAAGGGTGAGAGAGATAGTCTTCGTGGTTTGATGGAGGCTATGAATAAATAGATTCTAGAGTTTGAGGTGTTTAGGTGTTTGTTCGCGTTTAGGATTAGTGAGCTTGAGGAGAGATTAAGAGATTCGAAGAAGGTCAAGTTTGATTTGGAGGTTAGGTCGAAAAAGTTGGATAAGATTTTAGGCACCGTCCAAATCAAGGATGATAGGTGTGGTATAGGCTTTGATGATCGTATTGCTTCCATTCCCAAAGCCAATACCATACGTGTGAGAGAGACAACTAGGAACGTTAGAAGAGGTCCACATTTAGGTAACGTTCCTCGTTTTGTTTACACTTGCAGTCATTGCGGGTCATCTTAGATGTTATTGTTATGACCTTAAAAATGCTCCTAGGAAGTTTAAGAATAAAGTCGTTTTTGGTTCTAAAACCCCCATGCGTCGTTATACACCTAGTTGGGTTAGGAAATCGGACTTAGAGGATTTAAGAATGAAACTTCATGACTCTTGTTTGCTTGCACATGATACTTCTCATGATATCTCTTATGGATGATTGTGTTAGCATGTTTGTTATATGCTAGTATTACTTCATGATATATCTTTGCTAGTGTTATGACATGTTTATCTCTTTGTATTATATTTTTTCCTTTTACTTTAAGTACAAAATGATTTTTGGTTTCATATATTTTTGAAAAATACAAAAAGAATTTAGATTTCATATATTTTTTTGAAAAATACAATAAGATTTTTTTTGGTAAAAAATACTTTTGAAAAGAACCAAAAATATTTTTAATTTATTTTTGTGTCATGAGTTTGCACTTGATATGGCATATTGGTGTCCTTGGACCCCATTCATTCCATATTTTCACGTGGCTAGTACATTTGGTCATGATTTTGGATCATTGAGTTTAATGGGGTTGTTTCGAAGTTGGCTTAAATTTAGATTCAACTATGTATATGCCATTGCACACATGCACGAGTCTAATTGAATGTTTAACTCTCATGCATATTTGAGTTTGGTGAGACATTGTCCTCTCAATTTTGTCATCTACGTGCATAAGAGAATTAAGAGGAGTTGTGCATGTAAGAACCATTGCCCGTGAGGATTTATATTGCATATTATAAAAAATGGTGAGTGTGCACGGGAAAGGGCTGCGAGGCATGTGAACTCATCATGAACGCCACCGTTTAAAATAGCATAAGAAAAAAATTAAGGCAATAAAAATAAAAATATGCCAAAAATGGGGCCAATAGGAAATATCTTAAAAAGAGAATAGATTTTTAAAAGAAAAAAATGAATAAAAAGAAGTTTTAGTTGAAGATAAACGGGTTTGCACAAACAAGTCCTAGGCTGAAAAAGTCTTGTCATGACGTTATTGTTTGTAAAATTGTTAAAATTCTAGACTTGTGTGTGTGACGCTTATTTTGTTCATTAAGTTCAAGTTTAATGGTCACATGTGGCTAAAACGTAGTTTGATAATAGTTAGCGATCAATTAGAGCTTCTTGAATGTATCTTTGTGTTTGGATTGTGATTTATTTATGTTAGTTACACCCCTTCATTTCATTCCATGTTTGAGCACATTGATACTATGTTAACATGTAACTCACATGTTTGTTTTCTGAGTCTGTTTTGCTATTGTTTTCATAATTATAGTTGCATTTATCAAATAATTTTTTCGCTGGGCAAATGCTACATAAATTTTGAGCTGGAATTGATGTTTTGATAAGTCGTTAGAACGACTTTGGGCTATCATTTGAACAAGATGTCCCTATCGTTAGATGGATGGATCAAATGACGTATCAAACGAGCTATAATCGACGTCAAGTATAGTCGTTAGATGTAACTTTCGAATGACATTACACTATTTGGGATCGTTAGTTACATGGATCAAACGACATCCTTTAGTCGTTTGAACGACCTTGCATTGTCGTTTGAACGGCCTGTTTGGACTTTTGGCTCTTCGATCTGTTTTTGTACCTGCTTGATCAATATTATGATATTACACTAATTTGGTACTTCTGGGTTATTTTGGACAGTTTATATGCAGTTAATATTGATTATACACATGTAATTATTATACTGCATTGTTGTTTGAGATTCTGTTTAGTCACATCATTTCATATTGTTGATTTCTCCATGTGACTGTTTGCTAGCTATGATTTGAGATATTCTGATTCATTTTAGCTACGTTCTCATTTTTATCTAGATATGCTTCTCATGTTATATTCATGCTAGATATACATTTATATGTTTATTTTTCTCTCTGATTGCCTATTCGAGACAAAGGGGAGAGAGATATATATATGTGATGTAGGGGGAGATTTTTTTTGCTAGTAATTTATATTGATAACATATTGTTTATATATCATTTTTCGTCCATACTTCACATGGTATTTGTTTGTTTCGTGTGTGTAGTGATTCTTCAGCGATTCAAGATTTTACAACTACATCACATTCAGACAGTTCATGCTCGTCGGTTGGTCATCCTACATTTGATAATATATGTCTTGTATTATATTTTTGGGTTTATGGGATGGGATTTAGGTCATTCGGCTTGACGGTTTGGCTTAGGCATTTCACTTTTTTGGTTTTGTCTCGAAATAGCCAAAGGGAGAGATTTATACGGGAAAATTTTCAAATAGTGTCAATTGTATGTATTGGCATTATTCCGCACAAAAACCACTTTGAGTCATAGGATAGATTTTACTTGTCACAATTTCCATTAAGTCTATGACATTGTGTTGAAGACGTAGCGGCCAAGCTTCAAAGATAGACCAGGCCATAGTTTTGGTGCACGGTTCACTTCATCACATTATTTTTCGAGATTCTCTGAAGTATGGATGCTTATTGGTTTATGGATACTCATTAAATATTTTCTAAGGATGTTATTTTATTTAAATCTGAGTTTAAAATGTTTTAAAAATAAATTTTCAAAGATAATTCTTGTTTAGAGTCATATGGAAGTTTCCCTCAAGTTTTAACGGTTCAAATGACTTTAACAGTCGTTCAAACGACATAGTATTCTCGTTCTAATAAGATGCTCATATGGTTCGAACAACTGGCTATTTCATTTTAACGGTTTGCAAACTCAAAGTTTTTTATTTAAGGCGCATTTTTCTCAGAAAAACAGGAGGGCAGAACATACAGAACTAAACAGAACCAATACGTTTTCTGCATTTGCTTACCAAAGGTTTCCAAAGCTAAAAACATCCTTTGTGTTTACAAGATCTGAGTTTATGTACCATACGTTATAAGAGATATTGTGTTTGTACCATTTTTTCATTCTTTATCATTTTAAGAACTTGTTTTCGTGCAGTGAACTTCGTACGTGCTGATTTGTAGTGGACTCCAGTTTTTTAATCGTAAATGGTTGTCGAGCTGCATCGGTGGATACCGAGGCACACGTGGACTCATTTTTTGTGGACCTTGCATAGGTGGACTCCTGCATTGCACTGTGGATGAGTGGTTAAAGATAGAAGAGCATCAAGACTTGTGGGGTATTGAGTCTTTGTGTAAGTTTACCATCTATTCTTTGTAAAACCATATCATAGTGATTGTATGGCCTGGCCCATCCGAGGTTTTTTCCATTGTGGTTTTCTCGTACATCAGTGTGTTTTGTGCGTATTCTTCACTTTATCTTACTTATACCACTAGATGCATGTTTAGGGATTAAGAAGATAAAATTGTCTTAAGTTATTTGGTTCACAAAATTGGTGCTTAATAAAATTGGAATTTTTTTTTAAAGAAAAATTATTTTCACCTAAAGGACACACAAGTAGAGGGAGCGTCGCATTTTTACAATCTATATATTTATATATTTATTATTCTTCTCCCTATCAGAGATTACTCCTTTCTTCAAGGTGTCGGTTGCACCTTGGGCGGCTAGATCGGCTTGGCTGCAATTTTTTTTGAATTTCCCTAGCGGCGTCAAGGTTAACAACACGCCTTGGGTGGTCTGTCATTTCCTCGAATTGGTGGATGAGGGAAGGAAATTCTTCTTCTTTTTCTTCTCCTTCCTAAAGACGACCAGAAATACATGCCACCTCGTATAAAAAAATAGGTTAAAGGTTGTGATCCATAAAGTCTTCTTGGTGATGAACCGATTCGGTCCCTTCCGAATTAGTGGAGATTACGTAGGTATGTATGGAAGCCTCGCCTACATAGATGCTTCTCGCCTCTACATTGAGGGTGGGTGTGGTTATTGGGATGAAATAATCTTTGTCCATGGTGTAATTGACTATAGTCACAAGTGGAACAAGTGTTATATTCTTGGATGGCACGACAGTTAATGGGTAGCTAAGAAGGATGCAAGATACTCTCCAATAAAATGTTACTTTATGGGAAGTTTGCCCATCCTACAACGTTTTTGGATTGAGAAAGTTGACTTCAAAGCCTTTTATCTTTCTTTAGCAATGAGTATCTATATAAAAAAAAGGAGAAAGACAAAGATTATAGGAAAGAACAAATTCCATTTATAAGACTATAAGCTGAAAAAGATGAAACTATGAGTTCCTAAGCCTTAAATCCACCCCTATTTATAAAGAGGATCAATGAATCTTGGTAGGACCGATCGGTCCTCCAGTTAGGTGTCCAGGACCAACCCATCCTACCTGACACATAGAATCTATAGCTTGCTTTTGCAGTCCTATAACACAAAATTTTAGGTTAAAGTGACAATTCAAGGAAATGAAACTATGAGGAAATCCAAAAATTTGAGATTTTCTTTTCAAGTTTGCCTCTTTTTATCCTAAGTATGTTTGTTTCATACATTTAATACATAATTAACTAAAAAAAACATACAAAAAATACAAATGGAAACAATAATACGAAATTCGTTTTTCAAATAAAATGTCTTTTTCCATAATAAATTTGTTAGGAAATATAGGACAACTCCTTTTAAATCCTAAAAATAAATAGTAAACTGCCTACTAGGGCATACTCCTTCGAGTGAGCGACTCTATGAATGATGAATCACCTCCATTTTCATCCTCGTTAGTAGAATCGGAGGCTGACATCGGGATCCATGCACCCTCACGGATCATAGGGCCTCCCATGGAGACCATAAGATTGGGAAGGGACCTTGTATCATGGACAAAACCTTCGAGAAGACTCTAGAATATCCGTAGAAGGAATACCAATGGACAAGGGGCCATAGGTACCCTGAGGAAAAGACTCCATAGCGACTTAAATCATCGGGTGACCCATACTCGAATCCCTTATCGTTTAACGAATGAAGTCCAAGTAGAAACCCGTATACCGGTACAACTCCTCCAGGATCGAACGAGGTACAGTACAAGCCTATAACATAAAGTCAGTGCATCAAAATATATATAACAAAAATCATAACAAGTGCAAAATGATAAGTCAATACACCATACTTCAACCCTCTCGGGCATAGATAAGTATGATTGTGAAGGAGGAATAAATGCCTCATACTAGACTTCGTCATCCCCTGTGTAATGAAAAGATAAGCTTGACACCCATATCACCAAGGGTGGAACCAAAGATTAACTCGATATCTTAGTAGCATGGGTGGAAGGTCCCTCAAAATAAATGACTAAAGCAACAGTAGGAGGTTTCTCTCTCAAACCCTATCCATTTCTTACTGTCAAGACGACCAACATCAGCTTATCCATGATAAACATAGAGTAAAGGATTGAATTGTCGAAGTTGGCACTCACCACCAGAATGCACCTCGTGTAGGCAACTAAATCCTCTGAAGAAAGTAGGTGCTACTCCTTCATGTCCATTCGAGATATGCTAGAGCTTCTAGTTGTGCATGCCGATGCCATTGCCTGATGACCCCCTCTCACAGATAGAAAATCGTAGTTTTATCTATGCAGAGCAGCAGATTGGAAGCTATTTGTGCAACTATCTGCTCTTGGGACCAATGCTCACGTGAGTTGTCCTAGGAAAAGAACGTGACATGTAATCAAGAAAATAAAATCAGGACTAAAATTAAAAGGAACATACTTAATAATAAAAGACGAAAGTCAAGAAAATAACACATACCACCTCATTAGTCAAACTTCTCAGCAAAGTCTATATCTCACTCCAAGAGTATGAAAAGTCACCATGTTGGCGGTTAACCTGCATCCATTGTCTCTTACGAGTCCAAATATCCTCCTCTTCCTCCCTCATCATCGCCTTGTCAAAACAAAATACCTTCAATACCTTAATTGTGTAAAACAAATACAAAATTAATAAGCATAGGAATGAAAAAACATGAATAAAAATGCAATAAATCAAAGCATACCTCCCAAATTACATGGTAGCCTGGTGGACTCTGAGTTAGCCTCCGAGGAAGGACACTTATGAGGGGAAACAATAGGCCCAGAGCCAAATTGCACCAATTATACTGCGTAGCAACTGGAATATCTAAGAGAAAAAAAAGAAGAACTCGTGAATTGCATCATGGTGTGATGCGTAGATGTTTAACCCAAAAGATACATCAAGAAGAGTCGGGTAAACTTTTGGATCTGCATCGCATCCTACCCTAAATACTTTATATGTGCCTCAAGTGAATGGAGAGATAAAGTAATCATTGAGAAAATTATGGGCATGAAGCTTAAGGAAGCCATGGTAGCCGCATTTAATAATTGGGCACGACGAGGAATCATCACCGGGTATGCCCGTTATGGATAATCGATCAGTACATGAAGGTAGAGAGGGGTGAGTGTCATCTCATCCATCAACTTCTGACTGTCACAATGGACTCTACAAAAAGGCGAAATCCTAATCCTCAAATAATATCTTTCACTCTCGAAGAAAAATTCGTCACTCCAAAAGGCTACTACTATGTTATGGAAACCCATAATCCTAATGCATGGACTATGACCCATATAAGGGAATTACGGAAAGCATACAAGCAATATCATACAATAATAAAAATATAGGCATATAAGTAGGCCCTATCGAGTTAACAAATAAAAGACAAGTATTACCAAAATAAAAAGAAGCACATTAAATTTCAAGCATTAATAATACAAATACACACATGCACAAACAATAAAAAGAATAAAAAAATCATAAAGAATAAAGGACACGATACATACCTCACCGCTACGAATAAAGATGGAAACGTAGTTGTCTAGCTCCTGAAGAAGAGCCGCTCGATCACTAGCAGCTGGGATATAATGAAGTATGCATGCGTCCCTAACTTCGGCCTCCGTGGACACCTCAATGCCTGCCCAGTCTGCTCCCCATCCTTAGGGTCATGCCTCTCTTGGAAGATCACCCAAGACATCTCTAAAATCTCATTAGCGTTCAAATCTGCTATCGCTGAAAAGTATCAAGAGTGACTTAAGAAAACTCAAACAATAAATGAATTTCATAGAAAGATTGAGAATATGCAAAAATGAGGAGGCAAAGTACCTTTTTAGAGGAGTTTGAGGGGCATGATCTATCGGTCATGGGCACGTATGACTAACTGGTTAAGCATGACCAAGGCCGACCGATCCTACTCATTTTGCCCAACCAAAATTCACCATTCTCTCATCACAAGCATCTTATTATTGTTGTTTGGTAACTCCTACTCAAAATTGAATCATCCAAATGAGTCTTTTATTTTTTTGTTCAATTTCGTGCTCTCACACGATGACGATGACTCATCGAGACGAGTCTCTCTTTTTTTTTCTATGATTTCGTACCTCAACACGATGATTCGACTCATTAAAATGAGTCCTTCATCCTTATACGATCTCGTTCCCTCCTCTGATGGCTTAACTCATCAAAATGAGTGCATTCACTCTCTTTAAAGATTATGTGATCTCGCTCTATGACATGACTCATCAAAATAAGTCCATTCGCTATGTTTTATGATTCTGTACTCTCGCATGATGACCTAACTCATCAAAATAAATCCTTTATTCTTCAATTATTTTGGTGCTCTCGCACGATGACCTGACTCATCATAATTATCCCTTAATTTCTCTAACATTTTGTGCTCTCACATAATAGCTTGACTTGTCAAAATGAGTCCATCATTCTTCCATGATCCCGTTCTCTCGCAAAATGGCCCAACTCATTAAAATGAGACCTTCATTTTTCTATGATTTTGTGCTCTCGCATGATGACCAAACTCATGAAAATGATTCCTCCATTCTTCTAAGATCCCATTCTCTCGCACGATGACCCGACTCATCAAAACTAATCATTCATTCTTTTACGATCCCTTACTCTCACATGATGACCCAACCCAAGATAAGTCCTTCATTTTTTTATGATTTCATCCTCTTGTTCAATGACCTGACTTATCAAAACGAGACCTTCATTATTCTATGATCTTGTGATCTCTCTTGATGACCGGACTCATCAAAATGAGTAATTTATTCTTCAACGATCACATGATTTCGCATGATGATCTGACTTATCAAAATGATTTCTTCATTTTTCTACATTTCGTGCTCTCGCACAGTGACCACGACTCATCAAAATAATGATGTCCTTCATTCTTCTATGATTTCGTTCTCTCGCACGATGAACATAACTCATAGAAATGAGTCTTTCCTTTATTTTTCTACAATATAATGCTCTCACACGATGATCCGACTCATCAAAATGAGTACTTCACTCATTCTATAATTTTGTTCTCTTTCATGATGTCCCGATTTGTTGAAAATAAGTCTTACGATCGTATGATTTCATGCCCTTACGCAATGACCTAACACACTAAAGATGAGTCTCACCACATATCCCGTGATCTCGTACAATGAACTAACTTACCAAAATGTGTTCCCAACCATGAGTTATACCCCCAAATAGTATGCACTCCAAAATATTAATAGAGAAAATGAACTAGGAGCCAACAAAACCCCCAACCAAGAAATGGAGGGAATATGGTTGCAGAACAGGTGTCGCATTTAGCAACAACGTTCGCTCATATTCGAATTTTACTATTGAGAAGTTCTGTAGAGACCCTGTTCTTCTCCCTTGAAATACCAGAAAACTATGATGCAAACCATCACCCTACAAATCCTAAATGAAATCATAAGACCATGGTCCAAGCCTTGAAATCCCAAGAAATAATCCAAAGATACCTAAATAGAGCCACAAAAAAATACCCCAAATCAAAATATGCATCCACAACCAATCAATCCCTCAAAAATATGCTCGGACCGACTGATCCTTTCGGGGTATGATTGTTCCTATTCCCCTGCTCGTTTCCCCATAAATAGAGGCTTTACCAACCACTTCAGGGGAGACTAGCCCATTCTCTTAAATGTTGCCTTCATGTTTTGTTGCTTTTTATCTCTAAAAAATCCCCTAAACTCTTTTCTTTTTCCTTCCAATCCTCTTTTCAACCAAACCTCCATATTTTTACCCCAATACTCCAAACTTTATCTTCTTCTCACATAAATCCAAGAAATACAAAACAAAATTTTCTTTTTCTTCAAAGAAACACCTTACTAATGAAGAAGCTTCAGATTTATTCCTAAAAGGTCGATTTCAAGATAGAACATTGCTGAAACGAAAAGGTGCACGTGTAACATCATATGTACATTCTTTATAGTTATTTTAGCTTGAAAGTATGGTTCTTAAAAGGTTGGTTTTATGCTAAAACACCACCCATTACCTTCTTCTTTTTCTTATTCATGTCTTTTGTTCATGGCTCTTTTCTAAAGGTTATGTCAAAACTAAGTTGACTTTTATTTAGCATACGATAGATACGTAGTCATAATAAGGGGCCACCCCTAAAACTCAAGTCAGATTTTGTACAAATCTATATGTTTTTACCATTTAATTCTACAAATATCAAAAATCAAATACGAAACTATAAAATGCATAAATATAGGTTATAGGATCTCTAGATCCGGGGATTCTACCTATTATGTTTTCTTAATGTTGGAAGTCTCAACAATATTTTTCCATTAAAATGGTTTTATGAGTGAACCCATTTCATCCAAAAATATTTCATGAACTCAAACCTCTCTACATTTTCAGATCTAAATCCATTTCACTATAAAACCATTCTGAGATATCAAAGGGAGTTAAGATCTCCCATGTCGAGGCGTCATGAGAGGTAGAATCCCTTCCAGTCCTTTGTGAACTACGTGGACTTTGAATTTCTCTGTGTGAGTAAGTAGGATCATTTGGACTGTCGCCGGAATGAATAAGTTCAACTTTTACACATATAACATTTGTCTATATTATCTACAGACACATATCCCACACCACACTACACAATTTATTTTATTAGTTCTTTTACACCATAACATGCTTATATAATTATTTCAAATCTACATTTGAGATCGAAAGGACGGAAGGGGGTGCCTAACACCTTCCTAATCCATAACTTGATCCCTAGACCTTCAAATTTCTGGTTAAATACACAAATCATTACAAATAACTATCGCTTCTCTTGTCTATTTTTAGTAAAAAAGATTGACAACTCCATATTTTTAAAAATAATGAAGCAATGACCATACATCACATTAACAAACCCCTTCTCCACACGTTCCAAGATATATGGAGGAGATATGTGTCGTTGGATCCAAGTTCTCACATAATTCCTGGGATTATTTCCAATGACCTTACACAAATTGTATTTTATCACTTTGTTGCTTGATTTTGCTTACCGATTTGATTGGGCATAATATGGAACTGAGTTAGTTAGGTTAATATCGAACCTCAGACTGAATTCAAGTACAATATACGCGTTAAAATTCTTGCATTAGTAGTGGTGATACTTTTGGGAATACCAAACTTATAATCAATATCTTGTAGAAATTTAACCACTTCACACTGGGTTACTTACTTCAAATGTTTAGTTTCTACCCATTTAGTGAAATAGTTTATTATTACAATTATGAAGCCATGTAATTTTGATGAAGGGGTATATTTTGCCTATCATATCTATATCCCATCCTCAAAATATCCAAGGTTTCACTAACATTACTGGTAAATTCTTTAGAGGGCCATGATGTTGATATTTTTAGAACCCTTTAGCAAATTCAATACAATCTTTGAAAATAGTTGTCCATAAAAATCCATGCCTCCTCAATAGCCACCTTATTTTGATTCTTGTTTGATGTTCTTAACGCAAACCTTCTTAGACTTGAGTTATGGTTGTTAGGCCATCTTCCCTACTCAAACATTCCACAATCATTCCATCGCAACCTATTTTGAATAGTTTGTCATTATACATTATATATGCATTTCAACTTAACAACTTTATTAGCCATAACGTTAGGCTCTAATATATACTTGATTGTATATTCTCTCCAGTCATCATGAACATCGTTGTTATTGATTTCCATCTTGGAAAATCTATTTTGTAGCAATGGTAATAGTTTAGTGATATAATTTACCCTCCATCTTCCTTCGAAGCTCTCATCAGGCTTAAAACTAGAAGCCTTTTGAGCCATTTCTTTGACTTCTTTATTCAAGAATCTTGGGATATAATTCAAAGTGACTTTATTAAACTTGGATAGAAACTCGAAAGGTATTTGTTTGTATAAGGTTAATCCATAACTAATGAACCTATATTCACCAGTTAGTTATTATGATCAATTGGGAGTCTCCATACACTTCAATCATAGAGGCCTTGAAACATCAAAGGATTTCTAGACCCATTATGATTGCTTTGTACTCTACCTGGTTATTTGAACATGAATTTCTTTCTAGATGAAAGTGCTCTATTGACCTAAGGTTTTACGGATTATCATACAAACACCAATTTTTAATTTTGCAATTTTATCTTTGCACCAATATAAACCACAATGTTGTATAAACAGTTTACCAATATTAATCTTGACCCAAGAATGCAACTAGGTTATATAAGTAAAAATAAAATAACAAACCACAACACGATAATGTACGAGGAAAGTCCATAACAGGAAAAGCCTCAAATGGCCCATCCACACAAGTCCACTACGATATAGGTCTATATACAAGGACAACTTAGACTTACACAACGACTTGATGCATTTAAGACTTGACGTGCTCTCTTGTCCTTGGTTACCTTCTTCATAGCCACTATTGGACATCTTCCAATAGCCACATAATGCTGGTGCTTCCCATGTCTTGGTATCCCATTGATCTCACTTGTCTCGTGACAAGTCCAACCATCGCACAACACAAATATGATCTCTGTCACTTTGAAACACTCTCAATATGAAAAGTAAATAACTTAGTGAAATTCAAACGAGATCTCAAGCCAAAGTATATATGTGAAACTTGGATCTCCGAAAAATGGGTGTAAACTAAGGGTTGGGAGGCACAAGATATGTTTATGGAAATTGTTTTCACAGAGACCTCTTAAAAAAAATAGTTGCTAGTACTCCTATTTATAGAAAACACGAAAAGCGAGGTAGCACACAAAATGAGGAAACTCGTTCGAATGAAAACACTAAGATCGTTCGAACGAGTTATACAATCTTGTTTGAATGAAATAAATCTTCTTTGAATGAACTTTCTAAACTTGTTGAACCGAGATTGAACGACATTTC
The DNA here is from genome assembly GCA_949130495.1 of Sambucus nigra. Taxonomy (NCBI): domain Eukaryota; kingdom Viridiplantae; phylum Streptophyta; class Magnoliopsida; order Dipsacales; family Adoxaceae; genus Sambucus; species Sambucus nigra. The sequence goes on along the minus strand of OX422210.1, from coordinate 331,314,299 downwards.
ACTGTTAAGTAGAAACATATCGTTCGATCCTCGTTTGAACCTTGTTTTAACGAAAACCTCATTCTAACGAATAGAGTAAAATCCTTTGAATGACTTAAGTATACTCATTCAAACGACATAGTTAAAATTACATTTCTTTTGAAAATTCCTTTTACAGAAATGGCCTCATACATTTTAAAAACTAAACGCCCAAAACTCGTATCCAGGGATCAAACATAAATTTGCATTTATAGCTTATTAAGATCCTTCGGATATTGAAGACAAAACTCGGCTTGAAAATTGATGTGTACTTAAGGTTCATTTAACTTGTCCATTACAGTATTCAATCACATATCATAGACTTAACGGACAAATGACTCAAATTCTGACCTATAACTCAAACAAGTTTTATTGAAATGAAATTAAGTCAATATACATACAAATTGACTCGTTCGAAAATTTGTCCTTACAAATCACCCCCTTTGGCTATTCCGGTACAAAACTCAAAAATAAAAACCTTAAAAACTCAAAAATGAAAACCTACTGGGTCATCAAGATCACTATAGACTCAATCCCAACCCAAAAAGAAAAAAAGTAAAGATGATTGACTGACACAAACTTTGAGTAGCTTTGATCTTGTGGAGACTTTATCGCATTGTTTCAAACCTTCACTCTTAAGCACACCTTTAAACGACTAAAAGAATATATGACAAATATATAAACGCATAAGGAAAATCCTCCCCATTTATCCGGACACCTCCTAAAATTAAGGTTAAGCATTATCCACCTAAGGTAAGACGCGTCCTAAGTAAGGTAAATATTTTCCTCCTTTTTGTTCATGAATAGAGAAAGACAAAGATTCACAATATAAACAACTTCTCCCCCTAAATGTAACACATGTAAATATGAAGTAAAATAATTATATTATGCGATGATGTGAAGTGAAACATGTAACGACAAACAAACTTCACAACACAAGCAAAAGTGATCCAAATAACTAACAAATGATGTCAATGTAAACATGAAACTAAAGATAACAGTATGATCATATAACATACCAATTTAAATCAAAGATTAAGCATATGGAAAACATGGATTAAATGCAAAGACTAAAAAATTACCCCCCCCCACACTAATGATGCACATAAATATATCGGTATAAACATCATAAAAAGATAGAAAACACATAAGCTTTCCACACTCGTATGGCATCGATGTGTCCAAAAAATGTGGTATGGAGTGAAGAGGCCTGAACTATAAACAAAAAAAAATGTCCCAATCACTTAAAATATGTCCAAGGAATTATATTTAACCGTATTAACTTATCAAACTTCGGTTTAGCCTCAAGTGACAAATAAAGAACTGAAAAATGGTCAAATATATACAATGCATACTAGCCTAGAAATCGTTATGATTCTCAAATTAATAGCGTCAAACAATTATATTAAGTAGGATGCACTGTGCAACCCATTGATCTTCGACTTTAACACCCTAAAAAATAAATATATATCATTTTTTGCTCCTTTTCTTTTGAAGATATCAAATTTTCAGCAGCAATTTCAAAAACAAACATAGCCTTATCAACTTTTTTCTTAATTTTTCTCTATTTTATTTTAGTCTTTTGCCAATGGTGTTCTTTCACACAAGGAAGATTTACTCCCTTCTTAGCCCTTTTCCATTTCACCCTCTTATTTTTCAAACAAAATAAATGGAAAATATTGATAGGAGAACACCTTACTTAGACACATAGGAAGTTAAAATCCAAAAGAGCTCGTTCAAAGTGTGTGCGGAGGCAATATGCAAAGTGAATCCCTTAAGTAAATCAATTTTGAACAAATCTATGCAAAAATGACTAAGAACAATCCTAAACATTGTAAACCATAATCAAATATCCTAGCCACGTAGAACTACAGAACAAATATTCAAATGCACTCATATGCCATACAAAATATGTAAAACCAAACTACACATAAAAAACAAAATTATTTTCGAGTTATTAACATTTATTAAAATGAACCAAAAGATGAACAAAATCTTTTTGTATATTTTCACAATAAGACCAAATAAATGAAAAATCAAAATACAAAAGACTCAAATATCATACAACTAACAATAAATTATTACAAGAAGCAAAAAAGTTAGTGTATGAAAAATAGACAAACATAATTAACCATTAGATATATCATGAGAAACATCATGTGAAAGCGTGTAAGAATCAACATATATATTATTAAGTGCCTGCAAATATGATTTCGTAACCCACATAGGTTTAACATGATGATCTAAGGTTTTGGGATCTTGGTGACAGTAGGCTTAGACTTCCTAGGACCTTTTCAAAGATAATAACAAAAATACCATATGTGATTTTTATGGTAAAGTGTGCAAGTGTAGACAAAACAAAGAATGTTATCTCCAGGTTGACCTTTTATAACTTCCTTGGCTACGGTTGACTCTTTCAAAGCTTTGGTCCTGAGTTTAGGAGCGAAAGCATTGTTATCATCGAATTAAATGCCAAATTTGTCAGTTTGTATTTAAACAATGCCTAAAATCTTATCTAGTTTCTCCGATCTAGATTTCAAATCAAATTTGACGTGTCTCTCAATATATACTATAACTCCATAATCCTAGACTCAAGTAAAAGATGAGACTCATCAATCCGCGAAGGTTATCTCTCTCTACCCCTCCACAAGTGTTTGCTTCTCCATAAGAGTCTTCTCACGTGCCCTTAAAGACTTAATCAATTTTGAATCATCATTACCCATGACACGTTCCTTCAACTTAGCTTCTAACTTTAAGTCGTAATTTTTTTATCTTTAACGACTTTGCGTGTAACTCACGAAAGGCAATCTTAAATGTACTATATGCCTCCTCTTTTTCTCCTTCTTCTTCCTCACTAGATTGGGAATCATAAGCCCAGACATCGAAATTGTGATGAAAATGATTATCTTCAATAGTGGAAGACTTTTCATCTAAGCTTATATGACCATCCATGAACGAGGTGTAGTTATGGTCAACGAGGAAATCATATTCCTCTTTCGGCTCACTATCATTATGGGTAAAATTATATACGTTCGGTTTCTTTCCCTCCCTCCTTAATTTATTGGGACATTCAGGAGAATAATGCCCAAATCCTTAGCATTCAAAACCCTTGTTCTGGTCATCCACCTTCTCAAGACCATACCTTTTCTTCCTACCACAATCAAGAAAGTTCTTAGGTTTCCTCTCAAAACTCTCATCTTCTCTAAGCTTAAGAAACTTTTGGAACTTTTTAGTAAACCGAGCGATCTCTTCACCATCAAGCTCACCGTCACTATCGAAATACGACATATCCTCCTTTTAACACTCGTCTCTTTCTTTTCATCCATTTTTATTCGGAGGACATGTGTTAATCTCATAGATTTGAAGTCCACCTACAAGTTCTTGAATTCTCATAGTGTCAGCACCGCCTTGGTAATCTAGGACTGTGATATTAGCGTTAAATCTTTCGGGCAACGACCTGAAAATTTCACGCACCATTATAGTCTCAGGGATAGGATCTCCTAAGTTAAACGAGGAATTGAAAATATTTGTCAACTTGGCATGGAACTCATCAAAATAATCATTCTCTAACATCTTAATTTTCTCGAACTTAGTCATCAGATTTTGTAATTTAGAAACCTTAACAGTAGCGATACCTTCATGCGTGGATCTTAAAATATCCTAATCATCCTTCGCTCTCTCACAAGTTATAATATGTCTAAATTCTTCTCCAATAACAGGCAAAAAGATAGCATTCACACCTTTGGAATTTAACGATGAGGGCATTATTTTCAATCATTATCCAAGATGTGTGTATGCTTTTGGAGAAGCACCTTAGGTGGGAGGAGTTTTCCCTTGCAAAATTGAGTTCCAAACGCTCTCATCGATCGATTTCAAGAGAAATTGCATCCGCTCCTTCCAGTAGGGATAGTTTGTCCCATCAAACAACGAAGGTCGAGTAACGAAACTCCCTACCCGATTAGAATCCATCTAAACCCTAAAGTTTCATAAACACAAGGATACAACACATCACGCTAGTTTAACCCACTCTGATCCCAAATTTTATCAAACAAATATTAGTTTTTAATTTTTTAATTTTATTTTTACACTAATTTAAATCACAGTGTTGTTGAAACAGTTTACCAGTTTTTATCTTGACCTAAGAATGCATATAGGTGATATAAGAAATAATAAAATAGCAAACCATAACACAGGCATGTATACGAAAAACTCATAATGGGACAAACCTCGAATGGTCCATCCACATAAGTTCAATACTGAGAGTGCGCTTGCGCGATCTTAATGGAATTATTTGAATAATTAAATGTACAATCATAAATCCAATTTTATCTTATTATTCTAAGACATAAATCTAAGTGATAAAACAAATAAATTGAATATGCAATCACACAACAACTGAGGATTTTTTTTTCCAGGGCAAAACCTTTTATATCAGCACTTTAGAAATTTTACAAAATAATCGACTACAATAATACTTGATATCACTCACAAGTATAACGTACAGTCTTAGTAGAATCTCTAAATAATACTATTCAATCCTAAGTAGTCCACAAGTGACGATCCACCCTCGATATCCACCGATCAACCTTTAGCCTTCAGTCGTGATCCTTTTGGGTTCACAAGCAGCCGTAGATATGATCTCTCCATAAAGTATATCTCAGCAAGGTTAAAAAATGATTCACAAAAGATATTTAGGGATGTGTTTGTGAATCAAAAGTATTTTGGTAAACAAAAATGTTGAAATATTTTGCAACAGATGTGCAGAAATCGTTTTGGCAAAAGTCCCCCGAAATTTAGAAACGAAACAAATATTTATAAATTGTGAACAAAATTCGAGGCGGTGGCTCATTTGAGGAAAAATAATGCTCCTTCAAATGAGAAATGCATTTCGTTTGAATAAATACAGAGTTCCTTCGAATGAGACTCCAATCTCATTTGAACCATCTTCTAACGAGCTTCAAATGGATTCTAACTGAAGGTCCTCGTTAATAGTTTGGGTAATGTAGAGATCAAATGACACTTCAAACAATGTTAAAAAAGTTATTTAAATTAAAAATCTTACCTCATTTTTATAAAAATTAATCATCCCAAATAACTTTTATGAATAATTTTAAATATCAGTTTATTTATACCTTTACGAGATGTAGGGAAATCTTCAATCTTGGAGTTAGTTTGTTGTGACGGTACATGATGATTTGTAACGGGATACGCAAAATGAGACATGGTACAAATAAAACAAATAACAAAGCCTAAGCTAAACTGTTTTCCCTTACGAATCTCCCCCTTTTTCTATTCTGGTACAAAACTATACAAAACTAACCAAACTGCAAATTACATAAAAATATCCTTATAAATGACAAAATATCTAATACCCTTCCAAATCCTAGAAATGGAATGGCATAAGACTATTTGTCTTCATTCTCTTCTTGTGCTTCCCTTGATGTTCTTTGACTTCTCTCTTGATTTCCGCGTAAAATACCTACACACATGAAGCAAAGACAATACCCCGTGATTCAACAAGTTGGAAATAGAAAACAAAAATAATAAAACGCAATATGCGATCTCCCCCATAAATTAAACTCATCATCAAGTAAACAAATCAACAAGTCTCCTCTTAATTTGTTCTCCCCCTTTTTGTCCGAAATGGACAAAGGAGTAGAAACATAAGCATGAATTGCAAAGCATCACGTATATGAAGGAAATATCATCACAAAAGATATAAATAACTTACATGTAATGATAATCTCAAAGGCTTCATTCACTAACTATTTTTAAGATTTTTCAAAAAAAATTCAATTTCAAAATTTTTAAAAATACAACAAACCATGGAAAAACACAAAAATACCCGAATCATGGGAATGGAATGTAGGGGTGTGAACATATTCCATAGGTTAATCAATGAAGATAAACATAACACATGTGTATGAAGGATTCCGACACTGCTAATAAAAAATCTCAAAGTTTAACTTAGGTGTAGAAATGATGAACTCATGTGAAATTGACTTAACCTAATTAACAAATCAAGAACTTAAGTGATTTTCACACCAATGATACTCAAACTGTGATTTTTTTTAGATTTATATAGGTCATGAAAATCCATTGATCTTTGACTTAACTCCCCTAAAATCTCATAGATAATAATACTCTCAATTATTTTATAAAAATTAGTGCTCATTTGTAGCGAAGCATCAATGTTCAAGAAAATGACCTGACACTTATGTTTTTATGTGCCTATAATCTATTTAGGCTCTTTTCATTACAAATGGAGGATTTTAATGCAAATACTTTTGTCTTTCATAACCCTTTCCATTGCTCAATATATAACAATTTTATCGAAAAACTGATTCTAAATCTGGGGAATGGTTCTTACATGCATAACTTTTTATTACTCATTTTTCACATTTGGCTCGTCTTAAAGAAAAATTAAGATGAAAATTCTATGATCAACATGTGACAGGTAAGTGCAATACTCATATAATCTCATGCTTGTGTGCCTCAAAGGAGATAAGGAGTTAAACGTGTAACAAGTTATCATCAAATCACATCTTAATGACTCCACACATTATTAAACACATACATATAATGATGCTATGTCTCACAACACTATAAAACAGTCATGTGGGTATGTAACGAATGGGTGATTTGGATATCTTTAATGTTCATCTATATATGGAGTAAAAAAATAGAGAACTCCTTTTGCCTTTTTGAAAAAAAATTATCAAAATAAAATCTTTTTGCCTTTTTCACTTTTTCTTAAAAAAATGAAAATATTTTTGTATCTTTCAAAAATTTTCCTAGAAAAAAAAACTCTTTTGGTATTTTTTGAAAAAATATCAAAGTGAAGAATATAAGTACAATGGCAGTACATACTAGCAATAGGGATATAAGATATGAGCGTGACAATCATCCTATGCTAGCAAACAAGTCTTACCCTCAATCATTAGGCACAGAGGAGTTCTCTAAAGGAGATGACATACTATGAAAAATATTCATCAAATTTTGTGAAGTCTTGACTAAATACTCTAATTTATCTCAAAAACTCTCAAAATTTATCAAGTGATGTGCGGGAGCATGCAGAGTAACATGTGTGGGAGTGCGTGCGGGAACTCGTGTGCGAGCATACTAGAGAACAAACCTATAAAACAATATCCCTAGCTTAAAACAAAACTCTCTAAGGTGATATATTTATTTGGAATGGGAACAAACATACATGGGCTTGGGTCCACCTTTCTCAAAACGTTTAGGCCGAGCTCTCCTAGGTGGGTGGGGTCGAGGTCCATAAGGATCCAAAACAAACTCGGGAACTGGCTCGGGTGTGGCATGAAAAGTTGATGCATCGTCATAACCTATTCCCTGCCGCTCAACATTACCTAAAGAGGGATTGAGGGGCATCTTTCCTACTTTCTTAGATGCATCCTCTAAAATGATATTGACCTATCGGGCACTTTTGAGATCATTCTCGAGTTGGGCTACACGCGGTTCAAGTTTCTCACGAGTCTCCAATTAAGATTAAATATCTCTCATAAGATTAACCACGATGTTAGTAAAATTGATCGTTTCTTGGTCTAAAATGATCAACTGCTCACATAAAGAAATCTTCATCTTCTCGAGTTGACTCACCAACGCCTCACACTCTCTCAAAACTTTCACCTCTTTCTCCAAATCTAACACACTAAGAGATAAATATTTATTTAGCGTTTTAATTTTCAAAGTCTCAATATAAAGGTCACCAAATGCCTTTTGTAGATCACCTTCTCCCTCACTCAAATTACCATCCTAACTCTCACCATAATGGCTCGAAACATTATCAAGGCTCTCACGTTTAGATATGTTCTCATCGTTGTGGGACAAACTAGAAGTGCTAGCGTGACGAGCCATGAATTCGACACATAATTCACATGGTGATTCTCCCCCTGAATCAAATGACTCGACGTCACTATCGCTAAGAGTGGCCGTATGTGCAACTTTCTTACCCCTTTGTTAAAAGCCTAGTAGGACACTCTTGTGCCTTGTGCCCTTTACCCTCACATTCATAACACCCAATCTCTTCCTCTTTATCTCTTCTACTCCTGCCCTCATTCTTATTTTTATTTACTCAAAAATCTTTTCTTTGGAAGAATTTTCTTTGGTAAATTTTAGAAATATTTTGCAAAAAGGGCCAAGTCATCAAAATCAAGATCAACCTCAGTTTCAGGCTCACAAACTTTTTCTTTCTTCTTTTTCTAGTTTGAGTCTTTAAAGAAATCCCTACTTACTTAGGTTTAATATTTTTACGGAGCATATCAATATCATATGTTTGAAGATATCCTATAAGTTCTTATAACCTAAGAGAATCTTGGATCCCTAACGAATTACGTACGGTGACCTTAGGAATAAAGCGGGCAAAAAGCGACTTTAAAATTTTCTTAACAACTCTCGTCTCCAGAATCTCCTCACAACAATTAAAATTAGAATTAACTATGTTTGAAAAATGCGCATAAAACTCATCAAAAGACTCAGAATCTAGCATGGTAATGGTCTCAAATTGGGTGGTCAAAATTTATAGCTTGGGTGCCTTTACTGCATTGATACCCTCGTTTGTGAGATGGAGAGTATCCCAAGCTTCTTTAGACGTGGTGCACGTAATGTTACGGCATAACTCTTCAGTTGTGATGGCTCCCCAGATGGCACTCAAACTGCAAGAATTAAAATTACTCCACTTAAGCTCATCCTCAAATCATGAAGAAACATGTTTAGGGTTGGTGACATTATCTACAGTGACAGTGGGAGGAGTCCATACTCTTTCACAAACTAACCAAACACGTTCATCTCTTTCTTTTAAGGTTGATCTCATCCTAGCTTTCCAATATGCATAGTTGGAACCATGAAATATGGTCATTCAATTACACAAATTATCCATTAAAATCCTACCTCTTTTTCAAGATCAATAATTTAAAAAAAATGATATCCTAGAAAATTTTTTGTGAAAAAAGGATCACACGATAGATTAGTTCAACCTTCTCTGATACCAATTTTAGAGTGCTCTTGTGCGATCTTAATGGAATGATTTATATAATTTATGTCCCATCACAAATCCAATTTTATTTTATTATCCTAAAACATAAATTTAAGTGATAAACAAATCAATTAAATATACAATCACACGGCAACTGAGGAAAAATCCCTTTTCAGGGCAAAACCTTTTATATGAGCATTTTAGAAATTTTACATGATATTCGACTTACAATACTACTTTATATGACCCACAAGTATAACGAACAGTCTTCACATAATCTCTAAAGAATACAACTCGATCCTGAGCAGTCCATATGTGGCGGTCCTCCCTCAGTATTTACCAATCAACCTTCAGCCTTTAGTCTTTAGTCGTGAACCTTTCGGGTTCATAAGTTAGCCATAGAGATGATATCTCCACAAATCATATCTCCACAAGGTTCAAAACCAATTCACAAAAGATACCTGGGGATGTGTTTGTGAATTGAAAGTGTTTTGGTAAATAAAAGTGTTAAAGTCTTTTGCAACAGATATGCATAAATCATTTTGGCAAAAGTATCCTGAAATTTGGAAACAAAATAGATATTTATAGGTCGTGCACAAAATTTGAGGCGACATCTTGTTCGAACGAAAATGAAGCTCTTTAAACAAGAAACGCATTTCGTTTTAACGAAAACAATGTTCGTTCGAACGAGACTCCAATCTCGTTTGAACCAGCTTCTAGCGAGATTTAAACGAATTCTAATAAAAGACCCTCGTTAGTAGTTTGTTCGATATAGAGATCAAATGACACTTCAAACGATAAGGAAAAGTCATTTGAAGGAGATTGCAATCTCGTTTGAATGAGGTTAAAAAAAATTATTTTTAAATAAAAATACAACCTCGTTTTATAAAATATAATCATCCAAAATAACTCTTATGAATAATTTTAAAGACCACTTAATATATACCTTTGTGGGATGTAGGAAAGTCTTCAATATTGGAGTCGGTTTGTCGTGACGGTTTGTAACGGGATACGCCAAACTGGCCACAGTGCAAACAAAATAAATAACGTAGCCTAAGCTAAACTTTTCACTTACAACTATGATATAGGTCTATATACAAGGATAACTTAGACTTGCACAATGACTTGATGCCTTCAAGCCTTGATGACCTTTCTTGTCCCTTGTTACCTTCTTCGCATCCACTGTTAAATGCCTTTTAATATCAACACAACGTCGGTGCTTCTCACGTCTCGGTATGCCACCGATCTTACTTATCTTGTGACCAATCCATTCGTCACATAACACAAACACGGTATCCTCCACTTTGAAACACACTCAATCTGAATACCAAACAACTTGGTGCAGTTCACAGGAGATCTCAAACTAATATATATATATATATATATATATATATATATATATATATATATATATATATATATATATATATATATATATATATATGTGTGTGTGTGTGTGTGTGTGTGTGTGTGTGTGTGTGTGTGAAACTTGGATCGCGAAACAATGGGTGTAAACTAGGGTTTGGAAGATATGTTCTTGGAAACTGTTTTTGCAAAGACCTCTTAAAAAAATAGTTACCATCACTCCTATTTATAGAAACACAAAAAACAAAGTGGCACAAAAAATGAGGCAACTCATTCAAATGAAAACACTAAGGTCATTTGAACGAGTTATGCAATCTTGTTTGAATGAAATAAATTTGGTTTGAACGAACTTGCTAAACTCGCTTGAACAGAGATCGGATGGCCTTTGAACGACATCCCTTGTCAAGTAGGAAAATATCGTTTGATCCTCGTTTGAACCTCGTTCGAACAAAAAACCAGTCTCATTTGACCTAGTAAAAAATTTCATTCGAACAAACAAAGTAAATTCGTTTGAACAACTTAAGTAAGCTCGTTCAAACGACACAATTAAAATATATTTTATCTTTTGAATTTTTTTAAAAAAATGGCCTTATACATTTAAAAAAAATAAAACACTCAAAACTTATATCCAACTATTATACATAAATATGCATTTAAATGTTTTGTCCAAATGGAATTAACCTAATATATATACAAATTGACTCGATCAGAAATTTTCCCTTACCCTAGCCTAAATCCATATTTTATTTTGATGTGTTCAGGAGATTTTATAATTACATAATGCCTGGCATAAGTTCAGTTTTAAAACTGTCAAACCTTAATTTCTAAGGTCTTAACTAGGGTTGTGTTTCGGCCGGATCGGATAAAAAAATGTCTCTTTGTACAAAGTTCCGATTTTTTCTAAAATAAAATAATTATTCCGATTTTCGATCCGATTTTTTCAGAAAACTAAAAAAAATTTGAATTTGAAAAAATCAAAAAATCGGTAAAATAGGAAAATATTCAAAAATTCACAAAATATATTAAAAATTCAGAAATTTCGAAAGTTCGAAAATTTCAAAAAATAAATTATGAATTTTCGATTACTCGAAATTCTCATTTTAAAGAAAAGGACTTAACCCAACATGCAAATACATGAGAATTTGGCCCATTTTTTTATTTGTGTAGAAGTTAAGAGAATACTCTCCTTTTATAGAGCACATTTTGGAGTCCTCTCCGTCTCCCAACCGATGTGGGAGATGGAAAACTTTTAAAAATCAGAAAAATAAAAAATCAAAAAATAATTCGGGAAAAAATCGAAAAAATTGAATAAGCATTGTTTCGAAAAAATAAAAAAATCGAAAATTCAGAATTATTTTCGATCCGATTTTTTTTCGAAAAAATCTAAAATCAAAAATTCAAAAATTGACAAACTAAAATTTCATTCCGAATTCGGAAAAAATTGGACCGAAAATCGGAAAATCGAAAGTTAAAAAAAAAACATAGCCCTAGTCTTAACCATAGATAATCTATTTCATACTCTCCTTTAGATTCATCCTCTTAAGGATGGTCGGATAGAAAGTCACCAAAATGTGTCATTTTACAAACTTTTGAGGAACGTAATGTGAATAGAAATCTGATAAAGCTACAACCCATTTACTAATTCTATTCCTTACAATTGGTATGGTAAGAATATATTTAATCAAATCAAACTTTAAAGCAACGAAGACTTATCTAAGTAAGAGATAAGCTACAAAGTAAAAAGTTAAACATAGTTTTTCCATCATAGAATATTTACATTCACAACTCTAAAGATATCTATTAAGATAATAAACATCATGCTTTTCAATAACTTCATTGTCTTGAGCCAAAAACACACCAATTGAAGAGTCTATAACAACTATGTGAAGCTTCAAAGGCTTTGTTGAGGATCGACATTATTATACCCTGTATTATTTAATTATAAAAAAATTGGAAATTAATTATTGTGTGCTTTTCATAACTATAAATGTCACTATTTATAATTTTGTGTATTATTTAATTCGGATTATATATATATAAGAGAATTCTCATCTACATCATGATCTATACGTCATTCATACACCACACCTATTTGTAGTCCCTAAATACTTTTTTTTTTCAAATTTTTTATTTTTTACTTTAAATCAACCTTCCAATAAATTCATATTCAAAAAATTAGGTCCAAATACATTTTGTAGCTATTTTTAAAAAAATCCACAAAAAACTGCTCAAATACCTTATTTATAAGGGTATGCGCCTGTAGGTTTTTGTGGATTTTTTTAAAATAGTACAAAATGTATTTGGACCTAATTTTTTGAATATGGGTTGATTGGAAGGTTAATTTCAAGAGAAAAATAAAAAATTTGGGAAAAAAAATTCTTAGGGCCTAGAACTAGGTGTGATGTATACATTATGATGTAGGTGAGCCTTCCCCCCCTCTCTCTCTGTCTCTCTCTCTCTCTCTCTCTCTATATATATATATATATATATATTAATTCAGTAATTGATTAAGTGATATTTAGACTCGTATTGGGTGAATATTAAATGTCTGGGTTGTTAAATATTTGATTTCGCATAATTTGGTACTCAGCTTTTGGGACACGTAGATTGTCCACTTACGACTTAAAATAGTGAATTTTAGGTCTGTTAGGTCAGTATAGGGCTTAGGGAATGTTTTAAGTCATTTGGATGTGTTTTGGGCTCATTTAGATGTGGTTTATATTTGGCCAAGTCTTATTTTGGGATTAAGAGTCTAAGAGTGATCACTAGGGTTTGATTAAACTCATTTCATAATCTGGGAAGGCAATCTAATGCTAGAGAGAAGGAGTCTCATGAGGAGAGAAGAGGCTTGGAGATTTTGAGGTGTGATTTCTCAATCCACCATGTGGTAAATTCTATTAAGTGTTGGATTATAATTATACTTGTGTTATTATGTTCCTATTCATTGAAATCTGAACTAATAAGAATTAATTTTGATTAATTATCCTAATTGATTGAGATCCATTTATACTTTGGTGAAGCCCTAACCCAAACCCTAGCCATATCCCTAACCCTAACCTAAAGAGATGTCGACGACACGTTTGATACCAACAACATAAGAGAAGGCATGTGGCGGCGGAGATATGAAGATGGAAAGAGAAGCGGTTCGAGAAGGACAAATTAGGGAACTAATACATCGGTCGGTGAGAGAGAGAGTTGTCCTTATGTGTGCATCGAATATGGAGGAAGGTTGTTCAGTATGGTACATGATAGGGATAGTCGACGATGACTCCTTTATAGAGAATAATGATATCTTGGTCTCTACGGATTTGGTTGGAGAGTTAGGGTGTGTGGCTTGCTGGTCTATGATGTGCTCCACCTTGTATGTTAATGGCGAAATCACTGTCGATGTTTACCTAGGTCTAAAGCAATATTCTGGTCAACTCTTCATGTTGGATGCTACTCATCCCTATGACAGGTTTATTGAAGCCCCTCCCATGATTCGCGAGAGATGTAAGGGAGTTTCATTGTCTCATGATGGAAAGCTGTTTACGTTTGGTGGGACTTTTGGTTAGGACGATCTCTGGGGTGAGTATTTTGTCCCTAAATTAAATATATGGAACCCTATACCTCAACCCCCGATCCGGTTACCCACAGCCTATCACCTCTTTGACATTCCTTTTGATGACAAACATGTTTTGGTGGGTACACACGATAAAAAAGTTCTCTTGTGCAACACCCAATTTCATTATTGGCAGCGCTTCCCTCACCCTATCCATCCAGATGTTAAGGCCAATCCAAATAAATGTGTTAAGGTGGGTAATGTTGTATATTGGCTTGTTGGGAGGTTATATGCCTATGATTTGGAAACACAAAAGTCTTACTCCTCTCATCTCAAAGGTTTCAAAATTTGGTTTTGGGAGAGACGTTATGCAAACCATCCCAGTGCCCACCCTACACCATTGTTTCATTGTGGTGGGAATGTCTTTTGCTACATTTGGTATGATCTCGCCGACGATGAACTCAATTTGTCTACAATTTTCAACCGCGAAAAAATTCGAGTTGTTTTCCGCCCCACTCGCCCCTTGGATTTCACCCTCATTTCAACCCGAATTCACGTTGCCAACCACCCCCTCCGGTTTCTTAATGCCAAGCTGCTAGATAGGAATTTTGTCCAAAGTTTTATATCAAATATTGAAGAAAGGTTTTCTGGGAGTTTGTTTGGAGGAAAGTCTAAAAGAAGTTATGCATCTGCTCCAGTTGTTGGCTTAGAAAGGTTAAATATTAAGGACCCCAGTGGTCATCAGACTGTTGGCAAGCACGTGTAGTAGGCCACGTTTAAGGACTGAATGTTTAGTGGGATTGCAAAATTAGATTGATGAAGTAGTGTGCTTATGGAAAAGAACTGGAAGAAATAAATGTGAGGCATGCTCTGTTTCTCATTGTTCTACTTTTCTTATATGGATTTTTTTAAACTTGGAGTTTGGGTAACAATGTTAAATAGTAACCTACAAACATATTAAATCTAAAAAAAAGATTAATTATCCTAATTGGGCTTATAAGTTAAATGTCTATTTAAGCCTATTATTGAAATTGATATGAAAATTCATATGATTTGAGGTTAGAATAAATGTAATATTGTTAGAAGTATGTTTAACAAGCAAAGTTATATAACAACCCCTTATAAATACCTTGAATTGTATTAGAATTGAAGAATTTGGTTAAAATTGACTAAACTAGGGTTCTTGACTGAATGCTGGAAATTAACCCTTCTAATATTTTGTTTTTGGATTACAAAGTTTATATTTGGTGTTTGGGTGATGATATACCAATTATATATGAAGGAGGATGGGTTGTAATGAGTTTAAAGGATTGTAGGTTGATTGGGTTTTGAGTTAGCTGCCATTTTTATGAATTTAGGGAACCTTCAATTCTACCCATATCCAAATCGATTTCGCCTAGTGGCGAATTGATTCAGCTCATAAATTTCTAGATATTTTAAACGGAAACACGTGGCTATTGGTTTCGTATTTTAATGATTTTTATTTTTATTTTGGTGAGTGTTTTACAAAGGGTGTCAAGGATTGATTATTGGAGGGTTGAGAAGTTTTGGTATTAACTTTGGATGTTCAAAAATAAATGTAGGGCTTATATCCTTCTTGCAAATTAGGAATTAGCTGTAAAACTTAGAGTGGGTGTAGTTTTATATTGATTGTTAATACATGAGTTAAGTACGTTTTAAGACGTAGAATTGGAGACTCGAGAGATCGGGATAGTGTTACATGCATTAAGGATACCCCATATATGTTATAGCATGAGTTAGGAGGGATGATTACCTAATATGGGGACCTAGTGTTTTGATCTAGATTTGGGATGTGTTGGATATCTAGTAATCTGAATGTGAACGCCTAAGGCTAGGTATGGCTTTGAGTATGATCGGTAACCTGTGGTAGAGGGTAGCATATGATTTGGATGATCCTCATTAGTGAGGGGGACTAGGGTATTAGACTTGAGAGGTCTTGAGGATTAGGTTTAACATTTTATTGGGTCGATTAGGGCTAACGTGTGTAATACCCTTATGTATTATGATTTTATGTGTGATCTAGTAGAGTTGGGTCTATTTTCTTTTACCCATAAGTGAGAGTTATATTTTCTTGCATGTTTATGAGTAATGCATACCATGTGTGAGTACTTGCAGGTGACGCACTAGGGGGATTCCTTATGGGGATTTTGTGACGTGGACCGCGTCGGTAACCCAGTGATGAGATGGGCTTTGCCTTGGTCATTTTACCCCAGATACCTTTGTACCTGTATCCTGACGGGGAATATGCGGGGGTTGTCATCACATATTTTTTTAGATATATGACTAATGGTCATCGTATAATATAGGGTAGCCTATACGAATGACGAGAAAACATAGTACGCGTGATGAGGCTTTAGGTGTGGAATAACCTATCACTATACCTAATATGTGCGAGTGATCCTCAATGGTGATAAGGATAGGACTTATCTGTTTGTGGGCATTAGTGTAGCCCATTTCCTTATACATTCCAGGAGTTGTACCTATGTGTGGATGTTAGAATGAGAGATTGTATTTCACCCCCCTTATGTAATTATGTGCTACGTTACTAGGGATAGATGTTCTAGTTTATGTGATATACTAAAGATGTATATAGTTTCTGTACAAACCCAACAATTGAACCAAGACAAAAATCTTTTTCGACAACAGGTAAGCCATCCCTATGTTTAATATATTAAAGACATCCAAAGCATGCAATAGGGAAACAACTATTGGATATAGAGTGACTGGAACTGCTAAGGTCTTATCATCTAAGGCCACGCCAACAATATTTTGGCTAAGGTGGTCAAGTCCACTAAAAAAATGTCAACATCTAATGACAATAGCAAGGGGTGGTCAAATAGCTAAGGGCCTATGCGCGGATACATAAGCTACATAATATACACAAGGGAACACGCATATATACAAGAACATGTCGACTCTTATAAGGCCACGAATGTTATAAAGCAGGACCTATATTATTTATATAATATACACGCATACATGAAAACATATAACATAACAAAATTTTATTTTTAAGTTCAAAAAAAATATTCTGCAACTTTTATTAAAAAAAATATTTAGTGTCAAAACTTATTTTTCAAGACATATTTTTCTTATAAAAATTTCAAATAAAGTTTTTGAACTCAAACAGAATTTATTATGACAAAAACACACAACTATCATAAGATATGATAAACAAAATGCACATGCAATGTGGTGTTGTGTCCTACGTGACAAAAATTCCTATGAGCCATAAAAACTGAAAATTACCTTTTTCTGAGAGGGCTGACTGAATCGAGTACTCATTTGATGTTGATGAATAAAGAGACCTTGGCATCGATAGGGGTGACACACAATCCTAATTTACAAAAATATTTTGTCAAAATTCAAGTCCAACTAGATGAAGTCCTATATAGCTAAAGCACGGAAAGCAAACCCTAAGAGTGCTCTATATAGGGACCTTCAAACTCCCCCATTGGACTAATTTTGACAAAACCCTTGAGTACATAAAATGATATACTTAGGAAAAATAATTCCTATTATGTCCTATAAAAAAGAGTATCTAACTACCCAACCATCCTAGAAAAGAAAAGACACAACTCCGATGCACGGTTGATGAAAACCTGCAAAACATAAATACACTTTCTGCCGAAAAATCAAGTTAGTAGCATTTGTTCTACCAAAATATTAATATGATAAAATTAAATGTGCAGGAAATATAACATAGGATATGTATATAGAATATCAACAACATAAGACTAGAATATGTACTCAACTCTCCCCCATTTTGATTAATTAGACAATGGTAAGAAGAAGAAAAAGATAAGTGTTTATAATCTACAAAATAAGCGTCTCCTACGTCAAACATGGCTTTAAGAGATACCGGCTATTAGTAAGTACCTTTATCCTAAAACCTCAGAGATCTAGTAATCAAAGTATGCAGAATAAACACAAGCAAGAACATTCAAGTACAATCTCTCCAATCAAATGTTGAACTTACTTCAAAACAAGAGTTATCTTAAGGTGTAGAAACCATATCAGCAAGCTAAAAATCACAAGCAATAGAAGGAACAACCCTAATTGTTTAGGAGTTTTTGGAGCATTAAACTGGTATGAATATCGATTAGCATCACAATACTTGGTAACTCCATTTTGATTAAACTCACCTCCCCCATCATTGAATAAATATAAGGGTGTGGTGATTTTTAAGTCCTTAACCTTCTCGTGAGGAGACTTAATGATTTTCTCACTCTCACAAGCATCACATACATTAGTTGGGCATTTCTTAGACTTTAAAAAATCCATTTGAGGTCTCAAGTCACAAGTCCTAATCCAAATAGGCTGAGTTTTCAAAGGTTTTTGTTCCTTCTAGAATTTTGGATAAGATTTATCTTTCGAAAATGTGTTCTTGTTAACATGAGATCTAGACTTATTAAAGAAATGATTCCAATTATTATTAGTGTACTGCCTACGAAAATTTGTAAATCGCTTCACGTTTTGGTTATAACTTTTAAAATGAGTGCCTTTCTTGCGATTACCAAGGCATTCCCAGTTTTGGTGACCAAAAACATCACACCTAGTACATAATTTACAAGAAGTAGGTAAGTCTGAATGGTAGTGTTTTTCCTCTACATGCTTGACATATTCATTACGAATAAATGGTTTAGGAGGTCTATAGAGTCTCTTGGCCGGAGGGCAATATTTTGATGTAGATGGTTCTACAAAATTTTCAATGAAAGTATCAATGCCATTTTCAAAATCACCTTCAATTAAGACTTGTTTGCCTTTAGCCTTTTCATATGACTTGCTTTCCAACGGAAGACCCATTTCTTCTAAGGCTTTTACAAAGAGGACTGGTTTGGTAAAATCATCATTTTTTGCAATAGGACCATCATAACCAAACCCTCTAGTATCACCATGATAACATTGTACAACTATCAATTCCTCAAGGTCAAAGGGTTTTATATCACGACTACGACACATTTTGAAAGCAGTTTCACAAACTTGTTTGGATTTTTCAACTTGCAAAAGCGCTTCATTATATTTTTCTTCGAAAGAAGACAAATTTTCATTTAAAGTCGTAATTTGAAGTTTAAAAACAAGTGACTATTTCTCAAAATCAGTTTTGACATTGTTCATTTCAATGGAATTTTGTTGAACAATCTTATATTGATTCTCTAAGGTCTCACTAAGCATTTTAACCAAATTCGATAATTCTTGTCTATTCTGCAAAGTCCTCACATACAATTCAGCATAATCATCATAGCCAACAAAATTTTCATGCTCATTAGTGTCTGTGTGTGAATTGTTGCTATCATCAGAATCAGAATCACATAAAGCACGTTTCGCATCAAATGGAGCAGTTTATTCTAGCATAGTAGGTTGACTAGCTAATAAAGATTTAGCAGCATCAATTAAATCAAGCACATCATCAGAATTAGAATCAGAATGAGTATTATCTTCGGAATCAGTCATTCCAGCTAAGTACACATCTCCACAACAATCATAAACTTCTCCTAAAAATTCAACCTAGTTTCATTCAGAATTTTCAAACCTAAGTATTTGACTTGAATCATCCATTGAAAACAAGGTAAAAAGAGTTCAACAAAAGTTTTGAAAACGATCTTAGAAAAAATTTGCGGAAAATAGGAATACGCGATAGATTAGCGTAACCTGCTCTGATACCAATTTAAGAACGTGTGTGCTTGCGTTCAAATGAGCAAATTATATATTAAACCCTTTTAACCCAAACAAACCCTAAACATGCAACAATATGTGATTGAATAAGATGATAATCTAAGCAAGAACATTCAAACACATGCAATTGAGGAAAAATTCCCCAAAGGGGAAAAACCATTTATTTTCATTATAATATTGTAGGCTGTACAATTTCGGATTACAATGAAAATACAAGTGATTAAGAATTATCCTCAGGTATCGGATTCTGTAGTCGTGGCTGGAACTATCCCTTTCCGGTAGGGCTGGCGGCTGGAACTATCCCTTTCCATTAGGGCTGCAATGGAGAAGAAGAACGGTCTTCTCCACAAGGTTGTGAACAGCAAAAGTGCATTCTTAGGTTGCAAAGTGATTCACAAAGGATTGGAAATTTGTGTGAATCAAAAACCTAGATTCTAGATGCTCAATAGGTGAAGACTTAGGGCTTTTTGTACTCTGGAAATCGTGTGAATAAGTCTTGGAAAACCACTTCCCGTAGTGGGATTAAATAAGAAGTCTCGGGCCTTAAAAATCTGAACACGATCTGAACACGATCTGGTGAAGTTTATCCCAAGTGGACCGGTCCGGGTCTGAGGCGGATCGGTCTGATTGATCGGATCGGTTCTTTTAATCTAAGGCGGATCGGTCCGGTTGTGATCGGATCGATTCGGTTATTCCTGCTTCATTAGTTCGCATTCAATCCAGGGTATACTGGATCTGCAGCAATCGGATCGATCCGGTCCGAGGCGGATCGGTCCGGTTGTCAGACTTTGATTCCTCTTCTTCTTCTGATATTCGGATCCGTTGATGAATGTATGAAAGTTGAATTTCTTCAACGGTGTAACGGCGTACGACATAAAAATTGTTAATGGACAAAAATGTCCTTACAAATCTCCCCCTATGTCGATGCCGGTACATACATAAAAACAAACATCCGAATTATCAAACAAGTGAAAATGCCTACACAAATCTACCCTTCCATGAAGCCAAAACTCGAAAGATACAATTGAATAAGACTACATCGTTTGCTCTTCAATTCTGCAGGAATCTCAACGCTTTTCTCATCAGGGTGTGCAATCCAATGATAATCCAATGTAGTACCTACACACATGAGACAAAGCAAAATACCAAGTGACATATCGAGTTTGAAATGGGATAAACATATATATATCATTTTATGAGCAAACTCAAATTTCAAATCTCCCCCATAATAAGATAATTCATTCTCCCCTTTTTTATGATGTACCCAAATAGACAAATGAGAGAAACAAATCAAATAAGAAAGTGCGGGGTGTCACAAGGATAAAACCACACCATGAATGAACACAAAGCAACCAAGTCGATGATAGCGTAAATGAAGTGGTGTGATCAAATTCGATAGGAAAATCAATGCATAAAAACATGACATATGTGCACGATGAATATTGGATATTCCTAGCGAATGAACTCTAATACTTCCTTTGGTGTAAAAGAATGACAATATAAGATATTGACTCAATCAAATCAACAAATCAAAGCTCAAAGTGATTTTCACACCAATAACGTCCAAAATGATTTTATGCCTTTTCAGGACTTTCAAGGAAGTGCAAACCCGTTTAAAGATTCTCCAATCAAACTCCCTCAGATATACTTTTGAATAGAGGCATTCTAAATTCTAAAACTTTGGAGAATTGATGGTGAAACCTAAGTGGCCCATATTTGGCATGAAGTGCTTTTTATTGCCTTTAAATTTTTTTCGGGCTCTTTTAACCTCTTTGGACCTCAGATATTAAAATTCCTCCATTTTTTAGGTCCTTTTTAACGGTGGCTTTTGCGCAAAGGATAGATGATTACCTTTCGCAGCCCCTCCCCGTTATACAAAAACACACAGTCTCACCAAAACGGTTGTTACATGCATTCCAATCTTGTCAAGTTTTATCGCATATTGTACATTGTATAGACAGAATTGAGATGGAAACACTCAAGCCAATATGAGATAGACAAGTGCAATAATCAAATATAGTCGTGCATGTGTGCAGTAAAGGATATAGGAGTCAAACATGTAGGAAGATATCAGTAATTACATCTCAAAGACTCCATACTAAGTAAAGCACTTGGATGAAATGATGTAGCCTATCAAATCTCTATCAAACAGTCACATGGATAAATGGAATGAAGTTGTGACTTGGCTATCTTAAATTCTCATCCATAAAAGAAGCAAAAAAAAAAAAAAAAAAACTTTTTGGATTTTTTAAAAATTTTATCAAAATAAAATCTTTTTGTGCTTTTCTTAAAATTTTTCTTAAAGGAAAATCTTTTTGTATTTTTTCAAAAGAAATGTAAACCGCAAAAAGAATAAGAAAAGCTGTACAACTAAGCAATGGTACATATAAAACAGACTAGCAATAGGAAGCATATGATATGAACATGAGAAGCATCCTATTCTAGACATAGACCAACCCCTCAGTCAACTGTGCAAATCCCCAAAGACTTTATAAGACTCTCAAATCTAAGGGCATTTAAAGGTTTCGTGAAAATGTCGGCTAACTGACGGTCGGTGGGAACAAAACTCAGGGATACAGTGTTCTCCTCAACTAACTGTCGTATAAAGTGCTCACGTATCCTGATGTGTTTTGTGTGCGAATGCTGAACTGGATTGCGGGATATGTGTATCGCGCTCGTGTTGTCACAGGAAATGGTCATGGTGTCCTGTGAAATCCCATAATCCTCCAGCATTTGCTTCATCCACAAGAGTTGTGTGCAGCAACTTACGGCGGCTATGTACTCAGCCTCCGCAGTGGACAAAGAGATGGAATTTTACTTCTTGCTCAGCCAGGTGACAAGAGCAGAACCAAAATAGAAACACCCACCAGAAGTTCTCCTACAACCATATACATCCCCAGCCCAATCGGCATCCGAATAGGCGGACAAACGGTCATCGGTATCAAAGGAATACCAAATACCATATGAGAGAGTCCCACTCACGTATTTAATAATACATTTTAGGGCAAGTGAATGTGACTCTTTTGGGGACGCCTGATATCGCGCACAGACTCCAACACTAAAGGCGATGTCGTGACGACTGGCAGTTAAGTAGAAAAGACTACCTATCATACTCCGATATAAGGTTTGCTCTACGTCCTTGCCTGAAGTGTCCTTACTAAGCTTGGTAGTGGTAGTCATAGGTGTACGTGCATGCTTAGCGGAGTCTAAACCAAATTTCTTCACTAGGTCTCTAGCATGCTTGGATTGGGAGATGAACATCCCATCCTATAGGTGACGAACCTGGAGACCAAGGAAGAATGTAAGCTCACCAACCATGCTCATCTCAAACTCACTTTTCATCTCCTACTCAAAGTGGTGAGCATGCTGGGAGCATGTGGATCCAAAGACTATGTCGTCCACATAGACCTGGGCAACCAAAATAGCACCGTCATCTCTCCTGACGAATAACGTCATATCTACTCCCCCTCTCTTGAAGCCACGAGCTAAGAGATAGGAAGTAAGCCTCTCGTACCAAGCACGGGACGCTTGCTTCAAACCATATAAGGCTTTCCTCAGATAGTAGACGTACTCTGGGTGCTAAGGGTCTTCAAACCCTTTTGGTTGTTCCACATAAACCTCCTCCTGTAGAATGCCATTCAGAAAGGCACTCTTAACATCCATCTGATAACCCTTGAAGCGCAGATGACGTGCGCTGGAGAACAGAAGACGGACGGACTCAAGCCTCGCAACAAGAGCAAATGTCTCCCCAAAGTCTACACCCTCTATCTGTGTGTAGCCTTGAGCGACCAACCTAGTCTTATTTCTGATTATGGTACCATTTTCATATATTTTGTTCTTGAAAATCCACCGGGTACCCATCACATTAGTCTCACTAGGTCGGGGGACTAATTCCCCGACATTGTTCTTTTTAAACTGAAGCAACTCATCCTGTATAGAAGATATCCAGTGTTCATCCTTGAGTCCTTCTTTATGGTTCTTGGGCTCGACTTTGGACGTGTAGCAAAGATGGCTAAGAACGTTCTCTAGCTGAGCGCGAGTCTTAACCCCTAGAGTGGGATCGCCAATAATGGTAGATGGGTCATGACTCTTGCGAACCCAAGCAAGTGTGTCCCCTACCACAGGAGTAGGGTCCACAGAGTGTGAGAGAGGAACAGGTAAATCACTGTCAGAACAATCCTTATCCTCACACTGAAGTTTAGGATCAATAATCGTCGAAGGTTCGTCATCTTGCACGGTGACGTTTATTGATTCCATAACCCTAGAGCTCTTTAGGTTAAAAACTCGGTACGCTCTGCTATTCAATGAATATCCTAGAAATATTCCTTCGTCGCTTCGGGAGTCGTACTTTCGTAATTGCTCTCTATCCCGTAGGATGTAGCATTTACTCCCAAAAATACGAAAATATGCCAGGTTGGGCTTCTTGCCAATCCACAACTCATAAGGAGTCTGAAGTGTGTGTGGACGCAAATAAACCCTATTCACCGTGTGGCATGCAGTAGACACTGCCTCTGCCCAAAATCTCCTAGAAACTTTACGACCTAGAAGCATAGATCTAGCCATCTCTTGGATCGTTCTATTCTTTCTCTCAACAATCCCATTTTGCTGAGGAGTTCTCACAGCAGAAAACTCATGTTTGATCCCGAAGCTATCACAGTAAAGGTCTACCTTTGCTTCTGTGAATTCAGTGCCATTGTCACTACGCATCCTGTTAATAGTGACACCGTGTTGATTTTGCAGGACACGGAACTTGGTCGTTAAAAATTCTACAGCATCGGATTTCTCTCTCAGAAAACCTACAATGGAGTACCTGGAGAAATCATCTACCATCACGAGGATGTACCTCTTACCACCTAGACTCTCAGTACGAGTGGGACCCATATGATCCATGTGAATCAACTCAAGAACACGAGAGGTGGTAATGGAATGCAACTTCCAATGAGGACTATGAATTTGTTTTCCAAACTGACAGGATCCACATACAGTCGAAGTTGACTTTCCAAGAGATGGTAAGCCACGTACTAGGTCCTTTTTAGCTAATCGATTGAGCTCTCTAACGTTCACGTGACCTAGACATTGGTGCCACAGATCCATAGGAGTGATCGTGGCGCTGTTGCAGACAAGTGAGGATGTGGGCTCAGTCCCATAGAAATTTTCCTCGATCCTCACCCCTTGCATTAAAAGTTTACCAGTTTGATTATAGACTTTACACGCGTCCCGGTCAAACTTTACTGCAAAGTCAGTGTCGCACAGCTGGCTAATGCTGAGAAGGTTTGCTTTCAAACCTGTGATGTACAAAACATTTTCTAACTTACGAAATCCAGGTAACTCAACAGTACCACGTCCTATAATGCTAGACTTGATCCCATCTCCAAAGGTGACTCTGCCATCCTGATAGTCCTCAAGAGTTGTAAAAAATGAGGCATCACCTGTCATGTGTCTGGAGCACCTACTATCAAAATACCACTGTGAGGTATTATGTTCTTTGAGAGCAACATGAACAACGAAGGCCTTTTTATCTTTCTTAGGTACCCAAGCAGGGATGACCTTTTGTTTGCCTTTGTTGTTGTTGGTTTTAGCTGGAATGTGAGAAGCATTCACTAACGGCAAAGACATCCGTCGGAATTCTTCCATTAAACTCTGGGTCGGGGCAGCTAAGAAATTAACTCGCTCTCTCAGACTAGAAAACTCATAAGTATGACGTGGTGGAGCAGTAGTACATCGTGTTCGACCCATGCTATAGCAAGACTCCCTAAGGTGGCCTTTTCTTTTGAAATAAGTACAAAAGATCACAGTCAAAGGTGGACCTTGGTTTGCTTTTCTTGGTCGAACTCTCCTTCGAGGTTTTTGATGGTGACCATAAGGAGTTGTAGTAAACTCAGGAACTGGTCCAGGTGCAATTTGGGACGTGGAGGCACCATCATATCCAATTCCTTGCCGATCACCAAAACCTAAAGCGGGGCCGAGGAGCATCTATCCCATTTTCCCAGATCGGTCCTCGATTTGAACCTTGACTTCCCGTGCTTTCTCAAGATCATGAGTCAGCTGGGCAACAAGGGCTTCAAGTTTCTTTCACGTCTCCACGGAGGAATGGAGCTGACTCGTAAGACTAGCCACTTGTTTAGTCAAGTCCCCTCTCTCTTTCTCTAAAACACACTCTCTCTCTCTAAACAGAATCTCTTTCTTAACACATGCAGATTCTTTCTCTCTCAGGGCGGTGACGGTGGAGGACTCTCTTTCTCTCGCCTTTATTAAATCTTCCTTTAAGCCAGTGATCTTAAGAACTAGCGCTTTGTTACGTTTTTTAGTTTTAAATGAATCAGAATACAACTCAGCGTAGGCGCGTTGAATATCACTCTCGCTCTCACTTGAGTCATCCTCCCCCTCACTCACATCGATCTCACTGTCGAGGTGTCCCTGTGAAGCATCATCTTCATCGTCGTGAAGAGAACTAGGAGTAATCACTTGACTGGCCATGAATGCGGTGAAGTTACACTCATGCGGTGACTCATCTCCTGAATCCACCGTCTCGACCTCACTGTCTTCACTAAGGGTAGCATTAAGGACAACTTTCCCTTTCTCTCTATTCAGACGATTGGCACACTCAAAGGCTCTATGACCCCTACCATCGCACTCAAAAAATCTCTCACTTTCTTTCTTAGGAGGATTTTTGGAGTCTTTTTCATTTTTCTTTTCAAACTTATTTTTCTCAAATTTCTTTTTATCTTTAAAATTGCCATTTTTCTTAAATTTGAGAATCCTCTTGAAATTTTTTGCAAAAAGAGCCAAATCATCTAGGTCAAAATCACACTCAGAATCTGACGTGTCAGTCTCTCTCTTTCTAGACGACTCTACCCTTTTTTCTAGTCGACCCCTCACTCCTTCTCTCTTGGGCTTTAAGTGCAATTCCCTTATCTTTAGATTTAGCAGTTTTAGGGAACATATCAATTTCATAAGTTTGCAAATCTCCTACAAGTTCTTCCAATTTTAGCGTATTTAAATTACCCATAGAATTTAGCACAGTGACTTTAGGGATAAAATGTTTAGGCAAAGAACGAAGAATCTTTTTAACAACTCTCGCATTAGGTATATGTTCACCAAGATTAAAGCTAGTATTGACAATGTCAGAAAGTCTAGCATAAAATTCATCAAAGCATTCATATTCATGCATGGTGATGGTTTCAAATTGAGTTGTCAAATTTTGCAACTTAGATTCTTTCACATCATTAGTTCCTTCATGGGTTAGTTGTAAAACATCCCATGCCTCTTTTGACGTGGTGCACGTCATTATGCGTTTGAACTCATCAGGTGTGATAGACCCAAAAATATCACTTAGACCTTTAGAATTAAAAGCTGCCCATTTAAATTCTTCATCAGTCCAAGAAGTATCAGGTTTCAAATTGATCACATTATCAACAGTCACGGAGGGAGGAGTCCACCCTCGTTCAACCAAAATCCAGACACGTTCATCAATGGCTTTTAAAGCCGGCCTCATTCGGGCTTTCCAATAAGCATAATTTGTCCCGTCAAAAACAGGCATTTTATTATATAACTTCTCCATTTGAACACGCACTTTTTCAAAAATCTATTTTTTCAGAAAATTGATATCTTAGAAAAATTTTGCGGAAAATAGGAATACGCGATAGATTTGCGTAACCTGCTCTGATACCAATTTAAGAACGTGTGTGCTTGCGTTCAAATGAGAAAATTATATATTAAACCCTTTTAACCTAAACAAACCCTAAACATGCAACAATATGTGATTGAATAAGATGATAATCTAAGCAAGAACATTCAAACACATGCAATTGAGGAAAAATCCCCCAAAGGGGCAAAACCATTTATTTTCATTATAATATTGTAGGCTGTACAATTTCGGATTACAATGAAAATACAAGTGACTAAGAATTACCCTCAGGTATCGGATTCTGTAGTCGCGGCTGGAACTATCCCTTTCCAGTAGGGCTGCAATGGAGAAGAAGAACGATCTTCTCCACAAGGGTGTGAACAGCAAAAGTGCGTTCTTGGGTTGCAAAGTGATTAACAAAGGATTGGAAATTTGTGTGAATCAAAAACCTAGAGTCTAGATGGTCAATAGGTGAAGACTTAGGGCTTTCTGTACTCTGGAAATTGTGTGAATAAGTCTTGGAAAACCACTTCCCATAGTGGGATTAAATAAGAAGTCTCGGGCCTTAAAAATCTGAACACGATCTGGTGAAGTTTATCCCAGGCGGACCGGTCCGGGTCTGAAGCAGATCGGTCTTATTGACCGGATCGATTTTTTTATTCTGAGGCGGATCGGTCCGATTGTGATCGGATCGGTTCGGTTGTTCCTGCTTCATCGGTTCGCATTCAATCCGGGGTATACTGGATCTGCAGCAATCGGATCGGTCCAGTCTGAGGCGGATCGGTCCGGTTGTCAGACTTTGATTCCTATTCTTCTTCTGATATTCGGATCCGTTGATGAATGTATGAAACTTGAATTTCTTCAACGGTGTAACGGCGTACGACATAAAAATTGTTAATGGACAAAAAGTCCTTACAGATTTGATTTGTGAAGATTTAAAATCTTGACTGAATATTATTTTCTTGAGTGCTTAAAACTGTTTTGATTTAATCTGATGAAATATATCTGAAAATAGTCTTGATAAGATTATAGATTAAAATATGATTTAATCTAATATTTGTTTTCTGAAAAATAAGATTGTGAATATTTGACTGTCTGAGTTTATTGAATATATTTTAAGTCATTATTCTGTGAATATGATTACTTGATTGTGTAAGTGATTTTCAGGATTTGTTTTCATCTCATATCACTCACATATATTCACTCATGTTGTATTCACGTAGACACATTTATTTGTGAATATTTGAACAAGTCTAGTGTTCAAGATTTAAGAAAGAAAATAAAGTTTTTCAAAACTGTATTGAAAGTCAAGAAGACTTGATTTGAGTGACATAAGACTTGCGAAGATATATTGGAGATATAATCTGTTGCATATCATTCGGTGTGTATTCATTAAGTGTGGGTGTGTGTCATATAGGATAGTACACCACACACTATCACTTCACTAGAAAATAAAACAATAGGCACTGAGCTAATCTTGACCTAAAAGAGCAAAATGGAGAAGCTGAGAAGTGTAGAACACAATGACAAGAGATGACAAACGTAAAGAGAGATCAGAATAAGCAACCAGGGAGGAGTCTTGGTCTTGTGGGGTAATCGCTACATCTATCTTCTTTAGTTGTCAAATTTGTTGATTGTAACTCGTTCATGTTGGTTTTATTATTTTAGTGGAAGTAGATTAGGTAACTCCTAGAGGAGTTCTTCGTTTTTCCCAGGGAAGAGTTTTTGCGACGTAAAATAAATATCTCGTGTTTTATATTTTTCGTATATCACCTCACAAGAAAAAGTAGGTTTAAATAAATAGAAACTCGCCTAAAAACTGAATTGGTTATTATTTTGTAAATCACCTTGATTTAACAAAGATAATAATTTGGACTGTTAATTGACTTTGAAAATCAAATTCATTTTCATAAAGTTAACAAATTAAGTAAAAGTTTAATTTGGTCCCCTTTGCATCATTCGTATAAACTCGTAGGTTTAAGGTGTTTACTCAACAATAAGTTTACTTCCGCACATAAAAGTCTTTTGCGCATCGTCCTAAGTGGGCCCAACAGTTTCTTATAAGGGTATGTATGACTCCGTACTCGTGTATTATATATATATATATATATATATATATTAGAGACATTTATCATTGCCATGGAGCGTGAGATTCTATTCCTATACTTATGAGATATGGAATCTTAAATTGTTAGTTGTATAATGATTACCTGACAAGATATGCTTCGGTATGAGAATATTATCATAATGGAATAATAATTGTTGAAAGTATTTAATATAATAGCGAGAAAGATGATGAGTTAATCTTTAATCACATTGGTCACACATGGGTTTGGGAGTTTATTTACATGATATTTTAGGTTGTTGAGTTGGATAACAAATAATTTAAAATATACTTTTAAAGAGAGGAAGATACGTAGTATTATGGTGGCCTAAATTCATTTATAATCTTTCAGATAATCATCTTGTTGTTAACCCCATTGATATTGTAACTTTCAGGGCTTAGGTTATGTTACAGCCCTAGACTTGAGTTGATCGTTAGAGGAGCATCTCGAATGACTTTTTGTATCACTTCTTAGGATGTAGAAGTTGAGTAGTGAAACTCATATATGTCTTTTATTCATTTCATTAAGATATGGAAATTTTATTTATTTATCCCGAGTTATATTTTTGTACATGTAGTAATGC
The DNA here is from genome assembly GCA_949130495.1 of Sambucus nigra. Lineage (NCBI taxonomy): Eukaryota > Viridiplantae > Streptophyta > Magnoliopsida > Dipsacales > Adoxaceae > Sambucus > Sambucus nigra. The sequence goes on along the minus strand of OX422210.1, from coordinate 331,284,368 downwards.
TATCAGCGATGATTATCATTATTTTATATACAGTTTGATTCCAAATTTAGTGTCTTTGTATCCTTGATTCATTGGTAAGAGAGATAGTTTATGCTATAGTTTTATTGCCTTTAATTTGTATTATCTATTTTATTTTAGTTTATCGTTATGATGAGAATGTTATCAAATGTTTTTTATTCCAGAAATATTTATATAGGACCTCATCAATCTTTATATGGACTTTACGAATTGTCACAATTGGTATCTATTGGTTTTGTCTCTCTTATTTTTTCAGTTTTGGTTTATTTACAAATTTGCCATTTTGGCTCAGATCTATAAATACAAGTGTTATTTCTAGGTTTTGAGAGAGGACAAGTTTGAGAGATATTTTGAGAGTTATCAAAGCTAAAGAGAGGTAGAGCTCCCATTTGAAGGGTGAGTTCTGGTGAGGTTGTGAGTGAATTTCTAAGAGAGATAAATTATGTGTGTATAACCTTTGGGTTCCTCCATTTATCTATAGAAAGAAGAAATCCTCCTTGGTGGATGTAGCCCAAATTTGGGTGAACCACGGTATATTGTTGTTGTTTTGCTTTGATGATTGCTTGTATGTTCTTATTGTCTCTTCATTGATGTTTGGCTGAATTGATTGGGATTTTGCATACTAGTTCATTTTGGAAACAAGGTCTTGGGTGTTTTCCGCACACCAAGTGTATGATAAAATTCCCGAGTCAGTTTTATCGTCTTGGTCTCTAGAGATAGTCTTGCTTTAGCGCAATAAGTGGTATCAGAGCTTTGGTTGCATTATTTGCCCGGTATTTTGATTCGAGGTTGAATCAGTTTTGGCATAGCTTTTATTTTTATTCCAAATGACGGAAAATGTGGAGAGTACTCGAGAATCAACCTCTATGAGCAGAGGCTTTAAGATATGGGATCCGAGTTATGGATCGAGTGGCTCAATAAAGACGAACATGAAGGCTTTTAATGAGAAGATTAATTTTGAGTTATGGCAAAGATGAATGCGAGGCGTTCTTGTCCAATAGTGGTTGCAATTAGCATTATTGGGGGTAGAGGGACGACCGATAGGCATGACCGATGCCGAGTGGATTGACATTGATCAAAGAGCGGCTTCGTGTATTGAGATGCTTATCACGGATGATGTGTTGAATAACGTGATAGTGGAGACCATGGCTAAAGGCATGTGGGATAAACTAGAAGAGATTTATTTGGGAAAGTCATTATCAAATAAATTGTTCCTCAAGAAAAAACTCTTCAAGCTTGAGATGAAGGAGGGTGAGGATATGATGAAGCATATCAACGTTTTTAATGCCTTGATAAATGACTTGAACCGGATAGACTTTCAATTCAATTAGGAGGATCTAACATTGTTGTTGCTTGCGTCATTACCCGATTCATACGAGCATTTTGTGACCACGCTCATGTTGGGAAGTCTACGCTCCAGTGCAACGAGGTTGTGCAAGATATTCAATCTCATGTCACGATGAGAAAGAAGGAATATGGAGGAGACGGGTATTCCCATAATGAAGGCTTTACGGCGAGAGACGGAGGTGGGAAAAATGGCGGGAGGAATTCCAACCGAGGATTTAATGATGGTAGTAGGTCTAGATCAATAGGTGTTGGTGGTAAAGGGACGAAATGATATAAATGCCGGGAATGGGGTCATATGATCTGAGAATGTCCTTTGTGAAACGACAAGGTTAAGGGCAAGGTTGATTCCGAGAGAGAAACGGTAGCAACTGCGGATTATGAAGATGAACTTGGAGAACCTCTCAAAATCTCCAAGGTTAACTCTCTTTCCCAAGATGATTGGATATTAGATTCGGGATTATCGAATCACGTTTGCTCCAAGAGGGAATATTTTGAGACTTTTACGAAAAATGGAAAAGGTTCCATGTCTTTGGCTAACGGTGAGAAGGTTGCCCTTGAGGGTGTCGGGATGGTGAAATTCAAGATGTTTGATGGGGTGGAGCGCACTTTGGGTGGTGTGGCCTATGTTCCAAAGTTGTGAAAGAATTTGATGTCCATTAGTCGTTTGGGTTCCAAGGGTTGCCGGGTGTCGGTGGCGGGTGGAGTCTTGAAAGTCACATGCGGTTGTATGGTCCTAGCGAGGTGAGAGAAGAGAGAGGGGTTGTATCATCTAAATCAGACTTCGAGGAAGACGGGGAAGTGGTGTGCACAAGTGAGCGAACGTTTGATGCATGTCTCGTTTGTGAACAAAGCGGATACATTGGGTGCTAGCTTTTCGAGAGTAGACGGTAGTGGTGAGATAATACCTACTAGTGGAGGGGGTGGATCGATGTCCCCCTCCGGGGCTAACGGGTGATGTTGACTCGGTTTAGTTGTACACATGCATTGGATGATTGGAATCGAGGAGGTGTAGGACCGTGACGAATTGAAGGTGTGTGTAGCTAGTTCAAGGAGGACCGATGAGTTATTGTTTGCGAGTATTGGCAAATGGGAGTTTCTCATGACAAAGACTTGGTACATCTTTCGAGAGTGAGATTTGGAGGGTATAAGAGGTGAGGAATTTTCCTTCTCATCCGTGGTTATTTCTCATGGTGGAAGATGGTGTTGATGTGTTTAAATGTTTCGTGTAAAGAGGGTGTATGCTATATGTATTGTGTGGGGGTGTACTCACCGGGTTACATGAGGAGCGAGATTCACCATATGGTTACATGGGAAGCATTCAGATGCATGAGATGGAGAGTTCTTAGTTTAGAACTTGGTTCCTCAGTGGGTGGAGTCTTTTGGAGTCTTGGAGTGAAGACTTTCGATATGTCACTTCATGGTTGAAGTTTGGGGTGGCTTAGCGTCGGTTGAAGCGTATTGGCTTGTTTGACGTCGGGATGATCTTCGAGCGGATTTGATGTTTGTATTCTGAGTTTGGTTGGATCGTGAGGATCGTCTAGGGGAATCACATTAGCTTGGTAGATGGTGGGACGGTCTTCAAGCGGGTTCAATTTTAGCATTATAGAGATTGGTTGGATCGTTAGGATCGCCAAGATGGAGTTTGTTGGATTTAGCTCTCCTATTTTTTTAGTTTTGGTTTATTTACAAATTTTCCATTTTGGCTCAAATCTATAAATACAAGTGTTATTTCTAGGTTTTGAGAGAGGACAAGATTGAGAGTTATTTTTAGAGTTATCAAAGATAAAGAGAGGTAGAGCTCCCATTTGAGGGGTGAGTTCTTGTGAAGTTGTGAGTGACTTTCTAAGAGAGATAAATTGTGTGTGTATAACCTTTGGGTTCCTCCATTTATCTATAGAAAGAAGAAATCCTCCTTGGTGGATGTACCCCAAATTTGGGTGAACCACGGTATATTATTGTTGTTTTGCTTTGATGATTCCTTGTATGTTCTATTGTATCTTCATTGATGTTTGGTTGAATTGATTGGGAGTTTGCACACTAGTTCATTTTGGGAACAAGGTCTTGGGTGTTTTTCGCACACCAAGTGTATGATAAAATTCCCGAGTGAGTTTTATCGTCTTGGTGGCTAGAGATAGTCTTGCTTTAGCGCAACAGTATCAGATTATTCTATTTTCTAGTGTCCTAAGGATCTTAAGTGTGCCCGTTACTATGTTGCATTTCATTTTTTGATTACTTTAAAGCCTTATCGTTTAGGGTTTATATTCCTTATAACGACGGCCGTTCCAGGTTCTTTACATCATTATTTCTCGACGAACGACTCCGATAGACCTAGTGAATAGGAAGGGTTCCTTGTTTTGATTTCATTTGCAAGATATCCCACATATGAGGTCGACTTGGGTCTAGAGTTAAGGGATTTTCGATGTGAGAACATATGTGCTCGCGTTCAAATGATAAACTTATATATTAAACACCTTTTAACCCAAACAAACCCTAAACATGCAACAATATGTGATTGAATAAGATAATGAACTAAGCAAGAACATTCAAACACATGCTTGTGAGGAAAAATCCCCCAAAGGGGCAAAACCATTTATTTTCATTATAATATTGTAGCTGTACAATTTCGGATTACAATGAAAATACAAGTGACTAAGAATTACCCTCAAGTGTCGGATTATGTAGTCGGCGGCTGGAACTATCCCTTTACAGTAGGGCTGCAATGAAGAAGAAGAACGATCTTCTCCACAACGGTGTGAACAGAAAAAGTGCGTTCCTGGGTTGCAAAGTGATTCACAAATGTTTTGGCAATTTGTGTGAATCAAATACCTAGAGTCTTGATGCTCAATAGGTGAAGACTTAGGGTTTTTTGTACTCTGATAATCGTGTGTATAAGTCTTAGAAAACCACTTCCCATAGTGGGTTTAAATAAGAAGCCTTGAGCCATAAAAATCTGAGCACGATCTGAACACGATCTGTTTAAGTTTATCCCAGGAGGACCGGTCCGGGTCTGAGGCGGATCGGTTCGGTTGACCGGATCGATTCTTTTATTGCTGGCGGATCGGTCCGGTTGAGGCGGATTGGTTCTTTTATTTCAGGCTTCATCGGTTTGCTTGCAGTCCGGGGTACACTGGCCTTCAGCAGACGGATCGGTCCGGGTCAGAGGCGGACCGGTCCGGTTAGCCGGATTGGTTCTTTTATTGCAGGCGGATCGGTCCGGTCTGTCAGACTTTGATTCCTCTTCTTCTTTTGATATTCGGATCCGTTGATGAATGTATGAATCTTGAATTTCTTCAACGGTGTAACGGCGTGCGACATAATAAATTGATAATGGACAAAAATGTCCTTACAGGATGTGATACCTTTAATAGTGCTTAGTGTATCATTTGAGGGTAAATGTTTTCACTCACCTTTTGTAAAGACATTTAAAGTAAGTTTTCGAAGACCTCGTCTGTGAAATCGTGGGTTGGAAAGTATGAGGAGGATTTTAACTATCTTCATCTTTCTGAACTGGGAAAGATAGATAAGAAAGCGAAGAAGGATGTTCGCATTATCAGTTACAGTGGGAGAAAGACTTTTGGTGCTAGTAGAAGCCTTGTGTGAAGTGTTTGGCAAGTGTTATTGGGTAAACTGATCTTCACTACTTGAGCAAAGGTGGTTAAAGTTAGCCTTTTACATCAATAGGAGTATTATAACTATTATTGGGATAAAGTCCCTAAGATTGGGATTACCGAGGCCAAAGTAGGCCCAATGAATAGAGACGGTGTAGCGTAGACTTGAGTAGGGGGCCTCATCATCAGAAGGAACCGAATATGGGGAAATGACCCCAAGAGGTTACCAAGAGTAGATGATGTAATCTATTTTGGCCAGTTGGGCTAGGAGAATTATAACCAATGGAGTCACGACCAATGAGAACAGGGAAAATGATGGATATTTTAGTAAAAATGACCAAAAAAAGTACTGTAACTTGGGCTGCCAGTGGGGCGCCATTTTGATAGTTCCTTTAAAGGAATGTGTTACGCTCGTGGCGAGTGAGGCCATGTAGTTATTATAGTTATAGTGGAAAACAACTTTTCAGGTACCTCCGTGGGATGGTTTTGGCTACATTTATGGCTCACGCTCATGAGTTTGATTTAGACGTCAAAGGTTCGTTGTTCTTTATTAGTAGTGTGTACAATGACTATGAGGTATATGGATACTTCTTTGAACTTTACGTATTTGTGATTACCCCTAACAGTCTAAGGTACTTTAAATCGTGGTTATAGAGACATGGATTTTTGTTTAGTCGACTTGGTTTTTAGATGCTTTGTTTACTTTTAGATGAAATATTATCGTATTATTAGTGAGAATGTGTGTATATCTATCTTTTACGTTTATATCGACTACCAAGGGTAGGATTTTATATTCCATTTTTGGGTCGAGTTTTGCCTTGGGGAGTTGTCCATAGGCTTGGGTGAAGGTTTGGAACACCTGTTTATATATGGATGTGAGACTAGTATAAAGATTATGGTTGCATGGAGGTGTTACCAATAGTCCTAGTTTCTTCTAGTCTTTTTTTGTTTATGTATTGAGTTATCACCTATATAAGAGTTTAGTTTTTTCGTAAAGTTGACACTACTATTGGATCCACCATGAGGAAATTTTATGGGATTGACTTCAACAGGGATAGCAGAGGGGTTATCGGAGTAGACATCATAGATTTTGAGCTCATAAGGTATTCAGGAATGACGTTACCGTAAGGAATCTCCAAAAGTGGGACGATCCACTAAGTGACGTGTGAACCACTAGGAGAGGGATAAGATCAAGAAACATGATGAGTGTATGTTGTTACATATTAACGACCTATTGGATCAGTAAAGGAGAGTGTTTCCTCCTAATGATTGAAATGGGAGGGAGTTATCATCATTGGTTTAAACCGGTATGCCATTTTTGGAGCTTTGACCACACAAAGGGGTAGTTCGGTGTGATTTACGACGATATCTTATTGAAAAGGAAATGGTGTAGTACTGGTGTCAGCTACACCCAAATATGTTATTAAGGATGATTTATACCCCAACGTGGAAGTTTATTGAGAGTGAGTATGCAATTAGTATTTGGGAATAGGTCCTTTCTTCCTTTAATGACATGAAAGGGTTACATTTTCCAGGGACAATTTTTTTTGGTAGGGGGTCATAAACTACAAGAAGTAGTTTTGACTGAGGCGTGTGTTTTGTGGTATGATATACATTCCAAAAGTGATTGGGTGTACATAATTTAAGAAAGTTTTTAGGTTGATATGATGAAGTAATTATTGATTTGGTTTTGGTAGAGAAGGTGTCCCTATCCATCGAGGCGGTAAAACATTTAAGACATTTGAGGGGGGTGAAGTCTTTAAAATATTAACATAAAAGTGGGAGAGTAAAACAATTAATTTTTGTGGGGATAAGGAATTCCAAAGAGGACAAGGCACCATTTGGGGTCATTTGAGTAAGATTTTCTGAGTTTCTTAGGGCTCAGAATTAGTTAGTATGTCGCTTGAGGGTGTGTTCAGGACTTTTCAAGGGAAGCGATGTTCGTTATTGTATCTGTGAACTATGCTAGAGTAGGAAAAAAGTCTTTGAAACCAGTGTGAGCAGGGTTTGGGTTCCCAAAAGAAAGGGACCGGGTATTCTAGGGTATCTTTCTAATAAGGGAAAATTATGAGCTTGGGTTTAAACGGAAGTTGGCAACCCGATTAGAAGTTTCTTGTTGGTAATCTTATAAAGGTGAGGCCGATGTCATTTAACCTTACTCGATCACAGTTAACCTGTGCATAGTGGGGACCAATTTTTGTAGTAACAAGTAGATTAGTTTGGTGCAAAGTATAAACAAACGCGATTTACAACGTAAGAGACCTTAGGGGGAGAGATATTCTTAGAATTTTATATAGGTCTATAAATAATTTGAATTTCGAGGATGAAGTTCCTTGTTTAAGGGGAAGGAATGTAATACGCCATATTTTTATGCATATTATATGATTATAATTTTTAAAAAAAATTGATTATTATATGCTTGTCATGATTGGAAATGCCACTATTTACATACTTGTGTATTATTTAACTCGGATTTGAAATCGGATTATATATACATATATATTCATTAAGTGATTAAGTGATATTTGGCCTCGTACCGGGTGAATTTTAAATGTTTAAGTTATGAGATATTTGATTTAACATAGATTGGTACATGGCTTTTGGGATGCGTTACAATTTAAAATAGTGGGTTTTAGGTTTATTGGGTTAGTTTAGGACATAAGGAGTATTTTAAGTCATTTGGAAGTATTTTGGGCTCATTTAGATGAGATTTATATTGGTCCCAAGCCTTATTTCAGGATTAAGAGTCTAAGAGTTGTCACTCGGGTTTCATTAAACTCATTTCACAAGTTGAGGAGGCAACCTAAGGCTAGAGAGAAGGAGGCTCAAGAGGAGAGGAGAGACTTGTAGATTTTGGGGTATAATTTCTCAATCCACCAAGAGGAAAATTCAATTAAGTGTTGGATTATAATTGGTTTTGATTAAAATCTAAAATAATATGAATTGGTTTTCATTAATTAACCGTGGATACCTTTTTATCGACCACGCCCATAAAAGTAGTCGGCTAAGCCCAAGTGATTAATAAAAAGGCGCCCAACCCAAATTATGAGTCCTGAATGATGGTTAGAGTAAAAGAATATGATTAAGTCCATCCCCTAAAATCTCGGATGAGATATTCAAGGGATATAGGGTTAACGTGCTGGTTACCAACACACACACTCTCTCTCTCTCAACTGAATATATATTGTACCCCTGGCCCGGGGCATAGGGGCATGTAAAAAACTTTCTCGAGAGTTACTCAATACAACAGTAGACCTCTCCCTGGACATAGAAAATTTACCAAACCACGTATATTCTTGCATTGTGTGATTGTGATTGTGGTTATTGTTGTTCTTATTATCTTGGTGATTGTTTTCCTTCATTAATTTCTTGTGTTGAGATTTTTGTCACCACAATTGGCGCTATCTGTGGGAAGGGATTTTTCTCATACAAAAACCTTCACCAATAAGAATCGTCTATGTCCCATCACAGCAATAATGTCCCTCAAGAATGTGATATTGGGGAGGATCCTATCCCTCTAAGGGTAAGGTCTGAAATCCCCCATTCAAACCCAAGACTTCTCGAAGAGAGGTAAGTCTCTAAAGAATGTCAAGGGCCACCTCAAGAACCCAAGACTTCTTAGTTAAGGAGGAGGCCACTCGCTAACAGGATAATGAGACTGCTCACCTCAAAAGGCGACTAGAAAGTTTGGAGAGAGAACTCCATCGAAACACAAGGCGACGCCACAACCGAACTCCTAGCCCTCATGCGAGCAAGTCTCGCATCTGAGGAAGGAGCCCAAGACGTGGCTCAGAAAGAACTGAGAGACAAAGGTGAGGTGATAACCATTCTGAACGATCGTAACCAGCTCACCGATACAGGAGCCCTGGTCAACAGAATGATGATATACGAAGTTTGGTCCGAAGAGAGATGGACCAGCACCCAGCTCATCATGGTGCTAGATCTACAAGAGAGCTAGATAGGCGAGCTCTCAAAACTCAGTTAAAGTCCTTTTTTTTAAAGGAGATAGAAGAAGAAGAAGCCCCAAAGAAGTTCATGATTCCCAGGTTTAAAATTTACGATGGGAAGATTGACCCCATCGACCATGTTAGGCAATACAAGCAAGCCATGACTCTGTGGAGTCACAATGATGCACTCATGCGTTTAATCTTCCCTTAGATCTTGCATGATGTGGCCCAAAAGTGGTTCGAGAAGCTCCTTCATTGGTCCATCTAAAATTTTAAATCTTTGGCTCAGTAATTTACAGCTCGCTTCATAACAATCAGCTCCTACCCAAAGAGGATGGATGCACTACTTACTATAAAGAAGAAGCCGCAGGAGAACCTCAGAGAGTACACGAAGAGGTATTGGGAAGTATTTAATAAAGTTGAGGATTTCTCGGAGAAGGTTGCCGTAGCATCCTTCAAAATCAATTTGCCTAGCTCCTGCCTCCTACACCAGTCCTTAACTAAGAAGGAGGCCACAACCATCGACGACTTGATGGATCATATTGATAAATATGATAAAGTCGAGGACGTAACCCATCTTAATATAGGGGATAATGGTCGCGCGAAGACTGGAAAAGATGAACCACAGGAGAAAGGGAAAAAGAATGGGGACAAAAATATCTCCAAGAATGGGAACAAAAATGATTCCCTGAAGGAATTCCAGGCTGTGTAAAGGAGACGCTATATAAGATTCTTGCGAAGATCAAAGATGAGCCATTTATTAAGTGGCCGAAGAAGATGGGAAGAGACCCTTCCAAGCGAAATAACGCACTAAGGTGAACGTTCCACAAGGAGGGCGGTCACAAGACTGAGCATTGTAAATCCCTCAAATCTCACCTCGAGGAGTTGACCCAAGCAAGGGACGTTATTGAGTTTGTAGAGAAGAGGACAGTAAGGCTACAACGAATGATGAGCAGAGACCTGATAATGTCCTCGAGGAGGATATCGGACACGAATTCACAGTGATACATGGGGGGTCTGACCTCAAACCAATTCAAGGAAATGCAGTTAGAATGGAAGCTAAGAAGCTTACTGCAATCATGTAGGCGTTTCAGATTGACCCATCCAAGACTCAGGTTGGGAAGCGTCGATGATCGAAATTACAATAAGCATATTGTGTTCAGGGATAAATATTTGGTGGGGGTGTGAACCTCTCATCACGACGTACTGGTCATTACACTCAGGATAGCCAATTGGGACATAGACAAGTTGCTCGTCGACCAAGGCAGCTCATCCGAAGTAATGTATCTTAAATTATTCAGAAAGTTGAAAATGAGCATAGCCGACCTCAAGGAAGTCACTGTTCCTTTAGTCGTCTTCACGAGAAATATCACAGTCCCTTTAAGAAAGATCATCCTGCCAGTCAGGGCAGGAAGCGTCTAAAAAATGATTGAGTTTATTTTTTATTGATATCGAATCATCGTACCAAGCCATCCTCGACCGGGGATGTCTTCATGCAATGAAGGTCATTCCATCGACCTGTCATCAAAAGTTGAAGTGTGTAACTGATCGAGGAGTAGTTGAGATCCATATAAACCATGATACGGAAAGGAAATGTGTTTCATCGCGGCCATACACCCCAAATAGGAGAAAAAAGTAGAAGAATAAAAAAGAAAGGATGAAGCCCGGGAGGAATTAGTGCCCTCCAAATAGTAGATAAGGTACGGTTGACCGGGTGTGGAGGAGACCAGGATCCTTCCCTATGAAAGGGTCGTTGAAGACTTAAAAGAAGTTACAGTTGGTAGTAACTCTATTATAAAGAAGTTTTTGATTGATACCTCCTTGACCGATCACGAGAAAAGGGAACTAGTCACCTTTTTTCGAAGAAACTTGGATGTTTTTACATGGAAACCCTACGAGCTGCTTGGGATTGATCCCAACATTGCTTGTCATTGATTGCATGTGGAACCAACCTTCAAGATAGTCAGATAGAAGGCTCGACGAATAGCCCCGAAGAAAGCTAAAGCAGTAGAGCAAGAGGTTGAAAGCTACCGAATCCAAGTTCCATACGGGAGGTTCAATCCCCTAAATGGTTATCCAATCTCATAGTCATTCTAAAGAGCGATGGAAAGTGTAGAGTTTATATCGACTTCACTGATCTCAATAAGGCCTACCCCAAAGATAGTATCCCCCTTCTGAAGATGGATCAACTGGTCGATGCTACAGCAACACATGAGAGGGAGAGCTTTTTAGATGTGTACTCTAGATACCATCAAACCCCCCTTCACGTGCCAGATTAGGATAATACCTCCTTCATAACCACTGTTGGTTTGTATGGTTATAAAAGTATGCCTTTCGGCCTTAAGAATGCAGGGGCGACCTATCAATGACTAGTTACGAAGATGGTTAAAGATAAAATGGGGGATACTATGGAGGTTTACATCGATGACATGCTCATCAAGAGAAAGATTAAGGAAGATCACCTCTCCGACCTGGCAAGGACTTTCAAAATCCTCTAGAAAGATCGAATGAAACTCAACGCAAGTAAGTGTTCTTTTGGTGCCCAGTTAGGAAAATTCCTTGGATACTTGGTCAGCAAGAGTGGAATAGAGGCAAATCCTGACCAGATTGACGCTATCAATAAAGTTGAGCCCCCTCAAACAGTAAGATATGTAAAGAAGCTCATGGTAATGATCGCCGCACTCAATCGGTTCATTTCCAAGTCTTCAGAGCGGTGTTGGCCGTTCTTTCAGTTGTTAAAAAGAAACAAGCGTGTGACATCGAACGAGGACTGCTCGAGGGCTATAGAAGAACTCAAGGCCTATGTCAATAGGCCTCCTTTTGTCATGATTATTAGAGAGAATAATCCTTTATATCTTTACCTTGCAGTATCAGACCATGCTATGAAATCTGCCTTGGTATGTGAGACAGAGGGGAACTAACATCCAATCTACTATGAAAGCAAGACCCTTTTAGAAGCCGAGTAGCAGTACCTTCCATTAGAGAAGCTCGCTTACGCACTGATGATAGCCTCAAGGAAACTAAATCATTATTTTGAGGCCCACTCCATCTTCGTGGTTACTTCGCACTCCCTCAAGACTGTTATGTGGAAAGCAGACCTCTATAGACAACTGTCGAAGTGGTCGATCGAGCTTGAAAGGTTCGATATTCACTTTCAACCAAGAACAACTGTTAAGGGGCAAATCCCAGCAGATTTCATCATGGAGTTTATAGGAGAACAACCCTGTGATCAGCCAGAAATAAACGAATCAAGGGAAAGCTTACAGGAACCAAGTGTTTGTAACTTATACGTTGATGGAGCCTCCAACTCAAGGGGGCAGGAGTAGGCATTGTACTAGTGACTCTTAAGAATACAGTGCTCGAGAAAGTCATCAGACTAGGATTTAAAGCCTTCAACAATGAGGCAGAATACGAGGGATTAATCGCTAGATTATGTAAAGCATAACTACTAGGGGAAAGGAACCTTCAAGTCTTCAGATACTCTCAGCTGGAATCCAATAAGAAAAATGGTGATTTTAATGCAAAGGATGGAAACTTATCTCACAGTTGTGAACGGACTAATAGCTAACTTCGATCAAGTGGATGTTCAGAAGTTCCCTAGAGGATAGCATACCCATGCAGATGCTCTAGTACCTCTAAGTTCTGTAATAGACTCTAACTTGAGAAGAATGATCCAAATAGATTTCCTCGCGCAGCCCAACATTGATTAGAATACTAAGACACTGAATCTCTAGCACCTTCTCCATATTAAAAAGACTACGAGCTGAATGGACCTCATTGCAAACTACTTATGAAGTGATTAACTACCAAGTGATAAGAGGTCGGCTCATCAGATAAGAGTCAAAGCTTCTCGCTTTCACTTATATCCTGATGGGAAGTTATATAAGAGATCCTTTATCGGCCCCTACCTCCAGTGCGTTCATCCACAAGACGTTGAGAAAGTTTTACACAAACTTCATGAGGGAATTTATGGAAATCACCTAGGTGGAAGTTCACTAGCCTTTTGACCAATGAAGGAAGGGAATTGGTGTTCACACATATAGAAGGACGCTGAAGTCTACGTTCGAAAGTGCGAGAAATGATAAAAACACTCACCCATTATCCACCAGCCCTCCAGTGACCTAAAGTCACTAACCAGCCTGTGGCCCTTTGCCTAGTGGGGTTCGGATATCGTAAGTCCTCTACCTACTGCGATAAGCAACCAGAAGTATCTGTTGGTCGCCACAGACTATTTCACTAAGTGGGTAGAGGCAGAACCACTGGCAAACATCAAGGATGCAGACATGATGAGGTTTATATGGAGAACCATCATTACCCACTTCGACATACCAAGAACGATCATTACTAATAATGGACCCAGTTTGAGAGTGCCTCCTTCCAAAGTTTTTATAATGATCATGGAATTAGGCACTATTTCAGCTCTGTAGCATAACCCCAGAGCAATGGTCAAGCTAAGGTTTCCAATAAGTTGGACTAAAGAAATGACTGGAATGGGATAAATGATCTTGGTCGAATGAATTTCCCCACATCCTCTGGGCCTATCGCACCACCGTAAGGCGAGCAACTGGGGAAACACCAATTTCACTCACATATAGAATATAAGTAGTTATTCTGCTAGAAGTTGGTTTCCCTACCATGAGGTCTATTTTGGTTCATCAAGGCCACAATGATGAAGCATTGCTCACTGAACTTGACTTAGCTGAGGAATGACGAGAATTGGCTATAGTTAAACTGGCATGCTACTAGCAACAACTAGCCAAGAAGTACAACCCAAGGAAATTTCAAATTGGGGACTATATCCTACAAAAAGTCCTTAGAAGTGCTGTGTAACCATCAGATGGCAAGATGGGACCGAATTAGGAAGGATCGTTTAAGTTGGTAAGGGACGATCTTCAAGGAGCCTATCACTTAGAAACGCTGGAGGGCAGGGAGATACCAAGAGCTTAGAATGCCACCAACCTGAAGAAATTTTACTTCTATATTTCTCTATTTATGAATCATTAGTTTAGGCAAATTTTCATTTACAAATTAATGTTGCTTTCTATTCCTGACTTTGATCAGTAAAACTCGATTGGCCTGGCATTCTATATGTATTAGTTGTCTCAAGTATATTTTATTATATGCACCCTTTCCAAGTTATAGGCTTCACTCTTTTAACATATATGATAAAGATCATGGATTACAGTAAGTTGGTTAACTTGCTTCAGTAAAAAAATATCTTAGGTCAGCCTCTTGTGATTGCACCACAATGGTTGGGTTTATACTAGCTCAAATTCTCCAAAGCATAGTTAGCAGGGTTAACATATAATAACCCTCCTCAGGCCTTTGTTTATAACAAAATTGACCTCCTAGGTTGCTTCGATGACAAATAACGACCTACAGGGGATCCTTTGGTAGCACGACCAACCCAGGTTGGTCGCCAACATAATTTGGCTCTAAAATTTTGCTCGGGTGGATTGCCCACTAATAAGGTTTATCGTTGCCGCCGCCCTACTTAGGCTTAAGGCAGTGTGATGACATGACCTAAAAGGTAAAGTGAGGCGGAATGGTATGGCTAAGGCATACTCTACTGGGGGAATACTAATTTGAAAATAAACTCTAAGTCACATTTATTCGGGCGAGATGCCCAAAATAACTAGAGATTACTAATAAATCAAAAACATACAACATATGTTTAGTCGGTCTTGGACCAAAATATAAATATTTATTTATAGGTTACATAGTTACATGTGCAAAGATAAATCAAATCCTAAGGAGGTCCACGTCGTTGAGAAAGGTAGTCAGGTACTCACGCTCTTCGACCATCATTAGGATGAGGGGTAAAATCCTCCTCAACCTCCTCCGAGCTTGGATCCAGCAGCTGCCTCAGGATAGCATCTATTGGGATCCAACGATCATCCTTTGTAAATGGATTTGGTTTTAAGGACGAGGGAGTGATCTCATGATTGTAACAAAGGGCGAAATTCTTAGGCACCATTAACTCCCTGAGGGAACTTAGCCACCCTCTAATGAAGGCTAGATCCTCAACCTCTTTTAGCTTTGTGGGAGCATCTGTCCAGCCATGGTCGTATCCATTCGCCCATACACGTCGATGATCTTTTTTAAAGAGGTTCCTCAGTCTGGTGACATCCTTCTGAATCTAAATAACTATCACACATGCTCGGCTAACATCTCCTTTCATCTCGGCAATCTCCATTTTGAATCTCCATCGTCTTTTCTATCTCGCCCCTAGACGACGATGAAGAACCTTGTATAATTACAGGAGCAATGCTCAGCACGTTCTCCCTGAGGCGTACAACTTCCTTCCTTAAATAATCATTCTTATTCTGTAGCACCTCCTTAACTTGGTTAATTTCAGACGCATCAAAAAGCTTCGCCTTCAAAACATTCACCTCTTCTTGAATAGAGGCACCAATTTCTTCCATCTCTGCAAGTCGATCCTTAAGCATGGAAACTAGTTCAGACTGATCTTTATAGTCCTTATTCCTTTCCCTAAGGGATTTACAGATTTTTATAAAACTCAACAAACTTTCTCGCTCAGGTTAGAACCAAGAATTTGGCCTAGGCGAGGGGTAGTAGGGATATAATCATCAAAATTGAGAAACTACAAAGAATGAGAGCACACAGAATACATATATCATCAAATGCAAGAAAAAAACTTCTTCATTTCATTAAAATTGGCGCTGGCCAGATACAGGTACATTGAATGGAAAAGGCAAAAATATAAAAGGATCACTAAGAGTCTAGTTGGTGACATCAACCTGCTCAGAAGAGTCTAGCTCTTTTCCTTTATCACCAGTAACCCCGACTGTCTTATCAACAACCTCACCTCCCTCAATCGGGGTAAGCTTTATTCCCTGGTCTCCAGTAGGATCAACAACAGGAGCAGAAGGAGTAGCTAGAACATCAGCAGGAAGAGCAGCAGGCTCCACAGTAGTCCGAGCATCATGGACTTCTTCATCAATGATTGGCTTAGGAGTAGGATTGTGCTCGCTGAACAAAGGTGGATCAACAGTAATTCCAACAGCAACTAAGGCTCAATCCTAGCCTTTCTTGAAGTTTTCTTGACTGATGTAGTCAATCTAGTTTTCGACATCTTCATAGGCTGCCTTCCAGCCCTCATTGTATCCACTCTCTCTAACAATGGCCACCTCTTCCTCCAGGATCTTAACCTTCTCAGCGAGCCCTTTATTTTCATCAATAATGGCTAGTTGTCTCTCCACAACCATCTCGTAGGCTTCACGGGGTTCCTTTGGCTCCTTGTCTGCCCCAACCCTCTCTTTGGCAAAAGAAGTCTCATCCTCTGTGAGAGCTTTCTTGGAGGACTTTTGAGCCTCCTGAGCAGTCTTCAAGCTCCCCTTGAGCTTATATTCCTCTTCACCAGCTCATTTTGACTACGAAAAAGGATGGTGTAGTAAGATAAAAACTGGAGGAAGAAACAAATGTGAGTCAGAGTACGAAGAAATTAAAAGAGATAGAGAAATAGAGGAAATGGCTTTACCAAAGCAAGCCCCTGATCTGCCTTCAGGGCTAACTATTCTGGTCCCATCTTTGAAGATCGCCTTTGATCTTCCATCGGCACTGCTCTCTTGAGCATTATGGGAGCAAGCTGAGAGGCTAGAGCCATAGAGCCCCCCCTCAGTTGGGACATCCACAGGCACAAGAAGCCTGTGCTTTATTCATTATTTCTTCTCCTCTTATCCTCTCCTCTTCTTTCTTTTTCTTCTCCTTTTCTCCTCTTCTTTCTTTTTCTTCTCCTCTTCTCTCTTCCCCCTACCTCTCTCTCTCTCTCTCTCTCTCTCTCTCTCTCTCTTCTCTTCTCTTCTTCTTTCCTCTTCCTCTCCAGATCTTTCTCATAAGCTTCTATCCGGGAACCACTAGAAGTATCCCCAGACCTTGTATTCTGGATCTTAAGCCTATTGGACAACAGGACATCATCATCATCACAGATCAGGTTTTTTCTTTTAAGAGGATTCATATGTTCCTCGTTAAAACTCTCCAACCTGGAACCTCCTGAACTAGAACCCTCCTCGTTGGACCTCTCTCTACCCGACTCTTCCTCGTTGGATCCCTCCTCACTGGATCCTGCTTCACCACTACCACCTCTATCACCTACAACAACACCGTACTATGAGATTCTCTCCTCCTCGTCGTCTAGCTCGATGGGTTCGAGAGCACCTTCTTCCCCTTCTTCTTCCTCTGGGATATCAAGATGAGGAATGGTGTCAACTGGATGGGCGATGAAGCTAGTGGTAGTGTTCTTGTATTCCAATAAGAAGGCAGCCGATCTGGAATGTTCACCTTCTATAATAGAGTCCCTTATCTTCTAGGATTTGATTAACTCAGTAGAACGGATCTCGTGGAGAGCAGGATCTTGATTATTATATTTCGCTGAAAAAGAAAAAAAATATTAGAGGAAGATCACATTAGAGCAATAATTAAAAAGAAGTAAGATTGAACAACAACCTATGAATTCCTCCCCATACGTAGGGATTCGAGGTCCTCTGTACCTTGGTCCCCCTCCCTGGGGAGGGAATTTCCAGTTCCCAGCAATAAATCCCTCAGACCAATAGTCCTTATGGGAATCGGGTAGGTTCACTACCAACACCCTATCTGGACTCCTTGATTTCAAATAAAGAAGACCAGAGCTAGTACGAGAAAAGGTATATCAAAAGCAATTTTCAACTAGTCCTAAGTTAGTACCATAGAGTTGGTTCATTCTATAGATGCCATTTATAATTTTACAAACATTTGGAGAACACTGAATTGGGACAATATCGAAGTACTAAAAGAAATGCAAGAACATGCGATTTGGGGGAAAGGTTAAACCCCCTTGAGACAACAGAAGAATCTGAATCCAGTGGCCATCCTCAATGTCACAAACATTACGAGGAACAAAGGCACGCTCAATATCCACCCAGTCGTTGATATTATAACATTTCCTAAATTCTACCAGAGATTTGTTGTCTATCCTTTCCATGAGAAAATCCTAGCTACAGTAGAAAGAAAAACGATGAAAGAAAATATAAAAGATAAGGGACTGAGAACTTATAAGGAAAATAATGAAGCTTGAAACGATGAGAAACCACAGGTGAATGAGGATGAAAAACAAGAAATAGCTTTTGAATGATGAAGAACAAGCTTGAAAGTAAGAGGAAACTTGAGAGCAGACGATGGTTTGGAAGTGAACAAAAGTAAGAAGTTGAAGTGACGAAGTGAATCCTCCAACACCTCGATTTAAACCCCTCAATGATAGTGCACAACAATCAAAGAAGATATGTTGCCTAAATTTACTGCTAAATGTCGATTCAAGCCCCTATCAATTCTAGAAATAACAACAGTGCCATCAGAGGAAGACCAGGGACGTTATTTAAAATTTGTGAGCCCAAACTGTTGGCTCAAACATTTGAGCGGCAATTGTGGGTACCGTTTTATCGACCAGGCCTATAAAAGTTGTTGGCCAAGCCCAAGTGAATAATAAAAAGGCATCCGACCCTAATTATGAGTCCTGAATGATGGTTAGAGTAAAAGAATATGATTAATTTCATCCCCTAAAATCTCGGATGAGATATTAAAGGGATACAAGGTTAACGTGTTGGTTACCAAAACTCTCTCTCTCTCTCTCTCTCTCTCTCTCTCTCTCTCTCTCTCTCTCTCTCTCTCTATCTATCTATCTCTATCTCTATCTCTATCTCTCTCTTAACTGAATATATATTCTACCCTTAGCCCGGGGCATGGGGGCATGTAAAAAACATTCTCGAGAGTTACTCACTACAACAGTAGACCTCTCTATGGACATAGGCTATTTTTCGAACCACGTATATTCTTACGTTGCGTGATTATGATTGTGATTATTGCTGTTCTTATTATCTTGGTGATTGTATTCCTTCATTAATGCTTGTGTTGAGATTTTTGTCGCCACATTAACTTATTTGGTTTAAGAAGTTAAATGTTAATTTAATCCTATTATTTAAATTGAGATGAAATTCATATGATTTGAGGTTAAAATCAATGTAATATTTTTAGAAGCATGTTTAATAATCAAAAGCATATAAAAGCCCCTTATAAATGCCTTGAATTTTATTATAATTGAAAAATTTGGTTGAAATTGACAAAACTAGGGTTCTTGAGTGAAAGTTGGAAACTAATCCTTTTAATCTTTTTTTTTGGATTAAAAAGTTTATCTTTGGTGGGTTATGATATACCAATTATATATGAAGGAGTAGGGGTTATAATGAGTTTAAAGGCTTGTAGGTTTTGCGTTGGGACGCCATTCTTATGAATTTGGGGAACCTGTAACTCTGCCCAGATCCGAATTGATTTGTCCTAGTGGTAAATCAATTCAACCCATAAATTTTTAGATCTTTTAATACAAATGCGTGGCTGCTGGTTTTGTATTTTAATGATTTTTTTAATTTTTGGTGAGTGTTTTATTAAGAGGTGTCAAGGACTAATAATTAGAGGGTTGAGAAGTTTTGGGATTAACTTTGGATATCCTAGGTGTGTTGGGACTTAGTGAAACTAAACATAGGGATTATATCATTCGGGGAGATTAGGAATTAAATGTAAACCTTAGAGTGGTGTAGTTTTATATTGATTCTTAATACGGGAGTTAAGTACATTATAAGACCTAGAAGTGGAGCCTCGAGACAGTTTTACGTGCATTAGGGATAAATCTATTATGTGTACATTACAACGTTAGTTAGAGCGGGATGAATACTTAATAGGGGGAGCTAGTGTTTTGATATAGACTCAGTATATATTGGAAATCTAGGAATGGTATGTGAATGCTTTGGTCTATGGATGGCTTCGAGTATGATTGTTAACCTGTGGTAGAGGGAAGCATATGATTTGGATGATCCTCATTAGTGAGGGGCAATACGGTAATAGATTTGAGAGGTCTTGAGGATTAGGTTTAACATTGTATAGGGTACATTAGGGTTAATGCGTGTAGTACCCTTATGCATTATGTGCGATCCAGTAGAGTTGGATCTTTTTTCTTTTACCCACTAGTAAGGTTTATACTTCCTTATATGTTTATGTGAAATTCATACCATGTATGAGTACTCGCGGGTGACACTAGGGGGACTCCTTATAGGGCTTTTGTGACGTGGATTGCCCTAGTACGTAGATGATGAGGCGGGATTTACCTTGGTCATTTTATCTTAGAAACTATTGCCTATAAACCCGTATCTCGATGGGGAATACATGGATGTCATCACATAGTTGCTAGATATAGGATTGATGGTCATTGTATATTCTAGGGTATGGTAGCTTATACAAATGATGTGAAAACATAGTGATTTTCTCTCTTTGAGTGATGAGGTCTTAAGTGTGGAACAACCTATGACTATACCTAGTACGCGCGAGAGATCCCAAAAAATATTAGGATAGGCCTTTAATTAGTTGCGAGCATAAGTGTAGACCATGTACTTGTACATTTCGGGGGTTGTACCTATTTGTAGATGTTAGACTGGGAGATTGTTTTTCTCTAGATTGGAATATTATTTTTCTCCCATCTTACATGATTATGTGATGCAGTACTAGGGATAAATGTACCCATTTATGTGTTATACTAAAGATGCATATAGTTTATTATAGGGGTCTATACACCTATACTTTAATGACTGAGAATTTGTGTATTGTATTTATACTAGAGATGTATCATGGTTATGGTGCGAGATATAATATTCCTATAGTTTTAAGATATGGGCTCTTAAATCGTTAGTTGTACATCGGTTAGTGGCAAGATATGATTAGGTAAAAGAATACCGTTATAATGGAATAATATAGTATTAAATGATTTAATATAATAATGTGAAAGAATTATGAGTTAAACTTTAATCACACAGGTCACACACGAATTTGGGAGTAGAGTTGCATGATATTTTAAATTGTCGGGTTAGGTAACTAATAACTTAAAATAAACTTAAAAATAGAGGAAGATGCATAGTAATATGGTGGGACAAATCCACTTATAATCTTTCACCTAGTAGGTTTGTTGTTAACCCCATTGATATTCTTACTTTTCAGGGCTTAGGCTATGTTCTGGCTCTAGACTTAGGTTGATCGTTGGAGGATAATATCTGGCGAATTTTTGTATCACTTCTTAAGATATAGAAGTCGAGCAGTGAAACTCATCTATGTCTGATATTCATTTCATTAATAGCTGGAAATTGTATTGATTTTTCTTGAGTTATATTTTTTACATATGGTACTTGTATTAGAGATGAGTATAATTATTTGATATATAATTTGATTTCGAAGTTAGTGTAATTATATCATTGATTGATTGGCATCAGAGACAGTGTATGTTATTCCTTTTTGATTACCTCTCATTTGTATTAGTTATTTTGTTTTAGTTTATCATTATACTGAGAGTGCTACCAAATGTTTTTTATCCCAGAAATATTTATATAGGACCTGATCAATATTTATATGGACTTTACGAGTTGTCATAGTTGGTATAAGAGTATTCTAGGTTCTAGTGTCTTAGGGATTTTGAGTGTGTCCGTTAATATTTTGCATTTCATTCTTTGATTACTTTAGAGTCTTATCATTTAGGGTTTGTGTTCTCTATAACGACGACCATTCCAAGTTCTTCACATGATTTTCCTGATGAACGACTCTGATAGACCTAGTGCATAGGGAGGGTTCCTTATTTTGATTTAACTTGAGATATGTCCCACGCATCGACTTCGGTCGAGTTAAGGTGTTTTGGACGTGATACCTTTAGCTAGTGCTTAGTGTATCCTTCAAGGGTAAATGTTTTCACTCACCTTTCATAACGGTATTTGAAGTAAGTTTTCGAAGACCTCATTTATGAAATCGTGGGTTGGACACTCAATATTTATTCCTCTAATATTTATATAGGATCATCAATCATTATATGGATTTTATGGGATGTAATAGATATATGCGAAAAAAATTTAACCCAAAAATATTTGGTTAATCATGTTAAGGAAAGTGCAAAACAAATTCTAAGTTTAATAGATTAAACCTAGGGTTTTGAATACAATACCTTTGAGAATTTGATTACAATCTGAATGTGGAGAAAATGTATTTGATGAAGATGAAGGAATGACTTCTTTTGGTGTTCCAACAACTTGTTTGTCTCCACCAAAATGCTTGGATCTTCTAGTATGTCCTCCTAAAGTTTCATAGGTGTGTGGGAAATTTTTGATATTAAAACCTTAGGTTTTAAGTTAAGTATGGTCATTTTCTCTCTAAGCCTCATCAAGAAAATGTGAATGTTATTTTTCTCCCCCTTTCGAAACCTATATAATGAATATGAAGCTTAAAAACCTAACTTACTCCAATATATATTAGTAGTGGAAATTTTGGCTAACAGGTCGTGTTTTGGTCTTGTCTAACATGAACACGACATGACAAGATATTGCCACTTTTCCTAACACAAACATAACTCGTTAAAAACACGATATGACTCGAATAACATGATAAATCTATTTCGTGTCAATTGGACATGATTAAACACGACCCAATACGATAACCCGTTTATATATATATATATATATATATATATATATATATATATATTATTTTATATTGCATGAAATATATTAATTATAAGGGGATGCTAATCGGGCCAATTCGAGTTGCTTATTTGCCTTTCAATTAGGCCAAAATGGGCAAATTTCATGTCCAAACTATGGTACGAACACGACAAGACCTGTTATCGGGCCAAAATCTCCTAGCCCGAACACTATAAGAGTATAATATAACTAATATACACCATAGAATATATTGGCTAAATTCTTTGCTAAAATGTGTTTGTGTCTTTGTCTAAGAGATTAACGGAAATATTCATCAAGTTCATCCCGGAGTCACTCATGTCGAACTCAAGTACACCACTTAGGAAAGGTAGACTTAGCAAACTTAGATTCACATCCTGATTAATTGCTTTCATAATTGAAAAAATCTTTATAACTAACCTTGTTTGGACAAATTGTCGAATACACAATGCAAATATTCTTTTCTTTTTTTATAAAAAATCTAATTTATAAAGAATTACATCTTTCTTGTGTATTTGAAGTATGCGTGTTTTTGGTTGGGATAAATGTATTTAGGGTTTTGCCAAAAACTTATTTTCAAAAAAAATTTGAAGGTAAAACTAAAAAATTCCCTGGACACTTTCGTGAGCTGCTTCGTCGCAGCAACGCCTCAGTGAAGAATTACTTCACTTCAACAAAGGATTTTCTCTAGTATCTTTTTGTCCCGTGATTTTTTCACAGATGATCGCGAGACCTGTATAGCTTTTACATCACCACAATGAAGAATTTTCTTACTGCAGTAATGTGCCAGCGACTGCGTCCGACAGTGCCGAAAATAACTTTTTTATAAGAACTTTCTTTAAGATCTTCTTGGTTTGTGTACCAGGAGGTACACCTTTTCGCTTAACTTTACTACTTGACTTCATAAGAGTGTTACACCTAAGCTATTATCTTTTCAAACCTTTTCAAATCTAAAGGCTATTTACTTAAATGTTCACTCTTACAAACCAAGAGTGAAAGCTTTGGAAAAGAAATTTCAGATCAAAACATTTCAAATATTTGAGAGCTTATTTTTCACTCTTCTTCTTAGGCTTCTTCAAGCCATTGCTTTTGTCTTTTTTTCTCCTTGAGAAAACTTTAGATATTTATTTACCCATCTTTGTGACCAAAAATGTTTTCTAAAACATTTTATTTGTGAGTAAATATTTTCTTTTCTTTTTCTTGAAAATTTCATTTTGAAATTTAGAGCACCATACTCCAAAATACACCAACATAACCTTTTCAAAGAAGAAAGTTTTGGTGAGAGATTTGAGGTCATTGGTCGCAGACCAAAACCAGTGGCGATTGTGGAGAATTCTTTATCCGTCAGGGCTCTCCTTAGAGGATATGGTGTGAAAGAGTTTCAAGTCGGTCATAACGTCATTTGGTTTTAAGTCTTTGTCTTTTAGTTATAATATTTCTACTATAGTTCATTTGTCATTCTTATCGCCCCAAAATTTTTCATCAGTGGGTTCTCTTGTACATTCAGTCTTATACTTATTTACTTTTTTCACATTTTTTAGAATCATTGTCTTAAATAAGAGGATACAATTGGGATTCTATAATTTCATAAAATATTTTATAGAGAATTAAGGAAAAGGTCATGTTCCTTTCTATATTTGGATTTTTAGGACAATGCTTTTCAAGTTTATAAATCTAGTCCTTGTGGTACAATAGCATTTGAAAATCTAGTCCTTGTGGTACAAATGCATTTATTGTTTTTGGTCCGCGCCAGCGGCACCAATTTTCACCATTTTTCATAGTATTTTTTGTGCAGGGACTAAATTTATAAAATTATATGGAGTGTCCTATTTTTATACACTTAGAGCATTATGAGGATTTTTTCCCCAAACCCCCAATAATTTATCACATGGAATTTTTAATTGGGTTAACCCCTTAATAATTACAAATTAGTACATTTTTCTTGGATTAGGTGAAATAATTTTATTTGGGTAGTTTTCATCGCGAGGTAGACTCTCAACAGGTATCAGAAAAGGTTTCCAACATTTTAAGTGTTATAACCTAGGTTTAGGTCCTTTTTTGTGTGCAATGGATGGAAGTTCAGCGATTCGACCTCCTCCATTTTATGGTAGCACTTATTCTTACTGAAAATCCTATATGATAACTTACTTGATGTCTAGGGATGATCGAATATGAAATGGTGTGATTTTGGGACGGACTTGTCCCGAGGCTGTTGTCAATGATTTCCTAGTTGATAAGGTAAGTTCTAGTTGGGATGACAATGACTTTAAGGAGAGTGGGTAGAACATGAAAGTACTGAACATGATTTTTTGTTGCATGTCCCCGATTGAGTTTAGATGTATATCCACTTTTATTATGTCTAAGGAGGTGTGCAAAATTTTACAAAAGACTTACTCGGTGATCAAAACCATTAAGAACTCCAAGCTTCAGCTGTTGACAACCCATTTCGAACTTCTTACCATGAAGGAGAATGAAACTTTTGAGGACTTTTTTACCGAGGTGAATGATATACTGACCTCCATCTTTTATTTGGGGAAGATTATTAAAGAGGATATAACTGTTTATAAAATCCTACGATCTCTCCCATGTAGGTTCCGTGGAAAAGTGGATGCCATTAATGAGTGTAGATCTCTACACACTAAACCAATATGTACTCATGAATTGTTTGGCTCCCTACAAACCTACGAAGTTAATTTATCTTATTGCCAAGGAATGTCATCCAAAGAGAAAAATCTATCTTTCAAAATTAAGAAGGCATCTCATAGTTTGAGTTCCTTTGATGTTATTAATGAGGATATGGCCAAACTCACTAAACTATTTTCTAAGAATTGGTAAAATCAATTTCAATCTAAAGGCCCTCCCAAGAATTACCCACCTAGATTTAAAATTGGTCAAGGAAGTGGAGATAAAAAAGTTGAATCTCCAAAACCCATCACATGTTTGACTTCTGGTGGTCGAGGACATATTTGGAGGTAATGTACCTAGGATTTTAGTCAAAGTGGTGGCAAGAATGCTTATCAAGACACTTTTAGTGATGATGACTCGGACTCGAAATATGACTCTGAAGAGCCCTCCCTAGAATTACCCACCTAGATTTAAAATTGGTCAAGGAAGTGGAGATAAAAAAGTTGAATCTCCAAAACCCATCACATGTTTGACTTCTGGTGGTCGAGGACATATTTCGAGGTAATGTACCTAGGATTTTAGTCAAAGTGGTGGCAAGAATGCTTATCAAGACACTTTTAGTGATGATGACTCGGACTCGAAATATGACTCTGAAGAAAGTATACTTGCTATTGTCAGGGAGAAGTTTGATGAACTAGATGATTTGGAGAATTTTGATGTTTCTCCTCTTCCTATTGGAGAAATGATTACTTCTAACTGAAGAAAGGCTTTAACACTAAAAGCTTGTTCAAAAGGTTAATAACAAAATGTTATAAATTGTGTAAACTCCGAATAAACTTTTTGGGCAAAACTCTTTTTGAAATATACAAGATGTGTTATAAAAATGTTTTCTAATTGTATGGATTAAATTTGATAGTTGATTACCTTCTTTTTAATTTTTAATAAACATCTATTAAAGTTACCATGCAATCCCAATCATAACAACACTTAAGAATATTCAAAGAAATAGACATAAGTATGAGGGGTCTTTCTGAATGATTTTTCTTAGTCTTGGACCCTCCCCTTTTCTTTTTAGTGTTAGAGTTGTTTGTGGCCTGTTTAGGAAGTACATAAGTATTTCTGGATTTCCTAGAATAGTTGAAGTTCTGGTAGGTAGGTTTTTGGACTGAAAGTATCGTAGTAGGAACAGTACTGATGGGTATAGGACTTGAATTTCTTACTAAAGTCTTTGAAAATTGGCTTGGATCTATTGGGTACAGTAGTTCAGTCGTCATTAGATTTAGGTTTCAGTCTTGGTTCTCTGGAAGAAGGATAAACATATTTGGTTTGACTATTTGGTTTCAACTATTGATTGTGCTGATTATGTGTTGATTGGGAGATATTGAGACTAGGTTCACCTTTTTGAACATTTTGACAAATTTGGCCTTTTTTTTATAAAAGCAACATTTTCAGGAGAAACTTTGTCTTACTTGTGTGCACTATTTCTCCAAAACCTAGGCCAGACTTATCTTCAAAGTTAAATTTGCTTCTGGTATCAATTTTTTCATAAGATTTTGTTTGTGTTACAAAGTGTTGGCATTTTTTAAACACATTTGAAACCTTTTGCTTTGAATCTTCTAGTTCAACAAGGGTTGCCTTGTATTTTTGTTCATATTCATGATTCTTTTGAGTCAAATCTTTTATTTTCAAGGCATAGTCTTCAATCTCACTCTCATGAGAAACACATTGGGTAGTATAATCTTCAGTGTTCTTCCTAATGGCCTAGTTAAGAAAATCGATGTGCCCACTTAAGGTTTTTATCATTTTTTCTAGGCGAGCACTCTTCTTAACCGTTTTAGTGTATAGCTCATGTAAATCAGGCAGGTCATCATCAAACTCACTATGTGCATCGTATGAATTATCCCCTATGTTTTTTATAGGTTCTTTAATCACGCACACGTTCAATTCGTCATCAACATTCTCACTTTGACTCACACACAGTCTTTTAGCAGTAAAAGGAACATAATTATCAACAAGATCATTCACAATATCAACAGGCATATCAAGTTCATGAGAAGGCAAGCATGCATCATCATTATATATTATCTTAGGAAAGAAAGACATGCAATACTCATTTATATGGGCTGACTCAGTTTCATCCTCATCAGAATCACTATAGTCGTCCCAAGTCTTACGCATACTGGCCTTGTTATTATTTTTGAAGATAGTTGGACATTTACTAGCATAGTGACCAAGTTTACCACAACGATGACACTTAACATCTTTTATGTCAGGTTTAGTTCTGTTGCGGGTCATAATTCCTCCTATTGTCATAAGTGTATTTGGTATTGTCTCTGTCATAAGGTCTGTGAGATTGATTACCTTGATAATTAGATTTGCCTTATTTAGAGGCTACAACATTTTTAAATTTCAAAATCTTTTTGAAATGCTTACTCATAAGAGCTATTTTATTATCAAGGTTTTCCAAATCACAGTTTTCAAGACATTCAGTGTCAAAGTCTATAGAGTTCAATTTAGGCACTGGTAATTTAGATGAAAACAAAATATTAGAACTAGAGGCTTTATTAATCTGTATGGTTAATTGCCTTTTGAAGTCTAGTTCCAATTCTATAGTCCTTAGTTTACTGCTAAGTAGCTTAGGAGTCATATTAAGGTCTTTTCTTTCCTCAATAACATATCTCTTGTTGTCAAATTTAGATAGAAATGTCCTAAGAATCTTTGACACAATTTCCTTTCTACTGTAGGTTATACCATTTGCATGAAGTTTTGTAAAAATATCCGTTAACCTTATTTATAAAACGTTAAAGGATTCATTTTCATTCATAATCAGGGTGTTATATTGCTGAATGAGCATTTGGGTTTTTCCAGCTTTGACACATTTATCACCCTCATGAGCAATGACTAAAGTGTCCCATGAATCTTTAGAAGTAGAACATGTGGATATTTTTTTGAATTCATGTTCATTAATGAACATAAAGATGGCATTCTTTCCTTTGTTATTATCAAGAGATAATTTTTTCTCTTCCTTAGTAAATTCACAGAGAAGTTTGTTAATCCTTATTGGATCAGTAGCTGGAGTAGGTTTAGTAGGATGTTAAAACCCTGTTTCAATCATTTCCCAGACTTCATCACCTAGGGTTCCTTGAATGAAAGAAGTCATTCACACTTTCTAGTACGAAAAATTGTTTCCATCAAAGAGTGGTGGTCTGGATAGGTTACCTAACTTCTCAAATTTTTCTTCCATTATTCATAAATTTTTCCAGAAAGAAGTTTCAAAAATAATTTCTCAAGTTTCAGGATCACAAAAGGTGTTCCTGCTCTGATCCAAGTTAAAGAAAGGATTTAATACTAAAAGCTTGTTTACAAGGTTAATAACAGAATGTTATAAATGGTGTAAACTCCGAATAAACTTTTTGGGCAAAACTCTTTTCGAAAAACACAAGATGTGTTATAAAAATCTTTTCTGATTGTTTGATAGTTGATTACCTTCTTTTCAATTTTTAATAAACATATACTAAAGTTACCATGCAGTCCCAATCACAACAACCGTTAAGAACATTCAAAGAAATAGACACAAGAATTTTTAGTGTGATAAAACCCTTAAACAAGGGAAACATCCACGGTGCCCTCTGCGGCACAAAACAAAAATCCACTAGAATAAAAATCAAGTTACAACACTTAAGCAAACCACAAAGATACTAACCCAAGTTCAGAATATACCTACTTGAGATTCTTCACTCCAAAGATATTCTGAATTGGACTGATCTTTTCTTGCTGCTTCTTTGCTTTTTTTCCTTGATCTACTTCTCTTTGAATTCTGATTCCAACAACTCTCTCAAATTCCAAGATTCTTAGACAGAACCACAGTGTCTAAGTGTTCGTGTGAGATAGTGTTTGTGATGTGCTACTACATGCAAAAGTGCTACTCACCCTCTCAAGTTTTATACAAACTTTCCTAACAAATTACAACAGTTCTAAAATGAAAGTTATTTCTAAATATGGATTTTTCGAGCCAATACTTCTTGATCTTTTATTTATCCACAGATCTCAAGGATACCTTGCCCAGAAGGAAGTTTAAGGTCTTAAACAATTTCAGTGTTTTGAAAATATTTTTGAAATTGTAAACCTCCAGTTGAGATCCGAACTATACTAGAAGTCTACTTTATTAAAACAGATTCAGACTTAACATGCAGAGACTAATTCAACATATTTTGTGATAAAACTTCTTTTCAGATCTATGGATACGCCTTAAAACTTTAGGAAGAGTTCTTTGTGTTCTTTTAATTTTTGTACACCAGTATTTCATAAAACATGAAATAGAAAACTAGAAACACACAACTCACTAAACCTGAAAAATATTTTAAAAAACTCAAAAGTTTTTATTTGAAAATTTGTTGAAATAGAATAGATTTAAAATTCCAGATCTGAAAATAGAACAGAAAATAAATCGTGTGATGTTCTCTTTTAGAAAAACTAAGTTTCAATAATGAAACTTAAGTCTCTCTTAGAGATGTGTTCTGAGAGAATCAAAGATTTGAAGAGGTTTTCAAACGAAAACACATTACCAACAACACAGAAACCCTAAAAATGTCTAACTCTCAAGAATGGGTTTTCTGGTTTTGGAACTGTTTAGGTTTTGGTGTTTGGTTTGGGAGAAAACACACAGAGGTTTGAACTTCGAAGAAAAGTAGGGTTTTTTCTTCTAATCTCTCTCTTTTCTTTCCCTCTCTTCTCCCTTCTCTCTCTTCTCTCTACTCTCTCTTTTCTCTCAGATTTCACAAAATGGCAAAAGTCTCAAAATACCGAGGCTTGGTTCCTTTTTATACTAGACGTAGAAGGATTCAGAACCTTGAACTCAATCCTATGGCTGTGATTGAGTCTTGAAAAATTAACTTTAATCTAACGGTTCATCAAAAGCGGTGGGTTAAACATTTGGTGATTGGATTAAACTGGGTTCATGTGGATTGTCTCACATGCAGGACGCTGATGAAGTTGATCCAAGGGATGAGATGGTATACGCATTATGTGTCTAAGATAAAACACAATCTAAGCCGACAAAAATGCAACACGTGTACGAGCCAGATGTAATATAAAACGCATGTTGAAATTAATTACAAAGCACACCTCCAATTCTCTAACGCTTTTGGATTCTACCCAGGCAAACAATCAACAAAGGAAATAAGTTTCTCAAATTCAATTTATACCCACAACATTTTTAAAAACAAATTTTAATTAATTCAAAAATCATTTGAAAATTATTTAACATTATATAAAATGATTTGAATTGAATTAAATTGATTTTAAAAAGACTTATAGCGTTGAAAAACCTTTAAAGCAAATAGGTGTTATGTATTATGCAGTGCAAGTGTCGTATTTGTGGTTTTAAGGTTTAGACATAACTTCCCTTTATGTTGATCTTGAAGGTTCTCTTGGACTGAATTTCTTCTTTGATCTTGTACCTTTGAGGAGATGGAGTTCTCATAAAACATAACCTATTTTGTCTAGATATCCAAACTAATTGGAACTACTATATATGTAGACTCAAGTAAGTCAATATATAGTGTGTTCTCACTAACACCTCTTTGGGCACTATGAAGGAAGAAGAAGAAAATAATCTTCAACCCAATAATCTTAGGCTTTCTGAGGACTCCATAAACCATGAATAGCATAACATTAAACTCTCCAGTATGCTAGACAATGCCAAAAATGAAAGGATTATGGTGAGTGAGAATATTTATAGATTTTTTATGCTCAACATGTGGTGTGTAGAGAACCATATTTAGAGGGAAGTATCAATGACTTTCTTCGAATAGAGGTAGAGTTTCTTAGGAATCCCTTATAAAAGTGTGAAACGTTAAGGATATGCCTAGAGAAAAAAATATCTTTACTTGAGATCGAGCTACTTTTCGTGCGCATTCTAAAGATAAATTTGGCGGATAGGTCTAAATACATGGATATGATGATTTTTGGATCAAAACTATCCTCTTCGGATAAACATGGTCTAGGTTTTGGAGGTGAAAGCTCTTCGTCAATCCAAGCCACCTTAGCATCCTAATATATATTTTCATCTACAATTAGTGAGTATTCGAAGAAAAATGTGATACCCCGAGTAATTAAACATTTAGGTTGATCAAGTCTGTCTATACAATCACGTTGGACATTAAAAAATATAATACCATTCTTATCATGGAGAGAAAAATATGAAAGATATAATAAGATATGTAAATGATATGAAAGTCCTCAAATGTAAACTCATGATCATATGTAGACGGTCTATGAAAGAGATATAATCACGTCTCAATAATAATTCCTCAATACACTCCCAAATGAATATTTGAATAATACATCCTAACTAAGTCTCAACATAAAAACTAGAATGTCTCATTATAAATTACACTAAAAATTAAAATGATAACTAAATAAATAAGAGGCCCACAATGTCTCTGAAACTGATATCCTAGTAGAAAGAGATGAACATAAAATGTTGGATGGAACAGAGATGATAAGCAGGAGGTCCAAACCTGTGGTCCATGTAAATAATTGAGCCAAAACCCTAGCAAGTAACTTAGCTATGTAACTCAAAGTAGTTACATGACAATTTATATAATTTAAATGAATGTCTCATCACACAAAACGTATCCTTACAATGTATTAAAATTATATCAATTCAATTCACTTAATTAGTTAATTAACATATAACTGACTTGCACCCCTTCCTCTCGGCCAACTAAAAAATATGTGGTATGCTAATCAAACCGTCACATAGCCCGTAGCCACATGCCTCGTAGTGCTCGACTCATCAACACGTATAATTCATAAAAATAACATTACACATGCCGTTACCGCCTGGTATTCTCATGGTTGAATATTCCAATATGTGTGATACATAAACCGGTACACCAAATCAAATCATAACAAAAAACTCATTTTTTTTTATCCTGAATTACCAATAAACTTGTATCCACCATTCCCCACAATGACAAAATAACACATCATACTAAATCATGCTCATTAAATATCACAATATAAGGTTTTCCCTTATCAACTCCCACCCATTTATTTTCGTTTTACATATCTTAACATAGGGTTGTTTCACCTCATGACTCAACCAATTACATATCACATGTTCATTTACCAATGACATCAAGAATTTTGAAAATACCTTGATCACTCTATGATAACATCTATATACCCCATATACCCCACCATCGAAAAATAATCATTTAGAGCCTTTAATACATTTTAGTCCAATTCATAAGGAGCTAAGGGGATAGTAATACTACAAGTGACTTATTGTAAAAGAGGCACTAAAGTAAAAGCATGTTGATTTTATCAAAGGTTTGCATCGTCATTTTTAACCTTCTCTAAACTGATGTATGGGACATCTCATCGTAGTGAAATCCAAATAAGGAACCCCATGATACACTTCCGTTTAAATAAGGTAGTTGTTAAGACAATTTAATGAGGTTTTATTATGAGAGAGTAAGACAAAAATTTAAATATCCACGTGTGCAATTAACCCAACTTCTCGAACACTACTAACCAACGTCTAAACCAAAAAACAATAATTATCTTATACTCCTTCTACCATCCGCATGACAAAAAGGAACTCAACAATAATAAGATCTGAAGTAAGGGATCGTGTGGTGTTCTTACATAAAAAGGAACATGTAAGTATCTTACAAGGGTGTGTTACATAATAAGGGGCCCATTTATGTGTATTAAGTGTCCCAATTCATTAATGGTGTATTCACATTAGTTCTTATAATATGAATGAGGCCCTCTTAATAAATCTCATCAATTTGGGACATAAGTATCAAAAGTACTCTTAAATAATAAGGTACAACCCTACCAAGCATGCATAATTTCATAATTTATTAATTCTAAATTAAGTCTTTATTTTCTATTTTCAAATATCAATTTGCCCATTTCTACAAATGGGGTCCAAAACCCAAAAATGTCATTTCTCGTCCATTGGGGCCAATAATCAATTTCCATTAATTAGTAGAGCTCAACAACTATTTTTGAGTATACGTGACTATTTAAATTAACCTAATTATAACATAATTAAGGAATATACAATTTCATAATGGTTACTAAATAAATTTAACACTATTATCCAATTTAGGGGAATTTAATAAATACAAATATAAAAGTAGAGGAGTAGAAAGTCACTTGCCTCGAAAGCGCGTCCCAAAAATTACATTACTTATTGGTGAAGAAAAATTCTTGGGAACCTTAAAAAATAGTCCTTGAAAAACCTCTTTAATTCCCTTTTAAAAAGTTCAAAACTCTCTTTTCTAATACATAGGTTCTAGGGTTTGGTTTGCAATTTGGTTTAAGTCTTGGATAAAGGGCTGAAATCAATAGGTTAATTGTTCGGGGACGGATGCTAATTTTTTAGAAGATTAAGGGGAAAGAGGTGGGTTGTTATCAATGCCAATAATTGGCAATAAATAAATAATTAAAACAAGAAGGTTCCTTTCCGATAATCCAGTGCCTAAAAGTAGGAGAAGAAAGGCTCCAAATTATTAACCTTCTTTTTCCACCAAAAGTTAGAACCCAATAAATGGGTAGCAGTCACCCCCAAACCCAATTCCTTTCCCTTTATGTTTCTTTTACGTCGCCTTATTTCTTTCTTTTCTTACCATCTTTTCCCCTTTTCTTTCTTTCCTACTAGTTTTTCCTCTTTTATCACCCCAAAGGCAGTCGCCTTTCTCTACTAAAAACCTACAATGCCTATGACCCTACACCTTCCAAACTTAGGTCTATAAAGAAAATAATTGACCCACATTCTCAAACCTAATTAAATTCAGATCACGGCCTAATTAAATCGAATTAAACTAGCTGACCCAATAAAGTGGATAGTCTTTAACTCTTTTAATAACTAACCCAATTGAACTAAATAGAATTTAAATTTATATTAAGCCAATTAATGTAATTACTTAAACAAGTAAACCAATTAAACCGATTAATAATTAACATTAACATCAAAACTTCAATTTGCCTTTTAGTAACTCTAGACTTTCACCACCTTAATTTATTTTTAACTTATGAACATAAAAGTCACTTAAATTTCTCAAAATTAATATGAGCATTTTATTTAATTAATTAGATAACTCTTGATTAATTAAGTCCTAAAAATTAACGGGGTATTACATTCTTCCCCTCTAACAAATAGGATTCTGTCCTCGAAATTCACAGATTAATGATACATACCTGTCTTAAAACAAATACGGATACTATTATCTTATCGTATCCTCTCACTCCCATGTGGACTAATCCTCACTATCGCAACCCCATTAAATACGAACTAACGGAATATCCTTAGTCCTCAAAATCTAGAATATATAGTCTAAGATTCAATTTGGCTGCTCGGTATACAAAAAATCGACATATAACTAAATATCATCTAAATCAATATGTTGGTATACGACGTTACCACGTAAAAATCAATGAAGCATAGATACATGTAACACATTGTGTACCCAAGATAGATGATCTAGAAGTGTTAATCGATAATAAAACGACCCTACACGATCCATGATCATAAACGACCAAACATACCTCGGGGCTAACTTGCCCTTCTTCGCAAAATGCATCACCCCCTTCATGGGTGACACTTTGGTAGGTACCTGATTGCCCACCTGAAACTTCACACCATCCCTATCTGAATCCTCATAACTTTTTTGCCTACTTTGGGTTGTCTTGATTAGTTCTCGAATCATTTTGATCTTCTTCATAGTCTTTAAAAGGATCTCGAGTCCTAAAAAAATTACTCTCCCCCAAATCTAACCCACACATCGGTAACCTATATGATCGCACTTACAGTGCCTCGTATCGTGCCATACTAATTAATTTTTGACAACTATTACGATAGGCAAACTCAGCCAAAGTAAAGTGTGTCTCTTAACTACCGTTGAAGTCCAATGCGCATGCCCGAAGAACATCTTCCAAAATCTGGCTCACCTGTTATGTATTCCCATCCGTCTAAAGATGGTACGATGTACTCAAATTCAACCTTATTCCCCTAACCTGATGTAAACTTTTCCAAAAGATAGATACACAATTTGGATCTCTATTCGATACTATTGATAAGGGTACCCCGTTTAATCGAACAATCTCCACCATAAATAAGCGTGCATACTGCTCTACCATAAAATTCGTGTGAACGGGCAAGAAATGTGCAACCTTCATCAAACGGTACACTAGAACCCAAATAGAATAGTGTTTCTTTGGCATCAAACATAACCCAATAATGGAATCCATCAAAATGTTATCCCACTTTCACTAGGGATTTTGTAAGGGTAAAATCTTCCATGACAGTCGTTGGTACTCCACTTTCATCATCTGAGCAGTGATACATTAGAAAATAAATATAGTAAATTGTCTCCTCACCTCTTGATACATCTTATCCCCACGGGGATGAACCAAAAACTACAATCCATAGACCTCCTGCATAACGTCCCTATGTAACTCCTAGTATGATGGCACAACTAACCTCCCCTCATACTGTAATCCACTATCTGAACCAATGGTATAAAGAGGTACACTAGTCGCTAAAAGTTCAGCCATTCTCTTCTTGAAAAACACATCATTTATCTGCGATTGAACCACCCGCATAAGGATATCGGGAGTCACAGTGAGAATTCCTATAAACTCATCGACCAACTCGTTAATTGCCTGAATGGACCCCACATCGATTAACTAAAGAGAATACAAACAACCATTAGGTTGTCGACTCTCTAGAACCACATTGCCCTTACCCAGGTTCTACTGACTTATAAATTGGCAGTCCTTAATGAACTCGAATCACTGTCGTTGTCGCATGTTTAATTCCTTATGCGTGAACAAATGTTGGAGACTCTTGTAGTTGCTAAAGAGGCTGAAATTCCCACTCGAAAAATAATGCCTCCAAGTGTGTAATGTGAATACTACGATTACTATGTCCAAATCATAGGTTGGATAATTACCATCGTGGGGTTTTAACTTTCGAGATAAATAGGCAATATGATGATCCTCCTACATTAATACTCTATAAAATCCCACTGGTGTATCCTCAAATTCTCGTCATGATTCTCCTCAGTTCGCGAATAAATTAAGATGTTATTTATTAATACGATGATAAACTATCCAAATATGTTCAGAACACTCTGTTCATTAATCCTTGATTATAACGGAATTTTTGTTCTCACCAAAAGGGATGATCCTAAACTCATAATAACTATAATGAGTAAAATGTAGTCTTTATTAAGTCCACGTTCCGTACCTTTAAATAATGGTATCCAGAATGTAAATCTATCTTTGAGAAGAACGAATCACAATGAAGTGGATCGAATAAATCATCAATCCTCGATAAAGGATACCTTGACTCATTGCCACCTTATTTAACTTATAGTAGTCAACAACCAACCGTAAAGAACCATCTTGTTTCTTCATAAAAATAGCTAAAGCTCCCTATGGAAATGTTCTATGCCAAATGAACACCCTTGCTGTAATAGCTTCTTGATTTTATCTCAACTCTATCATTTTTATAGGAGCCATCTGATATGGAGCCTTGTCAATCGACATCATGTCGTGAGTTAAACCAATCACAAAATCCATCTCTCGGGATGGAAATAGCCCTTGAACCTCCTCAAACACATTAAAAAAATCTATAATAATTGGAATCGAATCTAACAAAATGGTAGGGTCCTTTTGGGTCTCATCACTAATGAAATACAAGTGTATTATAAAGAGGTAATCTAAATCCTTTTGGGTCTTATCACCAAACTCCCTCATATATATTTTCTTTTATATGTAATCTAAATTCTCAAACTTTGGAGAATTGGTGCAAAAACCTAAATTGCCCATAATTTGGCATGAATTTGTTTTTATTGCCTTTAAATTTTTCCGGGTTCTTTTAAACCTCTTTGGACCCCGGACAATAAAATTCCTCCATTTTTTTGGTCCAATTTAAACAGTGGCTTAGTATTCGCAAAGACAAAATGAACCTTTCGCAGGCCTTCCCCGTTTTGAAACAAAGCACACAAACTCACAAAACGATTCTTATATGCACAATTTTATTATCAAAATTTATCGCCCTTGGTTCGTTTTAAAGGACAAGATTGAAGTGAAAACACCCAACCAACATGTGATAAGACAAGCACAATAATCAAACAAATCCGTGCATGTGTGCAATAATGGAAACATGTAGGAAGTAACACTTAATTACTTCTTAATGACTCCAAACATTATAAAGCACAAGGATGAATTGAGTTATTGTCTCAAAACACTATTAAATAGTCACATGAAAATAATGAGATGATGTTGTGACTCAGTCATCCTAAGTGTCCATCCATAAACGGTGCAAACAAAATAGAAAAATCTTTTTGAATTTTCTCAAAATTTTATCAAAATAAAATCTTTTTGTATTTTTCAAAATTTTTTCTAAAAAAATAAAACATACAAAATGATACATACGAGCAATAGGCAAACAATGTCATCATGAAAATCATCCTATGATAGTAAACAAGTCAAACCTTAATCATTAGGTGTAGAGGGGTTTTCCAAAGGTGGTGACAACTTATGAAAAACCTCCATCAATTCTTGTGAAGTTTTGACTAAAAACTTAACTTGCTCACCTAAATGTGCAAACTCTCTCATGTAGTCTCCGGGAACATGTAAAGAATCATGTGTGGGTGCATGTGTATCAGAAACACGTGTAGAAGCAAAACGTGACACATACCCCAACTTAAATCAAAGTTCCCTAAGGTGTCCTCTCCTTTTGCAATGTGAGAAAACATAAATAGGCCTCAGAACACCTCTCTCTGAAACTCTAGGATGACCTTTCCTAATAGGAATGGGAGGCCTAGGTGGGTGAGGGTGAGACTTATGTGAATCAGTTACTAAAGTGGGAACCGACTCGGGTGCTAATTGGGAAGAAGAAGCATCGTCATGACTTATTCCTAAATTCTCACCGTTACCCTTAAGAACCATCTTTTCAACCTTCTTAGGTGCGTTCTCAAACATGACTTTGACCTCCCTGGCACGTTCGAGTTCACTCTCGAGTTGGGATACACGTGTCGTCAGACTGGACAATGTGTCGGTCAAATCACACTTGTCTTTTATCAAAATCTCCTTCTCTCTCTCCAAATCTAAAACCCGACGACCTAAATCTCTATTATACTTCTTTATTTCCAAGGTCTCAGTGTACAAATCTCTAAAAGATTTTTGGAGCTCACTTTCATCTCCACTCTCCTAGTCGCTTTCTTCCTCACTCGAAGAACACAAATCACTATCATCGCTCTCGTGAAACAAAATGGGTGTGCTCCCATGACTAGAAAAAGCGACAACCATCCCATGTCCTAAACCTTTATCGGACTCATCTCCCTCATCACCCTCATCGCCATCACTATCACTAAGAGTGGCGGGCATAGTAGTCTATTTACCCTTTCTCCTTATCCTAGTAGGACACTCTTTAGCTATGTGCCCTTTTCCTTCACACTCAAAGCACCTAATCTCTTTTTGTTGGAAGAATTTTCTTTATTCATTTTGAGAAACTTTTTAAAATTTTTCACAAACAAGGCCATATCAAAATCTTCTTCAGAATCAGACTCATAAACATTTTCTTTCTTTTTCTTAAAATGAGTCTTTAAAGCAACGCCATTATCCTTAGCCTTAATGGTTTTGGGAAACATATCAATATCATAGGTTTGAAGATCTCTTACAAGTTCTTCCAACTTAAGTGATTTCAAATTTCCCAAAGAGTTCAAAACATTGACTTTAGGAATAAAATGCTTTGGAAGAGATCTCAAAATCTTTTTAACGACACGCGTGTTATCAATCACCTCACCCAAATTAAAATTGGTGTTAACAATGTCCGACAAACGTGCATAAAAATCATCAAAGCATTCAGACTCAGACATGGTGATAGTCTCAAATTGGGTGGCCAAATTTTGTAACATAGATTCTTTAACCGCGTTCGTACCCTCATGTGTCAAAACATCCCATGCCTCTTTAAACGTGGTGCACGTCATAATTCGGCGAAACTCGTCAGGAGTGACGACTCCAAAAATAGCACTCAAACCACGGGAATTAAAATTAGACATTTTATAATCATCTTCATTCCAGGCTGACATGGGATTTAAAGAGGTGATATTATCAACGGTGACCGTGGGGGAAGGGGGGGGGGGGGGTTTCCATCCATTTTCACAAAGCAAGAAAACATCCTCGTCAATAGATTTTAAAATAGATTTCATACGAGCTTCTCAGTAGGCATAATTAGATCCGTCAAACATAGGCATCTGATTATATAAGCGCTCCATGAGAAAAATTACGAGTTTTCACAAACTTGATTTAAAAAAAAATCAATATCACACAATTTTGCGGAAAATAGGAATATGAGAAAAATTAGCGTAACCTGCTCTGATACCAATTTGAAAAGTGCGACTGTGTGATAATTGATTAAATTCACAAATATCTAATTTGACACACTTATTTAATTAGAGTCTATTTTTAAACAAACTAATTTAGCCCCTACACATGCATCTAAATATCATAAGAAATTCAACTTATGCATGAAAAATAAAGACGACCGATATAGGAAAAAAACCCTTTCGGGTAAAAACCTTTTATAAACAATTTGAAAAATTCATAAGACCTTTGACTAACATACAACCTGATAATCTCCCACAAGTGTGTAATGCACGGTGCCTTCAGAAAATTTTCAAAGATACGAGAGACAGCGAAATACCCTCCAGGCGTCAGTTCGTCATCTTCGGCTCGTCCACACGCAAAATGACTACGCTCGGTATCTACCAATCAAATATGGAGATCCCTTCTCCACAGAGGTTGAACAAAAGAAATGTTTTTCTCAAACACCAAACAATTCACTGAAGTATATGGGAGTTTTGTGAATTGAAAACAAAAAGGATTAAAACCCTAAAGGAAGAAGTTAAAAAGGATTATGCTTTCGCAGTATTTCTGTTCGTCAAAACGCTGTGACTTCTTAATGAAAATGAAACCAGAGAATGAAATTGTATAGAAAATCGTGCCGCCTAAAAAACAGAGCTCGTTTGAACAAGACCAGCAAGTCTCTCGAACGAAGGACAAATGTCGTTCGAACGAGATCTAACGAGATGCTATGTCATTTGAACGACAAAAGTAGGTCATTCGAATGACCTATCAAACGAGATTCAATGCTGGTCTGTAGAAAATTTTGATACGAACGCGTGGCCGCCGGTTTCGTATATTTCTGATTTTTTATGAATTAGTTATGATTTTTCTACCGAAAGGTGTTCGAGAACAAAAGCTTTAGAAAAATATTTTGAATTTCGCGGAGTCTTGAATGATGAAGAACTTGAGTAATACGGATCCATCTTTGATGTAGATGTCTCTTGAATGCTCTTCGATGGTGTAGCGGTATATGACATAATAAATTGATAACGGACCTATAAAAATATGTCCTTAAAAATCTCCCCCTATGTCTATGCCGGTACATACATAAAAAATCCGAATTATCAAACACCAAAATACCTATACAAATCTACCTTCCCATGAATAAATTTGCAAGATCTCAAACTGGTTCTTCAATCATCTTCGTTAAATCTCAAAGCTTTTCTCATCAGGGTGTGCAACATCATAATCTTCAGTCTTTTTACCTACACACTTGAGATAAAGAAAAATACCTTCGTGATGCATCGAGTTTGAAATGATATAAGAATAAAGCATTAATAAATCAAATCTTGCCCATAATAAAAAATCTCCCCCATAACATGATAATTCTTTCTCCCCCTTTTTATGATGTCCCCAAATAGACAAATAAGAAGAAAAAATCAAAACATGGAGTGTCACGATAAAAATGCATAGCAAACAAGGATCCAACTACGCGCATGCAATGGGATATCTCAAAAATCTCACAAACTATTTTTGGATTTTTCAATTTTTCATACAAAAATAAGATACCACTTTGAAAAATATGATACAAAAATCACACCATAGATTTAAACTCAAATAACCAAGTCATGGAAATGGAATGAATGGGTATGAACACATTCGATAGGTAAATAAACTCAATCAATCATATGTGCACGATGCATACGTGTACCCCTAACGAATGAACATCAAACGTATCCTTAGGTGTAAAAATTTGTTGAATTTAAATGACACCGTCTTATACAAATCAACAAATCAAAGTCAAAATGATTTTCACACCAATATTGTCCAAAACTATTTAACGCATTTTCAAGACTTTTAAGGACATGCAAACCCGTTATAAAATCTCCAACCAAACTCCCTCATATATATTTTCTTTTAGAGGTAATCTAAATTTTCAAACATTGGAGAATTGGTGCAAAAACCTAAATGGCCCATAATTTGGCATGAATTTCTTTTTATTGCCTTTAAATTTTTTCGGGCTCTTTTAAACCTCTTTGGACCCCGAACAATAAAATTCCTCCATTTTTTAGGTCCAATTTTAACGGTGGCTTAGTATTCGCAAAGGCAAAATGAACCTTTTGCAGCCCTTCCCCGTTTTCAAACAAAGCACGCAAACTCACAAAATGGTTCTTATATGCACAATTTTCTTATCAAAATTTATCGCACTTGGTTCATTTTAAAGGATAGGATTGAAGTGAAAACACCCAACCAACATGTGATAAGACAAGCACAATAATCAAACAAATCCGTGTATGTGTGCAATAAAGGAAACATGAGTAAAACATATAGGAAGTAACACTTAATTACATTTTAATGACTCCAAACATTATAAAGCACAATGATGAATTGACCTATTGTCTCAAAATACAATCAAATAGACACATGAAAGTAATGGAATGATGTTGTGACTCAGTCATCCTAAGTGTCCATCCATAAACAGTGCAAAAAAAATACAAAAATCTTTTTGGATTTTCTCAAAATTTTATCAGAATAAAATCTTTTTGTATTTTTCAAAATTTTTCCTAAAAAAATAAAACAAACAAAAATGATACATACTAGCAATAGGCAAACAATGTCATCATGAAAATCATCCTATGATAGTAAACAAGTCAA
The DNA here is from genome assembly GCA_949130495.1 of Sambucus nigra. Lineage (NCBI taxonomy): Eukaryota > Viridiplantae > Streptophyta > Magnoliopsida > Dipsacales > Adoxaceae > Sambucus > Sambucus nigra. The sequence continues at coordinate 331,242,260 of OX422210.1, read as the reverse complement.
ACCTCAATCATTAGTTGCGAAGGGGTTTTCCAAAGGTGGTGAGAACTTATGAAAAACCTCCATCAATTCTTGTAAAGTTTTGACTAAAAACTTAACTTGCTCACCTAAATGTGAAAACTCTTTCATGTAGTCTCCTGGAGCATGTAAAGAATCACGTGTGGGTGCATGTGTATCAGAAACACGTGTAGAAGCAAAACGTGACACATACCCCAACTTAAAGCAAAATTCCCTAAGGTGTCCTCTCCTTTTGCAATGTGAGCAAACATAAATAGGCCTCAGAACACCTCTCTCAAAAACTCTAGGACGCACTTTCCTAATAGGAATGGGACCTCTAGGTGGGTGAGGGTGAGACTTATGTGAATCTATCACTAAAGGGGGAACCAACTCGGTGCTAATTGGGAAGAAGAAGCACCGTCATGACTTATTCCTAAATTCTCACCATTACCCTTAAGAACCACCTTTTCAACCTTCTTAGGTGGATTCTCAAACATGACTTTGACCTCCCTGACACGTTCGAGATCACTCTCAAGTTGGGATACACGTGTCGTCAGACTAGACAACATGTCGGTCAAATCACACTTGTCCTTTCTCAAAATCTCTTTCTCTCTCTCCAAATCTAAAACCCGACGACATAAATCTCTATTATACTTCTTTGTTTTCAAGGTCTTGGTGTACAAATCTCTAAAATCTTTTTGGAGATTACTTTCATCTCCACTCTACTCCTCGCTTTATTCCTCACTCGAAGAACACAAATCACTATCATCACTCTCGTGAGACAAAATGGGTGTGCTCACACGACTAGAAAAAGCGTTAACCATCTCATGTCCTAAATCTTTATTGGACTCATCTCCCTCATCACCCTCACTATCACTAAGAGTGGTGGGTATAGTAGTCTCTTTTCCCTTTCTCCTTATCCTAGTAGGACACTCTTTAGCTATGTGCCCTATGCCCTCACACTCAAAGCACCTGATCTCATCCTCCTTGTCACTATCTTTGGCCTCCACTTTCTTTTTATTTGCTCAAAATATCTCTTTTTGTTGGAAGAATTTTCTTTATTCATTTTGAGAAACTTTTTAAAATTTTTCGCAAACAAAGCCATATCAAAATCTTCCATAGAACCAGACTCATAAACATTTTCTTTCTTTTTCTTAAAATGAGTCTTTAAAGCAACGTCATTATCCTTAGCCTTAATGGTTTTGGGAAACATGTTAATCTCGTAAGTTTGAAGATCTCCTACAAGTTCTTCCAACTTAAGTGATTTCAAATTTCCCAAAGAGTTCAAAACAGTGAATTTAGGAATAAAACGTTTTGGAAGAGATCTCAAAATATTTTTAACGACACGCGTGTTATCAATCACCTCACCCAAATTAAAACTGGTGTTAACAATGTCCGACAAACGTGTATAAAAATCATCAAAGCATTCAGAATCAGACATGGTCATAGTCTCAAATTAGGTGGCCAAATTTTGTAACTTAGATTCTTTAACCGCGTTCGTACCCTCATGTGTCAATTTCAAAACATCCCATGCCTCTTTAGACGTGGTGCACGTCATAATTCGGCGGAACTCGTCGAGAGTGATGGCTACAGAAATAGCACTCAAACCACGGGAATTAAAATTAGACATTTTATAATCATCTTCAGTTCAGGCTGGCACGGGTTTTAAAGAGGTGATATTATCAACGGTGACCGTGGGGGGGGGGGGGGTTCCATCCATTTTCACAAAGCAATCAAACACGCTCGTCAATAGATTTTAAAATAGATTTCATACGAGCTTTATAGTAAGCATAATTAGATCCGTCAAACATAGGCATCTGATTATATAAGTGCTCCTTGAGAAAAAATTGCGATTTTCACAAACTTGATTTAAAAAAAATCAATATCACACAATTTTGCGAAAAATAGGAATACGCGACAAATTAGCTTAACTTGCTCTGATACCAATTTGAAAAGTGCGATTGTGTGACAATTGATTAAATTTGCAAATATATAATTTGGTACACTTGTTTAATTAGAGTCTATTTTTAAACAAACTAATTCAGCCCCTGCACATGCGTCTAAACATCATATGAAATTCAACCCATGCATGAAAAATAAAGACGATCGATATAGGAAAATAAACCTTTCGGGTAAAAAGCTTTTATAAACACTTTGAAAAATTCACAAGACCTTTGAATTACATACAACCTGATAATCCCCCACAAGTGTGTAATGCACGGTGCCTTCAGCAAATCTTTAAAGATACGAGAGATAGCGAAATACCCTCCAAGCGTCAGTTCGTCGTCTTCGGCTCGTCCACATGCAGAATGACTACGCTCGGTATCCACCGATCAAATACAGAGATCCCTTATCCACAGAGGCTGAACAAAAGAAAAGTTGTTCTTAAACACCATACAATTCACTAAACCATATGGGAGTTTTGTGAATTAAAAACAAAAATTATTAAAACCCTAAAGGAAGAAGCTAAAAAGGATTCTGCTTTCGCAGTATTTCTGTTCGTCAAAACGCTGTGACTTCTTAATGAAAATCGAACCAGAGAATGATATTTTATAGAAAATCATGCCGCCTCAAAAACAGATCTCGTTCGAACGAGATCAGCAAGTTGCTCGAACGAAGGACAAATGTCGTTCGAACGAGATCTAACGAGGTGCTATGTCATTTGAATGACAAAACCAGGTCGTTTGAACGACCTATCAAATGAGATTCCAATCATGTCTGTAGAAAATTTCGATACGGACGCGTGGCCGCCAGTTTTGTATCTTTCTGATTTTTTATGAATTAGTTATGATATTTCTACCGAACGGTGTCTGAGAACAAAATCTTTAGAAAAGTATTTTGAATTTCGCGGAGTCTTGAATGATGAAGAACTTGAGTAATTCGGATCCGTCTTTGATGTAGATGTCTCTTGAATGCTCTTCGACGGTGTAGCGGTATATGACATTGTAAATTGATAACAGACCTATGAAAATATGTCCTTACATTAACCCAAGTCCTAGAAATTTTCCTAAGTCATATTTTCAATATTACCAAATTAGGCCAAACCAATTTTAACAATTTAAGTGACGACTTGAATTAAATTAATAGAAACATTACACAAATCATTTTAGCACCAAATTAAATAAGTAGTGATATAAACCAAATTTGATCTTGAAGTACCTACGAATGAATCTAATGTGAATAATGTGAAAGATAAAATAAACAATAAATCACTACGCTGCGATGTACGAGGAAAAATCCACAACGGGAAAAACCTCGGACGACCCTAGCCTTAAGTCCACTAAGTATGGTATTTTACAAGCACAAGCACGATGACTTACAACACTCGACTCGACTCGCTTCAACCCCCGATGCGTCTTCCTGTACCGACCTCCGCTTAGTTGACAATATCGAACTGCACTTGAACCTTGGAATCCACCAATGAGGAACAAGGAAGCAATCGTCAACCACACATAGTGCCTTTCACCATGTGAGAATGCCGTAGCCAAAAATGAACTTCTTCTTTATGGGATGTAGAAGGAAACCCAACTGAACTCTTCAATAGGTAAAGTAAAACCCGGTGCCAAACACTCCAAGCAAGATGTATATATATTGAAACTTGGAATAAACAATATGGGTGAAACACAAGAGTGTTTAATGAATTTTTCTTAAAAAATAGACACTAAAAAACATGAAATTTTTCTTGGAAAATTGAACTCTCAAAACTCTCTCTAGGAGATGGAATATTATGAAAAAGTTGGTTTTCCAAAGTTGGTTCCCGCACTTGTTAAGTCTGTCAAAAGTTAGTGGGGAAAGGAAGTGGAGAAAGTTGAAAAAATGCTCAAAAACTGCCAATTTAATTTCCTGCCGAAAATATCATTCGAACGAGATTTTGTTCGAATGAAGTCTCGTTCAAACGACCCTTCTAATGAAGTTCCAATGGCCAATGGGGAAATCTCATTGGCAAACTCGTTCGAACGACATTCTCGTTCGAATGACAAACTCGTTCGAACGACAATATCGAACGAAATGCCAGAAAGCTGAAAATTCTAATTTTAACCCAAAAACTTTATTTTAAAGTTTTAATGAAACTTTCTGAAAACAAACAACAGTTTAAAATAAACTTACACCCATATAAATATTGTTCCAAGCTCCTATATATATATATATATATTAAAATGCATTAATACCTTAGGAGCAATGGAACCATGTTGATGACGTAGAAACAAGGCACAATACATACGGCATTTGATGAAGCTTTAATATCTTGGCCGCTACGTCGTCAACTACCCCGTCATAGGCTTGAATGGATACAATTAAGAACTATCCTAGGACATAAACATTTTTGTCCAAAATTGAGCCAAAACTACATTAAGACTCAATCGGATAATTGTGTCCTTATAAATATCCCCCTTTGGCTATTTCGGGACAAAAACCAAACAAAAATCCTAAAGGGCCGTCAAGCTCTACTAGACATAAAACATCCCACCAAAACATGACTCAAGACCCAAGGATCACACTCATTGCCAATGATGAAAGTTACCACTTAGAAGATTTCCTGCACACTTAAGCAAACTATCAAACGCATAGGGAATATTGATATATTTAATGCAATTAAAGTAAGTTGCACCCCCTAAATTAATTCTCCCTTTTATCAAACAAATGACCCACTTAGAAAGAAGTCTCCCCCTAATATAGATCTCCCTAAACTAAGATACGATTAAAATAGGATTAGATACCATTTCTCCCCCTATCATTCTCCCCCTTTTTGTTCAGGAATAGACAAAGAATAAAACTAATTTAAACATGATGCATAAGGTGATAAGAACATGAAAGCATATAGACAACAAAAGAATAACTAATCCAACAAATAATAACCAATACCAACTAAGATGCAGAAAATAATACCCAGATGATACATAAAGTATTAAGCATGTGATATCAACAAAGAATGCAACAAGTTAGATACCAATTATAAATTAAAGCATAGATGGACTAGAAATCGAGGCAAAGAGAGAAAAATAAGCTTTTTACACTCGTATGGAAAAAATGTGTCATATGGAAACGGAAATGTTGGGGTGTGAACTAGTAACAATTAAATTCAGACCAAATCACTTAAAACATGTTCACGGGGTTCTCAATTGATTTCAAACTTCATCACATTTGAATATAACCTCATGTGACAGTATAAATTGAACTCAATGAACAAACATACACAATGCATACAAGCCTAGAATGTTGATGATTCTACAAACCAATAGAATCATGACATTGAAAGTACAACTAGGATAAACGGACATTGTGCAAACCGCTGATATACCATCCAATCTCCCTCAATAAGCATATATTTTTGAATGAATATATCAATTAAACATAGGGCTTGGCAATTATTTTTCTTTTTAATGCCATATTCTATTTTTAGGCCTTTGGACCACGTATTTATTTTAGGTCCATTCCAAACGGTGGCTTACTATTTGTAAAGGATAATAAATCCTTTCGGAGCCCTTCCACGTTCACATATAAATATTTTTTTTTATATCTCACAAATTTCACGTGCAACGGATTTTGACATGCATTAGTCCTCATAGGTCACAAATATATAGATGACTAGATTGGTAGGAGAACACCTCACAAAGCTCAAATATACATATGAAGTTAAATTTCAAAAGAGCTCATGCATGTGTGAATAGAGGCATATAAAAATAGAATCCATTTTAGCAACACAAAATCCAACTACTCCATGTAAGCATGGTAGATTTACAATCTAAACCAAAAGTTCTAGCCACATGGGAGTGAAAAAGATGGGATTCAAACACAAGTATATGCCAAATAGAGAGTGTCAAACTAAAATACACAAAAAAAAATCTTTTATAGTTTTTGAAAAAGTTCAACCAAAAATAAAAATATGTACTCAAAAGACAAACAAAACTCATTTGAATTTTTCATTAAGCTTGAATTACCAAGAGATAAAACCCAAATGATAAACAAAAATCTTTTTGTATTTTTCATTTAGTGCAAACTAAAATGAAGGAAGTATAATACAAAAGATAAACAAAGGTCATAATTCTAGCATGTGATTAAGCATGAAGCATAGACTAGAAAATGCCGAAAAAAGCATACATTTAGCATGATAATATAGCATGGAGCACAAAAGCTAAAGTATGCAAATAAAACTAACACATTCAACCTTTAGATTTTTCAAGGGAGGAAGCATGTGAAAGTAAATGAGAATAAAAAACCCTATCTTGTAAAGCTCCCAAGTCGGATCTCCTAACCCAAACTAATGACGAATGACAATCTCGGGGTGTAGGAATCTTGGCTACCTTGGTTGCCTTACGTTGGTATTTTCTAGGACCTAGTTTAAGATAAAAAAAGAAGTTCTTAAGATGACCTTTTCTACCACAATGTGAACACCTAAAGTCACGGCAAAAAGATTTACCTAAGGAGTGATCTATAAAGGTTTTCTTAGGCGATTCTTCTAAAACTTTGGTTTTGGCTTTATGAATTGATTCATTACAAGTATCGAAGCCTAAACCACACGTGTCATTTTTAATTTGGGCCGTTCCTAATATTTTATCTAATTTCTCTGAACGACATTCCAAATTAAATTTGACTTTACTAGAGTATTTTAATTTATTTTCTAGTTCTAAAATTCTAGACTCTAGTAAAAGCTTTCTCTCTTCAAACTCGAGAAGCTCCTTTTTCAAGGATTCCATTAAACGTCTAAGGCTATCTCTCTCGCCTTCTACATATTCAAGCTTCTCTCGAAGAGATCTCTCTCGTGTCCTAAGGTCTTCCACTAACGCACTATCATCAATGACCTTGACACGCTCTTTTAAACAAGCTTCTAACTTCAAATTTGCTCTTTTTAATTTAATAGATTCTTCATATAATTTTTGAAAAGCATTTTGAAGTTCACTCACATTAACCTCATCTTCATTTTCACACTCTCTCTCTTCTTCACTCTCACTACCATCAAAAGTAAGGGAATCATAAACTTTGACCTTAGAAGTGTCATGTGTTATCTTCATGAGAAGATTCATTATCGATGCTCACATGACTAGCCATAAAAGCCACAAAGTTGGGCATAGTGGGGGAATCGGGTCCCTCTTCCTTATCACTATCACTAAGGGTTGCATTATATGAAATAGGTTGCTTACCCTCTCTCCTTAGTTTAGTGGGTCACTCAAAAGCCCTATGGCCATACCCTTCACAACCAAAACACCTATTTGACTCGTCCCTATTTAAATTTTCTTTAGAAGTTTTAGGGATCTTTTTGGCTTTGTCATGTTTAGACGTTTCAAATTACTTAAAATCATTTTTAAATTTATCTTTGTTAAATTTAAGAAATTTTTGAAATTTCCTAGCAAACAAGGCCATATCTTCTGAGTCACTATCACTTTCACACTCTACTACTTATTTTTCCTCTTTTCGGGCTTTTAAAGCAACGCCCTTTTCTATTTTCTTTTCAGTTTTAGAGGGAAACATGCCCAGTTCATAGGTTTGTAAATCACCTACGAGCTCTTCTAATTTAGTAGAGGCTAAAGTTGGTAAAGAATTTAAAACGGTCACTTTTGGAATAAATCTATCAGGTAGGGACCTTAAAATTTTCTTTACTACTCGGTTGTCAGGTATTTTCTCTCCCAAATTAAAAGATGAATTAACAATATCGAAAAGTCTAGCATAAAATTCATCAAAAGTTTCTTTTTCATTCATTTTGATGGTTTCAAATTGAGTGGTGAGGTTTTGGAGTTTTGAAGCTTTAACGACACCAGTACCTTCATGAGGGAGTTGTAAAATATCCCAAGCTTAGTTAGTGGTTTCACACGTCATAATGCATTGGAATTCATCCGGTGTGACCACGCTAAACAAGGCATTTGAACCTTGCGAATTAAAATTAGAAAGTTTAAATTCATTCTCACTCCATCTATCGGCGGGTTTGGGAACACGCTCATTATCTACTATATGTGTAGGTGGGGACCACCCATTAACGACAGACAACCAAACTCTCTCGTCGATATATTTATGGGGAAAATTCCATCTTAGTCAAAAATATTTAGAGGATCTTAACGAAGTAATTTATCATTTTGTCTCTGATACCAATTTAAAAAGGCGATAGGACCCCGAATTTTTAAATCTTATTACAAAAATCAATTTCCTTTTAAAGATAGATGCGGAAGCGTCATAGATATGCGAAGGGGAGATGGTTCAACACAAACACAAAACAACAAATTTTAATTTATCTTTTAAAATTAAAATTAAACCAAGTGAAATAAGATTAAATCCACATATATTTTAATTTCACTTAAACCAATTTAACCCAAGTCCTAGAAATTTACCTAAGTCATATTTTCAATATTACCAAATTAGGCCAAACCAACTTTAACAATTTAAGTGACGACTTGAATTAAATTAACATAAACATTACCCAATTCATTTTTGCACCAAATTAAACAAGTAGTGATATAAACCAAATTTTATCTTGAATTACCTAAGCATGCATCTAATGTCAATAATGCGAAGGATAAAATAAACAATAAATCACTACGCCGCGATGTACGAGGAAAAACCCACAAGGGGAAAAAACCTCGAACGGACCTAGCCTTAAGTCCACAAAGTATGGTATTTTACAAGTACAAGCAAGATGACTTACATCACTCGACTCGACTCACTTAAAGCCCTGACGCGTCTTCTTATACCGACCTCTGCTTAGTTGACAATTAGGGACTCCACCGGAACCTTGGAATCCACCAATGAGTAACTAGCAAGTAACCGTCAACCACACAGTGCCTTTCACCATGTGAGAATGCCGTAGCCAAAAATGAACTTCTTCATTATGGGATGTAGAAGGAAACCCGGTACCAAACACTCCAAGCAAGATGCATATATATTGAAACTTGGAATAAACAATATGGGTTAAAACAAGAGTGTTTAATGATTTTTTCTTAAAAAATAGACACTCAAAAACAAGAACTTTTTCTTGTAAAATTAAACTCTCAAAACTCTCTCTAGGAGATGGAATATTATGAAAAAGTTGGTTTCCAAAGTTGGTTCCCGGACCTGTTAAGTCTGTCAAAAGTTAGTGGGGAGAGGAAGTGGAGAAAGTGGAAAAACTGCTCAAAAATTGTCAATTTAATTTTTCGCCGGAAATCTGGTTCGAACGAGATTTCGTTCGAACGAAGTCTCATTCGAGCAACCCTTCTAACAAAGTTCCAGTGGCCAATGGGGAAATCTCATTGGAAAACTCGATGGAACGACATTCTCGTTCGAATGACAAACTTATTCGAATGACAATATCGAACGAAATGCCAAAAAGCTGAAAATTCAAATTTTTGCCTAGAAACTTTATTTTAAAGTTTTAATGAAACTTTCTCAAAACAAACAACAGTTTAAAATAAACTTACACCCATATAAATATTATTCCAAGTTCTTATATATGTATTAAAATGCATACCTCAGGAGCAATGGAACCATGTTGATGACGTAGAAATGAGGCACAATACATACGACATTTGATGAAACTTTAATATATTGGCCGCTACGTCTTCAACTACCCCGTCATAGGATTGGATGGATACACTTAAGAAATATCCTATGACATAAACATTTTTGTCCGTAATTGAGCCAAAACTACATTAAGACTCAATCAGAGAATTGTGTCCTTAGAATATATATCATATTTGTATTTCATACTTGTGTCTTATATAACACATATTATCATTTAATCATTAACGATCAATATCTTGATAACACATATCATATTTTTAATTATTATTTTATGAACACTCATATAGATGACCTCACTCTGTCTCTTCCTTAATGCGAGTCAAGCGATTGCGATCTCCACTTATATATGCACCCACACACCCCTCATGGAAAAATTAAGGAGAATAGTAACATAAGCCCATAGAGGCCGAACGGGCGGAATGGGTGCCTAACACCTTTCCATTTTGTAACTTAGCCCTCGATCCTCTAATCTAATTAGTTTCCCAAGCATCAGTTTGTCTTTGATGTCGTTCTCTCAAGGTGGCACCACGCTCTTTTGTCTGTTTTGTGCAAAATAGGATGGTGACTCTATCTCTTTGCATCACCCCACATTGACGACAACCGAAGCATTCCTTGAAAGGGAATGAGACCTCTCTCTCTCCCTCACTAGCTCGAGTGCCGACTCTCAGAGATGGAAAAGGAGAAAAGACCCAGGGAGGTATGGCCACATCGATCATTTAGAGTCTTTGGTACTTGGAATCATAAAATTTGCCACCCTTAGATCCTTTTGGGTAACTTACAAGTAGGCATACATCCTTCCTCAATTCTAACTTCGATGGATCCTTTTTCAACACACATACTAGGCAACCCTAGATCTAAACATGTATTAGACTGGGGTTCTTCCCAGTCCACAGTTCCATGGGAGTCGTTGAGACTAATTTAGAAGGAACTAAGTATAGTTAGTATATGCCCGTCTCTAATGGAAACCCCCAAAAGGAATCTGACAGATACGAATAGGTCATTATGGATCTAACCACGTCCAAAAGATTCACGTTTCTCCTTTTCCCCACACTATTTTTTTGTGGGGTGCCTTGGGCAGACAATTAGGATGAAATCCAAATCTCTAATAAGTGATTCCTAAACTCTCCTAAAAAGTACTCTTCACCATGATCAAATCGTAGAGTATGGATTATTTTACTAAGCCTATGCTTCACCTCCACCTTATACACTTTGAATTTATTAAAGGCTTCAGACTTGTGGTGTATAAGGTTAACATACCCAAACCTCGAGTCGTCTGTTAGAGTAGTAGAATAAAATCATGCTTTATGTAATCGTTTTGGTTATGGATTTATTCTTTTAATAAAATTATTTTTTGCATGTTTTTATAAGAATCATGTATGCGCATAATGTTTGCATTATTTTATATATTACTAGTGTCTTTTATTCTACTTAGTAGGTGATCTGGTGTGTAGAGTATGACTTATACAGAGAGGATTAGATCACCAGTTCTTGCGAAGTATAAGTCTTATCGTTCACATTCTTAGATGAATATGGACACACCATCGACAGGGTTGTAGCACAATGTTTTAGTATGTATATCTTGATTATAGGAAATGGTACAATTTCAACTTATTATGATAGTGCACTTTACATGCAATACCACCTTGAGATCGTTCTCTTTATACTGATTTTATAAGAAAATTTACACCTCATGATTATTTTGTTTACTTAACGCTTTGATGGACACATGGACTAGTTATTTTTTGGTTTGACTTATAAGGTGAGATTCATCATTGGATCAATAATCTTGATAGATTGGGTAAATAATATATGGTGAAAGTCTTTTATGAATGAAATCCACATCTCAGTGTAGAGATTGGTTATAACCCCTTTAGATGCTTATAAGTTTTGCATATGTCAAACCCTGTAGGTTGATTATGTTAATCACGCGCTACAAATAAGTTAAGCAGTATCGATCAAGGACTTAAAGAAGTCAATCAAATGAAGTTTTAATAATTTATTTTATTAAGATGTATTTGTAACCTTAACTGTGTAGAATTAATTAATTAATAATAAGGACCACGAAATATAAATTTGGATTAATGAGTGGATTTGCAATTATAATTATTTAATGGTATTAAGTAATTAACGGAGTGGGATTAGAATTCAAGTTGGATTAGGTTTCTCTAGGACCATTAGAGGCCACGTCCTTATCTCTCCTTAGGGTCCCTACCATAGCCTATATATACACTAAGGCTTAATTTTCGTTGGGCAAGTTTTCATTCTTGCAACTCTAAAACCTATAAATCAGATTTGAGATAAAGAGAGACAAATGACAGAGGAAAAGTGAGCATAAGGTGACTAGAAAGGAAAATCCCACACTTTATTTATGATAGCTCATACTGGGAATATGATAGAAGATTATGATCTACATTAAGTGCGTGGTCTCGATTAATCATCATCAAATAATGGTCTTACTGAGACGAGATCAAACCAAAGAGATCTCGAAGGTAAACCTTAATTCTTCTTTGTATGGTTTTACATTTGGGTAATTTTTGTACAGTTCGATTCATATGTATGATCAACAGACATTGAGGCAGTCGCTCCAACAATTGGTATCAAAGCCTTGTTGATATTGTAAGAACATTTTTCTAACATTGTCCATAACATAACTTTAGACTAGTTTGCTGTCCCATTATAAATTTTCTATTACCATCAAGACGAATCGAACTCAAGCATCTCCAAATTTGAAGACTTCCTGACATCCTATAAAGGTATAAAATAATTTAGAGTTTAAATTAATTTTTGGGATGTTTATTTTTACCAAAAATGAACAAGAGTTTTTTTTTATTTTGGAAAGAAAATATATTAAATTTAACTCTCGTTCAAATGATATTAACATCTCGTTCATACGAGATCACATGTCGTTTGAAGGTCGTTCAATGTGTTTTTCAAACGAGGTTCAAATGAGGGCTTACCGTCTAAGTTTTTTTGGATTTCATAACAAGCGAGATCGTTCTCGTTTGAATGATATGACCATCTCGTCAAAACGACATTACATTATCATTCGAATGCTGTCTCCACCTTGAATTTTATGAACGTCCTATAAATAACTATTTCGGGTTCAGTTTTTTTAAGACTCTTGCCAGATTTATCTCTGCATAAATTTTGTGAAAGTTCTTCACTTTTTGTGTTGCAAGAATTCTTTTTAATTCACAATAAACATCCTTGAATATTGTTCTTGTGAATTTGTTTAAACCTTAGAGAGTTTAGTAACTTGCATACACACTTATGGACAAGGCATCTCCATGGCTGACTTGTGATACCCGAGGGAACTCACTGCTGCAGACAAAGGCTGTGGCTAAAGAGGGAGGACTGTGATGTTATGATTATTATAAGGATCATAGTTGTTCTTTAGATATTTACGAAGATTAGTACGTTATACTTGTGGCAGTTATCAAGTAGTATTGTAAGTCGAATGTCTTGTAATATTTCTAAAGTGATGAAAAAAGGTTTTACCCGAAAGTTTTTTTTCTTCTTAATTTGGCTTTGTTGAGTTCTTGGTTTGAATTTATCTGTTTTATCACATTCATGTATGTTTTGGATAAAAAATTAAATTAATTGCGCACTCTCAAATTAGGATTTTTGTTGAGCATATTTTTTTTCGCATGCTCATAGTGGTATTACTGCCTTCCACTCTCTCTAAGTGGCGTCAGAGCATTTGTACCATCGTTTTTACAAATTGGTATCAGAGCAGATTGCACTAATTTATTGTGTTACATTCGTGTTTAGTTATTTTGGATGATTTTGTTTTTTCTCGATGGATTCTCAGAGTTATGATGACTTAGATCATTTGAATTTGAAGTTTGCTAAAATAATTGAGATGTTTAAAAAAGAAAATTTCCGTTTTAAATCCGCTACGGATCTTTTGCAAATTGTTCAAAATCAAAGAGATTTCATTCATGAGAAACTTGTGGACATGTACCGTGATTTTAGAAAATTATAATTGTCTAAGAAACAGAGTGACGATAGATTTTGATGTTTAGAAAAAGAATTAAACAACTTTAAAAAATTTAGGATTAATGATTTTAAAGCAAGTGAGAAGACTCTTAGGGATAATTTTTCTTTCATCGAGGGGGAGTGAGATAACCTTCTAGGAATGATTGATAATATGAAGAAGGAGTAACTAAAATTGGAAAAGTCAAATTCTTTGCTTTAGTCTTAAATTTTGAAGTGGAATGATGATTTAAAAGACTCGAGTAGTTTTGAAAGTGATGGTAATGGCTCACATATTTCTAATGCTCTGAGTGTTAAAGCTAAGACCATAGTTTATTTTAGAGGGTCAACGGCATCCAAGGATGTTAGAAAAGGTCAAACCATAGGTAACATTCCTCCCGTTTACAAAAGTTTGCATTATGGTAGAAAAGGTCACCTTAGGCATTTTTATTATGATCTTGGAAGAGGTCCTAGGAATTTTAAGTCTAGTGTTCCTTTGGTTCCCGAAATTCGACGCATTAAGTATACATCTATTTAGGTTAGGAGATCCGTTTTGAAGGAGCTAGATGTTAGACTTATTGATTCTCACATGCTTGCACATGATTCTTCTCTTGCTATATTTTATAGATGGTTGCTTGCATGATTTTTTTTCATACTCTAGTTGCGCTACATGATATATGTTTGCTAGTCTTATGACATGTGTGTCTTTTATATTATATTTTTCTTCTATTGAATCATATTTAAAAAATGCAAAAATATTTTATTTTGGTAAAAATTTTTGAAAAATGCAAAAATATTTTTGGTTTTTGGGTATTTTAATTTTACACATTTAAGTGTGGCATATTGGTGTGTTTGAGTCCAATTTACTCCGCAATTTCAATGTGGCTAGGACATTTGGTGATGACTTTAGATGCTTAGATTAATCTTAATCATGTTTATGGAGTTATTTCGAACTTGATTTTCTTTACATATTCGACTTTGTATATGCCTCCGCACACGCATGCACGAGCTTATTGGATTTTGACTTCACTATATATATTAGAGCTTGGTGAGATGTTCTCCCATCAATTTTGTCAACTACATGTTTATGTGACTATAGGAGGTTTCTGCATGTAAGAACCGTTGCCCGTGAGAGATTTTGTTTAGTATTAAAAAAATATGAGTGAACACGGGAAAGGACCTAAAGAGACGGATTGACCCGTTGTGAAAGTCACCGTCTAAAAAGAGATCACCAAAAAGTTAAGGCAATAAAAATAGAAAATTTGCTAAAATAGTTTAGTTTGCTTGATCATTCAAAAGAAATCACTTCAAAAGAAAAGAAAAGAATCGAAAATATGATATATGTTTATCTTTTGAGGGAGTTTAGTTAAAGATCAACGAATTTGCACAATGATTCCTAGTTATGCTTATTTTGTCATGATGCTATTGATTTATAGAATCATATATATTCTAGGCTTGTGTGCATCGTGCTTGTTTTGTTCATTAAGTTCAACTTTATTTATCATTTGATGCTAAAGCTTAGTTCGATAAAGTTTTGTGGTCAATTAGAACTTCTTGAATATATTTGAGTGTTTGGGTTATAACTCATTTGTGTCTGAGTTCATACCCATTCATTCCATTGTGACACCCCGCCTAATTAATCCCGAATGATTAGTCCAAAATCAAGTTAGAAAAGGTTTCTCAGTTGGTCCATTCTTAGCATCACTGTCGTCTTTTTAATTACTAACCACCTAAGTGAGAAAAGTAGACTGGTGCCAATTTTTATCTTTCAATTAATTAAATAAAACTCATGCAGAACATAAAATAATACACAATCACAGTTAACTAAAATAACCATCCACAAATAAAATACCTAGCCGCATAAACCATCGGTCCAAATATCCAATACAAGTAAAGATAAGAAGAAAATCTCAACAAGTCTAATACTCATAAATGAACTGTGAGCGACAAGCTCAGATAACTACTAGAGAGTCTCTACACGAATGAAAGAAGGAGGCGTCTATCAAAAACCCCGCAACATCCCACATGTGCTGTAGCAAAGGATACTTGGAATAGAGTCAAGTCTGGCATCCCTGTGGCTGGACACCTAAAAGGTTTTTTTTTAAAAAATTTATAGCAAGGGTTAGTACCCAAAAACATTCGAAAACATTTAACAAATGATTAACTTGCAGTAATAAATAAATATGCATGCTCTTCATATTTTAGTTAGTGCCTCGCTCTCTTGAGGACTTCCTCACCCCTCCTCTAATGTGCATTATTAACGCTTCCATTTAATTTACTAGGTCCTACGCTCCTAACCCAATACTTATTTTAACCCTTGAAATTCACCTACTCTAACCGAGTATGCCTTAATTCATGATTTTTAAGTTATTATAAACGTCAAACTTAATTAAATAATTATCCTTTTTAATTTCATATAACATTCACACCTGTTATGCACATAATACATTTTACACTATGTATTAATCATCCCATATATAATTATTTACTTAATTATATATTTAATCATATTACAGTATTCACAAACATACTGAAATAACATTGAATACAAATTTTCGACCGAGTAAAAATACTCACAAAATATAAATTTTTCCAAGTGCTATCCCAGTAGGTGTATTCACATAACCTAGTTATCCAAGTTAGATTTGCTCACTAACTTAGTTTAACATACGAATTGGAGGCGGTCATATTCCTTCCCTGAAAGTGAGATGCCCCTCACCCATATAACGGACGCTATGACCTGGGATTATACTCGCCCTAATCCTCAAGCTAGGGGATTCATCCACTATGCGCAACCTCCGCCTATAGCACTAGAGTATATACTAATAATATTCAATCACTGATATTAATGCACACACACACACACACACACACACACTATATATATATATATACTGTCACACTCCGTATATATATATATATATATATATATATATATATAAATATAAAATGTCCCGGCTACACCATGTACAAAATTCGTAACATAAGCCTATTTAATTTATTAAGAGTTTATGGTTCAACTCTCATTATTAATTAATTCTCACATTAATTAATTAAGTCACCTTTGGTGTCGCCCCCACCTTAAAATTCGACTTACTCTCTGTGACACCCCGACTAATTAAATACCGGGTAGCTACTCCTTTATTAAATTAATACAAAATGCCAAGTTGGTCCAGTTAATATCATCACTGTCGAAAACATTTTAATGATTACTAACCACCTAGTATTTAAAAGTGAGTTGCCAAATTTTAAGTTAACTCTGATTAACATGCAATAAAAGGAATAATGATAGAATAACAACATTCACCATAACGAAACAATAGAATAACCAACAACATAATAAGTCCGAAGGAAAACTCCTCACCACAATCCCACAACTGAAATAAGTAAAACAATGTATCCTGAATTAATTACATGCCAAAAGTCTGAAAATCTGAAATAAATGAAATGTCTCAAAAAGAAATGGGCGACATGCCCTACAACTGATAAATGATGAATATGGAGTCAAGATAGATGAAGCGTCTACAAGCAAAGTCCTGAAACTTCCACAAACAACTACAACTCGTCACCTGAATGAAAGTCCTAAGCATGGTGTCCTTGTGGCTGGGCATCTAAAATGGTTTTTACAAAAATAGATTTGAAAGCAAATGGGTCAGAGCCCGAAAGTGGAAATCATTTTAAAAACAACAAGTGTTTTAATAACATTAAAACATTAAATGCAAAATACATGTTAGGACGTGCACTCACATGAAATTCTCACCTCTCGACTACATGTGCACTCCTAACGTACCGTACCCATCTAAATAACATACATATCTAACCAAACCGTAATAAGTTCTACCCCTTACTACTCGATTCCCATAATACATTCTAGTGATATCAATTAAATAGAGGGCTTTACTTAAACTCAGATTCTCAATTAGTAATACAATTCACTATCGGTTAACCCGTTATGTTTTCTCAAAACATTACCATAAGTATATTCACAATACCAACATGAAAGTTCTCATTAATTAAGTGTATATTATTCACGTCATAAATATACAATACAAGCACCCCGAGACTAAGTTGCGATGCACACATATTCTGCTATCCATCCCAGTACATCACGTACATAAGGATCACGCATTCCGAATCTCTCAGGAATTGTTCTCAGATAACAACAATCACAAACAATGGAGGCGAACACAGTCACATCACATGGGTCACGCACATACCTACGCTCCCATGATCAGCAGACTTATTAACATCCCAATAAGTCCTTCTCTGACCTATGTTCATCGAGGTACCAATCTAAATCCGGGCAACACAAGGATTAGAGGGCCCTAAGCGAACGTAAACCTCCCGTGATAGCAAGTATGGTAGGTATGTCATACACAAAATCATATACATGTACTAAGTAAGCACACATCTTAGTAATCACCATAATTTATTTGTGGTACACTTCTTATTCTCGTACCGACATATAATGCTACACAATTTATATGTTCCCGATTAATATAATTATTTAGGTCGTCATTAGTTCTCGCATTGTAATAGACACTCACGTCCTAATTCATAATTTCCCTTTGGTTCAAACTACACTTCTAGGTTTTACTCCTCATTATATCCCAAATATCCCAAATATATCAATTAATCAACAAGGAAGTGTTATCTCTACATATAAACAAGGTTACGGGACACGCGAAATCAAAACAGGCTAAAAAGCCTAAACTGTCAACTCGTTAGAAGTCTCGTTCGAACGAGGCTGTTCGAATGAGAGTTCATTCGAACGAACTGGGCCTTCTAACGAGAGCTCGTTCGAACGAAAGTCATCGAACGAACATCCCTCTCGTTAGAAGTCAAACTTTCAACTCGTTAGAAGCTCGTTCGAACGAGCTCGTTCGAACGAGCTCGTTCGAATGACCTGGGCAGGTCTTCTAATGAGTGGCCAGATTCGAGCCCAGATTTTCCCTATATCGTTTTTCCAACTTTTCTTCACCTCTAATCTCGTCTAAACATCAATCCAACAATTGTTCATGGGTTCTAATAATTCTTAAACATACTTAGGTCATATACTAACGTATTTTGTGGGATTAATTCATCCTAAATCTCATCCACATATCAAATCTCTACATCTTTTTCCCCAATCTCAAGAACATGAACCCTAGAAATTTAATTCATCCATAAACATAAATAAATCCGTTTTTATGGTATAAAAGATGTATTTTTCTTTGAATAATCATCCCAACATTGTTCTACATGCAATCTCCTCATAAATTTTATAAATCTCTACATCCAATTCAATGGGTTTTTATCATTCTGCAAGAACAATGAAATTTTATAAATTTCCTACGCATGGAAGAAGCATTCTTTGAAAAATATGTAATTAAACCACTTGCCTTATGTGTATCTCTGATTTTGATATCGATCTGATGAATGGTTCTCTCTCTCTCTGCAGAATTCTCCTCTCTTCTCTCTCTACAAGCCTTTTTCTTCAAAGTGACAATAGTGGCTAGGGTTTGCCTTAGGAACTCTTTTGGAACTAATTTCAATAACCTCCGTAGCCCCTTAGGTTATTAGTGGGTTTAGTGGGTAATTGCCAAATCAGATATTAATTCCTAATTTTCGTGAAAAATCCAAAATTACCAAACTACCCTTATACGTTGCCGGTATGGCCTAAAAATGCCCCAGGACTCAAACTAAACCCCCGGCTAGTGTTTTCTGACTATTTTGACCCTTCCGTACGCGTTGGCACACTCAAAACGACCATACGGTTAATAGAAATAAAATTCACTTTTTAATTAAAATAATTATATTCCTAACGCGACTGTCACACGCGTCTCAACAAAATTTCCAAATTGTCGTATATCAATCTCACGACAAATTTCATAATTCAATATTCATATATAGTCATATATACACATTATAATCAAATACCAACTCGCATCTCGTTAGTATTTTAATCCGGATTAATTTCCAATTAATACACATTTAATTCAATTAATCCCATAAATAAATATCACCAAAAATAAGGGGTATTACATTCTCGTAGTCCGAATTAACCTCACTCGAGTCTAAATTCCCGACTCCCGAATTATTTAGCCTTTACCTAAATAAGATTTATCTCTCGGTATTCCTCAACCGTTATCCCCGGACTTGTTCTCTACATCTATATTTAATCCTTTCGAACACCTTCCCAAAAATTCAACCTTAGTGTGTCACACCTAATTTCCCCAAAACCCAACAAATTTAAATTATGATGTCACACTAAGTCGTCTCCAAATTCTAATTAACTTTATTCACCATTAATTAGATTTAAAACCCATGTATAAATTTCTCACCAAATTAATTCATGGAAAAAGATTAAATTAAATTTTCTTCATATAAAAGAAAACTAGGCGAACTGTCAAAATCTGCCGACCATCGATCGATCGACCCCAGACCTTCGATCGATCGATCGAGCAGGCCTTCGTCTTCTTCGCGAAGACAGATTCTGCCATGGACGAGTTTCCTAAAACCCCAACTCCTTCTATCAGCAATCTCAAGCCTTCTTAATAATAATACATGTTAGGAACCTCCAGAATGTCCTCCAACGTTATTAATTCGTCCATTAACTACAATTTCTGAATTTGGGAAAATATTCATCTTTAATTCCTTACCCATTTACACCCCAAATCCCTTCACCAAATTCTTTTATAATTATCCAGATATCATCCTACCAGATGTGTATCAATTTATAATATCAGATTTCTACAAGAATCCTCATTCAAATTCATAAATCAAATTATTATTTTCAAAACCTCATTTTATGCCATGAACACCCAAAACGAATTTTGATCAAACACATCACATGAATATGAATTGAAAAACAGATTCAATACTATTTCAAGTTATCCACTTGCATTAGGTTTCGTAGTGTCTGATTCGGAGATGAATTCCAAGGTTGAAGATGATCCTTTTTGGCTCTCTAGTGATCCCCAAACTTCCTTTAACTGCTATTAGGGTTCCTTAATACACTTAGACTTTTTCTAAAACTCTATTAGCCATTTCCTTTCTTCTCTTAACTTAACAATTAATCTAAATCCCGTTTTTTTGCCTAATGGGCCAAGCCCAAATGACCCAATTTCCCCCGTGTGGCCCCGGCTATGTCTAAAAATGCCCCGTGACCCGTTTACTACCCCGGGTACACTTTTTCGACTATCTCGGTCCATCCGGAATCGTACACTCAGAATTGGCATCCGAATTAATTTATAAAAATACTTATCCCCCACCCCTTTAGTCTATACCGGCTCCCAGTTGAGATAAGTGCATACCCTGTCAGTAATACTCGAAATGACTTAAATAAATGATTACTATTCACATAGTAAATGAATTTCCGTAAATATTAACCATTAACTCCCCGATTAATATTTTAAAAAAATTTCCCTAATTAACTCAATTAAAATTACGACTCACAAGTAATTTTCAAATCCCGAATTAATTACATATTTAATGCATGAAAAAATGCGGGGAGTTACATCCATCCCGCATGTTTAGACATATTAATTCTATACTAGTGTGTAAAGATTATGTATTTTGGGTCATGTTTTGTGGCCGTTTATACCTATGTATGTGTGGCAAATTTTCTTTGATATAAAGTTTTCATATAAATATGTGGTATTGTATGTTGTATTTGTGAAATTTATTATTTTTTGGAAAAATTAAAAATTCTCAAAAATAGTTGGTTGTGTTTGTCTTTAAGATGATCATTACACATCTTGATTTATATCTTTTTGTGATGATATCTTATCTTCTACGTAATGCCTTGTATTTCATGCATATGTTTTTTACTTCTGTCTATTTTGGATAAAAACAAAGGAGGAGAGCAAATTAAAAATAAGTCTTGATGAGTTTCACTTATGGGGGCGAATTTATTTATGTGTTTTATCTTATTTTAAACTTGATGCGTCATGAGGTATATTTCTTGTTTCATGTGTGTAAGTTTCCCATTTACACAATTACGGGAAGAGGAATAAGTTTGAAGACAAAGAGACTCATGTCATTCTGTTCTAGGCCTAGTAAGGGTGTTAGGATTTTTTTCATAGGAGATTTTTTATTTTAATCTGGGTTCAGTTATATTTATTTGTTTTGTACCAGAATAGCCAAAGGGGGTGATTTGTAAGAACAAATTTTCTAACATTGTTCATAGCAAAGTTTTAGACTAGTTTGGCATATCTAGTTACAAATCTTCACGCACCGTCAAAACGAAGCGAACTCAAGCATCTCCAAATTTGAAGACTTCTCGACATCTCGTAGAGGTATAAAATAATTTAGAGTTTAAATTAATTTACTAAATAAATTTTTGGGATGTTTATTTTTTCCAAAAACGGATATTTTTTTATTTTGGAAAAAAAATATATTTTATTTTTAACTCTCGTTCAAATGAGATTGACATCTCGTTCAAACGAGATTACATGTCGTTTGAAGGTCATTTAATGTGTTTTTCAAACGTGGTTGAAATGAGGGCTTACTGTCTAAGTTTTTTTCGGAAGCCATTACAAGCGAGATCATTCTTATTCGAACGACATCACCATCTCGGTAGAATGACATTTCATTATCATTAGAATGATGTCTCCGCCTCGAATTTTGTGAACGTCCTATAAATACCTGTTTCGTGTTCAGGTTTTTTAAGACTCTTGCCAAATTCATTTCTGCATAACTTTTTCTTGCAAAAATACTTTTTAATTCATAACAAACATCCTTGAATATTGTTCTTGTGAATTTGTTTAAACCCTAAAGAGTTTAGTATCTTGCACACACCTTTGTAGAGAAGGTATCTCCATGGCTGACTTATGATACCTGAGGGGACTCACTGCTGAAGACAAAGGGTGAGGATGAAGATGGAGAACTACGGTCTTGTGATTCTTGTGAGGATCAGTTGTTCTTTAGATATTTACGAATATTAGCGCATTATACTTGTGGCGGTTATCAAGTAGTATTGTAAGTCGATTATCATGTAATATTTCTAAAGTGTTGAAAAAAGGTTTTACCCAAAAGGGATTTTTCTCTTAATTTGTCTTTGTTGAATTCTTGGTTTGAATTTATCTGTTTTATCGCATGGATGTATGTTTAGGATAAAAAGATGAAATTAATTACACACTCTCAAATTGGGATTTTTTTAGCATATTTGTTTCCTCATACTCATAGCGGTATTAGTGTATTCCACTCTCTAAGTGATGTCAGAACATTCGTACCATAACTTTTACAGTTACCACATATAACTTGAACTCATCCATATTGTCCAATTAAAACAATCATACATGTGCATGGATGTTGTGTATAATGTAGATATGTGCTAAATTTTATTTTGTAGTGATCTAGTCCCACTATTATGGTCATGCATCTTCATGTATTTTTATTTATGTTTTATCAGATTGGATCCCACGATGGTTTATTCGTGGTTATTTTTTCACATTGGATGACTGCAATATTGAAGTAACATGTGAAATTCCTACTGGAAGGCATATGAACTATGTTGTTTTATTATATTTTATAGTATTATTCATGTAGAATGTGAACTCCTTCATAGAGGCATATGACCTATGTAAATATGTTGTTGTTTGATAGTGGTCGGAGGCTATTGTTGTCACATAAATAAGTTTAGCCAATGTAAAATGGTGCATGGTTTGGGGGGGTGTTACCCCTCGACCCCTGCGAGGATGGCCTCCCTCAACCCCTCCACCCATCCCAGCGTAATGACAACATGAATTTTTGGTTTCAAGACGAACTGATTGATATTGTCATAAAGAGGACTCTTGTCTACGACAGAGTTGCATATTGACAATAATAATCGGGAATTCTTGTTTATGTTTATTTCCTTATTTATATCTTCATTATTCATATTTTAATTTTTTAATTATTAATATGTTTTAACGGTTCCCATAGAATTATGGACAACATAGATAAATGACTGTACTTAGATCATGTCAAATTAATTAAAATTGGACACACATATCTTTTATGACCCTCACAAAGTTTTTGAAATACTAAGTGGGAGAGGGATTTTTCAAAGAGAAAATCCCATGGTCTCCATCAACGATTTGTAAAGTTTTGTAATTAGTAGGCCTTCCAAAGATTAATATTAATTATTGTACTCATCGATACAAGTTTTCTTATGGGTAATTTTGGATTAATTATTCACATAAGCGCCCCCAAAGTAGTATTCTATGTGATATGGGATAATATAAAATTAGATGGTGGTATACACCTAGACATAAAATAATGATATATTATCTAAAGAGGAATCTTATTATACACTAAACCAAACCGATAGTATTTCAACTCCTGATATGGGTTGTGAACTGTTCAATTGCTTTAGAACCGGAATTTCGATCTCCTGCGATTGAGTCGGACCCAACTCATCATAATTACTACTAAATACAATTGACTAACATTATAAATAATATATTTAAACACATAAATATGAAGTAATCTCAAAAACATGATTCTCAGTTCAAATGATCTAGACAATCCATTTAATGAGAAATAAAATATCATTATCTAGTTTTAAGAATAAAACCCTAACAGGCTTGTCATCCCTTGGTGGTGCCAATACATGTGGATTATCCAAAAACTCTTTAATTGATTGAAATTAACCCTCATGATTCTCTTTTAATTCCAATTCCTCTTGATCTTTCAGCTCTAGAAAAGGAGAAAATATACTAGTTTTACTAACAACATTAGAAATAAATCTTCGAATAAATTAACTTGCCCTAAAAACCTTTGTAATTCTTTTTTAGCTTTAGGTTCCCTACTTTCAATTATAGATTTGGATTTATTTTTATCCACTTGAATCCCTTTTTTGTGCACCAGATATCCTAGGAAATTTCTAATTATTTCAATTGGTAAAGCCTCATTCTTTCAAAAGATTTTTCTAAATGCTCAATATGTTCTGATGCGGTTTTGGATTTTACAATTATATCATTACTGTAACATTGCAAAAAGGTACTAACCATATCATGGAAATCGGTATTCATTACCCTTTGATAGGTATCTCATGCATTCATCAGCCATAAGTTCAATTTACCTATTCGAAGGTTCCAATATTCCCTCGACATCTAAACTTATTTTAATACACATCTTCCCAACAATGCATATTTGGTTATATCCAAAATTGCCATCAATCATGAACATAATATCATGTCCATCAGATCTCATCATCATCATCCTTGCCTTAATCCCATCACATGGGGTAGGCCACATAGATATTCATTTTTCATTATAATCTATTATAAACAATATTATCATTCAAGCTTAATGTATTAAGATCTCTCCTAATAATTTATTCCCATGAAATCTTAGGGAGGCCCCTTTTTCTTTTACCCTCTGTCAAACAATAAATCAACTATAGGCATACAATACTGACCCTTAGGTGTAGTTGCATTTAAAATTTGAAAATCCATGCAAAACCTTAATTTTCCACTTTTTCAATGACAAGAACTATATTAGATAGCCATTAAACATATCGCAAAACTTGAATGAACCCAACCTTTAACAATCTTTCAAACTCTTCTTTTATTTTTATTGTAACCTTTAAGGTCATCTATCGAGGAACTTGCTTCACATGTTTACTCCCTTCTTTAATAGGTAGTTTGTGCTCTACCAAGTTCTTATTTAATACTCACATTTTATTATATTTTTGAGAAAATCAATCTGTATATTTATGCAACAATTATGTGACCAATATTTCAACTTCTTTTCTTAGATTAGCACTTATATAAGTTATTTTTTTCATTTTGCTCAATACATTAGTTGACTTCCACAAATGGATTCATTTTCTCAACCTTAAGTTTTTCATATTCAACATGTTTTTTCTAAAGTTTAAAGTTTTTTGTTTTTCTTTGCCTTCTTCGAAGACATAGTCAACCCAAAGCCCTCTTATCACTAATTATTTTTCTGTCTCAAAATCTCTAGATTTACACAAGAACAATGCCACGATCTTATTTATTTCTTCCATTTCCATGCGGTCTTGATCAATCAAATAACTATTTTTCATCTTTAGATGTCCCATCAGACCAAAAATCATCTCATTCAAATCCTTAGTTGATGTTTCCTTATATATGGCATCTACTTTAACTGGATTAGAATTTTTGTGGTACACTTGAGCTTCAACATAGTTCGAGTTCACATGGAAAGTCGAGGTATCAACGTCCACTTATTTGATATTTCCATATTCTTTTATCAAAAGAAACTTTTGATTTATGGAATAAGGAATGGACTTGTTAGAATGAATCCAATATCTCCGAAATAAAGTATTAAAACCCGATTTTACATCAATTATAAAAAAAAGTTGTTTTGGATTTTTTTAGTTCCAACTTATATATCTATAGGCAAAACCTCCTTAATAGAATTCAAATCTCTCATGAAACCTGAAATTACTATGTGATTATGTGCTAATTTAGCATTCTTTCTTATTCATCTTTGTCAACGTTGAATACGACACTATATTAATAATAAATCCATTATCTATTAGGTATTTATTTATCAAGACTCCATTTATAAAAGTCTCTATGAACAAAGGTTTGATATGATTGGTCATGTCTTGAGTGGGTTCCGTAAAACTATGAGGGAAATCAAGAGACGAGTTAAATATATATAAACAAGCTACCTTTGAACTATTGCTTCATTATTTTATGGCTCTGGGACTTTTAATTCCCATTTTTCTTCAAAAACTTTCTATAATATAAAAGCCATGTTTACTAGTATTTTGTTAGGAAAATTCCAAATTGCATAAATTTTGATGATCTGGTTCTTTTAAAGGCCTAATTGTGTCTATAATAAAAATTTCCTTGGTTGTTTCCCCACATTCAATAGAATACATTTTAGAAGCATCATCTTTATCAACATTCATCGCTCTCTCAAACTCTTGATCTTTTAATGAAACATCCCTCATTAAGATTGCCCCTTTTCCCTTTTGTCCCTATTAAATCTTAGTTTAAGATTTTAAGTGGAGGAAATGTGTTACTCCTATCCATTCAGATGAAACACTTGTGATGCCACTTGACATGCCCTAAACTTCATTTGGATGAACCTTTGTTAAGTATTGGTTATCTTAAACTTAGTTAATCTCTTTTTAGGATTTGACCCTTTCAAAATATACCACATTTGAGGATACACTTGTGGTGGTTTCATAACTTTAGGTTTCTATTCATATTAAAAAAATCATTCATTTGATGTTTGATCTTTGGATCATACATCACAAGCTAGTTAGGTACACCTTGGACCAAAGATGTCCTTTGAGGGATGTTCAAATGCCTTTATGGTGAAGACATGCCGAGGGGAGAAATTTCTCACATAACATGGACGAATGTATTGGAAATTCTTTATGGGATAGGCACTTGGGTTGAATTGGTGATTCTTAAGATAATACTTCTTATATCTAGGGTAAAGAGGCGAATAAACTCCATCTATTGTATGTGAAGCCAAGAAAATGTGATGAACTACGTCTGACTTGCTATTTATCATGGGGACCCTCTTTAGTTGGCCTTGAAACATTATTTGATGGTTAGTGTTAGTTTTATTATGTTATTTTTGTCATTGTTGATGTTCGCCTTTTAAGCCATAGTTTTGAACATTTCGGTGTATTACTCTCCACATGTTATGCAAAAGTGCTTCATTATCTTGAGATTAATTGTCAAATATATAGAGGTTTCAGACTTCAAAACCTTTGCTTCAACATTAGTCTTGACTTTGAATTCAAGATACCCAACATTTCTTGGTAGTTGGGTTGATTGCATGTTGGTTCAAGCCTTTGGGGGTTTTGGGAATATGTTTCCATCAATACCCATAGTTTTTTCCTCTTTCTCTATAATTTAATTTATCATTTCCTTATTAGTTATTTAATTATATATCAAAAAATAAAACATGTATTAGTCGAATTAGACCAAATATTATGCCATTTATAATATTTCTTTCCCTTAATTTTGTTAATAGTTAGCAATTCTAAATCATCAATTAATTTCAATATTTTTTAACATAAAATTTGATAAAAAAATTACATCACCTTTATTCATATTGAAAGATTACTTTTAATCATCTCTTTTGCCTTTTCGACATAGGATTATGTAGTTGTTTCTTTTCGAACCAATTATTAACAAATTATCTGCTAAGTTCATATGATTTTTATAGCATTTACCTCTAAGTTTGGCTATATAATATGTTTTGAGAGAGGAGTTATTTTTCTATTGTTATTCCTTTAGAAGAGCTTCATATCTTTATCCTTTGGACGTTATATCTCTCAGCTCCTTAAATTGTATTGCATTAACTTCTTTTGAAGTTTGCATTCCAAGCCATTTTTGGGTAGCTTATCAAATCTTGACTCTAGGAGCAACATATTACCCTAATTCATAGCACGTTTGAACCTATTTAAGAAATGGATGAATTTATCATCTGACATTTGTCTTAACTTATCCAAATCAATCATCCAAACTTCTGGTTTAGTATGAAAGAGTAATGACTATAAAACATCTTCCATTTTCTATTAATTTTGGACAGGGTTTGGTGGCAAACTTATAAATGAGGTAAATGGTACATCTGTTAAAGACTTTGAATATCTATAAGTTTAAAAACTCATTACTACCTATATTAGAACATTGACTTGTAAACCAAGATACATTTTCCACATTGGGTTGAGTACTATCCGTTGAGAACAATGCAAAAATTGGAAACTTAAATCCTCTAGGTAATTAAATTATATCAATCCATTTATAATATGCCTTTATATACATTGGACTCTAGACCCCGAGACATAGTCCCACAAATGTCATGGTTGAGATGATTTATTCATTTGTTCTGACCATTCTTGGTCATTGCATAATTGGTTATGCTAGAGGTTGATTCACAATTGGTGCTAATGGCTCTACTAGGGTTTGTTATGGTAATTACAGTTGAGATTGTGGAGGTAATGGAAACTGTTGTGTTGTATTTTTAACCCTTCTAAATGGATCATTTAAAAACCTTCTAGGATTTCTCAATCCCTTGAGATTTGTTTTAAACACAAGGTTGTTCGTCATCCTTTGGTTCAAAATTTGTATCATAGGCAAATTGAGGCCTAGGTTTGTCTATCTCTGGGATGGAATGCTCCTCGATTGGGTCTGATAATATCACATGTTGGTAGCCTATAATTCCCTCAGTTATCCCAACAGGAATGACAGAGGTGGTTATATTAACATTCCCTAAGGATCCCATTCATGTACTAAAGATAAGAATGATTTCCCATGCATTTAAACTGTAATATATTGGTAGAGAGCCAACCATTTGATCGCTCATATTAAAATCAGTTGAGGTGAAACTATACGAGTAATTGTTACAAAAGTATTTCGGATCCAATATGTAACCATAGTCACCATCAAATTCATGTTTTGAATTACATTATTAAGGCGATCGCACATAGTGTTCATTAGATCGATAAAATGAATATGCATGTTTGCACTTATTGCAAGCATGACATTTGGATTTCCATCCCTCAAGCTTGGGCCTCATACATTATGGGGTTTTGGTTTTCTGGTCCTATATCTTGACCAATCCTAGTATTTAATGTTTGTGTAGTTATGGTGTATTGGTATGTAGTACCACATTAGCAGTGTTTCTACATTCTTATTATTATTGTTATCTTCACTTCTCCCATTTCTAGCCCCAAAAAATTTAATAGTCAAACACTTATGTCCTACCGGGAATGCCAAAAAATAAGTTATGGATGAATTTAACCATCTAGAGTCAAAAAGTAATTTTATGAGTGTGGCAGACAAGATTTTAAGGTCATGGTAAAGTAATGTTTTTAGCCAAAAATTTATCAGGAAATTTAGCTTTGTTCGAATGCTTTAATAAATAAGGCTTTTTGTGAAATGTTATTGTAACAACCCGAGGTCTTGGAGACGGTGATTTATTTATTTTGGAAGAAATAAATATTATTTTAATTGGAGATTAATTAAATTGGCAATTGAGGTCAAAATTTGGAGTCGGTAGAAAGGGTGTCGAATGGAAATTTTGAGGGTACCATTATTTTCGGAAGGGTCGAGAAAGTCGAAATGACTGTACTTGGGGTCTATTTAGGTTCCGAAATAAATTAGGACCGTTTGACTCGAATTAATGTTACCAAGGCATTTAAAGTGTGTATTATCATTTAAAAATGTGTATCTTAGGAATTAGGGCTTAAAAGCCTACGGGAGAAATAATTCTCCAAAGAGAGAAAGAGAAATAGAAAGAAAGAAAGAGAGAAGAAGAAAGAAGAAGAAAAGGAAGAAGAAAAGAGAGAGAAAGAGGATTTTCTGACCAATACGCGATCTCAAGGCGGATTCAGACCCTACGAAACCGAGGCAAGTGATTAAACTTGCTAAATAATTATTGTGTCTCATTTATTGCATGATTTGTGGATTAAATTGTGGGTGTTAGGTTTAAAATGTCAAAACCTAACTTTTTGTGAAAACCTTAGATTTGTAGTGTATAAATGGATTTAAGGTTAGAAATTAATTGGTATGTATTCTAGGATGAATATTGATGATATATTTGTGATTAGGTTGGATAAAAATGGTTGGAAGATAATTAAAACAAATTTTGGGATTTTTGGCTTACTTAAAAAGTAGCCATTTTCGAGAGTTCTGAAGGGCCGAATTGATTCGGCCTCCTACCGAATCGATTCGAAAATATGCAGGTGCCCAGGTCTGAGTGACCGAATCGATTCGAAACCAAGCCAAATCGATTCGGCCTGAGACAGAGTCCTACGTTTGATGACCCGAATTGATTCACCTTCCTGGCCGAATCGATTCGCTGGGCCGAATCGATTCGGAATTGGCCCGAATCGATTAGGAAATAGGGCTTTTGGGGGATTGTTTTTCTAAGGATAATTTCATCCCGTTTTGTTCGAGGTTATCGATTGGTAACATCTATAGGATATAATTGGAGTATGTTTTGTAGACTTTTAGAGAGTTTCCCTTATAAGAAATTCTTGGAGTCTTATTGACTAAAAATTGAGGAATACCGAATAGATATTTTGGTATACTTTAAGTGGGGAAGCCCTCCTTGATTTGGAGATTTTACTTGGGGATAATAATTTTAATTCATATGAGAGAATGAGAATAACTTAGAAATACCAGATCTTAGGATCCCATCCTAAATGGGATAACTTCAAAGGTTCATAAAATGAATTGAACCATATTATGGATGGAGAATTATAAATGCAAATTGAGGTGCTTTAGGATAAAGAATATCCTTAACTTAAATAGAATTGAGAGACAATTCATAATTAGAAGCGACATGTGAGCTTCAAGTGAGAAATGGTATAGTTTATACTAAGTGGGGAGGATTTGTGAGAAATGATGATTAGTATCTCAAGAGAGAGATATACTAAACAATGATATTAAATCTATCGCGCCTAAGAGCGTATAATCAAAATAAAAATGATGTGGCAGGTATACCTTATATGATGTGATGATGTATGTATACCTTATATATATATATATATATATAGTGACGCATACCCCCACCTTGCTATCATTGGGAAGTTGCGTGCGTTGAGGGTGAGCATCCCGGCTCAAAGAGCAGGGTGTGGATAGTCCCCAGGTCATAGTCGTCCCTTGTGATTATTATGCGATATATATATGCATTCTTTTGGGGGTGATAAGTTTGGGGTATGTGACGTTCTCACTTGCCGATTAGGAACTATGATCGTTTCCCGAACGTTGTGTGCGTGAGTTGATCACGAGGTGGGTGTCGTTGAACCCCACCAGGTGGCCCCAGTTTGCTACGTATATGGGCTGCTGGAAGATGATAGCATGTGAGTCTGCATCCTCGAGTTATAGCTCGATTGGATGGTTATTGATGGTGCTTGTATTTAGGTATCGAGGTCATAATGGACCTCAACGACCTACATTGCCAAAATTAGTGTATCAGGAGGGTTCCTTGTTTGGATTTCGCCTCGGTGAGACATCCCACGCATGAAACGCAGTGTAATGTTGGAAATTGGGGAGAATTTAGTCCTTAATGCTCATATATATATATATATCACCTATCCCGATAATCGACAGTGCCAGGAGTAGTGTAACGGGGGGTTCCTTGTTTGGATTTCTCTTCGGCGAGACGTCCCACGCATGAAACTCTGTCTACTGTTGAGAATTGGGAATATTAATTAATTAAAATTGGATAATAATTTGGGTTACATGCATCTTGCATTGAGGGCGTAATGAGCCCCGAGGATCGATACGGTCAGGAGTAGTGTAACGGGGGGGGGGGGGTTCCTTGTTTGGATTTCGCTTCGGCGAGACGTCCCACGCACGAAATGCAGTGCCGTGTTGAGAATCGGGAGGAGTTTAGTCCTTAACTTTTGATGCTCATAACTCATAGCTAATTAATTATATATATGTTTACATGCCAAATGAGGGTATAACTAGAATATATGAAGTTCTAGTAAGTTAATGTGGATGTGTTGTGATGTTGTTATGACGGTGGATATGCCACCTTATATGTTCAATAAATGACCAAATATAAAGAGAACTATGACACTTATAAATAAAGTAATGATATGGATGGAATTCAGATAAGTGTAGATTTGGAGATAGATTAGATGATTTTAAATTAAATATTTCAATTGGGTTTAAGTTAGATTCATTGCCTAAGTAGAATTGGGCTTTCATTTGGAGATCACGTGCATGCGTTTAGTGCGCCCTTTAGTTGAGATGCGAGTTGAATTTATGGAGAGTTCGATTCCATTAAATCATGTAATAATGCATTTATAATTATTATGCATTTTAATACACTTGCTATAAAATGTTTTTCAACTCGGGCCCTGACCCATTTATATTTTCTCCTCCATGTATCTATTGTATTACTTTAGGTGTTCCTCCGCAAGGACGCCATTGATGTTCATCCATCCAATATTCGTGGAGCTATAGCAGTAGCGGATTGTTGCGGCATTTTGTTGTAGTCGATTCCTATCTTAGTATATCTAGATTAGGATTCATTTTAGATATGGAGTTAGTATTCAGAGTGTTGTAGATTGACACTTCCATATTTCATTTCTCAGATTTGTATTGCCTGTTACCCGACAGCATATTCGGGTATTTCATTGTTGAGTTTTTTGTTGTACATTGTATTGCACTCTTTTATATATTTGGAGTTTGCACTTGTCACTCATCATAGTTAGATGTGTATTTTTGGTTAATATTGCATTATTTGGTTTTGTTGTTGTTTGTTGATGCAAAAAACTGGACCGAATCCCATTTTTATGATCACAGATAAATAGATGAAAGCAATCCAATCAAGCACATAAGAGACAAAGATTTTTAAAGTGGTTCGGTTATTAATAAAGCCTAGGTCCACTGTTATTTTATTCCCAGGGGTTTACAATAGCACCATAGGGTGTAGAGAGAGAAAGGATGTGTATCTTGTGTATGGGGTTTCTAGGTTCTCTTGGATCTCTCGGATCTCTCGGATCTCCCACTTTTGGCTAAGGGAATACATGTATTTATAGTGATGGGAGATAAAGAGATTCATTGTATGTAGACATTTATGTCTACATTCAACGAGTCTAATTATTGAATTGCTTGGTATGCTATGTGTTGTCATCTATTAATACAGTATAAATGTACATTAAGGCTCATTAAATGCGCTGTCATCTTCATTAATGCACATTAAATGCGTAGTCATCCTTTGATCTTCCTGGGTGGTATGCCGACCAACTCTCCTCGGGTGCCGACTAACTCTCCTCGGGTGCTGACCAACTCTTCTCGGGTGCCGACTAATTCTCCTCGGGTATTGACCAACTCTCCTCGGGTGCCGACTAACACTCCTCGGGTGCCGACCAACTCTCCTCAGATGCCAACCAACTCTCCTCGGGTGTCGAATATTGCCACGTAGGATGACATGTGTCCTTTTCTGATTGGTCCTCATAGATGGAGAATTTTTGTGTTAACAGAAGCCCCCAATGCTCCATGCTTGATGGTTTACTGAAAGGATGGAGTATTTATTCTGAAGTGTTGCTCGGTGCTCTTGAAATTCTTGATCTACCTTCTTGATTTGTTCAACATAAAGTGCATTATCTCCTGGACGACATATGATGCAGGCTGATCGATGGCTGCTAATCTTTCTTTTGAGGAACTTCGTGTGCTATGTATCACCCCTGGGAATTTGGATGCAGCCATTCCATAGTATGCAGCTTGTAGCTTATCATAATGTTTAAGTATGTTGATTGGTTTGCTAGCCGACCAACTGCCTCATGTGCCGAGCAACTGAGTGCTAACTTCACGTGCTTGATTCTTCTGATTTATGATCCTCTGAATACTTTGTCGAGTAACATACTAGCTTTTGAACCCAACTCTTTAATCTGATTAGTACCAAGCTAGTGGTGGACTTCGAAACATTTTCATACAACTTCTTCTTCAATGTTGGTGGGGCAGTAGTAGTAAGGATCTCAGTGCTATAGATGCTGAATTTGAATTTTGAACTTCAATAGTATGTGCATAATAACTCCTGAATATGCCTCCTGAACTATTGAATGCCTCCTGAACTTCAATATGCCTCCTAAACTTCAATAGCATGTGCATAATATCTCCTGAGTATGCCTCCTGAACTTCAATAGCCTCCTGAATATGCCTCCTGAACTTCATAAGCAAAATTAGCTCCTGAGCAAGAAAAATAACTTCTGAATGATAATTAGTTGGGGCCGAATCTGATGCTCGACTGCATGATGTTATGAGAATGTGCCACCGAATGAACAACTGGATTTTTAATAGAGGCCCCCAAGTGTGGAATGTGAACTTTGAATGCTTTTTGCTTGATCGCTTTCACATACTCATACTTTGTTTCCGACCAACTGTAGTTGACAGCTTCTTATTTCCGACCAACCTGAGTTGACATTTTTGGGAATAGATTTACTTCCTAACCAACATAAGTTGGCATTTTTAGTAATATATAGTTTTACTTCCCGGAGGAATACAAGTTTTACTTCCCGAAGGAATACAAGTAGCTTTACTTCCCGGAGGAATACAAGTTTTACTTCTTAGAGGAATACAAGTAGCTTTACTTCCCGGAAGAATACAAGTATCTTTACTTCCCGGAGGAATACAAGTTTTACTTCCCGGAGGAATACAAGTGTTGATACCAAAATTAATATGCTGATATGGACGAATAATATGAAGACACGTGTAAATCTACTTGGCACGATAGCAACGAGGAAGTTCATTTCCCCGACCAACTCATGTTCTCTCCGAGCAACGAGGATACACCGAGGAACTTCAGCACTCCGAGGTACTCTAGCGCTCCGAGGAACTCCTGAGCAACGAGCAACCAAGGCGGTCCGAGTTGCACCTCGTTCGTAGCATTAATTGCCAGATAATCAACAGTTCAACTATTCGTTGAATATTTATCATCCTGACGCACACGCTGCATTAAATGTATTACCATTTCATATGTATATCATTTAATGTATCAACCCTTTCATGTACAGCCTATGGGCTATAAATACCTTGTATCACCCTCATTCAGGGGGACCGGAATTTCTGAAGAGAATCTGTACTCGAGAATTCCCAAACACTCAGCAATAACATAACAGTGGATGTAGGCCATTCATAAAAGGCTGAACCACTTTAAAATCTTTGGTCTTATTTATTTATTTGTGATTAAATAATTAGAGTAATCTAGTTTTTTACATCAACAGATTGGCGCCGTCTGTGGGAACGATTGTTACTATCGCTTTTCACCAAAAATCGTTCATCATCAATGGCGGATAATCCAGAATCTAGCAATCGAAACGCTGGAAATACAGGAAATCCCCAGAATCCCTCTGCACCTCTAGATCTAGCTGGGATTATGACGAATCTGGCTCAAGGACAAACCGCCATGCAAGAAACAATGAGGCAACTCATACAAACCCTTCATGGTGGTGCACCTGCACGTTCAGGACAACAAAGTGGTCAGAGACAAACTTATTTACTTTCTTCACGATCCAGGCGTACTGAGTCACGTCGTAATGAGGAGTCTGATGATTTCTCTTATCAACCTGGGCGAACTTCGTCAATAAGGGCTACAGATACTGATCAACATATCACCCTCTCTCGAGAAAGACCCAGTGCTTTAGAAAGACTGAGTAGGGTGTCTCCTTTCAGTCGATTAGGCTCTAGGAGGAATAGGAGTCCACCTAAGACCATGTCGAGGAGTTTTCGACAACCATCAGATCTCAGAGAAGGATCAGCACAATCACGACCAGTTGCTCGTCAAGATAGATCTCAAGAAGCTACCTCGGAACGATCAATTGCTCGAACCAATAGGCCCGAGGAAGGAAATGAAGCGTGGAAAGGATCTCTACAACGGTTGGAGGATAAATTGGGAGAAATGGCCAAAGCAAAGACCCCCCTACAATGAACTTTTGTTCGAGGAACACCTTTTGTACAGGCCATTGTGAATTTTCCTACACCGTCAAAGTTCAAAGCACCTGTAGTGACCCCCAAATATGATGGAAAGACAGATCCTGTTCTTCACATAGAGCAATATCAAGCTGCTGCCGACATCTATGTCGTCCCCGACGAGATGAGATGCAGAGCGTTCTCAGGAACTCTTACTGGAGCTGGCCAGATATGGTACAACAATCTTCCTAGGGGTAAGATTTCAACTTTCTTTCAATTGGCCGAGATGTTTATTGGCAATGTCTGTTTTGGAGCAAATCCAGTAAAACGAGTAGCACACTTGTTAAGTGTTAGATAAAAATCTGGTGAGAGTACTAGAGATTATATAACTCGTTTCAATAACGAGAAGCTGGAAGTCATAGATTACGAAGAAAAGACAGCAATCACCGCCTTGATGAGTGGGTTGTTGCCTAATAAATTGTATTACACCTTGGCGAAAGATCCACCTAAAACTATGTCAGAGTTGATGGCAAAAGCGGCCAAAATCATGAATGCCGAGGAAGCTATGGCTGCAAAGAAGAATATGGATAAAGACACCAAGGTGGACGTCGACAAGTCTAAAAGTAAAGAGCATAAGGGCAATGGCGGTGACAACGTTCCAGAAATAATAAATCATCATGGGAAGTCCTGAAGAAATACGACAATTATACTCCTTTGAAAATGGGTATTCATCATGTTTTGGAAGAAATCAAGAACAACGAGGAGGTAAAATGGCCAAAGAAACTGAGGTTAGACCCTGATTCGAGGAGTAAGGATAAATATTGCGAGTTTCATAAAGATCATGGTCACATGACCAAAAATTGCATAGCTCTTCAGAACGAGATTGAAACACTCATCCGAAGAGGAAAGCTAGAAAAATATGTTGATCGGGGAGGTGAAAGAAAAAATAACGACCGAACTAGAGAGAGGTCTAGATCTCCTCGTCGAGCAGAAGAGAAAAAGAAGAGAAACCATGAAGATGATCCAGATGATGACCCCGACCTTCCCAAGAAACCAAGACAACCAGAGCGAGAGGTATTTTCTATACGTTTTGGGTCATTTGATTGTTATGTCATTACAGGAGGAGATGCAGGAGGAGGAGACCTTACTGCAGAAAGAAAGGCTTACCTTGGAGAGGCTCAAGCTTGTTCATATATTCAGCGAATAAATCTGGCCGAGGACGATCGTTCGAGGAAGGTAAACAAAGAGAAGCTGGTCATTGGCTTTTCAAAAAACGACCTAGCAGGTGTTCTTTATCCTCACGACGATCCTCTGGTGATCAAAATGAGGATGAAGGAAGTAGTGATTTTAAGGGTGTTGGTAGACAATGGAAGTTCGGCATACATCATGTACTATTCATGCTTTGACAGTTTGAATCTGAAATTATCTCAATTGGAACCGTATCACAGACCCCTCCTGGGTTTTGCTGGCGAGAAAGTTTTTCCACTTGGGACGATCAAGTTGGATATATTCATTGGAACTTGGCCTGCTTGTCGAACAGAAAGAATACGCGTCTTTGTGATGGATAAGAATGTGCAGTCAGCTTACAACATCATCATGGGAAGAGTTGGTTTGAAGAAGTTTGAAGCAATTCCATCTACAGTGCATCAATGCTTAAAATTCCCAACGAACTTTGGAGTAGGAGTTGTGAAAGGTGATCAAAACATAGCTCGGGAATGCTATTATTCATCTACCGAGCAAGAGGAGCTTGAGGAATCAAGGAAAAAGACTACTACTTACCAGGTGGAAGAAGATACAGAGATTGAAACTCTCGATCCCAGAGATGAGTCCTAACTTGTAAAAGGACAGGTGGTGGAATCTACAGAAATGTTATTCTGGACGACGAGCACCCTGAACGAGTAACCCAGATAGGTTCATCGTTGGATGCTTCAATAAAACAGAAGTTGATAACTTTCTTGAGAAATAGGAAGAAAACTTTCGCATGGAGTCATGAGGACATGCCAGGAATAGATCCAAACTTCTTATGTCACGAGCTCAATGTGAATAAGGAGATCAAGCCTGTAAAGCATAGAAGAAGGGTATTTAGCCCTGAGAAGAATCAAGCTATTCAAGAGGAGGTCGACAAGCTCTAGAAAGCTCAATTCATTGAAGATGTGAAATACCCGGACTGGTTGGCAAATGTGGTGATGGTAAAGAAGAAAAACAATAAATGGAGAATATGTGTTGATTTCACTGATCTCAACAAGGCCTGCCCAAAGGACCACTTTCCATTACCCATAATTGATCAGTTAGTGGATGCTACCTCTGGGCACGAGCTGCTCAGCTTCATGGACGCTTATTCAGGCTACAACCAGATCAAGATGAAACCTGTAGACAGGGAGAGTACTTCTTTTATTACCCCTAGGGGTACTTATTGTTATAATGTTATGCCTTTTGGTTTGAAAAATGCAGGAGCGACATACCAGCGGCTGATGAACAAGGTTTTTGTCGAACAAATCAGTTGCAATATGGAAGTCTATATCGATGATACGCTGACAAAAAAGCAAGAAAGCTGCTGATCATCTAGTTGATTTAAGTCAGACTTTTGATCAACTGGATAAATACCAGATGAAGCTCAACCCGACGAAGTGCACATTTGGAGTACGAGAAGGAATGTTTCTCGGGTACATTGTCAACCAGCGAGGCATTGAAGCAAATCCAGAAAAGATCAAAGATCTTTTAGAGTTGCGATCTCCAACAACAAAGAAAGAAGTGCAGATTCTTACAGGACGAGTTGCAGCGCTCAACAGATTTGTATCTCGAGCAACAGATAGATGCTTACCATTCTTCAAAACACTTCGAAAAACTTTCGAGTGGAATGATGAATGTGAAAGATCCTTTCAAGACTTGAAAAAATATCTTGGAACACCTCCACTGTTGTCAAGGCCAATAACGGGAGAGAAGTTGTACTTATACCTGGCAGTATCAGAGCATGCAGTCAGCTCAGTATTGATCAGATTGGAGAATGGAGTCCAGAAGCCAATTTATTACACAAGTAAGGCTTTCCGAGGTGCAGAGATTAGGTACCCAAAGTTAGAAAAATTGGCATTGTCATTAATTGAAGCAAGTAGAAGAATGAGGCCATATTTTCAAGCCCATACCATCATCGTTTATACCGACATTCCATTGAGACAAGCCATTCATAAGCCAGAAAAGTCAGGGAGACTGATGTACTGGGCAATAGAGCTCGGTGAATATGATATTGTGTATGAACCCCGATCATCATTGAAAGGGCAAGCTGTAGCAGATTTTATAGCAGAGTTTACATATCCTGATACCCACGAGGAACAAAAAGTGCTCACTGATCAACCTGTGGATGTTACAGGATCAACATACATAAGTCCAGACCAACTCCGGTTGGTAAAAGGGCTTGTGGATGTAGAAAGATCATCAAATTCAAACCCAGACCAACTCCGGTTGGTAAAAGGGCGAGAAGAGATGGTCGACGAGGAGCGAAAATTAACAGGGGAGGATGGAAGAGAACAACAGATATTCCACCGAGGAACTCTATTGGATAAGAAATTTGAACACGAGTTACCTACATGGAGATTATATGTAGATGGGTCATCTTACACAACAGGTTGTGGAGCGGGGATTGTTTTGAAAACCCCAAACGAGATTGATATAGAATATGCCTTGAGATTTCAATTCAAAACCTCCAATAATGAGGCTGAGTATGAGGCCATGATAGCAGGTCTTAATTTAGCAAAGATTATGGAAGCACAACAAGTGATGGTATTTAGTGATTCCCAATTAATTGTGAATCAGGTGATGGGAACATATGCGGTTAAAGGAGAACTGATGGTCAAGTATCATGCAAAGGTGATGGAATTGTTGGCAGAATTTGATGCCATTCAGTTGATCAGAAAACCCAGAATAGAAAATGCACAAGCAGACGTACTGGCCCGACTAGCATCAGCTACTCGTACCGAGCTGCGAAGAACGATACCAATTGAAGTACTGGAAAGTCAGAGCATAGATGAAAACCTGACGATGAATGTTATTACCCTTGATTTAGGACCATCTTGGATGGATCCCATCAGGGCATATATTGAAGAGGGAGAATTTCCAGAGGACAAGCTCGCGGTAAAGAAATTAAAGTTTAAAGCTGCTCGGTATGTACTAACTAATGGTGTTTTGTATAGACGAGGAATTATGGTTGGTTTGCAGAGATGTGTACACCCCTCCGAAGTGAAAGAATTGATTGAAGAGATCCATGAAGGGTCTTGTGGAGCACATGTGGCAGGTCGGACACTTTTGCAAAGAATGACGATGCAAGGATACTACTGGCCGACTATGAGGGTTGATTGTATAGCCTATGCTAAGAAATGTGACAAGTGCCAACGTTCTTCCTCCATCCGACGAACTCCACAAGCTTTGTTGACACCTATAACTTCCCCTTGGCCATTTTCCATGTGGGGAATTGATTTGGTTGGACCATTGCCAACCACTCGAGGAAGATTCAAGTACCACGTCGTCACAGTAGATTATTTTACTAAGTGGGTAGAGGCTGAACCCCTTATCGATATGACGTACGAGAAGGTATACCAGTTTGTTTGGAAGAATATCATCTGTCGATATGGTCTCCCTCATGCCTTCATCACAAATCATGGAACACAATTCGACAACGAGGAGTTTGCTGCCTATTGTCAACAATCAAACATCCTGAAGACCCATTCAGCACCAGGTCATCCTCAAAGCAATGGGCAGACTGAGGTGACAAACAGAACACTACTAAATGGTTTGAAGAAGAGGCTAAGTGAAGCTAAAGCTAATTGGATTAATGAGCTACAATCAGTATTGTGGGCTTACCGAACAACTCCCCGAGCAGCGACTGGAGAATCACCATATATGCTAGCATTTGGAAGTGAGGCTGTAATACCTGCCGAGTTGGGTCTACCAACACACAAAGTGTTGAATTTAAATTCCCCAATCAGTGACTTGATGAGAAGACTGGATTTGGATATGCTCAAGGAAGTTAGAGAAGAGGCAGCCATTAGGAATGCTGCTTACCAACAACGCACAACTCTGTTCTACAACAAAAGGGTGAAGAAATAAGACTTAAAAGAAGGGGATTATGTGCTAAAGAAGGTCATTCAGAAGAACAATAAACTTGAAGCCAACTGGCATGGACCTTACCGAGTTACAGAAGTTGTTCGACCAGGAACTTACCGAATAGCAACTCTAGAAGGAGAGGAATTCAAGAATGCTTGGAATGCTGAACACCTTCGCAAGTATTATCAGTAATGTAAAATGTACAGCAGTTCCATTAACATGAATAAAACAATGATGTTCACAATTTTTTCTCTCTCTCCTTTGTTTGAAAGTTTTTTGGGGAATACTAGTGTAGTGTTGTACACTACGCTGTTCAACAGCAAAAAGAAGATGATAGTTCAGACCCACGACCAACTCCGGTTGATAAAAGGGCGAGAACAAATTATACTCTTTTGGTTAGGAGGCGTACACTTGCGTGATCAACTTCGGTTAGTAAAAAAGCTTGTGGACAAGATAGTTCGAAAGAACCTAATAGTTCGAGCGTGACCAGCTTCGGTTGGTAAAATAGCGAGAAAAAATTATACTCCTTTGGTTAGGAGGCGTACACTTGCGTGATCAACTTCGGTTGGTAAAAGAGCTTGTGGACAAGATAGTTCGAAAGAACCTGATAGTTCGAGCGTGATCAACTTCGGTTGGTAAAATAGCGAGAACAAATTATACTCCTTTGGTTAGGAGGCGTACACTTGCGTGATCAACTTCGGTTGGTAAAAGAGCTTGTGGATAAGATAGTTCGAAAGAACCTGATAGTTCGAGTGTGATCAACTTCGGTTGGAAAAATAGCGAGAAAAAATTATACTCCTTTGGTTAGGAGGCGTACACTTGCGTGATCAACTTCAGTTGGTAAAAGAGCTTGTGGACAAGATAGTTCAAAAGAACCTAATAGTTCAAACCCACGACCAACTTTGGATGGTAAAAGGGCGAGAACAACATTCTTAAAATACCAATTTTGGCTGGTTAAGAAACAAAATATTCTCTCAAATGCCAACTTATGTTGGTCGGGAGGTAAGATTATTGCAAAAGTTCCTCGAAGAACAAAATATTCCAAACTGAACTAAGTATGGTTGGTCGGGGATAAAAACCCACTAACTGTAGTTGGTCGACGAGGAGAATTTATCGACCTTGGTTGGTCGGACACATTTTATGAAAAAGACAAAAATTTACCAAGTATGGTTAGTAGGGTACAAACTCTCACTAATTATAATTGGTCGACGAGCACAATTTAACAACCTTCGTTGGTTGGAAAATTTTAAACATTTTTATACTCATTACTTTATTAAGTGATCGAACAACATTTTTGATACTTGTAACTGTTTATTGCTAAGTTGGTTGATGAACAGCACAAAATTATTATCTTTGTAACAGATACATATGCACAGATGTAAAAGTGTTAGACAAGTACAAAAGAATAGCAATACAGATTTGCAAACAGAAAATGAAAGTCTTTCATTAAAATTAAAAATAAATTACAAGTTCCATATGTTTGCTAACTATTACATTGAAAATCCTATTCTATTGGTTTTTTCCCTTCAGCCTTCGAAACAGGTTCCTCGCCAGCAGGAGGATCATTTAATGTTTGGGGAGAATTGATAAAATTCAAGTCCCTCAACATTCTGACATTCATTACTGAAGGAGTATCCAAGAGATGCTCGGGACGAGATAATTCAATCTGAGAATGAAGACTATAGTCACCAAGATATTTTGAAATTAAGCTCCGAGGAATAGCACGAACTGGGATCCATTTCATGTCCAGTTTATAAGGCGGTACAGGCAGGTCTAGTAGCCCAGGAGCATGATAATCCCATAAATAATGGCCCTGCTCTAGCTTTAACACGCCCAGTGCATTCAACCATCCCTGTTTATAACCTTCATTATTGGCATTTTCAAGGCGAGCATCCAAGTGACAAAGGGCTTCATTGTAGCCTGCCATCCAAAACTCACGAGGTTGTTTGTGGAATTGGAAAGTTATTCTCTCTAGTTGCTCGTGAAGGCTCCTGGCAAAAACATCTTTATTACTCAAAGCAGACTTCGTCGCAGCAAGTTGATCTTCCAAAGATAGATTTTTCTTGGACATTTCAGACAAAGCACGATCTTTCGCATTCAATTGGAACGCTTGAGTTTCCAAAGTAGACTGAGTGCGAGCTTCTTCAACATTACGGCTGAGAACTCTTGATCGACTCCGAGCAGGTGGAGAACCTTACTCCTCGACAACATTTTGAACAGCTCTTCCTTGCCCATGAGACCCTCTTCCTCGTCCCCGAGAAGTAGTAGAGATACCAGACCTTCTCAGAGTATCCAACTCTTGCCTTAATTTGGCGTTTTCAACCTCTAAGAATGAGAATCCTTCATCGGTGACCGGTACCAAGGCAGTAGAGGATGAAGCTGCAGATTCATATTGTGCCAACTTCTTCTGCAAATTGTTGTTCTCTTGTTCCAGCAGCTCGGCGATCTGTCTGCAGGCCTCAACTTCACCTTTTAGGGTTCTCTCCCTGA
The DNA here is from genome assembly GCA_949130495.1 of Sambucus nigra. Lineage (NCBI taxonomy): Eukaryota > Viridiplantae > Streptophyta > Magnoliopsida > Dipsacales > Adoxaceae > Sambucus > Sambucus nigra. Next base: position 331,198,869 of record OX422210.1, on the reverse strand, counting down.
CATCGTATCCAACAATGATCTTTTTGTGGCCTGTCTCGGAAGAAAGCTGTTGATACCTATTCTCATACTCCTTGTGCAACAAGGTAGTTGATTCATTGTGCTGATTTTGAAGATCTTCTAGGGAATAATGAAGCTCCTTGATCAATTCATAGTAGGCCACATTATTGGCCACAGCTCGGTCAAGTAAAGCTTTCAAGTACCGATAAGCCTCAATTGCCTGTTCTGAAGCATCATGGCCAAGGATGTCAGCAATTTCTGATACACTTAGCTTTGTGTGACCAGCCTTATAGTATTCGTGACATTGCTGCATCAGTTTTGTATCATTGGCAGATAGCAATTCCATCCTAGCCATAAATTAATAAAGAGGAGACAACAGTCAACAAAAACAAATCATCAACAACAGAGAAGAAAAAAGATGTATTTTATTAGATCATAAAAAGATTACATTGTTTGATTACAAATGATAACGAAAGATAGAAATGATACCGAACAACTTCACACCTTTTCCTTGTCTCCCAAGACTTTCTCGAGAGGCTGGGATGAGGAGCTTGGTTGCTCGGTGGTAACAGCAGCTTGATCAGCAGGAGTTGAAATTTTCTCAGGAGGAGGAGGCATGGAAGAAATGTCCTCGTTGGCAAAAGGTAGAGAGGTAGGGACTTGATCACCCATGGCCATGGAAGATTCATCAGAGATAGCCTCATCTTCTTCTTCTTCTACAATTGGTGGGGGAGGACCAGGGAGGTGTAGCTGAAATAGCTCAGAGTCGTCTTTGATCTTCAATTCCAACAGGGCAGCTACCCTGCCATCTCGGAAGTATTTCAACTTCCCGTATTGTACTTGGGATGTCATCGCAGCAATCCCTTTGTCCCATCCTTTATCCCAACCACCGCTGAAGGATTTTTTAACTGCGAGCTTTCTTTTCAGTTTCTCCGAGGAGAGCTTCTCGGATAGAAGATCCTCGACAGTCTTTAACTTCGCATCCAATTCTTCTTTTTGGCGCTTGACATCTCGCAGGACGGACAACTCTTCCTCTGCCTTTTTCAGCTTATATTCAAGCTCTCCAAAGTTCTTGAGCTTGTCGTCATATTTTTGATGCTCAACCTCTAAACTTTTCACCTTACTCTCCAAACTCTTGGAGATCTCAGCCAACTTCACCTTCTCAGCTTCAACTATAGACAACTTTTTCTCCCAGTCAGCTTTGTCCTCACTATACTGCTGACGAGAATCCTTCAAGGATTGGGTCAAACCCAGCAGAGCATCCTCTACCCCCGACGAGGAGCTGGAAGCTTTAATTGCTTCATCTTTCTTCACGATGTTGTTAAAACAATTCACCAGCTAAACAAAGGAAAAAGTGACAGGTCAGTACAAAAATAAAAGTATTCAAAGAAAGAAAGGAAATTCAGAGTGTGGGAAATTTACTGAAGCAAGGTGACGGGTAGCTAGGGATGTCAGCATATCCCTATAAATCTTTTCATTAATTCCTTGGACCTCGGGTATGATCCAAGTTTTTACCGAGCTTATGGAAGAGCTCGGAGGAATGATGGTTGGAACACCAACACCACCAGCTGGTAGAGAGGAGATGGTTTCAGCCAGATTGACAGTTTCAGCCAAAGTGACCGAGGACGATTTCCTCAATCTCCTCAAAGGGACTTCAGCAGTTTCAACCAAGGAAGAGCTCTTGGTCGGAGAGATAGCAGTCATCTCCACAGGAGCAACCTTCTTGCTCGGAGCCACTAGGGGCTTCTCGGTAGCTTTGGAAGGCGCAACATCCACCTTCTTAGTCCCCTCTGGGACATCAATTTTGCTTTTCTTGGCCTCAGCAGCAGAAGTAGTGTCATCAAATAGAGCAGGGGGAGCTCTTTTCCTGCCCATTCTTTGACTTAAAGGGATGTGAGAATCTGAAGAAGAATCCTCTGGAGTTGAGGCTGGCTCAACAGATCTAATCACAAGACGAGCAGTATAAGAAGTCGTATAGCTCCTATACTGCAGCAAATATGATGCAGACCTGATGTGCTCGTCTGCAACGTTCTTATGCAAACCCCAGATAAGTTTCAGACGCTTAATATTAACCTCTGATTCTTTTGAAGTTTTTCTTTTACTATCAACTGCAAATAAATACATAATGAAATATCAGTCATACATTTTGTCAAATATGATAAAAGCATAATTTCATAAGTAAAGGAAAATGAGAATAAACCTATCCCATTGCCATATGGGGGGCATTTAGGACCCTGGTATACTGCATCTCCAACCAAGGGGGCATATTGCCAATTTTTAATAACCACCCCATGTTCAAAATAATCTCTATTTGCATCAGGGAGGTTAACTACAAGATCCCTATTTAAGAACCTAGTTTTTAAGTAATAAACATTATCTAAAATAGCCCATCTATAGCAATACATAATCTCAGGAATCCCTATACGAGTCCCATGAGTTAGATTTAATTTATACACCCCATTAATTATTCTCCATGAATTGGGGGCTATTTTTGCAGGAACAACGTCAAAGTACTGACAGAACTCTAAGCATAAGGGGTTTGGCGGAAAAGAAAATCCACATTCAGCAATGAATAGACTGGGGAACCAATGTCCCTCAGCCAATCGAAAATAATCTAAAGGCTCAGAAAGAACCTCCAGAGTTACCCAGGAAGGAATGGAAAAATCGGAACAAAATTTCTCAACAGATTCCACAAGATAAACCATAGTGAATAAAAGAAATACAGAAGAAAAGAAGAGAATCTTACAGGAAAAAGGAAGAGCTGACAACTAGCGAAGGAAAAGATGAACGCACAAGATAGAAAGAGAACAGAAAGCTTGAATGCAGAAAATTGGAAAAGGTAGAAGACGGTATGGTTACCTAAGAAGTTTAAATACTTTACCTTGGGAAGCTGCGAAGGAAATGATTACACAAAAGAAACTAATACGCCACCGGCAACTAAAAGGACAAAAATGCACAAAGATCGAAGCACTCATAAAAATTCGAAAAAGGCGGATTCTGCGAATTTGGAAGGAAATTCAAATATGAAGAAAAGGCTCCTAAAACCCAGGAAAGTCATTTAATATCGCCATATATCGAGAAAGAATGTTCCATACTCCTCAAAGTTCGAAATATGAAACATTGGGGGCTTCTGTTGATACCAAAATTAATATGCTGATATGGACGAATAATATGAAGACACGTGTCAATCTACTTGGCACGATAGCAACGAGGAAGTTCATTTCCCCGACAAACTCATGTTCTCTCTGAGAAACGAGGATACACCGAGGAACTTCAGCACTCCGAGGTACTCTAGCGCTCCGAGGAACTCCTGAGCAACGAGCAACCAAGGCGGTCCGAGCTGCACCTCGGTCGTAGCATTAATTGCCAGATAATCAACAGTTCAACTATTCGTTGAATGTTTATCATCCTGACGCACACGCTGCATTAAATGTATTACCATTTCATATGTATATCATTTAATGTATCAACCCTTTCATGTACAACCTAAGGGCTATAAATACCTTGTATCACCCTCATTCAGGGGGACCGGAATTTCTGGAGAGAATCTGTACTCGAGAATTCCCAAACGCTCCGCAATAACATAACAGTGGATGTATGCCATTCATATAAGGCTGAACCACTTTAAAATCTTTGGTCTTATTTATTTATCTGTGATTAAATAATTAGAGTAATCTAGTTTTTTACATCAACAACAAGTATCTTTACTTCCCGGAGGAATACAAGTAGCTTTACTTCCCGGATGAATACAAGTAGCTTTACTTCTCGGAGCAATACAAGTTTGATAATAAATGATAGAGACTTCCTTGGAGATGACCAATGGATTGTTGGGAATAAGATATAATAAATGCTGGAGACATCCTTGGAGCTGACCAACAGATTGTTGGGAATAAGATAATATATGCTGGAGACATACTTGGAGCTGACCAACAGATTGTTGGGAATAAGATATAATAAATGCTGGAGACATCCTTGGAGCTGACCAACAGATTATTGGGAATAAGATAATATATATTTTGAAGACCTCCTTGGAGATGAATATATGATTATAAATATTTGTCGAGCTCCATGCTGAAATAAGAATAGAATATGCATCCAAATAGATATAAAGAATAATAAAGTGCCTCGTTGATCTGTCGAGGTAGAATTATATAATGCCGAACAAGAATAATATCTTCCAGAACATAAGAATATGGCCGAGAATGTTATCAGGCCTGAATATAAATAAGAATTATCCGACCAACTATCCGTTGGGAGTGAAATACAACGAATGTTGTAATTCTCCTCAAAGCTGAATAAGTATCTTGTCGAGGCACAATTGCATAATGCCAAATAAGAATAATATTTTCCAGAACATAAGAATATGGTCGAGAACTTTGCTGGGCCTGCATATAAATAAGAATTATCCCGACCAACGATCCGTTGGGGGTGACATATAATAAATGTTATAGTTCTCCTCGGAGCTGAATATGATAATAAGTATCTCGCCGAGTTCCATGTCGAGATGAATATAGAATATGAATCCGAACGGATATATAGAATAATTCGTGCTTGATCACAAATCAAAGCAATAATAAAATATATAGTTCCTTGCTGAGGTGAAATTTCGTAATGCTGAGCAATGATAATAGTTTCCAGATTGTTTCCGAGCATTCGTCGGCGTTGAGTCTTGTACCTGTAAAAATTAATATCTTGCTCTACCATTTGTGTAGGCTGAATTGATTAGTCATGAGAATAATTTACTCATCCAATCAATATATGATATGTATATGCTTGAGAAATAAAGTATTAATTTAAAAAAATTAAATACTATATGTTGGCTGATATGTCGAGGCACAATTTCCTGATGTCGAGCAATACTACTTTTCCAAAGGTTTACGAGAGCTTTCATCGGGATTGAATATCGTCCCTATGAAATTTTAATAGGCTGTCCGAGCACCTGTCGAGACTAGAGAAAATAATTATTATCATGGGAATAAATATTCAGCCAAAAAATATGTGATGTGTATCAGTATAAAAATTTCAAAATATAATATTTTTGTGCCAAATGTGTGTGAGATGGACAATGTTTTATCAAATATGCATCATAAATAAGACGTAGAGTTTTTTGTAAAGTTATTTAATCTCCAACAACTAATCAAGTATAAGTTGCTGTTTGAAAATTATTTATCACTTGGTTTTAAAAATATTTTTGGGGTGATCACAAGTTAAAAAGGACTTAAGCCCCCTGTTTGTCCCCAAGCTGAACCCGTGTTTAAAGAAATATCTGGGGTGCTTTGCATTTTTTAATAGTCCAAGATTCTACCGCTGCCGACAAATGACATGGATGTTGCCGACCAACATTTAAGGATATCTCAAGTTATAGAATATATGGTGCCGACCAAGAAGCAAATGGTCCCCGACCAGCTGAGCAATTTCGCCGATCAACAAAAATGGTGTATTGACAGCACCGAACAACATTAGATATCACCGACCAAAAAGTGGATGGTTGGATAGTTGCCGACCAGTAAATTGAACCCTCCGAACAAGACTGAGATGTCGTCGAACAAGACTGAGATGTCGCCGATCAAGAAGTAGATGATCGTCGACCTACAATTGGTTCCATCGAGCTACAATAAGAGTCTCTGACCAACAATAAGATACCTCGTAGTTGGATAAAATTATTTCAACGTTGCTGATGGATCTTCACATCTTTTCTTCGATAAATAAAAATGGTCTGGTTAAGCTTCCCTTTAATAAAAGATGGCCCAAGATGATGCCGACCAACAATATGGATGGCTGACCAGAATATCTCGAATCCTTAAATCCGAAAAATAACATTCGATGTAAAATTTAAGCATTAAGAATGTTAATTAAATGAATAATTATCTAATCCACTAGATCGTGTGATTTCGACAAAGAAACCCTGTGATGTGATGAACGAGGGGCCAACATATCAAATTTGTGCCCAGAGTCTTGATATGGTCATGATTGTTTTACTGATCATCTTTTACAAGAGGTGGGTAATGATTTTTCAGGTGACAGAAAATTATTTTTTATATTGATCCCTTCATATTCCCTATTTGGAGAGATAAAAATATGGTGAATGATCGAAGTTATTACCAAATTTATATCAAAAATCAATCAATTTGACTTTATTGACATAGATGGAAGATGAATCAAATTAAGTATATAGTTCATAAAAATGAATGCAAAGAGACTCAAACTTAAAGAGAGAGAAAGTAGATCTAGGTCATGATTTCCAAGAGAAAACTTTTTATTGTCTTTAACCTTTTCCCATTCTCTGATTAAAAATGTAATGGAAATTTGAATAGTCATCAAAGATCTTACAAAATTTATAATGAAAATTATCAAATCTTACCACCGTCACATATATTGGTATATGTAATCATTTAAAATATTTATTCCATGATACAAAATTGAAACTTGAGAATCAAGCAAATAGTTATGATTTTAAAATCATGATATGCAATATTTTGCAGATTTCATAAATAAAAATTGGACAACTAATTTATGTATATAAACATAAAAATCATGATTGAATCAACATATGTATGTATAATTGATTATACGTAGAGAAAATAAAAACTTAGCTTTTGATGGAGAACAATGCTTGTAATACGTTCCCACAGACGACGCCAATCTGTTGATGCAAAAAACTGAACGGATCCCATTTTTATGATCACAGATAAATAAATGAAAGCAATCCAATTAAGCACATAAGAGACAAAGATTTTTAAAGTGGTTCGGCTATGAATAAAGCCTACGTCCACTGTTATTTTATTCCCAGGGGTTTACAATAGCATCATAGGGTGTAGAGAGAAAAAGGATGTGTATCTTGTGTATGGGGTTTCTAGGTTCTCTTGGATCTCTCAGATCTCCCGGATCTCCCCGTTTTGGCTAAGGGAATACATGTATTTATAGTGATTGGAAATAAAGAGATTCATTGTATGTAGACATTTATGTCTACATTCAACGAATCTAATTATTGAATTACTTGGTATGCTATGTGTTGTCATCTATTAATACAGTATAAATGTACATTAAGGCTCATTAAATGCGCTGTCATCTTCATTAATGCACATTAAATGCATAGTCATCCTTTGATCTTCCTGGTTGGTATGCCGACCAACTCTCCTCAGGTGCCGACTAACTCTCCTCGGGTGCCGACCAACTCTCCTCGGGTATTGACCAACTCTCCTCGGGTGCCGACTAACACTCCTCAGGTGCCGACCAACTCTCCTCGGCTACCGACCAAATCTCCTCAGGTGTCGAATTTTGCCACGTAGGATGACATGTGTCCTTTTCTGATTGGTCCTCGTAGATGGAGAATTTTTGTGTTAACATTGTTGTTAAATAAAAAGTTTTAAATTTTTGACGGTTCGCTTTTAATAGTTTTGGGTAGTTAGCCGTATATTATTAAGTATTGTCAGTTGATGTTAAGACTGTGCCATCTGAGATACCTAATTTAATGTAGTATAGGGCTGGCCACCCGTTATTATTTTGAGTGGGTTGTCACAGTTATATTACCTAAAATTAAACTAATCTTAATTATGAAGTGATTCACAACTAATAGAAACTGATATCATTTTAAAGAGACTAATTTGAAATCATACTTGAAATTAAAGTAATTATAGTGCAATTGAAAATATATGAATTTAAATAAAGTTTAAAGCAAAGGAATTGAAACGCAAAAGCTTAAAGTAAATTGAAACAGAACAATAAAGTGCTGAAAGCAAATGTATTAAATAAAAATTGGAAATGGAATTGAAACCTAACCTTACAACTACGTCGAGAAGGAAAAAGTAGATAAAATATAAATATTAAAGTCCTCTTTGGTTTCAGAATCCTCTTTGAATTTTTGTATTGGATTGCTTATTTGTAACATTCCACATCTAATTGCCATAATGAAATAACTACTGGGAATTCCCACCTTGAAATTAAAATTTCCAAATAATCGTGAGCCACATCATGCGTAACCATTTCTCTCTTTAACAACTACCCATATGCGTGTGTGATGTACATGTCTTCTCCTTATATTACCATTCATTAGCTAGACTAATTTCATCTCATATGTCCTTTAGGATAATGATGATGCTAGAATTAACACCACCAGGTAAGGTGTTTTCAAGCTCAATCTAAGAACAACAATGGCAACATAGTTATGTAAAAGGTGAGAGAATGAGATGAGGAGAAGAGGAGAGAGCACCTAAATATAAGTGGTTCAGCCTAAATAGGCCTACGTCCACTGTGTATGTGAATATCCTCACTGTAATTGGGCACTGATGGCCATGGATACAATATCTCAAGCTCTCTCTCTACTGTATATCTAGACAGTTTCAGCTAGGGTTCTCCTTTTGGACCCTTTGCAAGGTAGAGGATGACCTCTATATATAGTACCTAGGGGGTGTAATGTACCCCCATGAATGTAATGTGCATGTGTGTGATTACCTCACCAATATGGGAAAGCCATCTGTCACTGTCACAAGTAGAGAATGATGATGGAATATTCTCCCCACGTGTGGGGAATAATCTTGTTATAACTGATATGTGTCCACGTGCCCTTATCCAAATGTCAGCAGATGCTCGGCTATCGTGCTTGGTATATTACGTCGGCCTGGGAGAGGCCGAGGTTAGTAAGCCGAGGTGCTCGTTCAGTCCGAGGTGACCATGGAGGTCTCGGCTTAACCCTAGCCGAGACAATGGACAAGGTCGGCCTGAGCCGAGGTCGAGCTGGTGTGTTTGGAGCATCGATTAATGTCTTGATGAGGTTGCTGGTAAGGGTTTTTGCGAGATCGTCTTATATCAGGCCAAAGTTGCCATTACAAGGTATACGAGAATGCTGCTGATCCTTGTGATGCGTGCGATGTCCCTTCGAGAGGCTGGTGGTAGTGTCGGCCTGAGCCGACCTTGATATGGCCGAGGGCTGATGCCGCATGCCCAAGGCTTGTTCAATGTCAGCCACGATCTCGGCCGAGGTTGGTGTCTTCGAGCCGAGGTCACACTTTGGGCATATCAATCACCCCCAGCCCTTAGTTACATGTGAAAGCAGGTGACTATGGGATTTACACATCTCCGAGGCCTTTCCAATATGAGCCAGTATTTGTTTGACACTTATCCAGTGTTAAAGTATGGCTTGCTTAGCAAGCGTGTGCTGTCAGCCGCCCTTTGGTGCTCCCAAGGCAATGATGGGCCTTGGGAATCGCGCCTGTATATTTAAGGGTTTTGAAACCTCATTTTTCCCTCCATCCTCTATTCTCTCTTCTGCGTAATTACATTCCAACGATTTCTCTCTCTATAGGCTCTCTTCGCGATTCCTCTGCAGAGGTCTCTGGTGGTGCTTTCTCGAATTTTCTTCGCTTCCTTCTACTACTTCTTCCTCAGGTATTCTCTGCCATCTTTTTCTCTTCGTTTTTTCCTATTTTTCCCTATTTTTTTTGTTTTCTGGTGAGATTCTGAGTTTTTCGATGAGTCCACCGTAGTTTCAGGCGAATTGTATTTGCCTTAAGTTTCTTGGTTTGATCTTTAAATTGCCTTACTTCATTAGCCAATCTTGTTTATAGTTTAGGAAGTCTCCCAAGTGTAGTGTCTTCCTCTGATGCTCAGACCCCTATACCAACTTATTGAGGAGTTCCCCTCCCTTAGGGAGAAGAATTTAGAAAAAATCAGACAACTAAAAAGAGCACAGGAGGAGGCTCGTAGGTCACAAGAATTCCCTATTAGACCCATCTTCCCACCACCCCTGAAGGTGATATATCCTGATCCCTCGGAGTCTTTCAATCAGGCAGAGGTTCATGTTGATCCTATACCAATGTCTGAGTCTGATTCTTCCACCTCAGACCCCATGTCCGTGGATTCCTTCCAGGAGGCCATGGACTTCCCAATTCGGGAAGATCAGGCCCCTGATCAGGCCGAGGTCTCCAGTCGGGCCTCATCTCATAGCAACTCAAGCACCTCAGCCTCATTCTCAGAGGTTGATATCGTTGAGCCGAGTGTGGACATTCCACCACCACTTGACGCCATTCCTCTGTCGGCCTTCACCGGTGTCGAGTTCGCTCAGAGGTTCCCGGGTAACCCATCAACATCTGCTTCGGCCGACGTTGAGCTAGATGGTGATGACGTTGAAAGTGATGTCGACGTATCTGAGGCGACCGAAATTGAGAATACTGTTACTGAGGTAAACCTCCTTTGCTTCAGATATCTGTACTCCATTAGTCCCTCCATAAAGCTAAGAAGACTTCTGAGGGAAGAGAGGGCTTTTCACGGTCGAGACGGAGAAATCTTCTTGTACGAGCAGATGTTCAAGTTGGGGTTTCGTCTGTCCATCCATCCCATTATCAAATCTATCCTTTCCTATATCAATTTGGCCCCCTCTCAACTATCCCCTAATGCCTGGAGGGTCATAATAGGGGCCATAGTCTTATGGAAGGTTGTCCACCACTCAGACCTCCCAGTTTAGGTCTTTGTAGGTTGTTATGTTCCTTCCTCAGCCAAAAATTATCCGAGCTACTATCATTTTGTAGATCAGAAGCCTGAAAAAAAGATGCTTCAAATAACTCAGACTTCCAACCACAACTGGAAGCCATAATATTTTTTTGCTTCTGGACCATGGGAATTTAGCCCATGTGCTCCCTCGTCCATTCTAGAGCCGAGGATGCCCCTGAGGTGGGGAAAGGTCACAATGTCTGCGAGGGCTGACCCTGGCCTGAGCCCGCAAAACCTTCAGAAGGTGAAAGCCCTTCAAGATCAGGGGGTACATGATCTGTTCGTTAGGTTCGAACACTTGATGACCCCCCACTACCTCTCTGAGACAGGTCTGGGTGGAAGTCCTCTTTTCGATCTTGGTAAGCGCTTTCTATTTGAAGTTGAACCTCCGAGTTTATTTATGTCTGATCTTCTAACTCAGATCTATTGATTTTTGAAGAGAGTTCAAAGGATATCTCAGACGAACTCTGGGAAATGGCTGCTCCTAGCTTGACGAGACTTGCAAAGAAAGCAGGCCTTAATGCTCCTCCCTCAGCTCCTTCTGCCTCAAATCCCCAAGCCACAAAGAAGAGGGCTTCAACTGAACATGCCCCTGAGGATCAGAGGAAGAAGAAAAAGAGTGATGATACTGCCATCCCCATCTCTTCAGCAGACGCCTTATCGGCTCATCTAGAGCAGTTGAAGATTACTGACAGCATCGTTGGCCATAGTCTGCAGGACCTAGATGCCTTTGGCTCCACAATGACCGAGGTTGACAAGCGTTTCTTTTGGTCACTTGATACTCCCTTGCTGGTTGAGTTCGGCATCCACAGATCCATTCAGGTATGACCTCATATTTCTTTGTAATTTCTAAATGTAGCCTCTGATTTGTGTTTGACTTATTTATTATCACAAAATCTGCAGGGCCTGGAAGCTATGCACCACCTCTCCAATAGGACTCTGAGGAAGTTGCCCCTCATCCAGAAGGGGCAAGAGTCCGAGAAGGTCCAAAGTACTTTGAACTTAGAAATTGACCGCCTGAAGTCTGAGTTGGGTGAGTCTGACAAGAAGGTGAAGGGGTTGGAGAGGGACATCTCTCGGCTTAACAAGGACCATGCTGTGGCTCTGAAGGCCAAGGATGATGTTTTGCAACAGAAGGTTAGCGAGGTCGTGAAGGCAGCCCTCGATGATGCCTCTGAGGGGATAATAGCCGAGTATAAAAGTTCTGATGAGTTTATGGGCTTTAGCTTTAAATACCTCGAGAGAGGCATCAAGGCTACTACCAAGTGGGCGGATATCAAGGAGAAGGAGGCTGGCACTTTGAAAGCCTCTGACTTTATAGGCCTTGGCTTTGCTAATCCTCAGCTTGCCCAGGCCCTTTAGTAGGTTAAGGAGGAGGCTTCCGCGCCTGTCGAGACTTCCACGTTGGACAACACAGAGGTTGGAGAGGCAGACCACCATGATGACGTTACCGAGGTGACCAACGTCGTCCAGCTTAACCAAATCGAAGGCACCAGCATTCCTCCCTCAAACCCCTAAAGAGAATCTCTGAATATTTTTGTAGCCCCTGAAATTGTAATCCCTGAACATTTATAATTTTTGAATGAGCATGGCTCTTACTTTTCCATTCTTTGTAACCTCTGAATATTTATAATCTCTGAATGTGTTATTCTCTGAAAAGGATCATCTTCTTTTGTTGAATGTATGTCGTGATGTTTTTGCTCTAAAGCTTATGCAAGGGTGTTTGCTTAAACCAAATTAGTAGTCTGAGCTCAGACCTCGTCACCATTGACTGGTGTTATGAAGGTTTGAGGTCATCACCTAAGATGTTATCCCCTTAATTAATCTCACCAAATTAATGATGTTAAGGGTCTGAGGTCATCCCATTATGGTGTCTGAGCTCAGACCTCATCACCACTATGGTGTTATGAAGGTCTGAGGTCATCACCTAAGATGTTATCCTCATAATTAATCTCACCAAATTAATGATGTTAAGGGTCTGAGGTCATCCCATTATGGTGTCTGACCTCAGACCTCGTCACCACGGTGGTGTTATGAAGGTCTGAGGTCATCACCCAAGGTGTTATCCCCATTAATGAATCTCATCAAATTAATGATGTTAAGGGTCTGAGGTCATCCCATTATGGTGTCTGACCTCAGACCTCAGACCTCAGACCTCATCACCACTGTAGTGTTATGAAGGTCTGAGGTCATTACCCAAGGTGTTATCCCCATTAATGAATCTCATCAAATTAATGATGTTAAGGGTCTGAGGTCATCCCATTATGGTGTGTGAGCTCGGACCTCGTCACCACTATGGTGTTATGAAGGTCTGAGGTAATCACCTAAGATGTTATCCCCATAATTAATCTCACCAAATTAATGATGCTAAGGGTCTGAGGTCATTCCATTATGGTGTTTGTGCTCAGACCTCATCACCACTGAATGGTGTTATGAAGGTCTGAGGTAATCACCCAAGATGTTATCCCCATAATTAATCTCACCAAATTAATGATGTTAAGGGTCTGAGGTCATTCCTTTATGGTGTCTGAGCTAAGACCTAGTCACCACTGTTATGAAGGTCTGAGGTAATCACCTAAGATGTTATCCCCGTAATTAATCTCACCAAATTAATTATGTTAAGGGTCTGAGGTCATTCTATTATGGTGTTTGTGCTCAGACCTCATCACCACTGAATGGTGTTATGAAGGTCTGAGGTAATCACCTAAGATGTTATCCCCATAATTAATCTCACCAAATTAAGGATGTTAAGGGTCTGAGGTCATTCCTTTATGGTGTTTGCGCTCAGACCTCGTCACCACTGAATGGTGTTATGAAGGTCTGAGGTAATCACCCAAGATGTTATCCCCATAAATAATCTCACCAAATTAATGATGTTAAGGGTCTGAGGTCATTCCTTTATGGTGTCTGAGCTCAGACCTCATCACCACTATGGTGTTATGAAGGTCTGAGGTAATCACCTAAGATGTTATCCCCATAATTAATCTCACCAAATTAATGATGTTAAGGGTCTGAGGTCATTCCATTATGGTGTTTGTGCTCAGACCTCATCACCACTGAATGGTATTATAAAGGTCTGAGATAATCACCTAAGATGTTATCCCCATAAATTTATGACAAGTGCAAAATGAAGTAAAGACCACCATGGGAACTAATCTTTTATTAATAACCTCTTCATGACAAGATGGTACATTTACACAACTTTATGCAACATTATATGTAATACTTCTTTAGGTGATTAGCATTCCATGGATTAGCGAAAGGTTCTCCTTCTAGATTTTCTAGCCTGTAAGTGCTAGGCACAACCTCTTCTGTCACTTTGTAGGGACCGTGCCAGTTTGGGTGGAGTTTGTTTGCTTTTTGTAAGGTCTTCTTTAGCACTAGGTCTCCCACTGCAATGGGTCTTGACTTCACCCTCTGGTTGTAGAATTTCGCTGCCCTCTGTTGGTAGGCTGCTTACCTAACCTCTGCGTCCTCTCTTCTTTCTTCGATAAGCACTACACCAAATCTGCCCATTTGTCAAGGTCATTGACCTTGACAAATCCAACTTGTCAAGGTCAATTACCGTGACATTTCGAGGCGAGACAACTTTTTTTATCACGGTCGTGTCACAGTCATTGACCTTGACACAAAACTCGCGTTTTGTGTCACGGTTGTGTCGCGGTCAATGACCGTGACACGTTTGTCACGGTTTATAACCGTGACAAAGTTGTGACCCTTTTTAAAAAATTGTCACGGCCAATGACCGTGACAAGTCCGTGACAACAGTTGTCACGAACGTGTCACGGTCAATGACCGTGACAATTCTGGGCAGAATTTAAAAAAAATCTGCTGGGCAGTATGGCCACTGCCACTGCCCAGCAGTATATTTGTACCTGTTATAGCAACGTTGTACCTGTTCCAAACATCATATATCCGAACAAACTAAAGATAATGAAAATATATATTCAAATAAGAAACTATTTAAAAAGAAACAACATCACCATCATTTTATCTCAAATCTACAAACTATTTGCATGGAAAAGAGATTTTGTACCGCGACGCTCGGGAACACATCCTTATCCTTCCCTTCTCGTCCGAATAGCCACATAAGTATAGAGAATATGTGGCCTACCCTTAGGGACACTCCTTGTCCCCTGAATTGAAATAAAGTAAAATTAGTATCCGCCCCTCAAATATAGATAAATATAAATCATAATTGAAATCGAAATCGAAATTGACATATAAATATAAATATATTACCTGTAGTGTCACTCAAACAGCTAACTTGAGCTCATATGGCACCTCCTTCCAACTAATGTACCCCGGACAATCGTGTCAATTATAATTCTTTTCATATCTAAACACTAAGAAATACCATAATCCTATGGAGTTATGCGTTGCAAATTCCCTCCAACCGTTGTGTAGCCAAAAATCAGCAGTTGAAGTTGTCAATTCTACCTTTCAATGGTCTCCCATGTTTTGCTATAAGTTCCAAGTGGTGGGGTATGGAAAGTGGAATTGACAACTTCAACTGGTGATGTTTGGCTACATAACGGTTGGGAGGAATTTGCAGAGCATCGCTCCATAGGATTATGGTATTTCTTAGTGTTCGGATAGACGAAGAGATTCAGTCTCCTCTCCACAAATAGGACACCCCACATAACTATGTACTAATCACCTATTAAAGGTAAGAAGCATATATTCATGGATTAGTATAAACAAAACTTAGATGTAGTTGGAATATTTATGTATTAATCTCCTCTCCACACACGCACACTACATAAGAGTGAAAATGATAAAGTGCAGATCAAGTAAAAGCATTAAAAATGGATGTTTCGGTACAAATTGAAATATTTATTACAAATTGAAAAATTGTTTCAAATTCGGGTTATCATAAAAAATGGATTGATATTCGGTAGGATCAGCCAAGTCATCCACACTACTATTTAGACGCCTTGGCGCATGTTGGACAATTGACCACGGCTCGTTGTTGATATACTCCGAGTAAAACACTTGCTTAACCTTTTGAAATGCACAAATAAGCGGCTCATCGCTCACGTGGTCGTTGCTCTTCAACTTGGACAAGTCAACCATGATCAAATTGGTGACAGGATCAACTTTACAAGCATTTTTATCCTCAACTCTTACCCATTCACAGTAAAATACAACCTCTTTAAAGCTTATATAATCCAAATCAAATATATTTTGGATTACACCATAGTAAGTCATTTCAGCTTCAACAAGGTTTTTATCTTTTGCGCTCGCTCGAAAGAAAGTAAGAGCCTTGTATGAAATTCCCGAGTTCTGTACATATGTACTTTCCTCGTACACTTTAGCGCCGAAAATGTAACCGTTCAATCGATACTTTTTGTACTCTTGTGCGACGAACAAGGGTCCAGTGGCTAGACGAGCAAGCCTTGATGTCGCATCACCCATCTTTAGGAGCTGAGAATATAGATAAATTAATTATATTAGTGGTAAAATTTTAGTGTAATGTAACGTTATATAACGACTGTTTTCATTATAATTACCTCTTGTGTCAACCATAGCCTAAATTCGCTGTCTGATTGTACCATTGTTTTTCGTCTTTTATTGTTCTCACAGGCTTCATATTTACCGCATATTACAAAATTAATCATGTATAAAATAATCTAAAATAATGTTAAACATTATAATATTCGAAACTTACTTTTTCCATTCTTCGACATCTTCATGTGTGTCAAATAGATAACGAGCTACTTGTTCATGTTGCAAACTCGTTAATTTCACTCGTTTTCCCATCACATTACCACCATCATCGAGGAATTCATCAGTGTCATCAACGCTGGTCGAGTCAGGCATATATTCCCGAGTATATATTGATGACTCCACGGTGATGTATTCCTCTGCAATTGATCCTACAATATATCGCGTATTCTTGACGTAATCTTTAAAAACTTTCATCAATCTTTCAAACGAATACATCCACCGATATCTAACTGGACCACAAAGAAGTGCCTCGTCGCATAGGTGTACCAACAAGTGAACACTTATGTCAAAGAATGTTGGGGGAAAGTACTTCTCCAATACACAAATCGCGTCGTTCACAGCCAATTTTGCGGCCACTATGTGTTCTCGATTCACTACCTTCTCACACAAGAGGGAGAAGGTAATACTAATTTGCATAATAACCCTACGCAAATCCTTGTGCTTGGAGAAACAGTGCTTAAACAATAGAGGAACCAATTGCATGATCACATGCCAATCGTGGGACTTACACTTATGTAAATCATGAGAAACATAATTCACAATCCTTTGCAAGTTGGACGAAAAAGTAGATGGTCCCTTCAAATTATATATTGTGTCTAGAAGCACCTTCCTTTCCTCACTCGTCAAAGTAAATGCACCAGGGGGAATTATTGTCCTTCCCCTACTATCTTCTTTCAACCATAGTTGTGGTTTAAGTTTTACCATTTTAAGGTCTTTTCGTGCATTTTCTCCATCCTTCGAATGACTCCCCCCAAGGCAAGTACCCACAATATGTTCAGCGAAGTTCTTCTCTGCATGCATCACATCCAATACATGGCGCACCGGGTTTTTCTTCCAATAAGGCAAGTCAAATAAAATTGACCTCCGAGACCATGCCTTTCTTATCTTAGTTTCATTTCCAGTTGGGGTCTTCTTATGCTTGACATTCTTAAATTTGGGATTCTTACCTGGCATATTTGGGCCACATTCAGAAGATTTACTTTCAATTTCTGAACCCGAAAGTTGTCTCGGCGGTAGCCTATGTTCAACTCCGCCCAATAAAAAAATGGAACCTTTCTCTAATCTGAAACTATGAGCTGGGGGTAAAAACCTCCTGTGGCAATGGTATACATTTTTTAAGCTAGAGGATAGACGAAGAGATTCAGTCTCCTCTCCACAAGTAGGACACCCCAAATAACCATTTACTACACATCCGGATAATGTCCCATAAGCTGGAAAATCATGAATTTCCCACATCAACATAGCTTTTAGCGTAAACTTTTATCTTCTAAAAGAGTAAAATGATTGCACACCCTCTTCCCACAACTCATTTAATTCTTCTACCAAAGGAGCCATATAGATATCAATGTCTTCACTTGGTGCTTTTGGCCTAGGTATCAATAAAGCCATCATCGAAAATTCAGGTCTCATACACTGTGAAGGAGGGAGGTTGAGTGGGGCTAGGATCACTGGCCATACACTCTGATTGGTGCTTAGATTTCCAAATGGATTGAAACCATATGTTGATATAGCCAAACGAATGTTGTGTTGTTCTCGAGCAAAATCGGGATACTCAAAATTCATCCTCCGCCGGGCAGTAGAATCAATAGGATGACGCATGATATTACCCCCTACTTCTTCCCTAGCATGCCAAGTCATTGCCTCTGCAATCCATGGTACTGTGAAAAATCGCTTTAATCTAGGCCCAACGGGAAATATTTCAATACTTTTTGAGGCACTTTTGAGCTTGTGCCTTCCTTACTAGTAGATTGGACATATCTAGGTTCATCGCATACCGGACGACGATCGAGATTTTCATACTCCTTTCGGTATAGTATGCAGTCATACACACAAGCATGAATCGATTTATACTTCATTCCCAAACCTTTCAAACTGTTCTTCATAATAGGATAGCTATTTGGAAGTGTATTCACCTTGGGTAATAAGACCTTCACCCATTTTAGAATTCCCGTCACGCTATTACCGGACAAACCGTATTGCGTCTTTAAACTGTGAAAACTAACCATGACATGTAAAGTTGTTTGATCTTTCTCATAGCCAGAGTATAACAGTTGGGTCGCCTTAAATTTTAAACTTTGGTAGTCATCGTCAAGTTTTATCGTGTTATCTTCACGAGCACTTGAATCTTATTTATCATTAGTAACCTCATTCTCCTCAGCTTTATAAACTCCGTACGCATCATCAACTAAATCATCTAACATATTATGATCTACGTCGTCCCCTTCTACATCTATTCTACTTGTTGAAGGTTGTTGTGAAGGTTGGTCGGGGACAAAAGGAACTTTCAATTCATCGTGAAAACTCCAAAATCGATAACTATCTTGCATACCCGATCTTAACAAAATGTAGTTCAACTATTTTCCACTCAAACACCTTACCATTCTTACACCTAGCACACGGACAGGGAAACTCTTCATCATTACGACATCTCTTTGCATATTTCACAAATTTGTTAGCACCTCTGGGAAACACATCCCCCATTCTTTTAGTCTCACCCATCCACTCTTTGTATTTCGGATATCCCATCACAGCTACCACAACTAAACACTTATTAAAGGTAAACAAAACTTAGATTTATAGTATGTTTTATTTAATTATCCCATCATTTAATTATCCTATTAAAGGGTAAGTGGTCCTATCCCATTCAAGAATGCATTTTTCTGTAATATACTTAACGGCTCATGCACATTGTTACGATTTGAAAAAAATTCGATAGCATATCCCCTTAGTTCTCCAAGTACACGACGTAGATTTGCAGGTGTGAGTGTTATTTCAATTGGTCAAATAAAATAACAGTCACACTTGTCAATCTAGTATGTACCCAGAGAACATTAAGATACGACTGCAGAACTTCCAACTTTAAGCCAATAAGAATATTATACAGAAATTATACAGTCTCAAACTATCCAAACAGGACAATTCAAGAGATCTCATTACAGGGGTAATGACTCTCGAACGGGTCTAAAGGCTATTGAATGCGTACGCATAAGAACTAGAATGCTAGTATCTATGCGCACTATATTTAATTTCAAGTATGTTTCATATAATGGGTTAATTCAAATACAAAAATAAATTCATGGGTTAATTAAAATATAAAAATAAATGGGTTAATTCAAATACAAAAATAAATTCATGTATTGACCACATACACACACACACACACACACACACACACACACACTATCTAAGCTGTTCTATAGGAATAAAAACAACATTTTTAAAATATGAAGGGCTCACCAATTTGATCAAAATTTTCAACAACATAGACTAATTGATCTTTATTATAAGACAATTACTACAAATTTACGCGCATCGCCCGAATTCAAAAAGTAATTTAATGAGTATTACTACATGCTTTTTAAACTTCGGATGCTTTTAAAAACTTTGGATGACAATTACTACAAATTTACATTTTTAGATATTATTTTTGGATATTATTTACATTTACATTTTTTGATATTATTTTTGGAAATTTATAGAAAATTACTTATTTATTTACATTTTTAACCCCCTACCCTCACCCTGCCCCCACCCCCTACCCCACACACATGCACACACACGCACATATATACACACATACACACATATATATACACACAAACATATATATAAATGGAAGAGAGAGAGAGAGAGAGAATTAAACCTGAAAGTAGAGAGAGAGAGAGGAGCGTCGAGAGAGAGAGGGAGGGAACGGCGCGGGAGGGAAAAAAGAAGGGGAAAAGGGTTTTTGGTGTGAACATTATCACGGTCGTGTCAAGGTCATTGACCGTGACAAGTCCGTGATAAGTAAATTTGTCACAGACTTATCACGGTCATTGACCGTGATAATTTCTTGTCAAGGTCAATGACCGTGACAAAAAACGCGTGTTTTTTGTCGCGGTCAATGACCTTGACAAGGGTGGTCGGCTGAAAGGTGAAAATTTGGCCATTTTGGTGTAGCGAAGATCTAGGTCTAGCCTCCTCTCTTCCCCATTATTATCAGGGTCATAGGTCTGAATCCTATGAGTTGGGAGCCCTAATTCCATTGGTATGACGGCCTCTGAGCCATGTGCCAACATGAACGGGGTTTCTCCTGTCGGTGTCCTTGCCGTGGTTCTGTAGGCCCATAACACAACATAGATCTCTTCAGTCCATCTTCCCTTCGCATCTTCTAACCTCTTCTTGATTCCCTCGAGGATTGTTCTGTTTGTGACCTCGGTCTGACCATTTGCCTGAGGTCGGCCAGGAGATGAGAAGAACTACTTTATTCCCACTCTTAGGCAATACTTTTCTAAAGAGGAGTTCTTGAACCGGGTCCCATTGTCCGAGATGAGAGTGTTTGGGATGCCTTATCTGCATATGATATTCCTCTAAATAAATTGGAATGTCTTCTGCTCTGTGATCGTTATCATCGGCTCTGCCTCCACCCACTTTGAAAAGTAGTCGATAACAACTATTAAGAATCTATAATTATTGGTAGCTCTTGGTAGGGGTCCTACTAAGTCAATTCCCCATACTGCAAATGGCCATGGAGAAGTGATTGACGTCATAGGCTGATGAGGTTGATGAGGGATGGCGGCGAACCTCTGACATTTATCATATTTCCTCACATAGGCTGCAGCGTCCTTGGATAGGGTTGGCCACCAGTACCCCTGGGTGATGATTCTTTTGGCCAAGGGCCTTCCCCCTATGTGGCTAGAGCAAGAACCCTCATGGACTTCCTGTAAGACCCGGGGAACTTCCGTGGGGTGCACACATCGGAGGAGAGGTAGCAGGAATCCTTTCTTGTACATGACATCTCCTACTATCGAGAACTTGGCAGCCTTATATCTCAATTTCTGCCTTTCTAACTTGGATTCAGGTAGCTCTCCCTCTCTGATATATCTCAATAGGGGTTCATCCATGAGTCTCCTAAGTTCAAATTGTGACAAGGGTAATATACCTCTTCTTTCTCAATGGTTGCCTTCCCTAAGACCTCGATCAGAATGGTCCTTCTAACATCTGTCTTTGTTGCCGATGCCAACCTCGCCAATGCATCTGCGTGGATGTTACTTTGTCGAGGCCCTCTCTTCAGTCTTGCCTCTTCAAAATGTTCTAACATCGTTCTCACCCTTTTCAGATATTTGGCCATCCTTTCATCTCTGGCCTCATAGGTTCCCAATACTTGATTGACAACTAACCTTGAGTCGCTGTGGAGTAGGAGTCGCTTTACGCGAAGAGTCTTTGCCAATGAGAGACCTGCTATCATGGCCTCATACTCAGACTCATTGTTAGAAGCTCGGAAGTTGAATCTCAAAGCGTATTCAATGTTGGCACCATCTGGAGCTGAGAGTATCAACCCCGCACTGTTTCCATTATCGCAGGAAGATCCATCAACGAAGGGGCTCCAAATATCTGTTCCTGATGAGAAGACCCCTTCTGTCATGACTCCTTTTTGAAGAGGTACCGATCTTCCTCATTCTTTGCAACTCGATTCCTGGCCCCGTTGGGTGCGATCTCTTTCGGATCTTAGAAGATGTTTGGTGTCGTCTCTTTTAAATTTCGAAAGATACCACAATTTTCAACACCCTCTAGGCCATTCTCTGCCTCGGCCTCTTCCCATGTGAACTCAGCGACAAAGTCTGCGAGGGCTTGCCCCTTGATGGCCGTCCTAGGTTGGTAGGTAAGATCGTACTCCCCCAACTCAATAGCCCATGTCATCAATCACCCGGACTTCTCAGGTTTATGTAGGACCTATCTTAATGGGGAGTCAGTGAGAATAACCATGGAGTGGGCCTATAAGTAAGGCTTCATCTTCCTCGAAGCATGTATCAAGGCGTAAGCTAGCTTTTCCATGCGAGGGTAATTTTGTTCGGCCCCTTGAAGGGCGTTACTGTTAAAATATAAAGGACTTTGGATTCCAATGTCTTCTCATATTATGGTTGTGCTGATGGCTGATTCGGAGACTGCCAGATACACGTACAGTTTCTCCCCTGCTACAGGCCGAGACTGCAATAAGGGAGACCTTAAATAAGACTTGAGCTGGTTGAAGGCTTTTTCACACTCTTCGTCCCATTGGAAGGACTATCTTAGCACCTTAAAGAATGGAAGGCACTTGTCCGTTTCCCTAAAAACAAACCTGTTAAGGGTAGCCACTCTCCACGTAAGTCTTTGAACATTTTTTATACTCCTCGGTGTCTTCATGTCAAGCAAAGCCTTGATTTTTTCAGTGTTGGCTTCAATCCCTCTCTGGTTAACGATAAATCCTAGGAACTTCCCAGCTTCTACTCCGAAGACACACTTCGCGGGGTTGAGTTTCATTCTATATGAGTCCATAATGTCGAAGGTCTTCTCGAGATTCGTTACATGAGTGCAAGCTTTTAAGCTCTTTGTTAGCATATCATCTACATACACCTCCATAGTCTTACCTAGTTGCTCTTCGAACATCTTATTAACAAGACGTTGGTATGTCACCCCTGCATTTTTCAAGCTGAAGGGCATCACTTTGTAGTAGTACGTCCCTTTATCGGTAATGAAGGTTGTCTTCTCTGAGTCTTCAGCATCCATGAAGATCTGGTTGTAACCTGAATACGCGTCCATGAAGCTCATGAGCTCATGTCCCGTCGTAGCATCCACCATCTGATCTATCTGAGGTAAGGGGTAGCTGTCTTTTGGACAAGATCTGTTAAGGTCAGTGAAATCAACACACATTCTCCACTTCCCATTGGCCTTGGGCATGATGACTGCATTTGATAACCATTCCAGATATGTGACTTCTCTTATAAACTCAGCCTCTTCCAATTTTTTGACCTCTTCTCGGATGACGTCGTACTTCTCCCTAGAATAGACTCTCTATCTCTGTTTGAATGGCCTGGAATCTTTGGTCAAGTTGAGCTTGTGACTCATAACTTCAGGGTCAATGCCGGGCTTGTCTGCGTGACTCCATGCGAAGACAGTCTGTCTCCTCCTGAGGAAGTTTATCAGCTCTTCCTTGATTTCTGCCTTTAGGGCTTTACCGACCTGGATGGTTTTTTTTGGCTCGCCCTCATTGAGGACGATGGATTCTACCTCTTCCACGGCTTCTCCCTTCTTTAACTTTGTCTCGTCTCTTGGGTCAAGCGTATCAATGCTATAAGTGGTGGATGCCCTTTTATGGGCCTCTCTCTCTTCGGCCGAGTTGAAGTAACATTCTCGCGCTGTGGTCTGGTCACCTTGCACTTCCCCTACCCCATAGGGTGTCGGGAATTTTAGCATCTGTTGGACCGTCGACGACACAACTTCAAACTCTTTAAGGGCCACCCTTCCTATGATGAGGTTATAGGTCGGAAATACGTTCTCGCCCATGACGAAAAAATTTATCTTCTTGGTCAGCATATTAGGCCACTCACCACCCATCCGTACGTCCATCTCATACATGCCCAAGGGGTGGACCTTTTCGCCACTGAAGCCTATCAAGGGGTGATGATAGGGTACTAGCCTTGCTCTGCTAAGGCCTAAGCTCTTGAAGCAAGGCCAAAACATTACATCTATCGAGCTCCCCCCGTCTACGAGGATCCTCTGCACCTCATACCCATGCACCCTTGTTGTTATGACGAGAGGTTCATCATGGGGGGCTAAGATACCCTTGAATTCAAGTCTGGAGAACCCAACTACAAGGGTGTCCATGTCTACTTTCTTCCTCTTCTGCACTGTATCAGAAGACGTTAGATTCACAACTTCAAACTTGGCCACTGACCTGGCCTCTGCTACGTGAGCCTTCCTATTATCTACTTCAGAGTCACCTCCTGCAAATCCTCCGCATATGGTGTCCACACCAAATGAGATCACACCAACCCTCTTCACCGGGGTGTTGTCATCTTTCGGTGGAAGATCCGGATCGTCTTCATCATCACTTTCTGAATCATCGTCTCTTCTGGCCGGGACATTGTCATGGCATCTATCATTTATCCTTTTCTTAGGGTTATCTCTTCCACATTTAGGAGCCTTACCATCCACATACTTCCTCAGATTTCCATATTTTAACATCTTTTTAATCTCATCTTTCAAGGCGAAGCATCTGTCCGTGACGTGGCCATGGTCTTGGTGGAACTCGCACCATAGGTTTTTGTTCCTCTTATGTGGTGGGGCTTTCAGTTTCTCTGGCCATCTCAGAGTCCTGTCATTCTTAATCTCGTTGAGGATGTGCTCGTAGCTCACAGTCAGAGGAGTATACTGAGCGAACTTGTCATCACCCGACCTCTTCTTCCCATCTTTCTTGTTTTGGAACTTTCCACTGCCATTGCAATTATCATCCTCATACTTGGTGGCCATTGCCTCTTCCACATTCATTACTTTCCTTGCGGTTGCTAGGAGCTCCGCCATAGACCTAGGGGGTCTTCCGCAAGTTTCCACAACAGCTTCCCTTTCTGTAGACCCCCTATGGGGGCGGTCATGGCTACGTTCTCTTCATAATCTTCGACCTCCAACTTCTCTTTGTTGAATCTCGCTATGTAGTCTCTTAGGATCTCATCCTTGCCCTGCTCGACATAAAGCAGGTGAGTAGTATTCTTTTTAGGTCTCACCCCAAAGCAGAAGTTGTGGATGAATCGTTCAGCCAAGCCTTTGAAGTTCTCAATTGAGTTCTTCGGAAGGGTGGTGAACCAACTGTGTGCTGCCCCTGTTAAGGTCCTAGAGAAGGCCCTACACTTCATCTCATCGGGTATCGAGTAGATGTATGCCACCAACTGGTACATCTCAATGTGATGTACAGGGTTAGTGCTGCCATCATATTTGGGAGACACTGTAGGAGGCTTAAACTTAGTTGGGGTTGGGAAGCCCACTATCCTAGCCACAAATGGAGAGCCCTCCGAGTAACCCCTTTGTAATGGGTCCCTGCTTTTAATGAGGTCTCTTATCTTCTCCTCAAGGCGCTGGATAGAGTCATTCCACGGTCTTCTGCCATCGACCTGACCGAGGTTGTCCCCAGCCACCTCCATGGGATGGATCGAGGGTTCCCCTGCCGCGGCACGTCGGCTATTGACCTCTTCCTGCTCCCTGCCTCATTTTTCACAGTGTCGACCTTGGTCTGGCCTACCCTGCCTGTTTCCTCTCTAAGAGCCCGCTGCGCTCCTCGATCTCGACAATCTCTGTCTTAGGTCATTCACTGGGCCCAATCTCTCAAAGGCTAACCCTCTGCTCAACCAATCAAAGGCTGACCCTCTTTGCTGAGCCTTTTCACCTCTTCGGCCGACACAACCTTGACTTTGCTGAAGAGGTCGCACAATATTATTCGACACCTCGAACGACTCCCAGCAGTCTTCCGTGGCCTCTTCTGCCTCTAGATCGTCATACCTATCCTCTGGGCAAGGGTTTCCTTGCCTCCCTAGGCGTAAGCACCTAGGGTAGGCAATGTACCTTCTCCACTGGGGTGCAGGTTGATCCTTCATTGGTGCCTGGGGTGGTCCCCTGGCGTCAGGATGAGGCTGAACAGCCGTCGGAGTGATCATATCCGGTGAGACTCCAGGTGGCCTCATCATATTTTGGATGAGCTGCGCAAATTGTTCCTGCATAGCTTACTGTGTTGCAGCTAAAGACCTCAAGGCTGCAACAACCTCCACCATTTTGGACTGGGGCGGCGCCTGACTGGAACTAGGCCCTCCACCTCCAGTGGCGGTAGAGGTTGTGGTAACTCTGGTGCCATATGTTAACACTATAGAACTTGAATAACAGATGAGCTTAGTATCTCAAAGGACCTCTTTCAATGGTAAAGCAGCTCCATGCAAGAGGTGGTGCCTGGTTCACCACCAGAGTCTCCGGTGAGGTTAAGCTGAAGAAGAGTAAGAGATTGTCTCTCTCTCTTCCCACAGACCGCACCAAAATGATGATGCTAGAATTAGCACCACCAGGTAAGGTGTTTTCAAGCTCAATCTAAGAACAACAATGGCAACATAGTTATGTAAAAGGTGAGAGAATGAGATGATAAGAAGAGGAGAGAGCACCCAAATATAAGTGGTTCAACCTAAATTGGCCTACGTCCACTGTGTATGTGAATAACCTCACTGTAATTGGGCACTGATGGCCATGGATACAATATCTCAAGCTCTCTCTCTACTGTATATCTAGACAGTTTCAGCTAGGGTTCTCCTTTTGGCCCGTTTGCAAGGTAGAGGATGACCTCTATATATAGTACCTAGGGGGTGTAATGTACCCCCCATGCATGTAATGTGCATGTGTGTGATTGCCTCACCAATATGGGAAAGCCATCTATCACTGTCACAAGTAAAGAATGATTATGGAATATTCTCCCCACGTGTGGGGAATAATCTTGTTATAACTGATATGTGTCCACGTGCCCTTATACAAATGTCAGGAGATGCTCGGCTATCATGCTTGGTGTATGACCTCGGCCTGGGAGAGGCCGAGGTTGGTAAGCCGAGGTGCTCGTACAGTCTGAGGTGACCATGGAGGTCTCGGCTTAACCCTAGTCGAGACAATGGACAAGGTCGGCCTGAGCCGAGGTCGAGCTGGTGTGTTTGGAGCATCGACTGATGTCTTGATGAGGTTGCTGGTAAGGCTTTTTGCGAGCTCGGATTATATCTGGCCGAAGTTTCCATTCCAAGGTATATGAGAATGCTGCTAATCCTTGTGATGCGTGCGATGTCCCTTTGAGAGGCTGGTGGTAGTGTTGGCCTGAGACGACCTTGATATGGCCGAGGGCTGATGCCTCATGCCCAAGGCTTGTTCAATATCAGCCACGATCTCGGTCGAGGTTGGTGTCTTCGAGCCGAGGTCACACTTTGGGAATATCAGATAATATTACATGATGTTTTCCATTTTTATCGTAACGTGTTTTTCATTTCTTGGCATGTTAGATATCGTGTAAAGAATGGACCATCACTTTTCTAGGAATATCTTTTGGGATTCGTGATAGGTTAGGGTTTAAACACCCCTCTAGATTTTTTTATGAGATTATTTAGGTCGTCTCAACCTATGATATTTTGCGGATGTAGTGTTATCCTCGTCCTAGACTAATTATTGTTATGGTCGGATTCAACTGATCGTCATTTATATCTCTAAACAAAGGAAACTAAAACGGGCTCATGCATTTTTTTAAATAAATTGACAAAGTTGTTCTTATAGTTAATTTTTTTCATATAAATGTTGTAAAAGAAAAATCAATAAATTATTGGAAGTTGATATATGATAAATTTCAAAAGAATGGTGAAAATCATAAAAGAGTTTGTTGATAATTTTCTTGAAACTTTTTGTTAATGTTGATATTTATCATATGTTCTTAAAGTGTTTGATGAAATCCCTGAAAGAAGTTTGGCTTCATGGGCTGCACTTGTTTTTGCATTTTTCCCAAAAGGTAATGTTGGAAAATGATTTACACTTTTTTCGAACTTTTAATTTGTCAATATTAGAACAATTGCATTAATTTAAGTTTTCCTCTGTAAATGTTGATAAATCCTTCATATTTTTAGCGCCGTAGTTAGATTTAATGTCACGTAATCTAATTTAGATTTACTGATAATCTATCGATCGACATAGCTATAGCGAAAATGTATGTAAAGCTTGGGTCCTTTAGATTGACCATCTGAACCTTTTATTGTGTTATTCCGGACCATTTTTTGTGTTCATACACTGCTTCCATTACTCAAATAAGTTTCCTCCTAGACATTAGTCTTATTACTAGTTTTCAACACAGCGCGATGTGTGGGTGCCGTGTAAAATGTGTGTAAGTTTTTTGTAATTTAAATAATGATATTTGTAAATTTCTTGTGACACCAGTAATGTGTGTGAGTTTTAAAATATGTAATTAGGTATAAGTAATCATAACAAAATATCTAACTATACATTTGGAGTATACAAAATGTTCATACTGAAATAACCGTGTGTTACAACTCAATCATAAAAAAAATATTATTTTTGGAGATGATATGAAACATGATAGGAAAATACACAAAAAAGAACCGAAATTGACAAAATTAATGGTATGTTGCTTCAACTAGCTATGGAGTTGCAACTTAGAAATGTTTCTTCGGGTTTGGGGAATTGAAAAATACGCGATTCATTATGAAAAAATGGACAACCAAGTGCAAGTATTAAGTCTCAGTACTTCGTACTTCTACGTTATGTTATTTTCTTTAGTGCTTGATGTTTAGTTCTTAGATTATAATTAGATCTTTTGGTGGTTAGATTAGTCAAATGTAACTTTCTAAATACTCTAGGTAGACAAATAAAAAATGTGGTTGCTTTAATGTTGTTATGTTCTATAAGCCTAGGAGCTTATATGATAGATTATGCATATTTATAGAACGGATGCTAGGTCAAGTTCTGTTAAAATCAAGTAGAAATTATTGTTGCTAACGTGAATCCATTTATGGCCATCCCTATCTCTCCCTTCCCCGGGTGGGGGGGGGGGGGAGAAGGTCTCGCGCCCTCTTTCTCTATGAGCGCTTCGGCTGTCGTTGATGTGGGGTGATGTACAAAGATGGAGTCGCCAACCTATTTTTCACAAAACAAGCAAAAGAACATGTCACCGCCTGGAAGAGCGACATCAAAGACAAACTGATGCTTACAAAACCAATAGTTCAGAGGTTCGAGGGTTAAGTTGCAGAATGGGAAGGTGTTAGGCACCCATACATCTCTTTTGGTCTATCATGGGCTCGTGTTACTATTTTCCTTAATTTCTCCATAAAGTATGCGTGCGTGTATATATAAATTGAGATCTGAGTCGCCCAACTCGTATCATGGAAAAGATAGAGTGAGATCATCCATATGAATGTTCCCAAAATAATATATAGAAAATACGATGTATGCATTTATCGAGATATTGATCATTATGATGAAACAATAATATATGTTAGATAAAACGCCACTATGGGTCACAAATATAATATGTATTAAATAATGTATAGATGAAAAGGATACAAATGCGAAAATGAGAAAATTGGAAAATTGAAAAATTGGACTCGAGTCTCGGGTTTTAGCCCGAGATGCCTACGTACCCTATAAAGGCATCAAAGTCCACGTAGTTCGCATGCGACATAAAGGTGGGGTTTATCCGATAGATTCGAATGGGAATTTATTATATGTATGGGTGTAGAAAATGTATTTTTATTTTTGGAAAAATGTGGTGAATAATTTCGCTGGAGTTTATAGGTGTAACCCTCTTTTCCTTGATTTTAGTTTTTTATATAGAAAATAGAGTATGTGCAATATAACTAATAAAGTATGAGATGCTCATGTGTATGAACTAAAGTAAAAGTTAAATTAAGAATTTATGTGACTACTGCGAAAATAAAGAATTTAAAGCGAGAAAAGGATTTTTGGACCTTCTTTGGAGAATTGAGGCTTGATCTTGATTCTTGATGAGCTCCCTTGAATGTCGGGTGAGAGAAAATGAGACTTTGCTAAATTGGGGTATGAAAATGATGGGAAGGAAAGATGGAAAGGAATTTCACATAAGGAAACTTCATTGATTGCAAGAGAATGTTGCTGAGATCACTGATATTGATGGATATTGGGTGTGCCTTGGGAGTGAGCTCATAACCTCTATTTATAGGGTGGGGCGAATGTCGATCAGCATATACCTAGCCCTACCAATCGGCAGGTGACTCTAGACACACTGCCTATAGGAAGAGATATGGACCTGCCATTCAGTAGTCTCGTGTAGATTTTTTTAGAAAAATGGTGGTAGAACTCAATCCGTATATCCAAATAAAGCACGGGGCATACCATTCGAAAATTAATTTAGATACCTTTAAGAGTCCTTTAGGCCGCTCCTGGGTCCAGGAGTTGACTTTTGGTCAAATGGGGCGTAACACCCCATGATTTTGGAGACTGAGAAATTAAATTTTTGGGAAAATAAAATTTAATTAAATCGGAGAATTCTAAAATTTGGGAATTTAAGTCCAAAAATAGAGGACATTTTGAAGTATTCCAGATGATGATTTTGAGGGTACCATTGATTCCGGAAGGGTCGAGATAGTCAAAATGACTGTCATTGGGTTTTATTTCGGCTTTGGAATATTTTTAAGTCAGTTTGACTCGAATTAGAGTAAACGAGTCATTTAAAGTGTGTATTAACATTTAAAATTGGGATTTTGTTTTAAAGGATTAGAAGGTTACGGATGAAGCCATTTCTCATTTGAGAGAAAGAGAGAAAAATCCCTAGAGGGAGAAAGAAGAGAGAAATAAGAAGAAAAGAAGAGAGAGAGGAAGAAAGCTTGGAGATTCCGGCCCAAAACCGCGACATCGAGGACGATCCAACCTCTACAAATCTGAGTCAAGTGTTTAATCTTGCTAAATAAGTCATTTGTGTATTTTATTTCATAATTTGTGGGTTAAAGAAATGGTTTTTGGGTATACACATCAAAAAACCTAAATTTTGGTTTAAATCTTGAAATTGAAGATTTTAATTGGGTTTAGGGGATATAAATTGATGAGATTAGGTGTAGGATGAGTTTTGATGTTGGAAATCATGTTGGGGTTGAATATTAAGGGCTAGTAGAGGTATAAAATGAATTTTGGAGATTTTGGGTTTGTAGAAAATCAGCCATTTTCGTGGCTTTCTAAACTGGCCGAATCGATTCGGCCCCATCGAATCGATTCCCCAGATTGCAGAAGCCTCAGGTATTTAGGGCCGAATCGATTCGCCCCTAGCGAATTGATTCGGAAGGTTGCAGAATCTCAGGTCCCTTGGACCGAATCGATTCAGAGGGACCGAATCGATTCGGAAACAGGGCATTTTAAGAAATTTTCTTTGTGGTGATTTCAAACCCTTTTTGGTTGGGTTTGCTGATTTGGGGGCTCTTCTCAAATGATGTAATAGGAATGTTTTTGGAGAAACATAAGGGGTTTCTTAGATATTATGATTTTGGGACTCCTTGGTATAATTGGGGAGAAATATGTCCATGTATGTATTAGAGTTGTGTATAGAGATTTTGGAGATACCTCGTTAGGGTTTATATCCTAATTATAAATCCAAAGTAAATTATAGAGACGATAGGGGGTTTAGAGCTCCTAGAGGGAGAGTTGAGAAGGTATGTTGGGAAATTATAGGCCGATATTCATATTTAATCCTTATAGCGATAGGATTCTATTAAGTTATAATTGAGGACTAACGAGAGAGAGGGGTCACGAATCCTTAGAAATGTTTAAATTAAGGAACAATTGGTAATGCGATAGGAGTAAGGGTTCGTAAGAACAATGGAACCTTAGGCAAAATTTGGGAACGATTGGATCGTACTACCAACTAGAATATGAGGTTGTATAATTATAGTTAGGATAGTTTACACATAATTAGGTGGAAGTAATCACATGGGATTCCAACACTTGAAACAAGTGGAATAAGTTGAGGTTTGTAGACTTTTGGTTAGGTGTATACCTTTAGTCAAAATTTGTATTGGAGGTTTTGATTTGCTCTCGGATATAGATGGTATGTATAGTAATGGTTTCCTACACCAAACTTTGGGTGATAACCTTAATGTGGTATATATAAGTATATATATATATATATACATACGATTTTTGGGAGACTATTCATCATAGGAAAAATGATTGAATATGTTTCAAGTGAGAGATTATATTCACATTATCGAGTTAAAATTTAAAGGAAGGAAATTGTGGTGACGGCTTGTATATCGAGGATTATGTATACTTATAGCCGAGTTTATATATCTCATACTTATGAACGAGAATTAGTTGTATATAAGGATATGTGAATATATGTATATATATCTATATAGATATGAATATATGGATATATTTATGTTATGGACATACATGGTATGGACATTTAAACCTTATACGATGGTTTAATATTTGATCATATGATTGGATCATATGGATGTATATATTATGCATGTGAATGATATATATACTTATTTGGTTAAGCATACCCCGCTCATGCTATCGTTGGGAAGTTGCGGGCGTAGAGGGTGAGCATCCTGGCTAGAAAAGCAGGGTGTAGATATTCCCCAGGTCATAGTCGTCCCGTGTGTTATTATGTGATTTACATTTTTATATTTTTGGGATGAGATGTGGTGGGTATGTTTCATCTCATTACCGGTTTGGAGCTATGACCGCTTCCCGGGACGTCGTGTGCGTGAGTTTACCACGAGATGGGTGTCGTTTAGTCCCACCATGGTGGCCCCAGTATTACTACGTGAGCCGAGCACTGGGAAGATGATAGCATTGATGCAGTTTATCCGCACTATATATAGCCGGGTATTTATTTGTGCATGGCCTTTGTACATCATATATGGTATGTATACATGGTCATGGGATTGGATGATGGTATATATATATATATGGTTAGAAATGAATACCTATATATATATATATATATATATATATATATATATATATATATATATATATCCTATAGATGAAAGGATATGGACTTTTATGGAGTACATCTTGGATGATTATGATGTACTAGATGATTGGGGGATTGATGCATCGCATTTAAGCAACATTTCAGTTACATCATCCCAAGTATATTATTGGAGATTGTAAATGTTTTCATTTTGTAGTCCAAAGTTTAGTAGTAGTAGTAGTAATAGTAATAGTATTAGTAGTAGTAATGGTAGCATTATATGGTATGTACGGCATTATGGACCTCTATGATCGACATTGTCAAAGAGTAGTGTAACGGGGTGGTTCCTTGTTTGGATTTCGTTTTACGAGACACCCCACGCACGAAATGTAGTACATTGTTGAGAGTAGAGAGAAGTTCTGTCGATATTTATGTGTGGCATAATGGATCTCCAGGATTGACGTTGACATGGAGTAGTGTAACGGGGTGGTTCCTTGTTTGGATTTCGCTTTGCGAGACACCCCACGCACGAAACGCAGTGCAGCGTTGAAATTGGAAGGAAGTTGTGTCGATAATAATTTTGCATGCTTATTAATTAGAAATTTAAATCATATATTCTACCCAAATGCATATTGGGTAACTTATTAAATTAAAATGGTTAAAGTATAAACCGGAATCCACTAAGCCTAATAAGTCACTTATGATTGAAAATGAATACTTATCTGTGGTTTAAAAAGGGGGTGGATTCTTGGGTTATGGTAGGATGGTAGATCTCGTGGGTATAGGCTAGACCTATGATAAGTTAGGTTGTCCTAATAAATTGGGGTAATTTAACTGATAAACTTGAGGACGCGAATAGGTGCGCGCCTTTAGATGAGAGGTGAGTTGGGATTCCACGAGAGTGCGATTCCATTTTAATTATGAAATATGTGCACCGATATTTATTATGCACGGTTAACACACTTGCTAAATATTTTCACAACTCGAGCTCTGACCCGTTTACTTTTCTCTCCTGCTTGTATATATATATATATATTACTACAGGTGTCCTACCGCATGGATGCCGGATGACTTTCTATCCAGAGTCTTGGGAGCCGTGACAGGTGCGGACTGTTGCGGGATGTATCTGGTAGTTGCCTCCTACTTTTAAAAATTCTAGGTAGGATTCATTGTTGTATATCGGGTTTGTACCCAAGGGATATTTATATACATGTTTATATTTATTCCATTTCAGTCATTGTATTGGATGTGACCCGATAGCTTATTCGGGTTTACTTCTTTGTAGTATTTTCAGTTGTAGTTATTCATTTCATTTTATTCTAGCATTTCATTTCTTATAGTTTGTCTTGCATCTTTCTCTTATTTATTAGTATTTTTATGGTGTTGGTTTGTTAGTTGTTGCATGTTTTATTTTATTTTAACATCTCGCTTATATGATATCAGGTAGTTAGTCCTATATTATGTAGTACCGACTGTTGGTGTTGAGACTGGACCATCTGAAACTCCTGATTTAATGTAGTATAGGGCTGGCCACCCGTTATTATTTTGAGCGGGGTGTTACATGGGGCTCGGAAGTGCTCGTCAGTCCTTTGGACGGGAGATCGTCATACAATAATGGATCATTTGTCCAAATTGTTAGTCATAATTGCACATGCGATGGACCATTGGAAAGCTTATACGAGGTAATTTGATGTTCCAACGAGCTTCGCTCGGTTCAGAGAGTTGATTAGGTAAACCAAGGCCTAGAACTGCCTGGTGACCTTTTGAAGTAAAATGGGTTGTTTGTCCGTACCACAAGGTTGATTCGTGCATGGGACAGACCGTTGGAAAGGGTATTAAGTTCCCTTTGTGGATGCATTCATTATCAATCTAACTGAAGAGTTGAACTTGTTCAAACGGAGCCTGAGAGCCCCCGGTGGCCTCCGAATCAGTTTTTGATAGAAAACAGATCGTTCGTCCAAAAAGTTGTCATATTATGCATGGGGTGGACCATTGGAAAGGGGTTTCAGTGCCTTTCTAAGATCCAAAGAACGTTAGCTCTGATGATGAAGTTGATTGGGGTCAAATCGGGTTTTGGGAGCCCCCGGTGGCCTCAAAATCAATTTTCAGTTGTAAAATGGTTCGTTTGTCCAAACCGTTAAGTCAATTTATGCACATCGTTGACTATTGGAAAGGGGATTTAGAGATCTTTAAATATTTATTGATCTTCTACTCCGATGATAGAGTTTATCGGAGTCAAGCGGGGCCTAGGAGCGCCCAATGACCACTAGATCGGTACTTGAAGTTCGACCTCAGTCTTGTAATGAAATAAGGAGGTGCCAAGGACCTAAGGAAAGACATAAGGGGTTTTCAAATGTGGTGTCTAAAGAGACCCTCAATGGATGATCTTGTAACAAGTGAAAGATTTCAAAATAGACACCACATGATGTTTTGGGAAGGAGGTCAATTCTGTAACCTAAAGGGACGAGGATGATCGATTTAGAGGCTCGAGGCCGATGCTGAGGACCTATGGTAATGCTGGGGATGGCCAATTCTATAGGACAAGGTCAATTAGGAGGGCCTCAAGATGGGATCGACCAATTTTTAGGGTTGAGGTCAATAATGAGGACCTAAGATGGGACCGACCAATTCTGAGGGTTGAGGTCAATTATGAGGACCTGAAGTGGGGAGCGACCAATTCTGAAAGACAAAGCCAATTCTAAGGGCCGAGGTCAATTCTGAGGACCTTAAGTATGAGCGACCAATTCAAAGGGTCGAGGACAATTCGAAGACCTTAAGAAGGAGGGACCAATTCTGAGGGTCGAGGTCAATTCTAAGGACCTTAAGTAGGAACGACCGATTCTGGGGGAGAGGACAATTTTGAGGACCTTAAGTAGGAGCGACCAATTCGAGGGCAGAGGTCATTTTTGTGGACCATAAGTAGAAGCGACCAATTTTGCGGGTCGAATCCGATTCTGAGGGTTTAAGTGGAGAGTGTATAATTCTACGAGTCGAAGAAAATTCTGAGGAGCGACAAATTCTGCGGGTCGAAGCCAATTTTGAGGGCTTTAAGTATGAGTAACCAATTCTGAGGGTCGAAGCCAATTCCTAGGGATTTAGTGGAAGTGGCCAATTCTAAGGGCCGAGGTCAATTTTGAGTACATTAAATAGAAGCGACCAATTCTATAGATCGAAGCCAATTCTGAGGACTTCAGTGGAGAGCGAATAATTCTGAGGGTCGAAGCCAATTCTGAGGGCCTTAAGTAGAAGCAACAAATTCTGAGGGCCGAGGTCAATTCTGAGGGTCGAGGCCAATTCTAAGAACCTTAAGTATGAGCGACCAAATCTGAGGGTCGAAGTCAATTATGAGGACCTTAAGTAGAAGCGACCAATTCTGCAGGTCGAAGCCAATTATGAGGGCTTTAGTAGGAGTATAGCTCTCCTGGAAAAATTTGTAGACTCCTCTATGGAAAATATGCTAATACTAGGATTAGATGTAGCCTAGCTGTGGGAGCTTTTCAATTTCTACTGTGTCCCTTGGAGACGTTGTCGGAGAGATATCTTATTGGCTAAATCTTCCATTAGGGAAGTTGGATTTGACAATTCTGTTGGGGAAATAATTATGGGATTCCATTTATGGGGAATAAGATGGGGGAGAGAAAAATGTGGTTTTTAATTCGGAGAGCTTGAAAAATAATTTTCTTGGTGCAAAAGTGTTCTAGAATTCATTTGGCAATTTTCAAAATTTTGGGGGGGATTTTTCGGTATTTTTTGTACGGAATTTTAGGGAGGTACCGACCGACAAGGTGTAGGGGGTGCCAAACAGCAATGGCACAGTCTTTTCGACTACCTCGGGCAGGTCAAGGGATTGTGCCAATCGGTATGTTACTAGGTGACTGGCGATCGGTGTGCCCCTTACCATCCTATAAAAGGGGGCGAGATTTTTTCATTTTTCACAACTTTCAGATCTTCTATCTTCTTCCTTTCTTTTGAAAGCTAGTTTAATAAAAAAACTCAATTACCTACCAAAATATATAACAAACTAGAGAATAGTGGTAAGTGAGGTATCAATCCAAACCTAAGGGTGAAACATGCAAGAGAGGAAAGATGTAATTCATTTTATTTATTTAATATCTTTTTGGACTTTTTACTTTTTTTATTTTTTTCAGCCTTTTCAAATATTAAAAAAAAATTGTGGAATAAAGTGAACTTTAATCTAAGAACAAACTAAAATGAGAAACAACTAAAATAAAAGTGTGTCAATGAAAGTGACTAAACTAAATGAACAAAAACTAACACTAAAATAAGAGATAAAGTGAGGTAAATAAATTTGAGAACAACGAAGGAGTGGGACTACACCACAAATCCTAGTTATTCTAACTAATTAATTTAATTATTTGTAATCTCCCAAATTAATATCAAAATTACAAATCAACTCTCGTTGCAATTCTAATTTTGATAGTAATCTTTTAGAAAATCAATTTTAACCCCCCATAACTCTAGAAAATAGATCTACGCTCTTTTTAATTAATCACCCGCTAGGATTGATTCATCAAAATTTGTATAAATCATAGAAAACGAAATTTAGGGTTGAAATTCAACGAATAATACTACACTTAAGAAAACCCTATCTCTAGTATGAATCTAAAATGAGTATTATATCTTAAATTTCGATTTTCTCTCGAAAATCATTTACCCTCTCTCGAGGCGTAAATTTAAGGGTGAAGGATCAAAATTAATATTCAAAGGGAATTTTCAAATAATCAAACTAATTAAATAAAAATAACATCAAATAAGGGTTCACCCCACCCCTTGAAAATGGATTTTAGCCTAACATGATATCAAAAGTGACAAACTAATAATCAAAAGCTTTAAATAGATGAGAAGAGAAGAGAACAATCAAACCCAATCTTTGTGATTAACTTTTCATCCCTAAATTTGAATGATCCACCCAAAATTACCTTAAAAATACATTCAAATTGATCCTCATAATAATTTATTTTTCTCACTATAAAATAAAATAAAATAAAAATTCTACTCTAACCTAATTTATTTTTCTACTCTAAACTCTCTCTTTCTTCTCTCTAAAACCCTAGATGGGTTTCTAGATGGGTCTTCAAATGACCTTGACTCTTTTTATATAGTACACATTGAGCTAAAGGGTGTGCATGTGGTTTAGGGGTGATAAGGGTATTTTTGGAAAAGGTTAGAAAGTATGTGGGATTAATGAGGTGAGGAGCATGTGAGGGGAAAGTTGGGGGTAATTTAGGAAATAAGGGGTAAAGGTCTTTATTTGGTTTATTTTGACAAGTAAAAATCGTGTAGGATAAGTAGGAGAAGTGGAAATGGGTTTGGAATAAGGGGTTCGGTTCGGTTCGGTTGGGTCGGGTTAGAATCAGGTTAACCGAGGGTTTGGGTAGATGTGGATATCCAGGTTGAATTGCTTCTAAATGATGGGGGTTGATACCGGGTTAGATGGATCGAGGGTTCGATGCATTTGTAGGTAAGAGGTCAAGGCGGATATTGGTTGGTCAGGGCATAGCCGCCGGCGGATATTGGTTGGTCAGGGCATAGCCGCCGGCGGGTATGTATAGGAGCTCGAGTCTAGGGTTGGAGATGGGGGCTAGCTGGCGATGGGTTTAGGATGTCGGGTATATAGGTCAAACAACAGGGGATCTATTTGGTGATATGGGTATTCGATTTGGGGAGCCGGGGCTAGGATGGGTTTGGTATTATTGGAATGGTGGAGGAGTTTGTTGGTGGTGTGAGAGGTTAGAGAGATGAAATGGGGTATGTTAATGGTGGTGAGGGAGGAGAGAGAGAATGGTTATGGGGGTTTAGGAGAGAGGTTGAAGATAACTAGGGTGGGGTATGTGAGAGTGAGGATGAGCATGAGTGAGTTGGATGTGTGAGTGTGTATGGTTGTTAGGGTGTGTGAGTTGTTTGGACCCTTAAAAATAAAAAAATAAAAATATTTAAAATAAAAATAAATTCCTACTAAAAATAAATCAAACTAAAAAGAAAATATAACCAATAAACCTATTAAAATAAAAATATAAATAAAAATATAAATAAAAATAAAAAAAAAATAAATAAAAATATAAAAACAAAAACAAAATAAAAAATAAAAAATCTATTAAAACTAAAAAAATATAATCCTAATATAATAAAACTAAAGAAAGATAATATCTAACAAAACTAGAAAAAAAAATTCCTACGAACTAATCCTAATAAAATAAAATAAAGATTAAAAATTAAAAACAAATAAAAATCAAAATCGAAATGAAGAAATAGAAAATAAATCCTAGAAAATTCTAAATAAATCTAAAATAAATCCTAAAAAATAAAAATGACTCAAAATAAAAAATATAAAAATAGTAAAGTACAACACAACACACATACGGGGCTCGGGTGAAAGTTTGGGCTAGGATAGGCTTGGGTTTAGTACGGGACTGGGGAATTAGCTCCATAAATCGTACATTTACCTTGAAATAAGCGTTTGAACTCCGTAAATGGTGATCAAGCCTGCACATTAAACATTTACGCATATAAGACCCAATTTACTGAGAATTATCAACTAAAATGCATCTATTCGGGGTATAAAATGTACACTTTTAGGTGTTTATCAGAGGTCAATTTTGAGGACCTTAAGTAGAAGCGATCAATTCTAGATAAGGGTGGACAGAAAAATGACCGACCCGATTGACCCGATTGGACCGAACCGGACCGGACCCATTTATGTAGGCTTTTTTATAAATCGGTCTTAATTCGGTCCTAAATCAAGAGACCCGAAATATTCAGTTCGGTCTAATTTTTTCATTTTAAATTCGGTCTTAAGACCGGACCGTTTAATTTAATATTATATAATATTATATATATATATATATATATATTAGTTTATATAAATGTATCCAAAATAATTAAACATTTTTAAAAGGCTTAGAGCCTTAGACGCGCACCACACATAACAAATACTCGGCCAAGTCAATAGAACATAACCAACCCTAGAAGACTTTCCTTTCTCTGTCAAAAATTCATTCTCTCTAATCGAAAACTCTTCTCCTTCTCCTACCATTTCTCTCTAAAGATCTGGCAGTGAGTGGCACCGGCCACGGCTGCTACAGATTTCTAAAGATCCTCTCTGGCTCTACATGGACCACCGCTCCTGCTGCTCATCATCACATCATCTAAACTTTACCGCAACTACTCCGGCACCATGAACACAAGATCTGGTGCCATAAACACAAGTTATGGAAGCCCAACACTAGATCCGGCAAACCCCAACTCCATCGCAACTACTCCGGCACCGACAACGATAGATCCAACGGTAACTTTTCTTCAACTAGTTTTTTTCTAGTTTTTTCTTCCGATCTCCTAAAAATACACAAACTGTTGTATTTTTTTTTTAATGTCCGAAGACTATGGGACCAACTGTTTGAGTTTGTTATTTTTTTCTTCCGATCTGCTAGAATAGTTTGTTTGAGTTTGTTATTTTTTTCTAACACCACCAACTGTTCGAAGACTATGGGACGACCAATTGTTCAAAGACTTTTAGGGGGTTTAACCAACTGTTCTAAAATTTTACAAATGTCCTAAAAATTTACAAATGCTCTACAAATGTCCAATGACTTTTAGGGGGTTAGGTTACACCACCAACTGTTCTAAAAGTAGACCAACTGTTGTATTTTTTCTTATCATTTTCGTGTGATTTTCTTCTGATATGCTTCAAGGGCTGCCTCTTTGTCTAAAAATATATTAGGAATGTTTAACTCTATTTTCATGTTGATATATGTTAGTGGAAGAGACCAGGCTAGCTGTTATATAGATGTTTGATGCTGATATTGCAAAATTTATCATTAATATATTTTTTTTTTGGGGGGTGGGGTGGGGGGGGGGGGGGGGTGACCACCCAAGTTGATTAACTATGTGGTATTTTTTGGGGGATGATCACCCAAATTTCTCTTTTTGCTAATTGGCCTGAAAGATATTTAAGCTAATGGAGTTTACAGTTTGTGAATTTTACAGTTTGTTATTTTTTTTCATATGTAGATGGATGGAGTGAGTGAAGATCCAGCTAATGCTACTTTACATGGTTTGCTAAGAACTCATCCCGAGAAACACAAACGGAAAAATGCATCTATGGTATAGGATCACTTCCATAGAAATAATGATGTCAAAAAGCCTAGAGCTATTTGTAATTATTGTGGCAATTCTTATGTGCGCGACTCTAAAAAGAATGGGACTAAAAATATGAAACAACACACTCCTTCTTATAAAGAGTTACCCGCTAATAAGATATTAGTAGAGGAAAATGGGCAAAAAAAAGTTATCATTTATGTTGAAAAAAGAACCAAACGGAAATGAGCCAAGTTCAAATTTATTGGCTATCTCTTTTAATGCGGAAGCTTGTCGTCAAGGGCTGGACGAAATTCTTATAATTGACGAGCTACCGTATAAATTTGTGGAGAATGAGGGGTTTAGGAGGTTTATGGCTCTCACACAACCAAAATTGCATATTCCTAGTTGTCGAACAATGGCAAGAGATTGCCTAAACATATATGTGGATTTAAAGAAAATGTTGAAAAAAGATTTGAAAGGTCAAAATATTTGCCTTACCACTGATACATGGACTTCCATTCAAAATGTAAATTACATGTGTCTCACCGCACATTATATTGATAAAGAATGGAACCTACACAAAAAAATTTTGAACTTAGGTCAAGTTAAAACTCATAAGGGTGAGGAATTAGGACAAGTGGTTGAGGATTGTTTGTGTGATTGGGGGATAGATAGTATTTTCACTCTCACGGTTGATAATCCTAGTTCTAATAATGGTACCATTAGTTATTTGAAAAGAATGACAAAACATTGGAATGGTACGATTTTGGATCATGAGTATTTACACATGAGATGTTGCGCACACATTCTCAATCTTATTGTTGGAGATGGATTAAGGGACATGAATGAATCAATTGCAAAAGTGCGTAGGGCTGTAAAATATGTGAAGTAGTCACCTTATAGGTTGGTAAAGTTTAAAAATTGTTGTGAGAAGCAAAAGATAGAATCAAATGGTTTGTTATGTCTTGATGTTCCAACGATATGGAACTCCACATTTATGATGTTGGAGGCGGCCATTAAATTTGAGAAAGAATTTAAAAGGATGGAGGAAGATGACAATGATTATTTTTCCTACTTTGGTGTAGAGGAGGAAAATTATGGTGATGGTGATGGTGATGAGAGGGGAAGAGGGTCAGTGTTTGGTAGAAATTTAGGACCTCCAAAATTTGAGGATTGGTAAAAAGCTAAGAGTTTTGTGAAGTTTCTTCGAATATTTTATAATGCTACTCTAAAATTCTTAGGGTCTTTATATATTACATCCAATGCTTTTTTTCATGAACTTGTGATTATTGAAAGTAAGGTGGTGCATTTGAAAAATTATGGTGATGATTTTTTATCTTCAATGGCCGGGAAAATGATTGCCAAATTTGAAAAGTATTGGAATGTGGAGAAAATTAACTTCTTGTTGTTTATTGCCATTGTCCTTGACCCACGTTACAAGTTAAAGTATCTTGAATTTTGGTTTAGTGAGTTGTATGGTTGTGTTAAATCAATGGAGTTGCCAAGAAGGGTTAAAGATACATTAATTCGTTTGTTTGAGTGGTATGATGGTCATAAATCATCTAATATATCTTCAAACAATATTAATAAACCAATTAATGTGGTTGGAGTTGATGAGGACGAGGATGGTCGCGCATTTTTAACATCTCAATTTAAAAGGCATTTAGAGTCGGAGGATAATTTAGGTGCAAAATCGGAGGTGGAAAAGTATTTATTGGAAACTTGTGAAGTGGAAAATGATAACTTTAATGTTCATGGTTGGTGGAAAAATAATCAAGGCAAGTATCAAGTGCTATCTCGTATGGCACGAGATGTATTAGTTATTCCCGTGTCTACCGTTGCCTCCGAATCCGCTTTTAGTACGGGTGGTCGTGTGCTTGCTCCTTTTCGTAGCTCTCTAGCTCCTACAACGGTGGAGGAACTTGTTTGTTCACAAAATTGGCCCAAATCTTCAACAAAACCTATCAACATTCGAGATGCCATGGATGCAATTCAAGAAATGGAGAAACTTGATTCGGGTAATAGTTAATTTTAAATTTTAATGTATATTTTTCATAATTTAAACGTTAAACTTTTGTTATTTAACTCTTATTTGACATAATCTTTGTTTTGTATTTTTTGTAGAAATATTGGGAGAGAGATTCAAGACCTCAGTTTCAACTATTATGGTGGATTGATGCGACTTTTGGAGGAGGTGGAGGAGACTCAAGAACTTTGTTTTAGCTTACTTTTGAAGCTATTTTATATTTATTCTAGACTATGGGACTTGTAATATGGTGGACATGTAATATTTTCTTATGATGCTTGCTTGGACATGTAATATTTTCTTATGGTGATTGTTTGGACATGTAATATTTTCTTATGGTGGACATGTATTACTTTTGGGCAAAAACCACATTTTATTCTACTAAAATTAGGCAAAACAAGACAGCACGTTTGAAGGAAAAAACAACACCTTAAATGGTGCAAAATAGCACCTTTTATAGTGCAAAACAGCACCTAAAAGGTGCAAAACAACACTATTTCAATGGCAAAACAACACCTAAAAGGTGCAAAAAAACACCTAAAAAGTTCAAAACAACCTTTAATGACTACAAATAGCAAAAAATTAACAGTTTTTTATTGAAAAAAAAGTAAATAAATGTAAAAAGTGAAGCGATTATTAACCGAACCGAACCGAAAATAGCCTAGACCGATAAAATAGGCTAGACAGATTAAATCGGTCCGAATTCGGTCTTCTCAAATATAGGACCGAATAATTCGGTCCGCCACCTAAAATGACCAAAAATTGGACCAGACCGGACCGCGCCCACCCCTAATTCTAGAGGTCGAAGCCAATTCTAAGCGCTTAAGTGGAGAGCGAATAATTCTGAGGGTCGAAGCCAATTCTGAGGGCCTTAAGTAGAAGCAAACAATTTTGAGGGCCAAGGTCAATTCTGAGGGTCGATGTCAATTCCGAGGACC
Source organism: Sambucus nigra (assembly GCA_949130495.1). Lineage (NCBI taxonomy): Eukaryota > Viridiplantae > Streptophyta > Magnoliopsida > Dipsacales > Adoxaceae > Sambucus > Sambucus nigra. The sequence goes on along the minus strand of OX422210.1, from coordinate 331,155,335 downwards.
TTAAATAGGAGCGACCAATTCTGATGGTCGAGGCCAATTATGAGAACCTTAAGTAGGAGCGACCAATTCTAAGAACCTTAAGTAGGAGCGACCAATTTTGAGGGTCGAGGTCAATTCTGAGGACCTTAAGTAGAAGAGACCATTTATACAAGTCGAAGCCAATTCTGAGGGCTTTAGTAGGAGTATAGCTCTCCTGGAAAAATTTAGAGACTCCTCTAGGGAAAATATGTTAATCCTAGTATTGGATGTAGCCCTGTTGTGGGAGCTTTTCAATTTTTGTTGTGTCCCTTAGAGACGTTTTCGGAGAGATATCCTATTGTCTAAATCTTCCATTGGGGAAGTTAGATTTGAGAATTCTGCTGGGGAAATAATTCTAGGATTCGATTTGTGGGGTATAAGACGGGGGAGAAAAAATGTGTTTTTTTAATTCGGAGATCTTGAAAAATGATTTTCTGGGTGTAAAAGTGTTGTAGAATTCATTTGGCAATTTTAGGAATTTTGGTGGGATTTTCTGGTATTTTTTATATGAAATTTTAGGGAGGTAACGACCTACAAGGTGTAGGGGGAGCCAAACGGTAATGGTATGATCTTTTGGACTACCTCATGCAGGTCAAGGGATTGTGTCGATCGGGATATTACTAGGGGACTGGCGATCAGCGTGCCCCTTACCCTCTTATAAAAGGGGGTGAGAATTTTTCATTTTTCACAACTTTCAGATCTTCTATCTTCTGCCTTTCTTTTTAGAGAGCCGTTCTAGCATTATTTTCCTTTCTAAGACTAAGAAATGGAGAATTTTTCAAGCAGTGCGGTCCACGTGGCATGGTTAAGTGTTGATGACTGGGCACATTTGGAATGGGGGGCCAGGTTGCCCCTAGGTTGGGCAATGAGAATGCCTTTGACTCATTTGAGCCGGTTGCGGACGAGCGAATCTTCTGCATGAGCCTGCGCACCATTGATCGTCTAGGGTGGTGAACCCTAAATGTTATGTAAGTGTTAATGACCTTTGGTATTTCCCTTATTTTTTTCTAAATTTTGATAAGGGTTTTTTGCTTCTTCTTTGACAGACTGATATATCTACGTCGAGCCTGCATTCCCGGGGTATGACGGGATTCAAGGACATCTGGGAGCACCTTCCTCCGATGGTACGTTGGGTGGTTTCATCAGCTGGTTTTAGTAGTTTAGCATCTGCATTTAATGAGACGCGACGTTCGATGGCTATCCTCTGTGCCTTGGGAGAGAGGTGGTGGGATACTACCCACACCATACATTTTTATGTTGGAGAGATGATAAAAACACCCATTGATATACAATAACTGTTGGGGCTAGACTGCAAGGGGCCGAGATAGATATGGACCGGACTTTTTCGGTAACACAGGCGGTGGTGGAGGTGGCGTTGGGTGATGTTAGGCGAATAGTCTCAGGGGATTCCATTCGTCTCTTTCTTCTTAAGGAGGTTTTGTATAGTCGGCATATTGATGAGACCAATGGGTTACAAGTGCGAAAGATGGCCCGTTTATTTATTCTTTTGTTGTTGGGAGGATTTTTTGTGGCAACGTCTTCCATTTATGGATTCTGCCTTATTTGAGTGTATTTTCGAATATCCCTCTCTTTGACTGGGGGAGCTTTACTTTGGTGACCCTTTATTCATCTTTGGATGCATTCAGTCAGTGCTGTCGGAGACTTCTAGTGGTTCCAAGTATCTTTTAGAGGTATTTTTCCTTTTTGCATTTTAATTCTTTTTTTGATTCCTTGATTGATTCTTCTTATTGACCTCTTGTAGACGTGGTTCTACGAGGTGATTGGGCTTAATACCCATTTAACAGGCATACCCCTTGTACTGCCTATCGATAGGTTAGTCCAGTCCAATTAGCCCAAGGCTTGATTATATTTTCTTCAACTACTTTGTCCTTAATGGGGTGGGGTTTCATCTGGATTTTGCAGAACCCTTGTCTTTAGCCAAGTTTTTCAAGTATAAAAGGGGTAATGGTGGATTGTTTTCTTTATCCATCCAAATTTCCTTTCTTTTGCTTATTTCTTGCTTCTTATCTTATCATTTCCAACATGGACCTTCCCGTGAGTGATGAATTTGCCTCTAACCTTGAGAATTTAGAGGTTATGTTCTCGTACAACGTAGACTATGACGCCTTCAACTTGCGTCGGGTTTCTTTATGGTGCGACTGGACCTTTGACTAGAACATGCTGACGATGGCAGTATAATGCTGGCACCCCAAGGATCAAGTCTTTTGCCTTGGCCTAGATGAAGCCTACCCTACTTACGAGGAGTTTTCTGCTATGTTGGGGGTAAATCTTAGTGTTGCGACAGCCATGCCTGAATTCTCTCGGTCCCCTCAGGCACTTTTGGAAAAATTTATCCATATTTCACCCTCAGTGGCTCGATCATTGGTTATTGGCGGAATGATTTCCCTCCCAGTTGTGCTATATTCTGTGTGTTTGTAGGATATTGGTGATGGAGGCTATACTGGATCCGTCGCCCTTGGCTTACTTTCAAAGTTATTATTGGTGATCGGGGACCTACTAGTGGACCCTCAGCTTAATGCCATTATTGGATGGATGTCATACCATCCCAATCTTGTTGCGGTGATACTGGTAGAGACCTTAAATGGTCTTGACGCTTTACGGGAAGGCCGTTCTGACTTTCTGAGGGGCACCCCAGTTATGTTGTTTATGTTTTTATATGAAGAAATTCTATTTAGCAATCCCCCTTAATATTCCTTGGCAGTTGTGCCAAACTTTTTCACCCATTATTTTATCAGCTTTGGCCTGACTGTAGAGAATTGGGAAAATGGGTTTTTGGAGCATAAAGCTCGATGTTTGCGTTGGTCGGTACCCTCACGGGGAGAGTTGCAGCCAACTCTAGAACTAGGGGAATACCAGTACGTTTGGTTGGTTGGCCTTCGGCAGACCTCTTTGTACTTTTCTTGGCATCTCATGCGTCAAGTAGGATGAGAGAAGATTATAACTTCTCGTGATCTGGACTTTTTTCCTGTGGAGGATTTGATGAAAGGTTTGCGCATGCGGATGGGCTCCTTGTGGGAAGGTCATCAGCTATCGACCCGTCCTTCCCAATCTGTTGGTAAAGTTTGGCATGTTTCTATGGACTACATGAAATGGCTGTGGAGGAGGGTAGTGGTTAAAATGTTGGTCGAGGAGACAGGGTAGAGGTGGTTTGCCATGTTTGCCACCATGGAGGTTGGCATAGTGGTTTCTTCTAAGCTGATCCAGGCTTACCTTTCCTTGGAGCGCCTTTGATATTACATCCAAGCAGGGGAAGTTTGGGGTCCCTAAGATGTAGATGATGACGGGGTTGGTAATTCTGGCAGCTGTGGGTAGGGCCTTTTTGTGAAGCTAAAAATTATTTGTGAAGATTTTGTTTGGTTATGTATCTAGGAATAATTTGGGAGGGTTTGTTTGGGAGGAGTTCGGCTATTTTTTTTACGACAATAAGGTTAGGTTGGTGGGGGAAGATGTTTGATTCCCTATGTCGATATTTTTAATTCATTAAAATTTCTCATAAATGGAATAAAGAAGAATTTAATTATATCATTGCGCCTCTTGATGAGTTTTGTATTTGAATAATCTATACTAATCACAAAGGCATACATAATCCTTTTGTTCATGTAAATAAAAAAATTAACCGTGGTTCTTGGAGATAAGAAAAGAATAGCATTTTGCAAATAAAGGGGTCGTGCTCATGTAAAGCGTATACCTTTGGGGATTTTGAAAAAAAATTATTTTCAATTTTGAAAGCAACAAAGGATTTAAGAGGATCAGGCACACGTAGTTCTGAGTAGAGGGAAATGAATATTTTTTTTAAAGAATAGAAGGGAGGTGAGAAGAGTCGTAGCGTGTCGAGGTTTTGGACTAAGGGTAGAATTTCTTGAGATGGTCTAGGTTGACTGGATGGGCCATCTCTTCTCCATCAAGGTCAGTGAGCATAGCAACGCCACCAGATATGATCTTTTTCACAAGGTAGGGGCCTCTCCAATTGGTCTTGAATTTACCTCTGGGATCCCAGATGAGCTCTATGATCTCTTTAAGGTCTAAGTCCCCTTCTTAGACACCAAGATCCTTGACTCTCTTATTGAATGATCGTGATATTCGATAAAGGTATCCTTGTATATGATATAAAGCTTTCGTCTCCTTTTGTCAAAGAGTGCCAACTCTTCAAGACGGCTTTGGTGCCAGTCTTCCTCGCTGACTTTACTTTCAAGAATGATGCACAATTAAGGTATTTCTAGTTCGACCGATAGGACTTCTTCCATGGCGTATACCACAGAGTAAGGGGTAGGCCCAGTAGATGCCCGAACTGAAGTGCGATAGCCCCAGAGGGTGTAAGGGATCCGATGGGACCAATCTCAATAATTTTTGGTCATATTGTTGAAGATTTCTTGGAGGTTTTTATTAGCAGCTTTGACAGCACCGTTGGTTTGAGGTCGATAGGGAGAAGATTTCTGTCTCTGAATCACACACTCGTCAACCAATTCCATGATTTCTACTTCGAAATTCAACCTGTTATCTGATATTATCTCATGAGGGACCCCACATCGATAGATGATATTTTTTCGGATGAACTTGGCCACCTTTTTGGCATTCAAAACTGCATATGACTCGACTTTAACCCATTTGGTGAAACAATCGATGGAAACCAAAATGAATTCATGACCATTGGAGGCTTTGGGTATAACTTTCCCTATAATATCGATGCCCCGTATGGAGAACGGCCTGGGAGAAGTCATGTTGTACAATTCTCACGGAGGCAAGTGCTGGAGATTAGAAAATTATTAGCATTTAAGGCATCTTCGAACATAAGGGGTGCAATCCTAAACCATGGTAGTTCAATAGGAACCTTATCGGATGATCTTCTTAGTGAACATATGGTCATTCATATGTGGTTTGCATTCCCCGATATGGATTTTCTGCATCAATTCTTCAATGTTAACCCTACGATTGAGTGTAAGTGGGTTCCATCAAAATTTCTCTTGAACAGTTCTTTATTGTCAATAATGTACTGGGCAGCTAGTTTGTACAGGGTTTCTTGGTACTTCTTGTTAGAACCTTGGGGATATCTACCATGCTTGACGAGGTGCCAAATATCATAGTACCAGTAATCGGTTATATCAGGTTCTTCTTATATGGCTAGCTCAATGTGATAATAGTGGGTTGGTTTATCTTATTTTTGGATTATGAAGGGGGACATTGTTATTCCTTCAGGTATGTCGACCATAGAGGCTAAGGTAGCAACGACATCAGTTAAGTTGTTCTTTGCTCTGGGCAGGTAGTGGAAGGTGATATCTTGGAATTGGGAGGCCAACTCTTCTAGGTAAGCGTAGAAGGGTGAGAGTTTCTCGTCCTTGAATTTACATCTTTTGAGGACTTGACCGATGATGAGGGATGGATATCTATTGATATTTATGCATCAGATTTCTTTTTTGAGAGCGTCTTTGAGGCCTACCGTGCATGCCTCATATTCAATCATATTATTGCTGTAGGGAAAATCTAGCTTAATGGCAATGGGAGTGTACGAGTCATCAGGGGAAATTAGGAGTATCCTAATGCCATATCCCTTCTTATTAGTAACACCGTCAAAGAAAATTTACCATCGGAGGTCCTCTTAGGAGGTGCAAAGGATATTTTCATTCAGGAATTCGGACTTCCAAACATAATCTTCTTTCATAGGGTGGTTAGAAAGGTAGTGAGATATATGGCTCTTCCTTTTATGGCTTTCTGTGTGACGTACATAATATCAAATTTGGCTAATAGCATCAGCTATCGGGACATTTGGCTAGACAAGGTAGGTTTCTCGAGCAGGTATTTGATAGGATCCATTCGGGATACCACTCTGATGGGAAAAGCGAGAATATAGTGTCGTAATTTTTGAGTGACCCAGACAATGGGGACACATGCTTTCTCCAAGGCAGTGTAGTTGACTTTGTCCTAACCAATTGGCGTAGTAGATGGCTCTCTCATTGTAGGATTCTTCAAGGTATTAGGCTAACAAAGCCCCAATTGCGGTGTCTATTATGGTAAGGTTTAGGAGTAGGGGTAGACCAGGTTGTGGTGGCATGAGTTGCGAAGGTCGGGTTAGATATTACTTGATATGGTCAAATGCCTCCTGACAAGATTCATTCCAAACCTTAGTGGAATCCTTCTAGAGGAGTTTAAAGATGGGTTCACTGATAGAAGTCAACTAGGTGATAAATCGAAGAATATACTATAATTTTTTAAGAAAACCTCAAACTTTTTTCTCTATTAAGGGTGGTAACATTTCGAGTATGGATTTTAGTTTGGCAGGATCAGTTTCAATACCCTTCTCGCTAACCATGAATACCAAAATCTTCCCTTTGGTAATTCCAAAAACACATTTCAGTGGGTTAAGTCACATCTGGTATCGCTGTAGTCGCTCAAAGTGGGAACAAAACCTTTATGAGTTTTAGACTTGATGATCATGTCATCCAAATAGACATCGACTTCTTTGTGTATCATATCATGCAAGATGGTTATGGAAGCCCTATGGTAGGTAGCCCCTGCATTTTTTAGACTAAATGGCATAACGGTGTAACAAAATGTTCCCCAATGGGTGATGAATGCGATTTTCTCTTGATGATCCGGGTGCATTTTGATCCGATTGTATCCAAAAAACTGTCATCGAATTACTTAAGAGCATGACTGATTGCGTTGTCTATAATCATGTTGATATTGGGTAGAAAATAATCATCCTTTATAATGAACATGAGAACCTTTACTCTAGATTTTGGAACAGGTACAATGTTGGGTAGCTATGTGGGATATTCGATCACCCGAATAAAGCCTACATTCAACTATTTGACCACTTCTTCCTTAACCTTGAGTGATCATTTAGTATAGAGCTTACGCAGTTTCTGTTTGATCGGTTTACATTTTAGGAGAGTTTGAATCTCGTGCTGAGCTATCTTGGGATCAATGTCGGGCATGTCGTCATAGGACCATGCGAAGACATCCACAAATTCCTTTAGTAATTCCTCGAGTTGTGCACGCTCTTGCACGTTAAGTGTGGACCCTATCCTAATCTCGCACAGTTGGCTACTAGAATCGAGATTAATAATAATAGTTTCATATTCATTAATTTGAACCTAGTTATGTTATTTATTATTAACCTAATTAAGACAAGTTAAGAATTGTTCATTTGTCAAAATCATCATCATCAAGAGTTTGATTAGAATCAAGACAACTAATATAAGGCACGACAAGATACTAAAAATCTTCATTTATTTCATTATTGAGAAAAACAACATTGAGAACCTCATCGAAAGAGATCTCGATTACTAATAAAAGAGAAGTAAATGGGAAAAACATTTTAGTTGGGTTGTATTTCAGTGGGTGGAACTGGTATAGCATTCCAGTTAAAGAAAGGTATATCAGTAACTTTGATTAAGCAATATGGATCCGATGATGTAGCTCTTGAGTGGATCATGCAGAGTGTCAGTCTTAGTGTCTACAAGGAGATCATTCTAGTAGGTGTTAGATATCCAACCAAATTCACTACTTCTTCTGGCGTGGTGGAAGGAGGGACTGTGGGTCCAGTAAGTAGTTTAATCAAGGCATTTTGGTGCAGCTGGGAAGACATAAATAGTCGCCACAGAGTGATGTTAGCCTGATTTTTCTTCAATTGATTGAGGTTTTTGCTATCCTCGAGGGTCATTTTCAGTATAGGAAGTTTCTCAACACCTTTTCCCTTGTCGATCATTGCTGATTGCGGGTTCAGAACTTGGTAATGCCTCCATAATCTAGTCATATCGTTCACAGAATAAGGGAAAAATAAAAATCCCATTTTCTCATCTATCTCGGGTTGTTTAGCCACTTTGTTGATATCTCTTAGCATCTCTTCAAATTATATCATTCCACATATAATGACTATTGGGCTAGTCTTTTCTAGGTTTTTCTCTTTATCTGAACTATCGAATTCGTCCCCCCATCTGGTGGCAAAAAAATCATCCTTCCACGAGAAGTTAATGCATTCAATAACTTCAACGAACTTTTCTTATAGATCCTCCCACTCAACGGGGAGATGTAAAATTAAAGGGACCAAGTGCCCTTGTAGTTTCAAAGAATCAAGTAGCTCAAATATACTGCAAATTTCATTGGTCTGTCGAAATAATTCCTCCATGATCTGTATGATATTATCTAAGGTGACTTCATTGATAGGCACCACCTAATTATCTGACTCTCGAGCCTATTTTCGAGCTTCCAAGATCAGTGTACTGAATCTCTGGCAGTCAATGGTCATCTCTTAGGTAAATTTCATCCTGAACTCTAGAAGCTGGTTCAATACTGCTAATAATTCCATATCTTACCCTCCAGAACGGGTACGAACAACAATGCATACTCTAGTAATAAGTGAGAGGGTCTGATCGGCAAAATAGGTAGGATACATGAGAAAATATGGGCAAAATTGGAGGGGTTTAGGGTAATATGGGTATGATGGGCAATTTGTTATGTATAATCTGAGTAGATGGATCAAATTTTGGGTCTTCCTCTAAGAAGATAGCATTTTTATGATTTGGGAGTGGATTGTGGGTAGTGTTTGGTTTAGGACTGGCTCGTGGGGCAATAATACCTCGATTAATCAGATATTGGATTACATTTCGGAGATGGAAACACTAATTACTGGTATGGCCAACATTTTGATGGAAATCACAATGGGCATCAGTTTTGAAATTTTTGGGAATTGGGTTTGGTAATGGACGAGCGTTCAATGGATTAATAATATTTTGGCTCAAAAGGTCTTGGTAAACTTTGGAAAGGGGAGCGTGAAGCTTGGTGTATTCCTTTGTGACTGGGTTAGGGAAATTTTCTGGTGCTTATGAGGTAGCAGGGTGAGATATGTTATTAATAGTTGAAACTGTGGTACTGGCAGGCTTCTCATACATTCTTAGAGTGAACTGTCCGGATACTTTCTTAAGCTCAACTTTTATCTTAGCAAATCTTTCTTTAATCTCCACTCTTGCTTCCCTAAGGGATCGAAAGTGGTGGTAATACTATCCTCCCATTGTTGCTCAAACACGGGGTAAGAAGTTCTTCTTCACAATACTGACTTGTTCCTCTTCGAAAGGCTAGTTGGTTATGGTGGCCGCTTTATCACTCCACCTTGCTATGAAGTTACTAACAGTTTTCCTTGGATTTTCTTTGAAAGGTTCTAAATCACGGCGGGTAACCTCCAACTCCTTATTCTATTTGTACTATGACATGAATTCACGAACAACATCCTCTCAACTACGAATTCTGGATTCTTCGAGGGATAAGAACCCGGGAAGAGCGCTGCCCTTCAAAGTTTGTTGAAACATTTGGGCCATTATTTCCTCAGAGGCACCTAGGAGAATCATGGCTCGGTTATAACTTTAGATATGAACAATTGGGGGCCTACTACCCTTGAACTTTTTTGGCAGCCTTGCTTTGGGATAGGGAGAGATATGGGTCTAATCTATGTAATTTCCAAAAATTTGGACTTGGTAAAACTTCTTGGTCAACATTTTAAAGTCTTCCTTGACCTTGTTCAACTCTTCTTCCTTCGTATCAACGGTTACGAGTACGTTAGCCCTTGTCTGGGAAAGATTTGGCATAGGGAGCTGAGGTAACGGTGGTTCATTGGTCAGAGGGGCACGTGGAGCATGCTGATATTCTTTCGGGACCTAAATAGGCTCAGGTGTGGGCGGACCCATAGCGCGAGGGAAGGGGACCTCAGTCTCTTCAGGAATAGGGATCCGATTTCATTGCATCTCATGAACCCCAGTTTGAAGGTTGTCAATATTGACAGTGAGTTGGACTAGAACCGTCATCAAATCAGGTTGCACATTCGGTACTTGGTCTGTGTTATCCATGGATAATGGGTGAAAGCAGATTCCAAACTCGGAGGAAGTAGTGAGGGAACTGAAGGAGCCTTAGGGCGGTTCTACGAAAGATCGAAGCCAATACGGAGCCAGGCCAAGGGTTACGTATACGATCGAATGGAGAAGGAGAAATATTCGAATTTATTTTTGAAAGAGAAGAGGAAAGTATTTTATTATAGGAAGAAAATGTTTTTGACATTTTTGGAAAAGAGGAGGACAAATATTTTTGTGTAAAAAGGAGTAAAAATGTTTTGGGAATTTATGATAAAAGGAATGAAAATGATTTTGGTATTTTGATAAAGGAGGAAAAAATGTTTTTGACATTTTTGGTAAAGAAGGAGGAAAAATGAGAAAAAGGTCTCAGCATGATTATTATTATTACTATTATTATTATTATTTTTATTATTATTATTATATTATTATTATTATTATTATTATTATTATTATTATTATTATTATTATATTATTATTATTATTATTATTATTATTATTATTATTATTATTATTATTATTATTATTATTATGTTCTCACTTGTATTAGGTTTACCTAAATGTGAAAAAAATGTCGGACGGGACCCGAGCCTAAGAAAATTAGGTTTGAAAAATATGTATAACACAATTTGACTTATTAACAGGCTCATGGACAGGGTCCCATTTTGATAAAGACAAAATCATGCGAAAATTTGGGTCGCATGCCGACCCATCATTTCGACGGAGTTTCGGGAAGTAACAGACAAACTAAATATGAGTGCTCTAGGTTTGACCCCTATATAAGGGTATGCAGTTGTTGGGTTAAGTGGAAAGGTTACCCATTTGGCATGACTTCCATGATATATGTCTTACTTTTGAGGGCAATTGGTATGTATGGACAAGCCATTTTATATACGTGAGTGTACGTGAATTGCCTCACTATATACCTCATGGGGACAGTAGGTGTGATAGCAAATTCAATATACTCGATGTGCGTGAATGAGTTCCCTGCTATATACCTCCCATCAAGACTTCGGTCAAGTGGTACGATGCGGGGCGAATCGTTCGATATACATCGAAGATACTTGGCCAATGGAAGATGAGAGTCATATTTCTTAGGCTAACTGTGACCTACCGGACCAGCGCCCATCACAAAGTGACCCCCCAATTATGGGACAAAATTTGGTCAATAGCCATGCTCTTTGGTGATGTAGTGTGCAAAATGCATGATGTTCTTATTAGTATATTATGGAGAGAGTATTTTATTTTATATGATGAGCACTATACTAGTAGGGGATAATGTACAAGTATCATGAAAAGTAAATATATCATAGAGATTATAATAAGCATGGATATGTGAGAGTGGGCGATGTGTGGCTATCTATGAGTGAGTGTGTGGTAGTGAACCCAAGCATAGATCAATTACAAATATGATAAGTGTTAGTGAGCATGGATATGTACAAGTGTAATAAGTGAAGGCGTGTTCCAGTGACACCTAAGTATGGATATTCTAAGTGGTGTGTGCAACATGTGGGTATAAGTGATCCTACGTGTAAGTATTGTGAAGTGTACGTGGAGAGTATCTACAAGTGTGTGAGTGAGGAGTGATATATGCATGAGGTAGATGTATATAAGAAATAATAGAGTAAAAAAAGGGAATATACAGGTAGGTCCCGATGCACGCAAGCAGAAAATGATAACACCCATGCAAACAGAGTCTAGCCCCCTCTTAAGTAAAATTTCCAAGCGGAGTCGCCACTATGGCCATCCATATCTCTCCCTTCCCTTGGGGGGGGGGGGGGAGGGGAGAAGGTCTCGAGCTCTCTTTCTCTATGAGTGCTTCGGTCGTCGTCGTCGATGTGGGGTGATGTAAAATTATGGAATCTCCAGCCTATTTTGCACAAAACAGGAAAAAGACATGTCGCCGCCTCGAGAGAGCGGCATCAAAGACAAACTGATGCTTACTAAACTAATAGTTCAGAGGTTCGGGGGATAAGTTATGGAATGGGAAGGTGTTAGGCACCCATCCCTCCCTTTCGGTCTCTCATGGGCTTGGTTTATTACTTTCCCTAATTTCTCCGTGAAGTGTGTGTGCATGTATATATAAATGGAGATTGGAGTCGCCCAACTCATATCATGGAAAAGATAGAGTGAGGTCATCCATAAGAATGTTCTCAAAATAATATCTAGAAAATATGATGTATGTATTTATCGAGATATTGATTGTTGTGATGAAACGATAATATATGTTACATAAAACGCCAATATGGGTCACAAATATAATATGATTTAAATAATGTATAGATGAAAAGGATGCAAATGCGAAAATTAGAAAATTGAAAAATTGGACTCGATTCTGGGGTTTAGCCCGAGACACATATGTAGCCTATAAAGGCATCAAAGTCCACGTAGTTCACATGTGACAGAAGGGTGGAGTTTATCCCATAGATTCGGAATTTATTATATGTATGTGTGTAAAAAATGTATTTTTAGTTTTGGAAAAATGTGGTGAATAATCTCGTTGGAGTTAATGGGTGTAACCCTCTTTTTCTTGATTTTTTTTACAGAAAATAGATTATGTGCAATATAATTAATAAATTATGAGATGTTAATGTGTACGAACTAAATTAAAAGCTAAATTAAGAATTTATGTAACTAATGTGAAAATAAAGAATTTAAGGAGAGCAAGAGAATGTTGCTAAGATCACTGATATTGATGGATTTGAGGTGTGCCTTGGGAATGAGCTCATGCCCTCTATTTATAGGGCAGGGACGATATCGATTGGCATAGCCATAGACCTACCAATAAGTAGGTGACTCTAGACGCACTGCCGATAGGCAAGGAAATGGACCTGCCATTCGGCAGTCACGTGCAGATTTTCTTGAGAAAATGGTAATAGAACGCAATCTGTATATCCAAATCGTGGACAGGGTATACCATTAAAAAGGTAATTCATAGACCTTAAGATTCCTTTGGCCCTCTACAGATTTTAGGAGTTGACTTTGGGTCAAATGGGGCTCAAAAGCGCTCGTCGGTCCTTTAGAAGGGAGATCATCGGATGGTAATGGATCATTCGTCCAAACAGTAAATTAGAATCATGCACGGGTCAGACCGTTGGACAGGTTACTGTAACACCCCGTGTTTTATTATCGATAATTAATTAATTTGTTGGAATATTCGAGAAAAATAAATTTTTGGATTTAATGATTTTTATTAATTAAATATGTTGGTTTCAATATTAGAAGAGTAAACTTTCAAGCGGAATTAAAATAGGAATTAAAATGGAATTTTAATTGAATTTTTAATAATTTTTCCCTATATATTAAAACTAGCGTTACTGGGCGGATTCACCCGGGGAGAATCGATTCGCCCTTGGCCGAATCCATTCGGTCGGGTCGGCAGGCCCAATTTGGGTCGGTAATTTGATTACAGTTCTAATATGGTTAGATTTCCTAATAACTATTTAATAATTCTAATTCGTGGGGGGACTTATTATAATAAATTTTTCACCATATTTTCACCAGAGAACACTTCTCTAATACTTTCCTCTCAACTATAATCATAAACCTCCAACATAATCAAGGTTTTGTCACAAGTTTTGAAGCTTAATTGGGGTTTAATCAAGATTGTCCAACAACGTCTCTTTGCTAATTTTTCGAGAGGAATCCAACCGTCTAATAAGATTTTCTTCATCTTAATCACAAGCATGAATACTCTATTCTCTTCCTTTGGTATTATACGTCTTAAGTGTCGCCCAAACCCTTAATCATGTATTTTTGATCAAATAAATTAGTAATTTAATTAGAGAAAGTGGACACTTAATTATGAGACTCTTTTATGAAACCTTTAAATATCAATTAATCTTTGAAACCCTTTGGTGCGTAAGTTCGATTATTGGGGTTTTATGATTTTAGGTGTAGTTTCTCATGTAGAATTTTATGGGATTATTTATATGGTTAATGGGATGCCACTACACCAAATCTGCCCATTTTTCAAGGTCATTGACCTTGACAAATCCACCTTGTCAAGGTCAATGACCGTGACATTTCGAGGCGAGACAACTTTTTTTGTTACGGTCGTGTCACGGTCGTTGACCTTGACAAAAAACTCGCGTTTTGTGTCACGGTCGTGTCAAGGTCAATGACCGTGACACGTTTGTCACGGTCATTGACCGTGACATAACCGTGACCCCTCTTGCCCAGAATTGTCACGGTCATTGACCGTGACAATTCTGGGCAGAATTTAAAAAAAATCTGCTGGACAGTATGGCCACCGCCACTGCCCAGCAGTATATTTGTACCTGTTATAGCAACGTTGTACCTGTTCCAAACATCATATATCCAATACAAACTAAAGATAATGCAAATATATATTCATGACGATATAATCCAAATATTCAAAGTAAAACAATATACATGACGATATAATCCAAATATAATTAAAATGGACAAACTTAAAAATAATGTTACTACATGTCTTGGATAAAACTGAGGAGGTGAGTAGGCCACACGACATACGAATTGACGCACCCACTAATATACGTCGTGCTGCATTGTTCGCGCAACCACAATAGGGAGTTCTCCTTCCCCGGTATGACATGCATGATGAGCACCCTGGACTCCATCTCTTGAATCACACGTCCATGGACTATTCCACCCTCGACGATATTCGGGTCCCTCAACCCCCGCCCTATCCACTGGCCATCAAATACGTCCAATATAAACACGCTCGGCCAACCAATTGTCGACAATGGTCTGTTGGAGGGCGTCAAATAGGGAAGTGGATCGTTGAAGTACGAACATGTCGGTGATGAAGCAGCGAGGTCCACATCCTCGTCATCATGCGCCTCGTCCTCCCGCACCTCCTCCTCCACCGCCTTCTCCTTCCCTTTCCCTTTCCCTTTACGGTCTCCACCCAACGTACGCTTCATGAATGCGTACATATCTTGGACCGTCGCCTCCAAACGGGATATCTTCACGTCGTGTGAATCCACCGTTCGAGACAACCCGGTGTCGCTCGTCTCCAATCCGATGATCCTAAATTTGTCCACCCGCGAGCTCACTCCCCTTGTCCTCCCTTTGCGATCAGAGCCAAGCACTTGGCTGAGTGCGTCTGTGGACAAAGATGCCTTGTTAGCATCAGACTGCGACTCATGCACTTCCTTAAGCTTTGCCTGAAACGACAAAAAGCACATGATTAGTAAAATAAGTAAACTAAAAAATTATAACGTAATTAACAATAATTAAACTGTCGGATTACTTACAATCTTGGCCGCGACGCTCGGGGACACCTCCTTGTCCTTTCCCTTCATCGTCCGAAGAGCCACATAAGTATCGAGCCTATGTGGCTTACCCCCTGGCCCACTCCCTGCCCCCTGAAATAAAATAAAGTAAAGTAAAATTAGTATCAGCCCCGCAAAGTAAAATAATATCCAATAATATATTTCTGTATTTATAGATAAATTAAATCTTACCTGCATCCTATGCTCCACCTCAGCGTAAGAGGTCCGGCCGGAGTAGTGCACGTCCGTCTTTTTAGACCGATTTTCCCTCCCCGATTGGCGAGATGCCAATTTTCGATCCTCGATCTCATTGTCAATGAACTTTTGCCATTGTGCCAATGAGATCGCCTCCTTGGGCGGGACGGATCCGCGCCATTGTAAAATGGACTCTTGTGTTTTTTCAAAGTACCGTGTCCACATATTTTTCTTCCACGTCTTGTGTTTCTCCCTCAACTGCTCCAAGACGGAGTCGCGTAGCTTTGGATCCAAGTTGAATTGTTCCTGTCCAACAAATACAATGTTAGTTGCGAATAAATATAAATATAAATATAAATTGAAATATTCATATAAATATTACCTGTAGTGCCGCCCAAACAGCTAAGTTGAGCTCATACGGCACCTCCTTCCAACTCATAAACCCCGGGCCGATGACCGTCTTTAGCAGCTCGAGGGATCTCGCTAAAAGCTCCGACTTGTTTTCGACGGTAATCCCAAATTTTCCATATTTGGGGAGCCTAGCGACGGAGGAGCCCTCGTCGCCTCCGCTACCACCGAACCCAGACGACATCATCATCTTCGCCTTAACATCTGAAGGAGACATTTTTGCTGTAAAAAAAATGTTATTAGTACAGATAAAAAAAATTGTTAATAGTACACATTTCGTTTTACCTAATTGAATTAATAGTACAGATAAAAAAATGTTCCGTCTATATTATAACGTATGTGTAAGTTCCGTCAATACCATTTCGTTTCAATTTTGTAATATTATGTTTTTTCCAAATATTTAAAGAGTTATTAAATGGGTGCCCCACCCACACCCCCACCCACCGCCACACACACACGCACACCTACGCACCTACGCACACACACACATACACACACACACACACACACACCACCCCTACCCACCCCACCCCCACCCCCTCCCCCACCATGACCGTGACAACTACATATATTGTTTATCAATAAAATTATGACATGAGATAATTATAATTGTAGCATAAATTTCATTATCATGGGTTTTACCTTATTGAATTAATTTCATGAATAAAATTATTATCAATTTAAATGAAAATATCAATTATTATCTAATTATTATCCAACTATTATCAATTATTTATTTTGAATGTAAATAATATTCAAAACTCCACCCACCCCCACCCCCACCCCCACCCCCACCCCTCCCGATGTTTATTATCCAATTATTATCCAACTATTATCAATTATTTATAAAATTGATGTCTACTTTTAGTGTTGTGTATATATGTTAGTTGATGCCATTATATTTTTACCCTAATTAGATTCTAAGGTTATCTCAATTTATATTTTAAGTTTGTATCCATTTGTGATGTTCAAGTAGTTTGAAATGTTGGAATTATATACTATTACTTTGACCGTTAGTTTGTGCACCAACTAAATTGAACATCACACACACACACACACACACCCCACCCCACCCCACCCCCTGCCTCCCTCCACCACCCCCTCCCCCACCACACACCACCACACACACACACACACCCCACCCCACCCCACCCCCTACAAGTCTAAGGATGTTCTTGATTAAACATGGAAAATCTCATATCGTTTGCAAAAAGTTCATAGATTCTTAATCCCTAGGGTTATGGATATTAAATTTCTTTCACAATTATTTCTTCAATTGCGATGGGTGAAGTTCAATTATATGTTAGAACAATAGATCCTCGCAAGTTGGTCAATCATTGTGTGAATAGGTATGAGATCATAATTTGGAGGAATTCATGTCCAAGAAATAATTTGGATTGTGATACCCCTTGATAGACTTATATGTTTTGTTTACCCAACCGATGAACTATTTTATAATCCTATAGAATTAAGTTTTAGAATCAAGGAATTGATCATATTCATTAAAATCGGTTAGTAGGAAATTTATTTAACCAAGAGGGTATCGAAAACATAACGTGGGGAATCATAATATACCGTAATCAACTTTAATAATAAGAACACATTCTTTCGAGTGATTTATAAATAATTAAATTTGAGTGCAATCATGATTATTTAGTGGAATGAATCGTGATTAAATAAATAAAGGATATAAATTAGACGGTTATAAATTGGGATTTCCTAGTATTTACTTTGAATCCAGTTTATTTATTTATCTTTGGTCCCTAGTATAGTCATTGCCCAAGTAGTAGGAGCGAAACTCTATAAAACCCTAGTTTAGCTAAAGCCCATGAATTATCCCTCCCCCACCACACACCACCACCACACACACACACACACACACACACACACACACACACACACACCACACCACCCCACCCCTTTCCCCCCTCCACCACCCCCTCCCCCACCACCCCCCACCCCACCCCACCCCCTGTCCCCCTCCACCACCCCCTCCCCCCCTCCACCACCCCCTCCCCCAAAACACACCACCACACACACACACACACCGCACCCCACCCCACCCCACCCCCTGCCCCCCTCCACCACCCCATCCCCCACCCTGCCCCACCCCACCCCGCCCCACCCCCCACACATGCACACACATACACACATATATATATACACATACACACATAAATATACACACAAATATATATATAAATGGAAGAGAGAGAGATAGAGAGAAATTGGACCTGAAAGTGTCGAGAGAGAGAGAGAGAGAGAGAGAGGGGGGAGGGAACGGTGGGAGGGAAAAAAGAAGGGGGAAAGGGTTTTGGCTGGAAAAGTTGTCACGGTCGTGTCAAGGTCATTGACCGTGACAAGAGCGTGACAATTAAATTTGTCACGGACTTGTCACGGTCAATGACTGTGACAATTAGTTGTCACGGTCGTGTCAAGGTCAATGACCGTGACATAAAATGCGTGTTTTTTTGTCACGGTCAATGACCTTGACAAGGCTGGCCGGCTGAAAGGTGACAATTTGCCCATTTTGGTGTAGTGCGCGTTCACACTTATAAAAATTAGACGACTTATAAAAAAGAAAGATTACAACGTATGGAATATTATTGCATGTTAATTAATTTAACATTATTAAATGGAAATAATTGTGTTGAAACGATGACGGTGTTATTAATCGAATTAAATTAAATTGGGACCTTATTGATTAAATTGTTGTGTTGTGCTTATAAATTGTGTATTGGGTGATTCGTTTTAGTCACTTTTTGCCATCGCGGGGATGAGGGGCCTTTTGGTAGTATGTTGCTCACCTCTATTATAAGATATTTACAAGGTATGGGACTAGTGGATAGGAATTGGTTATAATTTATGCTTGCTAGGAATGGGATTAGTTAGTGTAGATTCGTGTGGATTTTAGATTTCGGGGTGGGGAAGATTTTTATGCTTTATCGTCATTATGATATCCTAGGCATGAGACTAGGACGTGAT
This sequence comes from Sambucus nigra, assembly GCA_949130495.1. NCBI lineage: Eukaryota > Viridiplantae > Streptophyta > Magnoliopsida > Dipsacales > Adoxaceae > Sambucus > Sambucus nigra. The sequence continues at coordinate 331,136,611 of OX422210.1, read as the reverse complement.
AAATGTTGGTAATTCATCCTATATGTAGGATAGGGCGTATGTGTACTTTGGATACCCTTAAGTATGGGACTAAGGGGCATTTTGAGGATCTCATGTCTATAATAAGGGCGGGGTGAATTGATAAAGTAAACCAAAGAGAATTAATGCCTAAGATAAAACGGGTGCTAAAATTTGGGCGACATAATGCGCAGGGACTGATAGTTTAAATGGGTCAGCGGGTGTTTTATGTTGTGTCGTGTTTGTAACCTTGTCATAGGGTGGGATCGACAGTTTAAACGGATCATCTAGGCCATTGATTAGGGGAAGTGTAAAACAATTTGGTGGGAGGATCGTTATAATAAATATGAGGGAGCACCACGATGAATAATAAAATTGAGAAGTATAATGATATTGGCTTAATTTAATTAAATTAACAACATGGGGCTTAGTTATTTAAAATCATATTGGTGTGCATTATGAATAACAATTACTGAGGGTAGTTAGTGATTTTTTCTATCACGTTTAATTATATTTCGTTAATTAAAATATTCTATTGTGATATTTATCTCGTATAATGCTATTGTATGGATTCAAGGATCCTATTTGAGGGGAGTAATGTGTATTTATGCTCGGGGATCTGTCCTCGTGCATTGACTAACCTTTTCAGGATAAGTTTGGAGAAGCCGCATAGGACTATTTGGAGATTATCACTTGGAGGTGCAACTGGAGTTTATTTACTTTAATGCCTTATTTAGTTTAGACTTTCCTTTCCATCATATTTCATTTTGATACTTCATTTGGATTGTATTGGGCCATTCGGTTCCAAAGTTATTTGAGGATTTTAATTGGAGTGTTTACAGTTCGTTTATAATTCAGATTTTAATTAATTCGTTATTGGAGATTGGATTTATTTGGAGTATTATTGTATGTGATGGATTTCTTTTATTGCATTTTTAGTCATTATCATTTGGGATTGATTATCATTTATCTTGCAAATTGATTTTTATTGTTTCGTATCTGTCACATGCTGAGAATGGTATTTAATTTAGTTCGCACCCTCCACAGTTCAGCGACAGTGGTTGGCCACCCCGTCTATTGGATTGGGCGGGGTGTGACAGTTACATGGGGTACTTTGACATTCCAAAGAGCTTCGCTCAGTTCGGAGAGTTTACTTTGGTCAACTGAGGCCCAAAAGCGCCCGATGGCCTTTTGGAGTAAAATGATTGGTTATTCCGTATCGTAAGGTTAATTCGTGCACGGGGCAGACAGTTGGAAAGGGTATTCAATGACCTTTAAATATTCATTCACTCTCATTCCAGCTGAAAAGTTGACCTTGGTCAAACGGAGTCTAGGAGCACTCGATGGCCTCCGAATTAATTTTTGGGAGAAAACGGATCGTTCGTCCAAATAGTTATGTCATTTCATGCACGGGACGAACCGTTGGAAAGGAATTTCAGTTCCTTTCGAATATCGAAAGATCTTTCTCTCTAATGATGAAGTTGATTGGGGTCAAATTGAGGCTCGGGAGCGCCCGGTGGCCTCCAGATCGAATTTCGATAGTAAAAGGGTCTACTCGTTCGAATCGCTATGCCAACTCGAGCATGGGGTGGACCATTAGAAAGAGAATTCAAATCCTTTCAAAGATTCATAAGCTTTTACTCTGACGATAGAGTTGACTGGAGTCAAGTGGGGCCTGGGATCGCCTGATGGCGTCTAAATTGGTACTCGGAGTTCGACCTCGGTCTTGTAATGAAATGGGGAGGTGCTAGGTCCTAATGAGAGACTTAGGGGGTCCTAGAATGTGGTGTTTACACTATTTTCTTCAAAAAATGATTTTCCACTACATAATTATATGTCGCATTTTTATATGATCAAGAAATGTAATTCCCTTCTAATCAAGTTTTATAGAAAATTCCCCTTTCATGTTTATGCTTGTTGATGTAGTGCATGTTTTTTCTTTTAGAATATTGATGAACCAAAATATCTTAAGAAATGTGGATTTTGATCAGTTCAACGCATTAGATTTTTTATCGAGACGTGTTTAACTTATATGAAACATTTCTTGGGTGATTTTATATCATGGATATATACATGCATGGTTGATGTAATATGACATATAAAAATACATTCATTACCAAACACATATCGAAATCATTGAAAGAAAAAGGATAATTAAGAGTAGATTAGAACAAGCTACATGCATGTAATATACATAACTATATGCATTCGTTTGTGTGATGTGTCATGAGTCATGGGTATTGTATTAACCTTAAAAAAAATTTGTGTTGAACTTTCTACAACGATGATAGTCATTTTAACATCTTTTATATGTAAAAATAACAGTTGTCCGTGTTTACATGCCAAATCCATGTTTACGAAAATAATTCATGGATTTTTGTGTCTCCACCTTGCTTTGAATTGTAATATATCTTGCTTATTGGATTAGCTATTCAACTAATAATTCCACGTTGAAATGGTCAGACTTTTTCATTGTGGTCCTTCTAAAACAATAACTAAGATATTTTTTTAGACAAATGAAATACAATCTCACCAATCGTATACTAAAACTTTTGCCCTCTGATTCAAGAGAAACACACACGAAAGTAAATTATCCCATGTGATTATTATGATTTATGATTTTGTTTATCAATATATGTTATGACTTTGTTTCATTCATGTGATTACATGAGTTCTACATTTGTCACTTTTAATAATGCCATCAGACTTTTGACGTCATATTCCAGTTTTAATATTTTCAATCTCATTTACTTGACTACAGGATTCATCCGAATTGGTGTATGTCCGAAGAAGTGACTCAATTCGATCTCATTCGCGATAAGAAAATGTAAAATTGGATGGGAGGCTTATAAAGATTGTAATTTTAGGAGGAATCTTAGAAATTCCTATTTCTGCTCATGTGAATGTAGTTAGAGGAATGTGGGGAAGAAGGACGGCTGTGATGATGTACATAATTATATTCCCATTCTTATTTTCCTTTTTGTTATGTGCATTTTTTCCATTTTTTCAAAGATCAGAACACATGCACGAGTCATAAGAGTAATATAATGACTTATTATTGTACATACCACATCATATTAGGTATTCTTCTTTTTGATTTGACCAAGAAATTAATGCATACAAAACATATGATTTGATCATTTAATTCTAAGTTATTAATACATCATTATGCATTATAACTATTTACTATAATTGACCTTTTGTCTAAGAGGTGATAACAACAACACCTAGACAAATTGAAAGCTTGATACACATTAGTAAGTCCCTAGCTAGAATTCGTTTCTTAAAATTGGTTCCAATAGATTTGCCTTATGTCTTGGTATGCTGTTTAAGAAGGGGTGTTATAATCAAATTATTTTACCAATGCCTTTGCAGGTTAAAAAGAAAGATGTAACAAAGATTTTTTGACTTCTTGATGTTACAATGCAACAATCTGCAATAGATCAGTTCGTGGGTATGAGTTTTCATTACCCAGATTTGTTTTTATTATCCCTTGATTCCAAACTAACAGTCATGCTATCCTTTTTGGGTTGTCAAGAGTGTTGTTTCTTAAAATTGTGTATAAATTAGTATGAAACGAATAGGTAGAATCTCAACATAAAATTATGGGTGATGGCGTGATTAATATATAATTTTCATGTCCTAATATAATTATTAGACCAAATTGATCAATTACCAAACAAAGAATCCAAGGTATACTCTGGAAGTCAGTGATATAAAAATGGTGATTTAATAAAGTGGTCAAATAGTGGGGAATGAGGCAATAAAGCAAACCTTTTCTATATTTGCTTCTTTTTATTTTTTGGCGGTTCCACGGCATACAAGTATTAGTGCGTGATAAACTTGACTTAGTAATCTCACATCAAGTTTAGTTCAAACCAATAATATCTAAATGTGAAGATTTGTTAATTATATACCATCGATATGAACCTCATCATGACTAGGGTTTCCTCGAGTGAAAGGATGAAAAGGGAGAATATTGTATCAACTACCTTCTTCTTGAAGCTTATTTCTTTCTTAGTTCCCATAGTTTATTCTCTTTAACTAATTACGATTGTTTTGAGTGTTAATGCCCTAAAATGGAAATACAGTTCCTCATGTAAAGTAATGTAATATGTTTTCATTTATATATAAAATATATTTTTCTTTATATACAAAAGGGGTAAGTGAAGGATGTATAGAGCTTTGAATTAGATTGTCCCATCTTGTTTCAATTCATTTGGGAGGGTTGGATAACTTGGTGTACTTTTCGAATATGGAACAATGTTTGGAGAAATCAAGAACCTTTGGAGGACTATTTTGGAAAGTGTATCTTATTTGGTTTACTTCTATATGTATCGTTGTTTTTCTTTGTTTTGGACCGATTATTCGAATTCATGGGTAATGAATAAGAGATAAATTCATTGATAGTCAATAGTCAAATTATTGGCTTTTGTATTGTGAAATTGGGTTTTGAACATCAAAATATTCTTTGAATGTGTTATGTTGTTCACTTTGACTTCTTTTTTTATTCACAATGTCCATGATTTGCAATAGAGTAATACTACACGGATCCCCATTTTGTACCCTCATTTTGTACCCTATAATAAGACAAGAAAATAATAAGTTGTACTCTATACCCTGGCGGGACCCACAACACCAAGGTATAAGCATTTAAAGTAGGGGGTATGAATGTGGTACAGAATGGGAGTACACATAATTTATTGTTTGGAATATATTCTTATATGAGATTTGTACACGCTTGTCGGTGTGTCCCCTAAATACACTTATTATATATATAAAAGCTTGACTCTATCTCTTGATACAATCCTTACATGTCTCATTTGATTCACATAGATACATTGTCCTGATGGAATATTCTTAATATAGGCGATAATAACCAACCCCTCCCCGAGTCCCCATAATTCTCCAAATGGCCAACCTTCTACAACTTTATCTCCAACTACTGAAGAGGATATCACGAAAATGGATGATATGCAAGAGAAGGAAGCTTGACAGCGTGATTAAAAATTTCTAAGCTTATGATTGGTAACACTATAATCCTATACTCCTATGCATATTCTATTCGTTTTATTGAACATTGTTTTGTATTGAATTACCCCTGTCCAATCTTTAACATTTGATTTATTAGATCAATCTGATGCAGATAATGCACCATTTGTGTCGTTGGGATTTTTTTTACCATAAGGAGTATGAACAGTGAGCAAAGGATCTCTATTAATTTCTATAGGATATTTTCATTTTAAACAACGAGATAATTTTAAATAAGTCTCCCAATATTTCACACATCGTAACACTGTAAGGGCATTATTATTGAATTTATCTGGAACCCTTTTTTTGGTTTCCTGAATTTGGTCTAATAGATTATCATTGATTGGTTCTTCCAATTTTACAGTTAGCTGCTTGTTTTCCACATATTTATTTTCGCTCCTTGAGCAACTGCTTCTGACATCATTTATGGAGTTGGATTATGTGTTCAGGCATATTCATGAAGAAAAATAAAATTTGGGGAATTTGGGAAGAAGCAAATGGGATTTTTTTATTAGAAAAGTGGCTAGATATTCAGAACAATTGTTCTTCACTAGAAAAGTGGCTCTTTTTTTCCACTCATTTTTACGTGCAACTTAAAAAATATCTTTGTTGATTTTAATTAATGGAAAGTTCATTAACTGAGATTTTGTTCCAAATTTTTACTATGTATATTGCTTTAAGTATTTATGCTTCTTTTGTAAATAAAAAGTGGGGGCTTATATAAAATGTAAATGTTGAATATAGTTCCCTTATTTATGTGGACTATTTTTTTATATCTTCTTGGAATATTTAAAGAGTGTAAGGAAACATTTTCGACGAGTCAATTTGTATGTATTTTGGTTTATTCCACATTTAGACAAAACATTTGAGTCATAGGTTAAGACTTAAGTGTGTTAACCTTTCAAATCCATGACGTGGGTTCCTAAAGACAGAACGGCTAAGTTAGAATATTTATATCACTGTGTCGTGTTTTGTGCTCGTTTTTGTCATGTTCCAAGGATCTCTTAGGTATGAATGCATATTTATGACGAGCCTTGGATATTTATATTTTGGGAGTTAGGATTTTATAAAATTGATTTGAAAATGATTTGATCATTTTTAATAATTTTTAGGAGAAAATTATTTTTTTCACATGGTCACTGGAACGACATTATATTTCGTTTGAAAGAGATACTATATCTCATTAGAACAGAGTTCCAATGAATGGATCGAACGAGCATTATAGCATTCCTTGGAATCACATTGTAATTTTCATTAGAAGTCGGTACAAACGAGATGAGGTACTTCATTCGAATGAGATGTACCTCATTCGAATTAGTATGCGTGCTTTTGATAATTTTGACATTTTTTGAATTATCTTTCATCCTTATCTCGTAATTGGAAAACCTCCTATAAATAGGAGTGAGAATCAGCAGTGTCCTTTGAGGTAAAAACTTATGTTTTGAGTTTCCAAACTCTATTAAAAAGCTCTCAAAGATCCTAGTTTTCACCCAATTTATTTAGGATCCAATTTTTCATCTTAATATGATTTGAATATCCTATTATAGGGACCAAAGGTTGTGTCTCTACATTTGTTGAGAACTATTTCGTGCGATGGATTCCGTTACTAGTTTGTTTACATATGGTGGACTCCGTGTGTAATGGTTATTGAGCCTATATCGGTGTATACCGAGGTGTATGTGGATTCACGCATTGTGCCACCATATAGGTGGAATCCTACATGTCGTTGTGGAGGACCGATTGAATATTAAATATACTTCAAGTCTTGTGAGGGTGTCGAGTTATTTTGTAAGTCTTATGTCAGTCTAGTGTAAGGGAATTGCGCTGGCTAGGCTGTTCAAGGTTTTTTCCATTTGGATTTTCCTCGTACATAGAGTGTTGTGGTTGATTTATTTATTTTATCCTACAGTCACCTAAATGCATGTTTAGGTTAAGATAATATTGGTTAATCTATTTTAATCCAACAATTGAATTAAAATTGGTGCAACGGTTAATTTGGGTTAATCGTTTAATTGAACTTTGAATTGAATAAATTTTAAAAATAGCTTGTTTGCTTGGTGTTGATGTAAAAAATTAGATTATCTCTAATTAATCAATCATAGATAAAAAATAAACAAGATAAAAGATTTTTAAAGTGGTTCAGCCTTGAAGGAATGGCCTACGTCCACTGTTTGTGTTATTGATGACTGTTTACAGAATTCTCGATAGTAGTTTTACCAAGAAATTCTGAGTCCCCTTACAATGAGGATGATACAATGTATTTATAGCCCTGAGGTTGTACATGTGAAAGGGTAATACACCGTTGTCCAATAGTTGTGTACATCTGTATGAGAATATTGTGCATTCAATGCGCAATTAATCTGTTGGTTATCCTGGTATTAATGCTATGTATGAGGTGCAGCTCGGACCGCCTGAGTAGCTCGATACTTATGAGCTGCACGGTGTAGTAATGTTCCTCGGAGAACATTTGTTGCTTAGAGCATCTGAGTTGGTCGGGGAGGTCGAGTTCCTCGAGCTTATAGGTGCCATGTAGATTAACACGTGTCTCTTCATAATTAATCCACGTCAGCAGACTAAATTTGGTATCAACAGAAGCCCCCAATGTTTCACAGTTCGAGGTTTGAGGAGTGTGGAACATTCTTCTAGAAATATGGCGGGATCAAATGGTCATCCTGAATTTTAGGAGTATTTTTCTTGTATTTATTTTTCCTTTCAAATTCGTAGAATCAGACTTTTCGAATTTTTCTAACTGCTTCGATCTCCGCACCCTTTTTGTCCTTTTAGCCACCGGTAGCGTAAACGTCTCTGTTTGTAATCATTATTTTTACCCCTTCCCAAGGTAAAGTATTTAAGCGTTACAGAAAATCCTATCGTCTCTTCACTTTTTCAAATCTGCAAGCTTAAGTTCTCAATTTCTTCTTTATCTTGTGCGTTCATTCCTTCCATCGTTCATTGTCAACTGATCCATACTTTTTCTATACGATCTTCTTCCTTCTTTTTATTTCCTTTATTCATCATGGTTTACCTTGTTGAGTGGCTTCATAAATTTCGTTCTGATTTCTCTATTCCTTCATGGGTCATTTTGGAAGAACTTTCTGAACCTTCACATTATTTTCGTTTGGCTGAGGGACATTGGTTCCCCAGTCTCTTTGTAGCTGAATGTGGCTTTTCTTTTCCTCCAAACCCCTTCTGTCTGGAATTTTGTCACTATTTTGATGTGGTACCTGCAAAGATAGCCCCCAATACATGGAGAATAGTTAATGGAGTTCATAGATTAAATTAGATTCATGGAACTCGTATAGGAATTCCAGAAATCATGTTTTGTTATAGATGGGTTGTTAGTGACAATACTTTTTATTTGAAAACTAGGTTTTTAAATAGGGCTTTAGTCGTCAATCTCCCAGATGCCAATAGGGATTACTTCGAGCATGGTGTTGTTATGAAAAATTGGCAACATGCTCCATTAACTAGAAACGATGTGAATCAGGGTCCCAGATGTCCTCCTTATGGCAATGGGATAGGTTGTTTTCATTTTACTTTATTTTTGAAATTATGCTTTCTTTGTGTTTGATAAAATGTGTCACTGATATTTTAATTTTGATATATTTGCAGTTGACAGCAAGAGAAGGTCTCCAAAAGAGACAGAAGTTAATTTAAAACATCTGAAACTTATCTGGGGTTTGCATCAGACTGTTGCCGACCAGCATATCAGATCAGCTTCTTACTTGCTGCAGTATAAGAGTTACACCTCGTCTTTTACTGCTCGTCCAGTAATAAGTGACATAGAACTAGTACTAGCTTCTGAAGGTTCTTCTCCTGAGTCACATATCCCTCTTAGTGAGAATGAAGAGAAGAAGAGCTCCTGCCCTCTTCGAGAAATCTGCCTCTACTGCTGGAGAGGCAAAGAAAAGCAAGCAAGATTTCCTAGAAGGGACAAGACAAATTGATGCACCTCCTCCAGCTGTTACTGTGAAGGTTCCCGAGAAGCCCCCTGTGGTTCCAAGCAAGGTTGCAGCTGTTTCTCCTCCAAGCGAGGTTGTAGTTATATCACCGACCAAGACGACATCCTTGGTCGAGAATGTTCCTGTTCCCACGAGGAAGCTAAAGAAGAGCTCCTCGATCAATTTGGATAAATCCATCTCTCAGCCTCCAACTACTGGAAGTGGTTTTCCCACTTTCGTTTCTCTGATCTTTGCCATGAGCTCAGTGAAGTCTTGGATCATCCCCGAGATCCAAGGTATTGAAGAAAATCTTTCCCGGGATAGGGTTACCACTTTGACAGCTCAGCACATTGCCTCAATAAGTATTGCTAATCTAAGCTTTCATTCTTCAATGTTATATCCTTGCACTGACTTACAGTTATTTTCTTTTTCCAGTTGGTAACTTGTTTCAATACAATTTTGAAGAAGAACGAAGCCATCAAGTCGTCCATCTCCTCGAGTGGTGTAGAGGAGGCTTTTGTAGATCTGACGCAATCTTTAAAGGATTCTCGTCAGAAGTATGTTGATGATAAGGCCGCTTTGGAGAAGAGGCTTAATTCCACCGAGCAGGAAAGAGATCAGGCTGTTGAAGTCTCCAAGGGGTTGGAGAAGAAAATAAAAGACTTGGAGGAGAAAAACAAAGAGCTCGAGGAGAAGCTCCAACATGCTGGAGAGTTTGAAAACAAGCTCAAATCTGCCGAGGAAGAGCTAAGTAGACTTTGTGATGTTGGTCATCAGAAGGAAGAGGCAGAAAATAAATTAAAAGCTACCGAGGAACTTCTATTTGAGAATCTTTCCTCGGAGAAGGTGAAAAGGAAATTGGCTGTGAAAAAGTCCTTCAGCGCTGGCTGGGACAAAGGCTGGAATAAGGGTTTGGCGGCCATGGTCTCACATATGGAGTATGGCAGCCTTAAATATTTCAGGGATGGTTGGGTGGCTGCTTTGACAGAGATGAATGTCGACGAGAACTCCGACCTTTTTCAGTGACATATTCCTGGCCCCCCTCCTTCTCGTGGGGAAGAAGAAGATGATGAAGCTGCCTCTGAGGAATCTTCCATGATGGTTGGGGATTAGGTCCCTACTGTTGAAATTCGCTACGAGCAGCCCCAACCAACTATTACTCCTATCGAGCAGCTTCCAGCACCCACCGAGCAATCTTCTATTCCGTCCGAGAAACCTTCTTCCTCGTCCCAACCTCCCGAGAACATTTTAGGAGACAAGGAGAAGGTGTAACGTTGTTCGAACTTTTTCTCTTTGATTATTTTTGTCAAATGTAACTCTGAACTATGTACTCTTTTATGATGCAATAAAATTTGAAATTTTGATTGCTCATACTGTTGATTCTCTTCTTCCTGCTCTGTTTGCACTCTTATTGATTCTTGCTATCTCTTCCTTTTACTAGTTTATGGCTAGGATGGAATTGTTATCAGCTCATGATACAAAATTGTTAAGATAATGCAATGAATACTTCAAAGCTGGTCATACAGATATGACTCAAGATCAAATTATTGATATCCTTGGCCCAGATGCTTCAGAGCAAGCAATTAAAGCCTACCAGTATTTAAAGTGTCTGCTTGATCGAGCAGTGGCAAATAATGTAGCATATTACGATATGATTGAAGATCTCCAGGGCACTCTCGAGGAGCTTCAACAATAATACAAGGAATCTACAGCCCTTCTACACCAGGGATACGAGAAGAAGTATCAGCAACTATATGCTGAAAAAGGATATGAAAAGTTATTCGCTTCTCATGATACTAAAGAGAGGACTTTGAAGGCTGAGGTTGAAGAGCATAGGCAGATTGCCAAACTGTTAGAGCAGGAGAACAATAATTTGCGAGGAGAGATATCCCAATTACAATCTATAGCCTCTACCTCGGGAGCCTTAGTTCCCACCAATGATGAAGGTTTTTCTTTTTTGGACGTTGAAAATGCCAATCTAAGAGACGAATTGGAAACCTTGAAGAGAATTGGTCCTTCTACCTCTGCTCGCAGACGAGCAAGAGCTTCTCGGGGACGAGCAAGAGCTGCTCGGATTACTATTGAGGAACAAAGAACTCAATCGGCTCTGGAGAACCAAGCCTTCCAATTTATGGAAAAGAACCAGGCATTGGCTGAGATGTTTAAAAAAATCCAAGCCTTCGACGAGCAACTGGCTGCCCAAAATTCTGCCTTGGAGAGTAAAGAACTTTTAACGAAGAACCTCCACGAGCAACTGGAGAGGTTAACCTATCAATTCCACAAGCAGCCCAGAGAGTTCTGAATGGCTGGTTATAACGAAGCCCTCTATCATCTAGATGACCGGATCCAAAATGCCAATAATGAAGGTTACAAGCAAGGATGGTTGAACGCCTTGGGTGTGCTGCAGTTGGAACAAGGCCATTATCTCTGGGATTATTATGACCCTGGGTTGCTCGACCTGCCAGTGCCACCTTTCAAACTCGATATGAGCTGGATTCCTGCTCAAGCCATTCCTCAATACCTGATTTTAAAGTATCTCGGTGACTATAGCTTCATTCCAACTTCGAGATCTCTCGCCCAGAGCACCTCCTTGATCATCCCTCAGTAATGAATATCAGGATGCTTAAAGATATAAATTTCATCAATTCCCCCTATGCCTTAGACGATCCTCCCGCTGGTGAAGAACCTATTTCAAAGGCAGAGGGGAAGAAACTAATAGAATAGGGGTCTTGATGTAATAATTTTTTATGTATATCATTCTTATTGTACTTTGTTTTGGAATTAATGAGAAACTTCTAATTTTCTTTGCAATTTGGCATTGTCTTTGCAAATATTTTGTAAGACATTTTCTAATGAATGTGCATGTATATTTGTTGAAAAGATAAAGATATTTTGTCGATCAATTAGAGTTGGTGAAAATTTATTATCGACCAAGCAGAGTTGGTGATATTTTACTTCTCGACCAACTATGTTAGTAGTTTAAAATGCCATCAGTATCAAGAAATTTATCACTTTTTAATTATAAGTCCTAAAATGTCTTTCATTTGTTTAACCAACTGTTTTTGACCAAACGGAGTTGGTGGTTTTTTTTTCCTGACCAACCTTAGTTGGTAAATTTTTTATTCCCGACCAACTATAGTTGGTGGATTTTTCTCCCAACAGTATTTCTGGGAAATATTTTATTCCCGACCAACCTTAGTTGGTTTTCTTCCCAACCAACCAGAGTTGGTATTTCTGGGAAATTTTTTATTCCCGACCAATCGGAGTTGGTGGATTTTCTTCCCAACCAACCGTAGTTGGTATTTCTGGGAATTTTTTATTCCCGACCAACCGGAGTTGGTGGATTTTCTTCCCAACCAACCGTAGTTGGTATTTCTGGAAAATATTTTATTCTCGACCAACCTTAGTTGGTGGATTTTTCTTCCCAACTAACCGGAGTTGGTATTTCTGGGAATTTTTTTTATTCTCGACCAACCGGAGTTGGTGAATTTTGTCGAGTAGTGTGTAGCACTAGTATTCAGCGAAAAATTTTCAACAAAAGGAGAGAATTGGGTAGAACATTCATATTTTATTCATACTGAAGAAACTGCATTACATGAGGATTTACGTCACTGATAATATTTGCGCAGATGCTTTGCATTCCATGCATTCTTAAACTCTTCACCTTCTAAAGTTTTAATCCTATATGTTCTTGGGCGAACAACCTCTTTTACTCGATAAGGCCCATGCCAATTAGCTTCCAGTTTGTTGTGCTTTTGAATCACTCTCTTTAGCACATAGTCTCCTTCCTTCATATCGCATTTCTTCACTCTCTTGTTGTGTAACAGAGCTGTTTGTTGTTGGTATGCATCATTCCTGATCGCTGCTTCTTCTCTAACTTCCTCGAGCATGTCCAAATCTAATCTTCTCATTAAGTCGTTGACAGGGGAATTGAAATTCAGTACTCTGTGTGTTAGGAGGCCCAACTCGGCAGGTACAACAGCTTCACTTCCAAATGCTAGCATGTATGAAGATTCTCATGTTGCTGCTCGGGGAGTAGTACGATAAGCCCACAATACAGAATGTAGCTCGTTGATCTAGTTTGCTTTTGCGTCATTCAGTCTTTTCTTCAAACCATTCAGCAGCGTTCTGTTCGTCACTTCAGTTTGCCCATTGCTCTGGGGATGGCCTGGTGCAGAGTGGGTTTTTAATATGTTCCAATGATGACAATATGCAGCGAACTCCTCGTTGTCAAATTGTGTTCCATAGTAAGTAATGAATGCATAGGGAAGACCATATCTACAAATGATATTTTTCCAAATAAATTGGTACACCTTTTCATACGTCATGTCAACAAGAGGCTCAGCTTCCACGCACTTAGTAAAGTAATCCACTGCGACGACGAGATACTTAAACCTTCCTCTGATCGTTGGAAGTGGCCCGACCAAGTCAATTCCCCGCATGGTAAATGGCCAAGGGGAAGTAATGGGTGCTAACAATGCCTGGGGAGTTCTTCGAATAGAGGAGAAGCGTTGACATTTGTCACATTTCTTGGCATAGGCTATACAATCAGCCCTCATCGTCGGCCAATAGTATCCCTGCATCATTATCCTTTGCAAAAGTGTCCGACCTTTGCAAAAGCGTTGACATTTGTCACATTGCTAACAATGCCTCGGTTTGCTTCAATGCCTCGTTGATTGATAATATACCCGAGAAACATGCCCTCTCGTACTCCGAATATGCACTTGGTCGGGTTCAACTTCATTTGATATTTATCTAATTGATCAACAGTTTGGCTTAGATCAGTTAGATGGTCGGCGGCTTTCTTGCTCTTCGTCCGCATATCGTCAACATAAACTTCCATATTACAACTGAGTTACTCGACAAAGACTTTGTTCATCAGTCGCTGATATAATGCACCTGCATTTTTCAAACCAAAAGGCATAACATTATAATAATAAGTTCCCCTAGGGGTAATGAAAGAGGTACTCTCCCTGTCTTCAGGTTTCATTTTAATCTGATTGTAACCAGAATAAGCATACATGAAACTCAACAGCTCGTGTCCCGAGGTAGCATCCACTAATTGATCAATTCGGGGAAATGGAAAGTGATCCTTTGGGCATGCCTTGTTGAGGTCGGTGAAATCTACACACATTCTCCACTTGTTCTTCTTCTTCTTTACCATCACCACATTTGCTAAACAGTCTGGATATTTAACATCCTCAATAAAGCAAGATTTCTGGAGCTTCTCGACCTCCTCTTGTATAGCTTGGTTCTTCTCGGGTCTGAACACTCTTCTTCTCTGCTTGACTGGTTTGATCTCTTTATTCACATTGAGCTCGTGACATAGGAAACTTGGGTCTATCCCTGGCATATCCTCTTGGCTCCATGAAAATGTTTGTTTTCTGATTTTTAGAAAAGCTATCGATTCCTGTTTTAGTGAGGCATCCAATGACGAACCTATTTGAGTTGTTCGTTCAGGGTGCTCGTCGTCCAGAATGATATTTTCAGTAGCTTCCACTACCTGACCTTTCACGAGCTGCAACTCATCTCTAGGATCTAATGTTTCAATCTCTGCACCTTCATCCACTTGATAGGTAGTAGTCTTTTTCCAAGATTCCTCCAGTTTTTCCTACTCGGCAGATGAATAGTAGCATTCCCGAGTTACTTTTTGGTCACCCTTCACAAATCCCACTCCGATATTGGTTGGAAATTTCAGACATTGATGTACAGTAGATGGTATGGCTTTAAATTTTTTCAAACCTACCCTTACCATGATGATATTATAAGCCGGTTGAACATTCTTATCCATCACGAAGAAACGTACTCTCTCTGTTCGACAAGCAGGCCATGTGCCGATGAACATATCCAACTTGATCGTTTCAAGTGGAAAGACTTTCTCGCCAGCAAACCCGAGGAGGGGACTGTGATAAGGTTCCAACTGAGACAACTTTAGATTTAAACTATCGAAGCATGAGTAGAATATGATATCCTCCGAGCTACCATTATCCACTAGTACTCTTGAGATTATTACTTTCTTCATCCTCATTTTAATCACCAGCGGATCATCATGAGGATAGAGTACACCTGCGAGGTATTTCTTGGAGAAATCGATGACCAACTTTTCTTTGTTCACCTTCCTCGGGCGTTCATCCTCAGCAAGATTTATTCGTTGAATGTATGAACAAGCTTGAGCTTCATTGAGGTAATCTTTCCTTTCCGCAGTAAGGTCCCCACCTCCTGCATCTCCACCTGTAATAACATTACAACAAAATGATCCAAAACTAATTGAAAATACCTCACGTTCTGGCTGTCTTGGTCTTTTGGGGAGATCGGGGTCGTCTTCTGGATTATCTTCATGATCTCTTTTCTTGTTTTCTTCTACTCGACGAGGAGATCTAGACCTCTGTCTTACTCTGTCGTTGCTTTTCTTCTCATTTCTTCGATCAACATAATTGGCCAGCTTTCCTCGTCTTATGAGTGCTTCGATTTCATTCTGGAGAGCTATGCAATTTTTGGTCGTGCGACCATGATCTTTATGGAACTCGCAATATTTTTCCTTATTCCTCTTGTCAGGATCTGACTTCATTTTCTCAGGCCAGTTTAGTTCCTCTCTATCCTTGATTTCTTCTAGAACGTGGTTGATGTCTACTTTCAAAGGAGTATAATTTTCAAATTTCTTCAATACCCCCCATGATGGCTTTGTTTTTGATTGCTTGTCACCACCATTGTTCTTATGATCTTTCTTCCTAGCCTTATCGACCTCCACCTTGGTCTCTTTGGTATCCATATTCTTCTTCGCAGCCATAGCCTCCTCGGCGTTCATGATCTTGCCCTCTTTTGCCATTAGTTCTGACATGGTTCTGGGTGGATCTTTTGCCAAAGTGTAGTACAACTTGTTAGGAAACAGTCCACTCATCAAAGCAGTAATCACTGTCTTTTCCTCGTAATCAATAACTTCGAGCTTCTCGTTAGTGAACTAGGTTAAGTAATCCCTGGTGGTCTCACCTTTTTTTTGCCTAACACTTAGCAAATGTGCTACTCGTTTAACTGGTTTCGCTCCAAATCAAAAATTTCCAACGAAGAGCTCGGCCAGTTAAAAGAAAGTTGAAATCTTCCCACGAGGAAGATTATTGTACCATATTTGTGCAGATCCGGTAAGAGTTCCTGAAAATGCCCTACACCTCATCTCGTCTGGCACTGAATAGATCTCGACAGCAGCTTGGTATTGTTCAATATGAAGGACAGGGTCAGTTTTTCCATCATATTTAGGGGTCACAACAGGCGCTTTGAACTTCGATGGTGTGAGAAAATCCACGATTGACTGTATAAAAGGTGTCCCTTGGACAAAAGTTCTTTGTAGAGGATTCTTGGCCTTGGCCATTTCCCCTAATCTATGCTCCAACCTTTGAACAGAGCCTTTCCATGCATCGTTTTCTTCCTCGGGCCTCTTGGTTTGAGAAATTGATCGTGTTGAAATTGCTTCCTAGGATCTATCATGACGAGCAGCTGGTTGTGATTGGGCAGAGCTCTCTCTTAGATCAGATGGTCGTCGATAGTTTCTCGACATAGCCTGAGGAGGATTTTTATTCTTCCTACGGCCCAATTGATCAAAAGGAGAAACCCTACTTAATCTATCCAAGGCACTAGTCCTTTCTGGAAAGAGAGTGATATGTTGCTCAGTATCTGTGGCTCGTACTGACGAAGTTCGACCCGGTTGATAAGAAAAATCATCAGATCCCTCAGTACGATATGAATCGCTCTACCTAATATGTGAAGAAAGCAAACCGGTATTTCTTTGCACACTTCGTTGTCCTAAATGGGTTGATGCTCCACCCTGGATAGTTAACATGAGTTGTCTCATAGTCACTTGCATGGTTGTCTGGCCTTGAGCCAAATTGGCCATAATTCCAGCCAGATTTTGGATATTTGGAGGAGCAGATGAATTCGGGGGGTTTCCAGCGTTTCGATTGCTGGATTCAGGATTATCAGCCATTGGTGATGAATTGTTTTGGCGAAAAAATGATAATTACAGCCGATTCCCACAGACGGCGCTAATCTGTTGATGTAAAAAATTAGATTATCTCTAATTAATCAATCACAGATAAAAAATAAACAAGATAAAAGATTTTTAAAGTGGTTCAGCCTTGAAGTAATGGCCTACGTCCACTGTTTGTGTTATTGATGACTGTTTACAGAATTCTCGATAGTAGTTTTACCAAGAAATTACGAGTCCCCTTCCAATGAGGATGATAAAATGTATTTATAGCCCTGAGGCTATACATGTGAAAGGGTAATACACCGTTGTCCAATAGGCGTGTACATCTGTATGAGAATATTGCGCATTCAATGCGTAATTAATCTTTTGGTTATCCTGGAATTAATGTTATGTACGAGGTGCAGCTCGGACCGCCTAAGTTGCTCGGACCGCCTGAGTAGCTTGGTACTTATGAGCTGGTCGGTGTAGTAATGTTCCTCGGAGAACACTTGTTTCTCAGAGCGTCTGAGTTGGTAGGGGAGGTCGAGTTTCTCGAGCTTGTAGGTGCCATGTAGATTGACACGTGTCTCTTCATAATTAATCCACGTCAGCAGACTAAATTTGGTATCAACACTTGGTTTGCATCCTTTTCCATATTAGAACCCAACAGCGGATTGGACTTTCAAATTAGTATCAGAGAAGGAACACTAAGTTATTGTATAGATCCATGTTTCACCATTTTAGGGTTGTTTATGTGTTTAACTCTCTCTCTAGAGTTTGTTTATTTCTCTCGATGGATCTTCATAATGATGCGTTGTTCGATGTATTTAGCAATGAAGACAATTATTATTTTTGAGAGGAGTTTTAAGAGCAACATAGTCATGCCGAAAAATTAACTCATTTGAATTTGAAGTTTGCAAAAATAGTTAAATTTCTAGAAAAAGAGCAATTGTGCTTAAAGCCAAAGTTGAATTTTTGCAAATTGTTGAAACTCTGAGATTTAATTAAATACCAATTTTATCACCAGTTTTAATCAAACCCTAAACATGCATCTAATGTGATAAAATCATTAAAACTAATGATCATGTAGTCCAAACAATCACAAACACAAATTCAGGACCCCCCCCCCCCCCCCAAAGGGGCAAAACCATTTATTTAACTATATAACGAAAACCTCAACTTACATATACAGAGAAATACAACATGTTTGACAGACAAATGCCCTCTGGCATCGGTTCATTGTCATCAGCAGGAATTCCTCAAGAACCCCAATGATTAGCAAGAGATCCCTCAAGGCCTCCAACAATAAGCAGTGGAAACAAGCTTCCTTCTCCACAATATGTACTCTAAGAAAGTGTTTAATAATGATTCACATATATGATTTGAGATTTTTAAGTGAATCAAAAAGGGTTTTAAAGCCTAAAAGATGAAGTATTAAAGTGCAGCATATCTGTAGAGGCAAAGTTGTAAAAGACTTACAAAAACCTGATTTCGAAGCAGGCATTTATAACAGCAAAAATTTTTGAGGTGACGCAGTGTCTTTAGAAATGACCTAAGAAACGACCTATAAAAACGCAAAATAGTACATGGTCGTTTGATGCAACAAAGAAATGACCCTTCGTGCGACCTATCAAACGACATGTGATGTCGTTAGATGCAGCCGTTTGAATGACTTATCAATGTCGTTTGAACGACAGGAGAGAAAAAATATTATTTTAAAAATCTCGCCTACAGGTCTTCAAAACTAATTTTGACTTAGAAAAATGACTCATTTTGATAAAAATATGTATAAAAAATATCTTAAATAAATACGTGAACATTAATAACTACAATTAAACATTATACCTATAACGTAGTAGAGTTAGTGAAAACAGGTTGAAGATGCACGACACATATTGAGGATGATGGGTGTATGTTGATGATACGTGATACTACAGATTCGGATGATGGACGTCAAGGTTGAACGTGTGAAGACGTGCCAAATGTATTAGTATACAACATATTAGCTGTGATCTAGGACAACTCAGAAATTCCTAGATTCTAAATGGACATTTATAAAATCATGTCCTTCATATATCCCCCTATGTCCATGCTGGTACAATCATAAAAAATTCGAATCATGCACCCCTCCCCCCCCCCCCCCCCCCAAAAAAAAAAAAAGTAAGACATACAATCTAATATCCCCCAAAACTCAAAAATGGATATATCAAAGAATGTGTCTTCAAAATCTTCAGCATCTTCAAGCTTCAATTCTCCAAACATTTCTTTGTCATCATCAGGGTGTGAAAAAAAATGTGGATCCTCAATTTGTACCTCCACACATGAGACAAGAAACAAATACTAGTGATGCGCAAAAGTTTAAAATATAATGATAAGCCAAAAGACACAATATCAATTAAATATAAGCAAATTATTAAATAAAACCAAAATCTAGTCCCCCATAATTTGTTCTCCCCTTTTTTATGATGTCACCAAATAGACAAATAAGAAGAAACATAGCAATCTATACGGAGAGTGTCACAAGGTAATAACCTTCTCTTTTTCAATTTTTCATAATTATTCTTAAAAAATATATATATAATAAAGAATCACACCATGAAAGAACATTAAGATAACCAAGTCAATGATAGCATAAATGAAAGGGTGTGATCAAATTCAATAAGAAAATCAATGCAAACATTTATAACAGATGTGCACGATGAATTTTGGACATTCCTAACGAATGAACTCAAAATCGTCCTTAGGTGTAAAAATATTGAATTTAAAAGACACCGAGTCAATCTAATCAATAAATCAAAGTCTAAAATGATTTTCACATAAATAACGTCTAAAACTATGTAATTGTAAATTCCCCGAATTTTAATGATCACAAAATTAAAATATAATTTCCTTTTTAACAAATGCGGAAGCGTATAATAAGTGATGGTTCAACAAATAAACAAGGCCGAGTTTTAATATCATAAGAAACAAATTAAAACATAATTCAAGTCCTAGAATTTGCCTAAGCCATGATTAACAATTATATCCAAAGTTAGGCGAAACCAATTTTAGCAAGTGACTTGAATAAACCAATTTTACCCAATATTAAATTAAAGTCCCAATTTAAATAAGTGTGGTTGTAAAACCAAATTTTATCTTGAAATTAATCTAGCATGCGTTCTAAGTGATATAGAGCAAGATAAAATCAACAGTCACACAACACCGCGATGTACGAGGAAAAACCCACTAACGGGAAAAAACCTCGGGACGGCCCTAGCCTCAAATCCACTAAAAACGGTATTACAAAATACAAGACAAAAGACTTACTTCCTAAACTCGAACCCTCTCAAGCCGTGATGCTCCTTCTTGTATCGACCTCAAATTAGCGGATAACCAACGGAGCTCCACCGCGGTCTCGGACTTCCACCATTCGGGCAATTAGGCACACCGTCACCCCAACATGGAGCCTTTCTCCAAATGGGTAGAAATGAAACGAACTTCTCTTCAATTCGGTGTAGATAAAAACCGGTGCCAAAACAATCTCCAAGCAATTGATATCTGTATATGGAACTTGGAATAAACAACAATGGGTGTAAACTAAGTGTTTAAAGATTTTTCTTTAAGTTGAAGAACACTTAAAACATGAACATTTTCCTTTTTGGAATGATCTCTCAAACTCTCTCTAGGAGATGTATTAGGATGGAAAAGTTATCTTGAAAAATGTGTTTCCCGCACATAATAAAGTATGAAAAAGTTGGTTGAAAACCAAGTGGAGAAGTGGGGAAAAAACTGCTCAAAATCGTTCCCGCCTGACGTCTCGTTCGAACGAGACTTCTAACGAGCGACCAGCCTAAGCTCGTTAGAACGAAAACTCGTTCGAACGACATATCGAACGACATATCGAACGACTGACCAGATTAGGGTCGTTGGCAAACTCGTTCGAACGAACCTGGTTCGAACGACAAAACTCGTTCGAACGAAATCTGGTTCGAACGAAAAAACTCGTTCGAACGACATTTCTAACGAACGTCCAGAAAATTTGTAAAATTTGATTTTGGCCCAGAAACTTTTATGAACTTTTATATACTTATTTTTTAAGTTTCTAATTGATTCTTTCTGAAAAATAAAATGCAGTTTTTATTAACCTAACACCCAATACATATTGTTCCAAGCTCCTATATAAATATAATTACATTCATACCTTGGGAGCATGAAACCTTAGTTGATGACGTAGAAACGAGGCACACAAACCGGTATTTTGATGAAGCTTTAAATTCTTTGCCGCTACGTCTTCAACATAATTCATAGGCTTGAGAAAATTACAATAAATACGATCCTATGAATAAATGTTTTTGTCCGGAATTGAGACAAAACTATATATGGACTCAATTGGAAATTTGTGTCCTTAAAAATCTCCCCGTTTGGCTATTCCGGGACAAAAACCAAACAAAAATCCTAAAGGGCCGTCAAGCTCTACTAGACTCAAAACATAACCCTCCCAATCTTGACTCAACCCAAGGATCAAACGCTTTGCCATAGAAAGATGCCGCTTTAGAATAATTCCTGCACACTTAAGCAAACTCATCAAACGCATAGGGAATATCAAAATATTAAATGCAATTAATTAATTACTCCCCCTAAATTAATTCTCCCTTTAAACACATGACCTACTTAGAAAGACGTCTCCCCCTAAGATAAATCTCCCCCAAATGCAAAGGATAAAGAACTAATAAACAACATGTGAAAGCTTAAAGTGAAACGACATGAAAGCATATGGGCAATAAAAGCAAGGCAAAGACAAACAAATATCATATATATATATATATATATATATATATATATATATATATATATATATATATATATATATATATATATACCAATAAGTACGTGCATATATAGATAGATATAAACACACACATGACACAAAATACAATAAGTTTGCACACTCGTATGGCAAAAATGTGTCATATGGAAACGGAAGTGTAGGGGTGTGAACTAGCAATAATTAAATTTAGACCCAAACACTTAAGAAACGTTCACGGAGTTCTCATTTGATTGCAAACTTCATCACAGTTAAATATAACCTCATGTGATAATATAAAGATTGAACTCAATGAACAAACATACACAATGCATACAAGCCTAGCATGATGATGATTCTACAAACCAAATAGAGTAATGACATTAAAGACAACTAGGGTAAATGGACATTGTGCAAACCGTTGATATACCATCCAATTCTCCCTCAATGAGCATATATATTCTTTTGTTTTTGAATGAATATATCATACAAACATAGGCCTTGGCAATTGCTTTCTTTTAAATGCCAAATTTTCTGTTTTTAGGCCTTTGGATCACGTATTTCTTTTAGATCCAATCAACGGTGGCTTACTATCGCAAAGGATTTAATTCATCCTTTCGGAGCCCTTCCCCGTGCATATATCAATTTATCATGTTTTCATTTTTCTCACAAATCTCACATGCAACGGATTTTGACATGCACTAGTCCTCCTAGGTCATAGATATGTAGATGACTAGATTGATAGGAGAACACCTCAAAAAGCTCAAATATAACATGTGACATTAAGATTTCAAAAGAGCTCGTGCATGTGTGAATAGAGGCATATGAAAATAGAATCCATTTAATCAATACAAAATCCAACTACTCCATAAAAAATATGGTAAAGAACATTTTAAGGATTGAAAATCTAAACCAAAAGTTCTAGCCACATGGAAGCGTAAACGATAGGATTCAAACACAAATATATTCCACATAAAGTGTGTCAAACTAAAATACACACAAAACAAAATCTTTTTGAGTTTTTAACATTTTAATCAAAAATAAAGATATATACTCAAAAGACTAAATAAAAATCATTTGTATTTTTCATTAAGCTTAAATGAAATAAATAAAACACAAATGATAAACAAAAATCTTTTTATATTTTTCAGTTAAATCAAACACAAAATATAATACAAAAAGATAAACAAGTCATGATTTCTAGCATGAGATATGAAAATAGGCAATGACTAGAAAATGACTAAACAAGCATACATTTAGCATATGAATATAGCATGAAGTACAAACGCTAAAGTATGCAAACACTAACACATTTATCCTTTAGATTTAGCAAGGGAGGAAGGATGTGAAAGTAAATGAGAATCAAAATCCCTATTTTGTAAGGCAACCAAGTCGGATTTCCGAACCCAAATTAATGAAGAATTACTATCTTGGGGTGTAGAAACATTAGCTATCGTGGTTACTTTACTATGGGATTTTCTAGGAATTCGTTTAAGATCTAAACAAAATTTCCTAAGATGACCTTGTCGACCACAATGTGTACAAGTAAGAGCGTGTCGAAAAGATTTATCTAAGGAGTGATCATTAAAAGCATTCCTAGAATATTCTCCTAAAACATTGGTTTTGACTTTAGGGTTAAATTCATTACAAGAATTGAAGCCTAAACCAAAAGTGTCATTTTTAATTTGGACCGTTCCTAACATTTTATCTAGTTTTTCTGAACGACACTCCAAATCAAATTTGACATTACTAGAATCTTTTAATTTATTTTCTAAATCTAAAATTTTAGATTCTAGTAAAACATTTCGCTCTTCAAAAGCAAGAAGCTCCTTTTTCAAGGATTCCATTAAACCCCTAAGGCTATCTCTCTCGCCTTCTACATAGTTAAGCTTCTCTTGAAGAGTCCTCTCATGTGTCCTAAGGTCTTCTATTAAGGCACTTTCATCAATGACCTTGACACTCTCTCTTAAACTCGCTTCTAACTTCAAATTAGCTCTTTTCAATTTAATAGATTCTTTATATAATTCATGAAAAGCATTTTGAAGTTCACTCAACTCAACCTCATCTTCATTTTCACTCTCTCTTTCTTCTTCACTCTCACTATCATCAAAAATAAGATAATCATGTACAATGACCTTGGAAGTGGCATGTGCTATTATTTCATCATTCGATGAGTTCTCATTATCACTCACATTTTAGCCATAAAAGCCACAAAATTTTTCTTCGTGGGGGAATCGGGCTTCTCTTCCTTATCACTATCACTAAGGGTCGCATTATATGAAACGGGTCGTTTACCCTCTTTCCTTAGTTTAGTGGGGCACTCAAAAGCCCTATGGCCATAACCTTCACAACCAAAACATTTATTAGACTCGTCCCTATCAACATTTTCATTACTAGGTTTAGGGATCTTATCGGCTTTAGAAATCTTCTCGTTTTTATCATGTTTAGAAGATTCAAATTTCTTAAAATCATTTTTAACTTTATCTTTGTTAAATTTAAGAAATTTTCTAAATTTACGAGCAAACAAAGCCATGTCTTCCGAGTCACTATCACTACCGCTCTCTACTACTTGTTTGACCTCTTTTCGGGCTTTTAAAGCAACGCCCTTTTCAATTTTCTTTTCAGTTTTAGAGGGAAACATATCTAGTTCATAGGTTTGTAAATCACCTACAAGCTCTTCTAATTTCGTAGAGGCTAAAGTGGGTAAAGAATTTAAAACGGTCATCTTTGGAATAAATCTATCGGGTAGGGACCTTAAAATTTTCTTTACTACACGGTCGTCAGGTATTTTCTCTCCCAAGTTAAAGGATGAATTGACAATATCAGAAAGTCTAGCATAAAATTTATCAAAAGTTTCTTTGTCATCCATTTTGATAGTTTCAAATTGAGTGGTGAGGTTTTGGAGTTTAGAAGCTTTAACGACACTCGTTCCTTCATGAGTTAATTGTAAAATATCCCAAGATTCTTTGGCGGTTTCACACGTCATAATACGTCGGAATTCATCCGGTGCGACAGCGCTAAATAAGGCATTTAAACCACGGGAATTAAAATTTGCAAGCTTAAACTCATTTTCGGTCCATCTATCGATGGGTTTGGGTACACGTTCATTTTCAATTAGATGAGTTGGTGGAGAGTATCCGGTAACAACAGACATCCAAACACGTTCATCGATAGATTTAATTGACGATTTCATTCGCGCTTTCCAATACGCGTAGTTAGAACCATCAAAAATAGGAAATTTTGAAAATGGGAAAAAATCCATTTTAGCCAAAAATTAAAGAATCTTAACGAAATAATTTATCGTTTTTGGCTCTGATACCAATTTGTAAATGCCCCGAATTTTAATGATCACAAAATTAAAATATAATTTCCTTTTTAACAAATGCGGAAGCGTATAATAAGTGATGGTTCAACAAATAAACAAGGCCGAGTTTTAATATCATAAGAAACAAATTAAAACATAATTCAAGTCCTAGAATTTGCCTAAGTCATGATTAACAATTATATCCAAAGTTAGGCGAAACCAATTTTAGCAAGTGACTTGAATAAACCAATTTTACCCAATATTAAATTAAAGTCCCAATTTAAATAAGTGTGATTGTAAAACCAAATTTTATCTTGAAATTAATCTAGCATGCGTTCTAAGTGATATAGAGCAAGATAAAATCAATACTCACACAACACCGCGATGTACGAGGAAAAACCCACTAACGGAAAAAAACCTCGGGACGGCCCTAGCCTCAAATCCACTAAAAACGGTATTACAAAATACAAGACAAAAGACTTACTTCCTAAACTCGAACCCTCTCAAGCCGTGATGCTCCTTCTTGTATCGACCTCAAATTAGCGGATAACCAACGGAGCTCCACCGCGGTCTCGGACTTCCACCGATCGGGCAATTAGGCACACCGTCACCCCAACATGGAGCCTTTCTCCAAATGGGTAGAAATGAAACGAACTTCTCTTCAATTCGGTGTAGATAAAAACCGGTGCCAAAACAATCTCCAAGCAATTGATATCTATATATGGAACTTGGAATAAACAACAATGGGTGTAAACTAAGTGTTTAAAGATTTTTCTTTAAGTTGAAGAACACTTAAAACATGAACATTTTCCTTTTTGGAATGATCTCTCAAACTCTCTCTAGGAGATGTATTAGGATGGAAAAGTTATCTTGGAAAATGTGTTTCCCGCACATAATAAAGTATGAAAAAGTTGGTTGAAAACCAAGTGGAGAAGTGGGGAAAAAACTGCCAAAAACTGCTCAAAACCGCTCCCGCCTGACGTCTCGTTCGAACGAACTTGACTCTCGTTCAAACGAGACTTCTAACGAGCGACCAGCCTGGGCTCGTTAGAATCTCGTTAGAACGAAAACTCGTTCGAACGACATATCGAACGACATATCGAACGACTGACCAGATTAGGGTCGTTGGCAAACTCGTTCGAACAAACCTGGTTCGAACGACAAAACTCGTTCGAACGAAATCTGGTTCGAACGAAAAAACTCGATCGAACGACATTTCTAACGAACGTCCAGAAAGTTTGTAAAATTTGATTTTGGCCCAAAAACTTTTATGAACTTTTATATACTTATTTTTTAAGTTTCTAATTGATTCTTTCTGAAAAATAAAATGAAGTTTTTATTAACCTAACACCCAATACATATTGTTCCAAGATCCTATATAAATATAATTACATTCATACCTTGGGAGCATGGAACCTTAGTTGATGACGTAGAAACGAGGCACACAAACCGGCATTTTGATGAAGCTTTAAATTCTTTGCCGCTACGTCTTCAACATAATTCATAGGCTTGAGAATATTACAATAAATACTATCCTATGAATAAATGTTTTTGTCCGGAATTGAGACAAAACTATATATGGACTCAATTGGAAATTTGTGTCCTTACAGTAATGCCTTTTCAAGACTTTGTCAGGACGTGCAAACTCGTTGATTAAATTCCAACCAAACTTCCTCAAATATAATAATGATCATATTTTTCTATTCTATTATTTTCTTTTGAATGATCGTATCAAACTAAACTAGTTTGGCCTTGGTTACTTTTTACTATGCCACACTTTTTTGGCTCTTTTCAAACGGTGGATTTCATGCAAAGGTTAAGTGACCCTTTCGTATCCCTTTCCCGTGTACACTCATCATATTTCCATATTAAGAAAAATCCTCATGGGAAACGGTTCTTACATGCACTACTTTCATTGTCAAGTTTTATCGCATTTGGTTCATTTTAAAGACAGAATTGAGATGAAAACACTTCGACCAACATGTGGTAGACAAGTACAATAATCAAATAAATTCGTATAGGTGTGCATTAAAGGAGACTAAGAGTCAAACATTTAAAAGATATCACTAATCACATCTCAATGTCCCAAAACATTATAAAGCACATGGATGAAATGATGTAGTGTCTCAAATCACTATAAAAAAGTCACGTGAAATATGAAAATGAAGTTTTGGCATTAGTCATCTTAAATGTTTATCCATAAAACGTGTAAAAAGAAATACCAAAATCTTTTTCTGTTTTTCAAAAATTTTATAAAATAAAATCTTTTTGGCATTATAAAATTTTTATCAAAAATAAAAAAATTTTGGCTTTTTCTAAAAATATGAATAAATAAAAATAATACACAAAAGAATGGTACAAAAGATACAATCTAGCAATAGGAACCCTATGATATGAGCATGAAAAATGTATCATATCCTATACTAGACATGGTAACCACCCCTCACTCAACTATGCATATTCCTAAAAACTTCCTAAGACTCTCAAATCTAAGGGCATCTAAAGGCTTCGTGAAAATATCGGCTAACTGGAGGTCGGTGGACACAAAACTCAAGGACACAACTTTCTCTTCTACCAACTCTCGGATAAAGCGCTCGTGTATCCTAATGTGCTTTGTGCACGAATACTAGACTGGATTGCAGGATATGTGTATTGCGCTCGTATTAAGACAGGATATAGTCATGGTGTCATGTGAAATCCCATAATCCTTCGGTATCTGCTTCATCCACAAAAGTTGCGTGCAACAACTCCCGGCGGTTATGTACTCAGCCTCCTTAGTGGACAAAGAGATGGAGTTTTGCTTCTTGATCAACCAAGATACAAGAGAATAACCAAAATACAAACACCCACCAGAAGTACTCCTGCATCCATCTATATACCCGGCCCAATCGACATCTGAATAGGCGAATAAACTGTCATCGGTATCAAAGGAATACCAAATGCCAGATGAGAGAGTCCCACTGATGTATTTGATAACACTTTCAAGAACGAGTAAGTGCGACTCTTTTGTGGACGCTTAATATTGTGCACAGACTCCAACACTAAAGGCTATGTCGGGATGACTGGCAGTCAAGTAGAGAAGACTACCTATCATACTCCCATACAAGGTTTGCTCTACGTCCTTGCCTGAAGTGTCGTTGCTAAGCTTAGTTAAAGTAGTCATCAGGGTACATGTGTGCTTAGCAGAGTCTAAACCAAATTTCTTCGCAAGGTCTCTTACATACTTGGATTGGGAATTGATCATCCCATCTTCTAACTAACGAACTTGAAGACCAAGGTGTGACACCCTGCCTAATTAAATATCGGGTGATCAGTCCTTTATTAAATTAAATTAGAATATCATGTTGGTTCAGAATATGCATCATTGTCGAAAACTTATTAATAACACTAACCACCTAATGTTTAAAAAAATTGATGCCAAAATTTTATCTTTAATTAAAATAAAATCAATTTAACCAATTATTAAACATACACCATTCAAACTAATCATATATGGAATAAAATGACTGAAATAATAAATGTGATTGGAGGAAACACTTCCAGCCTAAATACCAAATACAATAATCCTACAAAATTAATCCAACAACTGAAAGGAGTAAATAAATAATTCCACAATCTCCTACTGTCTAAATAAGTAAAGGGGGTGACATGCCCTAACTGAAGTAAATAACTCAAGATGAAGAAACGAAGATCAAAGAGGAGTCTACTACCAAGTCCTGTAACTTCCACAGCAGCTACATCTTGTCAAATTAATGGAACTCCTATACTTGGTGTCCCTGTGGTTGGGAACCTAAAATAATTTGACAAAAGAAAAGAGATTTAAAATAAATGGGTTAGAGCCAGAGTTGAAAATAGTTTAAAAATAACCAAGTGCTTAAATGAAAAAAAATAGCACATATGATATACATGTTAGATTTTCGTACTCTCACTTGAGATACTAACCTCTGATATAATGTGCGCATCTAATGCGTATATTTAACCCATCCTAGTCATGCTACCACACCTAACTAGCCCGAAGATGACTATTATCACAATAATAATCTCATGCATTTACCCATATCACCCGTATCACGTATTACTATATGTTTAAGGATAGTTATTCACATACACAACCGTTATTCTCCTAGGTATGCTTTTTCTCTCTAAGAATATTTTTAAATATCGTTATTTCCATATCCACTAAACATGCACTGTAGAATAAGTAACAGGTATACATATATTTATCTCTCTCTCTCTCTCTCTCTCTCTCTCTCTCTCTATATATATATATATATATATATATATATATATATATATATTAATTCTACACCCTTGGGTTAGGGCCCCCTTGGTGCAATGCATACTCTGCTATTACGTCCCGGTGCATCGCTCATTGCATAAAGGACTATAGGTTCAATCTCTCATGAACCATCAAACAAACACACATATTGGAGGTGAACATAGTTCCAAGCCTATGTCTACGCACATACCTACGCACCCATATGACCATCAACACTATCGTTCTCACCGATAGCCCGTACCTTGGTTCTATGTTCTAGTGATACTAATCAAAATCCCCCGAAGGCTCCTCAATATATGATCATCCACAACACATAACCTCCACCCGATAGCAAGCAGCGTAGGTATGTCGTACCTAAAATAATTCAATCAATAGGTATACACACAACCTATAATAATCGTTAGGTATTTATGTGACCCAAATTACCAAATTTATACGTAGTATTATTATCTCTAATACTCACGTTACTCTATCCATACGATTAATCTCTCTATCATATATATTCTATAAGGCCCTCTTATTCCAACATATTCCTTTTGTAGTTACACAATCATCTCACCCCCAAACCATATAATAAATTCACTCAAGAATAGCGTAGTCATTATATCTCACTCGAATCAACCTTGTAAGGTTTTAACTTTTTCGGGCAAAAATTTAAACTTCTGAAATCTCGTTAGAAAGTGGGGAAATTCTCGTTCGAACGAAACTTCGAACAAACTAAGGCCTGGATTTTCATTAGAAGGTCATTCGGACGAACCTAATCTCTAAATTATCATTAGATAGGTCATTGGAATTCTCGTTCAAATGAGGTCACTCGAAAAACTCAGGTCGTTCGAACGAGATTACTATAATTCGCCCCTATCCTCCAAAAACTGCATTTTCTCAACTTTCTCAACACTCAAATCACATAAAACTTTACGTAACTCAAAACCAATGATTCTAAATCATAATCACTAGTAATTAAATTCTTTATAACACCTTTTTTAACATCAAAACTTTAAAATTATATCATAAATTCAAATTAATCCCTTAAATCCTCAAAAATCCCTACGCTCACATAAACACTATTTATGACCAACTAAACCCAGATTAAATTTCATGATTTCAACATATAAAATACGAATTTCTTATCCCCAATACCTATATCATAATCATAGATTAATACCCAATATCAGTCATAAATTCATAATACCATGAATCAACTAATCCAATATGGACATTATATGTTGTAAATGAAGCAAGATAAACATTTGCCTTTTTCACGAAGGTCTGATTCGTCACTTGAAATTGGTATGAGTTTGTTCCTCTCTTCCCGATCTACGTTTTGATGTTATTTTTGGTGAAAGAGTATTGGGTTTGGTCTTAGTGTCTCTATAAGTTCTCTCCTTCTTCCTCTTGGGTTCTCTCTCTATTTTTGCAAATCATAACCCTAAGTCACTACGTAAGGGGTGATATATTAATCTAATTTTCGTCCATTAATAAATCCCAATTTTTCAAAAGTCTAAAATACCCCTTCGGGGTGTCGAGTTGCCTAAAGTTGCCCCGGACTCCAAACTAAACCCCCGAGTAGACTTTTCTGACTATCTCGACCCTTCCGAACACACTAGCATACTAAAAATGGACATCAGAACAACCAAAAATAAAATTACATTTTAATTCCTCATTTAAGTCCCAACACGACTCACACCCGCGTCCCAACTAAGTGTACTGTAACTGCCGTATTTTTCACACGATAATTATAATATATTCATAATCATATATTACTTTACTCACTAAGTAATATTCAATATAATTCTCACAAAAAATACTAGCTTTCATCACGCTAGTAATTATTTACTTAAATTCGAATTAATTATAAATAATTTTCCCATTTAAATTAAGTAATCCCATAATTAAAATAAGATCTTTAAAAAATACGGGGTATTACACAAGGAAGAAAGTAAGCTCTCCAACCGTGCTCATCGTAAATTCATTCTTCATATGCTCCTTAAAATCGTGAGCATGGTGGGAGCACGTGGATCCAAAGACTATGTCATCCAAATAGACCTGGGGAACTAAGATAACATATTTTTCTCCCCTAAACAAGTAACGTCTTATTTACTCCCCCTCTCTTGAAGCCACGGGCCTAGAGATAGTAAGTAAGCCTCTCGTACAAATCATGGGGTGCTTGCTTCTGACCATGAAAGGCTTTTCTTAGATAATAGATGTGTTAATGATGCTTAGGGTCTTTAAACACTTTTGGTTGTTCCACGTAAACCACCTCATGTAGAATGTCATTTAGAAAGGCACTCTTAACACCCATCTTATATAACTTGAAGCACAAATGACATGCGAGGGCGAGTAGTAAATGGACGGACTCGAGCCTCGCAATAAGAGTAAATGTCTCCTCAAAGTCTAAACCCGCAATCTGTCTATAACCCTGAGTGACTAACCTAACCTTATTACGTATAATGGTACCATTCTCATTCATATTATTCTTATAGATCCACTTGATACCAATCACCTTCTTCTCACTAAATTGGGGGATAAGTTTCTAGACATCATTTTATCTAAACTGAAGCAACTCATCCTGTATAGAGAATATCCAGTTCTCATCTTTAAGTGCTTCTTTAATGTTATTGGGCTCGACTTTAGACGTGTAGCACAGAAAGCTAAGCACGCTCTCTAGCTGAGCACGGGTATTGACCCCTAAAATGGGATCTCCTAGAATGGCATAAGTATCATGACTCTTAAAAATTCATGTAGGTGTGTACCCTAAATCAGGAGTAGGGTCCACCCTTGGTGTGTGAGGGACAATGGTATCATCATATGAAAGTGCATCATCCTTACAAAAGGCTAGGTTCAAGAAACGTCGATAGTTCGTCATTTTGTACAGTGACATTTATTGACTCCATAACCTTATATTTTCTCATCTTAAGCACCCGGTATACTCTACTTGTCAATTAATATCCTAACAAAATTCCCTCGTCACTCCGAGAGTCAATATTTCCTAATTTCTCTCTATCCTAAGAATGTAGCGCTTGCTCCCAAAGACACATAAATACAAAAAAGTTGGGCATCTTACCAATAAAAAAATCATATGGCATCTGAAGTGAGTGTGGAAGAAGACATACCCTATTCATCGTGTGATACATGGCAAACACCACCTCTGCCTAAAACCTCCTAGGCACTCTACCATCGAGAAGCATGGGTCTAGCCATCTCTTGAATCGTTTTATTCTTCCTCTCAACAATCCCATTTTGCTGAGGAGTTTTCATAAGAGAAAACTCAAGTCTTATTCCAAGGCTATCACATTAAGTATCAACTTTTACTTCCTTAAATTCAATGTCATTGTCACTATGCATTCTATTGATAGTGAAACCGTGTTGATTTTGCAGGACACGGCATTTGGTTGTAAGAAACTCTACATAATCGAATTTCTATCTCAGGAAACCTACTATCGAATAGCGAGAGAAATCTTCAACCATCACTAGGATATACCTTTTACCACCCAAACTCTCAGTGCGAGTAGTACCCATAAGATCCATGTGAATCAACTTAAGCACGCGTGCAGTGGTAATGGAATTCAACTTCTGATGGGGACTACAAACTTGTTTTCCTAACTGATAGGGTCCACAAATCAAGAAAGTTAGCTTACCAAGTGATGGCAAGCCACGTACTAGGTCCTTTTTAGCTAAACACTCTAAATATCTAACACTAACCTAGCGTTGATGCCAAGGATCCATAGAAGATATCGTGGCGCTATTATAGACAAATGAGGATTTGGGCACAACCCCATAACAGTTATCTTCTATCCTCACCCCTTGCGATAGAATTTTATCGCCTCGATAATACTGGCTTGATAATAAACGATAAATTCCTTGCGGTCAAACTTTATCGCAAAGTCAGCGTCGCATAGCTGGCTTATGCTGATAAGATTTGCCTTCAAACTTTTTACATACAAAATGTATTCTAGCTTAGGAAACTCGGGAATCTCTACAGTACCTCATCCTACTATGCTATATTTTCTCCCATCTCCAAAAGTGACTTTACCTTCCTTGCGATCCTCAAGATAGGTAAAAAATAAGACGTCACATGTCATGTGCCTGGAGCACCCACTATAAAAATACCATTGTGAGGTATTATGAGCTTGAATAGCAACATGAATAACAAGGTCTTTTGCATAGTGCTTAGGCACCCAAGAAGTGGTAACCTTTTATTTACCCTTGTTCTTGTTGGTTCTAGCTGGGCTGTTGGAAGTATCCACTAACAACAAAGACATTTGTTGGAACTCTTCCATCAAAATGTTAGAAGTGGCAACTAAAAACTCGACCTACTCTCTAAGAATATTAAGATCACTAGTGTGGTGTTATGTAGCATGGTACGTCGTGTTCGACACAAACTATAGCAATACTCCCTAAGGTGGCCTTTTCTTTTACAATAAGTATAAAAGTACATGGTCTTAGGCCGACCTTGGTTTGCTTTTCTTGGTCGTACTCTTCTTTGGATTTTTGGTTGATGGTCATATAGATTCGTTGTAAATTCGAAAATCGGTTTCGATGCCATATGAGATGTGGAAGCACTGTAAAAAATTATTCCTTGTTTTTCACCAAACCCTAAAGTGGAGACGAGGAGCATCTTTCCCATCTTTCCAGATTTTTCCTCAATCTTTACCTTGACCTTCCGAAATCTCTCAAGATCATGAGTGTTAGGATACAAGGTCTTCAAGTTTCTTTCGAGCCTCCACGGATGCAAGGAGATCACTCATAAGACTAGCCACTTCTTTGGTCAAGCCCCCTATCTCATTCTCAAAACTACTCTCTCTCTCTCTCTCTCTCTAAAAGGTCACTTTCTCTTTACACAAACTCTCTATCTACACAAACTTACTCTCTCTATATATCTCTCTCTAATTCATGCTGAACATGGACTCTCTTTCTCTAGTCTCTTATAAATATTTCTCTAACGCGATGATCCTAAGAGATAACCCTTTGTTTTGCTTTCCAATTTTAAAGGACTCAGCATATAAATAGGCATACGCACATTATAGTTCACACTCGCTCTCACTTCCAGCATCCTCACCCTAATTCACATTATTTTCATAGTTTAGGTGTCCTTGTGAAGTATCATCCTTATCGTCGTGAGATGCACTAGACTTAATCACATGACTAGCCATGAATGCGGTGAAGTTACAATCATGTGGAGATTCGTCTCCTAAATCCACCGACTCGACGTCACTGTCATCACAGAGGGTGGAATTTAAAGAAGCTTTGACTTTGACTTTACTCCTCTCTTTTAGGGGTGTTCTTTTTATCTTTATCAAATATATTTCCAAATTTATTTTTTTCAAAACTCTTTTTATCTTTAAAATTGCCATTATTTTTATATTTGAGAAACTTCTTGAATTTTTTAGCAGACATGGACAAATTGTCTAAATCAAATTCATATTTAGAATCTGACGTTTCTTCCTCTGTTCTTTTAGATGACTCTAATCTCTTTCGAGATGACTCCTCACCTTTCCTAGACCGGGATTTAATTGCTATCCCTTTCTCTTTAGGTTTAACTATTTTTGGAAACATATCAATTTCATAGGTCTGGAGGTCTCCTACAAGTTCTTCTAACATAAGAGAGTCTAACATTCCTAATGAATTCAACATAGTAACTTTAGGGATAAAACACTTTGGAAGGGACCTTAAAATATTTTTAACTACTCATGTATCAGGTAATTTTTCACCAAGATTAAAACTAGTATTGACAATATCAGACAGAAGTGCATAAAAATCATCAAAAGTTTCAGATTCAAGCATGGCTATTGTTTCAAACTGAATAGTTAAAATTTTCAATTTTGGTGCCTTAACGACATTTGTGCCCTTGTGTGCAATCTATAGGATGTCCGATGCCTATTTTGACATAGTACACGTCATGATTTCTCGAAACTCGTCGGGATAAATTTCACTAAGGCCACGTGAATTATATGTTCTCCATTTAAAATCATCTTCAGTCCAGTTAGCTATAGGTTTAAGATTTGTCACATTATCAACGGTGACAGTGGGAGGAATCCACCTTCTTTCACAAACTAGCCAGATACGTTCTCTATATCTTTTAGAGTAGATTTCATACGGGCTTTCTAATATGCATAGTTTGTCCCGTCAAAAACTGGCATCCAATTATACAAGTTTTCCATTGAACTTGAGCTTTTTCAAAAATAAAATTTTCAAAAAAATTGATATCCAGAAAATTTGTGAAACAATTACAAGGTATAATTGTGTAATTGACTCTGATACCAATTTGAGAGTGAACTTTCGTTCAATGTCTAAACTTGTTTAATTAAATCCCAATTTTATCACCATTTTTAATCAAACCCCAAATATGCATCCAATGTGATTAAAATCAATAAAACTAATAAGCATGCAGTCCAAACAATCACAAACACAAATTCAGGAAAAATCCCCCAAAGGGGCAAAACCATTTATTTCACTATATAATGTAAACCTCGACTTACATATACAGAGAAACACAGTGTGTTTGACATACGAATTGTAACGCCCCGACCCGGATTAATGGGTTACCCGTGAGACAACCCGGTCTGAACCGAGCATTAGGTGTTAAGTGCAATGGAACAACCTATATAATGTTGTTAATCCAGTTTTATTTTAGTTACCATTTCACTTGTTAGCAAGCGATTTTAGTTTTAAGATAAAGAGGGACCCACGGGGTGTACCCCGAAGTCCAAGTAAACAAATCTACTAACGTAAATATATATAAAATATACTTACATGTATAACGCCCTCAAAATACGAAATCGCTCCCAACCTGCTGTAACAAAGTGGGGATGTGAGCTCATGCCCAGTGGGATTTATACAAGCAGTATAGAAACAAATGGAAAAAAGTAATACTCACACGCTACAACCACATGCATGCGAAAATATGTATATCTACATACGTATACCTTTGAAAAATACATATTCCAATCCATTAACAACTTTACTTTCAAAAACCTTACTTATCCAGATTAATTGACCATAATATTATTAAAGGCTTTCTTTATTCATACTTAGCATTTTCACTTTATTTAACACACCCATCTCGACACTTGAAATCATTACACTTGATTCATCCAAACTCATTCCTTTACTGAATTCAACCCCTTTCATTCATTTAAACGTACTTTAGCATTTCATTGAAAAGCACAATCTTAACACACGCACTCACCGTGTTAGAAAATACTTATTTGTCATTGAAAAACCTTTTTTCATACATAATTATGCAAATTATGGGTTTAAAAAC
This sequence comes from Sambucus nigra, assembly GCA_949130495.1. Classification (NCBI taxonomy): domain Eukaryota; kingdom Viridiplantae; phylum Streptophyta; class Magnoliopsida; order Dipsacales; family Adoxaceae; genus Sambucus; species Sambucus nigra. The sequence continues at coordinate 331,100,056 of OX422210.1, read as the reverse complement.
TTGATTGTTTAATTACTCATTTACCCACTTACTTTATCCTTTTTACCCTATCTTATGGACATTAACATATTTACGCATTTTACTTGTCAATTTCACATTTGCCGGAATATTTATCACATTCATTCAAATCAGGTTGTATTAACACATCTTACCACACAATCCATTTCTTGATATGTTCTATATTTCATTTATCTTTTCTCATAATCTTCTAATACATCATACTTACACGGGCTCCACACCGACGGCTATGCGCACTCCGGTTAATGATTTAAGGCCTTTCACCCGAGGTCTCTGGGCCCTTCTTAATTTATCCCGGTGTCATCTGAGCTCCTTTTAATGTGTTTTAATATTTTACAAATGTCCACATTATTACACTTATCCTTTTTATCCAACCGAAGCCAAAACCCAGGACTTTATCGCCCCAATTTGTGTTACACTTTGAAAATTTATCATTCCATGTCCTTTATACTTTAACCTTGATTTTTATTCCAAAAATCACATTCGTTTAGTACTATTTTGTATAACACCCTTCCCAAAAATTTTATTTCATAAAAATGTTCCACTTTCAGTAAAATTACTATTTTATCCATTTGTTTCCAAAATCACCTTTTACTCCATTTTCACAAGTATAAATTTCACCAAAGACACTATTAAGTTATTCACACCAACTTCTTTAGTGATTAACCCTTTAACACCCTTTTACAATTGGAGTAATCTTTTACTAGAATTGAAACACTTTTACACCTTTAATCTCTTTTTAAACCCATAAGTGTTAATATTTCACAACATTAGAAAATTACACTCACTAACCATTACATGTTTACCCATTAACACTTAATTAATGCTTTTGATTAACATTTTCCCAAGACATACATTCCTTTACTTTCTTTATCCAAGAAATCATATTATACTTACGACTACTTTTACAAGAAATTACCATTTCTTTTTCTCCACATGTGTAGTCTTATAATTTAATGTTCATTATACCTTTTAGTCTCAATTTCACCTACTTTGAATATTAACTTTCCAATTATTCTTATTTATGTTTAGATTAAATAAAATCTTTTCTAAACTTGTTTATACATTTAATGTCAATATACCACAAGTTTGTATGCACGAGAAGATGGATTTTAAACCCAAAATCCTACTATATGGTTTAAACATATTTATCAACATGGAAAATCATTATACTTGCAAAAATACATTTTAAGGCACAAAGACATTATTATTTCTTTAATCCTTAACACATTTCTATTTTTCATAAAACCTTCAATTTTGCAATAACTTTGAAACATTTTCATTCCACTAATTTTTCCTACAAAATCACTTCATTTACCAACATTTTATTTCATAAAATGTTTAACACCAATATTTATAAAAATGCTCATTTAAATATTCCAAACCCTTGAGATATTTACTTATTCTTTAATTTCAACAAAATATCATTTTCCAACAAAATCATATTATTTGCAAACATTTTACTTCATAAAATGTTTTTCATCAAAATTACTAGAAAATACACATTTTTCATAAAACCGTCATTTTTCATTATTCCAAAATCTTGAAATAATTATCCATTCTTTATTTTGTAACAGAATAACCTTTTTTATACATTTTTATTTCAAAAAAATATTTTTTGTCTTCTACACAATAAATATACTACTTAACTAATTACATCCTCCTCAAATAGACTAAATAAAATACTATAATGAAAAAATAACATTCTTACACTAAGAGTAAGGGTTACCCACCTCTAATGGCTCTAATGGTGGTATTAGTGTAGGAGTAGAAACCCCCACCTTCAAAGGTGGACTCAAGGGATTACCAAATGCTTCCTCCTAAGCTTCAATGCAAGACCCACTTCATCTTCTCTGAGAAAAACCCCAAATAAAATTCCAAAATTCTTAGCTCTATTTTTTCCATGGTGAAAATGGGTATTTTGTTCCAAATATGGGTATATACATCTTGAAAGCGGTGGTATATAGGTGGTTTGTGGTGGAGGAGTGGTGGTTTAGTGGTGGGTGGTGGTGGAAGAACAGCCACATCTTCCTTTCTCTCCAAATCTCTCTCTCCTTCTTCCATATTCTCCCAGCAATAATAACCCAAAATAACCCCAAACAACAATTTATAAAACACCCCTCAATCCCAAAAACCCCGTTTTACCCTTGCAGAACTGATCTGGGCTCAACAACACACCAAATTAACCCTCCAAATTGTTACAACGCACATGGGCATTTGGATCTAAAAACTCGAACGATGTCGTTCGAACGACTTAACATAGGTCCTTCGAACGACTTAACATAGGTCGTTTGAATGACTTAAGCTACTTCATTTGAAATATGCTTCTAACGACCCTTCTAACGACCTGCTACTGTAAACTAGTTGCATGTCGTTAGAAGCCTACTTCTAATGACTATTCTAGTGACTTGAACTCAATCATTTGAACGACATCCCTTGTCTTTTGAATGACCCTATTTCTTTTCTTCCCATTCTTCTCCAACTTTTCACCCATAATTTCTCCATATTTATAATTAACACCTCCTTAATTATCATTTATATATAATCCAAAAATAATTAAATTAAATCACCGGGACGGGATATTACAAACTTTCGTCCAAAAAATTCTCATTTCATTAATCCTCAAACTCATGGGGTCCACCAACTTCCATCCTAGGTCCTAGGAATCCTCTAAGACAATTCATCAAAATCCGTAGTACTAAGGTCGCCAAACGTTTAATCGCAACATGCTTTAGTGATCACTATTTCGCCAACCATATTACTACGTACATTACTCTGAGTCTCCAATTACTTTATGACCAAGTCCAAATCATACCTAGCACTACCAATGCTCGTATCTAAGGCGTACCGGTGCCTTTACATGCAAACTGTCTTTAGCGATCAATGCTCACACAAAGTAAATCATGATACAACCATCAGTCGTATATATCATCAAAATCAATTTCTATCTTAGAACCACACATCCTGGGCTCCACAAATTCCTAGGTTATCCTAACTAAATAACTCGCATGAATTTGTCGATAACCATACCATGTCATTCTCTAGCTCCAAGGAGGAATAAATCCAATTATTATTGTAATGCTCGGTTTACACCTTTCGGTGTGTCACTCTGATGAACTTAACACTGCCTTAGGTGTTTTATCCTTGAGTACTCACTAGTCTCTAACTTCAATCCACTCACCGTGGTAAAGAAACATCATGTGCTAAGTTTTCCTTAATTTTCAACACTATACTGAAATCTCAACCATCATTTCGCTCTTCATAACCCGAGCCACTGACTGCCGAGACGTCCAGTCGAGGGTCCTCTAGTCCTAAAGGGAGACTATAACTATGAGCAAATCGAGTGACTGGAAGCATAGCCACCGGTACGCAAAACTTTATGCAATAGTAATAATACCTTAGATGAGTGTACCCAGTTACTGAGCTGTATTGACCAAACCTGGTCCATCGCGATCTCCCGACCGCGCCGTACCATGATATGGCACCAATCTGAGTCACCACATAGGTGATAATTTCAATTCCCGATTACCGAAATCGAAAGGAACACACTTGAGCCAAAGGGACAAGCGACCTTCCTAACAAATTTTTCCCATAGGCAACTGATCCTAACTTATGAAAGTGAACTTACACTGTATACTTTTAGTCATGCCACTCACTCTCAAAACATTCATCGAGAATTACTTATGGTCATATTCCCTAGCCTGGGTCACTAGCCATGACGAATCTAATCTCGACTATTTATTCTCATAATGCGATTACAATTTACGAATCAGTTGTCCTTGCGGAAATCGATGCCTGACTTCCCTCCCTAGGAGCAAGGCCCTAGATTTCACACCCTTGGTGTAAATGAATTGTTCTGATTGGCGGATATCTCACGCCTTGTATACATCGGCCTTATCCAAAAATTAGTGACAACGTCACCAACCTATTACACCTAGGTTATTGTTTGCTTTATCATATCGTGATCGAATCCAAAATTCTACAGACATTACTTGGTTCAAGCGAAGCACTCACCTAACCGCGTCCTTTTAAATACAATAGATTGCCACCAATTCACCTTACCTTTTCTATCCACGTGGTATTTTCATGACGACCACACCCGCCGTCATTGGCACCCTGAGGGTAATTAATAACACACTGGGCTACATCTTCTGACCCGTGACATCTTGGCATAACAAGACAATAACAAATCCTTTCATTGCTAAGGCTACTCTAGCATATACTATCGACACCCCGACAAAACAACCATGTTTTTATGCTACCCCACCTTAATCGACATTTGCAAGTCTCCACATGGTGTCATCAGTCTAAGCCTCGAATGCATTTCTTAGTATGTCCCAAAACCATGTATCATCACACCCATACTAGTCATTCCATGACATCCGAGCATCACTCACAAAAGGATACAACTATCATCCTACCTTAGGGATCACACCACCCATCTGTGCCGACTGGAAAGCCATACCCGACACGTACACTATGCGACTATTAATCTGGGATCATCACCTGACCCTCAACACTATCATTACTAAAATTCTATTTCCTCTTATTATAGGACTTAATTGGTCTCCTGAGAACATCAAACACATTTCATGTGAAATTCCCAAATTTGAAGAGATTTCATCATTTACATCTTTATCATCTTAGGCGCACTCTTCAAACCTTTTGGTACCCACATCAACATTACTTGGTGCTTGCAAAGACACTAGTCCATGAGCCCCTATCCATAGTGAAACTTAATCCTCAAACACCACAAGGCATCACAAAATTTGATATTACTCTTCAATGATGCCACACACAATTTTTCATGCTAGTACCTCGACATGCCTATGAACTACTCACACACTAGGATTTCCTCACACCTAGCCATTACCTCGGTGGCTAAAATGAGTTCCAACACTTAGATACTAATCTCACCTTTCTTCCAAACGATTATGACTATAAGTCACATATAAACTATAATTAGTTCTACTACAAGTCATGACAAGATACAGGACATTGCCTATAGTTTATAAACCTCAAGGTATGCCTGCCCCAATTCTCAAATGATTGTTCAACTATGGAAACAAAATTGCCTTGCTATACTAATATCATATCAATTTCCAACCTACGAGTTAACACGACTATATAAATCTTGGTAGGATATGGACTTCGGGTATTGCCTATTGTAACGACAAATTTCCAATCGAGTCAATTTGTACTATTGGCTTAATTCCGAAAAAAACGTTTTGAGTCATAGGATAGAATTTCTTTTGTATCCATCCAAGCCTATGACGAGTTTGTTGAAGACGTAGCGGTTAGATTTGTAAATCTTCATCATTGTCGAGCGTTTAGTGCCTCGTTTCTACGTCAACAACAATTAGATTCCATAGTCTCCAAAGGTATGAATGAAATTTTATATATGTAGGAGACTTGGAATATTTTATGAGTGTAATTTTAATTTAAAATGACTTTTACTTTTTAGAAATTATTTTAGACCTTTGGATAAAATTTATTGGTCTTAAAATTGAAAATCTGGAATTTCAGTTTTTTCATTCGAAATGTCATTCGAATGAGATTGGCAATTGTTCTCTGCCTTTTCTTTCGAAGTTTTGTTCTAACGAACTCATTCGAACGAGCTTTTTCAATGAGAATTTGGTCTATTTTCCTTTAAAATCTCGTTCGAACGATGTCGCTCGAATGACCTGGAAAATTTGTTCGAACGACTTTGGTGGGAAAGCTAAATTTCTGGCAGTTTTTGGTAACCGCCCACTAACCCACTTTTTGAACCTGCTTTTAACCATTTCGTGGGAAAAAATTTTAGGTGAGAAATTTTCACTTTTCAAGAGATCTTAGAGAGATACAATCTTCCAAGAAAAGTTCCACTTTTATGTGTTTGATTTTCATATTATTAAATACTTTCAAAACGGATATGTTTTACACCCAATATGTTTGAGTTTAAATCCAAGTATCTTCATATATATAATTGTTGATTGGGGTGTTTATCACCGGGTTCTACTCTACCATTTGATGAGTTGGTTTGGGTTTGGTCCTATATCCCATAAAGAAGAAGATTTGTGGCTGCGATTTTCCCACTCGAAGAAAGGCTTCGCGTGAGGGTGACGTAGACCAACAGCCTCATCGGTGGATTTCGAGACCGTAGAGGAGTTCATGGTTACCGACTAGGCGAACGTAGTTACAAGAAGACGCGTCAAGGCTTGGACGGAATCGAGTCGAGGAAGTGAGTCATCTGTCTTGTAATAATAAATTCATACTTAGTGGACTTAAGGCTAGGGTCGTCCGAGGTTTTTACCATTTGGGTTTTTCTCGTACATCGGTGTGTAGTGTGATTGGTTTATCTTTATCTTGAAAAAATCACTTAGAACGCATGCTTAGGATATTTTAAGATAAAATTGGTTTAATTATCACACTAATATAATTTGATGCTTAAAATTAGTTTAGGTGAAGTTTAACCTAATTTAATTCAAGTCGAAATAATTTTAGTTTGATAAAATTTGGTTTTGCCTAAATACTAATGAATTAATCTTGTTAGGCAAATTTTAAGACTTGGGTTAAATTAAATTTATTTAAGTGAATATTTATGTTGGATTAATTTTATTTCACTTTAGCTAATTTAATTTTAATTTGAAAGAAATTAAAATTAGAAGGTTGTGTGTGTTGTGTTGAACCATCCTATTTCGCATTTTAGGAAATTAATATTTAATTGAAAAGCATTTTTTTTAATTGGGGGGCTTATATTCCAACAAGTGGTATCAGAGTAGGAGCGCTAATTTATTGCGTTAAAGTCCTTTTAGAATTTTGCTGTTAAAAATATAATTTTTTCCATTTTTAAAATTTCCTGTTTTTGATGTTTCCAATTACGTATATTGGAAAGTGCGTATAAAATCGACACTAAAGTACATAGACGAGAGGGTTTTATTGTTAGTTGTTAACGGGTGGTCCCTACCCACATGTTTAGTAGAAAATGAGCGTGTCCCCAAACCCGTAGATAGATGAAGTGAAAATGAATTTCGACAAGCCAACTTTAATTCCCTAGGCTTGAATGCGTTGTTTAGTGCAGTTATCGCGAATGAATTCCATCGTATCATGACTTGTGAAACCGCTAAGGAAGCTTGGGATATATTACAACTCACTCACGAGGGAACTAGTGTCGTTAAGGCTTCAAAACTCCAAAACCTCACCACTCAATTTGAAACCATCAAAATGATTGAGAATGAAACCTTTGATGAATTTTATGCTAGACTTTTCGATATAGTTAATTCATCAGTTAATTTGGGAGAGAAAATACCCGACAACCAAGTAATGAAGAAAAATCTAAGGTCCCTACCCGATAGATTTATCCCTAAAGTGATAGTTTTAAATTCTTTACCCACCTTGCACTCTACAAGACTTGAGGAGTTAGTAGGTGATTTACAAACCTATGAACTAGATATGTTTCCCTCCAGAACGAAAAGAAAATAGGTAAGGACATTTGTTTGAAAGCCCGAAAGGAGGAAAAAAAGTTATGGTTGATGAGAGTGATAGTTACTCGGAGGACATGGCTATGTTAGCGAGAAAATTTCTTAAATTTAATAAAGATAAGTTTAAAAATGATTATAAGAAATTTGAAAAATCCAAGCATGACAAATCCGGAAAGATCCCTAAATCATATAATGAAAATTTTAATAGTGACCAGTCAAATAGGTGTTATGGTTGTGAGGGTTATGTCCATAGGGAGAGATAGTGCCCCACTAAACTAAGGAGAGAAGTCAAATAACCAATTTCCTATAATGCCACCCTTAGTGATGAAAGTGAAAAGTAAGAGGGGCCCGATTCTCCCATTGAGCGCAACTTTATCGCATTCATGGAAAGTCATGTGAGCACTGATAATGAATCTTCTCATGAAGATATACATTTACATGACCCTTCTGAGGCCTTTGTTTATGAATCCCCAAAAGATAATGGTTGTGAGAGTGGAGAAGGGAGAGAGAGTGAAAGTGATGAAGACGTTGATGAGAGTGAACTTCAAATTGCATTTAGAGAATTATATGAATAATCTATTAAATTAAAAAGGGGAAATTTGAAGTTAGAAGCTAGTTTAAAAGAACGTGTCAAGGTCGTTGATGAGAGTGCCTTAGTGGAAGACCTTAGGACACGTGAGAGAGCTCTTCGAGATAAGCTTGAATATGTAGAAGGCGAGAGAGATAGCCTTGGAGGTTTAATGGAATCAATGAAAAAGGAGCTTCTTATGTTTGAAGAGAGGAATGTTTTGCTAGAGTCTAGAATTTTAGAGTTGGAAGAAAAATTAAGAGACTCTAGTGAGGTCTAATTTGATTTGTATTGTAAGTCCGCTAAATTAGATAAAATATTAGGAACCATCCAAGTCAAAAATGACACTTATGGCTTAGGCTTTGATTCTTCTAACTTTTTTTTTATAGAACCTCCACAAGTTTTATTAGAAATCATAGAGAAAAATCCTCTCTAGGGTGCTTACAATCTGTGGGGAAAAGCAGTAAATTTGGGGGTTTATAATTAGCCCCATTACAAAAAAGATATCCTACCAACATAGGAATGTACTAATTTGGGAACAAAGGTCCCAGAAAAAAAAAGACTAATATAGCTTTAGATTACGCATTAGTTAGTCTCCGCAACCTAGGGTGGATCTGTAATGGGGATAACCTAATATAGCTTTGATTCTTGTAACTGTTTCACTAATAAAGCCATAACCTATATTTTGAGAGAATCTCCTGGGAACTCTTCTAGAGGTCAATCCTTAGGTACTACTTCTCGACGTATTTTTACTTGCTCACATTGTGGTCGAAAAGGTCATCTTAGGAAATCCAAGAGTAAGGTAACCGAGGTAGCTAAGATCCCCAAATCTCGATATAGTCACCCTTCACTAGTTTGGGTTAGGAGATCCAACTTGGCAGCCTTACAAAATATGATTTTTGATTCTCATTTATTTTCACGTGCTTCCTCCCTTGCAAAATCTAAAGATTGAATGTGTTAGCTTTGTTTTGCATACTCTAGTTTTGTTTTTCAAGCTATATGTTCATGCTAGTTGTATTCTTGTTTGTCATTTTCTAGTCTGTTCTCCATTATTAATCACATGTTAGAATTATGATTTGTGTATATCTTTGTAATACCCCGTATTTTTATGCTTTCTAAATTTGGGGATTTATTAAATTTAATGTGAATTATTAATTTAATATAAATTCAGAAATTAATTATTTTGTAATTACTAATGTGACGAGAGTTAGTAATCATTGGAAACTTGTTGAATATTACGAATGAGCAAAGTAATATAATATTGGTTTAATTAAATGTCACGAGTGAATAAAATGACAATTTTGGAAATTTAAGTCGGGACGCGCCCATGTCGCGACGGGACTAAATGTTGATTAATAAAAGTGAATAAATTATAAGTTGCTCGTATGGTCGTTTTGAGTGCGCCAAAGTGTCTGGAAGGGTCGAGATAGTCAGAAAAGTGTACCCGGGGGTTTAGTTTGGGTCTTGGGGTGTTTTTAGGCCTATTTAGTACCCCGAGAGGGCGTTTTGGACATTTCGTAATTTTGGGTAATTAAACCCACGAAAATTGAAAGATTATATCAAATGCTTAGGGTTGCCTTTTAGGGTTAACACAACCAAAAACTAGTGACGGCCATTGGAGAAGGAAAGGAAGAGCTTACCAAGGAATTCTAGGCCGAAAACCCCTCCGTTTGCGCCGCCGTCGTCGCCAAACGATAGACCACGTCACAAGGATCACAACCACACTGATTTCAGCACAAATTAGAGACCAAAATTCCCAGGCAAGTATTTATCTTGCTTAATTTCATTCATGCTTCATTCATGTTAGTTTAGGGTTGATTAGGTTGAGTTTCTATGAAAGAAAACCCATGTTGGAGATTAGAAATTGCATGTTGTCGTGATATAAACAATAATTTGGAAATCCTTTTCACATGTAGAGGTTTAACCACGAATTTATGATGGATTAGAAGTAGAAATTCTGGAAAAAGAATGATTTGAATCAAGTTAAAGGAATTTTTAGGGTTCATGAGAATTGTATAAATTTTGGCACTTTTAATCCATGATTCTTGATGAAAACTCACATGTCTTACATAGGATATTGTCCATTTGGGTTTAGAATGTTTGTGGTATAAATTTCTGGGAGTTTGGGAGCTAAAAATTTGGATTTTGATGATGTTGGATGATAGAACCGGTAACTGGTATTCTGCAGATTCGCCATACCTGTTTGATCGATCGATCGAACCAGGAGTATCGATTGATCGACGTATCGATCGATCGAGCTCCTGCCATCGATCGATTGACCCCTCCTGGCAGACTCATATTTTCCCTTCTAAATAGTTGAATTCAATTTAAATGAGTAATAATCTTTGGACATCCTTATTAAAATATTTTGGGAGATAAAGAAGACCAGTAGGACTTATTAAAAATATGAAACCTTTAATGTAAGACGAGATTTACATTTTTCGGGGATGTTTACATATAAGAGACGATGGAACTATGTATTAAAGGGAGAGACGTGTAAGGTAGTTACGTTGGAAAATAAATGAGTACCTACTGAAATTTCACTTGGGAGAATAGAAGTCCACTAGTGTCACTTGATAAGTTGGGATAATCCCACAAATTAATATAACAGGCAAACATTATACATGATAACTAAATAACGAGTAATAAGGACAAATATCATAATTATGGGTCGTGAGTATGTACCTAAACTTGATATTGTAATAGTAGTATATTTATATGACTGTGTTTATGCATATACTATATACGTGTAAAAATCATGCCCGCGCTACTTGCTATCCCTGAGGTTATCGCACTAGAACAGTCTTATCTCGATGGGACCTTTATGGGGGATATTGACTCGTACCCTAGAGGATAGAAATCCTTTGGTATAGGCTATCGGATCGATAGTCAGACGGTCCTAAGAGACGTGAAGGCATGTGCTGACCTCTTAGAGACTTGAAAACTATGCTTCGCCTCAATATTGTTTGTGTTTGTGTTAATACAGTTCGAGAGTGATTCCAAACTTGTATTTCATTTCGTACGAGTGATACGGGGACTAGATAGTAGAGTATGCCCGCACCATAATTATTATGTGGGGCTGTTAGAATATATATGTTATATGAGTATATATATATATATATATATATATATATATATATATATATATATATATATATATATATATATATATATATGAAATTTGGAACTATCTACTGTGTATATGGTGAGTAAGAAAGGAATAATTATTTCAATTTGGAAATAAGTGTTTGAAAAGTATAATATGTTACTGAGAAGCTTTATTAGTAAATAAGGTTCAAATGAGAACTTTGTTGTTAAAGGAAATTAACCTCTTAACCAATTGAATTTGTCAGTTTAAATCTTACGAGCAACCTAAGATAAGATAATTTAAACCGTTGGGAAGGTTAGTGCAATAGGAGTGCACATTAGAAGAGAGGTGAGAATTTCTCAAGGGAGTGTCGCACTAATATGTTGTTGCATTGGCCAGTAAACATTTTAAATACTTGCTAAACAAATTTTAAATCGTTTTTACAATCGGGGTCTGACCCGTTTCCATTTCTTTTCTCTCTTGAATATATGTATGTATATATTGCAGGTGCCCAGCCACAAGGGCGTCTTGCATAGGATCCTTTGGAAGGAACGCACTGCAGCTTAGGTGGGAGTTGCAGGCCTGTGGCTTAGACGACCTCATTTGTTGATTCCACTTCTAGCTCTGTTTACTCAGTTGGGCATGTGTCTCCCTTTTTCCATTATTCAGTTGTTTATGGGATATTGTGATTTGTTTATTTCCAGTATTTACACTTTGGGATTTATTACTGTCAGGATGTTTTTCCTTTAAGTTTTATTACTGGAATTAATTAGTTGAATGTTTAATTATTTGGATTATATGTTCCAGGATAGTTGTTGTGTGATTCTTTATCTATGAATGATGTAAAGTTCTAAATGTTGGTTTATAAAATAAAATTTGGAAAGTAATGTCTAAAATGGTTTTGACACTTAGCTTAATTATTTAGGGTGTTTAAATTGGAAAAGTTATTTTTGCGACAGTGATGCTAAGAATGAACCAACCGTTCACCTTGATTATAATTTAATAAATGACTGATCACCCGTTATTTAATTAGGCGGTGTGTCACAATCTTTTGTATTATATTCTTTTCATTTTAGTTTGCATTGAATGAAAAATATAAAAAGATTTTGTTTATCATTTGTGTTTTACTGTATGAGTAATTTAGTCTTAATGAAAAATACAAAATGAATTTTGTTTGTCTTTTGAGTAAATATTTTTTTTATGTTTGGTTAAAAATTTCAAAAACTCGAACAGATTTTTTGTGTGTGTGTATTTTCATTTGACATACCTTTTGTGGCATATGTTTGTGTTGAATTCTATCGTTCCGCTTCCATGTGGCTTGAACTTTTGGTTAAAATTTTCAATCCTTAAAATGTTATTTGTCATGGTTACATGGAGTAGTTTAAGTTTTCCTTGCTTAACGGATTCTCTTTTATATGCTTTTCACACACATGCATGAGCTCTTTTGACTTTTAACTTCACATGTATATTTGAGCTTTGTGAGGTGTTCTCCTACCTATTTAGTTATCTATATATCTTGTGACCTAGTATTATTTGTGCATGTTAATTCCATTGCACATGAGATTTATGTAATAAAAAATGATATATTAATGTGCACAGGGAAGGGCTCCGAAAGGAAATATTATCCTTTGCGAGCCACCATTTGGAATGGACCTAAAAGAAATACGTGGTCCAGAGGCCTAAAAGAAAAATATGGCATTAAAAGAAAACTATTTGCCAAGGACTATTTTATTTAGTTTGGTATATTCATTCGAAATTATTATATGCATATTTTGAGGGAGTTCGGATGGTATATCAATGATTTTGCACAATATCCTTGTTTACTAGTTGCACTGTAATTTTCTTGACTCTATTGGTTTGGAGAATCATTATTATGCTAGGCTTGTATGCATTGTTCTTGATTGTTCATAGAGTTCATTTTTTCTTGTCACATAAGGCTAAATCTTAGTTGATAAAGTTTTTCAATCAAATGAGAACTTCGTGAACATGTTTATGTAATAAAGTTTTGCAATCAAATGGGTTATATTAATTCATTGGTATCTTGTTCACACCCCTTCACTTCCGTTTCCATATGACACATTTATGCTATAAGAGTGTGGAAAACTCATTTTAGTTATTTTATTTTGTATCATTTGTGTGTTTATATCTATATATGTGTGCTTATGTTGATTTGTATCTATTGTGTATTCATATATATGATATGTTGTTTGTTTTGAGCCTTTACCATGTTAGCTAATACATTCATGCTTTTAATTAATAATTGGTATCTATCTTGTTGCGAATTTTGATTGATATCCCCTGCTTATGTTGAATACATTTTAGTTGGTATCATTTTTTTTCGCATCATAAGATGGTAACTATTTATCCTTGTCATGGATTAGTTTTTGTTATTGTTGCCCATAAGCTTTAATGCTCTTTTCACTTTATGCACCATCATGTTTTACTTTATTTCCCATATTTTATATCCCTTGTTTAGTTTTAAAAGGGAGAAATAGTATTTGCTTTAATTGGCGGAGAATTAAGTAAAATTTTAATTCTTTATTCTTTGTTTATTACAAAACAAAAAGGGGGAGAAATGGTATCTAAACCTTTAGGTTAAGAGATCTAACTTAGGGGGAGATGTCACCTTTAAGTATGTCATTATTTGACAAAGGGAGAGAATTAATGTAGGAGGAGAATTTCTTTAAATTGCATTTAATATTTTGATATTCTCTATGCGTTTAATGGTTTGCTTAAGTGTGCAGGAACTATCCTTTTAGCGGGCAATTTTCCGACGGCAAAGCACATCCTTGGGTCGTGTCAATAGTGTCTGTGTTTTTTATTTTTTAATTGGGTGGGATGTGTGTCTCGATGAGATTGATGACCCTTTAGTATTTTTGTTTTGGTTTTGTCCCGGAATAGCCAGGGGGGGGAGATTTGCAAGGACAAATTTCCAATCGAGTCAATCTGTAGTATTGGCTTAATTTCGAAAAAAATGTTTTGAGTCATAGGATAGAATGTCTTGTGTATCCATCCAATCCTATAACGAGTTTTTTGAAGACGTCGTGGTTAGATTTGAAAAGCTTCACCATTGTCGAGTGTTTAGTGCCTCGTTTTTACGTTAACAACAATTGGATTCCATAGTCTCCAAAGGGATGAATGCAATTTTATATATGTAGGAGACTTGGAATATTTTATGGGTGTAATTTTAATTTAAAATGACTTTTACTTTTCAGAAATTATTTTAGACCTTTGGATAAAAGTTGTTGGTCTTAAAATTGAAAATCAGGAATTTCTATTTTTTTGTTCGAAATGTCGTTCGAACGATATTATCGTTCGAACGAGATTTCGAACGCGTTTGCCAACAAGATTGTCAATTGTTCTCTGCTTTTTCATTCGAAGTTTCGTTCTAACTAACTCGTTCGAACGAGTTTTTCCAATGAGATTTTGGCCTATTTTTCCTTTGAAATCTCATTCGAACGACCTAGGAAAGTCGCTCGAACTACCTTGGCGGGAAAGCTAAATTGATGGAAATTTGTGGTAACCACCCACTAACCCACATTTTGTACCTGCTTTTAACCATTTTGTGGGAAGAATTTTTGGGTGTGAAATTTTCACTTTTCAAGAGAGCTTAAATAGAGAAAATATTCCAAGGAAAGTTCCACTTTTATGTGTTTGATTTTCATATTGTTAAATACTTTCAAAACACATATGTTTTACACCTAATATGTTTTAGTTTAAATCCAAGTATCTTGATATATATAATTGTTGCTTGGAATGTTTGGCGCCGGGTTCTACTCTACCATTTGAAGAGTTTGTTTGGGTTTTCTTCTACATCCCATAAACAAGAAGATTTATTACTACCGTGTTCCCACTCTAAGAAAGTCTTCGCGTGAGGGTGATGTAGACCAAAAGACTCATCGGTGGATTCCGAGACCGTGGAAGAGTTCATGGTTGTCGACTAGGCGGAGGTAGTTACAAGAAGACACGTCAAGGCTTGGACGGAATTGAGTCGAGGAAGTGAGTCATATTTCTTGTAATAATAAACCCATACTTAGTGGACTTAAGGGTAGGGACGTCCGAGGTTTTTCCCATTTGGGTTTTTCTCATACATCGGCGTGTAGTGTTATTGGTTTATCTTTATCTTGCAAAAATCACTTAAAACGCATGCTTAGGATAATTCAAGATAAAATTTGTTTAATTATCACACTAATATAATTTGATGCTTAAAATTAGTTTGGGTGAAGTTTAACCTAATTTAATTCAAGTCAATATAATTTTAATTTGATAAAATTTGGTTCGGCCTAAATAGTAAAATGAATTAATCTTGTTAGGCAAATTTTAGGACTTGGGTTATATTAAATTTGTTTATGTGAACATTTATGTTGGATTAATTTTATTTCACTTTATTTGAGTTTAATTTTATTGAAAGAAATTAAAATTTTAAGGTTGTGTGTGTTTGAACCATCCTACTCCGCATTTTAGGAAATTAATATTTAATTGAAAAGTGTTTTTTTTTTAATTTGGGGGCTTATATTCCAACACCTATAAATACCAAGTCCCTCACCACGAACGCCGCACGAGATCATGTTCCTCAATATCATATCATAACCAAGGTATACCCGACCTAAGTCGTCAACCCAAGGGGGTGATACGTTTTTGCCACAAAATCAATACTTGTGAATGTTATTCAGGTATATAGTCTCCATACGTGAGATGTACAACTTTACCACTAGGTCATAACAAAAACTACTCATTGTTGCCACTACGAGGCTACTCTCATCACCAAAGTCATCCCACGACATCTCTCACAGTAAAGATTACGGCGTTGCCAATATTAACCTACACAACTTCGGGTGTTCACCTAAATGTTATCAATTACGATATCACCCCAAGGATTGAATTTTCCTTATTACATCACCGGCATTAACTACCCACAAGCGTTGTATCTAAGGGTTATACTTGTCCATTTTTAACCACCAATCATCAGTGCCTAATCGAGGCACCCTAACCATCAACCTCTATCGTTGACTATGTGCAACTCGTGCCACTTGCCCATTTGGCGTCATATCATTCTATCGACATCTCAATTGATTTTATGTCACCAAATGTTAACATAATCACCTCACACTAATAAACACGGTGTCACCACTATAGGCTTGCACGGACACCCATCAATTATTACAATTCAATCAGAAACGCGAAAGAGATAAATAACCATCGATCTAATCGTGTGCCACTTGGAATTAATCTAACTTGCTAACCTTTTAGACTCAACCGTCAAGGACACGAACTAAATCGTCATTAAACAAACATGACTGGCCCAAACCACAGGGATATAGAAAGATCCAATACTGACCTCACCACGTCACACCCAAAAGGAACCTTGAACCGAGAGCGTTGATACCATTTGTAACTCCCCCACACGAATTTATGGGTTACCCGTGAGCTAACCTGGTTCGAACCGAGCGTTAGGTGTGAAGGTCAATGGAACAACCTATATAATGTTACAAATTTAATTTTATTTTAGTTACCATTTAACTTGTTAGCATGCGATTCTAGTTTCAAGATAAACTACGTGAGGGATCCATGGGGAGTACCCCGAAGTTCAAGTAAGCAGAGATGCTAACGTAAATATAAATAAAATATATTTACCTGTATAACGCCCTCAAAATATGGAACCGCTCCCAACCTTCCGTAACAAAGTGGGGATGTGAGCTTATGCCAAGTGGAATTTATATAAGCAATATAGAAATGAAGGGCAGAAATGAATACTCACACGCTACAATCACATGCATGCGAAAATATGTATATATCTACATACGTAAACCTTTGAAAAATACACATTTCAATGCATTAACAATTTTACTTTCAACAACCTTACTTATCCAGATTAATTGACATTAATCTTATTAAAGGCTTTCTTTATTCATACTTAGCATTCTAACTTTATTTAACACATCCATCTCGACATTTGAAATTATTACACTTGATTCATCCAAACTCATTCCTTTATTGTAATTTAGCCCCTTTCATTCATTTAAACATACTTTAGTATTTTCATTGAAAAATACCATTTCAACACACATACTCACCATGTTAGAAAATAATTATTTGTCATTGGAAAACCTTTTTCCATACATACTTATGAAAATTATGGGTTTAACAACTTGATTGCTTAATTACCCATTTACCCACTTGCTTTACCCTTTTTACCTTGTCTTATGGACATTAATAGATTTACGCATTTTACTTTCCCATTTCACTTTTACCGGAACATTTATCACATTAATTCAAGTTAGGTTGTATTAATAAATTTTACAACACAACCCATTTCTTGATATTTTCCATATTTATAAAAAAAATCTCCGAATCTACCAATACCGCATACTTACACGGGCTCCACACCGATGGCTATGTGCACCATATGCTCTAGCCAGTGATTTAGGGCTTTTCACCCAAGGGCTTTGGGGCCTTCTTACTCTATCCCGGTGTCATCTAAGTTACTTTTAATGTGTTTTAACATTTTACAAATGTCCACATTATTACACTTATCCTTTTTACCCAACCGAAGCCAAAACCCGGGATTTTCCCTCCCCAATTTGTGTTACACCTTGAAAATTTAGCATTTCATGCCCTTCACACTTTAACCTTGATTTTTATTCCAAAAATTATATTCGTTAAGGACTACTTTGTGTAACACCCTTTTCAACATTTTTATTTCATAAAAATATTCCACTTTATAAAAAATTACCAACTTCAAGTTTCCAAAATCACATTTTAGTCCATTTTCACAAGTGTTAATTTCATCCAAAAAAACTATTAAGTTATTCACACCAACTTCAAGTGTTTTAACCTTTTAACACCTTTTTTAAACTTGGAGTAATCTTTTACTTGATTGAAAATAATTTTATACCTTTAATCCCTTTTTACTCCCATAAGTGTTAATATTTCACAACATTAGTAAGTTACACTCACTAACCATTACATGTTTACCCATTAAAACTTAATTAATGATTTTGATTTACATTTTCCCAAAACATACATTCCTTTACTTTCTTTATCCAAGAAATCCTATTATACTTAAGACTATTTTTATAAGACATTAACTTTTCTTTTTCTCCACATGTGTAGTCTTATAATTTAATGTTCATTAAACCTTTTAGTCGCAGTTTCATATACTTTGAAGATTAAGTTTTTAATTATTCTTATTTATGTTTAAACTCAAAAAAACCTTCTCTAAACTCGTTTATACATTTAATGTCAAAATACTACAAGTTTATATGCATGAGAAGATGGATTTTAGACCCAAAATCCTATTATATGGTTGAAACATATTTATCATCATGGAAAATTATTATAATTGCAAAAATACATTTTAAGGCACAAAGATATTATTATTTCTTTAATCCTAAAAAAGTGTCTATTTTTCATAAAACCTTAATTTTGGAAGAACTTTGAAATATTTTCATTCCACTAATTTTTCCTACAAAATCACTTCATTTACCAACATTTTATTTCATAAAATGTTTAACACCTGTATTTCTAGAAATGCTCATTTCAATCTCCCAAAACCTTGAGATATTTACATATTCTTTAATTTTAACAAAATATCATTTTCCAATAAAATCATTTTATTTCCAAACATTTTACTTCATAATATGTTTTTCATCAAAATTACTAGAAAATACACCATTTTCATAAAACCATCATCTTTCATTATTTCAAAATCTTGAAATAATTATCCATTCTTTATTTTTTAATAAAATAACCTTTTTTCAAACATTTTTATTCCAAAAAATGTTTATTGTCTTCTACACAACAAATATACCATCTAACTAATTACATCCTCCTTAAATAGCCTAAATAAACGACTATAATGCAAAAATAAAATTCTTACACTAAGAGTCAGGGTTACCCACCTCTAATGACTCTAATGGTGGTATTGGTGTAGGATTAGCAACCCCCACCTTCAAAGGTGGCCTCAAGGGGTTACCAAATGCTTCCTCTTATGCTTCAATGCAAGACCCACATCATCTTCTCTAAGAAAAAATCCCCAAGACAAATTCGAAATTCGTAGCTCTATTTTATCCATGGTGAAAATGGGTATTTTGGTCCAAATAAGGGGAAATACATCTTGAAAGTGGTGGTTTATGGATGGTTTATGGTGAAGGAGTGGTGGTTTGGTGGTGGGTAGTGGTGGAAGACCACCCACCTCTTCCTTTCTCTCCCACTCTCTCTATCTCCTTCTTATATCTTCTCCCAACAATAATAACCCAAAATAACCCCAAACAACACCTTATAAAACACTCATTAATCCCAAAAACCCCATTTTACCCTTACAGAACTGATTTGGTCTCGACAACACACCAAATTAACCCTCCAAATTGTTACAACGCACATGGGCATTTGGATCTAAAAACTCGAACGATGTCGTTCGAACGACTTAACATAGGTCGTTCAAACAACTTAATCTACATCGTTCGAAATATACCCTTCTAACGACTTGAAATCAGTCGTTCGAGCGAATCCCTTGTCGTTTGAAAAACCCTATTTCTTTTCTTTCCATTCTTCTCAAAATTTTCACCCACAATTCCTCCATATTTATAATTAAATCCTCCTTAATTATTATTAATATATAATCTGAATATAATTTAATTAAATCACAGGCATTGGATATTACACGAATTCCCTTTGGTGTCGATTCTTTGTCGTCTGTAGGAATTCCCTCAAGAACCCCAACGGTAAGCAAGAGATCCCTCAAGAGCTCCAACAGTCAGCAGTGGAGACAGGCTTCCTTCGCCACAATATGCACTCTAAGAAAGTGTATGATGAGTAAAAGGTTTTAATAACGATTCACATGTATGATTTGGGTTGTTTCGAATAAAAAAAGGTTTTAAAGCCTAAAAGATGAAGTCTTAAATTGCGGTAGATTTATAGAGGCGAAGTTGTAAAAGTCTTATAAAACCCTAATTTCGAAGCAGGTATTTATAGAAACAAAAATTTTTGAGGCAGTGTAATGTCGTTCGAACGACATTCGCATGTCGTTTGCAACGACATAAGAAATGACCTATAAAAACACAAAATGGTACGTGGTCGTTTGATGCAATAAATAAATGACCTTTCGTGCGACCTATCAAATGACATGTGATGTCATTAGATGCAGTCTTTGAACGACTTATCAATGTTGCTTGAAAGACAGTGCTATGTCGTTTGAATGATGGGAGCGAAAAAGTATTATTTTAAAAGCTCACCTACATCAAAAATAATTTTACCTAGAAAAAGGCCTCATTTTGATAAAAACATTTTATAAAAAATATCCCAAATAGATACGTGAACATTAATAACTCCAATTAAACATTATACATGTAACGTTGTAGAGTTAGTCGAAACAGGTTGAAGATGCACATCACGCGTTGATGATGATGGGTGCGTGTTGATGATGATTGGTGCATGTTAATGATGTGTCTTACTATAAATTCGAATGATGGATGTGAAGGTTGAACATGTGTACGACATATTAACTGTGATCTAGGACAACTCAAAAATTCCTAGACTCTAGATTGACATTTATAAAATCTTGTCCTTATAAACTCAATGAGAGATCCTTCGTGAGAAGCTCATGTACATGAAATGTGACTTCCTAAGTGTCCAAGAAAAAGGGTTATGATAGAGTTAATGATTTAGATAAATAATTAGTGAACTCTATAATGTTTGAGGCTCGGTTAATTAACGTGCCATAGAGAATAAAGATAAATTTATAAAAGTTTTTAAGGTACATGAGAAGACTCTTACAGATAAGTTCGCTTGAATAGAGGGGGAGTGAGATAATCTTCTTGTATTTATTGAAAATAGGAGGAAGGAGTCTCTAAATGTTGAAGATTCTAAGTTTTTGCTTGAATATAACATTTTAAGGATAAAAATAATTTAAGGGATTCAAGTAGTGATGGTAATGGCTTCGATATTATGACTTCTTTCACTTCTAAATCCAAGACTAAGTTTGTTTAAGAGTGAAGATCGTTGTTGAGGATGTTAGAGAATGTTAACCCAAAGGTCATCTTCCTCGTGTTTACTCATGCTCGCATTATGGTAGGAAAGGTCACCTTATGCTGTTTTGCTTTCATATTAGAAAAGATCTTAGGAATTCTAGATGTAGTGTCACCATGGTTCCCCATATCTAATGCGTCGGGCATTCATCTATTTAGGTCAGAAAATCAGCTTTGGAGGCGCTAAATGTTAGACTTATTAATTACCGCATGCTTGCACATGATTATTCTCATGTTACAACTTATATATATTTTTTCATACACTAGCTTTTGTGCTTCGTGTTATACATGCTTGCTAGTTATATAATGCTTATCCTTTTATATTTTGATTTTTCATGTATTGGGTCTTATTGGAAAATTAGAAAATATTTTTTTTCGTCTTTTAAGTTTTTATTTCATGTGGTGTCTTTAAAAAAATGCTCAAAAACTCATAAAGATTTTTATTTGTGTGTCATTTAGTTTTACACATTTTGTATGGCATATTGGTGTCTTTGAATCCACTTCCTTTCATGTTTCCATGTGTCTGGAATATTTAATTATGATTTTCAATGCTTTGATTGTTCTTAATCATGCATGCATGGAGTAGTTTGAGAATGACATGCTTTTTGGATTCACTTTGCATATGCCTCATTACACATATGCACAATCTCTTTTGGATTTTAACTTCATGTGTTACATAAGCTAAGTGAGGTGTTCTCCAAAAAATCTTGTCTTATATATATATATATATTTATATTTGATTAGGGGATTTGTTCATGTAAGAACCATTGCACGTGAGTTTGATATGCTATTGAAAAATGTCAGTGTGCATGGAAAAAGGACTACGAAGGAAGAAATCTTCCTTCCATAAAATGCTACCGTTGACAAGAGTTTAAAAAATTAAGAGGAAAAAGAAAAAAAAATATTGCCAAGGCCTTATTTTGTTTCATTGATTCTTCAATTAAATTGGTATCTTCAAAAAATTGGGAGTGAAAAAAATGACATATCTAATTTTGGTGATGTTATAAGTATGGGTTTGCAAAATAAGTCCTGGTAATCTCATGTTCGACGCAACTAATTTGGGAATCTATAATATTTTCTAGGCTAGTGTTCCTTGGGCTTGTTTGTCCATTTATGCATTATGAGGATAAATCTTTGTTGGATAAAATTAATGCGGTCAAATAGAACTCTTTGGATATTTTTTAGTGATTGGGTCATATTTCTTTATTTCTAGTTCATGCCTTTAACTCTATTTACAATCTTTGTTTAGATACATCGATATTATGCTAGTGTGGAAAGCTTATTGTGTTTTGTGTCTTATTTGTGGTGTTTATACCCCTCTCTCTCTCTCTCTCTCTCTATATATATATATATATATATATATATATATATATATATATATATATATATGCATGTGGTATCTTTTGCATATTTATCTATATGGTATCGTTTATTTTGAGTCTTTGAATTTGCATTTAATCCATGTATGCCACATGTTCATCTTAGTTTCAAATGGTTTCAATTGGTATGTTATATGATCTCCTTGACATCTTTTGTTTCCTGGTTTATATTGTTATCCTATGCTTCCTTGTGTATTAAACCTGGTATTATTCTTTGCATCAAAATTGATATTAATTGATCATTATTTGGATTGTTTGTGTTTGTGTTGTCGAGTTCTGTTTGTCATTGTTTGTTTCAATTTACACCACTTCACGATATACTTGTTTTTCATTTATGCATACCCACGTATCATGTAGGGGAAATTTTGGTTATATTGGGGAGAATTGTTTATTATGCACCTTTATTCTTTTTCTTGATCAGAAGGGGGGAAAATGGCACCTCAATCTTTATAATCCGGGGGGGATTTTTGCCTTAGGGGTAGACGTCCCAACTTAGGTAGATATTTTTTAGATAAATGAGAGCCTTATTCATATGAAGATTTATATTGTTATATTATGTTTGCATTTGAAGGTGTGCTTAAGTGGCAGGTTTGAAACAATGCGATAAAGTTTACACAAGAGTAAAGCAAAACAATGTGATTCACTAAAGTTATACTTTCTCGTATTTGGGGTTGGGTATTGATTCTAAGAGATCTTGACGACCCATAGGTTTTTTTGTTTTGGGTTTTATCCTAGAATAGACAAAAGGGGAGACTTGTAAGGATAAATTTTCGATAGGGTCAATTTACATGTATTTTGGCTTATTTCGTGTTCGGACAAAACCTTTGAGTCATAGGTTACGAACTGAATATGTTGACCTTTCAAACCTATGACGTGGTTTCTTAAAGACAAAGTGGCCAAGTTAGGAGATCTACACCATTGTGTCTTATTTTGTGTTCATTGTCATCTTCATGTTCCAAGGATCTCTTAGTTATGAATGGGTATATAAAATTGATTTGAAAAGGTTTTAAAATTAAATTATCATTTTTAATAATATGTAGGTGAAAAATATTTTTTTCTCATGGTCACTAGAACGACATTGGTATATTGTCCGAATGAGATAATCTATCTCGTTAGAACAGTTTTCATACTAACGAATCAAATAAGAATTTTACCCTTACTTAGAATCTTGTTGGAAGTTTCATTAGAAGTCGATTCAAATGAGATGAGGTACTTCGTTGGAATGAGATGTGACTCGTTCAAATGAGTATGCGTGTTTGTGATAATTTTAATATTTTCTAAATTATTTTTCATCCTTATCTCAAAATTAGAAAAACGTCCTATAAATAGGAGTTCGGAGTATCAGTTTTCTTTGAGGTAAAAACTTATGTTTTGAATTACCCAAATCTAAAAAAAAAAGCACTCTAAAATCCTAATTTTTAACCAAGTTGTTTAGGATCTAAGTGTTCATCTCAATATTCTTTGAAGATCCTATTTCGGGCAACAAAGGTTTATTCTCTAAAGCTTTTTAGAACTGTTTCGTGCAAATTTGCATGCATATGGAGGACTCCATGTGTGATGGTTGTTGATCCTGTATCGAGCAATAACTAGGCGTATTTAGACTCGCTAATTGTGGCACTACATAGGTGGACTCCTACGTGTCACTATGGAGGACCAATTAAAGATTGAAGATGCATCGAGGCTTGCAAGGGTGTTAAGTTATTGTGTAAGTCTTTTATCAGTCTTGTATAATTTTGTATCATAGTTAATTGTGTTGGTTGGTCCATCTGAGGTTTTCCCACGTACATCGTGCGTTATAGTTGATTTACTTATTTTATCATACGCTCACCTAGATGCATGTTTAGGGTAAGATAAAATTGATTAATATATTTTAACACAACAATGAACTTAAAATTGGTGTAACGTTTTAATTTGGTTTAATCATTTAATTGAACTTAAAATTGAATACTTATAAAAATTGTTGGTTTGCTCCCTTTGTTATATTAGAACCCTACAACCTATAGGACTTTCGAATAGTGTCGTAAGTATAATTGGATTTGTTATATATATATATATATAACAGACCTTTACCATTACCAAATTAGACAAAAGTATTACAAAATGTTTGCAATAGTAGAACAGTTATTATTTACAAAATATCTAGCAATAGTAAATGTCAGTTAAAATGAGAATATAGTTACGTACATCATCACAAGTGTCCCCATTCCTCACATTCCTCCAACTACATTCACATAAGAAAAAACATGAATTTTTGAGTTGTCACCTACAATTAAAATCTTCATAGGTCTCCCATACAATTGTACATTATTGTATCACAAATGAGCTCGGATTGCATCACTTCTTTGAACATACACCACTTAAGATTAACCCTATAGTCAAGTAAATAATATTGAAAATTTAAAACTGGAATATGACGACATAAATATGATGGCACGATTAAAGATGACAGATTTAGAACTAAGGTTACCACATGAATGTAACAAAGTCATAACAAATATGTGAAAAAAATTCATAATTACAAAAGATAATTTAATTTGTGTGTTTCTTTGGGATGATAGGGTAAATGTTTTGGTAGATGGTTGATGAGATTGTAGTTCATCTATTTCAAAAAGTATTTTAGTTGTTTGTTTGAGAAGGATCGCAAGGAAAAAGTCTAATCATTTCGATGTGGAATTTAGTATCTTAATCTTATTAGTTGTATAGTTAATCTAATAAACAAGATATATTATAATTCAAACTAAGTCATAAACATAAAAATCCCTGATTTATTTTCCAAAAGACAAATTCGACATGCACACACGGATAACTGTGATTTGTATTGATGGAAGATGTTGATAAGCATGTCATTGTTGCAAAAACTTCAACGCATAAACTTTCTAAGGTTAAAAAATACACGTGAATCATCACACATCATATATAAGAATCCATATAGTCTTGTATGTTACATACATGCATCTTATTCTAATCTACTCTTCATTATCCTTTTCTTTCAATTATTTCTTCAATGTGCCTATGTTTGGGAATGCTTGTATTTCTCTATGTGTCATATTACATTAACCATTGATATATTTGTCTATGATATAAAATCACCCAACAAACATTACATGTAAGTTAAACATGTCTAAATAAATAAGCTCCCGTGTTGAACTAATCGAAATCCAAATTAAGATATTTTGGCACATCAATATTCAAAAAGAATAAACATGCACTATATCTACCACCAAAAACAACAAACATTAAAATGAACTGGTAATTTTCTATATACTTGATTGTAGGGGAATTACATATAAATGTCATACAAAATTATGTAGTTGAAGACCATTTTATAAAGAAAACAAATTCAAGTTAGCAACAATAACTGCTCCTTGATTTTAACGAAACTTGACCATGTATCCATTCTATAAATATGCATGATCTATCAAATAAGCTCCCAGGCTTACAAAACAAAACAACATTAGAGGAACCAAAATTTCTATTTCTCGTCCTAGTATATTTAAAAAGTTAAATTGGACTAACCTAACCACAAGAAGATCAAATTGTAGTATAAGAACAGAACATCAGGCACTAAAGAAAATAACATAATGTAGAAGTACAAAGTACTAAGACTTAATGCTTACACATGGCAATCCATCTTATCATAATTAATTGTGTTTTTTCAGTTCTCCAATCTTAGAGGAGAGTCCCTAAGTTGCAAGTCCATTTTCAAAAAAAGTAGCATATCATTAATCGTGTCAATTTTAGTTCATTTTCATGTAGTTTTGTATCATGTTTCATGTCATCTTCAAAAATAACAATCTTTTTATGATTAAGTTGCAATACACGGTTATTGGGGTATAAAAATTTGTATACTCCAATTGTATAGTTCGCTATTTTTCTATGATTACCTATACCTAATTACATATTTCAAAATTCATATATATTAATGGTGTTATAAGAAATTACAAATATCATAACTTAAATCATAACAAACTTACGCACATTTTACACGACACCCGTGCATCGCGCTGGGTTGAAAACTAGTATTAAGACTAATGTTTAGGATCAAACTTATTAGAGTAATTGAAGCAGTGTAGAAACATAAAAAAAATTGATCCGGAATAACACAATAAAAGGTTCATATGGTCAATCTAAATCGCCCAAGCTTCACATTAAAGTTCGTTATAGCTGTGTCGATCAATACATTATCAATAAATCTAAATTAAATTACATGACAGTGTATATAACTACCACTCTAAAAAATACGAATCATTTATTAACCCTCGTAAAAGGAAAACTTAAATTAATGCGTTTGTTCTAACATTAGAAAATTGAATGTTCTAAAAAAACGTAAATCTTTTTCCAACATTACCTTTTGCGTAAATGCAGAACAATTGCAACCAATGAATCCAAACTTCTTTGAGACATTTCATTGAACACTTTTAAGAGCATATAAGAAATATCCATAATAATAAAAAGTTTCAAGACAATTCTCAAAAAACTCTATAATAATTTCAACTACTCTTTTCAAATTTATCATATATCAACTTCCTATAATTTACCGATTCAGTTTTACTACATTTATATGAAAAGGATATAACCATAGAAACAAATTTGTTAATTTATTTAAGAAACTCGTGAGCCCCTTACAGTTTCCCTTGTTTAATTTGTTGGGTTTTGATCAACATAAGCTTATGACACATGAAACCCTAACAAAATCAAAAAATAAATAAAACAAATTTCCTGCCAGAATACGAGAAATATTTATTTGTAATGTAAAAATTTATATCATGATAATGAACAAGCATGTAATAGACACAGCTGCATCGCCCGAACCATCGTTCAAAATTTCTTCACACTTTACTTCATTCACTCTTCACCAGAGTTAATTTTTTTGGAAAATATATTGATCTCCTTGACTAACCTAATTGAAAAGTTTTGTATGAGTGAAATAGATATCTTTCACTAAACTACAATGAAGCAATTTATCAAATAAAATTAAAAAATAAGAGAGAGAGAGAGAGAGAGAGAGAGAGAGAGAGAGAGAGAGAGAGAGAGAGGGAGAGAGAGAGAGAGAGACTTATTAATTGCAATGACCGACGATGAGGAGGCCACGAGACAAACCTGGAATGTCCTAGAGTAATTGGGGCTGCAACATTTGAAATTTTGAGTATGAGAATGGTGGATAGCATTTTGGTTGGGGAAGGAAAATATCATTTTTCTAATTTTTGGAGTGCCCACTAAAAAAAAATTCTGTTAAATATTACATATGAGAATATTTTTAGTAACACTTACGTAAAATTAGTAACGAGAATTTATTGTAAGAAATTAGTAACGCAAAATTATTGTTACTAATTAAAAAATTGGTTTGTTACTAAAAATGCATTTCGGTGTAATGGAACTTGACTTATACCGTAGCTCAGGCTGGCTCTGAAAGGATAATGTCTCTCTCTAAAAATTAAAGTGAGAGGGAGGAAGTTCCCAAAGGCCTCATTCTTATAGGACTCTTCAAACAATCTTTTTACTACATTGTTGTAGTCTAATTACGCCTCATTGTCTTTCATCAAAATTAGTGTTCTCATAGTTACTCCACATATTAATTCATAAGGAACACCATAATCCATCTTAATCATTAAGAGGCTAGTACGAAATTGAAATCACGATAATGAAAATATTTTAACAAGGTGAACCAAATGGAGAGTGTAGACACCCTATACCAATAACCCTACACTCCTCCATAAGGTCCAAATAGAGCCTTTTTAATCTCAGACCCATAATCCTTCTTTAAACCTCAACTTGGGAATAAAATCTCCCTCTACGGACCCATTTTGACTTTAGTAAAATATTTAATGTGAGAACCATTCTGTTAATATATCATATATCTTTGAATCCTCTTTCCAACGGTCCAGAAAGTGTGAAAAACGAACTTCTAGAATCAAAAGTTATGATCCGAACACGCAATAGACACTTACGAAACCTTCCCGTAGGCAGAACACCTCGCATGCCTATAAGTTTATATGGTTTACTTGGTGAGAAATATAGTCACCCAAAATGGAAGGAAATCCAGGTGGCCTACCGATTAACAGGCCCCTTGAGAGAAAACTTATCCTTTCCACTTTTAGGTTTTTCTTTTTTAAAAAACCCTTAACCTCACTTGCAAAGGACCTCGATTTCAGCGTGACAATAACTTCGAATTTAGCACACATACATTCTCTCATATATTCCCTTACATTACACTACCTAACCATTAACCACCTCTACACCACCATCATTCCACACACCAAAAATCAGTAAACCAAGTAGCCAAACAAAATTTGAAAAAGGGCATGTACGAGAGTGGTAAATTTGAATAAGGGCTCACTTTAATTATCCTTTTAACGATCCCATTTATGCATACCCACTTTTCGGTAATGAGATTATGATTTCAGGGGGACGCTCACATTTATCATTTTATACATTTTCCATCATTATATTACTCGTGTATAGTTAGTTTTATTATTTTGATCTTCTTTTAGAGTCCCATTTATGCATATCAAATTTTGCATAATGAGCTTACAATTTTGGGTCATCACTCACATTATTACATATTTGATCCATTGATAGTATCATCACAGTCTTTATTTCTTAGAAACTTTTGGATATCAATCACATTTTTTCTCCATAGAAAAATATGTATCCACCTTTTCCAGGGTGAGAATATGTTGACTCCATTCTTCACATACACACATGCCTCTTT
The DNA here is from genome assembly GCA_949130495.1 of Sambucus nigra. Classification (NCBI taxonomy): domain Eukaryota; kingdom Viridiplantae; phylum Streptophyta; class Magnoliopsida; order Dipsacales; family Adoxaceae; genus Sambucus; species Sambucus nigra. The sequence goes on along the minus strand of OX422210.1, from coordinate 331,070,806 downwards.
TGGACTTGCTGGGACTGTGTCAAACTCTAAATATTCTAAGATGGGATACATCCTGGATGTCCCCTAGTCTATCTCCATCACTAGTACAATTCTTGATCCATACTGCGGTGCATCAAGACTTCTATTGGTACCGTTCTGTCCAATATCGTCCTGATGGCTGATACCGAGCGAGTGAGTGCATTCGCTCGTGTGTTTTAGACTCTCAGTATTTTAATCATTTGAACACCTAAAAATTCCGATAATAATGCCTTTGCCTTTACCAAGTAATTTATCATTGATTCTTTTCTTGCCTCCTAGACTCCGAGGACTTGATTAACTATGAGTTCAGAATCATTGTGTGCTAACAACTGCTCGACACCTAGTGACGATGTTAGTCCTAGACTTGATATGAGGGATTCATACTCTACCTCATTATTGGAGGCTTAAAAGTGAAAACTGAGGTCATACCGACATCGGCCCCATTTGGCATCGTGTTACTATCAGACCTGCCCTACTACCGTCATGCATGATGAGCCATCCATGAACAGTTGTCAAACTGGGGGGTCATTTTCAAAACTTCTTTTCACTAAATTCCCATCTTTGAATAATTTTTTCATTTTCTTAATATCACGTGCCCTTTTTCTTACCACGCTAATGACTCTGGAATGTCAACGACCTGGTCGGATTCACTAATTATTGAGCTATCTTTCATAAAAGTCTACTTGGTAGGCTGAATTATTGAACTTTTTTCTGGAGAATTTTTCTCGGATGTTCAGACTAATGATCTCTCTTACATAGAAGTATACTTGGTAGGCAAGTTCGATTCTATGGAAACATTCTTTGCTTTTTCGATTGTTGAGATCTCTTCCATAGAAGTCTGCTCGATAACTATTTCTTTGTAAGTAAATTCTTAGATAACGTCTTCCACTGCTTGTCCTTTGATTATTGTTTAAGGGTCATATTGAATGTCATATTCTCCTACTTCCTTTGCTAAAACCATCAGTCTGTTTGATTTCCAACATTTGTGAACGCCTTGGCATAGAGGTAGATATGTATAAATGACTATTGTATGAGCCTAGAAAAAGTCTTCATTCTTCTGGAGGCCTTAATCAAATCTAAGACTAAATTATCTAGTCTAGGGTTCCGAATTTTGGCTCTATGGTATGTTTTGCTACTGTAGAAGACCGAATTTTGCACCCTAGCTTCTTGTCGAACTAATATTGTAATATTATGTACCTCGACTAGTGATGAATGAGGTTTTGTCCTGATTCTATAGCTTTATTTTTATCTTGTTGTACCCCAAATAAGTGTTTATAAAGTTGATTATCTCATACCCCTTTATAGCATCAACCAGCTGGTCAATCCTAGGCAAAGGATAATGATCTTTTAGACAAGATTTTTTTAGATTAATGAAGTGACAATTGTCGTTCTTGTTGATGACCATAATAACATTCGAAAGCTAGTCTGGATACTTCATGTCCTCGATGAACTCCACCTTTTGTAATTTATCCACCTTTTCTTAGATTGTCGTGTTCTTTTCCTGACTGAATAAACAACATTTTTATTTTACTGGCTTAGTATCTTGTTTATCCCCGAATAAACCTCCATAAAGCTGAGTAGCACTTACCCCGTTGTATCATCAACCAACTGATCAATCTTGGGCAAAGGGAAATGATATTTTGGATAAGCTTATTGAGGTTTGTGAAGTCTACACACATACGCCAGTTAGCGTTCTTCATTTGATTATAACAACATTCAAAAGCTAGTCTGGATGCTTAACATCTTCGATGAACTCTATATTTTGTAATTTATACACCTTTTCCTAGATCGTCATGTTCTTCTTCTAACTAAATACACGATTTTATTGGCTTAGCATCCTTCATTATTTTGAGCTCATGGCAAAGGAATTCTTGATCTATACCTGGCATGTCTTCTTGGCTTTAATCAAACATATTATTTCTTCTTATCAAGAACTCGGGTAGTTCATTCTTGAAAGTAGAATCTAGTGATGAGACAATCTAAGCAGTTCTCTCTAGGTGTTCGTCATCCATCATCACCGGCTCTACCTCCTCAATTACCTGATCCTTGATTAATATATCTTCATCTCGAGGATCCAGTGTCTTAATCTGATATGTGGTGGCCAATTTATTTTGTTCTTCCTATTCGGTTGATAGCACTCACGGGCTTCCACTTGAATCCTTTTAACCACCTCGATCCCATAATTAGTGAAGAACTTAATGCACTAGTAAACGGTAGATGGAATAGCCTCAAACATATACAATCTGACCATTCTAAATATAATGTTATAACATGAATGCACATTCTCGCCCAAAATAAAAAATGGATCCTTCTTGTTCGGCAGGTTGGCCAGTCGCCAACCATAACTTCTAGCTCAATAGTTCCTACGGGGAACACCTTTTCCCCAAAAAATTAGATGAGAGGTATGTGATACACCTCTAATTTTCTCTCTTTTAGCATTAGATTCTTGAAACAACTATAAAATAGGACATCGGTCGAGCTTCCATTGTTAATTAGAATTCTCGATACCCATAAACCATGCACCGCCATTTTGATGATAATGGTAGTCGTGAGGGTAGAGCACACTAAATAAATCATCTTTACCTTTGTGGGGTGAGCTCCACAGCTCCAGCTAAGTTGATATGTCTGATATGATCATAATCCTTCACCTCATTTATATAGGCTTATCTATTTCCCAATCCATTTCCACCGTCAGCGTGTCCTCTTTCTATAAAGTTGCACCGAAAGGATATCATCTTTACCTCATGTATTGGCTTCTTGGGTTTATTAGGCAGGTCTGGATCATCTTTCTAATCGTCATCATAACCCTGTTTCTTCTCGTCAACCTTCATACATGGGTACTCTAATCGTCATTTTCTTAGTTTTTATTCTTTATTCTTATCGGACTAGTCTTATTTGTCGACAAACTTTGTTAATTTTCCATGCCTAATAAGAATCTCAATCTCATTTTTCAAAGCCAGGAAGTTATCCATGTTATGATTGTGATCTTTATGGAACTCACAATACTTGGTTTTATCCCTCCTAATAGGAGGAGCCTTTAACTTTCCCGACCATTTCAGGTTGTTTGTTCCTCAAATCTCGTCAAGGATGTGGTTCACCCCCACAGTCAGTGGGGTATATTCATCAAACTTCCTTATTATTTCCACCGTTTTATTATCCTTGAACCCTTTCTTCTTCTTCGATCTCTTTCTAGTATTGGCCCTAGAATGACTTGACTCTTTCGCTACTATAGCTTCTTCAGTGTTCATAATCTTACCAGACTTGTCTAACATCTTGGACATCATGCTAGGTATCTCCATAACCAAAGTCCAAAATAACTTTTTAGGTTGTAGCCCACTCATGAATGTTGTGATTATCGCCTTTTCTTCATAGTCAACGACCTCCATATTTTTTATATTAAATCGGGAAATAAATTCCCTCGTCATCCCATTAATTCTATAATGAACATTTAACAAATGGGCTTCCCTTTTACTTAGCTTCGAATAAAAATAGAAATTATTGATGAAGAGATCAACTAGTTATCGAAACTTTAAGATTTGACCTTTTGGCAAACCATTATACCAAATTTGAGCCGAACTAGTAATCGTAGTGGAGACTGTTATGCAATGCATCTTGTATAGGATAGAGTAAATATATAATCATCTTGGTACTAATCTATATGAAACATAGGATCTAATGTGCCATCAAATTTGGGGGTGATGGAAGGTGTGGCCATCCTATGATCTTCCCCCTTCTTTTTTCCTTCTCTCCTGGCACTTTCCGGAGGAGGATAAAAAGGGAGAAAGCTATGTCATGGGGGGATTCTGTCGTCACCTTTTTTTGGTTGATGTTAATAGATACAGTTACTAGCCTATTTTTCACAAAACAGGCAAAATAATTTGTCCCCACCTCGAGAGAGCGGAATCAAACACAAACTGAAGCTTGCGAAACTAATAGTTAAGAGGTTCGAGGGCTAAGTTATGAAATGGGAAGGTGTTAGGCACCCATCCCTCCCTTTTGGTCTCTCATGATCTTATGTTACTATCTTCCTTAATTTCTCCGTGAAGTGTGTGTGCATGTATATATAAGTAAAGATCGGAATCGCTCGACTCGACATGAAAAATAAGGAGCGAGTCCGTCCATAGGAATGTTCCTAAAATAATAATTAGAAAATATAATGTGTGCCCTTATCGAGATATTGATCGTTATGATGAAACGATAAAATGTGTTAGACAAGACACAAGTACAAGTATGATATATATGAATAATTATGGATAAAATAGGAAAAAGATGAAAATATGAAAATATGAAAATAGGACTCGAGGCTCGAGTTTTAGCCCGAAACGCCTACGTAGCCTATAAAGGCATCAAATTCCACGTAGTTCGCATGAGACACAAGGGTGGAGTTTATTTTGTAGATTCATACGGGAGTTATGTGTTTGTAGAAAATATATTTTTGGTTTTGAGAAAATGTGATGAAGAATCCCGTCAAAATTTATTAGTGTAACCCTTTTTTTCTTTGTTTTGGTTTTTTTAAGCAAATAAATTATGTGCAATATAACAAATAAAGGACGAGGTATTAATGTTTATGATCTAAAGTAAAATCGATATTGAGAATTTATATAACTAATGTGAAAATAAAGAAATTTAAAGAGAGAATGATGTTTGGAGCTTCTTTAGAGACTACACGCTTGACCTTGATTCTTGATGAGCTTCCTTGCAAGCTGGGATGGATTTAGGATGAGAGGGAAGGTGATTTTTTCTAAATTGGGTAAGAGAATGATGGGAATGAAAGGTAAAGAAGAATTTCACACAAGGAAACTTCGTTGATTGCAGAAGAATGTTGTTGAGATCACTGATATTGAAGGATTTGGGTTCCTTTCGAAGTGATCTCACGCTCTCCTTATATAAGGTAGGGGTACTATCAATTGTCCTTATCCTTATCCTACCTATCAGCAGGTAACCCTATACACACTGCCGATAGGCAGGGAAATGGACCTACCAATTGGCAGTCTCGTGCATATTTTTCTAGAAAAAGATCGTAAAATGCAATTCGTAAGTCCAAATTGTACACGATTCATACCATTAGAAATTTAATTCAGAGACCTTTGAGAATACTTGAGTTCACTCCTAGGTTCGGGAGTTGACTTAGGGTCAAACAGGTTCAGGAAATACCCATCGATCTTCAGGATAGGAGATCGTCAGACGGTAATGGATCGTTCATCCAAATTGTAAGTTTGAATCATGCATAGGGCATACCATTGGAAAGGTTATGCGAGTCATTTCGATGTTCCAACGAGCTTAGACTAGTTTTTAGAGTATACTTTGGTCAAACAGTGCTCGAAAGTGCTTCGTGTACCTTTAAAGTAAAACAGATTATTCGTCCGTACTGTAAGGATGATTCATAGCGGGGTGGCCCGTTGTAAAGGGTATTACCTGCCCTTAAAAGATTCATTTATTCTCGTTCGAGATGAAGCGTTAACCTTGGTGAAAAAGATCCCGGGAGAACCTAGTGGCCTCCGGATCAATTTTTAGGAGAAACGGATCATTAATTTGAATCATTTTACCATTTTATGCATGAGACAAACTGGAATAGGGTTTCAGCGCTTTTACAAGATCCATTGATATCTCAATCTGACGGAGAAGTTCATTGGGGTCAAATCAGGGACTGAGAGCGCTCGGTGGCCTCTAGATCGATTTTGGATAGTAAAAAGGTTCGTTCATCTGAACCATTATGCCAATTCACTGTAATGACCCCACTTTTATATATATAGTTTGTTTTTACACTCTTGTGTTACTTATTATCTTATAAATTTTGCATTATTAGATATGTGGTATTACTGTCTATCAATATAACAAACCCCATTTTTAATTACGAAGAATCAACTATAAATTGGATCAAATCGAAGTCTTATGACATATCTTAAGGTAAATAATAAGTTTTGGGGTAGAAATATAATTTTATGAAACTTTAAGGACTAAAATAAAAATATAAAATGGGCCATATTATAAATAAAATATTTTCAAGGACCTCTAAGAAATATTCAAAATATATAGTGTGAAATTACCAAAATACCCTTCATGTGTGAAATGACCCTTATACCCTTATCACCTTTCCACCATGTGCTGCTCACTTCCACCTTACACATGTCATCTTTAGAGAGAAAGATAAAACACTTATCATCATTTGGTGATATTAACACTACAAGACCACTCCGGATCGTGACACCTCGATGTTGAATCACCACTCCAAAAAGCCTAGTCATTAGACACGTGTCAACACCGTAATACTTTTGAAAAACTATAAATAGGCCCTTAGGGTTCATTTGAAACTCACACCAATTCCTTGAGAATTTTAGTGAGAAAGAGTGATAGAAAGCTTGGAAAATATCTTAAGAAGGAGTTCTATAATTTCGGAGAAAGAATTCATTTCGTAGGTATGATTTTTTTTAAATGTTATAATGTATTTTTATAGTTTTAATTTTGTGTTTTATAGCTTTACATAGTAGTTATGCTAGTAAAATACACTAAGGACTTCACTAATCAAAACTTAAAGTTTAGAAGAAATCCAATTTGATTTTATTTTCATGTAAACTTGTTTGAAATTATATATACGCTTTTAAAAAAATGATTTTTTAAAAGTAATTGCTCGTTATTATGGAATCCCATTTAAGTAATTCCAAAGTCAGGCCCGATGAAATTCTGTCTAGGTGAGATGGTATTTAAGTGGTGCCCTTGTGACCCTCCATCGCTACTGGGAATGAATCCGGAAATGTTCTGTCTAGAGGAGATGGTATTTAAGCGGTGCCCTTGTGACCCTCCATCTCTACTGGTAACCGACTGATTAGGAAGAACTATGAATTGAATCCTTTAATTACGATCAATGAGTTTTAAAAGTTAAGAAAATGGTTTTTAGTAATGCTTTGAAACAAGTTATTATTAAAATACAATATGTAGATTGGACCTTGTTTAGAACGTATACTTAAACCTTTATCGTATTTGTTAGATTAATGTGCGATCGAAGACTCATTATCTATAATTTCAACCTCTATTTTAGGTGAGTACTCTATGCAATTTCTTATACATTTTGATTATATTATATTATGCAAACTATGTATATTTTATGAAATTCTTTTATTCTCAAAATGCATCTGATAGCGATGATTCTGTCGTTTGTTATATGTTTATATCTCTCCATATAAACATCTGATTTGAATTCTGAAATTATTGATTCGGCCTATGGAAACTCTCTTACTATATTGGCCTTGACTACCTGGTGGAAATATTTGGGTGGTACCTTCCCGGCTGGTTTATCACCGGTGTGCCCTAAACAAGGCATTGTTCCAGGAATCATGATTATCTGTCTGTGATGTTACCGAGTGGAAACATTTGGTAACACTATTTGTCTGGGTATTAGAGCATACATGGCCACTAAAACTGAATAATTGACACATGCTCAATTGTTTTATCTTTTCTGTTTTGAACTGTATATTCTGAATATATATATTATCATTTACTTTATATATATTACTTTAAATTCCTATCTCTATGTATATACCTTCTGTTCAAAATTGAATAGGTATCAATTTTCTGAAAACCCTGGAATATCTGGAGATTGAATCTCATTCGGCTTTTATCTAACATTGTATAAATAACCATTTTTCAGGAAATAATTAAGCTCGTGGATGGAACGAAAAAAAGGACTATGTTGAAGATTTATCTTTTAAAGCTCTTTTTGTTACCTTAAGTATAAGTTTTCATGTTAGCTCTTTGTGTCAAGTTGTAACTCGTTGATATTTTAATACAAATGAAGTTCCCTTTAGAAAGCTCTGATGATGTAATTCCTTCACTTTCAGTATTTTACGATTGATAACCATGTGATTATACTTCCGCTACATATATTTTAAAAGAAAAATTTTAAGGCCAGAGTATTGGATGCCTTGGTGGCATGTCAAGACACTCGTTCCCTACTATTTTTGGGTCGGGTTCGTGACAGAGATGGTATCAGGGCATAGGTTATGAACCCGTAGACTACTGAACATAGGTTTCAAATGTTATAGATTTTATGTTTCCATCCTTAGCAGATAGTATTAAAAATCTAATTTATGTGATAACCCTCCCAATGTGTTATAGTTTTCAATATTAATATAGTATAGTAGATCTTACGTTTGGCCATGACTGTAGAAAATGACTAAGAGAAGATCATCAATGGGAACTAGTGATTCGAGTATAGAAAGACTGGAAGGTGCATACAAGGCAATTGAAAGTCTAGCAAAGATTGTGGAGCAGCAGGTGAACAATGGAGTACCAAAGAATCTTGAACTAAGTAGATGTACTATTGAACAGTTCAAGAAGTTGAATCCTACATCTTTTAAAGGTACTCCTAACCCCACCGAAGCAGAAAGTTGGGTGATGGAGATGGAAAAGATATTCAATGTTCTTAAGTGTACCGATTAACAAAGGGTGTAATTTGGAATATTTATGTTAGAAGGGGAGGCCGAACATTGGTGGAGAATGACTAAGAGAATACACGGGGAAAGGAATACACGCATAGGTTGGAATGCTTTCTTAGTAATCTTTTATGAGAAATATTTTTCAAAAACGGTGAAAGACGAAATGGTAGTTGACTTCATGAGTCGGGTGCAAGGAAATATAACGGTTAGTCAATATGAGGCAAAATTTACTGAGTTATCCCATTTTGCACGTCATGTTATAGAAACTGATGTTTTAAGAGCGAAGAAGTTTGAGTATGGGTTAAGGTTGAATATTTGTAGTTGAATTTCCATCCTCAAGTTGACATCATAGATTGACGTCGTGACTAGGGATACAATAGCTGAGAGGGATGGTGAGGAGTACAATCGAATTAGAGATGGTAAGAGGAAGTTTGGGGAACAAAAAGGAATGAACCCTAATAATAGAAATTTTTTTAGGAACACATCCAACATTGGGGGATCTAGTGATAACAGACAGTATAATAACCAAACATGTCAGCAGTGTGGAAAGATGCATGGAGGACGACCTTGTTATAAGGATTTATGAGCTTATTTTAGATGTGGACAGAAAGGACATAAGATAAAAGACTGCCCAAATCCAGCAAGGGTTTCGATAAATCCTTCAAGTGCAAAGAAGGATCAAGACAGACGGGGTAGAGTTTTTGCACTTTCTTATACCCAAGCTTCTAATGCGGTAGTGTCAGGTAAACTTTCTATATGTGCACAGCCTTTTAAAGCTTTGATAGATCCTGGTTCTACCCATTCGTTCATATCTATACATGTAATAAATCGCTTTCATAAATTGCCTGAACCCTTGAATCATAACATACACGTTTCTACTCCTTCGGGTGAGTTATTGATGGGTAAATTAGTATACAAGGCTTTCCCCATAGATATTGATGCCATAAACTATTTGTTGATTTGATAGTTTTAGATATTAAAGATTTTGAAGTCATTTTAGGTATGGATTGGTTAGCATCACATCATGCTAAGGTAGACTATTTTGAGAAGAGTGTTACTTTCCAAATTCCTCACCAACCAAAATTTAGTTTTGAAGGAACTGGCATCATATCTCTGATGTGTATTATTTCTACAATGCAAGCCTATGGTTTTCTTAAGAAGGGATGTCAAGGATTTCTTGCAACTGTTACTAGTTTGGAGATGATAGAGCCTAGATTAGAAGATATTCCTATTGCTAAAAAATTTATGGATGTTTTTTCTGATAATTTACCCGGTCTACCTCCCAATAGAGATATAGTTTATACCATTGACCTTATTCCTGGAACTATACCAATCTCAAAACCACCATATCGTATGGCACCTTTAGAATTATGAGAGTTAAAAGTTCAATTAGAAGACCTTTTAGACAAGGGTTTAGACCAAGTATATCTCCTTGGGGTGCTCCAGTATTATTTGTTAAAAAGAAGGATGTGACGATGAGGTTATATATAGATTATCGTGAATTGAACAAGGTTACTATTTAGAATAAATACCCCCTACCTCGTATAGATGATTTGTTTGACCAACTACAAGGTGCGCAAGTATTTTCTAAGATTGACCGTAGGTCAGGCTATCATCAATTGAAGATTAAGGACGATGATATTTCAAAATCAGCTTTTCGTACTAGATATGGTCACTATAAATTTCTTGTAATGCCATTTGGACTAACTAATGCACCAGCTGCTTTTATGGATATGATAAATAGAGTCTTTAGGAAATATTTGGATCAATGTGTTGTTGTTTTTATCGATTACGTTCTCATTTATTCCAAGAGTACTGAAGAACACGAGAAGCATTTCGGGACAATATTACAAATCCTTAGGAAAGAGAAACTATATGCAAAATTAAAGAAGTGTGAGTTTTGGCTACCTAGTGTTTCTTTTCTAGGACATGTCATATCCAAAGAGGGAGTGTCAGTTGATCCTCAAAAGATTGAGGCTATACTAGATTGGCCAAGACGAACTAATGTGAGTGAGATTCGTAGTTTCCTTGGGTTAGCAGGTTATTATCAAAGATTTGTTGAAGGATTTTCTAGTATCGCCAAACCTCTATCTAGATTAACACAAAATAATGTGAAATATGAATGGTTTGAGGAAGCCGAGAAAAGTGTTCAAGAACTTAAGAATCGATTAGTGACTGCCCCAATTTTGACTATTCCTTCAGGTACGAAAGGATTGGTGATTTATAGTGATGCTTCTAAAAATGGTTTAGGATGTGTGTTAATGCAAAATGGAAAAGTAGTAGCTTATGCCTCAAGACAGTTAAAACCATATGAGCAGAATTATCCAATCCATGATCTAGAATTAGCAGCTGTAATTTTTGCTCTTAAGATTTGGAGACACTATTTATATGGTGAGACTTGTGAGATTTATACCGATCATAAGAGTTTGAAATATGTATTTACTCAGAAACAATTGAACATGATACAAAGGAGGTGGTTAGAATTGATGAAGGATTATGATTTAAATATTCATTATCACCCAGGGAAACCTAGTGTAGTAGCTGACGCTTTAAGTAGGAAATCTACACCCAATTTAGAATGTCTTGTTACAAACCAGGAGGCTCTATTAAAGGATTTAAGAAATATGGAAATAGATGTTCGTATTTATAATAAAGGTGGAATAATTTCAAACTTACAAGTATAACCCCTATTGATGGAAAGGATCAAAATTGCACAAGTAAATGACCCACAATTGAAGAAGATTAGAGAAGAGGTTATTGAAGGGAGGAGAATGGAATTTGCGATACGGGGTGATATATTGAGGTTTGGAAATAAAGTGTGTGTTCCATATGATGTCCAACTAAAGATGCAAATTTTAGAGGAAAGTCATTACTCAAGATTTACGTTTCATCCCGGAAGTACCAAGATGTATAGAGATCTTCGAGAAGTGTTTTGGTGGAATAACATGAAATGGAGATAGCGAAACTTGTATCTCAGTGTTTGGTTTGTCAACAAGTAAAAGCTGAGCATCAGAGACCATCAGGATTGCTACAACCACTGCCTATCCCTGCGTGGAAATGGGAACATATCATTATGGATTTTGTGACAGGTTTACCAAGGAGTTCAAGTGGTAATGATTCTATTTGGGTAATTATTGATAGGCTAACTAAATCTTCTCATTTTCTTGCCATTAAGATTACCCATTCTTTAGAAAATTTAACTAAGTTGTATGTGAAGGAAATTATTAGGCTTCATATAACCCCAATTCAATTGTTTCTGACCGTGACCCTAGATCTGTGTCTCACTTCTGGAAAAGCCTACAAGAAACCATGGGAACAAAATTGAATTTTAGCACTGCTTTTCATCCTCAAATGGATGGACAATTAGAGAGAACTATTCAAACCTTAGAGGATATGCTTAAGGCGTGTGCACTTGATTTAAAAGGGAATTGGGATGTTCATTCACCGTTAGTGGAATTCGCGTATAATAATAGCTATCAAGCAAGTATTCAAATGGCTCCGTATGAGGCACTCTATGTAAGAAGGTGTCGTTCCCCTACATGTTGGGTAGAAGTTGGGGAAAGAAAATTATTGGGACCAGAATTGATTCAGATCACAACAGAGAAGGTGAAATTGATCCTCAAAGTCATCAAAAGAGTTATGTTGACAATCGACACCGACAGTTAGAATTCCAAAGAGGAGATTATGTGTTCTTGCGAGTATCGCCTTCAAAGGGAGTAATACGATTTGGGAAGAAATGGAAGTTGAGCCCAAGATACATAGGACCTTTTGAAATCCTTGAAAGGATAGGAGCGGTTGCGTATAAAATAGCCTTACCACCTGAACTCTCTAGTGTACATAATGTGTTTCATGTATCAATGATAAAGAAATATGTCCCAGATCCAAAACATATCTTAAGTCATGAGCCTCTTCAAGTTAGAGAAGATTTGTCGTACATTGAGCATCCAGTGGAAATCTTGGACCATAAAGATCAAATATTACGAACCAAGGTTATTCCACTAGTCAAAGTATTATGGCGGAATCATTTTGTTGAAGAAGCAACATGGGAGAGAGAAGATGAAATAAAGGAGAGATATCCATACCTTTTTAGAAATTAATGTAAGTAAAGTTTAGGAACCAAACTTTTTATAAGGAGGGTAGGATGTAATGACCCCACTTTTATATATATAGTTTGTTTTTACACTCTTGTGTTACTTATTATCTTATAAATTTTATATTATTATATATGTGGTATTATTGTCTATCAATATAACAAACCCCATTTTTAATTAAGAAGAATCAACCGTAAATTGGATCAAATCGAAGTCTTATGACATATCTTAAGGTAAATAATAAGTTTTGGGGTAGAAAATATAATTTTATGAAACTTTAAGGACTAAAATAAAAATATAAAATGGGCCATTTTGTAAATAAAATATTTTCAAGAAGCTCTAAGAAATATTCAAAATATATAGTGTGAAATTACCAAAACACCCTTCATGTGTGAAATGACCCTTATACCCTTATCACCTTTCCACCACGAGCTGGTCACTTCCACCTTACACATGTCATCTTTAGAGAGAAAGCTAAAACACTTGTCATCATTTGGAGATATTAACACTGCAAGATCATTCCGGATCATGACACCTCGATGTTGAATCACCATTCCAAAAAGCCTAGTCATTACACACATGTCAACACCGTAATACTTTTGGAAACCTATAAATAGGGCCTTAGGGTTCATTTTAAACTCACACCAATTCCTTGAGAATTTTAGTAAGAAAGAGTGATAGAAAGCTTGGGAAATATCTTAAGAAGGAGTTCTATAATTTCGAAGAAAGAATTCATTTCGTAGGTATGATTTTATTTAAATGTTATAATGTATTTTTATATTTTTAATTTTGTGTTTTATAGCTTTACTTAGTAGTCATGCTGGTAAAATACACTAAGGACTTCACTAATCAAAACTTAAAGTTTATAAGAAATCCAATTTGATTTTATTTTCATGTAAACTTGTTTGAAATTATATATACACTTTTAAAAAAATGATTTTTTAAAAGTAATTGCACATTATTATGGAATCCCATTTAAGTAATTCCAAAGTCAGGCCCGGTGAAATTCTGTCTAGATGAGATGGTATTTAAGTGGTGACCTTGTGACCCTCCATATCTACTGGGAATGAATTCGGAAATTTTCTGTCTAGAGGAGATGATATTTAAGCGGTGCCCCTGTGACCCTCCATCTCTACTGGGAACCGACTGATTAGGAAGAACTATGAATTGAATCCTTTAATTACGATCAATGAGTTTTAAAAGTTAAGAAAATGGTTTTTAGTAATGCTTTGAAACAAGTTATTATTAAAATACAATATGTAGATTGGACCTTGTTTAGAACGTATACTTAAACCTTTATCGTATTTGTTAGATTAATGTGCGATCGAAGACTCATTATCTATAAATTCAACCTCTATTTTAGGTGAGTACTCTATGCAAATTCTTGTGCGTTTTGATTATATTATATTATGCAAACTATGTATATTTTATGAAATTCTTTTATTCTCAAAATGCATCTGATAGCGATGATTCCGTAATTTGTTATATGTTTATATCTCTCCATATAAACATCTGATTTGAATTCTGAAATTATTGATTCGGCCTATGGAAACTCTCTTACTATATTGGCCTTAACTACCGGGTGGAAATATTTGGGTGGTACCTTCCCAGCTGGTTTATCGCTGGTGTGCCCTAAACAAGGTGTTGTTCCAGAAATCATGATTATCTGTCTGTGATGTTACCTGGTGGAAACATTTGGTAACACTATCTGTCTGGGTATTAGAGCGTACATGGACACTAAAACTGAATAATTGACACATGCTCAATTGTTTTATCTTCTCTGTTCTAAACTAATTATTCTGAATATATATATTGTCATTTACTTTATATATATTACTTGAAATTCCTATCTCTATGTATATACCTTCTGTTCTAAATTGAATAGGTATTAATTTTCTGAAAAACCCTGGAATGTTTAGAGATTGAATCTCATTCGGCATTTAGCTGACGTTGTATAAATAACCATTTTCAGGAAATAATTAAGCTCGTGGATGGAACGAAAAAAAGGACTATGTTGAAGATTTAGCCTTTAAAGGTCTTTTTGTTACCTTAAGTAGAAGTTTGTTTAATTATATAGAGCATTTTTAGCTCTTTGTGTCAAGTTGTAACTCGTTGATATTTTAATACAAATGAAGTTCCCTTTAGAAATCTCTGATGATGTAATTCCTTCACTTTCAGAATTTTACGATTCATAACCATGTGATTATACTTCCGCTACATATATTTTAAAAGAAATTTTTTAAGGCCAGAGTATCGTATGCCTTGGTGGCATGTCAAGACACTCGTTCCATACTATTTTTGGGTTGGGGTCGTGACATTCACACATGGGACAGAACATTGAAAAGGGGATTCAGAGCCCTTAGAATTTTCACTAAGTTTTCACTCTGACGATGGGAGCACTTAATGGCCTCTAGATTGATACTCGGAGTATGACCTAGGGTTTGTAGTGAATGGGGAGGGGATAGGTACCTAAGCATATACTTAGGATGGTCCTAGAATGTGGTGTCTACAGAGCCCCTCGGAGGATGAGCTTGGAATAACTGAAAGTCGTTGAATAGACAGCACATGATATTTGGGAAATAGGACGATTATGATGACCTAAAAGGATGAGGATGACCGATTCAGTGGGTCGAGATCGATTCTGAGGACCTAAGGTAATATTTGAGATGGTCAATTCTGAGGACCTAAGGTGAGAGTGACCAATTCTGAGGGTCGATGTCGATTCTAAGGACCTTGAGCTGGAGAGACCAATTATGTGGGTCGAGGTCAATTCTGAGGACGTAAGGTGGGAGCAACCAATTCTGAGGACATAAAGTGGGAGCGATCAATTCTGAGGGTCGAGGTCAATTCTGAAGACCTTTAGTGGGGAAAGACCAATTCTGAGGATCGAGTTCAACTTTAAGGACATTAATTAGGAGCGACCAATTCTGAGGGTCGAGATCGATTATAAGGACCTTAAGTTGGAACGACTAATTCTGAGGGTAAAGGTCAATTCTGAGAACCTTAAGTAGGAGCGACCAGTTCTGAGGATCGAGGTAAATTATTAATACCTTAAGTATCAATTTTGAGGGTCGAGACCAATTCTGAGGGCCTTAAGTAGAGGCGTCCAATTCTGATGGTCGAGGTCAATTCTGAGGACCTTTAGTTAGGGCAACAAATTCTGAGGGTCGAGGTTAATTCTGAGAAACTTAAGTGGGGAGCAACCAAATGTGAGGGTCGAGGTCAATTCTGAGTACCTTAAGTTGGAGCGACCAATTCTAAGGGTCGAGGTCAGTTATGAGGACCTTAAGTGAGGAATGACTAATTCTGAGGGTCGAGGTTAATTCTGAGGACCATAAGTGGGGAGCGACCAATTCTACGGGTTGAGGTCAATAATGAGGACCTTAAGTGGGGAGCGACCAATTAAAAGGGTCGAGGTCAATTCTAAAGACCTTAAGTGAGGAATGACCAATTATGAAGGTCATGGTCAATTCTGAGGACCTTAAGTTAGAGCGACCAATTGTGAGGGTCGAGGTCAATTTTAAGGACCTTAAGTTGGAGCGACCGATTCTGAGGGTCGAGGTCAATTCTAAGGACCTTAATTAAGAGCGACCAATTATGAGGGTCGAGGTCAGTTATGAGGACCTTAAGTAGGGGTGACCAACTCTAAAGGTCGAGCTTAATTTTGAGGACATTAAGTAGGGGCGACCAATTCTGAGGGTCGAGGTCAATTCAGAGGACATTAAGTTAAGCGATAAATTCTAAGGGTCGAGGTTAATTTAGAGGACCTTAAATTAGAGCGTCCAATTCTGATGGTCGAGGTCATTTCTGAGGACCTTAAGTGGGAGCGACCAATTCTGAGGGTCGAGGTCAATTCTGAAGACCTTAAGTGAGAGTGACCAATTCGGAGGGTCGAGGTCAATTCTCAAAACCTTAAGTTTGAGCGACCAATTCTGAGGGTTGAGGTCAATTCTGAGGAACTTAAGTGTGGAGCGATAAATTCTGAGGATCAAGGTCAATTTTGAGGACCTTAAGTGGGGGCGTGGAGAATATTTATCCTAGGGAATTTTATATTTTCCTTTTTTGAAACTCTACTGGGGAAGAGACATCTGTCTTGGAATTTTATCTTTTTTGAGAAGAGATGGAATCTTAGTCTGGAAATTCTACTTGGGGAAATAGTTAATAATGTGAGGTTTTTGGATTTTACTAGGAAATGTGTTGATGGGGAGAGATGTCTGGTTAGGGCATCTATCTCTGCTTGGGGGGAATTAGAATTTAGTTTCAGAATTCTTACTGGGAAAACGCATAGGATATTATGTAGCTCTATTGGAAAAGAATTCAATTATTGCTGAGGATGAGGTTTTGGGGATGTGGGTGCACTGAGCTAGATAAAGTGTGGTGTTAATTTGGCTTGGGATTTAGGAGCTCAGAAAATGGTTATCTTGGTGAAGAAATGTTCTAGTATTAATTTGGCAATTTTAGGAATTTTCTAAGAATTTTTTAGGATTTTTTGTATAAAATTTTTGGGGGTGTTGCCGATCGAAGGGTGGCAGGGATTGCCAATCGGAAATGGCGTGGTCTTCTGGGTTGCCTTGGGAAAGGAAAGGGACAGTGACGATCGGTGGGTGTCAGGCAGTTACCGATTGGTATGCCCCTTAGCCTCCTATAAAAGGGGCAAATTCTCTTCATTGTTCACAGCTTCTAGACTTCCAATCTTTTGCATCGCCCTTATGAAATCTGCTCCTACGATCTTTCCTCATTCAAGACTAGAAAATGGAAGATTTCCCAAGTAACGCGACCCACATGGAGTTATTTGATGTTGACTATTGGGTGAACCAGGATTGGCCAGCTAGGGTGACCTTGGCTTTAGGCAATCAGAACACTTTTGACTTGTTCGAGCCTTTTACTGATGATCGGAATCTTCTGCATGAGCCTTCACACCACCGGTCATCTAGGGTGATGAACCCTAATGGCTATGTAAGTACCGCATGACTTTTTGACATTATTTTTCTTAATTGCATTTTCTTATTTCTTTGAATTTTGACAAAAGGTTTCTTTCGATTTTGGCAAACTGACATAGCTTCTATGAGCTTCTGCTCTCGGGGGATGACGGTATTTAGGGATATGTGGGAGAACCTTCCTGTAGTGGTGCGCTGGGTAGGTTCTTTCAAGAGTTTTGGTTATTTAGCATTTACTTTGGATGAGACGCCACACTCTACGTCCATTCTGTGTGCACTAGGGGAGAGGTGATGGGGCACTACCCACACATACACTTGGAATTGGACGAGATGATGGTGACCCCAATTAATGAATAATAGCTGTTGGGAATAGACTACGAGGGTACGCAGATAGAGGTGGACCAGTCTCTCAAGGTGACGCATGTGGTTGTGGATACGACTCTGGGTAATGTGGGGTGGATAGTCTTGGGGGACTCGATCCGTATTTCTCTTCTCCGAGAGATTTTGGTGAGTTGGCAGATCAACGAGATTGATGGGCTTCAAGTGTGACAGATGGCTCATTTATTTATTCCTTTGCTGTCAGACAGTTTTTTGGTGGCGTCAAGCAGCGACATCCTCCACTTGTGGTTTTTACCTTTTTAAAGGGTATTTTTGAATATCCCTCTCTATTACTAGGGGAGCCTGACTTGGGTGACCCTTTAATCTCCTTTGGATTCTTTCAGCCGGTGCCACAGGCATACTTTTACTGGAACCACGTATCTTATGGAGGTAATTTTCTCTTTGCATTTTTCCTTTCTACATTTTCTTGTATTTCCTTTTTAACTTTTTCTTAATGACTCATGCCCTATTGCAGACGTGGTTCTACGAGGTGATCGGGTTCAATGCATGTTTTATGAGTCAGTGGGGAACTTCTATCCGATGTATCGGTGGAGGAAGTCCAACCGAAAGTCGAACTAGTCTCTCTTCTTGTAGGCAGTACGTCAGGTCTTGAATCTCCTGAGGTGTGAATAGGTTATTTCTTCTATTCTCGTTTGATCCTTTTCATTTCCATTTTATTTGTTTGTGTGAGTATTGACTTTATTTGGAAAAATGCAGGTAACTTTTTATCCTTGGGTGATGGCCATCCAGCACACAGGGGTGACCACAATGAATGCGCAGATACGCCGGTTGTTGGCGCACGAGTTGGGTTGTTCTTGGTATCTGAGAGAAAGAGTAGTCCAGCGGATAATGGATGAGGTGGCGGTCCCACCGACGATGCCCCTGAGATATATGAGGTAGTTGAGAGAGATTTCGGAGGAGGCAAGGGCAGTGGCGATGATTGGCGAGCCCTACTCATCCTATACTAACACGGTGGTGACTTACGATTATATTGACTTCGTGATGAGCTAGTTGATGCCGTTATGTACTTATGATGTAGAGAATATGTTTCTGCATCCTACGACTTCAGGTTGGGGTATAAGTCTATCAATGGGTTCTGCCCACAGCATTAATGGTGCGTCATCATCACTGGCGACAAGGATGACAAAGGTTCCATTTCTCCATCTTGCTCCTCCTTCCTATAATATTCGACTAACTGGAGGGAGATCGTTGATTATTCATCATCGCTCTAATGCGATGGACCCGATGGTGTTGGGGCTAACAGAGGACATCCCTCAGTCAGAGGTATATCTTTTCATTTCTTTATCCTTTGTCTTTTTTATTTCTCTTGTGCTTTAAACTGACTGATTTGACTTTTTATTTTTCTTGTAACTTCTCCGGGTGTCGATTACTTGGCTAAGGGACATCCAAGACTGGGTGGCTTCTGAGACGGCTCATATTCAGGATTCGATTCGAGTTCCTTCTTATCTAGTGACATTTGCTTCTTTTGAGGAGGGATCTAGATCAGGTAGTTGAGGCTCCTCAGCTCGTCGTCGGGGGAAGTGTGCGTGTCGCAGGGATGGGGGATCCTGGGGGAGGGAGAGAGAGAGAGATAAAGTTTGGGGTTTCGGGCTAAGTCCCGTTATTTTACTTCTTTTTTCTACAAAAATGGAATGATGGAAATATATATATGAAATGAATCGTATTTTTATTCGATGTTCTTTTCTTTAATTGACTTAATCTGCATGCACTTATAACTTTGTTGCTGAGACGGTAAAAAGGGTTAGAATTACTTAAGAGAAAATTTATTTTGAGACAGGATGAGTAAAAATACAGGAAGAAAAATCCTGAATTCTTTAAAATAAAGATTATTTTTTATTTTTTTATTTGACAAGAAAAGAAAAATGGAATTTTCTAAAAGTAGGGGGCGATCATCTTGCCCCTTGTCTTGCCTATCCGTAGGTTAGTCTAGTCAAATCACCCTAAGGCTTTGATTTGACTTTCTTCGGCTACTAGTACCTAATGGGGTAGTCTTTGATTCAAATTTAGCAGACTTTTTGTTCTTAGCCAAAATTTCCAAGTATAAAAGGTGGTAATGTGGTGAGGTTTCTTCACCCATTCATATTTTCTCTCGCTTATTTCTTTCCTTTTATCTTATTATTTCTATAATGGCCCTTCTCATGAGTGAGGAATTTGACTCTTATCTCAAGAATTTAGAGTCTATGTGTCGTACAATGTACTATAAGGCGATTTTAACCTGCGTCGAGTCTCTTTGTGGTGCAACCGACCCATCGAATGGAACATGCTGACGGTGGCAGCACAATTTTGGTACCCCGAGGATCATGTTTTTTTCTTTGGCTTGGATGAGGTCTACCCAACCTATGAGGAGTTTTTTGCTAAATTGGGGGTAAATCCCAATGTGGCGGCGGCCATGCCTAAATTCTCTCGAGCACTATTAGCGGAATTTCTCCTTCGGTGGCTTGGCCATTGGTCACTGGGAGAATTATGTCCCTCCCAGTTGTACTATATTCCGTATTTTTACGGGATGTCAAAGATATGGGCTTGGGCGTAACTTAGAAGCTATTTCAGGTGAACGGGGACCTAATGGTGGACCTTCAACTTGCTACTATTACTGCATGGATATCATATCATCGCAATCCTGCGACTGTGATACTAGAAGAGACCCTGAATGGTCTAGATACTTGGCGGGAAGGTCGTTTTGATTTTTTTAGAGGTAGGCCGGTTATGCTATTCATGTGTCTGTCTAAGAAATTTTACTTGCTTTCCTTCCTGAATATCCTTTAACAGTTGTGCCGAATTTCTTTACTCATTATTTCATCAGTTTTGGCCCAAACATAGAGAATTGGGTAAACTAGTTTGTGGAGCACGGGGTTCGATGTCTGCGATGGTAAGTGCCCTAGTGGGGGGAGTTGCACCCCATTCGGGAATTGGTGGAATATCGATATGTTCGATTAGTTGGCCTTTGGCATACCTTATTTAATTTTTCCTAGAGGCTCATGCGCCAAGTCGAATGAGAGAAAATTGTGCCTTCATGTACTCTAGATTTCTTTCCTATAGAGAATTTAACTGAAGGCTTGTGCATACGATTGGGCTCTTTGTAGGAGAATCTTCATTCGTAAACCCATCCTTCCCAATCTGTTGGCAGGTTTTGGCATATTTCTGAAGACTATATGAAGTGGCTATGGAAGAGGGTAGTGGCTAAGATCTTGGTAGAGGAGACTGGGAAGATATGGTTTGCCATATTTGACACTATGGAGGGGGCGTAATGGTTTTCTCTGTGTTGATCTGGGATTACCGTTCCATGGAACGCCTTCGGCATACCATTCAGGCAAGGAAAGTTTAGGGTCCTCAAGGGGAAGATAATGATGGGGCTGGGTCTTTCGGCAGCTCTAGATAGGGACTTTTATGAAGCTGGCGATTATTTGTGAAGTTTTTGTGATGGTTATGTGTTTGGTTATTTTTGGTTTTTTGGAAATAACTTGGGAAGGTTTAGGTTAGTTTGTTTTTAAGAGTAGTTTGGTTTGATTTGTTATAGGATAGTAAGCTTGTCGGGGGTAGTTGTTTGACTCCCTACGCTGATATTTTGTGTAATTGTACCGAATTTTCTCATAATGAAATAAAAAAGGATTTTAATTATATTGTTGTGACTCCAGATGATTTTTACATTTGAATTTTCTATACCTATCACTAAGGCATACATAATCCTTTTGTCCATGTAAATGATAAAATAAACCACCTTTCACAGAGGTAAAAAAAGAATATCATTGTATGAAAAAGAAGGAGATCGTACCCATGGAAAGCATATGAGCTTCCTACGTACCTTTGGGGATTTTAAAAAAATTAGTTTTATTTTTTAAATCAAAAAGGTTTTTTAGAGGATCAGGCCCCATGTAGTTCCGCGTAGAGGAAAATGAAGAATTTTTTTAGAATAGAAGGGGGATGAGAGGAGTCATAGCACGCCGAGATTTCAGACTATGGGTAAAATTTCTTAAGATATTCCAGGTTGACTGGACGCACCATCTCTTCTCCGTCAATGTTAATGAGCATAGAGGCACCACGAGACAGCATCTTCTTCACGATGTAAGGGCCACTTTAATTTGGCTTGAATATCCCCTGGGGTCTCAGACGGGTTCTATGATTTCTTTGAGGGTTAAGTCCCCTTCTTGGACACCATGGTCCTTGACTCTCCTGTTAAATGATCGCATTATTTGATGATGGTACCCCTGTATATAATATAGAGACTTTATCCTCTTTTCGTTTAAGAGCATTAACTTGTCAAAACGGCTCTAATGCCAGTCTTCCTCATTGAGTTTGCTTTCAAACATGACACGCAATGAAGGTATTTACAGTTCAACACGTAGGACTACTTCCATGTCATATACTAGAGAGTAAAGAGCAGCCCCAGTAGATGCCCGAACTAAAGTACAATAGCCCCAGAGGGCGTAAGGCATCCGATCGGCCAATTCCCAATAATTATCGGTCATCTTATTGATGATTTCTTTGAGGTTCTTAATGGTGGCTCCAACTGCACCATTGGTTTGTGGTAGGTAGAAAGAATATTTTTGTCTTTGAATTCTGTACTGGTCGACCAATTCTATGACTTTTGCCTCAAAATGTAAACCGTTATCTGACATTAGCTCATGCAAAATCCCGTATTGATAGATTATGTTCATTGGGATGAACTTGGCTATCTTTTTTGCATTCAGCACTATGTATGACTCGGTTTTAACCTATTTAGTGAAGTAATCAATTATAACCAAGATGAACTCGTGCCCATTAGAGGCTTTGGGTTTGACTTTCCCTATGATATTAATGCACCATGTGGAAAACAATCAGGGAGAAGTAAGGTTGTATAATTCCCGCTGAGGCAAGTGATGGAGATTAGAAAACTGTTGGAATTTAATGAATCTATGGACATAGGCAATGCAATATTGAACCATGGTTGTCTAAAAGTAATCTTATTGAATAATATTCTTGGCGAGCATATGGTCGTTCATATGGGATCCACATTCCCCACTATGGATCTTTTGCATCATCTCTTCAATGTCATCCCCTGCGATGTAGTGTAAATGGGTTACATCAAAGTTTTTCTTGAGCAGTGCTTAATCATAGGCAATGTACTAGGCAGCCAGTTTACGAAGGGTTGATTGATATTTCTTATTGGCATCATGGGGTACCTACCATGCTTGAGGAGGATCCAAATATAGTAGTACCCGTATTCGGTAATGTCGGATTCCTCTTTTGTGATGAGCTCAATTTGGTAGAAGTCGGTCAGTTTAGCTTGCCTTTTTATTATGCAAGGGGCCTTCATTACTCCCTCAAGCATGTTGACCATGGAGGCTAAGGTAGCAAAGTCATCGACCAAGTTATTCCTTGCTCGGGGCAAGTAATGGAAGGTGATATCTCAGAATTAAGAAGACATATTTTCTCAATGGGTGTGGAAGGGTAAAAGTTTTTCATTTTTGACTTTTCATCTTTTAAGGACCTGGCCGGTGATGAGGGTAGATTCCCTGTGGACATCTAGGCACTGGATACCTTTCTTGAGAGTGACGTTGAGGCCTATGGTGCATGCCTTTAGTCATGTTATTGGTTTCGAGAAAATCTAGCTTGATGGCAATGGGAGGGTGGAGTCATCAGGGGGGGTCAGGAGTATCCCAATGTCGTAACCTTTTTTTTCGGCAACGCCGTCAAAGAAAATTTTCCACTAGAGGTCTTCCTGCGAGTTGTAAAGGATATCTTCATCCGAGAATTTGGAGATCCAAACGTCAGCTTCTTCCATGGGGTAGTCAACAAAGCAGTCAGAGATGGCTTTCCCTTTCATGGATTTTTGCATGACATACTCAATATCGAACTCGGCTAGCAGCATTAACCATCGAGCCATTCGGATAGACAAGGTAGGTTTCTTAAGCAAGTATTTGATAGGATCCATTTGGGACACAAGTCTGATGGAAAAAGCGAGCATGTAGTTCCATAATTTTTTAGTGACCCAAACAAGGGCAACACATGCTTTCTCCTAAGCAATGTAGTTGACTTCGTACCCGACTAATTTAAGATTGGCATAGTGGATCCCTTTATTTATGAGATACTTTAAGGCATTGGGATGGCAAATCCCCAGTTACGTTATTTGTTATGATCAAGTATAGGAGTAGAGGGAGAACAGGTTGCGGTGGCATGACTACCGGAGGTTAGGTTAGATACTGTTTGATTCGATCAAAGTCTTCCTGACAAACTACCTTCAAAACTTTTGTAGAATCTTTTTAGAGGAGTTTGAATATGGATTCAAAAATATATGTCAACTGGCTAATGAACCAAATGATATACTGTAATTTTCTTAAAAATCCCCACACTTCTTTATTTGTTCGGGGTGGTGGAATTTCGAGTATGGCTTTTAGCTTGGAAAGATCTACTTCAATCCCCTTCTCGCTAACCACGAACCCTAAAAGATTTCCTTTGATAATGCCAAAAACATAATTATGTGGGTTAATTCGCATCTGGTACGCTGTAGCCGTTTAAAGAACTTCTGGAGATCAGGAACATGACCTTTTGGAGTCTTAAACTTGATAATCATATCATCCACATAGACCTCGGCTTCTTTGAGTATCAGATCATGCAGGATGATTTTGGCAGCCCTTTGGTAGGTATTGCCTGCATTTTTAAGACCGAATGGCATAACTGTGTACCAAAAGGTTTCCCAAGGGGTGATGATTGCAGTTTTTTCTTGAAGATCACGGTGCATTTTGGCTTGATTGTATCCAGAAAAACCATCAACGAACGATTTGAGAGTGCTACTGGTTGTGTTTTCCACGATCATGTTGATATTGGGAAGTGGGTAATCATCTTTTGGAGAGGCTTTGTTCAAATCTCGGTGATCAATGTACATGCGAACCTTTCCTCCTGATTTAGGCACCGGTATAATGTTGGCTATCCATGTGGGATATTCAATCACCCAGATGAAGCCTACGTTCAACTGTTTGACCACCTCCTCTTTAACCTTGAGCGACCATTCGGTGCAAAACTTTCGTAGTTTTTATTTGATCGGTTTACATTCCGGGAGAGTTGGAGTCTTGTGTTAAGCTATTTAGAGATTGATGTCGGGCATGTCATCTTAGGACCATGCAAAAATATCCATAAATTCTTACAGCAGTTATTCGAGTTGTACGCGATCATGCTCGTTAAGGGTGGAACATATCCTAATCTCGCACGGTTAGGTACTAGAACCGAGATTGAGAACAACAGTTTCGTGGTTATGTTATTTATTATTAACCTTATTATGATCAATTAAGAATTGTCCATTTGCAAAATCATCATCATTGGGAGTTTGATTAGAATTTAGTCAATTAATATAAGGCACAACAAGATACTCAAAATCTTCATTTATTTCATTCTCGAGAAAAACCCCATTTCCACCCACTGAAATGCAACCTAACCTCTATTACATTGTTATCAAAAAAAGGGAGGAGCAATAAAAGATGAAGAAATAAAATAAACATTTAGGTTAGGTTGCATTTCAGTGGGTGGAAATGGTATAGCATTCCAGTTGAAGAGGGGTTATTAGCAGCACTAATTAGAACGGAAGGATCCAACGATGTAGCGCCTGAGTGGATCATGCAGAATATCAGCCCTAGTGTCTATAAATCAAACGAGTCCTCGAAGTCACTTCCTTCGAAAACCTCAGTAACGGCTATAGTTTTTTCAACGAGTGGTTTCACAAGATGCTGGGAACTTTCGAACCATGAACAACTATCTTAAGAGAATATCTCTAACCCTAGAAGCATCTTCTTTCACATATGATCATACCATGGTTCCTGAAATCCACAAAAGGATAAATATTCACCCCCTTTAACTAATCTTTCATTCAAGTAATCCCCTGAAACAGTCTTTGTACTTTCTAACCTTCACTTCAATTAGGGTTGGAGGAGCATTCTGAGTTCTTTTAATAATGGTTGATAACCCTGTTCATATGGAGGAAAGGTCTTTTTCACCACCATGGGTTCCAGTATCCCCTATTATCATCGTCCTAGCCCCAGTCCGATCATAAAGGACATATTCTTGAACATTTGTATCACGTTGACATTGTCGTGAGGGTTATGCTCTGGACATACTTTTTCTTTGAAATCATCCCCTACTGGGAGTGAAAGTGGTTCAGCTCGAAATCCATATAGAAGCATGTCATTTGCCCATTATTGTATCTCTAGTACCGAAATACTGGTGCTCGTATTCTCAGTATTATCATCGTCGACCAAGATGGTGATGACCTGCCCTTTACCAAAGAACTTCAATTTCTGATGGAGAGAGGAAGATACCCCCTTGATGTTATGAAGCCACAATCAACCAAGCAATAGGTTGAAAAAATCCAATATGTCGTTAAGTTGGAACTCAGTAACAAGATTTATAGGGCCGGTCCTTATTTTAAGCTTTATGGTCCCCATCACCTCTCGACGAGTATTATCATAAGCATGCACTGTGGTGGATGTTGGATAAAGGTCGTGTTCTTTCAAACTTATTAGTCGGCACGACTTTTTTGTGCCCAAGAGGTAGCAGGCTGTGAGATGTTGTAGATGGTCGAGACTGTAGCAGGCTTTTCATATTTTCTCAGAATGAACTGTCTGAATACTTTCTTTGGCTCAACTTCTATCTTGGTAAGACTTTCTTCAATATCCACTCTTGCTTCCTGGAAGGCTAAAAAATGGGGGTAAAATTATCCTCCCATCGTTTCTCAAACATGGAGTAAGAAGTTTTTCTTCACAATACTAACTTTCTCCTTTACGGAAGGTCAGTTAGTCATAATGGCCTCTTTCTCCCTTCACCTTACTATGAAGTTGTTGACAGTTTCTATGGGATTCTGCTTGAGAAGTTCTAAATCACGGTGTGTAACCTCCAACTCATCATTGTATTTTAACTGCGGCACGAATTCACGTGCAATATCCTCCCAATTGTGACTTTTGGATTCCTCGAAGGATAAGAACCAACGAAGAGCATTATCTTTCAGAGTCTGCTAGAACATCCGACCATTATTTCCTTGGAGGCACCTAAGAGAGTTATGGCTCAATGGTATCTTTGAAGATGAATAGTAAGGAGCCCTCTACCCCTGAACTTCTCAATGTTGGGTATCTTGAATTTTTTCGGTAACCTTTCTGTAGGATAGGGAGATAAATGTGTGTAATCCATGTAGTTCTTAAAGATTAGAACTTGGTCAAACTTCTTGGTTAACAACTTAAGGTCCTCCTTGAGCTTGTTCAACTCTTCATCCTTTGAATCGATAAGTTCTAGCAGGTTAGCCCCTGCATAGACAAGATTCGGCATAGGGAGCTGAGCTGACGGTAGCCCATTAGTGGGAGGGGCACATGTAGGGTTCGGATAATTTTCTGGGACCCAAATAGGCTCAGGTGCAGGCAGACCCATAGCACGAGTTAAGGGGACCTCGGGCTCTTCGAGAATAGGAACCTAATTTTATTTTGAGGCGGCGGTTCGATGAAAGACCTAAGACAATAGGGAGCAAGGCCAAGGGTCGAGTATGCAATCGACCTAAAAGGGAAAATTGATTCGAATTTATTTTTGAAAGAGAAAAGGAAGAATCTTTTATTGGAAGGAGGAGAAATGAGAAAAGAGTCTCAACATGATTATTATTATTATTATTATTATTATTATTATTATGTTTTTACTTGTACTAGGTTTACCAAAATGAAAAAAAAAATGTCGGATGGGACCCTAGCCTAGGAAAATTGGGTTTAAAAAATATATAAAATATGGTTTGACTTGTTGCCAGGCTCATGGACAGGGTACCATTTTAGAAAAATAAGAAATTGAGCAAAACTTTGGGAGGCATGCTGACCCGGCATTTCGACAGAGTTTCGTGTAGTAACTGGCAAACTAAATAGGAGTGCCCTAGGTTTTATGCCTATATGAGGGTATGCAGTTGTTGGGTTAGTGGAAAGGTCCCCCCCCCCCCCCCCATTGGCATGACTTCCACGATATACGTCTTGCCTTTGAGAGAAATAGGTATGCATGGACAAGCCATTATATTATACATGAGTGTAGACAAATTGCCTCACTATATACCTCATGGAGACAGTGGGTGTGAGAACAAATTTGATATACTCGACATAAGTGAACGAGTTCCCTATTATATACCTCATGTCATGACTTCGATCAAGCAGTACGATGCGAGGGGAGTGTTCGATATAGATCGAAGGTACTTAGCCAATGAAAGGTGATAGTCATATTTCTTAGGCTAACTGCAACCTACCGGATCAGCGCCCATCATAAAATGACCCCCCAGTACAGGACAAAATTTGGTCAATAGCTATGTTCTTGGTGATGTAGTGTGGAAAATGCATGATTCTTGATTAGTATATTATGGCAAGAGTATTTTATTTGGCATGACGAGAACTATACTAATAAGGAAGAATGTACAAGTATCATCAAAAGTAAATCTAGCATGGAGCATGAAGATCATAATAAGCATGGATATGTGAGTGAGTGAGTGAGTGATGTGTGAGTATCTATAAGTGAGTGTGTGGTAGTGAGTTTAAACAAGGATCAACTACAAATGATGTGTGATAAGTGTGAGTGAGCATGGATATATATAAGTGTGATAAGTGGAGGTGTGTGCTAGTGACACCTAAACATGGATATTCTAAGTGGTGTGTGCAACATATGGATATAACTGAACTTGTATACAAGTGTAGGTAGTGTGAGATTGACATGGAGATTATTTACAACTGTGTGACCTTAGAGGTGATATAAACATGAGGTAGATATATACAACAAATAATATAGCAGAAAAAGGGAATATATATGTAAGTGCGCACACAAGCAGAAAATGACAACACCCATTCAAAATAGAATCTATACCTCTTATGAATAATTAGTCCCCAGCGGAGTCGCCACTATGGCCATCTCGAGATCTTCCCCCTTCTTTTTTCCCTCTCTCCAGGAGCTTTCGGGAGAAGCATAAAGAGGGAGAGATAAAGGTCTCGTGCCCCTCTCTACATCATGGGGTGCTTCGACCGTCGTCGATTTTGGGGTGATGTAAAAAGATAGAATCGCCAGCCTATTTTGCACAAAACAGGCAAAAGAATATGTTATCGCCTCAAGAGAGCAGCATCAAAGACAAACTGATGCTTCAGCAACCAATAGTTCAGAGGTTCTGATAAGTCACGAATATTATATTTTCCGCCCATTAACTTATGCATTTTTAGGCCCCTTAGATAACGTAATTTCTATAATTATGCTCATTAATCAGACAACCTCCGTTTATGTGCTAACATGTTATTTGAGGTATTATTGAGTTGTTATAGGAGTAGGGATGGCAACAGTGCGGGTTTGGGTTGAGTTTGACAAAACCCTAACCCGTCCATTTAATAAACACGGCGGGGCGGGATAGTTTTTATTTAAATTAACTCCTAACCCGCCCCATTTAATAAACGAGGTGGGGCGGGGATCCTACGGACTGGGTTAATTTTAAAAATAGTAAAATTAAAATTATTACATTATAGTCTTAGAGATCTATACTGGTTCGTATTTCAATATGTGAGATAATCCCCCAATTATGAATACATGTTTTCACATAGATCATTTACAAAATTAACATACAAATAAAGGTTTTTTATAGTGTGTGTGTGTGTGTGTGTGTGTATGTGTGTGTGTGTGTGTGTGTGTGTGTGTGTGTGTGTGTGTGTGTGTGTGTGTATTGTTTAATTGTAATTAACATACATATAAAGGGTAATTATGTACGCATAAGTTAAATGGGTAGAGGAGGGGAAAGCGATTTTATTTAACTTGAATCCTAACCCGCCCCATTTAATAAACGAATTTTTTTTTAAACCCATACCCGATCCTAATTCATTAATCAGGTTTTAAAACCCGCCCCATTACGAGTGAGGCTCCTATGGGTTGGGTTAAATTTCCATCCCTATGTAGGAGTTACGGTGCTTAGTGTGAAGTTTCGTCGCGTTCCGATAAATTTTCGTTAAAGTTCGCACGTTCAGGGGCATTATCATAATTTCACACTTTGGTATTTTTTACCAAAGTCCCCATGGAAGTTGTAGCTCTCGGGACAAGCTTTGCGTGGTCGTAAATGGTGCTCGAATTGGATTTCGAATGAAGAAAACACGAATATATAATCGGGGAAGAATTATAAGGAATTTATTTAATATTTTACTATACTATCTTTTTAAATAATTCCCCATGTGTCCCTTATCTCTTTTATGCACCAAACTTCTTATTTATAGCAATGGTGATTTTGGGAGATAGCTTGGATTTGGCTCGGATTTTGGTTTCATCCGAAATTGAAGTTGTTCGTTCGAAATTGGAGCATGGGTTCTGATGAATAACGCATATGGATCAGTTAACTCGAGTTCTCGGGATCTTGGAGTACCCATTTTTGCATTTCCAAGCTTTGGCCATTAACGATGGGTTTTACCATTTTCATGGAGATTTTGGTGTTTTTGGCATGTTGTGTGTTGGTCTCGGCTTGATCTAACCACGAGAAATGCGATGTAACAAATGTCTATAGTAACAGGTATATGAAACCATGGATGAAGTTCTCGGGTTAACCAAATTATGGGTCTCGTCTTGTGCCATTTTTTAGGATGGTGGTCATGCTTTACAACACACTAAAGTAGCAGGTGTATGCCATGGTCTTGATTTTTGTTATTGAATCAAAGGGATTGCAAGGTCTCTGGTATGCACGCCTGTGGGTTTTGAGCATGAATTGGAGTTGGGATTTGCAGAAACTGGGGAAAAAAAGTATCGGGTACGAATCGATTCACACCTTGGAAAATCGATTCGCTATGAGACAGTATCAAAAATTCCCAGGTCCGAATCGATTCGGACCCTACCGAATCGATTTGGTCCCCTGTTTGGTCGACCTCTTTTGCTGCTACTTTTCTTTCCTTTTTCTATTTTTTCTTTTTCCTTTTTCTTTTGTTGGTTTAATTGAAGAGTTATCCCCCTTTTTATATTTCTTTTTCCTTTTTCTTTCATTCCTTTGTGCAACTTATTATAAATAGAACCACTTGTTTATTTTTGTAGAGGATCTCGTTTTTAGTTAGTTTTTAGGGTTTGTAAGAGAGGGGGGTTTGGGTGGAGCTTTTCTACCCTAGGGTTTGTTCCATTTGGATTGTTGTAAGCCACTATTCATCTTCTCCTTCATTTATATAGTTGTTAGTTTCCTTTGTTCTTGCTTTATATTTAATTTCCATTCCTAGATAAATCTTTTAATTAATTTATTTCTCGCTTTAAATTATTAGTTAGTTGTTTAATTAGTTTATTCATGCTCTGTGAGTAGTTAAATAGGGTTTAGGTCACATGTCCGCCACTGATAGGCGTCGAGCTCCGAAAATTACGTTTTAGGTAAAATCACGTTTAATCAAAACGTCGCGTATTAAAATAGGTTTATTATTCGTTTACTTTCTTTCTCACGCAACGTCAGTGTTTATAGAGATAAATCGATTTTAATCCGAGTGTGACCATTTTGAATTAAATGTTTTATCTCGTAACTTTGAGTTAAATTTCTTATTGCGTGATGCTTATGATTAACTAAAAATGCTCGGTTAAATGTTTTCGAACCAAAATTCTAATTATTAGTTATTTAGCCCATGGAAGGGATGCAATCCCGACTCTTGTTTAATTAATATTGTTTAGAGTTAACTTCTTAATTTTATCCTTTTCTTTTAAACCAAACCATCAACTTTTACACTTTTATTCTTGAAATAGTAAATCGATTACCATCTTTACCAACACTCCCTATGGATTTCTTACAATACCCGACTTACCGCTTTACTTGTTTCGCAAGTGTAGTTATAGTTTAGTTTTTTTTATGTTGGCAGCGAACCGAAAACAACGATTAGCATTCCTACGCGACGCTACTTATCCCCTCATCAAAATGGCGTCGTTGTCGGGGAGTGTTTTATAGATAATTGAAATTTTGGGGCTTGTCGCTTTTGTTGAATTGCTTATTTTGAAATGTCTCGATATAACTCTTTTAGATAACCTTAATTGTTATGTGGATTGTTTTCCAAGTTATGCTCCCAAGATAATGATATAATGCCTACAAATTCTTGAAAATGAGCGCATTGAGCGCGAAATTCAAGAGTATGTAAGTAATCCCTCGTCGCCTTGTGAGGATACTTTGGGAAGTGGGGAATTCGTTAGCTATGACCAAACCGCACAAGAAGATGATATGTCTTCTTGTTGGTTTGATCATGAGTTAATGATTAAGAAATTGAATGACCAATCTGAGAGTTCTGAGGCTTGGTCTTTAGAAAATAACGTCATGCTCGATGAAATCATTTCTTTACAAAACTGGGTTGAGGTTTAAACTTGCATTTCACCTCCACCCCTTTTTGAGGATGAAATGATTGAGAGTGATCCAAGCATTTTCGAATTTCATCCTCTTATTAATTATTTTGATTGTATTGAGGTTGAAGGTCCTTCCCTTCCTTTATTCCCTACTATTCCCTAACCGTTAAATTTATCATAAGAATCGGTTGAAAGTCTTGAGGACTTTGACCCGATTCTTGAACAATAATGTTTTTTTGAGATGCTTCATCTCATGGTCTATTCACTTGCACTAGAACTACCTCACCTTCCAATTGAAAAATCATGGGGATGTGATTTTAATTTTTCCGAGATCAATGTGGTCTTGTCCCCCTTAGCATCCAAACCCTCCATCGTCCCTCTCAAATTTTTAATCAGCGATGGTTCATTTCTTACGCCTTACACATGCCTTCCATTTTTCAAACGGAATTCATATCTTCCGGGAGGCATGTTTTCTTTGGAGGGTCCACCGTTGATCTTTCAAAGTCACATCCTATTTTGGGTGGATACTCAATTATTTAGACTTCTAGTGTATAGTTAGTGTGAAGTCCAAATAGTAGGTTGTAAATAGTTAGCTTTTTATTATTTCTTTCTATATTTTTTCTTTACTTTTACTTATAGTCTAGTGTATTTAGTTAAACTTTTTGTTATTATTTTTTTTATGCTTGGTACTAACTTGCTTTGCAGTTTCAATGGACTCGTACTTATCCGGGGATCGCTCCAATTTTGGGTAATATCATTATTTTCCTATCTTTGTGTTGTGATGTTAATGCGCATTGAGGACAATGCAACATTTAAGTTAGTGGTGTGCGATATTCTATCCATTTCTTTTTTTTGTCCATGGATTTGATCACATGTTAGTTACAAAGCATGCTTTTTGTTAAAAATTTAAAATTTTCAAAAAATATTTTCTTTCTTTTTTCTCTTTTCTTTGGCATTTTGCCTCTGATGATAAATTTTAATAATTGCCTAATCCAATAGACAACTCAACGATACATGCTCTCGATTTTAGAAGTTATTAGACTTTAGTCCTTTAATCATTGATA
Source organism: Sambucus nigra (assembly GCA_949130495.1). Lineage (NCBI taxonomy): Eukaryota > Viridiplantae > Streptophyta > Magnoliopsida > Dipsacales > Adoxaceae > Sambucus > Sambucus nigra. The sequence continues at coordinate 331,037,582 of OX422210.1, read as the reverse complement.
TTATGAATAACTTCATGAATTAAACTTTAATCCCATGAGCACATGTGCTTTTCTTGTCTTATTGATTTGGTTTAAGATTTTTATAACTCGGTAATCTTTTGTTACATTGTATATACTTACACCGAGTGACTTTTGGGGTTTCCCTCATTCGTGAGTGCTAAACACTTCTCTTTCCTCCTTAAAAATGTTGAATTCATCGATAATCTCACTATTCTTTTATTTGATCGTTCATTAATTGAATTCATTTTTGAAATGTGTTACTTGAGCATGATTTTCAAAATTATTTTGACTCAAGAATTGTGTAAACTTTATTAAATGATCATAAGCAGTCTTTGTTATATCACCCATATTAGCCTTGTCCTCACCTTACATGTTTCCCCTCGTGAACCCCTTTGAGCCTTAATATAGCCTTTCATTTCATAACCCCAAATTCCTTAACCAACTCCAAATTGGAGTTATATACCATATATATCACCTTCCATACCTTTGTTTAGAATAATACTTGGGATTGAATGATGTTCGTGTTATGTAGTTGCAATTAAGCATGTGAGAGTGAGAAAAGTGAAAGTGAAATAGAAAAGAAAAAAGTGAAAAAAAAGAGAAAAATAAGAAAAGAAAAGAAAGAGAAAGTGTGTATATGTTGTATATAGTGTTCAATAATCCTTGTCGCTCTCCAATTTCATATTTAATTCTTGTTATGGAAATTATATTCCAAATTTGAAATTGCCCACAATTTACCATTATCCCAAGTTTTTCATCCCCGAACACTTTGAATACGTACATATTTCATTCATTTTGTACACTCAACCCCAAAAATACATTACAACCCTATAAAGTCCTATGTGATCCTAGGGTGAATTTAATTTAATAGTTTAAATAGTTTTGATAATTTGTGAAAATACATTTCGCCTCCTTTCATGAGCGGTATCTTTCATTGAGATTACAAGTCTTTATTTCCTATATAGAGTTCTTCATTTGTGACATGTTCGTGGCCTTGTTTCCATTTACATTTACTCTTTATGCCCGCATGTCCCTTATATTACCTCCCCTTTCATAGTGAATTCATTTGTTGAGCGTAATGCCCGGTGAGGATTGACATATATGCACGCTTTATGTTTATTCGATTTATTTAAGTTTTTGCCAAATCATAATATACATGTGCTCTCTCCCCTCCCACATTTTAACGTTTCAATTCTATAAGGTGCATTCTATAATGTTAAAAATACGGACTTTTGTGTGAGTTCATTCACTGTGCTAATAATGTGTATGGAATTCTTTTCGTATTGTTGAGTTTGTCACGTGTTGATTGGTCATATTTTGAGGAAATCGTATGATGTTTGTGGGTTTCATCCCTGAAAATCCTCACGAGATGACACTCGTACACTAGGGTAACCTAGGGGTTTAACGGCATATTACATACGCTAAATGCAATCATTCACCCGTGAAAGTGTCTTTTATCTCTTTTTTATATATCTCCTGTCATGTGATTTTGTTATAGTTCTTCTTACTCTAAATTTCATTGCTAGGGACTAGCAATGTCTAAGTTAGGGTTGTAATGTGTCACGAATATTGCATTTTTCGCCCGTTAACTTATGCATTTTCCGTAATAGCTATAATTACACTCATTAATCATACAACCTACGTTTTATGTGCTAACGTGCTATTTGAGGTATTATTGAGCTGTTGTAGGTGTTATGGTGCTTATTATGAAGTTTCGTTGCATTTTAGTAAAGCTTCGTTATAGTTCGCACGTTCAGGGGCATTATCATAATTTCACACTTTGGTATTTTTTACCAAAGTCTTCACGAAAGTTGTATCTTTCGGGCCAAGCTTCGCGTTTCCGTGAACGGTGCTCAAATCGAATTTCGAACGAATAAAACACGGATCTTTGATCGGGGAAGAATTATAAGGAATTTATTTAATATTTTATTATAATATCTTTTTAAATAATTCCCCATGTGTCCCATATCCCTTTTTTGCAACAAACTTCTTATTTATAGCAATGGCAATTTTGGGAGATAGCTTAGGTTTGGCTCGGGTTTTTATTTTGTCCGAAATTGGAGCATGGATTGTGATGAATAATGCATATGGGTCGGTGGGCTTGGGTTCTCGGGATCTTGGAGTACCCATTTTGGCATTTCAAAGATTTGGCCATTAATAGTGGGTTTTACCATTTTTGTGGAGGTTTTTTTTTTGGCATATTGTGTGTTGGTATCGACTTGAACCAACCATGAGAAATGGCATTTAACAAATGGCAAAAGTAGAAGGTATATGAAACCATGGATGCAATTCTCGGGTTAAACAAATTGTCGGCCTCGGCTTGTGCCATTTTTTAGGATGGTGGTCATGGTTTACAATAACCTAAAGTAGTAAGTGTATGCCATGGTCTTGATTTTTGTTGTTGATTGAGAGGGATTGCAAGGTCTCGGGTATACACGCATGTGGGTCTTGAGCATGAATTGGAGTCGGGATTTCTGAAACTAGGGAAAACAAAAGTATTAGGTGCGAATCGATTCGCACCTTGGCGAATCGATTCGCTATGAGACAGTATCAAAAATTCTCAGCTCCGAATCCATTCGGACCCTGCCGAATCGATTCGGTCCCCTGTTTGGCCGACCTCTTTTTCTGCTACTTTCCTTTCCTTTTTCTATTTTTTTCTTTTTCCTTTTTCTTTTTTTGGTTTAATTGAAGACTTGTCCCCCCTTTTCTAATTCTTTTTCCGTTTTCTTTTATTACTTTATGTAACTAAGTATAAATAAAACCACTTGTTTATTTTTGTAGAGGATTTCTTTTTTAGTTAGTTTTTACAGTTTGTAAGAGAGGGGCATTTGGATGGAGCTTCTATCTCCTAAGGTTTGTTCTATTTGGATTTTTGTAAGCCACTATTCATTTTCTCCTTCATTTATATAGTTGCTATTTTCCTTTTTTCTTGCTTTATATTTAATTCCCATGCCAAGATAAATGTTTTAATTAATTTATTTCTTGCTTTTAATTATTAGTTAGTTGCTTAATTAGTTTATTCATGTTGTGTGAGTAGTTAAATAGGGTTTGGGTCACGTGTCCACGACTGATGGGCGTCGAACTCCAAATTAGGTTTTGTGTAAAATCACGTTTAATCAAAACCTCGCGTATTAAAATAGGTTTATTATTCGTTTACTTTCTTTCTCAAGCAACGTCAGTGTTCACAGAGATAAATCGATTTTAATCCGAGTGTGAAAATTTTGAATTAAATGTTTTATCTCGTAACTTTGAGTTAAATTTATTATTGCGTGATGTTTATGATTGACGAAAAATGCTCGGCTAAATGTTTTCGAACAAAATTCTAATTATTATTTATTTAGCCCATGGTGGGGATGTGATCCTGACTCTCGTTTAATTAATATTATTTAGAGTTAACTTCTTAATTTTTTATCTTTTCGTTTCAACCAAACCATCACCTTTTACACTTTTATTCTTGAAATAGTAAATCGATTACCATCTTTACTAACACTCCCTATGGATTTCTTACGATAGCTGACTTATCGCTATACTTGTTTCGCACGTGTAGTTGTAGTTTAGGTTTTTTTTGTATGTTTGCGGCGAACCAAAAATAATGAATAGCATTCCTACACGACATCACTTTTCGCCCTCATCAGGTTCGGGGGATAGGTTACGGAATGGGAAGGTGTTAAACACCCATCCTGCCCTTTCGGTCTCTCATGGGCTTATGTTACTATTATTTAATTTTTTCATGAAAAGTGTGTGTGTGTGTATGTGTGTGTGTGTGTGTATAAGTGGAGATCGAAATAGCTCGACTCGCATCATGGAAAAGACGGAGTGAAGTCGTCCATAGGAATGTTTCCAAAATAATAATTAGTAAATATGATGTGTGCGCTTATGGAGATATTGATCGTTATGATGAAACGATAATATGTGTTAGATAAGTCGATAGTACAAGTATGATATATATGAATAATATATGTATAAAATAGAAAAAAGATGAAAATATGAAAATAGGACTTGAGTCTTGAGTTTTAGCCCGAAACGCCTACGTAGCCGATAAAGGCAACAAAGTCCACGTAGTTCAAATGCGACACAAGGATGGGGTTTATCTCATAGATACAAATGGGATTCTATTATATGTGTGTGTGTGTGTGTGTAGAAAAGATATTTTTGGTTTTGAGAAAATGTGATGAAGAAACCCGTCGAAATTTATAGGTGTAACCCTCTTTTTCTTTGTTTTTTTATAGAAAATAAATTATGTGCAATATAACTAATAAAGGATGAGATATTAATGTGTATGATCTAAAGTAAAAGCTAAATTGAGAATTTATATAACTAATGTGAAAATAAATAAATTTAAAGAGATAAGGATCTTTGGACCTTATTTGGAGACTTGAAACTTGACTTTGATCCTTCATGAGCTTACTTGCAAGTTGGGATGAATGTAGGACGAGAGAGAAGGATATTTTTTTTGAATTGGGTATGAGAATGATGGGAATGAAAGGTAGAGAAGAATTTCACACATCGAAATTTCATTAATTGTAAAAGAATGTTGTTGAGATCACTAATATTGATGGATGTAGGGTGAATTTTGAAGTGAGCTCATGCTCTCCTTATATAGGGTAGGAGTATCGATCGACATTGTCCTTGTCCTGCCTATCGACAGGTAACCCTAGACACACTGCCAATAGGCAGGCAAAAATGGACTTGCCAATTAGTAGTCTCGTGCAAATTTTCCTAAGAAAAATGGTCGTAAAACGCAATCCGTAATTCCAAATCGTGCACGGAGCATACCGTTCAAAAGGTAATTCGGAGACCTTTGAGAATCCTTGTGCCTCTCCCGAATTCGAGAGTTGACTTTGGGTCAAATGGGGCTCAAAATCGCCCGTCGGTCTCTAGGATAGGAGATCATCGAACGGTAATGGATCATTCGTCCAAATCGTAAGTTCGAATTGTGCATGGGGTAGATCGTTGGACAGTTTATACGAGTCACTTCGACGTTTTAAAGGGATTCATCTGGTTTGGAGAGTTAACTTTTGTTAAACGTGGATTGCAAGTGCCCGATGACCCTTTGGAGTAAAATGGACCGTAAGGTTGATTCACGCACAGGGGCAGACCGTTGGAAAGGGTATTCAGTGCCCTTCGAAGATTCATTCAGTCTCGTTCGAGATGAAGAGTTTACCTTGGTCAAACGAAGACCGCGAGAATCCAATGGTCTCTAGATCAATTTTTAGGAGAAAAATGAATCGTTCATCCGACCGTTATGACATTTCGTGCACGGACGGATTGTTGGAAAGGGGTTTTAGTGCCGTTTAAAGATTCATTTACCTTTTGCTCTTATGGTGAAGTTGATTAGGGTCAAATCGGGGTCGAGGAGCACTCTCTGGTCTTTAGATCGATTTTCAGTAGTAAAATGGTTCGTTCGTCTGAACTATTATGTCGGTTCGTGCATGGGGGCGAACTGTTGGAGTGAGAATTCAGAGCCTTTCAAAGATTCATTAAGCTTTCACTCTGGTATGGAGTTGAACATAGTTAAATGGGTCCTGGGAGCACCCGATGGCCTCCAGATCGGTACTCGGATCTATGAGCTAGGGTTTGTAGTGAATGAGGAGGTGCTAGGGACCTAAGGAGAGACTTGGGGGGGTCTTCGAATGTGGTGTCTACAACAGGTGGTTTGAACTTCACAAGATTTGGATAACCCACGGTTGATGATGTGAAAGGGGACCCTTATAAGAAAACTCTCTACAGAGGGTTCTTAGTCTTTATCATTTCAACCAGATGATCCTCCAGGCATTGGATTGACCCTTTCTAAGGTTATTGTTTCTTATCGGCCTTAACTGATATTGTCTTTTGTGCTCGTCCTTGACTTTCGACTGAGCTCTCTTCCTGGGAAGTTGTAACACCCCGCCTAATTAAATATTGGGTGGCCAGCCCCATACCGAACTAAAACAGAGTATACAGTTGGCTCATCCTTAGCATCATTGTCGAAAACATTTACAACTCACTCAATACCCAATTAAGTTGGTGTTAAAAACTTTCCAAATTTCAATTCAATAAAATCATTTTTAGTTTAAGAATAACACTACACATATTATTCTACAACACTAATAACTGAACAGATAACACAAAATAATTTAAATGTAATTGGTATAAATATTCCCAAATAATTATCCAATACAGTAATCCCAACAATAGTAAATGTATTAAAATGACATGAATACAAGAGTATTTATCTCACATAGAAAAGAGATAACTGAATTCCTTTGGACGACATGCCCTAACTAAAAGAATACTGTGAATCAAATGAAGATAGGCGTCTAAGCAATACTCCATAGCTCCATAGCTCGTCATAATCCTCTAAGGATGGCATCCCTGCTGTTGGACACCTGATATAGAATGTACAATAGAAAAGAGAATATGCAAGGAAACGGGTCAAAACCCGATGTAAAAATGATTTTTAAAACAGCAAGTATTTAACAAGTGCAATAAATCATTTATTATGTACATGTTAGTATCCAGACTCTCACTTGATATTCTCACCTCTCAGCTAGAGTGCACACTTAATGTTTCCTATTAACCTCTTAGTTAATGATTCTATTCACAAATTTCCATAATATGATTCCATCCCATATCATAACCCCGTATGTCCCATACCATACGTAGTATAATCATTCATATACATTTCTTATTAATATGAATTAAGCTTTTCAAATCTATAAGAATAATTATTCATTAACTTAGTTCAATTATTTACTATATTCACCGTTATCCACAATTATCACACAATAGATTTAACCACTATATATACATTCATTTACTTCATTATATATATATATATATATATATATATATATATATATATATAATACGTCACCCCGAGTCACAGCTGCGGTGCCTGCATTACTCTGCTATCATGTCTCGACATCGCTAGTCGTCGAATAAGGGACTAAAGGTTCGATAAGTACTCCTCGAACCACAAACATCAACACAAATATAAGAGGCGAACATAGTTCTCGTACCCATGGGCCACGCACATACCAACATTCCCATAGTCAGCAGACTTATCAACTCCCCGAGAAGTTATATACTATTAACTAAGGACCTGAGGAGTTTCGATGACTGACTACTTTAGGTAGTAGTGTATCGTGGGTTCCTTGTTTGGATTTCGCTTGCGAGACACCCCACGCGTGAAACTAACAAACGTTGGGAGTCGAAATAAGTTAGGTCTTTAGAATATTAGTTTATAATCTTTGTGATAAATCAGAGTATTATGCGGGTTACATATCCATTTTATAATGAAAGATACACGATAGGGTGTATGGGTGCCCTGGATGGTTGGATTGTATATTTTTTTTTCATAATTGTGAAATAGTAAGTAGTTGTGACTACAGGATTTATTTGTTTAATAAGTGAGGATCATTTTTCCCAAACTTTGTCATGAGTATGGTATAGGGAAGATTGGGTAAAGTTTAAATTCGATTCAGTTGAAACTATATGGTGAGGCTTGGCGTATATGCATCAATGGGGATTTTTAATAATGTACTGTATGCGCGGTACAACATAAATTACTTGCGATGTGAGATTTATACTCAGAGTTGAGCTTACCTGTATGATTTCTCTTTTCGAATTTCGGGATGAAATTCTGTTATGAGGGGGGAAGTGTGTAATACCCCGTGATTTTAATGACTTTTAAAATGGGTTATATTTTAAATTAATGGATTAATTGGATTTTATTATAAATTAATTCATTTGGGTTTTATCCGAATCATGGATATTAAAATGAATGATTATGTATATTACTTAAAGATATTTAGGTAATGTATGAATGTGATGATTATTTATATTGCTGTGAGTTATTAATTCAGTAATTTGAATTTTAGTCGGACGCGGTATGTGGCGTGTCGGGACTAATTTGTTAAATTAAAAAGGGAACTTATTTTTATATCGACCTTATAGTCATTTTGAGTGCGTTGTTGCACCCGTAAGGGTTGAAATATTCAGAAAAGTCTATTTGGCTGTTGGTTTGGGGTCTCGGGTCATTTGGAAATGAAAAGACAACCCAAAAGGGCATTTTGGTCATTTTTACAAGGGGGTTGAATAGTGATTTAGGATTTTGTCTTATTATAAGTATTTGGATATTAGTTGTAGGTGGGTCCATTCATCTCTTCTACACAAAATTGAGAGGTCATCTTCTGAGAGAGAGTGAAAGGTTGCTTGGAAGAAGGAAGTTTGCTTGGGAAGGAGGAGAACCAAAGGCCAAAGGTCACCACCACCGAAAGTTGGCCGGAGAAGGGGAGAACCACCTATGATATACAACTCCAAAGGATCATGCCTTCATTAGAGGCAAGTATTTGATGATTGCAATCTAAGTTTGTATATTGTCCATGTTAGGATGATTATAAAAAGATGAGATTTTTCATGTTTGGAAGATAAAGATAGAATTGTAAATTGATTTATGGAAAATGGAACTACGTAGTAATCAAACTCATGTTGCAGGTAAATAGTAATCCACGAAATAATCATTAAGTTGTTGTAGAAATTCTGAGAATCAATGGTGTGTTCTTGAAGATATCATGTATATAATTTTCTCGAAAAAGAGGATAAACATATGCTTTTAATTCAAACTCTTGATGATTATAGGATGTTTAGAGCATTAGAAATCATTCACATATGTTGCTATATCATGTAGTAAGGTTTATAAGGAATTTGAGTAGTTAATATGAAGGTTTGAATGATCAGAAGTGATGAAACCCGTAGTAGAAGAAATGCAGAAAACTGGGTTGTTATGTGGGCGATCGATCGATCGACCCCCTGCCTTCAATCGATCGACCTCCCCAGAATTCATGAAGTTGTTTCTTTTTAATGCTTGTTCTTATCCCAAACCTTTTTTAGAACTTTGGTGATTATTATTTGTATATAATGGGACTTGGGGAAGATCAGAAAGCCCTAGAGAAGAATCGAATTAATGTGATTGGGATTTAATGGATTAGAATAATGATAATTAAATTGAAAGAAATTTCGATTGCTAGATGCATGTGTTGGATTATAATTGGTTTGCATGAGGATTAAGGATAGGTCCAGTAGGGGAAATTTAATAAACCACCTGGGTAGCCTTAAGTTTACAAGAAGGTTTAATCCTATGTGATAGAGGATGTGTTTGAGAGATTAAAAACTATCGGTTATAACCCTTATTAAGGGAGAGTTAAATTCGTAGTAATTCGGGAGATAAGATGTTATGGGATAGTAGGATATTAGTGATTTCTTACTGAATAAATATATTGAGGAAAACCTATTTAAACCGTGGGTAATGAGTGAGACTCTGGAATAATTAAATTAAAGAAGTAAAGTCACAATATTTTAATACGTAGGATTTGAAAAGATATAATGCTACATATGGGAATTATCTTAGGATAGTGAGATTACCTTGTTGATATTATATTTATAGGTAGATGATAATGCCAATTTGATTGATTGGTGATTTATATATATGACATACCTAGCTTACTTGCTATCGATGGGGAGGTTTGCGCGTGAGGGCAGTCAAATCCTGATGAATCCATGGTATCTTTGATTTGTCGCTCGAGAACATAGGTCTATGAAAGACTTATCGGGGAGTTGATAAGTCCGCTGACTATGGGAACGTAGGTATGTGAGTGGCCCATGGGTATGAGAACTATGTTCGCCTCCAATATTTGTGTTAATGTTTGTGGTTCGAGGAATCCTTAACGAACCTTTAGTCCCCTATTCGGCGACCAGCAATACCGGGACGTGATAGCAGAGTAATGAATGCACCACAGATGTCTCTCGGGGTGCCGTATTATATATGTGTATATATATATATATATAATGAATTAAATGAATGTATATATAGTGGTTTGATTAATATACTATGTGATAATTGTAGATAACGGTGAATAGAGAAAGAGAATTGAATTAAGTTAATGAATGTTTATTCTTATAGATTCGAAAATATTAATTCATATTAATGAGAAACGTATATGAATGATTGTACTACGTATGGTATGGGACATACAGGGTTATGATTTGGGATGGAATCATGCTAGGGAAACTATTGAGGAGGAACCCTTAACTAAGAGATTAGTGGCAAAGATTAAGCGTGCACTCTAGATGAGAGGTGAGAATAGAAAGTGAGAGTTGGATACTAGCATGTACATAATAAATGCTTTATTGCACTTGTTAAATACTTATCATTTTTACATCGGTCTCTAACCCATTTCCTTGCATATTCTCTTTTCTATTGTACCTTCTATATCAGGTGTCCAACAATAGGGACGCCAACCCTAGAGGATTATGACGGGTTATGGAGCTATGGAGTATTTCTTAGATGCCAATATTCATTTGATTCACAGTATTCTTTTAGTTAGGGCATGCCGCCCAAAGAAATTCTGTTATATCTTTTCTATCAGAGTCATGTAGTCTTGTACTCGTGTCATTTTGATACATTTATTATTGTTGGGATTACTGTATTGGATAATTATTTGGGAATGTTTATTCCAATTGCATTAAAATTCTTTTGTGTCATCTATTCAGATATTATTGTGGTAGAATAATATGTGTAGTATCATTCATAAACAAAAAAATGAATTTTGTTGAAATTAAAATTTGGAAAATTTTTAACACTATCTTAATTGGGTATTGGGTGAGTTGTAAATGTTTTCAACGGTGATGCTAAGAATGAGACAACTGTATATTCTTTTTTAATTTGGTATGGGACTGGCCATTCGGTATTTAATTAGGCGGGGTGTTACAGGTGGTATCAGAGCTTCAGGTTCTAGTGTTCTTTAGGGTCTGTACGGCTTACTGTGTTTTCATCTTAGCGTTACTTTATTTCATATAGAGCCCTATGTTTAGGATTATTGATTTCTTCGGTAAGATTCCATTGTCCTTCTATAATGTATATATAAGTGAATCTTATTTGCGCTCAGATGGGCTCGTACAAAAAGTATGGCAGATGAGGGCCATTGGACGGATAGCGGAGATCGTACTTAGGAGGTTACAAAGTATGTTCGAGTATGATGACCATAGTCGAGGTCACCATTATTATGGCATGAGAGGCCAGGATTGTAAAGACGGTTAGGACGCAACCTACAAATTCCAAGTACTGAAATAGTCGAAGGTGATGTCAAATTAGACTAACCCAATGTAGTACTCTTGGAAGAGGGTCGAATGGAAAGTTGAGGAGAGTCATCGGTAGAAATTCTAAAAATGTGGGAATTGGGTGTGTTACCCAACGAAGGCAATATATTCAAAGGCTTGGACATATCGTGCAGTGTGGTTAACTAGAACTGAAAATTGGTTTAAAATTTTTCTTGACTCATCAGAGCAAAGTTATAATAGTTGGAGTTAATAACCACCACCCGCGAATGAGGGTATGTTTTCTATCTAAGGAGTTATGAGGCACATACGGATTTTCATAGCGATTAATATTGTATGGGCAAAAGGGTTGTTAAACTTAGCCTATAGCACTGTTATTTACATAGACTCACCGAGGGGTTGTGGGACACCTATATTTTCATGTCATCACGTGGGTTTGATTTTTATCACGGAATTACTTACTTTAGGCTTGTCCGATCATGATGTGACTCTCGGCTTGGATTGACTTGTGGTATGTGAGCGCATATGTACTAATACAACCAACGTCTTGTCTTTTATAAGAGAGTAGGTGAGTAGACTTTTATTTACAATCGATAAAACCTGTAGAGAAGTTATATACTATTGACTAAGAACCTGAGGAGTTTCGATGACCGACTACTTTAGGTAGTAGTGTATCGAGGGGGTTCCTTGTTTGGATTTCGCTTGTGAGACACCCCACGCATGAAAATAACAAACGTTGGGAGTCGAAATAAGTTAGGTCTTGAGGATATGAGTTTATAACCTTTGCGATAAATCAGAGTATTATGCGGGTAGTCATATCCATTTTATAATGAAAGATATACGATAGGGTGTATGGGCACCCTGGATGGTTGGATTGTAGTATTTTTTTTCATAATTGTGAAACAGTAAGTAGTTGTGACTTCAGGATTTATTTGTTTAATAAGTGAGGATCATTTTTCCCAAACTTTTTCACGAGGATGGTATAGGGAAGATCGGTTAAAGTTTAAATTCGATTCAGTTGAAACTATATGGTGAGGCTTGGCATATAACATCAATGGGGATTTTCGATAATGTACTGTATGGGCGGTACGACATAGATTACTTGCAATCTGAGATTTACACTCAGAGTCAACCTTACCTGTATGATTTCTCTTTCTGAATTTCGGGACGAAATTCTGTTACGGGGGAGAAGTATGCAATACCTTGTGATTTTAATGACTTTTAAAATGGGTTATATTTTAAATTAATGGATTAATTGAATTTTATCATAAATTAATTCATTTGGGTTTTATCCGAATTATGGATATTAAAATGAATGATTATGAATATTAATTAAAGATATTTAGGTAATGTATGAATGTGATGATTATTGATATTGATGTGTGTTATTAATTCAGTAATTTGAATTTTTAGTCGGAGGCGGTATGGGACGTGTTGGGACTAATTTGTTAAATTAAAAAGGGAACTTATTTTTATATCGACCTTGTAGTCATTTTGAGTGCGTCGTTCCATCCGTAAGGGTTGAAATAGTCAGAAAAGTCTATTTGGATGTTGGTTTTGGATCTCAGGTCATTTGGAAATGAAAAGACAACCAAAAAGGGCATTTTGGTCATTTTTACAAGGGGGATGAATAGTGATTTTGGATTTTGTCTTATTATAAGTATTTGGATATTAGTTGTACGTGGGTTCATTCATCTCTTCTACACAATATTGAGAGTTCATCTTCTTGAAAAGAGTGAAAGATTGCTTGGAAGAAGAGAAGTTTGCTTGGGAAGGAGGAGAACCAAAGGCCAAAAGTCACCACCACCAACCACCACCGAAAGTTGGCCAGAGAAGGGGATAACCACCTGTGATATACAACCCCAAAGGATCATATCTTCATTAGAGGCAAGTATTTTATGATTGCAATCTAAGTTTGTATATTGTCCATGTTAGGATAGTTATAAAAAGATGAGATTTTTCATGTTTGGAAGATAAAGATAGAATTGTTAATTGATTTCTGTAAAATGTAACTATGTAGTAATCAAACTCACGTTGTAGGTAGATAGTAATCCAGGAAATAATCATAAATCCGTTGAAGAAATTCTGAGAATCAATGGTGTGTACTTGAAGATATCATGTATATAATTTTCTCGAAAAAGAGGATAAACATATGCTTTTAATTGAAACTCCTGATGATTCTAGGATGTTTAGAGCATTAGATATCATTCACTTATGTTGATATATCATGTAGAAAGGTTTATAAGGAATTTGGTTAGTTAATATGAAGGTTTGAATGATCAAAAGTGATGAAACCCGTAGTAGAAGAAATGCAGAAAATTGGGTTATTATCTGGGCGATCAATCGATCGACCCCCTGCCTTCAATTGATTGACCTCCCCTGAATTCATGAAGTTGTTTATTTTTAATGATTATTCTTATCCCAAACATTTTGTAGATCTTTGGTGATTATTATTTTTATATAATGGGACTTAGGGAAGATCAGAAAGCCCTAGAGAAGAATCAAATTAATGTGATTGGGATTTAATGTGATTAGGATGACCAATCATTTTTATATGGTCGTCATAAATCTCTAAGGTTGTCATCCCTGTTGTTGGACACCTGATATAGAAGGTACAATAGAAAAGAGAATATACAAAGAAACGGGTCAGAGCCCGATGTAAAAATGATTTTTAAAACAGCAAGTATTTAACAAGTGCAATAAAGCATTTATTATGTACATGTTAGTATCCAGACTCTCACTTGATATTCTCACCCCTAAGCTAGAGTGCACACTTAATGTGTCCTATTAACCTCTTAGTTAATGATTCTCTTCACAAATTTCCATTATATGATTCCATCCCACATCATAACCCTGTATGTCCCATATCATACGTAGTATAATCATTAATATACGTTTCTCATTAATATGAATTATGCTTTTCAAATCTATAAGAATAATTATTCATTAACTTAGTTCAATTCTTTACTATATTCAACGTTATCTACAATTATCACACAGTAGAATGATTTAACCACTATATATACATTCATTTAATTCATTATATATATATATATACATATATAGTACGTCACCCTGAGTCACAGCTGCGGTGCCTGCATTACTCTGCTAGCACGTCCCAACATCGCTGGTCGCCGAATAGGGGACTAAAGGTTCGGTAAGGATTCCTCGAACCACAAACATCAACACAAATATTGGAGGTGAACATAGTTCTCATACCCACAGGCCACGCACATACCTACGTTCCCATAGTCAGCGGACTTATCAACTCCCCGATAAGTCTTTCATAGACCTATGTTCCCGAGCGATAAATCAAATATCCCATGGATTCACCACGATATGACTGCCCTCACGCGCAAACCTCCCCATCGATAGCAAGTAAGCTAGGTATGTCATACACATAAATCATCAATCAATCAAATAGGCATTATCATCTACCTATAAATATAATATCAATAAGGTAATCGCACTACCCTAAGATAATTACCATACGTAGCATTATATCTTTTTAAATCCTACGTATTAAAATATTCTGGCTTTACTTCTTTAATTTAATTATTCCAGAGTCTCACTCATTACCCACGGTTTAAATAGGTTTTCCTCAATATATTTATTCAGTAAGAAATCACTAATATCATACTGATCCATAACATCTTATCTCCCGAATTACTATGAATTTAACTCTCCCTTAATAAGGGTTATAACCAATAGTTTCTAATCTCTCATAAACACATCCTCTATCACGTAGAATTAAACCTTCTTGTAAACTTAAGGCTACCCAGGTGGTTTATTAAATTTCCCCTACTAGACCAATACTTAATCCTCATGCATACAAATTAGAATCCAACACATGCATCTAGCAATCGAAATTTCGTTCAATTTAATTATCATTATTCTAATCCATTAAATCCCAATCACATTAATTCGATTCTTCTCTAGGGCTTTCTGATCTTACCTAAGTCCCATTATATACAAATAATAATCACCAAAGATCTACAAAAGATAAGGGATAATAACAAGCATTAAAAATAAACAACTTTATGAATTCTGGGGAGGTCGATCAATCGAAGGCAGGTGGTCGATCGATCGATCGCCCAGATAACAACCCATTTTTCAGCATTTCTTCTACTACGGGTTTCATCACTTTTGATCATTCAAACCTTCATATTAACTACCCAAATTCCTTATAAACCTTACTACATGATATAGCAACATATGTGAATGATTTCTAAAGCTCTAAACATCCTAGAATCATGAAGAGTTTGAATTAAAAAGCATATGTTTATCCTCTTATTTTCCAGAAAATTTTATACATGATATCTTCAAGAACACACCATTGATTCTCAGAATTTCTTCAACAACTTAATGATTATTTAGTGGATTACTATCTACCTTCAACATGAGTTTGATCACTACCTAGTTCCATTTTCCTAAAATCAATTAACAATTCTATCTTTATCTTCCAAACATGAAAAATCTCATCTTTTTATAACTATCCTAACATGGACAATATACAAAATTAGATTGCAATCATCAAATACTTGCCTCTAATAAAGGTCTAATCCTTTGGGGTTGTATAACACATGTGGTTCTCCCCTTTTTCGGTCACTTCCGGTGGTGGTTGGTGGTGGTGACCTTTGGTCCTTTGGTTCTCCTCCTTCCTAAGCAAGCTTTTGTTCTCCCAAGCAACCTTTAACTCTCTCTAAGAAGATGACCTCTCAATATTGTGTAGAAGAGATGAATGAACCCACATACAAATAATCTCCAAATACTTATAATAAGACAAAATCTGAAATCACTGTTCATCCCTCATGTAAAAATGACCAAAATGCCCTTTTTGGTTGTCTTTTCATTTCCAAATGACCCGAGACCCAAAATCAACATCCAAATAGACTTTTTTTACTATTTCAACCCTTCCGGATGCAACGACGCACTCAAAATGACTATAAGGTTGATATAAAAATAATTTCCCTTTTTAATTTAATAAATTAGTCCTGACACGTTCCATACCACGTCCGACTAAAAATTCAAATTACTGAATTAATAACTCACCGCAATATCAATAATCATCACATTCATACATTACCTAAATATCTTTAAGTAGTATACAGAATCATTCATTTTAATATCCACAATTCGGATAAAATCCAAATGAATTAATTTATAATAAAATCTAATTAATCCATTAATTTAAAATATAATCCATTTTAAAAAACATTAAAATCAAAGTCTACTCGGCTTTGGCTGACCACACACGGTCCGTCTCAACCTATATAAAAGTCCAACACTTATTATTCCCTTCTATGCTCCCTAAGCTTAATGTATTGATGGTCTCTTACAACTACTGGGCGTAGTCAGTCAAATGGGGTTCTCCTGCTTAACCTCACCAAAATACTTGGGCACTCAATGGAGTAAGATTTTTCATCATCATATTCACCCGTTATGATGGTTGATATAACTCTTGGACGATAAAACCTGTCATCTCATTCGAATCTAGTGCATTTGGACCAACTAGTTTCCCCATGCTAACCCATATCTAATCATTTGGGTTTTCTAGTGACCTTTTGTGGGGCATTTTCCTATTGTCTCTATATAGATATGGTGGAGGAATCTCTTACCCGCAATCAGGGTTTTTACCTCCAATTGAAATAACGGGGTTGTCTTCGAGCCTTCTTTACCCAGTTAGGATGCGTTGCATCAACTGACTGATACTCTCCCGCATAGTCTCTTAGACTTTATCCAAGTGATGTAATATTCCCTGTAGGTCACTCATGCCTATAGGCATAGAAAGTGAAGCTTCCTCAACAGCTCTACTACTTTTTGAATTTTTTCCCACTTTTACGGAATCCCCTAAAAAATAGAGTATTGCAATCCAGAAAATAGAGAGATAGCAAGATTTACGATGACAGTGGATCTGAAGTTGAAATAACTAAGTTCGGTGATGGACTTGAGGGATAAAAGAGTATCAAAAGGAGGTTTGTAAATTAACGGGCTGGAATCCAATAAGAAAACGATGAATCAAAACTAGGTCTCCGAGAGTTTGAGAGAAAATATTGGTAGAAAGCAACGAAGGACTTGTCAATATTTCCCATAAACAGCACCGATTTGTTATCGCCTAAAAATGGTGTATGAATCGCGGCCTTAGCTTTGATACACTTAATTTTATACTATAACAAATAAAGAGATAAGTATCCAAGTTATATTAATCTAAAGAAAATATTCTAGAGAAAAAGTGAGAGAGAAAGATATGGGAAACGTATTTATGTGGTTCAACCCAAAACAGAGCCTACGTTCACAGGTTTAGTCATGACTGTACTGGTTTTAGTGGGATAAATACATAGATGGAGGAAATTTACAATATCTCTAGTCCATTTAATAAATGGATATCATAGCACTAGGAAAATAATCTATCGATCCCCTGTATGAGGGACTGTGTGCCATATATATATATATATATTATGACTGGGAAGAGAGATTATAGTGGATATCAAAAGAATGTAGAGTGATAGGTGTCATGACTTTAGAGATGAGGAGGGAGCACCTTTACAAGCATTGGTGGGAGAATTAAAAAAACATGATTTCTGTCAATATTGGAGGAATAGAAAAGTATATGTTCAACATGTGTGTCTGGTCAGCGCTGCTGACATCATCTTATCCTTGGGCTCTTGCTAATCGTAATGATGTTAAGTAACATTAGCTAAAGATAATTTATGTAACATTATTAAAAGTGACAAATTTAGAACTCAGGTAACCACATGAATGCAAAAAAATGGATTTAATATATGTGTAAAACAAAAGCATAAATCGTAATATTCACAAAAGATAATTTAATTTGGCGTGTGTTTCTTTTGGATGAGAGGGTAAACGTTTTTGTAGATAGTTGTTGAGATTGTATTTCATTTGTTTCAAAAATGTTTAAGTTGTTTGTTTCAAAAGACCGAAAGGGAAAAGTATGATCATTTCGACATGGAATTTAGTTTCCTAATCTTATTAGCTATGTAGTTAATATAATAAGCAAGACATATTATAATTCAAAGCAAGGTACAGACATGAAAATCCCTAATTTATTTTCATAAACACGGATTCGTCATGCAAACACAGAAAACTGTGATTTGTATTGATGGAAGATATTGAAATGCCTTCCTATCATTGTTGCAGAAAGTTCAATGCATAAACCTCCTAAGGTTAAGAAAAATACCCGTAACACATCACACATCATATACAAGAATGCATATAGTTATGTATATTATTGACATGTATTTTGTTCTAATCTACTATTCATTATCCTTTTTCTTTCAATGATTTCTTTATTGTGTCTATGTTTAGGAATGCATGTATTTGTATATGTGTCATATTACATTAACCATGCATGTATTTGTCTATGATATAAAATTATCTAACAAACATTGCATGTAAGTTAAACATGTCTTAATAAATAATCTCTCCCATTGAACTGATCAAAACCCACATTTCTTAAGATATTTTGGTACATTAATATTTAAAAAGAAAAAACGCACGACATCTACCACCAAAAAACAACAAACATTACCATGAAGGGGGGATTTTCTGTAAAACTTGATTAGAGGGGAATTACATTTCTTGATCACTTATAAATGTCACACAAAATTATGTAGTGTCAAACCATTTTATAAAGAAAATAGTTCACGTTTACTGTAATGAAACACGACCTGGTATCCATTCCATAAATATGCATGATTTATCAAATAAGCTCCCACGCCAAGAACATAATAACATTTAAGCAACCACATTTTCGATTTCTCGGCTTGGTAGATTTAAAAAGTAAAATTTGAGAAATCTAACTACCAAAAGATATAATAGTAGTATAAGAATAGAACATCAAGCACTAAAGAAAATAACATTATGTAAAAGTACGAAGTACTGAGACTTAATACTTACACTTAGCCGTCTATTTTTGTTATAAAAAAATGCATAATTTTTCAATTCTCCAATCTTAGAGGAGGGATCCTAAGCTGCAAGTCCATTTTCAATAAAAGTAGCATATCACTAATCGTGTCAATTTTGGTTCATTTTCATGTAGTTTCATATCATGTTTCATGTCATCTCCAAAAATAACAATCTATTTTATGATTAAGTTGCAATACACGGTTATTTGGGTATGAACATTTGTATACTCCAAATGTATAGTTCGCTTATGATTACCTATACCTAATTACATATTTCAAAATTCATATATATTAATGGTGTAATACGAAATTTACAAATATCATAATTTAAATCACAACAAACTTACACACATTTTACACGACACCTGCGCATCGCACTGGATTGAAAATTAGTATTAAGATCAATGTCTAGTAGTAAACTTATTTGAGTAATGGAAGTACTATAGAAAACACACAAAAAAATAGTCTGGAATAACATAATAAAAGGTTCATATGGTCAATTGAAATCACCCAAGCTTTATATAGATGTTCCTTATAGTTGTGCCAGTAGATACATTATCAATAAATCCAAATTAAATTACATGATAGCGTATCTAACTACCACACTAAAAAATATGAAGGATTTATCGACCCTCGCATAAGGAAAACTTAAATTAATACGTTTGTTCTAACATTAGCAAATTTAAAGTTCGAAAAAAAAGAGTAAATCTTTTTCCAACATTACCTTTTGTGTAAATGTAGAAACAATTGCAACCCAGGAATCCAAACTTCTATAAGACATTTCTTTGAATACTTTAAGAGCATATGAGAAATATCCACAATAGTAAAAAGCTTCAAGAAAATTCTCAACAAACTCTTTTATAATTTCAACTACTGTTTTCAAATCTATCATATATCAACTTCCCATAATATATTGATTCGATTTACAACTTTGCCAGTTTATATAAGAAACTCATGAGTCACTTTTAGTTTCCCTTGTTTGGAAATAAAAACTATGTTTAATATGTGGGGTTTTGATCAATGTATGCTTATAACACATGAAACCCTAACAAAAATCGAAGAAAAATAAAAAAAATCCTACCAGAAAGTTAGACATATTTATTTATAATTTAAAAACTTTACATCATGAAAATAAATAAACATGTACAACAAACACCTTCATCGCCCAAACCCACGTTCAAATCTTCTACACACTTTACTTTGTTCACTCTTCATCGGAGTTAATTTTTTCATATGAGTGAAATAGAAATCTGTCACTAAACTCGGATGAAGTAATTATCAAATAAAATTAAAAATTGAGAGAGAGAGAGAGAGAGAGAGAGAGAGAGAGAGAGAGAGAGAGAGAGAGAGAGAACATTATTAATTACGATGGTCAACGATGAGGAGGCTGCGAGATAAACCTATAAGGTCCTAGAGTAATTGGGCATTTACTCCTTCAACGGTTGAAATTGTGAGAATGAGAGTGGTGGATAACATTTTGGTTTGGGAGGGAAAATATCATTTTTCTAATTTATGGAGTGCTTACTAAAATTCCATCTGGTTAAATATTATATATGAGAATATTTTTAGCAACACTTATGTGAAATTAGTAATGAGAATTTTTTGTAAGAAATTAGTAACAGTAAATTATTGTTATTAATTAGAAATTAGTATATTATTAAAATTTAATTTTGGTGTAGCGAAACTTGACTTATACAGTAGCTAGGGGTGGCTATGAGAGGGTAATGTCTCCCTCTAAAAATTGAAGAGAAGTGGTGGAAGTTACCAAAGGCATACTTCTTATAAGACTCTTCAAACAATCATGTTTAGTAGATCATTATAGTCTGATCAGACCTCATCATCTTTCATCAAAATTTGGGAAGTTCCCATAATTACTCCACACATTAGTTCGTAAGGGACACCATAATTTATCGTAATCATTGAAAGGCTATCATGATCTTGAAATCACAATAATGATAGTATTTTAAATAGACGAACTAATGGGAGAGTGTATACATTGCCCTACACTCTTCCATAAGGGCTAGATAGAGTCCTTTCAATCCCAGACCCATAGTCCTTCTTTAAACCTCAATCGAAGAACAAAATCGCTCTTTTCGGGACCATTTGACTTTAGTAAAATATCTAACCTGAGAACCATTCCATTAAGATATCATAGAGCTTTGAATCCTCTTTCTAATGATCCTAATAATGTGCAAAATAAACTTCCAGAATCAAAAGTTATGTTTCGAAAATACAATAGACCCTTACGAAACCTGCCTTTAGGTAGAACACCTCACATGCCTATAAGCATATAGGTTTTGTTTGGTGAGCAAGTTTGCCCCACTTAATGGTATGAAACCCAGGTGGCCTACCGATTAACAGTCCCCTGGAGGTCAAACTATTCATTTCCACTTTTAGGGTTTTCTTATTTCAAAAGACCTTAACCTCACTTACATAGGACCACAATTTCAGCATGACAACAACTTCGAATTTAGCGCACATCATTCTCTCATATATTCCCTTACATCACACAAATCAACAATTAACCACATCTCCACCACAATCATTCCACACACCAAAAATCAGTAAATTAAGTATCCAGAAATTTTTTCAAAAAGCTTGAAGATTCAAAACCCCTTTATTGCCATTCTCCATGTAAAACGTATATGTGATACCGATTTAAACAAAAGAGCAAATTTGCATTTCAAACTTATTTAATTAGAGTCAATTTTTAAACCAAATTAATTCAGCCCTAAAACAAACAACTACGTGTGTGCAAAAATCAAACCAGTATGAATAAAGCATGCGACACAAATTTCAGGAAAAATCCCCGGAGGGTAAAACCTTTTATTGCACTATAATTTGTAAATCGCAACTTACATGGATTATAATGAAATACAGTTTGACACACGATTACCCCCAGGCTTCGGCCGGCATCATCATTAATGAATTACGCGCAGCAATCCACAAGAACCGCAGTTCGAATCAGCCCAGGAACACTGCAGCACACTCCCTATGCCACGCCATCATTTTCAGCCCAGTACCACCAATGGCACCTAGATAACCAGTAGGTTATCCTCCCTAAAAGAGAAAACATGAACAAGATATATGTTCTTGGGTTCCTAAACAATTCAACTAAACATTGGGAATCTTGTGAATTGAAAACAAAAGGGTTTTAGGCTCTAAATGAAGAAGACGAAATGTTCTGCCGTTTGCAGATTACTGGTATCGAAAATCGTCAGGACTCCTTAACAAAAATGGAGTGATTTAACGCTCTTTATATAAAAAATTTAAGGCGACGCATCGTTCGAATGACATCACATGTCGTTCGAAGCTGAAAATTAGCGAAAAATAAATTTAATTTTTTTTTCAAAAATTCTTCTTTTAATCTTGGAAAATTCATTTAGACGAAAAACAATGCGTCAACACTTAGAAAATATTTTATGAGAAATATCCCAAAATCCAAAATGAATAATTACAGAATTAAAACACAATCTTTACCAAATTTATCTTGCAGAGGCTTGAATGCTGAAGATCTTGATATTCGGATCCGTCTTGTTGCATATTTGATCTTGAACACTCTTCGACGAATATAGCGATATACGACATACTCAATTGATAACGGACATTTATAAAATCATGTCCTTACAAATATCCTCTTATGTCTATGCTGATACTAAATAAAAACATCTTAATTATCAAATATAAATGACCTATACAAATCTAATACCCTCCCATGAACCCAAAACTGACAAGGTACTAAACATGCAAGTCTTTAAATTTTTTTCATAAGTCTTCAACATCAAAACTTCAAACCTCAAAGCTTTTCTCATCACGCTGTACAACATAATGATCTTTAATTGTACCTACACACATGAGACAAAACAAACACCTCATTACACATCCAGTTTGAAATGATATAAGAATAAATCAATAAATTTATCAAATCTCCCCCATAATGCAAAAAATCCCCCATGATTCGTTCTCTCCCTTTTTATTTGTCCAAAATAGACATGGAAACGAATAAACAAAATAAAGTATGGAGTTGTCACAATCAACAATGCTAACAAACTATTTTTAAATTTTTAAATTTTTTAAAATGTAAAACTAATTTTACAAAAATCACACACCATGAATTTACACTAAGATAACCAAATCATGGAAACGGCATGAAAGTGTGATTAAAAAATTCAATAGGAATATCAATGCAATCTCATAACATATGTGCACGATGAATCCAGATACTCCTAACGAATGACCTCAAAATCGTCCTTAGGTGTCAAATAGAGTTGAATTTAAATGACATCGACTCAATTCATCAACACATCAAAGTTAAAAGTGATTCTCACACCACTAACGTCTAAAACTATGTAATTCTTTTTCAAGACGCTGTCAGGATGTGCAAATCCGTTTATTTATTTCCAACCAGACTCCCTCATAAATAATAAATCTTTATTTTTTTCTTGAGGTGGTCTAAACTAAATGTCCCACAATTTTTCGCATATTTATCTTGCTATTGCCTTTCATTTTTTTTTCGATCTCTTTTAAACGGTGGCTACCACGACGAGTCAATTTTACACTCTCGCAACCCTTTCCCATGAATCACTCATCATATTTTGTTGCATTTAATTTCTCACAGTAAATGGTTATTACATGCACTACTTCATTGTCAAGTTTTATCGCATTTGATTCATTTTAAAGATAGAGTCGAGATGACAACACTCCGACCAACATGTGATAAACAAGTACGATAAACAAACAAATTCGTGCAAGTGTGCATTAAAGGCTAATATGAGTCAAACATGTAGGTAGTAATCACAAATTAGATCTTAATGACTCCACACATTATAAAGCACAAAAATGAAATGATGACGCATATCAAAACACTATCAAACAGTCTCATGGATATGGAATGAAATAGTGACTCTGTCATCCTAAGTGTGCATCCATATAAGGTGTAAACAAAATACAAAACTCTTTTTATCTTTTTCCAAAAAATTTATCAAAATAAAATATTTTTGTATTTTTCAAAAGTTTTATCAAAAACAAAAAAAATACTAATACAAAAAGTACACTGGTCATAACACTAGCAAGAATATATCATGAAGCACAACTAGCATATGAAAAATATGCAAACATAATCATCTATATGATATGGAAAGAGAAGAATCATGTGCAAGCAATCGAGAATTAACTAGTCTAATATCTAGTGCCTCTAAAAGTGATTTTCTAACCCAAATAGGTGTACAACGACGCATAGGGTTTTTGGGAATCATGGGAACACTAGACTTAAACCTCCTAGGACCTTTTTTAAGATCGAAACAAAAACGCCTAAGGTGACCTTTCCTACCACAATATAAACAAATGTAAATGGGTAGAAGGACACTTATGGGTTGACCTTTTTCTAACATCCTTAGGATTAATTGGCGCTCTAAAACAGATAATGGTATTTGCTCTAACACTCGAAGCATGAGAACAAGACAAGCCATTACCATCACTACCAACACTACTTTAGTCTTTCAAACCATTTTTTCACTTCAAAATTTTAAACTCAAGCAAAGAATTATACTCTTCCAATTTGAGGGACTCCTTCTTTAAATCATCAATCAATCCAATTTAGTAGATCATTATAGTCTAATAAGACCTCATCGTCTTTCATCAAAATTTATGAAGTTCCCATAATTACTCCACATATTAGTTCGTAAGAGACACCAAAATTTTTCGTAATCATTGAAAGGTTATCATGATCTTGAAATCACAATAATGATAATATTTTAAATAGACGAACCAATGAGAGAGTGTATACACAACCCTATACCAACAACCCTACACTCTTCCAAAAGGGACAGATAGAGTCCTTTCAATCACAGACCCTTAGTCCTTCTTTAAACCTCAATCGGGGAACAAAATCGCTCTCTCTGGGCCTGTAAGGACCAAATTTCCAATTGAGTCGTAATGTTTTTTGACTTATTCTCGGAACAAAACATGTTTGAGTCATAGATAGATTTTATATTGTCTGATCCCTCGAGTCTATGATGTATCGAAGATTAATTGAAGACGTTGAGGTAAAGCTATATGGAATTAATCATACCGAAGTTTACTTGGTACAATTTCTCGTCTTTAAGGTTTTATTTCATTCCGAGATCACACAGGTATGAATGCATAATGTTAATGAAACTCGAAATTCATTTTATAAAATAAGGATGGTATTTTTAAAGGAAAATGTTTTTTAAAATGTTTAAATGTTTACACATCAGATAAAAGACGAATTTGTGTTGGATTAGAGTTGGTTTTATATAAAACTATTTTAATGTTGGATCAGTTTGGAACTCTATCTGACGACGTCACTCAAATGACTTTAGATATCATTCGAATGAGATCCACTATCGTTCGAACGATGTGGCATCTCGCTCGAACGAGATTTTCACTGACTTAAAAATTCTATTTAAGTCAGGTCCTAGTCCTTTTCTCAGTGTGCGTGCAGAACGAATTCACTTTTTAAATAGTACATTTTTTTCATATGTTTTCTAAGGTTTTAAAGACTAAACACATCCTTAGAGTTTACAAGATCTGAGCTTTCATTAGTATATGTTTATGTGATCTTATGTGCATCAAGTTTAGTTTGTTCAAACTCATTGGATAACCTGTTTAGCTGGGTTTTACGGTGAAGAAAAGGCAGACACCTGTGTGAGAGGAGTGGTAGAAGACCATAGGAGCGTCAAGTCTCATGGGTGGATCGAGTCATTGAGTAAGACTACCGTCTGTCTTTGTAAAACCATTTTCATAGTGATTGTCTGGATTGGGGCCGTCTGAGATTTTTTCTCGTTTTGGGTTTTTCCTCGTACATCTGGCGTTATGAGTATCTTTACTTGCTTTAATCACTAGATGCATGTTTAGGATTAATCAAGATAAAATCTGGTTAAATTAATTTGTTTCACAACTTAGTTTGATAAAATTGAAAAAGAGTTTTTTCAAAAAGAGAAAGTTGGTTTGCATTCATCCTTAACTTAATTCTGCAAAAGCAAAAGTTATATTTTGGGGACCTACAGTGCCCATTTGACTTTAGTAAAATATCTAACCTGAGAACCATCCCATTAAGATATCACAGAGCTCTGAATCCTCTTTCCAATAATCTTAATAATGTGCAAAACAAACTTCTTGAATCAAAAGTTATGGTTTGAAAATGCAATAGACCCTTATGAAACCTGCCTTTAAGTAGAACACCTCACATGACTATAAGAATATAGGTTTTATTTGGTGAGGAAGTTTGACCCACTTACTAGTATGAAACCCAGGTGGCCTATCGATTAACAATCCCCCGGAAGGCAAACTATTCCTTTCCAATTTTAGGGTTTTCTTATTTCAAAAGACCTTAACCTCACTTGCAAAGGACCACAATTTTAGCATCGCAACAACTTTGAATTTAGCGCACATCATTCTCTCATATATTCCCTTACATCACACAAATCAACCATTAACCACATCTCCATCACCATCATTCCACACACCAAAAATTAGTAAATTGAATATCCAGTCAAAATTTGAAAAAGCTTGAAGATTTTTATTGACATTCTCCATGTATAATGTATGTGTGATACCGATTTAAACCAAATCACAAATTTCCAATTCAAACTTATTTAATTAGAGTCAATTTTTAAACCAATTTTTTTTTTTTTTTTAAGAAAGCATCCTTTTATTCTCAAATGATAGAAGAACTAGCCTCTTCTAAATAACTTACATCATTGAGAAAAGACAAGAAAGAAGGAAATAAAAAACATAAACGAGCATAAATAAATAAAAACTACGTGTGTGCAGAAATCAAACAAGCATAAATAAAACATGCGACACAAATTTCAGGAAGAATTCTAGAAGGTCAAAACTTTTTATTTCACTATAATTTGTAAATCGCAACTTGCACGAATTACAATGAAATACAGTTTGACACGCGATTACCCGCATGCGTCGGTCGACATCGTCCGCAATGAATTATGCACAGCAATCCATAAGAACCGTTGTTCGAATCAGCCCAAGAACACCGCAGCACTCCCTATAACACACAATCATTTTCAGCACAGTACCACCAATGGCACCTAGATCACCAGTAGGTTATCCTCCTTATAAGAGCAAACGTGAAAAAAATATATGTTCTTGGGTTCAAAAACAATTCACCTAAACATTAGGAACTTTGTGAATTGAAAACAAAAGGGTTTTAGGCCCTAAATGAAGAAGACAAAGTGTTTTGCCGTTTGCAAGTTACTGGTATCAAAAATCGTCAGGCATCCTTAACAAAAACGGAGCGACTTAACGCGCTTTATATAAACAATTTAAGGCGACGCGTCGTTCAGATGAGATTCCATGTCGTTCGAACGAGATCCCATGTCATTCGAACCAGAAAACTCGTGAAAAATAAATTTAATTTTTTTCAAATATTCTTCTTTTAATCTTGAAAAACTCATTTTGACAAAAAACAACACCTCAATACTTAGAAAATATTTTATGAAAAATATCCCAAAATTCAAAGTGAATAATTATGGAGTAAAACACAATATTTACTAAATTTATCTTGCAGAGGCTTGAATGTTTAAGAGCTTGAAATTCGGATCCGTCTTGTTGCATATTTAATCTTGAACACTCTCCGACGGTTGTAGTGGTATATGACATACTTAATTAATAACGAAAATTTATAAAATCATGTCCTTACAATCCATAAATTCCATTTTTCATGTTTTAATAATGTATATATTATTACATTTATCATATTCCATCATTTTATTTGAGAAGTCCTTATTCCTGCCTTTTTTATTGTCATATATACTCACAAATTTATTTTTCATAAAAAAACGCAATAAACGGGTTTAAGGCATATTTCGATTCAGAGTGTATTCATTGTATTTTCAATCCTTTCATCATATTTCATTCTATTTTCTTAAGCCAAAAGAGATACCTCAAATTTACATTATGATTTAGACCTACCCTTGCTCATTATGCGAACTACGTGGACTTTGATGCCTCATTCGACTATGTAGACATCCCAAAATTACTTTTGGGATTCAAGTTCATTTTTATTCATTTCACATAGTTTATTCAATATTTTAAGCTCATTTAGAGAATTTGTTCATAAAATTAGTTCTCGCACTTTCATTATCCTTTTCGCATCCCATGTATGCATACTCACTTTTCAATAGTGAGATTACGATTTCGAGGTGTAGCTCACATTTATCATTTTATACATTTTCCATTATTATATTCACTCGTGTATAGTTAGTTGTATTATTTTGATCTTAGTCTAGTGGTCCCATTTATGCATATTGACTTTTCCATACTGAGGTTACAATTTTGGGGCGTCACTCACATTATTACATGTTTTATCCATTATTCACTATTTCTAGTTAGTATCATCGCCGTCTTTATTTCTTAGCAATTTGGGAATATCAACCACGTTTTGGCTTCATATAAAAATATGTATCCACATTTTCCATGGTGAGAATATGTTGACTCCACTCTTCACATACACACATGTGCACTTCCATGTATATATTCACATTTATTCCACCTTTGTCCAATTTACACACATGACACATTTATAACCCATACACGCATGATCACATTCATACATTGAGGAGAAAGAGAACATATCATCAATCCCATAGGATATCGCAAGGATGGAGTGGGTGCCTAACACCTTCCCACTATGTACATAGTCTCCGAGGTCATATCTCATTTTATTTTGCATGCACTAGTTATCTTCATCCATCCCTTTTGGGTTGGTTCATTCTTGTGCAGGTGTTTAGTAAAATAGGCTAGTGACTCTGATCTCTACACACTGACACACCTTACACTGTGCGTGCGCTGCCAGGTCAGGATGGGCACAAAGAGAAAAACTCATTCTATGTAATCGAAAATATTGTTGACTCAAGCGATAAATTCATACACATTACAACATGGATGGGCTATTATTCTTATGTTTAAGCTTAGGCTTAACCAAACTCGGTAAAAAAAAGGGATTGGTGTGTGCGTTTAGCACGTAGGGTGGACCCATTGGACCAGACCAATCAATAGAAAACTATCATGCATATGCATTCATTCGATGCTCCTCTATCCTGTTAGTACTCTAATAAAATAATTCAAGCATAGTCCAATGTAATTGGGGAAATCGTTGTAATGAACCATCATCAAATTTATAATATACTCGAAGAACTCTAACCATCCTTGCACATCATTAATACACTCAATATGACATAATGTTGATCCATGATTTCACAATTGTAGTTGCAGACCATTGCTATAAGAACCATTCACAACTTAATATTTATATGATTTGAAAAACTCCCCTTCTCTATCAATAGTCAGGTATTTCTCGAGCTAAGCGTCAAGTTGGAACCTACTAATCACCATTGTAACCACTCATTTTGCAATGATAAATATCCCACTCCCTAACATAATTGTAAATAAACCAATATAAATCTCGTTACTTTTTTTATTGAAGAGGGACGGAACCCGCACACATATTATTGATAAAAAGAGAAAAAGCCTCTCTTATGGCACTACAAGCTCAAAATAAAGAAAACTTTTGGGGAGCCAATTTCCAAAAGCAAACGAAAAATAAATTTAAGGTATTATAAAAACCCCATTACAAAAGCAATCAAGCATTACTAACTCTAAAATAAAAGCATTTAATTTTATCAAGCTTGTAGGATCCCCTAACCATGCGTGTCAAATCCTTGACATCTTCGTAAATTTTGGAACCACTTAAATTAACTCCCACATTCTCTAAACAATCAGCTACCATATTTGATTCTCTAAAGCAATGACTCATTGAATAATTAATCCCTCTAAGGTCTTCAAAAATGGCATCCATTACTGTCTTGAGTCTCCATGGAGGCCTCTACTCTCGATTAATCAGATTAGAAACAAATAAAGAATCTGTCTCAATGTCAATCTCATGAATATTCATCTTCAAACATAGACTAATCCCAATCCTTAAACTGTTGAGCTCCGTAACTGAGTTAGAAGCAAACTCTACATTTTCATCATACGCAAATAACATTTCATCTTTATCATTTCTCACAATACCTCCCATTCCTCCTCTTCCAGTATTTCATTTGCTATCCCCATCAATATTAATCTTTAACCTGCCATTTTGAGGAAAATTCCAAATGACTTTGGAATATTTAAATGATTTAGGTTTAATATACAGACCAAAAGTCTCTTTCCAGCCTTGAGAAAACGTTGAAACTCCTCCCTCTAAAGATTGATTCTTGAAAATGTTCGAAATTAAATAAACTATTTGATTCTTAATGATCTGAATATTGAATTTGGAACCCTCGAACAGAGCTTATTCCTTGCCTTCCAAATTTCCCAAATTCATGGGCTCATTCGAACGATTTATATATGCCTTCCAAATTCATGGGCTTTATTCCATTTGGATTTTCCTAATACATAGGGCATTGTGTTTGATTTACTTATTTTATATTGTGATCCCCTATAGGCATGTTTATATTCAGATAACATTGGTCAATTGGTTTGATCATAACTTGTTTGAAACTCTTGTTAAGTTTTATTTGGGTTCCTTATTTAAGTTTAAGATTAAATTAGAAAAAAATTAAAAATTGGATATTATTCAGACCATTCCCTATTTAATAGTTTTCTCAAATTGATGTGTCTAGGGGGGAGTCCACACTCAAGATTGATTAGCTGAGACGACCTTGTATTTATCAAGAGGCTAACAAGATAACAAAAACAGGCTGCTCGAGAAACTTCCAACGAAGACCAAGATCATTCGAATAGAAATATTTGTAATAAGAAATATGATATACTTGGCCTTGTATTTGTGTTCACTTATAAACAAATCACTTTTTAGTATGTGCGAGGGTGTTTGGCACCACCCTTGAGGGACCATGCCTGGCAGGGCATGGGAGAGCTCACATGCTCTATCGAACAACATCCTCTTGGGAACTTTGCAGGGATTTAATTTGGAGGATATGGAGAAAGGCAACGTTGGGAAAGCAGTAACCAACCCTCGTGGAACACTTAGGCAAAACATCATTTTAACACAAATAGTTTCTCAAATTACCATACTCGTGGGAATCCCAAATGATCATCTGGAGATAATTCCCATTCAACACACAATACACTATGTTCTCGAGCTACTTTCTGCTGAGCAACCTCAGCTCAAAAAACTCTCTATTTGATTGATGTGACAAAACACCCTGTGTAAATCAGTGTTCATCTACTTTGTGACGTCATAATGCTTGGCATTTAGGGACTCGAAGTAACAGTACTCAAGTGGGATTTATCCTTAGGATGCCAGACCTATTTGATGAATTCAGACTTTGTAGCCATTCTAAGGTAAACCTCTGGGCTTCCATGTCACACCCTCATTAATGCCACCACGCTCTTAATTGGTGAGACAGTTTCCCGCCAAAATATAATATCCCATGCATTTAATACCAGTCAAATCACATTTGACATCGATAGGGTTACTCGAATAACCTGGCCTTCGTATAAATAGATCGAACCAACAGTCCATAAGGACGTGAGGAATTTCAAACCTAGAATTATTGTTGGATTTCCCCCAGACACTAGTGCAAATGTGAGAAAATTAATGTTTGAATAGTCCCCTTACTCCCATTGATATCACCATCATTAAGCATTAACTAAGCTTGTGGTTCCTTCCTTCCCTTTATCGTGACAAGAGTGCCTACTCTTTCTCCCTCGGACCTAGTCTCCTGTTGGTTCCCTCATTTATTGTGTTCTCATTGCTTTTAAGGTGTAAAGGTCTCATTTAATACCATCTTGAGTACTGAATATCATTATCTCTTTAAACCTTATTCACTGTCATTATTAAACATAGCCTTGAGCATTAATCGCAGTCTTAATAAGGGGTTATGCCTCGCTTGATAGTAATCGTATTCCAAGAACCCTTATCTTACAGTGTGAGAGCAGGAACACTAAGTTATTGTGTAGATCCATCTTTTTCTTCTATTTTATGGTTATTTGGGTGTTTATATCTCTCTCTAGTTTTGCTTGTTTCGCTCGATGGGTCATCATAGTGTTAAGTTTTCCGATGCGTTTAGCGATGACGACGATTTAATATTCGAGATGAGTTTAGTGAGCTTCATAATCGTGCTAAAAAATTAGCTCTTTTGAATTTGAAGTTTGTAAAAATAATTAAATTTCCTGAAAAGAATTGTTTTGTTTTAAAGTTGAAGTTAACTTTTTGCGTACTGTTCAAACTTAAAGAGATATCACGTATAAGTGAAAGCGACGGTTTAATATTATATTTTGATAGAGTGTTACATCGACAGATTGGTATAATTTATGGGCAACGCGTACAGTACAAACGTATCAGGATTGGTTAATGAGGTATTAGCATATTTGGAGCTGGGTGACTCAAATGACCTTTTCGAGTGCATCGGTGATCTGAAAAGGGTTGAAATAGTCCAGAATAGGTACCCGTGTGTTATAATTGGGTTCTGGGGGGCTTTTAAGACATTATAGTGCCCGTATAAGGGTAGGATGGTCATTTTACACTTAGGGTTAAGTGAAAAAGGGATAATTAAGGGAGTATTTAAGAAGTTGGGTAGTGGATGGCGACCCACTTTTGATATTCTGCACAAGGGAGATTAGGAGAGAGTTGAAGAGAAGAAAAAGGGCTTGGAGAAGATAAGAAGAAGCTAATTTCGGATTCAACCTGTCATCAAACACGTAGAGTACGTCGAATATTAATCCACAAAGGAAAGGAGTTACTTGATTTAAGTTGCAAATTGTGCGTAGTTAATTACTTTCATGATTAAAGATAGAAATCTGAGATTTAAAGTATTGAAGATTGAAACTTTGGTTGACTGATGTAGAGATTTAAATCATAAGAAACCATACTCAGATTCCCTTTTTATTTTAGTAGAGTATTGTCCACCCGATTGTGACACCCCGCCTATTCAAATATACGGGTGTCCATCACTATACTAAAATACAAAAGGAATCTTAAGTGTATCATTCTCAACACCAACTGTCGAATATAAATATAATCGGTAACCACCCTATATATATATATATATATATATATATATATATATATATATATAAATAAATAAACAGGTACCAAAAAATTTCTTTTTATAAAATGTACCGACAATCATCATTCACTTAATACAGAGCATAAGCAATAATAAACAAATAAAGGTCTACATTATTTAATTGCTATGAGTATTCATATAAAAGAATATTCCCGAATACGCTGTCGGGAAACAGACCATAAGACCTTTGGGTACACACACCCAATTTACAATTGTGAATTCTTTACTAGATTACAAAAAGAGTTGCGTCTAACAAAATCCTATAACATCCGCACATGCTACAGCTCCCAAAAACTCTGGAACAAATAACCATCACGGGCGTCCTTGTGGAGGAACACCTATAATAGACCCAATATACATATAGCAAGAGAAAGATATAAATGTGTCAGAGACCTGGTTTTGAAAATAATTATAGCAAGTTAATTAACTGCATAATAATTAAAAATACATGATTTCATAATTAATGTGGAGACTCGACCTCACCTCTCAGCTATAGCGCGCACCTAAACATACACAAATATTTAATTAAGATACCCCATTAGATCTACGAACCATACCCCCTCAAGCCTATGCATAACTCCTATAAGCGTATCTATAACCTATTTTCAGTTAGATGACATTTAGCCTTAATTATGTAAATTCGAATACCCCATGAATTGATGACCAAGCATTTCCCCACTTCCAACATAGCGCTAGGTTTCGTGCGTGGGACATCTCACAAGCGAAATCCAAACAAGGAATCCCCCCGATACGCTACTACCTAACATGGTTAGTCTTGGAAATCTGTTAGGCCCTCAGTACATAGTACATACTCCTAAATGTCAGTCTATAAACATCAAAGCATACATATCCAATCTCATACTAAAAAGGGGTAATACATATTTCACATATCATACCAGTAGGTAAATACATAACACGCATCGTACACGTATACTAATACTCTCAACAATGATATCATCTTCCAGGGAATTACTCAATTATCATCTTGGGTTACCAGCGGTCGGACTCTCACACCGACTTGGTATTGAACCAAATCACAAATGTAAGGGAAGTGGACATAGTTCCTCACCTAAAGGTAAGAAGAATCATACCCAAGACATCTTACCCCTTCCTCACACGCGTTAAAATATTAGACGCTGTGACCTGGGGACTACACTCTCCCTGCTCCTCGAGCCAGAGGAGTTTCCCACATTACGTAACCTCCCATGATAGCACTAGAGGGGTATGCACCACATAGTATATATTACACATCCAATATACATCCACGTCATATATACAAACTATCACACTTTAAAATGTATATACATATTACTAATCCTAGCTATATGTAAATATCACACCTTACACTAGTTAATAATAAATACAAATCATCTCAAGTCATATATAATTTTCTTGCTTACTTGATTATTGATAACCAATCACACCTATGGTTATTCCTCAAATTTACCCTCGTTAAGGATCCACGAACCCTCACTCAGTAGCCCGTGACTCTTATAGAAAGAATCCCCATTCCTTAGAGTATTTACAAAAAGGAAGCAATATAATACACTCTCAAATAAGCCTTTACAACAGCCCCTAAGTGACCCCTCCATCGAGTCGTATCATACCCACATTATACCCTGTAAACATGCTTGCCCAATAACATAAAATGGTTTCCTAAGTATTTAAATCAAATAGAGAGGAATAGAATCAAAATTCACAATTATAGTAAATGAACCGGATCGAAGGTCCCCAAAAAGGAACAGGTTCGGGTCTCAAAAACTGACAGCAACTTCCAACTTTCGGACTGATCCGGTACCCTTTGAAAATGAACTAATCCGATTCCATAAAATTTCTAGAAAACCCTTAACTTTCGGACCGATCCGATATCCTTAGAAAAAGAATCGGTTTGGACTGCACAGTTCTACATCCTATGAAATTTTTCCTATTTTTCCAACAAACCCTCCTTCTACAATATTTTTCCACCATGTCTATACCTTTGAACCCATATACACACAACAAAAATTAATATTTTATACTAGATTCTAGGGTTTAACATATATCTCTAATGTTAGCAAATTCATACCACAAATTATGAAATAGGTCACACAATTAAGCATTTAGTAAGTTAATCCACTTGCCTCAAAGAATGTAGGGTCTGATTTTTCCTCAAAGTCAAGGATTCTACAAGATTTTGAAGATTCTCAAGCTTCTCCTTCTTCCTCTTCTTCTCACTATCTCTCTCTCAAATGGGTTTTCTCTTAATTGAGATTAATTAACCCTATTAAGACTAATAACCTCCTATTAATAGTAATCCCATTTTTAAATGATAATACACACATAAAATAACTAGTATACCCCAATTCACGTCAAACTAGTCAAAAAGATTCCAGAAATCAAAAAAAACTCCAGGGCAGTCATTTTAACTTTCTCGGACCTTCCAGAATAAATCGTGCCCTCAAAATTTTCATTTGAAACTCGGAATATGAAAACCATCTCCCAACCTCAGATAAATTACTAAAACATGCGACGGTTGAGAAGTAACTAATTCCCATCGATAAAACACATATACACGACGAAATTGCATAAAACAAGATTATATTTACCATAACCCCATCTAGTAAATGTGCAATTCTCATAAATATTTACTATTCTACCTGTAAGAGGGTACTTTAGATTATAGATGGAGGCGTAACCCCTATTCGAATGTGGTAATGATAAGTTAATTGACCAAAGCTTTGAATTAATGATATGACACACAAACACAAATCCAATGATGATAAGCTCAGTTTAAACTCACAAATCTCTCGTGTATAACTCAGAAAGTAGTAATGGAACTTAGAAGTACCTTAGCTAGAGGGAGAGAGAAGTAAGCACCCTAGATACACCTCGGTAGGCAGGTATAAACACACCAAACACCCTCAAGAATCCCTGTCAAGTATTAAAAGCTTCATAATAAATAACAATGGTGAGTGAGTAAACCTCTCTGGTTTGGAATAACTCTCTCTGAATGTATATTCTCTCTAGTAATGACTTCTAAACTCTCAAAAGATCATCCTCTACTCAGGGGTGGTTGGGGTCCTTAAATAGCCCCCCACACCATCCCCGAGGCAACTCAGTCATTAAAGACTATGAAAGACACCCCTCATACTTTATGTCACAACATTAAATGCCTGATGCACTAGTTTCCTCCATGTCATAAACATTAAATTCCAAGGCATGCCTTTTGCCTAACCACTGTGTGTCAGGGGGCTGTTGTCGCAGAGGTGGCTCACCAACTGCCTGACATCCCCAAATACCACGGTGGTTTACTCAAGTGCAGGTCTGACACAATAGATGGCTAGTGACATCACCTACAGTAGATGTGATATTAAGTAGAGGGCTGTTTGGTTCACAACTCAACGTCCGATGGAACTTCAAGCTGATTCGCTCGGGGTTCCGCGGCTAGGGTCCCTCGGTGTTTTTTACCAGGTGTATCCAAGATGTTCAGGACAAGCCCCTAATGGTGCCTCACTTCTCAATCCTCCAAACCAAGTTCCTCAAAATTTCCCACGGCCAGGTCATTCGATAGAGCATGAAAGATCTCCCAGGCCCTGCCAAGCCTGGACTCTCGCGAGTACCATTTGACCTCACACTAAAACTCGTTATCATTCTCGTTACAACATTAAAACCGTTATAGCTTATAGTGAACATAAACAAAAATGCAATATGACTAATACAACAAGCTAAAGTATGAGTTGCCATACCAAGATGCCTCGCTGAGTTGCCATGCTTGAGCTGCCTCGCTTGAGTTGTCACACTTGAGTTGCCACGTTTTTTTAATCCCAAACACTTTTTCTTGTTGGGGAATTATCCCTAATCTCAGGATTACCTTTAAGCCTCCTCTACATTTCCCATTCGTGGAGAGATTTGTTGGAACAAGAAATGTCTGCACGAAACTTCTCAATCCGATGAACCTTTTCTGCGTGAAAAAATTCTGGCTTCCTTTCCTTTGTTAGAAACACAACATTATAATCCCCAGGAAAAAGTAAAATTCTCCCCGATGTACCTGAGCCGAAGCACTACGACTTGTCTCGGGCTTTGACGAAAGGACATCGCCACTTTTTCCTTATACTGAGCCTCAACCGTTGTGGCTTTCTATGATTTGAAATTCTCCCGAAAGGCCTGTTAACTTTCCCAAATACTCATTTGGACTCTTGGTAAGTGAAATTATCCCTTGGAATGCTTCGCCATGTTCGAAAAAGCATAAATTCTCCCCGATGTAACTGAGTCACAACTTTTCAAATACTCATTGGGACATCTTGTCCGTTGGGAGAATTATTGGATATGTCTGACACCATTTTGGCGCCAAAACATAAACTTGGTTAGGAAGGCAACCTTTCTCTTCCCCAGACGTCACTTCATATTCGACGTAGCGTTGTCTTTTCCACTGTCAAAAACACTTCCCAAAGTGTCATGTGTGCCTTTGAAATGATTATAGGCGATTTGGCACGTGTGGGGGGGGGGGGGGGGGGGACTCAAACGATAAGTAAAAAGGGTTTAAAAGTTTCAAACCTCTCTCTATTTCAAATATTTTTCTTCTTCTTCAAGCTTTCATATTTCCTCAGAGAGAGATCTTTGTGCGAGCTCTGTGCAACCTCCATTGTTGCCCCCTCTTTGCTCAGCCTCCTTCTCTCATCTTTTGCACCACCATCTGTGGTTGTGCCCCTCCTTATTTATTTCTAACTCTTCTTTTACCAGATCTTTTCGTACTTCGGTTGTCTGTAATGGCCCTTCAAGCAACCTTACACTCCTGCCACCAGTGCTCCTCCTATATCCCCCGTTGTCGCCACCCCTTCGGCTGCCTCATTGATCGCTGCTCGTCAAG
This sequence comes from Sambucus nigra, assembly GCA_949130495.1. Classification (NCBI taxonomy): domain Eukaryota; kingdom Viridiplantae; phylum Streptophyta; class Magnoliopsida; order Dipsacales; family Adoxaceae; genus Sambucus; species Sambucus nigra. The sequence continues at coordinate 330,999,660 of OX422210.1, read as the reverse complement.
AACAGTTGTGTTTCTATCGTCGGTCCCCCATTTTTGGCAAAGGTGATGACTTTGTTGGGTTTTGCAAGAGCTGCATTTCTAACGCCAAGTATGACGCCATGACGCTTGGTGATGAAGATGAGAATTCTGATGAATGGGCCTTTCTACCTCCTGAGGGGACTCTCAGATTTCTTCTTGAGCGAGGGGACTTTCCCTGGTCCCACATCGATTTTGAAAGTCCTGGGGGCTCTCCTGCTCACTTTGCTTCTTGGAACTCTCATATGCAGAGTTCCCATGATGATACCCTCACTAAGATTGGACTTCATCGAGCCAAGTGGTTTGGTGAGTTCACCTTCTCCAAAAATAATGTTGCTCTTCCCGTTCTGGTATCTCTCTAGAATGTTACTACTCACATATTCATCGCTGAATGGGGAGATTTTACAATAATGTTGGAGGACGTATGCGAGCTCTTAGGCCTTGAGGCAACAGGTCATGAACCCTATTCCAATGAAGCCTTGGATGCCCAAGAAACTGCTAACCGTTTGGAGCTGGACCGTATATGTCGAAGGTGCATCGGTACTTCAAATGAAGCCACATTCACTCCCCTTATCAACTACTTCTTCAAAGACCCTTCGGACGTAAGTTCCTATGAGGTCTCACATGGACAAGGTACATCGTTAGAGCTTCCTACCTATATCCTTGTCATTCTTTCTCGATTCTTTTTAATGGGAAAATCCAATGACCAGCCTCGAAGGGAACTCATCAAACTATCTCTCCGATTGGCCCGAGGTATCAAGCTCCCTCTGGCTGAAATCGCCTTGGGGTCCCTCTACACATGGCTTGATAGGGTCCTTTTTGACATGGAGTGATCTCTGGGTCGTTACAACCTAGCAAATTTTGCCAACTGCGTTCTCCTGATGGGTTTCCTTTATGTGCGCTTCCCGGTCGTAACCGCCAAGACTACCGTCCTCCCTTGGGGGAAATAATCCTGACCCCTCGCTCATTTGTTTACCACAAAAGGCAGAGCCGAAAGGAGCTGACCTCCTTTATTGATGACTTTTCAAGTTTTGTAATGGGGCCTTATGGGGAGGATATTTTCCTCTATACTTGTGATTTTTTCAAGCATGGGGCGAGAGTGGTCTAGCCAATCACCGTAGACCTCATTATCGAAGACCCCTCATTGGTCGTTGTGCTTCTATTTTCCCCGGGATACCTGCCCTCATACACCGAGTGGGGATACACCAGTGAACATTATAATCCCAACTGATACAGTCGTCCATTTGGCTTTTATCAAGGGGCTCCTCACCCGATATTTCAATTATCTATCCCCAAGGTATCTTTTGGCGAGCCATGTTCCCTATTATCCTCGACGACCGCGTGGGGAGTGAGTTCGACCTTGGCTAGGTGAGTCACTATCCCCAACATCACTAGGCAAGGGGACGTAACCCCCTTATTTGCCATAAAGTATTGGACGAGGCAGCTGGGCCAGATTGCTAATTCATCGAGGGTGATCTCGTGTATCCCCCAGTTCTTTCATTTTCTTCCCTGGAGCTGGGCCTGAAGGGCAATTCCGTTCTCGGGGTTGAGTTCCCCCTAAGTCAGACCCTCAAAGAACCTCCCAAGGAACTTCCTCTATACTGGCCCATGATCCCTGTTGCCACGTCCAAAGCAAAGGCCGCTGTGACCCCCAAACGATCTGTCCCTATGCCCGAAGCTGCCACGGGAGAAGGGCCTTCTGAGCCACCTGCCAAGAAAGCCAGAAAGTCCAAGTCTAAGAAGGCTAAGGCTAAGGGTCAAATGTAAACTCCATTGGAGGCATTCCCAATTGCCTCTGTTCCCCCTCCTATGTCTCCGAAACTAGCTGAAGAGCTGAGGAGACGGGTAAAGGCTGAAGTTTCCCAAATAAATACGGAATTCCAATGGCGTACAGTGGTCGTTCCTCCTCCGGGTACATTCCCCAAAATCGTGGTTGATAATAGTGAGCCATCAGTAAAAATAAGAAGAAGTTCGAAGGTGCCTGAAAGTGGTGGTTCCACAGGCTCAAGAAGGAAGACGCTGGGTACTAAGCCCCAGATGAAATAGACATTTGAGCGACCTTCATCACCAGCTCCTTCTGCCCTTGCTTCTTCGCCATCTTCATCAGTGGTTATATCCTCTCGTTCTCCCTCCGGATCTGAGGTATATGTGCATTCTTTGTTTCTCATTCTTCTTTTCTTGACACAGTGTCTTTACTTATTGCCTGATATCTTTAGTACAGGGAGTTAAAGAAGTGAGGGTCAGTCCTCCCAGCCCCCCAGTGAGTCATTTCGTGGGCGGACATTGCAGTACTCCTCCATCCACTGCCTCCCTTCCCCGTTCTCCTTTAATAAGCCTCACCTACTCACGTCGTTCCCCCTCCCATCGGTCCAGGGATGCCATCACAGGTGCCATTGAGATGTCTGGCCAGCCCGAGGCAACTGTTCTAGCTTCCTCTGAGTTACCCTCAGAGCAGGAGGTCTCTCTGCCCCTGGTTGTGGTCGAAGAGAGTGTCCCACATGTAAATGTCTTTTCAAGCCTTGCATATTTTATTTATCCCATTGGTTTATTCCTCGATTGTAACCTGTTGGTCTATTTTAGGTGGAAGTGGCATCGCTGATAGCCAACATTCTCCTTCCTCTTGTACTGTCAAGACCCATTACTGCAGTTCCTCTCCTTAGTGCCATAATGGGGGAAAGCTAAGTGAATTTTTGTCTCTTATCCCTTTACGATTACTCCTTTCATCTAACATTTGTATTTACATTTGTAGCTCTCTCCAAGTCTTTCTTCTCCTTTTGCGTTGAGTGGCCTTATCCATTCTCAGGCCCAAGTTGGAGTAGCTGCTCTAGTTAGGGCATCTCTCGAAGGTCCAACATCTCCTTCTGATGATGCGCCCATGTTGGCCATAGTACCCTAAGCTGGCGAGGGGAGTGTGCCTACCTTTGAGGCTTCTAAATCCAAGGGCTCTGTTGAGTCTGCTGAGGTAATGAGCCCGCCTCCCACGGTTTCTAGCATTATGGCTCCGGTGGTGACTACCCCTCTTGCTACTGCTGCTGCTGAGGAAGTACTTCTTTAATTTCTCTGTATTTCTCAGCTTCTCGAAATCCATCTGTATGGGTGACTTAATCAATGAAAACATTTGTTTAAGATTGTTTCATAAAGTCAAACATGTAACGGCGCCTTAACAATGAAAACATTTGTTAAGGTTTTTTTCACAAATTCCACCTATAACGGTGACTTAACAATGAAAATATTTGTTAAAATTTTTCCATAAACTCCACCTATAACGGTGACTTAACAACGAAAACACTTGTTAAGATTTTTTTCACAAATTGCACCTATAACGGTGACTTAACAACGTAAACACTTGTTAAGATTTTTCCATAATCTCCACCTGTAACGGTGACTTAACAACGCAAACACTTGTTAAGATTTTTCCATAAACTCCACCTATAATGGTGACTTAACAACGAAAACATTTGTTGATATTTTTTTCACAAACTCCACCTATAACGGTGACTTAACAACGAAAACACTTGTTAAGGTTTTTCCATAAGCTCCACCTGTAACGGTGACTTAACAACGCAAACACTTGTTAAGATTTTCCCATAAACTCCACCTATAGCGGTGACTTAACAACGAAAACACTTGTTAAGATTTTTCTGTGAACTCCACCTATGACGGTGACTTAACAATGAAAACACTTGTTAAGATTTTTTGTAAACTCATTATTTCTCCTGCGTGTTCTCAAGTTGCTCGATAGGACTCTCCACTAATTCCTTCGGCCATTGCCTCGCCACTTCGTGAACCTGTCTCATCCGAAGAGTCTAGCCATAATGATCAAGGTTCCACGATCGGTGCTGCGGTAGAAAGCGAATCTGGGTGGGAGTTTCCCCACCTGACTTAGCTCCTCACGCCTTCTGCCTGATGGTACTCCAGCGTTCTCCTCAAATACCCGCTAGTCATCGAGTAACTTGTGAGTTATCATCCTGAAACCTTCATGGTGGACTGCCTTCGTTCCAACGTCTCAGTTATGATCTACAAACTCCAAGGCATGGCTACCGTTATTACTGATATTGCCAACACTCCAACTACGAACGTGACCAGGCCCATCCTCAACCAGTTCTTGGGCTATTTGAGGGAGTTAGTTCATGACGGGTTCCGTTTTGACTGGCTCATCGTACATTTGAAGACTTTAAAAAGGCAGTGATTGGATAGCCAGAGGGAACTTTTACGAAAAACATCAGGAGGGTTAGAGGGCCAAGGAAGCCAAGCTGGTCGAGCTAGAACCTATCCTCGGAGCTATTGACAAGGACGTGGAGGACCTTGAAGAAGCTCTGCGTTTGGCGAAGCTAAAATGATAAAAACTTCTTATCGAATGTACGCAAGCACAGACTAGGTTGTAAGTTTCCATTAATGCCCAAAGGTCTTGCTTAGAAGCTTCTTCGGGCCTTCCTGGAGATTTTTTCTCCTCCCTCGACTTGTGGTTCCTCCTGGGTCAATGAGTTTTTGTATATGTATTTTACTTTTCTTCTATGTAATTCTTGGGTGATAAATCCCTATTTTGTAATGCCCTAAAGTATATGAATAGAAAAAGATATTCTCATGCCATTTCTTTGTGTTACAACTATTTACATAGATTGTGAAATACGAAGTTTTATAATTCTTTCATCTCTACTTGAGGCATAATAGAAAAGAACTTGCATACTTATCGTAAGAAAGAACTTGTGTATTTATAACAACAGCCAATTACATCAGAGGTCCAACGTAACTGCCTACACATGATAAATCTTCAACCACTTATTGTTAATTTTGAATGGTTTATCTTCTTCCATTTTTGAAATTAAGCAATAACCTGAGTCATGAGCCTCTTTTATGATGAAAGGGTCGTCCTAATTCACTGCAAATTTAGGTAGAGGAAGCCCCCTAATATGTTTAACTGTTGCCTTTAATACGAGATCTCCCTCCACGAATTTCCTTGGTCTCACCAAGTTATCATATGCCCTGGAGAGCTGCTTTGTATACATTTGGAAGTGTTGCATCGCATTATCCCTGTGTTCGTCCAATGCTTCCAACTGCACGTGTCTATTCTGAGGGAGCATGCTGCTGCGCAAAGCATATCGAGACGAGGGAACTTCTAACTCTATCGGGAGAATTACCTCAGCCCCAAAAGCAAGAAAGAACGGCGTATACCGTGTAGGCTTCCTCTTAGTCATCCGATAGGCCTATAAAATAGCTGGTCTCTTGCCATCCCACGATCTTGGGAAATCCTCCATCGTTTTAGCCAAGATATTGACCAAACTCTTGTTAATTGCTTCGGCTTGACCGTTCCCCTTTGGGTATGCCACCGTCGAAGTGTGGTGGATAATGGAGTATTTGTCTGTGAACATCGTTACCTCTGAATTGACGAAAGGGGATCCGTTATCTGAAAGGATGACCTTTGGGATCCCAAAACGGCAAATGATGTATTCTCTGATGAAGTTGCTCACTACTCCTGTTGTTGCCCTCCTTAGTGGTATCGCCTCGGCCCACTTTATGAAACACTCCGTTTCTACTTGGATTCATATCCTCCCCCTCGAAGAAGGGTGTATTACCCCTACCAGGTCGAACACCCAAGTGTGAAAAGGATAAGGCATTGCTAGGGAGTGTAAGTCCACTGACCGGGCATGGATTATATTTTCGTGAAGCTGGCAAGCCTTGCACCTTCTAACGAACTCAACATAATCTTTCTCCATCGTTGGCCAATAGTACCCTAAAGTCATCAACTGGTCATATAGCTTGGCCCCTCCTATATGAGCTGGATCGTGCGCCTGTTTGATAACCTCAGCCGCTTCTTCCTTCGTGATGCAACACAATGGCCTGTTGAAGTATCCCCTTCGATAAAGCTACTCCTCCTGAACATAGAATCTAGGGTCTCTTTGCCGAAGCCCCATCGCGTCTATTTTCTTCGTTGGGACAACTCCGTCTTTAATGAAGTCAATATAGGGTTGTCTCCAGTCAACCTGAGCCTCCACGAAATGACATTCAGTTACCTCGAAGAATAATTAGCATTTGTCACACTCTCGTTGTAACTCAGTTGCATCTTGCTTCATATTTGTCCAAAAATATCCCTCCCTTTGTATTCTTCAGTAGAGGGGTATTTCGGTTGTTTCGCAGTGCTCTCCATGCATTTTCCTCAATATCTGTCCTGCTTCTTCTGGGCTGATGCACCTCGACAGCCATCCTACTGCGTTTCTGAAGTAAAGGCTTCCCTGGTTTGTAAAGTACTGGGCCAATTCTCTAAGCCCCATCAATCCTTCACCAGACTCAAGTTGCTTCTTAATCTCTCCCCTCCAGTCTGCGTCCTCTTCTATTGGTAAAATTGATTGTACTATCGAAGGATCTGTCCTTCGTTGAATTATGACGGTAGTCGTATCGCTCTTTATGATCATCTTCTGGGTAATAGTGGCATAGGCATCTGGGTGACGGTTTATCATTTTGGGCTGCCTCTTGATCCTGGTCTGATGGAACTAATCAAGGATCCTCTGAATGATCGTTCTGTATAGTGCCAGGCTCATGTGTTTCAATGCGTATTTTCCATTCACTTGTTTAACCACCAAGTTTGAATATCCCTTGATGTATAGTGAACGGATCCCTCTTCGAAGAGCCTCTAGCAATCCCAACACCAATTCTTCATATTCTACCTCGTTGTTAGAGCAAGGGAAATCTAACTTGTAAGAAAGTCAAATCTCCTCCATTACTTTCGAGAGAATTACCTTTGTTCCTCCTTTCTTTTCTGTCGATGACCCATCGAACTGCATTATCGATTCCTCGCCCGTTGCGTCTAGGTGGTTGGCCTACAAATTATCTCCTGGAATATCTTCTTTAGGTGGCTCGAAGGTTCCCTAACGGAAAATAGCCAACAGATCAGCGTACACCTGTCTTTTAATTGCGCGAGGAACCATGCACTTCAAGTCATATTCAGAGAGGATGAGGAACCATCTAGCTGTCCTGCCAATCAATATAGTTCTTGCAAGTAAATACTTAATGGGATCACATCTCGTTACAATATGAATTGTAAAAGACAGCATATAATGTCTAAGTTTTTGCGCTACAAATACTAAGGCTAAACAATGCCTTTCTAAGCTCCTATATCTGACTTCTGGCCCATGGATGATCCTGCTGAGGTAGTAGACCAGTCATTCTTGCCCGTCAATCTCTTGTGCCAGCAAAGCTCCCACGGACCTCGTGGTAGATGTGAGGTACAGTTGTAATGGTATCCCTGTCTTTGGGGGAACCATAATCTGTGGTGACACGAGAAGTTTCTTCAATCCATCAAGAGCCTCCCAATGAATCGCCTCCCATTTGAACTTTGTGTTTTTCGCAATAGCTGCATCAACGAATGTGTTATTTCGCCTAATCCATGCACAAATCTCCTAAGGTAGGAGACCTTACCGAGGAAACTCTTCATCTCTTTCACCATTCTCGAACATGGCATTTCCAAGATCGCCCGTTGTTTGTCCTGGTCCATCTGTACCCCTTGTCGATTAACCACAAAGCCTAGGAATTTCCCATTTATCACCCTAAAAATGCACTTCAACAGATTCATCTTTAATTTAAACTTCCTGCAACGGGAAAACACCTTCCTCAAATCGCTCAGGTGAGACTCCTCCTTCCTCGACTTAATGACCAAGTCATCCACATAAAATTCCACAAACTTGTGAAAGAAGTCATGGAAAATGGGCATCATTGTTCTCTGGTAAGTCCCCCCAGTATTCTTGAGTCCAAACGGCATCACCCTGTACATGAAGTTAGCCAACGGGGTTCTGAACGCTGTCTTTTCTGCATCTGAGGGGTCCATCTTGATCTGGTTGTACCCTACATACCCATCCATGAAGCTATACATCTCATGACCTGCCATTGCATCTATCAGGCTATAGATGGAGGGCAGAGGGAACTCGTCTTTGGGGCAGGATCTATTCAAATCTCTGAAATCCATGCAGATCCTTATTAGGTTTTTATCTTTCTTTCCCACTGGGATAATACTGGATAACCAAAGTGGGTGATGTATCAGTGTAATGAATCCTGCCGTCAGTAAGCGTTGAACTTCTTCTTTGATCTTCAAATCCAGCTCAGGCATATACATTCTTATTGCTTATTTTACTGGAATGGATGAAGGCATCACGTTCAACTTGTGACATCTTACTTCTTTATCTAGCCCCTCCATATCTGTGTACTTCCACGCGAACACGTCTAAAAATTCTCGAATTAACAAAATCAAGGCCTCTCGTTTCTCTTTACTGAGATCCTTCGATATGAATATGGTCCTTGTGTCTTCCCCTTCCTTTGCCACGTTCAACTGCTCTAACTCTTGTACCTGCGACCTCGATCGATCCGCCATGTAATCTGGCTCCTCGGTGACTTCCTCTACCAATTCCTGTATGCTGAAATTGTCTATCGCCATATATTGTCCCCTTTGATCTACTAGAAAGCACTCATATATCGGGTCAACCTCATCGTCAACTTCCTGGGTTGACTGTTCACACCGTTATAATTAATACACCACCTTTCCTTCCTCGGTAACGACCTTCTTGCACTGTCTGCCGGTAGTAGTGATTACTTTCCTCTTCTTCTCTCTAGATTCTTCGGCCACTCTTTTTCCTGAGAACCGACTCAGCACACTTTGTCGGTGGACCTCGTGTTCCATCAGATCCACTCTGGGCCTCATCTTACCTTTGAGCTGTTTCGAGATGCCCTGGGGCCGAGGGACTACCTGGTGAGCTTCCTCGGTCATTACTCTTGCACTGCCTGCAACCTCTTTACTCTGCTCGTTTAAGGGCCCCATTCGTTCTCTGATCGAGGGAACCCATGCTCCCTCTATCCTTCTCGTTAGGACCCGGACATCCTCTTCCAACTCAGTATAAAATGTTGCATCCACCAAGTGAGCTTCCTCGATAGCGAAGGGCCTCTTTGTAGCCCTAATGGTCACCTCTGTCCCCTTGATGTTTGCATTGGCACACTGGTGGTACGTGGAAGGGACTAGCCCTTGGTTGTGTATCCACACCCTTCCTGTTAACAGATGGTAAGAAGTTACACTCTCTATTACATGGAACTTTATATGGGAACTCAAATTTCCCATCACAATCCCAATATTAACATACCCAATGGATTTGAAAGATTGGTTATCATACCCCGAAATTACCAAAGGCATTGGGACCAACCTTTCATCTGGAATATTGGCTGCATGAAAGGAGTTAATTGGCATAATATTGATGGAGGCTCCCCCATCCATGAGAGTCCTTGCAAAACTAACTCTGTTGACATTGGCATTCACGTACAATGGCCTGTTATATGGGAATATCACATCCCTATCGACATCGCTGAAAGTCACCTCTGATAGGAACCTCCTTACCAGCCTAGCCATGGGTCCCTTCCATTTCAGTGAAGGGACTGGGTCTTTCCTCGTAATATCCAATATCGCGTGGGTTTTTTCCAACCTGCTTTCCTTTGGAATCCCCACCTGGTCGAAGAACCAGGTGAACTTCAGGGATTTTGAAACTGCACAGTATTCTAAGCTCAGATCTGCTTCCTCACCTTCAACGCTGTACACATCCTCCACATCTTTGTCATTCGCTTCATCGTAGGCCAAACCTACGTTAGCCATTCCCTAGGTACAGGTCTCCAAAGTTGCTTCATACTCTTCTCTTTCTCCTTTCGCTGCCTCTTCATCGTAGGCCACCATGAGATTGGCCCCATGTGCTGGTAGTGGGTTGTTATTGACATTCTGTGGAGGTATTTGCAACGTCCCTGCCTTCACGTACTTGTCGATAATTCTTCTCAGTTTGAAGCAACCTTCTGTTGGATGTCGGATCCTTCGATGAACCTGACAATACTTTGGATCCGCCTTCGTTGCCATATCGGGCTCCCCAGCTGGGATGTCCTTTGGCTCATAGACCGTTCCCCTCGGACCATTGCGTTGTAATAGCTGACAGCTTCTTCTACTGTACAAGGCAATAGTGATGGGTCTTCCCTATCTCTCCTGAACTTCCTCTTATTATCCTTCTTTGGTGCTTTGCCCCTATCTCCCCCTCGGTGTACAATACCCATAGGGGTTGAGACCTCCCCCCCGCAGGTTGCATCGGTTGTCTAAACATCATGGGCACCGCCACCGGATATGGTCGCACCACCAAAGAGATATTTCTCACTGCTTTTAAGAACACCGCAAAGGTCTCTTCGCGCGTCTCGTTAATAAGATGCCAGATGTACTCGGGAAGCAGTCCTTCAACGCAGATCTGCAGCAACTTAGATTCTTTGGCCTCCTCCCTCACGTCAAGGGATCTTTCTATGAACCTTCGAACATAGGTCACCACTTCTTCCCCAGGTCGTTGCTTTTCCCTACCCAGTTGGGTCAAAGTAAACTCATCTTTCGTAAGAAAGAACTTCTGGACAAACAACACGTGCATCTCTTCCCATGTTGAAACGCTGTTGGGAGCCAAATGGGAATACCAAGTATATGCTTTATTGGTCAAGCATTTAGATAACTCCCTCAAGTTAAGCCTCTTATTGTTACAATGTGCCCCCAAATGTTCAACAAAGCGCTTAATATGCTCCTTCGGGTTCCCACCCTTTCCCGTGTATTTTTCAAAAATAGGAGGAATATAGTCCTTCGAATAGGGCTCGTCGTTGTATTCCTAGGGATACGGTGTTCGAAAGTCATCAAAAATCGAAGCTACCTCGCCATTAGATTGTGAGGAAGCTGTCATGAACTTTAGTATCTCCTTTTGCATTTCCTTTCTCATTTCCTCCATGGGTGATGCTACTGGGGGCAACAGCTAATGGTACCACGGGCTGAGCGCTCATTGCAACTGGAGCAGGCGCCACGGTAGGGGCCGTCGATGCTCCTTATGTTCCCCATGCTGGATTCATAATAAAGGGTACGCTCGTTGGGGTTGTTCCCGCTACGCCTGCACCTGGCGGGGCCGTTGGAGCTACCTCTAGTGTTACGAAGGCATTGGCCTCCAATCCTCCTGGCATAGTTGAGGCTACTGGAGTTTGCAAAAACTCATAAAACTTGCTCATGAGGAGCGTGACCTGAGTGGGTCCTAACCCTGCACTCATGTAAGCTTGTGTCACCCCTAGAACGCCTGACATCACCGAAACCGAAAGTATCTCCACTCGAGGAGCCCCATCCTTTAGGGGCTCCAGTTCTCTCGTAACTCGTTCTTCATTATGCTTAATGTCATCAAAGTTGAGCCTTCAATTAGCATTATCCTGCGCCATACTCCTTACCTAGAAGAATGCCTCCCCATCAGAGTCACCAAATGTAAGAGGGTACTTTAGATTATAAATGGAGGCGTAACCCCTATTTGAATGTGGTAATGATAAGTTAATTGGCCAAAGCTTTGGATTAATGATAGGACACACAAACACAAACCTAATGAAGATATGATCAGTTTAAACTCACAAATCTCTCGTGTATAACTTAGAAAAAAGTAATGGAACTTAGAAGTACCTTAGCTAGATGGAGAGAGAAGTAAACACCCTAGATACACCTCGGTAGGTAGGTATAAACACACCAAACACCCTCAAGAATCCCTATCAAGTATTAAAAGCTTTGTAATAAATAACAATGGTGAGTGAGTAAACCTCTCTGGTTTGCAATAACTCTCTCTGAATGTATATTCTCTCTAGTAATGACTTCTAAAATCTCAAAAGATCATCCTCTCCTCATGGGTGGTTGGGGTCCTTAAATAGCCCTCCACACCATCCCCGAGGCAACTCAGTCATTAAAGACTATGAAAGACATCCCTCATACTTTATGTCATAACATTAAATGCCTGATGCACTAGTTCCTCCATGTCATAAACATTAAATGCCAAGACATGACTTTTGCCTAACCACTGTGTGTCAGGGGGCTGTTGTCGCAGAGGTGGCTCACCAACTGCCTGACATCCCCAAATACCACGGTGGTTTACTCAAGTGCAGGTCTGACACTGTTTAGCTGGCTAGTGACATCACCTACAGTAGATGTGACATTAAGTAGAGGGTTGTTTGGTTCATAACTCAACGTCCGATGGAACTCCAAGCTTCTTCGTCCGGGGTTCCACGGCTAGGGTCCCTCGGTGTTTTTTACCATGTGTATCAAAGATGGTCATGACAAGCCCCCAACGGTACCTCAATTCTCAATACTCCAAACCAAGTCCCTCTAAAGTTCCCACGGCGAGGTCATTCGATAGAGCATGAAAGCTCTCCCAGGCCCTGCCAAGCCTGATCTCTCGCGAGTACCGTTTGACCTCACACTAAAACTCGTTATCATTCTCGTTACAACATTACAACCGTTATAGCTTATAGTGAACATAAACAGAAATACAATATTAATAATACAACAAGCTAAAGTATGAGTTGCCATGCCAAGATGCCTCGCTGAGTTGTCACGCTTGAGTTTCCATGTTTGAGCTGCCTCGCTTGATCTGCGACGCTTTCTTAATCCCAAACACTGTTGCTTATTAGGGAATTATCCCTAATCTCAGGATTACCTTTAATCCCCCTCTACTCTACCCAAATCAATATTTATTTTAAATCCTTATTTTAGTTCTCAATTATATTAAATCACCCACACCCGATAATTTAATATATAAATAAATACACAAAAGTAAGTGGTATTACATACTCCCCCTTAAAGAAATTTTGCCCTTGAAATTTAGACATGCATTATGGAAAGAGGTAAGGGTACATGGCTCTCATATCATCCTCTCGTTCCCACGTTGACTCATCTAAATTATGGTGCCACTATTGGACTCGAACTAAAGGTACTACTTTCGATCGTAGCCTACGCTCACTGCGATCTAAAATGGCAATCGATCGTTCTTCGTACGAGATTTCAGGTTGCAACTCAATTTCCTATAATGGATCATGACAATGAGCACCCTCACATCGTTTATACTTCTTTAGGGACCAAACATAGAACACATCATGAATGCTTTGTAAATGTTATGGCAAGGCAACTCTATAAGCCACAGGGCCAATCCTTTCAATAATTGGGAAATGCCTTACATATCTCGGAGAAAGTTTTCCTTTCTTGCTAAACCTCATAATACCTTTCATCGGAGACACTTTTAACAACACTTGGTATCCTACTTCAAATTCCACATGCCTACGGTCCGCATCGGCGTAACTTTTTTGGCGGTCTTGTGCAACACGTATGCGGTTACGAATTATTTCAATCTTTACCAAAGTATCCTGGATCACATATGGGCCAAGAAGTTTATTATCACCAACACGCAGGTTAATGACATGGGCGTCCATATAATGCCTCATAAGGCGCCATACCTATAGTAAATTGGTAAGAATTATTATAAGCAAATTCTACTAATGGTAGGTATTTCTCCCAACTTCCTCCAAAATCTAGCATACACATCCGGAGCATGTCTTCCAACATTTAATTTACTCGTTTCGTTTGCCAATCGGTCTGGGGATAGTATGTTGTACTCAACCTCAATTCCGTCCCCATGGCTTCCTGAATGCTCAACCAAAAATGGGAGACAAAGATTTTATCTTGATCAGACATAATGTTGATCGGTACTCCATATAATCTCACAATTTTGGCAATAAAGAGCTGAGCATATTGTATTGTCATAAAAAAATTTCCCACCTGCAAGAAGTGTGCCAACTTAATCAAGCGGTCCACGATAAGCCAAATCGAATCATGGATATGCTGCATCATGGTTAATCCCGTGATAAAATGAAAATGCTTTCCCATTTCCATATAGGAATTTCAAACGGCTGTAACGTTCCCGAGGGTCATTGGTGGTCCACTTTTACTAACTGACAAGTGGGGCATTTGGAGACAAATTCAGTTATCCCTCTTCATACCTGCCCACCAGTATTACCATCTTATATCTTGATACGTCTTATCTCCGCCTGGGTGAACAGAAAATCTCGACCCGTGGGATTCTGACATAACAGCCTGTCGTAGATCGAAATCGTTTGGGACTACCAACCTATCATTGAACGTACTCCACCCTCCAAACTGATGGAGTAAGATTCCACTCCCTCAGTTAGAAATTTCTAGACTATGACCTTACAATACACATCTTCAAATTGAGCTTTCACAACCCTCATCACCATCTCGGGTGTGACTGATAACACGGCCATACAAGCCCTCGCCATCGCATCATCCTGATGAATCTCCTTCCACTTAGCCTTTCATAACTCTGCTAACTTCCCAGTGGGATGACGACTCAGCGCATCAGCTACAACGTTAGTTTTTCCCGGATGACACTGGATATCGAATTGATAATCCTTTACAAACTCTAACCGCCGACGCTGCCTCATGTTTAGGTCCTTCTAGGTGAAAAAATATTACAGCGACTTATGGTCCGCGAAAAGCCTAAACTTCTAGCCCATAAGATAATACCTCCAAAATCTCAATGCAAAGAATACTGCAGCTAATTCCAAATCATGAGTAGGATAATTACACTTGTGAGGTTTGAGTTTACAAGACGCATTTGCAATTGCCCTCTCCTCTTATTGAAGCACGCCTCCTAAACCTTGGAGAGACGCATCAGTAAAGACTAAATACACCACTCCTACTATATGTAAAGCAATAACGGGTGTCTTCGTCAACATGTCCTTTAATTCATCAAAAGCTAGTTGATAGGAATCATCCCACACAAACGAAACTCCCTTTCGGGTCAAATTCGTCAAAGGGATGGAAATCTTCGAAAAGCCCTTTATAAAACGGCAATAATAACCTGCCAAACCTAAGAAACTTCTAACCTCTATCGGTGTTTTGGGTTGACCCCACTATTTCACCGCTGCAACATTACTCGGGTCCACGAAAATACCATTCCCCGACACTACATGACCTAAACATTGCACTTCTCGCAACCAAAATTTGTATTTCTCAAACTTGGCGTACAATTGATGGTCCCTAAATATCTGCAGAACCATCCTCAAATGTTCGGCATGTTCCCCCTCCGTCCGAGAATATACCAAAATATTATCAATAAACACAATTACAAATTAGTCTAAGAAATTCCAAAAGACTCTATTCATCAGATCCATAAACACTGCAGGGGCACTGGTTAGCCCAAACGACATAACCAAAAACTCATAGGATCCATATCGGGTCAAAAATGCAGTTTTTGAGATATTCTTCTCCCTAATACGCAGTTGGTGGTATCCTATACACAAATCTATTTTTGAGAAGGAAGAGTCTCCCCTCAACTGATCAAACAGATCATCAATATGAGGCAACGGGTACTTATTTCTAATTGTCACCTTACTCAATTCTTAATAATCTACACATAACTGTAAAGAACCATCCATCTTCTTCACAAACAACACAGGGGCTCCCCAAGGTGACGTACTCTGATGAATGAAACCTTATCCCAAAAGCTGTTGGATATGGTCTCGTAACTCTCTCATTTCTACAGGAGCTATACGGTATGGAGCTCACGCAATTGTCCTAGTCCCCAGAGCTAATTCTATAACAAACTAGATCACGTAACTCGGAGGTAAGCCTAGAATCTCCTGAAAAATGTCTATATATTCCCAAACCACTAGAATCGAGTTGAAGGGAACAACCACTTCCTGCAAAGTTTCCTCATCGATATAATACAAATGGGAGCTTAAACCTCCCTCCGGAAGAGGCATAGCAATAAAAAACATTTCCTGGTCCGGAATAGCAAATACGATCGATCTCCCAAAGTAATCTGCCATCACTCGATATTTAACCAGCCAGTTCATACCTAATATAACATCATACCCATGCATATCTAATACCAGTAAGTCGGAAGCTAAACATAATCTCCCAAAATCTATCTTGTCGCCTTTACAATGAAAATGGATAAGCTATCCATCTCCCAAGGGAGATTCTACACACATTTGAACAGTTTCAGCTGACTCTAACACTCCAACCGCACACGCAAAATGAACAGCTATAAAGGAATGGGATGCTACAGTATCAAATAATACCCTACCTATATGCCCATGGATAGGGAACTTACCCTTGATGGTTGGCGGAGGTTGTTGCACCTGTAGTAACACTGCATTCTGAACCTTATACACTCGCCCATATTGCAATTGACCCTGTGGAGGTGTGGCAATCTGAACGGGCACCTGAGGTGATAAAATCGCTTGTTGACCCTAGTGATCTCCTTGCACCGACACCCTATTCTGCTATGGGAAATCTACCTTCCTATGTCCCGCCTTACCACACTGAAAATAACGGCCAATAAAGTTCCCCAACCTCTGGCCCTATTGCCTAAATCTAGGTTGACCTTGTCGCTGGCCCTGATGTCCTCGGCCTTGTTGACCTCCCCCATTGTTCCCCTGTCCTGCTTGGCCTTGAGGAACATTTTTTTGTTGTTGCTGTTGGTTACCTTGAAGATTCTGTCTAAAACCACCACCATTAAATCGAAAGCCTCCAGAACGCTTCCTTTTTACCAAATCCCCTGAAGGGAGATCCCTCGCCTTCTGCTTATTCGCTTGCTGTAGCGCCTGATGTGCCCCACTGGCACTATCTTCCCTCGTCTTACTCGACGAACCCGAGTCTACTAATTTCTTGTTCCCCTTAAAATGCAAACGATAATCCTAATAGTATAACAGTGCAGCATTCATTACATCTGCAAACGTTAACAAAGTCGGATTCCCCAATAGGTGTAGCCAAATCCTCCAATGCAGAACTCCCATAAACTTCAAGATTCTCTTATCCTCGGTATTGACTTCATTCGAAAAAAATTAACTAAACGGGTAAATTCCTCTTCGTACTCAACCATATTTCGATCCCCTTGGGTCACATCCAACATCCTCCTCGTCATCTCTATCTGAGCTATCGGAGGAAAATACTTGCGATCAAAAAGTACCCAAAAATCAGCTATGGGCATCGTATCTCTTTGCACAGGCATAGTAACCGACTCCCACTACTGGAGAGTCGCACCAACTAATTTAAAAGTGGAGAGTATTTGTTTTTGGACATCACTGCATTCAACCATACGTAAATGCCTTTGAATATCCTTTTTCCACTGACTAGCAAGGATAACGTTTTCTCCTCCTTAAAATTCTGGAGGGTGACCCTTTTGGAAAGTTTCTCGCACCCTCTCCCACATAGATGGCCCCGGGTGGGTTTGAACTACTAGGGCTGCAGGCTGTTGTGGAGCCTGAGGGTACTGTTGTGCCATCGTGGTCATTGCCGCATTAACGGCTTATGCTATAATATTTGTAACTTCTGCGGAAGTCATGGTCCCCTGAGGCGCTTGGGGTTTCTCGTTTTCGGCTCCTCTATTTACCCTAGCAGGGCGACCACATTTTGGCTGCATATGTAGAAAGAACAAATTGTATAAATATACAGTTTAAATAATTAATTAAAGAAGAAGATCAAGGACGCAATATGAACACAACAATCCTAATAATAAGGCTCTATTTCAAAAACGCAATGGTGGAATATAGGAGTAAGCACAGATCCTAAGACTCTAGAACATAATGCTCTAATACCACCTGGGACACCCCGCCTATTCAAATATACAGGTGGCCAGCCTTATACTAAAATACAACAGGAATCTCAAATGTATCAATCTCAGGACCAACAGTCGAATATAAATATAATCGGTAATCACCCTATATATATATAAATACACAAGTGCCAAAAAATTTCTTTTTATAAAATGTACCGATAATCACCATTCACTTACTATGGAGCATAAGCAATAATAAACAAATAAAGGGCTAGATCATTTACATGTTATAAGTAGTCATATAAAAGAATATCCACTAATATGCCATCGAGAAATAGACCATACAACAATCAAAAGACAACTATGAAAGAGATCAACATATAAGACCTTTGGGTACACACACCCGATTTACAATTGTGAATTTTTAACTAGATCACAAAAAGAGATGCGTCTAACAAAATCCTATAATATCTTTCACATGCTACAGCTCCCAAAAACTCTGGAACAGATAACCATCATGCGCGTCCTTGCGGAGGAACACCTATAATAGACACAATATACATATAGCAAGAGAAAGATATAAACGGGTCAGAGCCCAGGTTTTGAAAATAATTATAGCAAGTGAATTAAATGCATAATAATTAAAAATGCATGATTTCATAATTAATGTGTCGGATGAGGTGAACATTGAGTAGAAGAGAGTCCTCAATTTTACCTAATGGACTTACTTAGAGGATTTTCCAACATTTATTAGGGAACTTGACGTTACAAACCTACACTGAGGTCATAAACAACGAATTGCTCCACTGTCAGGATCGAACGAGAGTTAACAGAGCAAGACTAGGGTAGTGGTGCCAACAACGCACCGCAGTAGTAGTAAAGGCGGTAGGAGCTAGTTTTCCAAAAGAGGGACTCTACTAAGAGATTCATGCTTAGTAACGATAATTACAAGAAGGCTATCAGGGCCAACATCATACACCTCAGGGCCAGGATAACAAAATCGAGGCTACTAGGGCCAGAGATAGGGATAACCTCGTCAAGCTGTTGGGCTAGAGGTAGACATATTTCACTGGGGAAGTGTTTCTTATTTGGGGAGAAGGGTCACATCCAGCGTGCATGCTCATATAGGCTGGCGGTCAGGATAGGGTGCCTAGTCGGGGAAACAGTTATAGCTGCTTCCAGCCCCACCGATAGTTCCAACTTTATCGCCTCCATAGGGGCAGTTTGGGCATGTGTATCACCTCTGAGGACCAGTGTTACCGTCAGCGCCGCCAGCGATTGATGGTATGTTTGACATGGGGAATATTTTGTTTAACATGGGAGCATCCCACTCATTTGTTAGTACTAGATTCGTAGGTGCGATGAGTTTAATGGATTTAGCCTCAGATATTATTATGACCGTAGATTCATTGTAGGGTGGTAGGACTCTCATTTGTTCCATTTACAAGGGAGTGTGTGTGAACATGGGGAGGTTATAGTTAGTAACATATCTGTGCGTTTTAGATTTGCACGAGTATGATGATATTTTGGGTATGGACTGGTTATTATTGTATAAAGCGATGGTGGACTATTAAATTAGGACTATTATGTTCACTATTCTAGGGCAGGACATGTTCCCTGTGGCGATGCCTCATCCAGAGGGAGGGTCGAGCACGAACTTATATTATATTAAGGAGGAGACTACTGAGGGTATAGTCATCTCACTAAATTTAATCCCGATTATTAGGGACTATGCTGATATGTTTTAGGAGATATCGGGGTTATCGACGAGTGATTAGGCACATATTCTTCACATTTATCCCCTTAATTTCGGTATTTTTATGATCCCGTGCAGTGTAAATAGCTTGGATTTGTCTCTTATTTATGCTCCTAACCACTTTTGGCAAGTATTTCTTGTTTTGTGTATTTCTCATGTGTTTTACAGGTATTTCATGCAAGTTAGTGCGAAGGAGAACGCAAAACAATGAAAGAAACCTAGAAATGGAGAGTTGAAGGGCATTTTCGTAATTTTTCAGCCTTAGTCCGGAGGTGGGGCCAACTAGAAAGTTGAAGAGCTCTAAATTACAAGAATACTGGAAAAAACGGCACCTCAATCCGAGCTACGGTGAAGAAGTTACGATGTTTTGAAGTTGCGCGATAATGAAGAGTCTGGATGTGCGGATTTCTGTCATTAATTATGCATTTAATGCAGTGAAACTCTTGGAAAACTTGTTCCACAAGCACTATTGGCTGTCAATTTCGAGATTTTGTGCTATAAAATCCCATGACCTACATCATTTGAAGGGGAGTTTCTAGAGAGAGGCTAGGTTAGGAGTAGGTTAGAAGTGCTAGATTAAATTTTAGGGTTAGATTTTGAGAGCAAATTTTCTATTCCTTCAAGAGTTTTCATGAATTCTAGTTTGTAAGAATTTCTGAATCCCAATTCCGTTCTTGTTGCTGAATTCAAGTAATATCATTTCCATTCTCTTGTTTTATTATCTGCAATTTATTTATAATGTCTTGTAGATCCATAATTTTGTGTGTGAATTTATTCTTGAACCAAATCATAAGTAGCTAAATTCCCAAGGGTTGGGGTACATGAACTCAATCCTAATACAAATTATTTGTATGGAAAATTAGGAAATAAATGAAAATATTGGTTGAATCGTGAATGAAAATCATATATGCATTGTCATATCTTTTAATCTCTCTTGCCCTAGGTACTTGGGATGTTTAAGAATGCTTTGTATGTATAATTTGTCGTTCACCTCCTTATATTGATCTTTGATTTCATATGATGCAGGCTTGACCCTCATATATGTAATGCTTAGTGATGATAAGGACTGAATTTAATCAAGAATTTTGATTTATAATTCTAGTATTCTAAAGGATAATTTGTTAAGGATTGAGGGATTGTACCCTACCCTATTTTCTCCCATTTGTCAGATCTAATTTCTTTTGCACTTTTCAGTTTGTTTTTCTTAAGTAATTTTTAATAGAAATTTTCCCAATCATCATCTTTTTCATTTTTATTTTAGAAGTAATAAATCAATTAAATTCTATAAAACATTCCCTGTGGATTCGATACCCAGACTTACTACTATACTCCATAAAAGTGTAGTTAAAAGTTTAGGTTTTTTTTTGTATTGAGGTTGGAAGCCGATAACAACGACTAGCGTATTACACGGACGCTCGGTTTTTCCACTCGATCAAAATGGCGCCGTTGCCAGGGATTGAAATTGTTAAATTTTTAAGAAAGTTATTTTTATCTACAAGTGATTTCGAAAAAAAAAATATAACAAAAATTGAAAAAAAAAAATGGGTGTCACGTTCTTGAATTGCCCAATTTGAAATGTCTTATTTTAACTCTTTTGGTGGCTTTAATTGTTATGCTAATAGTGAGGAAGAGGAGGCACTCAAGACTTATGACCATTGGATCAATATCACTAAAGATGATTATATTAAATACAAGCCTAGTGCTGAGAAACTCCAAATTTATCAAAATCAATTGCTTGAAGAAGAAAGACTTGAAAAATAATATCGCGAAAAAAATCGTTATTGGGAGCAAGAGTTAGATGCATTATTTGAACCCCATGAGGATTTTTTTTCCTATAGTTTTGAAGATGAAGTAAGTTTTCAACCAAATGAGGAATTCGAGGTGCTAGAACCAAGAAATCCTACTTTGGAAGAACTCTTACTTGATCTAAAAAAGCAATCTGATGACCGTGCTGTTCTCGAGTCGAAAATTATAGCAACTTGCAAGGAGTTGAATGATTATTTGGACAACTTAGAAAAGGTCGAGACTTGCGCTTCACCTAATGCTTTTGAGAATGAAATCATTGAGAGTGATCCAAGTTCTTTTGAATCTCAACCTATTATAAATATTGCAAAATCTACTGAGGTTAAGGATCATTTGTCTCCTTGTGTCCCCACTATTATCGAACCATTAAATCCATCGCAAGAACTGGATGAATTTCTTGAGGATGTTGATCCGCTTCTTGTATGGGAATGTTATTTTGAGATGCTTCATATTATGGGCCATACACTTAGACGTGTCACTCCACCAGATCCAATTGAAAATTTTGAGGGAGAAGATTTTGAGGACAAGGACTCTATACTTGATTTGTTTTCCAAGATGGACTCTTTTAGTTTGTATTCTCCGCTTCCCATACTACTTAAAAAATCTTTGGGAAGTGATTCTATTTTTCTTGGATCCCAATGGTACTTGTCCCCCTGTATACTCAAATCCCTCATTATCCCCCTAAATTTTTTAATTGGTGATGGTGCATTTTTTAAAATTTGCACATGCCTTCCGTTTTTCAAACGGAATTCTTATTTTTCTGGAGGAAACGGAATTCTTATTTTTCTGGAGGCATGCATCCTAATGAGGGTACACCATTAATCCCTCAAAGTCAAATTGTATTTTGGGTGGACCCTCAAATTTTTCGACTTTTAGTGTATGATTTATTAGCTGTTCAAATGTTAGGTTGTAAATAGTTAGTTTTTTTTTCTTTTTCTTTTTCTCTTTTATTATAGTCTAGTTTTGAGAGTTAGAGTTTTTGTTATTCTTTTTGCTATGCTTGGTTCTCGTGTTTTGTAGATTCAATGGACTCGTACTCATCAGGGATCGCTTCATTTGGGTAATATCTTTCTTTTCCTCTCTTTATGTTGTGTTCTTGATTCGCATTGAGGACAATGCAACATTTAAGTTAGGGGGTGTGGGATATTCTTCCCATTTATTGTTTAGATTCATTGATTCGATCACATGTTCTTTCCAAGTGTATTTTTTTTTAGAAAATTAAAAAAAAATGAAAATTTTTGAAAAAAAAAGCCAAAAATATATTTGTTCAAAATAAATAAAAATTGGAATTTAAATTTTTCAAAAATATCACCTTTATTCTATTTAAAGTCTCAAATTGTAAAATTCCTAATGCACTAAGCCAAAATTGACCGAAGATGGAAATTGAAAGAAAATTGACGACTTAACGAATAAGTGTGGAGATTAATAAAACCCGGTGAGATTTCGAGCCTTTCAATTTTTTATGAGTTTTTAAATCAATCCGAGTTTATGATTAACTCAAAGTTCTTTTCAGCGTTTTAATAAGTCGTTGATGATCTCAATCCTTTGTTTTGATCGGTTATGGGAAATGTGTGAAATTATTGTCTCGAAATTCGTGCTAAATATATCTCTAAACTTAATTAATCTCGAGATGCATATGGTAATGTGATTAGCAATTTGGACGATGAAGTAGGCCATCATTTGTTACCCAAAAATATTAGCCATAAAAAGATGTGAGAAATTATCCCTTTGCAACCCACTTTGAGCCAAATAAAATTTATCCTTTCGTTTGATAACCCGAAAAACCCAAATAGCCCGGAATTGTGAAAATTGAGAAAATTTATCAAGTAAGTCCAAATTGAGCAATAAAAAGGGGCAAGAGAAAAAAGAAGAAAAAAAAAAGAAGAGAAGAAAAAGAAAAGAAAAAAGAGAAAAATAAGCAAATGCCCGAAAAAAAAAGCACTAATGGACATCATAAGGAAATTTTCCAATTCCGAATAGCCCATGTATTCTCATTTTTACCCTTTACACTTTATGACCCAAGAAAGTCCTAACCGAGTCCGAATGGCGAAATTGGTTACCGCGTGGAGAGCTAAGACATGAAAAGATAATATGAGAGATTAAATGGTGTGAATTAGAGGTGATGTTCCCATTTCCAAATAACTGTATTCCTATGATGAAATCTTTTCACCATATATTTCCTTCTTTTCAATTTTGTATGCGTGAATTTGTGTCCATTATATTTACTCTTTATATCATGCATACCGAGAGAAAATAGCCGCAATTCGAGTGATTCGTTTGTGAGTGCAATCCGTAAGAATTTGAATCAAAACGAATTTTCGGAAAGTAACGTAAAGCTCAATCGATGGAAATTTGAGGTTGAATTTTTGGCTTTGCACACACACACTATGGTTTGAGACAGTTGAATATGAGTTGATGGTGAGTATTTTTTAGAAAAGTTTAAATTGTACAATTTTTAAGTATTTTGATCTTTATTTGAGTCAATAAAGAATTTTGTGGGTGTATTCACTGCAAACCCTCACGAGACAAAACTCGTCCTACTAGGGTAACCTAGGGGTTTAAAGGCTTGTTGCATACGCTAAATGCAATCGCTTGCCCGTGAAAAAGGTATTTTATCCCAATAAAAGAATTTTCAAGAGTAGAATTTTGGCTAATTTCATTTACATTGCTCGGGACGCGCAAAGTTCTAAGTTAGGGGGTGTGATTAGGCACATATTCTTCACATTTATCCCCTTAATTTCGGTATTTTTATGATCCCGTGCAGTGTAAATAGCTTAGATTTGTCTCTTATTTATGCTACTAACCCCTTTTGGCAAGTATTTCTTGTTTTGTGTATTTCTCATATGTTTTACAGGTATTTCATGCAAGTTAGTGCGAAGGAGAACGCAAAACAGTGAAAGAAACCTAGAAATGGAGAGTTGAAGGGCATTTTCGTAATTTTTCAGCCTTAGTCCGGAGGTGGGGCCAACTAGAAAGTTGAAGATCTCTAAATTACAATAATACTGGAAAAAACGGCACCTCAATCCGAGCTACGGTGAAGAAGTTACGATGTTTTGAAGTTGCGCGATAATGAAGAGTCTGGATGTGCGGATTTCTGTCATTAATTATGCATTTAATGCAGTGCAACACTTGGAAAACTTGTTCCACAAGCACTATTGGCTGTCAATTTCGAGATTTTGTGCTATAAAAGCCCATGACCTACATCATTTGAAGGGGAGTTGCTAGAGAGAGGCTAGGTTAGGAGTAGGTTAGAAGTGCTAGATTAAATTTTAGGGTTAGATTTTGAGAGCAAATTTTCTATTCCTTCAAGAGTTTTCATGAATCCTAGTTTGTAAGAATTTCTGAATCCCAATTCCGTTCTTGTTGCTGAATTCAAGTAATATCATTTCCATTCTCTTGTTTTATTATTTGCAATTTATTTATAATGTCTTGTAGATCCATAATTTTGTGTGTGAATTTATTCTTGAACCAAATCATGAGTAGCTAAATTCCCAAGGGTTGGGGTACATGAACTCAATCCTAATACAAATTATTTGTATGGAAAATTAGGAAATAAATGAAAATATTGGTTGAATCGTGAATGAAAATCATATATGCATTGTCATATCTTTTAATCTCTCTTTCCCTAGGTACTTGGGATGTTTAAGAATGCTTTGTATGTATAATTTGTCGTTCACCTCCTTATATTAATCTTTGATTTCATATGATGCGGGCTTGACCCTCATATATGTAATGCTTAGTGATGATGAGGACTGGATTTAATCAAGAATTTTGATTTATAATTCTAGTATTCTAAAGGATAATTTGTTAAGGATTGAGGGATTGTACCCTACCCTATTTTCTCCCATTTGTCAGATCTAATTTCTTTTGCACTTTTCAGTTTGTTTTTCTTAAGTAATTTTTAATAGAAATTTTCCCAATCATCATCTTTTTCATTTTTATATTAGAATTAATAAATCAATTAAATTCTATAAAACATTCCCTGTGGATTCGATACCCAGACTTACTACTATACTCCATAAAAGTGTAGTTAAAAGTTTAGGTTTTTTTTTGTATTGAGGTTGGAAGCCGATAACAACGACTAATGTATTACACGGACGCTCGGTTTTTCCACTCGATCAACGAGCCGGGAGATTGAGTTTGTGATTGACTTAGCGTCGGGGAAGAGGTCGATAACATGAGCATCGTATCATATAAATTCTTTAAAGATGCAGGAATTAAAGGGTCCGAATCAGTAGTTGTTGGGGAAAGTTTTTATCCTCAGGAGTACTTCACCTTGGGGTGACCTAATGCTACTTGTGAAGACGAAGGATGGGTCGTTGATATTGTGTATCGACTATAGGGAATTGAACAAGGTCACAATTCGAAAAAAGTATTCATTCCCACGTATGGATGAATAGTTCGATCAGTTGAGAGGATCAACCAGCGTATCTAAGATTGATTTTACGTAAGGGTACCATCAATTATGTATGAGGGAGAAGGTTGTCCCGAAGACCACATTTTTTAAGAGATACGGGTCATATCAGTTCTGGGTTATGCCGTTCGAGCTAACCAATACACCAACAATTTTTATGGATCTCATGAATAGTGTGTTCACATATTCCTTGGATCCATTTTTCATTATGTTAATAGATGACTTCGTATAAAGGGCGAGTTCTTCATACTTTGCGGGACCACCAGTTGTATGCCAAGTTCAAGAAGTGCGGATTCTAGTTATGGGAGGTGCAGTTCTTTGGTCAAATTGTCTCTGAGAGAGGGATTTCTATAAATTCGAGTAAGGTGTCAACGCCAGTGCTCGCATTCCCTAGTGGAGGAGTGGTGTAATTTATGTTTACCAATGCATCCCTATAAGGACTTTGAGGAGTTCTACAGTAGGAGGAGAGAGCAATTGCTTATGCATCTCACTAGCTTAAGCCCCATGAGAAGAACTATCCTAGTCATGATTTGGAGTTAGCGGTAGTCATTTTGCCTTGATAATTTGGAGGCACTTTTTTTTGGGGGAGAAGTTTCGATTGTTCACAGATCACAAGTCACTTCAGTATATTTTAACGCAAAAGGAGATGAACATGAGGTAGCGTAGATGGCTTGAGTTAGTGAATGATTATCATTTTGACATCCAGTATCATCCGAAGAAGTCCAATGTAGTGGCAGATGCATGGAGCCATATGCCGATAGGGTAGTTGGCAACCGTGTGAAAGGCAAAGTGGATAGAGCTTCGTCGGGAGGATCAGGTAGTTCGGACTTACATAGCAGTGATGAACGTCACACCCGAGATCATTTTGAGGGTTGTGAAGGTTAAGGTAAGGGATTTATCTTATCAAGCGAGGATTCAGCAGCTATTGGCAGGTGGAGTGAAGTCTTACTCAGTCAGTTCAGAGGGTGGGTTACACTTTAATGGGAGGTTGATTGTTGGCACGTAATTATGGAGGAGGCGCATGGCTTATGATTTATGGTGCATCCAGGAGGGGATAAGATATATCATGATATGAGGCAACAATATTTGTGGGCTAATATAAAGCGGGACATAGCAGAGAGTGTCTCCAGGTGCATCACTTGTCAGATGGTGCAGGTTGATCATCAGAGACCAATCGAGGTACTACCGTCTTTGGAGATTTCGGGGTGCAAATGAGAGAGTATTTTTATGGGTGATAACTCTTTATTTGTGTTCCTTGGGATATGGATTTGGAATGTCGCTGCGGTCAAACTTCGAGTATCAAAATTCTTGGAATCACCTACAAAACTTGTTAAAAATTCAGTATCGTGGAAAATTCGAGTATCAATCCAATTTCTAGCGTTGAAACAGTTATCGTGAAAACTTGTAAATCCAATTTTTATTAAAAATATTTTTGTGTTTCTAAAATTTTTTAAATGTTTTTTTTATTTTTGTATTCAAAAACAATTTTCAAAGGAGGAAACGAAAATTTATGCAACTAAAATGACTATGAAAATTTAAAAAGTAATCTAGTTTAGAATTTATGAGAAGAAACAAGAGATGGGATTACACCGCGTAGTCAAATTAATTTAATGTTTTAATTATTCAATTGAACAGTTCGAAATAATATTGAATTTAAAACTTAACTCTCGTTACAATCCTAAATTCAATTTTATTTTTCTTAGCATTTAAATCGAGAATAGTCACAACATAAAAAAATTAAGATTTACACTCATTTTAACAAAATATCCGCTAAGATTATTTTATTAAAATTTGTACGAATCTTTGAATTGCATACACATAGTTAATATTTAAATTTAATAATAACACTTATCTCTAAGTGAAATCCAAAAATCAATATTAATTTTCACCATTAATTTATTAACTCTCGTTATATAAATTATTCTGTGATTTTTCCCAATTTAGTTAGCCTAGAACACATCAACGAATAATTATTCAAATAAAATAACTCAACATACGCGTTTCATCCCACCCATTGAATGGGGTGTTTAGTTAGACATGATTAAAATTTCAGCACAATTAACAAACAAGAAACTAAAGAGAAAGAGAAAGAAATACGATACGCAATAATTTCTCGTGTCAACTGTGTGCATGAACACGCATTCCAAACTCGTCACAAAATTTGACTGGATTACAAAACTGAAAGTAAAAGTGACCCTACAAATTTTTCTAAACCTAAACTATATTTTTTTCTTTTTCTTCTGAATATTTTTCTACCCTTTTTCTTTTTCTTTTTATGTCTCTCACACTCTCTCTCTGTGTACTTCTCTTTTTTTCTGTTGAGTGTTCTTTTTTTTAAATGAGTTGCTCATTCTCTTTATTAACCCACGATCTTTGTTGTTTGGATGAGATATTTTTGGAGATTTGAGTATACCAAGTCAAGGATTTGTTGTGGATTTTGGATGATGGGGTAGCTCTGATTTTTTGGGTATTTGATTTTGGCTTGAAATGGTTGAATGGTTGGGGATAAGGTAGCAGGTGGGTCTCGGTTTAAATGGGTCGGCTAAAGTGTGTGGCCTTTCGAATTTGGATGGAGAAGCAGGTCGGGTTTTGTATGTGCGCCGGCGGCGGGTTTGGTACTCGAGTATTGGGTCTGCCATGGACGGGTCGTGGGTCTTTGGTTGGGTTCAGAGATGGGCTGGTATGCTACGGGTTATCGGTTTGTTGGGTTTCGAACAGGGCCACCCCTGAATCATGGTTTGTGGCTACTGGGGCCAGAATGGGGGCACCACCGGCATGTTGGCGCGGGTTGGCAGACCGCGAGTTCAGGCCGGAGAAGGTTTTTGGATTGGGCTCGCGGTTTGGGTATGGAATCGCAGGTGGTTCGGGTTAAGGGGAGACGGCTGGAATGGGCTATTGGTTTGTTGTTTAGCGATGGTGAGAGGTTTGGTTAATTTGTTAATGGTGGGAGATGTGAGAGAAAGTGGATGTTTGGAAGATGAAGTGGGGGTTGATTGGGTGTGTGTGTGTATGGAAGTTAAGGTGTGTGTGAGTGGGATAGTTTGTGTGTATGTTTGGTGTAGGTAAGTGTTGTGTGTGTGTTTAAGTTCGACCCTTAAAAAAATGACGCTACAAAAAAAATAAAACTAGAACTAAAATAAAAATAAAAATCTAAAAAATAAAATTCTAAAGAAACAAATAAATAAATAAAACTCTTTAGAAACTAAAAATCTTAACTAAATAAATTAAAACTAAAAACTAAATAAAATAAATTCCTAAAAACTAATCCTAAAAAAATAATAAAATAAAATAAAGACTAAAAACTAATAAAAATCAAAATCAGAATAAAGAAATATAAGAATAGAAAATAAATCCTAGAAAATTCTAAATAAATCTAAAATAAATTCCTAAAAATAAAATGACTCAAAATTAAAAATCTAAATTTTCTAAAAGTACAAACTCAACACAAATCGGGCTCAGGGTATGGACAAGGCTCGGTCTAGGCTTAGATTTGGATCGGGACGAGGTTCGGGACATCGGAACTCTTCTAGGCAAGCTCAATGTGGACTCAGACTCCGCGGTCTCCTTTGATTTCTTCGATGAAACCGCTATTGAATTGCAATTAACTTGATTTAGCATTATTTGATGTTGCGACTGATGATTGACCTGAAAAATAATAAAATACGACATAAGGCCAATTTTAATTAAAACGACTGACTAAAATGCCTCTATTCGGTGTATAAAATAGACACTTTTGGGTGCTTATCACACCACCTCCAAACAGAAAATTGCTAGTCCTCGAGTAAAAATTAGAAAGAAAACAAAGATAGTAACCAAAAGTGTGACATTTTCGCAGGTATTGGCGATTGCACTTAGCATGTGCAACAAGCTGTTAAACCTATAGGTTGCCATACAGGACGAGTGGTGTCTCGTGAGTGTTTGCAGTGAATATACCACAAAATTCGAAAACGTATTTAAATGCAGTATTTGAGTAGATGATGAAACGCTATACAACCCAACTTTAAAAGGACATCAAGGAACGCCGTATTCAACTATCAAAATAGGATATAAAATTACTTAATACCAAAAGTGTAATCGTTCCTAAAACTCAGCATGTGTAGTGTGAAGTAATCTTAAGTATCGTTAGAGTAATTTCGAGATTTCCTTTTAAGAATTGATGCTTTGACCTCAATTCTCACTGGATATAACTCTCTGAATTGAACTCTCTGAGAATTGGGTAAGTGTATCTCTCTAGTGTGTGAGGAGATGAGTAAATGAAATAATTTCAAACGTCTCACACAGTTTATAGAAAAGTACGGATACATGAAAGAAATTTGATCTCATGAACGAATGCTAACCACTATGTCGAGAATGTCGAGTTATTCACCATATAATCTTCTCATTTGCCTGAACACATTACCAAGGGTGAAAATGGAGTTTATGAAAGGTATGAGGGAAAAAATGAAGAAGATGGATGATGGGGTATTTTGAGAAGAGTGTGACAAACCTTTATTGACTATTATCTTCATCTTTTGAACTTATGATCGTGTCTTCCTTTTTTCTTCTTTTTTTATTTTATTTTTATTACTTTTTTTTCTTTTGCTTCTTTTTTATTTTTATTTTTTTTATTGCGATGCATTTTTTTTTCTTTTCATAACAAAAATGAAGACAATTTACTTTTGAAATCTAAACACTCTTTTTCTCAAAAAACAATGGTAATGATAGGGAATGATATATGGATGGTATATGGGACATATATGGGTAAGGAAAACATGGGATGATAATAGGTGGAGTGAAGGGTAAAAATGGTAAGTGTATGGAAAAATCGGTTTAGTGCTTGGGATAAACTACAAGACAAGTGTTTTTTTTAAAACTCGAAAGTAATGTCATTCTCAGTGATTATGCCAAAATTGAAAAAAATAATGAGATCATGCAATGACTAAATGAGGTACCCAAAGAAAGTTGAGTCAACTTGTGACTCGAAGATACGAAAAAACCCTCAAAAAGGTGAAAAGCTCAAATCTAACAGGTTTAAGTCGCCACTAGTGATCTTTTAAGGCTCTCTTGAGAATATTTTTACTCTTCAACTTTTGATTATAAGTGTGATAGTGCAAATTGCCGAGTTTAGAAATTCATAGTGCAAGTACACTTTTAAGAGGTATTAATTAATTTAAGGTTAAAAGCATAATTTTTGGGTCAAACACAGGTATTCCGAGATTTCTAAAAGAGGGATAATAGCAAATCATATCATAAAATTTTATTTTTAACTGCACAAAAAGTTTTAAATCACTTATTTCTGAAAATTTTCAAAAGAGGTACAAGGTTGATTAATTTTCCAGCCCCAAACAAAAGATAACATCGTCCTCGATGTTTAAAACCATATATAAAAATAAAAGCACAAGGGAGGAAGATATTACCATAATGAACCGCTTATAAAATTGTACCGCATGATGGGGAGATAAAAACTGACGAACAAATGCGAGACAAATACGTACAAGTCTATAAAGCATGTGAAAATCATTGGGTGGTGCAAAAAATCACTCCCAAACAGGATAAGACTCATACTCAGTAACAATGAACAAGGGGTTGCCTCCCGATAGTGCTAAGTTTAACGTCTTCAGCCAGACCGATCGAAACTCACTCTAAGGATAAGAACTTAGAAAGCACGGGGCAGTAGAAAAATGGGGTGATGAGAATCACCCCCAAACAAGACTGAACAATCAGTCTTCATAAATGGGGTCAACAAGGTCAATTTATTCAATGTGAGACGGGTCGAGCTCTAAGAAAGGATTCAATCGTTGACCTAAAATAGGCTACCATCCTTAGGATTTTGAACGGTGATGGCACCATAAAGAGTAACAGATTCAACAATAAAGGGTCCAGACCACCGGGGTTTTAACTTCCCGAGAAAGAGATGAAGATGGGAGTTATATAACACCACTTTATGACTAGGGTGAAATTATTTGAGGAGGACGCTTTGGTCATGGATCCATTTCATTTTATCCTTGTACTTCTTGGACAAATCATAGGCATCATTATGTATCTCCTCTAATTCATTAAGTTGGCGCTTTCAATGACTACCACCCTTGTCGATATCAAAATTAAGGGCTTTGACAACCCAATAAGCATGATATTCAAGCTCGACCGGTAAGTGGCATGGTTTACCAAAGACCAAGCGATAAGGAGACATGCCAATCGGAGTCTTAAAAGCAATACGGTATGCCCACAAAGCATCGTTCAAGCGTAAGGACCAGTCTTTCCTATTAGGATTAACTATTTTTTCTAGGATTTGCTTGATTTCGCGGTTGGAAACTTCAACTTGACCACTTGTCTGAGGGTGGTAAGAGAGACCAACTTTGTGGGTAACACCATTCTTTTTTATGAGATGTTCAAAGACTCAATTATAGAAATGTTTACCCCCATAACTAATGATGGCTTTGGGAGTTCCAAAACGTGTGAAGACATACTCCTTAAGAAAACTGACCACAATGTGATGGTCATTGGTGCGGCAAGTGATGGCTTCAATACATTTGGAAATATAATCAACTGAAACTAGTATATATTGGAAGCCATGAGATGAGGGAAAAGGACACATGAAATTAATGCCCCATACATCAAAGATTTCGACAACGAGAATGGGTGTGAGGGGCAACATGTGACGATGAGAGATACGCCCATATTATTGGTATTTGGCGCAAGCCTAGCAGTAGTGGTGGGCATCTAAAAAAGAGTGGGCCAGTAGAAACTGTAATACCCCGTATTTTTGGCAATATTTATTTTTGGGATTAATTAATTAAATGAGAATTAATTGGGAATTAATCCGGATAAAATACTAGCGAGATGTGAGTTGGTATTTGACTATATTGAGTATATATGATGTTATATGAATATTGAATTATGAAATTTGTCGTGAGATTGATATACGGCAATTTGGACATTTTATTGGGACGCGGGTGACAGTCACGCCAGGATATAATTATTTTATTTATAAAAGTGAATTTAAATTCTATTAACCGTATGGTCGTTTTGAGTGCGCCAACGCGTCCGGAAGGGTCGAGATAGTCAGAAAACACTAGCCGGGGGTTTAGTTTGGGTCCCGTGGTATTTTTAGGCCATACCGGCATCTTATAAGGGTAGTTTGGTAATATTGTATTTTTGGGATTTAATAATGACGAAAATTAGGATTTATAATCTGATTTGGGTAACTAACCACTAAACCCACTACCACCCATATTGACCCATAAGACTACGGGGAGTTTTAAAAATTGGTTTTCTAAGTCCTAAACAAACCCTAGCCACCCTAGCCACCTTTGGAGAAGAAGGCTTGTAGAGATAGAGAGAGAGAAGGAATTCTGCAGAAAAAGCTTCATCAAATCAACACCAAATTCAGAGACACTCGAGGCAAGTGGTTTAATTTACGTTTTTATACAGTAAATGCTTCTTCCATGCTTAGACTATTCCATAATCATAATTAATTGGGAGATAATTGAAAACCCATGAAACTGGAGTTGTTAATAAATTTTGGAGATAGGTTTGCATGTATAAATGTTATTGAAAGATCGAATTAAGAGAATTATAAGTTATTGTGTTATAAAAACAGATTTATTTCTGGAAATTGATGAGTTAAATTCTAGGGTTTATGTTCTTGAAAAATTGGGGGAAAGAGTAGAGACTTGTGATTTGATGATGTTTAGGAAGAATTAATCCTTTATAATACGTTAGTATGTGACTTTAACATGTTTAGGGACGATTAGAGACGTTAAACAATTGTTAAATTGAGGTTTGTATGAGATTTGAGGTGTAGAGAAATTGGATAAACGAGTTAGGATTTCTGGGCTTGAATCTGGTCACTCGTTAGAAGACCTACCCAGGTCGTTCGAACGAGCTCGTTCGAGCGAGCTTCTAACGAGTTGACAGTTTGGGGTTCTAACGAGGGGGATGTTCGTTCGATAATCTCGTTCGAACGAGATCTCGTTAGATAGCCCAATTCGTTCGAACGAAATCTCGTTCGAACAGCCTCGTTCGAACAAGACTTCTAACGAGCTGGCAGTTTAGGCCTTTTTGGCCTGTTTTGATTTTAGGAGTCCCGTAAACTTGTTCGAGGATATAGATAACATCCCTTTGATGATGTATTGGTATACTTGGGACATTTGGGATATAATGAGGAGTAAATTATATAATTGTGGAAGGAATCAAATGAACATTATGGATTGAGACGTGAGTGCCTACTATGACGCGAGAATAAATTATGGCGCGTATAAATATGGACCGGTATTTTATAAGTTGTATATATATTAAGCTGGTACAAGAATGCGATATATACTACAATTAAACTAAAGTGATTACTAAGATGTGTGTTACTTAGTATTGATATATGATTTGTGTGTATGACATACCTACCATACTTGCTATCACAGGAGGTTGCGTTCGCTTAGGGCCCTATAATCCTTGTGTTGCCCGGATTTAGACTGGTTACCTTGATGAACATAGGTCAGAGAAAGACTTATTGGGATGTTAATAAGTCCGCTGATCGTGGGAGCGTAGGTATGTGCGTGACCCATGTGATGTGACTGTGTTCGCCTCCATTATTTGTGATGTAGTTATCTGTAAACTATTCCTGAGAGATTCGGAATATGTGATCCTTATGTACGTGATGTACCGGGATGGATAGCAGAGTATGTGTGCACCGCAGCTTAGTTCTCGGGGTGCTTGTATTGTATATTTATGACATGATAATATACACTTAGTAAAATGAGAACTTTCATATGGTATTGTGTGTATAACTATGGAATAGCAAAAGGGATGATCTATATTGGGTTGTATTACTTTTATGTGAGAACCTGAATTTACGTTAAGCCCCTATTTAATTTCGAGCGTTATAATGTTAATGGGAATCGAGTAGTAAGAGGTAGAACTTATTACATTTTGGTTAGTTATATGGGTCTTTTAGATGGGTAATGTACGTTAGGAGTGCACATGTAGTCGAGAGGTGAGAATTTCATGTGAGTGCACGTCTTAACATGTACTTTGCATTTAATGTTTTAAATGTTTTTAAAGCACTTGCAGGTTTTTAAAATATCTCCACATTCGGGCTCTGACCCGTTTGCTTTCAAATCTATTTTTCCTTGTAAAACCATTTTAGGTGCCCAGCCACAAGGATACCATACATAGGATTCTCACTCAGGTGACGAGCTGTAGTTGTTTGTGGAAGTTACAGGGATTTGCTTTTAGACGCTTCTATCATTTGGATTCCATGTTCAGTGTTCCTCAGTTGTAGGGCATGTTGCCCAAATTCTATTAGAGACATTTCCATTTCAGTTTTTCAGACTTTGGCATGTATTAATTCAGTATTCAGTATTTCATTTTATTTCCAGTTGTGGGATTATTGTGAGGTGTTTTCCTCCGGGCTTTTACTATTAAATGTTGGTTACTTCATTACTTCGTTATGGTGAATGGATTTTGTTGTTCTTCCATTATTCTTTTTGCAGGTTAATCAGACTTAATTTAAAATTTGGCACTTACTTTTTAAATACTAGGTGGTTAGTAATTTTTAAAAGATTTTCGACAGTGATGCTATTAACTGAGCCAACTTGGCATTTTGATTTAATTTAATAAAGTAGTAGCTACCCGGTATTTAATTAGTCGGGGTGTTACAGAAACCACATTGCAAAATTTTGGTGGTAGTTTTCTTGGAGATAAAGTGGCCACCACTGGCACCATCGTGACAAATGGAGAGAATACTGGACTGTTCATGGTTAGGAACACAACGGTGAATGACTTGATCAGGGCAATACTCAAAAAGGAAGGGATCATCCCAAGAGTAAAACTTCACCTGGGCCATGAACTTTGAACGCTCTTGTTTCGACCAATGATTGGATAGTTCTAACAAGAAAATTAACAATATCAGCATACCAAGGAGAGGTGGAGATAGCAAAAAGTTGCTCATCGAGAAATATTTCAGAAATAGGGACAGGAACAAATTTAGACATAACAGTGAGGCGGGAGAGATGGTAGGCAACCAAATTTTCGCACCCTTTCTTATCACGAATTTAGAGGTTAAACTCTTGAAGCAAGAGAATCCATCGTATCAAACGTGGTTTAGAATCCTTATTTTGAAGAAGGTACCTCAGGACGTTGTGGTTAGTGTAAACGATGATAGGTGAACCGATGAAATAAGACCTAAACTTATCAAGTGCAAATACAACAGCTAGCAACACTTTTTCGATGGTCGTGTAATGAAGTTGAACGTTATGGAAGGTTCTGCTAGCATAATAAATGACGCGTTTGCGCTTGTCAACCCTCTGACCAAGTACAGCACCGTGAGAAAAATCAGAGGCGTCACACATGAGCTCAAAAGGTAAAGACCAATTAGGAGGCTGAATATTAGGAGCAGAAGTGAGCTCGGCCTTAAGGCACTCAAAAGAACCAACACATGTGTCATCAAAGTCAAAGGGAACATCTTTGGATAATAGGGTTGTTAAAGGTCAAGCGATTTTAGAAAAGTCCTTGATGAAACGACGGTAGAAGCCTGCATGTCCTCAGAAGGAGCGAATGTCCTTAACAGACTTAGGAATGGGAAGTGAGGAAATTATGTCGACTTTTGCTTTATTTACTTCAATACCATCGCGAGAGACTACGTGACCTAAAATAATCCCCTTTTTGACCATGAAGTGACATTTTTCCCAATTGAGGACCAATTTCGTTTCTTGACTACATTTGAGGACCATAGTGAGGTGAGAAAGGCATTGCTCGAAGGAAGAACCAAACACAGAAAAATCATCCATAAAGATTTCGAGAAAACGTTCTACTATGTTACTAAAAATGCTAATTATACACCGTTGAAAAGTCGCGGGTGCATTGCAAAGGTCAAAGGGTATGCGAGAGTAGGCGAAAGTGCCAAAGGGACATGTGAAGGTAGTTTTCTTTTGGTCTTCAGGGGCAATTAGAATTTGGTTGTATCCTGAATAGCCGTCAAGGAAGCAGTAATACGCATGACCAGCTAAACGTTCGAGCATTTGGTCAATATAGGGAAGAGGAAAATGGTCCTTGCGAGTGACAACATTTATCTTTCGATAGTCATTACAAATACGCCAGCCCGTTTGCATACAGGTGGGCACAAGCTCATTGCCACTATTCTTGATGACTGTGACACCAGACTTTTTCGGCACGACATGAATGGGACTGACCCACTGACTATCTAATATAGGGTATATAATATCAGTATCGAGCAATTTTAAAATCTCAGCGTGAATGACTTCTTTCATAGTAGGGTTGAGTCGACGTTGGGGTTCACGAGAAGTCCTGGTGTGCTCGTCTAAATGAATGAGATGAAAACAAATATTGGGGTTCACACTGTAAATGTCTGAAATGGTCCATCCTATAATATTGCTATGATGAGTAAGGGTGTGGACTAATTGCTCTTCTTAATCAGGGGTCAAGTCGAAAGCAATGATGACAGGGTGATGGTTGTTGGGGACTAATAAAGTATATTTTAACTTGAGAGGTAAGGTTTTAAGCTACACTCTAGTAGGTGGCGCAGGAGTGACATCGGACTCAAATGCAGAAATAGAGTTCGAAGAGTTCTCGATGCATAAAGTGGAGGAATCTGATGTGGTAGGGAGTTCAGAAGGTGGAACAGGGTGATCCACAGAATGAAGAGTATCAACATAGAGGGGATCGAATGGAGAATCTTAAGAGGAAGTGTTCATCAGTGGAGTGGAATATAACATGGCATTGAGTTCAGAGATGGAGGAATCAATGTCAAAGTTGAATCCAAACATTGTTGGAGAGGATCGACAGGGTAAGTTTGGTCCAACAATTCGTTAACTAAAGAGTCAACCACACACACCTCATCAATATAATCGACATTAGCCGGTTGTTGCATAAGGTGGAATATATTAACTTCTACAGTCATGTTGCCAAAAGAGAGATTCATAGACCCATCACGACAATTGATGATGGCATTGGCACTGGCCAAAAAGGGGCAACCCAATATGATAGGAGTATTGGTCGCGCAGGAGTGTCTAAGATGATGAAATCTAGAGGATAGTAAAAGTCTGAAACTTTCACCAAAACGTCTTCAACGATACCTTTAGGTACTTTTATGGAACGATCAGCTAGTTGAAGAGTAACTCGTGTAGGTTTCATGATTAGTAAATCTAACTCAAGGTAGAGGGAGTAAGGTAACAAATTAACACTAGACCCTAGATCAAGTAAAGCACTAGTAGTGAACTTATCGCCTAACATGAAAGAAACAGTGGGACAACCAAGGTTTTTATACTTTACAACACCTCTATTATGGAGAAGGGACGTAGCTTGCTCAGTGAGGAAAGCATCACGCGGACAATTGGTCCTACGCTTAACAGTGCACAAGTTCTTCAAAAATTTGGCATACCAAGGGACTTGTTGAATCACGGTGAGGAAGGGGATGTTAATGTGAAAATTCTGAAAGACTTTCTTGATCTCATCAAATTGTTGGGATTTCTTAGTGGGAGCTAACCAATGAGGGAAGGGTGCTTTGGGCATATAAACAGAGGTGGGCTCAGGAGGATTGGACTCAGTGTGAAATTGGGATTTAGCCGGTGGGGTAACCTTAGGGATAGGATCTAAAGATGGGATGGTCGGGTGTGGGAGATCTGTGGGAGAATGAACACCATTATCAACTTGTTTTCCCGAGCGAAGAGTAGACACCGCTTTTATATCCTCTTGGTAATTGGGTGAAATGTAAGTGGAACCATCCTCGTAGGTCGAGTCATTGACGTTCCCCTTAGGGTTAGAAATGGATTGATTGGGAAAATGACCTTTCTCTCACTCAGACTCGAATTGGTTGAAACGCTGCTCAAGCCGTTGGAGGGCTTGAGTCTGAGGGGTCATAAACTGAGTGAGGAGATTCTCGAGAGAAGAGGTGGATGAATTGGGCGGAGGGGAATAAGATGGTTGGGGAACCAACTCGCGATGAGAATTAAGCGGTTGTGCATACTCAAAGGAAGGAGGGGGAATAGGAACAAGATGATTATTGTTGTGTGAATGTCCATCGTGGGGGATAAAGGAAGATGGAAAGTGTGATTGATGGTAAGAAGCAGACAGATGCGGGACAGGAGGGCAAGGTTGCCTTTGTGGGTTATGTGGAAACCCAGGGGGACCACCAACATGTTGTTGTTGTTGGGAAGGAGCGAAGTTGTGGTCGCACCGATAAGAGAAATAGGGGTGATTCCTATTGTTAGGATTGTAAGTAAACGATGGGGGAACGGGCTTCCTAGTGGTATAAAAGGCACATGCTTAGGCCATGGTGGGTTCGGGATCATCTTGAAGGAGGGGGCACAAATGAGCTAAATGATTTTGACTTAAACAGACACTGCAAGATGAAGGACTAGAATCATTGACAGTCATTGCTTGTTTAGAAAGTGTAACATTTTGTTGCATAGTACAACTGAGAGCGTCAACGGTTTTAGTTAATGAGTGTAAGCTGTGTAGCAAAGTTTTAAAATCAGGATCATTTTTTACCTCAGAAGTCTTCCTTACACGTGGAGGATCGGATCTCAAAAATGCATTGGTAACCTCCCAATCTTGGGAGTCATCGCCTAATTCAAGGAGAAAATTATAGGGGGCAGTGGGAGTCAAATGCATGAACTTCCCTTTATGCATGGATTCAATCATGGTGCAAGAAGAAGGGATAAGACCATTGTAAAAACTATGGACTAAGCGACTTTTCTCAAGACCATGATGTGGGCAACTATTAATATAGTCTTAAAAATGGCCCCATGCTTCACAAAACTGTTCAGAAGGCTTTTGTCGAAAATCCTGAATTGCTTGACGCATTTCATTTGTTTTGCTCATGGGATAGAACTTAGACATGAACTTCTTCACAAGTTGCTCCCAAGTGTGGACAGAATCTGGGGGAAAGTAAGGGAGCCACATGGATGTATTATCGTGGAGAGAAAAAGGAAACAACCGAAGACGAACATTCTCTTCGTCGAAGTTTTGATTTTTAAAAGTAGCGCACACAGTGAGAAATTTCCACAAGTGAGTATAAGGAGACTCACGTTCAAGGCCATGAAATTTGGGCAACATAGAATAGTCGCGGGGCAAATTTAAAATTGCTCGGTCGGAGTGGGCGAAAGGACGCTACATGAAGGCGGAGTAGTCGTAATCGGGGCAAAGTAGTCCCTTAAAGCGCGTTCGTCGGCCATGATGGGTGGGGTAACAAAAACAGGGGAAGAGGGAGAACTAGGCGTCTCCGACGAGGAAGAACATGGATCAGAAAAATGAGGAGGAAAGTCAATGAGAGGGACACGATCACCTAAGAGGGAATTTAGAGATGGATCACTAGGAGAACGTGTTAATCGATAATCAATTCGGTGCCAATTTGGCATAAAAACAACGAAAAATATTTTTGGGTTTTTTTGAGAAAGGGAAAATGAAAAATATTTTTGGATTTTTGTAAATCTAGGAAGGAAAAATGAAAAATATTTTTGGTGTTTGGAGAAAAATGAGGCAAAAAAATAAAAAAAAAATTAGAAAAGCGAGAAAAAGGGGCGATGGAGTTATGTGGGAAAAACTGACAGATGGAGTGAAAATTGGACTACCTATAGGAATAATTTAGACACATACACAAAGGGAACAAGTCCAAAGGAGCACATTGCCTAATTATTTTCTTCAAGTTAAGTGAGTGGGTAGTCAATTTTATTTAGTCCGCGGGCGAAAAAATCACGGAATCTTAGGCCTTGTCGGTAAAAGTGTGCTTCTACTTTCTTCTCGAGAGACAAGATGCTTACTAGTTAAGGCTCACCACACTAGCTACTACAACAAACAACTATCTGGTACCACGCTGGGGGGCTTCACTTAAAACCCAGTTTCCCTAGACAAAAGTCTTAAGATAGTTGAATGACGATTTGCAAGGGTAGAAAGGACTCACTAGAGTATCCTACGAGGGTCTCGTTCCGAAAGGGTCCTAATGAACACCGTTCCTACTTGGCTTGCTAGTTGATTGATTTTAATTTAAGTGAGAGCACGAGTAACAAGCAAATGGAGATGTGATTAAGTGGGTGATGAAATCCCAACTCGTTGCAATGACCGGGTATAGGTCTTAGGTAAATTTATTCATCAAACCAGCGAATTAAAGTGCGATACAAAGATAAAAAGCATATAGGAGCAAGTAGCACACAAAAATTGACTCTCTTGCAGGAGATTCGCAAGTGATAAAGAGTTTACCTCCCACGGTTTTTACACGCGTGGGATGAATACCGAATTGAGTCGACAGGGGGAAAGTACGCTTACTTCAGTTGTCCCCGGGAGTCCTACTGACCCAAAGTAGAGAGGGTTCTAAATCCTCGCCTTTGGACGCCATCTCTGTACCTTGTTCGGTTTCTCTTTTCGCTTTTTTTTCGAAATAATAATTACAAAAATAAATCGGTGTCAAAATGCACCCAAATTAATTACAAGGCCTCAGTAATCCGAAACAACCAGTCTAAGGAGGGAGAGGAAAGAATAACTACACTAAAAATAAAAAAGAATAAAGAAAAATAAAAATTACAAATCTTCACGAGCTTCAATCTTCAAGAAACCGGCAACGGCGCCATTTGATAACTCTTTATTTTTGTTCCTTGGGATATGGATTCGGAATGTCACTACGGTCAAACTTCGAGTATCGAAATTCCTGGAATCACTTAAAAAACTTGTTCAAAATTCAATATCGTGGCAAATTCGGGTATCAATCCAATTTCTAGCGTCGAAACGATTATCGTGAAAACTTGCAATTCTAAATTTTATTTAAAAAGAGTTGTGTTCTTAAAAAAATTTAAATGTTTTTTTTTAATACTATATTTAAAAACAATTTTCAAGGGAGGAAATGAAAATTTATGCAACTAAAATGACTATTAAAATTTAAAAAGTAATCTAGTTTAGAATTTATAAGAAGAAATAAGAGGTGGGAATACACCGCATAGTCAAATTAATTTAATGTCCTAATTATTCAATTGAATAGTTCGAAATAATATTGAATTTAAAACTTAACTATCGTTACAATCCTAAATTCAATTTTATTTTTTCAGCAATTAAACCGAGAATAGTCACAACATAAAAAAATTAAGATTTACACTCATTTCAACAAAATATCTGCTAAGATTAATTTATTAAAATTTGTACGAATCTTTGAATTGCATACACATAGTTAATATTTAAATTTATGAATAATACTTATCTCTAAGTGAAATCCAAAAATTAAATATTAATTTTCACTATTAATTTATTAACTCTCGTTATATAAATTAATGTGTGATTTTTTCCAATTTAGTTAGCTTAGAACACATCAACGAACAATTATTCAAATAAAACAACTCAACATACGCATTGTATCCCACCACTTGAATGAGGTGTTTAGCCAGACATGATTAAAATTTTAGCACAAGCACAATTAACAAACCAGAAACTAAAGAGAAAGAAATACGATACGCAATAATTTCATGTGTCAACTGTGTGCATGAACACGCATCCCAAAATCGTCATAAAATCTGACTGGATTACAAAACTGAAAGTAAAAAGTGACCCTACAAATTTTTCTAAACCTAAACTATATTGTTTTCTTTTTTTTTTTACTATTTTTCTACCCTCTTTTTTTTCTTTTTTTGTCTCTCACGTTCTCTCTCTGTGTACTTCTCTTTTTTTTTATGCTGAGAGTCCTTTTTTTTAAATGAGATGATCCTTCTCTTTATTAACCCACGATCTTTGTTGTTTGGATGAGAGATTTTTGGAGATTTGAGTATACAAAGTCAAGGATTTATTGTTGATTTTGGATGATTGGGTAGCTCCGATTTTTTTGGGATTTGATTTTGGCGTGAAATGGTTGAATGGTTGGGGATAAGGTAGCAGGTGGGTCTCGGTTTAAAGGGGTCGGGTAAAGTGTGTGGCTTTTCGAATTTGGATGGAGAAGCAGGTCGGGTTTTGTATGTGCGCCGGCGGCGAGTTTGGTACTCGGGTATTAGGTCTGCCATGGTCGGGTCGTGGGTATTTGGTTAGGTTCGGAGATGGGTTGGTATGCTACGAGTTGTGTGTTTATTGGGTTTCGAATAGGGCCACCCGGGGTTCATGGGTCGTGGCTACTGGGGTCGGATGGGGGCACCGCCGGCTTGTTGGAGCAGGTTGGCAGACTGCAGGTTCAAGCCGGAGAAAGTTTTTGGATTGGGCTCGCGGTTTGGGTATGGAATCGCAGGTGGTTAGGGTTAAGGGGAGATGGCTGGAAGGGGCTATTGGGTTTGTTGTTTGGCTATGGTGAGAGGTTTGGTTGATTTCTTAATGGTAGGAGATGTCAGAGAAAGTGGATGTTTGGAAGATGAAGTGGAGGTTGATTGGGGGGGGGGGTGAAAGTTAGGGTGTGTGTGAGTGGGATAGTTTGTGTGTATGTTTGGTGTAGGTAAGTGGTGTGTATTTAAGTTGGACCCTTAAAAAAATGACACTACAAAAAAAATAAAACCAGAACTAAAATAGAAATAAAATCTAAAAAATAAATAAATAAATAAAACTCTATAGAAACTAAAAATCCTAACTAAATAAATTAAAACTAAAAACTAAATAAAATAAATTCCTAAAAACTAATCCTAAAAAAATAATAAAATAAAATCAAGACTAAAAACTAAAAACTAATCAAAATCAGAATAAAGAAATATAAGAATAGAAAATAAATCCTAGAAATATCTAAATAAATCTAAACTAAATTCCTAAAAATAAAACGACTCAAAATAAAAAATCTGAAATTTCTAAAAGTACAAACTCAACACACACCGGGCTCAGGGTATGGACAAGGGTCGGTTTAGGCTTAGATTTGGTTCGGGACAAGGTTCGAGACATCGGAGCTCAATGTGGACTGAGACTTCGCGGTCTCCTTCGATTTCTTCGATGCGAGATTTTAACCGCTATTGAGTCGCAATTAACTTGATTTAGCATTTCTTGATATTGCGACTGATGATTGCCCTGAACAATAATAAAATACGACATAAGGCCAATTTTAATGAAAATGAGCGAGTAAAATGCCTCTATTTGGGGTATAAAATAGACACTTTTTGGTGCTTATCAATGGACTTCATCACAGGGTTATTGATATCGCAGGAGGGTCACGATTCCATCTGGGTCATTATGAATCGGTTGACCAAGGTAGCCCATTTCTTGCTAGTTCGAGTGGATTACACGACAGGGCAGCATGCACGGTTATTTATAGCAGAGATAGTGAGATTGCACGGTGTGCCTCTCAATATTATTTTAGATCAGGATAAAATCTTTGTGTCCCACTTCTGGCAGAGGTTTTAGGAGGCGATGGGGACGAATTTGCGTTTGAGTATGCATATCACCCACAAAACGATGGACAGATGGAGAGGGTGACTAAGATGTTGGAGAATATATTGAGGATGTGCATTCTGGACTTTAAGGGTAGCTGGGAGCTATTTTTGCCTTTGGTAGAGTTTGCAAATAAGAACTTATACTAGTGCACTATTATTGGCATGACACCGTTTAAGGCTTTGTACGGGAGACCTTGTTGTTTGCCCTCTTGCTGGTTAAATGTGGGGGATAACAAGCTTCTCGTGCCGAATTTGACTCAGTGGGACCCATTAAAAATCAATTCAAGTCCTTTTCTTGCAGGTCATTATACCTTACACAATCTTATTCAGACATATGCATTAAACTGTTGTTTTATTATATTCATTGGGGGATCATTTCGATTGGATAATATTTATCATGTCTTTTATACTTGGCCTGTTCAAACACTGAGATATATTTTCTCATGGATCCCACTTTAAATTACACACCATATTTTTGCAGAAATAATATCTCTTATTTATTTGTCTCACAAAAGTGTCTTTTCGGATAAGACATGTTGACTA
The DNA here is from genome assembly GCA_949130495.1 of Sambucus nigra. Classification (NCBI taxonomy): domain Eukaryota; kingdom Viridiplantae; phylum Streptophyta; class Magnoliopsida; order Dipsacales; family Adoxaceae; genus Sambucus; species Sambucus nigra. The sequence goes on along the minus strand of OX422210.1, from coordinate 330,955,410 downwards.
TTGAGACTAATTTTTTTTATTTTGTCTACTAACCTACACCCAATGATTTACATGTTCATTGTATACCTTCTCCTTCTTTTGCCTATAACATCTCTATTAGAATATGTCTACAACATTTAGACATCAAATAATTATGGAGTGGTTCATCAGATATGATTTTCTTCTCTCAAGATCTTGAGCATTTAAGGCTCCCTCTGATCACTCTCTCCAAGTTGAAGGAGATCTTCTCCAAACGGTCATATTTTTGGTATCTACATATTCAGATGACCTAGCTCAGTTGAAGTAACACAAGAATCAAGAACAGAAATATCATGCACTAAAAGAATAAAATCTTTTCATCTTATACACTTCAAGAGAGAGCAACTCAAACTTACAATCAGCTCTACATAGCAATAATTTCATCATTCTGCCATTCGTTGAAGATCAAGAGAAACAAAGCACAATAACTCCATTTTTCTATAATCTCAAGAGAAGTTTAAGAGACCGAAAATTAGATTTATTTTAGATGTCTCAACCAAGAAGAAACTCGGACTCATTTTGTATTCTAAAAGAGTTTCAAACATTGTACACCAAACTTCTACTACATCTGTGTAAAGATTTGAAGCTGGGATTTTAGCTTCGGTTGTACTTGGAGCCGGTATTTGCTTCAAGTGTCTGTAAATGGTGGTTTGATCCTACCGTACAAGTGGATCAGGAATAGTGAAGCGCGGGAGACGGAAGCTTGCTCTTGCGCGTGGACGTAGGTCGAGTTTTGGCCGAATCACGTTAAAAATACGGTGTCATTTATTTTCAGCATTTAAATTTATTTATTTGCTTGTGTCATTGTTTAATTTCATTATCAAGCACTTAGACTTGCAAATTAATTAAATCAGAAATTTGATAATTTTATTTTAAGACTGAAATAATTATTTTCGTAATAATTAATAAGTTCCAGACTATTAATTTTTATTAATTACGAAAATTGTTTATAAACTTATTAGGTCTTATAATCTTGAAATATAACTTGTTTAATTATTTTAGAAGTATATATATATTTGATATTCTTTGTGTGAATCATTTAAGATTAATTCTAGAAGATAAATTATTATTAATTACGAAAATTAATTAAATATTTATTGGGTGTTTAAAATCTGCATTTTAGCCTGTCTAAATTAATTGGTTGTATTTCTTAGATATTTTTGGTTGTAATATTTGAAGATTTATTAATCTGAAATTTGATTAAGTGATTTAAATTTAATATTTTTTTGAAATATAAATTTAACCCGAAAAGTTTGTAAAATTTCAATTCACCCCCCTCTTGAGTATTTTTCTAGGCAACACGTATGACTCGGCTTAAACCCATTTGGTGAAGTTATAAATTATAACCAAGATGAACTTGTTCCCATTGGAGGCTATGGGTTTGACTTTCCCTGTGATATTAATGCCCCGTGTGGAAAACGGCTAGGGAGAAGTCATGTTGTATAATTCCCCCTGAGGTAGGTGTTGGAGATTAGAAAACTGTTGGCATTTAAGGCATCTCTGGACATTGGCGGTGAAATATTAAACCATGGTAGTCCAATAGTAACCTTATCGGATAATATTCTTGGCTAGCATATGGTCGTTCGTATGGGATCTGCATTCCCCGCTGTGAATCTTTTGCATCATCTCTTCAATGTCAGCCCCTGCGATGCAGTGTAAGTGGGTTCCATCGAATTTTTTCTTGACCAGTGCTTAATCGCAGACAATGTACTGGGCATCCAGTTTGCAAATGATTTCTTTGTCTTTCTTATTGGCATCCTGGGGTACCTACCATGCTTGAGGAGATGCCAAATGTAGTAGTACTAGCATTCGGTCATATTGGAGTCCTCTTTTATTACGAGCTCAATGTGGTAGCAGTGGGTCAGTTTAGCTTACTTTTTTATTATGAAGGGGGCCATCGTTATTCCCTCGAGCATGTCAACCATGGAGGCTAAGGTAGCAAAGTCATAGTCTAAGTTGTTCCTTGCTTGGGACAAGTAATGAAAGGTGATATCTTAGAACCTAGAATCTATCTCTTTTAGATGGGCATGGAAGGGTAAAAGTTTTTCATCTTTGACTTTCCATCTTCTAAGGACCTGGCCAATGATGAGGGCAGATTCCTTGTGGACATCTAGGTAGTGGATACCTTTCTTAAGAGTGACTTTTAGGCCTATGCTGCATGCCTTCGATCATGTTGTTGGTTTAGGGAATACCTAGCTTTATGGAAATGGGAGTGTGAGAGTCATCAGGAACGACCAGGAGTATCATAATGTTATAACCTTTTTTGTTGGTAGTGCCGTCAAAGAACATTTACACCAGAGGTCTTCCTGATAGGTATAAAGTATATCTTCATCCGAGAATTCGGAGATCCAAATGTCAGCTTCTTCCATGGGGTAGTCAGCAAAGTAGTCAGAGATAGCTCTCCCTTTCATGGATTGTTACATGACATACACAATATCAAACTTGGATTGCAGCATCAACCATCGAGCCATTCATCTAGACAGGTAGTTTTCTTAAGTAAATATTTAATAGGATACATGTAGAACACAAGTCTAATAGAAAAAGCCAGCATGTGGTACCGTATTTTTTTAGTGACCCAAACAAGGGCGACACGTGCTTTCTCCAAGGCAGTGTAGTTGACTTTGTACCCGGCTAATTTATGACTGGAAATGTAGATGGGCCTTTTTTATGGGATACTTCAAGGTATTAGGCTAGCAAAGCCCCAATTACGGTATTTGTTACAGTCAAGTATAGGAGTAGAGGGAGACCAAGCTGCGGTGGCATGAGTACTGGAGGTCGGTTTAGATACTTCTTGATTCGATCAAAGGCTTTCTGACAAGCTTCGCTCTAGACTTTGGTAGAATATTTTCGAAGGAGTTTGAATATGGGTTCCAAAATAGAAGTCAACTGGCTGATGAACCGGCTGTTATACTGTAATTTTCCCAAGAATCCACACACTTCCTTCTTTGTTCGGGGTGGCGGCATTTTGAGTATGGGTTTTACCTTGGTAAGATATGCTTTAATCTCCTTCTCGCTAACTATAAACCCTAAAATATTTCCTTTGGTAATTCCAAAAATACATTTTTGTGGGTTAATTCGCATCTGGTACGCCGTAGCCATTTGAAGAACTTACGGAGAGCGGGAATATGACCTTTTGGAGTCTTAGACTTGATAATCATATCATCCACATAGACCTTGACCTATTTGAGTATTAGATCAAGCAGAATGATTTTGGTAGACCTTTGGTAGGTATCCCCTGCATTTTTATGACATAATGGCATAACTGTGTTTACAGAAGGTTTCCCAAGGGGTGGTGAATGTGATTTTTTCTTGATGATCAGGGTGCATTTTGACTTGATTGTATCCGGAAAACCCATCAATGAACAATTTGAGAGCGTGACTGGTTGTGTTGTCCAAGATCATGTCGATATTGGGCAGTGGGTAATCATCTTTTAGAGAGGCTTTGGTCAAATCTCAGTAATCAATGCACATACGAACCTTTCTTCCTGATTTCGATACGGGTACAATGTTGGCTATCCATGTGGGATATTCGATCACCGGATGAGGACTACGTTCAACTGTTTGAGCACTTCCTCTTTAACTTTGAACGACTATTCGGTGCAAAGCTTTCGCAGTTTTTATTTGATTGGTTTACATTCTAGGAGAGTTGGGATCTCTTATTGAGTTATTTCCGAATTGATGTCGGGCATGTCATCGTAGGACCATGCAAAAATGTTCATAAATTTTTTTAGCAGTCCTTCGAGTTGCGCGCGCTCATGTTCGTCAAGGGTGGACCCTATCCTAATCTCGCGCAGTTGGTTACTAGACCGAGATTGAGAATAGCAGTTTCATCTTCATTAATTTGAATGCGGTTATGTTGGTTGTTATTAACCTTATTATAATCAATTAAGAATTATTCATTTGTAAAATCATCATCATCAGGAGTTTTGATTAGAATTAAGACAATTAATGTAAGGCACAACAAGATACTCAAAAGCTTTATTTTTTTCATTCTTGAGAAAAACAACATTGAGAACCTCGTCAAATGAGGTCTCTATTACATTGTTATCAAAAAAGGGAGGAACAATAAAAGATGAAGAAATATAATAAACATCTCGGTAAGGTTGCATTTCAGCTGGTGAAAATGGTGTATCATTCCAGTTGAGGAGGGGTTCATCAACTTATCTAATCAGAATGGATGGATCTGACGATGTAGCACCTGAGTGGATTGTGCAGAGTGTCAGCCCCAGTGTCTACAGATCAAATGAGTCCTCGAAGTCACTTCCTTTGGAAACCTTGGTAACGGCGATAGTTTTCTCAATGAGTGGTTGTACATAATGCTGGGAACTTTCAACCTATGAACAACTGTCTTGGGAGAAGATCTCTAACCCTGGCTTCATCTTCTTTTCCACATGATCATACCATGGTTCGGGAAAGCCATAAGAGGGAAAATATTCACCCCTTTTAATGAATCTTCCATTCAAGTAATCCCCTGAAACAGTCTTGGTTCTTTCTAACCTTCACTTTAATCGGGGTTGGCAGAGCATTCTGAGTTCCTTTAATGATGGTTGATAACCCAGGCCATGTGGAGGAAAGGCATTTTTCAGCACTATGGGTTCCAGTGTCCCCTATTATCGTCATCCTAGCCCCAGTCTGATCATAAAGTATATTTTCTTGAACATATGTATCACGTTGACATTGTCATGAGGGTTGTTCTCTAGACATACTCTTTCTTTGAAATCATCCCCTATTGGGAGTGGAAGTGGTTCAATTTGAAAGCCAGACAGAAGCATGTCATTCGCCCCTAATTGTATCTCTCGTACCGGGCTACTAGTGCTTGTATTCTCGATATTATCATCGTCGCCCAAGATGGTGATGACCTCCCCTTTGGCGAAGAACTTCAATTTTTGATGGAGAGAGGAATATCCCTCCTTGATGCTGTGAAGCCACAGTCGACCAAGCAATAGGTTAAAACAAGCCAGTATGTAGTTAAGTTGGAACTCGGTAACAGGATTTTTAGGGCCAGTCCTTATTTTAAGCTTTATGGCCCCCATCACCTCTCAACTAGTATTATCATAATCATGCACCGCGACGAATGTTGGAGAAAGGTCATGTGCTTTCAAACCCAAGCCGAGGAAGGTTCTTAATGGGAAAACACAGAGTGTTGATCCATTGTCAATGAGTGAGAGTTGGATTGTCTTATTTATTACCTCAACGGAGATGTTAGGGGCATTATTGTGATTAGGACCAAACTTTGGGATTTCTTCTTCATATAAAGAAACCATTCTAGTAGAGGTTAAGGACCTGACCATGTTAACGACTTCTTTTAAAGTGGTGGAATGATGGACTATAGACCCAATAAGTAATTTTATCATAGCGTTTTGGTGTACTTAGGAAGACATAAAGAGTCCCCACAAGGTGATGGTGGCCTGAGTTTTCTTCGATTGATCGAGGATATTGCTCTCCTCAATGGTCATTTCTGGCATGGGGAGTTTTTTGACAATATCCTTTCATTTATCTGTCCCTGCTAACTGAGGAATTGAACTCTGGTAGTGCCTCCTAGATCCTATCATATAGTTCACGAAGGAAGGGAATAACAGGTTCCCCATTTCTTCATCTATCTCAGGCTGTTCGACGACTTTGTAAATTTTTTATAGGAGATCTTTGTAATACCCCATATTTTTAATGACTTTTAAAGTGGGATTAATTAGACTTAATTGTGATATAATTGGAAATTAATCTGGATTTATATATTACTCGAGAATAAAGTAATATGTGATTTAATTTGAATATAACTTAGTGCTTAAAGTAATATATATGATTATGACGTTAAAATTGATTATGACTTTATAAATTGTCGCAAATTATGTGTACGATAATTATGGTAATTCAGTCGGGACGCGCATTTGAGTCGTGTCAGGATTATATCTTAATGAAATAAAAGTGAATTATTATTATGTCATCCGAATGTCATTTTGACTGCGCCAAAGTGTTTGAAAGTGTTTTTATAGTCGAAAAAGTCTACTCGAACATTTGTATAGGGTCTCAGGGCACTTTGGAGCCGAATAGTCACCCCGGATTTGTAATATGGTCATTTGACTTGGAATGTGAATAGTATGCACGAATTTGGGATATTATTTATAAGTCTAAAGGGTTTAGATTATTGATTCATTCTACAAAACTTAGAGAGAAAGAAATGGAGAGAGAGTAAGGAGTCTCTCTGGGGAAAGGGAAGAGCCAATGTGGGAGAACCAAGAGCCAAAAGTCACCACCACAGAAAGTTGACTGGAGAAGGGAAGAATCACCGGTGAACAATCACCACTAATGGATCAGACCTACAATCAAAAGGCAACTGATTAATTATTGTAAATTTATCATGTATATTATCCATGTTAGGTTGTTTAGAAAATTCTAAAAAGATACATAATTAACGATAAATTATAGTAATGTTAATTGAATCTTTGAAAGGAGAATGATGTAGGATTAATTTTATTTTGAGAATATAATTTAATCCACGAAAGTTGGGAATTATTTGTGAAGAAAGTCTTAGTTTATATGAAGTTCTTGGAGAAATAATAAAATATGAGTTTTCTGGAAATTATGAGAAATAATATGTTTGAATCCAAACTTCTTGATGATTTTTGGTTGTTCGATCATCAGAGATCAATTATATATCTTGGTATATCATATGGGATGAATAGTGGGGAGTTTGGGATTATTTAATAAAGGTTTTGATGATTAAAAAGCATGAAACTGGTAAGAAAAACAATGCAGAAAACTGGGCACTATCTGGTCGATCGATCGATCGACCAGAATTATCAATCAATCGACTCCCCTTGGAAATTTGAAATATTTTCTTTTTAATTGTTGATTAAATCCCAAACTTTGAGGAATATTTTATGATGAATAAATGAACTTAATGGGACTTAAGGAAGGATGGTAGGATATACTTAAGACCTGGAAAATATTATTTTGGGATTGGGAATGAGGGGAAATTAACGAGTGATTAATTAAACGAGTTATTTTGGAGAATTATATTACTTGGGGTTTAAATTGAATAAATGATCATTTAAGGTTACGACCAGTAGTAAGAGAGTCATAAATTACAGGTATAACCTTAGGTATAATTGGGATTAACCTTAAGAGGCGGAATAAAGGGTTAAAAGTTAATTAAGGGTTATCTAGAATTAAACCTAATCAAAGTGAATTTAATTCATAAAAATTCGGGAGTCATGATGACATGGATTTGTAGGACGTGATGTTTACCTACTGAATTTATTTGAGGATTAAATAATCACCATCGTGTGGTTAGATAAGTTCGAGAATATAAACTTTGAGGATTAAATTCATAATCCAAAAATACGTAGGATATTCGGGATATAATTATACTACGTATGGGATTTATTATATGGGTTATGTGTATTCCCTATGGTTATATATAGGTATGATGAATACCCATTGTTATTATATATATAGGTGAGATGATTGCGTGTTACTATCATATGGTTGTGTGAATACCTTATTGATATTATATTTATATAGGTGTGATGACTACCTATATTATTATTTGTATATATAACATACCTACACTGCTTGCTATCGGGGTGGAGGTTTTGCGTTGTCGACGGTCTTATCCTTGTGCGCCCAATTGGGAGGAATTTTAGATTCATACCCTCAGCATAGGACCTTGGACACGTGCTATCATTTTATATGATAGTTTCGACGATTGAATGAGAGCGTAGGTATGTGTGTGATCCATTTGGATGGGGAGTATTCTCGCCTCCAATATATTTGTGTTATGATATAATTCGTGAGAGACGCTGAATCAATAGTCCTCTATATAGTGACATTATGTATTAGGACATGATTGCAGGGTATGCATGCACCGCAGCTATGACTGGGGAGGTGCCGTAATAGTATATATATAATTAGTGTGATATTATATATATATATATATATATATATATATATATATATACTATGTTGTAATCTACTGTGTGACATTGTAGATATAGAGATGTAATCTTCTGTGAGAAATTGTAGATTAAAAATATAAACTGTGATTTAATCTACTGTGTAATGTTATAGATAAAAGTAAATAATGAAATCTAAATTAAATCAAGTAAGTGAACACTTAATTCCAAGGTAGTAACAAGACTAGTTCATATTAAAGAGAAATGAATATGAATAATTATATTACGTATGGTATGGGACATACGGGTTTATGATATGGGTTAGAATTTTGTTGTGGAAACTAGTTAGGAGGGAACCTTAACTAGGAAGATAATAAGATATGATAGGTGTGCACTCTAGATGAGAGGTTAGAATTCTCAAGAGAGAGCCTGAGAAACTAACATTTACATAATAAATGCTTATTTGTAATTGTTAAGCATTTGCTATTTTTAAAATCTTTTACAATCGGGCTCTAACCTATTTTCTTGCATATTCTCTTCTCTACTATATCTTGTACATCAGGTATCCAACAGCAGGGATGCCCAATATAGATTATGGATGTTCCGATGGATTATAGCTACTAGCAGAGATGCGAATTTTATTTAGACGCTTTCTTTTTATTGATTCACTCATCTGTAGCGTCTACTTCATTTTGGGCATGTCGCCTAGGATTCTAGTGGTTGTAATTATTTATGTAAGCATTGTGGATATTATATTTATTTAGTGTAAATGTTATAATTTCACTCGAGAGTTATTCGAGTCACATTTATTCTTGTTGTAGTTAATTTAGTTGTGATGTGTTGTTGCATATTATTATTCCATGATGTGCAATGGTTTTGATTAAATTAAAAATAGAAAAAGTTTTTGACACTTAGCTTAATTAACTAGTAGGTGATTAATAAATAAATTGTTTTTTACAGTGACGCTGAGAATGAACCAATTGGATATTCTAATTTAATTAAATGAAGGACTGATCACCCGATATTTAATTAGGCGAGTTGTTACAGGTGGTATCAGAGCATCAGGTTCTAGTGTCTTTAGGATCTGTGCGGCTTACTACGTTTTAACGTAGCCTTCTTTGATGTAGGGCCCTATTATTAGGATGTTGAATTCTTCTGCGTATTTCGACTTACGTTCTTCTATTATAAAGTATGTGAGATGTAATGCTTATACGAGTTCGTTCAGGAATTATTATCCAAACACATTGGGATAATTAGCAAGAGCCGTTAGAAGGAGAGCAGGAGGAGGACTCAGCCAAAGATATAGGGTATTTTGGAAAATGGTGTTGGAGATAGAAACCATCATAATTGTTATTTGGGCTCGGAACATTAAGAAAGTCGCTTGTAAGTTGTAGTTTCCCAAGCAACATCATAGTTGATAGTTGTGCCGTTCTTAACTCACCATTCACTGTATGTGAAAGGTAAGGGAGTCGAAAGGACTCTTGTGAAGGAAGAAATTCAAAAAAAATGTGAAGGGTGAAGTGTAGTAACACCCATGATTTGAAAATTTTCTAGTAAATTTTTTTTCTAGGAAGAAACAACTTAAGTGATAAGAGTTAGACATCACATATAAACGACATGTGTGAAGCTGGAATAATAAATTTAGGTGTGGTTCGAAAGTGAAATCGTTCATTTGATGTTTTAATCAGGATATGAATGGAATTTCGAAACTTATCTCTTTTGGGTAAAAAAGAGAGAAGTAACTTGTTTAATGAACTCCTTACCATAAGAAGAATGGGGTACATAGAAGATAAATAAAGTTCAGTGTGTAAAAGGACTCGTGAGTGAAATACTCTAGTGTGAGTGGAAATCTGACGAAGACGACTAAGATTAATGTCACCAAGAAATTGGATGATTCTTCCAAATTAAGGGGAGCTAGAAGGGTTAGGAAACCTAGCCGAATGGCAAGATTGAACTTAATATAGTTAATGAAACATCACCGGAAGGTGTACCCAGTAGGGGACCCATTTAAAGTGACATGATTAAACCCCTACATAGTGGCGATGAAATCATCCAAGACTAGTGTAGTCGACAATGTATCCCATAGAACCGGAAGAGCCAAAAGAATAATGGGAATAGCAATTGGGAGTTAAGATTGATAGGTCTAAGAGGAGGACGTTCAATGGTCATTAACGAGGAAATAGTAAGGGAAATTACCCTATGTGTAGAGAGAGAGACTACTAAGTGTTAAATGTGTTGTAGTGAGACCGATAAATTAGGACTAGTAAACCATACGAATTAGGCATAACAACTGGAGGAGTGAGACTTCTAGGGGAGTAATTGGGTCATGATAATTAGGCCCGGGAAATTTATGACCCAAGAGTGGTAGGTTTAAGTAGGACCAGTGGAGTCCTAGGTAATTGTAGCATACCGTATTACAAGGTCGATGGGGTCCAAGAAGAAAAAAGAGAGGTCGCTAAGACCATAATTGAGGCCTAGATATGCTGGGTCAACGTTTCAATAATGGGTGTGTAAACCACATGAGTGAATAATTTGTCCACCATGGGTGGGTACAACTATAGGATGAAATCCTAGATGTATAATGGTTGCAAGTGATCGTGAGTTGTTTTGACCATGAGAAGTGCATGTAAGGACCCTACGTGATCAGGAGAGATTGATGAAGTTTTATTTCATCCTTGTGAATAAAGGATTAATTCTAGTGACATGGTGTGTCACAACAGTCTTATATAAATTGAAAACCCTAAATTCGCGTGCGAGTCGAGGTTAGTGGAAAAGATAATTTTAACAGTTTGGTTGCAAAAGTATTTCTCATTGATAGCTGGACTTTTTGGTGTTGCCCGTGAGTGAAACGGGTGGGTCCTAAGAGTATATTTTGTTATTAAAATTTTCTATTGCTTTGAGTTATCATAATAGAACTTATTATGGTAATATTTAATGATAAATTACCAAATGTTTAAAAGATAGTAGATTGAGTGATAGGACCATAGTGTTGGATACACCGGGGAGAGTAAAATTAATTCTGTGCGGCGCCAACTGAAATAGGGTGGGGCCTATATTTCATGATATCATAGACCTTAGTGAAAATGTTGTCTAGTTATATGTGTAAGTAGAAATTTATTTTACTGATGTGACTCGGATTATATTATGTTTTTGTCGAACAACGAGAAATAGCTCATTATATATTGCGCCGAGAATTTGGGATAGTGAGAGCAACATGTTTTATGTTATTTTTGGGGATATATAAGCCTGGACTAGTAGACTTTTATGTCAACATACAGAAATTATGGGAAGGCACAAATTATTGATTGAGGGCCATTATGGATCTCGACGACAGACTATGATAAGTAGTAGTGTATCGAAGGGGTTCCTTGTTTGGATTTCGCTTTGCGAGACATCCCACGCATGAAACTAGCAAACGTCGGGAGTGGGAGAGAAGTTTGGTCGATAGTATATAAGATCGTACCTTGGTCATTTTAAATATACAAACATAAATTTAGAGATGATAATTTTATTATGACTTAAGAGTCGCTTAGTCCTAGTAACATTATGAATAAAACAATGATTCCACTGACAAAGTGATTAAGTTATGACTAGTGGGGTGATTGAGGACACCCCTACTATACCAGTATACCAAGTGAGAAAAAATTGATTCAAGAAGAGTATATGTTATTTGAATAATAATGCGATAAATATAGGGTGTATGGGTGCCCTAGGTAATTGAATCTGATATTGTTCCCCATTTTGGAGATATGGGATAAGGACAATAAATATAGAGGTTTAGATATCTGGACTTGAATGTGTGGTCATTTACGACGATTAGAGATATAGTCGATAGAATAACAAATGTATCAGGTTATAAATGACTATGGTAATAGGATTTAAATGAAGAGATGTTTGTCTAGATTCCTCTTGTAACAGGCCACCTGTCTGTTGGAATTAGAGTGGACCATTCGAAACTAGCAGAGGTTTCTCCAACTATAAGGGATTTCTAAGTAGTATTGGGAGAATATTCTTAAATATTTTATCGCGAAGATGGTTACGATCCTATATGGGTGATAGTGGATCAGTTGACAAAAGTAGATCACATTATGCCAGTTAGGGTTGATCATACTACAAGACAATATGCTTTGATCTTAATATAACCGAGCTAGTGAGGTCACATAGGGTACCGTTTAATATTGTGTCCAATTAGGACGAGATTTTGTGTCCCGATTTTGGAATAAATTTCATGAGGCATGGGTACCGAGTTGTGATTGGGTATGATCTATCATTCGCTGAATACTGGGCAAACTAAGCGGACAAATCTTATGTTAGAAGATAAATTATGTTCATACCCTTGAATCTTAAGGGAGGACGAGAGACGTACGTTCCACTAGTGAAGTTGATGTACTATAACTCTTATAAGTTTACTGTTGGGCATGGTGCCAGTTGAAGTATGGTACGGTAAGTCTTATTGTTTCTCCTACTGGTGGGATAAAGGTGAGGAACCAGGAACTATTGCGAATAGTAGAGATGATTTAAAACTTATAGTATATATTGTGTGTAAAATATATACTGCACAATTAATCTACTTATGTATGATACTCGCAAGACGATATGGTATTTATCTAAAGAACTGCTAATCTATTTAAGTGCATATAGTAGAAGGTTAGATAGTGAATATCTAGAATAAAGTATAAGTAGTGAAACCTAAACTGTAAGGCTTGGAAAAGAAACTACGTGAAAGGGTAACCTGGGGTTAAAATGATCATAATTGAGGTGTTCATTATTAGGGGTATTCGATAGCATACTGTATGGGCAGTACAGAGTAGTCTACTTGGGAGCGGAAGTATGTGATGTGCAATACTTATCAAGAATTGTTCTTGCCTGCTATACTTTTGTTTTCCGAATTTCGGGGCGAAACTTCATTGTAAGGGGGGAAGTATGTAATACCCCGTATTTTTAATGACTTTTAAAATGGGATTAATTAGACTTAATTGTGATATAATTGGAAATTAATATGAAGTTATATATTACTCGATAATAAAGTAATATGTGATTTATGTTGAATATTACTGAGTGATTAAAGTAATATATATGATTATGACGTTACAATTGATTATGACTTTATAAATTGTCGCAAATTATGTGTACGATAATTATGGTAATTAAGTCAGGACGCGCATTTGAGTCGTGTCGAGATTATATCTTAATGAAATAAAAGTGAATTATTAGTATGTCATTTGAATGGTCGTTTTGACTACACCTAAGTGTTCGGAAGTGTTTTTATAGTCGAAAAAGTCTACTCGGACGTTTGTATAGGGTCTCGGGGCACTTTAGAGACGAATAGTCACCCCAGAGGGGTAATATGATCATTTGACTTGGAAGGTGAATAGTATGCACGAATTTGGGAGATTATTTATAAGTCTAAAGGGTTTAGATTATTGATTCATTCTACAAAACTTAGATAGAAAGAAATGGAGAGAGAGTGAGGAGTTTCTCTCAGGAAAGGGAAGAGTCATTGTGGGAGAACCAAGAGCCAAAAGTCACAACCACCAAACACCACCGGAAGTTGATCGGGGAAGGGAAGAACCCCCGGTGGACAATCACCCCCAATGGATCAGACCTACAATCTAAAGGCAAGTTATTAATTATTGTCCATATTAGGTTGTTTAGAAAATTCTGAAAAGATGCATAATAAAAGATGAATTATAGTGATGTTAATAGAATCTTTGAAAGGAGAATTATGTAGGATTAATTGTCTTTTGAGTATAGAATTTAATCCACGAAATTTGGGATTTATTGGTGAAGAAACTTTTAGTTTATATGAAGTTCTTGGAGATATAATAAAATATGAGTTTTCTGGAAATTATGGGAAATAATATGTTTGAATCCAAACTTCTTGATGATTTTTGGTTGTTCAATTATTAGAGATCAATTATATATCTTGGTATATCATATGGGATGAATAGTGGGGAATTTGGGATTATTTAATAAAGTTTTTGATGATTAAAAAGTATGAAACCCATTGAAAAAATAATTCTCCCCTTGGAAATGTGAAATATTTTCTTTTTAATTGTTGATTACATCCCAAACTTTGAGGAATCTTTGATGATGAATAAATGAACTTAATGGGACTTAGGTAAGGGAAGTAGGATATACTTAAGTCCCGAAAAATATTATTTTAGGATTGCGAATGAGGAGAAATTAATGAGTGATTAATTAAACGAGTTATTTTGGAGAATTATATTACTTGGGGATTAAATCGGATAAATGATAATTTAAGGTTAGGACCAGTAGTAAGAGAGTCATAAATTACCGGTATAACCTTAGGTATAACTGGGATTAACCTTAGGCGGTGGAATAAAGGGTTAAGAGTGAATTAAGGGTTATCGAGAATTAAACCTAATCAAAGTGAATTTAATTCGTAGAAATTTGGGAGTCGTGATGACATGGATTTGTAGGACGTGATGTTTATGTGACACCCCGCCTAATTTAATACCGGGTGATCAGTTCTTTATTAAATTAAAATCAAGGTGAACGGTTTGTTCATTCTTAGCATCACTGTCGCAAAATAAAATTTCCAATTTAAACACCCTAAATAATTAAGCTAAGTGTCAAAATAATTAAAAGCCTTATTTACATTTTATTTAAATTCCAATATGAAAACCTTTTTAATAACCAACAATTTAAGAATCACATAAATAATAAGGATGACAATTACCACGCAAGAATTAAACCATATAGATAAACCAAACCAAGTTATGAACTATAAATGAAATCATCCTAACAAGAGTTAACTCCCAAAGAGTACCAAATACTGGAAATAACATAAACAAAAATCTCTGACAAATCCAACGGGATAGGAAATCGGGTGACACATGCCCTAACTATGAAAAACTAAAATAGAAGTTGAATTAATGAAGAGGTCGTCTAAGCAAGAGCCTGCAACTTCCACATAAGTTGCAGCACGTCCGATCCAAATAACCTAAGCATGACGCCCCTGTGGCTGGGCACCTGTAATATATATATATATATATATAGGCTCAGGTGCGGACTTCCCGTGCGGACTTTGTCCTTATCCCAAAAGTGGTCCCCTCGTGGTCCCAAAGACTTTTGTTATTTACTCTATATGGTCTCCCTCTTGTCTTCTACTAAAACCTTAGTTTAAGACTATATAATTAAAAGATTTATAATTTAGACCCAAAATTGGTATCAAGATCTTAAAGATTTTAGAACCTCACCAAATTCCGACCAAACCCTAATTCTGGTATCAGAGCCATAAGACGTTCCTTTTAGACTAAAAAGACTTTAATGCCCTTGGGATTTATCCCTCGCATTTACCAAGATATTTTTAGATCCAACCCAGACCACCAACCTATACCCATAACTGATTTAGACTCAGAAGGTTGTTTAATTACACACATAGACGGTTGTTCACACATTGAACATATCCTAGCCAAACACGCAGACAGTAGACAAGTTACTGCTAGTGATATTAATAGCATAATAGACCAAAATAAGTGTATACTACTTATATTAAGACAATTAATAAAAGACACTCAAACCTTAGAAACAGAGATAAAAAATATCTCTAAAATATTATTAGACATAGATAATCAAATCCCAATAGACTTAGTTCATGTTTTATAAGAAATAAATATTATGACTAATCATATAGAAGTCCTTAACAAAGACCTTTTAGAAATTAAAACTTTAATTAAAAATCAAGACAGTGAGTTAATTAAACTTACCAAAGAACAAGCTAAGCTTATCCCTAGACTAGATAACTATCTTCCTACTGGAGATAGTTAGATCAAACTGGAATGAGGTACCAAAAGACCTCTCCATTCAGACTTTATCCGAATTTTATCAAAGAATTTTAGAAAAGATAAATGATGATAGATTTTATTATAAGATAAATGAAAATGAGATTTCCAACGCTGCTAAGGCAACTAGACTTATATTAGAAAGATTGAATTTAATTTCTACATCCATAGCAGCTACCCAAGACTATAACAGTAGCTTTGTTAAAGACTTGCATTTAGACTTAAAAGCTAAGACAGAAGGATTAACTACTTTCTATACAGACTTTGTTAAATTCCAACAAAATTTAGCAAATTATCTTAATAATATGGAAAGCCATAACCTATCCAAAATGGATAGTATTATTAATGAACTTAGACTAGACATGGCCAAAGTAGAAGAAAAATACGAAGAAATCATAAGCGGAATTAAGGCCGTATATAATAAACCTTCTCAGGCAGAAATAGACTCACTTTTTATTCTAACTAGGTTAGATAAAATTGAAAAGACTGTAGAAGCCATAGAAGTTAGAACTATGCAACAACTAGAAAAAGATAATGAAATAAAAGACTATATCACTAACGTTGGTAAAACCATCGTTAATTCTCTAGCTAGACATAGTGAAGAAACTTTTGAAAAGACTAGAAAAGAGAATAAGAATTTTAAAGAAGAAATCCTTAATCAGATAAAAAGACAAAAATATTATTCAAACTTCTTAGAAAGAATTGAAAAAAGACTTGAACAAAAACAGGTAGCCACCTGTAAGTTTAAAGAATTCCCTCCTATAGAAACTAGAGAAAGAAATACCATAGGCAGACGAATCATAGATGATGGATTAGATAAGACTAATAAGAAAGCCAGCTCTATCCCAAATATTGGACAGAGTAATCATATGCTCCAAAGACTTAAAGATTCATCCTCCAATGTTAGGACATGGTGGAAAGAAAGAAATTTCACCAATCCTCTCCAGTGGAAAGAGTGGGGTGAAGTTGACTGGAAGATCGTTGAAGATTCCATTCATAATGGACAACTTCCAGCAGTTAGATACATAGACTTGTTTAAAAAAGGTGCCACTCCTAAGACTCCTAATTATAACATGACCTACCATTGTAGAAATCATGTGTTAGATAAATCCTATACTGAGCTCCAAGTATTTGACTCAGAATGGCTTAGATCTAGAGGAACTGATAGGAAGTTCCAATTCTTAACCTTTGGACTCTTTCAAGCAAGAATCCAGGGATTACATAGACCTCAAAATAATATTAACATATTATGTTGTTTAGTAGACAAAAGATGGAAGGACTTTGAGAAAAGCCTTATTGGGATAGCCCAATTAGAAATGTCAGACAACATAGGATACTTTAATGTCATTCCGGCATTTACAGTAAGCGTAGACACAGCCAAGCATTTTAAGTTAATCTTATATGCTAGTGGTTATAAAGACTATATTATCCCAGACGCTAATATAAATATAGAATTTCAAAGCTATGTGAAGTTCTCCCAATTTCCTTATGAAGGAATGCAATCGGGAATTCCTAGCGGTAGACTTAATGAAGAAATCTTAGTTAGAACCAATGTGTCAGACTATAATCATACTTACAGTATTAGGAATACTGGACCTATGAGAGAAAAAGCTAAGACCCTCTGGCAATTGCCAGAATTTCAAAAAACTAAGACTATACAAAATAAACCTTTGTTTATTAATCAAGACGACGTCACTGGAAATGTTACCATCCAGTTTGGTCCTCCTAAGATTGTTAATAAGAATATCCAGACCGAAGAAATTAGATTTAGAAATATGGGAGAAGCCATAATCAATGATCCTACAGAAGGAGAATGTAGTAGTAAGACTAGTGCTAGTTTACTAAGACAAGCCCCGATAATTAGACCTAGAAGATCATTTGAACAAAAAGACTTAGTTAAAGAAAAAGCTAGGATCCAAAACTTTGGACATGAACCCTCAGAATCGGATATGAAGACATTTAAAGATAACCTTAAGAAAAGTAATTCTGTTAGGTTTCAAGAAAGAAAAAGGTTTAATATGATAGCCCAAGACTGCATATTAAAATTAAAAGAATCTAAGAATACAAAGGAACTTATTAAAAACCTAAGACAAATAGAAGAAGGAGAACAAATATTAATGCCAGCTACACAAGTTGAACCTAGTAAACAAGAGATAGGAAGTAGTAGTAGGCTAGAAGATGCTCCTAGACTTTTTAGTAAACCAATAGGAATAAATATTCCTATATACTCAAGCACCGTAGTTAAGACTAAACCTGATTATATAAAAGGCTTGCCAACTAGTGACAAGAGTTTCACTCCTGTTAAGACTATGGCAAGCCAAGCCATAAATCCAGTAGGTATATACCTTAACTTAGACAATGTTCAAGATAGGAAGAAAGCCTTAGATGAATAGCGTAACCAGATGAACATGTGTTTTGCATCTAATGAACAATGGGATGCAGATTCATGTAAGCAGTACGCTGAGCAATCCATTAGAGGTATTGCAAAAGATTACTTAGATAGTTTAAGAAAGGCTACAGATGAAGACTCCTTAGCTAAGGTTGAGAAGATGAAAGAAAACCTAGAAGAAAGATCAATTGAAGAATATATTCAATTGTTCACTTTAGAATTCATTGGAGCTGGATATCTAGCTCAGATCAATGAACAAGACCTAGTAAAAACTAAGTTAGCCCTCCTTAGCATTTGCAAATTAGATAAGATAAATAAATATAAAGATAATTATGAACAGCAATATTACAAAATTAAAGAATTTGGGGAGACATTAAAAGATGAATACTTTAGAAAGATACCAGCCATAGGAAAAATCCTAATTAATGAATATAGGAATTGGCCAGGAGTAGCCGGAGTTAAGAATAACTCCATTGGTGAAAGAATCAATTTCGCCAAAGATTATATCATATCTAAGAGATGTGATATAACCCAAGGAAAGTTGATGGAAGAAACTTTCAAGCAGATCCCTCCAATCAAAGACGAAAGAGACATCGCTCCAATCCAATGGGGATGTGGAAGTGAATCTAAGAAATTTAAAAAGAAATTAGAATGGAAACATAGGAAGTTTAATACTAGACCTTTAGGATTGCCAAAGAAGTATAAATTTAGACAATCTACTACCTTTAGAGAAAGGAATCCTAAGACTAAGAAAAATAGATTTAATCAAAGAAGATATTTTAAGAAAAATACTAGTAAGCATAAAAAGGTTCCTAATTATAGAAAGGAGAAAGACGTAGCTCAATCTAAGACTGCCACCAAAGAATGTTGGACTTGCGGCAAGGAAGGACACTTTGCTAAAGACTGCCCTAATAAAAAAGATAAAGAAAGTATTAAGATTATTAATACAATATTAGACTATGCAGATCAAGAAGAATTAGATATCTTATATGCTATAGAAATATCAAACATAGAAGATGATGACAACACTAGTATCCATAGTGTATACACAGATAGTGATTCGGAAGACTATAGTGATACTGATGAGTATGAAAACTCTCAGGATACTCTAGACTTGTATATGATGCAGACTAATCAAGATAATTTAGATGATGAATATATACACTTTGAAGGCGCTTAGTATAAGTGTATATTAAACCCCTTTTTAAAGAAAAGATGGACAGATAGTAATCCTGAATTACTAACCTATATACCTAGATGCTATTTTGATGAAAGACATTATTGTACATTTGAAATGAAATGTAGCAAAAAAGACTTTAGATGCGTAGAATGATTTGAGATTATACAAACAGAGTTATTTATGGTTTGTGTTATTTGTCAATTACACTACCATGAAGACTGTTGGAGAACTAGATTTAGAGCAATTTATACTAGCCAGTATGACGATCAAATAGACTTAGATATTAAAATATATTATCAAGACATTGATAAAAATATAGCCAAAAGATTGCAAGAAAATGAAGACTTCAAAGGAAAGGGAATTTCCTATGATTTAGAAGAATATCATTCTGATAGTAGTTCAGAAGACCAAATACCTTTAGAATTTATAGATAAACCTCAGAAAGGAATATCTATTTTAGAAAACAACAATTTAGGAATTTCTACTAAACCACATGCTTGTTTTGTAGAATTATTTATTCAACATAAAGACTATCCTAAAAGACTTTCAGCCTTTATAGATACAGGGTGCTCTCAGAGTATTTGCAAGGCTAATGCCTTCGCTGAAGACTATTTTTTAGAAAGTACTCAAGAAATTTATGGTAAAGTTGCTAATGGAGATCCATTTACCTTATATTTCCAGACTATCCTTATTTATTTTAAATTAGGAAATCAGACCAACAAAACCGTCAATCATCGATTTTGGATAATGGAACCTCGTCCTAGTTTCACGGGAAACATTATTTTAGGACAAGACTTTATTAGTAAATATCATCCTTATACTCAGTATAATGATAAGATATTAATTAGTGATTAAGAGGAATTTAATATTAAAGCCCCCCTAATTGATCATAAGACTGCCTTTGACCTTATGCAGGTCAAGCCACACTACACCAAAACACGCCATTAGTAACACAATTTTACTGTTACTAAAAATATTAGTAACACAATTTTCTGTTAGAAAAAAGGCGTGAGGCACGAAGCTAGTAACGGAAAATTCTGTTACTAATAATAACGGTAAAATCCAGACTTAGTAACGAAAAATTATGTTACTAATAGTAACAGATAATTCTGAATTAGTAACAGTAAAGTTCTGTTACTAATAGTAACGAAAAATTCAAAATTAGTAACGGTAAATTCTGTTACTAATAGTAACGGTAAAATGCAGAATTAGTAACGGTAAAGATCTGTTACAAATAGTAACGGTGAAATGTAGAATTAGTAACGGTAAAATTCTATTACTAATATTAATACATATTTAAAAAAAAAATATTCAAGATCCAATATCCTGAATTTAAACAAATTCAATTATTCTTATCACACTATTTAAATCCTAAGAAGATATACAAAAATAGTCCACAAAACAAGGGAATTATATTCAACATTTACATTTATATAATCATCCACTCTTTATTTATAACAGAAACTTAAACCAAACGAATGAAACATCAAAATACAATCGTCCCGAAAGTTGCATTATTTTAATAAAAGAATCCAATATAACATCCTAATACAATCATCCCCAAATGAGATATTTATATTATAACCAATCAAATGAAATATAAAAAAGAAGTCTTATGTTGTTGACTATCAACCTTCGTTCTATTATCATGGCCATCAATGCCTCAACCCGCAACGCTAAAAACTCGATGAGGATCCAAAACTGACATTCTGTCAAACAAAATAAAATTATCACATTAGTTATAATATCAGCATTTAATCATATAACATTTAGTCCTGTAATTTTGTGAGAGAACCGTGATAGCCTTCAATGGTAACATGCATCATATGACATCATAAACCTTGTCGAAGTTATTACCAGCATTCTATGATGAATTGAACTACTAAAGTCAACAAGATCTTACCATAATGTTTTCCATAGTTAAAGCATTTGTTGTATGTGTCACAATCAAATTTGCAGTTGAAAAAGTTAGAATAATTGAATCATGAGCTTATATACCAAAAACTATACTAAGGGACTATTAATTAGTTCAAATATGCAAAAGTATAATTTTCAACCCTAATTTGCAAGCATAATTCAAAAACTCGACTGCCCAATTTTTAATTCGATGTTCGATTCGGGTGAGGCAAAACTATAAGTTATTAAGACAATAAAAAGAATGAAAAAATAAATTATAGGATGAGACGATTCACTAGTGTTTGGGCTATTTCAATTAGAAAAATGAGGAGTCACACCAAGTGTAGTTGATATCTTCAAAATATATGTATCGGGTAAAGTTTCCGAATGTTGGGTGCTGTAGACAAGTTGACTGGGAACAATTTTGGCCTTAGCCTTCAAACCATGTTTGCAAGTGAACTACATAAAAACTTGAAAGGATACTCATACAATCAAAGAGGCAGTCATGCTGAAGCATTAGCATTATGACAATGTAAAAATGTATGAACATGTAAGTTATAAAAACTTACAAATTAGAGCAATAAAAGTATTTGGTCATATCACAATTACTTTACAGGACTTATGATGTATCACATCAACATAGACTACTCAAGAAGACTAATTTTAGAAGAAAATTGTTTCACTAAGAATCTAATCAATGAATCCATCACCAACAATACACCACAATCAGAAGAAAAAAAAAACTTATGGATCAGTTCACCTTCTAGTATCTCCACATTCTATATTCAACAAGATGCTGTCGAAACGCATCTAATTACAAATTTCTTCCACAAAAGTGAGAAGTTCAGGAAAACCTTAAGCTATTCAAACCTACAGCGGCAATCATGGGAAATTCATCTTACCTCCTGCGATTTCATATCTTGAATCGATCTTTTTTATTTTCTTAATCTCGAGAGATTTTCATATTACACTTAACAATGCAGGTTATAGAAAATTACTTGAACTTCCAATAAAAACCGAAATGGAAAAACAAAACAAAAAATTAGTTTACCTCTGCAAGGGGCGGTGCACGGGCGGAAAGACACGGGAGAAATGAGGTCCTCTGCTGCAGGAAACAGGTGTGGCACGCAGCACAGGCGGACCAGCTTAGTAAGGGTTGAGCTGAGGAGGGACAGGGGTGGGACAGGAGCCTTGAATCAAATTCTCTGGATTCTCTTCCCTCATATCGATCTCTCAATCGCTAATATGATTCTGCCAGTATTTGTTTTTGTCATTCCTCGAGCTCTCGTCTCACTTTCACCATTTGTAAAAACATATATATAAGTATATAAGTAAAAAATTCTTCAATAAACATTAAAAATTAAATAAACATGTGTAAGAGAGATGTACATGTTCGAAGATGGATCGGTTCATGTCTAATTGTTGCGTTCGGATTTGCAATGACATATTATTACCGAGAAATGTGAAAGAACCAGAACTACGGCAAAATAACTTTGTTAATGAGGAAAGTGCATATTTAAAGCGATGGAATCACTAAAAGTATTGGATCTGGGCGGTAGGTCTCCCCCTAAAACAAAACAAGAAAATCTGTCTCATTTAGACAAAACTGCAGATCATGAAACAATCCCAATCGCACGAGCCGTCCAATCGCGTATGAAAAATTGATCTCCACGGAGCTGCTGTGTTGCAAACTTGTCACCAACCATGCAAGCTTATAATTTGACTCACTCTTATCAAATTAACAACCACAATGCAGTCCTGGTTTTGTTTGCACAATCAAATTTTCTCAAAAGAAGACTTTCGATACCTTCTTTTATCATTGAAACCAATCAATTAGCATTTCCCCGTTCATAGATGTTCAAGAATATGAACACAATGATGAAAAGCTAATGTTCTACAATTGGAAACATGGCATTGGAAAAACTGCATTACTAGAACCAGAAACAAACTCGCAATTCCACCTCATATTAGTTTTTAGGCCTAATATGCTAACATTTATCATGCATATCCCTTCAAATGGTGAACCCTCAATACCAGTCAGTAATGGGGATTCTTTCAAAGCCAAGCTCACCACATGTCTAATAGAAATACCCTTTACTACAAGAACAGGTTTTGGGTCCCACCCTTCATCAGGGTGGTCATTTTCCCCTCTACTAAACCTTATGGGTACCTTAACTCTCATCATCTTGATATTCCTAATCGTAATATTTTCAATATACCCCCTCTCCCCATATCTATTTTAATTTGAATCCCAGCTGCAGAATCTCTAACATCTAAGTCCTCCACAAGGACATTTGAGATACCACCCGACATTTCGCTACCAAATTCGACCCCAAAACACGTTGGTGTCGTGCCCGAAACTCTCCTTATGATGATGTTCGAGCTTGGGCAGGCCATGGAAATACCATATTGGTCCCACCCACTCTTCACTTCTACAAGATCATCCCCACTCTCAATGTAATAATCTTCAATACACACGTTCATGCTTGAATCTGTAAATAGTACAATTTACATAGAATGAATTTAGCAGATATAAATATGGATTAAATACTCAACAATGGTCATAAATGATCTTCATAAGCATCATAACAAATAATTTATGACATTTTTGGACACCAACCTGATTTATGAAAACCTTTGGATTACAACCTCATATTTCACACAAGAAATGAACCCCAAAAGTATTAATAACCCTAAAAAGAATTAGACATGAGACATAATGTACAATTTGCAAATGAAGAGAAAGGAATGGATACCTGGGTCTATACCTATACCATATGTATTTAGAGCATTGAGGGGAGCTAATATTGTCACGTCTTTGATCACAACATTACTGAAACAAGCACCAAGCTATCTGTTTAGTTCAGGGAATAAAAAGTTTTTGAACATGAATGATCACGAATATTAAAGGAAAATTGCTAGATATAATCTAGGAATTGAAATTGGAGTATAATTGGCTTAAATTTTAAACTAAAAGGACTCAAATTCCATTTCCAATACATGAATTCCATGCATACAAATACAATAAGGTCCCATTTGACAACCCAATTCCAAGTCTTGGAATTGGAATTGGAAGGCCAATTTCAATTCTGTGGAATTAAAATTGGCCGCCCAATTTCATTTTCATGGCTTGGAATTGGATTGCCAAATGGATAGGGTAAAAAATAAAGACATGCACTTGATCAAATTCACATATGGAAAAGCTTGAATGATTGATCTACCTCTAAAGTCTTGGTCGCTATAGGAATATCTGTCTCATTCATTGTTCCTTCTGCCTTCATAAAGAAATTTAAGGAACAACGGCATTTATCATGTTCCTATAAATTCAGTTCACAAAATCTACATCAGTTAACTAGCCAATTGTGTGATAAACACAATTGGTTAGTTCCATTTTCCTTCCTTATACTTTGATCTCCAAAAGCATTATAAACACATTTGTCAATTTACAAACCATCCTCAAACCTATTGAATATTGTCGTCCAACATTTATGCACTCTGGCTAAATCGACAAATAACATGTTGAACTCACTCAAGTTTTATACAAAAGACAAAATGAGGTATCAATGGGATTATGTTAAAAATGTAATTTGGATATTTTCATATGTGGCAATGGGCATACATAGTTTTAATAAAATCTCTTTCCAGGTTAAATACATGGCAAAAAATATGCTGAACTCACTCAAGTTCTCAAGTTGTATACAATGCGTTGTTCACAATATGGCAATGGGCAAACCTCTTACGCGTTAAATGAAATAATTTAGCTCATAGAGGGTTGGCGCATAAGTTTAACAATTTTATTGGTTTATTTTGATAAACCTCTAAGCTCATAACAGTTTAGCACATGAAAAGAACGATAGGGGTTGTGCGAAAGGCACACCTATTTTTACTTTCCAACAGCAAAGTGATTATTTTTAAACACAATGTACAATCACTTTTAAACAGTGTTCTCGTGCCGGGAAGTAAAAATTCCGGTGCTTTAGCATAACCTATGGTGTATTGGCAACGCAATTTTACACTGCCACTACACATTTAACCCATTGTGAGTTCAAACTGTCTAGATGTGTTCATTTGTCCTTCCCATTATGGGCAGCCTTATCACTACTTGATTGGAAAACCAGTGTTACTTCAACTAACTCTGGTTAATTTAATTAACTTTATACAAGTTACTGGACTATTTTATCATATCATTATTAACTTTTAAACTGTCAAATTAGTGCCATTTCATAGAATAACAGGGAATATTTTGGAAAGAGATAATATTAAAACTCTGTATTCTGTGTTATAGATATTTGATTTCAACTATCACTCCTCATTAAGAGATAAATTTCATAGACATAAATATTCAACCTTGAATGAATTTCTTTCCAAGAGCTTTCCCAGCAATCAAACACCACCACATATTCAATAAACAAGAAATTAATAAAATAAAAACATGATAGGGAAAATAAGCTTACTTGGGTCAGAGTTAATGAGCATAATAGTACCTCCAAACCCATAAGTTCCACCATTTTTCTTCTCCTTCTGCCAGTAACTAGACTACTAATTAGTTATTAGCCATAAAGAAGATTTTATAATTAAAGAGACATAGATTAGCAATAGAAATAGTAGCTCCATGTCAACAAGTAAATGAAATTTAAATTAAGATTTCTATCCCTTGTTGATTGGTTTCTTTTATACCCAAATAGCGTATACTTCATTCCCTGGGTGGTAGTAGAGTCTAATATCTGAGTTATTTTGAGTATCAAGCAAAGAATCCCATTCCTCCCGTTCCCAATCAAGTTCCCACATAGGTTAATAAAATTTATACGATGTAGATTATTAAAAAGCTTCACCAGTCAGTTTGGATAGAAAAAGTTCAACCATGTCATTCTCTTACAACCAAAAAATAATCTCTTATTATTCAATCTCCTCATGACCAGTTAGTTATCAATATAAGCTGCTCTAGACGTCATAGACTTGATTTATGGCATCATATAAGCGTCTACAGTAATATTTGTGATGATTAGTAGTCTAGCCTTCCCATCAATGTTCCATTCGCATATGTACACCTGCAATTTGTTTATTTCACCTAATAAATACATTAGTAGATATATATTTGATTAATTAGTTTAATTATATTAATGAATAAAAATGTCAAACTCCAGTTTCCATACTATGAACCCTTTCAGCTCTAGCAACACAAGAAGAAAGCATATATACTACTAACAGTAGAACTGGAAAATGGAATCTATAGATATTCTATGCAGGAATCTATTTTCTTCCATTTTACCAAGCAAGAAAATTATACAAGGTATTCATGTACCTAGAACCAAAGTGAGGTGGACATCAAAAAATAAAGAATTACTGCACACAAGAGGGTTTCAATCGCTGAAGATCTATATAAAAGGAATATACATACTCTTGCTAGGGATAATTACATTTGTATTAGTTCAAATGCTGAAGATCAATTATGTTCGTGGTATAAATATCATTAGATTAAATAAGAAAACGACATATTAGTTCACACACACCATGATTTTATTTCTCACCTTAATACCAATTTAAGTATAAAGTCCACCCAAGCACCATTGCTATGTCCCAATTCATTATAAAGACTGCCAGAATCAGGGAGCGCAGCAGGTTGGGAGTTTGACGGGTTGGGATCAACAACCCGTCAAACTATAGGTATAGGGATCACCATTAAGGTCCATGTGACACACCTGCCAAATTATAATCAATTAGCTTAATAATATTAAAAGCATTCAACATTGAAGAATTATATGAGTCCCATAAAGTAAAACCTCAATCTTGTAGCATGGGTGGAGAAGAACCCGGCTAAGCACCTTCTCCTAAACTCACGATCATAACTACTAAAAATAAGGACTCCATCACTATTAGAAACTAAATAGATAATACTAATTCAAATAGCAAAATAATAGCTGACAAGCATCAAACCAAATCTTCTAACAAAACTCTGCCACTAATTACTTCCCAGAAGCTTCTTACACAATCGTCCCATGTAATCTGCATATTTCTCATGACAAGAACCTTGGGTATTTCTTAGGAATACGTAGCGATCTTATTGGCTTATCAAATTAGGGCCCTTCGAGGACGAGTTTCTTTTTTAGCAGAAAAGGGTGTAAGGAATTCGAACAATTGAAGGTCGAGCTATTAGTCATTAAGAAAGTTAAACACACAAATAAAGAGCTATTAATCAGTAAGAATATTCATGTCATAATCCAAAGTTCATAACATAATTTCATAACAAATTGATACCATAACCATTCGAAGCTATACAAAAATTGTACAATTAATTAAAATCAACATGTGAGATATAATCTGAGTTACAAATAAATAAATTAAACCTCAAGCCCTAGTTTTATCATATACGGCTTTCATATACCTCGTTTCCATCACCATATATAATAATTTGGAACCGAGATTAAACCTCAAACCCTCGTAACTTTTCTTTAAGAATATAAAAAGGAGATATCAAGAAAAATAGGAAACGTATTTCAATCCTAACAAATGAACGTACCATGAGTTAAAAAGGAGAACAAACATAGATTGAACCAAAAAGAAGAAATTAGGGATTTTACGAAGATAACACATAAAATTGAAGTATGAATACCTAGAAAATGTTTGCAAAGATTGAACGAAGGATAATAAACGTATGTCTCATGAAGGTTCGCAGGGATTGAAGGGAATTTTTGCTTGGGCGTGTACGAGAAACCCTAGGTAAACTGTGGGGAATTTTTGTTAGGGGTGTAGGAGTCGGGGCATTTTTTTGGTTGGGAGGGAAAACTCCCTCTTTTATTTTTTTAATACAATGCTAAAATATAAAATAAAAATTAGTAACACATATTTTAAATTAGTAACAGTAATTTAGTGTGAGAAATAGTAATGGTATAAGACTGTTACTAATCATAAAATTATTGTGTTACTAAAAGAGCATTTTGGTGTAGTGCCAAATTATAGACCCCTTAAACATCAGAGTTCTTCAGCTGAGCATGGTGGACCTAGACCTACAACCCAACAAGAAGCCTTAGATATCATTAAACCCTTACAAAAAGAGTGTAAGTGTCCAGACCAAAAGTGTTATAAGCAAATAGCGCTTATACAACAAGACATTTTAGATAAAGCCCAGCAGACCTTATTACAAGTTCAAGCCACATCCAAACAGAAGAAAATGGATATAGAAGCAGAGAAAGAAAAGATTAGGCAATTAACAGAACCTACTTTAGGAGAAAATCCCATCGCTAAGTGGGACAAAGACCAAAGCTATTGCGAAATCATCCCTATTAACCTAAACGCCACTATTAATGGTGGAACCTATAAGAAAGAATACTCACAAGAAGATAGGGAAGAATTCAAGAAAGACATAGACGAAATGCTTAAGTTAGGCATTATTAGAGAAAGTAAAAGTAGACATAATAGTTTAGCCTTTTATGTTCAAAATGAATCTGAACGTAAAAGAGGAAAAAGACGTATGGTTATAGATTATAGACAATTAAATAAGAATTGTGAATTTGATTCTTATAAGATACCATACAAAATTAATTTGATTAATTTAATTGAAGATAGAATTATATTCAGTAAGTTTGATTGCAAATCAGGCTTCTGGCAAATTAAGATGCATCCAGACAGTATTACTTGGACAGCCTTTAGTGTGCCCCAAGGAAAATACGAATGGTTAGTAATGCCATTTGGATACTTGAATGCTCCTCAAGTTTTCCAAAGAAGAATGGATAATATATTTAGACCTTATTCAGACTTTTGCCTTGTTTACATAGATGATATTCTTGTAGCAAGTAAGACTGAGATAGAGCATGTAGACCATCTTAAAAACATTATTTTAGAATTAGACAAACATGGTATTGTTATCTCCGAAAGGAAAATGCAATTATTTTAGACTGAGATAGACTTTGTGGGAATGCATATTAATAAAGGAAAATTATCCTTGGCAGAACACATAACTAAGAAGATTCTTGAGTTCCCAGACCAACTCAAAGATAGAAAACAATTACAATCATTTTTAGGATTGCTTAATTGTGCTGCAGACTTTATTAAAGACCTTGCTTCAAAAAGACAAAGCTTAACATCCAAATTAAAAGGAATAGACAAAACCAATCCCTTTTATTGGACTAAAGATTATTTTGAAGTAATAAGACAAATTAAAGATGCAGTCAATAACATTCTTTTACTTGAACTGCCTAATGTAGAAGACCAGTTTATAGTAGAAACAGATGCCTCTGATAAATAATGGGGAGCAGTATACTTTGCCATTGATCATCAGATAAAAAAGAACAAACTTTGTAGACATAGTTCTGGAACCTTTATAGACCCAGAAACAAGATACACTGCCCATGAAAAAGAAGTTTTAGCCATAGTAAGGGCAATAGAAAAATATATGTTGTTTCTTAGACCTAAACATTTTACTGTTTATACTGATTCTTCTTATGCAGTAAAATTCAGAGATTTAAACTTGTCCAAATCAAGAACTAATAGACTAATTAGATGGCAACAATTTCTTAATAATTATGACTTCTCTGTTATTCATATTAAGGGAAGTAAAAATACCATTCCAGACATTATATTAAGAGAGCCAATGTTTGCTAACACTAATATTATTTCATGTTTTATGTTGCAAACAGAAGACCTAGAAGACATGAGTTCCTCTGGAACAAATAGACTAAACAGGGAAGACTTCGCAGACTATCTTAGACGCGTGAGACCAAATGCTGGTATAACGCAAAGACCAACGCATATTCAAGACTCTCATGAAAGACCTAGCCTAGATAATTTTGATGATATCTTAGTTCCTCCTGGAAAATCTAGACAAGAGATAATTTCTCAAAATAGACTCATTGGGAAGATGTACTTTCCCCAATATAGACCCGATCAAAGATACCCAGACTTGATCAAATTTAGATGAGAATTTTCAGAAGACGAAAATACTCTTATAGACGCCATATGGTGGAATATGAAGAATAGACTATGGATCGAGTTCAAACAAAATTTGGTAGCCATTGCCATATTCATGAGGACTCAAAGACTTGCAGTTACCCATCTCATTGGTACTGTTGCGCCTAGACCTCGGACTCAGACTTATGCTCAGACTCTTGGAGAAACCTCCAAAATAAGACCTACTGATTTCTGTTATCAGAAAAAGACTTTTAAGACTAAGATTGTTATACCATTTGGTCATAATAATCTTCCATTAACATAAGACTTTAAAAAATAAACTAATAACATTATTGATCATTTTAATATGTTATTATCAAAAATAAATGGAGATGCCTTAATAATTAAAGGTTTCTTCAAAGACGTCCCAAAAATATATCTTTTTGGAAAATCAGAAATGGCTCATATAACTCTTGCAAACCACGGGTTCATTGGACTCATCCAGATAAAAGACATTGAAGACTTTGTTGCTCTTGGAAAAATAGTCCATGAGTAGATTAAGAATGTAGAAGACTTCCTTCCTCTATTTGCCAGAATCTACCAAATTGCTCCAAGTTCCTGTAGAGGAATGAGAGTTGAAGGATTTAGACTTATTAGATTTTCCAGTTATATATTCAAAGACGTTGAGATTCTATCAAATGATGAGACCAAAGAATTAATTATTGATAAGTCCAAGCTCCAGATTGCTCAAGCCATGGAGACCATTGAAATCATGGAGTTATTAACAGGAGAAGACAAGTGGTACACTGCCTACCACAAAGAAGACCTGATAATCCAAGCTGATGAGCCATTCAATGGAAGGCTCAAGAAAGAATCCAAAGAAATGGTAGAAATAGCTTTGCCAGCTAGCATTAGAACCGTACGCCTCATTAATGAATTTTTCAACAATGCCCTACCAAACCAAGACAAGGAAGAAGAAGACACAGATGAGACGAAGATGGGACCTTCAGTGGTGGATGAATTATTAAAGACAGAAGAATCATTTGCCTAGACCATGCTTTCGATAAAGCAAAAGGATGCCTACCCCATATGAGCCACCAGACTAATGAAAAAGATGAAGACTTTGTTTGATGCTCTTGCATTATTACAAAATGACAAGACTCATGATGAAGACTTGGCACACCTTTCTTTTCATAAAGAAAGAGGTCCCCCCAAATTATCAAAAGACGATAAAAGCTTGTAGACCCATCTGTTAAGATTCTGAAGACAATGTTGCATTAATAATTGAAGTTTTCAACCGGATTGCTTTTGACAATCGGTTACCAGTAATTTTGTAGTGCCTTTGATCTATAAAAGGGAGCGTCCATTTAAGTTTTAGAGAGAAGTTGAAGAAGTTAGAGAGTGAGAGATTGTTAAACTTCTAGTGTTAGAGAGAGAGTATGCTTATAGAGAGTAATATGTATATGAGTGAGTAAACCTCTCATAGTTAGGGGAGAGGGGAGAGTTGTATTTACTTATGCAATGCAATAAAAGTATTTTCTTTTCCAGAAATCTCTTATGCTAAGTTGTTATTATTGTCCAAATTGTCCCCAACTTTCTGTTCATAGAGGACTATTGTGTGGAACCTATGGTGTAGCACACAAGGTGTTATACTGGTGAACCGACGTCAGGTGCCGATTAGCCGTGAGCCGTTATCCAGGTGGGCGTTAGGCGTGAAGGCGTACAGGTAGGAAACTGGTCAATCGCCAAAGTAGTGGATTGAGGTGCGACACATAAAAAGAGAGTTGTAGGAGGCTGAGACCGGAGAAGAATAGTGACAAAGCTGAAGAGACAAAGGGAAGAAGATAAAGATATTGCAGACCAAAAGGAAGGTATAACTCGAACCAAACCCTTAACTATTTTTACATATTATTTCTTTAAGATAATCTTATATGAGCTTACAAATAACTAAAGACTTTTTAGAATTTGTTAATCAAACAAGTTTAGACTTAACTAGAGAAATTCAAGACTGGACTCTTACAGACCCTAAAGATAAAGAACTTATAGAATCTGCTTTAATATACGCAGGTAGTACTTTTAAATGTATAGACCAAATCATTGAGTGGTTAGGAAGAGAAGTACCTAGAATAGAAATAATTAGAACAGGGATCCATGATCTCTTTAGATAAAAGTTAAGATCTGAAGATTTTTCAGAAGAACTATCAAGACCTGAAAAATATCAAGAATACACTAGGATACTTGAAGACAATATAGACGTATTAAAATTTATTAGATGTAAAAGGTTAGCTGAAATAAGGGCTACTTTAATTAGAGTCGGAGGAATCCGTCCTCTCCTTAAAAACGTGGAAACAGCTGCCTCTAGAACATACCGTAGATTTTTGTCATCTTATGGTGATAATAATTTAGACGAATTTATAGATAACGATATAATTGATATTGTTAATCAAATATATAAAGAAACTAGACAGATAAATCCATAATACCGTATAAGGTATTTAAGGCTAGAATATTTTCCATCAAAACCTCTTTCAGTTTCTAGACTCCCTGAAGAAATTATTTACATAGATAATCCTCTCTATTCAGAACTCCAGTACGATAGTGACGGAAGAAGCTTGAGAAGTAGCAGTAGCCCTGAAACTTCCACACTTAGACTTCCAGATTAATTAAGCATTAAAATAAGCTTAAAAGACCTTAGAAATCATTGGGGTAAAAATTGATATTCCCTAAAACTTAGAAGAAGTTAAAAGACATCGCGGTCCCAAAAGGTGGTCCTAAAAAGACAAAACAATCCCTAAATAATTCTTGAACGGTAGCGATTCGTAAACTAGGTCCGTATACGATCCAGCCTCTATATATATATACAAGAGAGAGAAGATGACAGAAAACGGTCAGAGCCCGGGTGTAAAATAGTTTAGAAAGTATTTAAAATGCTCACCATCTAATGTAACAACCATGTTAGTATGCAACACTCTCTTGAGATTTCTCGCCTATCATCTAGTGTGCACGCCTACCGTACTAATAAAATCATAAGTTTATCTAACTTATTTTTCCATAAAGTTTTATCTCGAGAAGTAGAAAGGTTGTGATATTTAGTTTTTTTTTTTTAAATCATTCTCTTCGAGATTTATTATGTTGCTTAGAGCAACACCGTACCGTTACGAAGTTCCCAAACACTTATTATAAAGTTGGAGTATTTATTCATTAATTAACTACTTATACGCACGGTAGAAAGTTTCCATATATAAGAATATATAAATATCAGTCACTCATATATTATATATACTATCGGCACCCCACATAAATTCTATGGTTCTGGCATACTCTGCTATCAAGTCCCCGTATCACTCATACTAAGAGAAATACTAGTTCAGAATCACTCTTGAACTGTATTAACACAATACACACAAAATGGAGGCGAAGCATAGTTCCAAGTCACTAAGAGGTCCTCACATACCCCTCACGTCTCTTATGACCGCCTGACTATCATTCTCAGATAGCCTGTACTAAGGAATCCTATGTTATAAGGTACAAGTCAATATCCCCCATAAAGGTCCCATCGAGATAAGACTATCTCGGTGCGGCAACCCCTGTGATAACAAGTAGAGCGGGTATGATTATTCACAAATAAAGTATTTAATATAAGTACACAGTCACATGGCCATATATAGATACAATATTTCCAAAAAGGTTCACCCATGACCCGTAATTATTATTAATCGTATTTAGTACAATTTTAGCCAATTATCTCGCATAAGGGATTCATCTCTTGTATTCCCACTTATAATTTATTTCATACTTACTTCTCATCTCTCGAAGTATTCTCTCTTGTTAAATATAAATTTAGTAGGTATACCTTCTCTAAACTTCTAGTCTAAGTCTTTCACGAGTCCCTCGATTCATTAACAAACTTACGCACAATCTCTAATGTGTACCGAAATTCCCCATTAACCCATAATTTCATTCCATATTAAACTTCATTCAACGGAGTCTATTTAGACCCTACTAGTCCTCCTCATGACCCATTATACTCTATAAATAATAATCAAGGGTTCCTACGTATTTAAATCGTATTAAACAAAAAGGGAAAAAATATGCAGTTTTTCAGGAGGGGCCCCAGAAACTGCAATTTCATCCTAAAGGTTTCATCTTCCAAATTACTCCAAAACGCCATTAACTATCCTCAAACTTCCAAACAACATTACTACTAGTTACATATACCTATATACATGATTTCCCACGTGAAACATGTCCAAATTCATCAAAGCTATAAAGTTAATGGGGCAAATCATCATATTTAACAAGAACCCTAATTTTTTATAAAACTCTCATTCTTTTAATTCTTTTCCAGATTTCTTGATTCTAAACTCATACAAATTCGTGGGTTATCCTCTACATATGATTGGGATGTCCAGAATATATCTATTTTCACCAAGACATGTGATTAAATCCTCAAATTCCTCAAATTCTTTTATGAAACATGTGTATAACAATCCTAATCTAACATGGATGAAACAATAACTAAAAGAAAAGCAAGAGAGATACTTGCCTAGAAATTCAAGGGTCTGATTTGTGGATGAAAAAGGTATGTATGCGTTTCTCTTCGTGCGATCTACGTTTTGGTGGTAGTGGTGGTGTAAACGGATGACTTCTTGCCATTGGATTGCTTTGAAAGCTTCCTACCTTCTTATCTAATGGTCGTTCTTAAGTTTTGTTATTGTTAACCCTAAAAGACTAACTCAAATGGATGATATACCTTAGGGAAATTCGTGGGTTTAATTATACAAAAATACAAAATGTCTAAAATACCCTCCCGAGATGCCAATTAGGCCTAAAAACGCCCCGAAGCCCAAACTAAACCCCCGGGTATACTTTTCTGACTATCTCGACCCTTTCGGACACATTGGCATACTCGAAATGATCGTACGGGTGACTTATAATATTTTCACTTTTAATAATAATAATTTAGTCCCGACACGACACAAGCGCGTCCCGGCTTAATTTTCATAATTGTCATTTTATTCACTCGTGACAATTTTAATAAAATCAATATTATATATTACTTTACTCATCTAGTAATATTCAAAAAATTCTCAATAATAACTAACTCTCGTCACGCTAGTAAATATTTAAAAATAATTTCGGGATTAATATTAAATCAATATATCAATTTAAATTTAATAAACCCCCAAAGTAAAAGCCATAAAAATTCGGGGTATTACAGTTTACCTACTGAATTTATTTGAGGATTAAATAATCACCATCATGCTGTTAGATAAGATCAGAAATATATACTTTGAAGATTAAAGTCATAATCGAAAAATACGTAGGATATTCGGGATATAATTATACTACGTATGGGATTTATTATATGGGTTGTGCACATGGACTATGGTTATATAGAGGTATGATGAATACCCATTGTTATTATATATATAGGTGAGATGATTGCCTATTATTATCATCTGGTTGTGTGAATACCTTATTGATATTATATTTATATAGGTGTGATGAATACCTATATTATTATTTCTATGTATGACATACCTACGCTACTTGCTATCGGGGTGGAGGTTTCGCGTTGTGGACGGTTTTATCCTTGTGCACCCAATTGGGAGGGATTTTAGATTCGTACCCTTAGCATAGGACCTTGGACACGTGATATCGTTGTATATGATAGTTTCGATGGTTCAATGGGAGCGTAGGTATGTGCGTGACCCATTTGGCTGGGGAGTATGCTCACCTCTAATATATTTGTGTTATGATACGATTCGTGAGAGACGACGAATCAATAGTCCTCTATACAGTGACATTATGTATCAGGACATGATAGCAGGGTATGCATGCACCGGAGCTGTGACTGGGGAGGTGCCGTATTAGAATATATATAATTAGTGTGATATTATATATATAAATTGTAATGTAATCTACTGTGTGACATTGTAGATATAAAGATGTAATCTTATGTGAGAAATTGTAGATTAAAAATATAAACTGTGATTTAATCTACTGTGTAATGTTGTAGATAAAAGTAAATAATGAAATCTGAATTGAATCAAGTAAGTGAACACTTAATTCCAAGGTAGTAACAAGACTAGTATATATTAAAGATAAATGAATATGAATAATTATATTACGTATGGTATGGGACATACGGATTTATTATACGGGTTAGAATTATATTGTGGAAACTAGTTAGGAGGGAACCTTAACTAGGAAGATAATAAGATACGATAGGTGTGCACTCTAGATGAGAGGTGAGAATTCTCAAGAGAGAGCCCGAGAAACTAACACGTACATAATAAATGCTTATTTGTATTTGTGAAGCACTTTCTATTTTTAAAATCTTTTACAATTGGGCTCTGACCTGTTTCCTTGCATATTCTCTTCTCTACTATATCTTGTACATCAGGTTTTCAACAGCAGGGATGCCCAGCATAGATTATGGATGTTCAGATGGATTATAGTTAATAGTAGAGATGCGGATTTTGTTTAGACGCTTTCTTTCTATTGATTCACTCATCTATAGTGTCTAATTCATTTAGGGAGTGTCCCCCAAGATTCTAGAGGTTGTAATTATTTATGTAAGCATTGTGGATATTAGATTTATTTAGTGTAATGGTTATAATTTCACTAGAGAGTTATTCCAGTCACATTTATTCTTGTTGTAGTTAATTTAGTTGTGATATGTTGTTGCATATTATTATTCCGTGTCATGGAATGGTTTCAATTAAATTAAAAATGAAAAAAAAAATTGACATTTATCTTAATTAACTAGTAGGTGATTAATAAAGAAATTGTTTTTGACAATGATGCTGAGAATGAACCAATTGGATATTCTGATTTAATTAAATGAATGACTGATCACCCGATATTTAATTAGATGGGTTATTACAATCTTCAAACGTAATCATCCCATATACGCTTATCACTGGGCTAACCCTTTCCTGGCTTAGCGCTTTATCTTACCTATCAAATTTGCTCCCCATCCGATGGCAACAATGTCATCCTTCCACGAGAAGTTAATGCATTCCACAACCTCAACGGCTTCTTCATATAGTTCCTCCCACTCAACAAGGAGATGCATAAGTGAATGCACCAACCTCCCTTATATCTTTAAGGCATCGACTAACTCGGATATACTAAATATCTCAATAGTCTATCAAAACTTATTTTCCATAATCTTCACTGCATTGTCTAGACTGACATCGTCAACGGATACCACCCAATTATCTTACTCCCGAGCCCACTTTCGGGTTTCCATGAATAGCGTTCTAAACTTCTGGCAATCGATGGTCATTTTAGAGGGAAATTCCAGCCCAAACTCTAGAAGCTGATTCAGTATTTCTAGAAATTCCATATATTTCCATACGGAATGGGTACGAATGATAATACATGCTCTTGTAATAAGTGATAGCGATTGGTCGGCAAAACAGTTAGGGTGTAAGAGAAAAAGTGGGCAAACTTTAAGGGGTTTGGGTAAAAATACAGGTATGATGGGGGATGTACTGGGTATAATATGAGTAGATGGATCAAACTTCAGGTCCTTTTCTAGGAAGATGGCATTTGCATGATTTGGAAATGGATTGTAGGTGGTGTTTGGTTTAAAATTGGATGGTGGGGCGATAACACCCGGTCATTCAAACCTTTGATTAAATTACGGAGATAGAAGCACTGATCAGTAGTATGGCTGACATTTTGATGGAAATCACAATGGGCATCGGGTTTGAAATTTTTGGGGAGTGGTTTTGGTAATGGACGAGGGTCTAACGTCTTGATGAGATTTAGGCTTAGTAGGGCTTGGTAGACTTTGTATAAGGGAGAATGAATCTCAGTGTATTATTTTCTGACTCGGTTGGCACGAATTTTTGGTGCCCAAGAGGTAGCAGGCTATGAGATGTTGTAGATGGTCGAGATTGTAGTAGGCTTTCCATATTTTTTTAGAATAATGTCCGAATAATTTCTTTGGCTCAACTTCTGTCTTGGTAAGACTTTCTTCAATCTCCACACCTACTTACTGAAGGCCTCGAAAATGGGGGTAATATTATCCTCCCATCGTTGCTCAAAAATGGGGTAAGAAGTTTTTCTTCATATTACTAACTTACTCCTTTACAAAAGGTCGGTTAGTCATGATGGCCTCTTTCTCCCTCCACCTTGCTATGAAGTTGTTGATAGTTTCTCTAATATTTCGCTTGAGAAGTTCTAAATCAAGGTGTGTAACCTCCAATTCCTTGTTGTATTTTTACTGTGACATGAATTCATGGGCAACATCCTCATAACTTCGAATTTTGGATTCCTTGAGCGATAGGGACCAATGAAGAGCATTGTCTTTCTGAGTCTGCTGGAACATCCGACCATTATTTCCTCGAAGGCACCTAAGAGAGTTATGGCTCAATGGTAGCTTTAAAGATGAACAACTAGGGGCTCGCTACCCCTAAACTTCTTAATGTTGGCAATCTTAAATTTTTTCGGTAGCCTTGCTTTAGGATAGGGAGATATATGGGTGTAATCGATGTAGTTCTCGAAGATTAGAACTTGGTCAAACTTCTTGGTCCACAGCTTAAGGTCCTTCTTAACCTTGTTTAACTATTCATCCTTCGAATTAATGGTTACTAGCAGGGCTGGGCAGGATTTGGCATAGGGAGTTGAGGTGGCGGTGGTTTATTAGCAGGAGGGGCTCATGGAGCGTGCAGATAATTTTTTAGGGCCCAAATAAGCTCAGGTGCGGGTGTACCCATAGCACGAGGGAAGGGGATCTCAGGCTCTTCAAGAATAGGGAACTAATTTTGTTGTATCTCGTGAATCTCACTTTTAAGGTTGTCAATCTTTACAGTAAGTTTTATTAGGACTATCATCAAATTAGGTTGCACATTTGGTACGTGGTCTGCATTCTCCGTGGGGAGTAAGTAAAGGTGGATTTCAAACTCGGAGGAATTAGAAGGAGAATTAGCGAGCTTCGGGTCAGTTAGACGAAACACCTAAGCCAATAGGCAGCCAGGCCAAGGGTCGAGTATGCAATCGACCTAAAAGAGAAAATTGATTCGAATTTATTTTTAAAAGAGAAAGGGAATAATCTTTTATTGGAAGGAAGAGAAATAAGAAAAGAGTCTCAGCATGATTATTATTATTATTATTATTATGCTTATGTTTTTACTTGTATTAGGTTTACCTAAATGCAAAAAATAAATGTCGGACGGGACCCGAGCCTGGGAAAATTGGGTTTGAAAAAATATGTAAAACAAGGTTTGACTTGATGCTAGGCTCATGGACAGGGTACCATTTTGGAAAAAGAAGAAATTTTGCAAAACTTTAGGCGGTATGCTGACCCGGCATTTTGACAGAGTTTCGGGTAGTAACCGACAAACTAAATATGAGTGCCCTAGGTTTAGTGTCTATATGAGGGTATGCAGTTGTTGGGTTAGTGGAAAGGTACCCCCTTTGGCGTGACTTCCACTAACCCAACAATTGCATACCCTCACTATATACCTCGTGGAGACAATTGGTGTGAGAGAGAATTCGATATACTTGACATATGTGAACGAGTTCTCAATTATATACCTCCTGTCATGACTTCGATAAAGCAGTACCATGTGGGGAGAACTGTTCGATATACGTCAAAGGTACTTAGCCAATGGAAGGTGACAGTCATATTGCTTAGGCTAATTGTGACCTACCAGACCAGTGCCCATCGTAAAATTACCCCCCCCCCCCCCCAGTAAGGGACAAAATTTAGTGAATAGCCATGCCCTTGGTGATGTAGTGTGAAAAATGCTTGATTCTTGATTAGTATATTATGGAGAAAGTATTTTATTTGGCATGATGAGCACTATACTAATAAGGAAGAATTTACAAGTATCGTCAAAAGTAAATCTAGCATGGAGCATAAAGATTACAATAAGCATGGATACGTGAGCGAGTGATGTGTGAGTATCTATAAGTGAGTGTGTCGTACTGAATCTAAACATGGATTAACTATAAATTGTGTGTGATAAGTGTGAGTGAGCATGGATATATATATAGGTGTGATAAGTGGAGGTGTGTGCTAATGACACCTAAGCATGGATATTCTAAGTGGTGTGTGTAGCATATGGAATTATGTGAACCTATATAAAAGTGTAGGTAGTGTGAGGTGTACATAAAGATTATTTATAAGTGTGTGAACTGAAAGGTGATATAAAGATGGGTTAGATATATACAACAAATAATAGAGGAGAAAAAGGGAACATATATGTAAGTGAATACGCACACAAGCAAAAAATGGTAACACCCATTAAAAATAGAGTCGAGCCCTCTTATGACAAGTTAGTCCCCACTAGAGTTGCCACCGTGGCCATCCCAAGATCTTCCCCCTTATTTTTTCCCTCTCTCCATGCGCTTTCGGGAGAAGGATAAAGAGGGAGAGATAAAGATCTCGTGCCCCTTGCTACGCCATGGGGTGCTTCGACCGTCGTCGGTTTTTAGGTGATGTAAAGATATAGAGTCGCTAGCCTATTTTGCACAAAATAGGCCAAAGAAT
Organism: Sambucus nigra; assembly: GCA_949130495.1. NCBI lineage: Eukaryota > Viridiplantae > Streptophyta > Magnoliopsida > Dipsacales > Adoxaceae > Sambucus > Sambucus nigra. The sequence goes on along the minus strand of OX422210.1, from coordinate 330,914,831 downwards.
ATGTCGTCACCTCAAGAGAGAGGCATCAAAGACAAACTGATGCATTAGCAACCAATAGTTTAGAGGTTAAAGGTTTAAGTTACGGAATGAGAAGGTGTTGAACACCAATCCCACCCTTTCGATCTCTCATGGACTTATGTAACTATTCCTTAATTTCTCTGTGAAGTGTGTGCGCGTGTATATATAAGTGGAGATTGAAATCGCTCAACTCGTATCATGGAAAAGATGGAGTGAGGTCGTCCATAGGAATGTTCTTAAAATAATAATTAGAAAATATGATGTGTGTGCTTATCGAGATATTGATCGTTATGATGAAACGATAATATGTGTTAGATAAGATGATAGTACAAGTATGGTATATATGAATAATATATGGATAAAATAGAAAAAAGAAGAAAATATGAAAATAGGACATGAGTCTTGAGTTTTAGCCCGAAACGCCTACGTAGTTTATAAAGGCATCAAAGTCCACGTAGTTCGCATGCGATACAAGGGTGGGGTTTATCCCATAGATACAAATGAGAGTTTATTATATGTGTGTGTGTAGAAAAGATATTTTTGGTTTTGAGAAAATGTGATGAAGAAACCCGTCGGAATTTATAGGTGTAACCCCTTTTATTATAGAAAATAAATTGTGTGCAATATAACTAATAAAGGAAGAGGTATTGATGTGTATGATCTAAAGTAAAAGCTAAATTGAGAATTTATATAACTAATGTGAAAACCAATGAAATTTAAAGAAAGAAGGATCTTTGGACCTTCTTTGGAGACTTGGAACTTGCCCTTAATCGTTGATGAGCTTCCAAGGAAGTTGGGATGAATGTAGGATGAGAGAGAAGGAGATTTTTTCTAAATTGGGTATGAGAATGATGGGAATGAAAGGTAGAGAAGAATTTCACACAAGGAAACATCACTAACTGTAAAAGAATGTCGTTGAGATCACTACTATTGATGGATCTAGGGCGCCTTTCAAAGTGCGCTCATGCTCTCCTTATATAAGGTAGGGGGACTGTCGATCGGCATTGTCCTTATCCTTCCTAATGGCAGGTAACCCTAGAAATACTACCGATAGGCAGGGAAATGGACTTGCAAATTGGCAGTCTCATAAAACACAATTCGTGGGTCCAAATCATGCACGGGGAATACCATTCAACCTGTAATTCAGAGACCTTTGAGAATCTTACTTTCCCGAGTTTGGGAGTTGACTTTGGGTCAAATGGGGCTTGAAACCGTCCGTTGATCTTTAGGACAGGAGATCATCAGACGGTAATGGATCGTTCATCCAAATCGTAAGTTCGAATCGTGAACGGGGAAGACCGTTGGGAAGGTTATGTGAGGCACTTCGACATTTTAAAAAGCTTCGCCCAATTCGGAGAGTTAATTTTGGTTAAATTGGACTCGAAAGCGCCGATGAGCCTTTGGAGTAAAATGGAGCATAAGGTTAATTCATTCAGTCTCATTCAGTCTCGTTGGAAATGGTATTCAGTGACCTTAAAAAATTCCTTCAGTCTCATTCGAGCTGAAGAGTTGACCTTGGTCAAATGGAGCCCAAGAGCGCCCAATGACCTCTAAATCCGTTTTAAGGGGGAAGTTGTTCGACCGTTAAGACGTTTAGTGCATTGGGCGAATCGTTGGAATGGGGTTCAGTGCCTTTCGAAGATTCATTTATCTTTTGCTCTTACGGTGAAGTTGATTAGGGTCAAATTGAGGCCGGGGAGTACTCGGTGGGGTCCAGATCGATTTTTAGTAGTAAAATGGTTCGTTCGTCCGAACTATTATGCCGATTTGTGCATGGGGTGGACCATTGGAATGGGAATTCAAAGCCTTTCAAAGATTCATTGAGCTTTTGCTTCGGTGATTGAGTTGACCAAAGTCAAATGGGGCCTGAGAACTCCTGATGGCCTCTAGACCGGTACTCGAACTATGACCTAGGGTTTGTAGTGAATGAGGAGGTGCTAGGGGCCTAAGGAGAGACTTAGGGGGTCTTAGAATGTGGTGTCTACAATAGGAGGTTTGAACATCACAAGATTTGGATAACCCATGGTTGATGATGTGGAAGGGGACCCTTATACGAAACCTCTCTGTAGAGGGTTCTTAATCTTTATGATCTCACTCGGATGATCCTCCAGGCATTGTATTAACCCTTTCCAAGGTTATTGTTTCTTGTAGGACTTAACCGATATTATCTTTTATGTTCATCATTGACTTTGGCTGAGCTCTCTTCCTGGGAAGTCTGCTTAGTTTTGGTGGACCCCTATACACTCAGTCTTGACCTATCTAAAAGTTCAACACTTCTTTTTCCCTTCTATGCTCCCTAAGCCCAATGTATTGATGGTCTCTTACTCCTACTGGGCGTAGTTAGTCAAATAGGGATCCTCCGTTTAGCCTCTCCAAAATACCTGGGCACTCAAGGGAGTAAGTCTGGTCATCATCATATCCACCCATTATGATGGTTGATATAACTCTTGGACGATAAAACTTATCATCACATTCGAATCCAGTGTATCTGGACCTACTGGCTTCCCCGTGAAAACCCATATCTAATTTTTTGGGTTTTCAATTTCCCTTTTGAGGGGCATTTACCTTTTGTCTCTATATAGGGATGGTGGAGGCATCTCTTGCTTGCAATTAGGGTTTTTACCTCCTGTTAAAATAACGGGGTTCTCTGCGAGCCTCCTTTACCCAGTTAGGATGCTTTGCATCAACTGACTGATACTCTCACGCATAGTCTCTTAGACTTTATCCAAGCAATGTAATATTCCATGTAGGTCACTCATGCTTACAGGCATAGTAGCTTCCTCAATAACTCGACTACTTTTTGAATTTTTTCCCATTTTTACAAAATCCACAGATAAATAGAGTATTGCAGCTCAGAAAATAGAGTGATATTAAGAGTTACGATAATAGTGGATATGAAGTTGAAAGAACTGAGTTGGGTGATGGACTCGAGGGATAAAATATGATCAAAAGGAGGTTTGTAAACGAACGGGATGGAACCCAATAAGACAACGATGAATCAAAACGAGGTGTCCGAGAGTTTGAGAGAAAATATCGGTAGAAAGCAATGATGGACTTGTTAATATTTCCCATAAATGACACCTATTTGTTATCGCCTAAAAATGGTGTATGAATCGCGGCCTTAGCTTTGATACACTTAATTTTAAACTACAACAAATAAAGAGATAAGTATCCGAGTTATATTAATATAGAGTAAATATTTTAGAGAAAAAGTGAGAGAAAAAGAGATGGGAAACATATTATGTGGTTCAACCCAAAACAGAGCCTACGTTCGCAGATTTAGTCATGACTGTACTCGTTTTAGTGGGCTAAATCCATAGATCGAGGACAGTTACAAGCTCTCTAGTCCACTCAAGAAATGTATAGCATAGCACTAGGAAAATAATCTCTCGATCCCCTGTATGAGGGATTTCATGCCATATTTATATATATTGTGAGTGGGAAGAGAGAGTATAGTGGATATTAAAAGAATGTAGAGTGACATGTGTCATGACTTTATAGGTGAGGTAGGTGAACCTAAGCATTGGTGGGAGAATAAAAAAACCCATGCTTTCTGCCAATATTGTAGGAATAGAAAAGTATATGTTCAACATGCGTGTCTGGTCAGTGCTGCTGACATCATCTTATCCTTCGGCTCACTCTAATCGTAACGATGTTAAGTAACATTATTTAAAGAGTCAAAGATATATCTAGGTTGAACACCCTCATACCTGAGTCAGCCTCCCTGGATACAACTGACGAGGTACTGAGTTTGGTCGACCACATTAACTACCTCAAATGGGGACACATCACCCTTAAAGATGTCTACAAGATGTTCCATATTTAGTGTATAATAATGATTAAAAGTGACAGATTTAGAACTCAGGTAACCACATGAATGTGACAAAGGCATTTAATATATGTGGAAAAAAAAGCATAAATCACAATATTCAAAAAAGATAATTTAATATGTGTTTTTCTTTTGGATAAGAGGGTAAACGTTTTTGTAGATGGTTGTTGAGATTGTATTTCATTTGTTTCAAAAATGTTTACGTTGTTTGTTTCAAAAGACCAAAAGGGAAAAGTCTGACCATTTCGACATGGAATTTAGTTTCTTAATCTTATTAGCTATGTAGTTAATTAATAAGCAAGACATATTATAATTCAAAGCAAGGCAGAGATACAAAATCCCTGATTTATTTTCATAAACACGGATTCGGCATGCAAAAATAGACAACTATGATTTGTATTGATGGAAGATGTTGAAATGCCTACCGATCATTGTTGCAGAAAGTTCAACACTTAAACCTCCTAAGGTTAAGAAAAATACTCGTAACGCATCACACATCATATACAAGAATGCAAATAGTTGTGTATATTATTGACATGTATCTTGTTATAATCTACTCTTCATTATCCTTTTTCTTTCAATGATTTATTTATTGTGTCTATGTTTGGGAATGTCTGTATTTGTCTATGTGTTATATTACATTAACCATGCATGTATGTGTCTATGATATAGAATCACCCAACAAACATTGCATGTAAGTTAAACATGTCTTAATAAATAAGCTCTCACACTGAAATGATCAAAACCCACATTTCTTAAGATATTTTGGCACATCTATATTCAAAAAGAAAAAAATGCATGACATCTACCACCAAAAAACAACAAACATTACCATGAAAGGAGGAATTTCTATAAAACTTGATTGGAGGGGAATTATATTTCTTGATCATTATAAATGGTACACAAAATTATGTAGTGTCAAACAATTTTATAAAGAAAACAAATTCATGTTAGCAGCAATAATTGATCGTTTATTGTAACGAAACACGACCTGGTATCCATTCCATAAATATGCATGATTTATCAATTAAGCTCCCACGCCTATATAATTGAACAACATTTTAGCAACCACATTTTTTAGTTCTCGGCCTGGGAGATTTAAAAAGTAAAATTTGACAAATCTAGCCACCAGAAGATATAATTGTAGTATAAGAACAGAACATCAAGCACTAAAGAAAATAACATAATGTAAAAGTACGTACAGAAGTCTAGTCTAGCTAAGAGCAATTTGAATTAGATCGTGCTACTTTGAAATCCGATGGAAGTACTGCGACTTAATACTCACACTTATCCATTTATTTTTGTCATAAAAAATGCGTAATTTATCAATTCTCCAATCTCATAGGAGGGTTCCTGAGTTGTAAGTCCATTTTCAACAAAAGTAGCACATCATTAATCCTGTCAATTTTCGTTCATTTTCATGTAGTTTCGTATCATGCTTCATGTCATCTCCAAAAATAACAATCTTTTTTATGATTAAGTTGCAATACATGGCTATTTGGGTATGAACATTTGTGTACTCCAAATGTATAGTTCACTTATGATTACCTATACCTAATTACATATTTCAAAATTCATATATATTAATGGTGTTATACGAAATTTACAAATATCCTAATTTAAATTACAACACGCTTACACACATTTTACATGGCACCCGTGCATCGTACTGGATTGAAAATTAGTATTAAGACCAATGTCTAGTAGTAAACTTATTTGAGTAATGGAAGTACTGTAGAAAACACAAAAAAAATAGTCTGGAATAACACAATAAAAGGTTCATATGGTCAATCTAAATCACCCAAGCTCTATATACATGTTTGCTATAGTTGTGCCGATCGATACAGTATCTATAAATCCAAATTAAATTACATTACAGCGTATCTAACTACCACACTAAAAAATATGAAGGATTTGTCGACCCTCGTAGAAGGAAAACTTAAATTAATGTGTTTGTTCTAATATTGGCAAATTGAAGGTTCGAAAAAAAGAGAGTAAATCTTTTTACAACATTGCCTTTTGCGTAAATGCAGAAACAAATGCAACCCATGAATCCAAACTTATTTAAGACATTTCATCGAAAACTTTAAGAATATATGAGAAATATCCACAATAGTAAAAAGTTTCAAGAAAATTCTCAACAAACTCTTTTATAATTTCAACTATTCTTTTCAAATATATCATACATCAACTTCCCATAATATATTGATTTGATTTACAACTTTGTCAGTTTATATAAGAAACTCAAGAATCCCTTTCAGTTTCCCTTGTTTGAAAATAAAAACTATGTTTAATATGTGGGGTTTTGATCAATATATGAATATGAGACATGAAACCCTAAAAAAAATCCTACTGAAAAGTTAGACATATTTATTTATAATGTAAAAAATTTACATCATGAAAATAAATAAACATGTAGAAGACACACCTGCATCACCCAAATGCTCATTCAAATCTTCTTCACACTTTACTTTGTTCACTCTTCATCGGAGTTAATTTTTTCTTAGGAATGAAATAGAAATCTGTCACTAAGCTAGGATTAAGTAATTATCAAATAAAATTAAAAATTAAGAGAGAGAGAGAGAGAGAGAGAGAGAGAGAGAGAGAAAGAGAAAATTATTAATTACAACAGTCAACGATGAGGAGACTGCGAGATAAACCTGGAAGGTCCTAAAGTAATTGGGGTTTTACTCCTTTAACGATTGAAATTGTGAGAATGAGAGTGGTTGATAACATTTTGTTTAGGGAGGGTAAATATCATTTTTCTAATTTATGGAATGCCTACTGAAATTCCTGCTGGTTAAATATTACACATGAGAATGTTTTTAGTAACACTTATGTGAAATTAGTTATGAGAATTGTAAGAAATTAGTAACAGTAAATTATTGTTATTAAATAGAAATTAGTATATTATTAAAATTGAATTTTTTATCTAGAGGAACTTGACTTATACAGTAGCTCAGGCTGGCTATGAGAGGATAATGTCTCCCTTTAAAAATTGAAGTGAAGTGGTGGAAGTTACCAAAGGCCTAATTCTTATAAGACTCTTCAAACAATCATGTTTAGTAGGTCATTGTAGTCTGATCAGACCTCATCGTCTTTCATAAAAAAATTTAAAGTTCCCATAATTACTCCACACATTAGTTTGTAAGGGACACCATAATTTATCGTAATCATTAAAAGGCTATCATGATCTTGAAATCACAATAATGTAATATTTTAAATAGAAGAACCAATAAATGTATACATAACCCTATACCAACAACCCTACACTCTTTTATAAGGGCCAGATAGAGTCCTTTCAATCACAAACCCTAGTCATTCTTTAAACCTCAATCCGGGAACAAAATTGCTCTTTTCGGGCCCATTTGACTTTAGTAGAATATCTAACCCGAGAACCATTCCATTAAGAAATCATAGAGCTTTGAATCATGTTTCCAACGATCCTAATGATGTGCGAAACAAACTTCCAGAATCAAAATTTATGGTCCAAAAATGTAATAGACCCTTATGAAACCTGCCCTTAGGTAAAACACCTCACATGCCTAAAGCATACAGGTTTTATTTGGTGAGGAAGTTTGTCTCACTTACTGGTATGAAATCCAGGTGGCCTATTAATTAACAGTCCCCTTAAGGGCAAACTATTCCTTTCCACTTTTAGGGTTTTCTTACTTCAAAAGACCTTAACCTCACGTGCAAAGGACCATAATTTCAGCATGACAACAACTTTGAATTTAGTGCACATCATTCTCATATATATTCCCTTACATCACACAAATCAACCATTAACCAAATATCCACCACCATCATTCCACACACCAAAAATCAGTAAATTAAGTATCTAGGAAATTTTGAAAAAGCTTGAAGATTCAAAACTCCTTTATTGACATTCTCCATAAATTCCATTTTGCATGTTTTAATAATTTATATATTATTACATTTATCATATTCTATCATTAGATTTAAGAATTCCTTATTCCTACCTTTTTTATTATCATATATACTCTCAAATTTTATTTTTCATAAAAAAGCGTAATAAACGGGTTGAAGGCATATTTTCAATTTAGAATGTACTCATAATATTTTCTATCCCTTCATCATATTTCATTCTATTTTTGTAAGCCAAAATAGATACCCCAAATTTGGATTATCATTTAGACCTACCCCTACTCAATTTACAAATTACGTGGACTTTGATGCCTATTTCGACTACGCAGACATCCCAAAATTGCTTTTGGGATTCAAGTTCATTTTTATTCATTTAACATAGTTTGTTCCATATTTTAAACTCATTTAGATAAAAAAAATTCATAAAATTAGTTCTCGCACTTTCGTTATCCTTTTAGCAGTCCCATTTATGCGTACTCACTTTTTAGTAGTGAGATTACGATTTTGGGATGTCGCTCACATTTATGATTTTATACATTTTCCACCATTATATTTACTCGTGTATAGTTAGTTCAATTATTTTGATCTTAATCTAGCGGTCCCATTTATGCATATCGACTTTTCCATAGTAAGGTTACAATTTCGGCGTGTCACTCACATTATTACATGTTTGGTCCATTATTCACTATTTCTAGTTAGTATCATCGCCGTCTTTATTTCTTAGCGATTTGGGAATATCAATCACATTTTGTCTCCATATAAAAATATGTATCCACATATTCCATGGTGACAATATGTTGACTCCACTCTTCACATACACACATGTGCACATCCATGTATATTTATTCCACCTTTGTCCACTTTACACGCATGACATGTTTATAATTCACACACGCATGATCACATTCATGCATTGATGAGAAAGAGAACATATCATCAAGACCATAGGATATCATAAGGGTGGAGGGGGTGCCTAACTCCTTCCCACTATGTACATAGTCTCCGAGCTCATATCTCATTTTATTTTGCATGCCCTAGTTATTTTTAGCCATCCCTTTTGGACTGGTTCATTCTTGTTCAAATGTTTATTAATATAGGCTAGTGACTCTGATCTTTACATATTCACACAACTCACGCTCCGCATGCGCTGCGAGGTCAGGATGGGCACAAAGAGCAAAACTCATTCTATGTAATCGACAATATTATTGACTCAAGTGATAAATTAATACACATTACAACATGGATGGGCTATTATAACTATGTTTAAGCTTAGGCTTACCCAAACTCAGTCAAAAAATAGGGATCGGTGGGTGCGTTTAGCACTTAGCATGGACCCATTGGACCAGACCAATCAACAGAAAACTATCATGCATATCCATCCATTCGATGCTCCTCTATCCTGTTAGTACTCTAATAAAATAATTCAAGCATAGTCCAATGTAATTAGGGAAATCGTTGTAATGAACCACCATCAAATTTGGCATATACTCGAAGAACTCTAACCATCCTTGCGCATCACTAATACACTCAATGTGACATAATGTTGATCAATGATTTCAAAAAAGTAGTTGCAGACCATTCCTGTAAGAATCATGCATAACTTAATATTTATATGATTTGAAATTGACCTCAAGGTCTGTGACGTGTTTGATTGAAGACGTGGCGGCTAAGATATCATGTTCATCATTGTACCGAGTTCATTGTCTTATTTCCATCTTCATGTGTCGCGGATCTCTCAGGTATGAATACATATATCTTGATCCTTAGAAATACATATTGGGTGTTAGGATTTTATAAATATGTTTTTATTATTTTTTTTGAAAAATTACTTTTTTCACACGGTCGTTAGAACGACTTGGTATGTCGTTCGAATGAGATACCCTATCTCGTTAGAACAAGGGTTCCAACGAACAATAGATTTCTTGTTTTCTTTGGAATCTCAGTGGAAGTCTCGTTAGAAGCCAGTTCGAATGAGATGAAGTACTTCGTTCGAACGAGATATAAATCATTCGAATGAGGCCATGAATTTTTGTAGAATCTGATATTTTCCAAACTGATTTTCATTTTTATCTTATTTTTAAAAAACCTCCTATAAATAGTAGTGCAAAGCTATAATTTTCTATGAGACTTTTCATTGCTTTTGAGTTCCTAAGATCTTTTCAAAAGCTCTCTAAAAGCCTAGTTTATTCCCAAGTTTTTTAAGTTCCAAGCTTCAATTTATATATACCTTGAAGATCCTGTTTCGGAAACCAAGGTTTATTCTCCACATCTTTGTGAGAATCATTCCATACAGCGGGCTTCGTATTTGCTGTTTACACATAGTGGATTCCATGGTATGGTATTATGGTGAAGAAACGGCAAACTCCGCATTCATGATCCGTAGACGGTTGTTGAGTTATTTGGTGGATACCGATACGTGTGTGGACTCACACGTTGTGGAAGTTGTGTGGGTGGATTCCTACGTTGTCATTGTGGAGGAAAGGTTGAAGATCGAAGATGCGTCAAGACTTGCGATGGCATCGATTCGCTGTGTAAATTATCTGTAGACTTCTATAAATCCTTTATCCTAGTGAATTTACATGGTTGAGCCGTTCAAGATTTTTCCCATTTCGATTTTCCAAGTACATCGGGCATTACGTTTGCTTTACTTATTTTATATCGTGATCATTTATATGCATGTTTAGGTTCAGATAACATTGGTTAATTGGATTGATCATAACTTGTTTGAAACTCATGTTAAGTTTTATTTGGGTTCCTTGTTTAAGTTTAATATTAAATTAGAAAAATAAATAAAATTTCGATATTATTTAGACCATTCCCTATATAACAGTTTTCTCAAATTGGTGTGTGTCGGGGGTAGTCCACACTCAAGATTGATTAGCTGAGACGACCTTGTATTTAGCAATAGGCTAACAAGAGAGCAAAAGCAGGCTGCTCGAGAGACTTCCAACGAAGACCAAGATCACTCAAATAATAATATTTGTAACAAGAAATATGATATACTTGGCCTTATATTTGTGTTCACTTATACAAAATTCACTTTGTAATATGTGCGAGGATGTTCGGTACCACCTTAGAGGGACCATACCTGGCAGGGCATGGGAAATCTCACATGCGCTTTCAAACAACATCCTCTTGGAAACTTTGCAGGGATTTGGTTTGGAAGATAGGGAGCAAGGCAATGTTGGGAAAGCAGTAACCAACCCTCTTGGCACACTTAGGCAAAACTTCATTTTAACACAAACAGTTGCTCAAATTACCATACCCGGGGGAACTTCCTCAAGGGACCCCAATCCAAAATGATGGTCTGAAGATGATTCCCAGTCAACACACTATATACTAGGTTCTCGAGCTACTTTCAGCCGAGCAACCTCGACTCGATAAACTCTCTGTTTGATTGATGTGACAACACACCCTGTGTAAAGAACTGTTCATCTACTTTGTGACGTTATAATGCTTGACATTTAGGGACTCCAAGTAACAGTACTCAAAAGGGTTTTATCCTTAGGATGGCAGACCTATTTGATGAATTCAGTCTTTATATCCATTCCAGGGTAGACCTCTGAACTTTCATGTCACACCCTCATTAATGCCACCACACTCTTGATTGGTGAGATAGTATCCCGCCAAAATACAATATTCCAAGCATTTAATGCAATATCTTTGACATCAATATCAAACTATCTTGGTATTTAATACCAGTCAAATCACAAGGACGGGGGGAATTTCGAACCTAGAATTATTGTTGGATTTCCCTCATACACTAGTGCTAATGTGAGAACATTAATGTCTGAATAGTCCCCTTACTCCCATTAATATCACCACCATTAAGCATTAACTAAGCTTGAGGTTCCTGCCTTCCCTTTATTGTGATAAGAGCTCTTGCTCTTTCTCCCTCCGACCAAGTGTCCTGCTTGTTCCCCTCGATTATTGTGTTCTCATTGCTTTTATGGTGTAAAGGTATCATTTAATACCAACTTGAATATTGAATATCATTATCTCTTTCACCCTTATTTACATCATTATTATACATAGCCTTGAGCATTAATCACGGTTTCTCTTGATATTAATCGTATAATAAGAACCCATATTTTACCGTGTGAAATAATGAACACTAAGTTATCATGTAGATCCATCTTTTCTGTTATTTTACGGTTATTTGAGCGTTTATATCTCTCTCTAGTTTTATTTGTTTCTCTCGATGGGTCATCATAGTGATAAGTTGTTCGATGCGTTTAGCGATGACGACGATTTAATATTCGAGATGAGTTTAATGAGCTTCATAACCGTGCTAAAAAATTAGCTCTTTTGAATTTGAAGTTTGTAAAAAGAATTAAATTTCTTGAAAATAATTTTTTTGTTTCAAAGTGGAAGTTGACTTTTTGCGAACTGTTCAAACTTAAAAAGATATCACGTATAAGTGAAAGCGACGGTTTAATATTATATGTTGATAGAGTGTTACATCGGCGCATTGGTATAATTTATGGGCGATGGGTACAGTTCGAACGTGTTGGGATTGGTTAATGAGATATTAGGATATTTGGAGTTGGGTGACGCGAATGACCTTTTTCGAATGCATCGGTGATCTGAAAAGGGTTGAAATAGTCCAGAATAGGTACCCAAGTGTTATAATTGGTCTCTGGGGATTTTAAGACATAATAGGACTCGTATAAGGGTAGGAGGGTCATTTTACACTTAGGGTTAACTGAAAAAAAGGGATTAGGATAATTAAGGGAGTATCAAAGACTTTGGGTATGTGGATGGCAACCCACTTTTGATATTCTACACAGGGGAGATTGGGAGAGAGTTGAAGAGAATAGGCAAGATCTTAGAGAAGAGGAAAAGAAGCTAATTTCGGATTCAACTTATCATCAAACGCGTAGAGTACATCGTATCTTAATCCACAAAGGAAAGGAGTTACTTGCTTTAAGTTCAAAATTATGCGTAGTTAATTACGTAATTAACAACGCATAATTCATATGTATAAATATGTTCTACATATATTTCATTATGTATATATATGTTAAATTTTCAGTGGGACTTGAGTTTGATGTTCCCAAAATTTATGGGTAATATATATAATTAAGTATATATTTGTCTGATCTACTCCCAAGCACTAACGTATAATTATCATCTAGGGGTTATTATACCCCTATAATTGGATAATGCTACCCGGAGACGTGATTTTGGTCTCTATGCTTGTGTTTTGGTGGAAATTGATCTCGATAAGTATTTGTCAAAGTTCATTGTTATTGAACGATAATTTGGGAGGGGGGTTATGTCACTGTTAAATATGAAAATGCCCCTTGTAAGTGTATCAAATGTGGAGGAATTGGGAATTTGGACTTATCTTACAAAGCTTAAATTACAATGCCCAATGAGAGTCATTCTCATTTACTCAGTTCAGTGTTCATTTCAGCTCTAGTCTATGGACCAACAAGTGTCCATCTCTGGGTCAGTTTTTTATTCATTCTAGTTCTGATCAATAGGTGTCTATCTTTGGATGGTTTGATGGTATCCTTGGCCGGATAATTGGCTAGGGAAACCTATTTTTGAAGACCTTAGCATTGATACTCAATAGCATAATTATTCAACAGTTAATGTTTTTGATCTTATATACCATGGTAAGTGGGAGATCCCACCATGTATGAGCTCTGACTTCCCTCTCCTATGTCATAGGATTTCCAATGGATACCTTCCCATTCACAATAAGGAGGACGAAATTATTTGGGAAACCTCCAATACAAATGATTTATTATTTGCAGAAGCCTACAATTGTGTGAGGAAACATACTCCTATCACTGATATTTTTAAATGAATTTGGCAAAACTTAGTCCCCCCTAAAATCTCAATTCTCTCTTGGAAATATATTCATAGTAGTCTTCCCATTGATGATTAGCTCAAAATCTATGGCATTCCATCTGTTTTAACCTGCGTATTATGTAATCAAGTTGAGGAAACTATAAATAATTTATTTTTATAGTGTGACTTTGCAAAAAGATTATGGATTTGTATTGTTTTTTTGTTCAATATCAATTTCCTAACTTCCCCAGTGTTGCAGAGTTTAAACATTTTATTATTAAACAAGTGTTTGGTCGTCAACTCACTAATACTTAGAAGACGGCAATCCTCTATGGAATGTACATGATTTGGATTATCATAAATAAGATGATGTTTGATAATATTTGACCTAACTTCACAAGGATGTTAAATAGCAAGCCTGAATTCAAGAAGTTGAGGGTTAAGTCATAACTGATATGCACTATAATTTTTGAAGAGTAAACATCATTTAACATAAGAATTTATTAATTAAGTGCTTTAATATGGAATGATAGCTTTCTAAAATACACACGTGCTTAAAGAATGTGTCACGACTCACTATTTATGTCCACGAATGGACAACTTAAGATACCTACTTGATGTTTAATTCAACTTGTATGTGTGATATTAACTGAATAATAAACAAACCCCATACACAAAGCTATAATAAATTTCATATTGCTAGTAATGTACCTTTGCTCTTAATAGATGCAAAAATTAAACTTAACTGTAGAAGCCAATTACACTAGCGTACCTTTGTTCTTAATCAAAGTAGTGACTTTGACAATAATTGTGCAAGCCAATCAGTGTATTTATCTCTGGAGTTGAGCCCTACAAAATTAAATCTCACAACACATTTTAGTAGTCTCTAACGTTATGTCCTACTATAGTGGATTATTTTATTTTCTTACCATAAACAAACCCAAAATAACATAAGCTTGATTGACTTCATACACTGCTCCAAAAAAATTCCTATATAATCATAGGATCAAAAGATAATACAAAATGTTAGATAAATTGGTTGTGTGATATCAAAGAATTAATGCTCCACTACGGCCCTAATAGGATTAAACTAAATTCATTCATTCAAGTAGCAATGGATAAAAGAAGGCATGAGTATTTCTATTCAAGCCATATCTCTTAACCAAATTCAAACGGCACACCCACATGTCAATCTAAGCTAACCCCATTTACAATACAAATTCACAATTTGTAGTAAACAAGGGACAAATTCTTTTGACACATATGTAATTAGTTGGGAATTGGTTCTAGTTTTTGGTACAAGTAGAATTATTCATAAGGCATATGTGTAAAGCAATAAATCATAGCACACTGAAATTACTTTTTTGAATCTCAAACTCCACCGGCACCCAAACGAAACTCAAATCAATCCGACTATAAACCCTAATAGAAACCCAAATTGACCCAAATAGAAACCATAAATAATCCTGATAATAACCCTAATTTAAATCCAAATTGACCCCAAGTCGAAACCCTCATTGCAACCCCCTTAAATATTCTATATTGCAATCACATAAACAAAGTAGAACCCTTCGCTTCACACACCCTTCAAATCATGAACATCTTAAACCTTAAATCATGAACCTCATACAAAACGTTAAAAAAAATTCACCATAAACCCATATTCAGATCAAACATATATATATATATATATATATAGAGAGAGAGAGAGAGAGAGAACCTAGGTGCGCAGTGTGATGGAGAAGATGTGAACGAAAATGGCTGTTGAGAGAGAGTGATGAGAAAAGATGGGGCAGACACGATAGTGATGGGAGAAGAGAGGGCAGGCACGAGAGGGGGTTTGAGCGGGAATGGTTATTGGTATCTAAACAATTTGGAGGAATAGTATTTTTTTAGGGTATTTATATCTTAGTTAAGTGTGTTCAATTTTTTCACACTTTTAAACAGTGCCCAAATTTTGGTACGGTTTTAAAGTGTGCCAGATTGTTATTAAACCGTGCCAAAATTTGGCACAGTTTTAATCTGTGCCAAAATTTTAATATCAAGGTGTGCCAAATTGTTGTTTTTGGTGTAGTGTACTTTCATGATTAGAGATATAAATATGAGATTTAAAGTATTGAAGATTGAAACTTTGGTTGACTGATGTAGAGATTTAAATGATAAGGAACCATAGTGAGATTCCCGTTTTATTTTAGTAGAAGACTGTCCACCCGGTATTTGAATAGGTGGGTTATCAAAGGGTATCGAAGCATCAATATCTAGTGTCCTTAGTATCTTTACCAACATGTTATATTGTTTGTGTTATGTTTATTTGATATAGAGCCCTATATTTAGGACTGTTGTTTCATATTACGCATTTATGTTCTTCTGGCATTATTTATGATTGAAGTGAATATCATACAATTTTGGTTCGGTTTCTGAAGCCAAATAACATGAGAGGTAGACCACCACGTGTCTCTAGGAAGGCCACAGAGGAGGAAGCTCAACCGGAGAAGTAGGCCACTCGGGGAACTGTGATCGCAACCGAGGTTGTAGCTATTATCGAACATGCGGTTAATGTCGCAATGATAGACCTAACACAGTATTTACCTGGGCAAACCCATAACAACAAGTGGTAGCACCAGTTCACGCTCACCCAGTGCCATCAGTTTGGGATAGAATCAGAAAGGCCTTCTAGAAGGGTCATCCGCCATAGTTCCAGAGGAGTGAGAATGTGGTTGTAGTTAGCTAATGGAAGAAGTATATTCAGAGGCACTTGCGCATGGCTAAGTGCAGTGACACCTATAAGAACATATTGTCTACATTCAAGCTAGTAGGGGTAACTATTCAGTGGTAGGAGTCGGTGACCACGTCAGAAGAGAGAGATACGTGATTATGATACAGGATTTTTGGATGTGGTTTGATCGTAAATTCTTTCCACCATTAGTTCATATAAAGATGAGAAGGAGGTTCCTAGACCTTTCATAGGAGGGTCAAACTATGGCCGAATATGAGGAAGAGTTCACTCGCATGGAAAACCTTGTGCCGAATGAGGTGAACACTGAGTAGAAGAGAGTCCTCAATTTTACCTGATGGGCTTACTTAGAGGATTTTACAACACTTATTAGGGAACCCGACATTATGAACCTACACTGAGGTCGTAAACACCGCATTGCTCCACTGTCAGGATCGAACCAGAGCCAACAGGGCAAGATTGGGTTAGCGGTGCCAACGACGTGTCGCAATTGTACCAGAGGCAGTAAGAGCGGTATTCCCAGCAGAAGGACTCTGATAAGAGATTCATACCTATTAACGACAATTACAAGTAGGCCATTAGGTCCAACATCATACACCTCAAGTCCAGCAGGGCCAGGATAACCAAATCGAGGGTTATAAGGGCCAGAGATATAGACAACCTCGTCAGGGCTAGAGGTAGACATATTTCACTAGGAAGTGTTTTGTATTTGGGGAGCAGGATCACATCCAGCGTGCATGATCATAAAGGCTAGAGGTCAGGATCATGGTGCCTAATCGGGGAAACAGTTATAACTGCTTATATCCCCACCAATAGTTCCAGCATTATCGCCTCTATAGGGGCATTTTGGGCATGTGTATCACCACCGAGGACCTGTGTTACCGTCAGTGATTGAGGGTGTGTTTTCTATCAATGGGCACATGGGGAATGTTTTATTTGACATGGGAACATCACACTCATTTGTTAGTACTATATTCGTAAGTGCGGCGAGTTTAATGGATTTAGCCTCAGATATTATTACGATCGCAGATTCATCGTAGGGTGGCGGAACTCTCATTCGTTCTATTTACAAGGGAATGTGTGTGAACATGGGGAGGTTATGGTTAGTAATATATCTGCTCGTTTTTATTTGGATGAGTATGATGTTATTTTGGGTATGGACTGGTTATTGAAGTATAGAGCGATGGTAGACTGTTAAAGTAGGACTATCGTGTTCATTATTCTAGGGCAGGACATGTTCCTTGTGGCGATGCCTCATACGGAGGGAGGGTCGAGCACGAACTTATATTATATTGAGGAGGAGACTTCTGAGGGTATAGTCATCTCACTAGATTCGATCCTAGTTGTTAGGGATTATGCTGATGTGTTTTAGGAGATATCGAGGTTATTGCCGAACCGGGAGACTGAGTTTGTGATCGACTTAGCGTTGGGGAATAGGTCGATAACGTGAGCATCGTATCGTATGCATTATTTAGAGATGTGGGAGTTAAAGGATTTGAATCAGTACTTGTTGGCGCAAGGTTTTATCCTCAGGAGTACTTCATCTTGGGGTGCCCCAATACTATTTATGAAAAAGAAGGATGGGTCGTTCATATTATGTATCGACTATCGAGAGTTGAAGTGGGTCACAATTATAAACAAGTATTCGTTGCCACGTATAGATGAATAGTTCGATCAGTTGAGAGGAGCAACCAACTTATCTAAGATTGATTTTAGGTCAGGGTACCATCAGTTATGTATGAGGGAGCGAGTTATCCCTAAGACCGCATTTTTTACGAGATACAGGTCATATGAGTTTAGGGTTATGTCGTTCGAGCTAATCAATGCACTAATAATTTCATGGATCTCATAAACAGGGTGTTTATGTATTCCTTGGATACATTTGTAATTATGTTAATAGATGACATCTTGATTTATTCTCATTTAGAGGGCGAGCATGTAGAGCATTTATGTATGGTTCTTCAGACTTTGTGGGACCACCAGTTGTATGCCAAGTTCGAGAAGTGTGGATTTTAGTAATGAGAGGTGCAGTTCTTGGGTCACATTGTCTACAACAGAGGGATTTCTGTAGATCCAAGTAAGGTGTCAGCGGTTAGGGAGTGGGGTAAACCCACGACACCGACGGAGGTGCATTGTTTTATGGGGTTAGTAGGGTACTGCCGCCAATTCATAAGATGATTTTCAAAGATTGAGGGTCCCTTGACGAAGTTAACTTATAAGGAAGTGGATTTTGTTTGGAATGACCATTGATAGTTAGCTTTCAATGAGCTAAAGCACAAATTTACTTCAGCGCCAGTGCTCACATTGCCTAGTGGAGGAGTGGTGCACTTTATATTTACCAATGCATCCCTATAAGGACTTGGAGGAGTTTTACAGTAGGAGGGGCGAGCAATAGCTTATGAATCTCACAAGCTTAAGCCCCATGAGAAGAACTATCCCCGTCATGATTTGGAGTTAGCAGTAGTAATTTTTCCTTCAGAATTTGGAGGCATTATTTAGTGAGGGAGAAGTTTCGATTGTTCACAAATCATAAGTCAGTTCAATATCTTTTTACGCATAAGGAGTTGAACATGAGGTAGCGTAGATGGATTAAGTTAGTGAAATATTGTCACTTCAACATCCAGTATCATCTGAGGAAGGCTAATGTAGTGGCAGATGCATTGAGCCATATGCCGATAGGGCAGTTGGCAATCGTGTTAAAGGCAAAGTGGGCAGAGCTTCGTCAGGAGGATCAGGTAGTTCGGGCTTACATAATAGTGATAACCGTTAAACTCGAGATCATTTTGAGGGTTGTGAAGGTTCAGGTAAGGGATCTGTCTTATCAAGATAGTATTAAACATCTATTGGCAGGTGGAACGAAGTCTTACTCAATCAGTTATGAGGTGGCTTACACTTTAATGGGTGGTTGATTGTCGGCACGTAATTATGGATGAGGCGTATGGGTCATAATTTATGGTACATCGCAAAGGGGATAATATATATCATAATATGAGGCAACAAATTTGGTGGGATAATATGAAGCGGGACATAGAAAAGTTTGTCTCCAGGTGCATCACTTATCAGATGGTGAAGGTTGATCATCAAAGACCAACCGAGGTTCTATAGTCGTTGTAGATTTCAGTGTGGAAATGAGAGAGTATTTTGATGGACTTCATCACAAGGTTACCAACATCACATCGAGGTCACGATTCACTCTGGGTCATTGTGAATCGGTTAAGCAAGGTAGTCGATTTCTTGCTAGTTCGGGTGGATTACACGACAGGGCAACATGCACAGTTGTTTATAGCAGAGATAGTGATATTGCATTGTGTGCCTCTCAACATTGTTTTAGATCGGGATAAAATCTTTGTGTCCCACTTCTGGTAGAGCTTTTAGGAGGTGATGGGGATGGATTTGCGTTTGAGTACCGCATATCACCCACAAACTGATGGGCAGACGGAGAGGGTGAATAAGATTTTGGAGAATATATTAAGGATGTGTATTCTGGACTTTAAAAGTTTGCATATAACAACTTATACCAGTTCACTATTATTGGCATGGAAATGTTTGAGGCTTTGTACGGGAGATCTTGTTGTTCGCCCTATTGCAAGTTAACTGTGGGGGATAAAAAGCTTCTCGGGCCGGATTTGATTCACTATTTTTCCTTTTGAAAATTCTCTTATTTTTCTATGTTGTAAAAAAAAGTCACAAATCTAAAGTATAAATGGCTAAAACTCTAAACTTTTCCTTTACAAATTTACCAAAACGGGGGTCAAAATGAATCTTTTTCGTTAAATTTAAAACATATCTTCCTCCAATATTAGGTTAATTTTAAGTTATGTAAACCCAAACAACCTATATAAACATGTAATACTAATCCCAATTCCGAATGACATCTAAATTACATAAAGAAAAATGTTATAAAAGGGCCATTTGCGTAACAGAAAGATTATTTGAACCGCATTTCTGAACTAAATAACGAGCGTATAAACATGTAATTTTAAACTGAACACTCTAATTTGACACATCTTCCATCTTGTATTCGATCAAAATATAAAGTAATTGGCATGTGTCTATGAGATTATATGAAGTATAATATTGTGATCCAAATAAAAGGCTATCGCATAAAGTTGGGACAATTTATAGACAAAAATATTTAAAACATAAATGTACGTCCCATATCTTGTGCATGTCTCCTTTTTTATCCTTCAATCCTTAAGCATGAGTTGAAGTTAGTGTTTTCATTACATCTAATCTATATAATAAAGCAAGAGTTTTTTTTTATAAGCTAACTCACGGGTGTGATGAAATCTTTGGGGCTTGTATCTTATGGTTATCAAAACTAACTCACGGTTAAGATTTAATGTGAGGGCTAACTACGGTGAGGTGTATAACATACTAATCCCTCTCTCGATTTAAGAACACCGCATCAGATTTAGAGCAGACATAGGTACGCGTGCTCTCTCTCTCTTTTTACCACCATTTTTTTTAGATACACAACTCTCTCTCCATTTTCTTGAGATACGAAAGAGAAAGACGAGCCTTTTACCACCACTTTTCTCTTATCTTTTCTTTAAATAAACGAAGCCAAAGTGATTGATAAAAGTCTGCTAGCAACATCGGGTTGATATCTTTTCTTCGTACAAACATAAATGGAAACATAAATGGAACTGGTTTTTCCCCATTAAGTTACAGATATGATGTTAAGGTATTCTCCTATTTTTGTAAGCTATTCTACCTTAGTTTTCGTAAGTTATAGATTTGATATTCGTAAGTTATAGATTTGCTAGCAACCCATTCCGCCGGAAACATAAATGGAACTGTTTTTCCCCAGATTTGTTTGTTCTGATTTTTCCTAGATTTGGTTTATGTTTTTACTTGTGATACCCCGCCCTAGAAAATAAATATTGAATAATAAATTGATGATTTTAATCGAAGGAAAAATTTTAGGAATAAATATATAAGGAAATTATGCCAAAATGGCACAAAAAGTAATTAAGGAGAAAAAGAATCTCCACGTTGCATGGTTCGCATGGATGCGCATTTAAGTCCTAATAGTCCTATTAATTATGTTGGTTAAATTTTATGAAAAAAAAATTCCAATGAATGATTGTGACACGGTCACGGTTAATATAACGCAATTTTTGTCAGCGCGTGTCGCGCAGGACGCGGACTTGCGCAATTTTTGTAGGACAATTGGAAAAGGATAAAAATAGTATGACTAAATATTTTGGACCCTAAAAATACATATAAAAATACCATCAGGTCAAAAGTCAAAAAATAAATAAAAAATAATTAGAAATTATTTTTCGTCAAAACAATAAAAGTGCTCACAAAATTCTGAAAGTTTCGAGATTGACTTAGAATTTAATTTGGAGCAACTTTCTATTCTTTGACAACCCCGAAAAAAATCTTTTAAAACCCATTATTAATAGACTTTTGGTCCAAATTGGGTAAAATTTATTTATTGAACACACTTATTTTTCTTGGATTCTTTTCCTTGGATTCTTTATTCCCTCAAGTCTAGTGTTGTCCCACCACCTTGTCAGATGTTGGTTATAAAGTTTGGCATATTTGAGTGGTAGGGAAGGTATCACATGGGCTTGTTGACTTTTGTAAGTTAGAAATGAATTATAAATTAGGGGGTGGCCTTAGACTTCATTATTCCTTTCCCATCAAATTTCTCCTTTTTCCTCTCACTCCTTTGAGCTCCACAAACCTTAGAGTTATGTCCAAAATTGTAGCTAAACCTCACATCCCTCAAATACCCACCAAACCACCATCAAAGAAACCCAAAAACATCTCAAAATAACCACTCAAGGAGTATATAGCTTAAGGAAATCTTGGAGCTTATATTTTGGAGCTAGAGTTGGAGTTTTAGAGCATTTATTGCATCTTGAAGAATGAGTTCCTAGAGCACATATAGAGCTCTCATGAAGGATGCATTTAGTAACCGCTTGAGGCCACCTTTGAATGTGGGGGTTGCTCCTCCTACACCACCATTTTGGAGTCTTAAGAGGTGGAAAAATCTTACTTTGGTTGAGGTTTAGAGTTTGATAATTTTAAGAATGATATTTACATATATTATACTTGATATATGTAGTATTTTAGCAAATTTACAACTTTATGTTGTTCAGTCATCATATCATCATTTGATGTGTAGAAACGACTCTTTAAGAAGTAATTTTGATGGGTTCAAAAGGAGGAAAATTTTTAGAATATTAGCCTTGAACATGTTATGAAATAAAATGTGTCAAAATGATGTTTCAAAGGTAAATAATGTAATTTCATGTTTAGAAAAATATTGGACTAATATAGGCCATTTTTACGAAATAAAAATGAGACTTTCTTACCAAAATGATGAAGTAGAAGAAGAAATTGAACTTTTACTTAAATGGGTGTTTTTGAGATACATAAACTCATAATAAGAAATATTTGGGGTTGATATGTAAATAATCAAAGTATAAAATGCTTACTTTTAAATTGATGCTTAAGTGTAATTAAAGAAAGTAAAGAAGGCCAAATGTGTTGATAGTGACCAAATGAGTATTTAAAGTGTGTACAACTTATTTTGGAAATATAAATGGAAATAAAGTCTTTTTATAAAATTTAAAATTTATTACTGAAATTATGTTGGAAATATCAGAAATACACTTTGAGAAGTTATAAATTGGTTTTTTGGCAAAATTAGTATGTTTAACCCGATTTAAAGGTATAATATTTGTGTGAAATAAATAGTAGTGACATTGTCGTAAATACAGTGAATACTATGGTGTCAAGAAAATATTTGGCAATTAAATATATTAGTTAAGTTTGATAATAGGAGATTAATGATATATTTTCGCTAACTGAAAACAATGAGTTTCACTAAAATAATAAGTGTGAAATATGAGTAAAAATATAGTTTTTAGCAAGTGTTAAGTGGTTAAAAGTGTTTTGACAATTAAGTTGAAACATTAGTAACTATTTTGGGAACAACACTTGTTAAATGGCTAAATGCGTGTTTGACAAGAAATGGGTAAATTGGTAAATTTACGTAAAGTGGAACATTTTTATGAAATAAAAATGTCAATGAATAGTTTGGAAGAAAAAGGAAAGAATTTATTTTTCCAAGTGAGAATAAATGCGAACATTGAGAATAATGTTGAAACACATTGAAAAGATAAGAACATATACTTGAATGATGCCAAGAATTAAGCAGGGCATGATGTTCCTTGTGGTGAAAGACCACAAATTCTGTATGGATGAGCATATGGCGATTGGAGACCGATGGTGTAGAGCCCGTGAAATCCAGCAATAATGGCTAGACTCCAAGGCAAAGATTGATAATTCTTGTAATAAGAAATGAAGAATGAAAATATTCTTAAAATTAATGCAAATAAATCTTTGAGATTTGCAAAAGGTTGAAAGATGGAAATAACCAAAGTTTTCATGAAATAATAAATGTTTTATATCGTGTGGTGTGGTGTATAAGTTTCTCAAATGAATATTTTCCCAACACGAGGTGTGCGTATCATAAAGATTGTTTTACTGAGAATATTAAAATAATGACAAAGTAACTCTAGCGTGAGTTGATAAACGTTGAATAGATGAATATTTTCAAGAATAGAAATGATTTTCCTATAAATGATTAACCGTGTTCGTTATTGGTAAATAATGTGATTTTAAATAAAGATTATCCAACATGACTATTTTGGGAAAGAAAAAGAAGATGAATGGGGATAAATAATATTTCTGGAATAAATTGGTTTAATACATGTATTTTCAAAAGTATATGTGTAGATATATACATATTTTCATGAGCATATAGTGAGTGAGTATTCTTTTCTGCCGTTTGTTTCTATGTTGCATTTGTATAAATCCCACTATGACTTTCGCTCACTCCCTCCTCTTTGTTACGGTAGGTTGTATGCGGTTTCGTACTTCGAGATCGTTATACTAGTAATATTTACTTGGATTAACGTTGGTAGCTCTGTTTACTTGGCCTTGAGGGCTCTTCCCTTGGGTCCCGCACGTAGTTTATTTTATATTGGAATCGCATGCTAAGCAAAGCATAATCTTCTTTAATAATAAAATTAGAATAGTAACATTATTTAGGTTGTTCATTGCACCCCACACTTGACACTTGGATCGGATCAGGGTCGATCCTATAATAACCTTAAATCCGGTTCGGGGTGTCACAACTTGGTATCAGAGCTTTAGGGTCAATGTTTCTTTCGGGTGTGACGTAGCGAGGTCGGTAGTGGATCTTTTGACGTCGATGTTGGTTTGGGCCAGTCACGCTAGTTTTGTGACAGTTTGTATCCTCATCAATAAAGTCAAAGAGGTTAGCATGACTAGTAAGTTGGTGCCAAGTGGCACACGATCAGGTTGATATTTATAAATCGCTTCCGCATTTCTGATATAGATGTGTTAGTAATTACGGGTGTCAGCTTAAGCTAATGTCGGCAACATCGTAATTCCATTGTATAAGAGATATATTGTGTGTTAATTTTAATGGTAACAAAGAATAAGAGAAGTTAATGCACCAAATAGTGTGAGCTAAATTGTAGCTATAAAGATTGGTTGAGTTTAACTTTGGAGATTAGATGACTTGAGTGCATATTATAAGTGTTGACTTCGTAGTGAGAGTGTATGAAATTGAAGACTCGAATTAATGTATTTGGGTGTATATCTGGGGTAGTATATTTGTGAGTTTTGATCTTGCGATGAGAAATTAGTAAGTCCCTTAGTTGAGGACTGGGGTTTATTATACCATGATGTATATATTTTGGTTATAATGTAGACTTGGATAATCGTGATGACTTAAGGTGGTCTAGGAGTTAAATTAAATAGTCCTTGTGGCACAATGTTGATGATGGTATCAAATTGATAATTTTGGGAGATTATAATAATACGGTATTGAGGAATAGGATCTCTTATGGAGTTTGCGGTATGGTCGTAGATGTTTATAAGCAATACCCGTCGTCCCGTATCCTACCTTAGTCTTTAGAAAATAACAATAAATGATTTACTGTGTGGTGTGATGATAACATATTGGAGACAGGCTAAATCTAAGATTAGACACAAATTGAGGTTTATATGACATAGTCTAGTGATTTTTACTACGGGTTAGTAATTTGATAAGTTTGTAATTCCACTATAATTGCTCTTAGGAGTAAGTGGTAAGGTTATTTGAGAAAAATAGTAATGTAAGTAATTATCCTTTCACTACACTATGTCATATAAACCTCAGCCGGAGACACCAACCTCGGCCGAGATCAAGGCCGACACTGGATAAGCCTTAGGCATGCGGCATTAACCCTCGGCCATAGCAAGGTCAGCCCAGGCCGACACTACCACCAGCCTCTCGAAGGGACATCGCACGCATCACAAGGATCAGCAGCACTCTCGTATACCTGGAAATGGTAACCTCGGCCAAATGTAGGCCGATCTCGCAAGAACCCTTTTTACCAATGTCATCATCATCAAGATATCAGTTAATGCTCCAAACACACCAGCTCAACCTCGGCTCAGGCCGACCTTGTCCATTGTCTCGGCTAGGATTAAGCCGAGGCCCCTATGGCTCATCTCAGATTGAACGAGCAACTAGACTTACCAACCTCGGCCTCTCCCAGGTTAAGGTCATACACCAAGCACGATAGTCGAGAATTTGTTCACATTTGGATAAGGGCACGTGGACACATATCAGTTATAACAAGATTATTCCCCACACGTGGGGAGAATATTTCATCATCATTCTCTACATGTGACAAGGACAGGTGGCTTCCCCATATTGGTGAGGCAAACACACATATGCACATTACATGCATGGGGGGGTACATTACACCCCCTAGGTACTATATATAGAGGTTATCCTCTACCTTGCAAAGGATCCAAAAATACAACTGTAGCTGAAACTCTGTCTAGATACACAGTTGAGAGAGAGAGAGAGATTGAGAGATTGTATCCATGGCCACCAGTGCCTTATTACAGTGAGGTTATTCACACACACAGTGGACGTAGGCCAATTTAGGCTGATCCACTTATATTCTGGTGCTCTCTCCTCTCCTCCTCCTCCTCTCATTCTCTTACCTTTTATATAACTATGTTGCCATTGTTGTTCTTAGATTGAGCTTGAAAACACCTTATTTGGTGGTGCTAATTCTAGCATCATCATTTTGGCGCCGTCTGTGGGAACGAGAGAAGCTATCTCTTCATCTTCTTCAGCTTAACCTCACCGGAGACTCTGGTGGTGAACCAGACACCACCCCTTACGTGGAGCTGCTTCACCATTGAAAGAGGTCCTTTGAGGTACTAAGCTCATCTGCTACTCAAGCTCTATAGTGTTAACATATGGCACCAGAATTACACCCGCCTCTTCCGCCACCTGGAGGTGGAGGTCCTAGTTCCAGTCAGGCGTCGCCCCAGTCCGAAATGGTGGAGGTAGCTGCAGCCTTGAGGTCTTTAGCTGCAAAACAACAAGCTATGCAGGAATAATTTGCACAGCTCAGCCAAACTATGATGAGGCCACCTGGAGTCTCACCTGATATGATCACTCCGGCGGCTATTCAGCCTCATCCTGACGCCAGGGGACCACCCCAGGCACTAATGAAGGACCAGCCTGCACCCCAACGGAGAAGGGACGTTGCTGACCCTAGGCGCTTACACCTGGGGAGGCAAGGAAACCCTTGACCAGAGGATAGGTATGACGATCTAGAGGCGGAAGAGGCCCCGGAAGACTGCTGGGAGTCGTATGAGGTGTCGAATAACACTGTACGACCTCTTCAGAAAAGTCAAGGTTGTGTTGGCCAAAGAGGTGAAGAGGCTCAACAAAGAGGGTCAGCCTTTGATAGGTTGAGCAGAGGTTCAGCCTTTGAGAGATTAGGCCTAGTGAATGACCTAAGACAAAGATTATCGAGATCGAGGAGCGCAGCAGGCTCTCAGAGAGGAAACAGGCAGGGTCGGCTAGACCAAGGCCGACACTGTGAAAGAAGAGGTAGGGAATAAGAAGAGGTCAACAGCCAACGTGCCGCGGTAGGGGAACCCTAGGTCCATCCCATGGAGGTGGTTGGGGCCAACCTCGGCCAGGTCGATGGCAGAAGACCGTGGAATGACTCTATACAGCGCCTTGAGGAGAAGATAGGAGACCTCATTAAAAGCAGGGGCCCATTAAAAAGGGGTTACTCAGAGGGCTCTCCATTTGTGGCTAGGATAGTGGGCTTCCCAACCCCAGCTAAGTTCAAGCCTCCTACAGTGTCTCCCAAGTATGATGGCAGTGCTAACCATGTACATCACATCGAGATGTATCAGTCGGCAGCAGACATCTACTCGATCCCCGATGAGATGAAGTGTAGGGCCTTCTCTGGGACCTTAACAGGGGCAGCACACAGCTGGTTTACCTCCCTTTCGAAGAACTCAATTGAGAACTTCAAAGGCTTGGCTGAACAATTCATCCACAACTTTTGCTTTGGGGTGAGACCTCAAAAGAAGACTACTCACCTGCTGTATGTCAAGCAGGGTAAGGATGAGAGCATAAAGGACTACATAGCGAGATTCAATAAAGAGAAGTTGGAGGTCGAAGATTATGAAGAGAACATAGCCATGACCACCCTCATAGGGGGTCTACAGAAAGGGAAGTTGTTGTGGAAACTTGCGAAAGACCCACTAGGTCTACGGCAGAGCTCCTGGCAACCGCAGGGAAAGTAATGAATGCGGAAGAGGTAATGGATGCCAAGTATAAGGATGAGAACCGTGATAGCAGTGGAAAGTCCCAAAAGAAGAAAAATGGGAAGAAGAGGTCGGGTGATGACAAGTTCGCTCGCTATACTCCTCTGACTGTGAGCTGTGAGCACATCCTCAACGAGATTAAGAATTACAGGACTCTGAGATGGCCAGAGAAACTGAAAGCCCCACCACATAAGAGGAACAAAAACCTATGGTGCGAGTTCCACCAGGATCATGGCCATGTCACGGACAGATGCTTCGCCTTGAAGGATAAGATTGAAAAGATGTTAAAATCTGTAAAGTTGAGGAAGTATGTGGACGGTAAGGCTCCTAAGGGTGGAAGAGATGACCCTAAGAAAAGGAGAAATGACAGATGCCGTGACAATATCCCGGCCAGAAGAGACGATGATTCAGAAGGTGATGATGAAGACGATCCGGATCTTCTGCCGAAAGATGACAACACCCCGGTGAAGAAGGTTGGTATGATCTCGTTTGGTGTTGACACCATATGCGGAGGATTTACAGGAAGTGGCTCTGAAGTAGCTGATAGGAAGGCTCACGTAGCAGAGGCCAGGTCAGTGGCCAAGCTTGAAGTTGTGAATCTAACGTCTTCCGATACAGTGCAGAAGAGGAAGAAAGTAGAGATGGATGCCCTTATAGTTGGGTTCTCCAGACTCGACTTCAAAGGTATCTTAGCCCCCCAGGATGACCCTCTGGTCATAACGATAAGGGTGCATGGGTTCGAGGTGCAGAGGATCCTCGTAGACGGGGGGAGCTCGGCGGACGTGATGTTTTGGCCTTGTTTCAAGAGCCTAGGTCTTAGCAGAGCAAGGCTGGTACCCTATCATCACCCATCGATAGGCTTCAGTGACGAAAAGTTCCACCCTTTGGGCATGTATGAGATGGACGTACGGATGGGTGATGAGTGGCCTAATAGGATGACCAAGAAGATAAATTTTTTCATCATGGACGAGAACGTATTTTTGGCCTATAACCTCATCATAGGAAGGGTGACCCTTAAAGAGTTTGAAGTTGTGCCGTCGACGGTCCATCAGATGCTAAAATTCCAGATTCCCTATGGGGTAGGGGAAGTGCAAGGTAACCAGACCACAGTGCGATAATGTTACTTCAACTCGGTCAAAGAGAGAGAGGCCCATAAGAGGGCAACCACCACTTATAGCATTGATATGCTTGACCCAAGAGATGAGAAAAAATTGAAGAAGGGAGAGGCCGTAGAAGAGGTAGAATCCATCGTCCTCAATGAGGATGAGCCAGAAAAAACCATCCAGGTCGGTAAAGCCCTAAAGACAGAAATCAAGGAAGAGTTGATAAACTTCCTCAGGAGGAGATAGAGTGTCTCCGCATGGAGTCACGCAGACATTCCCGGCATCGACCCTGAAGTTATGAGTCACAAGATCAACGTGACCAAAGATGCCAGGCCAATCAAACAGAGACGAAGAGTCTATTCCAGGGACAAGTACGATGTCATCCGAGAAGAGGTCAAAAAATTAGAAGAGGCTGAGTTTATAAGAGAAGTCACATATCTGGAATGGTTATCAAATGCAGTCATCGTACCCAAGGCCAATGGGAAGTGGAGAATGTGTGTTGATTTCACTGACTTGAACAGATGTTGTCCAAAAGACAGCTATGCCTTACCTCGGATAGATCAGATGGTGGATGCTATGGCGGGACATGAGCTCATGAGCTTCATGGACGCGTATTCAGGCTATAACCAGATCTTCATGTATGCTGAAGACTCAGAGAAGACAGCCTTCATTACCGACAAAGGAACGTACTATTACAAAGTGATGCCCTTCAGCCTGAAAAATGCAGGGGCAACATACCAGCGTCTTGTTAATAAGATGTTAGAAGAGCAAATAGGTAAGACTATGGAGGTGTATGTAGATGATATGCTAACAAAGAGCTTAAAAACTTGCACTCATGTAACGAACCTCGAGAAGACCTTCGATATTATGGGCTCATATAGAATGAAACTCAACCCCGCGCAATGTGTCTTCGGAGTAGGAGCTGGGAAGTTCCTAGTATTTATCGTCAACCAGAGAGGGATTGAAGCGAACCCTGAAAAAATCAAGGCTTTGCTTGACATGAAGACACCGAGGAGTATTAAAGATGTCCAAAGACTTACGAGGAGAGTGGCTGCCCTTAACAGGTTTGTTTCTAGGGCAACAGACAAGTGCCTTCCATTCTTTAAGGTGCTGAGAAAGGCCTTCCAATGGGATGAAGAGTGCGAAAAAGCCTTCAACCAGCTCAAGTCTTATTTAAGGTCTCACTTATTACTATCTCGGCATGTAGCAAGGGAGAAACTGTACGTGTATCTGGCAGTATCCGAATCAGCCATCAGCGCAACCATAATACAGGAAGATGCTGGGATCCAAAGGCCTGTATATTTCAACAGTAAAGTCCTTCAGGGGGCGAACAAAATTACCCACGCATGGAAAATCTAGCTTACGCCCTGATACATGCTTCGAGGAAGATGAAGCCTTACTTCCAGGCCCACTCCATGGTTGTCCTAACTGACTCCCCACTAAGACAGGTCCTATATAAACCTGAGAAGTCCGGGAACTTGATGACATGGGCCATTGAGTTGGGGGAGTACGATCTTACCTACCAACATAGGACGACCATCAAAGGGTAAGCCCTCGCAGACTTTGTCGCTGAGTTCACATGGGAAGAGGCCGAGGCAGAGAATGGCCTAGAGGGTGTTAAAAACTGTGGTGTCTTCCGAAATTCGAAAGAGACGACACCAAACATCTTCCAAGATCAGGAAGAGATCACATCCAACGGGGCCAGGAACCGAGTTGCAGAGAATGAGGAAGATCGGTACCTCTTCAAAAAAGGAGTCATGACAAAAGGGGTCTTCTCATCGGGTACAGATATTTGGAGCCTCTTCGTTGATGGCTCTTCATGCGATAATGGAAGCGGTGCAAGGTTGATACTCTCAGCTCCAGATGGTGCCAATATTGAATACGCTTTGAGATTAAACTTTCGAGTATGAGGCCATGATAGCAGGTCTCTCATTGGCAAAGACTCTTCGCGTAAAGCGACTCCTACTCCACAACGACTTAAGGTTAGTTGTCAATCAAGTATTGGGAATCTATGAGGCCAGAGATGAAAGGATGGAAAAATATCTGAAAAGGGTGAGAACGATGTTGAAAATTTTGAAGAGGAAATACTGAAGAGAGTTCCTCGATAAAGTAACAGCCACGCAGATGCATTGGCGAGGTTGGCCTCCGCAACGAAGACGGATGTAAGAAGGAACATTCCGATCGAGGTCTTGGGGAAGGACCATTGAGCAATAAGAGGTATGTAACCCTTGTCACAATTTGAACTTAGGAGACTCATGGATGGACCCCCTCTTCAGATATATCAGAGAGGGAGAGCTACCTGAATCCAAGTTAGAGAGGCAGAAATTAAGATATAAGGCTGCCAAGTTCTCGGTAGTAGGAGACGTCCTGTACAAAAAAGGATTCCTTCTGCCTCTCCTCAGATGTGTGCACCCCACGGAAGTTCCTCGGATCTTACAGGAAATTCATGAGGGTTCTTGCTCTAGCCACATAGGGGGAAGACCTTTGGCCAAAAGAATCATCACACAGGGGTATTGGTGGCCAACCTTGTCCAAGGACGCTGCGGCCTATGTGAGGAAATGTGATAAATGTCAAAGATTCGCCGCTATCCCTCATCAACCTCATCAGCTTATGACGTCAATCACTTCTCCATGGCCATTTGCAGTATGAGTAATTGACTTAGTAGGACCCCTGCCAAGAGCTGCCAACAATTATAGATTCTTGATAGTTGCCATCGACTACTTTTCAAAGTGGGTGGAGATAGAGCCGATGATAACGATCACAGAGCAGAAGACCTTCCAATTTATTTGGAGGAATATTTTATGCAGATACGGACTCCCAAACACTCTCATCTCGGATAATGGGACCCAGTTCAAGAACTCCTCTTTAGAAAAGTATTGCCTAAGAGTGGGAATAAAGCAGTTCTTCTCATCTCCTGGTCGACCTCAGGCAAACGGTCAGACCGAGGTCACAAACAAAACAATTCTCGATGGAATCAAGAAGAGGTTAGAAGATGCGAAGGGAAGATGGACTGAAGAGGTCTACGCTGTGTTATGGGCCTACAAAACCACGACAAGGACACCGACAGGAGAGACCCCGTTCATGTTGGCACGAGGCTCAGAGGCCGTCATACCAACGGAAGTAGGACTCCCAACTCATAAGATTCAGACCTATGACCCTGATAATAATGGGGAAGAGAGGAGGCTAGACCTAGATCTTATCGAAGAAAGAAGAGAGGACGCGGAGGTCAGACAAGCTGCCTACCAACAGAGGGCAACGAAATTCTACAACCAGAAGGTGAAGTCAAGACCCATTGCAGTGGGAGACCTAGTGCTAAAGAAGACCTTACAGAAAGCAAACAAACTCCACCTAAACTGGCATGGTCCCTACAAAGTGACAGAAGAGGTTGTTTCTGGCACTTACAGGCTAGAAAATCTAGAAGGAGAACCTTTCGCTAATCCATGGAATGCTGATCACCTAAAGAAGTATTACATATGATGTTGCATAAAGTTGTGTAAATATACCATCTTGTCGTGAAGAGGTTATTAATAAAAGATCAGTTCCCATGGTGGTCCTTGCTTCATTTTACACTTATGTCAGAAATCTATGAGGATAACATCTTAGGTGATGACCTCAGACCTTCATAACACCATTCAGTGGTGAAGAGGTCTGATCTCAGACACCATAATGGGATGACCTCAGACCCTTAACATCATTAATTTGGTGAGATTAATTATGGGGATAACACCTTGGGTGATGACCTCAGACCTTCATAACACCATTCAGTGGTGACGAGGTATGAGCTCAGACACCGTAATGGGATGACCTCAGACACTTAACATCAATAATTTGGTGAGATTAATTATGGGGATAACACCTTGGGTGATGACCTCAGACCTTCATAACACCATTCAGTGGTGACGAGGTCTGAGCTCAGACACCGTAATGGGATGACCTCAGACCCTTAACATCATTAATTTGGTGAGATTAATTATGGGGATAACATCTTAGGTAATAACCTCAGACCTTCATAACACCATTTAGTGGTGACGAGGTCTGAGCTCAGATACCATAATGGGATGACCTCAAACCCTTAACATCATTAATTTGGTGAGATTAATTATGGGGATAAAATCTTAGGTTATGACCTCAGACCTTCATAACACCATTCAGTGGTGACGAGGTCTGATCTCAGACACCGTAATGGGATGACCTCAGACCCTTAACATCATTAAGTTGGTGAGATTAATTATGGGGATAACACCTTGGGTGATGACCTCAGACCTTCATAACACCATTCAGTGGTGACGAGGTCTAAAGTCAGACACCATAATGGGATGACCTCAGACCCTTAACATTATTAATTTGGTGAGATTAACTATGGGGATCACACCTTGGGTGATGACCTCAGACCTTCATAACACCATTCAGTGGTGACGAGGTCTGAAGTCAGACACCATAATGGGATGACCTCAGACCCTTAACATCATTAATTTGGTGAGATTAATGAGGATAACATCTTAGGTGATGACCTCAGACCTTCATAACACCATTCAGTGGTGACGAGGTCTGAGCTCAGACACCATAATGGGATGACCTCAGACCCTTAACATCATTAATTTGGTGAGATTGATGAGGATAACATCTTAGGTGATGACCTCATACCCTTAGCATTATTAATTTGGTGAGATTAAATATGGGGATAACATCTAAGGTGATTACCTCAGACCTTCATAACACCATTTAGTGGTGACGAGGTCTGAGCTCAAACACCATAATGGGATGACCTCAGACCCTTAACATCATTAATTTGTTGAGATTAATTATGGGGATAACACCTTGGGTGATGACCTCAGAGCTTCATAACACCATTCAGTGGTGACGAGGTCTGAGGTCAAACACCATAATGGGATGACGTCAGACCCTTAACATTATTAATTTGGTGAGATTAATGAGGATAACATCTTAGGTGATGACATCAGACCTTCATAACACCATTCAGTGGTGATGAGGTCTGAGCTCAGACACCATAATGGGATGACCTCAGACCCTTAACATCATTAATTTGGTGAGATTAATGAGGATAACATCTTAGGTGATGACCTTAGACCCTTAGCATCATTAATTTGGTGAGATTAAATATTGGGATAACATCTTAGGTGATTACCTCAGACCTTCATAACACCATTCAGTGGTGACGAGGTCTAAGCTCAGACACCATAATGGGATGACCTTGGACCCTTAATATCATTAATTTGGTGAGATTAATTATGGGGATAACACTTTGGGTGATGACCTCAGAGCTTCATAACACCATTCAGTGGTGAGGAGGTCTGAGGTCAAACACCATAATGGGATGACGTCAGACCCTTAACATTATTAATTTGGTGAAATTAATGAGGATAACATCTTAGGTGATGACCTCAGACCTTCATAACACCATTCAGTGGTGACGAGGTCTGAGCTCAGACACCATAATGGGATGACCTCAGACCCTTAACATCATTAATTTGGTGAGATTAATGAGGATAACATCTTAGGTGATGACCTCAGACCCTTAACATCATTAATTTGGTGAGATTAATTATGGGGATAACATCTTAGGTGATGACCTCAGACCTTCATAACACCATTCAGTGGTGATGAGGTATGAGCTCAGACACCATATTGGGATGACCTCAGACCCTTAACATCATTAATTTGGTGAGATTAATTACGGGGATAACACCTTGGGTGATGACCTCAGACCTTCATAACACCATTCAGTGGTGACGAGGTCTGAGGTCAGACTACTAATTTGATTTAAGCAGACACCATTTCAACAAGACCAGGAGTTAAAATATCACAAGACATTCAATAAAGCAAAAGAAGATGATCCTCCTCAGAGAATAACACAATCAAAAATTATAAATGTTCAGGGATTACAAACAAGCTTCACAATGTCAGGGGTTACAAACAAATATTCAGAGATTCTCTTTAAGGGTTTGAGGGAGGAATGCTAATGTCTTCGATTTGGTTAAGCTGGACGACGTTGGTCACCTCGACAACGTCATCATGGTGGTCTGCCCCTCCAACATATGTGCCGTCCAACGTGGTAGTCTCGGCAGGCGCGGCAGCCTCCTCCTCAACCTCTTGAAGGGACTGGGCAAGCTGAGGATTAGCAAAGCCAAGGCCTATAAAGTTAGAGGCTTTCAAAGTTCTAGCCTCCTTCTCCTTGACAGCCACCCATTTGGTAGTAGCCTTGATACCTCTCTCGAGGTATTCAAAGCCAAAGCCCATAAACTCATCAGAACTTTTGTACTCGGCTATTATCCCCTCAGAGGCATCATCGAGGGTTGCCTTCACGGCCAAGCTGATTTTCTGCTGTAGAATATCATCCTTGGCCTTCAGAACCACAACATGGTCCTTGTTAAGCCGAGAGATGTCCCTCTCCAACCCCTTCACCTTCTTGTCAGACTCACCCAACTCAGACTTCGAGCGGTCAATTTCTGCGTTCAAAGTACTATGGACCTTCTCGGCCTCTTGACCCTTCTAGATGAGGGGCAACTTCCTCAAATTCCAATTTGAGAGGTGGTGCATAGCTGCCAGGCCCTGCAGATTTTGTGATCATGAATGAGTCAAAGACAAATCAGAGGTTACACTTTGAAATTACAAAGAAATATAGGGACATACCTGAATGGATCTGTGGATGTCGAACTCAACCAGCAAGGGAGTATCAAGTGACCGAAAGAAGCGCTTGTAGGCCTCGGTCATTGTAGATCCGAAGGCATCTAGGGCCTGCAGACTATGGACGACTATGCTGTCAGTAATCTTCAACTGCTTTAGACGAGCCGACAAGGCGTCTGCTGAAGAGATGGGGATGGCAGTATCAGCACTCTTTTTCTTCTACCTCTGATCCTCAGGGGCATGTTCAGTTGAAGCCCTCTTCTTTGTGGCTTGGGGCTTTGAGGCAGAGGGAGCTGGGGGAGGAGCATTAAGGCCTTCTTTCTTTGCAAATCTCGTCAAACTAGGTGCATCCATTTCCCAGAGTTCGTCTGAGATATCCTTTGGGCGCTCTGCAAAAATTAATAGATCTGAGTTAAAAGATCAGACATAAATAAACTCAGAGGTTCAACTTCAAATAGAAAGCGCTTACCAAGCTCGAAAAGAGGACTTCCACCTAGACCTGTCTCAGAGAGGTAGTGGGGGGTCATCAAGTGTTCGAACTTAACGAACAGACCATGTATCCCCTGATCCTGAAGGGCTTTCACCTTCTGAAGGTTTTGCGGCCTCAGACCAGGGTCAGCCCTCGCAAACATTGTGACCTTACCCCACCTCAGGGGCATCCTCGGCTCTAGAATGGACGAGGGAGCACATGGGCCAAATTCCCATGGTCCAGAAGCAAAAAATTATCGAGGCTTCCAGTTATGGTTGGAAGTCGGAGTTATTTGAAGCATCTTTTTTTCAGGTTTTCGAGCTACAAAATGATAGTAGCTCGGATGATTTTTGGATGAGGAAGGGACATAGCAACCTACAAAAACCTGAACTGGGAGGTCTGAGTGGTGGACAACCTTCCATAAGACTATGGCCCCTATTATGACCCTCCATGCATTAGGGGATAGTTGAGAGGGGGCCAAATTAATATAGGAAAGGATAGATTTGATAATGGGATGGATGGGCAGACGAAACCCCAACTTGAACATCTTCTCGTACAAGCAGATCTCGCCGTCTCGGCCATGAAAATCCCTCTCTTCCCTCAGAGGTCTTCTTAACTTTATGGAGGGACTAATGGAGTACAGATATCTGAAGCAAAGGAGGTCTACCTCAGTTACAGTACTCTCGATCTTGGTCGCCTCAGAGACATCGACATCGACATCGCTTTCAACCTCATCATCATCTAGCTTAATGTCAGCAGGAGCAGATGTTGATGGATTACTCGGGAACCTCTGAGCGAACTCAGCACCGGTGAAGGCCGATAGAGGAATGGCGTCAAGTGGTGGTGGAATGGCCACACTCGGCTCAACAATCTTAACCTCTGAAGAAGAGGCCGAGGTGCTCGAGTTATTATGAGATGAGGCCCGGCTGGAGACCTCGGCCTGATCAGGGTTCTGATCTTCCCGAATTGAGAAGTCCATGGCCTCCTGGAAGGAATCCATGGACATGGGGTCTGAGGTGGAAGACTCAGACTCAGACATTGGTATAGGATCGACTAGAACCTCTGCCTGATTGAAAGACTCCGAGGGATCAGGATATATCACCTTCAGGGGTGGTGGAAAGATGGGTCTAATAGGGAATTCTTGTGACCTACGAGCCTCCTCCTGTGCTCTTTCTATTTGTCTGATTTTTTCTAAAGTCTTCTCCCTAAGGGAGGGGAACTCCTCAAGAAGTTGGTATAGGGGTCTGAGCATCAGAGGCAGACACTACACTTAGGGAGACTTCCTAAACTACAAACAAGATTGGCTAATGAAGTAAGGCAATTTAAAGATCAAACCAAGAAACTTAAGGAAAATACAGTTCACCTGAAAGTATGAAGTTCTTGCCTGAAAATCCCTAAGCTCGCCGAAAAACACAAAAAACTGGGAAAAACGGGAAAAAACGAAGGGAAAAAGATGGCAGAAGATACCTGAAGATGAAACGACAAGGGAAAGCGAAGAAAACTCGAGAAAGCACCACCAAAGACCTCTGCAGAGGAATCATGAAGAGCGCCTTTAAAGAGAGAAATTATTGGAGTGCAATTGTGCAGGAGAGAGAATTGAGGATGGAAGGAAAAATGAGGGTTCAAAACCCTTAAATATTCAGGCGCAATTCCCAAGGCTCACCATTGACTTGGGAGCCCCAAAGGCGGTTGATAGCACACGCTTTCCAAGCAAGCCACGCTTCAATATTAGACAGGTGTCAAACAAACATTGGCTCATATTAGAAAGGCCTCGGAGATGTGAAAATCCCACAGTCACCTGCTCTCACATGTAACTAAGGGCTGGGGGGTGATTGATATGCCCCAAGTGTGACCTCGGCTCGGAGACACCAACCTCGACCGAGATCATTGCCGACACTGGACAAGCCTTGGGCATGCGGCATCAGCCCTCGGCCATAGCAAGGTCGGCCCAGGCCGACACTACCACCAGCCTCTCGAAGGGACATCGCACGCATCACAAGGATCAGCAGCACTCTCGTATACCTGGGAATGGTAACCTCGGCCAAATGTAGGCCGATCTCGCAAGAAGCCTTTTTACCATTGTCATCATCATCAAGATATTAGTTAATGCTCCAAACACACCAGCTCAACCTCAGCTCAGGCCGACCTTGTCCATTGTCCCGGCTAGGATTAAGCTGAGGCCCCTATGGCTCATCTCGGATTGAACGAGCAACTAGACTTACCAACCTCGGCCTCTCCCAGAGCACGATAGCCGAGCATTTTTGACATTTGGGTAAGGGCACGTGGACACATATCAGTTATAACAAGATTATTCCCCACACGTGGGGAGAATATTTCATCATCATTCTCTACATGTGATAGGGACGGGTGGCTTCCCCATATTGGTGAGGCAAACACACACATGCACATTACATGCATGGGGGGTGGGGGTACATTACACCCCCTAGGTACTATATATAGAGGTTATCCTCTACCTTGCAAAGGATCCAAAAATACAACCCTAGCTGAAACTCTGTCTAGATACACAGTAGAGAGAGAGAGCTTGAGAGATTGTATCCATGGCCACCAGTGCCTTATTACAGTGAGGTTATTCACACACACTGTGGACGTAGGACAATTTAGGCTGAACCACTTATATTCTGGTGCTCTCTCCTCTTTTCCTCCCCTCATTCTCTTACCTTTTACATAACTATGTTGCCATTGTTGTTCTTAGATTGAGCTTGAAAACACCTTATCTGGTGGTGCTAATTCTAGCATCATCAGTAATGTAAGTAATTAGCCTTTCAAGGCGATACCTTTGGGGATGTATATCTTAGATAAAGCTAAGGTTGATTAGTGTTCCTCGGTGATAGGCATGTTATTTACTTGCGTAGAAATGACAAATTAAGGTGACACAAGAATGTGTCCTGAGTGATTCCCTAGTATATGATAGGAGATAATTGGTGTGACGTTAGAAGAATCAAATCAATGATTACCACATAAAGATATTGAAGATTAGTGACCTTAATCAAATCGTTATGATAAACAATTGAGTTGACTTGAGAAAAGTGTTTTTGGGACATTAATACGATAAGCTTCTGTCGTGACGAAATAATAATTGAACTTGGTCGTATGTGTTAGCTTCGGGAAATGGCTAAATCTTATGTCGTTACCTTAAAGCTTGAAGAATTATTTCATTGAGGATTTCATAAAATAATAATAGGTCGCTAGTGACTAAATCGTGTTAATGTGCGGAATGCCTTAGGATTGGTGACATAAAATCAATTGATTCAGATTATGAACATATATCTTGATATAACTCTTGGAGAAATATAAGTTTGTAATTATAACTGAATTTTGTGACAAGCACTTGGATGGGCTTAATTAGCATTTATTTATAGGACATCGAGCATGACAAGATTTTAGTGTGACAGACGACGCTTACATTTGATTGTTTATACACCTTAAAAAAAAGTTTACGGAAGTTATCCATAAAGACTTGGAGAATATGAGTATTAGGGATTGTTTAGGTGTTGATAAAGCATTATCATACATGTTGACTTGTAGCAAAACCTTGGATATTAGCACCATGAATCGTAAAACTTATCTAATATGATCTTTGACGATTGTGTCGTAAACATGATGGTAAGTTCTAGGTTGTGCTCTTGGGAGAACTTAGAGTAACTTGATGTTGTATCGATATTTAATGAATAACTCTTAAGATGAAGTGTTAGTATTGATCATATCACCCTCTTGTGCTACCAATACGCTGGGGATAACCCCAGTAAAAAGAAATCATTATTGCCTAGCATAACCCTTAGTGATAGTACAAGGTGAGCAAAGATCCTACCTATGAGATTAGAAGCGCCAGCTTTGACTAAATTGTGATATTCAGGATTGCATAGGATGTTTCTCAGAGTTAGGAAGTTGTTGGTAAATTCATATGTTTGAGACTGTGCATATGTGTTGAACTTAAAAATTGAGGTTAGATACCATGTATTGAAATTTGTACACCTAGGTATAATGGGTCGGCTATTTATGATAAAAGATGAGGAGGGTGATCTCGCGTGAAATTGGCGCAGTGCGTACAAATATAAAAGTGTAACCCATAACATTAGTCATAAGGAGGAAAGCCTTGTGTTTTAACTTCCCAAAAGAATTAGTTTATACTTCAGTAAGAATGGAAAATTTACGTAGGAT
This sequence comes from Sambucus nigra, assembly GCA_949130495.1. Classification (NCBI taxonomy): domain Eukaryota; kingdom Viridiplantae; phylum Streptophyta; class Magnoliopsida; order Dipsacales; family Adoxaceae; genus Sambucus; species Sambucus nigra. Next base: position 330,874,476 of record OX422210.1, on the reverse strand, counting down.
CAGTCAATGTACATAGGAGGAACATTCGTTATAAGTTGTGGACCTTAAGAACACTTGTGGGTTTGTACTTTGTGAAGAACAGTTCGTTGCCTAAATTCGATTGTTATCCTTTGGCTCGGTATTCACTTAATTCGTTATGATTCCATATCTTTCATTTGATCCCAGTAATGGGAAGTTGTTATTCGGTTGTGATCTAGGTGTGACACTACATAAGCTCAGTAGTGGTACGGGTTAGGCCGGTTGTGGCTGATGCATCACAGTAAATGATTGCGCACTTTGTTGGAAGCACCCTAATCTTTTCATTAGTTTGTGAGTGCGCATGGTCTCGCGATTTATTTCTCGTAGTTTGCATGTGTAAATCGGTTATCTTAGGTTAACGGTCCCATTAGTTGACCGATAGAACTAGTTAAAGTTTGGAGTTACAGTATAGCTAGTTACTTTTCAGTCATAGGTTCAAGAATACGTTTTAAGAATTATGTGGATATTAGACGTAATGAGAACTTAAGTGCAAATATTACACTCCGAATTGAGGATATAGTTACTCATATGTATAATTTGGATTATGATGTCTAAGATGCTTCAAGGTTAATATGAAGATCTCATAGGAGGTTTCAGTCTTTCAGGCCAATGTGATAAAGTGACTCTTTTAAGATTGTTGATATGAATGACTAGGAAGTGTTACAGGTGTATTAACCTAGTTTTGACGTGTCAAAATTTGAGAAAACATAGATTTCTTAATCCTAACTCGTGATGATGAATTCATTAATGATGGCATGATATTTGAGGAATACCTATTGTTTTGAAAAATTTGTTGGGATGAATAAGTTAGGCATGCTTGGGTATTATTAATGAAAAACTTTACCATGATTGATTTAACTTGATGATAATTAACGTGGATGGAATCTTTGGGTTTTAACTATAAAGATTAGGATACTCTAGAATTAGAAATGGTTTGCTTAGATGACTGAATGATTAAGATTGATGAGTTATAAATTTCGAGGACGAAATTTCTTAACGAGGGAAGAATGTGATACCTCACCCTAGAAAAGAAATATTGAATAATAAATTGATGATTTTATTCGAAGGAAAAATTTTAGGAATAAATATATAAGGGAATTACGCCAAAATGGCACGAAAAGTAATTAAGGAGAAAAAGAATCTCCATGTTGCATGGTTCGCATAGATGAGCATTTAAGTCCTAATAGTCCTATTAAGTATGTTGGTTAAGTTTTATGAAAAAAAATTCCAATGAATGATTGTGACACGGTCACGGTTAATACAACGCAATTTTTGTCAGCACGTGTCGCGCAGGACGCGAACTTGCGCGATTTTTGTAGGACAATTGGAGAAGGATAAAAATAGTATGACTACATATTTGGGACCCTAAAAATACATATAAAAATACCATGAGGTCAAAAGTCAAAAAATAAATAAAAAATAATTTGAAATTATTTTTCGTCAAAAAAATTAAAGTGCTCAGAAAATTCTGAAAATTTCCAGATTAACTTAGAATTTAATTTGGAACAACTTTATCTTCTTGGACAAACCCAAAAAAATCATTTAGTCCCATTATTAATAGACTTTTGGTCCAAATTGGGTAAAATTTCTTTATTGAACACACTTATTTTCTTGGATTCTTTTCCTTGGATTATTTATTCCCTCAAGCCTAGTGTTATCCCACCACCTTATCAGATGTTGGTTGTAAAGTTTGGCATGTTTGAGTGTTAGGAAAGGTATCACATGGGCTTTTTGGCTTTTTAAAGTTAGAAATGAATTATAAAGGAGGAGGATGGCCTTAGACTTTATTATTCCTTTCTCATCAAATTTCTCCTCTTTTCTCTCACTCCTTTGAGCTCCACAAACCTTAGAGTTTTGCCCAAAATCATAACTAAACCTCAAACCCCTCAAATACCCACCAAACCACCATCAAAGAAGCTTAAAAATATCTCAAAATAACCACTCAATGAGTATATAGCTTAAGGAAATCTTGGAGCTTATATTTTCGAGCTAGAGTTGGAGTTTTGGAGCATTTATTGGAGCTTGAAGAAGGAGTTCCTATAGAACATATAGAGCTCTCATGGATGATGCATTTGATAACCCCTTGAGTCCACCTTTGAAGGTGGGAGTTGCTCCTCCTACACTACCATTTGGAGTCTTAAGAGGTGGAAAAATCTTACTTTGATTGAGGTTTAAAGTTTGATCATTTTTCGAATGATATTTACATATATTATACTTGATATATGTAGTACTTTAGCTAATTTACAACTTTATATTATTTAGTCATCATATCATCATTTGATGTGTAGAAATGAGTTTTCAAGAAGTAATTTTGATGGGTTCAAAAGGAGGATAAATTTCAGAATATTAGCCTTGAACATGTTATGAAATAAAATGGGTCAAAATGATGTTTCAAAGATAAATAATGTAATTTCATGTTTAGAAAAATATTGGGCTAATATAGACCATTTTTACGAAATAAAAATGGGACTTTCTTACCAAAATGATGAAGTTGAAGAAGAAATTGAACTTTTACTTAAATGGGTGTTTTTGAGATGCATAAACTCATAATAAGAAATATTTGGGGTTGATATGTAAATAATCAAAGTATAAAATGCTTACTTTTAAACTGATGCTTAAGTATAATTAAAGAAAGTAAAGAATGCCAAATGTGTTGATAGTGGCCAAATGGGTATTTAAAGTGTGTACAACTTATTTTGGAAACATAGATGAAAAAAAAGTCTTTTCATAAAATTTGGAATTTATTACTGAAATTATGTTGGAAATATTAGAAATATACTTTGAGAAGTTATAAATTGGTTTTTTGGCGAAATTAGTATGTTTAACCCGATTTAAGGTATAATATTTGTGTGAAACAAATAGTAGTGGCATTGTTATAAATACAGTGAATAATATGCTTCCAAGAAAATATTTGGCAATTAAATGTATCAATTAAGCTTGATAAAAGGAGATTAATGATATATTTTTGCTAAGTGAAAATAATGAGTTTCACTAAAATGATAAGTGTGAAATATGGGTAAAAACATAGTTTTTGACAAGTGTTAAGTGGTTAAAAGTGTTTTGAGAATTAAGTTAGAAAGTTAGTAACTATTTTGGGAACAACACTTGTTAAATGGCTAAATGCGTGTTTGATAAGAAATGGATAAATTGGTAAATTTACGTAAAGCGAAACATTTTTATGAAATAAAAATGTTAATGAATAGTTTGAAAGAAAAAGGAAAGAATTGATTTTTCCAAGTGAGAATAAATGTGAACATTGAGAATAATGTTGAAACACATGGAAAAGATAAGAACGGATACTTGAATGATGCCAAGAATTAAGCAGGACATGACGTCCCTAGTGGTGAAAGACCCCAAATCCTGTTCAATTGAGCATATGGCGACTGGAGACCGATGGTGTAGAGCCCGTGAAATTCAGGAATAATGGCTAGATTCCAAGGCAAAGATTGATAATTATTGTAATAAGAAATGAAGAATAAGAATATTCTTAAAATTAATGCAAATAAATCTTTGAGATTTGCAAAAGGTTGAAAGATGGAAATAACCAAATTTTTCATGATATAATAAATGTTTTGTGTGGTGTGGTGTATAAGTTTCTCAATGAAAATGAATATTTTCCCAACACGAGGTGTGCGTGTCATAAAGATTGTTTTAATGAGAATATTAAAATAATGACTAAGTAACTCTAGCTTGAGTTAATAAACGTTGAATAGATGAATATTTTCAAGAATAGAAAGGGTTTTCCTATAAATGATTGTGGTTACAAGTATATTCAACACAAATAAACAAGAAAAGCGCAATCACTCAGATAACGAATGCCAATCACATAACACAGTATGCACGTGGTTCATCAAGAATGCCTACGTCTATGGCGGTGTTCTCAGTATTATTTCTATATACTCCGGGGAGTTTTTTTAGACAATACAAGTCGTGATTTATTTATTATAACGAATGCCAATCATACAAATCGTGATTTATTTATTATATACATGTTTGTTCTCGGGGAGTGGGGGTGTCAGACTCCCCCACGTTCATCTTCTACTCCCAGAATATCTCCTTACGAGATTCTAGGAGTAGACTAAGTCATATCTGAATTCAGTTGAGATGCGAGGGGACTAGACTTTGGGCCGTTTTTATTGAGCTACTCGTCTGGGCTTGTGATGGAAAATTCAGGTACCCACAATTACCCCTAAAGTTGTTGGGCCACAATTTGGGCTCAATAAATTTAAATGATTTATCATAATGTTTCTCTTGTAAATTGTGTAACTCTTCCCAAGATTGGAGTTTCTCTACTTAATTTTGGCGGCAACCTGCTTCGGGTCTCATGCGATATGATTAGAAATGTTTAAAAGGTCACTTGGAGAATCATTTTCATACCGTCGTTTCAAACTTCATATTTTCTCATCTTCTTTAAGCTCTTGTTGTTGCGCCTTCCTCTCCAGGTCTTTGTTTACTTTTCCTTCAATCTTCTCCGTCGTCTGGGCTTGTGATCTTGCGTCGTCTAAGCCAAACTTTCATCTCGTAAGTCCCCTTTGCTCTCTCTCTGTGTTTTCCTGTTAAGATTTCTCCGTATTCGTAGTTAGGGTTTACAAATGGCGAAGATAGGTAATAGGTGGGTTTGTGTATGAGTTTAGGAAGTTCTATAATATCCCAAACTGGGTAGATATTGAGTGCGCCTCTCTCCCTAAAAATGTCAGAGATAGAGGACACTCATTGGATTCATGTCCTCTTGTTGTCCCAAGGGGGCCTCACTTTCCCTTTGAGCAATTTATTTTTACATTTCTTTGGTTATTTTAACATCGTTCCTGCACAGTGTTCGCCGAATGTTTGGAAGATAGTTAATAGGGTCCATAGAATAAACTAACTTTATGGCACCACTTTAGGACTTGCTGAAATTTATTTTTGCTATTCTTTCTCTCGAACTAGCTCTGGTCTTATTTACCTCAACGCCAGGAGTCCTGACAGGGTATTGGTAGTAAATCTACCTGATTCACACAAGGATTACTAGCAAGAGGGTTTTCTTGCTAGAAATTGGTAATTTCCTCCCCATACCGAGGAGTCGAGGTCGGACAGGTTCACGGTCCCCTTTTATGGGGAGGAGTTCATAGGTAGGCTAAATTTTTATTCTGCTTCTTCAATCTCTTTGTTAATGTATGATTTCTCTGATATTCTTCTCTCTTCTTTTCAGTGAGGACAAAGAATTTGGAACCTGCTCTTAGTGAGGTTCGAGCTACCGAGCTGATCAAAGCTTGGAATATCAGGGAACCTTTGGCTAACGATGAACATCCTCGATCAGCAGCTTTTCTTCTGGAGTACAAGAATATTGGATCTAGTTTCATTACATGACCTATAGACAGTATCCCCGAGCTTGATATCACTGAAGAAGCTGTTGCAGATCCTATCCACTTGGACGAGGAATAGAGCAGCTCTGGTGAGGGTAGTGAGGGTGATAATAGGGGTTCTGCTGAAGGTAATTCCAGTGAGATAAGCTCTAGTGGTGAAGGGTCTACCAGTTCAGAAGAGGCTTCAGAAGCTCGAGAGTCCTCTAGTGAGTCAAGTAGTTCCAGCGAGGAAGAAATGGATCCCAGAAGAAATATGATCAGGGATGATGATGATGAGGACGATGTGCTTCTCTCTAGGAGGTCGAAGAAGCAAAAGTCAGGTAGTGGAGAAGTTTCCACTAGCCCTCATCCTGCTGCCATCGAGCAAGAAAGAAGAGGAGGGAGGAAGAATTGTTGAGGGAGAAAGAGAGAAAGAAGGAAGAGGAGAGGAAAAAGGTGGAAGAGAAGAAAAATATAGAAGAGAGGAGAAGAGCTGAGAAGGAGAATGAGAGGGAAGAGGAGAGAAGGAGAGATAAGAACGAAGGTCGGGCATGCTCTGGTTCCCATGTCCGCTTTGCCTGAGGGGGCCTCTATTGCCCTCTCTCCCCAATTGTCTCCTGCATCGCTTGAAAGAGCAATCTTGCCTACTGATCGTTAGAAGGAGATGGGAACTGACCAGTTAGCTCTGGAGGTGAGCCAGAGGCTAGCCTTGGTAAGTCTTCTTTCCTTCTTTATGTTTATAGCTTTAAGTTTGATGCTTCTCCATTTTTACAACATTTTGCTTAATGTTTCTCTTCTTTGCAGTTTGTGACTAATTTTGCTATCCTCTACCGTACTCACGAAGAGATGGTAAGGGCGAAGGCCGATCTAGGAAGGCAAAATACTGAGATGCAGGGGAGGAATGCCGAGCTGGAGTCCAGTTGAAGGGCTACTAACGAGGCCCAGAAGTCCTTCGATCTTGCCCTTATTGATGCTAATAGAGCGAAGGAGGTGGCGATAAAGGAACTGAATGAGCTAAGGTAGTCCTACAACCTGGTCTACACGAGCAAGCTGGTCGTGGTTGAGGAAAATAAGGTATTGGCAGAGAAGCTGAAGAAGATGGAGTCCGAGGCAGCCACCATTAAGGAAAGTTCATACAATTCTGGGTGGGCTGTCGCATATGAGGATGCTGATGCTCAGATAGGATACATAAGTTGTCTGAACTTCAAGAAGGGCTGGAACAAGGCTCTTCTGGCTGTCGGGGTGAATGTTAACTTACCTTTTTTCGATGAGTATGATCCAGGCCCAAAGTCTGTTATAGATGATTCACCGGCCCCAGCCGTTGAAGGTGTTCCCCCTGCCTCCCAGACTGTTCCCGTTAGTGTTCCTTCTGCTCGGGGAATATCAGTTATTCCTTCTGAAGGAGATACTCCTACTGCTATTGACAAAGGAAAATAGCCAACTTCCTCTGACCAAATCGAGGTTGCTAGCTAGTCTGCTCTTAGGACCTCTTTGTATTTTGCTTTACTTGTACTGCTCTTTTTTAATTCTCGATGTAATTAGACCCCTTTATTTCAATGAAATGAAAGTACTTTCTTTTCTGTGCACTGATTCTTGTATTTTTTACTTCTTGTATGGCTTGTAGTCGATTGATGTAGATGAGTATATACTTTCAACTTCTCAACTGGGAAGGATTCTTGGTCCTAATGTGAGCGATCAAGTTTGACAAACCTTTGTAAGGATTTATAAGTTGCTGCGATCGAGGAATAAGAGCTTTATAGACCAGTCTAAGCTCGTCGCCAAACTAAAATACAAACTTCAGGAGATGGAAGAGGTTGGTGCCTCTATCCAAGAAGAAGTGAACATTCTGAGAGCCAAACTCCTCGATGCCACTAAGATTAACCAAGTCGACGAAGTTTTGTAACACGAAAATGAGTCCCTGAAGAGGGAAGTGTTGTGCCTCAGGGATTATGTACGGAGCATCGCACCTCGCGTCTTACGAGGTTCCTCTTCATCGGCTGTTCCACGAGCTGGCACATGACCGAGCGGTGCCCTTTCGATTTTGCGAGGTTCTACCTCATCGACTGCTCCGCGAGCTGGTACACATGAAGGTGGTCCATCTAGGGAAATGGATGAGCTCCAAGCAGATTTCCATCGAGCATACGTGATTGCTGCTTGGCCTAAAAGAGACGTCACACGACTGAGGCATCTGTTCAAGAAAGGTCCTCGGCGAGTGTGGGCTGATGGTTATGAATAAGGTTGGATAGATGCTCCGACGAGGCTGACAGGGTTCGAAGAACTATCCTTTATTAGGGGATGGTTGAGAACCCTCAGGGAGCTATAGGTCCCAAGGAACTCAGTGCTCTGGTACCGTCACGAGATATCTCCTTCAACTCTGAGGCCTAACCCTTTCAGGAAGGACGACCAGTGGATCCCTATAGATGTTATCCCTAGGTGGCTGTTAGAGTCAAATGTGAATGAGGTCGAGGAGGAATTGTCTCCTCATCTGAACGATGGCCGAAGAGCACAAATGGTTGATTATCTTGTTCAGAGGCCCCAGCCTCCTTAAGATTTTACTGAATGTAATTCATTGTAAATGTAATGAAGTAATGTAATATTTATGTCTTGGGAGATTTTGTTGATTAAACATGCATTGTATATCTCTTACTTCATTTATTTCCTACTTGATTATCTTGGGGCCTTTGTAGCCGACTAGATTAGTAGGGTTGTTTCTTTGAGTGAGGATCCTCCCAGTTCAGTATACGTTTTGGGATACCATTCTGCCTTACTTTACCTTTTAGGTCGTGTCGTCACACTACCTTAGGCCTAAGTATGGTAATGGTGAGGACACACCTGGTGTTGGATGTTCTATCCGATCAGGCTTTCTGAACCAAACACAGTTTGGTGACCAATTCGATTTGGTCGAGCTGCCTAAGGTCCCTGTAGGGCTTCATATATTTCCAGGGAAATGCTAGGAGGTCGTTCGTGTTTCATAACGAAAACCTGAGGAGGGTGAGACCCTGCTTTTATGCTTTGAGTAAGGTGCCTGTCACTTGGGAAAGATGTTCCAGTTATAAAGTTTCTAACAAAGAATTAATACTTCATAAAGTGCCATTGCCAAGCAGTCTTTTATTAATCAAGATAAAAAAGGAGTTGCCACTTCAAATAATGTAATAAAAGATAACTAAAGAAAAACTAGAAATGGAATTTTTTTAGGTTAGTTGCGTTCCAAGTTCGGGGTATCTCTCTGCCCTCTAGCATTTCTAAGTGATAGGCTCCTTGTAGATCATCTTTTGTTACCTTGAATGGTCCTTCCAAGTTTGGTTCTAACTTACCATCTGATGGTTTTACTGCGCTGCCAAAAACTTTCCTTAGGACGTAGTCCCCAACCTGGAATGCCCTTGGATTGACCTTCTTGTTATAGTATTTCGCGAGCTGTTGATGATAGCTTGCTAGCCTCACTAAGGCTAGCTCTATGCATTCATCAGCTAGGTCAAATTCAGCGAGTAATACTGTATCATTCTGGCCTTGGTAGACCAGGTCGAACCTCATGGTTGGTAGGCCAACTTCTAGAGGGATGATTGCTTCCATTCCATATGTTAGTGAGAATGGGGTTTCCCCGTTTGGTCGTCGTGGGGTAGTGCGATAGGCCCACAGTATATGTGGCAGCTCACTCACCCATGCGCCCTTGGCTCGCCCTAACCATTTTTTCAGCCCATCGATCACCATTTTATTGGAAGCTTCGGCTTGGCTGTTGCTCTGGGGGTAGGCCACCGAGATAAAATAGTGCCTAATCCCGTGTTCTCTGCAGAAGTTCTGCAAGGGGTTGCTCTCAAACTACGTTATGTTATCAGTGATGATGGTTCTGGGGATTCTAAAGCGGGTAATTATGTTTTTCCATATGAACCTCATCATATATGCATCTCGAATGTTTGTCAGTGGCTCTGCCTCGATCCATTTGGTGAAGTAATCTATTGCCACCAATAAATACTTACAGTTGTCGGTGGCGGTAGGAAGAGGGCCTACGATGTCCATTCCCCACTAGGCGAAAGGCCATAGGTTGGTAAGAGATCTTATGTCACTGGAAGGTTGGTGGACCATAGAAGCATGTAGTTGACATTTTTCGCATTTGTGAGCGTATACTGCACAAGCTTTTTGCATATATGGCCACTAGTAGCCTTCTTTTATTGCTCGAAAAGCTAGTGACCTCCCTCCAATATGGCTTCAGCAGATTCTTTCATGGAGCTCGTGTAGAACTTGCTCGACGTCCTTCGGGTGAACACATTGAAGGTAAGGGCCAGTGAATAATCTCTTATATAGTTTTCCCTCAGAAGATAAGTGAAAGCGAGCAGCCTTGACTCTTATCTGATGAGCGGCCTTCTTGTCATTTGGAAGTGCACCATCTTTCAAATAGTCCTTTAAAGGGTCCATTTAACTGGGTGTTGATTCAATCTGGAGCATATGTTCCATGTTTGGCAGCTTGTCGCTCTGGTTGACACTCGGATGGGCGAGGAGGTCGATGGGGATTGTCCTCTTTAAGTCAGAATCGATTGCTGAACTTAGGGCTGCCAAGGCATCGGCATGGCTGTTCTGTTCTCGGGGAAACTGTTGGACACTGACTTCCTTAAAGCCGGATATAAGATCCTTTGCCAAGGCGAGATAGGCCGCCATTCTTTCGTCTCTTACATTGAAGTCCCCACTTATCTGGTTGGATACTAATTATGAGTCGCCGAACACCGGCAGCTGCTTTGCCCCTAGCGCCTGTGGCTTCTGCAGGTCGACTATCAAAGCTTCGTATTCTACCTTGTTATTGGAGGCTTCAAATCCAAGCCTTATTCCTTGCTCGAGGATTGTGTCTTCTAGAGTAACGAGCACAATGCCTACTCCTGCCCCTTTTGAGTTGGAGGCTCCATTAACAAACAGTTACCAGACTCCTACTGATGGATGATCTTCCATTTGCTTCATGGGTTGAGGCTAGTTGGAAGGTTATTCGCCTGTAAATTTTACGATGAAATCGGTGAGGACCTGCCCTTTAATTTCATTCTTGGGATAAAATTAGATATCAAATCATTCGATCTTGACTGACTACTTGGATAGTTTTCCAGACAGATTCGCTTTTCGCAAGACTACTTTAAGGGGGTGTGACGTAAAGATGATGATAGTGTGAGCTTTTAAGTAGTATTTCAGCTTCCTCGAAGATATAAATAGTGCGAAGGCAAGCTTTTCCAGTGGTAGGTACCGCTACTCGGTGTCCAATAAGGTTTTTCTCGCATAGTAGACTGGATGTTGGATTCCTACTTTCTCGCACACCAGTGCAGAACTGATGACGTGGCTGGAGACGGCGAGGTATAAGTAAAGGGGATCAGCTTCTTGAGGTATGATGAGAAAAGGTGGCTTGCTAAGATAGGCCTTGAGATCCTCCAATGCTCTCGAGCAATCTTGATTCTCCTCTATTGTCTTGTTTCCTTTCAAGAGCTGGAAGAATGGATTGCACTTCTCAGAGGACTTTGAAATGAAACGGTTCAAAGTGGTGAGCATGCCCGTGAGCTTCAACACGCCTCATATCGTGTGAGGGGGTTGTACCCTATTGATTGCATCGATCTGGTCCGGGTTGACCTTAATTCCTCTCTCGCTAACCAAATATCCGAGGAATTTTCCTGACGGGACACCGAAAGAACACTTGCTCATGTTGAGTTTCATTCGGTATTTTCTGAAGATCTCGAAGGTATTTGATAGGTCTGAGAGATGGTCCTCTTTTCTCTTGCTTTTGACGAGCATATCATCAATGTAGACTTCCATGGTATCTCCCATTTGGTCTTTGAACATTTTGGTCACCAGCCGTTGGTAACTTGCTCCTACATTCTTGATCCTGAAAGGCATAACTTTATAACAGTATAAATTGATGGTGGTGATGAACGCGGTCTTATCCTGGTCTGGCGCATATAGAAGGATCTGGGGATACCCCTAATATGCGTTTAGAAAACTCATTCTCTCATGAGCTGCTGTGGCGTCCACCAATTGGTCGATCTTTGGGAGAGGGAACTATCCTTAGGGCATGCCCTGTGTAGGTCAGTGAAATCGATACAAACTCTCCATTTCCCACTGTTCTTCGAATCCACTACTGGGTTGGACATCCATTTAGGGAATTGAACTTCCAGTATTCTACTTGCATCCAACAGCTTCTCTACCTCCTTCTCTACAGCCTTGGCCTTTTCTGGCCCAGTTCGTCGTGCTTTCAGCACGATAGGGCTGAGAGAGGGGTCGACGTGTAATTAATGGCAAACCACACTAGGATAAATGCCAAGCATCTCGTATGGTTCCCATGCGAAAATATCTAGGGTGTTTCTTAGTAGCACTGTCAGTTCTTTCTTCTCTTGATATGTAAGAGAAATATTGATAAAAAAACTCCTATCTTTCTTGCTTCCATCGACTGCTATCTCCTCTAGGTTTTTAACGACCCGCTCAAAGGGGAGGATCCTGGTCTCCTCCGCTCCGGGCCTTCCATATCTTAACTACTATTTTGAAGGTATCAAGCCTTCTTGCTCCTCGACCTTCTCTTTGGCCTTCTCAACCTTCTTCTCTGGTTTCGGGGGAATGGCTGCTATAAAGCACCTTTTTGCCATTGCTTGATCCCCGTGAATCTCTATTACTCCTCGCTCAGTCACGTACTTGAGTTTATAATGGTAGGTCAAAGGGACTGCCTTCATTGCATGTATCCACCCCCTGTCGAGGATAGCTTGATATGGTGACTCGATGTCGACCACTAGAAACTCGATCATCTTGGAGACGCTTACTACCCTTACCGACAGCACGATCTTTCCCAATGGGATAGTTACTTTCCCAGCGAAGCCAACTAGAGGGACAGTGGCTTCCTTCAAGTCGACAATTCTTAACTTTAATTTTCTGAATAGGTCGAGATACATTACCTCGGATGAGCTTCTTTGGTCGACGAGCAACTTGTCGACATCATAGTTGGCTATCTTGAGCGTGATGATTAAGGGGTCATGATGTGGGGTTCTTACCCCCACCAGATCTTTATCTGTGAACACGATATATTTTCTATAGTCGACGTCATTTGCTCGTCGACGCTTTCCTGATTATGTCTTTGCTAGATCGATCTGAAAAGCTTGCATTACTGTCGTAAGCTTTTTCACTTCCATCCGGGCTGAATTCCCTTGAATCTGCTGTAACACCCCACCCGCCCGGGGAGAGCGAACGGAGCGCTAATGCGATAAAATAAATCCAAATCCACAAGTGACAAGGTATAGAGCATCTGAATAAACCCACAATAATATAAATCCACTAATCTCAATCTCTTCAATTACAACAAGTCTCTCGAATTAAAATTACAACTAACTCAAAAATAAAATACAAATCTCCAAAGCTCTATATATCAAAATAAATACAATTCTTCTCATCTCTTGTATTAAAATTCTTCCCAAAATAATCCACGCTAAAATAATCCCAATTGGTCCATAGCGTCCCAATCCATGCTAACCTGCCAACTAAAAGAAAATATGGGGAAGTACACAATACGACAAGAAAGATGCTCAACAATTATATTAACGATGAAAAAAGCGTAACAACACGAGTACGAATATTCAAATCAAAATGCAAATCTCAAAGAATTTATCAATATAATTTCTCAACAACACTTTAACCGGGTCACCAGGCCTCACCACATCCGTATATGCTTTATCAAGCCATAGCCCGGGAAACAGGAATTTTGGCGGGTGCCCAACCTCCGTGCCATATTAAAATCTCATGACAACGTGCTTATCAATAATATAATGATACCACATGAATCAAAATAATGTCAACAATTATTTTTCAGATTTCAATGAATTTATCAATTCAAATATGAGTTCAATTAATAAGAATTCAAAGAGAATGAAACTCGCGAGATTTAAGGAGCATATTCTGTAAAACCCCATACCTCAAACCATGATGAGAAACCAATGATCACATCCTCAAGATCAATACAAAATATCTACAAAAACTCCTCCAAGAACCTCCAACAAAATAACCCCAATAACACTTCTAATCTAAGGTTGGAACTCACAAATCTCAAGGGCCAATGTGTATATAAAAAGAAGAGGAATATAAAATATATTTTCTCCCAAAATTTATGCCAAAAGTATGTTAAAAAGCTTGCCCAAGACTTCCTTTTATAATGCAAAGAAATGAAGAGTTGGAATCCAAAAGACTCCTTTAAATAAGGCAAAGAAATGAAGAGTTGCAAGCCAAAACAACTCTTGAAAATTACTTAATGTTCGCCGACTTAGAATTCCAAGAGTTAAAAACATTTAAAAATCATTTTAAAATCCGTTTTAACTCCGATTTCGAAACCTTTTAAAATTCTCGCCTTTAAAGATAATAACTAACATATTTGAGCAATAAAAATAATTTTATCAAAAACTTTATTTTCCTCCATTTTCCAGAAATTAATTAAAATAGCCCAAAATTACGCGGGGTGTTACATCTGCTTCATATCAGATGCCCCATTAATAACTGCAAATTCATGGCCAACATCGTCTTTGAGTACATTATTGGGTTTTGTTTCTCCGTTGGCTTCTCTGCCTTCTTCTCCATAAACTCGTTCAGGTACCCAGTCTGGGCCAGTTCTTCGAGGTGAGACTTAAGAGCCTTGCAATGCTCAGTCTTATGTCCTCCCTCCTTATGAAAAGCGCATCTCAGCGCGTTATTTCTCTTTGAAGGATCTCCTCCCATCTTTCTAGTCCACTTAAAAAATGGCTAGTCTTTGATCTTCGCCGGGATCTTGTAGATTGGTTCTTTGAAGATAGTGTTCACTGCCCGAAATGCTTTCAAAGCATCATTCTTGCCTCCGTTATTAGAGTTATTTCTGCCCCAATTATTACCCCCTTTCTTCTGGTTTTTGGCCTTGTCGTTGCCCTTGGCAGCGAGCTTAGTTCGAACATTATGCCATGTAGTGAGGCGATGACATCTTCCACTTTAGCGTACTTTTCGATATGAGCCATCAAATCATCGATGGTCGTGGCCTCCTTCTTCGTCAGGGATGGGTGTAGAAGGCAAGAGATGGGCAGGCCAATCTTGAAAGAGGCCACTACTACCTGCTCCGAGCAATCCTCGACCTCATTGAATAACTCCCAGTACTCTTTGCCTAGTCCCGGAGGATCTCTTGAGGCATTTTCTTCATTGTTAGTAAAGCATCCATCCTCTTCGGATGGGAGCTATTGGTAATGAAGCGAGTCGTAAAGAGCTCGGCCAGGGACTCAAAACTCCTGATGGACCTGTGAGGGAGTCTCTCGAACGATTTCTGGGCCACATCATGCAAACTCGAGGAAAAAATTCGGCACATTAGTGCATTCCTGTGGTTCTATAGAGTTATGGCTTACTTGTACTGCCTAACGTGATCTATAGGGTCAGTTTTTCCATCATAGGTCTTAAATCTCAAAATTGCTAACTTCTTTGGGGCTTCTTCTTCTTCTATCTCCCTTGAGAAAGGGGATTTCCTCTGGGTCCTGAGAGCTCACCGAGTAAGCTCTCTGGTTTATCTGACACCCCGATATGCTGGGTGCTAGTCCATTTCTCTTCGGACTAAATTTCGTATATCCTCATCACCTCAAGCCGGACTCCTGTAATGGTGAGTTGGTCGCTGTTGCTCGAGCAAGTCATCATTTGACTCGAGCTTCTCACTTCTTTGGGATTCACGTCTGGGGCTCCTTTCTCGGCTATGAGACTTACTCACCTAAGGGCTAGGAGTGCGATATGGTCATCGCTTAATGCTTCGATGGAGTTCTTTCTCCATCCTTTCCAATCTCCTTTTGAGGCAAGCATTCTCAGCCTCTTGCTTGCGAGCGGTGTCTCATTTCTCTTGGAGCCTTGCCTTATAGGTATCGATCAACCGGGAGATTTATGTGGATTTCGCTGGTCCCTGACTTTCTTCTGAGGCTTGCCGCTCAGGGCGAGCTCTCTGGTCTGAACACCGAACTTCAGATCCGATCCTACGTAGGGCAGTCTGTTCTTGGATATCCCCTGCTTGAGGGGAATTTCTACTGTGACTAGACATTCTAGCTTCTTTATTGGTGAGGGCTTTCTTGAGGAAGACAAACGTTCCCACAGACGACGCCAATTGTGGTGACAAGTATATTCAGCACATATAAATAAGAAAAGCGCAATCACTAAAGCAAATAAAGAAGATAACGAATGCCAATCACACAACACAGTATGCACGTGGTTCAACAAGAATGCCTACGTCCACGGCAGTGTTCTCAGTATTATTTCTATATACTTCGGGGAGTGTTTTTTAGAGAATACAAATCGTGCCTTTTGCCCCAGGCTTAGGGTTTATTATATAGATGTTTGTTCTCGAGGAGTGGGGGTGTTGGATTCCCCTACGTCCATCTTCTACTCCTATAATATCTCCTTACGAGATTCTAGGAGTAGACTAAGTCATATCTGAATTCAGTTGAGATGCGAGGGGCCCAGACTTTGGGCCGTTTCTATTCGGCTACTCCTCTAGGCCTGTGATGGAAAATCCAGGTACCCACAATGATTAAGCGTGTGCGTTAATGGCAAATAATGTGATTTTAAAAAAAGATTATCCAAAATGACTATTTTGGGAAAGAAAAAGAGGATGAATGGGGATAAATAATATTTCTGGAATAAATTGGTTTAATACATGTATTTTCAAAAGTATATGTGTAGATATATACATATTTTTATGAGCATATAGTGAGTGAGTATTCCTTTCTGCTGTTCGTTTCTATGTTGCATTTGTATAAATCTCATTGAGTCTTTTGCTCACTCCCTCCTTTTTGTTACAGCAGGTTGTATGCGGTTCCGTACTTTGAGAGCGTTATGCAGGTAATATTTACTTGGATTAACGTTAGTAGAGCTGTTTACTTAGCCTTGGGGGCACTTCCCTTGGGTCCCGCACGTAGTTTATTTTATATTGGAATCGCATGCTAAGCAAAGCGTAATCTTATTTAATAATAAAACTGGAATAATAACACCATTTAGGTTATTCATTGTACCCCACACTTGACACTCGAATCGGATGAGGGTCGATCCTATAATAACCCTTCAATCTGTTTGGGGGCATCACATTACCTTAGATTTAGTAGCACAGATGCCTTTACCATGTTATTTTTCTCTCACGGCAATCCCCCAATCCATAGTATTTTTCTGTCTCTCTCTTAACACTCCCTCTACTAATCCCTCTCTCGATTTAAGAGCACCGCATCAGATTTAGAGCAGATATAGGTACACCTGCTCTCTCTCTCTCTCTCTCTCCGTTTCTACCACCATTTTCTTGACATACACAACTCTGATGAGCCTTTTACCATCACTTTTCTCTTATATTTTCTTCAAACAAACCAAGCCAAAGTGATTGATGAGAGTCTACTAGCAACACCGGGTTGATATATTTTCTTCTTACAATCATAAATGGAAACATAAATGGAACTGTTTTTCCCCATTAAGTTACAGATTTGATGTTAAGGTATTCTCCTATTTTCGTAAGGTATTCTACCTTAGTTTTCGTATGTTATAGATCTGATTTTCGTAAGTTACAGATCTGCTAGCAACCTATTCCACTGGAAACATAAATGGAACTGTTTTCCCCCCTAATTTGTTTGATCTCATTTTTCTCATATTTGGTTTATGTTTTTACCCCAGATTTAGTAGCTGAGATGCCTTTACTGTGGTATTTTTCTCTCGCGGCAAGTCCCCAATTCATTGTATTTTTCTGCCACTCTCTTAACACTCCATCTTTTCTTGGTTTTTGATTTTGAGGTTTTTTTTTTGCTTTTGTTTTTTTACGAACATGAATAGGATGAAATGGGTTCCAAACCCTCGGAAAATGGTTTTGTTGCTCTACTTTTGTTGTTACGAATGGAGCGAATATAGTGGCGAGACATGGGTTCCAAGCACCTCCGCCCCGTGAGTAGGTACGAATGGAACGGGGAGAGGGATTTGAGGGTAATGGGGATGAAGAAGATGGGGATTTAAAGAAAAATAGCCAGATCAAACCCAAGAACACAAATGACGAAAAAGAAGATTGCCATCTAAGTGTTCGGGTGTTAACAATATTTGGATATGGAAATAAATCTAAGGTCGCGTTTGTTTTTTCATCTGAATCTGAAGTCTGAATCTGAAATCTGAAGACTGAATCTGAAGTCTGAAATCTGAATCTGAAAAATATGTTTGTTTTTATGTCTGAATATAGCTCTGAATGAATGTATTTAGACTGATTCAGACTTCAGAATCTGACTTCAGACGTAACTTTACCTCTGAATCATTAAGAGCCAAATATAGCCGTTAACCTCTTAATCATTTAAAAAAACAAACACTTTTTGGTACCTCTTAAATCTGAATGGTTCAGATTCAGACTTAAGAGGTAAAAACAAACGGGACCTAAGAAAATCTTTGGGTATGGAAATAAGCTAGTGTCACCCTAATCTCCATGTAAGGAACAAGGTGTTTGGGTATGGAAATAAAAAAGACGGGTTTTCAAAAATGGGTCAAAACTCAAAAGAAATCTATTTTTATGAAGTTTGTTGATATTTTTTTACGGAAAACTTCGTTGCACAGATGAGTCAATTGTTTACTTTACTTTCCTCTTCTCTCTATCGATTTGAATTTTTATGTTTTTAATTTTGATTAATCCGAGTTATCTTTTATTTATAACCAATAACAATATTTTAAAATTTATGTGATGTATCTTTGTGTTGCTCATTATGAGTGATAAGTTTCAAAGTACTGATCACAGAGTCTTGGGCAAATAGTATAGGCAGGGTAAGGATTTCAATCGCGAGATTTTTCAGAACGTATTTCCAAGAAGGTATTGTCCAAAGAATGCATGGTCCAATCAAGGAGTTATTGTCAGAAGAATCCCCCACCAACCACACACACATACACTTTATAAGGAGATCACCATAAAAAATTACCACGTGCAGCGATACAAGACGTAGCTTGATGGAACCCCTTCTTCACTCTACACTTTCAAGTTTGACAACTACAACTATAACCATCAATTGAAGATTCCGGCATCACCTCTGGTGGCTAATGAAGTGGTTTATGAATATGTTGCTTACCTACAAATTAAAACACTTTTTTAAGAAGTTTCGATTTTGCGTCGGAAAGTTAGAAATAAGCTTAGGTTGGTTATTATTATTATTATTATTATTATTATTATTATTATTATTATTATTATTATTATTATTATTATTATTATTATTATTATTATTATTATTGTTGTTGTTGTTGTTGTTGTTGTTGTTGTTATTGTTGTTGTCGTTGTCGTTGTCATTGTCGTTGTCGTTGTTGGATTAAATTTTATCTTCATTTTATTGTTTTAAATATTTATTAGAGTTTTGTGGGCCATGTTTTGGTATGCGTGTTAGATTTATTTTTTTCTTTCGGGAATGTCCAAAATTTTCTCAAAAGTAATCAATTTTATTTTATGATAGCATAAAGATTTTTGGTTGTATCCAACTTTAAAATAGTGCGAGGACTTGCACATATAAAAAATTGTATTAAAATAGTTATGAAGAAATTGTATTTTGATTCAACTATAATGTTTACAAAGTTAGAAGGGCAATTTATATAGCGTATGAAAGAAACTAACGGGTTTGTAATGTCGTTGGACATTTTAGGCAATGAATAGTTAAGTGACAAAAGTGAGGTTAAGTTTAAAAAATAGTCACCATAAAAACAATTAAGAACGTGAACTATTAAATTTTAAAAAAGCCCAAAAATCTACTATTTACTCAAATATATAAATGAAAATAAATTAAATAAAACTTACGTGTGCCAGTAATGATTTGTCGCTAACAAAAATCCACCGCGTTAATTTACGAGGGCGCCATAAGACACAAATGCACCGTATTAAAATTGTAACCATGCCGAAAGCATTGAATTAATATGCTAATCGTGCCATCAACATGGGTTAAATAAAATAAAATGTAATACCCCGTAATTTTATTGATTTTATTTAATTGGATTAATTAAATTAAATGAGAATTAATTGAAAATTAATCCGGAGGTTTCAAAAATGGTCAGGGAGGTTTTCGGTATGGCCAGCAGGGTCAGCACGGCCATCAGGGCCAGTAAGACCAGCACGACCAACAGCAGCAGTTTCAACAGAGCCAACAAGGTTAGGGTAGGAATGGTAACGGCCACCAGGGTCGTGGGCAGTAGGGTCAGAGAGGGAGAAACTTTGCGGGGAAATGTTTTATTTGTGGCAAGATTGGCCACAAATGCCAGGAGTGTCCTGAAAGGGGTAAGGCCCATAGCAGCAGCAGCAGGGTGCTCGACACGAGCCCCAGAGAGCTATGTTTCCCACCGCCCTTCCAGCACCACCGTAGATGTCAGCTTTACCACCCATCCAAGTAGTCCCATTCCAGCAGGGACAACTTCAGTACGAGCAAGTTTATGAGCTCCAGCAGGCCGCATGCCCACATGATCCACCCGCTATTGAGGGTATATTTTCTATTCACGGGATTATGGGGCGTATTTTGTTTGACACAGGAGCCACACACTGTTACATTGCCACGAGATTTGCACGCACTATGGGGTTGTTAGATACCGCGGAGAGCACTTTTACTTGCGTAGATTTACCGTTGAGTAGGGGTTCTGTGATTTCACTTATATGTAGAGGTGTGGGTGTAGAGATAGGGAGGTTTACTTTACCTGTCGATATGTTAGTGTTAGATATGACTGCGTACGATGCGATTATCGGTATGGATTGGCTAGTTGCGTATCGAGCCATGATTGATTGTTTCAGTTGGAGTATTAGTTTTACCATACCCGGGCAGAAGATGTTCCCAGTGGCGATGCCTCGTCCTGAGGGAGGATCGTCCACTCACTTGTACTATATAGAGGAGGAGACATCTAAGGAAGTGGTAATACCACTCGATTCGATTCCAGTTGTTAGAGAGTTCGCTGATGTATTCGAAGATATTCCAGGGTTACCTCCTAGTAGAGATATAGACTCTGTTATCGACTTGACGTCGGGCACTCGACCAATTGCCCGCGCACCTTACTGTATGGCTCCAACGGAGATGAGAGAGCTACTGGATCAAATAGAGCAGTTGTTGGGCCAGGGGTTTATCCGTAGGAATACTTCACCATGGGGTTCCCCTGTGTTGTTTGTGAAGAAGATGGATGGATCTTTGAGGCTGTGTGTAGATTACAGGGAGTTGAATAAAGTCACGATACGGAACAAGTATCCGTTGCCCCAAATCGATGACTTATTCGACCAGTTGAGAGGAGTGCCCTTCTTCTCAAAGATTAACTTGAGATCGGGTTACCATCAGTTGCGTATCAGGTAATAAGATGTCTCGAAGACCGCCTTCTTGACGAGATATGGTTTCTACGAGTTTCGAGTTATGCCTTTTAGCCTAACCAACGCCCCAGCTGTGTGTATGGACTTGATGAATAGGGTGTTCAGAGAGTTCCTAGACCAGTTCGTCATCGTCTTCATTGATGACATTCTGGTTTACTCCCAGACAGAGGAGGAACATACAGATCACTTGAGGCAGGTTTTGCACACGCTGTGTCAGAACGAGTTATATGCAAAGTACGATAAGTGTGGGTTTTGGCTGAAGGAGGTTCAATTTTTTGGGCATATCATTTTAGATAGGGGGATAACTGTTGATCCGGGAAGGTATCAGCGGTGAGGAAGTGGGGACAGCCCACGACACCGACTGAGATACGTAGTTTCTTGGGCCTAGTAGGATACTACAGGAGGTTTATTCGGGGGTTCTCTAAGATAGCGGGTCCTTTCACACATCTGACTCGAAAAGGTATGCCATTTATCTGGAGCGATGCCAGTCAGTTGGCATTCGACGAGTTGAAGGACAAGTTGACCTCAGCACCAATGTTAGCTTTGCCTAGACCGGGAGTCGAGTATCTAATCTACACCGATGCGTCCTTACTAGGACTTGGGGGTGTACTACAACAGAAGAGTCAAGCTATAGCTTATGCTTCCCGTAAGCTTAAGCCTCACGAGAAGAATTACCCCACCCACGACTTGGAGTTGTTAGCAGTTGTATTTGCTCTTCAAATTTGGAGACATTATCTCCTGGGGGAGAAATTCCGTTTGTTCACGGACCACAAGTCCCTACAGTACCTCTTCACACAGAAGGAACTAAATATGCGTCAGCATAGGTGGCTCGATTTCGTGAAGGATTATCAGCTCGATATCCAATACCACCCAGGAAAGGCTAACGTGGTAGCAGACACTTTAAGCCATAGGTCGGTGGGCGAGGTGGCCGAAGTGTGGAAAGAAAAATGGAAGGAGTTGGGAACCCAAGACGCAGTGGCCCGATCATTCATGTCTGTAATGACTGTTATGCCCCAAATCGTTACGAGAGTGATACAAGCCCAGGCAAAAGACTCGTTCTGTCAAGAGCAGATAGTCCGATTACTAGCAGAGGGAGCCGAGTCCTATACCGTTAGTTCAGACGGGGGATTACGCTTCAATGGTAGACTGGTCATTCCTGAGGGGGAAGACTTACGACATGAGGTAATGACAGAGTCGCACGGTTCGCGGTACATCTTGGTGGGGATAAGATGTACCAGGATATGAGGCTACAGTACTGGTAGAGGGGGATGAAGAGAGATATTGTCGAGTTCATTTCTAAATGTGCCATTTGTCAGCTGGTAAAAGTGGACCATCAGAAACCGGCAGTACTTCTACAGCCATTAGAGGTTCCCAGGTGGAAATGGGAAAGCATTTCCATGGACTTCATCACGAGGTTACCTACATTGCAGAGGGGTCACAACTTTATATGGGTAATCGTGGATAGGTTTACTAAAGTTGCTCATTTTCTACCATCCCGGACAGACTACACTACGGGACAGTATGCCCAGATTTTCATAGCGAAGATAGTGAAAATCCACGGGGGGCCTCTTAATATCATGTCTGACTGAGACAAGATATTTATTTCATGATTTTGGGAGAGTTTTCAGGAGGCCATGGGTACGGAGTTGCGGCTGAGTAAAGCATATCACCCGCAGACAGATGAGCAGACCGAGCGGACGAATCAGGTGTTGGAAGACATGTTACGAATGTGCATCCTAGACTTTGAAGGTGGTTGGGAGCAGTATCTTCCACTAGTGGAGTTTGCCTATAATAACTCCTACCAGTTCACTATTGGCATGGCTCCATTCGAGGCGTTATACGGTAGACCTTGTCGTTCTCCAACATGTTGGCTAGAGGTGGGGGATAATAAACTCCTTGGGCCGGAGGTGATTCAGGATACTTCGACAAGGATAGAGATGATACGTAGCCGTATTCGGGTAGCTCGGGACCGAGAGAAGAGTTATGCTGATGCCAAGAGATTCTTCAGAGAATTCAAGATGGGGGACCAGGTGCTACTCAGAGTGTCTCCGATGAAGGGGATTATGCGTTTTGGGAATAAGGGGAAATTGGCACCAAGATATGTCGGGCCATTTTCTATCATCGAGAGAATTGGGCCAGTTGCTTACAGACTTGGCTTACCAAAACACCTGCATAGGATCCATGACGTGTTTCATATTTCCTCGCTAAGGAGATATCTTAGGGATGATTTGGCCCATACCCACATTGCTTTAGAGGACATCGATCTACAACCTGATAGTTCTTATGAGGAGGGGTCGATTGCTATTCTGGACCACAACGAGAGGAAACTGAGGTCGAAGATAGTACCATTAGTACGTGTTCAGTGGCGTCACCATAATGCCGAGGAGTCCACCTGGGAGCGCGAGGATGAGATGTGAGAGCATTATCTAGAGTTATTCTTGCCAGGTATACTTTATTTTTTGAATTTCAGGATGAAATTCTATTATTAGGGGGAAATATGTAATACCCCGTAATTTTATTGATTTTATTTAATTGGATTAATTAAATTAAATGGGAATTAATTGGAAATTAATCCGGATTTAAATACTAGCGAGACGTGAGTTTGTATTTGATTATGATGATAATATTGAGTATTACTGAATTTATATGGTAATATATGATTATTGATAATATTAAAATTGTCGCGAGTCATAAATACGACAATTTGAGAAATTAAGTCGGAACGCGCGTGTCAGTCGCGTCAGGAATCAATTTAATTAGATTAAAAATTAAATTATAATTTAATCATTTGTATGGTTATTTTAAGTGCGCCAATGTGTCCGAAGGGGTCGAGATAGTCAGAAAACACTAGCTGGGGGTTTAGTTTGGGTCCCGGAGCATTTTTAGGCCAAATCGGCAACCCGGGAGGGTATTTTGATCATTTTAAAATTTAAGGAAATAAGACCCACGAATTTTAGGGTGTATTTAATTATTATTGGGAAGGCCTTTAGGGCCATTATCATCCAAAAACAAAGAGTGGGCTACGTGAGTTAGAGGAGAAGTTGCAGGAGGTTTCCAAACCCTAGCCACCACCAACCACCACCAAATCTTGACGGAATTATGACCGAAAATAAGGAAAGAACCAACCCTCGGACACCATCAATGATTCTGAACATCAAACTTAAGGCAAGTGATTTAATTCCATTAGTTTCAGCGAATATATCTTCCATGTTAGTGTAGAAATTGATTTTAGTCTTGAAAGATGATAAAAATTCATGAAATTTGAGGTATAACTATAAATCTTGGATAGGAATTGCATGTAGATTAATTCTGGACGAAATTCAGTAACCAAAATATAACCCTTGATGAATTAAGAACGGATTTAAGAAGAGAAATATCATGATTCTTGAAGAAAATAGAAAACTAGGGTTTTTATGAAGATTTGATCCATGAAAGGTTAATTGTTGATGATGTAATGGTTTTTGGAACGTTAAAAATTTTGTATTTAGGTAGTATAATGATCCTACATCCTTAGTTCAGAATTTCATACCTCGTAATGGAGTTTTGGGACAAATCTGGGACTGAAAAATGAAGCAGTTCGTAGCCTTATCTGGTGCGATCGATCGATCGACATTCATAGGTCGATCGATCGACCACCATCGATCGATCGACCTTCCCAGAAATTGTGATATTTTTTCCGTTATTGAATTTTAGCAATTTCGACCTATAGAATTATTGGTGGGGACCTTGTGAATACTTTAGATTTAAGGAAGACCAGTAGGCATGTATATGAGACCCGAATTATTATTAGAATTAAATTTGGGAGTTTTGTTAGACATAATAAGGTTCGACGAGTGAGGTACTATTAAAGACTCCGATTAAATGAGTTAAATCTATATAGTTGATAATATAAGGTTAGTGGTAGAAATATGGACCTTAAGAGTATTGGATTAAAGTGTGGGAATAATAGGAGACTTAGTAACCTTTATGAGTTAGGTTTTAAGTACTTGAAACTACGACGTGAGATGTGTCGGTGGACTATATTATATAACTATCCGGAAGTATAAAAATGTACTAATTGGATTAATAGTATAGGGATTGAGAACATACCTTTAATAATAATATAAATTATCTAAGTTGTGAGAATGCTTAGTATATGGATTTATATGTGTATATACCTACCATACTTGCTATCACGGGAGGTCGGCTTTCGGAACAGGGCCATCTAATCTTTGTGCGCCTACGGGGGGATTTAGATTGGTACCTTAAGGACATAGGGCTGTGAATGACTTATTTGTGAGTTGACAAGTCAGCTGACCATGGGAGCGTAGGTATGTGCGTGACCCATGGGTATGTGAACTATGTTCGCCTCCAATATGTGTGATTTTACTTATTAAAAACGATTCCTGAGAGATTCAGAATACATAGTCCTTATGTACGTGATGTACTGGAATTCGATAGCAGAGTATGTGTGCACCGCAGCTTAGCTTAGGGGTGCCCCAATTGTATAATTATGTTGGAATTTATATATTGGTGATGATAACAGACTCCTGGTTAATGTGTGTGAATATTTGCGACACTTTGAGTAAAGTTAGAAATGAGAATTTCATATAAGATCTAATATAAATTAATCTGAGAAATGAAAAGGTAGATTCACATAAGTTAGATTGGAATGTCTTGAACATACCCCTATATTATCATATGAGGACAGGTTGTGGTATAGACTAGTTAGTTAGCGACATAACTAGGAGGGGTTATGGATATACGTTAGGCGTGCACATTAGTTGAGAGGTGAGAACTCATATGAGAGCACGAAACTAACATGTACTTAATATTCATTGTTTAATGTAATTTAACACTTGCTATATTTTAAACTATTTTCACATCGGGCGCTGACCCGTTTGCTTTCAAATCTATTTTTCTTGAAAAAAAATTTAGGTGTCCAGCCACAGGGACGCCAAGCTTAGGAGTTCCATTTCAGTGACGTGCTGTAGCTGCTGTGGAAGTTACAGGATCTTGATGATAGACGCCTCCACTTTCTATATTGATTCCACTTCAGACTTAATCAGTTGTTAGGGCATGTCGCCCCATTTCTTTTAGAGACAGTTTTATTATGCTGAGTTTCATTTCAGTTTTGGAGTTACATTCATTTATTATTCAGACGTTGTATTTGGTTTTATTCAGTATTTGGGACTATTCTGAGGAGTGTTACTCGAGACTCATTTATTATTCCATTTATATTCTGTTGTGACTATGATGTAATTGTGTTATCATTAGATAATAAATATTTGATGGATTGCATGTTAATTTAATTTAATAAAATTTGACAACTCACTTTTTAAATATTAGGTGGCTAGTAATTGTTTAAAAATATTTTCGACAGTGATGCTATGAACTGAACTAACTTGACATTTTGTATTAATTTGAATAAAGGAGTAGCTACACGGTATTTACTTAGTCGGTGCGTCACATAAAACTTACGTGTGCCAGTAATGATTTGTCGCTAACAAAAATTCACCGCGTTAATTTACAAGCGTGCCATAAGACACAAATGCACAATATTAAAATCGTAATCATGCCGCAAGCATTGAATCAATATGCTAATCGTGCCATCAATACGGGTTGCACTTAGCCATGACGTGTAAGTGTACAATGGGATGACCAACAATATTTATATTTTCACTATTGGAGACATGTTTAAAATACCAAATACACAGGAGCAAATTATCGTCGTGACGGGTACAAAATATTATGAGAACAAATTTATCATCGTGCTATCGGCACAGGTACGCCCTAGTACATATATATATCAATGAATGACTAGTTTTTTTTATTGTTATTTTATGGTGAACTAAAATTAGGAGAGTTTTAAATAAAAATCATGACATAATTTGACTAACAAAGCCAATAGATGGAAAACAAAAATCTATAAATTTAGCTAGTGTAATTTTGGGTGACGTAAATTATTGGATAATTTAGTGGACAAAATAATTATGTAAAAAAATTACTGATAACACTTAAACAGTTGTGTTATCAATCAACCACAAAATAAATAAATTAATAACCAAAACCAACCTATAATCGTAACATTAACGACAAATTATATACAAAAAAAATTATTAAAATAAATATTACCTCGACTATTTTCTGAGAGTAGTATTTTAGGTTAAATACATTTATTAGGTGGTTGGATGGTAGATAATCGGTTGAGGTATTTATGAGGGGTATTAGTTAATTAATAAAGACTTTGTGGGGTTAATATTCAAATGAATAAAGACTTAAACGGAACATCATATCCAACCCAACCTATTTTCACCCATCCACTAAACAGAACATCCTGTTCCGCGGTAGAATTTTTTTTAAACGACGACGTTTTCAGTGTATATTTACCCATCGCATTTTTTTTCTTTTTTAGCGGCTAAATTTGTACTAGCATTTTTGTTAGGTCCATTAAAATCTACCAAAATCTACATATCACATGTGTTGATGCGTAATTTTTATCTACCAAATATTTTGTTTTAACCAAAGATTGTGTTCTATCAAAATCTATTTTTTATCACGCCTAACTTTTGTCTACAAAAGATTGTGTTCCAATATAGTTAAAGATCCGTCTTTAGCAGCCAAATGTCAATATAGGATGTATCTTTTAGGAATTCATTCATTTAAAATTCTGCATTATGATTCTTTCATTTAATTGTAATTTTTTTGGGGTGAAAATTTAATTGTAATTACTTTTCAATTTTCCTCCTTTATGACTTGTAAGGCCACCTTGGTAGGGCCCTTCTACCAAATTTTCTAATAAATCTGGGGATATAGTTCTTTAAAAAAAAGATTGTGTTCCATCAAAATTTACTTTTTATCACGCCTAATTTTTGTCTACCAAAGACCAAAGATTTTGTTCTATCAAAATCTACTTTTTATCACAAAAAAGTAATAACGTCATTTGATTTAAAGAATAATAATCATTCACAAAATAAAGAAATAACGTCATTTGGTTTAAAGTATAATAATCATTCACAAAATAAAGACATAACATTTACAAAGAAAATATAAAAGCCGAGTGGCAAAAAACAATTATATACGGAAAAATATATGGTTGTGTCAAAAGAAATCGTGGCCCCCAAGATTGTAGAAATGACCGGATGGGACAAGGCTTTCTGACTGTCAAAAAGAGATATTTGTCTAAGAAAGAGAGAAGATGTAGACTAATAGAGAGAGTCCGTTTGGTTGCGAAGTGAGCTAATAGCTGAGTAGAAAAAATTTCTATGGCAAAAATTGGCATAGCAAAATTTTCATAGGTGTTGATACCAAAATTAATATGCTGATGTGGACGAATAATACGAAGACACGTGTCAATCTACATGGCACAATAGTAGCGAGGAAGTTAATTCCTTCAACCATTTCATATTCTCTCCGAGCAACGAGGAAGACATCCCGAGGAACTCAATCATCCCGAGATACTACATGCGCTCCGAGGAACTCTTGATCAACGAGCAACTAAGGCGGTCCGAGCTGCATCTCGGCCGTATCATTAATTACCAGACGGACAACTGTTCAACTATTCATTGAATGTTTATATTCTTGACGCACACGCTACATTAAATGTATTACCCCTTCATATGTATGTCATTTAATGTATCGAACCTTTCATGTACAGCCTCAAGGCTATAAATATCTTGTCTCATCCTCATTCAAGGGGGACCGGAATTTCTTGAGAGAACTTGTAATCAAGAATTCTGCGAACACTCAGCAATAACATAACAGTGGACGTAGGCTTTATTCCTAGCCGAACCACTTTAAAAATCTTTGTCTTATTTATTTATCTGTGATTGAATAATTAGAGCAATCTAGTTTTTTACATCAATAGATTGGCGCCGTCTGTGGGAAACGACTGTTACTGTCGTTTTTCATAAAAAATCATTTGTCATCAATGGCAGATAATCCAGAATCCAGTAATCGAAACGCTGGAAATACTGGAAATCCTCCAAATCCATCTGCATCTCCAGATCTGGCCGGAATTATGACAAATCTGGCTCAAGGACAAACCGCCATGCAAGAATCTATGAGGCAACTCCTTCAAACTCTTCAAGGTGGTGCACCTACTTATTCAGGGCAAAGGAGTGATCCTGGGCAATCGCGATCCAGACGTACTGGGTCGTATCGCAATGGAGAATCTAATGATTCTTCTTATCAACCTGGGCGAACTTCATCAATACGGGCTACAGATACAGATCAACCTATATCTCTCTCTCCGGAGAGAACCAGTGCATTGGAAAGATTAATCCGGGTATCTCCATTCAGTCGGTTAGGACCAAGGAGAAACATGAGTCCACCTAGAGCCCCATCAAGAAGCTTTCGACCACCATCACGTTTGAGAGAAGGATCAGCACAATCACGACCAGCTACTCGTCGAGATAAATCTCAGGAAGCTACGTCAGAGCAATCAATTGCTCGGACTAAGCGGCCTGAGGAAGGAAATGAAGCATGGAAAGGTTTCATTCAGCGGTTGGAGGATAGATTGGGAGAAATGGCTAAGGCAAGAAATCCCTTACAGAGAACTTTTATTCAAGGAACACCTTTTGTGCAAGCCATTGTGGATTTTCCTACACCATCGAAATTCAAAGCACCTGTAGTGACCCCCAAGTATGATGGAAAGACAGATCCTGTTCTTCATATAGAACAATATCAAGCTGCTGCCGACATCTATGCCGTCCCCGACGAGATGAGGTGTAGAGCATTCTCGGGAACTCTTACCGGATCTGCACAGATATGGTATAATAATCTTCCTCGGGGTAAGATTTCAACTTTTATTCAATTAGCCGAGTTGTTCATTGGCAATTTTTGTTTTGGGGCGAAGCCAGTAAAGCGAGTAGCACACTTGCTAAGTGTTAGACAAAAATCAGGTGAAAGTACTAGAGATTACATAACTCGTTTCAATAACGAGAAGTTGGAAGTCATAGATTACGAAGAAAAGATAGCAATCACTACTTTGATGAGTGGTTTGTTGCCTAATAAGTTATACTACACTTTGGCCAAAGATCCACCTAAAACTATGTCGGAGTTGATGGCAAAAGCGGCCAAAATCATGAATGCCGAGGAGGCTATGGCTGCAAAGAATAATATGGATAAAGAAACCAAGGTGGAGGTCGACAAGTCTAAGAAGAAAGAGCAGAAAGGTAATGGTGGTGACAAGCACTCCAAGAACAATAGAACGTCATGGGAAGTCCTAAAGAAGTATGACAATTATACTCCATTGAAAATGGGTATTAATCATGTTTTGGAAGAAATCAAGAATAGCGATGAAATCAAGTGGCCAGAAAAACTGAGGACGAATCCTGATTTGAGGAATAAGGCCAAATACTGCGAGTTTCACAAAGATCATGGCCATATGACCAAAAATTGCATAGCCCTTCAGAAGGAGATTGAAACGCTCATCCGAAGAGGAAAATTGTCAAAATATGTAGATCGCAGGGGTGAGAGGAAGAATGATGATAAAACTAGAGAAAGATCTAGATCTCCTCGTCATGCAGAGGAAAAAAAGAAGAGGGACCATGAAAATGATCCAGATAATGACCCCGATCTTCCCAAGAAGCCAAGGCAACCTGAACGAGAAGTATTTTCCATACGTTTTGAGTCATTTGATTGTAATGTTATTACAGGAGGAGATGCAGGAGGAGGAGACCTTACTGCAGAAAGAAAAGCTTACCTCGGAGAGGCTCAAGCTTGTTCATATATTCAGCGAATAAATCTGGCTGAGGATGATCGTCCGAGGAAGGTAAACAAAGAGAAGCTAGTGATTGGTTTTTCAAAAAATGACCTGGCAGGTGTTCTTTACCCTCATGATGATCCTTTGGTGATCAAAATGAGGATGAAGGACGTGGTCATTTCATGGGTGTTAGTAGACAACGGTAGTTCGGCAGACATCATGTATTATTCATGCTTTGATAGCTTGAATTTGAAATTATCTCAATTGGAACCTTATTATAGACCCCTTCTGGGTTTTGTTGGCGAGAAAGTTTTTCCACTTGGGACGATCAAGTTGGATATACTCATTGGAACTTGGCCTGCTTGTCGAACAGAAAAAATACGCTTCTTTGTGATGGATAAGAATGTGCAGTCAGCCTACAACATCATCATGG
The DNA here is from genome assembly GCA_949130495.1 of Sambucus nigra. Taxonomy (NCBI): domain Eukaryota; kingdom Viridiplantae; phylum Streptophyta; class Magnoliopsida; order Dipsacales; family Adoxaceae; genus Sambucus; species Sambucus nigra. Next base: position 330,843,709 of record OX422210.1, on the reverse strand, counting down.
GAAGGGTTGGATTGAAGAAGTTCGAAGCAGTTCCATCTACAGTACATCAGTGTTTGAAATTCCCAACGAATTTTGGAGTCGGAATTATGAAAGGTGATCAAAAAGTAGCTCGGGAATGCTATTATTCGTCTGCCGAGCAAGAGGAACTTGAGGAATCAAGGAAAAAGACTACTACTTACCAAGTGGAGGAAGGTACAAAAATTGAAACTCTTGATCCTAGGGATGAATCTCAACTTGTAAAAGGACAGGTGGTGGAATCTACAGCAAATGTTATTCTGGACGACGAGCATCCTGAACGAATAACCCAGATAGGATCGTCGTTGGATGTTTCAATAAAACAGGAGTTGATAGTTTTCTTGAGAAAGAGGAAGAATACTTTTGCTTGGAGTCATGAAGACATGCCAGGAATAGATCCAAACTTCTTATGTCATGAGCTCAATGTGAATAAGGAGATCAAACCTGTGAAGCAGAGAAGAAGAGTGTTTAGTCCCGAGAAGAACCAGGCCATACAAGAGGAGGTCGAGAAGCTCCAGAAAGCCCAATTCATTGAAGATGTGAAATATCCAGATTGGTTGGCAAATGTGGTGATGGTAAAGAAGAAAAATAATAAGTGGAGAATGTGTGTTGATTTCACTGATCTGAACAAGGCATGCCCAAAAGATCATTTTCCATTGCCCAGAATCGACCAGCTAGTGGATGCTACCTCGGGACATGAGCTGCTCAGCTTTATGGATGCATATTCTGGTTATAATCAGATCAAAATGAAACCTGAAGACAGGGAGAGTACTTCTTTTATTACCCCAAGGGGGACTTATTGTTATAATGTTATGCCTTTTGGTTTAAAAAATGCAGGTGCAACATATCAGCGGCTGATGAACAAGGTTTTTGCCGAACAAATCAGCTTCAACATGGAGGTCTATGTCGACGACATGCTCACCAAAAGCAAGAGAGCTACTGATCATCTAGTTGACTTAGGCCAGACCTTTGATCAACTGGATAAATACCAAATGAAGCTCAACCCGACGAAGTGTACCTTTGGAGTACGAGAAGGAATGTTCCTCGGATACATCGTCAACCAAAGAGGCATCGAGGCGAATCCAGAAAAGATCAAAGCTCTTTTAGGGCTGCGATCCCCAACGACGAGGAAAGAAGTACAGAGTCTTACAGGACGAGTTGCAGCGCTCAACAGATTTGTATCCCGAGCAACTGATAAATGCCTCAAATTCTTTAAAACACTGCAAAAAAGTTTTGAGTGGACTGATGAATGTGAGAAGGCCTTTTAAGATTTGAAGAAGTATTTGGGAGCCCCACCATTGCTGTCTAGGCCAATAACAGGAGAAAAGTTGTACTTGTATCTGGCAGTATCAGAGAATGCAGTCAGCTCGGCGTTGATCAGATTGGAGAATGGAGTCCAGAAGCCAATTTATTATACAAGTAAGGCTTTCTGAGGTGCAGAAATCAGGTACCCAAAGCTGGAAAAATTGGCATTAGCGTTAATTGAGGCAAGTAGAAGAATGAGGCCATACTTCCAAGCCCATACCATCATCGTGTATACCGACATGCCGTTAAGACAAGCCCTTCACAAGCCAGAAAAATCAGGAAGGTTGATGTATTGGGCAATAGAACTCGGTGAATATGATATTGTGTATGAACCCAGATCATCATTAAAGGGGCAAGCTGTAGCAGATTTTATAGCAGAATTCACATACCCTGATACCCCCGAGGAACAAAAGGTACTTGCTGACCTACCTGTGGACGATACAGGATCAACAGACACAGGTCCAGACCAACTAAGGTTGGTAAAAGGACTTGTGGATGTAGAAAAATCATCATATTCAAACCCAGACCAACTCCGGTTGGTAAAAGGGCACGAACAGATGACCAACGAGGAACGAAAGATACCAGGGGATGACGAAAGAAAACAGCAAATATTTTACCGCGGATCTCTGACAGATAAGAAATTTGAAGACGAGTTACCTACATGGAGATTATATGTAGATGGATCATCTTGCACAGCTGGTTGTGGAGCAGGGATTATTTTAAACACCCCAGATGATATTGACATGGAATATGCCTTGCGATTCCAATTCAAGGCTTCCAATAATGAAGCTGAGTATGAGGCCATGATAGCAGGTTTTCATTTGGCGAAAGTTATGGAGGCACGGCAAATAATTGTTTTCAGTGATTCTCAATTAATTGTGAATCAAATGATGGGAATATATACAGTTAAGGGCGAATTAATGGTGAAGTACCATGCAAAGGTAATGGAGTTATTGACAGAATTTGATGCTATTCAATTGGTGAGAATACCGAGGATGGAGAATGCTAGAGCAGATGCATTGGCCCGATTAGCGTCAGCTACGCGAACCGAGCTGTGAAGAACGATACCAATTGAAGTATTAGAAAGTCGGAGCATAGAAGAAGATCTGACGGTGAAAATTATTACCCTTGATTTAGGACCATCTTGGATGGATCCTATCAGGGCATACATTGAAGAAGGAGGATTACCGGAGGACAAGTTAGCTGCCAAGAAATTGAAGTATAAAGTTGCTCGGTATGTGTTAACTAATGGTGTTTTGTATAGACGAGGAATTATGGAAGGTTTACAGAGATGTGTGCATCCATCAAAAGTCAAGGAATTGGTCGAAGAAATCCATGAAGGATCTTGTGGAGCTCATGTAGCAGGTCGGACACTTTTACAAAGGGTAATGACACAGGGATATTACTGGCCGACGATGAGGGCTGATTGTATAGCCTATGCCAAGAAGTGTGACAAGTGCCAACGTTTTTCCTCCATCCGAAGAACTCCACAAGCACTGTTGACACCCATAACTTCACCTTGGCCATTTTCCATGTGGGGGGTTGATCTGGTTGGACCATTGCTGACGACCCGAGGAAGGTTCAAGTACCTCGTCGTAGCAGTGGATTACTTTACTAAGTGGGTGGAAGCTGAACCACTAATTGATATGACGTACGAGAAGGTATATCCGTTCATTTGGAAGAGCACCATTTGTCGATATGGTCTCCCCCATGCTTTCATCACAGACCATGGAACACAATTCGATAATGAAGAATTTGCTGCCTATTGTCATCAGTCGAACATTTTGAAGCTTCATTCAGCACCAGGCCATCCACAAAGCAATGGACAGACTGAGGTGACGAATAGAACATTACTGAATGGTTTGAAGATGAGGTTAAGTGAAGCTAAAGCAAATTGGATTAATGAGCTCCAATCAGTACTATGGGCTTACCGAACAACTCCCCGAGCAGCAACTGGAGAATCACCATATATGCTAGCATTTGGAAGTGAGGCTGTGATTCCTGCCGAGTTGGGTCTCCCAACTCATAGAGTGCTGAATTTCAATTCCCCAGTCAGCGATTTGATGAGAAGACTGGATTTGGATATGCTCGAGGAGGTTAGAGAAGAGGCAGCCATTAGGAATGCTGCTTACCAACAACGTACAGCTCTGTTCTACAACAAAAGGGTGAAGAAATGTGACTTAAAAGAAGGGGATTATGTGTTAAAGAAAGTCATTCAGAAGCAAAATAAGCTAGAAGCAAACTGGCATGGACCTTACCGAGTTACAGAGGTTGTTCGACCAGGAACTTACAGAATAGCAACTCTAGAGGGAGAAGAATTTAAGAATGCATGGAATGCTGAACACCTGCGCAAGTATTATCAGTAATATAAAATGTAAAGCATTTCCTTCATTATGAATAAAACGAGGATGTTTCACCATTTTCTTTCTGTTGAAAATTTTTCGGGGAATACTAGTGTGTAATACACTACGCACAAAAAAATACTCCTTTGGTTAGGAGGCGACACTAGTGTGACCAACTACGGTTGGTAAGATATCTAGTGGACAGTTCGAAAGAACCAAAAAATACTCCTTTGGTTAGGAGGCGACACTAGTGTGACCAACTACGGTTGGTAAGATATCTAGTGGAAAGTTCGAAAGAACCAAAAAATACTCCTTTGGTTAGGAGGCGACACTAGTGTGACCAACTACGGTTGGTAAGATATCTAGTGGACAGTTCGAAAGAACCAAAAAATACTCCTTTGGTTAGGAGGCGACACTAGTGTGACCAACTACGGTTGGTAAGATATCTAGTGGACAGTTCGAAAGAACCACTACTACTCCTTTGGTTAAGAGGTGTACACCATCATGATCAATTACGGTTGGTAAGATAAAAATATACTCTCATATTACAACTTATGTTGGTCGGGAGGTAAGATTATTACAAAAAATTCTTTGAAGAACAAAATGTACCAAAATACACCAAGTATAGTTGGTCGGGGAAGTATAGTTGGTCGGGGATAAAAACCCACTAACTGTAGTTGGTCGACGAGGATAAATTATTTACCTTGGTTGGTCGGACACATTTTATGAAAATATTTGAAATTGAACCAAGTATGGCTGGTCGGGGATAAAGACCCATCAGCTGTACTTGGTCGACAAACATTATTTATCGACCCTGGTTGGTTGGAAACAGTTTGAGCATTTTATACTCATTACTTTATTATTAAGTGATTGAACAACCTTGATACTTGTAACTTTTTATTAAGTTGCTCGATGAACAATATTATTGTTATCTTTTTAACAGATACATATGTACAAATATAAAGGTGTTTGATAAACACAAGACAACAGCAAAATTTACAAACAGAAAATGAAAGTCTTTTCATTAAAATTCAAAATAAATTACAGGTTACATGAATGTACTAACTATTACATTGATAGTCCTATTCTATTGGTTTCTTGCCCTTTGCTTTAGAAATAGGCTCTTCGCCAACAGGAGGATCTTCCAGGCAAAGGGGAGAATTAATAAAGTTCAAGTCCTTCAACATTCTGACATTCATTATTGAAGGTGTCTCCATCAGATACTCTGGACGAGATACTTCGATTTGGGAATGAAGGCTATAATCACCGAGGTATTTTGAAATTAAACTACGAGGAATGGAACGAGCTGGGATCCAGGCCATGTCCAATTTAAAAGGTGGCACAGGCAAGTCTAATAATCCTGGAGCATGATAATCCCATAAAAAATGCCCTTGCTCCAATTTTAACACACTCAGTGCATTCAACCACCCCTGCTTATAACCTTCATTGTTGGCATGTTCAATACGAGCATCCAAGTGAACAAGAGCTTCATTATATCCTGCCTGCCATCCAGAATTCCCTGGGTTGCTTATGAAATTGAAAGGTTAATCTATCCAATTGTTCGAGAAGGTTTTTGGCAAAAAGATCTTTAGTATGTAGAGCAGACTTCGTTGCAGTAAGTTGATCTTCCAAGGATAGATTTTTCTTGGACATTTCTGATAGAGCTCGATCTTTGACGTTTAATTAGAATGCCTGAGTTTCCAAAGTAGATTGGGTACGAGCCTCTTCAACATTGCGACGAAGAACTCTTGATCGGCTCCGAGAAGCGACTGGAGAACCTTGTTCCTCGACGACATTTTGAACAGCTCTTCCTCGCCCCCGAGAACCTCTACCTCGTCCCCGAGCAGTCCCAGAAACAACAGATCTTCTTAAGTCATCCAGTTCTTGCCTTAATTTGGCATTTTCGACTTCTAAGAACGAGAAACCTTCATCAGTAACTGGCACTAAAGCAGTGGAAGATGATGCTGCAGATTCATACTGAGCCAACTTTTTCTGCAAATTATTGTTCTCCTGTTCCAACAACTCAGCAATCTGCCTGCAGGCCTCAACCTCACCTTTTAGAGTTCTTTCCCTAATATCATATCCAGCAAGGATCTTTTTATGGCCTGTTTCAGAAGAGAGCTGCTGATATCTATTTTCATATTCCTTGTGCAGCAAAGCAGTTGATTCATTATGTTGATTCTGAAGATCTTCTAAGCTACAATGAAGTTCCTCGATCAATTCGTAGTATGCCACATTATTAGCCACAGATCTATCAAGTAAATTCTTCAGGTACCGGTAAGCCTCAACTGCTTGTTCTGAGGCATCGTGACCAAGGATGTCGACAATCTCTGATACACTTAGGTCTGTATGACCAGCTTTATAATATCCATTGCATTATCGCATCAACTCAGTATCAGGAGCAGATATCAATTCCATTCTGGCCAAAAACTAATAACGAAGAGAAAGCAGTAGTTAAATAAAAGCAATCAGAGGATCAACAATGAAGAGGAACGAAGATGTGTTTTATTAGATCATCAAAAGATTACATTATTCGATTACAAGTAATGAAAGAAAGAAATGATACCGAACAACTTCACACCTTTTCCTTGTCCCCCAAGACTTTCTCGGGAGGCTGGGACGAGGAGCTCGGTTGCTCGGTGGTAATAACAGCTTGATCGGCAGGAATCTTCTTGGGAGGAGGAGGCATGGAAGAAATGTCCTCGGTGGCAGAGGGTTGAGAGGCATAGACCTGATCACCTATGGCCATAGAAGATTCATCAGAGACAGGCTCATCTTCTTCTTCTTCCACAATTGGTGGAGGAGGACCAGGGAGGTGCATCTGGAATAGATCAGAATCATCCTTGATCTTCAGTTCTTGCAGAGCAGCTACCCAGCCATCATGGAAGTATTTCAACTTCCCATATTGAACTTGGGATGTCATTGCAACAATTCCCTTATCCCATCCTTTCTCCCAGCCAGCACTGAAGGATTTTTTGACTGCAACCTTTCTTCTCAACTTCTCCGAGGAGAGCTTCACGTCCAATTCTTCTATTTTACTTATGATATCTCGCAGGACGAGCAACTCCTCCTCTGCTTTCTTCAACTTATCTTCAAGATCTCCAAAATTCTTGAGCTTGTCATCATACTTTTTATGCTCAACCTCCAAACTTTTTACTTTATTCTCCAAACCTTTGGAGATCTCGGCCAACTTCACCTTCTCGGCCTCAACTGCAGACAACTTTTTCTCCCAAACAGCCTTATCCTCATTATACTGTTGGCGATATTCTTTCAAGGATTGGGTCAAATCCAGCAGAGCATCCTCTACACCTGACGAGGAGCTTGAAGCTTTAATAGCTTCATCTTTCTTCACAATATTATTGAAACAATTCACCGGCTGAAAGATGAGAAAAACAGTAAAGTCATTACAAATACTCAGAGAGAGAAAGAAAACCCAGAGTATGAGAAATTTACCGAAGCAAGGTGACGAGTAGCTAGGGATGTCAGCATATCCCTGGAGATATTTTCATCAATTCCTTGGACCTCGGGTATGATCCAAGTTTTTACCGAGCTCATTGCAGAGCTCGGAGGGATGATGGTTGGAACACCAACAACGCCAGATGGTGGGGAAGAGGCAGTTTCAGCCAAATTAACTGAGGATGATTTCCTCAATCTTCTCAAAGGGACCTCAGCAGCTTCAACCAAAGAAGAACTCTTGGTCGGAGAGATGGTAATCACTTCCATGGGAGCAACTTTCTTGCTCGGAGCCACTGGGGGCTTCTCGACAGCTTTAGAGGGTGCAGCATCCACTTTCTTAGTCCCCTCTGGGACATCAGTTTTGCTTTTCTTAGCCCCAACAGCAGAAGAAATGTCGTCAAAAAGAGCAGGAGGAGCTCTTTTCTTACCCATCCTTTGACTTAAAGGAAGATGAGAATCTGAAGAAGAGTCCTCTGGAGTGGAAGCTGGCTCAACAGGGCGAGCAGTATAAGAGGTTGTATAACTCTTATACTGTAGCAAATATGATGCAGACCTAATGTGCTCGTCTGCAACGTTCTTATGCAAACCCCAGATAAGTTTCAGATGCTTGATATTAACTTCTGATTCCTTTGGAGTTTTTCTTTTGCTATCAACTGCAAATAAATACATAATGAGATGTCAGTCATACATTTTGTCAAACATGATGAAAGCATAATTTCATAAGAAAAATAAAATGAAAAATAAACCTATCCCATTGCCATATGGGGGGCATCTGGGACCGTTGTATACTCCATCTCCAACTAAAGGGGCATATTGCCAATTTTTTTATAACCAACCCATGTTCAAAATAATCTCTGTTTGAATCAGGGAGGTTAAATACAAGGGCTCTATTCAAAAACCTAGTTTTTAAGTAATAAATATTATCTAGAGTGGCCCACTTATAGCAGTACATAATTTCAGGGATCCCTATACGAGTCCCATGGGTTAAATTTAATTTGTACACCCCATTAATTATTCTCCATGAATTGGGGGCTATTTTTGCAGGGACAAGATCGAAATACTGACAAAACTCAAGACACAATGGGTTTGGTGGAAAAGAAAATCCACATTCAGCAATAAAAAGACTGGGGAACCAATGTCCCTCAGCCAATCGAAAGTAATCTAAAGGCTCAGAAAGAACCTCTAGAGTTACCCACGAAGGAATGGAAAAATCAGAACGAAATTTCTCAACAGACTCCACAATATAAACCATACTGAATAAAAGAGAAGAAAGGAAAAAGATCTTACAGGAAGAAAGGAGGTATGTTGACAACGAACGAAAACAAGGATGAACGCACAAGAGAGAAGGAGAGAATAGAAAGCTTGAATGCAGAAAAGTGGAAAACGTAGAAGACGGTATGGTTACCTAAGAAGTTTAAATACTTTCCATTGGGAAGCGGCGAAAGAAATGATTACCAAAAAGAAACTACTGAACTTCCGGCGGCTAAAAGGACAAAAACTGCACGGAGATCGAAGCGCTTATAAAAAATTCAAAAAAAGGCGGAAGCTGCGAGATGAGAAGGAATTTTGAATACAATGTTCCTAAAACCCAGGAAGGTCATTTAATATTGCCATATACCGAGAAAGAATGTCCCATACTCCTCAAAATTCGAAATATGAAACATTGGGGGCTTTTGTTGATACCAAAATTAATATGCTGATGTGGACGAATAATACGAAGACACGTGTCAATCTACATGGCATAATAGTAGCGAGGAAGTTAATTCCTTCAACCATTTCATATTCTCTCCGAGCAACGAGGAAGACATCCCGAGGAACTCAATCATCCCGAGATACTACATGCGCTCCGAGGAACTCTTGATCAACGAGCAACTAAGGCGGTCCGAGCTGCATCTCGGCCGTATCATTAATTACCAGACGGACAACTGTTCAACTATTCATTGAATGTTTATATTCTTGACGCCCACGCTACATTAAATGTATTACCCCTTCATATGTATGTCATTTAATGTATCGAACCTTTCATGTACAGCCTCAAGGCTATAAATACCTTGTATCATCCTCATTCAAGGGGGACCGGAATTTCTTGAGAGAACTTGTAATCAAGAATTCTGCGAACACTCAGCAATAACATAACAGTGGACGTAGGCTTTATTCCTAGCCGAACCACTTTAAAAATCTTTGTCTTATTTATTTATCTGTGATTGAATAATTAGAGCAATCTAGTTTTTTACATCAACAATAGGCAAATGTTAGATTTGCCACTTTGCACTATCAAACAACCTAATGAGTCCAAAATTAAAGTCAACCAAACGAGTCAAAAAGTAAAATAATTATTTCAAAAACATATAAAAAATTGACTAACATAATATATAGAGTCGTGCTATGAGTCCAAAATAAGTCCCCCCAAACAATCTCTAAAAGTAATAATTTGTTGTGTCATTGTGGAGCCCATACCATAAGACAAATTTTAATAGGTAAATAAGAGAATAAATGAAATACACGTCACTTTGGGGGGAGATTTTGGTACTCATACTATTATTCTAAAATGTATTTGACTAAAATAAATAGATTTTATAAAAAAAGTAAATTCATACATTTTATTGCAACATTAAATTTTTTTTAATGGTTATGAAAAATATAAAGCATTTTTTAAAACAATATTTAAGTAAAACAATTTTAAAAGCAAATTTTTAGAAACAGTTTTTGAAAATCAATTTCTAAACAATTCGTGAAAAACTGTTTTTAAAAATAATTTTTAAAGACATATTTCAAAACAGTATTTGAAAACAATTGCTAAAAACTGTTTTTAAACAATTTTTAAAAATAGTTTTAAAAAATCGTTTTTAAAGCAGTTTTTAAAAAATGTTTAAAAACAGTTTTCAAAATAGTCTTTAGATAATTTTTAAAAACAGTTTTAATACATTTTTTCAAAACATGTTTTAAAAAGGTATTTTTGAAACATTTAAAATATTTTAGTAAATTATTTTTTAAAACAGTTTGTTAGAATATTTTAAACATTTTTTCTTAAGTTATTTAGAACAGTTTTATAAAATAATTATTATAATATTAGAAAACATTTGAGAATAACATAAAAAAGGGAGAAAAAGTATTCATTCAAAGTTGACTAATTTGTTGGAATTTTTTTCTCAACCAAATAACAAAAAGTGGGCAAATGACGGTAAAACATGGGTACCCATGGCAAATTATGCAACCAAACGAACCAAAATGTTAATAAATCTTCTATTTGCCAACTTATTTGTCAATTTACATGACAAAAGTGGACAATCAAGCGAACTCTTAGAGCCCAATGAATCTCATAAGACCTATAGAGAGGTAGTAGATATTAGCCATATGAGATAAATATTTGTGGTGCCCAAAAGATAATCGCTACAAACCGCTTGTGGTCATTGAGACCAGCAAAACAAAAATATTATCAGACATAATATAAAGTAATATTGTTGTAAATCAAATCTTTATTTTAATGAATATAGAATCAAATCACGTGGGCCCATGACTGACATCTCAGTCTTGAATATTGTGTATGTGCATGAATTATCAAAGCTTTAATTTGACATCAGCTTGCCAAATATTAATATATGCGTATAGGAGTTATATATTTAACTATAAATATAATATATAAACATAGTAAAAAAAATAATGTTCACAAAAGAGTAATAACGATTCACAAAATAACGAAATAACGTTTACAAAGAAAATATAAAAACAACGTGACAAAAAAAAATATATATACAAAATAACATATGATTGTGTCAAAAGAAATCGTGGTGCCCAAGATTTTTGAAATGATCGGATGAGACAAGGCTTTTCAAATGTCAAAAAGAGATAATGATAAAGGAGAGAGTAGAATTGATGCTTATTATTTCACTTCACAAAAGCAAAATTTAAATTTGTTTTAATGTGATTTTAAGGAGATATATGTTTAAACATATAATCTAGATATAAAATATAAATGTAGCAAGATTATATAAATGTATAAGAAATCTATATAATAAAGTAAGAGTATGTATGATATTTTTGCATAATATTTTCATGCCATCAGCGCGGACATGAACAATAGCAATACTAAAGACAATTGAGGACTCATTCCAATTTTACCATTATATAACCTCGTCTACTAATCTCTATATACTATAAAATGCTAAACAAGGCATTTAATACTCTCAAACCTAAGGACATCCACGTGGCTGGCCAATCTCTGGTGCTCTTTAATTATGCTAAACACTCGAGTTGTCCACGTGGATAGTATAGGTTAAAACAACCCAATCAACCAACAAGGCCGCAATTAATGCTACGGAATTGGTGTGACGCTTCACAACAGATGCAAGATTCCATTTTCAATTCTCGCGACTCTTCAGCTGCAAATCAGACCCTTCACATTCACAGTATGTAAAGGCATATGGGATATATATTTCTGCTCGTGGAAGTCATTCCTATTCTCATTAAATAAAGAAGCAACCGGCCAATAAACACATCCCCGCAGGAAAAACCCATCTTACAGACCACCGAAAAAAGTATCAATTTAGCCAGTGAGCAGAAGCGCTAATCACAAAAAAATTATGATTAGCTCTTCAGTGATGTCCCTCTCATCTGTACTTGCCGCCTTTTCACCACAATTGGCTGACTCCGGCTTTCCACTCTTCTCTTCCGCCTTCACTTAAGAAGTAAGGTCAGGCAAATCCACAATCATCTAAAGATCCCCGCCGAAAAAACCCACCTTAACCCATTTCAACGATGTGTTGGCCGCCCATCAACACTGAGCTTCTGCCAATATTGGTTCCGAAATCTAGCGTCCATCGTCCATTTCCGGAGACCACATCCAGACCCATATCCCGAGTAAAAAATCAGGGGAGGAGATGAAAAATCTTATATAATGATGTATCAAAAGAACCAAACAAAATCACAAGCTAAACTTTCATGGTGAAGATGATGGCTTTCGGGTTCTCCATCTCTCTCTCTCTCTGGGTGAAGATGATGAGAAGGTTGGGGTTTTTTCTCTTAAGAGTTTTTTAAGTTCGTCTGCCTTGGTTTGTGGCTTTGTATATATTTATTTTTTTAGACTTTTAAATTCTATTTTCTTTTTTTGTAGAATTTATTTTTAGTTTTCTAGAATTTATGTTCGGTACACTTTAAAAAAAAAATGCGATTCTTGAATACATCAATTGTTTTTTTCAAATTCTTCCCTTTAATTAAAGTTTTTTATTGATAATTTAGACTTAATCCCCATTTATTAATACTTAATTAAACTTACCTTGATTTTTTTAGACATAATCCCCTTAGAAACTTGTAATATAAAAGTTATAAAAAATGTTACATAAAAAATTTAGATTTCAATTTATAAAAAAATATTTTTATTTTTTATTTAAGAAGAGTGAAAAAAAGTTATAAAATTGTTTTGATATAAACAAAGTCAGTTTTTTTATCTATAATAAAAACAGTCTTTTACTTATAGAAAAATATAAAATAAAACGAATTTGAAAAAATTTATAGAAAAATTATTTTATAAAAATTTATAAAAAACTCTTTGAGAAAAAAGTCAATTTTTTTTTATTTACCATAAAAGATTTCAACAAAAAATTTATAATAAAAATGCTTTATAAAAAGTTATAAGGAAATTTTATATAAAAAAAGTCATTTTTCATATTTACGAAAAGAACAATCTTTTATTCGTATAACATAAGTTGTGTTTATATATAAAAAATTGCTATATTTTTTATTTAAAAAATTTCATTTTTTTAAAATGACGTACTATTTTTTTTAATAAAAACATGTACTACGATTTAAAAATAGATAAATATTTATTAACACAAATTAAATATAGAAATATTTTATTTTCACTTTTTATCAATTATAGTTTTTTCAAATTTATAAAATTGTTCTTTACAAAAAAAATCGTAAATTATTGAATTTATATATTTTTTTTCATAATTCTTATTAACATATATTTTTTCTTAATTGCGGGAACATGGATTAAAGGGAAAAAAGGATGATTTAGATTCAAATTCTTGCGTGTTAGATCAATCGTCAACCGCTGCCCTCTGCTACCTTCATATATTTCTACATTAATGTTTCTCTCTATGTCGAAACCGTGACAATGTTTATTTATATTTCGAATTATTTTGTTGTTTTCTTTTTATTCTATTGTCCAATTTATTTTTTCATTTTTTCATATTTTTATTTACTTCTTTTATTTCGCTTGCTATAATGTACTATCCGCATATCCTACTGAAAATTGAGGGACAAATTTTACATACGAAACAGTGACCAAAGTTAATAGCGAAACGGTATAAAAGCATTCGCTCACCTAGATCGCAATAAACGAGCCATGTGGTGGACGCCTATTAAGAGATCTGGGAGCACAAGCGCAAAGTAAACGAAGTTAAATATAAAATAGTAAATTCTACAATTATCAACCAAATTTTAAGATCCAGAGAAATAGAGAGAGAAAGAGCATACCACGTAGAAAATGGGATGCTCGTTTTCTGGATTGAACGCACTATACGACGCCGTTAATGGAGGCGGTGACGTTTGGATCAATGACAATCGTTTCAGGATCGTTAGACAGCTTGGCGAAGGTGGATTTGCTTATGTATTTCTGGTGAAGGAGGTTGTCGCCGATTCGTCTTCGGCCTCAACTGGTGGCCTTTCCAAAAAATTCAAAGATCCCTCTCACATCTCTGGTTTGGTTTGTTTGCAATGAATGATTCATGTGTTTTATTGTAATTGTTTGGTTATGAATTGAGATTGGTTTGATTTTGTAGAGGATGGAACTTATGCAATGAAGAAAGTTCTTATTCAGAATAGTGAGCAGTTGGAGTTGGTGAGGGAGGAGATCCGAGTTTCCTCTTTGTTTACGCATCCCAATTTGCTACCTCTCCTTGATCATGCTATCATTGCAGTCAAGGTAAATGAATGTACCACTTGAGCTACGATTTTTGTGCAGGGGTATTAACAGTAATGTGTTTCGTATTTTGTTTTAGCTTAAGATACTAGATTTTATTTCCGCGCCATGCGCGGGCGTCTTGTAAGTCTTCTATCGAATAACGGTTAAAAAATGATCCTTGGTGTGATGAATCGCAGCTTTGATTATCACTATCGGATAGTGGAAGTCCATTTTCTTGACCAAAATTGTACCTGTTTGCCGGAAGCGCCAAGGCACCTAAAACTTTATATAATAATAAAAAATAAGAGCAAATTCAGGGAGGTTTCCATGATTTTAATGCTGGATGGCACTCCGTACACCTGATAATCATAAACTTCGGTAAAATTTGAAAATGAAAAGAATATAGAGAACCAAATGAATCAGTGAAATGACAAACTTAATTAACAACTCAAGAATGAAATTTTCATGATAACAGGCTTTGCTTTCTTAATACCTGCCACGGCTTCAACAGCCCCAAATGCTCCAGAAGCACCATCCATGATATTGGCATCACATTCCATATAACCGTCTTCGGTCAAATTTGAGCCCCTTCCAGCATTGGTGCTAGGATCATCTTACAATGAAATAATATTTTTCATCACCTTAATTTTCAATGCAGTATTATGCAATAATTATTTGGTTATTAATAGCACCATTTTAGGGTTAATTGGCAAGTATATGACCGTTAGCAGGCAACGTATCAAACTAAAACATCTCATCCCTTCAGACTCTCATATCCCCTTTTATTTATTCTTCTCCTAGCTGAACCTATAAATTCTAGCACCAATCATGAAAAGACAAAAACCCATTTCAACTCCTCCTTCAACCCACTAAACCTCCGCTCCAACACCACTACGACTACCACCACCACCAAATTCATCTCTCACTCTTCCAAAAAACCCATAATCCTTCAGGTGGAAAAAAACAGAACCAGTTCAAGTTCAATACACAGGTGTTTTGGGTCCCAACAACAATTGAGAATTCATTCAATAAAATCCCGTCCCTAAACCTCAAGAACCTCAAGTTTTAACTTACCTTACACATACCTGCAAAATATAGAAATGGAGCAAAATAAGTAGAACAAAAGAAAATAATTGCAATGGTAGTTAACAGAGCATAAGAAAGGACACCAGGAAAAGAAGGTCATGAAGGTCTCTGAGTATTTGAAAAGGAAAATGAATAGCCGATGGAAGAAAGTGAAAGGCCTCTGCGTGAAAAGAATTGATTTTAGTTGCAACTCTATTTTCAAAGTTTGGAATTCAGAAGACACGGGCGTATAGAAGCTTTACGTCTCTAATGGTTAATGCAGTAATGGGAGACACGTGGCAGAAATAGGTTTAGGGACTTCGTTTTATATATTATATATTAGATTTCAATCATTAAATTTTATTAAAACTAATAATTCAATTTAAGTCGATTAACCAAATTATTATTATGGCGACACCACCAGCCGACCTTTTTATTGATCCTGCACATATTCGGATCTACCTAAAGTTTTACACCACATACATTCCCTTCGTTATAACCATGCGATTCAATTTCGTTAGCGTTGCACTTATTGGCGATGATCAACACACGACACGTCAAAATAGCCAGTCAGTTCAATTTTCGTTAGTCCTGCACTTATTGGTGACGCCAACACACACCCACGTCGCTATAGCCAGTCAACCCAATTTCGCTAGTTCTGCACTTATTGGCGACGCAAATTCATTTTAATACCGGTTTATTGTCTTAGGCATTAATTCCCCATTTTATCAAGTTCATTATTTTCTAATTGCACCACCCTTTATTCGAGCCTTAAATCCTCAAACCATCCTTAATCCGATACCTAGAGATCTTCAAACCACAAGTGTTCCTAACTTATCACTTAGGAACAATACCTATCACAAATCACCACCTAGTCTCGCACCTAAGCTAACGAAAAATATGTGATGGCGTACTACCAAACCCCACCCAGGAAATACCCAACCGTACGATCTTACACTCACTAGTCCCATACCTAGTACGTGTTAACAACAATGAGCGTACCTACTAGTTCAATACCTAGCAAGCAACCTAAAAATAAGGTTAAAAGCGTAACTACCCAAAATCCCAACGTCCCCGCGGTGTCGACATATAAAACAAACAATATTTAAATAACACATTTTTAATTTATAGTTACAATTCTTCCAATTAATTCTGTAATTTCAATATTATCCAAATTACACCCTTTTTATATAATTAAACAGGTCTTACTAATCACACATTAGTTGCCAAAGTTCATAATTTCTATACGAGTGATATTCTACCGGTTTGCACAAGATTCCATTTTTAACATGCATATACACCTATTAGGCAGTAATAAATCCAATCTACAATCGACACATAAGAATCGTGATTTTTCGAATCGAAACATTATTACTAATTTGTATTTTAATATTGTGACGTGAAACGTCCAACATCTCTATCATAATCCCAATCTCTACTCTAAGCGTGCGATTGTTTTAAGTCTTAAATATATTTTGAGATTTGAATAAAAACATCCCCGAAATTTTTTCACTTTTCCTAATTAGTTTTTATAATTTATTTTAGGAAAAACACCATTCATTAATTTTTAGGCAATATCTAAACCGCATAATACTTAAGGGGAACAATAGAAGTATTCATACGTATAAAGAAGTCGCATTGAAAATCTGATTACACGGTTGCGTTCCTCGCTAGAAAATAGCAAATACACTTTCTTGGATGTTCTTGAGAAAACTTGGTTTAGATCTTCAAAACTTGGGTTTAAAGTTGATTTAAATGAGGTTTAGGTTTTGTAGATGAGAGGAGGTAAAAATGGAGGCTACTGCTTTTTGAGAAGGTTAAAATGTGTTTTAAAAACCCTAGACCCGTACCTTTATATTTTAAGAAAATAATAGAGTTTGAGTCCAACACAAAACACTATAAGAAAAAGACAAATTTCTGCCTGCCATTGGAGCGAAACGGTTCGCCCCCTGGGCCGAACCGGTTCGGACCCCTGCCAAACTGAGATTCCCAGTTTTTTTATATAAAAAGTTATAATATCTAAATTTAAATCTCGATTTGAATTCCGATTAAAATGTCATTTTACATAAATCAAAACTAACATTTTTAAGTATAAAAATTAATTAATTCCAATTTTTTTTTTCGAAATTTTAATTTATAAAATAATTTACGGTTTAAAATCACGGGGTGTTACATTCTCCCCCACTAGTACAGGAATTTCGTCCTCGAAATTCGGCGAAGCGTAAACGTCAGACGTAAACTCGCGCAAATAACATAAAGCTTGCATATGCCTACCCATAGAATGCTACGATTGGGCGCCTATACAATCAATCCTACACGCATCTACACCATGGCTAAAAATACAATATATATATATCAACTATATATCTAAACATATATATGAAAATGACGGCATACCACGCTCTCCCACGAATCACCGTTCGATTCTATCTCCAAGAGTCATCGCAACGGTTAAATCTTCAAATCAAATCACATCACAACATTGATACTAGAGATACCTAACATCTACACTGACGATCTCCAAAATAAATCTCGTCTCCAAAATCAATTCTAAGTATCCTCACAACAAGATTACTAGTTCAAACCTCAATTCCTACAACCGCCCTAACACCAAACTCCCTATCTTCAAGAAACGCAACTAACATAAGGGAATCAAAGATCGGTAACACGGAAGCTAAACGGACTCGCAACCTATAAGACCTAAGACCATGCTCTGATACCATCTATAACACCCCTCGCACTCTAGTGTCAGCCGCCGCCAAACTACGCCGGATATCACTAAATAAAATATCATTCTCAATATGTAACAGAAATATGAGATATTTAAAAATTTTGATTCCACAAGATATAATTCAAATTTATCCAATAAATATAAACATTCAAGCAAATTAAAATTCATCACCATGCTATCTCCAAAATAAATCCAACTCCAAATTATTAAAACCCAAATAAAATAATTCAACTATAAATATCTGCATGAAACCATAAACAATTATGGACCCGATTGACCCACCAAATATATAAATGAAAGTCTCATAATAAAACAACATAATGAAAATAAATCAAACTACTACTAAAGCGAATGAAATATGTCTCAAACTGCACTCCATAGATCTCTAATCCATCCTATGCAGCTACTCCAACACTATGCCTAAAATGTTAAAGAGCTCAATGCATGAATACTAGCTACTCCTCCCAATTAGGGCTCGTAAACCCAGACATAAGCATTATATATGATAAATATCACAATAGAGTTTTTAATTTAAATGAGATATATATTAACATGAGAGTAGAAATGAACTACCACTATCTACCCACATAACTAAGCCACCCCAATATTCAAATCCAATTATGAAAATTCAATCATTAAATTTTATTAAAACGAACAATTCAATTTAATTTGATTAACCAAATTATTATTATGGCGACACAACTATAGTCAGCCGACCTTTCTATTGATCATGCACATATTCGGACCCACCTAAAGTTTTACACCACACACATTCCTTTCGCTATAGCTAACTGGCTCAATTTCATTAGCCCTGCACTTTTTGGCGAGGTTCTACGCACGCCACGTCACAATAATCAGTCAGTCCAATTTTAGTTAGGCCTGCACTTATTGGTGATGCCAACACACACCCACGTCGCTATAGCTAGCCAGTTCAATTTCGTTGGCCCTGCACTTATTGGTAACGCATATTCATTTTAATACCCATTTATTATCTTAGGCATTAATTCCCCATTTTATCAAGTTCATTATTTTCTAATAGCCCCACCCTTTGTTCGAGCCTTAAATCCCCAAACCAGCCCTAGTCCGATACAAGTGTTTCCTAGCTTATTACTTAGGAAGAATTCCTTCCACAAATCACCACCTACAAACTACAAGTGTTTCCAAACTACACGTGTTTCCTAGCTTATTACTTAGGAAGAATTCCTTCCACAAATCACCACCTAGTCTCGCACCTACGCTACCGAAAAATACGTGATGGCGTACTACCTAGACCCACCCAGGAAATACCCAACCGTACGATCTTACACTCACTAGTTCCATACCTAGAAAGTGTTCACAACAATGAGGCCTACCTACTAGTTTCATATCTAACAAGCAACCTAAAAATATGGGTAAAGCGTAATTACTTACCCAAATTCCCAACGTCCCCACCGTGTCGAAATATTAACACAGGGGACATTTAAAAAACTCATTTTCAATTTATAGCTACAATTCTTCCAATTAATTCTCCAATTTCAATATTATCCAAATTACGCTCTTTTTATTTATATAATTAAACAAGTATTACTAATCACCACATAAGTTTCCAAAGTCTATAATTTCTATACGAGTGATTCTCTACCAGTTAGCACAAGATTCCATTTTTAACATGCATTTTTCGAATTGAAACGTTATTACTAATTCGTATTTTTAATATTGTAACACGAAACATCTCACATCTCTATCATAATCTCAATCTCTACTCTAAGCATGCGATCGTTTCAAGTCATAAATATATTTTGAGATTTGAATAAAAACAACCTCGGAATTATTTTCACTTTTCCTAATTAGTCTTTCTAATTTATTTTAGGAAAAATACCATTTATTAATGTTTAGCAATATCTAAAACGCACAACACTTAAGGGGAACAATAGAAGCATTCATGCCTGTAAAGAAGTCGTCTTGAAAAACTGATGATACGGTTGCGTTCCTCTCGCGAAAATAGCAAAGACACGTTCGTGGATGTTCTTGAGAAAACTTGGTTTAGATTTTCAAAACTTGGGTTGAAAGTTTATTTAAATGGGGTTTAGGTTTTGTAGATGAGAGGAGGTAAAAATAAGGGAGGCTACTGCTTTTTGAGAAGGTTAAAATGTGTTTTAAAAACCCTAAGGCCGTGCCTTTATATTTTAGGAAAAGAAAGGAGTTTTGAGTAACACAAACACTACAGGAAAAAGACAAATTTCCGCCTGCCACTGGGGGCGAGCCGAACCGGTTCGGATCCCTTGCCAAATCGAGATCCCCCATTTTTTTTTTAGATAAAAAGTTATAATTTCCAATTTTAATCCCGATTTAAATTCCGATTAAAATCTCATTTTAATTAATTCCAAAATTAATAGAAAGTTATAAAAATTAATTAATTCCAAAAATTTATTTTTTCCGAAATTTTAATTTATAAAAGATTTTACGGTTTAAAATCATGGAGTGTTACACGTTGAAAGTAGTTCCTTTTGCTTTAGACGACTGCAAAAGGAGCTATCTTGACTTGTTAGAATCTCAAGAGGCAGTGTAATTAGCTAGCTAGCAGGTGTTGGGGCTGTAAAGGGGCTAAGGAGATGGTTGGTATTCTTTTGTTGCATTGTGAGGTCGTGAGACCTTCGTGGAGTGTTGTTATTCAGCTGCTAAGCATGGGTTGGGTCATGCCAAAGTCAGTCTCTGAGTTGATTTTTTGGCTTTGCAATGTTGTCGCTTGAGGTAGGAGATTTAATTGAGATGGCTTGCGATTCCTTTTTGAATTGTTGGTCCATTTGGAGAGAGGGGAATCATTGTTACTTTGAGGGATAGGAATTAACTTTTCTCAAGTTTCAGTACTTTCTGTTTGAGTTTGTATATTTTGTGTGTAGTCACACCCCACACCCCACACCCCAAACTTCTAATATCTTCTTTTGATTTTTTGGGTTGTTTTTCGTTACATTGATTGTTGGTTTTATAACCCCCTCATCCTATTTTGTTAGTACTTCTAGAGGCTCTTCTTTTGGCCGTGTTTTGTATACTCTATATGCACAGGTTCACCGCTTTTTCGGCGCCTTTTATGAATATATTTCTACTTATAAAAGGCACATGTGTTCCTTTTTGTGATGTCTAAAAAAGATTCGTGTTTCAAAATATAAGCTAAAAGTTGCCCAAGATTACAAATTTATCCTTCATTCAAAGAGAAAATTCTCTTTCTAGAAGGTTTTTCTTTCTGAAACAGTTTCTCCCTATAACAAGTTTATCCCTAAAAAAAGTTTCTTTCTATAAATTTTTTTTTTAGATCGGAAACAAAGACTACCATTATTAAAAAAGAAGAGTAGTTTGATCAAACGAGAACCAAAGACTACCATTATTAAAAAACATGAGACAAGCTGCCCTCCTGCACAAATACTAGTTTGATCAAACGAGAACCAAGAATTGCAGTAAAAAATTCTGACCCTATCTGGTGGGCGAGTTTTGAATACATTCACAACTCTAATCTTATGTCAGGATGTGTAGTTTGAGTTGAGACATGACATGCCTATAATCCTAGAATAGCTGCAGCTCTTAAGCATTTCCCACTTTAATCTTTCAATCCCTTTGATCAGTGAAAATCAGAATTTATGTTTAATTTTTCTATACTATTTGAAGAAAGAAAAAATCCTTCCGTATACCCATAGTGGAGTTGTAGCCCTTGTGTAAACGTAGCAGAATATTGCTTACATTCGCTCACACATAATATATCAAAGAACTTATTGCCCAATCATATCCTCATAAATCAATAGCAATTTTAAAGTTAAGTGATTACAAGATAGGGCCAAAGGTCTTAAACTAATAAAGAATGAAGATAAACTAGCAAATATAAAGCTGAATCCTATCTTAACTCCTAATAATAATCCTAAACAGTATCTACCCCCTAAATTATCTCCTAATAAATTGTTACTAATAATTAACAATTACAAAACATCTTTCCACTAAAATCCGAAAATTCTATAGGGACCCGCCACGACTCCCATATACATTATTCTCCACCCCTTTGAAAAAGCTCGTCCACAAGCTTTTGGAGAAAATTGAAAAACTCCGGGCCACCAAAATGAATATTTAGAGAATTTTTGCTGCTTGAGTTGCTTTTTCCCCAAAATTTGTGATCCTAAAAAATCAAAACTTTCACGACTTGAAAACGTGAGGTGAGCCCCATATTTTTTAACCCAAATAAATCAACATCATTGATGGAAATGGGTTCATGTTAGGGTTTATTTGTTATTTTAATATTTGTCATTAGTTTTCCTTTTATTTTAGTTCTTTTATTTCCTTTTTAGTCTTTAATTGGTCTCCAAGCATGTTTGGGACTAGTTGGGTATATTTTTATTAATAGTTATCCTTTTTAATTTTTTAGGCATTTACTTGGTTAGCAAGTAATCCCCCCATATAAATACTCTTGTACTCCTCATTTGGAGATAGCTTTGATCTTGAATATAAGAAATTCCTTGTTTCTCTCTCTAGATGTTGGTGTTTATTTTAGTTTTAGCCATTGACGTGTAGTTTACGTCAAATCGGTATCAGAGCGGGTGTCGCTCCAACTTTGGTGTATTGGTGTATCGGTGTGTAGTTTATCAACAAATCGTACACTACATCATCAATGGCTCCGATGAAATCCAAACAATAAGAAGATACTAAACTACACGAATTGAAACAAGAATTGAGGAAAAGCGATTGAGGATTGAGAAGAAGCACTCAAGAATTGAAACAAAAGTGGGAAGAATCGACACAAAAACAACAACAATAATTTGATGCCCTCTTCCAACTCCTCTCTTCTAAAATTCAACCACCTACCACCGTGAATGATAAAATTTTTGACGAAAAATTGTTATGGCGTATGGACCTCGAACCTAGGGCAAGGAAACACCGCTATTAAAACCTTAGATCTGAAAACCCACCCAAACCCCTCCAATCAGCAAAAACACCTCCTATCCAACCATCACTGCACCTCCCCGACCCGCCGACAGCCCCATCAGTGGGGCCCTCACCAGATCTGCCCCAAAACCTCCAACCCAGTCAAATCAGAGCCCGGTGGCACAGATCCAACCCGGATCTGCTGCCGACCAGCCCCCCTGCTGTTTTCCGACCAGATCCACACCTAACCGATCCATTTCCACCTTAATCTGGGCTGGATCTGCCTTTTCTGGCATTGAGCAGCCCTCTGACCACAAAAACGCTGCAGCACAAATCTGACCTAAACCTGGACCATTTGCAAATCGAGCAATCATCCGACCCTAATCCTGCTATTTTTGACCAGATAGAGGTCCGGCCTGCCGCCTGCATGTCACCTCCGGTCATTTCTCCCACCATTCTTGGACCTCAGGCGATCTTGGAGATGGCTGAGTTGAGTGTTAGAGCTGCTAGGATTTGGGAAGAAGAAGAAAAGGAGGAAGAAGAGGTTAGGGTTCTAAGTGGGAGCTTGGGCTTAAGTGTTTTGATTAGAGTAGGCCGTCCAAATGGGCTTTGTTTAGTCTTGGCCTAATTTTAAGAGATCAGTCACTTGGGTTGAGTTGTAATAAGACACAAATTGATTTTATTGGGGTAGAAAAATGTGGGCAACCCCAATTTTTAATGTGATGAAAAATATTTTATTTTGGCCCCAAAATTTTCAAAAAGATTATTTTTTACCCTAATAAATCATAGCAAAATACTTTCAAAATATTTGTTCGTGTGGTATGGTTGGGCACAATTTTGGCAAGCAGTGTTGGTGCGATTCGGGCTACTCCAATTTGTCATTTTAAGTTCGAGGACGAACTTTTTTTAAGCCCGGGAGAGTGATGGAAATGGGTTCATTGGGTTTATTTATCATTTTAATATTTGTCATTAGTTTTCCTTTTATTTTAGTTCTTTGATTTCCTTTTTAGTCTTTTAATTGGTCTCCAAGCATGTTTGGGACTAATTGGGTATATTTTTGTTAATAATTGTCCTTTTGTCTTTTAGGCAATTACTTGGTTAGTAAGTAATGCCCCTATATAAATACTCTTATACTCCTCATTTGGAGATAGCTTTGATCTTGAATATAAGAAATTCCTTGTTTCTCTCTCTAGAAGTTGGTTTTTGTTTTAGTTTTGGCCACTGACGTGCAGTTTATGTCATCATCATTCTCAAATGTGTCAAAATACACCATTCTCGATACTGGACCCATCTTTTCTTTAGAAGCACAACCCAACAATGGCTTCAGCTGTAATATGCCCATACTCTTTTGTTCACCCACAACCACATTACCATTAAACCCATCAGCTATGCATTGCTTTTAGGGGATCTCAGACCAGTGACCCACAGAATCCAGCATGTCCTTCTGTTCTCCCAGCATACAACAGGATGTCCTGGAAAGCCACGCGGGGATCAATGCATGAGATCCAACTCCAAAAATCCTTCGTTCAAACACTCGCAATGGATGTAGCCATCACGGTTTTCAATTCGCCTGTAATGGTAGAGCTCGGCAGTTCCATTCCAATGTCCTCATCGCTTTGCGTACATTGCTTGAATTCGGTCATTGGTTGCCTTTCATTGTAGAACAACCTATTCCATGAGGTCATTTTTTGTACTGAAAATGTTTTAGATGAACCCATGTTGGAGGATAGCGAGCGATTGATTGACAAGTGGAAGTTGGAGGTATCTCAGCCGAGTCAAGAACTTTTATTTCCTCGTCGACTATCTCAATCCATTCTTCCTCTTCTTTCAATTGAATCCAACTTATGAGCATGAAAATTGAGAGGTTGGTTGGCCAAAGAATGACACCCCACTTGTGTCAGCTTGTTTTGAAACTTCCGTTGTTAACGAACCCCATTGAACAAATTGTGTTCCGAGACGCCTAGCTTATTTATGTGATACAACACTAAACCAACTATTAAGAGCAAACTTGGCTGATATAAACGCAACTGAATATATATTACACACACACACACACATAATAAATCGGAGAAATTCTTTGAACCGTAATCTTTTAGGGGGCTTGATACCCCAAGATAATAAAAAATTAATGTAAAAGAGTGATTCCAAGAGAATATTACTAAGTAGAGTTTTAAACTAATAAAGGAAATAAAGTAGGAAAATAAAGATTAATCCTAACTAAACTCCTAATAATAATCCTAAACGATATCTGCTCATAATAAATTGCTACTAGTACTTATAATACTAATAATCAGTGAGTACAAAATATCTTTCACAAAATCCGGAAATTCCATGGGATCATCATACATTAGGGTGAGCTTCCAGGGAGAGGCTGAAGGACAGGGCACGCCAGCCTAAAAGACCAGTCTCTCTGGTAAGTTAGAGACGGTAAGTTTAGGGAATAAAGCGCTGCCTTAAAAAATCCCCAAAAATAATGCTGCCCCCTACCCCCCCAACCCCAACTCTAAACTTGGAGGATGACTTCATCCCTGACTCTTGAGATGTCATCATTACTTTGCCTAAAAGACCAGTCTCTCTGGTAAATTAGAGACGGTAAGTTTAGGGAATAAAGCGCTGCCTTAAAAAATCCCCCAAAATAATGCCGCCCCCTACCCCCCCAAACCCCAACTCTAAACTTGGAGGATGACTTCATCCCTGACTCTTGAGATGTCATCATTACTTTGTTGGGGGACGCTAGTGGTTGAAGCTTACTTAAGAATGACCTCGGAAAGAAGGGCAATCCATGCAGTCTTGGATCGCAGGACGTGTGCGCTAAATGCTGCTGCAAAAAAATATTTAGGAACTAAGAGCGCACAATTAAACCAAATCACTCTGAAGTTTGGACATAATTAGGGTTCAATTACACCAAATCACTCTGAGCGCACAAATCACAATTACACCAATCACTCCCAACCATCACTCTGTAGGTTCAGCATGTTTAAGCTGGACAATGTGAATTGGACCTTGAAAGGAAAGAGATGACCTCTTTATGGCTGTCATGGATACTTCATTAGGGTCCTCGTACCGGTATGATATACATATTAGATACGTGTATACATGAATACCTGAGGGATATGGAGAGATGCTTGGGAGATGTGTGGTGGAGACACTTCGGTAAGATTTGAATAGGGCCATTTTGCAAATATAAAAAACTTCTCTAATGCAAGGTTTTTCTTTTTCATAAACTAAATACATATTATACATTTGTTTCATGACAGGATAGAACAAAATGTCATAAACCGAAACAACTTTTTCTCTCCCAATGGCATAGCCACTTTCATGTACCCAAACAATATTTGAACATTTATGATGAATATGAACTTTTATTTTTCTGTTTTATATGATTGTTATCGACTTTTTTTTTTGGTCATATTATTCACAGAGTTGTTTAATTACTAAATTTTTATAAGTATAAAAATGTATTATATCATTATTTTAGTACTGTATCATATCCTAGTTTTTTTTAGTTTTGCCATATCCGCATGTTGATATGTTGCGTGTATCTATATCGGTGCTTCTTCGTTATAAGTCCGTGGTAGTGATGTGAATCAAGAATGCGGAAGTGTTACTATTACACTACACACCAACTAAATACACCAAATAAAACTAAACTAAAAAGAGTTTCTTTCTATCTATATATTCTTTTATCAATATTCAAGTCTAATTACGAATGAAGGCCAAGGGCCTATTTATAGGAGATATTAGCTTGCTAACCAAGCTAAGATCCAAAAAGACTAAAAATGACAACTAATAACTAAAATTGACTAATTAGTTCCAAACATATTTGGAAACTAATTAAACACTAAAAATAAAAGAAAGTGACAATAATATCCTAAACTAAAAATAGAAAAAAAGATGGTCTTTTCCCGGGAACACAACCACGCGCCATGTGTCACCAATTTACATCATTCTCCTCGTCTTCGAAAAAGCTCGTCCTTGAGCGTGTAGGGTGACTCATCAATACCGCATGTTATGAACCAAGGAAAGCTTTGGACCTCAATCAAAAGTGGACTGCCCAACTTAGTCCCATGAGGGTCTAAAAAACCCAAATCCCGGTGATGCCCTTTTACGAAATTCGAGTAACCAAAAACTGACGAGCATATCCGCCTTATCGACACCACAAGCACATGGTTGCTACTTGGTGTGGTGGACCATTGAATCTGATCGGACGGTAACTCCGACCACCACATCTTTGTGAGTACGATGACGAAACAAGCAGACTGAAGACGACGACATTCCGGAAAGCTGGACCTAAAATGGCAAATAGTCGGTAATGGATCTCAAGTGGGACGTAGTTTTCATGGAAGTCTGGAGTTGTGTCACAAATAGGCCATAAGACCAATTTTGACCGGATTTGAGGTCAAATAGGGGGTGAGGGATTGAATCAGAGCAGGGAAGCCTGTTTTTGTTGGGTTTGACAATGAGTGGGGAAAAGGGAAAAATAGGGTAAAAATAAGGGTGGGGCTGATTATGGTAAACTGGGGAAGGGTTTAGGGTTAGGGCAGTGGGGCGGTGTTTGGATAGCTAGGGTTAGGGTTCTTTGGGCGGGGCAGTTAGGGGGGGGGGCTGCGAGGGTTTTGAGTGGGGGAAGAGATAATGGTTTTGGGGCTCCGATGGTGGCGTGAAGTGGAGATGGAGTTGGAGGAAGGTGATGGTGGAGGGTGGGGGTGAAGGAGGCTAAAAGGGTTGGTAACGCTCCCTTTTAGCGGTGATGGAATTTAAGGTTGCCATCCACCCGATTCCCATTTGGACATTTATCAATCCGCCTGATTGAAGGGTTACCCGAGTTGGAATCTCAACTCGATACCCACTTCACGCACCACGATGAACACCAAGAACAACGCAGCTCAACACCAAGACCAAACACAGCTCGGGTACCAATTGATGTGAATCAAGAATGCGGAAGCGTTACTATTACACTACACACCAACTAAATACACCAAATAAAACTAAACTAAAAAGAGTTTCTTTCCCTCTATATATTCTTTTATCAATATTCAAGTCTGATTACAAGTGAAGGCCAAGGACCTATCTATAGGAGAGATTAGCTTGCTAACCAAGCTAAGATCTAAAAAGACTAAACAGGGCAACTAATAACTCAAATTGAGTAATTAGCCCCAAACATATTTGGAAACTAATTAAACACTAAAAATAAAAGAAAATGACAATAATATCCTAAACTAAAAATAGAAAAAAGATAGTCTTCTCCCGGGAGCACAACCACATGCCACGTGTCACCAATATACATCAGGTAGACATGGAAAATGGCATATAACTAAACCTCCTCTGAATTACTGCTCTCCCAAAATCCTTTGGATTAGCACTCTCTGGGCTCTCACTGTCATAGGGGGAGTAATTCGCAATCTTAAGAAAACAACAATCCTTGGTTCTGGAATCTGATTGTAGAAATTTCTGCATGAATTGAAACTAAAAATAAACTAGCAGAACAGATTTTCCAAATGTGGGTAATACGAGAATTTTTTTCTAGAGAATTCAAGCTAATAATTGTCTTTGGACTTTGGTAAAATGACAGACAAATAGCAATTCTTGAGGATCATTCTTTCGTATGCAAATGATCTGAGAAACTTCTTGCCAATCTTGTGTCATGAAATCCGCGTATATTTGTGTCTTGTTTTCTTTAATTATCTCCGAAATGGTATTTAATGCTTGTTACTGTTTCAGGAGGCAGCCCTCTTTTAAATTTCTTCTTAACTTTTATGTACCATATATTTTTCCTTTAGTTGCATATAAATAAGATTCTATTCAACTTTCTAGGCCTCGCAAGAACAATCTTGGAAGCATGAAGCTTACCTGTTATTTCCTGTTCATTTGGATGGAACGCTACTGGACAATGCTAAAGCTATGGCAGCTAAGAAAGAGTTCTTTTCTACCTCAGATGTTCTCCAAATATTTCGGCAGGTAAATAAGAATTGTTAGGTCTTTCATATAACAATTATTTGCTTTAGAATATACTATTCAGAGCTTACAGAAATATTTATTTTTCATGAAAGTCCATCTGTCCATCTACATCTTATTTGAAGAATAAGTAATCAAAGCATACCATCTCCTGCACAGTGCGAGCGCGCGCGCACACACACACACACACACACACACACATATATATACATATTTATGATATCTTCAGCTGTCCTTATTTAAGTATATCATTCACCAGTGGCTTTACACACTTTCTTTCTTTACTACTACTTGATATGAGGTATCCCAATTAATGCATATTCCGCCCCACCCCCCAAACCTCCCCTCTCCACACATACACACAGAGACAGAAATATTCGAATTCCTTGATGGCAGTTGAAGTGGATATGTACGCATTGATGCCATTGATGTGATGCTGCATTTATATTAATGCATCAGAAGCATCTTTAAGCAAGAAACTGTTCTACAGCTTTGTGCAGGACTCAAGCATATGCACAGTTTTGAGCCTCCATATGCACATAATGATGTCAAACCTGGCAATGTCCTTCTAACACATCGAAAAGGACAGCCACCTCTTGCAATAATGATGGACTTTGGAAGTGCTCGTCCTTCAAGAAAGCAAATCCGCTCTCGTTCAGAGGCACTACAGCTCCAGGTATTTGTGTTTTATATCCCCTTTCGTTTCTTTTCCTGTAGGTCCTTGATTTTTCCTCTGCATTTCTCACTTTTGACTATTTCAACATCCTTTTCTTTTCCTAGTATTGTGTAGAATTAGAAGGGATTTATCAAAATGGCCATAAAGCAGGAAGTTTGAACTTCGTTTTGTTGAACTTAAAATCTTGTGATTGGCTCAAGCTTTGGTTGGAGATCATGTAGAGAAAATGTGTAGTCACAATGAACTAAAGTAGCAATTTAAGATGGCTTTGTAAATTAATGTATTTACTAGAAGGCAAAGGCTACATCAATCGAGGACAATATAAATGATTTTGCCTAATCTTGTTTGGTTATATCCAATACTAACCAATGAATGCCCCAGTGAAGAGCAATTTGATCTAAGTTGTAGGTACTACAAGGACAAGAGAATCAGTGAAAATTACAATAGTTGCCGATGCTGAGAGAAGGTGATGATTAGTGATCCAACAAGATGTTAATGTTATGGATTTATGTAGAGTTGAATGAAGAACTAGGATTTGTTCTTATATGGGAGCAGGCGTGGTGCATGTTGATAAGGAATACGATCATATTGGAGATGAATTGGGTGATTTCATGGCATTTTGAATGCATACATAAATACCAAGGGCACCCCTGTTCTTTTACACTTTAAAGGGCCAAAGCAAAACACCCATAAAGCTGCAAGAAAAAAAGCATCTGCAATCCTAAGGAAACCTAGGGAATTACAAGGAATCCATGGAGCAAAACAACTCCTCAACAGTTAAAGTCGCAAGCCCCAATTGCTTTTGCAAATTCCTCTCCCAAACGAGTATTTTGTTTGTAAGACTGTAACAGCATAATCTGTTCACATGCATTATCTAACTCATCCTGAGATTAATCCAATTCGTTATAGAGTAAGGTTTCACAGCCATCTTCTATCACTATGGTTCATTGAAAAAAATTGGCAGGAGCCTCTAGGATAAGTGGAAGTGAACATGAACCCATTACTGGAAGCAAAGTTTGATTATGTTTGCATTATGACTCTTCGTGTTAGGAAATCAATAAGTGGAATTGAAGTCCTTGAATATACACAGAAGATCAAATTAATACCTCAAACCCAGTCTGCAAAGTTTATAGTATTGCTATGAACAGTAACAAACTAATGATTTCTTATTTCTATGTATATAAATTCATCATTAGGAGAAAAAAGGTAGAACTAATTTTCCGTAACAGGATCATCCAAGTATATTACATGGACGGCTAATAAAGCTTCCCATGAGTAATAATTTCACTGCTTAAGTTTTCGTGGTTCGAAAGTTATGTTCCGTTAAAATTTTCATATTTACTGATATAGCTATGTTCATTGGAAGAAACTTGCGATAAATATATTTCCTTTGTTCTTGAGCTTGACTTGGGGAAGGTGGGGCTGCTCGAGTTTATCTCATCACTAAGACCATGAAGCTCAGCCTTGACTCAACTGGTAAAGTTCTTCAATTTTCGTGATTGCTGATTTTTGAACGGAGTAATGCAGCAGAGCAATAAAGTGCCAGAAATCATAAATAATGCTCTTTCTTAGACAGTTGTAGAATATCTACCCCAACCTATTCTTGCATTTTAATGGAAGAACCACAAACCTCTGCTGTGGCACAGGAATCCAGCCATTGAGTTATTGTGTTAGTTACATTTATTTGGAACGAAATATTGACCCACTTACCCTGATTTATATATTATTATATTAAACGGTTATAAAATATTATTTACATTGAACGAAATATTGACCCACTGACCCTGCTATATATATTTTATCTATTATTGGAACCTTTTCCTTTTATTAGTTTAAATTTATCTTATTTGTTCTGGGATTTATGTTGTTTTGCCAAAGACTTGTTTGGTTATGGGCATATATAGCAACATAGTGTTTGCTTAGAATTTTGTTCACATATTTATATCGATCAACATGTACATCTCTCATGAGTCGTGACAATCTTGCAGTAGAAGTCAAGTCCGTGCTCTCTGTCGCATTCACCTTTGCTCTCCTACCCATTCTGCGTGACTTACGTTTTAGCAGCTATAACAAGTTAATTGATGATGATTCTATATTTTCGCTTTGAAATGTCTTAAGAACTTTGTTGCACACTACATATCCTTGTAATGCTAAAACTGATTCTCAGGGAGATTTGATGAGTAACATTACTAATATGTAGTGTGTGCATCTTTGTCCAACTCATTACATGATTTATCTTGCTTATAGTTGTTTCTCTGGATATTGATTATGTAGGAATGGGCATCTGAGCACTGTTCAGCACCTTTCCGCGCTCCAGAATTGTGGGATTGCCCTAGCCATGCAGATATTGACGAAAGAACTGACATCTGGTCCTTAGGTTGCACCTTATATGCAATAATGTAAGGCCCTCTCCCTTCTTCTCTTTACTGTGAATCGTTTGTTTCTAAGTAAACTTTGTCATTTTGTTACGGCATCTCTGATCTTGTTATGTTATAAATCAATAGTGGTATTTACCGTCTAGAAGATTTTTGTTGGATCCTGATTGTGCGATGGAGCCAAACCATTTGCACTATCTGATGCAAAAACATTCTTACTCTAATATGCCAATAAGAACTTGCACTATTCCAAACTACTACTAGAGATAGGTTTTGATATTGAATGGTCATAATGGTTCTATAGTTCCATCTGTATATACGATAATAGCATCAACATGTGCATGTATGCATATACTTGAACTCATGAATGTTACGTCACTTTAACGACATGCATAGTTATTGTTAAGTACATCACTTGAAACGGTGGCACACGCAATGGACATGTGTATTTTTGTTTCTTTTTTATTCATACTTATATGATATTATCATTTATTCTATATATTTAAGTTCTCTTCTTCGGTTATAAGTAGTTATTGTATAAAGTAATGGGAGGAGTTATGGGTAATGAGGTTACATGTATTCTAATATGAACAAAGGATAGCAAATGGGAAGTATAATTTGGAGTGGCCTTAAAGCTAAAAAGTAAGATCACTAATTAGAGTGGTAATAGTAATAGTTGTATATGTGTGTATATGAATCAGGATCAACTTGCCTATCCTTGTCTTGCTATGCCATTTGTTTAAAGTGACTTTGGCAAATAGGCCTTTTCAGAAAGATATCAAAACCACTTGAACCCACTTTTGTGTTACCATTTCAAAAAGTCCCCTTACGTCATATTAACTTTTTAATTAAGCCCCTTGCCAGTACATATTTTATTTCAATATATATTTTCATAAAATTGTTACATACTATGATTAATTAAGACATATAACTTGACCATTTTCACGTATGCTGACCATTTCTCATATACTTTTTTTTATTAAATTGCATATATACCCTTGATCAATAAATCTCTTTAAAAAAACATATATATTTTTGACAAATTATAGATATTTTTTTTAATAAAAGATATTTTTTGCCAAAACAAATAATTTTAATTCAATTACATATACTTTTATAATAATACATATGTTTTTTGGTCGTAAGTATTTTCTTAAAAAGGTTGAGGGGAGAAAAGTGATATTAGTTTCTAACCAGAAACGTAGCACCAATTCATAAAAAACGAAGAGGATGATGTCAAGCTGTGACTAGTGACAAAAAGGGCGGAGCTTCCCAACCATGCTTGTCGGAACTCCGGCGCCTCGCCTAATGCCGCCAAGGATCGATGGAGGTCGGAGAAATTTCGGCAGCATGGAGGAGGTATGGAGGCATGGGAGGTTAGGGGAAAATAAAAAAAGAGGAGGTAGGGGGTCTCCGGATGTCAAGTAACATCGCCGGAGGTGGAGGAGTGTATGGGGGATGGTATTCAGGTTTAGATTTTAGATTTGGATGATTTGGATCTAGGGTATGGGAGTATTTTTTATGGAGGGTGGGTGGGGGCTAATCAAAGAGAAAAACATAATGAAAACATAAGGTGGTCTGTTTTCATTTGTAATGTTTATAAAGGGGCAGACTCACATTCTCTATTGTTTAAATAGACACCCTCGTCGTGCTTGTCATGTACATTGATATTTAAGCCATTAGGATTTGGTAGTTATACGGACAATTTCCTTAAGTAGTGGGGCTGCCAAACATGGGAATGCGGTTTCAGGTCTGAGATCAAACACGTTTTGTATCTATCCTCCACCATCTGACATATCAACGATGGGGAATGGCCTTTGATTTTGTTATTAAGGTATTCTGTAGTCATCTGCTGAAAACTCACTTTTCTTCTAATGAAAAATAGAAGGAAACTAGCTTCTTGGGATGTAGTTATCGAGAGATCTGAAAGAAGATTATCTGGGCAATAGTTTTATTCACGGTTGTGCATGGTGTTGCTTTTTGTTTCCGTAGTCGCCTCGTGTAAATAGCGTCATACAAGCAATTCGTGCATTTGATTTTATGTTTAAAAAATAGGCAAAATAATATAATATAGACGAATCAATTCAATCATCTAAAATAAATTGCCAACTTATTCCAAATAAAGTCATAGTCGTAGATACTAAACATAATATTGCATTGTTCGAAATAAAATCATATAAAACCTAAATAAATCCTTACAGCCATTTCCAATACATAAAATTCCATAAAAAAGTTTGCTAAGTAAATGAGAAATGAAACGTAATCTCTCTCATCTAACTTAATATCATTATCATTTTGATCAAGGGTATCTATGTATGCTGGGGAAGTTTCCACTATTAAAATTCAAAGCAGAACACTTATATAAAAAATATAATATGTTGTAACGTTTAAGGAAGGGTTACCAGTCTTCTAAAAATAACAAAAAATAAACAAAAACAAAGAAAAACAGGCCTAAAGGGACAAATTGTACGCAGAAATGAAGATTTTCTATAAACAAATGAAACTTTAATCCCTCTCTAGACCCAAAAAGCTTAGGAAAAAATGAAGTGATAAAAAAAAGAGATCAAGATCGTACAAAGGTGATGTGCATCAGGAGGCTTATACGCTATTTTTAGTCATCTTAGTACATAGTGGCATTTTGGTTATTTTCTCTATTATGATGTACTTTCTTTTGTTAGTTGTTTTGATTAGTATTATAGGTGGGAAGTATTAAAGGTTAATAAGGGCATAATTGTAATTAGGTTATTTTCTTGTAGCTCAAGTTAGGTCCTTATACTTCTCCCATATAAATACTTCCCTTATTGCGTCATTTGAGGCATTCATTCATTTTGAGATTTTAAGAGAGAGTTGAGACGAGAGTTAAATCTTATTCTTACTTTACATTTGATGCTCATTTGCGTCAATTGATATGAGAGCCTCGTTGGCTCCACCCGTTGTTATACAACAAAAAAATCGTAGACGACGACAAATGGGACCTAAGAAGAGGTTTGTCCTTGTTGATTCATGCACCGATTGGTTTGAGGAAGTTTTAAGCCGCCTCGTAGCGCGATTTGACCTGCTCCTTCCTCCCCCGGACGCATTCATGGGCCGCCCTCACTCCATCCCCACCCCTGCACAAAACCCTAATCTCCCTACCACCAATTCCGCTCATTCCATCCCTTTACTAACAAAAAAATACCCTACCAAATCCCACCATCGTATCCACCACCACCGTGGCAGTTGGGAGTGGCGACCCTGTCGAAAACCTCCACGGCCCTGCCGGAAAACCTCGAAATAGCCCTAGCGGCCTTCGTCATCCCTGCCCGTGGCCTCCCGTGGGGCACGGCTCCTCCTTCTCCTTCTCCAATCAACCCATCCCACCTAATCAACCATAATTTGACTTGTTTACCCTAAAACTAAACCCATTTTTATAATTCTTCCATCCAAGATCCAAATCAACCCAATTAAAAGGTTTCACCATCCATTTTCCAATCAAATCCATAATTTGTAAACTGTAGTTTTTGCTCATCCACCGCCTCGGATGCAACACCACCGAACCCCAGCTGAGGATCTCTATTAAGCAAGGACGAGTTTGATGAGGATGATCTAGACGTCCGGGGAGGCGACTTTGTTACTCGCATGGCTCTAGGAATGCTTTTTAAGACCATGTAAGGGGACATTGGGGTTTATGTGCCGATGTTTGATGGTTATCTCCAACCTGTGATTAATTGGCTTGCTACCATGGAGCGTATTTTCTGGTATAAGAAATTTGAGTAGCCAGCGTTATGCCCTTGCAGCGTCCAAATTCTAGGGCTATGCTAGTGTTTGGTGGCATGATTTGGAGCAGCGTCGGGTGATTGAGGGACATCCTCCTATCCAGTCTTGAACTGAGCTGCGAGCAGTGATGATGGCTTCCTTCGCTCCCGCCACATACGAGCGAGACCTATTTCGTCGAGTTCAGGCCCTCCGACATGATATATCTGTATTGGACTAAACTAATAGGTTTTAGATCTTGTGCACACGAGCTCGCCTAGGAGAGACTGAAGAGCAGAGGATCGACTGATACATGCATAGGCTTCTGGACTATATTCAGCGGGACCTTGCATTACGTGATATTTGCACCCATAAAGTTCGGGACGTATCAACAGACCGCTTTCTCTACTCGTCAACGTGCTACTACCTCTGCACCTCCTCATAGTTCTAATTTTCCACCCTTTACTACTATGACGGTAGCACCAGCTACTCCTCCTCCTTCATCCTCTACCCATCCTGTAGCATTTAAATGCTACAATTGTAGGGTAGTAGGCCACAGGGCTTCATATTGTTCCCTGCCACATCGTCGTGCTTTGTTTGCTTCTGGAGGCCTAGAGTATCTCGAGGAGACTGATGATTCCACAACACAACATGCTCTCATCACCATTCGGGAGGGTGACTCCGATGGCATTCCCCTATCAGTTCGAGGACGAACTCTTTTCCATGGAGGAGATAATAATATGCATTAGGAGGCTTATAGACTATTTTTAGTCATCTTAGTACATAATGGCATTTCAATTATTTTCTTTATTATGATGTACTTTCTTTTATTAGTTGTTTTAGGTGGGAAGTATAAAGGTTACTAGGGCATAATTGTAATTAGGTTCTTTTCTTGTAGCCCAAGTTAGATCCTTCTACTTCTCCCATATAAATGATTCCCTTGTAGCCTTATTTGAGGTATTAATTCATTTTGAGATTTTAAGCGAGAGTTGAGACGAGAGTTAGATCTTATTCTTACTTTTTATTTGACGCTCATTTACGTTAATTGGTATTAGAGCCTCATTGGCTCCACCCGTTGTTGTATAACAAAAAAATCGTTGACAACTGCAAATGGGACCTAAGAAGATCTTTGTTCTCGTTGATTCATGCACCGATCGACTTGAGGAGGTGTTAAACCGCCTCGTAGCGTGATTTGACGTGCTTCTTCCTCCACCGGAAGCATTCATGAGCCGCTCTTACTCCACCTCCATCCCTGCACAAAACTCTGATCTCCCTACCACCAATTCCGCTCATTTCACCTCTTTACCAACAAAAAAATACCCTATCAAATCCCATCACCATATCCACCACCACTGCGGCTGCCGGGAGTGGCGACCTCATCGGAAACCTCCATGATCGTGCCGAAAACCCCCGAAATAGCCTTAGCAGCCTTCATCATCCATGTCCGTCCCTGCTCGTGGCTGCCAGCAGCGGCGTTGGCCTCCCGCGGGGAGCAATGCCTCCTTCCCCTTCTCTGACCAACCCATCCCACCTAATCAACCATAATTTGACGTCTTGACCCCCAAACCCAACCCATTTTCATTATTCTTCCATCCAAGATCCAAATATACCAAATTCTAGGGTTTCACCATCGATTTCACAATCAAATCCACAATTTGTAAACCATGATCTCCAACCCTACAAAGTTCCTCCACCACCACCCGATCCAAATTTATTCGATCACCAACCACCATCACCACACCTTCCACCACCATGTATCCTCCAACCCATCACTTTGCCACATCAAACCCTAGATCCTACCCCTCTTGACTCCCACCATGATTTACACCTTCTACATGTTTTCACATACCCCCGCCACCCCCCCAGCGACATCACGAGTCGTATCATCCACATTTTCTTCCATCCATACCCCCGGTCCTACCTACTTTCATTGATGCACACCCCCACCCACTAACTACTTCTGCCCGCCACAGAGGTCATGTCCACCACCCACAATTTGTATGGGATGCTTGTTCAGCGTACTCCGCTCCTGTTGATACTTTTGTGCGTGTTCAGAGTGGTTAAGTCACCCAGCAGGATTGTCCCCCTTCCCTTAAGCCACAGCCATTACCGGATTTTGAGCCACCTCCGCCTATAGAGTGGCGCACTGATATGTCACCATTCAATCCTTTGAGTTCAAAAGTCACTCTATCTGTGCCAATTACTGATAGGCACTGCTTTTTGTCCTACCAGAGAGGGCATTTGATGGATCAGTGCCCACAACGTCAGCCAGTTGTTGCAGTTCCACCTCCTGCACCTACGGTGACTGCGATTCCTCCATACATTCCACCTCTAGCCCCGGTCGAGACCCCTCCTCCGGCTAGTTTCTGCTCATCCACCACCTTGGAGGTGGCACCATCGAACCCCAGTTGAGGATCTTCCGCTAAGCGAGGACGAGTTTGTGAGGATGATCTAGATATCTAGGGAGGTGACCTAATTACTCGCATGGCTCTACGGATGCGTTTTAGGAGCATGTAAGGGGATATCCAAGTTGATGTGCCGATGTTTGATGGTCATCTCCAAGCTGATGCAGTAATTGATTGGCTTTCTATCATGGAGCGTATTTTTAGGTAGAAGAGATTGAGTGTCCGGTGCTGTGTCCTTTGGCGACCAATTTCCAGTGCTATGCTAGTGTTTGGTGGCATGATTTGAAGCAGTGTCGAGTGATTGAGGGACATCCTCCTATCCAGTCTTGGACCGAGCTGCGAGCAGTGATGATAGCTTCCTTCGTCCCCGCCACATATGAGCGAGAACTATTTCTTCGAGTTCAGGCCCTCCGACAGGATACATCTGGATTGGACTACATTGAGAGGTTTCAGATCGTGTGCACACAAGCTCGCCTTGGAGAGACGGAGGAATAACGGATCAATTGTTACATTCATGAGCTTCAGGGCTATATTCAGCGGGACCTTGCATTACGTGATGTCTCCAACTTTGCGAAGGAGGTGGAGTATGCCACAAAGGTCGAGACGTATCATCAGATCGCTTCCTCTACTCATACACGCACCACTACCTCTGCACCACCTCCCACTTTCAGTGTTATACCTTCTATTACTACGACGACAACACCAGCTACTATTACTCCTTCATCCTCTTCCCATCCTGTAGAATTTAAATGCTACAATTGTGGGGTAGTAGGCCACAGGGTTTCAAATTGTTCCCTGCCACGTCGTCGTGCTTTGTTTGCTTTTGAAGGCTCAAATCATCTTGAGAAAATCAATGATTCCACACCACAACATGATTTCATCACCATTCGGGTGACTCCGATGACATTCCCTTATGAGTTCGAGGACGAACTCTTTTTCATGGAGGGGAGAATGATGTGCATTACGAGGCTTATAGGCTATTTTTAGTCATTTTAGTACGTAGTGGCATTTTGGCTATTTTCTCTATTATGATGTATTTTCTTTTATTAGTTGTTTTGATTAGTATTATAGGTGGGAAGTATTAAAGATTAGTAAGGGCATATTTGTAATTAGGTTCCTTTCTTGTAGCCCAAGTTAGATCCTTCTACTTCCCCCCCTATAAATACTTCCCTTGCAGCCTCATTTGAGGCATTAATTCATTTTGAGATTTGAAGAGAGTTGAGACGAGAGCTAAATCTTTTTCTTACTTTCCACTTGACGCTCGTTTACGTCAAAAGATGATTTTTGATTTGAAATGAAGTGTGACCTCCGAAGAAGTGGTAACTGCGAAGATGTGGGATGACGCGTGATGAGATGAGACGAATGCCGGGAATGAGTTTTTAGCGAAGATTTGGAACATGTGGGATTCGAGATTTGCTCTCTCTTTTCTCTTTTGTGCGAGTCGGAATATGTTTTTGGGATGCTACATCTAGATGGATATTTTTAAAAAAAGAAGAAACCCTCTATGAAAGGGCATGGTTTTGTAGTTGGTTCATTAAAATAAAAACGCAAATAGCATTTTATTTGTGCCAAATCACGCCAATTGCGCACAATAGAGCCAATAGTGTGCAATTGACGTGCCATCTCACTAGTATTGCAATTTATTAGTGACTTCCTCAAATCAGTAAGGCAACATAACATTTTTACCCAATATGCGCGTAGTCGAGCATCGTTGCGGACAATCTCACATCGTTGCGCATAATCGTGCACTTTTGAAAATGCTATATCTGGGTGGAAGGGGACTTACATATCTAAAGGGGGAAATTTTCACTGATTTTTGCCTAGTTGATTACGTATGACTACGTATCTGATGAGAATCCATTGTTATTTTCTTTTTATTTCTATTTTTAGCTATTTTTAGTCATTTTCTCCCCTTAATTAGCCTCCAAGCATATTTGGGACTAATTAGGCATTCTTTTATTTTTAGTTAGTCCTTTTTAGTCCTTTTAGGCTATTACTTGATTAGCAAGTAATAACCCACCTATAAATCGCTCTTGTATTCTCATTTTGTACTTAATTCCTCAATTCTTAAATATAAAAACTCTTTTGTTTCTCTCTCTAGAAATCATATTGTCTTGATTTTTAGTCATTGATTTGTAGTTCACGTCAAATTGGTATCAGAGCGGGTGTCGCTCCAAACATCGGTGCATTTATGTGTTAGTTTGTATCGGTGAGAGTAGATTATCAAAATCGTGCACTACTTTCAATGACTCCGAAGAAGATGATGCGAATTCAAGTTGAGATCAACAAGGAGTTAATAAAAAACAATCAAGAATTGAGACAACAAGTGGATGAATTGAAAAAAGAACATCGAGAACAATTTGAAGCCCTAATATTATAATTCTCCAAACTTCAAAACCCTAGCTCTCAAAACAGCCCCACCCTCACTTCTGCAATCATTTCCACCCAAGAACCCCCGGAAACCACTCCCCACAGGCCCGGAAAACAGCTTGAAATGCCAACGGCCACCCTGATCAGATTCCGTCGCCGGAATTGACAAATCATGGACCAAAACTCGCCGACAAGGGCCGGACTGTATCCCTGCTGTGTTGGCCCACCTCTCCGGTGGTTGGCGCACCCCACCTCCTTTTAAACCATGCGATTCCATCCATAAGCCTTCAAACTCATACTCCGGCCACTTAACAGACCAAAGGAACCGACATTTGCCCCTATGCTGTCCAGCCGACATCAGTAAGGCCCATACCACTGCTGCCCGGGCTGAAATACCAATCCAGTTGGCCCATCAGGATCAGTGCAACCCCGAAAGACATCTCAAACCCACTGTTCATCCTACCAAACAACTGCTTTCTTTTTCTGGCTCCAAGAAAACCCTCCCACAAGTTCAAGAACTAGGGTTTGATGCCAAAAAAATGATTTTTGACCCCGGGGGTAGATATTTTGATGTTGGACATGAGAGGCAAGAGGAAGAAGATGGATCTTGATATCAAGAATTGAAATAATGACCCTTCCTCAAATTTTTAAGAAAGTATTTTTGACCTCACAAGTCTTTGCGTCTCCTTTCATGCACAGTTTTGGAACTTCTCACGCGATTCTCCAATTTTGCAAGTTTGAGGACGAACTTTTTTGAAGATGAGGAGAATGATGGGAATCCATTGTTATTTTCCTTTTATTTCTATTTTGAGCTCTTTTTAGTCATTTTCTCTCCTTAATTAGCCTCCAAGCATGTTTGGGACTAATTAGGCATTCGTTTATTTTTAGTTAGTCGTTTTTATTCATTTTAGGCTATTTGTTGATTAACAAGTAATAAACCCACATATAAATAGCTCTTGTATTCTCATTTTGTACTTAATTCCTCAATTCTTGAAATATAAGAACACTTTTGTTTCTCTCTTTAGAAATCATATTGTCTTGATTATTAAGTCATTGACGTGTAGTTCACGTCAGTATCTCCTAGTTATCTTTCCTCTCTTGTCCTTGGTGAGGAAGAGGTTTGAAAAATGCATGAGGGAAATTCGGTGGGATGGATGTGGTGAGGAACACAATATTATTTGGTTTGCTGGGAGAATTGTTGTCATCCACTGAGGCAAGCGGGTTGTTTATTATACACCTTTTTACTCGGGCTCTTTTGGATAAATAACTTTGGAGATTATATCTTAAGGAGAATAGGTTATGGAGAAGGGTGATTGAATCTCTTAAGGAGAATAGCTCATAGTTACCAAGATCACTACATCCCCTTCCGTACCGCAATCCGGGATCGTACGATCCGAAATATGGTGGGCTCTCCATCCGGATCTCCAAAAATGGCGTTCCCAAATTTTACATTAATTATTTTAGTTATTATTAGTTTCAAGACAACTTTTAGACTTTAATAACATAGTATATGGAAAGAAACGAGACTTCTCAAACAATATCTATACATAATGCTTTACGTTTCTTATTAATATACAATTGAATATCGAGATTATCCACTATATACCTTTCTTAGGAAACTTCTTATATTGGTGGACTACAAGAATCTTGACAAAATACATTTATAATTCTAAACGAACCTGACAAGAGTTCTAAAAAGCCCTTATGATTTGAAGTAGAGATGCAGTTAAGGATACCCCTACCGTACCACATACCGGCTAAACTAACGTAATCCGTACCACCTATCGGAGCGACTCACGATCCAGGTAACATTGGTTTGACTCACTTTGGGTGGAGGGCGCTGGGGGTGGCCCTATGGTGTAAGACTGTAAGTTTGTTTCATCTGTGGTTGGCGAGAGTAGGGTGA
This sequence comes from Sambucus nigra, assembly GCA_949130495.1. Lineage (NCBI taxonomy): Eukaryota > Viridiplantae > Streptophyta > Magnoliopsida > Dipsacales > Adoxaceae > Sambucus > Sambucus nigra. The sequence continues at coordinate 330,801,591 of OX422210.1, read as the reverse complement.
GATTTTGAGCAAATAATTTGTGTAGCACTCCCCTTTGGCTAATAGGTTCCCGAAGCCTTACCAGTTAGCTGTGGATTTTGACTGCACAGTGGCAGGCTTTGTGACTTTGTTTGGTGGACATCTTGTATGGAAGCCCTAGTTTAGGTGCAATTTTGCAGAATTGGGATTTGGAGGCAATGGATGCCCCTTTATGATGCTACTTGATGCAGGCATTTAGTTTGTTTGTTTGAGGTTGTACTTTGGTGCGATGACAAGTGTCCTCGCCTAAGCTACAGTTGGTCTCGGGTTCGAGACAATGGAGTAGCCTCTTCATATATGGGAGTAAGGCCAACCGACATCCGCCTATCCCAGACACTAGCCTTGTGCACTGGTACGACCTTTTTTTTGTTTGTTTTCTTTTTATGTATAGTGGGTTGGTGGTGTTGGGTTGAGGTGGACTGGGACAGTGTAGGATGAGTTCCTGTGTAGGATCATTTGGTTGATAGTGGCCTCTGTTAAAGTAGCTTTCTTTATTTGGATGGTGGCCTCTGTTAAAATGTTAAAGTGCCATTCAGACAACAACGATTGGTGAGTAGATGTTGGATGTGTGAGCAGTGGCGGATCCAGGATTTTGTGTGAACTGGGGCGAAAGTTTCAATAGTTGCCGGGGGTTCGGGGGCGGGAGCCCCCGAGGCGATTTTTTTTTTTTTGGGGGGGGTCGATTTTTTTCGAGCATTTTTTGGACTGTTTTTACTTTTTTTGGCATTATATTCATTTTCAACACTGATTGAAGTGGGAGATGATTGAACCTCAGCTTCAGATACGGTTGGTGCATTGTCTTCTCTTTTTCGTTTAAAAAAGTTTCTGTATTGATTCCCAATATTTACAAATTTAATTTAATTTCACATATAAATTTAATTTCATATAAATTTATATAAATTTACACAAAAATAAATAAACAGACACATATAAACAATACACAAAATAAATTTATAAATTCGCATTATAAATTTAATTTCATTTCAGTATAAATAATTTTAGTATAATTTCAGTAGTATAAATATAATTTCACATATAAACAGACACATATAAACAAATATACACAAAATAAATAAATGATAAAATAGGGTTTCAACACACATAGATGCAAAATTTTTATGGAGAGCAGGGCAGCGGGTGGAAAGCAGCAAGGCAGCGAGTGGAGAGTAGCAGGGCGGTGGTGGAGAGAGCGGCGGGTGGAGGGAAACGGGTGGAGAGAGCGGCGGACTCTTTAGAAAATAGGGTTTTTCTGTTACTTGGGTACGAGAGGAGAGAGAGCACCATTTTAAGTTATGTTTTTTTTTTGTTTATTACAGATTTTTCCCTGAACTTTTAATATAATTACAAGTCACCTCCAGGTTTAATTTTTTACCAAAAAAAAAAAAAAAATTTTTTTTTTTTTTTTGAAAAATGAACTGGGGCGGCCGCCCCGCTTCGGCCCGGGCTGGATCCGCCCCTGTGTGTGAGGAAGCTGAGGAAACAGTCGACCACTTATACAATCATTATGAGGTAGCCATGGGCGTGTGCCACATTATGGCCGCTCTCTTTGGTATGTTCTAGATTATGAGGCGGCGGCGGCATGGTTAGGATGTCATGTGAGGAAAGAGGCTAGGAAAAATGTGGGTGGCAACTCCTTTTTTAAAGTGGACCATCTTGTGAGAGAGGAATAGATGGTGTTTTGTGGTGTAGAGCTGGCTCCATCATGACTTTTTTTTTTTTTTTTGTGGTGGTGGGGGTGGGCTAGATGACATACCCAGTCTCAAATTCTATAATTTGTTGATTCTTGGCTACTCTTGCGAATAGTTCATAGTTGCTCCCCTTTTTATCGTTGCCTTCTTGTGTGGCTTAGCTTTGCTCATTTTGTTGTATATACCGTGTATACGTGGGTTTTCGCTCCCTTTGGGGGCTTCTAATAATTGTTTACTTAACATAATGGGGTTTGATATGTATCGAGTGGAATTGTATCTCCAATCGACTTTTTTTTTGTACATGTGAGAAGAATGAGAGAGAGAGACCTTGAATTTATCAGTTCGGTTGCTGAGTCATGTATCATACAAGTCACTAGTCAATCACATGGTATGACATCTCATCCTATGAAGGTCCAAATCCGCTAGGGACAGTTTTACACTTCTTCGGGGCGTGTTTAAAATGGAAAGTACGCCTAGTTGTGGAGCCCACCTTCTTTCTTTCAATGAATATACCTCTAATGTGGGATCATCCCATCCAGAGCTTAGATATTACTTCTTATAACCTTTTGATGAACCATCAACGAAATGAACTCACGGGTTATTAGCAATTAATAGGCATCGTATGAGCATTGAGTGTGGATATGTCAACTTCCTTTGAGAGTGAAGAGACGTGAAGCGTGGTAATCAGTTTGGGTTCTTGCAAGAACTATGATTGTGATGTGGCGAGTGCCGCGAGTGGGTACAAGGGGCAGCCGGCCCTAACTGCACAAGAGGAGAGAAAATATATTGTTTCCTTTTTTATTTTAATTCCAGCACTTCTTTTCCTATTTTTTAGGTAGTAGTTATCTTAGGTATTATCTATTAATTCTTAATTAGTTAGGAGTCTTGCTTATCAAGACTTTCTTTTGCCTACAAATAAAGGCTAACCCCCTTCTTGTAATCAAGCAGTGTTTTTTTAATATAGTTGAGGTTTTACACATTGTGTGTGTGATTTGAGTATTCCCTCCATTTACATCAGATTGTATATGAGATTATTATATTTCTTTTGGTGAGAATAAAATTGCCTCACTGGGATGGTGAGCCTTTTCAGTGTAATTAAAATTAGTCATCTTTTGTGACTGTTACTATGGCTGCCTTTGACAGGTACGGTGTATCTCCATTTGAGTATGCACTGGGGGAATCTGGAGGAAGCCTGCAGTTGGCCATTGTAAATGCACAGATAAAATGGCCAGCTGGGCCTAAGCCTCCATATCCAGAGGCTCTTCATCAGTTTGTGACATGGATGCTCCAGCCCCAAGCCACAGTTCGACCTCGCATAGATGATATCATCATTCATGTTGACAAATTGATCTCAAAGTTCTCTCATTGAACAACTGGCAATCAAAAGACATGCTGGATTAGTTCACAGGGGTGTACCATCCACATTTTACACTTGGGCATACAGTGGGGTCATTAATTCGATTACTTTAAGTCCACTTTATTGTGAAAATGTCATAAGAAGAGCAGTAGCAGTTTCTTATTTATCCTTTTATATAGATGTTGAAGAGTAGTTTTGGTGATTGTGGTTTAGTTTTCATGAATTATGGATCCCACTTTTTTTAATCTTATGTAATTTGAAGGACCTGAAATATATATTCCATGAGACATGTAACGCGTGGGCTGAAGTTTTTTTTTTTAATAAATTATTTGGCCTCTATATTGGGGCTCATATTCATTAACATTGGAATTTAATGCGTTTCTTACACAAGATACTGTGCTGTTATCCAAGTATTCCACCTGAAGCATTAGTTTCATTACCGTGTCTGCTTGGGAAAGGGCAAGATTAATATGAGAATGCATACATGATTGTTGGGGTCTTTGCAACAAAATATATGGTTGAGGGAGTATTTTGGAGTGGAAGTCATTCTGTGTAGTTTCTTGCAAGACACGGATAATTTGGGACACGGATAATTTGGGAGAAATTAGCACTTTCCCCTTAAATTTGAAGGCAAAAAATAAAATAAAAATATATTGCATCATTATGTTGACACATTAATTGATAAATTACTATTAATTTGGAGGCAGTGTTCTAAAAGGCGTACTTAGACTTCGCCTAGGCATGCCTAAGCTTGAGACTTGAGAGAAACGCTCCGCTTTAAGCCTTTTATGCCTTATTCTTAGTAAAAGCCTTAAGGCGCACTTCTTTTTTTTAAAAAAAAAATTATTTAGTGAAATGATATATCCTATTAAAACTTTTTTTACAAATCGGATCAATATCTCATCCAAAATCATCAAGTAGTATTTTAATTTGCAAAAATCTACATATTTTTAAGGTATGTACAATTTTAGTATTTTTAATAGCCATGCTATCGTTAAAAATATTTAGATATATTAAAAAAGCCCCAAACAACTTTTCACGCCTAAGGTTTCTAAGGCTTAAGGCTTGGTTCCACGCTTCAGTCACGCCTATCGTTTTTTAGAACTTTGCTTGGAGGTAATCTATAACTATAAATCAAGTTTGATCCGAATTGCAATTATTAGTTTGCGTGCAATTGATCAAAGTATTTAAATGGGTGGGATGGAGATGCAGATTTGAAGTAAATGTATATTAAATCTAAAATTGATAAAATCATAATCAAAGGTATCATGAAATAGTAAAAGTTCTAAAATAAGATGAATTGAGAAAGAAAACCTCCTACATGGTTTGGATACGTCAAATGGAGATCCATAAATGCCCCTCTCAAAGTAGAGTGATTTGGTTAAGAGTTGATTACACTTTTGAACCCCAAAGTTGGGGGATCTCACTTTGATCCCTTAATATGCTTGTTTTGAATCACAAAGTTTCGTGTAAACATTTTAATATTAATACGAAGGAAATCTTTATGAGATAATTATATTTAAGTCCCATTTGTAGGGCAACATTCATATAAGTCCTATTGACTTTTCAACAATCATATATGTCCTATTTCAACTTTTTAGGAATTTTTTTCACAATTTTACCTTTTTATAACTAATCATCCGTAACTTCCTTTAGGAAGTTACATAAGGGGTTGGACTTTTTTTTTTACTCTTTAAATGATCATAATTTTTTATTCACAAATCCGTTTTTCGCAAAATTACTATTTTTGAAATCTGCTTGACGAGATCTATCAAATAAGATCCATGAAGGCTATAAAATTCTAAAGAAAAAAATTTACACAAACACTAAACTTTACTGTATGCAGTAGAATATGGAATAATTTTATATATGCGACATTTTCACAAACAGACAGTAACATTTACTGTGGTAATATTACACAGTATATATATATCCGGTGGATCAAAACCCTCTTTTTTCAAAATTACCTTATATTTAAAGGTTCGCGCTAGCGGTATCCAATCCTTACCACCATTGTTGGAGCTTCAACGACCTTTGTCAGAGCTCCGATTTGGGGCGGGTAAGCGTGGCATGTGGTGCCGCTGGCGCGGATCTTTGAAAATAAGAGACTTTTGAATAAATGGGTTTTGGATCGACCGGAGTGTCATGGCGTGCCGCTGGTGCGGACCGTTGAAAATAAGATTGGATAAATTATATCTGGATCCTCTTGAGCGCCGATTTGGGGTGAGTAGGGGTGGCATTAGGTGCCGGTGGCGCAGAGCTTTAAAAATAGGAGCATATTGGAGACACACACACAGACACACCCACCCACACACACACACACACACACACACACATATATATATATATATATATATATATATATATATAATGTGATAACACAGTAAATGCTATTGTTTGTAAAAATGTCATAGATATTAAACTTTATTGTATGCACCAGAAAAAGAAATAGTTTTATATCTGTGACATTTTCACAAACAATAACACTTACTGTGTTAATATATTTAGGAAATAGTTTTACATATATAACATTTTCACAAACAGTAACATTTACTGAGTTAATATTACACAATATATATATATATAGCATTTTCACAAACAGTAGCATTTACTGAGTTGATATTACACAATATTACACAATATATATATATATACACACACGGTAGATCCAAACCTCATTTTTTTCAAAATTACCATATTTTTAAAGGTTTACGCTAGCGACATTCAATCCCCACCACTACCCACCCCCATTGTCTGAGCTTCAACGACTTTCATCAGAGCTATGATTTGGGTGAGTAGTAGTGGCATAGGGTGCCGCTGGTGCGGACCTCTGAAATTAAAACAATATTAGATAAATGGAGTTTGGATCCATCAGAGCTTCGATTTGGGATGAGTAGGGGTGGCATTGGGTTATGTTTATATCTATAACATTTAACATTTATTGTGTTCATATAACACAGTATATATATATATATATATATATCGAAACCTCTTTTTGATGATATTATCTTATTTTTAACGGTTCGCGCCAACGGCAACCAATCCCCACCACCATCCACCCCCTTTGTCGGAGCTCCAACAACCTTCATCAGACCTCTGATTTGAGGTGGCATGGGATGTCGATGTAACATTTTCACAAACAGTAATATTTATTATTTATGAAAATAATACAGATATAACCCTAACCCAATGCTACCCCTACTCACCCAAACTGGAGCTCCGGTGGATCCAAACCACATTTATCCAATATTTTCTTATTTCCTAAGGTCCGCGCCAGCGGCACTCCATGTCACCCCAAATCAGAACTCTGATGAAGGTTGTTGGAGCTCCGACAATTGGGGTTGGTGGTGGTCGGGGTTAGATACCGCTAGTGCGGGCCGTTAAAAATAAGACAATATCAGAAAAAAGATGTTTGGATCCACTGTATATATATATATATATATATACTTTGTTATAACACAGTAAATGTCACCGTTTGTGAAAATGTTATAGATATGACCCTAACCCAATGCCACCCCTACTCACCTCAAATCGGAGCTCCGGTGGATCCAAACCCATTTATCTAATATTCTCTTAATTTGAGAGGTCCGTGCCAGCGGCACCCTATGCCACTACTACCCACCCAAATCATAGCTCTGATGAAAGTCGTTGAAGCTTCGACAATGGGGGTGGGTAGTGGTGGGGATTGAATGTCGCTAGCGTAAACCTTTAAAAATATGATAATTTTGAAAAAAAAGAGGTTTGGATCTACCGTGTATATATATATATATATATATATATATATATATAATATGCTCCTATTTTTAAAGTTCTGCGCCACCGGCACCTAATGCCACCCCTACTCACCCCAAATCGGCGCTGAAGAGGATCCAAATATAATTTATCCAATCTTATTTTCAATGGTCCGCACCAGCGGCACTCCATGACACTCCGGTCGATCCAAAACCCATTTATTCAAAAGTCTCTTATTTTCAAAGGTCCGCGCCAGCGGCACCACATGCCACCCTTACCCGCCCCAAATCGGAGATCTGACGAGGGTCGTTGAAGCTCCAACAATGGTGGTAAGGATTGGATACCGCTAGCGCAAACCTTTAAATATAAGGTAATTTTGAAAAAAGAGGGTTTGGATCCACCGAACATATATATATATATATATATATATATATATATATATATATATGTATATATGCTGTGTAATATTACCACAGTAAATGTTACTGTCTGTTTGTGAAAATGTCATATATATAAAACTATTTCATATTCTAGTGCATACAGTAAAGTTTACTGTTTGTGTAAATTTTTTTCTTTGGAATTTTATAGCCTTCATAGATCTTGTTTGATAGATCTCGTCGAACAGATTTCAAAAATAGTAATTTTGCGAAAAACGGATTTGTGAATCAAAAGTTATGATCATTTGAAGATTAAAAAAAAAGTTCAACTACTTATGTAACTTCCTCAAGGAAGTTACGGATAGTTGGTTTTAAAAGGGTAAAATTGTGAAAAAAAGTTCCAAAAAATTAGGAGTAGGACTTATATGTAAGGGAAAAACATGGTGGGACTAGAATGTCTAAAAAAGTCTAATAGGATCTAGATGTGAATGCCCCAATCTTTATTGAATCCCAAAGTCATGTAAAACTATTTTTATATTTATACAAAAGAAATCTTTATTCCTCGTATAAGTAATTCTAAAATTGTTACCAAACAACCCAAGCTCCATCCCAAACAGTTCAAGTCTCTCTGTGTGTGTGCGCGTGTGTGTGTGTGTCACACACACAAAACAATGTTTCCATCTTGTTCAACATGGCGTTTTGAGAGCTCCAATTTTAGTTCAACGACGATCGACAACAACTATTGCCTTTCGATCCGCCTCTCCCGTTTAGGATCACTACAACCTAGCGCTCTACAAATTAGGTGGTGATCTTTTATCTTGTCTAGGGCCAAATATATATAGTTGGTAGTCTAATAATTAATATTTGATAAAAATTCTATTAATTAATAAATAAATTTTAACCCCAAGTTTGTTCGATAGTGCATAATTAATATTTCTCCATTTATTAATTAATAATTTTTGATAAATTATGTCTTATATTATTAAGGATCAAATATAAAAAACTCCCTCAAACATTTTTTAATATACATTTAGTCCAAGCCTTTTATTTTGTACCAAAAAGTCCCTTATTCTCTTATCTTTAAAGGTCCGCGCCAGTAGCATAGTAAAGCGTTTTTGGCACGGTGAAGGACTTTTAAGTGCAAAACAAAAAGGCTTGGACTAAATGTGCATTAAAAAAAGTTCGAGGGACTATTTGGTATATGCCTCTATTAATAATTATAAGAATGAAATTTATACTTTATAATATTATATTGTCCAAATCATGCCTAAAATGATTTGGTATTGGCAATAAATTATTGTCCAGTGAATTATAATAATGACAAAGTACAACATTTTATATCATACCACATCATTTGGTAATTGATGATTTGTGGAATGTTTTTGGTAATTGATATCATTACTCAAATGTTTGAACTATGCATTTTATTACAAAGGATATGTAGGGGTGAAAATCTTAGAAAGGACACGAAACAACATGATATGTCATGTTATGTTTATGTCTGATCTTTTTGACACAAAATCGTGTCATGTTGTGTTTGTGTCAAAATTATGAGTTGTATTATCGAGTTTGTTTGTATTTTTATTTCGATTATCGTGCTTATTTTTGTTTAATTGAGTGTAAAATTTAAGAAATTATGTTGATTGCGTCGTGCCATGTTGAGTTCGTGTCAGGTAATAAAAAATACGAAGTCGTGTCCAAAAATTTTTTGTCGTGTCTGCTCAAAACGTTACCCAAAACCACAAATTGTCACTCCTTGTTATATGTGTCACTAACTAGTCTAACAATAGGATCTTCTAAGGGGTTTCCTTCCTTTCCCCCACCGTTCTTTAATATTCAAGATGAAATTAGTATAGAAGGTACTCATTTTATTTATTACTAATAAACATTTGGAAAAAATTCTTGAAAATTCTGTTTAATTTGCGAAAGTGTGGTGACAATTAAGTTCAGCACAAATTAACAAGAAAAAACAATCACGAGAACAAATAAAGAATGTAAGGAATGACAATCACACAACATAGGATGTACGTGGTTCAGCAAGAATGCCTACGTCCACGGTGGTGCTCTCAATATTATTTCTCTATAATCCGGGGAGTGTTTTACAGGAAAAATAATACATGCCCTATGCCCCAGACTGAGGGTTTGTTATATACACGCTTGTTTTCGGGGAGTGGGGGTGTTGGACTCCCCCACGTCAGTCCATAACCACTAGAATATCTCCTTACGATATTTTAGGAATTTGACTGGGTCGTAACTGAATTAGTTAAGGTGTGAGGACCCCAGACTTTGGGCCGGGATTCATTGGGATACTCGTCTGGGCCCAGGTGACAAATCGAGGTACCCACAATTTCCCCTAAAGTTGTTGGGCCACAAGTTGGGCTCAATAATTTTAAATGATTTAGCATTTTTGTAATTTGTGCAACACTCTACAAGATCGAAGCGCCTCTTCTAAACTGATTTAGGCTGCAAACTGCCTCGTTACCCGTGTGCTATGATTGAAAAGGTTTAAAATGCCAATGGAGAAGTCATTTCCTGTCGTCGTTTTAAATTTCTCCACATTTCTAACTCTCTCCAAGCTTCCTCTATTGCTCTTTCGTTTCCAGGTCTCATCTTCCAATTTCAATCCTCTCATCATCCTTGCTTGTGACTTTGCGTCATCCCAAGCTAAATCTTTACTTCGTAAGTTCTTCTTGCTTATTCTCTTTTCTTTTTCTGTTGAAATTTCTTCGCATCTGTTATCAGGGTTTGTATTTTTCAATGATGAAAATAGGCAATAGATCATTTTCTGAATTTAGGAAGTTTTATAACATTCCAGATTGGGTAGACATCTAGTGTGCCCCTGTCCCTCGTAATATTAGAGAGGTTAAGGATGGTCACTGGATTCACGTCCTCTTATTGTCCCAAGGGGGGCTTACTTTTCCCCTAAGCAATTTGTTTTTGCACTTTTTTGGTTATTTCAATATAGTCCCTGCACAGTGCTCGCCTAATGTCTGGGAAATTGTTAATGGTGTGCATAGAATAAACCATCTCTATGGCACCAATTTAGGGCTTGCCGAAATTTGCTTCTGTTATTCGTTTTCGCGAACAAGCTCTGGTCTTTTGTACCTCAAGGCCAGGAGTCCCAATATGGTGTTGGTAGTAAATCTACTTGATTCCCACAAGGATTACTGGCACGAGGGTTTTATTGCAAGAAATTGGCAGTTCCCTCCTCATACTGAGGGATCAAGGTCTGACAGATTTGTGATCCCCTTTCATGGGGAGGAGTTTATAGGTAGGATTAGTCTCTGTTCTGCTCATCGATCTTCTGTTTGTGTATGATTCTTCTCATATTTTTCTCTCTTTCTTTTCAGTGAAGACAAAGAACTTGGAACCTACTCTCAGTGAGGTTCGAGCTGCTGAGTTAGTCACAGCCTGTTGGCTGACGGTGAACACCCTCGATCAACGACTTTTCTCGTGGAATACAAGAACACTGGGTCAAACTTTATCGCGGGACCTATGGATAACATCCCTGAGCTAGACATTACTGAAGAGGTTGCTGTCGATTTTATCCAATTAGACGAGAAAGAAAGAAGCTCTAGTGAGGAGAGCGAGGGTGCTGACAGGGGTGGTGCTGACAGAGGTTCCAGTGAGGATAGCTCTGGTGGTGAGGAATCTTCCAGCTCGAAAGAAGTTTCAGAGGCTCAAGCGTCTTCGCGTGAATCAAGTAGTTCCAACGAGGAAGATATGGCTCCTCCTAGGAAGAATCTGATTCGTGATAATAATGATGATGATGATGTGCTTGTCTCCCTCCGGTCGAAGAAGCAGAAATCTGGCGGCGGAGAGATTGCAACTGGTTCTCAGTCTGCTGCTCATGAGCAGGAGAAGAAGAAGAGAGAGGAAGAGCAGTTGAGAAAGATGGAGAGAAAGGAGGAAGAGAGGAAGGAGGTAGAGGAGAGAAAGGTGGAGGAGAGGAAAAGAGCTGAGAAGGAGAGGAACGAGAGGGAAGAAGAAATGAGAAGAGAGGAGGTTAGGACGAAGGCAAGGCAGGCTCTGGTGCCCGTGTTAACCTTTCCCTAAGGGGACTCTGTAGCCCTTTCTCCTCAGTTGGCTCTTGCGTTGCTCGAAAGAGAAGTTCTGCCGACTGATCGTCAGAAGGCGATGGGGACCGACCAGTTAGTTGTGAAAGCGAGTCAGAGGCTAGCCTTGGTAAGTTTACTCTTACTTCTCTATTCTCGTAATACTTTTCTCTATGCTCCCATTGCTAATATTTCTCTTCTTTGCAGTTCGTTACCGACTTTGTCGTCCTCTATCGCAGCCGTAACGAGCTGTTAAAGAGGAATGCTGATCTTGAGAAGAAGAATATCGAGCTGGAATCCAACTTAAAGACTGCCAATGCAATCCAGAAGTCCTCTGATCTAGCTCTGTCTGAAGCCAATCGAACAAAGGAGGCGGCGATCAAGGAGCTTGGGGAGTTGAGGCAGTCTTATGATCTGATTTGCTCGAGCAAATTGGTTGTGGTGGAGGAGAATAAGGTGCTGGTGGAGAAGGTGAAGAAAGTGGAATTTGAGGCAACCACCCTGAAGGAAAGCTCGTATAATGCCGAATGGGCTGGTGCGTATGAGGATGCTGATGTTCAGATTGGCTATATCAGCCGCCTGAACTTCAAGAAAGGTTGGAACAAGGCTCTCCTGGCTGTTGGAGTGAATATCGACTCCCACTGTTCGACGAGCATACTCCTGGACTTAAGCTGGTGGTGGATGAGGCACCTGCTCCTGCCTATGACGAAGGCATTCCCGATGCCCAGACCGTCCCTGCTGGTGCTCCTTCTGACCAAGGTACAGTGATCGTCCCATCTGAGGGAGGTGTTCCTTCTGCTGCAGATAAGGGAAAATAACCAGTGATCTCGGAGCAAACTGAGGTTGCCAGCTATGCAAGTCGAACGTTGTTTTCGGGGAGCTGGGCAGAAGGAATAAAAACCTGCGCCAGCGCCGCTGATGATGCAGAACGCTTTTTTTTTTATAGAGAGAGAGTCAAGGGGGCTTCTGCGGGCGATTCTGTAACCGCAGGCAGCCCGGCCGACTTCCTATTTTAGGGATCCCTTTGTATTTTTATTTTGCTTGTTCTTTCCTTTTTTCTTTAACTAATATACTCGGAACCTTTTCTTTAATTAAATGAAATCTTTTCCCTTTCTGCATACTGATTTATTTGATCTTTAATGCTCGTATGGCTTGTAGCTAGTTGATGTTGATGAATACATACCTGCCACTTCTCAGCTGGGAAGGATTCTTGGTTCTAATACTACTAACCAAGTTCGCCAAGATTTTGTAAGGATTTGCAAGTTCCTTAGGTCGAGGAACCAAAGATTTAAAGACTAATCGGAACTCGTTGCCAAACTGAAGGTAAGGCTTCAGGAGATGGAAGAGGTTGGTGCTTCCATTCAAGAGGAAGTGAATGCTCTAAGAGCTGGGCTTCTGGACGCCTCCGAGATCAATCAAATCGGAGAAGTTCTTCAATATGAGAATGAAGCTCTGAGGAGGGAAGTGTCGCGACTTAGAGAGCATGCGCTGAGCGTTGCACCTCAAGTTTTGAGAGGTTCCTCTTCATCGGCTAGCCTACGAGCTGGTACAACACCGAGCGTCACCCCTCAAGTTTTGTAAGGTTTCACTTCATCGGCTGGTACAGATATCGGGGGTCCAACTAAGGAGATGGACGAGCTTCGAGGAGATGTTCGTCGAGCATACGTGATAGCTACCGGGCTCCAAAGAGATGTCACGCCGCTGAGGCATCTGTTTAAGAAAGGTCCTCGACGAGTGAGGGCTGATGGTTATGATCAGGGTTGGGCAGATACTCCGATGAGGTTGGCAGAGTTTGAAGAGCTATCCTTTATTAGGGGATGGTTGAATGCTCTCAGGGAGATGAAAGTCCCTAGGAACTCCTCTAGAATCGTCACGAGATCTCCCCTTCGACTCTGATGCCTAATCCTTTCCGGAGGGATGACTAGTGGTCCACCATAGATGCTATTCCCAGGCAGCTACTGGAGCCGGATGAAAATGAAGTAGAGTTGGAGTTAGCTCCTCACCCAAATGACAGTCGAATAGTGCAAGTAGCTGATTACCTTGCTCAGAGACCTAATCCCCAATAGGATTTACTTAATTAATTCAATGTAACTCTGTTGTAAATGCAGTGAAGTAATAAAATATTTATGTTTTGGGCGATTCGCCGACTAAACATGCGTTGTGTATTTCTTCTTCATTGATTTTTTTTATTATCTTGGGCTCTTCGTAGCCGACTAGATTTGATGTGGGTAGAGTTGTTTTATTGCGTGAGTATCCTCCCAATCCAGTTTGATTATAAGATACCATTCTGCCCCACTTTACCTTTTAGGTTGTGTCGTCACACTCCCTTAGGCCTAAGTGTGACAATGGCGAGGACACACCTGGAGTTGGATGTTCTATCTGATCAGGTTTTTTGAGCCATATATCATTTGGCGACCAATTCGATTTGGCCGAGCTGCCTAAGGGTCCCCTATAGGGCTTCATATATTACAAGGGGCAATGCTAAGAAGTTATTAGTGTTTGATAACGAAAACCTGAGGAGGGTTATACCATGCTTTTACATATCGAGTGGGGTGTCTGTCGCTTGGAAAAGATGTGCAAGTTATAAAGTTCATAATAAAAAGAAATTAACACTTCATAGAATGCTACTGCCAAATGATCCTTTATTAATAAAAAATAATGAAAAGTGGGTTTCCTATTTCAACAATGTAATAGAAGACCAATATAGAAAACTAGAAGTAGAAATTCTTTAGGTTGGCTACGTTTTAAGCTCGGGGTATCTCTCTGTCCTCCAGCGTTTCCAAGTGATAGGCTCCCTACAAGTTGTCTCTTGTTACCTTGAATGGTCCCTCTCAGTTTGGACCCAACTTGCCATCAGATGGTTTTACTGCGCTGCCAAGAACTTTCCTTAGGACGTAATCCCCAACCTGGAATGTTCTTGTATTGATATTTTTGTTATAGTGATTTGCTAGCTGTTGCTGATAGCTCGCTAGTTTCACTAGAGTTAATTCTCTGCGTTCGTCAACTAGGTCAAGTTCAGCGAGTAATGCTGCATTATTCTGGCCTTGGTCTACCAATGTGGACCTCATGGTTGGGAGGCCAGCTTCTAAAGGGATGATTGCCTCCATTCCATATATTAGTGCGAATGGGGTTACCCTAGTTGCTCGCCGTGGGGTGGTGCGGTAAGCCCATAGAATATGTGGCAGCTCGATCACCCATGCCCTTTTGGCTCGCTCTAATCGCTTCTTCAGTCCGTCAATCACTATTTTGTTAAAAGCTTCAACCTGTCCGTTGCTTTAAAGGTATGCCATAGAGCTGATATGGTGTTTGATCCCGTGGTCATTACAAAAATCCTAGAATAGGTTACTTTCGAACTGGGTTATGTTGTCAGTGATGATCGTTATAGGGATCTCGAAATGGGTAATTATATTTTTCCATATGAACCTCATCATATCTGTGTCTCTGATGTTTGCCAGGGGCTCCGCCTCAATCCATTTGGTGAAGTAGTTTGTCGTGACGAACAAATACTTGCTATTATCGACATCGGTAGGAAGAGGGCCGACAATGTCCATTCCCCACTGGGCGAAGGGCCAGGGGCTGGTAAGTGATTTTAGGTCGCTGGTAGGTTGGTGAACCATAGGAGCGTGTAGTTGACATTTCTCGCACATGCGAGAATATATCCCAGATTTTTTCTGCATGCATGGCCACCAGTAACCTTCCTTCATTGCTTGGAAGGCTAGCGATCTTCCCCCAATATAGATCCCACAGATTCCTTCATGAAGCTCGTGCGGGACTTGCTCGACATCCTTCGGGTGAACACATTGGAGGTAAGAGTTGGTTAAAGATTTTTTGTACAGTTTGCCCTCAGGAGATAAGTGAAAGAAAGCAACTTTGACTCTTATATGATGAACGGATTTCTTATCATCTGGTAGGGCACCTTCTTTCAAATAGTCCCCCAGGGGGTCCATCCAACCGGGCGCTGGTTCGATCTGGAGAATATGGCCCACGCCTTGGAGCTCGTTGTTCTAGTTGATGCTCGGCTGAGCGAGGAAGTCGATAGGAATTGTTCTTTTTAAGTCAGAGTCGATTACTGAGTTCAAGGCCGCTAGGGCATCAGCATGAATGTTTTATCCTCTGGGAAACTACTGGACACTGACTTGCTCGAAGTTAGACATTACTTTTTTTTGCTAAGACGAGGTAGTCTGCCATTCTCTCATCCCTCGCGTCGAAGTCTCCACTTATTTGATTGGAGACTAAATGTGAGTCGCCGAACACCTGTAGTTATTTTTCACCCAATGCCTGGGCCTTTTTACAGGCCTGCTATCAATGCTTCATTTTCTGCTTCATTATTGGAGGCTTCAATTCCAAGTCTGATTCCTTGCTCGAGAATTATATCTTCTGGGGTAACGAGCACAATGCCTACTCCTTCCCCCTTGGAGTTGGAGGCTCCATTAACAAACAGTCACCAAATACCTTTTATCGAGTGATCTTCCCTCTTACCCACGATTTGCAGTTGGTCGCAAGCCTATTTGCCTGTAAACTCCGCGATGAAGTCGGCGAGGACCTGACCCTTGATTGCATTCCTTGGTTAGAATTAGATGTCAAACCGTTCGAGCTCGACCGACCACTTCGATCTGCCAGACAGATCCGCTTTTTGTAGGACTGCTTTAAGGGGGTGTGACGTAAGGACGATGATAGAGTGTTCTTCGAAGTAGCGCTTTAGTTTCCTCGAGGCTACCACTAGTGAAAAGGTGAGCTTCTCGAGTGGTAGGTATCGCTGCTCGGTGTCTAAGAGGGTCTTGCTCGTGTAGTAAACCAGGTGCTGGATTCCAGTTCTTTCGCATACCAGTGCAGAACTGACAGCGTGGCTAGATACAACAAGGTATAGGTACAGGGAATCATTCTCTTGAGGTATCACGAGCAAGGGTGGTGTGGTGAGATAAGCTTTGAGCTCTTCCAATGCTTTCGAGCAATCTTGATTCCACTCCACTGTTTTGCTCTTCTTCAATAAATGGAAGAATGGCTGGCATTTTTCGGATGACTTCGAGATGAACCGATTCAAGGCGATGAGCATGCCCGTGAGCTTCTGTACGTCTCTTATTGTGCGGGGAGACTGTATCTTATTGATTGCATCGATCTGGTCTTGGTTGGCGTCAATGCCTCTCCCTCTAACCAAGTACCCGAGAAATTTTCCTGACTGGACACCGAAGGAAAACTTGCATTGAGTTTCATTAGATATTTCCTGAGGATTTTGAAGGTTCTTGATAGGTCTAAGAGGTGGTATTCTTTGTGCCTGCTCTTGACGAGCATATCGTCGATGTAGACTTCCATGATATCTCCCATTTGGTATTTAAACATCTTGGTGACCAGCCACTTGGAATAATTTTGTAATAATATAATTCGATGGTGGTGATTAACACTGTTTTATCTTGGTCTTGTGCGTACAGAGGAATCTGGTGGTACCCCGAGTATGCGTCCAGGAAACTCATTCTTTCATGAGCTGCTGTGGTGTCCACCAACTGGTCGATCTTCGGGAGAGGGAAACTGTCCTTAGGGCACGCCCTGTTAAGATCAGTGAAGTCAATACAACCTCTCCATTTCCCATTTCTCTTCAGAACCACTACTGGGTTGGATAACCATTTAGGGAATTGAACTTCCCTTATATATCCTGCATCCAACAGCTTCTCTACTTCTTTCTCCACAGCCTTGGCCTTCTCAGGCGCAGTTGGTCGCGCCTTCTGCGTGACAGGCCTAAAAGTCGGGTCGACTTGCAACCGATGACAAACCACACCGGGATTAATTCCAGGCAGCTCGTAAGGTTTCCATACAAAAATATCCATATTTTTCCTCAAAATTACCATCAATTCCTTTTCGCTTCATCTGTGAGAGAGGCTCCAATCAAGAACATTATGTCTTTTTTGTTGCCACTGGCTGCGACTTCTTTTAGGTTTTCAATGTCCCGCTCAGAGGGGAGGAGCCTGGTCTCCTCTACCCTGGGTCTTCCATACTTTAGCTGCTATTTTGAAGGTGTCAAACCTTCTTGTTCCTCAACCTTCTCTTTGGACTTCTCGGCCTTCTTTTCTGGTTTTGGGCGGATGGCCGCTATGAAGCACATTCTTGCCATCGCTTGATCTCCGTGGATATACATTACTCCTCGCTCAGTTACGTACTCGAGTTTCATATGGTAGGTCGAGGGAACGACCTTCATCGCATGTAGCCACCCTTTACCGAGGATAGCCTGGTAGGGTGAGTCAATGTCGACTATCAAAAACTGGATCATCTTGGAGACACTTCCTGCCCTTACTAGCAGTACGATCTTTCCCAAAGGGATAGTCACTTTTCCAGAGAAGCTAACTAAAGGGACAGTAGCTTCCTTCAAGTCAGCGACGCTTAACTTTAATTTCCTTAACAGGTCGAGATACATTACTTCGGATGAGCTTCCGTGGCCGACGAGTAACTTATCGACATCATAGTTTGCTATCCTGAGTGTAATGATTAAGGCATCATGATGTGGGGTTCTTACTCCCACTAAGTCTTCATCCGTGAACATGATGTGTTTGCTGTAGTCGACGTCACCTGTTCACCAACGCTTTCCTGCCTGTGTTTTAGTTGGATCGATTTAAAAATCTTGCATTACTGCCGTAAGCTTCTTCACTTCCATTCGGGCTGAATTTCCTTGAATCTGTTTCAGATCCGATGCCCTATGAATCACTGCGAACTCATAGCCAACATCTTCCTCGAGCACAATTATCGGGCCTTATATATCCGTTGGCAGCAATCTTCTCCGCCTTCTTCTCCACAAACTCGTTCAGGTGCCCAGTCTGGGCCAGCTCTTCAAGGTGGGACTTAAGAGCTTTACAGTGCTTGGTTTTGTGTCCACCTTCTTTATGAAAAGCGCATCTCAGCGCGTTGTTCCTCTTTGAGGGATATCCTTCCATCTTTTTGGGCTATTTAACGAATGACTCATCCTTGATCTTCACTAGGATATTATAAATTGGTTATTTGAAGATAGTTTTTACTGCCTGAAATTCTTTTGAAGCATCGTTTTTACCCCCGCTCTTGGAGCTACCTTTACTCCCATTCTTACTCCCCTTATTCCGGTTCTAAGCCTTGTCGTTGTACTTAATAGCGAGCTTAGCTTGACCATTCTCCCCCGCGCTGAGGCGGGTCACATCTTCAACTTTGGTGTACTTCTCAATGCGAGCCATTAAGTCATCGATGGTTGTGGCCTCCTTTTTAGTGAGGAATTGATGCAAGAGGCAAGAGCTGGGTAGGCCAATCTTAAAAGACGCTACGACTACTTGATCTGAGCAGTATTCGACCTCGTTGAACAACTCCCAGTACCTTCTTACGTAGTATCGGAGGCTCTCCTGGGGCGTCTTCTTCATTGTTAGCAAGACATCCATCCTCTTAGGGTGGGAGCTGCTAATAATAAAGCGAGCTGTGAAGAGCTCTGCCAGGGACTCAAAGCTCCTGATGGATCTGTGAGGGAGTCTCTCGAACCACTTCTGGGCCACATCATGAAAGCTCGAAGTTAAAATCCATCACATTTGTGCGTCCCTGTGGCTTTAGAGAGTCATAACCTGCCTGTATTACCTAAAATGATCGATACGGTCTGTCTTTCCATCGTAGATCTTGAATCTAGGAATTATGAACTTCTTGGGGGCTTCTTCTTCTTCTATCTCCCTTGAGAAAGGGGATTTCATCTAGGTTTTGAGAGCTCTCCGAGCTAGATCTCTGGTCGATCTGGCACCCCGATGTGCTGGGTGTTGGTCCATCTCTCTCCAGACCAAATTTCACATGTCATCATTTCCTTGAGCCAGACTCCTGCATTAATGAGATGGTCGCTTTTACTCGAGCAAGTCTTTATCCGATTCGTGTTCCTCGAATCTTTGGAATCCACGTGTAGGTCTCCTTCCTCGGCTGCGAGACTTGCTCGCCTGAGGGCTAGAAATGCGATACTGACGTCGCTTGGTGCTACAATGGAGCAATTTCTCCATCATTTCCAATCTCCTTTTAAGGCGAGCATTCTCAGCTTCTTGCTTACAAGCGGCCTCCCCTTGCTCTTGGAGCCTTGCGTCATAGGCATCGATCAACTTGGAGATTTGAGTGGACCTGGCTGGTCCTTAACTTTCTTCCGAGGCTTGCCATTCTGGGTGGGCCCTATGATCGGAACGTTGAACTTCAGATTTGATCCTACGAGGGGAAGGCTGTTCTTGGATATCCCCTGCTTGAGGGGCATTGCTACTGTGACCAGACATTCCAAATTCTTTGTTGGTGAGGGCTTTCTTAAAGGAAGACAAATGTTCCCACAGGCGGCGCCAATTGTGGTGACAATTAAGTTCAGCATAAATTAACAAGAAAAAGAAATCACCGGAACAAATAAAGAATGTAAGGAATGATAATCACACAACACACGATGTACATGGTTCAGCAAGAATGCCTACGTCCACGGTGGTGCTCTCAATATTATTTCTTTATACTCTGGGGAGTGTTTTACTAGAAAAATAATACATGCCCTTTGCCCCGGGCTGAGGTTTTTTTTTTTATATACATGCTTGTTTTCGGGGAGTGGGGGTTTTGGACTCCCCCACGTTAGTCCATAACCCTTAGAATATCTCCTTACAAGATTTTAAGAATTTGACTGGGTTGTAACTGAATTAGTTAAGGTGTGAGGACCCTAGACTTTAGGTCGGGCTTCATTGGGCTACTCGTCTGGGCCCAGGTGACAAATCGAGGTACCCACAGAAAGGATACACATAAGAATTTTTGGTTAGTAATATAATTTTAGCAAACTTGATAATTTTAATAATTAATAATTTTGAATCTCCTATGATTATTAATTATCGAAATGTGAAGTGTATATATATATTTGTGTATATATATCGCCTTTCGCCTATCACCTCTTTTGAGCACATTGAGAGAGAGGGAGGGGCGATGGTGAAGAGGTAAATTACAAATAAAAAGTTAGGGGTTAAGGCTATGATTAATCTCTTAATTAACATTGCACTATAGGTTTACTAAATGCCTTTCTTATATGATTAAACACAAAATTGGTTGTCCACAACTTTTTTTGTTTCGACCTAAAGCTTTTATTGAATAAAAGAAAATGGCAAAATCCTTACAAAAAGAATAAAAAGAAAGAAAGTGTAACAACCCGAATTTTTCAAATGAGAATTTTTAAATTAATTTTTGGAAATCGGAGAAAAATAAAATTTTGGATTTTATAAATTTTATAATTTAAAATGATGGTTTTTATATTTGAAAAATAAATTTTCAAACGGAATTGGAATCGGAATTAAAATGGAGTTTTAATTGAATTTTTATTATATAGAAGAGTCCTCAAAACATAAAACTCTCTAAGAGTCCTCAAAACATAAAACTCTATAAAAAAAATATTTAAAGTTCCGATCGAGCTGAAATTTTTAATGTAACTTCCCCTCATCTTCAGCTAATTCTTTCAAAATTTTCATCCAATTCCAACGGTCAGATCGTCCAGAATAAACTTTTTAGTGTTTGTATCTGATTAGAACTCTTTTCTTAATCAAACTCTTAATCCTTTATATATCACAACTAATTCGTGGCTTGGCCTTTCAAATTACTTTTTCTCAAACTTTTCAACTAGAAGACCTTTCCAAAATTACTCTCTTTCATCTACAAACCATAGCCCCAAACTTATTCAAGATTTCAACCTTAGAATAAAAGGCTTATTTGGAGTTTTTTTTTGAGTTTGGTCTAAAACGAGATTTGATTATTTTCACGAGAGGAACGTGATGGTGTGTTTAGATTCTAAGGATGAAATTATGTGATGATTCATGTGATGATTTTAAGGTATGGAGTTTTACACAATATGCTCCTTAATCTCGCGAGTGTTATTCCCTTTGTTTTCTTGTGATTATTGACTCATATTTGAATTGCTAAATTCAATTGGAATTTGGAAATTATTGTTGGAATCTAATTTTGATTCATGTGGTATTATTATTGTGTTGGGCATGTTGTCATGAGATTTTAATATGATACTGATGTTGGGCACTCGCCAAGATTCATGTTCTGGCTACTTGATAAAGTATGGCGCGGTATGGTGAGGCCTGGTGACTCGGTTAATGTGTTGTTGAGAAATTATATTGATAAAAATGCTTATGAGATTCGCATTTGATTTGAATATTCGTACTCACTCGTATTGTTACGCTTTATTTACCGCTAATATTTGTTGAGCATCTTTCCTGTCATATTGTGTACTTCCCCATATTTTCTTTTAGTGAAAGGTTAGTGCGTATTTGGGTGCTTTGGATTTGTTTTGGAGATTGATTTTTGTGTGGATTATTTTGGGAAGAATATTCGAGAGAATACATATGAGAAGATTGTATATATTTTTGTTGTATAGAGCATTATATTTCGTGATAGATAGTTGTATTATTTTGAGAGATTATTGGTTGTATTTAATTTGAAGAGATTGAGATTAGTGGATTCTTTTTTTTATATTGCGGGATTTGTTTTAGATGGTCTATACATGGTTATTTGTGGATTAGTATAGTTTTTATTGACAGTATTGCTCCGTTCTCTCTCTCCGAGCGGGCGGGATGTTACATAATGGTATGAGAGATTAGGTATACGACAACCCTCGATTCTTGAATTTTTGGGTCTAGCATGCGGGTTAGACATGTTTTTTTTGGAGATAGAAATTTTTTGTGATAAGCCGTGTTAGGCATCGATGTTAGATGTGAGGTATTTAAAGTTTATTTTTGGAGACGAGATTTATTTTTGGAGATTGTTGGTGTGGCCTGATTTTTGAGTGTTAGGCTTCGTTGAATTTCGAGGGCGAAATTCCTTGTTAGTGGGGAAGTATGTAACAACCCGGATTTTTTAAATGAGAATTTTTAACTTAGTTTTTTGAAATCAGAGAGAAATGAAATTTTGGATTTTATAAATTTTATAATTTAAAATGATGGTTTTTATATTTGAAAAATAAAATTTTGAAACCGAATTGGAATCGGAATTAAAATGGGGTTTTAATTGAATTTTTATTATATAGAAGAGTCCTCAAAACATAAAACTCTCTAAGAGTCCTCAAAACATAAAACTCGCTAGAAAAAATAATTTTAAAAAATATTGAACGGTCCGATGCAGCTGAAATTTTTTATGTAACTTCCTCTCATCTTCAGCTAATTCTTTCAAATTTTTTTAACAATTCCAACGGTCCGATCGTCCAGAATAAAATTTTTAGTATTTGTATCTGATTAGAACTCTTTTCTTAATCAAACTCTTAATCCTTTATATATTACAACTAATTCGTGGCTTGGCTTTTCAAATAACTTTTTCTCAAACTTTTCAACCAGAAGACCTCTGCAAAATTACTCCCTTTCATCTACAAACCACAACCCCAAACTTATTTAAGATTTCAACCTTAGATTATAAGGCTTATTTGGAGTTTTTCGAGTTTGGGCTAAAACGAGATTTGATTATTTTCGTGAGAGGAACGTGATGGTGTGTTTAGATTTTGAGGCTGAAATTATATGATGATTTTAAGGAATGGGGTTTTACACAATATGCTCCTTAGTCTCGTGAGTGTTATTCCCTTTGTTTTCTTGTGATTATTGACTCATATTTGAGTTGCTAAATTCAATTGGAATCTGGAAACACTTGTTGGAATCTAATTTTGATTCATGGGGTATTATTATTGTGTTGGGCATGTTGTCGTGAAATTTTAATATGGCACTAATGTTGGGAAACCGCTAAGATTCCTGTTCCGGCTACTTGATAAAGTATGGCGCGGTATGGTGAGGCCTGGAGACTCGGTTAATGTGTTGTTGAGAAATTATATTGATAAAAATGCTTATGAGATTCACATTTGATTTGAATATTCGTACTCACTCGTATTGCTACGCTTTATTCACCGCTAAAATTTGTTGAGCATCTTTCTTGTCATATTGTGTACTTCTCCATATTTTCTTTTAGTAGCAGGTTAGTGCGGATTTGGGTGCTTTGGATTTGTTTTGGAGATTGATTTTAGCGTGGATTATTTTGAAAAGAATATTCGAGAGAATACATATAAGAAGATTGTATTTATTTTTGTTGTATATAGCATTTTATTTCGAAATAGATAGTTGCATTCTTTCGAGAAATTATTGGTTGTATTTAATTTGAAGAGATTAAGATTAGTGTATTCTTTTTTTATATTGCGGGATTTGTTTTAGATGGTCTATACCTGGTTATTTGTGGATCAATATAGTTTTTATCGATAGTAGCGCTCCGTTCGCTGTCTCCGAGCGGGCGGGGTGTTACATAATGGTATCAGAGCTTAGGTATACGATAACCCTCGGGTCTTGAGTTTTGGGTCTAGCATGCGGGTTAGCCATATTTTTGTAACACCCCATATTTTAGAGAATATATAAATTAATTAAATTAGTGAGTTGGATTTATTTAATTTGGAGAAATTCATTTAATTTGGTGATTTAAATTTAATTTATCTGAAGCTTTGAGTACTAGTCTTATCCGAATTTCGAGGACGAAATTCCATTGTAAGGGGAGAAGTATGTAACACCCCATATTTTAGAGGATATATAAATTAATTAAATTAGTGAGTTGGATTTATTTAATTTGGAGAAATTCATTTAATTTGGTGATTTAATTCGGATCTCAACGACCAATAATGTTAGGTAGTAGTGTATCGGGAGGGTTCCTTGTTTGGATTTCGTTTTGCGAGACATCCCACGAATGAAACTTAGTGCAACGTTGGAAGTGGGGAGTTGTTTGGCCATAGGACATAGGTTTGGTATCGTGGTTATTATACATATATAGTTATAACTATGAGTTGATAATTATACTACGACTTAAGGCCTATAGAGCCGTATAGTGTTGATGTGAGAAAACTTTGTGGAACACTTTCACCACGAGCAGATCGGTGGGATAACCTAAATGATAATTAAGTTGCAATTGGTAGGGTAGTTTAGTATAACCTCACCGTATAATCAGCTCAAATATGAAAAGCTTAATTATAGCAAGTTTATTACGTTAAGTTGAATTGGGCAGTTATGTGCAACATATAGGGTGTATGGGCACCCTAGATAGTTAAATTTTTATATATTATCCGCGATCGATAGATGTAGAAATACATGTGCTAAAAGAGTAAACGAATAAGGGAGTTATCGCAGGGGGATGTTGGAGTATTCCCCATTAAAGGAAGTATTATAGCCGTTAGTGGTTAAGCTCATAGTAGTGTCAGAAGTTGGAAGCTTCAAAGTGTTGTGTAGGCAGCAATGTGAGATGATACATTATATGATGGAACATTATAACATAAGATGACTAAAGCAAATTGGCTACAGGATTGAACGGTAGTGTAGGGACCGTTGGACTAAGGGATAGCGCTAGGAGAAGTGTAATGAGAACATCATAACGATTTAGATTGTGTGGGAAAGGATGAGGATGAAGGTGTACGAGATTATATCTGAAGCTTTGAGTACTAGTCTTATCCGAATTTTGAGGACGAAATTCCATTGTAAGGGGAGAAGTATGTAACACCCCATATTTTAGAGGATATATAAATTAATTAAATTAGTGAGTTGAATTTATTTAATTTGGAGAAATTCATTTAATTTGGTGATTTAAATTTAATTTATCTGAAGCTTTGAGTACTAGTCTTATCCGAATTTCGAGGACGAAATTCCATTGTAAGGGGAGAAGTATATAACACCCCATATTTTAGAGGATATATAAATTAATTAAATTAGTGAGTTGGATTTATTTAATTTGGAGAAATTCATTTAATTTGGTGATTTAAATTTAATTTATTTAAATTGGAGAAATTATTGAATTTGGAGATTTAGAATTTATTATTTAAATTTGGGGATTTAGAAATTCAAATTAATTCGGGTTATTGAAAATTTTCACATGTGTCGCATTTTGAGGTTGAAATTGGAAAATTTTATAAAGTATCTCGGATGACAATTCTGAGTGCACGGTTGAGTCCGAAAGGGTCAAGATAGTCGAAAAAGAGTACCCGGGGGTAGTAAATGGGTCTTGGGCATTTTTAGACATGACCGAGCCCATACGGGGGCATTTAAGTCATTTTTAATTGGCCAATAGGCTTAATTACGGGATTGAGGAATTTTAACCTAGGTTTAAGTGTGTTGGGCAGCCATGAGTCATTCCAAAACACAAAGGGTTGAGAGAGGAGAGAAAGGAGAAAGAAGAAGAAGGAAATAAGGATGACAAGAGCAATCCGGGCAAGAATTTCGACATGGGATCGTCGGATTTAATCCCTCAAGGCAAGTGTTTTCTTGCTTTAATTTGAGTTGTAGTTAATGATGTAAATAGTTGTAATTATGTCAACTAATTCTGGAAATTTGGAAGTAGGAATTTGAATTGAAATTTGTGGGTTTATGGTGAAGAAGATGAAGAATAACCATTGATAGGGGATTTTTAACTTTGTGAGAAATTGGGTTAATAGTGAGATTATAACTTAATTTGAGAAGTGAATAACATGATTAGATCTTGGTTTTTGAATCTCCATTAGTGGTATTGTTGGAAGAAATTGTTAATGATGAAGTTTGGGTGGATTTATGATGAATCTTGGGAGGTTTTTGGGGTAAAAGATCTGAGTATAATCGAAGGTTTTAGAGCTTTAATGGCGATTCTGTTCGCGTTGCCCTGTAGAAAATCGCGTTTTCTACATTTTGTTGTCTCACGCGCTTCCTCCAAAACTGCTCCAAAATGCCTCAAAACATCAATTTATTAATCTGGGCAGAATGTGGGAAAACTTTTTAAGAAAGGTTTTTTTTTAAATCTTCTTTGAGGTGAATCTTTATAATGCCCTAACTTTTGGCATACGGACTCGGATTAGTGTGCCGTTCACGACCACACATAGATAGCGAAGAGTATTACGCTGTCCTGGGAATATTTTTAATTAGACACAAAAATTGAAAGGTCTAAAATACCCTTGAAGACGGAACGAGTTATTTGATTTTTAACACAACTTTAAATGAGCATAACTTTGTCATACGAATTCGGATTTACGTGCCGTTTGTGGCCACTCATAGCAAATGGAGAGTAGTACGCAGTACTAGGAATTTCATTACTGAGGCATATATTGTGAAATGTCTATAATACCCTTGGAGTTTTAATTAGTGATGAAACTTTCCCGAATTGAAACTAAAAATTGTTGGGAACTTTGTGAGACTAATATGAACTTAATCAAGTATATATGAGGTGAGATATATAATTATATAAATTATATTAAATAGTGGGATGTAGCTATTTTGGTATTGGATCGTATTTAATACGAGCGAACTAGTAATAATTGGAATATATGTATATATATATGAATGTGTGAATTATATATATAAATATGGGAATACATAATTCAATAGAAAAATGATAATAGGTTACGGGAATACCTAAAACAATGATAGGTTGTGTGAATACGTAAAACAATGAAAGGTTGTGTGAATACCTAATATTTTAATAGGGTGCGTGAATACCTATTTGATTGTTTTATTATGTGTATGACATACCTAGCTGCTTGCTATCGCGGGGGGTTGTGTAGAGACGGTCTTATCCTGAGTGACCTTCGGGGGGATATTTGACTTGTATCTCAGAACATAGGACTGTGAAAGACTTATTTGTGAGTTGATAAGTCCGCTGACTATGGGAGCATAGGTATGTGCGTGACCCATAGGTATGTGAACTATGTTCGCCGCCAATATGTGTGATTTGTTTATATGGTTCGTGGGACATTTTCGAACCGATAGTCCTTGTTTGAGTACGAGACGTACCGGGACATGATAGCAGAGTATGCAATGCACTATAGGTGTATCCTTAGGGTGCTATGTTAGTATATATATATAATGGTGGTGGATATATATGTATACTTGTGATATAATTACAATGTGATAATTGTGGGCTATTAAGATTGTGCTGATACATATATATAATAGTGAGGGATATATGTGTATGCTTATGGTATATCTACAATGAGATAATTACAGACTATTAAGATAGTGAAATCTTATATAAACGTAAATAGTAAATACTTGACTTTAGTGTGATAACACTTATTTAAAAATGATAATTGTTGAGATCAAATATGATATACTACTACGAGGGGTAACTAGAAGGATAAGCCTTTTTCCTAGTTAGAAGTGTGTCAGATGGCTAGGCGGAATAAATGAATGCGATAGGTGTGCACTATAGAAGAGAGGTGAGATTGTCCTCAAGAGAGTGGGACCGTAAAAGCAATTATGAACATTATATACTACGCATTTCATTTATTGCAATAAAATACTTGCTAAACATTTTTATAAATCGGGCTCTGACCCATTTCTTGTACTTCTTCTCTCTTGTCTATGTATATGTATATTAACAGGTGTCCAGCCACAGGGCTGCCATAGTTGACTTATCTATTCCAGGGTTACGCAGCTGCAACATTGTGGATGGTTGCAGGATTTGATTTAGACGTATCATTTCTTTATTCCTAGAGTAGGAATCTTATCTCAGTTGTAGATTCATTCAGTTCATGTTTCCCCTTTTACTTTTAGACTCAGTATTTGATTTATGTATTCATTTATTGAATTATTATTATTAGGATTTTGAGCCGATTATTTATTCGGCAGGTCATTTTGTCATTTAGTACTGTTTTAGACTCATGGTTTGGATGTATGGTTTCTTTGTTATTCAGCATGCATATTTAATTGTTTAATAAAAAGATAAAATTTAACATCAGTCTTTTTGAATACTAGGTGGTTAGTAAAGTTTTAAAAAGTTTTCGACAGTGATGCTAAGAATGAACCCCTGAGATTCCTGTTTTAAATTTGATATAGGACTGATCACCCGGTATTTATTTAGGCAGGGCGTCACAATTTTTTTGGAGATAAATTTTTTTGGTGATAAGTCGTGTTAGGCATCGACGTTAGATGTGAGGTATTTAAAGTTGATTTTTGGATATTGTTGGTGTGGCCTGATTTTTGAGTGTTAGGCTTCGTTGAATTTCGAGGGCGAAATTCCTTGTTAGTGGGGAAGGATGTAACAACCTGAATTTTTTAAATGAAAATTTTTAAATTAAAATTTGAAAATCGGAGAAAAATGAAATTTTGGATTTTATAAATTTTAAAATTAAAAATGATGGTTTTTATATTTGAAAAATAAATTTTCAAACGGAATTGGAATCTGAATTAAAATGGAGTTTTAATTGAATTTTTATTATATAGAAGAGTCCTCAAAACATAAAACTCTCAAAAATTCCTCAAAACATAAAACTCTCTAGAAAAAAAATATTTAACAATATTGAACGGTCCGATGGAGCTAAATTTTTTTATGTAACTTCCTCTCATCTTCAGCTAATTCTCCTAAAAATTTCATCCAATTCCAACAGCCTGATCGTCCGGAATAAAATTTTTAGTGTTTGTATCTGATTAGAACTCTTTTCTTAATCAAACCCTTAATCCTTTATATATCACAACTAATTCGTGGCTTGGCTTTTCAAATAATTTTTTCTCAAAATTTTCAACCAGAGGACCTCTCCAAAATTACTCCCTTTCATCTACAAACAATAACCCCAAACTTATTCAAGATTTTAACCTTAGATTAGAAGGCTTATTTGATGTTTTTTCGAGTTTGGGCTAAAATGAGATTTGATTATTTTCGCGAGAGGAACATGATGGTGTGTTTAGATTTTGAGGCTGAAATTATGTGATGATTTAAAAGTATGAGTTTTTCCACAATATGCTCCTTAATCTTGCGAGTGTTATTCCCTTTGTTTTCTTGTGATTACTGACTCATATTTGAATTGCTAAATGCAATTGGAATCTGGAAATTATTGTTGGAATCTAATTTTGATTCATGTGGTATTATTATTGCGTTGGGCATGTTGTCATGAGATTTTAATATGACACTGATGTTGAGCACCCGCCAAGATTCCTGTTCCGGCTACTTGATAAAGTATGGCGCGGTATGGTGAGGCCCGGAGACTCGGTTAATGTGTTGCTAAGAAATTATATTGATAAAAATGCTTATGAGATTCACATTTGATTTGAATATTCGTACTCACTCGTATTGTTACACTTTTTTTACCGCTAATATTTGTTTAGCATATTTCATGTCATATTGTGTACTTCCCCATATTTTATTTTAGTGGCAGGTTAGCACGAATTTGGGCACTTTGGATTTTTTTGGAGATTGATTTTAGCATGGATTATTTTGGTAATACTATTCGAGAGAATACATATGAAAAAATTGTATATATTTTTGTTGTATAGAGCATTTTATTTCGAGATAGATAGTTGCATTATTTCGAGAAATTATTGGTTGTATTTAATTTGAAGAGATTGAGATTAGTGGATTCTTTTTTTTATATTGCGGGATTTATTTTAGATGGTCTATACCTGGTTATTTGTGGATTAGTATAGTTTTTATCGACAGTAGTGCTCCGTTCGCTCTCTCCAGGCGGGCGGGGTATTACACAATGGTATCAGACCTTAGGTATACGACAACCCTCGGGTCTTGGGATTTGGGTCTAGCATGTGGGTTAGACATGTTTTTTTTGGAGATAGAAATTTTTTGTGATAAGTCGTGTTAGGCATCGACGTTAGATGTGAGGTATTTAAAGTTGATTTTTGGAGATTGTTGGTGTGGCCTAATTTTTGCGTGTTACACGTTGTTGAATTTCGAGGGCGAAATTCTTTGTTAGTGGGGAAGTATGTAACAACCTGAATTTTTTAAATGAGAATTTTTAAATTAATTTTTGGAAATCGGAGAAAAATGAAATTTTGGATTTTATAAATTTTATAAATTAAATTGATGTTTTTTATATTTGAAAAATAAATTTTCAAACGTAATTGGAATCGGAATTAAAATGGAGTTTTAATTGAATTTTTATTATATAGAAGAGTTATCAAAGCATAAAACTCTCTAAGAGTCCTCAAAACATAAAACTCTCTAAAAGAAATATTTGAAAATATTGAACTATCCGATCGGGCTGAGATTTTTTATGTTACTTCCTCTCATCTTCACCTAATTCTCTAAAAAATTTCATCCAATTCCAACGGTCTGATCGTCTGGAAGAAATTTTTTAGTGTTTGTATCTGATTAAAACTCTTTTCTTAATCAAACTCTTAATCCTTTATATATCACAACGGATTCGTGGCTTGGCTTTTTCAAATCACTTTTTCTCAAACTTATCAACTAGAAGACCTCTCCAAAATTACTCCCTTTCATCTGTAAACCATAGTCCCAAAATTATTCAAGATTTCAACCTTAGATTAGAAGACTTATTTGGTATTTTTTCGATTTTGGGCTAAAACGAGATTTGATTATTTTCTCGAGAGGAACGTGATGGTGTGTTTAGATTTTGAAGCTAAAGTTATGTTATGATTTTAAGGTATGGGGTTTTACACAATATTCTCCTTAATCTTGCGAGTCTTATTCCCTTTGTTTTCTTGTGATTATTGACTCATATTTGAATTGCTAAATTCAATTAGAATTTGGAAATTATTGTTGGAATTTAATTTTGATTCATGTGGTATTATTATTGTGTTGGCATGTTGTCATGAGATTTTAATATGGCACTGATGTTGGGCACCCGCCAAGATTCCTGTTCTGGCTACTTGATAAAGTATGGCGCGGTATGGTGAGGCCGGTGACTCGGTTAATGTGTTGTTGAGAAATTATATTGATAAAAATGCTTATGAGATTCACATTTGATTTGAATATTCGTACTCACTCGTATTGTTATGCTTTATTCGCTGCTAATATTTGTTGAGCATCTTTCTTGTCATATTGTGTACTTCCCCATATTTTCTTTTAGTGGCAGGTTAGCGCGGATTTGGGCGCTTTGGAATTGTTTTGGAGATTGATTTTAGCGTGAATTATTTTGGGAAGAATATTAGAGAGAATACATATGAGAAGATTGTATTTATTTTTGTTGTATAAAGCATTTTATTTCGAGATAGATAGTTGTATTATTTTGAGAGATTATTGGTTGTATTTAATTTGAAAAGATTGAGATTACTGGATTCTTTTTTTTATATTGCGGGATTTGTTTTAGATGGTCTATACCTGGTTATCTGTGGATTAATATAGTTTTTATCGACAGTAGCGCTCCGTTCGCTCTCTCCGGGCGGGCGGGTTGTTTCAGAAAGTCCCCATCATACTTTATAATTAGAATGAGGGGATCACAGACATAACTACGACTCACTGAGGAGAGAAGACACCTCCTATAAGATTCCCTAACTGTAAAGCCAACTCTAAAACTATTTGAATCTGAAGTGAGGATCATGAGAAATATCTCTGGTTAAAAACTTGACCACTAGCTTATTTAAACATAAAATTAGTTTTAAATTTTAACTAAAATTAATTTAAATTGTTAAAAAAATTAATCAGCTAATTAATTTTAAATTTAAAATAGTATAATAAATATATTAAGTAAGAATACTCAGACACACACACACACACACACACACACACACACACACAATAATATGTAGTATGAAAAGGAATACAAGTTTTTTAACTTATAATTTAATTTTAATTTTAATTTTTTAAAAGGTTTTGTTGGAGATCTCTTGTAACATTTCTTATTGTATTATACTACAAAACAAAACGCTCTAGCCCCCGCCTAATGCTAACTAGCTGTTCATAATATAACTTGTGATGATTCATGTATAGAGGTTGAGTCTCAACTATGACATTAATCATTAGGTAAGGTGGCACCAACAAATTAAAAGCAAAGTAAAGGGTCTGAGTTCCCAGAGCCTTCATGACTAGCTTTCCAAATCATCTTGACTAATATAAAAAAAGGGCTTTTTAGAAAATATCTCAAAAATACCACATAAAAATTAAATTCAAGCTTTACTTCAAAACACCCAATGGTGTTGTACTCTTTTTTTCTTGTAAAATGTCTAATATACCCCAAGCTAAACAAAAAATTACACACAAACTAACACCACATTATCTAAAACACCATAGACCAACCAAAAAACACATTTTCAAACCGGTTACTCTTCCCACTGAAACCTCATACCCATGGCTAAACCTAGCCAAAGTCATCTTCACAATTCCTTCCCAAATCTCCATTTTCGTGTGTTTGTTGTGTTGTTTATATACAGTAACCAAGTATCAAGGGGATACATTGCAATGGATGATGAAAAGAATGTTGATGATCAAGCTTCCCAAACTCGAAATATCCAATGCTCGTTTGATGATTTTGAGGTATTAAAACACCTCTATACACTATAAAATATGTAAAACAACATTTAAAATGATGAAAAGATGAAAAAAAAACTGCACTCACTTCACTTACGGTTGCCCGTCACCGTAAGTGACAATGAGTTTCGGTCCCAAGATGCCGTATAATGACACATCGCGGTTACATTTTACCGTATATTAACATAATACGATTACACTTGACCGTGTAATAATTCTTGGCCGGGGTTATAAACTCATGGTTTCACTTGTCCGCGGTTTTATATTCACGGTTTAAGTTGGCCGTGATAAGTTCACCACGATTTTATTTGGCTATGGTATTATACCCACGGTCTAATGTGGCCGTGATAAGTTCAATATATATATATATATAATTCATGTAACATATTGCCATTTATTCATGTACTGATTATTGTATTGTCAATTCAGTTAGATGACTCGATTCTAGATGATACATTTTGGCGCGATGTAAATAATGTCATTGTACCGAGTGTACCTACTAAATGTGCATCCACCGAGAAAACGAATATGCGTGAACCGAGTACGATTGAACAAGCAACGACATCTACTTCGCCCAAATGTTTGCGTGATTTGTTTTCAGATTTCACGTCGTCTATGGTAAAAAATCATATCACGTAGTTAATTTCCAACACTTTGAGATATTTAATGCATGACATTATTGTATGACATAATTTGATTGTGTGCATTGTTAGGATGTGAAAATAAAAGAAGGATTGGATATTAATGTGATCAAGACCATACAATCGAATTCACAACTGAGGAGGTATGTTTTGTTTATTGATTTTACAATTATACAATTATAAAATCTCAACATGATTTTACAATTATATAATTATACAATTATACTCAACATGATTTTACAATTATACTCGAAATCTCCATTTAAAATGTCCTTTCATTTAACAATGTTTGTCTTGTGCAGATTTTTGATGATCGGGACAAGACGATTGATTGGTGTCAACAAGTTAGTCGCAAACTTCATGCGGTCATGATAATTCTGAAATCCAACAAGTCCAGTACAGTCCGCAAGGATAGGGTCATACTTGGTTATGAGCTAAGTGAGTTTCATAGACCCAAAAAAGACGAGGAGTTGGAAAATATTGCCCATTTAGATTGAAAGGGGTTTCGCACGATAATGGCCGTTGGGGGGTTGTAGTTCTCTTTGGGGTACACAACCACACGGTGTCAAAATCACTTGTTGGGCACCCACATGCCGTACGACTCTCCCAAGAAGAGTGGAACATTGAAAATGAGATGATACGTAATGGGGTGGCCCGAAGGAAGTACTCCTGACATTGAAAAAGAGGTCGGAGTACAATTGTTCATCGATATGAACAATACATAACGCTAAAAGCAAAATGAAGAATGTTGAGATGTATGGTCACACTGCTATGCAATAGTTGATGCATTTGCTCGGGGAGAAGAATTATATCCACTGGCATTGAAGGAATGAGAAAACCGATGTGGTGGAGGATTTATTTTTTGCACATCCCACCTCTTTCTTGTTGGTGAAATGCTTCCCGAGTGTGCTTGTGATCGATTGCATTTACGAGACCAATCGTTACAATATGTCATTATTTGAGATGACTGGGGTCACTTCTACCGAGAAATATTTTTGCATTGCATTTTGATTTTTAAAGAGTGAGAAGGAGGAGAGTTTTAAATGGGCTTTTCAACATTTACGATCATTATACGATCCAGAAGATTTGCCGCAAGTTATTGTCTCTGGGAAACAACAATCTTGTCTAAACGCTTTGCCAAGCGTGTTTCCACACGTCATCATTATTCTATGCTTATTCCATGTACATAAGAACATTTAAGGTGCATGTGTGAAACACGACATTAAAGACCAGGGCAAGAAGGTGTTCGTGAAAGGTTGGATTGGGGTGTTAGAATCACAGACTACGAATGACTTTGAGAAATGCATGGATTTCTTTCCGTTAAAACTGGCAAGAATACCCAAACATGGTTGGGTACCTACTTAAGAATTACATCCCTTTTTGTTTTCAGTTCGCGCATATATGGACTAATCGCGTATCCCACCATGGTAACTAAATAACTAACAGAGCGGAGGGTGACCCTGCCCAACTAAAAAACACTTAACAAATAACACTATTTCGTTTGCGATGGTGTGGAAGGGTATGGACGCATTAATTGGCCACCAAGTAACTCAAATTCAAATTGAGTTTCAGAAATAACTTAAATCCACCAAGCATGGACACAGTGATGCATTTTTACGCGAGATCCGTGGTAGGGCATCACACTACGCATTGGATCTAATTATTATTGAGATATATTCCATGCGATCGGTATTGAGCGCATCAGGTGCTAGCACCCAATATACGTAGATACGATGCTCCCACGTACTTCACACCATATACGGATTACCATGTGTCCACGAGATAGCCCAATGGTGAAACTAGGCCAAACAATTCCACTGTGGGCACTGCATGATCATTGGAGGAAACTTGCCTTTGTCCCGGACATCCCTCGGTGCCGTGACCTTGACTATACACCCGAGATGATATTTTTTAAGAAAAGGTGAAATAGGGTAGGTGAAGACGTTAGAAATATGATGCCAAAAAATTTAATGGAGATTACCGAACTCTCTACCACACCCTTGATGGAGCCCGTACAAATTTGTCAAAAGGGCAAGCCACCTAAGGGGAAAAAGTCTGTCGACATATCTACGAAAATATCCACTTGGGAGAAAGATGTACCGTCCATAAAGGAACTTAAAAAAGTCTTCATAA
The DNA here is from genome assembly GCA_949130495.1 of Sambucus nigra. Lineage (NCBI taxonomy): Eukaryota > Viridiplantae > Streptophyta > Magnoliopsida > Dipsacales > Adoxaceae > Sambucus > Sambucus nigra. The sequence continues at coordinate 330,766,419 of OX422210.1, read as the reverse complement.
ATATTTCCCCATTGATGGGAGTGAAACAGGAGACGTGGTCTCAGGAGAAGAAGATGTATATGAAGGACGTTCTCGAGTTCTTCCAATCATTTGTGGAGGATATATATGATGTAACATCTGATGGGAATTGTGGATATAGGGATATTTCAAAAGGGGTGGGTGTTGGGGATGGACTTGAACATTCTCATGCTATTCATAGTTCTTTGTTGTCTGGGCTACGTAGGGACAAGCCATTTTGGGCTACGGTGATGACATCCTACGATATTGATGAGTATGGGAGGAGATTAGACTATTTTAGACACTCATGCAGAACGAGCGATGGCTAATAATGCCAGAGTTTGGCTACCTTGCTGTGAATGCACTTAAGCTAATGGTTGTGTTGATATCCAAATTTCAATGCTTAACTTTTGTTCCATTCGACGTTAGGCAAAAACCTAGTATGAAAGATAATCGCATCATCTATATCCTGAACTCTTCAAATATTCATTGAGTGAGTTTGAAATGCATAAGATTTTGCCCCCTACCACCAATTGCCTCTAACTGGAAATCAAGGGCCAGTGAAGATTCCCTTCAGTGGCCTACTTTATTTAAGTCCCGCTTTCAAATGTTTCAGAATCTATGTCCCAAAGACATTGCGACGAGAGATGAACCGTGCTTGATATCGTTGGATGTGGACGAGGACTTGACGACAACTTAAATTCTGTGGTGAAATTCCTAGGGTTTCTTGTAACTTGTAACTTTTTGTAATTATCAGGATTGGTTATATATAAATTGGTTGTTGGATAAAGTCTAGTGCTAATGGTTGTAACTTTTTCTAACTTTTTGCAATCATTGATTATATATAAATGGATTGTATGTGGTTATTAACAATTATTGATTGGAACTTTTTCTATCTTTTTGCAATCATTACTATAATATTCATTGGTTATCTATGTGATAAATTGGTTATATGTGATAAATTGGAAATCTTGGGGTATTGAAAGTAACTCAGGGTCCATTGACATCGCAAAAATCTATACATGGAGACACCACACCATAACTAGGAGCCCATGGTGACACCACACCGTGAAAAACACAACCACGGTGAGTTGTAACCGTGAGATGTATATAGACGGTTGGTTATAGCCATAAATGTACTTTCCACGGTGAGACCCAACCGTGAATTATGTGCAGAGACTTTGGCGATTTCCCCCTCAATATACATGGTTTCTTCTAATCGTGAAAGGTACTATCATGTTGAAATATAATCATGAATTTCCACTCCACGGTGAGTTATAACCGTTAAATATATGTAGAGACTTGGATATTTTTTCCCAACATACACGGTTTAATGTAACCATGAGATGTATATAGATGGCTGGTTGTCGCTGTAAATGTACTTTCCACGGTGAGCACCGACCTTGAATTATATGTAGGGACTTTGGCAATTTTCCCCCCAACATACACGATTTCATGTAACCGTGAGATGTATATAGATGGTTGGTTGTAGAAAAATCAGTTCATTAAATAACTCAACACACGCATTTCATCCCACCCCTTGAATGGTGTGTTTAGCGAGACATGATTAAAATTTCAACACAATCATAATTAACAAACAGGAAACTAAAGAGAAAGAGAAAGAAATATGATACGCAATAATTTCCCGTGTCAACTGTGTCCATGAACACGCTTCCCAAACTTGTCACAAAAACTGATTGGATTACAAAACTGAAACTAAAAACTGAACCTAAATTTTTTTCTAATCCTAAACTAACTTTTTATGATTTTTTCTCACTTTTTTTTGTACCCTCTACAGTCTTTTTATTTTTCTATCTCTCGTGTTCTTCTCTGTGTAGATATGAGACTCTTCCCTCTTTTATATGAGATGCCTTTCCCTTCTTTTTATTAGCCACGACTTTGGTTGGAAGATGAGATATTGGTGGGATTTGATTTTTATCTTGGCCAAGTCAAGATTTTTGGAAGGGGTTTAATTCACGTGAACATTTGGAAGATAAGGTTGGCAGGTGGGCAATGGGTTGGAGATGAGTTTGGTTTCGAGTTTGGCCCGGATCGCAGGTTATGGTTCGCGAGGTGGCGGGTCTGGGGTTTGAGGTTGATGGATCGCGGGTTAAGGCCGAAGCCATGGCAGTGGTGGTGGGTCAGAGTAGGAGGGTCGAGTTTAGGGGATTAAACTGGGTAGGAGATCGGTAGGGGTAGGGTAGAAACGGGTTTGGTTTTGACACGTGGTGGTAGAGGATGCTTTGGAGGTTTGGGGTTAAGTGGGTTTTCATGGTGGTTAAGGTGGAAAGAGAGATATATTGGATGTTTGGTTTAATGGAGGAGGAGAGAGAGTGAGAGGTGTTTGGAGAAGAAGATGGAGTGGGGTTTTTTAAAGTGTGTGAGGGTGTAGGGTGAAATGGTAAAGGTGAGGGTTGTTTTAGGTGTAAGTGAGTTCTATGATAGTAGGGTGTGAGTGTGTTGTGTGTGTTTAAGTTGGAATCTTAAATAAAATAACACTACCTAAAAAAAGAGTAAAACTAGACTAAAATAAAAAATTAAACTCTAAAAATAAAATTCTATTATATTATTAAGAGGCTCAAAAATAAAATGAATAAATAAATAAAACTCTATAAAACTAAAAATCCTAACTAAATAAATTAAAACTAAAAACTCAAAAAAAGTAAAATCTTATAAAAAAAATAAATTCTGAAAAACTAATCCTAAGAAAAATAATAAAATAAAATAAAGATTAAAAACTAATAAAAATCAAAATCAAAATAAAGAAATATAAGAATAGAAAATAAATCCTAGAAAATACTAAATAAATCTAAAATAAATCCTAAAAATAAAATGACTCAAAATAAAAATCCAGAAAAATAATAAAGCTATAAATTCAACAAACACAGACTCGTGTGATGGACTGGACCCGATTTAGGCTTAGATTTGGTTCGGGACAGGGTTCGGAACATCGGAACTCTTTAGGGAATGCTCAAATATGACTTCAGACTTCACGGTCTCTTTGGATTTCTTCATTTAATGCTTTTGACCGCTATTGTATCGCAATTATACTGATATAGCATTATTTGTACCCCAACTGCGTATTGACCTAAGAAATAAACAAATATAAACATAAGGACAATTTTAATTAAAACGAGTGACTAAAATGCTTATATTCGGCGTATAAAATAGACACTTTTGAGTGCTTATCACATGCTATGAAAACTTAATTTGAGTAGTCCTCGATCTCATTAAAAACTTCCCGATACTTTTTGGCGTAATCTCAAAGGTTCTCTCGTGGCTTCTTCTTCATCGTAAGCAGTGCATCTATTCGCTTAGGGTGGGAGCTGCTGGTTATGAAGCTAGCAGTGAAGGGCTCCGCTAAAGCTACAAAGTTTCTCACCGGCTTGTGGGGAAGCCTCTCAAACCAGTTTTGTGCTACATCATGTATACTATAAGGGAAAATCCGTCACATTAGTGCATAATTGTGGCTCCATAAGGTCATTGCTTTCCTGTATTATCGAATGTGGTCTATGGGGTATGTTTTCCCGTCATAAATCTTGAACCTGGGGTCAAAAAAGTTCTTTAGGGTATCCTCTTCTTCGATTGCCCTTGAAAAAGGGGATTTCATTTGAGTATTGAGAGCTCTCCTAACTCGCTCTCTGGTGGACCTGGCTCCATGGTGAGCTGGATGTTGGTCCATTTCTCTATGAAATAGAGTCCTAACCTCGTCGTTCTGTGGATGATTGTTCCTGTGGATTCTCTCTGGTTAGTCACGCTCTGATCAACAATGCTCTGACCTGCCACGTTTAGTCCTTTCCTGGCCGCGCTTGGCATTCCTCCCATGGTTATGAGTATTATGGCTAGGAGCCCTGCCATGACGCTTCCTGGTGTTCCTATAGAGATCTCTCTACATTATTTTAAGACTCCTTTAAAGGAGAGCATTCTTTTTCACTCGGAGGCGTGTAGCCTCCTCTTGTTCTCGAAGCCTGGCTTCGTAAGCGTTGACCAACCTGGAGATCTATGTAAATCTTTATGGCCCTTGGCTTTCTTCAGATGGATGCCTTCCTTGGCAAGACTTGGCGTTCGTATGCTTGCAAATTTTTTACCTAACCCTAGGAGGGACTATGGTGAGACATCACGGGCTTTCTATTTGTGAAGAATTTTAAGGAATAGAAATCGCTTCCCACAGATGGCACTAATTGCGAGTACAATAAATATCATAATAAGGAGATCCATAAAAACAATCACAAAGAACATAAAGTAAAGATCACATACAACAACAATATACGTGGTTTGATAACTTTCCTATGTCCACGGAGATGTCACTGTTTATATTAAGTGTCTCTTAAGATCTTAAGTCAGATCCCTTTGCCTTGGGTCAGGGTGTACAATTTATAGATACATGAAAGTAGAGGTTGTATATGTAACTCAATTAACACATTGGATATATCAAGGAGCACTTGAATAATATCTTCGAGATTATTGGTAACTGGTTTGACTATATCCATAAGTATTCTAGTGTATTTAAAATACTCATGTGTGAATTAATTCATGACAGCGCTCTGATGGATCTAGGTTGGCCGGCTACTCCCATGGGCTATGTTAAATGGGTCCCCAAAGGTTCCTATCAATGGGTCCTATCCATAGGAAATATTTACTACTTGAAGGCGAGAATGGATCAATGTTCCTTGGTCTTGAACCTCCTCAATTCCATTAGAGACTACTGTGACCATGGCTTCCTAACCAATAATAGGGCACATTTACCAATACCAAAGGGCTAAACCCTAAAAATGGTCCTAGGTAACTCAAGGTTGCCATGACAATACATTCGATGCTCTTTTTCGGTTTTCTTATCCTCATTTTCATGTGTTTGATGTTGTTTGCTTTTGCCTTTGATGTGATTTTTAACCTACTTTCTTTTTTGCAGTTAATTGTAAGAATAAGGAACCAAACCCATACGAAATTAATTTCGTTGCCTTAAAGAAAATTTGGTAAATGAAAACGAGGTTTAGGTAACCAGATCATTTACTCGGTTACCTGTCCAACGTCACCTCCTTTGTGTCCCGCCCAATTAATAGGTTTCCAGATATACATATCCTCATAACCATACCCTTTACCAATAGTGTAGCTAGTCCTATCCGAACCAATAATTTAGCTCCTTTGAACCACTGAACACTGAGGAAATACCTTAAATCGACAACTATTTTTGCTATCGACGATATAACACCCAAACAACAAATCTGTGATCTTATTTAAAAAGTGTTGGCAAACCCAGTTACTATCTAAGGGTATAAAAAGAAGGAGACAAGTAGTTCATTTACCTCAATAAATGTGGGTGACTCCCTGATCAAAGATTAATGAGCACATTAATGCTCCTAACCAATCCCTTATCTGCACAATGGCAAGGAGGTCACCGATGAGTCAAAGGGTACTTCGACCAGTATGGGCTTAGATTTGATTTCTTATGCGATCTTGTTGTGAGATCGAACTCAGTCAATGACTCTCAAGAAAAATGAGCATGTCCTTCACGCTACCCATACTCCTTTTCTCGTAAGTGCTTTATACTCCAGTCTCTTTGTTAGATGTAAATTTGTGTTTAATGTGACAACCTTGTTGTACCTGCAGTTCCTAGTTGACTTAGCTTCTATGGTGGCAAGAGATGTCAAGTAGGACAAGAAGGCCTCCGAACTACATGGGGCTATGGGGCACTGATCTTGAATCAGATGCATAAAACCAATAAAAACTTGGATCCATTCTCTCAAACCAAAAAAAAGATATTAAAGAAGATTATGTAGAACCGACCATAAAAAAGGTGAAAAGAAAAGAAATAATATAAGAGTAAGACGAAAGCAAAACTGGATTTCTTCCTAAAAAGTTATTTTCTTAAAGAAGTATCTAGAAGGGGACAAACTTTGATTGGACGAGAAGGGGGAATTAAGGGAAACCATGAGCAAGGGGTTAAAGGAGGTGATGCAACTCAAGAACGATCCAACCACCTATATTAAGAACTTGAAGTATGCCTTGGAAGCTAAAAAGATAATTGAAAACAAAGGCTAGGATGCCACACTCAATAATGCTGAGTATCAGATCAATCTAGGTCGGCGTACATGATTGTTTTTAGGGCTTTCAAAATATATTCCTTTAAAACTTTATTTATGTTGAGGATATTGGAAATTTCAGGGACTAATTGGAGAATACACGTAGGGTGGTGCCCTTGCTAGAAAAGGAGAATGATGACCAGCGAACGACCGTGGAGAAACTTCACTCCTTCTTGGTAAAATCATGAGAGATTAACCATGGTGTTGACATCAACTACCAAAACCTTCGACACATATTTCTTCATGGAACCAAAAGGGTGTGGTGAGATTGCTATGATGACAGTGTACTCAATGCTCCCTTTCATATTGAAGATATCAATGCCCATCCCCATAAGCATGGGTAGTTGAATTCTTCGTGTGTTGGAAAAGTGCCCAAGACCTCCGACCTATGGTACTGGTATACTATTGACAATCCTCACTATATCATGACTCCCTTTGCAAATTCATATTATTGGGTGCCCTAGGATTCTATTCCCGAGAAGTTGGTCCTAAATATTCCTCGTGGATATGATGAAGTGATTCCTCTTGACATACCAAGTCCCCCAAGAGGCTGAGCTGGCCCATCTATCTAGGAGTTTGCATTAATTTTTTTTCTTGTATGTAATATTATTATAAAGAGAACTCGTTGGTTTGTGAATAAATGAATATAAAGTTCCTGTTCTCATTTCAATATTCACGATCTTGTAAGGTCTCGTGCTTTCCTTTTAACAGGTGTCGTCATTTCATAAATTTAGGTCTAACATAAGTTAGTGAGAATGAACCTACGCCTGAGGCTTCATCTCATAAAGGGTTTTACCTGATCATCGTGGTCGATTACTTTGGTGCCTATGGATCCCCCGTTAAGTCTTTTATTGCCACCTAGAAGGCCTTTCCATTTTGTGTTAATTTTATTAAAACGAGTCGATCACACTTTCTTCCTGTACAACTCAACTTCTTTGTAGTAACTTAGAACACAAGTTTAATGATGAAAAATCTTTATTGACTTAATGGGTGATTTGAGAGGGAATAACTATTTACCACTTGGGACAATAGACAATTTAAAATTCAGACAAAATATGAATCTAAGCTAAAGAAGCAAAATAATGCATTAAAAACTAGAAATTAAACAAATTAGAAGTAGGTTTTCTTCAGATTGGTTGCATTTAAGGCTCAAGGGATATTAATGACCTCTATTATTTCCAAGTGGTAAGCTCCCTCGAGGTTGTCTCTCATTATTTTGAATGGTCTCTCCTATTTTGCTCCAGGTTTTTCATTGGAGAGGTTCTTTATAGAGCCAACTATCTGCCTTACTACTTAATCGCCAATTTGGAATTTTCTCAATTTTATGTTGCGACTGTACTCCCCAAAAAGCTGATATTGATACAACGCATGCCTGATGAGTGCTTGTTCTCTTCTTTCCTCATCAAGGTCTAGCTCTATCCTGATCCTTGACTTATTTGTGCCTTGATCTACCAATTTTTTTATCATGGTAGGTAGTCCAACTTCTATAGGGATCACTTCTTTCATTCTATAGGCTAAGGAAAAAGGTGTTTCCCCGGTAGACCTCCCCGAGGTTGTTTAATAAGCCCAAAGGAAATGTGGATGTTAATCCACTCGGGCGACTTTGGTCTTTTCCAGTTACTTTCTAGTGCCATCAAAGACGATTTTTTGGAGGCCTTTACCTATCCAAAAATCTGAGGATACGCCATCGAGTTGTAGGAGTGCCTAATTCCATAATCGATGCAGAAATCTTGTAAAGGTCCACTATCGAACTATGTTCCATTATTGGTGATAATGTCCCATGGATTCCAAAATCTTGTTATAATGTTCCTTTAGATAATTTTGATTGTACTTAAATCTTTAAAATTTTCTAGTGGTTCATCTTCAATCCATTTGGTGAAGTAATCTGATCGAAAGGTCAGGGGCTAGTTAGTGGGTTCAGGTTGCCGACTAGTAGGTGTAGAAATGATGATAATTCTTGACATTTCTCACATTTTTTCATATATTTGATGGAATATTACTACATATAGGGCCATTAATACCCCTCATTGATTGCTTGCAAAGACGGTGACCTACACCTTATGTGACTCCCACAGATTAGTTCGTGGAGTTCAAATAGGATTTTGTTCACCTTGTCTGGGTGGAAATAATGTAAGTAAGTCCCCATAAATGATCATTGATATAGATTTCCTTTCGGGGATAGATAAAAATATGATGCATTGATCCTGAGTTTTTGATACTCCTTTCTGTCCTCCGGTAGCACTTCATTTTTTTAAAAATTTTATTATGGGGTCCATCCAACTCGGTGCTTTGTTCGATTTCCTTAGACCTTTTAAATATGATCGTGTGTTCGAAGTATTCCACCTGAATTGTTTTCTTGAGATCAGAATTGACAGTTGAAGATAAAGTTGCTAAGGCATTGATCGAATGTGAAATGTGTGCTCGTGTAAGGTGCACGGTCGTTGTTTTCGTTTTGCCTACTCAATACAAACAAACCTAAATTACGGCAACACTTGCGAGATAAGTCTAGTGGTAAGTCGGGTATCGAAAATGAACAAGGACGAGATGCTAGAATTTATAGGATTTAGTGCTCCGAAATAAAAGAGTAAAAGGTGATTACAAACTAAAAGGAAAAAGATGCATAGAAGGGAAATGTTTAACTAGGTGAGGGAAATTAAACTAGATTAACAAAGCTGTAAAACTATAGTTTGCGTCGAATATCCCTCACCCGAGTTAATTTGTATAAAATGGATAGATGGGTCGACGAGTTATTTAGAATGCATCTCGCTTCGACAGTTAATTGAATCAAGGGTTGTCACGCCCCTAAATCCGCATAAAAGTCTAATAAGATTTTGGCGTCAACAAATACCCCGTAAATTGTGCACTCAAGGTCGTAAGCACGGGACATACATGATATGCCTCGTTAAATCTCCTAGGCGCAATAACTAGGACAATGCAGCCAGAATAGACCCGTAAACGCCATCACCAAAGCCAAGCAACGCGTCAACTCGAGTGAGTTCAATTCAAACACAACCTAATTTAATTTATCTAGAAAGAATATTAAAAATGCAGTAAACAAATGCGGAAAATATACAATAGAAAGCAATTAAATCAAAGCATGTAAACCTAAATTAGAAAGCAAGAAATAATAGAAAACAAGCTATATTAATGGAGAGGGAAGATAAAAGATCAATCTTACAAACCCAAATGTTGTCACACCAAATCAGGAAGAAGAAAAGAGCTTTCAACTCCCAAACCCTAACCTAAAATCTATTCTAAAACCTTAATATCTGACATTTACAACAAAATTGGCTATTTATACCAAGTGGAATAAAAATAGAAAAGAAAAGGAAAAAGAAAATATACGGCAAAATATCTCCTGGAAACAGGGGATCGATCGATCGACCCAAACCGTCGATCGATCGATGGTGAATAAATTAGCCCACCGTCAAGAAGGATCGATCGATTGACGGTTTTGGTCGATCGATCGGTCACTGCATTGCTATTTTGGTCTGTTTGCATTTACCGTCCGCTGAAATCGTCGTAACTTCTTTGTTCTGAATCGGAATTGCGCACCGTTCACGGCCACGCGAAGCTTGCGAGGAGGGATACAACTTCCGTGTTCATGTTGGGCCAGGTGGCCAATATGTGAATGACTAAAATGCCCTTGAACGTGCGATCGCATAGGGAAATCGAGCGGAATGCGTCCGAACTTCACATTAGCATCCAAATACCTATAAAAGCTCAATTAAGCCCTTCAAAACATGTTAAAGTAGAAATCAGAGGTTGTCTGGTTAATGAGCATAAATATAGGGGATAAGATACTCGAGGGGGCTAAAATGCGTCGATTCGGGGGATGAAATACACAATATTTGTGTATCATCACACCCCCTAACTTACACATTGCTAGTCCCTGGCAATGAAATAGGATGCAACAAGAACTACAAGCAAACCAAAAACAGGATAAGTACAAAAGTATGGTATAAAAGCAAAAGTCCACTTTCGCGGGCGATTCGATTGCATTTAGCATATACAATAATCCGTTAAACCCCTAGGTCACCCTAGTGGACGAGTGTCGTCTCGTGAGGATTTTCAGGGATGATACCCACAAACATAAAAATGGTTTCCTCAAAATAATCCCAAACCAACATGCGACAAGCCCAAAAATAACGAAAAGGATTTCATACGCATTATTAGCACATTGAATGATTTCAAACAAAAGTCCGAAATCATTAACATTATAGAATGCACAACATAGAATTGAAACCTTAAAATGTGGGAGGGGAGAGAGCACATGCAAAGTGTGATTTGGCGAAAAACTTATATAAATCGGATAAACGTTAAAGCAAGCATATATTCAATCCTCACGGGCATTACACTTATCAAATGAAATTCACTTGAAATAATGAGTTAACACACGGAACATGCGGGCATAAGGAGTAAATGTAAATGTAAACTAGGCAGCACACATGTCACAAATTAAGAACGCTATATATAAAATAAAAAACTGTAATCTCAATGAAAGATACCGCACACTAAACGAAGCAAAATGCATTTTCACAGATTATCACAACTATTTAAAATTTTAAATTACATCAACTTAAGATCACATAGGACTTTAATAGGGTTGTAATGTAGGTTAGGCTAGGGTACAAAATGAAGGAATGTATGTACGGATTCAAAGTGTTCAGAAATGAAAACTCGGGATAATGGGAAAATGCGGGCAATATCAAAATTGGAAAACAAGTTCCAACACGGCATTAAATATATCATCGGGGAGAGTAGTCAAAGCTTATTAAACTATATACAACATTTACAACTTTCTCTTTTTTTTCTCATTTTTTCTTTTGTTTTATTTTGCTTTTTTCTTTCTCTTTTTCTTCACTTTTTCCACATCTTTTTTTTTTACTTTTCATACTCTCATATGCCTAAATTGCAACCGACATCACAACAACAACATTCGATCCCAAGCAACATTCCAAACAAAGGTATGGAAAGTGTATGTATGGTTTATTACTCCAATTTAGAGTTGGTTATGGGATTGGGTTATGAAACGAAAGGCTAATATTTAGGCTCAAAGGGGTTAACGAGGGTAAACATATAAGGGTGAGGTCAAGGCTAATATGGGTGATATAACAAAAATGGCCTATGATCATTTCCAAAAGTTTACGCAATTCTAGAGTCAAAACAATATATAAAAATCATGATCAAGTAACACATTTCAAGTATGAACTCAATTAATGCACGATCAAATGAAAGAATAGAGAGATTACCAACGAATTCAACGTTTTCAATGAGAAAATAATAGTGTATACACTCACAAATGACGAAGGGTACAAAGCTTACTCGGTGTAAGTATATACAATGCAACAAAAGATTATCGAGTTATAAAAATCTTAAACCAAATCAATAGAACGATAAAAGTACACGTGCTCGTGGGATTAAAGTTTAATTCATGAAGTTATTCATAATATCAATAAGTGAGACTAAAGTCTAATAACTTCTAAAATCGAGAAAATGCATCATTGGGTTGTCTATTGGATCGAACAATTATTAAAATTTATCATCGAAAACAAAGGCAAAATGCCCAAAAAAGGTGAAAAAAAGAAAGAAAATCTTTTTAAAATTTTTAATTTTTCTAAGAAAAGCATACTAAGTAACTAACATGTGAGAAAAAACATGGACTAAATAAAGAAATGGATAGAATATCCCACACCCCCTAACTTAAAACTTGGCATTGTCCTCAATGTTAATTAAGAACCAAGTCAAAGAGAGGAAAAGAGCGATTTTACCCAAAATTGGAGCGACCCCCATAAGAACAAGTCCAAAGAATCTACAAAACAAGTTAGTACCGAGCATAGCAAAAACAAATAACAAAAAGTTAATTAATTACAAGAGACTAAATTTAAAAGGAAAGAAAAAATAAAAAGAAAGTATAAAAAGCAAACTATATACAACCTAGTATTTAGGCTTCACACTAATTGTACACTAGAAGTCTAAATAGTTGAGGGTCCACCATAAGACCGATTTTACTTTGGAGGATAACCGGTGTACCCTCACTCTCAAGCATGACTTTATAAAAATATGAATTCTGTTTAAACAACGAAAGGCATATGTAAGGCGGAAGAAATGAACCATCGCCAATTAAACTTTTTGGAGGGACGATGGGGGGTTTGGATTCAACGCGATAAAGAAAGCATGTAAACCTACATTAGAAAGCAAGAAATAATGGAAAACAAGCTATATTAATGAAGAGGGAAGATAAAAGATCAATCTTACAAACTCAAATGTTGTCACACCAAATGAGGAAGAAGAAAAGAGCTCTCAACTACCAAACCCTAACCTTAAATCTATCCTAAAACCTTAATATCTGATATTTACAACAAAATTGGCTATTTATACAAAGTGGAATAAAAATAGAAAAGAAAAGGAAAAAGAAAATATAAGGCAAAATATCTCCTGGAAACAGGGGAACGATCGATCGACCCAAACCGTCGATCGATCGATGGTGAATAAATCAGCCCACTTTTGAGAAGGATCGATCGATCAATGGTTTTGGTTGATCGATCGACGATTTTAGTCGATCGATCGATCAAGCAGGTATCAGCACACTACATTGCTGTTTTGGTCTGTTTGCATTTCTCGTCCGCTGAAATCGCCGTAACTTCTTCATTCTGAATCAGAATCGCGCACAGTTTACATCCATGCGAAGCTTGTGAGGAGGGATAAAACTTTAGTGTAGATATTGGGCCAGGTAACCAATCTGTGAAATGACTAAAATGCCCTTGAACGTGCGATCGCCTACGAAAATCGAGTGGAATGCGTCCGAACTTCACACTTAGCATCCAAATACCTATAAAAGCTCAATTAACCCCTACAAAACATGTTAACGTAGAAATCAGAGGTTGTCTAGTTAACGAGCATAAATATAGGGAGTAAGATACCCGAGGGGGGCTAAAATGCGTCGGTTCGCAGGATGAAATACCCAATATTTGCGTATTATCAGGCATCTATATGACTATTATTTTCTCAAGGAAATTATTGGATGTTTACCTCTTGAAATTGTGTGACCATCTCTTGTGCCTTCTCCAAATAGGCAGACATGAGTTTGTCTCTTGCACTGTACTCTTTTGATATCTATTTGAAGATGAGCCTTCAATCGGAAAACACCTTCAAGTGTGTGCATTTGAGCAACAATGCCTTCCTTAATCCTTTGAGAAGTTCTTTGTATTTTGCTTCATTATTTGATGCTTCAAAGCCAAGTGTTATAGCCCGCTTGATTGTTATACCGTCGGGGGTGATTAGTATGATCCCTAACAATGAACCTTTGGAGTTATATGCCCTATCTATGAAAAACCTCTAATTATTGTGATTATCATATTGCTTCTCTACGGTCTGCTCGATAATGGTTTCAGCCATTTCATGCTTCTCGGAGCTCTTGGGCCCAAATTCGACAAAAAAATTTGCTAAAACTTGCCCTTTAATAGTTATCATATGTTTGTAGTAAATGTCAATCCTTCTCAATTGTACTATTTATTTGGACATTCGCCCAGGAATGTTGGCATTTAGAGAACATGCTTGATTGGGGACGAAGTCAATATTATAATGGAGTTCCCTTCAAAATAGTGCTTCCGTTTCTATGATGCGACCACCAGTGCATAAACTAACTTTTAGAGAGGAAGGTACTTGTGATTTGCTCCAATCATAGTTTTACTCACCTAATAGGTTGAGACTTGTCCTTTTGCTTCATTGCATACCAAAACTGAGGTGATCATGTGTTTTAAGACAGATAGGTATGAGTATAAGGTTTCCCATTAGCCAGGGATTGCTAGAATTCGTTTGGCGCCCATGTAGCTTTTGATTTCTTTTAGTGATTTCGCACATTAGTTGTTGCAGACCTCTTTCTACTCCTTTTTTAATACCTAAAATAATGGTCTACATCGCATAGATGATTTATATATGAACTATTTTTTTTTTTGGGGGGGGGGGAGCATCACGATTAGATTATGTACTTTAGGACTATGGTTGAATGATTTGTAGAGCCTTAATCTAGTTTGGATAGATTTAATACCCCTTTGACTGATTAGATGCTAAAGGAATTCACCAGATCGTACTCCAAAGGAACACTTTGCGGCGTTAAGCTTCATTTGGTAGAACTAGAGTATGTCAAAGGTTTTATTGAGGTCTTTTAGGTGGTCTATCTCCTTCTTGCTTTTGATTAACATATCATTAATGTAAACTTCTAGTTGTTGCCCACTTATTCCTTGAACAATTTATTAACCAACTATAGGTAGGCGTCCCATGCATTCTTCAAACCAAAAGGCATCACTATGTAACAATAAATACTAAGTAGAGTGATATATGAATTTGATCATACCTTTAGTATATGTCCAAAAATCTCATTCACTCATGGTTTGTAGTGGCATCAACTAGCTAATCGATCTTCAAAAGTAAAATACTATATTTTGGGCTTGCTTTGTTCAGGTCGGCGAAGTCGATGCATATTCTCTCCATCCTATTTCTCTTTTTAACCACACTTAAGTTCGATATCCGTTCAAGAAATTAAATTTCCTTCATGGACCTTGCCTTCAAAAGTTTTCCTACCTATTCTTCAATTGCCTTGGATTTAACTGAGTTTGTTCGATGAGCTTTTTGAGTGACATGTGAATAGGATTTATTGACATGAAACTTATGGCATGTTATTTTCGAGTTGATGAATGTCATGTCATATGGCTACCATGTGAATATGTCTTAATTCTACTTGAAAAATCGACCAATTCCTGATTTTTTTTACTAGTGAGGAAACTAATGATAGATGTTTTTCTCCTAATAGCCAAAATTAATCGCTATCTCCTCCAGAGGTTCATGACTTGATCAATGGGGTGAATCAAGGTCCTTTCACCCCAGATCGTTCATTCTTTAACTTCTACTTAGTAGGGAGACTCCCCCATGAGATGACTTCCTCCACTATTTATTTGCTTTGTTGTTTTAGTATGATTGTTGCAACGAATAATTACTGAGGAGAGTCCTGTTTTACTTTTATCTCCATCGCCCCTGATTGGTAATGTATTTTAGCTTTTGGTGTTAGGTCGAGGGAACAACCTTTATTTTATTAAGACATCCCCTTCCAATGATGTTAATGTACGGTGAATCAATATCCACAACTAAGAATTAAATCAACTTGGAGAACCCTTTACCCTGATGGGGAGCACAACCTTTCCCAATGATAAAGTCATTTTTCCAGCAAAGTTGACCAACGATATAGAATAGGTGAAAATTAAGACTATTAAAAATATTTAGATACATGATTTCTGAATAGCTTCCTCGATTGACTAGAAGTTTATAAATGTTTTAATTAGATATTATTAAGTAAATGACCAAAACTTCATAATGGGGAATCCTTCGTCCTACTAAATCTTATTTGGTGAAGATAATGTGTCTTGTATGATCCAACTCCTCGGGTCGGCGACACTTTCCCTTTACAGGTTGCAAGGGTCTATCTGAAAGGATTTTATGATTGTAGTTACATCATTTATTTTCATCATGATAGCGTTGCATTTAATTTAGTCAGGAGTTAGTTCCCCATGAATAACTATAGACATGTGTCCTTCATCATTGTCGTCCAAAATATTGTCTGGTTACTTATCGGTTATAACTTTCTCTTTGCTTTACCTTTGTTTAATGTAATCTCCTAAGTTCCCCAACCTAGAACAGATCCTCTTGGTGGGATTTGAAAGCTGTAAATTCTTTATCTTGTGCCCATGATCTTTGTGATAGGATCATTTTAATGTTATGCTTATCTTTGAGAGGTCCCAACCATTTTCCTCAACCATTTGAAATACTACTTATCCTTGGTCTTTGATAAGATCACGTAGCTTGTATCCTTAAAGACAATGTTGATCATTTGATAAGCTTTGATCATATCCATTTTCTCTCTATCCTTTATAGCCTCATTATGCTTGCTTCCTCTTGTTTTGGGTGTGACTTGCTTAGGCATAGTGACATTGACCTTCTTTCGACTTATATATTTGTCACTTCCTGTAACGACATCCCCCAACTTTGCATACTTCTCAATCTTGGACATGAGGTTGTCAATCATATTCGGCTCTTTCTAGGTTCATAACTGATAAATCACGGACTCTTTAGGAAGGACGATCTTAAATAATACTACACTGATGTGTTCTGAATAGTCATCTATCTTGTTGTATACTCCCTAATACCTCCTCATTACTCCAAAATAGGGAAATTGTATGTGTTTTAAACACTTGTAGGTGGAATTTTCAACGGTTCAACTTGTAAATTATCGCATTACAAATTTTTTGCAAGTGTTCAAAACCATTGCAAATGCTATTTGCAACGGTTTATTGAGAACGATTGTCCGTTCTAGATAACCGTTACTAAAAAAATTAAAAAGATTTTAAACACATGAAGCACCCTATATCTTTGACTCACTTGAGTCTATATTATATAGGTGCTCATCTAGTTTGGAAATTGTGGTAAAATTTGAGTCCAATCCTTGTTGACCAGAGAACATCAGACTCTACATTTGATTCTTCTACAAGTGCCTAAAGGTAGTATACCAACACCCCACACTAGGACTGCATACATATATTATCTCATGCTATATTTTTTTTTGTGTAAGTCAAACCCCTTAAAATTAATTTCCTACTATTTTTGGGATGTGTTAAATAATTTCTAAGATTTTTAAAATGATTTTTTAAAATTAATTTTGGTTATATATAAACCTTAGTGGCTGTTGTGCAATTTCTGTTTATTAGTTAAAGTTGGCTTGGGTAGAAACCGAAAGCGCTAGAGACTTCAGGGTGTAAAATTTAATTATTTTGATATGCGTTATATAACCTGTATTTGGTCTACACGTGTTGTTATTTCATTAGTTGATTTTGTGTTTCTTTACTCTCACAGACTTATGTTTCTTTGAGAACCCTTGGATCAGTGTAATCAACGATCTGCATGTGTTTAGACTTAATCTAAGTGAATTCTTTTTTACCAATCAACGTTGACTTTTTGCACCGCTTTATTTTAACCATTAGATTGGAAGTCAAACGATCAAATTTAATCTCATCCATTGATTGCCACTGAGATTCTTGATCTTTCCTCACGCACTATGTAAACGACCTAAGGCTCATCCATTTGAGACTTTTTCCTTTGTGCAAACCAGAGAGAAAATAAGAGTTAGAGAGAGATGGAGAGAGAAAATAAGAGTTAGAGAGAGAAATAAAACCCTAAACCTAACTCTGTTCAAATCTCACCAGAAAACCCGTTTCTGAGAGTAAATAGTTCGAGATTTGAGAAGTTTATCCTCTATAGTTCTATAAATCTTTCCCAACTTAGTCACGTTGGTTCAATCTCTGTTTCTTTTCATAGAATAAAGAGATTAAGCCGCTGTGATACACATCCACTTAGATAGATCTTTATATCGATTTCTTATTTCGAGAAATCTTATTTTTATTGGTTATTTTCAATCTGTTATGTTGATTTCAAACCCTAAACCAACAAAATCTTTCCTAATGTCAATTTAGTCAAATATTCAGTCTTAGATCTAGTTGAGATCTTGATTGGGGATTTTATTTTCAAATATTTCACATTTTGTGAAATAAGTACATATTTTCAAATAAAGAAAGTGTATAGGATCTTGGCTACTTTATATAGCAAGATTCCCTCTTGATCTGCAGATATCTTAAAGATCCAAAGTCTGATTACTTTGACTAGATTGATTTTGGAAATCTCGCATATTAAGTGATCTATTTGTACGTTGTTACTCATACTACCTATAATTAAGTGATTTAAAGCACATCACCACATACACATTCACACTACTACACTGAAAAGTGTTGGTATTGAGATATTTGACTTTAGAGTCGACGTAAAGCTAAAAGGAGTAAAGTTATGAAGCTAGGAGAACATCAACAACATCAGAACCTTGGGAGAAGTCAGAAAATGCCAGAGTAGTTGGTACATTTCTGAACTTAGTTTAGGTTTTATTGTGTGTCTTGATTGTTATATAGCTTGTAATTTGTTACTCATTTTTAGTGGACTTTTTACTTTTGTGGCGTAGAGGTCACTGTGAATGTTTCCCCAATTGGGTGGGGTTTTACCACGTAAAATTTCTTGTGTACACTTCCTCCTCCTCTCATCCCTTTCTTAAGGTTATGTTGGTTTATTTTGTTTAAGGATTGTTTTTCAAAACTGGTAAACCTATAACTGAAATTAGTCGTTCATAATTGTTTTACACATCTTGTGTTTAAAATTTGTTTTAAGTAAAGAGTTTCTTTAATAAACTATTTGGAACCATTTAGATTGTTTAATATTGAATTAAACGACTTATGTGGTACTTTTTTCAATTGGTATCAGAGCATTGATTTGTCAAAAATTCTTTAGATCTTGAGTTTTTGAAATTGTTTCCTCAAAACTAATTATGGACGAGAAATTTGAGAGACTAGGTAATGTGTTTAGGCCCCCTCTCTTTGATGGAACTAACTTTCCTTACTGGAAGGTAAGGATGGTTGCATTCATCCAAGGGACTTTGGGAGATGATGCCTGGGAAGTTATTGAAAATGGTTACATTTTTCCTACTAAACCAGCCACTAAAGGAAGAACTATGAGGATTAGAATGTTACTAAGTGAATTCACAAAATAAGAGAAACAAGTTTCACTTAATAACAATAAAGGAAAAAATGCCATATTCATGTCCATTAATGAACACGAACTTAAGAGGATATCATTCTGCTCTACTTCTAAATAAGTATGGGACACCCTAGTGACTGCACATGAGGGTGATACCAGAGTTAAATCTACTAAAACTCAAATGTTAATTCAGCAGTATAACTCGTTGATCATGACTGAGACTGAGTCATTTGATGACTTCTATATTAAACTGATAGACATTGTGACCAAATTGTATGCTAATTGGGTTGTTTATGATAGAAAGGAAATTGTCTCTAAAATACTAAGATCACTTCCACAAAAAATTGATAATAAGAGACATTCAATTGAGGAAATTGTTGATCAAAATCTTACACCTGGACTCCTCAGTAGCATATTGATAACTGTGGAAATGGAATTAGAATTGAAGAAACAATTAACCCAGTCCCAAAAGAAGCCGTCTACCTCCAATCTTATTTTTTCATCTAAGTTGACCACACCTAAATTTAGCATATCTAACATTGACTTAGACTCAGACGAGGATCGTAATTTAGATACATTGGATAATCAGATTGCCTTAATGTCTAAACAATTTAAGAAAATTATGAAATTTTAAAATAAACTAGCAAAAAGACAAGGCAAACCTACTTATCCAAATCAATCCAATAACAGGCCTCATGAGAGAAGACAAGACAAATACCAGTCTGACAATCACAAAAGACATGCGAAAGCCCTTAAAAATGTTGAATGCTATAGATGTGGAAAGTTAGGACACATGGCTAGTGACTGTAGAGTTAACTTAGACAAAATTCACAAACATAATAGGGATCATTTAAGCAAGACTTGGGATGACTCAAGTGACTCTGAAAATGATGAACGTGAGTTATCTGACACTTTTGACCCTTGTATGTCATTCTTTGCTAAGATAATCTATAATGATGATGCAAAATTTGATCATACTATGACTAATATTGTGCCTACTGGTTTATCTGCCTTATTTCTTGAGAATGTTGATAATGCTTCAAACGCCGTGTGTGTGAGTCAATGGGAATGCTCCATTGTTGATATCAATGGGTGTGTGAGTTCTAAAAATGAACCGCTAAGGGACACTGCACACTTAGCGACTCCGAAAACGATGACCTTCCTGATATTCACACACTGTACACAAAAACTCTCAAGAAAAGAACTAGGCTTGAAAAAATTGTCAAGGATCTTACCCAGAAGATAGAAACCTTAAGTCTGATGATCAAACAAATTGATGAAGAGTATACTACTCAATGTCTAACTCATGAGAATGAAACCAAAAACTTTGAACAAAAACTGAAAGAGTTGTCTAACTCTAATGAAATTCTGGAAAATAAATACAAAGGAACATTGTTAGAATTAGAACAAATAAAAGAAAAGACATCCACATTCTTCAAAAAGATAAAATTTAAAAATAATTCTAAATGTTTTGAAGATTGTGTTGCTGAAAGCAAAACCAATTTTGATGGCAGAACTGGAATAGGATTTTGTCCCAACTCTAAGACACAAACTAAAAATTTTGAAACCATAAAGTTTATGTCTGGTGGAAAAAGACTTATTGAAACTTGTCCAGCTTTTTAAGGTTTAAAAAATAATTTTAATAAAAAATAACTGAAGTTAGACATTGGTGAATCAAGCAACTCTAAGCATAATGTTGAATAAAAGACTAAATATATTTGCCCCCTATTCAACAATAAGATTCGATGCTTCATCTTGTGCCACCTAGGAACAAGACTCGAGCTCAAAACCTAGACAAACCTTTGAATAATACCTTTTCTAAGGTTATGAGTTCAACGTTCCATCTTTACTGCTCCTGTTGTGATGTCTATGGATATTCCCATGATGGTTTCTATTCCAATCGTCTATGTAATTCAGTCTATACCTCACCCGTTTACCATAACTTCAACTATTCTAGGAGAAGACGAAACAACTATGTCCTTCCTAGACAGCCATACAAGAATTCTAACTATCGTAACAGAAGGAAAATAACTAATACTAAAAGGCCATCAACAAGAAGGAATCCCATATTCTATTCTAGACCAATTGCTCCAACTGTTTATAATAACAATAAGAATGCGCAAAAATCTTTTAAAGAAAAGACAGAAGCTCGCAAGTTTTATCAAATACGAGTTAATAAGGGCAAATTGAAAACTAGATCAATTTGGGTTAGAAAAGATGATCTATTACCCCAGTTAAAATACAACATAGTGATCAGTGCTTTTAGAGCTGAACATACTACAACGGGATGGTATTTAGACTCAGGATGTTCCAAATATATGACCGGGGATGATTCCAAACTTTCAAACAAAACTAACTTCTTCGGAGGAAAAGTCTTATTTGGAGATGGTGTATTAGCCCATATTATTGGTAAAGGAACACTCCATGTAGAAGGATTACCCATTATTGAGGATGTTCTCTTGGTAAAAGGACTTAAAGCCAATTTACTAAGTATATCACAGTTTTGTGACTCCAACCATACTGTCGCTTTTTCAAAGAACAATTGCAAAATTTTAAATGAAAAAGGTGATTACATTATTACAGAACTCCGTACTTCAGATAAATGTTACACAGTCAATCCAAGTACAGAGGTTTGTAACATTGCCAGAATGGATGACAATGAGATATGGCATAATAGGTTGGGTCACATTAACTATGATAATCATGGAAAATTATGCTCCTAAGAGATAGTTAGAGTTCTTCCCAAAATCAAACCAATTTCTAATATTGTTTGTGGTTCATGTCAAGAAGGGAAAATTGTCAAGGCTTCACATAAGAAAGTTAAAGAAGTTCTACCTACTAAACCCCTAAAACTCATCCATATGGACCTAAATGGTCCTTACCGTACCGTTAGTCTTTGTGGAAACAGTTACATCCTTGTTATGGTTGATGATTTCACTCGATTTACCTGGGTTGCCTTCTTAAAACACAAATAAAAAACCTTTCAAAAGTTTTTGAAAATTTTAGTTCGTATAGAAAATGAAAAGGACACCCAAGTAGATAGAATTCGTAGTGATAGAGGAGGAGAATTCGTAGATTCAGGTGTCATAGAATATTATGACTATAATGGTTACAAACACGAATTTAGTGCTCCTAAGACACCTCAACAAAATGGGATTGCTGAGCATAAAAATTGTACTCTTAAAGAAATGGCCCGTGAAATGATTCATGCAAAAAACCTACCAAAATATTTTTGGGTAGACTCCATTCGTACTGCCTATCATATAATCAATCGAGTCTACTTAAGGAAGAATACCAAAAAAATATCCTATGAGATTTGGTATGGAAAGAAACCTAACCTAAAATACTTTAGAACCTTTGGTAGTACTTGTTGATGTAAAAAATTAGATTACTCTAATAATTCAATCACAGATAAATAAATGAGACAAAATATTTTAAAGTGGTTCAGCCTTATATGAATGGCCTACGTCCACTGTTATGTTATTGCTGAGTGTTTGGGAATTCTCGATTACAAATACTATCAAGAAATTCCGGTCCCTTTTGAATGAGGGTCATACAATATATTTATAGCCTTGAGGCTATAATCTGAAAGGGTGATACATTAAATGATATACATATGAAAGGGTAATTCATTTAATGCTCTTCAAGCGTGTGCGTCAAGATGATAAGCATTCAATGAATAGTTGAATTGTTGATTATCTGGTAATCAATGCTGTGGTCGAGATGTAGCTCGAACCACCTTAAATGCTCATCGTTCAAGAGTTCCTCGGAGCGTTGGAGTTCCTCGGAGAGCTGGAGTTCCTCGGAGTATAGTTGTTGCTCGGAGTGAGTCTGACTTGGTCAGGGAAATAGACTTCCTCGTTGCTATTGTGCCATGTAGATCGACACGTGTCTTCTTGTGATTCGTCTATATCAGCATACTAATTTTGGTATCAACAGAAGCCCCCAATGTTTCATATTTCGAACTTTGAGGAGTATGGAACATTCTTTCTCGGTATATGGCAATATTAAATGATCTTCCTGGTTTTTAGGAACATTTCTCCGTATTTGAATTTCCTTCCAAATTCACAGAATCCGCCTTTTTTTCATTATTATAAGCGCTTCGATCTTCGTGTACTTTTTGTCCTTTTAGCCGCCGGTAGCTTAATAGTTTCCTTTTTGCAATTATTTCTTTCGCCGTTTCCCAAGGCAAAGTATTTAAACTTCATAGACAATATCACCGTCTTCTACCTTTTCCAATTTCTGCTTTTGAGTTTTCCATAGTCTTTCTTTCTCTTGTGCGTTCATCCTTGTTTTCGTTCGTTGTCAACAGATCTCCCTTTTTCCTGTAAGATCTTCTTCCTTCTTCTTCATTTCTTTTATTCACCATGGTTTATATTATTGAATCTCTTGAGAAATTCCGTTCTGATTTCTCTATTCCATCTTGGGTAACTTTGGAGGATCTTTCTGAGCCTTCAAATTATTTTCGTTTGGCTGAGGGACATTGGTTCCCCAGCCTTTTTATTACTGAATGTGGATTTTCTTTTCCACTAAACCCCTTGTGTTTAGAATTCTGGCATTATTTCGATCTTATTCCTGCAAAAATAGCCCCCAACACATGGAGAATAGTTAATGGGGTGCATAGGTTAAATCAAACTCATGAAACTCGTATAGGAATTCCTGAGATTATGTACTGTTATAGATGGGCTATTCTAGACAATGTTTATTATTTAAAAACTAGATTTTTGAGTAGGGCTTTAGTAGTCAATCTCCCTGATGTTAATAGGGATTATTTTGAACATGGGGTAGTTATCAAAAATTAGCAACATGCCCCTTTGGTTGGATACGATGTATATGAAGGTCCCAAATGCCCTCCATATGGCAATGGGATAAGTTATTTTTATCTTATTTTATTTCTGAAATTATGATTTCATTATGTTTAAATAAATGCGTGATTGACATTTCAATATGTATTTGTTTGCAGTTGACAGCAAAAGAAAGACTCCAAAAGAATCAGAAGTTAATATCAAGCATTTGAAACATATCAGGAGTTTGCATCAGAAAGTTGCAGACGAGCACGTCAGGTCTGCTTCATACTTGTTGCAGTACAGGAGCTATACATCATCCTTTACTGCTCGTCCTGTGGTCAGCATTAGTGAACCATTGCCAGCTTCTGAGGATTCTTCACCAGACTCTCACATTCCTCTGAGTCAGAAAATGGGCAAAAGAAGGGTTCCTGCTATCTTTGAGGAGACTGCCTCTGCTGGAGAGGGTAAAAGAAACAAGAATGACATCCCAAAGGGGACAAAGAAAGTAGATGCTTCCCCTTCTGTTGCTCCTCAGAAGGCTGCCGAGAAGCCCCCAGTGGTTCCGAGCAAGAAAGCTGCTTTTGTGGAAGTGGTCACCATCTCTCCCACCAAAAGTTCTTTGGTTGAAACTACTGAAATTCCACCGAGGAGATTGAAGAAATCCTCCTCGATCAATTTGACTGAAAACATTTCCCAGCTCCAAGTTAGTGGAGCTGGTGTTCCAACTATCATTCCCCCGAGCTCTGCAATGAGCTCGGTAAAGACTTAAACTATTCCTGAAGTCCAAGGAATTGAGGAAAACATGTCTAGGGATATGCTGACATCCCTAGCTACTCGTCACATTGCTTCAGTAAGTTTCTATTATCCTAAATTTTTCTTTCTTTCCATCAATACAAGTATCTCTGCAATGACTTATCGTTATTTTCTTCTTTTTTCAGCTAGTGAATTGCTTCAACAACATTGTGAAGAAAGATGAAGCTATCAAGGCTTCTAGCTCCTCGTATGGAGTGGAGGATGCTTTATTGGGGTTAACCAAATCTTTGAAGGATTCTCATCAAAAGTATGACGAGGATAGGGTTGAATGGGAGAAGAAGTTGGTTGCATCTGAGGCAGAGAAGGTGCAGTTGGGAAATAAGGTGAAAGACTTGGAGAGAGAGAATAAAAAAATATACCGAGAAGCTCACAAGCTTTGGGGAGCTTGAAAATAAGTTGAAATCGGCTGAGGAAGAGCTAACCCTTCTGCGAGAAGTAAATCTCCAGAAGGAGGAGGTGGAGGCCAAGTTGAAAGCCTCCGAGGATATTCTATCCGAGAATCTCTCCTCGGAGAGAATGAAAAGAAAAGTGGCTGTGAAAAAGTCTTTTCGTATCGGTTGGGATAAAGGATGGGACAGGGGGTAGCAGCCATGATGACCCAGGTGCAGTATGGGAGTTTGAAATACTTCCGAGATGGTTGGGTTGCTGCCCTGCAAGAATTGAAGGTTAGCGAGGACTCTGAGCTATTTCAACAACATCTTCCTGGCCCCCTCCTATAATTGAAGATGAGGAAGAAGACGAAGCTGCATCCGAGGAGTCTTCAATGACAATGGGTGATCAAGTCCTTGCTTCCCAACCTATTCAGACAATTATCGAGGAGATTTCATCTTTGCCTGCTCCTCCTGAACAAGTTCCAACTCCAGCCGACCAAATTATTATTTCCACCGAGCAACCGAGCTCCTCATCCCAGCCTCCCGAGAAAGTCTTGGGAGACAAGGAAAAGGTGTGAAGTTGTTCGATATCTATTTTATTTTCTTTTACTTGTACTCTATATTCTGAACGATGTACTCCTTTTGATGATGTAATAAAAATCACCTTTTTGTTCCTCTACGTTGTTGATGTTCTGTCTGCTTCTTTTATTAGCTCTTGCCTTCTCTTCTTTACTAGTTTATGGCTAGAATGGAATTGCTGTCTACCAATGATACAAAACTGATGCAACAATGCCATGAATATTTTAAAGATGGCCATACTGACCTGAGTGCATCAGAAATTGCTGATATCCTTGGTCATGATGTTTCAGACCAAGCAGTGGAGGCATATCAATACTTGAAATGTCTTCTTGATCGTGCTGTAGTAAAAAATGTGGCTTATTACGAAATGATTGAAGACTTGCAAGGTACTCTTCATGAACTTCAGCAGTAGTATAAAGAGTCTTCAGTTCTTTTGCATGAAGGGTATGAGAAGAAACTCAAACAACTTAGTGCTGAAACAGGCTATGACAAGATGCTTGCTGGCTATGAAGTGAGAGAGAGAACCCTAAAGGTTAAAGTCGAAGCATGCAGACAGATCGCCGAGCTGCTGGAGCAAGAGAATAACAATTTGCAGAAAGAGTTGGCACAGTATAAGTCTGCAGCTTCATCTTCCACTGCATTGGTACCGGTCACCGATGAAGGATTCTCATTTTTGGAGGTTGAGAATGCCAAATCGAGGCAAGAGTTAGAGGCTTTGAGAAGAGTTGGGCCTTCCACTGCTATTCGAAGATGAGGAAGAGGTTCTTGTGGACGAGGAAGAGTTGTTCAGAATGTTGACGAGGAACAAAGCACTCAACCTGCTCGGGGATGACCAAGAGGTCTTCGTCGTACTGTTGAAGAAGCTCATACTCAATCAACATTGGAAACCAAAGCGTTCCAATTGAATGCAAAAGATCGGGCTTTGTCTGAAATGTCCAAGAAAATCCAAACTCTGGAGGATCAACTTGCTTCGACAAAGTCTGCTCTGGATAATAAGGATGTTTTTGCCAGAAACCTTCACGAGCAGTTAGAGAGAATAACTTTCCAATTCCACAAACAACCTCGTGAGTTCTGGATGGCAGGCTACAATGAGATCCTTTGTCACTTGGATGCTCGCATTGAAAATTCCAATAATGAAGGTTATAAACAGGGATGGTTGAACGCCCTGGGTCTATTAAAACTAGAGCAAGGCCATTATTTATGGGATTACCATGCTCCTGGGCTACTCGATCTACCAAATCCACCATTCAAGCTTGATATGAGTTGGATCCCTGCTCGGGCCATCCCTCGTTGTTTGATCTCCCAGTATCTTGGTGACTATGCCTTTCATTCGCAGGTTGAATTATCTCGTTCGGAGCATTTACTGGATACACCTTCAATAATGAACGTCAGAATGCTGCGAGATCTTAACTTCATTAATTCTCCCCTTTACCTGGAAGATCCTCCTGCTGGCGAGGAGCCTATTTCAAAAGCAGAAGGAAAAAAACCAGTAGAATAGGAAATTTTGATGTAATAGTTAGTGCATAATTTAATATCAATGTAATAAACTTGTGTAATTTATTTTGAATTTTAATGAAAGACTTTCATTTTTATTTGCAAATATGTATTGCTATTGTCTTGTATTTTCCAAACACTTTATATTTGTGCTTGCATAACAATATTGTGTGGTTCATCGACCAACTTAGTAATAAAAAGTTACAAGTATCAGAAATGTTGCTCGATCACTTAATAATAAAGTAATGAGTATAAAAATGTTGAAAATTATTCCAACCAACCAAGGTTGTTAAATTGTGCTCGCCGACCAATTATAGTTAGTGAGAGTTTATACCCTACTAACCATACTTGGTAAATTTTTGTCTTTTTCATAAAATGTGCCCGACCAACCAAGGTCGATGAATTTTCCTCGTCGACCAACTACAGTTAGTGGGTTTTTATCCCCGACCAACCATACTTGGTTCAATTTGGAATATTTTATTCTTCGAGGAACTTTTGTATTTTCTGTGATAATCTTACTTCCTGACCAACATAAGTTGGCATTTGAGATAATCTTACTTCCCGACCAACATAAGTTGGCATTTGAGAGCATATCTTGTTTCCTAACCAACCGAGATTGGCCTTTCGTCGATCATCTCGTGTTCTCACTCTTTTACCAACCGGAGTTGGTCTGAGTTTGAACTATCGTGTTCTCGCTCTTTTACCAACTGGAGTTGGTCTGAGTTCGAACTATCATGTCCACTAACTCTTTTACCAACCGGAGTTGGTCTGAGCTAATGTACGCCTCCTAACCAAAGGAGTATGGGGTGTTCTCGCCCTTTTACCAACCGGAGTTGGTCTGGGTTCGAACTATCGTGTTCTCGCTCTTTTACCAACCGGAGTTGGTCTGAGTTTGAACTATCATGTCCACTAACTCTTTTACCCACCGGAGTTAGTCTGAGTTAGTGTACGCCTCCTAACCAAAGGAGTATGGGGTGTTCTTACCCTTTTACCGGCCGGAGTTAGTCTGGGTTCGAACTATCGTCTTCTTTTTACTGTCGAGCAGCGTTGTGTGCCGAGCAGCGTAGTGTTAAACACTAGTATTCCCCGAAAAACTTTCAATAAAAGGAGAGAAGATTATGAAATATCATCGTTTTATTCATATTGATGGAACTGCTTTACATTTTACATCACTGATAATACTTGCGTAGGTGTTCAGCATTCCATGCATTCTTAAATTCCTCTACTTCTAGAGTTGCTATTCGGTAAGTTCCTGGTCGAACAACTTCTGTAACTCAGTAAGGTCCATGCCAGTTTGGTTCCAACTTATTGTGCTTCTGAATGACTTTCTTTAGCACGTAATCTCCTTCTTTTAAGTCGCATTTTTTCACCTTCTTGTTGTAGAACAGGGCTGTTCGTTGTTGATAAGTAGCATTCCTAATGGCTGCCTCTTCTCTAACTTCCTCGAGCATGTTCAAATCTAATCTCCTCATCAAGTTGCTGACTGGGGAATTGAAATTCAGCACACTGTGTGTTGAAAGACCCAACTCGGCAGGTATTACAGCCTCACTTCCAAATGCAAGCATATATGGTGATTCTCCAGTTGCTGCTTGGGGAGTTGTTCGGTAAGCCCACAATACTGACTGTAGCTCATTAATCCAATTAGCTTTAGACTCACTTATCCTCTTCTTCAAACCATTTAGTATTGTTCTGTTCGTCACTTCAGTCTGTCCATTGCTTTGAGGATGGCCTGGTGCTGAATGAACCTTCAAAATGTTTGACTGATGACAATAGGCGGCAAACTCCTCGTTATCAAATTGTGTTCCATGGTCTGTGATGAAGTCATGAGGGAGACCATATCGGCAGATGATGTTCTACCAAACGAATTGGTACACCTTCTCGTATGTCATATCAATCAGAGGCTCAGCTTCTACCCACTTAGTAAAATAATCCACTGCGACGACGAGGTACTTGAATCTTCCTCGGGTCGTTGGCAGTGGTCCTACCAAATCCATTCCCCACATGGCAAATGGCCAAGGGAAAGTTATGGGTGTTAACAATGCTTGTGGAGTTCGTCGAATGGAGGAAAAACATTGGCATTTATCACATCTCTTAGCATAGGCTATACAATCAGCCCTCATCGTTGGCCAGTAGTATCCCTGCGTCATCACCCTTTGCAAAAGTGTCCGACCTGCTACATGGGCTCCACATGACCCTTCATGGATCTCTTCAATCAATTCTTTCACCTCGGAGGGATGTACACATCTTTGCAAACCTGCCATAATTCCTCGTCTATACAAAACACCATTAGTTAGTACATACCGAGCAACTTTAAACTTTAATTTCTTGGCAGCGATCTTATCCTCTGGTAATTCTCCTTTCTCAACATATGCCCTGATGGGATCCATCCAAGATGGTTCTAAATCAAGAGTAATAATATTCATCGTCAGGTCTTCATCTATGCTTCGACTTTCTAACACCTCAATTGGTATCGTTCTTCGCAGCTCGGTACGAGTAGCTGATGCTAGTCGGGCCAGTGCGTCTGCTTGTGTATTCTCCATTCTTGGTATTCTGATCAACTGAATGGCATCAAATTCTGCCAACAACTCCATCGCTTTTGCATGATACTTGACCATTAATTCTCCTTTAACTGCATATGTTCCCATCATCTGATTCACAATTAATTGAGAATCACTGAATACCAACACTTATTGCGCTTCCATAATCTTTGCGAAATTAAGACCTGCTATCAAGGCTTCATACTCTGCCTCATTATTGGAGGCTTTGAATTGGAATCGCAAGGCATATTCCATGTCAATCTCGTCTGGGGTGTTCAAAACAATCCCTGCTCCACAACCCGTTGTGCAAGATGACCCATCTACATATAATCTCCATGTAGGTAACTCGTCTTCAAATTCTTATCGGATAGAGTTCCTCGGTGAAATATTTGTTGTTTCCTTTTATCCTCTCCTGATATTTCTTACTCCTCGTCGTTCATCTCTTCTCGCCCTTTTACCAACCGGAGTTGGTCTGAGCTCGAATTTGATGATCCTTCTACATCCACAAGCCCTTTTACCAACCGGAGTTGGTCTGAGCTTATGTCTGTTGATCCTGTAACATCCACAGGTTGATCAGCGAGCAACTTTTGTTCCTCGGGGGTATCAGGATATGTAAATTCTGCTACAGCCTGCCCTTTTAGTGATGATCTGGGTTCATACACAATATCATATTCACCGAGCTCTATTGTCCAATACATCAGTCTCCCTTATTTTTCTAGCTTATGAAGGGCTTGTCTCAATGGCATGTCGGTATACATGACGATGGTATGGGCCTGGAAATATGGCCTCATTCTTCTACTTGCCTCAATTAATGCCAATGCCAATTTTTTCCAGCTTTGGGTACCTGATCTCTGCACCTCGGAAAGCCTTACTTGTGTAATAAATTGGCTTCTGGACTCCGTTCTCCATTCTGATCAATGCCGAGCTGACTGCATTCTTCGATACCGCCAGGTACAAGTACAACTTTTCTCCCATTACTGGCCTGGACAACAGTGGAGGTGCTCCTAAATATTTCTTCAAGTCTTGAAAGGATTTTTCACATTCATCATTCCACTCAAAAGTTTTTCGAAGTGTTTTGAAGAATGGGAGGCATCTATCATTTGCTCGGGATACAAATCTGTTGAGCGCTGCAACTCATCCTGTAAGACTCTGCACCTCTTTCTTCGTCGTTGGAGATCGTAACCCTAAAAGAGCTTTGATCTTTTCTGGATTCGCCTCAATGCCTCGCTGGTTGACGATGTACCCGAGGAACATTCCTTCTCGTACTCCAAAGGTGCACTTCGTCGGGTTGAGCTTCATTTGGTAATTATCCAGTTGATCAAAGGTCTGACCTAAGTCAACTAGATGATCAGCAGCTTTCTTGCTCTTTGTCAGCATATCGTTAACATAGACCTCCATATTGCAACTGATTTATTAGGCAAAAACCTTATTCATCAGCCGCTGGTATGTCGCTCCTGCATTTTTTAAACCAAAAGGGATAACATTATAACAATATGTTCCCCTAGGGGTAATAAAAGAAGTACTTTCCTTGTCTTTAGGTTTCATTTTGATCTGGTTGTAGCCAGAGTAAGCATCCATGAAGCTGTGCAGCTCGTGTCCCGAGGTAGCATCCACTAGTTGATCAATGGAAAATGATCTTTTGGGCATGCCTTGTTGAGATCAGTGAAATCAACACACATTCTCCATTTATTGTTTTTCTTCTTTACCATCACCACATTTGCTAACCAGTCTGGATATTTCACATCTTCAATGAATCGAGCTTTCTGGAGCTTCTCGACCTCCTCTTGTATGGCTTGATTCTTCTCGGGAGTAAACACTCTTCTTCTCTGCTTTACAGGCTTGATCTCCTTATTCGCATTGAGCTCATGGCATAAGAAGTTGGGATCTATTCCTGGCATGTCTTCATGACTCCATGCAAAAGTTTTCTTTCTGTTTCTCAAGAAAGTTATCAACTCCTGTTTTATTGAAGCATCCAACGTCGAACCTATCTGGGTTATTCGTTCAGGGTGCTCATCGTCCAGAATAACATTTTCTATAGATTCCACCACCTGTCCTTTTACAAGTTGGGATTCGTCTCTGGGATCCAGTGTTTCAATTTCTGTACCTTCATCCACCTGGTAAGTAGTAGTCTTTTTCCTTGACTCTTCAAGCTCCTCTTGCTCGGCAGACGAATAATAGCATTCCCGAGCTACTTTATAATCACCTTTCACAACTCCTACTCCAAAATTTGTAGGGAATTTTAAACACTGATGTACTGTAGATGGAACTGCTTCGAACTTCTTCAAACCAACTCTTCCCATGATGATGTTGTAAGCTGATTGCACATTTTTATCCATCACAAAGAAGCGTATTCTTTCTGTTCGACAAGCATGCCAAGTTCCAATGAATATATCCAACTTGATCGTCCAAAGTGGAAAAACCTTCTCGCCAGCAAAACCCAGGAGAGGTGTGTGATAAGGCTCCAATTGAGACAATTTTAAATTTAAACTGTCAAAGCATGAGTAGAACATGATGTCTACCGAACTACCATTATCTACCAGAACCCTTGAAATCATTACTTCTTTCATCCTCATTTTGATCACCAAAGGGTCGTCGTGAGGGTAAAGAACACCTACAAGGTCATTTTTTGAAAAACCGATGACCAGCTTCTCTTTGTTTACCTTCCTCGGGCAATCCTCTTCAGCCAAATTTATCCGTTGAATGTATGAGCAAGCCTGAGCCTCACCGAGGTAAGCTTTTCTTTCTGCAGCAAGGTCTCCTCCTCCTGCATCTCCTCCTGTAATAACATTACAATCAAATGTTTCGAAACGTATTAAAAATACCTCTCGTTCTGGCTGCCTTGGTTTCTTGGGAAGGTCGGGGTCATCATCTGGATCGTCTTCATAGTTTCTCTTTTTTTCTCCTCTGCTCGACGAGGATATCTAGACCTTTCTCTAGTTTGGTCATTATTTCTTCTTTCGCCTCCGCTATCAACATACTTTGCTAGCTTCCCTCTTCGGATGAGTGTTTCAATCTCGTTCTGAAGAGCTATGCAATTTTTGGTCATATGGCCGTGATCCTTATGGAACTCGTAATATTTTTCCCTGTTCCTCGTGTCAGGGTCTGACCTCAGCTTCTTTGGCCACTTTACTTCCTCGTTATTCTTAATTTCTTCCAAGATATGATTAATACCCATTTTCAAAGGAGTATAATTATCGAATTTTTTCAGGACTTCCCACGACGACTTATTATTCTTGGAATGCTTGTCACCGCCATTGCCCTTATGCTCTTTCTTCTTAGATTTGTCGTCTTCCACCTTGGTTTCTTTATCCATATTCTTCTTCGCAGCCGTAGCCTCCTCGGCATTCATGATTTTGGCTGCTTTTGCCATCAACTCTGACATAGTTGTAGGTGGATCTTTGGCCAAAGTGTAATAAAACTTATTAGGCAACAACCCACTCATCAAGGCAGTGATTGCTGTCTTTTCTTCATAATCTATGACTTCCAGCTTCTCGTTATTGAAATGAGTTATGTAATCTCTAGTACTCTCACCAGATTTTTGTCTAACACTTAACAAGTGTGTTACTCTTTTTACTGGCTTTGCCCCAAAACAGAAATTGCCGATGAACAACTCGGCCAACTGAAAGAAAGTTGAAATCTTACCCCGAGGAAGATTGTTGTACCATATCTGGGCAGGTCCAGTAAGAGTTCCTGAGAATGCTCTGCATCTCATCTTGTCGGGGACGACATAAATGTCGGCAGCAGCTTGATATTGCTCTATGTGTAGAACAAGATCTATCTTTTCATCATATTTGGGGGTCACCACAGGTGATTTAAACTTTGATGGGGTAGGAAAACCCACAATGGCCTGGACAAAAGGTGTCCCTTGAACAAAAGTTCGTTGTAGGGGATTCTTCGCCTTAGCCATTTCTCCCAATCTATCCTCCAACCGCTGAATGGAACCTTTCCACGCATCATTTCCTTCCTCGGGCTTGTTAGTTAGAGCAATTGATTGCTCTGATGTGGCCTCCTGAGATCTATCTTGATGAGCAACTGGTCGTGATTGTGTTGATCCTTCTCTTAGATCTGATGGTTGTCGAAAACTCCTTGACATGGTCTTAGGTGGACTCCTATTCCTCCTAGGGCCTAATCGACTGAAAGGAGATACCCTACTCAGTCTTTCCAAGGCACTAGGTCTCTCTGGAGAGAGAGTGATACGTTGCTCAGTATTAGTAGCCCGTATTGATGAAGTTTACCCAGGTTGATAAGAGAAATCATCAGACTCCTCATTACGATACGCATCTGTACGCCTGGATCGTGAAGAAAGTAAATAAGTTTGCCTCTGACCACTTCGCTGTCCCGAATGTGCAGGTGCATCACCATGAAGGGTCTGTATGAGTTGCCGCATTGTTTCTTGCATGGCGGTTTGTCCTTGAGCCAGATTCGTCATAATCCCAGCCAGATCTGGAGGTACAGAGGGATTTGGAGGATTTCCAGCATTTCCAGCGTTTTAATTGCTGGATTCCGGGTTATCTGCCATTGATGATGAATGATTTTTGATGAAAAATGATAACAACAGTCGTTTCCCACAGACGGCGCCAATCTGTTGATGTAAAAAATTAGATTACTCTAATAATTCAATCACAGATAAATAAATGAGATAAAATATTTTAAAGTGGTTCAGCCTTATATGAATGGCCTACGTCCACTGTTATGTTATTGCTGAGTGTTTAGGAATTCTCGATTACAAATACTATCAAGAAATTTCGGTCCCTTTTGAATGAGGGTCATACAATATATTTATAGCCTTGAGGCTATAATCTGAAAGGGTGATACATTAAATGATATACATATGAAAGGGTAATTCATTTAATGCTCTTCAAGCGTGTGCGTCAAGATGATAAGCATTTAATGAATAGTTGAACTGTTGATTATCTGGCAATCAATGCTGTGGTCGAGATGCAGCTCGAACCACCTTAGTTGCTCGTCGTTCAAGAGTTCCTCGGAGAGCTGGAGTTCCTCGGAGCGTTGGAGTTCCTCGGAGAGCTGGAGTTCCTCGGAGTATAGTTGTTGCTCGGAGTGAGTCTGACTTGGTCGGGGAAATAGACTTTCTCGTTGCTATTATTCCACGTAGATCGACACGTGTCTTCTTGTGATTCGTCTATATCAGCATACTAATTTTGGTATCAACAGTACCTGTTATGTCTGTAAGGACAGAGAACATCTGTCTAAATTTAAAACCAGAGGAGATAAAGCCATTTTTTAGGATATTCTCC
This sequence comes from Sambucus nigra, assembly GCA_949130495.1. NCBI lineage: Eukaryota > Viridiplantae > Streptophyta > Magnoliopsida > Dipsacales > Adoxaceae > Sambucus > Sambucus nigra. The sequence continues at coordinate 330,731,882 of OX422210.1, read as the reverse complement.
AAACAGTAGAGCCTAACGTGTCTACAATATTCGTACCAAAACCATGATGGAATCCATTAATGTGGTTGTAAGTGACACTAATGAAGAAAGTTAGACCAAAGAATCAATTATTGTGGATGATTCCGAAAACCTTTTAAATTATGAATCTCCAGAAATAGTTGAATCTTTACCAACTGAGACCCCTGATGTACCTAGCTGGGTTTCCAAAGATCATCCTTTAGATAGTGTAGTTGGTAATCCTACTGAGCCTGATTGCACAAGATCTTAACTTCGTAACATTGCTCATTTTGCATGTTTTGTATCCCTTATTGATCACAAAATTGTAAATGAAGCCTTGAATGGTACCTTGTGGATAAGTGCTATGCAGGAGGAATTTCTTCAATTTATCATTCCTGATGTTTGGTATCTTGTACCCAGGCCTAAAAATAAATGGGTTATTGGCTCACGTTGGATATTTAAAAATAAGACTGATGGACCTGGGATGATTATTCGGAATAAAGCTAGATTAGTCGCCCAGGGCTACTCTTAGATTGAAGGAATAGATTTTGAGGAAACCTTTTCTCCTGTCACTCGCCTCGAATCTGTTTGCTTACTTTTTTCTATAACTTGTCATTTGCATTTCACTTTATATCAAATGGATGTTAAGTCAGCCTTTGTTAATGGAATTTTAACTGAGGAGACCTATGTAGAACAACCCAAAGGGTTTATTGACCCTCATCACCCAAATTATGTTTATCGTCTTAAAAAAGCTCTTTATGGGTTAAAACAAGCTCCTAGAGCTTGGTATGAGCGTCTATCCACCTTTCTTTTAGATACTGGGTTTAGGAGACGAGGGAATGACCAAACCTTGTTTGTTAAACATTTTAACAACAACATTACTATTACTAAAGTTTATGTTGATATCATTTTTGGCTCCACCTCCCCTTTAGAAGTTAAGACCTTCTCTGAAATTATGCACAAAGAATTTCAAATGTCACTTATGGGGGAGTTGCAATTCTTCTTAGGACTCCAAGTTAAACAGAATTCAGAAGGATTATTTCTATCACAATCTAAATACGCTTAAGAGATTACTAAGAAGTTTGGCCTAGAAACAACTAAAGAAGCTAGGACTTCTATGAGTACCACTGTCAAACTTTCTAAAGATGAGAATGGCAAATCTATTAATACCACCTTGTGCCGTAGTATGATAGGAAACTTACTTTATCTTACTGCCTCCCGTCCTGATATCATGTACTCTATCTGCGTGTGTGCCCGATATCAAAATAATCCTAAAGAGAGTCACCTATTGTGCGTTAAAATAATTATTAAATACATCAAAGGCACTCTAAATTTAGGTCTTTGGTACACTAAAGACAATTCTAGTACTATTGTAGGTTACACCGATGCTAATTGGGCTGGATATATTGATGATAGTAAGAGTACTTTAGGAGCGTGTTACTACATTGGTAACAACTTGGTAGGATGGAGTAATAAGAAACAAAACTCCACTTCCTTGTCTACTGCCGAATCCGAATATATTGCAGCAGGAAGTTGTTGCTCTCAATTAATTTGGCTAAAACAAATGCTAAAAGATTACGGTATAATTGAAGATAAGTTACACCTATATTGTGACAATCAAAGCGCGATTAGTATTTCTAAAAATCCTGTTCAGTACTGAATATAAGGAGTTAGAAATAAATTACCTTCCTACTGAATTGTAATTAGCTGATCTATTTACTAAACATTTAGACTTTCTCTGATTTAAATCTTTACGCAATTCTATTGGTATGGTCATGGCAGAACATTGAATTATTAACTTTCTAGTTTTTCTTTGCCCTTTGTCCATTTGAGACAAAATGGGGAAAAATTTGAGTCCTCTTGGACATTTTGGTATATTCTCAACTAAAAAGCTTGATCTTAGTCATCTTATTTTCAGGAATTAGTACCGTTAGTTGCAACAGAATTTTGTTACGGTATTGATTTGTATTTAGTTGAGTTATGTAATTTTATCTTTCTAGGATATTGGGTAGATAAAAGTTTTTGTATAGGAATAGGATTTTCTTATTTCTTTTGTATCCCTATGAGTCCTCGTTGACTCAAAGGAGATTTTGTCACATATTTCCAAAGCAGGAGATTAAAGCACCCTATATCTTTGACTCACTTGAGTCTATATTATATAGGTGCTCATCTAGTTTGGAAATTGTGATAAAATTTGAAATCCTTGTTGACCAAAGAACCTCAGACTCTACATTTGATTCTTCTACAAGTCCCTAAAGTTAGTATACCAACACCACACAATAGGACGACATACATACATTATCTCATGCTATATTTTTTGTGCGTGTGAGTTAAATCTCTGAAAATTAATTTTCTATTATTTTTGGGATGTGTTAAATAATTTCTTAGATTTTTAAAATGACTTTTTGAAATTAATTTTGGTTATATATAAACCTTAGGGGCTGTTGTGCAATTTTTGTTTATGGCTTAAAGTTGGCATGGGTAGAAACCGAAAGAGCTAGAGACTTCAGGGTGTAAAATTTAATTATTTTGATACGTGTTTTATAACCCATATTTGGTCTACACGTGCTACTATTTCATTATCTGATTTTGTGTTTCTTTACTCTAACAAACTTGTGTTTCTTTGAGAACCCTTGGATCAATGTAATCAATGATGTGCATGTGTTTAGACTTAATCCAAGTGAATTCTTTTTGACCAATCAACTTTGGATTTTTGCACCGCTTTATTTTAACCATTAGATTGGAAGTCAAACAGTCAAATTTAATCTCAGCCATTGATTGCCACTAAGATTATCGATCCTTCCTCACACACTATATAAATGACCTAAGGCTCATCCATTTTATACTTTTTCCTTTGTCCAAACCAGAAAGAAAATAAGAGTTAGAGAGAGATAGAGAGAGAAATAAAACCCTAAACCTAACTCTGTCCAAATCTCACTAGAAAACTCGTTTATGTGAGTAAATATTTCGAGATTTGAGAAGTTTATCCTCTATAGTTCTATATATCTTTCCCAACTTCGTCTCGTTGATTCAATCTCTGTTTCTTTTCATAGAATCGCGAGATTAAGCCGCTGTGATACAGATCCACTTAGATAGATCTCTATATTGATTTCTTATTTCGAGAAATCTTGTTTTTATTGGTTATTTTCAATCTGTTAGGTTGATTTTAAACCCTAAACAAACAAAATCTTTTCTAAAGTCAATTTACTCAAATATTCAGACTTAGATCTAGTTAAGATCTTTATTGAGGATTTTACTTTCAAATATTTCATATTTTGTGAAATAAGTACATATTTTCAAATAAAGAAAATGTATAGGATCTTGGCTAGTTTTTATAGAAAGATTCCCTCTTGATCTGCGGATACATTAAAGATCCAAAGTCTAATTACTTTGACTAGATTGATTTTGGAAATCTCGCATATTAAGTGATCTATTTGTAATTTGTTACTCATACTGTCTATAATTATGTATGTGTGAGTTGCATGCATGTGATTTAGAGCACATCACCACATACACCTTCACACTACTACACTGAAAAGTGTTGGTATTGAGATATTTGCTTTAAAGTCGACGTAAAACTAAAAGGAGTAAAGTTACGAAGCTGGGAGAACATCAGCAACTTCAGAACCTTAGGAGAAGTCAGAAAATGCGAGAGGAGTTAGTACATTTCTAAACTTAATTTAGGTTTAATTGTGTGTCTTGATGGCTATATAGCTTGTAATTTGTTACTAGTTTTTAGTGGGCTTTTTACTTTTGTGGCGTAGAGGTCACCTGTAATACCCCGTATTTTTATGCTATATTAATTTGGGGATTTATTAAATTTAATGTGAATTAATTATTTAATAAAAATCCGGAAATTAATTATGTTATAATTCGTGATGAGAGTTAGTAATTATGGGAAAATTTGTTGAATATTACTAATGAGCAAAGTAATATATAATAGTGGCCATATTAAATGTCACGAGTGAATAAAATAATAATTTTAGAAATTTGAGTCGGGACGCACCCGTGTCGCGTCGGGACTAAATATTGATAAATAAAAGTAAATATTTTATAAGTTGTTCGTATGGTCATTTTGAGTGCGCCAACGCCTTCGGAAGGGTCGAGATAGTCATAAAAGTATACCCGGGAGTTTGATTTGGGTCTCGGGACGTTTTTAGGCCTAATTAGTACCCCGGGAGGATATTTTAGTCATTTTGTATTTTTGGGTAATTAAACCCATGAAAATTAAAGGGTTTATATCAGATGTTTAGGTTATATCCTAGGGTTAGATAACTCAAAACACTAGAACGACCATTGGAGAGGAGAGGAGAGAGCTCTCAAGGCATTCCAAGGCTCAAAACTCACCCGTTTGCTCCGTCGCCACCGCCAACGCGTAGATCGCGAGACGGGGAACACAACCACACCAAATTCAACACTAAACCAGATTTCTGAAAATCCCAGGCAAGTGTTTATCTTTCTTATTTCGTTGATGCATCATCCATATTAGTTTAGGAGTTATTAGGATGAGATTTATGGAAGAAAAACCCAATTTGAGATGGGAAATTTTCATGTAGTGATGATTTATATGATATTCTGGAAACCCTTTGTCATGTAAAGGATTAAGAGTTTGATTAAGAAAAGAGTTCTAATCAGATACAAACACTAAAAAAAAAAATTATTCCGGACGATCGGACCGTTGGAATTGGATGAAATTTTACAGAGAATTAGCTAAAGACGAGAAGAAGCTACAGAAAAAAGTTCAGCTCGATCGGACCGTTCAATATTTTTGAATTTTTTTTTTGCTAGACAGTTTTATGTTTTAAGGACTCTTAGAGATAATAAAAATTCAATTAAAACTCCATTTTAATTCCGATTTCGAAACCGTTTGAAATTCTCATCTTTGAAAATAAAATTCAAAATCCTTTAATGTAAGGCGAAATCTATATTTTTGGGATATTTTGCATAAGGGATAATGTAAGTATATATTAAAGGGGAGAGACACGTAAGAGAGAGTTACGTTGGAACATAAATGGATATCTACTGAATTGTACATTTGGAAGAATATAGTCCATGAGGGTTACGTAGTAAGTTGGAAAAACCCTTCGATTTAAAGTTAGAAACGAACCATTATACTTGATAAATAATAATGGGAAAATAAGGATAAACGTTGTGAATGTGGGTTATTGGATAAACCTAAATTGATATAATAAAAGTGGTATATTTATATGATTGTGTATGCATATATTATATACTTGTGAAAATCATGCCCGCGCTACTTGCTATCCCTGAGATTTCCGCGCTGGGACGATCTTATCTTGTGTGCCTTATGGGGGATATTGACTCGTACCCTAGAAGATAGAAATCCTAGGTACAGGCTATCGAATCGGTAGTCACGGTCCTAAGAGACGTGAGGGTATGTACTGACCTCTTGGACTTGAAAACTATGCTTCGCCTCAATATTGTTTGTGTATGTATTTATACAGTTCGAGAGTGATTCCGAACTTGTATTCCCTTTAGTACGATTGATACGGGAATTGGATAGCAGAGTATGCCCGCACCATAAAATTTTATGTGGGGTGCTGTTAGAATATATATATATATTATACGAGTATTTAATATATATATGAACTTCTGAAATATGGGAAACTGCCTACTGTGTTATGGTAACTAAGACATGTATAATGACTCAAATTGGAAATACTTGTTTTGAAAAGTAAAATATGATATTGAAAAAACTTTATGAATCAATAAAGTTAAAATGAGCGTTTTGTACTAAATGAAATTATCCTTTTTAAACCATGATGTTGTTAAATCTTAAATTTTGAGAGTCACCTAAGATAAGTTAAATCCTTGGGGAAGGATAGTGTGATATATGATGAGATAAACCATTGGGAAGGTTAGTGCGATAAGAGTGCACATTAGAAGAAAGGCGAGAATTTCTCAAGAGAGTGTCGCACTAATATGTTGTTGCATTGGCCTGTATCAATTTAAATACTTGCTAAACGAATTTTTAAATCATATAGACTATCGGGCTCTGACCCGTTTCTATTCCTCTTTCTTTCTTGTATATATATGTATATATTACAGGTGCCCAGCCACAGGGGCGTCTTGTTTAGGATCCCTTGGAAGGAACGTGCTGCAGCTTAGGTGGGAGTTGCAGGCCACTTGCTTAGACGATTTCATTTACTTGATTCCACATCTATCATTCTCCTTATTGGGCATGTGTCGCCCTTTTCACTATTTATCTGTTTTATTGGGACATTTGTATTTCAGTTATTTCTAGTACTGTTACTTTGGGATTTATTCAGCATGTATGTTTTACTTTAAGTTTTAAATGCTGGGATTGGGTTGTTAAATGTTAAATTATTGAATTGATTGTTTAATAAAATAAATAAATAAAATTGGAAAGTAATGTTTAAAACAAATGGTTTTGACACTTAGCTAAATTAAATAGGGTGTTAAATTTGGAAAAGTTATTTTTACGACAGTGATGCTAAGAATGAACCAACTGTTCATCTTGATTTTAATTTAATAAAGGAGTGATCGCCCGATATTTAATTAGGCGAGGTGTCACAGGTGGTATCAAAGCATCAGATTCTAGTGTCCATAGGATCTGTACGGCTTATTTTCGCTTTCAGCTTAACGTTTTTGCTATAGAGCCCTATTTTTAGGATTGTTGTATTCCCGCTTTTACATTTACGTCTCCAGCCATTTGGGATTTGATAATGAGTGGAGACTAATAAACTTCTTCACGTTTCAGATGCCTCCGAGACGTGCACCGAAGGATAGGCGTGCCCAGGCCGAGCAGCCAGCAGCTCCGGCACAAGGCACTATGAATGCTAATGAAGTAGCCGCCATTGTTGCTCAGGCCGTGAATGCCGCGCTAGCGGTGGTTCAACAGGCTCCACCCCAGATTCAGGCTGTGGTGCCAGTACCAGCACAACTTCCATCTGCATGGGAGAGGGTTAGGGACGCTTTTCAGAAGGCACATCCCCCTGAGTTCTCTGGTAGCTCAGATATCGTCACTGTCAGCCAATGGAAGAAAGACATCCAGCGGCATCTTCATATGTATGAGTGCACCGACGTGCAAAGGCAGTTATTGGCTTCCTTTAAACTGGTGGGGGCCGCTTTGCAGTGGTGGGAGTCCACTACCACCTTGGAGGAAAGGGACACGATCCCTATTCAGTCGTTCTGGGAGCGGTTTGACCGCAAGTACTTTTCACCCACCGTGCAGACTGAGATGAGGCAAAAATTACTGAATTTGAAACAGGAGAACTCTACCGTTGCTGAGTATGAGGAGGAGTTCATGAGACTTCTCACCATAGTGCCAAATGAGGCACCTACTGATAGTAAGAAGATAATGTTATTTGTGGACGGGTTAGCTTGGAGGATCCGTCAGCATCTTATAGGGAATCTATCTCTGAGTACTTTCACTAATGTACTTAATGCTGCGTTACTACATTGCCAGGATCACCACTTCCATCTGCAGGGAAGCAGGAGAGCAGGAGAGTCTAGCTAGCAGGGCAGGACCGGGGGTAGTAGTGCTAGTGGGGTCCCATCTCATGGACAGACTCGTCAGCACGAGCAGAGTTCCCATCAGGGGGACCCTGCTAAGCGATTCCGTTCAGGTGATTTTAGGAAGGGATTTGGGGGTTATAGGTAGGGCCAGCCTAATCAACAGCGCCAACAGCGTGCTAATCAGGGCCAGTGGCGGGGAGGTAACGGCCAGCAGGGCCGTGGTCAGCAGGGTAAGAGGGGAGGTAACTTCAGAGGAGGGTGTTTTATATGCGGCAAGCATGGTCATAAGCGCTAGGATTGCCTAGAGGGTAATAGGGCCCCACAGCAGCAGGGTGCCCGTAATGAGCCACAAAGACCACTTTTTCCAGCTGCCCTCCCAGCTCCAGCCCAGGTGCCAGCCCTACCAGCCATTCCAGCAGCTCCAGTGCAGCAGGGGAAGTTACAGTACGGACGTGTCTATAACGTCCACCAGGTAGGAGCTCCATAAGCACCACCCGCGATTGAGGGTATGTTTCCTATCCATGGTACTATGGGTCGGGTTTTGTTTGATACTGGGGCGACGCATTATTTTATAGCTACGCATTTTGCGAAGGCCTTAGGGTTGTTAGCCATAGCAGAGAGCACAGTGACGTGTGTAGACTCACCACTGGGGAGTGGGTCGCTTATCTTCTTTATATGCCGGGGAGTGGGGGTAGAGATTGGTAGTTTGGTATTACCTGCAGACATGTTAGTCTTAGATATGCATGATCATGATGTTATTATCTGTATGGATTGGCTCGTAGCTTATAGAGCCATGATTGATTGCTTCGGTGGGAGCATTATTTTTGCCATTCCGGGGAAAGAGATGTTTGTAGTGGCGATGCCTCGCCCAGAGGGAGGTTCGACCGCTCATTTGTATTATATAGAGGAGGATGCCTCTAAGGAGGTTGTGATTCCTTTAGACTCGATCCCAGTCGTTCGTGAGTATTCCGATGTATTCCAGGAGATACCAGGCCTACCCCCCCAGTCGAGAGATAGACTTTGTCATAGATTTATTACCAGATACGAGACCTATAGCACGCGCTCCATACCGTATGGCTCCGACGGAGATGCGAGAGTTACGAAATCAGATAGAGCAGCTGTTAGGTCAGGGCTTCATTCGCAGGAGTACCTCACCTTGGAGCGCTCCAGTCTTGTTTGCGAAGAAGAGAGATGGTTCACTGAGGTTATGTGTGGACTACCGGGAGTTGAACAAGGTCACGATACAAAATAAGTATCCGTTGCCTCGAATCGATGATCTGTTCGACCAGCTGAGGGGAGCAACTTTCTTTTCGAAGATAGATCTGAGGTCGGGGTACCATCAGCTACGTATTAAAGAGCAGTACGTTTTAAAGACTGCCTTCTTGACGAGATATGGGTCTTACAAGTTCAGAGTGATGCCATTTGGTCTCACAAATGCTCCAGTCGTATTCATGGACTTAATGAACCGAGTATTCAGAGAGTTCTTGGATCAGTTTATCATCGTCTTCATAGATGACATTTTGATATATTCACACTCCGAGGAGGAGCATGCCGAGCACTTGAGGAAGGTTCTTCAGACTTTACGAGAGCATCAGTTGTATGCTAAGTACGAGAAGTGTGGATTCTGGTTGCAAGAGGTACAGTTCTTGGGGCATGTTGTTTCTGAACAGGGGATAGCCGTTGACCCGAGTAAAGTGTCAGCGGTGAGGGAGTGGGGACAGCCCACGACACCGACGGAAGTGCGTAGTTTCTTGGGGTTAGCCGGATACTATAGGAGATTCATTCAGGGATTCTCCAAAATAGCGGGTCCATTGACGAACCTGACTCGCAAAGGGGTACCATATGTTTGGGATGAAGCTTGTCAATTGGCTTTCGATGAGCTGAAAGACAATCTTACTTCAGCACCAGTCCTTGCTTTACCGAAGCCGGGTGTGGAGTACCTGGTTTACACCGATGCCTCCTTACGGGGAATTGGGGGAGTACTTCAGCAGGAAGAGAAGGCTATAGCTTTTGCCTCCCGCAAGCTTAAATCGCATGAGAAGAATTACCCCACCCACGACCTGGAGTTAGCAGCGGTCGTCTTTGCATTAAGGATATGGAGACACTATTTATTGGGGGAGAAGTTCCGTTTGTTCACAGATCACAAATCACTGCAGTACCTGTTCACTCAACGAGAGCTGAATATGCGTCAGCGCAGATGGTTAGAGTTTGTGAAGGACTATCAGTTTGACATACAGTATCATCCAGGGAAAGCCAACGTAGTTGCTGATGCGTTGAGCCGAAGACCGGTAAATGAGGTAGCGAACGTCTGGAAAGGGAAGTGGAAGGAGTTGGGTCACCAGGACGCAGTAGCCCGTTCCTTCATATCTGTTATGACAGTCACACCCGAGATTGTTACGAGGGTAATACAGGCCCAAACCACAGACCCGTTTTGCGAGGAACAGGTTGTACGACTTTTAGCCGAGGGTGCTGAGTCCCATTCTGTTAGTTCTGATGGGGGTTTGAGGTTTAATGGGAGATTAGTGGTTCCAGAAGGGGCAGAATTGCGTCATGCAGTGATGACCCAATCTCACGGGTCCAAATTTGCAGTACATCCCGGAGGAGATAAGATGTACTAAGATATGAGGAGGCAATACTAGTGGAGTGGGATGAAGAAGGACATTGCTGAGTGCGTGTCCAAGTGTTCTACCTGCCAGTTGGTGAAGGTGGACCATCAGAAACCGTCAGGATTGCTTCAGCCATTGGAAGTACCCGTGTGGAAGTGGGAGAGTATTTCCATGGATTTTATTACAGGGTTGCCTACATCACAGCGGGGCCACGACTCCATCTGGGTGATTGTAGACCGTTTGACCAAGGTGGCTCATTTTCTGCCGGTGCGGACAGATTATACCACGGGTTAGTATGCTCAGTTGTTCATTTCTGAGATTATCAGATTACATGGGGTGCTCCTGAATATTGTGTCAGATAGAGACAAGATTTTCGTGTCACGTTTCGGGGAAAGCTTTCAGAAGGCTATGGGTACTGAGTTGAAGTTGAGTTCAGCTTATCACCCACAGACAGATGGACAGACATAGCGTACTAATCAGATGTTAGAGGATATGCTACGCATGTGTGTTCTTGATTTTGGAGGAGGTTGGGAGCCACATATTCCACTTTTAGAGTTTGCTTATAATAACTCTTATCAGTTTACGATTGGTATGGCTCCATTTGAGGCTTTCTATGGCAGGCCTTGTCGTTCTCCAACTTATTGGCTCGAGGTGGGGGATAACAAGTTGCTACGACCAGAGGTGATTCAGGAAACCTCCGCGAGGATTGAGATGATTAGGAGTCGCATTCGAGTAGCCCAGGACAGGCAGAAGAGCTATGCCGATGCGAAACGGTTCTTCCGGAAGTTTAATGTGGGGGACCAAGTGTTACTGCGTGTATCTCCTATGAAGGGAGTGATGAAGTTCGGGAAGAAAGGGAAATTGGCCCCGAGGTACGTGGGACCATTTTCCATTATCTAGAGGATTGGGCCGGTAGCATACATATTGGAACTACCAGAGCATTTACATCGTATTCACGATATATTCCACATCTCGTCGTTGAGACGGTATCTTCGGGATGATATGGCCCATACTCACATCGCGATAGATGAGATAGACTTGCAGCCTGACAGCTCTTATGAGGAGAGACCGGTGGCTATCCTAGACTATAGTGAGAGGAGATTGAGGTCGAAGATAGTTCCACTTGTACGGGTCCAGTGGGAGCATCATAATGTGGACGAATCCACTTGGGAGCGCGAGGCCGATATGCGCGAGAGATATCCAGATTTGTTCTTACCAGGTATGCCTTATTTTCCGAATTTCAGGACGAAATTCCGTTATTAGGGGGGAAGTATGTAATACCCCGTATTTTTATGCTATATAAATTTGGGGATTTATTAAATTTAATGTGAATTAATTATTTAATAAAAATCCGGAAATTAATTATGTTATAATTATTAACGTGATGAGAGTTAGTAATTATGGGAAAATTTGTTGAATATTACTAATGAGCAAAGTAATATATAATAGTGGCCATATTAAATGTCACGAGTGAATAAAATGACAATTTTAGAAATTTGAGTCGAGACGCGCTCGTGTCGCGTCGGGACTAAATATTGATAAATGAAAGTAAATATTTTATAAGTTGTTCGTATGGTCGTTTTGAGTGCGCCAACGCGTCCGGAAGGGTCGAGATAGTTAGAAAAGTATACCCGGGAGTTTGATTTGGGTCTCGGGGCGTTTTTAGGCCTAATTAGTACCCCGGGAGGACATTTTAATCATTTTGTATTTTTGGGTAATTAAACCCACGAAAATTAAAAGGGTTATATCAGATGTTTAGGTTATCTCCTAGGGTTAGATAACTCAAAACACTAGAACGGCCATTGGAGAGGAGAGGAGAGAGCTCTCAAGGCATTCCAAGGCTCAAAACTCACCCGTTTGCACCGCCGCCACCGCCAACGCGTAGATCGCGAGACGGGGAACACAACCACACCAAATTCAACACCAAACCAGATTTCTAAAAATCCCAGGCAAGTGTTTATCTTGCTTATTTTGTTGATGCATCATCCATATTAGTTTAGGAGTTATTAGGATGAGATTTATGGAAGAAAAACCCAATTTGAGATGGGAAATTTTCATGTAGTGATAATTTATATGATATTCTGAAAACCCTTTGTCATGTAAAGGATTAAGAGTTTGATTAAGGGTTTGTCATGTAAAAAATTATTCCGAACGATCGGACCGTTGGAATTGGATGAAATTTTACAGAGAGTTAGCTGAAGACGAGAAGAAGCTACAGAAAAAAGTTCAGCTCGATCGGACCGTTCAATATTTTTTTTTTTTTTTTGCTAGACAGTTTTATGTTTTAAGGACTCTTAGAGATAATAAAAATTCAATTAAAACTCCATTTTAATTCCGATTTCGAAACCGTTTGAAATTGTCATCTTTGAAAATAAAATTCAAAATCCTTTAATGTAAGGCAAAATCTATATTTTTGGGATATTTTGCATAAGGGATAATGTAAGTATATATTAAAGGGGAGAGACACGTAAGAGAGAGTTACGTTGGAACATAAATGGATATCTACTGAATTGTACATTTGGAAGAATAGAGTCCATGAGGGTTACGTAGTAAGTTGGAAAAACCCTTCGAATTAAAGTTAGAAACGAACTATTATACTTGATAAATAATAATGGGAAAATAAGGATAAACGTTGTGAATGTGGGTTATTGGATAAACCTAAATTGATATAATAAAAGTGGTATATTTATATGATTGTGTATGCATATATTATATACTTGTGAAAATCATGCCCGCGCTACTTGCTATCCCTGAGGTTTCCGCGCTGGGACGATCTTATCTCGTGTGCCTTATGGGGGATATTGACTCGTACCCTAGAAGATAGAAATCCTAGGTACAGGCTATCGAATCGGTAGTCACGGTCCTAAGAGACGCGAGGGTATGTACTGACCTCTTGGACTTGAAAACTATGCTTCGCCTCAATATTGTTTGTGTTTGTGTTAATACAGTTCGAGAGTGATTCCAAACTTGTATTTCCTTTCGTTATTGCCTACGAGATGTTCAATAACATCACACAAACGAAGATACTTTTGCTTGTTTAGACTTTGACTCCCAAAGATCATGGTTATTTTGACTTTTAATATATATGTTGTGAAATTTAAGGGTTCAACTCGGGTGTTGAATAATTCATTAACTCCAATGAATATACGATATAAAAAACAAATCATAACATTAAAATTATTGAACCATGAATGTATAAACTTTAGAAAACTGTATTTTTTTAACTTGTAAAATACCTATTTAATATAATACATTTATCGTGAGAAACAATGAAATTCATTATAAATCCATAAAGAATTTACTCAGATCAATTCTAATGTTCTCGAATGGGGATTTCTCTGTACAACCACTCAAGTAGAGATAGAAGGAGGCAAAAAGAAATTGAATCTACCACATACAGGAGTTGAGGAAAAAATCTTATAAATTTAACAAAAATAGAGACAGAGAGATGTAAAAAGAAATCACTATGGAATATAAGCTCCAAATTTAAAATGAGCTGCATAAAGATGAAAAATGGGATGTATTACCTCTTTTTCCTACACATTTAGTATAAATTAGGAACAAAATGGGATGTATTACCTTCTTTTTTTATAAAGATGAAAAAGGTGAGGAGCTTTTATTGTGCACCATGTTGGAGATTTTTAAAATAAGAGAGTAAGAGTTTTTTGGGTGTGAAAGCCTTAAAAGCTAAGAGCTTGTCCCACATTGGAAGTGTGTGGAAGAGGTGGGAAGCTAACCCAAATATAAAAGGGGATAGTGTCCCACATTGGAAAATGTACAAAACTAAGTGTCACCACTAAGCTATAAAAGGGGTGGGCAACCTTTGAGTCCCACATTGGAAAAATGTTAAGAATTTGTACACTTAATAAGTACAAATGGAAGATGAAGAGTTAATTCATCTAGCATTTACGAGGCTATTCAAGAGACCTCAATACGGTGCGAAGCACCGTACGCACACGCCCACGCGCGCGCGCGCGTGCGGGTGCGGGGCAGTGGGCTGTAGAGGCGCTAGTGGCGCACTTTGCACTTCGCGTGTCCGCAGTGGTAGCGGGTTTCCGGGATTCGTCCGGTTCGGATCGCGGTAGCTCGGGCGCGGTCACTTTTTGGTTGACCCGTGCAAAACCGATTCGGTATTATTATACCTGTTCGGAAAGGACTTAAGACTGTTGGTAATTAACAGTCATACCTGTTCGGAAATGACTTAATTCAACAGTCATGACTCTTGAAGACAAAGCCTTTCGTTTTCTATAAATAAAGGCTGCCTAAAAACGGAATTACATTGATAACAAAAACCAGTTTCAGATTTCCAGACCCTGCTATTACTCTCTTACAATTTTCAGGAGATACAAATTCTCTTATTCTGTTTTGTGCACATAAACAGAATAAGAACTTGATTGACTATTCTTCGCTGCTACATCCAAGGGCTGTCTTCAAATATACAAGTTGCAGACAATGCAATTGCTTCATTGTATCTTGAGTACAGATTTGCTGATTCCCGTTTGTATACCGAAATTCTTCGTGTGGGGCAAATACTGTATTTAGGAAAGTGACATCACGCCTTGAAGTTTTATAGTGACTTTTCAGAAATTACATTGTTGTATTGAAGTTGACATTTTTGAGATATATAAAGAGTTCCATTTCTGTATTTGCATTCATAATATCCAACAATCTAAATACAGTATTTTTGGAAATGGCCGACTCTTCCAAATCACTTCGACAAATAACATAAAGCTTTGTCAAGTTGGACCGTTTTGATGGTGGTAATTTTCTGCGTTGGTAGAAAAAGGTTCATTTTCTTCTAACAACATTGAAGATTGTATATGCCTTGTCACAACCGAAACCAAATGAAGATGAAGATGAAACCGTGGAACAGACTAGGCAACGCACAAAATGGGAGACTGATGATTACTTGTGTCGTGGTCACATTCTCAATGCACTTGCTGATAATTTGTTCGACTTGTACCAAAATGTTGGGACATCAAAAACTTTATGGGAAACATTGGAGACCAAATATCTAACGGAAGACGCTACAAGTAAGAAGTTCCTTATCGGTCAGTTTCTAAGCTTTAAAATGCATGATAATAGGCCTGTGCTAGAAAAAATTCATGACATCCAACGCATCATAAATCATTGCAAACTGAAAAAATTAAATATGGATGATAATGTAATTGTTGCTGCCATAATTGACAAACTTCCTCCTTCTTGGAAAGACTATAAGAAAGAACTCAAACACAAAAAGGAGGATCTTTCACTTGAAGAATTAGAGACTCATTTAAGAATTGAACAAGAGTCTCGAATTCTAGATGGTAAAGAGGAACAAGAAAATTCTGTTTCTAAGGTCCATGTGGTGGAGGAAGGAAAGGAGCAAAAATATGGCAATCATGAAAAAAATAACAAGCGAAAGAATTTTTCAAATAATTCTAAAGCAAACAAAAAGAAGAAAGGAAATTGTTTTCATTGCAACAAACTAGGTCACTTCAAGAAGGATTGTCATGAGTTCAAGAAACTAAAGGAAAAAGGAGGGACATCAGACACAAAGCAAACATTTGCTGCTATGATATCCGAGGCTAATATTCTTGGAGAAGACAACTCTTGGTGGGTTGATTCTGGTGCCACAAGGCATGTTTGTAAGGACAAGAACTTGTTCTCTGCCTATGAAACAGTGGAAGGAGATGTTCTCTATATGGGAAATTCATCTACAGCTGCGGTTAAAGGCAAAGGGACAGTGGATCTCGAATTCACTTTCGGTAAAATCCTTAGCCTCACCAATGTTTTTCATGTTCCTGATGTTAGGAAAAATTTAGTTTCTGGAAGTCTTCTTAACAAATTTGGCTTTAAGCTTGTATTTGAGTCAGACAAATTTATTCTGACTAAGAATGGTACCTTTGTAGGCAAAGGATATTTGTATGAGGGCATGTTTAAGCTCAATATCAATGAAAAGGATTCTTCTGCTTATATCGTTGATTGTCTTTCATTATGGCATAGTCGTTTAGGACATGTTAATACAAAGAAAATGCATTTCATGGTTAATTTAAATTTAATTCCTAAATATGAGAATGATATGAATGAAAAGTGTAAAATATGCATGCAAACTAAAATAACAAGATTGCCTTTTCCTAAAATAGAAAAAACTACATCTTTGTTGCAATTAGTACATAGTGATGTTTGTGATTTGCATGGAACGCCTACTAGAGGTGGTAGTAAATATTTTGCTACATTTATTGATGACTTTTCAAAATATTGTTACGTATATCTTTTAAACTCTAAGGATGATGTGCTTAATAGATTTAAGACATATAAAAATGAAGTTGAAAATCAATGTGATTCTAAAATAAAATGTCTTAGATCTGATAGAGGTGGTGAATATCACTTTCCTCAATTTTGTGAAGATATGGGAATTATACATGAAGTTACTGCACCTTATACACCACAACAAAATGGAGTAGCAGAAAGAAAAAATAGGACACTAACTGAAATGGTTAATGCTATGCTTTCTTATTCTGGTTTAAGTAAAGGGTTTTGGGGAGAAGCACTTTTAACTGCATGTCATATTCTGAATAGAATACCTGTTTAAGATAATAAGAAAACTCCTTACGAATTATGGAAGAATAGAAAACCTAATTTAGGTTATCTTAAAGTTTGGGGTTGTAGAGCTATTGTAAGACTACCTGAAACTAAGAGAAAGAAATTAGGAAGCAAAGGTGTTGAGTGTATTTTCATAGGTTATGCACAACATAGTAAAGCCTATAGATTTTTGGTTAGTGAACCTAATGATTCTGTTGAGGTAAATACAATAATTGAATCGAGAGATGCAATTTTTTATAAACAAAGGTTTTCTTCTATTCCTAGAATTAATAATGAAAAAGAAGTAAGCACTCCTTCACAGTTACCTGAAACTCCACTAGTAGAACAAGAAGAGATTAGAAAAAGTAAAAGACCTAGGAAAGAAAAAAGCTTTGGTCCCGACTTTGTAGTCTATCTTGTTGAAGGAACTAGAAACACATCTTGTAATTAATATGCTTTGACTCTTAGCGTTGAAACAGACCCACAAACTTATAGTGAGGCAATTAAGTCTGTAGATTCAGCATTTTGGAAAGAAGCTATAAATGATGAAATGGATTCAATTTTGGGAAATAAAACTTGGAAATTAGTAGACTTACCTCCAGGATCTAAACCCATTAAGTGTAGATGGATTGTTAAAAAGAAAATGAAAATAGATGGAACAATTGATAAATTCAAGGCTAGATTGGTTGCTAAAGGTTTTACACAAAAAGAAGGAATTGATTATTTTGATACCTATGCACCTGTTGCTAGAACCGCCACTATTAGAATTTTAATTGCATTAGCATCTATATATAATTTTGAGATTCATCAAATGGATGTGAAAACTGCCTTTTTAAATGGTGACTTAGAAGAAGAAATTTACATGGAACAACCTGAAGGGTTTGTTATGCCTGGACAAGAAAACAAAGTATGTAAACTTATTAAGTCCTTATATGGCCTAAAACAAGCACCTAAACAATGGCATGAAAAATTTGATAAAGTCATTATTTCTTATGGTTTTAAAATTCATGAATCTGATAAGTGTGTTTATAGTAAATTTTCTAATGGTAAAGGTGTGATCATTTGTTTATATGTAGATGACATGTTAATTCTTGGTACTGATTTAGAAAGCATTAATAATACTAAGAGTTTTTTGTCTTCTAAATTTGATATGAAAGATATGGGTGTAGCTGATGTCATATTAGGAATGAGAATAATAAGGAAAGATAAAAATATAATTCTCACTCAATCTCATTATGTTGAGAAAATTTTAAAGAAATTTAATCAGTTTGATTGCACACCTGTTAGTACACCTTTTGAACCACAGCTAAAGATGATCCCTAATAATGGTAGAGCTATTTCACAATTGGAATATGCACGAGTAGTTGGTAGTTTAATGTATGCCATGACATGTACTCGACCTGATATTGCTTATGCTGTTGGTAAATTAAGTAGATATACTAGTAATCCAAGTTTATTGCATTGGCATGCTGTCAATAGAATATTAAAATATTTGAAAGGAACTATGGACTATGGTATATACTATAGTGGATATCCTTCAGTATTAGAAGGATTTTCTGATGCCAGTTGGATAACTGAGCGGGAGGATCATTCCTCAACAAGTGGATGGATTTTCACTCTTGGTGGAGGAGCTGTTTCTTGGGGATCAAAGAAACAAACTTGTATAGCTGACTCTACTATGGCAGCTGAGTTTGTAGCATTAGCTACAACTAGTAAAGAGGCAGAATGGATAAGGAGTTCATTAATTGAAATTCCAGTTTGGCCAAAACCAATGCCTCCAATATCTATACATTGTGATAGTGAGTCTACACTTTCCAGAGCTTATAGTAAAGTGTATAATGGAAAGTCTAGACATATTGGCCTGAGACATAGTTATGTCAGACAAATGATTACAGATAGTGTAATCACAGTGGATTATGTAAAATCAAGTCAAAATTTAGCTGATCCTTTTACAAAAGGTCTTGCAAGAGGACTGGTGTCTAAGACATCAATAGGGATGGGACTAAAGCCCATTAATAATAATCACTCTTGATGGAAACTCAACTTGAAACTTGATATATTCAAGTCTCAAGTTCAATGATTAAAGTACATCATACGACGTGATTGTAAGCACTATGAAATTTAACATCCCAAGGATAAGTGCTTAGAACATGTAATGAATAATGAAAGAGGATGGGTTTAATCTTAATAGATTTATGGTGTTTTAAGTTACATGGACACCTATGATAATCTACCTATATGAGTGTGGAAGTGGTGCCGCTTCCTATGAGTATTGGGCTTGACTCTAAAGCACTCATGAAATCAAGGTACAGACACAAGGCCTAATTCATGTGTCGGCTTATATGGATAATCAGTGACTAAAAGATTTATTGTGAAGACAAATCTGGATAATCAATATAGATTGATAGTTCAAAGACAAGTCTACTATACTTTCATGGTTAACCTTGACGAACCTTCACAGGGTATTGGTTCAAGTCGTGAGACACCAATGCTTATACACAGTCTTACAGACAATCAAAGATTTACAAAACTTATTTTGAAAATGGTGGAGGAATGTTGGAGATTTTTAAAATAAGAGGGTAAGAGTTTTTTGGGTGTAAAAGCCTTAAAAGCTAAGAGCTTGTCCCACATTGGAAGTGTGTGGAAGAGGTGGGAAGCTAACCCAAATATAAAAGGGGATAGTGTCCCACATTGGAAAATGTACAAAGCTAAGTGTCACCACTAAGCTATAAAAGGGGTGGGTAACCTTTGAGTCCCATATTGGAAAAATGTTAAGAATTTGTACACTTAATAAGTACAAATGGAAGATGAAGAGTTAATTCATCTAGCATTTAAGAGGCTATTCAAGAGACCTCAATACGGTGCGAAGCACCGTACGCACACGCACACGCGCGCGCGCGCACGCGCGTGCGGGTGCGGGGCAGTGGGCTGTAGAGGCGCTAGTGGCGCACTTTGCACTTCGCGTGTCCGCAGTGGTAGCGGGTTGTCGGGATTCGTCCGGGTCGGATCGCGGTAGCTCGGGCGCGGTCACTTTTTGGTTGACCCGTGCAAAACCGATTCGGTATTATTATACCTGTTCGGAAAGGACTTAAGATTGTTGGTAATTAACAATCATACCTGTTCGGAAATGACTTAATTCAACAGTCATGACTCTTGAAGACAAAGCCTTTCATTTTCTATAAATAAAGGCTGCCTAAAAACGGAATTACATTGATAACAAAAACCAGTTTCAGATTTCCAGACCCTGCTATTACTCTCTTACAATTTTCAGGAGATACAAATTCTCTTATTCTGTTTTGTGCACATAAACAGAATAAGAACTTGATTGACTGTTCTTCGCTGCTACATCCAAGGGCTGTCTTCAAATATACAAGTTGTAGACAGTGCAATTGCTTCATTGTATCTTGAGTACGGATTTGCTGATTCCCGTTTGTATACCGAAATTCTTCGTGTGGGGCAAATACTGTAATTAGGAAAGTGACATCACGCCTTGAAGTTTTATAGTGACTTTTCAGAAATTACATTGTTGTATTGAAGTTGACATTTTTGAGATATATAAAGAGTTCCATTTCTGTATTTGCATTCATAATATCCAACAACCAATCTCTTCCAGATGTGTTTCTGTATGCATAAGAGGAAATAGTAGATAATGTTAGTCAAATCAAACAAATCAGTAAGCCGGTCAAATAACCTAGGCAAAAGATACAGAGTAATGGGGGAGGGAGAGATAACACATGAGGGAAAATGAAAAAGTCAATCAAAAAAGGATTTTTAGTTACTCAATAAATAAATAAAATATTTGAAGAACGAAAAACTCAAATTATTTTTCTACAGTGTTGTGTGCAAAGCATCTACTCACAAGTTATTACTTACTTTCTTTAGGTGTTACCTTTAGTTACTTAAAACCAACACTTACAGTCGGTTCATACTGGAAGCATAATATAGTATATACATATCAAAGTCAGTAAACCTGGAAATCATATCATTTTGAATTATTTGACTGATCAAAAGTCATGGGCAAACTCATAAACTGACTAATACAATACATCAAAAGATATGGCTTTCTCTATCAAAAGACATAAAAACATGAAAGAGTTTTTTTTGTCTATCACTATGCATTCTAGACAGCATCAGAAGTTAACAGAGCATTGAAATTTAATTCACTCTAGAAAATAAGTCGAATATACACTCTTACAATTAATTTGTACAAATATGGGAAAAAACTTAAAATAATCACCTGGACATAGTGTCAAATGGTTTATAGTAAAGTGAAATATCACTTGCATGTCTTATCCCATAGATGGAGAGAAAAATATAGGTACTCACCTGAGATCTTTTGTTGGATTTTTTCATTGCTGACGAAAAAATATGGGTGCTCACCGAGGGGCTCCCCTGGACCGTTTGCCTTACAATTGCATTCGAAATAACCCCAGCCATAACCCATGTCCACTCTGATTCGGTAATCTAAAAATGGACGTGTGCTTAAGTGGAGAGCCACTGCACCAAAAATTGCAATTTGACACGGTTTTAAATTGTTCCAGAAATCTGGCACGATTTTGAACTGTGTCAGAATCAGGTGTTCCAAAATAATCATTTCTTTCTGGCACGGTTTAAAAGTGTGCCATATTTGATCAAATATGAACACTTCTGGCACACTTTAAAACCGTGCCAGAATTTGATATTTCTGGCACACTTTTGACACACCTTATAATTGTGCTAGATTGACTACATTTTGGTACACTTTTGACACAGTTTCAAACCGTGCCAAAATGTAATACACTTTTGGCACGGTTTTGAATTGTGCCAGATTTTTGGATCAAATAAAAAAAATTAATTATAAATAATATTACCCAAAAAAAATCAACAACATTTCCACTATTTTTCGTACCGATTTTAGAATAACAAAAATTCAAAACAAAAACACAAATAGTTCGCAACAACACTAATATACATCCAGACAATAAGTCCACTAAAAACTAATGGCTCAAATTCCATTAATAGAAAATTTATGTCAATACATATTAAATTCATCTCAATACACGAGGAATTTGAATTTTATCTCAATTCATGTCAATATAAACTTCATGTCAATACATATGAAATTCATCTCAAATTCTGTGGTCTTCTCTTCAAGCAGCACTAACATGTTTAACTCCTAATTTATCAAGCAGTGGTTCAAGTCTACATGCACAACCATCGAACTTCCAATGAGTTCCAATCTATAAAATAAACAAACAAAAAAGAGTAATTAATTATAATCATTTAACAATATTGAAGGCCAAAAATTTAATAGAGAATAACATATATTCTTTCAATCACACAAGATTTGAAATCTAGTGCACAATTGAGTTAATTAGTAATAAGCCCATTGATATACTAACTAATTAATACTTACAATTGACATTAATTAATTATACTAACGAATCAAACCAAAACCATTAAAATTACATCCAGAGTAGAACTGAATATTCACACCGCGTGAGTATGGAAGGTTGTAAGGGTTTCCTAATTTTTATCGATTTTAGCATTCTAGCAACTAATTTTGGGGACAAATTATTTTTTAGCAACAACAATAATTTCAGCATACTAACAACTAAACTAATTAACACTACTACAAAAATGGTCATTTATGTCAGTTTAAAAATTGACATTATGTCGGAGAAATGTAAATTGACATAAATGATATTTATTTATGTCAATTTGACTCTAAAAGTATATTTTTATTTCAATTTAAATAAAATTGAGATAAAAAATAAATTATTTATCTCATTTTTATATATAAATGACATAAATATAATGCTAATTATTTTTTCTTTGAGTCAAAACTGAGATAAATGGAAAAAATAAAGCGGGGATTTTTTTTCACTCCCGCTCCAAAATTTTGCTCCTTAAAATCTTTCCCGGCTCTCTCACACTTCTATGTACAAACATATCTCTCTCTCTCTCTCTCTCTCTCTCTCTCTCTCTCTCGATCGTACAGAGCTCTCTGTCTCTCGTTTTACATCCGGCAAGCTTCCATCATGCAGGTACTGTTTATTACTAGGGTTTTCGAGATTGAGTTCTAATTTATGTTTGATTTGTTCTTGATTTTGTTTTTATTTTTGGATTTGAATTTATATATGTACACGGATTGGCCAAATTTGTGTATATATATGGATCTGCAAGATTTTTTTTGTCCAGATTACAATTTGTTGATTCAATTTGTGTATGTGTGTTTGTGTGTGTGCGCCTTGATGTTCAGGTCCTTCATCGTTCGATTAGGAATTTTGATTTCTTCTTTCATTGAGGTTGCAAATCCTATTTTGGGTATCTTCTACTCCCTATTTCAATTGTGTTATTATGTTGTTGGATTTTAGGTTTCAGATTAGATTTGTATAAGATGGTTGTTCCTCATAGATTACTAGAATTGCGAGGTGTGTTTTCCATTTGTTTAATTCTATGAAAATAATTAGTAACATTTATTTTGTTGGGATCATTTATGGTGTATATTCTTCCGACTTCATGTTGAATCGGGACTAATTTTAGTTTTGATGTTTATATACAAAAATCATGGAATTTAGTTTTATTGATAATATAGGAAGGCATAGAAAATTGATAGTTTATATTGTTAATTAATAGTTTCTATTGTTAAAAAATTGATACGGTATGAGTCTTGTACAATTTATACAGTAAATACACCTAGCACGTACCCATACTTATGCTATCTCCAACAGTTCGGAGGACGTTGTGCTTGATTTTATTCGTTAAAGTTCAAATCGAGAAATGGGTATGTTGATCCTTAAATTAGTGTGTATATTTGATCGTTTAGAGTCTGGGATATTTTTTTTATTATGCTTCTTTATTACCCTGTTAACATTTTTCTTTTCAATTTGAGAATTCTAAATTTTGAGTATTGTGAAAGCTCTTTTATTTCTGAGGGGGTATGTCTTGGACTCACTCAGAGTATATTAAAAAGAACAAATGTCAAGCTGAATTCATACAAAAATCTGTTGTTATTAGAAATGGTTTTCCTTTCTAAAAGTTTGAATTCATCATTATGATTATTTTAATTTTCTTCTTTTCATGGTTTTATCATATCATATATTGATGCTTTACAACTTTGATAGATTGCGGGAACTGCTCACTCTGGGTACCAACCCTTCTTGAGATTGAACATAGATTCCTAAACATTCTCATGTCACGTATATTACTATGAGCGAAGTATTAAATATGCCCATGTTTAAAATATTCCATTACATTCCTTTTAACTCTAAAGCTATATATTTACTCGATGTTGTTAGGTTAGTGATGTAGCAGCTGATATTGGTAATGGAGTAAACTCCAACCCATTTGGTACATGTAATGACAAGGTATTGAACATTCAATATGGTGTGTTGGGTATTTGTTAAAGATTTAGTGTGAGATATCAATCAAAATAGTTTATTTGCTTATATATTTTAATATCCAATGCACTTCCATGTATCTTCTTAAGAGTGGGGGTGCTTTTTGTCAATGTGTTGATCATAGTATAGTACCTAATTGTTTTGTATGCACTTTGTATCAGACATAATGTCAAAACATATACAAGGCTATAGATCTGTACTTTTACATAACCATTAAGTTCCTAAAATTTGATGTTCGTTCGTAAACCTTTAAATGAATAATCTATAAATCATAACATGCCAAACTCTCACTGAATCTGTTTCAGCAGAATGTTCCTGACGTGCCCAACACTCTTACTGGAATTGATGATTTCTGTGAAGCCTTTGCTCAGGCATTGATCTTTATGATCTCAAGGGGGACACAAGGAAGAGGGCCTATGAAATTATTGATAACTTTTGCCAATCGCAGTTTTTGTTCCTTGGCCATTACACAATAGATGGTACCCGAGAAGAGCAAGGAGAGTGCTGGAGGACCATGGGAGTTTGTTTGTTTATTTACCCTCTTTAACTCTCCAAGGCGTGATAGTGTAGAGACAATACTTAAAGCCCTTGCCTTTGGTGTCAATGTTAATATGATCACCGGTGACCAGCTTGCCAATTGCAAAGAGACTGGTCGGAGGCTTAGGATGGGCACCAACATGAACCCCTCTTTTTCCCATCTTGGCCAAAGCAAGGATGAGTCCATTGCTTCGATTGCCATTAACGAGCACATTGAGAAGGCTGATGGATTTTTTTGGTGTTTTTCTTGAGCATAAATATGAGATTGTGAAGCTGCTGCAAGAGAGGAAGCATATTTGTGGAATGGCTAGAGATGGTGTGAATGATGCCCCGACACTAAGGAGGGATGAAATTGGTATCGCAATGGCCAATCCAACCGATGCATCCAGGAGTGCATCTAACATCGTCTTGACCGAGCCAGGGCTCAGTGTGACTGTGAGAGCCATTTTAACAAGTCGAGCCATTTTCCAGAGGATGAAAAACTACTGCATCTATGTGGTCTCGATAACTATCCGTATCGTGATGGGGTTCATGCTCATTGCTCTCATCTCGAAGTTTGATTTCTCTCCGTTCATGGTCCTCATCATCGCCATCCTCAATGATGGGACCATCATGACAAAACTAAAGATAGTCAAGCCGTCTCTAGTGCCCGACATGGAAGCTTAAGGAAATCTTTGCCACCAGCATTGTCCTTGGGACCTACCTTGCAGTTGTGACCGTGGTGTTATTCTGGCTAGCAACCGACGCTGACTTCTTTTCGAATATCTTTGGATTTCGATCAATCAAGAATCACACAGACGAGATCACGACTGCTCTATATCTTCAAATGAGCATTATGAGCCAAGCTCTCATCTTTGTGACCAGGTCTCGTAGCTGGTCATTTGTTGAACGCCCCAATATCTGGCTCATTATTTCTTCCTTTTTAAACTAGTTTGTGGTTACTCTCATTGCTGTTTATGCAAACTAGTGCTTTGCTAGGATCCAAGGCATTGGGTGGGGATGGGCCAGAGTGATCTGGGTCTTCAGCATTGGGTGGGGATGGCCTTCCGTTTGATGAAACTTCAAGTTACAACGAGAAGAACCATGAGTTTTCTGAGATTGCTGGACAAGTTGAATCAGTGATCAAGAAAAATGGATTGGACATGGACACCATCCAACAACACTACACGTTGTAAAATTATCAAGGCTAGAAAAATTGGGACTAGTTTGGGATAGATTATTTTCTGGAACTTATGAATTGTAGAATATATCTAAAAGTCAACATTTTTACATAAAAATAACATACATTGTAATGTAATCTATAATTTCAGCCATTTTTTGATAACTGTGTTTCTTTTTGGATTTTTGCAATAAGTAATTATAATATATTTTTGAAGAACAACAGTGCTAATTGTTCTTTGCTGACAATATATGTGTTCATTGATCTTAATAAATTGAAAATGTTCTACTACTTAATTTAGTATACCCGGTGGCAGCACCATCGTTTGTTATGTTTTTACTTAATCATCTGTTGTTTGAATCGCTGCGTGTATATGTTTTTGGGAATCATCAGACTAAGAGGTGGCAATTCAGGTGTTTTGTATCGTGTTGTGTTCGCATCGTGTCTAGTACCAGTCACTTAACCCAATCCATTTTATGATTGCATCCATCCGATACCTTCACAGTCACACTAAATAGACCTGATTATTAAACGTGTCATGTGCCGATCGAGATGCATAACCAGCATTCCAAAAACCTAGGACTAAGATCCATGCTCTCTCAACTAGGCACGCCACTCATAGGTTGTCTATGTATTAGCAAAACCAAGTACAAAATCACCTCTTTGTGCCACGTATGATTGAATTCCATGCTTATAGGTCTTCCAACAGTGTGTATCATGTCTCTAACAAAAATTCAAATTGTTATTAGGTGAAGGGTGAAGCAAACATATCATACATCTGCTCAGGGTACTATCGGGCTTCGGAACTAATTTTTGGTGCTTCAGAATATACAACTTTAATTGATATATGGTCAGCTGGCTGCGTTCTTGCTGAGCTTCTACTAGGCCAGCCATTGTTTCCTGGAGAAAATGCAGTTGACAAGCTTATGGAGATTATCAAGGTGTGGTTTTCCTTATTAAACACTAGAAGTCATGTTCTGATGTTATAGTTATCTTATATTTTGTCTTTTAGGTTCTTGGCACACCGACTCGGGAAGAAATTCGATGTATGAATCCGAACTGTACCGATTTTAGATTTCCTCAAATAAAGGCGCACCCTTGGCACAAGGTATGCTTTTCATTCTCCTACACTCTGAACAAAAAATCACCATACACTAAAACGTTGATGGATTTATCATCAACTGTCGAATATTACTAAAATTCATCATGCAACATCATTTCTACTTTTTGTTTTCTGTTTTCTGTTAGAAGTCCTTGAGTTAGAATATCAACTACTCTCTAAATAAAATAAGTACTTGTAATCTTTTTTAACCCACTAGATAAATTAAGAAAAAGAATGGGCAAGGCCCAATAATCTCACGCATGAAAATCCAAAACAATCCTAAGACAAGCGGCATCCATCTTATTAAATTCAGCTGCTATGAATAATATTTGAGATCAGTACTTGTTCCCAGTGACGTTAAACTATGTAACCGAAGACTTGCATGCCCATAAGCAAAGGAAATATTCTCCCTCAATTTATTCTCACCAATATTCAACTCTTAAGTGAATACAAACGAGAGCTTTAGATACTATTTATATGAGCCCAGGAAATTTGTCTCCAAATAACTCCAGATGACGATAGATTAAACTAACCTATCTAGTTTTTGATTATTGAATAATTTGTATTCTTCTTTTATAAAAAACAAATCACATTATGATTAATTGCATTCTTTCTTAGACGCAACCCATTCTCCACGTATCTCAATCCACATATTTACTAATAAAGAATGAACAATTCACTAAAAAAAATGATTGAACACAAGATAAAAAACAAATAGCATCCAAACAGTTAAAATTTAGGATAATATTATATTAATTATTACAATTAGAGCACAAGTAAGATCGGAATAATGTTATTCTTACTCTATTGTTACTGATGGTGCTGAACGGATGCATTTTCGAATCATTATGATATGATATTAGACTAGTTAACTTATTATCCTATTTCTACTTTAAGATTAAAGTATAAACCAAATGGGAGGTTTATTGTAATTAGTAATGTACACATTGGTGCTTCATCAGTTGAGAGAACCTGGACAGATGAGTTAGTGCACTGTATTGATTTAATTGAAGAACCATGTTTTCCAATTATGCTAATAGGTTTTGTGGATGCCACCAATAAATGTAACACACAAAATGCAACAGCAGAAGTTCTAGCAGCTTTATCATCATATTCCCCGCTCTTAGACAATCCTCTGACACACTTGAATATTCTTCTTAGATCATGCATCACCAACGAAAATGTTTGTGTCTTTTGTTTTGCAACACTCAGTTCAGTATGTGAAAGTAACACTAATATTGTCAATTATCAAGGATGACACTAAAATTGTTTTGTTGCTGTTATCTTTCGCAAATCTGAATTTTTCCTATTTGGATTGAACTGACTTTTTATACATATTACCTGATATTTTGCTCCTGTTATGCCTTGAATTTGTTTGAATTTTTTTATTTTTCTTTTCACGTATTTCACTGGCTTTGGACATTGTTGAGGTTCGGGGATATATGAGGTTTGGATATTGCTTAAGACTAAATAAGTGATAAGTGAATGGTTAATCAAATTGATAATGGCTCATTTTCGGACCCACCAATTCCATTCAATCTGGCTTATCATAGGGCAAATCACTGATGAGATTTATATGTATGCTTTTTTCTATGATGACATTTGTACTTCTAAAACAAGACTATTTGATGTGATTATATTATATGTTATGCTAAAGTAGGAATAAATCTACTATGGATTTACTAAGATTGATGTCTATTCGCAAGCACCACATTTTATGAGAATTAATTATACAGTTTTCAGTTTGGTATTAAATGACCAAACTTCAAATAGGGATGATTTCAATTTTCTTACAAAGCAGAGTTCGGTTTTCATTTTTATGTCCTTTATATATATTTTTATTTGATAAATTGTTATTTAATGTTTGTATGATCTTAGTTGTGAACTCAATTGAGTTTCATAACTGTTGTAAAGGAGTAATATGTATGTGTTGTATCAATGTTCATATTGCTTACTAATGCCATTTTTCTGTGATTAAACAGAGTTTTGTGTTTATAAATGAAATGCATTTGGGATAGTATTATGTTTTGGAAAAAAACGTGAAATATTTTATTGTAAAATTTCAAACTGAATTTCCATATCTGAATTTCAATCTTTCATATCTATCCATCTCTCACATTGGTGTTCATAAAAAAATTTGATTGCACAAATTGATGAAGTCTCACCTCAACCTATAAAAGGTAATCGGACATCTATGGGCTCACCTATATATTTTCTACGATTAGAGTATCAATTTTAGTTTTAGTAATCTTTTAGATCTCATCTGCATAGGGCCCATACTTCTTGAAAACAAGAAGTTATCCTCAGTGCTTGCCTTCATTTTGTGAAAATAGTGGGGAAAATCTATTTCTTATGTTCTTATTTAAAGTGGTTCAGTTTATGTAGGATGTGATCATTTAAAGTGATTCATTTCACTTATTAAACTTGCAAATAATTACTTCCCCTCTTTGGAGACATTATATAGTTGTATCAATTTTGGTCTCAATGCTTATATGAAAGACAATTTTCGTACAATGTATGTCTATAAAGTCATGTTTGTTAAACTTATGTTAGATAGACATTTAATTGCTCAAAATTCTATTTTCATACAATGTATGTCTATAACTCTTTTTATAATATAATTGTTGGTAATACAATTGTTGGTACTTATTAGCTATTGAATTTTTAAATCCTTTTTAAACTGAATTTCACCCTTTTTATCTATCTGACATTTTGGTACTTATTTGCTAGAATGGTTGTTAGCATGATGAAGGGATGGAATGTAGAGAGTTAATGGTTAATGATGTGATGATCTTGATCCTATAGTAAATTCATTGTATTTTAGGGCAGCAAGTATAGCAGTAGGAGTTTGTTGTTTTTTTAGGCTCTTTTCTTAGCAACAAAACTTGCAACTTATTGATCCTTATATATATATATATATATAAGGAGTAGAAGATTTTTACTATTCAATAAAGGGATAAGACAATTGAAGGTGAGGATTTTGACACCAAACCAAAACATGAAGGGCCTTGATCTTTCCTTAGTTTTTTTGTTATCCCGCCCAAATGCCCAAAACTAATATGCTTTACTTTAATTCAAAAGGACTTTAAACAGTTACCTTGGGAAGCACATAGAATATCTCTCAACCCTTTTCTATCAAATACACACACACAATCTAACCAACTCCATTTTCGATATATATGATGTTATAATATAACAGTTATAACTATTATATATATATATATAACAGCGCATATAACTGCTGTTATATATATATATATATATATAACAGTTAAACAATTAACTCTGTTATATATATATATACATATATATATGCTGTTACTAATTGATCATAATGATCACATAGTTGACAAATTATTCGGGGCTGATTCGTGTTGGATTGAGTGCGCCAGAACTGATTGTTTGATGATGAGTGACGCTGATTGGATAAGCTGACATTCCCATGATACCACCAGTTGTTGAAGTGTCCTTGATTTGATGATTTGTTGTCATAGTGAGGATTCAAGCCTTTGTTGTTTATGGTGTTGTTGAAATTAGAACTCTTGCCTTTGTTGGTGGTGTTATTTTCTTTTATTAAATTGAGTAGTGATGGGTGGCTTCTCGGATTTGGCTTCATTTTGTTCCATAGTAGCGGTTCAGCTCACTGCCACTCACCCCTCGCCTCAGCCCTTGCGAGGGTGCAGATTAGAGATACTGCTGCTACATTTTGACTGTAAGGTATCTACTGCTTTTTAGATTTACGTTGTCTCTTTACGACAGTGAATAGTTTCATTAGCTCTCTCTTTACAATAGTGAATTTCATTACGTCAATGTTGTATTTAAATTGTTTCATTAACAGTCATATGATACGAGTTGTGAGTTAGCACTCATGCTAAATTTAGTGGCGTGCTGTAGGTATGAGGTATGAAACTAGGCAAAATTACAACAGTGAATAGTTTCATTACCACAATTTGAATCAGTTTCTTTTTGTTACTTAACTAATTTATGTTTATCTTTATTTAGTTTGTATTAGTTTGAATCCTCACCTGATTATTGGAGTCGAGTCATTTGTGTCAAAAGTTACATGGGTTGGATATTTTCTTAACTAAATGCCTAATTTTTATCTGATGGAGGTTTGCTGTGGAGCTTCTATGGAACAAAAAGATGTCTTATCCTCCTGCATCATCTCATCCTACAATATTTGGTGGAGGTATTGGTCTTGGAAGGTCGTCAATCACAGGTGATAACATTTGTTAAATCAATATTATATATATTGTTTTGAGCATTGCCAATTTGAGGTTTTATAGTTGGGGTCGATCTATTATAGAGTTGTGAAGGGTACTCTACTACTTATTAAATAAATACT
Source organism: Sambucus nigra (assembly GCA_949130495.1). Lineage (NCBI taxonomy): Eukaryota > Viridiplantae > Streptophyta > Magnoliopsida > Dipsacales > Adoxaceae > Sambucus > Sambucus nigra. Next base: position 330,700,690 of record OX422210.1, on the reverse strand, counting down.
TGGTCATAACTACATTAAATCATCTGCACTATTTTCAAAATTAACTACACTTAAAATTTAGTTTTTACAATATGTCCATTTTATGTGGAAATGCTTATATAATGTTGTGCCTGTGGAGGAAAATGTTAAAAATTTGGGTGTGAGACTAGATTCAGTTTGTAGATGTTGCTACAAGGACTTGGAAGATCTGAGTCATTTATTTATAAATGGTCCAATTGCTACAGTTATTTAAAATTACTTTGGGTGATTAATTGGTATCAAGGTGAGTTTTAATTCTTTTAAAGCTGTGCAAATGAACTGGTGGCTTAGATCTTCTAAGAATTCAGTCATTAAATTTCTCATTTAGGTGTTTCTAGTTACAATTGTTTGGGAATTGTCGAAGAGCAGGAACATAGTTGTGTATGATAGTATAGTTATGACTGCTAATGCAGTTATTCAACAGGTATTTTAGTGAATGAAAGAATTTAGTTCCCAACATTTTTTTTAAATTTAATGGTGAAGATCTTTTGAAACTATTTTCAATGAAGAGTTCAGTTCTCGACTCTTCTACTGTAAAATTTTCCTTTAAATTCAGATTTGTAGATGGGCCTTTATTAAGTTGCATTCTATTCATGGAGATGAACTAAATTTGATGTTCGCTTTGCAGTTTTCAAGATACTTGAGCTTTGTAAAGGGTGTCGTGGATTCAAATGACCGTCCACTAAATGTTTCACAAGAAATCCTTCAAGAAAGAAGAATCGTAAGGCCAAACCTTCTTGTTACCTATTCTCAACACATTGCAAAATAATTTGTCTTGTTTTCTCCATGGAAGTTTGTAGTGTCCAGTATAAATGAGTTTATGATATCTCAGTAACTAATTTAAGCCAGCTTAAGTAAATAAGGATGTCATATGTTCTTGGATATTTATGTATTGTTTCTACGAATCCATGTAAGGATAATGAGAAAGCGAATTGTTAGGAAAACATTTGAAATGATGCAAGAGCTTGCTGAAAGAGAAAATAAAGAGGTCAGGATTAATAGACTTTAGTATATGTTTTACTTAATTTTAAAACTTAACTTTCGAGTTTAAAATCCCCATTTTTGTAAGGAAAAAAAATGCAAAACAGCCCCAATCTTATATCCAAGCTGTATCTGTGTTGAATCCGAATCATAATTATTTCGAGTTTTAGATCTGTCTAGGTGTTGTATCCAAACCAAATCCGTATAAGATAATTTCCGCAACTTTTGAAGTATTCGAGCTTCTAGCAAAACAAATGAGAACAGAAGGAAAATTAATCTAGTTCATTTTCTTTTTTTTTTCTGTTGGGGGTGAGGGTTGTAAAATTTTTGGTGAGCGAAGATACTAGTTGTGTGATCATGTTGTAGGTGAGAGACTTGTAGAAACTTAATAAAAAAGAGACAGTTAAACATTGTTCTTCAGATGCTGAAAAAGGCCTTTTATTTGAAGATTGTTTATTTTTTAAGAAAATAATTCAATATGTATTGTAGGTTACCCTCTCCAGCAGCATTAAGGTCAGATGGCTTATGTCCATTAATGCCTGAAGAAACAGTGCTTATGCTTGCTGCTCTTGGTTTCAACCGCAAGACTGCCATATATCTGACAGGTGCACATATTTACGGAGGAAAGTCTAGGTTGGCTGTGTTAACAGCCTTGTATCCTAACTTGGTTACTAAAGAGAATTTGCTCTCCTCATCTGAAATTGAACCATTCATGAATTTTTCATCTCAGGTAATATTCTTCTGTTGTCCTTTTCTTCTAGTGTGAATTGTTTCCTCCGAATTTTTCTTAATTCAGTAGTTCTTGGATCAATTACCAAAAAGTCCGTCAAACATTTTTTAATACACATTTAGTCCAAGCCTTTTCATTTTGTTCCAAAAAGTCCCCTCAATCACCCATTTAACCAATACTCTCTTATTTTTAAAGGCCCGCGGAAGAGGTATCCCCACCCCCACTGCCGGAGCTCCGGCGACCCTCACCGGAGCTCCTTTTTTTAATGTTTTAATGTGGTGAGGGACTTTTTGGAACAAAATAAAAAGGCTTGACTAAACGTGTATTAAAAAATGTTCGAGGGTATATTTGGTATATGCCCCTAGTTTCTTTACATGCTATATCTTTTTAGTAATTGTTTTTCAAAAGTGCCTCTGGTGAAGGCTCTTTATTGATGCTTGCTGTCTAGCACGTTGTGCCCGACTAAATAATATGGGCTTTTAGCTATACTATTATTCATTTGCAAGATTTATGTTCATTCATACACAGTTCTCAGTTAAATATGTGATATATAAACTAATAGTAAATACCCCCTCCGTTCCAAATTAAGAATCCTTATTTTTGGGTCCGTCCCTAATTAAAATCTTATTTTGAAAAATAGTATATAAATTTGGGTGAGATCAAAGTTAGTCATGCCAGCAGTACCCATGGGAAAACAATGATTGCACGTGTTGCATTCAAAGGTATTCATAATATTATGGAGGATAAATTTGGGCAGTAATTTTGGTATTTAAAATGTTTGACTTTCAAATAGGGATGGCAGAGTATTTCACTGAACTCAGTAAAGAGATTTATTTAAATTGGTTATTTGATTCATTTGGTAAAATATAGAACATAGTAACGTAATTTCTTGTGTGGGCACGATAGTAGAGCTGTTGATTTGTTTCTTAAATAAAGACTTAATCCTCATGCTAGTGTTAAGAGTTTGTCCCTACATTGGTAATTTGAAGTCTCCCTAGTTAGTATATAAATCGGATAGGCCTCTCCACCCATTGCCAAATGATTTTGGGTTGGATGCTCTTACTTGTTATCAGAGATAGGTATTGGTAGTCCCATAGCTGAAAATTCTTAAATTTACTGCTTAGAGAGAGAGAAGTTCGTTTGTTACTATTTACTATTATTGATGCGAGTTGAAATCTTGTGCAGCTAGCAGCACTGGACTTCATCGGTTGCACAGCTGCGGATGTATTTGCATGTGGGATAGGTTATTTTTGACTCATCGTGAATTAAATATTGAATAGTAACACTGTTGCAAAAAGTGAAAATGGTATCCAAAGTATCGCTCGCATCAAGTCCAGTGAATTCTTAACACTGCAACCGCAGCTGTGCGAGCGATACTCTTTGCAAATTCTTAGAATATATTAGAGTTTATGAGGCTGAATCTGAAGCAAAAGCTCTTTGTATGTAATCACGAGCAGGAGTAGGACTAATGATAGGAGTGACCCTCATTCCTTACCCCCTAATAGGGCCAAAAAACAGTTTTGTGAGAGATTTTAGATAAAGAAAAATCAGTTATCCAATAATGGTTTATAGGAGCTCTATCTAGTCTTTCAAACAACATTACTCCATTAGAACACTTTTCCCAGGTGAATTTGCAACCAATGTATCCCATATCTTGAAGGTAACTATTTTGAATACAGTCCATTATGTCACTAGCAGCTCCCACATCAATAGGATTTCCTCCTACCTTTTCTTCTGCAGAGCATACTGTATTGAAATCACCTCCAAATAAGAGAGGCTTTGAATGAGGCAAACACTATGCAACCTTCATTATAATTGAGGCATACAATGTGTAGCCTTCATTCTAATCTTAATGGTTCACCAGTTGATTACACACTGTACACAATGTATGCTCTTTCCAATTACAAAGTGTATTCTCTGTTAATTAAACAATACCTGTTCAAGTTTAAACTTTCAATTACACAGTGTATGGATCATGCTTTCATCAACACCATCATGTACACTCTCGGTTACCCTCTTTTACTTTTAAATACATAGTTTATGTATTCATCTTCTAATGCTTACTTAGATGTTTAATTTTTTCTCAGGTAAGGATTCTGCAGTTTGTGTATTCCATTTTTACCCATTTTTTTATTTGTTCGATTTTACCGACTCAAGATTAACCCGATAACAAATGGGGAAGAACGGGCCAGATAACAAATGGGGCAGAATGAACCAGCAACCCAATGACTGAAATCAGACCAACAGCAGCAAAACCAAGCACTACCAAGTGAAACCAAACGGACCAAGAACTGCGAAGTGAAAATTGACCTAGCACTGCCAAGTGAAAAGGGACCAAGCACTGCCAAGTGTTGATTCAAAGATGGCCGCAACTACCTTTTGTAGGAGAATTTTTAAAAGGTTTCCCTGTATTTCAATTTTACATTTTGTTGGATTGGTTGTTACCCTTTGGGTGGATAGTCCAATAAATAAAGGAGACTTTGTCCATTTTTTTTTAAAATTGAGACTTTTTTTATTTGAGGCACAATGTAATTTTCTTTAATGAATATTGTATATTTCAAGTTATATATGAATTTGTTTGATGAAATCTAGACTATTTGAATATTGTTCGACTATTTATTATCTATTTACAAGGGTTGATTTAACTATAAATAATAGTTGTTTATTGATGGAGTAATGATTTTTTTTTATTTTTATATCAACATTTATGTCAGTTTTGATAAAAATCTCATAAAAATTAGTAAAATTGACATAAATGTGATGCTATTTATATCAGTTTTTCGTGAAAATGTGATTAAAAACATGGTGAATACCGTAATTTTTATGTGTGTTCTTAAAAACTGAGATAAATGTGATCTTATTTATGTCAGTTTTACGAACATTTATGTCAGGGCTTTATATGTCAGTTTTGAAAAATTCTAAAACTGACATAAATGGTCATTTATGTCAGTTTTTGACTGACATAAATGATCATTTTTCTTGTAGTGTAACTAATCTATTGAAAACAATTAAAAACTAAAAATTTCAGCATACTGATCAGATCTATTAAAAAAAAAAATAACATACTCGAAGGAATGTGTTGCCACTGCACTGCTTCGTGGATGAAAAGAGGGTTGCATGCTGTCGCTAGTCTACTTTGGCAGGGGGCTGCATTTGCGAGTGATGGAGAGAAGAGAGGACAGGGGCGGGAGAGAAGAGATGACGGGGGTTGTCGCTGTTCTGCTTCGGCGGGGGCTGCCGCTGCACTGCGTTTGCAAACAATGCTTCCAGTTGTATAAAGCCCAGTGGTGGTTGGTAGAGACACCATTTCGAGTCTCACCCCCAGTTAGGACAAAGTAGGATTCTATTGTTAAAAAAATAGAAACTTATAGCATATATGTATGCAGAGTTCATTTTTTCATGGCAATCAATCTCTATAGGAAATTTGTAAACTATAATTTACTGAATAAAGTTCTTTTGCTAATTTTTGAATGATATAGATATAATCATATAGATAAAACTCGTGCCCATTATGGCTTCCATGGCCTACAATGTGGTGAAGACGGAGAACCCCACATGGTAAACCATGTCATCATGAAACTACAACCATAATAGCCCGAGTAAGAACATGCTAAACGTACTAAATCAACCAAAAATCAGAAGAAAACAGGTATATATATATATATGTCATTAAACAGGTGCATATCATTAAATCCTTCTTTTTCTATGTTTGGAGCATCAACAAATTCATGAATGGGGATTTTTGCGTCCTGCATTACCTCGTGGATGGGAAGAGAGCGTTAGTAATAACAATTGAATTTTGTAGGCTTAAACATTTATATGTTTGTTAACAATACTCAATTAGCTTGTTCACCTTCAGGAACGTAGAAAAAAACTAGTATCATATAGTGAATAAGTGACTTTCGGCATCTTATTGATTAAACATCTTCTTTTAAAGTTTCTTTAGTATCTTTACCTTTTATTTTATGAAAATAGAAATCCGTATTAAACCAGGTGAATCGAAGCTCCTTCGATTCCAACATATTTCATTTAATTTTCCACATTATCTCATTTCCAACAATGAAACCTATTTACAGTCACTGTAAAATAGGGTCCAATGTCCTCCAATACTACTTCATCTATATTAGTATTTCCAATGAGTCCAGAAAAAATGGTCTGTTAGATCATCCTAATCATTTCAACTATTTTTATACTTAAACATGATATATAAAATCAAGAAAAATTAACTTCTGTTCATATATATGCTCAATTCAATTATAGAACTAAGAAATGTCCTTAAGGAATCTAAGATGGTATTTTATTTCTAGTTAATCAAAGCACATTAGTCTATTAAATCATAAAATGATGTTAATTGAACCTTAAGCTATGTTAATCTATTATACGCTTTTGTACATTTCTCATTTCCATTGTGTTTTTATCAAGATCCAAATGTCATGTAAACTATAATGTAGAATTACCTCAAGCAGGGTTTGAAACTCGATATTCAAGAGTGCCAGATTCGATGAGCCTTCCACAAATAAATGGTTCCGGAGGGGCTGCGATTGAAAGGAGTAGAGTGGATATCAATAAAGGTGCATAATTCAAAATTCTAACATAGAAATATAAAAGGGGTAAACTAACCATCATCATCTTCGAACCGTTGTACTTTGGCCGCGTGGGACTGCACCTATGAGTGACTGCACTTGGGAGGCTGTTTGGCCACCTGCTTGTTCCTCTGGCATGTTCATGGCTTGAGTGATAACATTCATGACAATAAGCCCAAGAGGGATCAAATACATCCACTAAAACAAAAACTAGAAGAATGGCAAAATAATTTAGAAACTTAATTATTTTTAGCATAACATTAAGAAAGAGAATAAAGGGGGAAATATTATATAAATGTACAAGTCTTTCACTACTTACATATTTATCCCATAAGGACCTTTCTAGCGGCTTTACACTTTCATCCTTACCAATCTCATCACCACTAATATCTTCTGAGAATGCCGGAGTCCTGTTCGAATAATTGCAACTTAGTAACTCTAAGATATGAATACAAAGATAACTATTAATATTTCCATGTTCCTTTAGAATTTCACAAATAAGCATGGTTTATTCAAAGTTTTACAATTATTAATACTTTTTGGGGTAGATGTTCTTCTCCTTGCCGTCTTTCAGCACAACCAAACAAGGGACAAGTCAGATGCATCCCTTGTGTGTAGACAAGATCAATTAGTGCTTGTGCCTAGGTTCCCAAGTCATTATATATATACATATTATAACAAATTAATTATTTATTGGACAGTAATTAAGGATAAACTAAAGTAGCCCTTTAGTTTATTCACAAATCTGGAAAAATGTGAAACAACCCAATCTCCCGCACGTAATGGAAAAAAGTTAGAAAATATTAATGCCATAATATAACATTTATTAAAATAACCCACTTAAATGAGTTTGCCTGGGTTCCTAAATGACCTTGGGCCGCCTCTGGGAGAAATTATATTCTTATACTTCTTTTTTCCCCACCTAGAAGCCAGCTTCTAGAAGAAACCGTGGATAGTGATGAGATCAAAAATAGTTGCGCCATTAGATAGTAAATATTTTATCAAATGAACATATCAAATCAACAGTCAATGTATCAGATCTCGCAAGATTCTGTTGTATCAAACGGACAAGGTAAGCAAAATGGCCACTAAATTAAGCCACAATATATACTTCTAAAAAAAACTCGAAAAGGTTCTTAATTAAGTTTTGTTTGAATATTGATTTAATTGAACGCTTCATACACATGGTGACAGTTTCGAGAGAAATCAAAGCATGACAACTTTACCTTGGTGCCTGCTCACTGTTCTTCAAAACTGTGTGAGAGTTGAATGACCACCTGGCAGGCTGAAACAGAAACAACATATAGAATATCAATTGTGGTTTCTTTTTTTTTGTTAACAAAAAATTATAGCATATCAATGGTACTATAAATAAAATTTCTTTGCTGCTAACTCAACAAACTACTACTCTTTTTCTTTATAATCCACGATTGCAAGAGAAACAGAGAAAACTAAAAGCAGATCCAACCGAACGTCCCTCGAGTCTCTTCTGCTAGCTTTAATACTGGGTATGTTAGATTAATTCTAATTTTTTAATACATTACCAAATATCTGTTTCTTAATTCAATTGCTTTTTATATAAGTTGGGTTCTTTACATTTTCAAGTCTAATTAATTTGTATAATGAAACAAAGGAGTTTAATACTATGGTTGAAATTGTGTTTTGTTCTAGAATAACAAATATTGATAAATTTCTTATTAAATATGTAGATAATTGCAAATTTCTCAGAAAATTTACTAAGAAGATTGCATTTTTTTCCACAAATTGAGTTGTACAAGCAGAGAAAATTTTAGAGTGGAGAAATTTCAAAAAGTATAAATTTCAATTTTAGGGTGGATCTAGTTTGATAGCCCTGGAACTGAGTAGCTCAACTCCACATAATAAAACTTTGACATCCAAAACTCGACCCAAGTATCTTAATTCTATTTTTCCAGACAATATAATATACTTGAGTTCAATTCTACAATTACATGAGTCTAATCAGTGTGTTTATACTTGAGTTTAATTCTATAATTTTTTTCTCCTTCTCTTCTTTTAACCCTATTAGCATTTCATTCAAGGAATCCAGAAATTATGCAAAACTCCAACACCGATAAGTATAATATATATACACACACTGATTAGAGGGAGGAGGTGAGACCTTTTGGAAGAAAGCATATGCTTCATGCACCAAGGATGTCAAACCAATGCATTCAAAGAAATAGTCTACACCATCATCGGTCATCTCGTTTATTACCTGCTCATTGTAAAAAATAACAAAAAATGTTTAAAACTTGTTTAGTCACTTGTAATCATTAAAAATAGATATTAATGCACATGTTGAGCACAAATCACAAAAACACCACGAATCCAACCCATTATGTGACTAGAAACCCTACACCAAAAAAAAAGTACATTATACACTACATATACATTACACATACGAAGTACATGAATAATTGTATTGTTAGTGCTGAAGAAGAACTATATTATATACCTTTGCAATGAAGCTGCATAATTGAGCATCGATTTAGCGTTGATATAAGGGAGCATGAATAATTAGCATGTACAAAAAGAGTAGGCCTCACTCACTCCATTATGCTTGCAATATTGCACGTCAACCCAATAATCATCAATTTTGATCATGTCTGCTATCCAGTAAGTTCTGCACTAAAGAGAAACACATTACAAACCTTGGTCTCCTCAAGTTATATATGATCATTATTTTATAATTGGTGAAGAAATTGGAAATCCAACATAAGTGTACTTTCAATTTTCGTGCATATGTATCATTGTATAGCTACTGGACAATAAAGTGAAACATATTGAAGAAAATATTCATTAAGAAATACCTATATCGGTGCAAATGTAAAATTTAAAATTATAGAGACCGAGATTGAATAGTGTATCTTAGAATAATCGTCGCTCAGTTGGTGTGTAAAAACTCTCTATGTCCTTTGAACTAAATCTTCATTGTTTTCTGTTATTTTTGCTTCCATACCCTATCATCTTCTCGACGTTTTATCACATCGTCTTCATATCTCCATGATTACTTCATTCGGTAAGCTCATATTTATTCGGTTATGACCTTTTCATTTCACCAGTGATTCTCGTGACTAATTTTTTATACATGGACATGCATATTATGTGTTTCATGTGTTGTGAAAATTGAAGGAGAGGTAATGAAGCCTGCATAAGTTTTTTTAGACTTCAATACTTTTTTCATTACTGGTAAAATCTTTTGCGACATTGGTACATTTAGTGGTGAAACATTTACATTCACCAATGAAGTACAAAAGTCAATAAAAAACACATGGAGCTACTGAAGTCTAAATATAACCATCACTGAGGTATCCGAGGGGGAATGAGGGCTCAACTTATAGTGATTAGGCTTATATGAGGGATCAAATTCACAAAAGAGTGAATGTTGATAAATAGACCCAAAAAGTCATAAGAAGATCATAGAAGATGAGAAAATCAGAGAAGAGAGATATAACCCTTGTTGCTTGTTTACATTGGCATGCTCATTGCCAAATAAATTTTTGGTTCTGTTTAGGCTTCATATCTAAACATTTTAGAGATCTTCCTTTAGTCTCTTTAGGTTTCATATCTAAACATTTTAGAGATTTTTATGTGAGGAGTTAGAAGATTCTTCTCTAGTCCTTCATTATAAACTTAAGGTGGACTCCTCCACCCCCACCACCCACCCCCTCTATATTTAATATTTTCTTTACAAGTTTGTAAATAAATGTTGCTTTAAAAAAAATACTAAAATGTTGAAGGCCCCTCTTACTTTTAATAATTATACATCACTAGTGAAAGCTTTAAGAGTTCTCCAATCTACTAGGCGCTAAAAAATATGATATTCTTTCTGTCATGAAGTAAACTCTAAGTAGTCATGGAGGTTTTAGGAGGAATCCCGAGTTCGCCATGACTAAAATTATGCACAAGTCAGTTGTCAAGCCACAAACTGATATTCTTGATCATAGTCACTAATAATCCATCTTGAGTTTAATTTAAGAAGAGGTAGAACTGTAAATTGGTGCTTACAAGGATAGCTGATAAAAGATAACTAGCCACGATTACATTTACCCTAACTATAATCTAAATTCGAATAAATGGATTGACCTTAATATTAACATGAACACATGTGTCTTCGGCATTGAATTTCAGTCGTGTTCGGAGACTTTAGGGCATGTTGGACCATGATATGCTACTATGAATAGTCACACCAATGTGAATCATAACTTTGCAAGTCATTCAGACGAATTTGTGTACCATCTGGTCGTTAGTCGATCGATGCGAGGCAGTGTGTTGGTAGACCGAAGCCTTTCATCATTCGGGCATTAACATTTCTGGGCATATTAAGGGACATCAGGTCATTTTGCATGAGACTAGGGGTTTTTACGTTACTGGACTCTATTGGGAATCAAGCATAGGTCATGAAAATTTTCCGACACTTCCCACTGCTTGGACTCTCACCCTATAGGTTCGATGACTTTGTAAACACGTACTTTAAAGATTTAGAAATAAATACTACCTGTTTTGATGAAGTACCATAATATTGAACCATACTGACACTCGACACTCTTTTTGATCTTCGAGTCGCATCCACTTTACAATGTGTGGCGTCTATTTAACGCCAATCTAATATTAGAAGAAACATATATACCTCACAGATAATTTTATTCGAGGAATCACTATTTAATTCAATTGATACCAATACATATTGTTTATATTTTAGAATCACAACATGATTCATTGTCTAATTCAACGAATAGGAATATGTCGAAGAAAATTTGACATTGGACGAAAGACATTCCCTGAAATTCACCATATACCATATAGTTCTATAATACACAAATGTAGGGAGATAAGTTATCTTCTCAGTGAGATTACACCGAATGGTTGATGGGAATAATGCAAAACTTATAAGAACAAAATATAAAACAAAAAAAACCCGATGGTATGTCTTGCATATGTGTGTATATATATATATATATATATATATATACACACACATATGCAAGACATACCATCGGGTTTTTTTTGTTTTATATTTTGTTCTTATAATGCCTACACAGTTGCACATACATGTATACATGTACAAACAATTAAAGGGAAACTCTATAATTCAGTGCTCAAATTAAGAAATGAATATGACCATCAGGAACCGGAGCATAGAAAGTTATTGACCCGTGGGACGATTAAGAGGAAAGAAGTTATTTTAGCGTTAATTTTATGAAATAGTGGCAGATCTATAAAAATAAAAAGTTCATCATTTCCTAACGTATCTCTCACAGCCCCCCACGTAATGTATTAGATAGACTTCTTTCAATCACATATTCTATCCAGCACCTCAATAGCTATTAAAGAGGTTCAGACACTGTCATAGAAACAAAACTGTCCTAATATATGAAAAACTTAATACATGATGCAGTTGATGCAAGCAGCTCTTTAATTAGAACCATATAAGAAAATTCTATAAATAGCAATAACCTCATGTTAATAATTATAAGTTCTTAAATCTTATAAACAACAATAACATAATGTCAATAATTAAAAGCATATTAGAAACTCTATAAACAAACTAGAAAATAATTATCAGTTCCTAAATCGTAACAGCTCTATAATTAGAAACGTATAAGGAAATCCAACAAACAACAACAACCTACATATATGTGTATATATACGTACAGATATGTATGTATGTGTATAAATACATACATATTATCATGCATGTATATATACAAAGAATTAATTCTGAGAGTGTTCCAAAGAATTGTGATATTTGAACAAAAGATTCAAACAAACATTTTATCATACACCATACATACACAATCATATATGCTTTTTATAATTGATTATATACGCAATCTTTGTCATTAACATAAAAAAATTACAAAAAATATTTATATCAAACCTAACCAACATCATAACCTGTAAATAAAAATAACCTCAAATTTTAACTTAAGAAATATCAAAAAAGTCAAATAGCTATTCAAGGTATAACTCATGTTTTTATCAAAACATGGATAAAATAAAAATGACTACCAAAACAGGGGAAAATGAAATACCCTAAAAAAACACAATAAATATTTAAAAATATATATATAAAACCCTAAAAATGCAAAACACGAATCAAATCACGGATTGCATAAACTCTAGGATCAAATCTGATACCTTTCCAAGAATACTTTCTCAGAATACATTGAACCCTAACTTTGGGATTTTGAATACCTTTGCAAAGAAAATCGAGAACCCTAACTTTGTCTTTGTAAAGACTTAGGTTAAAAAATATACATATGCTTTTAAAATTACCTGCATGGGATGAGTGAAGTGAGAGAGAGCTGAGCGGAGAAACATAGAGCTGAGAGGAGAGACTGAGCTGAATGGAGAGAGCTCTCCACACTGATCGAAGAGAGAGATATTTGGCCTCCGGAGAGTGAGAGTGAGAGAGAGAGAGAGAAATCGAACCATAGAGCGGGAATGAGAGAGCGGGAATGAGATGAGAGGGTGAGAAGGAATCAACAAAGTTAGTATAATAATTTTTTAGGGTATTTTATATTTTAGTGAACTTTGTTAAAAAATATATTTTAGTGAAGCGTACTTAATTTTGGCACACTTTAAAACAATGCCAAAATTTGGCACTGTTTTAAAGTGTGCCAGATTGTCATTAAACCGTGCCAAAATTTGGCACGGTTTTAAACTGTGCTAGATTTTTAATATCAGGGTGTGCCAAATTGGTGTTTTTGGTGTAGTGAGCACTCACCATCATCAAGTAGTTTGCTTAGTCATGTGATTCAGTGATCTAAAAATGGGCTTCCTAGAAGGTGTGATAAAAACAGTGTTTAAAATAATAGCATTTCAAATGAGCCACATTCAACTTAGTATATAAAATCGATATAGTTAATCACCAACTCAGCATCTTCATAAATTTAATATTTAAAATTATTGGGATGAGAGCTTGCAACTTCCCTCACATTCCAACTGATGAAATTTAACACTTAAAATTGTTGGAGTAAGATCTTGAGATTACCTTAGCACCAGACCTGGTAATTCTTTTGAAAAGAGGGTCGATTGGCAATATCTTCTTTACTTTGTTCATGTGGCTTTTACTGGGAACATAAGTCCAACTTTGAGGGGAGTCTTCTTTATGTTAGCTTATGAATTTTCTTGTTTGTATTTCTTCCAATAAGTATCATACGGGGAGTCAAATATTTCAAGTTCTTTAGTAGTTTTTTTCAGCGTCTTATCACTTTTAACATTTTTTGTCACTTCCTTCTTATGTTTCGGATTTTTGAATGAGCATCAATCTTTCTTTGTGACTTGCCAGAAATTAATTTCCTTACTTGTTAGCATGTGATCAACTAATATGGCATCGAAAAAGCAGAGAAAGATGTAATATAATAACTAAAAGATAAGATGCACAAAAAAACACCATATCAGTTTCGTAGAGACTCTATTGGGTGAATATGAACAGTTTCGTAGTAGCAATCTCAATTTGACAGGCCTAACACACATTCATTTTTCAATAGTTAAATATTATATTCAGTAGGATACTAAGTGGATAACTAACGAATACCATAATAAAAACCATTAAAAATTACAATGATATGCATTAAGAGTGACATAAATTATTCTATTAATTACGTATTTGTTCTCTGAATCTATTTGACATGGCAAGAAACCAAAAACGAAGAGATTATGTGCCAACATGACTCAGGAGATTAAAATTTATCAAAAGCATACCGCATCTTGGGGGGATGAGCTTTTAACCTTTGTATATGCACAAACATGAACTGCCAAAACAAACATACGAATTTAACCTTCAAAACTACAAATTGGCTTCAGCAACTTCTACTCGAAGATCCTGGAGTTTTTCTTCCATCTCATTTTCTTCGGCATACAACAAATTAAATTCAGAGGTTTGCCTATCAATTTTTGGTGTATTATGTAATATCATCTATAATCTAGCATTAAGGACTAACTAGACATAATTAAGGACTAACTAATAGTAGTGTATATGTGCAGGTTGTAATACTAAGACAGGTGGCCCCCTGACCTGACTAGTCATCTTCTTGCGTTGTTTGGGTAGAATTTTCATACCATGGCAGTTGTGGGTCCTAGAGTTATGTAAAGTTAGACACAAATAATTTGTACAATAGGTTATATACCTACTAGTTCATTAATCAAGATTCGATTGGCTCTGTCCTGAGTCATAAGAGAGAGTATTTCTGAAAAAAATATATTAGTTTACAAAATATTAAATAAAAATTAAGAGCAACAATTTATTCTACATTATAAGTAATCTATTGACCAATGAGGGTGTCAAGGTTTAACGAGAGTCTCCAAAGGAACTGCATTATATAGACATCTCCACATATATGAATAGATATTTTGAGAGGAATGTTTTTATTCCAAATTCAGATAATGCTATTGCTAAAACCATATTTAGAAAGTACAACAACATAATAGCAAAATCACATTTAAACCAAATTTTAGATGATGTTAGTGTTAAAACCTACCCAGTTGTAAGAAAAAATATTAGACACAAACTACTCCATATACAAACAAAAAAGTGTTTTGTACAATTCAAATGAGTGAGTTTTTATCTATATCACACCAACAAAAGTGAAGTAAAATAGTTGCCTCTAGGATCTAAGTAACAAATTAATCCCGTTTGACCTAAATTACTTCTCTATACTTGATTCCCATCAATTGTCGGGACAAAGCCAATACTTAAGTCTCATAACAAGGTCATAAGACAATGTGTTAATAAATAATATGGACACAGTGTATGATTCATTTGACTATAACATCTCCATTTGAGTCACAATCTACCACCCTGGTACGAAGGCACCAAATTTCACCACCGTATACTGAAGGCGGCATGAACAAAACTAAATATAATTAGCTTATGCTGAAGTGGAAAGGATAGATAGGGTCACCTCAACCTAAATTTGAATAGAAAATCTCAATTTGAAAAACCATATCTTTATAATTTATGAATTATATATATATGAATTATCCTAAATCTAGGTGGAGACCAAATGTCCAAAATTAGACGGACCAATTCTGTTACAAGCAAGTCAATACTTTTAGCATAATCATATGTATCCAGCCATATTTTCATCCTCACAATCTATATGCTTTCTCAAGTAGTAGAAGAAGCACATCTACAGAATTACACATACATAACTACATATTTACACAAACATGACTATAGAATAACACACATATCCAATATTTATTGATGAATATACATACATGACTACAAATTTGCATATTTATACAGATATAACTATTAAGTTTCAACATCAATCCATATGATGTCATTGCTTACATAAGTTGCATTAGTGGTTAATTAGTGTGTTAGGTGCATATGATGTCATTGCTTACATAAGTTGCATTAGTGGTTAATTAGTATGTTAGGTGCATTAGTGTGTTAGGTAGAAAAATGTGGTTGTAATTGTTCCTTACTTGTTTAATGTGTATCCTAAAATGTATTTGCCATGCTATAAATATCCCATGTCCTATGCTTGTATAGTCATCCAAGAAGAAGTAGAATAATAAGGCAATTAGCATTTATGTCTTAGTTTGAGTGTAGTAGTTTTTCTTTAAGTGTTTTGAAAGAGTGGTTTAGTGAGTACTTTCTTATAATCATTTCTTGCGAATATTAGAGTTTTGTACTCGATATTCTTAACAATTAGTATCAGAGCGAGACAGCCGTGTACCCGTATTTTTGGAGTGAGTTTTCTTGAGTCGTGAGAAATTCATATTCTGCAAGTTTGTATCTTGAAATCAGGATTGTTTGGTATTATCAAAAATTTACCGACACGATGGTGGGCGACATGTATGACGTCTTATATGCAAGGACAAGACCTTTAGGAGGTCGTTGGCGGTAGCGAAGTTATACAACCGGAGGTTGATGACGCTAATGTCACTTTGCGAAAATGGAGGATTAAAGCAAGCAAAGCGATGTTTGCCTTAAAGACCACAATTGAAGAAGAAATGTTGGACCACATCCGGGATGCCAAAACACCGAAAGAAGCATGGGACACTTTCACTACACTTTTTTCAAAGAAGAACGACACAAGACTGTAACTTCTCGAGAACGAGCTGCTATCGATGGCGCAACGCGACATGAGTATCACCAAGTACTTTCACAAGGTGAAGAAAATATGCCACGAAATTTCAAGTTTAGATCCAACAGTTGCTATTAGTGAAACCAGGATAAAAAGAATAATTATCCATGGCTTGTGGTCTGAATACCGAAGTTTTGTTGCTGCTGTACAAGGATGACCGACTCAACCATCACTTGTTGAGTTTGAAAATTTGCTTTCCAGTCAAGAAGCTATGGCTAAGCAAATGGGAGGAGTCTCGCTGAAGGGTGAAGAGGAAGCGCTCTACACCAACAAAAGCAAAGGCTACTTCGAGCAGCACGTCGGAGGTGGACATAAAAAGGATAATGACAAGACAAAAAGTCATCAAGGAGAGGGAGGTTCTCGTCCAGGGGGAGCTTCAAAGAATCGTGGCTATGGTAAAAGATTTGAGGGCAAATGTTACAACTGCGGCAAGAAGGGACATATGGCAAAAGATTATTGGTTCAACAAAAGGCCCGCTGAGAGCAATGCTGCTACTTCCAATTCAAAGGAGAAAAGCGAAGATGATTGGGATGTTGAAGCATCTTTTGCTGTGGAAGAGGAGGAGTTAGCTCTCATAGCCTTGACAGTTGAGCGGATCGACTACGATAATGATTGGATCGTCGACTCAGGCTGCTCAAATCATATAACGGGTGATAAACAGAAGTTACAGAGCCTCTCAAAATACAAGGAAAATAGAGTTGTGGTAACAGCCAACAACTCAACGCTACCAATAGCTCATATCGGTAAGACGGTAGTAGCACCTCAATACAGTTCTAACGAGGTGCCGCTTCAAAATGTCTACCATATTCCGGGTATGAGGAAAAATCTTCTTTTAGTGGCACAGTTAACATCATCAGGCCACTTTGTCTTGTTTGGTCCACTAGATGTGAAGGTATATCAAGACCTAAAGATCTCAGGAATGCCAACAATGGAGGGACGGCGATTGGAGTCAGTCTACGTGATGTCAGCAGAGTCTGCATATGTAGACAAGACAAGAAAAAATGAGACAGCAGATTTATGGCACATGCGATTGGGACACATTAGCTATTCTAAGCTAAGCGTGATGATGAAGAAGTCGATGCTCAAGGGACTTCCATAATTTGATGTGAGGACAGACACGGTCTGTGCGGTATGCCAGTATGGTAAAGCACATCAATTACCATACTAGGAATTAAAGTTTAGAGCAAAGGAACCATTAGAGTTAGTTCACTCTGATGTGTTCGGACAAGTCAAGCAACCCTCAGTTGGTAGGATGCGGTTTATGGTAACGTTTATTGATGACTTCTCCAGGTATGTGTGGGTTTTCTTTATGAATGAAAAATCTGACACGTTCTCAAAGTTTAAAGAGTTCAGAGAGACGATTGAAGGAGAAGTGGGAAAGAAGATTATTTCTCTATGCACAGATAATGGAGGAGAATATACCTCAAATGAGTTTTTACAGTATCTACGAGACTGTAGAATACGTCATCAATTTACTTGTGCCAACACCCCCCAACAAAATGGAGTAGCAGAGAGAAAGAATTGACATCTTGCAGAAGTTTGTCAGAGTATGCTACATGTTAAGAATGTACCAGGAAGATTTCGGGCTGAAGCTATGAGAACTGCAGCCTATGCGTTTAACAAACTTCTTCAACCAAGGTTAGAGTTTGTTTCACCCTTTGAGAAATTATGGGACATGAAATCTACGGTTAGTTTCTTTCGAGTATTCGACTGTGTATGCTATGTATTTGTTCCTAACCATCTACGTAGCAAGTTTGACAAGAAAGCCGTCAGATGTATCTTTGTGGGATACGACAACCACAAGAAAAGGGTGGAAATGTTGCGATTCTACGATTGGAAGGTGTTACACGTCACGAGATGTGGTGTTTGACGAAGCATCTTCTTTGTGGTCCTCAGAAAAGGAGGTGTTATCAAACTCGAAGGAATTTGAAGAGAAGCTGCAACAGAAAATGGGAGAGCAGACTCCTCAAATCCTATCAAGCTCACACGAAGCTGAAGATTCATATGATGATGATAATATCGAGCAAGAAGTAACTCTAAATCCTTGGAAAACTGGTGTATATTACCAACCAGATGAAGAAGGTGGACCTAGTGAAATGGAAGTATCAACTCCACAATCACAACTCAGAAGGTTAACAAGAATCAGAAAACCAAATCCCAAATATGCCAACGCAGCCATAGAAGAAGAAGCAAGTGTAAAAGAACCTAATACGTTTAAAGAAGCATCCCATAATTCTGAGTGGATTAAAGCTATGGAAGAATAAATCAATGCACTGAAGCAGAATCAGACTTGGGATCTTGTGCCGAAGCTAAGAGATGTGAAAGCCATATCATGTAAATGGGTTTACAAGATAAAGCGTCATCCAGATGGATCAATTGAGAGATACAAAACTCGATTGGTGGTTCGGGGGTTCTCTCAACAATATGGAGTAGACTATGATGAAATATTTAGTCCAGTAGCAAAGCTTACAACTGTACGAGTCCTACTTGCACTTGCAGCCAACAAAGACTGGAATTTATGGCAAATGGATGTGAAGAATGCTTTTCTTCATGGGGAGTTAGATCGAGAGATCTACATGATTCAACCAATGGGTTTTCATAATCAAGATCATCCTGAGCATGTGTGTAAGTTGCGAAAGGCACTCTATGGATTGAAACAGGCACCAAGGGCGTGGTATGGTAAGATTGCTGAATTTCTAACTCAAAGTGGTTATTCAGTAACACCTGCAGATTCTAGCTTGTTTGTCAAAGCTAATGGAGAAAAGTTAGCTATCGTACTGGTATACGTGGATGATTTGATCATAACCGGTGATGATGAGGTAGAAATTCTCCAAATAAGGGCGAATTTATCAGCTCGTTTCCAGATGAAGGAACTTGGATAACTCAAGCACTTTCTTAGTATAGAGGTTGATCGTACACAAGAAGGAATATTTCTCTGTCAGCAAAATTATTCCAAAGATTTATTGAAGAAGTTTGGGATGCTCGAATGCAAGCCAATATCGAAACTAATGGAACCAAATGGCAAGCTGTGTGCACATGAAGGAAAAGATTTGGAAGATGACAGGATGTATCGACAATTAATAGGTAGTCTGATCTAACTAACGTTGACTCGACTGACATTTCTTATGCAGTTGGTGTGATGAGTCGGTACATGTAAAATCCAAAGAAGTCTCATTTGGAAGCAGTTCGACGAATATTGAGATATGTGAAGGGTACAACTACCTATGGTATTTTGTACAAGAAAGGTGAAGATTATAATTTAGTTGGCTATTGTGATGCTGACTATGCAGGAGATCACAACACTCGCCGATCAACTACCGGATACGTGTTTAAGCTTGGATCTGGAGTAATTTCTTGGTGCAGTAAGAGACAACCGACGGTATCTTTGTTAACTACAGAAGCAGAGTATCGAGCATCAACAATGGCAGCTCAAGAGAGTACGTGGTTAATACAGTTAATGAACGATCTACATCAACCAGTAGATTATGCACTTTCGTTGTACTGTGACAACCAGTCGACAGTTCGTTTGGCGAAAAATCCAGTCTTCCATGCCAGAACTAAACATGTGGAAGTACACTATCATTTTATCAGAGAGAAGGTTCTGCAAGAAGAGATTGAGATAAGACGAATCAAGACAGATGATCAAATTGCGGACTTATTCACGAAAGGGTTGAATGCAAGGAAGTTCGAAAACTTTCGTCGTAGATGTTGAGGGGGAGTATTAAGTTTCAACATCAATCCATATGATTTCATTGCTTACACAAGTTGCATTAGTGGTTAATTACTGTGTTAGGTGCATTAGTGTGTTAGGTAGAAAAGTGTGGTTGTAATTTTTCCTTACTTGTTTAATGTGTGGCCTAAAATGTATTTGCCATGCTATAAATACCCCATGTCCTATGCTTGTATAATCATCCAAGAAGAAGTAAAACAATAAGGCAATTAGCATTTGTGTCTTAATTTGAGTGTAGTAGTTCTTCTTTAAGTGTTTTGAAAGAGTGGTTTAGTGAGTACTTTCTTATAATCATTTCTTGCGAATATTAGAGTTTTGTACTCGATATTCTCAACAATAACTACAAATGTGCACACACATAACTACATATTGCACACATCCAACATTTATATATAGAGAGAGACATGGGTTTGCGATTGGGCATTATACCTATCTGAGAAGAAGCGACAAATGGACCCCTGGGTTTGCGATTGATCTAAATATATCTATTTGAAATTTTAAGGATAAAAAACAAAACAAAAATAGAGATTAGAAAAAGGAGACGAAGGTTTTACTATTTGAAAGTGATAAACAAACTTAATTAAAAAATTTACTATTTTTAGATGCAGCCAAACAAACAAATAGAGAGCTGGAAAACGAGTCATCATATGTAGATGGAGGTTTGAATTTTTTTTATAATCACACTTCTAAAGGTCTCTAAAAACATTAAAGTTTCCCAAAGACAATAGGATATATAAAAATACAACAATAAATGTCCTTTGATTCTACTTTTGTCATTTGCACATGACATAAGTATATGGAGCCTATTGAGAGCCATAGACTAAATTAATACCATAAGTGTTTATTTAGAAGAAAAAATTAGAAACTAGAATGGTGTTTTCAGCAAAAATGTCTAAATTTTCTAGTTTTTGATTAATCACCTAAACTACTTTTACAAACTGTGTACACTAAAGAAAATTGGAAGCAAAATAATAATGAAACACTAAATACCACGTTAGGAGAATAAACGGTTATTTATATGTAAAAACATAACTCTTCTTGTGCCGTGTTCGTGTCAAAATAACCCTTGCCATGTCGTGTCATTCGAAATCGACCGCAAAACACAATCCTTAAACCACATATTTCTAAACTAATTGTGAATAGTAGAAAATTTAAATTAAACATTCATAGACATATTACACTCACATGGACCATATTATTTAACAATAAACCAAACCCCTAAATTACTACAACTAGAAAACCCTCATTAATCATCGGATTAAACCAAGAATTAGCTTAACACTGAATTACAGAAAAAACATAATTAATTGAACAATTTCCAATTAGGTCCCTTGTTAACAAATTTTAAACATTTAAGGACAATTTACTAATAGGTCCACTTGTTATGCTACTAGCGTGGAATTCTACAAGAAGAGAATTTGTGGACCTAAGTGTTTAAATTTGTTAAAATTCCTTTAGGGCCCGTTTGGTAACCCAATTCCAAGGCTTATAATTGGAATTGGAAGGTCAATTTCAATTCCGTGGAATTAAAATTGGCCATTGAATTCCATTTCCATGACTTGGAATTGGATTGCCAAACGGACCCTTAATATTTAAAATTTATTTGCGAGGGACCTAAGAGTACTTTGCTATAATTAAATAATTTAGGGTTAACATTGTAATTCCAAATAGAGATATCTTAATTAATTTAGGTTGCATTCAATCGAGTTTAGGATATTTGTTCCAAAAACTGTATAATTCAGGGTTTTTTGCCAATTTAATACATAATACATAAAAAAGATAGTTGTTACAGATTTATCATCTTATAAATGGGTTTTTATAATGCTTTATACTCATAAAGTTAAATTGAGGTTCAAATATCTCAAAATTAAAGGCTTATGAACTTGTTCAAGAACCACAAGCAGTAATTTAGAGAAAATTTATGTAGGAAGGTTGTATCAAGTAGCATCCCTGATACAACACTGGATCATTACTTCTCACTTTCTCATCAACCAATCAAAGCACACAAGAATAAAGATACCTTAATTGCATGAGACTTCAACACTGAATCGCAGGAGAGGTTTGGAGCCCTTAAGAGGAAAAATTGGTTGAGGGAAATTTTTGAATACTGGAGGGAGTGAGAATTGAGACCTCTAATTTTGTGTACCCTTTTGAAGACGCATATCACACTTTTAAGTTTAGGGAATGATAAAATCACAAATATAACAATGGTTTTGAGTCTGGAAAACCAATATTAATTATTTAAGTGTTATAAACACTTACAAATTAAATATTCTATTAGTTGCAAAATAACTATTATGGTGCAGTGCATAGCGTATTCCCTAAGTGTATCCCATAACTTCCTCATTAGGATGAGGAGGGCATCTATTAACTTTACACGAGAAATCTTAGTGATGAACTGAGCAATAAAAATTAAAACTCACTGTTCGAAGTTAGTGATTGATACAACAACCAATTTCTAAAACCACTTTTGAGCAACGTCTCCTAGGCTTGAGGGGGAAAAGCCTACACATAAGAGCCTTATTGTTGACCTATAAACCATAACTTGTAGATACTTATGAATATGGTTGGTTGTATCTATCTTTCCATCATAAATATTGAATATAGGCATAATTAATTTATTGGTAGATTCCACCTCCTTCAAAGACCGAGCAAATGGGGACCTTAATTGGTTAATGAGAGATTTGCGATCTAACTCATTGGTCGTCCAGGTTCCCACTTGAGTAAATTGTCCATCGAACTCCTTATGGATGAAACTACATATATAATCTTTCTCATGACTATCCCCCTCAATTGGAAATCTTTCATCGTCCTTTAATGAGGTCAGTTGCTCGCTCCGCCTTCACGTACTTCCTTATAGGATATGAGTCTTGCTTTCCAGAGGACTAGGGGTATGGATGACATATGAGTGCCTGAACTTTTCCCAATGAAATTCTATCTCTATCCATTCTAATCGACGCTGGAGTCGATATTTCTCTTCTTGCCTTCGCCTCCATGTAGGCATTCTTTGTACGCATCGATCATTATTGAAACTTGGCTAGGACGGCGTTTCCCATATTTTTTGCTGGACTGGCTATCACGAGGTTGGTATCAAGAGGCGAAGGAACTTCCTTCATGCTTAGAGCGCCATGAGATATATCCGTTCTCTTGGATGTTACACAAAATTTCCTCTAGGACATTAGCCATTGGTAAAATGACGGTGATTGAGATCTGGCTGGTGAGAATCAAATAAGGAATTTCATTTCCTATAAACAACGCCAATTATAATTGCAAAAATCTTAATGGTATAATTAATTCGATCACACAAGCCAAATATATTGCAATAGCAAAAATTACCAAGGAGAAAAAATAAAGGACACAAAGATGTACATGGTACAATATGAAATTCCTATGTACTCGGGGGGGGGGGGGGGGGGAGGGGGACACTCTTTTGTATTTATTTTTAAAAGTATAATTTGGTAGAGTTCCTATGTCCTTAAACTTATGTCCAGCTAGTGGGGTAGTTAGTAAATATTAATGTCCCTAGAATATTGGACTCTCTCCTTATCACTTATTATCTCACAATGAGAAGTCTCATTTGAACATATCCACACTCCAATGAATTATCCACGTAGCATATTGGAGGCTGTCACATAAAATATTTTTTATTCATTCTAGCCTCTCATGTGTAAGGCCTAAATCATCTGGGTCCCATATGCCTCATAAATCGAAAATAATGGATCCCACATGCATCATCTTATATCCCCAAAGAAACATTAAAAAAGCACATATGCATCAATGCAATTGTATTTCTTGAGACTATGGAAGCATGCGGGTTAGTTGATTTAGGTTTATATAGTTTAGATGAATACCCAAATTTTAAATTTTAATATGTTTTCAGAATATTTGCAAATGTATTTGTATGATTGTATTTCTCGGGGACATTAAGAAGTTTTAATTTTTTTTCATGTTTATTTTTAGTTTTCAAGTTATGCATTTGTTTAAATTTGTGTTTTGATATGATCTTAAATTTATTAAGATTAACATTCATAGTGACGTATAAATTAGATTTAGAATTTGGTGTGTTTGGTAATAATTTAAGGAGCACTTGTTTTAGAATTAGAAATTAAGGAACTTTTAGCATTAAAATATATATTTTTACATATATTCACTTGTCTAAAGGTTAAGTGAGAGGAGTGTAAAATTTTTCGCTAATTATTTTTAGTGAAAGGTTAAACTTAGACTATACTTGAACAATGTACAAGATTTTCAATATGAGAAAGCTAAACCAAGCCCTTGGCCCAGTGGTATAAGGCTGCCACTGAGACAGTTTTAGGGTAGATTGAGTTTAATCCCCGGTTCGATTCCCAGCACTGTCAAATTAATGCTTGGCCAACGGAAGCCACGAACCGCGAATGAAGATTAGTCGTGATGCGCGCAAGCTGGAGAGAACACCTCATGGTATTCTACCAAAAAAAATATGAGAAAACTAGAATATCAAAGAGAGGGAGACTGACCCCAAGCTTTAGGACATGTGAGTGTAATTGAATTTTTGGTTACTATTAGTAGTCGTGTCATGAAACATGGAGACTTAAATGGTTTTATTGGGATATTGGTAAGAACGTGATAACTTGTTCTTTAAACGACAATATTACACTAGATAAATGGGCAATCATATCTACGAATGGAAAATAATACACACGCATACACAAATAAAAGAGATAATACGAGTTTTTCTCAAATCCTTTTTAATATCTATCAAAGTAATTAGTTATTCCTAAAATGAGGTGGCCAAGACATCATTAATCTAACTAATCTAATCTAGAATATCCCTAAACAATTTTAATCTATTTAAATAAAAATAAATGAAATAAAAATTACTATTAGTTTTTTAAAGCCATGTATATGAATCATTCTCCTCCACTTAAAGTTTGCCTTGAGTGTGAAAACGTGAAAAGAGACCACCACTAGAGCTGCACAAAGATCGCCAGACTCTCTCAAATGAGAAGTCTGTTGGGTTATCCCTCCTATGTGAGGTAGACCAATTTATTTGGTAGTTATCCCAATTAGATGTTAGGCCCAATTGGAGTATTTATTTTAATTATGGATCCAAAAATGTTTGGCCCATCATCTAGTTAGCTTTGACTTTGTCAAAGCTTATTAAAGAAGGAATGAGACCCCCAAAAAATAGAGTAATACTCTCTCTCAGTAAATGCAGAAAAGAAAGGCAGAAAGAAAGAAAGTGCTGTAAAGAAAAAGTAGCTTTTGCTGCTGCTGTTCTTGGTCTAATCGCACTAGCAAACGTGGTCTGATCTTCCTCAAATTTTAGGTGTTGATTCATGAGGTTAAAAACTTCTGATCCAACGGTCAGATTGTCGATTTGAGCTATAGAGACCAGAAATACGGGATACTCATTTTGGGTCTTTTTTGGTTAGTTTTTGTTCTAATCCACCTTTGATTGGTGAAGACTTGTTGTTGTGTGGATCCATAATTAAAATAAATATTCCAATTGGGCCTAACATCCAATTGGGCTAACTACCAAATAAATTGGTCTTCCTCACATAGGAGGGATAACCCAACAAACTCCCCCTCCCGACTATGTGGGGTTTTTCACCATACCTGCTGCGTTTTTGCAGAACTCAAGCTTCTCCTTGGGTAATGATTTGGTCATCATATCGGATCCATTTTCATTGGTATGAATTTTCTCAAGTTCTAATAACTTGGAATCCAACACATCTCTAATCCAATGATACCTCACATCAATGTGTTTTGATTTAGAATGAAAAGTGGAATTCTTTGTGAGATGAATTGCGCTTTGACTGTCACAATATAGTTGTACCTCTCTTTCTTAAGTCCAAGCTCATGTAGAAATATTTTCATCCACAACATTTCCTTGCAGGCTTCAGTGGTCGCAATAAACTCAGCCTCGGTGGTAGATAAAGCAACACATTTCTACAATCTAGATTGCCATGACACAACTCCCCCTGCATATGTAATCAAGTACCCAAATGTGGACTTATTAGAATCAATGTTTCCTGCCATATCTGCATCTGTAAAGCCTTTTAGAACAGGCTTTCCACTCCCAAAACAAAGGCATACATTGGAAGTACCTTTGAGATACCTGAAGACCCATTTAACAGTAGCCCAGTGTTCTCTACCAGGATTGGAGAGAAATCTGCTAACAACACCAACTGCGTGTGCTATATCGGGCCTTGTACATACCATTGCGTACATCAAACTACCCACTGCTGAAGCGTAAGGAACCTTCGCCATCTCTTCTTTTTCTTTTTCACTAGAAGGACATTACATGGAACTCAACTTGAAGTGACTAGTAAGGGGACATCCAACTGACTTGGACTTATCCATTAAAAATCTTTCTAGCACCTTCTCAACATACTTCTCTTGTGATAACCATAACATCTTGGCTTTCCTATCACGCATGATCCTTATGCCAAGGATTTGCTTTGCTGGCCCCAAGTTCTTCATACCAAAGGACTCATTAAGTTCTTTCTTCAACCTGTCAATTTTCTCACTATTATGTCCAACGATCAACATATCATCAACATAAAGAAAGAGAATAATAAAATCATTGTCAAAAAATTTCTTGACAAATACACAATGATCTGAAGTGGTCTTCTCATATCCATGCTTCCCCATGAATGATTCAAACCTTTTATACCATTGCCTAGGTGCTTGTTTTAGCCCATACAAACTTTTCTTTAATATGCAAACCAAGTTCTCTTTATCTTTTTCTTGGAAACCCTCTGGCTGCTCCATGTAGATTTCTTCCTCCAAGTCACCGTGAAGAAAGGCCGTCTTCACATCAAGCTGCTCAACCTCTAAGTCCGTACTAGCTTCCAAACTGAGAACAACTCTAATAGAGGACATCTTCACCACCGGTGAGAAGATTTATTCAAAATTAATACCTTTCTTTTCACTAAAACCTTTCACAACTAGCCTCGCTTTATATCTTGGATGTGAGCTGTTTTTTTCAGTATTCAATCTGTAAACCCATTTATTTTTCAATGCTCTCTTTCCCTTAGGCAATTTCACCAGCTCATAAGTTTTGTTCTCATTCAATGATTTCATCTCTTCTTGCATAGCTCCCAACCACTTGTACTTTTGCTCATGTCCTAGGGCCTCTTGGTAGCTCTCTGGCTCTCCTCCATCTGCTAGCATTACAAAGTCATTTGAGGAATATCTCCTAGAAGGTTGACGTTCTCTAGTATATCTTCTCAAAGGAGTATTGCTCTCTGTTGCTAGTGGTACTTCTAGCTGCTCATTTGGTACATCATTACTCACGGCATCATCAATATTTTCTGGTTCATCTAGATCCTCTTGGGCATCTTCCATTAGTTGCTCTTGAACTGTAGGTGAGGGGAGTGGATCCAAATTAATCAAATCATCAATAAAAGGTTCTGATTTCTCAACCAATTTCTCAAAGTCTTCAATGGTTTGTTCCTCAAAGAATATTACATCTCTGCTTCTCACCACCTTCTTGTTTACAGGATCCCACAATCTGTAGCCAAACTCATCATGCCTATAACCGAGAAAAATGCATTGCTTGGTTTTATCATCAAGCTTAGACCTCTCATCTCTGGGGATCTCTTATTTGCAAGTATGTGTGTGTGTAGAAAAAGTGTTTTAGTTGTGATAAAAGCGTGAGAATCCCTTATTTGGAATTTACGAGACAAACCCTCTTTTTCTTATTTTTTGGGTTTTTATTTATATGAAAATAATAGATGTGCAATAATACTAAATAAAAAAGTATATTAGGATATGTGAGATGAGATAATAAAATGCTAAGTAAGAAAATAAGTTATTAGGAATTCAAGAGAATTTAAGAGAGAGTTTGAGAAAGTTGAACCTTCTTGAAGATCTTGAGCTTAATCTTGAATGTTGGAGAGCAACCCTTAAGCTTGGATGATGATGGAGAGTGGTTAATTCACCAAGTTTTGATGAAAGGGATGATGAAAAGTGGAGGCAAAAGAGGGATTTGGAAGTTGAAATCACGCTGCCTTCGAGAGAGGTTTCTGGGATTCGTTTGGAGAGATTTCTATCAGATCTGGGCTCCTCCTGCAAATGAGGCCAAGGCCTCCTTTTATAGGCCCAGGGGTCTGCCGATCGGCATTTTCATGGCACTACCTATCGGCAGGTGCCGATAGGCAGGGTCTGGGACCTGCCATTTGGCAGTGCGCCTCAGGCTTTTTCGGTAAATTGGCCGTCGAGGGCAAACCATTAGTCAGAATCGTGCACGGGGCATACAGTTGGAAAGGTAATTCAGAGACCTTCGAAAGTCCTTTGGACCGCTCCCGAGTTTGGGAGTTGACTTTGGGTCAAATGTGGCTTGGAAGCGTTTGTCGGTCCATTGGACGGGGAATCGTGCGGACGCAAACGGATCGTTCGTCCGTATGGTAAGCCCGAATCATGCACGGGACATACTGTTGGAAAGGTTAGGATATGTATTTTGACATTTCAAAAAGTTTGACCCGATTCGGAGAGTTGACTTTGGTCAACCGGGCCCGAGAAGCGCTCGGTGGCTTCCCGGAGTCAAACGGATCGCTCGTCCGCATGGAAAATCAGAATTGTGCACGGTATAGACCGTTGGAAAGGGTATTCAGTGCCCTTCGAAGATTCATTCAGCGTCGGTCGAGATGAAGGGTTCACATAGGTCAAACAGAGCCCGGGAGCGCCCGGTGGCCTTTGGGTCAGGTTTCGGACGCAAACGGCTCGTTCGTCCTCATGGTAAGTCGAAATCGTGCACGGGGCAGACCATTGGAAAGGGTATTAAGTGACCTTATAATATTCATTGAGTCTCGGTCGAGACAGAGAGTTTGATTTTTGGGTCAAATTGAGTCGGGGGGTGCCCGATGGCTTCCAGGTCACTACTCGGGATGTGACCTGGGTTTGCGATGATGAGTGGAGGTACTAGGGACCTAAGGAGAGTTAGGGGGTAACAGAGTGAGGTGTCTACAGAGCCCCTCGATGGGTGAGTTTGGAATAAATGATAGCCGTCGATTAGACACCGCATGATGCCTTTTGAGGGAGTATGACCGATTCAGAGGGTCGAGGTCGATTATGAAGACCTAAGAAGTATGCCTGGGACGATCAATTTTGTGGATCAAAGACGAATCTACGGGCCTAAGTAAGCGAGGGTGACCAATTCATCGGATCGAGGTTGGTTTTAAGGACCTAAGGAAATGAGGATGATCGATTCAGAGGGTCGAGGTCAGTTCTGTTCTAAGAGTGGTGATGATCGAGGACCGAGGTCGATTCTGACTTAACTAAGGTGACGATCCAAGACCGGGGTTAATTATGACCTAAGAGTGGTGACGACCGAGGACCGAGGTCAATTCTGACCTAACTAAGGTGACGATCCAAGACCGGGGTCAATTCTGACCCAAGAGTGGTGGCGACCGAGGACCGAGGTCAATTCTGACCTAACTAAGGTGACGATCCAATATCGGGGCCAATTCTAACCCAAGAGTGGTGACGACCGAGGACCGAGGTCAATTCTAACCTAACTAAGGTGACGATCTAAGACCGGGGCCAATTCTGACCCAAGAGTGGTGACGACCAAGGACCGAGGCCAATTCTGACCTAACTAAGGTGACGATCCAAGACCGGGGCCAATTCTGACCCAAGAGTGGTGACGACCGAGGATCGAGGTCAATTCTGACCTAACTAAGGTGACGATCCAAGATCGGGGCCAATTCTGACCCAAGAGTAGATAAAGATTGTACTTTGATTCTTCTGGAGAAAGAGCTTTGTGATTTCAATTTGAGCTGGGGAGTTGATAGCTGGGGGAAGCTTTATAGGAGACCTCGCAGGGGGGAACAACCTATTTTGGGTGCTGTGAGAGAATTTCGCTGGAGAAGTGATCATGTGATCCTTAGGGATTTTTCAGAGCCTTGTCGGGAGGATTTTTCACTTAGCTTTTGAGGATTCCGCTGGGGAAGAGGGGTTCCGTTTGGCGGATAAGAATTGGATTTGAGGTTCCGCTGGGGAACGATGAATGAGAAGGGGAAAATTTGGATTGCCCTTTAGGAAAGATCGCTCGGGGCGAGTGGTTCTTCTGATTTTTGCTAGGAAAAATACCCTGTGATAATGTATCGCACCGGGTAGCCGATGGCTGAGGAGGCCTTTTGTAAAGTCTGGTGAGGGGGTGATTAGGTGGTCCGGGAGCCTTGCCCGAGAGGTCATTCGCTTGGATTTTGAGGGCTCCGTTTGGGAAAACGGTGTGTCGCCTGAAGGAGTGCGAAATTTTCTGGATAAAAACGTTCTAAATCCCTCCTGAGATTTTTAGGAATTTTCGGCGATTTTTCGAGGCTTCCTGGTATTTTCTAGGAATTTCTGTACGAAATTTTAAGGGGAGTTCCGGTCGGCATAGACTGAGAGGTGCCATTCGGCAGTAGCACGGACTTTTGGGCTGCCTCGGGAAGGTGAAGAGACAGTGCCGATCGGTATGGCAGGGGTAAGTGCCGATCGGCATGGCGTTTGGCCTCCTATATAAAAGGGGAGAATCCCCTTCATTTTTCACATTTTCTTGTCTTTTCTCTTTCTGTGATTTCTCTCTGCGAATTGTTCTAACGTTACGATCTTCAAGAAATGGCCGCTTTTGTGAGTACCGCTGTCCATCGGGAGTGGTTGACCGTTGATGACTGGGCGAATGTGGATTAGAAGGACAGGGTGCCTCTTGCTTTGGGAAATGAGAACGCCTTTGATGCATTCGAGCCGATTGCGGATGAGCGGACCTTGCTGCGGGAGCCGTCGCATCATCGCTCTTCGAGAGTGATTCTCGGTGGTTATGTAAGTAACCCGACCTTTGGGATTCTTTCCTTTTTGGGTGATTTTTTCCTTTTTCTTTGACCTTTGATTGAATTTTTCCTTTTGCCAGTCGGATATTTCCTTGAAGAACATGCGTGCCCGCGGGACGACGGGGCTTAGGGATGTTTTGGAGCATCTTCCACCCGTGGTGTGCTGGATGGTATCATCAACGGGTTTTGGGAGGTTGGCGACTGCGCTGGATGAGACACCTCGCTCGACAGCCGTATTGTGTGCCTTGGGGGAGAGGTGGTGGGACACTACCTATACTTTTCATTTTGGATTCGGGGAGATGACGGTGACTCCCATAGATGTGCAACAACTGATGGGGCTGGATTGTGACGAGGAGCAGATAGAGGTGGATCGCTCTTTGCGGGTGAGGCCGGAGGCGGTGTATGAGGCACTCGGTGATGTGAGGAGGATAGTCTCTGGGGATTCTATCTGGCTGTCCTTGCTGAAGGATGTTTTGCTGAGCAGGGTGGTTGATGTGGAGGACGGGCTGCAAGTGAGGCAGATGGCCCGATTGTTCATATGATTTGTATTGGGAGGTTTTATGGTGGCGTCGAGTGGTGACGTCGTCCATTTATGGTTTCTGCCGTACTTGGGGATGTTTTCAAGCATCCCTTTCAATGATTGGGGGAGTCTGACCTTGGCGACCCTTTACTCTTCTTTGGATGCATTCAGCCGGTGCTACCGGCATACTTTTACTGGAGCCACGTATCTCCTTAAGGTATCCTTTACCTTGTGCATTTTACTTTCATGCATTTGCATTTTCTTTTCATGCATTCGCATTTTCTTTATGCGTATCTTTTTGCTTGTGAATTCAGACGTGGTTTTATGAGGTTATTGGATGCAACACCCCACTGATTGCTCTGAAGGATGACACTGTTGGGGACTTCTGTCGACTGTATCGATGGCGTAAGGCCAACCGGCAGTCGAAGGGATCTCTCTCCCAGGAGGCGGTGCGTCAGGTCTTGAATGACCTGACCAGTGGTAGGGTAAGACTCTTTCCATTTCAGTCTTAGTTTTTTGCACCTTCTGATTTTATATTGACTTATGCCTTCTTGGGGATTTTCAGGTGACCTTTTATCCTTGGGGGACCGCCATTCAGGATACGGGGGTGACTGGGGTGTACGTGCAGACGAGGCATTTATTGGTGCATGAGTTCGGCCATTCCTGGTACCTCGGGGAGAGGGTGATCCGACAGATTGCTGAGGAGGAGGTGGTGGTACCTCCCGCGCAGCCTCCTAATTCTATGAGGTGGGAGCGACAGTTGTTGGAGGATGAGAGGATCGCGGCGATGATTGGCGAGTCCTATGCATTGTATACTGATACGGCCGCGCCGTATGATTATATGGACTTTGTGACGAGCTGGTTGATGGCGCCCAGTATACATGATGCTTTGCCTTTCCCTCCTGCTGGTTCGAGTCGGGCGGTGGGGTCTTCCCACAGTGGTGGTTCGTCGGCATCTGCGGCTGCGACGACCTCGAAGGTCCCTTTTGTTCGACTGCACACTCCTTCGTACAACATCCGGCGGGCTAATGGAGGGATAGTTCCGATGCTGCACCGTCCTCTTGCGATGGATCCAGAGGAGCTGGGCTTGACAGAGGACGTCCTTCGTACTGCGGTAAACCTTTCGGTCTTTTTCCTCTCTTATTTTGATTTCTTTCGCTTGGTACTGATTCTGCCTTTTCCTTGCAGCAAATCCGGGTGTTGACCACTTGGCTTAGAGACATCAGGGATTGGATATCATCGGCGACTGCCCACATTCGGGATGCTGTCCCTATTCCTTCTTATTTGGTGACGTCAGCCTCGTCCGGGGAAGACTCTGGCTCGAGTAGTGGGGGCGCGTCGTCTCGCCGTAGGGGGAAGAGAGCGCGTCGCAGGGGTGGAAGCTCTTGAGAGAGAGAGAGAGAGTGTGGGTTCGGGCTTAGTGCCGTTGTTTTTGGCTTTTTCTTTATTTCCTGCAAAATGATGTAACACAGAAAACACATATATATGCAATGCAATGTATTTTTTTTGGCTATCTTTTATTTTAATGATGAATGAATGCATGCACATGCCCCTTTTACTTTGCTGCTGAGGCCGTAAAAGGAATATTTTTGGAATTTTTGAAGGAAAGTTTTTATTTAAAAGGGGAATTATGTAAAGAGAAAAAGGATTTTGAATACCAATTTATTTTTATGGAGTTTTTCTGATTTTGACAAAAGAGGAAAGGAGGAAATTTCCAAAAATGGGGGGTTGCCGATCGGCAAGCACCCTAGCCTGCCTATCGGCAGTTCAGTCCAGTCCCATCAATTGAAAGCTTTGATTGGTACCCTCTTCAGCCTTTAGTACCTTGTGGGGTAGGATACCCTTCGATTTCTGCAGGGATTATGTCTTTTGTGAGAGTTCTTAAGTATAAAAGGGGGTAGGGTGGAGTGTTTTCCTCACACCTTTTGCATTCTTACATAACCACCAATCATCTTTTAGTCTCGCGAGATGGCTCTCCCTGGTAGCATTGAGTTTGTTAATTACCTTGAAGCCTTGGAAGCTATGTGCTCTCATAATGTCGACTATTATGCTTTCAACATGCGTCGAGTCTCCTTGTGGCGTAATCGACCTTTTGAGTGGAATATGCTGGTGGCGGCAGTACAATTTTTGTATCCCGAAGACCATGTATTCCGCTTTGGGTTGGAAGAAGTTTGTCCTACCTACGAGGAATTTTCTGCCATACTGGGTGTGAATCCCAGTGTCGCTGCGGCTTTGCCTGAATTTTCTCGTTCTCCTAGGGATTTGTTGGTCGGGCTTCTTCATATTTCTCCTTCGCGCGGGCAGGTCATTAGTTTCGGGAGGAATGATCTCCCTCCTGGTGGTGTTGCAGTCCGTGCGTTCGTGGGAAGTAAGTGATGCTGTCTATGCTGGAGCCGTTGTTCTGGGTCTGGTTTCAAAATTACGGTTGGTGACTGGGGAGGTGCGGGTGAACCCACAACTTGCAGCCATTACTTCATGGATGTCATATCGTCGCAATCCTGCGGCGGTAATATTAGCAGAGACTCTGAACGACCTGGATACCTGGAGAGAAGGTCTTTCCGACTTTTTAAGGGGTAGCCCTGTGATGCTGTTCATGTGGTTGTCTGAAAGATTTCTCTTGTCAACTCCTCCAGAATACCCTTTGTCGGCTGTACCCAACTTCTTTTTGCGCTACTTCATCCGCATGGGCCTGTATGTTGAGAACTGGGAGAATTGGTTTGTGGAGTACGAGGCTCGGGGGCTGTATTGGTCAGTGCCTTGGTGGGGACAGTTGCAGCCTGTTCTGGAGCTAGGAGAATATTCATATCTGTGGCTGGTTGGTCTCAGGCAGACCTCTTTTTATTTCCCTTGGCGGGTTTTGCGCCAATTTGGCTGGGCGCAGGTCGTGCCCCCTCGGACCTCAAATTTCTTTCCGGTAAAAGATTTGACTGAGTGCCTGCGTCTGTTTCTTGGATCTCTGTGGGAAAATCGGCGTCCGTCGACCCGTCCCTCTCAGTCTGTTGGTAAGGTTTTCCATGTCCCCAAAGATTATCTGAAGTGGTTGTGGAGGAAAGTAGTTAGCAAGATGTTGGCAGTAGAGACTGGTCAGAGGTGGTTTGTTTTATCCGACTCATGGGAGGGGGGGGGGGTTTGGTCTTTTCGAAGATGGTTAAGGCTCATCGGTCCATAGAGTGTTTGCGGCACTCCATTCAGGCAGGAGAAAATTGGGGTCCTCAGGATGTAGATGATGAGGGTGCAGGCTCTTCGGGTAGCTGTGGGTAGGACTCCTGGGGAGCTTATTCATGTAATAGATGTGGGGGATTTTATCTGGTTTTTATGGTAGCAGAGGGAAAGGAATTATCCGTTCCTTTTTCTTATGTAATCCGTACTATAGTTTCTTATTAATGAAATAAACAAGTTTCTGATCATCCAGCTGTGCCTTTCGATGAATTTTGCATTTTGAATTATCTATGCCAATCGCTAAGGCATACATAATCCTTTTGTTCAAGTAGATGTTTAGAATGAACTGCCGTTCTCAGAGATAAGAAAGGAATATATTGCAGAGGATCAGGCCCATGTAGTTCTGGGTAGAGGGAAATGAAGAGTTTTTTTTTAGAATAGAAGGGGGATGGGAAGAGTCGTAGCGCGCCGAGATTTCGGACTAGGGGTAGAATTTATTGAGACGGTCCAGATTGATTGGACGAGCCATCTCTTCCCCATCTAGGTCAGTGAGCATGGCGGAACCGCCAGATAAAATCTTCGTCACAATGTAAGGGCCACTCCAATTGGGTTTGAACTTTCCTCTAGGGTCCCAGATGGGTCCGATTACCTATTTGAGGGCTAAATTCCCTTCCCGGACACCGCAGTCCTTGACTTTCTTATTGAATGATCGCGCTATTCGACGATGATACCCCTGTATGTGGTAAAGAGCTTTTAATCTTCGTTCATCTAGGAGGGTCAGCTCATCAAGACGGCCCTGGCACCAGTCTTCTTCACTAACCTTGCTTTCGAGCATGACTCGTAGCGAGGGTATTTC
This sequence comes from Sambucus nigra, assembly GCA_949130495.1. NCBI lineage: Eukaryota > Viridiplantae > Streptophyta > Magnoliopsida > Dipsacales > Adoxaceae > Sambucus > Sambucus nigra. The sequence continues at coordinate 330,665,190 of OX422210.1, read as the reverse complement.
CAGCTCCACAGGTAGGACTGCTTTTATACCGTAGACCAGGGAGTAAGGGGTAGCCCCAGTAGAGATTCGGATTGAGGTTCGATAGCCCCAGAGGGCGTACGGGATCCGATCGGCCCAATCCCTACAACTTTCGGTCATCTTGCTGATGATGGTTTTGAGGTTTTTATTGGCGGCTTCAACTGCACCATTGGTCTGAGGTCGGTAGGGAGAGGATTTGTGTCTCTGAATCCCATACTCGTTGACAACTTCTGTGACTTCTGCCTCGAAGTGCAAACCGTTATCCGACACTAGCTCGTGCGGGACCCCATATCGGCAGATGATATTTTTCTTGATAAATTTGGCCACCTTCTTGGCATTTAATACTGCGTATGACTCAGCTTCGACACATTTGGTTAAGTAATCGATGGCAACCAGGATGAACTCATGCCCATTTGACGCTTTTGGTGTAACCTTTCCTATGATGTTGATACCCCAGGTGGAGAACGGCCAGGGAGAAGTCATGTTGTATAATTCCCGCGGAGGGAGATGTTGGAGATTGGAGAACTGTTGGCATTTAGGGCACCTTCGAACATAGGCGGTGCAATCCTGGGCCATGGTGGTCCAGTAGTAGCCTTATCGGATGATCTTCTTCGCAAGCATGTGACCGTTCATGTGGGGCCCACATTCCCCGCTGTGGATTTTCTGCATTATCTTTTTAATGTCAGCCCCTGCGATACAGTGCAAATAAGTTCCATCGAATTCTTCTTGAGTAGTGCTTTATGACAGATGATGTACTGAGCGACCAGCCTTTGGAGGGTAGCTCCATCGTTCTTGTTGGAACCCTCTGGATACCTACCGTACCGGAGGAGGCACCAAATATCATAGTACCAGTAATTGACTAGCTCAGGATCTTCTGAGGTGGCGAGCTCAATGTGGTAGCAATGGGTTGGTTTGTCTTGCTTTTGAACTAGGAAGGGGTCATTGTTATTCCCTCGGGCATGTCGACCATGGAAGCCAAAGTAGCGAGAGCATCAGCTAGGTTGTTCTTTGCTCGGGGTAGGTAACGGAAGGTGATATCTCGGAATTGGGAAGCCAACTCTTCTAATTAGGCATGAAAGGGTTGGATCTTTTCGTCCTTGACCTTCCACTTTCTGAGCACTTGACCGATGATGAGGGCAGAATCCCCATATACATCAAGGTATTGAATAGCCTTCTTGAGAGCAACCTGGAGGCCCACTGTGCATGCCTCGTATTCTGTCATGTTGTTGGTGCAAGGGAAATCCAATTTAATGGCGATATGAGTGTGAGAGTCATCTGGGGCGATCAGAAGTATCCCAATGCCATATCCCCTTTTGTTGGCAGTGCCGTCAAAGAACATTTTCCATCGGAGGCAGTCTTGAGTGGTGCAGAGGACATTTTCATCTGGGAATTCGGAGATCCAGACATCTGTTTCTTCTACACGGTAGTCAGCGAGATAGTCAGAGATGACTCTTCCTTTAACGGCTTTCTGTGTGACGTACACGATATCGAACTCGGTTAGGAGCATTAACCATCGGGCCATTTGGCTGGATAAGGCGGGTTTCTCGAGCAGGTATTTGATGGGATCCATTCGGGATACAAGTTTGATGGGGAAGGCGAGCATGTAGTGTCGCAACTTTTGGGTGACCCAGACAAGTGCGACACATGCTTTCTCTAAAGCAGTGTAGTTAACCTCGTATTCGGCCAATTTGCGACTGCCATATATGGCTCTTTCTTTACGGGAGTCTTCAAGGTACTGGGCTAGCAAAGCCCCGGCTGCAGTGTCGGTTATGGTTAGGTATAAGAGCAAAGGGATACCAGGATGTGGTGGCATGAGAACTGGAGGTTGGGTTAGGTATTGTTTGATTCGATCAAAAGCTTCTTGGCAGGCCTCGTTCTAAACCTTGGTTGAATCCTTTCGGAGGAGCTTGAAGATTGGTTCACAGATGGAGGTTAGCTGGATGATGAACCGACTGATATATTATAATTTCCTAAGAAAACCTCGGACTTCTTTCTCTGTTCGGGGTAGTGGCATCTCAAGTATGGCCTTCAGCTTGGCGGGATCTGCTTCTATCCCCTTCTCACTGACCATGAATCCCAAGAGTTTTCCCTTTGTAACGCCGAAGATACACTTCAGTGGATTAAGTCGCATCTGATACTGTCGTAGTTGTTCGAAGAACTTCCGGAGAGCGGGAACATGACCTTATCTAGTTTTGGACTTGATAACCATATCATCCACATAAACCTCGACCTCTTTGTGAATCAAATCGTGCAGAATGGTTGTGGAGGCCCTTTAGTAGGTAGCCCCGGCATTCTTGAGACCGAATGGCATAATGGTGTAGCAAAAGGTTCCCCATGGGGTGATGAATGCGGTTTTCTCTTGATGGTCGGGGTGCATCTTAATTTGGTTGTATCCGACAAATTCGTCGACAAATGATTTGAGAGCATGACTGGCTGTGTTGTCCACGATCATGTCGATGTTGGGTAACGGATAATCATCCTTCGGAGAGGCCTTGTTTAAATCTCGGTAATCCACACACATTCGAACCTTTCCTCCTGATTTTAGTACAGGTACAATGTTGGCTAGCCACGTGGGATATTCGATTACTCGAATGAAACCCACATTCAACTGTTTGATCACCTCTTCTTTGACCTTAAGCGACCATTCGGTGCGGAGTTTTCTTAATTTTTGTTTAACTGGCTTGGCATTTGGGAGAGTGGGGATCTCATGCTAAGCTATTTCGGGGTCAATACCGGGCATATCGTCGTAGGACCATGCGAAGACATCCACGAACTCCTTTAGCAATTCTTCGAGTTGTGCGCGCTCATGATCGTCAAGGGTGGCCCCTATCCTAATCTCGTGCAGTTGGCTACTAGAACCGAGATTAATAACAACATTCTCTTCTTCATTAACTCAAATGCGATTATGTTATTTATTATTAACATTATTTAGATCAGTTAAGAATTTTTCATTTGCAAAATCATCATCATCAAAAGCTTGATTAGAGTCTAAACAATTAATGTAAGGCACAACAAGATACTCAAAATCTTCGTTTATTTCATTGATAGGAAAATATCATTGAGAACCTCGTCAAAAGAGGTCTCGATTACACTTGAGCAAGGATAGACAACAGAAGAAGAAACAGGGTAAATATTGGGGTTAGGGGAGATTTTAAGAGGTAGAACTGGCGCAGCATGCCAGTTGAGGAGAGGTGTATCAGCAGCTTTGATCAGATGAGAGGGGTCCAGTGATGTGGTGCCTGAATGAACCATGCAGAGTGCCAACCCCAGTGTCTACAGGTTGAAGGAATCTTCGGAGTCACTTTCTCCAGTCTCTTCAGTATCTTTGATAAGAGGTTGTATGCGGTGTTGGGAACTTTCGGCCCATGGGTAGCTATCTTGGAAAAATATCTCCATTCCAGGATTTATTTTCTTATTTTTGTGGTCGTACCATGGTTCTGGAAAACCGCAAAAAGGAAAAATCCTCGCCCTCTTTGATGAATTGTCCATTTAAGGAATCACCCGAGATAGTCCGGACGAAGTCTAACCCTCTTTTTGATCGAGTCTGGCGGATCATTCTGAGCTCTTGTTCTGATGGTTGATACCCCAAGCCGCAAGGAGGGAAAGCTTTTTTTAGTTCGATGGGCTCAAGTATCCCCTGCTGCCTTTGTCATAGCCCCAGTCCAGGCATGAAGTGCATGTTTCTGAACATCTGAATCACATTGACATTGCCATGAGGGTCATATTCTGGACAAACCCTTTCTTTGAAACCGTCCCCTGCCGGGAGTAGGGATGGTTCAACTCGAAATCCTAATAGGAGCATATCATTTGACCCATGCTGTATCTCAAGAATTGGACTGCTGGTGCTTATACCCTCGGCGTTACCGTCGTCACCCAAGATGGTGATGACTCGCCCATCGGCGAAGAACTTTAATTTCTGATGGAATGAGGAAGAGATACCCTTTATACTGTGGAGCTAGGGTCATCCGAGCAACAGGTTAAAACAGGCCGGGATATCGATGACTTGGAATTCGACGACAGGTTTTATAGGACTAGCCCCTATTACAAGTTTTATGGATGCCTTCACCTCACGACGGGTATTATCGTAGGCGCGCACGACAGCGGAGGTTGGAGCGAGGTCACTTTCTTTCAGACCTAAACATTTGAAGGTTCTTAGTGGGCAGACATTCAAAGCAGATCCGTTGTCAACGAGAGCAAGTGGTACAACATTCCCCATAACTTCGACGGAGATGCTAAGCGCATGATTGTGATTTGGCCCAATTTTTGGGATTTTCTCTTCAGAAAAGGACAGCATTCGGGTAGAGGTTAAGGACTCGACCAGGTTCACCGCTTCTTCTGGTGTGGTAGAAGGAGGAACTATGGGTCCTGTGAACAACTTGATTAAAGCATTTCTGTGCAGCTGGGAAGACATGAAAAGCCCCCATAGGGTGATGTTAGCTTGAGTTTTCTTCAGTTGATCGAGGATCTTGCTTTCCTCGAGGGTCATTTCCGACATAGGAAGGTCTTCAACTCCCTTCCCCTTATCATTTACTGGTAGTGAGTTGGGAACTTGGTAATGTCTCCCAAATATGGTCATGTGATTTACTGAAGAAGGGAAAAACTTAAATCCAGTTTCCTCATCAATCTCAGGTTGTTCTGCCACCTTATCTATTTCTTCGAGGATTTCCTCAAATGGTATCATCCCACATAAGTCAGCTACTGGGCCAGCTCTTTCAGAAACTTGTTCTTCGCTCGAATCTTCGAATTCTTCCCCCCATCCGGTGGCAATAATTCTGTTTCCCCTGTGAAGTTAATGCATTCCATGACTTCAACGTCTTCCTCATATAGGTCTTCCTATTTTGTGGGGATGTGTAAGGGTGAAGGGACTAGGCACCCTTGTAGCTTCAAAGTGTCAAGTAACTCGGTGATACTGCAAATGTTATTGGTTTGCCCGAATGCATCCGTCATGATCCGGACAACATCATCTAAGCAGACTTTGTCGGTTGATAGCATCCACCTATCTGATTCTCGAGCCCATTTCTTTGCCTCCAAAAATAACGTACTGAACCTCTGGCAGTCGATAATCATTTGTGAGGGCAATTTCAGCCCGAACTCTAGGAGTTGGTTCAACACATCTGATAATTCCATACTTTCACTTTCAGAACAGGTCCGGACAGTGATGCATGCTCTAGTAAGGAGTGACAGTCCCTGATCAGCAGGGCTAGTAGGGTGTAGGAGGAAATATGGGCAAAGTTGAAGGGGTTTAGGAGGGTATAAGTGTGTGATCTGGGTTGATGGATCAAAATTCAGGTTTTCTTCCAAGAAGATGGCATTGGTGTGATTTGGGAGTGGGTTATGGGTAGTGTTTGGTTTAGGATTGGCTGGTGGGGCGATGATACCCCGGTTAAAGAGATCTTGGATTATGTTTCGAAGGTGGAATCATTGGTCGGTGGTATGGTCAACTGTTTGGTGAAAGGCGCAATGAGCATCGGGCTTGAAATTTTTGGGAAGTGGATTGGGTAATGGACGTGGATCCAGCGGCTTTATAAGGTTTCGACTTAACAGGGATTGGTAAACTTTGGAGAGGGGAGTATGAAGCTCAGTGTATTCCCTTCGGATGGGAGCAGAGTGGCTTTCTGGTGCCCATGATGTGGTTGGTTGAGAGATGTTATTGATGGTTGAGACTGCGGCACTGACAGGCTTGTCATATTTTATGGGGGTGAACTGTCCGGATACCTTCTTGGGTTCAACCTCTGTTTTGGCAAGGCTTTCCTCGATTTCTACTCCTGCCTCTCTGAGAGCTCGAAAATGGGGGTAGTACTGTCCTCCCATGGTTATTCGTACATGGGGCAATAAATTCTTCTTCACTATGTTGACTTGTTCTTCTTCAGATAGCCGATTAGTCATGGTAGCTTCTTTTTCCCTCCATCGGGCTATGAAGTTACTGACTGATTCTCCAGAGTTTTATTTGAGCATATCTAAATCACGATGGGTGACCTCGAGCTCTTTGTTATATTTGTACTACGACATGAATTCTCGGGCTACATCCTCCCAGCTACGGATTCTGGATTCCTCAAGAGATAAAAACCATCGGAGGGCACTATCCTTCAAAGTTTGCTGAAACAATTGGGCCATTACTTCTTCCGAAGCCCCTAGTAGAGTCATGAAACGATGATAACTGCGAAGATGAACAATCGGGGGACCACTCCCTCCAAACTTCTCGATATTTGGCATCTTGAATTTCTCGGGTAACCTTGCTTTAGGATAAGGAGACATATGGGTGTAGTCCATGTAATTTCCAGAGATCCTGACTTGGTCAAACTTCTTGGTGAGAATCTTAAGATCTTCTTTGACTTTTTTCAACTCCTCCTCCTTTGGATCAGCAACCATAGGCAAGTTAGCCATAGGCTGGGCAATATTTGGCATTAGAAGTTGGGCAGGCGGCGGCCCATTATCAGGAGGGGCACGCGGAGCATGATGATATTCTTTCGGGACCCAGATGGGTTCGGGTGGACCCATAGCACGAGGGAACAGGGCCTCGGGCTCTTGAGGAATAGGAACTTGGTTTTGTTGTATTTCTTGGACCTCATCTTGGAGGTTGTCAATCTTGGCCACGAGCTGAGCTAGGACTGAAGGCAGATCCGGTTGTATGACTGGTGCTTGATCCACATTCTCCATGGAAGATGGATGGATTCCGGATTTGGAAGAAGTAGTAGAGGAACAGATGAAACTCCGGTGTGATTTGACCGAAGACCTAAGCCAATAAGGAGCCAGGCCAAGGACGTGCGATCAACCTGAGAAGGTGCATGATGAGATTTATTTTTTTTAGAAAAGGGGAAGAGATTATTTTTGGATTTTTGGTAAAAAGGGAGAAATGTTTTTGGATTTTTGATAAAAAGGGAGAAATATTTTTGGAGACGGAACTCAGCATGATTATTATGATTATTATGTTCTCACTTGTATTTAATTCTCCTAAATGCAATGCCGGACGGGATCCGAGCCTGGAAAAATGGGGTTTTAATATACGCAAAGTTATGTTTGGACTTGTAACCAGGCTCGCGGACAGAGTCACGTTCTAAAAATGCGCGAAAATTGGGCGGAAGATCGACCCGAAATTTCGGTAGAGTTTCGGGTTGAAACCGGCAATCTAAAGTGCATGTCCTAGGTTTTGACACCTATATGCGGGTATGCAGTTTGGTTGGGTGAATCGGCATGGGTTCCCCCCTTTGGCGTGGCTTCCACGATATACGTCTTGCTCTTACAGGAAATCGGTACATGTGGACAAGCCATTTGATATACCTGAGTGTACGTGAATTGCCTCACCATATACCTCGTGGGGATGGTACGTGTGAGAGCGAATTCGATATACTCGGCGTACGTGAATGAATTCCCTGCGATATACCTCTCGTCATGACTTCGGTCAAGCGATACGATGCGGGGGAACCGTTCGATATACGTCGAAGGTACTTGGCCAATGGAAGGTGAGAGTCATATCGCTTAGGCTAACTGCGACCTGTCGGACCAGCGCCCATCACGAAGTGACCCTCTAGTTACTGGGTAAAATTTGGTCAATATCAATGCTCTTTGGTGATGTCGTGTGAATCATGCATAATTCTCTTATTAGTATCTTATGATGAGAAGGCCTTTCTTTGATTATGCCAAACCGGGAACAAAGTACAAGTACCTCAAAAGGTACACCAAGTATGGATGGGTGATGCGTGAAACATGGGGATATACATGTGAGAAAGGTGCACGTGGTGTGAAGTGTACATGGAGAATTTTCTATAAGTGTGTGAACATAAGCATAAGAATGGGATACATATGAGAAAGGGGAACATGCGGATATGGGGGGAAACATAAACAAATATAACATCCATGTAAATAGAGTCAAGACTTCAAAATAAATGCACATCCCCACTGTGGCCATCCCCGATCCCCACCGCGGAGGGAGGAAGGAAGGGATCCTTCGGGTCCGGCGCGTCCCCTCTCGGGAGAGCGCTTCGGCCGGCGTCGATTTTGTGAGGTGTGAAAAATGTAGAGAGATTCAGAGTCGCCAGTCTATTTTACTCAAAACAGACAAAAGAAAAAGAGGAAGCCACCCCGAAGGATGGCTTCCAAAGACATACCAGTGCGTGCGAAGCCAAAATGATTCGGAGGCTTAGTTACGAAATGGGAAGGTGTTAGGCACCCATTCCTCCCTTTCGGTCTCTCATGGATATTTGCTATTTTTCTTTATGTTTCCCCCCCGTGAGATGTGTGCATATGTATATATATAGAATGGAGGTACGAACCCTCGACTTGTATCATGGAAAAGATAAAGCGAGTTATCCGTAGGAAGATATAAAAGTAATATTAGAAAAATAAGATTTACGCGGCTACCCCTACGTTAATCGTTATAAGGGAACGATAACGCACATGGAGTAATGCGTCACTAAGACTAATAATATAAGAAAAATGGATTTAGAGAGAATAGAAAATGAGAGAAAAAGTGAGAGAAAGGACTCGAGTCTTGGGCTTTACCCCGAGACGCCTACGTAGCCTATAAAGGCATCAAAGTCCACGTAGTTCGCATACAAAGAAAAGGGGTGGGGTTTATCCCATAAATCCAAATGGGGATCTCTTATTTGAAAGTATGTGTGTGTGTAGAAAAAGTGTTTTAGTTGTGAGAAAAGCGTGAAAAAGCGTGAGAATCCCTTATTTGGAATTTACGAGCAAACCCTCTTTTTCTTATTTTTTGGGTTTTTATTTATATGAAAATAAGAGATGTGCAATAATACTAAATAAAAAAGTATATTAGGATATGTGAGATGAGATAATAAAATGCTAAGTAAGAAAATAAGTTATTAGGAATTCAAGAGAATTGAAGAGAGAGTTTGAGAAAGTTGGACCTTCTTGAAGATCTTGAGCTTAATCTTGAATGTTGGAGAGCAACCCTTAAGCTTGGATGCTGATGGAGAGTGGTTAATTCACCAAGTTTTGATGAAAGGGATGATGAAAAGTGGAGGGAAAAGAGGGATTTGAAAGTTGAAATCACGCTGCCTTCGAGAGAGGTTTCTGGGATTCGTTTGGAGAGATTTCTATCAGATCTGGGCTCCTCCTGCAAATGAGGCCAATGCCTCCTTTTATAGGCCCAGGGGTCTGCCAATCATCATTGCCATGGAACTACCTATCGGCAGGTGCCGATAGGCAGGGTCTGGGACCTGCCATTTGGCAGTGCGCCTCAGGCTTTTTCAGAAAATTGGCCGCCGAGGGCAAAACATTGGTCAGAATCGTGCACGGGGCATACAGTTGGAAAGGTAATTCAGAGACCTTCGAAAGTCCTTTGGACCGCTCCCGAATTCGGGAGTTGACTTTGGGTCAAATGTGGCTCGGAAGCGTTTGTCGGTCCATTGGACGGGGAATCGTGCGGACGCAAACAGATCGTTCGTCCGCATGGGAAGTCCGAATTGCGCACGGGGCATACCGTTGGAAAGGTTAGGAGATGTATTTCGACATTTTAAAAAGTTTGACCCAGTTTGGAGTGTTGACTTTGGTCAACCGGGCCCGAGAAGCGCTCAGTGGCTTCCCGGAGTCAAACGGATCGTTCGTCCGCATGGAAAGTCGAAATTGTGCACGGGACGGACCATTGGAAAGGGTATTCAGTTCCCTTCGAAGATTCATTTAGCCTTGGTCGAGCTGAAGGGTTGACATAGGTCAAACAGAGCCCGAGAGCGCCCGGTGGCCTCTAGGTCAGGTTTCGGACGCAAACGACGCGTTCGTCCTCATGGTAAGTCGGAATCGCGCATGGGGCAGACCGTTGGAAAGGGTATTCCGTTCCCTTCGAATATTCATTGAGTCTCGATCGAGACAAAGAGTTTGATTTTTGGGTCAAACTGAGCCGGGGGTGCCCGATGGCTTCCAGGTCAGTACTCGGGACGTGACCTGAGTTTGCGATGATGAGTGGAGGTACTAGGGACCTAAGGAGAGTTAGGGGGTAACAGAGTGAGGTTTCTACACCAATGACTTTTCTCCCACCATCATTTCCCACCTTGACAGTCCCAAAATTTCCCGATGTGTACGATGAGAAGAAATCCTTTCTTGAAGTAACTTGAATGGATGCACCGCTATCTATTACCCAGCTTGACTCATGACATGTGAGATTTACCACATTCTCATCACAAACAATGAGAATATCTTCATCAGCTACTGCAACACTTCCAGTTTCATCTCTTTCTCTTTTCTGCTCTTGTAGCCATTTCCTGCACTCCTTTTTCATGTGGCCCGGTTTATCATAATGATAGCATTTAATATCTTTTCTACCGTTTGATCTACTTCTGAAATTTCTGCGATTTTGAGGACCCCTTCTTTTATTCCTCCCCCATTTCTCTATTACTAAGGCCTCTGAATGAGAAGATGAAGCGCCTGATGATTTTCGTCTTGTTTCTTCATTTAACAAGCTGCCCTTAACTTGACCTATAGAGACAACGCCATCTGGGGCTGAATTGCTAACTGACACGACCAATGTCTCCCAACTATCCGGTAATGAACCAAGGAGAACTAGAGCTTGCACTTCATCATCAAACACAATTTTCATAGAGGATAGTTGATTCACAATGCCTTGCATTTCATTCAAATGATCTGTCATAGGAGTGCCCTCTTTAAATTTCAGATTCATGAGCTTCCTTATTAGGAATGACTTATTCCCAGCTATTTTTCTTTCATAAAGCTCTTTTGATTTTCTCCACAAAGAATAGGCAGAAGTCTCTGTTGACACATGGTGATAGACATTATCATCTAGCCAAGTACGAATATAACCAACAACTTGTCTATTTAACAAGTCCCAATCTTCACTCGACATATCAGCTGGTTTAGATGAATCACCTTTAATAGGAGCATGGAACTTTTTGCAATATAGGAGATCTTCCATCTTCCCCTTCCAAAGTTGATAATTATTCCCATTCAGATTAATCATTCTGCTTGTATTAACCTCCATGACTAAACACAAGTTTAATGCTTTAACACAGCTCTGATACCACTTGTTGGGGGAATTAGAGATAAACAATATGCAGAAGCAATAATGAGCAGAAGTTTGAGTCACACAAATCAACCAAGAAAACAGGGATACAAAGATTTAATGTGGTTCGGCTAAACTTTAGCCTACGTTCACAGGAGCTTACTCCGATCAATTTCTTCCATTATAACAAATGGGATTACAAAGTTCTTCTCTAGATAAAACTAGAGGATTACAGAAATATACATCATCAAGAGAGTTACATTCTTGGTTCAACACAACAAAGTCATCGTCGAAATCACCAAGCGTGCATATTGAAAAAACATATGCACTCACATTATTATATGAAACTAATGAAATCACGCCTCTTGACCAACAAAAACTACAAAACGCGAACGTGATTTAGTCGAGTTGCGCTTAAAACTATAAAATATAAAACTAATGGATGAAGAACAAAAACTCTTTCCCCAAACTTGCCAATACAAGGAATTGATCACCACAACATCAACGAGGGTTGGAGCTAGGGGTGTGCAAAAAAACCGACCAAACCGACAAAATCGAGCCGAACCGAAAATTTTCGGGCCGGATTTTTTTGAGGGTCTGTTCGGTTCGGTTTAATCAGGTATAAAACCGACATGATCGGTTCGATTTTCGATTTTGGCATAAAAAAACCGATTTTGAACCGAACCGAACCGATTTAATTTTTATACTTTTTAATTTTATATTTTATATTATATTTATATTAGTCTTGACATATTATATTATATTTTTTAATTTTATATTTATATTAGGTATTAAAAAATATATTTTTTATTAAAATAAAGGAAAAAATCGAACCGGCCCTGTCAAAAACCGACGGGCAAACCGAACCGGCCCTGTAAAAAACCGACCCGATTTGGTTCGATTTTTCAGCATTTTCGGTTCGGTTCGGTTCTCCTCCTCCAAAAACCGACATGATCGGTTAGGCCCAAAAAACCCGGTCAAAACCGAACCGACCGACCTGTGAACACCCCTAGTTGGAGCACAAATAATCACCAGCTACATTTATAGTACATATCAGAACGATATCCAAGTGCATTCAAAATTGGTTCCACATACCCATGCTAAAAAAATCCCACAACTGAATGTGGCTACCTCAGGTGAACCATCAGAAGATACAATTTAAAAAAAAAAAATCATCTTCACTGCTAAAGATTGGGAAAAAATCATCAACACAGTATGAAGCCACATGTATAAATTTTTTGGAAGTCAACGAACGAGTCTAAAATAATATGAAATAAAATCTGATTGGGAACCCCGCTTTAACGCCTGTCCACTGATGCAATAAAAGTTACCAATAACAAACACCTCAACATCTTAAACTTGGTACGATACGAGTGAACCAAGAATCCTCAATATAATATGCAAAAAAATCCACAACAGATTACTCGAGGTAATCCTCAACAATCGCTAGCACACCAGAAATGTTGGCTAAATCAATAGTAGATTTAGTGTCGGAGGTGGGAGAAGGGAACAGAGGTTGGAAAGGCAAGAGTGTCCCTATAATTAGGGCTTTGGTGTTGTTTTTGTTGCTGCAATTCAATAGAGTGACGACACTGATAGGAGGAGGCTTCTACAAGGATCGTTGATCGTCAATGATGGAGAAGGTCGAAGGAGATTTTGCATAGAGTTTCAGGAAATGAGTAATGTCTTTTGGATTTGGAGACTCACGAGTGGTTTAGGTACTATGTGATAATGGGGGGTTTTCAACTCTATTTTTTAGGGTTCAACAAGAAGGGGGAATGGTGGATGCCGGTGAATGACAAATGTTTGGAAAACGTCGTCCAAGGTAGGCAACGATGGCACTATTCCCGCCGAGGGTTCAAAAATACATGGGGTGGAATCTTAACAAAATTTTAAAAATTAGATTAAATCTAAAAAAATATTAGAAAAGATTAAATTCGAGGTTGCAAGACAAATGTCACCCAAAGGAATTTTTTTATTTTAAAAAGGGGATTTTGAGAAAAGGTCCTCATAATGCTTAAAGCGTATAAAAATAAGACACTCCATATAATTTTATAAATTTAGTCCCTGTTCTAAAAACACCATGAAAGGTTGTGAAAAATGGTGTCGCTGGTGCGGGCGAAAAAAATAAAGGTAGTTGTACTACAGGGATTAGATTTATAAATGTTATTGTACCACAGGGACTAGATTTATAAACTTGAAAAATATTGTCCTAAAAATTCAAATATAAGTAGAAACATGACCTTTACCTTAATTCTCTATTTTAAAAATAAGATAAAGTTTGGGCAACAAGTTTCTAAGGATGTTAAAAAGTATTCGTACACTTGAATTTACATTCCTCTTCATTTCTATTACATCTATTTACCTTCATTTTGCAACTATACATTACCTAAACCTTAATTTCATGTGTTTCGTAAAACCAATTAGCAATCTAATTAGAGAAAGTGGACACTAAAAATCGGAGCTATTTTTGATGAAGTCTTTTAATATGAATAATATTCATAACCCGTGGGTACGTAGGATTCGTGAGGGGATTTTGGATTTTGTTGGTGTAGGGTTGCATGTAGAAAAACCCTAGTTTGAATTAAATAAATTTGGGGGCGTATAATTCACGTAATTTGTGTAAAGATAATGAAATTTGGATTTTGATGTAGAAATGATGAAATCTCATGTATTTAATTTAAAATAATTAAATGATATTAATTGGGTGTTTACGACGGTGTGAAAATTAAATTAAGATTAAGTTGAATTAGATTATTATGCGTAGTTTTATACGTTGATTATTTATGCTTGTTTGTGTGACTTGTTAGTATTATTTAATTGCCTTTGTGATGATGGGTTGTTGGGTATTTATGCTCTCCCTATAATTTCAGGATGTCTTTTAGGTATGGGACTAGTGGGTAGGCCTTTTGATGATTTACGTTTTTCAGGTATGAGACTAATGAGGGTAGATTATCGCGATTTTATCATATCGGGGGTGGGCTGATTTTTGATACTTTATCGTCATTACGCTAGCCTAGGCATGAGACTAGGTCGAGATTTATGTTAGAAATTCATCCTATACATAGGGTAGGACATATTGATAATTTGGGGACCCTTAGGTATGGGACAAAGGGGTATTTTGACAAGGTGGGGTAATTTATAAATTGAGAAATTGAGAATTAATGCCTAAGATAAAAACGGGTACTAAAATTTGTGACGACATAATATGTCAGGGCCGACAGTTTAAACAGGTCAAAGGATGACTTATGTCGTGGCGTGTGTGAAACCTTGTCATGGGACGGGCTCAACAATTTAAATGGATTAGATGCCATTTGACTAGGGAAAGTGTGACACTTTGGTGGATTACCACCCGGGGCGGGGAGGGCTGCCATAATAAAAAGTGAGAACAATAATAAAATTTGGTTAATGTAATTAAGTTAACATCGTGGGACTTGGGAATTTAAAATCATATTGGCGTGTCTTTTTAAATGGGGACATCTGTGGGTAGTTAGTAATTTATATTTATCGCGGTTAATTATCTCGTCTAATTTAAAATACTCTATTGTGATATCTATTGCGTATAATGCTATTTTCTGGATTCAAGGATCCTATTTGAGGGGAGTAGTGTGTATTCATGCTCGGGGCTCTGATCTCGTGAGTTGACTAACTTTTTCAGGATAAGTTTTAGAGAAGCTACATAGAATTAATTGATGATTTTCTTGGAGGTGCTGTTGGATTTGCTATACCTTATACGTATTGATTTAGTTTAGTTTTTTTCATTCCTTCGTATTTACTTTGAGACACAGTTTATGGTTTTGATTGGTCCATTCGGTTCCAAAGTTGTATGAGTTTTATTCAGTTATTTCACTAGATTCAGTTGGAGATTATTTAGTTTCATATTATTAGAAATTTGATCTACTTTGAGTTTAGTATGGAGATGTATTTTTTATCGCTTAGTTGCGTGGTTTATTTTTGGGATTGATTATCATTTATCTTGTGGATTAATTTTATATGTCTCATATATGTCTCTTGCTAACAATGATATTTTATTTACTCACGACCGACTTAATTTTGTTGGCGGCCAATGCCAGAATTTAGCGGGGTGTGACAGATGGTATCAAAGCATGGTCTTAGGTCTCGTAGGTTGTGAGTTGTTTAGCTTTCGCATTGTCGATCTTTGATCCTCTCTGTTGATTTGTACTTCTAGAGGTAGTCCATCATACATGTTAGCTGTATTTCTTGGAGATATAGAGTCTTGTGGTAAAGACATTGTAGGGATCGATTTTAGAATTAGTAAACTTGATGTGAGAATCCCTAGGATTGATTTTTGAGACGATAATTATTTGGGAGATCATTAGTATAAATTTTGGGTATGTCCTATATCGATGTAGGGATGTAATTTAATTTGAGGATTTAGGTATTGCGAAGATTATCAGAGATAGAATCAAGTGGTGATTTGCGAGAGCGCTTGGTATGCCGTTGCTTTTCATAGTTTTGTATATATATATATGTGGTAGGATATATATATTTTTTGGTGTACGAGGGGTAGGTGCGCGTAGGATTGGGTGTATGGGCGCCCAATTGTGGCATTCTACGGGTAGGCATATGTGAGCCTTATTTTTACGTTTTGCAATTTACATTTGATGTGCATACTTCGTCTAATTTCGATGACAAAATTCTTTGCTAGGGGGAAAGTATGTAAACAATCTGGATTTTTAAATTGGCATTTTTTAAAATTAATTGGACTTTTCGAGAAAAATAAATTTTTGGATTTAATAATTTTTATTAGTAAAATACGTTGGTTATGATTTTAGAAGAATAAAAGTTCAAGCGGAATCGAAATCGGATTTAAAATAAAGTTTTTATGAGAGTTTTACGTTTAGCCTTAAAAAAAAATATTTGTCACGGATTTAGGCCGTGACTAATGGAAAATTTGATTTTTTAAATGGTATTAAACAAAGGGGGATAACAGTGAGTGCGTACCTCATCGATCGATCGATCGACCTAAGGAGTCGATCGATCGACTATGTCAGATTTGAGGCGGTTCGGTGATTTTATTGTAGTGTTACGGTGGTATTATGATTCCTAATTTGTATATAAGAGTTATAATCTGTAGGGGGACCTCTCATAATCATTTTTTCACAAGTTTTTCTTAAGATAACACTTCTAAATATTTTTCCTCTCAACCATAATCATCAACCTCCAACATAATCAAGTTTTTGTCACAAGTTTTGAAAGCTTAATTGGGGTTTAATCAAGTTTGTTCAAGAACACTTCTTTACGAAATTTTAGAGAGGAATCCAAATTTCTAATTAGATTTTCAAATCGATCTTCACTCAGGCATGAATAATCTATTTCTTTACTTTAGTATTATGCGCTTTAAGTGTTGCCTAAACCTTAAATTCATGTGTTTCTTAAAATCAATTAGCAATCTAATTGGAGAAAATGGACACTAAAACTCGAGGCTATTTTTTATGAAATCTTTTAATATGAATAATATTCATAACCCGTCGGTACGTATGATTCATGAGTGAATTTTGGGTTTTGTTTGGTGTAGGTTGCATGTAGAAAAACCCTAGTTTGAATTAAATAAATTTGGGGACGTATAATTCACGTAATTTGTGTAAAGATAATGAAATTTGGATTTTGATGTATAAATGATGAAATCTCGGTGTATTTAATTTAAAATAATTAAATGAGAGTAATTTGGTGTTTATGACGATGTGAAAATAAAATTAAGATTTATTTGAATTGGATTATTATGCGTAGTTTTATACATTGATTATTTATGCTTGTTTTTGTGACTTGTTGGTATTATTTAATTGCCTTTGTGACGATGGTTGTTGGGTATTTATGCTCTCCCTATAATTTTAGGATGCCTTCTAGGTATGGGACTAGTGGGTAGGCATTTTGATGATTTACGCTTTCTAGGTGTGGGACTAGTGAGGGTATATTATCGCAATTTTATCATATTAGGGGTGGGCTGATTTTTGATACTTTATCGTCGTTATGCTAGCCTAGGCATGGGACTAGGTCGATATTTATGTTAGAAATTCATCCTATACATAGAGTAGGAGGTATTGATAATTTGGGGACCCTTAGGTATGGAACTAAGGGGTATTTTGAGGATCTCACATCGATTAAAAGGGTGGGGTAATTTATAAATTATGAAATTGAGAAATTGAGAATTAATGCCTAAGATAAAAATGGGTACTAAAATTTGTGGCGACATAATGTGTCAGGGCCGAAAGTTTAAACGGGTCAGAGGATAATTTATGTCGTGTCGTGTGTGGAATCTTGTCATGGGTCGACAGTTTAAACGGATCAGTACCACCCGGGGCGGGAGGACCGCCATAATAAAAAATTAGAACAATAATAAAATTTGGTTAAGGTAATTAAATTAAGATCGTGGGGCTTGAAAATTTAAAATCATATTGGAGTTCCTTTTTAAATGGGGCCCTCTGCGGGTAGTTAGTAATTTATATTTATCGCGGTTAATTATCTCGTCTAATTTAAAATATTCCATTGTGATATCTATTGCGTATAATGCTACTGTCTGGATTCAAGGATCCTATTTGAGAAGAGTAGTGTGTATTCATGCTTTGGGCTCTGACCTCGTGCGTTGACTAACTTTTTCAGGTTAAGTTTTGGAGAGGCTGCATAGAATTAATTGAAGATTTGCTTGGAGGTGCTATTAGAGTTTCTCTGCCTTATACGTATTGATTTAGTTTAGTTTTTCCATTCCTTCGCATTTACTTTGAGACACAATTTATGATTTTGATTGGGCCATTCGGTTCCAAAGTTGTATGAGTTTTATTCAGTTATTTCACTGGATTCAGTTGGAGATCATTCAGTTTCATATTATTAGAAATTGGTGTAATACCCCGGCATTCTACTTAATGAAAGATGTAAAGATTATATTTTTAGGGTACTTGAATATTATTAAGATTTTTAGTTGATTTGGCCAAGATTTATAATGATTTTGTTGTTTTAAATCGTTAGTAATCATCCCAGAACATGTAGGAATGATTAGAAATGGTTGGTTGCAAATATGGTGGACTATCATGAAAGATAGATACATAAAAATGGTGAAACCCGCATGAAGAAGACGAACTGGGTCTGTCACTACTTGATCGATCGATCGACCCTTGAACGATCGATCGACCAAGTCCCATCGATCGATCGACCCTGGCTGGACTTTAGAGAATTTTGTGAATAAATTTCTTTTAATTATCATCGCTTAATGGGAACCTTAGTGATGATATTTGACCTATGAGGAGACTTCATAAATACCAGTAGGTGTACCGTTAGATTTCTTCATAAATGATTGAGTGGGATTTTTGGAGGAATGGACCGACGGGAGAACGATCGATTTAACCGTATGTTGGGATTGTGAGAATTTATCTACGGAAAGAGTGAGAGTAGATTCCGAAAAAATACCAGTAGGATAAGGTTAACTTAACTACTAAATTAAGGGAGGGGTAACTAGGGCCCTTAGAGTTGCGAGAATACTCAAATGAATACAATAGTGAAATAAATTGTAGATTAATGAGTACGGTGAATATAAGTAAAATATATTACGCACGGGCATGATTTGATAGGTCGGGTGTGTACCTACTAAATTATATAAAAGTTTGGGTTAAGAGAATTTTACCTAAATAAATTATGTTAGGGTCGATGTGACATTCCGAACTAACATAAGGATATTATATGTTTGGGGTCGATGAAAAATGCCGAACCAAACTTTAAACTGGTGTCGCGATGAAAGAGTCCCTAACCAAAATATGTGTATATATTATATTTTTAAATAGTTGGGGTCGATGGATCATTCCGAACCAACTCTTTCTTGGGGTCGATGAATCATTCTGAACCAAGAGTCCTTTATGTGTGGTAAAAAGGATATGTTAGTGATAACTGATATTAAATACATAATTGTGTGATAAAATGTATTCTATGTGCATAATCTATAGATTGAGAATAGTAGATAATGAAATGAATTGTAAATATCTTAGTAATAATTTATAGCGTGATGTAATTATTACAAGAATAAGGATAACGAGTAGTAAATAAGTTACCTACGATTATGGGTAGTATAACTAGGGGAACTAAGTGTCCTCGTTAGACATGCACTATAGAAGAGAGGTGAGGAAGTTCAAGTGAGTTGTGCGAAACTTTAATATGTGTAATCAATAACTCAATTGTGATAACTGCTTGCAAAATATTTTCAAATGTTTTGAGTACCAACTCTTGCTATGTAAAACTTTTAAAAACCTTTTAGGTGCCCAGCCACAGGGACACCCAGCATCATTTCATTCCAGGGATTTGGGAGCTACAACACGTGTGGATGTTGCAGGGATTGTTTAGACGCTTCCTCCTTTTCAGTTCTAGTGCAGGATCTCAGTTTTAGTATTCTTAGTTGGGACATGTGGTCTTATATTTACTTTCACAGTTATTCTGATTCTGGATTTTGAGATGTCTTTTATTGGCCGTGGTTTTCGGTAAGACTTTACCTGCATTCAATTATTTATGCAACTGTTTTATTATAACTAGAATAGTAATGTGTTGGTATGGATTATTTGTTCTGCTTAAAGAAGATAAAATTTGGCACTCGCTTAAATTCACTCAGGTGGTTAGTAAGTTAAAAATCTTTCGGCAGTGATGCTAACAATGAACCATTTAAGAAACCTGTTTTAATTGAATTAAGGCTTGATCACCCAAGGTTTAATTAGGCGGGGTGTCACAATTGGATCTACTTTGAGTTTAGCATGTAGATAGATCTTTTATCGCTTAGTTGGATAGTTTATCTTTGGGATTGATTATCATTTATCTTGTGGATTAATTTTATATATCTCATTTCTGTCTCATACTAAGAATGGTATTTTATTTACTCACGCCTGACTTAGTTTTGGTGGCGGCCGACGCCAGAATTTAGCGGGCTGTCACACCATACCATTCATTCTTTGATAAGGTCGCCTTTAAATTTGGGCATCAAGGGTTCTATTTCTTAACTAGGGACAAGAATAGTTTTTCCATAAAAGAATTTAACATCTCAGACATAAATTGATCTTAATTAGATCATAAAAGGATTTAAAATTTAAACTATGCATCAATAGCTTATAACTTCTTGATCTCATATACATGTAAAGATAACAGTGAAGAAATTTAAGTCTACAATCAAGTCCTTGACCCTCTCATTGGTCCAAGGACTTTCCTCCGCCTTTAGCATGTGGAATTAAAGAAGGAAAGATAATGAGATTTGAAATGGCTCAATAAGGGATGTAATTAATCTCATCACTCAACACCTTCCAAAATTTGTACCACAAATATCTCATAATCTCAAGAATAAATCAAAAGGGATAATAACATGATACTTATAATTAATGCAACTAATTAGTGAAATAATGTATCAAATAACCTTAAATATTTGAGTGTGTAAATCCCACCCCTCTAATCCAACTTATAACTACTTAAAGGAACCTCGACACGAGGGACATCCATCATAGCAAAAGGAATTCATTGATTGAACTATTGCCTTTACCAAGGATTTTCATTCTTGATCATCTAACTCCATGATGTTATCTACAACCTCTTAGGGCGTTTCTAGAATATTCACTAACCAAGAACTTATTATAGTATCTTTACCTAGTCATGCCACATAATTTATCTGTTTCCCCTGCCTAGAGGGTGAACCTTTGTAGCCCGCCGTTAACTCTCTAAGTCATGAATGAGTTGTGCATATGATGAAATCCTAAAATTAGCCAAGCCTCCAACCCTTAAAACAAAATATAGTGATCCATTCTAACCCACCAAATCTCCTCCTTGGCCTTAAACACAAATAAAAAGGTTAGAAGCAAGCCTAAGATAATGCGACTTGGCGAACCACAATTTCCACAACTAGGATGACTCTTAAAGGAGGTACATAAATAAAAAGAGGAACAAGACGAGGCTGCCTCATGCACCCAACCTTCAAAACTCCTGATCATCTAATATCAAGGGAATTTATATAAAATAGATTGTTTTGGCATGAATAATATATATATTTAGCTTTTAAAGATCAGCCCTAAAATAGAATCTCCAAGAATATAAAGAACACCTCAAGAACCTCCAATCAACCAAAATCAATCAACGTCCTTCCAATAGAGAAACTAAGAATTATATAGACCAAGAATAACAATTTGGATGGATATGAACAATAAAAGGCCTAAGTCTAAAATTCAAAGTTAGAGCATAATTCTGTTATTTAATTACAGATCATCTCATTTAAAAGAATAACTAAGTAAATTAGGTTTTGAATGAAAGATGAAGAGAAAATGATGAGGAATCTCGTAACTAGGACAAATTATATATGTCTGACGACCACATATCCTTTGTCTTCTCCACCTTTGCTCTCATTCTTGGGACATGGCCTCATGCCACTATTAGTAGCCTCCTTGATTGCTCACACATTTTTTAACTCCAGGGTTCTCTATCAAATGAGCCAAGGCTTTTTATTTATCATTGGCACACCTACGATCTCTCAAAATATAACCACTTTACCTAAAATATCCTCGACCTAGAACCTTCTAAAAGATCCAAAACTCGCTCTTTTAGTTATAACCCGATTGGTCCACATCATTAACCCTTATTGCACTTCCAGAAAATAAAAAGCCCGCGACATTAGTTGAGGCCCCAATCAAATGAATCCATAGCTATCTCTTATCATCAACTCAAACTTACCAATTTTATATCGAAACTCTCGACCATAAAGAGGAGTCGACCTAAATTTACATAGTGCACAGTCTAGCTACAACAAAGCCTACTAATTATACACATGTTTTAGTCCGCGACCTCACGTCACCCTGTCACCTAATCTAACACTTGGTGTTTTCTCATTGGATGGAATTTTGTTGTTCCATCTTTGACTTAGAGTTAAAATTAAATAATAAAAAAAAGGAAACATGTAACTTTTGGAAACAAGTGCCCACATATGACATTGATTGTAACAATTCTTTTGTTAGCTTTCTTTGGGTGAGTAACAGAAAAAGGACTATATTTTTCATTTAGCATAGGGCCCTCTTAATTTCAGGTTGGGCCGGGGGAGACCACCCAAGTCCCCCACACCTAGGTACGTGGCCGAGTGACACTTTCTTTTGCCACAAAAATGAATTTGACACCAAAACTGTTTTCACAACTTTTTATCCATATTTGATAGGGTTTGTATAAGATCTGGCCATTTGAGAGAAAATAATGCTTTCCTTTCCTAGATAGAATAAGCAAGTGGAATCTGGACATAAATTATACTCTCCCCATATGATGATTTATCTGTTGATCTACGAAAAGAAGATCTTAAAACATGATAAGAAATAGAATACTGAGTAAAGGGAATAGGAAATTCCATGGAAGCTAGAATCGAACAAGTAGGCCAAAGGCATCACATGCTAAATGACCCACTGAATTAGTTCTCCTATATATACCCACCCACTACCATCTCTAGGTAACGTCAACTTTGCATGAGCATCAACAAATCCCGAAAGTGCATCATATCCAAATTTAAATATTTGATACTCTAAAATGACGTCTTATAAGATAATCTTGTGTTGTATAAATAAGTACATAATAACCGTTTCTTTTGCAGCACACGCAGAGACACACAGAGAGAGAATGAGGTTAACAGGAACTTCTGGGGGATTCTTGCAATGGAATTCACCAGTGCCATACATGTATGGTGGTCTTGGGATCGTCTTAGGTGCCATAGCTGTTTCTTTAATAATCCTCATATGCTCTCGCCACAAGTCGTCGCCAAATGACACACATGAAAAGCAAACAAAAGCCGTCGATACCCATCTTATTGCTGATCCTAAATTCGTTGTGATAATGGCCGGACGTCACAATCCTACCTATTTAGCCAAACCCCTCTCCTCATAATCTGGTTAAATTAGATGCAAATCGTAAATGTTTGTTGTGGATCTCCAAGGATACGAAGACTTCGGTCAATTTTAAATTAGATGTGTTAGTGTGTGTAATATATATGTACAGTGTAAATTGTATTTTGGCCACAAATATTTGTTAGAATTTATGGTATTTTAATGAAATTTAATTGAGTTGACAAAATCAGATTTTGATTAATTTTAGGGTCAATTTAATGTGGGAGTCACACATCATTTGAGACCGTTCGAAGTGGTAATGCGTTCTCCTTCGCGATGAGTATAACTGATATACTCACATGCGTAAAATTATTAATTAATGAATGAGAAATTATAGCTCAAAGTACCCACTTGAAATATAAAACTTGGTTGGAGTGTTATGTTAAAATTCTTATCACATATAAGAAGAATGTGAAAAATGGATGTAGTTAATATAACACATTTTGACTTAAAAGCTTGGTGTTGATGCAAAAAATTAGATTATCTCTAATTATTCAATCACATATAAAATTAAACAAGACAAAAGATTTTTAAAGTAGTTCAGCCTTGAAAGAATGACCTACGTCCACTGTTTGTGTTATTGCTGACTGTTTCCACAATTCTCGATAAAAGGGTTTATCAAGAAATTCCGAGTCCCCTGCTAATGAGGAGGTTACAATGTATTTATAGCCTTGAGGCTGTTCATGCGAGAGAATATTACATATCTGTCCAATAGGCGTGTACATCTGTATGATAATAATCAGCATTTAATGCACATTCAATCCTCTTAATTATTCGGTTATAATTGCTGTGTACGAGATGCAGCTCGGACCGCCTAAGCTGCTCGACATATATGAGTTGCTCGGTGAGATAAAGTTCATCGGAGAACACTTGTTGCTCGGAGCGCTTGAGTTGGTCGGGGAGGTTGAGTTCCTCAGAGTCAAGGTGTTGTCAAAAAATGTTCACGGGTGCCATGTAGATTGACACGTGTCTCCAAATAATTGGTCCACGTCAACAGAATAAATTTAGTATCAACAGAAGCCCCCAATGTTTCGTAGTTTGATGTTGAAGAAAAATATGGAACATTTATGCCGCCTAAACTTTATGAATTTTAGACAATCGTTCATTGTAAATAACTCCTTTTCTGAGTACGTAGTATCAGGCTTTTTAAAGTGTTTCGAATTTCAATAACCGCTTCGTGTTTCGTGGCTTTTTCTTCTTTTTAGCCGCTGGATACGCAATCGTCCATCTTGGTAATCATTGCTTTTCTCCATTCTCGAGGTAAAGTATTGAAACACTTTAGAAAACTCGATCGTCTTTTACTTTTTCAAATCTGCATCTTTAAAACTTCTTCACTTCTTCTCTGTCTTGTGCGTTCGTTTCTTCATTGTTTGTTGTCATCTGATTCATCTTTTTCCTGTAAGATATTCTTCCTTCTCTTTTATTTCTTTTGTTCATCATGATTTACGTTGTTGAATCTCTTGACAAATTTCGTTCTGAGTTTTCAATTCCTTCTTGGGTCATTTTGGAGGAACTCTCTGAACCTTCTGACTATTTCTCTTTGGCTGAGGGACATTGGTTCCCCAGTCTTTTTGTGGCCGAATGTGGCTTTTCTTTTCCTCCAAATCCTCTATGTCTGGAGTTTTGTCAGTATTTCGATGTTGTTCCTGTAAAAATAGCACCCAATACTTGGAGAATAGTTAATGGAGTTCATAGGTTAAATCAAATTTATGGAACCCGTTTAGGAATTCCAGAGATTATGTTTTGCTATAGATGGGTTGTTAGTGATAGCACATTTTATTTAAAAACTAGGTTTTTAAATAGGGCTTTAGTTGTCAATCTCCCCGATGCCAACAGGGATTACTTCGAGCATGGGGTTGTTATGAAAAATTGGCAACATGCTCCATTAAATGGAGATGATGTGTATCAGGGTCCTAAATGCCCTCCCTATGGCAATGGGTATGTTGTTTTTATTTTATTTTATTTTTGAGATTATGTTTTCTTTGTGTTTGATAAAATGCGTCATTGACATTTTAATTTTTGTTTATTTGCAGTTGATAGCAAAAAGAAATCCCCTAAAGAAACTGATGTCAATTTGAGGCATTTGGAACTTATCTGGAGTTTGCACCAAATTGTTTCTGACGAACATATAAGATCAGCCTCGTACTTGTTGCAGTACAAGAGTTACACTTCTTCTTTTACTGCTCGTCCAGTAATAAGTGACATTAAACCAGCACCAGCTTCTGAAGGTTCTTCTCCTGAATTGCATATTCCTCTTAGTGAAAGAATGAAGAGAAGAAGAGCTCCTGCCTTCTTTGATAAGTTTGCCTCTACTGCTGGAGAGGGAAAGAAAAGCAAGAAGGATGTCCCAGAAGAAGGGACGAGAAATATTGAAGCACCCCCTCCAGCTACCACTAAGAAGGTTGCCGAGAAGCCCCCTGTGGCTTTGGGCAAGGTTGTTGTTGTCTCTCCTCCAAGCGAGGTCATAGTTATATCCACGACCAAGACCACATCCTTGGTCGAAAATGTTCCTGCTCCCACGAGGAAGTTGAAGAAAAGCTCATCCGATAAATTGGCTGAATCCATCTCTCAACCTCTAACTGTTGGAAGTGGTGTTCCCACTTTTGTTGCTCCGAGCTCTGCCATGAGCTCGGTAAAGTCTTGAATTATTCCCGATATCCAAGGTATTGAAAAAAATCTTTCTCGGGAGAGGGTTACCACCTTGGCAGCTTAACATATTGCCTCAGTAAGTATTACTAATCCAAACTTTTAATTTTCAATGTTATGTCTTTGCACTGACTCACTATTGTTTTCTTTTTCCAGTTGGTAACTTGTTTCAACACCATCTTGAAAAATGATGAAGCTATTAAAGCTTCGAGTTCCTCGTCAGGTGTGGAGGAGGCTCTTGTAGGTCTAACACAGTCATTAAAGGATTCTCGTCAGAAGTATGACAAAGATAAAACTGCTTGGAAGAAGCAATTAAAATCCATCGAACAAGAGAGGGATAAAGCTGTGGAGGCCTCTCAGGAGTTGGAGGGAAAAATGAAAGAGTTTGAGAAGAAGAACAATGAGCTCGAAGAAAAACTCAAAAATGTTGGAGAGCTTGAGGCCAAGCTCAAAACTGCTAAAGAAGAGCTTGGCAGACTTCGTGACATTGATCGTCAAAAGCAGGAGCTGGAAGGAAAAATGAAGGTTGCCGAGGAACTTTTTTCTGAGATGATTTCCTCAGAGAAAATAAAAAGAAAACTTGCTGTCAAGAAGTCCTTCAGCACTGGCTAGGACAAGGGTTGGGACAAAGGCCTAGCTGCCATGTCCTCTCAGATTGAGTTTGCCAGTCTCAAATACTTTCGAGATGGTTGGGTTGCAGCTCTTCAAGAGCTAAATGTATCTGAGGATTCTGAACTATTTCAACGTCATACTCATGGTCCTCCTCCCTCTCCTGGCAAAGAAGAAGAGGACGAGGCTTCCTCTGAAGAGTCTTCAATGATAGTTGGAGACCAAGTCCCTACTGTCGAACTTCGCTACGAGCAGCCCCAATCGACCAACATGTCTTCCGAGCAACCTTCTCGTCCCTCCAAGCAACCTACCTCCTCGTCCAAGCCTCCCGAGGAAATTTTAGGAAGCAAGGAGAAGGTGTAGAGTTGTTCGGGCTCTTTTTGTTTTTTTTATGAATGTAATTTCGGGTCATGTACTTCTTTTCATGATGTAATAAAATTTTGAAATTTTAGTTGTGCATCTTTACTCCCTTTTTCTTGCTCTGCCCTTATTATCAGTCTATTTTATTTTTCTTGCTCTATCTGCATTCTTATTGATTCTTTCTATCTCTTTTCTTTACTAGTTTATGGCTAGAATGGAGCTCTTGTTAGCCCATAATACTGAACTGATGAAAAAATGCAACGACTACTTCAAGGCTAGTCATGCTAACCTGAACGAAGCTCAAATCATCAATATCCTCGGTCCAGATATTTCTGAGCGAGCA
The DNA here is from genome assembly GCA_949130495.1 of Sambucus nigra. Taxonomy (NCBI): domain Eukaryota; kingdom Viridiplantae; phylum Streptophyta; class Magnoliopsida; order Dipsacales; family Adoxaceae; genus Sambucus; species Sambucus nigra. The sequence continues at coordinate 330,638,357 of OX422210.1, read as the reverse complement.
GTAGAAGCCTACCAGTACCTGAAGTGCTTGCTCGACCGTGCAGTTGCCAATAATATGGCATATTATGAGATGATTGAAGACCTCCAGGTTACTATTGAGGAACTTTAACAATAATACAAGGAGTCTTCTGCCCTTTTACATAAGGGGTATAAGAAAAAGTATCAGCAATTAAATGTTGATAAAGGATATGATAAGTTGGTCGCCGCTTATGATATGAAGGAGAGTACTTTGAAGACCGAGGTTGAAGAACATAGACAGATCGCCATACTGTTAAATCAAGAAAATAATAACCTGCGAGGAGAGATATATCAGTTGAAATCTGCAGCATCTACCTCGAGCGCTTTGGTCCCTGTTAACGACGAGGGGTTCTCTTTCTTAGAAGTTGAAAATGCCAATTTGAGAGACGAATTAGAAACTTTAAAGAGGACTGGGCCTTCTACTTCTGCTCGAGGACGAGCAAGAGCTTCTCGGGGACGAGCAAGGGATGCTCGAGTTACTATTGAAGAAGCTAGAACACAGGCAACCTTGGAGAATCAGGCCTTCCAGTTAATGGCAAAGAATAAGGCATTAGCTGAGATGTCTAAGAAAATTCAGGCCTTCGACGAGCAACTTGTTACCCAAAATTCTGCCTTAGAGAACAAAACAAATCTGGTAAAGAATCTTCACGAGCAGTTAGAGAGGTTGACCTACCAATTCCACAAGCAGCCCAGAGAGTTTTGGATGGCTGGTTATAATGAAGCCCTCTATCACCTTGATGACCGGATCCAACAGTCGAACAATGAGGGGTACAAGCAAGGATGGCTGAATGCTTTGGGCGTGCTGCAGTTGGAACAGGGTCACTATTTGTGGGATTACTATGACCCTGGGTTGCTCGAGTTGCCAGTGCCACCTTTCAAACTTGATATGAGATGGATTCCTGCTCGGGCCATTCCTTAATTCCTGATTTCAAAGTATCTTGGCGACTACAGTCTTCATTCTAACTTCGAGATATCTCGTCCAGAGCACCTTCTTGATCGTCCATCTGTGATGAACATCAGGATGCTCAAAGATCTAAATTTCATAAATTTCCCCTATGCCTTAGACGATCCTCCTGCTAGTGCAGAACCTGTTTCAAAGGCAGAGGGGAAGAAACCAATAGAATAGGATTCTTGATGTAATAATTTCTTATGTATTTCATTCTCAATGTATTTTATTCTGGATTTAATGAAAAACTTCTAGTTCTCTTTCCAGTCTTGATTGTCATTGTCTTGTAAATATTCTGTAAAACATTTCTTTTATTTACTAATGAACGTGCATTTATAAAGATATTTTATGTTGTTTTAAATTGTCGATCAATTGTAGTTGGTGAAAATTCTATTATTGACCATTCTGAGTTTGTGGTAATTATTGGACGACTAATCAAAATTGGTGATATTTTGTTTATCGACCAAAAAAATGTCATAAGTATCAAAAATTCTGTTTTACTTTTTACTATAATGACTTATCACTTTTTAATTCTAAGCCATTAGACGACTTTCATCACATGATTCTGTTTTGTTTAACCAAATATTCCCGACCAACCGTAGTTGGTTGATTTTCTTTCCCGACCAACCGTAGTTGGTGGATTTTCATTCCCGACCAACTTTATTTGGTGGATTTTTTTATTCCCGACCAACCGTAGTTGGTGGATTTTTATTCCCGACCAACCTTAGCTGGTGGATTTTCTTCCCAACCAACCGTAGTTGGTGATTCTGGGCTTTTCTTTTTTCTTCCCAACCAACCGTAGTTGGTGATTCTGGTCTTTTTTCTTCCCGACCAACCGTAGTTGGTGGATTTTTATTCCCGACCAACCTTAGCTGGTGGATTTTCTTCCCAACCAACCGTAGTTGGTGATTCCGATCTTTTTTCTTCCCGACCAATCGTAGTTGGTGGATTTTTATTCCCGACCAACCTTAGCTGGTGGATTTTCTTCCCAACCAACCGTAGTTGGTGATTCTGGGATTTTTCTTTCCCGACCAACTATAGTTGGTGGATTTTTTATTCCCGACCAACCGTAGTTGGTGGATTTTCTTCCTAACCAACCGTAGTTGGTGATTCTGGGCTTGATGCGTAGTGTGTAACACTAGTACTCCGAAAAAAATTTCAACAAAAGGAGAGAATTGGGCAAAACATCCAAAACTTTTATTCATATTGAAGAAAACCGCATTACATGGGGATTAAACTATTGGTAATATTTGCGAAGATGCTCTGCATTCCATGCATTCTTGAACTCTTCTCCTTCTAAGGTTTCAATCCTATACGTCTCTGGTCGAACAACCTCTGCGACGACGAGATATTAAGCCTTCCTCTGGTCGTTGGAAGTGGCCCGACCAAGTCAATTCCCCACATGGCAAATGGCCAAGGGGAAGTAATGGGAGCTAACAATGCTTGGGGAGTTCTTCAGATAGAGGAGAAACGTTGATATTTGTCACATTTCTTCGCATAGGCTATACAATCAGCCCTTATAGTTGGCCAATAGTATCCTTGTGTCATTATTCTTTGCAAAAGTGCTCGACCAGCTACATGGGCTCCACAAGACCCTTCATGGACTTCTTCGATCAAGTCTTTCACCTCGGTGGGATGTACACGTCTTTGTAAACCTGCTATAATTCCTTGTCTATATAGAACACCATTGGTCAACACATAACGAGCAACTTTAAACTTCAGTTTCTTGGCTGCGAGTTTGTCAGTTAGTAACGTCCCTTCCTCAATATATGCCTTGATGGGATCTATCCAAGATAGACCTAAATTGAGGGTAATAAAGTTCATCATCAGATCTTCATTTATGCTCTGACTAGCCAAGACTTCTATTGGGATTGTTCTTCATAGCTCGGTGCGTGTTGCTGAGGCTAACCGAGCTAAGGCATCTGCTTTTGCATTCTCCAACCTTGGAATTCTAATTATCTGTACTGCAATCAGGTTTGATAAAATCTCCATTGCTTTTGCATGATATTTGATCATTAATTCTCCTTTGGCTGCATATACTCCTAGCATCTGATTTACGATAAATTGCGAGTCAGTGAATATGATAACTTGCTCTTCCCCCATGGTTTTTGCCAAACTAAGACCTGCGATCATAGCTTCATATTCAGCCTCATTATTAGAAGCCTTGAATTGGAAGCATAGAACATACTCCACATCGACCTCATCCGGGCTGTTCAAAACAATCCCTGTCCCACAGCTTGTAGTGCAAGATGAGCCATCCACATATATATTCCATATAGATACCTCGTCTTCAAATTTTTGATCGGACAGAGTTCCTCAATGGAATATCTGTTATTTTATTTTATCCTCCTCTAGCACTTCTTGCTGCTTGTCGACCATCTTTTCTTGCTCGTCACCACACCTAAGTTGGTCGGGGTTTAAATCTGATGATCTTGTAACATCCACAGGTTGGTCGGTGTTCAGCTTTTGCTCCTCGGGGGTATCAAGATAGGTGAATTCTACTATAAAATCTTCTACTGCTTGTCCTTTAAGTGACAATTTAGGTTCATAAACTATATCATATTCACCAAGTTTTACTGGCCAGTATATCAATCTTCCTAATTTTTTTGGTTTATGAAGAGCTTATCTTAATGGCATATCAGTATACACTACTATGGTATGAGCTTGAAAGTAAGGCCTCATTCTTCTACTTGCTTCGATCAACGCTAGTGCCAACTTTTCCAGTCTTGGATATCTAATCTCTGCTCCTCGGAAGGCCTTGATAGTGTAATAAATTGGTTTTTGCACTCCATCCTCCATTCTTATTAACGCCGAGCTAACTGCATTCTTTGAAACTGCCAAATACAGGTATAATCTTTCTCCCATCACTGGCCTGGACAACAGTGGGGGTGATCCTAGGTACTCCTTCAATTCTTGAAAGGCCTTCTCGCATTCATCGTTCCATTCAAAAGTATTTCAGAGTGTTTTAAAGAATGGGAGGCATCTATCAGTTGCTCGTGACATAAATCTGTTAAGTACAGCAACTCGTCCTATGAGACTTTGCACTTCCTTCTTCATCGTTGGAGATTGTAGTCCCAACAGAGCTTTGATCTTTTCTGGGTTTGCCTCAATTCCTCGTTGGTTGACAATATACCCGAGGAATATGCCTTCTCGTACTCCGAATATGCACTTGGTGGGATTCAACTTCATTTGATATTTATCTAATTGATCAAAGGTCTAGCCTAAGTCAATTAGATGGTCAGCAGCTCTCTTGCTCTTCGTCAGCATATCATCAACATAAACTTCCATATTGTAACTGATTTGGTCTGCAAATACCTTGTTCATCAGCCGCTAATATGTTGCACCTGCATTTTTCAAACTAAAAGGCATAACATTATAACAATAAGTTCCCCTAGGGGTAATAAAAGAGGTACTCTCCCTGTCTTCAGGTTTTATTTTAATCTGGTTGTAGCCAGAATAAGCATCCATGAAGCTCAACAACTCGTGTCCCGAGGTAGCATCCACTAATTGATCAATTCGGGGCAAAGGAATATGATCCTTTGGGCTTACCTTGTTGAGGTCGGTGAAGTCCACACACATACTCCACTTGTTGTTGTTGTTCTTCTTCTTCACCATCACCACATTAGCTAACCAGTCTGGATATTTGACATCATCAATAAAGCTAGATTTTTGGATCTTCTCGACCTCCTCTTGTATAGCTTGGTTCTTCTCGGGGCTGAACACTCTTCTTCTCTGCTTCACTAGCTTAATTTCCTTATTTACATTGAGCTCATGACATAAGAAATTCGGGCCTATTCCTGGCATGTCCTCATGACTCCAGGCAAAAGTTTGTTTTCTTCTTTTTAGGAAAACTATCAATTCTTGTTTTAGTGATGCATCCAATGACGAACCTATTTGAGTTGTTCGTTCCGGGTGCTCGTCGTCCAGAATGACATTTTCAGTAGCTTCCACCACCTGGCCTTTCACGAGTTGCGACTCATCTCTAGGATCTAATGTTTCAATTTCTGCACCTTCATCCACTTGATAGGTAGTAGTCTTTTTCCTAGATTCCTCCAGTTCTTCCTGCTCGACAGATGAATAGTAGCACTCCCGGGCTACTTTTTGGTCACCTTTCACAACTCCTACTCCAAAGTTGGCTGGAAATTTTAGGCATTGATGTACTGTAGATGGTATTGCTTCGAACTTCTTCAAACCTACCCTTCCCATGATGAAATTGTAAGATGATTGAACATTCTTATCCATCACAAAAAAATGCACTCTTTCCGTTCGACAAGCAGGCCATGTACCGATGAACATATCCAACTTGATCGTGCCAAGTGGAAAAACTTTCTCGCCAGCAAAATCGAGGAGGGGCCTGTGATAAGGTTCCAACTGAGACAACTTTAGATTTAAGCTGTCGAAGCATGAGTATAACATAATATCCGCCGAGCTACCATTATCAACCAGTACTCTGGAGATCATCACTTCCTTCATCCTCTTTTTGATCACCAGTGGGTCATCATGAGGATACAGCACACCTGCGAGGTCGTTCTTGGAGAAACCGATGACCAGTTTTTCTTTGTTTACCTTCCTCGGGCGATCATCCTCGGCTAAATTTATTCGTTGAATGTATGAACAAGCTTGAGCTTCATTAAGGTAAGCTTTCCTTTCTGCAGTAAGGTCTCCACCTCCTGTATCTCCACCGGTAATAACATTACCATCAAATGATCCAAAACGGATTGAAAATACCTCACGCTCTGGCCGCCTTGGTCTTTTGGGGAGACCGGGGTCGTCTTCTAGATCATCTTTATGATCTTTTTTCTTATTTTCTTCTGCTCGATGAGTAGATCTATACCTCTGCCTTGCTCGATCGTTACTTTTTCTTTCACTTCTTCGATCAACATACTTGGCCAACTTTCCTCGCCTGATGAGTTCTTCGATTTCATTTTGGAGAGCTATGCAATTATTGGTCATGTGCCCATGATCTTTATGGAACTTGCAATATTTGGACTTATTTTTCTTGTCAGGATCTATCTTCATCTTCTCTGGCCAGTTTAGATCCTCGCTGTTCTTGATTTCTTTCAGGACATGGTTTATGTCTACTTTCAAAGGAGTATAATTTTCAAATTTCTTCAATGTTTCCCATGATGGCTTTGCTTTTGACTGCTTGTTGCCACCATTGTTCTTATGACCATTGTTCTTATGCTCTTTCTTTTTAGCCTTATCGACCTCCACCTTGTTCTCTTTGGTGTCCATGTTCTTCTTCGCAGCCATGGCCTCCTCGACATTCATGATTTTGGCCGCTTTTGCCAGCAGTTCTGACATGGTCCTGGGTGGATCTTTGGCTAGAGTGTAGTATAATTTATTTGGAAACAGACCACTCATCAAAGAAGTAATCACTATCTTTTCTTCGTAATTAATAACTTCGAGCTTCTCGTTATTGAAACGAGTTATATAATCCCTTGTTCTCTCACCTTCCTTTTGTATGACGCTTAACAAGTGTGCTACTCATTTAATTGGTTTTGCTCCAGAGTAGAAATTTCCAATAAAGAGCTCGGCCAGTTGAAAGAAAGTTAAAATCTTCCCCCGAGGAAGATTATTGTACCATATTTGAGGAGATCCGGTAAGAGTTCTCGAAAATGCCCTGCATCTCATTTCATCAAGCACGACATAGATGTCGGCAACAGCTTGGTATTGTTCTATATGAAGGACAGGGTCAGTTTTTCCATCATATTTAGGAGTCACAACAGGTGCTTTGAACTTCGATGGTGTGGGAAAATCCACAATTGCCTGGATAAAAGGTGTCCCTTGGACAAAAGTTCTTTGTAGAGGATTTTTGGCCTTAGCCATTTCCCCTAGTCTATCTTCCAACCTTTGAATTGTCCTTTCCATGCATCATTTCCCTCCTCGGGCCTATTTTTTTGAGCAATTGATCGTGTTGAAGTCGCTTTCTGGGATCTATCATGACGAGCAGTGGGTCGTGATTGGGCAGAACCCTCCTTTAGGTCAGATGGTCGTCGAAAGTTTCTCGATAAGGTCTTAGGAGGACTCCTATTCCTCCTAGGGCCTAATCTATCAAAAGGAGAAGCCCTACTTAATCTCTCCAATGCACTAGTCCTTTCTGGAGAGAGGGTGATGTGTTGTTCAGTATCTGTGGCTCGTAATGACGAAGTTCGACCTGGTTGATAAGAGAAATCATAAGATCTTTTAGCACGATATGAATCTGCATGCCTAGTAGGCGAAGAAGGAAAATGGGTGTTTCTTTGAATGCTTCGTTGTCCTGACTGGGTAGATACTCCACCCTGGATTGTTTGCAGGAGTTGTCGCATAGTTTCTTGCATGGCTGTCTGGCCTTGGGCTAAATTAGCCATTATTCCAGCCAATTCTTGGACGTTGGGTGGAGCAGATGGATTTGGGGTGTTTCCAGTGTTTCGATTACTTGATTCAGGATTATCAGCCATTGGTGACGAATTGTTTTGGTGAAAAATGATAATTACAATCGTTTCTCACAAACGGCGCCAATCTGTTGATGTAAAAAATTAGATTATCTCTAATTATTCAATCACAGATAAAATTAAACAAGACAAAATATTTTTAAAGTGGTTCAACCTTGAAAGAATGGCCTACGTCCACTGTTTGTGTTATTGTTGACTGTTTGCAGAATTCTCGATAAAGGGTTTACCAAGAAATTCTGAGTCCCCTGCTAATGAGGAGGTTACAATGTATTTATAGCCTTGAGGTTGTTCATGCGAGAGAATATTACATACCTGTCCAATAGGCATGTACATCTGTATGATAATAATCAACATTTAATGCGCATTCAATCCTCTTAATTATTCGGTTATAACTGCTGTGTACGAGATGCAGCTCGGACCGCCTAAGCTGCTCGGATCGCCTCAGTAGCTCGGCATATATGAGTTGCTCGGTACGATAAAGTTCCTTGGAGAACACTTGTTGCTCGGAGCGCTTGAGTTGGTCGGGGAGGTTGAGTTCCTCGGAGTCAAGGTGTTGTCAAAAAATGTTCGCGGGTGCCATGTAGATTGACACATGTCTCCGAATAATTGGTCCACGTCAGCAGAATAAATATAGTATCAACATTTGGTGTCCTTGAGGTATCCCAACTCTTTGAAAGATGGAGGATTTACATGGACTTGGGTTGACTTCAAAGTCGACACGCATGTGCGCTGTTGTCCGATCGGTCCGGCTCGTGCTCGTGCGCTTTGACTTGACCAAAGTATAAATTTTTTGGGCCAATTTTAATCGAGTTTTTATTTATTTTTTGTGGGTTATTTTATTATTTCCGTCGCATTTTATTATTCCGTTTTTTTGTTTTGATTTTCTTCTATTTGTTAACTGTTAAATTCGATTTTATCTTGAGCAGTCATTAATTACGTTTTGAGAGACAGACATAAAACATGTCTTTTTCTAGTCAGTCCATTCAGTTCATTGGAGAGTTTCGCATTGTTGGTTCAAAAGGGGCTTGCAATTTGGAGTGTTTTATTGCAAAAATGAATTTATTGTATCCTGAGAGACGATTGCCATTGATTCCGTTGAGTACAAGTGCGAAAAAAAATTCGTCTTAAGTACAGAGTGTCAAACACTTGCCTTAATCATATAATATACATTTACTCTCACTGTGAGTTCTTATGTTAATTTCAGAATTATTGTTTTTACATTACTTAATGTTTATACTTTATGTAATATAATTAGATAATCATTTTGAATAACAATATTTATGTTACACTCGTGTTATTAGAGCATCAAAATTTAACAAACAATCGAGATTATCACAATCTTCATCATCAGATCAACTTTTGCTATGATTATGTCAGTCACATCAGGTAACTCTTGGTTCTTTCATTCCACCTGTTGTAACCATGGGGTTGTTGATTCTATAATTTTCTCTTCCAAGATTCATTCTTTACATACTCTTTTCGTACACACTATTGATGGTTCTCTAATACACGTTGGTCATATCGACCAAATATTCACGTCGAGTCTTACATTCCCTGCCACATTTCACATTGCCACTCACTATCAATCTTATCTCAGATGAAAAGTTATGTTACATTGGACTTAATGTTTTTTCTTCTTCTTTTTGTTGACATGTGCAAGATCCACAAATAGAACAAATTGTTGTAAGGTCGAGGGTTCGATTCCTACTACCCTCGGTCACTCCTGATTTACATTGGTCCAGCACCGTGGGGTCGAGGAAACAGGACCCGTGAGTTTGCTAACCGGTAGTGTTCACAAAGTGGCACCGGCCGGGGAAGTTCTCATGATAATAAAAAAAAAGGTTAGAAGCGTGTTAGAGCTCATCCACCTTCACACTTCTTATCAAATATCTTTAATTCCCATATATATATATATATATATATATATATATATATATATATATATATATATATATTCTCCTTATTTTCTCACCTTGTGGTCCCCTTGGTCATATATTAGTTAAGTTTCTTTTTTCCTTACTATCAACTGGTCGTTTAAGATAAGTAAAAAAATGATAATCTCTCATGTCTACGTTTTCAACTTGAAAAATATCCAGTATTACCGATTTCATTTATTCTGCTCCTTTTGATCTTATACACTCTCACATTTGGGGCCCTTCTCCTCACCTCACACTGTCTGGGACAAATGTTTTGTTTTATTTATTATATCTCATAAGAAATTGCTTAGAGCTAATGCAAATATTATAAATTTGCCAATATGGTTCACATTCAATTCTTTTACCCAAGAGCGAACCCATGTAAGGCCGAAGAGGGGCAGTCACCCCTCTTAAGTTTTCGAGAATTTTTTATGTCAGTGACTAAATTGTCATAGCTTAAAATCGTGATGATCTCTTCTGATAGTCTCCTGAGAACATATTTTGTCACCGTTTCTACCAAGACAATTTTTGTCCATTGATTTCTAATGATTTTATGCGTGTTAATTTTTATAACACTACGAAAGATCATTTATTTTGTTTCTCAAGAAATTTATATTGGTTTTGGGTAATGATAAATTTTTTCACAGATATAAACTATGACAAATAAATACAATCCCTTCATTGCTTAAAAACATTTCAAACTAAATTAACTGTGTTTCTGCCCCTCCTCAAGAGAATTACTGGATTCGCCAATGCTCTTACCCAACCAATTTTTCTTGAGCTTGCCAAGTAATGCAATGAAACTAATTTTCATAACTTCCTTAATCAACATAACATTGTTTGTCAATATTCTTATCACTTAACCTCTCAACAAAATAATCGTTCAAAGAAAAAACTCATATATATATATATATATATATATTTAGGATATTGTTCGCATGCTGTTTATCTCGTGTCCCTATCTTAATATTTTTTTTGGGGGGGAGGGGGGGAAGGGGGAATCCGCTCTCATAGTTGTTCACACAATTAATATTCCCATGACAATTATTGGCAACCAATCCACTTATTACTGTGTGTATGGTATTTCCACAACTTACAACCTTTTAAAGTCTTTGGTTCCGTTTTTTATTACTCCAACCTCATGATCAGTCCAAACTAGATTCTCAATATTGAAGTTTTTGTTTTATGTGGTATGGTATTAAACACAATGGTTATAAATGCTGTTGGAATTAATATATGCAGAATAAACGAAAAACCCAAATTCAAAATAGATAAAATTAGAAGAACTTATCGATCGAGGTTTGTGTTTGACACAAAGTCCTAAAGGTGAAATGGCTCGCTGAAATTTGTAGCTGTCAGCCTCGTGAACATACACCTCCCAGGATTCAACGATCAAATTTATACACCAACTTTGTGTTAAATCTTTGAACTCTCTGGATACTCCAACACTCCCAAAAAATTAACGAAAAGTAGAATGTAGCAAAATTATTTTTGCAGAGAAAGTGATTTGCAGAAAATAGCAAAAGAATTTTTGCAGATAACGTGGAGAGATTTTCAATGCGTTTTCAACTCTGTAGCCTTTTCTTATATAAGGGAAATGGTAAAAAACGTAGGTAGAGGTTTTAGCCAACTAACCCACTAATATCTCCACTAACAACTATAGTGGAAGAAACTGTCAAAGACTTAAAAACGGTTTAATTAAAATTAAAACAATTTTGAAAAGATTTAATGCACATTAGAAATTCCCAAGAGCCCGAGGCCCCAAGGCCCAATCTTTGACCCTTAATAGTAAGTGTGCTCCCTAGGAATTGAACCCAAAACCTCAAGCACCAAACCCCATAAACTTATCACTAGGCCACTTACCCCAACTTATTTAGTTCATTCAAAATAAATATATATACTAATAATATACCCAACAATCCCCCACATGAAATAAATAAATAAATAAATAAATAAATAAATAAATAAAATAAAATGATGCTCTGGAGTATCATAAGGAGTGACGTATAAGGCAAAGGTGTCATTCAACTTGAACCTTTGCTTTGTGTTGATCTATTGAGTTTACCGGTTGATAGTGAACTAATGTCTTGAACTATTTCACTATTGTTGTAAACCTAAGTTAATAGAACACACACGTGACTCCCAAAAATCATCATCGAGTTCCCACAGTTGTGCTCGTTTTGGCCTTGAGCATGCCCAGGTTTCTTGAGTGATTTAGAGAATCAACCTTAATTCTCATAGGAAGCGGCCCCACTACCACACTCGTATAGGTGCTTCTATCAAGAGTGTACTGTATCTCACACCCCACTGAATAACATCTATAGAAAGCATTAAGAGATTAAATCTCATCCTCCATCCATACAGAGGTACTGCATCATAGGAATGGGTTTTAAGTAAAACTTAAATTTGTACCCCCACAAATCACTCGTATAACTTTATTATCCCATTGAACCCAGATCTTGGGATCTCCAGTCATATGGGTTGGGTTTCCATTATAGGTGATTTAGATATTAATAGGCTGTAGGCCCATTCCCCTCGATGTTTGATAAACTAGCTCTCTAGCTAGCCCTTTAGTCAATGGATCCGCCAGGTTTTCCTTTGACTTGACATAGTCGATTTCTATAACTCCATCTTTCAACAATTATCTCACTGTGTTGTGTCTCCTACTGATATGTCTAGACTTTCCATTGTAGGAGTTATTATGTGCTCTTGCGATCGCTGCTTGACTGTCACAGTGAATGGACAAGGATGGAACTGGTTTAGGCCACAAATGAATATCTAATATGAAGTTCCTTAACCATTCAGCCTCTTCACTTGCTTTGTCCAACACTATGAACTCTGACTCCATAGTGGATCTAGCTATGCACGTTTGCTTGGTAGATTTCCAAGATATAACGCCTCCTGCCGAGGCAAAAACATAGCCACTTGTAGACTTACATTCATCATTATTAGAAATCCAATTGGCATCACAAAACCTTCAATTACAACAGGGTATCTAATATAATGAATACCATAATTTATTGTGTATTTTAGATATCTCAAAACTCTAATCAAAGCATCCCAATGTTCATTATTAGGATTACAAGTGTATCTGCTAAGTCTACCTATAGCATATGCAATATCAGGTCTAGTGCAGTTCATAAGATACATTAGACTACCAATAACTTTAGAATATTCTAATGAGGATACACCAGGACCCGAATGTTTCCTTAAGTGACAACTAGGGTCATAAGGTGTTTTAGCAGGAATACAATTAAATTGTTCAAATTTTCTAAGAACTTTCTCTACATAGTGAGATTGGGTTAAAACAATTCCTTCAGAATTTTTCATGATTTTAATTCCAATTATAACATCAACAACACCCAAATCTTTCATATCAAATTTCTTATTAAGGAAACTTTTAGTTTTATTAACTACATCCTTATCAGTTCCAAAAATAAGCATATCATCCACATATAAGCAAATAATCACACCAGAATTATCCTTGAATTTGCTATAAATACATTTATCCGCTTCATTAATGTTAAAACCATTAGAGATCATTGCTTGATCAAATTTTTCATGCCATTGTTTAGGAGCTTGTTTCAGTCCATATAATGATTTTTTAAGTCTACACACTTTTTTATCTAGGCCTTGAACTACAAACCCCTCGGGTTGATCCATATAAATTTCTTCTTCAAGATCTCCATTTAAAAAAGCCATTTTAACATCCATTTGATGAATTATCAGATTATGTAATGAAGCAATAGAAATTAATATCCTAATAGATGTAATTCTAGTAACAGGAGAGTAAGTGTCAAAGAAATCAATTCCTTCCTTTTGCCTATAGCCTTTAGCTACCAATCTTGCCTTAAATTTATCAGTAGAACCATCAGCTTTTAATTTCCTTTTAAAAATCCATTTATATCCAATAGTTTTACATCCTTTAGGCAAGTCAACTAATTCACATGTGTTGTTAGAAATAATAGAATCATATTCACTATTAATAACTTCTTTCCAAAAAATAGAATCGGGTGAGGACATTGCCTCACCAAAAGTGACGGGGTCATTTTCCATTAAGTACATTAAAAATTCATGACCAAAAGAAGTAGCTATCCTAGGTCTTTTACTTTTCCTAATTTCAATGTCTTTTGAATTTGGAGATTAATTTCTAACACTAGGACCCACTGGAACAGAACTACTAGTTCCTTCACTTCTCACTTTAAAAGGAAATTTTTCCTCATAAAATTCAGCATCTCTTGACTCAAAATTAGTATTTTTATCCATATATTGATTTTTAGAATCAATTACAAGAAACCTATAAGCATTACTGTTTTTAGCATAACCTATAAAAACACAATCAACAGTCTTTGGGCCAAGTTTAGTTCTCTTAGGTATTGGTATTGAAACCTTAGCAAGACACCCTCACACTTTAAGGTGTTTATAAGAAGGTTTTCTATTTTTCCACATTTCATAAGGAGTTTTATCATTATTCTTAAAAGGTATCTTATTAAGAATATAAAAAGCAGTAAGAAGTGCCTCACCCCACATATTATAAGGTAATCCCGGAGTTCTTAACATAGAATTTAGCATATCCTTAAGAGTTCTGTTTTTTCTTTCAGCTACACCATTAGATTGGGGTGAATAAGGAGGAGTAGCTTGATGAATTATCCCATTTTTTTTACAATATTTATCAAGATCACCGGTGTATTCTCCTCCCCTATCGGATCTTAATGTTTTAATGGATTTCTCCAATTATTTTTCAACTTCTAATTTATAAGAAATAAATTTTGAGAAACTCTCATCTTTACTCGTAAGTAGATAAATATAATAATAACGAGAGTAATCATCAATAAAAGTAACAAAATATTTATTTCCATCACGTGTCACATAACCTTTTAAATCACAAAGATCATAATGTATTAAACTTAAAACATTTGAACTTCTTTCGACACTCGGAAAAGGTTTTTTAGCATATTTTGATTCAACACATATTTCACATCTAGAGCTGGTAGAAATATCAGATTTTGGTATGTTTCCCAAAAACACTAATTTTTTAATGGATGCCTTATTTGCATGACCAAGTCTAAAATGCCACATCTCACAAGAGTCAATCAAATAAGCAGAAGAAGTATATAATTTATTATTATCAGGCACAGTTACATTTAGTTTGAAAAGATCCTCATGAACATAACCTTTCCCCACAAAAGTACCTCCCTTAGTCACAACTACCTTATCACTCTTTAGAACAACTTTAAAACCCTTCTTAACTAAGACAAAACCGGACGCCAGATTCTTCCTAGCCTCAGGGACATACAAAACATCTTTCAAGGTATGAACATTTCCTGAAGTGAACTTTAAAACTACGGTTCCCTTGCCCTAAACCTTAGACGAAGAGGAGTTTTCCATGTACAGACGTTCATCCTCACCCACAGTAGTGAAGGTAGTGAAGGCACCTCTCGTGCCGCAAATATGTTTGGTGGCGCCAGAATCAAGCCACCAATCTGTCATGTTACTCACAATGTTTGCCTCGGTCACAACAGCAGAAAAGTTACCCTCCTCGGTTACATTTGCTTGAGGCTTCACATCTTGACTCTTCCTAAACTTGCAATCTTTAGCGTAATGACCTGGTTTTCCACATACATAGCATTGACCTTCAGGTTTAGATTTAAACTGAGGTTTATAATTTTTATTCTTATCGTTAGGTTTGAATTTATGGTTGGACCTCGAATTCTGGTTTGGTTTATGGTGCCCATATTTCTGGTTTGAATGGTTAGGCTTAGACTAGTTCTGTTTTTGGTTTCCATTTGATTTTTCCTCTACCAAATTAGCCTTAGATTTGAATTCAGAATTTTTCTCCCTAAGTTATGCATTCCTATTATCTTCCTTAATTCTCAAATGAACTATCAAATCTTCTAGTGACATCTCCTTTTTCTTATGTTTCAGACCGTTTTTGTAATCTTTCCAAGAAGGTGGCAGTTTTTCAATTATAGCAGACACCTGAAATCCCTCACATATATTATAACCCTTGGCCATAAAATCAAGAATAATAATTTGCAGTTCTTTCAGTTGCGACACAAAAAATTTATTATCTTCCATTTTAAAATCCAAAAATTTTCCAACCATAAATTTTTTAGACCCAGCATCTTCAGATGCATATTTTTTATCCAGTAAATTCCATAATTCTTTATCAGTAGGACATGACCAATAAACATCATACAATTCAAGGCAGAGACAATTCAGAATATAATTCCTACACATATAATCTCTTTGTTTCCAAACAACCAGTTCTTCAGGTGTAGAAGGTCTATCAGATGCAATAACGTCAACGACCTTAAGAGTTGTTAGGTAAAATTGCAGTTTCATTTGCCGTATCTTAAAATTCTTTCCATTAAACAGTTCAGGTTTTTCATAGTATTTTGCATTAGGATTTTCCATAGCAGATTGTAGAATAATAACCAAGAATTTCACCTTTAGATTGTTGGAATTAATATATGTAGAATAAAAGAAAAAACCCAAATTCGAAATAGATAAAATTAGAAGAACTTATCGATCGAGGTTTGTGTTTGACACAAAGTCCTAAAGGTGAAATTGCTCGCTGAAATTTGTAGTTGTCAGCCGCGTGAACATACACCTCCCAGGATTCAATGATCGAATTTACACACCAGTTTTGTGTTAAATCTTTGAACTCTCAGGATACTCCATCACTCCCAAAAAATTAACGAAAAGTAGAAAGTAGAAAAATTATTTTTGCAGAGAAAGTGATTTTCAGAAAATAGCAAATGAATTTTTGCAGATAACGTGAGAGAGATTTTCAATGCGTTTTGACTCCGTAGCCTTTTCTTATATAAGGGAAATGGTAAAAAATGTGGGTACAGGTTTTAGCCAACTAACCCACTAATATCTCCATTAACAATTATAGTGGAAGAAACAGTTAAAGACTTAAAAACGGTTTAATTAAAATTAAAACAATTTTGAAAAGATTTAATGCACATTAGAAATTCCCAAGAGCCCGAGGCCCTAAGGCCCAAGGCTCAATCTTTGTCCCTTAATAATAAGTGTGCTCCCTAAGAATTGAACCCAAGACCTCAAGTACCAAACCCCATAAACTTACCACTAGGCCACTTACCCCAACTTATTTAGTTCATTCAAAATAAATATATATACCAATAATATACCCAACAAATGCTAGGATCCCTCAATTTCATCTGATGATCTTATCACTAAGTTTTCCATTACTGACACTGTAGGTCTACCTACTCGTCATTCTGCCCTGATAAGATAACTTCTTCATCGTCTTGGTTATTATTATTATTATTATTATTATTATTATTATTATTATTATTATTATTATTATTATTATTATTATTATTATTATTATTATTATTATTATTATTATTATTATTATTATTTTCCACTATTCTATCTCATCATGGTCCCTCTTTTTTTTTTATAAAGAATCAAACTTTAACCCCCATTAGCAGAAGCTATGAATGAGGAATTACAAGCACTACAACAAACACATACCTGTAGTTTATCGATCTTCCTCCTATAATAATGTTATTTGTTATAAATGGGTTTAAGAAATCAAAATCTATTCAGATGTGTTCATGGAACATTATAAATCTCAGCTTATTACAAATGCCTTCACCCAAGAATTTGGCATTGACTATGAAGAAACCTTTTTTTCACTTACTTGTTTTACTTCATTTCACAGTCTCCTTATTATTTATGTTACTCGCAAATGGCCACTGTTTAAAATGATATAATAATGTTTTTCTCAGTGGAGACTAGGCGTGTGCATGAACCCGAATGGACCGAACCGACTGAAAAAACTGAACTGGAGCGGACCCACTTTTGCATTTTTTTAATGCGGTCTTAATTCGGTCTTAAAATATAAAGGACCGCATTATTCGGTCTGGTCTCGGTCTTGGGTTTTAAAATGCGGGTTTGGACCCAATCGGGCCACTTTAATATTATATATATATATCTTATAATATATACGTATGTAGTAGGAGTGTTGAGAAGCCTCCAAAAGGCGAATCCTAATTTTCTAGATTTTACAATTTTTTAAATACAAATAAATATACGTGTCTCCTACACATGTGTCCACGTTCTTTTAAAAAAAAACTGAAAAAAAACTTCTAATTAACTGCCCATTTACAAACAACATCTCTTCCCTATTTACTCCCACAATCATCCCTCAAACCTCACGCCTCTCTCTCTCTCCCTCCACCTATCAACCACTTATGCATCTCTCTCTCTCTCTCTCTCTCTCTCTCTATCTCTCTCTCACACACACACACACATAGACACACACACAAAAAAAACATATAACAATGATGTGGGTGAGTTCTTAAATTTCTATTAATGATTTTGCTTGCTCACTGTTATTAATGTTCAATGTACCTCTATTTCCATATGAAATTGCATGTTCCCTTATCTATTAAGTAGTTGGCTTTATTGAGAGGCATTTATGGAACTGAGGTAATTTGATTTTGGCCTAGCGGAAACATCTAGAAAATCTCGAAATAGTTAATTTCATATCTGATATTGAATTGAATGGTTTATTATATTAGATTGGATTGTGAGATTTGAAATAGGGAAAGATAAATGATGTTGATGAAGACAAAGATTTATAGCGTGAAAAGTCTGTTTGTACAGCAAAAAGCCATGGATCTTGGCGAGTTTCCATGGATCTTAGTGAGTTTAGACGGTTGGGTGAATAGGGTGAGTTTTTAAATTTTTATTAATTATTTTTCTCTCTTCGATCTGTGTGTTGTCTACATTTGGGTGGGTGTTCTAGAATTGGTTCTTTAATTATTTATTTTTGTTTCAGCAGGTTTTGCTATCAGAGTTCTACGGTTTGGTTTCTTATAATTAATGTTGCAACCGATGTTGGCTTATAACCCAGATCAAGTTGATTTCGACGGAGCACATGTGACGGTTCAGAAGTAGCAAAGTTAGAGCCTAAGCTTAGGTGTAGAGATTATGGGTTTCATTGTGGCTTTGGTTTTGGATCTTGGATCGAAACGATTTCTATACTTCCTTCAATTGCATTTAATTTTTTGTCTTTTTGTTCAATTCACTGCTTTTTTTTTTGTATTTTTGGGAGTTTTTTTCTTCTCTTTGTGTCATGTTCCAAACACCTATGTATTTCGGATTCTTTTTTTTTTCAAGTTTCGGATTCTTTTACCTACTGTGTAATTGTATAGTGATATCAACTGATTGTTTCTATAGATGGATTCATTGGTATGCCCACATAAAGAATTTTAACCCACACTCTAAATCTACTTCCTCCTTGCAATTGAGAACCACTGCTCACCCATCTTATGTTTTAACTTGGAATATCCTTTATTATGCTTAACCCATCCAACTTCCATCTTGGAATCGAGAGTATTTTCCATGGTATTTTTTTTATTACTAAGCCCTATTTATATTTGGGTCTCTATTTTATATTACAAATAAGTTTTTTTTTTGCGAGATCTATGGCCAAAAAATCATCGTAAGAGTTAGTTGATTTCGTAATCCCATCTCAAGGTGAGTTACTAACTATTTGTATAATTTAGGCCTCTTTCTCATCCATTTAATCACCCTAATTAGTAGTGACAAAATGTCCCCAAAGAATAAAACAATCCATATTAACCCGGTCATTTAAATATGTGGTCCATTTTTAAAAATTATGAGTTAAATATGGGCTCATATTTAAAGTTATAGTCAAATATGGGCTCATATTTGAAAGCTATGAATCAAATATGAAGTCCATATGGAGTTCATGTTCAAAATCTACGAGTCAAATACAAAACCTATTTTTTAAAGTTAAGAGTAAATTATATTTTTTTTACATGTATTTGGAATTATAATACTTATTTGGGGATGAAAAAACGAGTTGACCCAGTCCATATTTTGTCTGTTCATATTAGGCCCAACTCATATTTAGCTCAATATATATTTGGCCCGCCCACATTAGGTTCAACCCATACTACTAACCCTAATATTAAATAACTTTATAACATATCCATGTTTTGTATGGACCCTTTTCGAACATAACTTTGCTTTCTATTTGTGTATGTTTTCTGATTGTACCATATTAATTTTTTGCTTTATCTAATTTTGTTTCACTTATTTTTTAATTCTTCTACACTAGATCCACCTCATGTCAAAGATGTCCCATTCTTAAGAGTTTTTATTATTTTTAGTACTTTGAATATTTTTTTGAAAAATAACTGAAATTTTTAACGACTCTTTGTTGTTGAAATGGTTTATTTTATCCATTGTATTGAAAATTATTGATAGCAATCTTGGACTCACTAGACGCGAATGTCACTAAAATGGTTAAAGAATCCATTTCGAGGGTAAAATTGTTGATAACAACTATTTGCTGTGGAAATAATTTCAATAAAAAATTTAGTGACTGTTATGGAAATAGATAGAAATGTGTCCCTGGTATCATCATCACTCCCTCTGTTAAAAATGTTATAAATGTATATATCTTAAAGTTCTTCCTCCATCAAAAGACTCAAAATTTTTTAAACTCCTTTTGTTTTGACTTTATCATACTCTTTAAATACTTGCCATGTTTACATTGGAATGTTAATGTGTTGTTTGTTTTGTCCATTTATTTATTTATTCTTTATTTTGCATCTCATATCATCTTTATTTTTTTTAATCATCTTTTTTGGCCATTTAACTTCAAGTATTCTTATTTACTTTTGTTGTTTCTTATTTTTTTTCTTAATTGCAAAGTACACTTTAATGGGTTTTAACATGGGTTTATGGCCCAGTTAACACAAGATCTGATGAAATATGATATATGTTGACAATGTGGGAGACTATTTTCGACGGTCATTACGTATCCCTGTCTAAATAAAGTTTTTTTTGTTATTATGCCTTTATGGGGGAAGCATGCTACTAAAATTTGTTATTTTTTTTTCCTCAATGTTGGTTTATGTGAATATTAGGGTGTGTTCGTGCTGATGGCACGATTCTAAATTTGTTATGGTATTTAACATTCCCAACACACTATCACAAGGTGTATACAAACAAAAGGTCCATAAGTTGTCAATTCTTGCAAATTTTTTGGTGAATCAATGAACATTAACTTAATTCTTAAATTGGACTTGCAAAAGATATAAATACACCAAACTAAAATTTTAATTATGTCATTGGCATGGGTACACCCTCTAGGGCTTGCAAAAAAAGAAAGAAAGAGGTGTATGTCATGTCCACATTTCATATTCAATCTTGACACTATATGGCATGCGCACAATTCATATTACCAAATATAATGCAATTATTTTTAATTATTTAGATTTTCAGACTACGCGATGTAACTCTTCATAAAAAAAATTGTTCATGTGCTTAGTCTAAAATATTATTTACATTTTCATGTTTAGGGACATCATTGAGATCACTTATTTTTAACTACTCATGATCATTACAAATGTATATTATAAGATTAATAGGTTAAAATGTGTTACGTCCGCCCGTGCATCGCACGGGTTACCACTAGTATATATATACTAAGTTGTTGCTACCCTTTCATACATAATATACATATAATTTTTTTTACCCCTTTTACCCACTCTTACCCAACAAACAATCCAACCCTAAACATCTCATCTTCCCTCTCTCTCTACGGTCGACCTCTTCTTCTTCATCTCCTTTAATCTCTCTCTCTCTCTCTCTCTCTCTCTCTCTCTCTCTCTCTCTCTTAAACACCGCTCGCTGTCATGATCTACGGCCTAAATGTCCCCTCCACTGTCACGATCTACGGCCTAAACTCCAAAGTTTGTTCAATAAAAGGCTCCAACATAAAGTTTCCATTTAAGTTTCTATTTTTGTTGGATTTTGAACAAATAAATTATTGCTCTGTTTCATAAACTCCACTACTTCATATTGCTCTGTTTTTGCTTAATAAACTTTGCCATATAAAGACATTATTAAACTCCACTACTTCAGATTGAATTAAACTTTGTTTGTAGCCTACAACAGTCCATATCTCTATGTGTTGAACTTTTCCATATAAAGACATTATTGAGTTAGTTCTCTTGAGATGACAGTAGCCTAAAACAGTTAGTAAATTGAATCTTATTTGTGTTACTGAATTGGGTTTTGTTTTCCTTGAAAAAAAAGGTCGAGACTTTCATCTCTCTAATTTGATTTTTTTTTTCCAATTTGGGCTAAAGAAAGTAATTGAATAAAATAAAATGTCGTATGGACAAAAAAGAAATGTGTAGAGACCACCTGTTCAGACTTCAATTCTAACTCCAGCTCTAAACACTTTATCTTGAGTGGAGGTAGTTCTTTGCAATAATGCTTGCAGGCAGTCCATTGAATTCAAGGTAACAATAATTTACAACGTTTGTATGTGCCATTCTTAGCGAGTCATATTTAGTTATTTTCGAATAAAATCGAGACCAAACCGGACCGTCTGAAAATCGAATAGGACCGAGACCGATTATTTCGGTCCGGTTCCAGTCCATTATTTTCTAGGACCGATTAATGCGATCCAGTCCAAAAAATAGCTCAAAATCGGACCGTACCGTACCGTGAACACCCCTAGTGGAGACCTTATTGAGGAAGTTTATATGGAAACATCCTCATATCTATAATCATTCTACATCTCAAGTGATCGAACTTCATTATTCTCTATATGGTCTCAAACAAGCTCCCCGAGCTTGATTCGCCAAGTTTAACTACACTATAACCACTTTTGATTTTGTTCCTAGTGCAGAAGACTATGACACCTTTCATTTTTCATATATAGGATGGTCAATCCCATGAACAATCCTTTAGGTCTATCTAACAATTTAATACCATTCTAAGCATGAAAGAATAACAATGTCAATTGAGTAAATTATAGAATAATAACTAAGCTAAATATTCGTCCACCCATAAACTAATTTCACTATCAATAATAAAGAGTATCAATTCTCATTGATACATCTCAACATATAAATAGTAAAACTCAACTGATAAATAAACTAAAATGGCAACACAACCCAAAATAATCTTTGATAAATGTAAAGGAAGAAACATAAACAAAAGGGTTGGCACCCCCAACACCTATGTAGGTAGATAAATGATCGAGTTTGAGAAGGATTTAATGCCTCGAATATCTTAACCCTGGAACTACTATTGGAGATGTCCTAAAATTTTGTCAACTATATGAGGTTAAACCCCAACAAGAATTTCCTATGTGATCCAAAACAGAGGATCTAGATAACAATAACAGAATTATGTCATCCTCTTGAGAATTAATTAGTTGATTACCCCAACTAATTATTAAGACACTATTCTCACCGAAGGTTATAGATTTATTAATTATTTCATCCATTTGTATCATTAACCAAAGGATAATAAGGCTATTATAGTTGTCCCACAACAACCACAAGTATGAATTCAAGTCACATAATATCATGTGGGCACGCTCAACCCACCTCAAAATCATAGGGCATCCTCATAACCCCCATTCAAAATATCCCACGAATGCCTACTCTTATGCCTCCAGGGATCTCTTGTACATTTACTAGTCTCGACTATTATAAGGTCTCAACTCCTAAAGTATCCAGATAAACATAAGGGAAATTACTAAGCCATGACACCTACCGTGTAACCACATACCAACATTTATACAAAAGGATTCGATAGGATAATCCCAACCCGGGGGATGGTGACCTTAGCTTGTAGGATTAAAATATTAGACCACTATTGGATCCATCACGAGGCTACACACCCACCCATAGTAAGTTCATGCACATACGATCGTCCAAATACTTAATTAAATTAAAAATACAAATTCTTTTCACATTAAAAATCCATATTAATCACACAACTTACATCTTATTGCCACAAAGTGTACATTGAATTCTAATAACCAATTTGTATCTTATATGGATTATATTACAAGTTCAGAATCTAATGTTTACATTATAATCAAGGAAAAATTAACTGTAATAAAATATTACAAGACGCATATCTTACCAACTATCAACTCAAATTATGAAATTCCAAATCCTACTTCAATTTATCAAGGGATAATATTTATTTTTCTCGTAATTTATTAGATCCATTTGATGGAAACAATAGAGGATGAACATATTAAGAATATTTACAATTACATCACAAACCTCAAGACACCATTTTGATCACATTTCTGGGACTAATCCTCCCATCCATAAATTCTATAAAAACTCACATAAATATCACAATGAATGAAGAAACAATTTTCGTTGGTTTCACATTAAATCAATTTTATTGAAGGCACTATAATCTGTTAGTAATATGAGACAAAACTATTACAAAACACGAATAATTGAAAATCAAACATGTAAATTTTTTATCTCAATGTAAAAAACTCCCAAAATTATTCATTCAAAGCTCAAATCTTCATTATTAAATTAAATTAACGTATACAATTTTTACAAAATTAAAAAAAATAGTTTTAGAGAACAAATATGAGATGTAAGATCATCTAACTCAGTTTGACATCACACATTTACATTCTTACATTCCCATTGACTCAAATTCTGGAATTAATTGTCCTATCCATAAATCCTATAAAAACTCAAAAATATATAAAATGAATAAATAAATAATTCTCACTCGGTTCGCATAAAAATAATATTTATTGAAGGAACAATAATATTTTTAGTAATAGGAGACGAAAATTATTACAAAACAAGGGTGATTGTCTCAATGTAAAAAACTACAAAAATTATTAATCCAAAGCCCAAATCTTACTTATTCACTGAAATTAACAAATATTATTTTCCAAAATTTATGTAATTAGTTTTGAGTAAGGATCTAAGGCTCAAAGTAACGAATTTCAGTTTTGAAATTATAATTTTACATTTTTACATTCTCAACTTAAATATCTAGAACATGGATTCTAGCATGGATTATACAATTTTACAAAATCAATAGTATTTAAACCTTATCTAAACATAATCCTATTATTAATATATAGATTTAAAAGGAAAGAGTAGGACATAGTTCTTGCCTCAAATTAAGAGATTTGATGAACTGTATAGGCTTCATTATGAATCTTCCTCTTGATCTTGATTTGGCTCCTCCCAATATTGTTTACTTGATTAGAATTTTCTTATATATTTCTTAGATGATTGCCTTTGCCTCTTTCTCACTCTAGGGTTTAGTGTATGTTTAAGATTGTAAAATGATATTATGGTTAACCATTAGGTTCCATTTATATCATAATTTCTATCGTTTAGGTAAACCTATTTTTACATTGGCTTCCAAGTATCCAAATCCATTCTAAATGAACCTAAACTAAACCTAATGGTATACATAACCTATGCAACATATTTCCATCATTTTAACCCTATTGGGGCTCCCAAAAGGTCCCAATAGTACAATAAAAAAATATAATTCCACACTAGTCCAATTAAATAAAGTAGTATTATCCTAGAAAATAAAATGGCACAAACAACTAAAATCAAATTCCACATTGACACAATAATTTGTTTCAACTCGAGTTTAAGTTACACATGTAAATTAAATGTCCCAATAAATTATTCTTTTCAAATAATTAATTAATTTAATTATTTCTAATTATTAATATATTTTATTACTATTTTTTTGGATTAATTATTTATTTAAAATTCGGGGTATTGCATTCTTCCTCTCCAACAAAGAAATTTCTTTCTCAAAGTTTACCACTAATCTATCTCAAATAACTCTGGATGTCGCTCTCACATATTGCTTTCCTACTTCCTGGTAGACTCAACCTCGTTTTGGTGACTCCACGAAACAAGCACTAAGGTGATGACCTTTGAGCGGAGAACATGGTACCAACGTGTAACTATGTATCCTTATATCGATATGGTGATAAACCAACTTGTCTGTCAAGAACTTCCACAACATAGATAGATGGAAAACATCATGAACTCACTGAAGATGATTGAGTAGATCTAAATGATATGCTACGGGTTCTACTCGCTCAATAATAGTGAATGGTCCAACATATTGGGTGCTAACTTCTACTTTTTTGCGAATCGTATGACTCCCTTTAATGGAGACACCTTCAACAACACCGTATCTCCCTTAAATAACTCCAACTATCTCCTACAGGCATTTTAATAACTCTTATGTGTACTTTAGGAAGTCTGTATACGATCCCTCACGAGGGCCACCTTAAATGAGGTGTCCGGAATGAATAACATTCCTAATAACTTATTCTCCCCTCTCACAAATCATAATATTAGTGAACAACAAGGGAATCCATACAAAGTCTCACAAGTCACTATACTAATAGACCACTGTGGACGATATTTCTTCCAACTGCCCTTAAAATTCAATATGCGTGCTCTCAACATGTCTTTAAAAATTTTATGAACTCGTTATGTTTGACCATCTGTTTGGGGGTGGGGGGTGGGGTGTATGAGGTACTCAGATTTAGATGCATACCCATTGTCTCGGGGAAACTATGCTAGAAGTGAGATATAAACGCGTGGTCCCAGTCGAACACTATATTCAAGGGTTCTCCATGAAGTAAAAAAATCTTCGAAATGAAAATCCTGACATACTACTCGACGTTATAATTAGTTTGAACTAGAAGAAAATGTGCCACATTTTTCAACCAATCAACAATAACCCAGATAGCATTGTGCCTACGTTGTGACATAGGAAAACTCACAATAAAATCCATTGAATTACTCTTCCATTTCAACACTAGGATCTTTAACGGCTATAATAAACCTGGTGGTCGCCGATGCTTGACTTTTACCATCTAGAAGGTGGTGCACTCATACACATACTCTACAATATCCTACCTCATACCTTCCCACTAATATCGTCATCTCATATCATAGTACATCTTATCACCTCCAAGATGAACCACAAATTTAAAATCATGGTCCTCGGTGAATACTTAACTTTTCAACTCAGGATCAGGTACCACTAGTGTGCCTTAGAGCCGAAGTTCCCCATATGACATAATAAAGTATAATGGCACACCTCTAGCTAGTAAATCTCAAATTTTTTCCTAACAGGAAGCATCTAAAGCTTGGGCCATAACCAGATGTATAATAATCTTTAGGTTTACCAATGATACAACCATAAAGGTATTAACTAGAGCATCTGTTGTTTTTAGTGAACCCCATTATGTTTGATGACAAAATCATGGGACACTATGGCTCAAAGCGTCAACAACTACATTTTCTTTGCCTAAATTATACTGAGTGATGGACTGGTAGTCCTTAATAAACTCAAACCATTGGCATTGCCTCATATTCAACTCCCTATGAGTAAATAGATACTGAAGACTCTTATGACCGATAGAAATAGTGAACCTCTCACTAAATAAGTAATGTCTTCAAATAGTGTTGTGCATCATTTCAAAATGACCTATTTCAAGAGAACCACATCTAATCTGATTCAAGTATGTTTTTTTAATTTTAGAATATAATCTAAATAAAACTAAAGATATAATCTAATCTAATATAATCAATTAAGATTGGGTTGGATTGTTTTGTAATTGATTTCGATTTCTTTAATTTATTCCTTTGAATCAGATTTATATTGGATTTGGATACAATTTAGCAAAGTATATACAATCCAATCCATTAACCCTAATATAAATGAATAGCTTTATAAGACTACAAAGTAATAAAATATTCTGACCAATGAAATTATGACACGTGTTTCTTTTAACATATTTTATAAATAGTCGATTTGTATCGGTTCTTGAATATGAATAACCCAACCTATCCTAATATGGATGTTTTATTAAAAACCAAATTAGATTTGATCTGATTTAGGTCAGTTTTTTAAATTAGATTGGATCATTTTGGATTGGATCGGTTATTTTCATCGGTTTGGATTGGATCTTACACACGTTTATCTCTAAATGTGGAAAGCAAAAACCATAGCTACCAATTATAAATTGTGCCTAGGGAAACTGAACTCGTGAGGCTTAAGATTAAGAAAGGCAAGGAAATATGCATTTCGTCCTGCATTAACACCCTTCCAAGACCTTGTAAAGAGGAATCAATGTAGCTTAAGTATTCCACCCCATTGTGTGGTAATAGAAGTACTGGTGTTAAAGTAAACTTACTCATTAGCTCCTCAAAAGATCATTGGCAATGCTAATCCCACAAAAACTGTATTCCCTTCTTAATCAAGTGGATCGGTTATCCCACAATCTTATAGAACCCTCGAATAAATCGTCATTAGTACCTTACTAACTCGAGGAAAATCCAAACCTCTGTTGATGTAGTGGGTTGTCCCCACCCTATTATTGCAGACACCTTACTAGGATCTTCAAAAATCTCAGCCTCAGAGATAATATGTCCTAAAAATTGAACAACTCGGAGAAAAAACCTAAACTTCAAGAATTTAGCGTACAATTTGTGCTCCAAAAGAGTCTGCAAAATATTTTTTATATATTGCAGATGATCATCCCCGATTCGTGAGTAAACATATATGTCATCAATGAAAATAATGACATACTGGTCTAGATAAGGTCTAAGAACCCTATTTATCAGATCCATTAATACTGTTGAGGCATTGGTCAGTTCAAACGACATAACCCTGAACTCGTACGATCCATAATGAGTGAAGAATGAGATCGTTGGTATATTCTCCTCCCTAACCTGCAACTAATGCTAACACGAGCTCAAGTCTATCTTGGATATGTATGATTCATCTCTCAGCTGGATAAACAAATCATTAATACATGGTAAGGGGGTGCTTCTTTCGTATCGTGACCTTGTTGAACTCTCGATAGTCCACACACATATGAAGCGACCCATCCTTCTTTTTCACAAATAGGATTGGGGTTCCCTCAGGTGGCATACTCCTCCGGACAAAACACAAGTTGAGTAACTTTTGTATTTTCTCCCCAAGCTCTCTCATCTCAAGTTTGGGGAGAAAATACACACACATACGAAGCGACCCATCCTTCTTTTTCACAAATAGGATTGGGGTTCCCTCAGGTGGCATACACCTCCGGACAAAACACAAGTTGAGTAACTTTTATATTTTCTCCCCAAGCTCTCTCATCTCAAGCTATGACATACGGTGGGGTGCTCTTATTATCAGCCTAATACTTAGTGTTAAATGAATGGCAAAATTAATCCCATTGTTGGGAGGTAATCTAAGTATTTATTGAAATACATTGGGGAAATGCTAAACAATAGGAATAAATTATAGTGACATGGTGATATCTGTGGAAGTACCCTCCTTAAGGTAGTATAAGTGCGTATTATACCCTCTCTCGAGCCTCATCATAACTATAAAATTGAACTCCCGATCAGGAATCGAAAAAGGTTATGGATTTCTCATGACAATCAAATTATTCATGATAAGATAATAATCGATCCCCAAAGTAACATCATACTTATACGTGTTTAATACCAATAGGTTAGCGACAAAGCACAATCATCCAATATCTATCCCAACATTACTATAAACATGGTGCAAGGAAGTACCTCTACCTAACGATATTTCTATATGAAAAAGTGTATCTACTGCAATATCAAGTAAGCCCGAAGGCTATGAAAATTTAAGAATAAAAAATTAGTGTGATGGTCTAATATCAAATAATACTCAACCCATATAACCTTTAATAAGAAGCATACCCTTAATTGATTGATATGGAGTATGAATGTCTCTAGGTTCAAAGTTATACATAAGTCCGTACTGAAGTTGTGGTTGTGGGTCTGGAGAATTCTCATCAATATGTGGTGCAACAAATATTGGTCTCACTATTGGGGATGGACACTATGGATGCAATGTCAGCTACCCAAACTTCCCTTGGTGTTCCTAAGTTGCCTAATTTCCCTTAGGGAACCTCTTGGTTGTGTGTCCATGTTATCCACATGTAAAATAATTTCCCATAAATAATTAATCAAACCTTTTGGCTTAATGTTAGCCCTGCTGGCCTTTCCCATTATGCCTCTAACCTTAATTACCGTAATGACCTTGGCCCTGTTGGAATACTAATAACCCAGAAATACTTGGTCATGGCGTCTAAAATCCTCCTGACCATGCTTCCTCTTAGGTGGCTGCCCCAACGGGGTGACCATCTCTAATGAAAATAACTATACTGAATGCGGGGTATCTCGCCACTACCACCATTCCTTAACCCCTGAGCCAACATATTTTTCCCTTTCTTATCACTTATTCTTTTTTAAAAATCTTTATGTTCTTGACAGTGAATTAGTACCACATTCATCACCTGAGCATAAGTGCTATAAGCTAGATTCCTTAAGAGAACATGATGAATTCTCCATGTCAGATCCATAATAAACCGTTCCATATTCTTGGCTTTTGTGTTGACCTCCTCTGGTGAAAATAGGGAGATTCGAGTAAAACCCTATTTGAACGGTGATACATTATGGTCTCCTTGCTCCAAGGTGAGAAAATCTCTTTTCATCATCATTCTCACATCATACAACAAATTTTTCTCCTAGAACATAACAAAAATTATTCATTGTTATAGTCTCCCTCTGCTCAGTATTGGTAGCAAGTTCCCACCGTGGTAAATCGTCCCAAGTAAGATGGATGTAGCCAAACTCTAACGCTGAACCTGTGAAAACTCCACCATCCACAAATGTCACTCAATGTTCCTCCTCCACTAGCAAGACACAGTGGGGTAGGTTAATTTGGTAAACTCGGGAGGGTTTTCCTTACTGAATACACAATAGTGTTTCCCCCATGTCATAGTCGGTGTGGGTGCAAAAAAATAGATTACAAGTCTTATAATATAATGCTCTAGAAGTATCAGACAACACTACGAGGAAATGATGAACGAATCCCCAAAGATCCTAAGATACTAAAAACTTGGAATGCTGTGATACCAACTCCGATACACCTATTTTCCATACATGTAATGGCCAATCCCATGTACAGTCCACAAGGGATATCTAAAATTTTAATACCATTATAAGAAAAAAAGAATAACAATGAACATATGCATAAATGATAGAATTTCAACAAAGATATATACCCATACATAAACTAATATTGTAGGAGGGGTTTATTAATAAACCTCCTTACTTAAAGGTAAACCTAGTAGTTAAGAGACTAATGGCAGATCAAGATAAAATGGATCTTAATCGAAGACTAAGGAAGATTTTCAAAAGAAGCTAGTTAATTCATCAGTATTTTTGTCTATTCTTATGTATTTATGAGCTATGTTATAATATTGATGAGGTTACTTGGTACTAACGGTGGACCAGGTCTGAAAGGACTTGGGAGAGCTTTCATAATATATCGAGGAAAATCACTTGGGAGCCTTCGAGGGAATTTAATTGGGAAAATAGAGATCAAGGCATCATCAAAGCATGAGTTAAAACATTTTAGATACACCAGTTAAAACACCATCTTATGATTACTTAAGCAACCATGAGCTTACTTCGCAAACATAGAGTTTTGAAGCCAAAAATAGTATCTATCAATAAAATATTTATGTTTCGACATGCTATACCTAACACATGTAAAATCAAACTTACCTCAGTGCAAAGTTGAGTTGGTAGGCATTTGGACATAAAGGTGCCAACACACACACCTGTGGTGCCACCTGGCATAATAAATGATCATTCGAGAATTTCAATCAACATTTAACGCTAATGATAAGTTAGTTATGGTAGTTTGACCTAGAATTTAATGCATTTTAGGTTCTTCGTATGCATCCTGAACCTATATACCCTATTTATCCTTTGATAAACCTTGAGTTCTTTGATCCATAAGACTTATTTGAGGTACTTATTGCAAACTAGAGATTTTACTCTCCTCCATCAATAGTCTTGTCCATGTTCTTACTAAGAACTTAAGCATTTATTGAGCTTTAAACACTATTCCTTACATAATCTGGTGTTTACCTCCCTACCTTGTATGTATCTAGAGTGCTTGTTTCTCCCTCCCTCTAACTAACATCCGTCAGAGGTTCATTTATTATCTAAACCATTGTATTTATTACCGATCATTGTAATATATACGTAAGTTTATTCCTTGTCATTAAGAATACATTTATTATTGTTATATCACCATTAGAATGGGTAATGCTTCAGTTTATCTATATATACCCTAGTATAGAGAACTACCCTCTTATATTTGGCGACTCCACTAGGGAGTTGTTCTCTAGAAAATGGTGAACGAGAAAGTTAACCATACTCCTTTTCATGATGTTAATCACGAGGAGGAGCTGATTACTCCAAATATTAAGCTTACCTTAAACCCCACTATCATGGGTAATGTTAACGTGGGATAAGATTCCATGACTACTGTGATGGGGCCTAACCAAATGACTAATCTCATGGCTATATTTATGGAGTTTTTACAAACTCAGTCTAGAATGGATATGTTTGGTTCAACTCTCGACCCAAGTTCATCTGCCACTCCCGTAGAACCACCAGTCATTCCTTTAATATGAGTAGCTATTACACCTACAAGACCTGTTGGTACCTTAGTGATCAATCTTGCTCCTGTAGCTACACGAGTTATCGAAGCACCTATTGCTTTCAACGCATCACCTGAGGTTGCGCTACAATAAAGCTAAGGTAGTGGAGTTAGATGCCTCACCATCCTTAACCATTGAAAAGGTTCATAAAGAGATGATAGAGATGATGACATTGTCCTCATAAACTCGTAGTGAGGAATAATCTATTTTGATGATTTCGTTTCTCTTTACCTAGAAGAGTACAATAATGAACCATACCCTGAGGGGTAGGTTCCCTCAATATTTGATAAATTTAACTGAAAAAGTGGCAACCAGAAATAACACATCAAACATTTTATTGAGCAGTTAGGAGCTCACTGAAATAATAAAAAACTCTATTTGATGGAGTTTATCAACTCTATTATCGACAAAGCTTATACGTGGTACTCTCACATAGACCCAAGGAGTGTGGTTACATTGGAGTACATGCATAATCAATTTTTCCACAAAAAAATTCTGGTAGAGGAACTATTACAATGGCCCATCTCGATCGGGAGAAGAAAAGGTCAGGAGCGGAAGTGATGAATTATGTCAGAAGATTTAAAGAAAGATCTTGGGAGGCTAAAGAACATGACATAGTGATAATGCTTCTTCAGATTTTCACTGAGGGACTACTGCCAATACATTTGTCATATGATAAATGAGAGTAGATAAGTCACATTTAAATCTTTCACTAGGTATGTACGAAACATCTTA
Organism: Sambucus nigra; assembly: GCA_949130495.1. Classification (NCBI taxonomy): domain Eukaryota; kingdom Viridiplantae; phylum Streptophyta; class Magnoliopsida; order Dipsacales; family Adoxaceae; genus Sambucus; species Sambucus nigra. Next base: position 330,605,907 of record OX422210.1, on the reverse strand, counting down.
TTGGTTGTTCACCCTAACTCCATTATGCATAATGTCGTGTGGATACAACATGCATGCCAAACAGGTAGAGGAGGCCAGGCACCACATGTGAACTATACAGAGGGAGGCAAAGAAAGTCAATCTATTGGTGAAGGAGAGAGGATGAACAATAAGAGAAAGTCTAATCACAAGGTTCCACCCTCGTTGCCTTGATATCTTGAGGAGGCGATAAGTTGTTACAGTACCATGGTAACATATGGTACAATTTTCCCACTAAAGAACTATCCTCCTTATGACCCAGTCGCAGAGGTCCAAGCTAACCCAAATATTGCTATATACATTGTTGTATATGTCATCAAATAGTCTCATGATTCACCTTAAAGAGGATCATCAACAAGCAGTGTTTGGATGGAAACTTGAAAATTCCATAAGGCATTGTTAATAAAAACTCCCTATCAACTCATGAGGCATATATAGTGGTTACTTATGATGAGGAGGCAGAATCCCAAACAAGAAAAAAAAAGAGGAAGAGGAATAATAGTTAATGTATGACATATGGTTGGTAAGAATGGTCAACATGGTCATTGCCTACGACGAGCCAAGTATTAGAGATATCAAGATCGTTTATCAGACATAGGAATATGATGTAGATCCCAAACTGGAGTAATAAGTTATGTGGAAGTCACTAAAGTTTTCATTGATCTTCGACTAAGTTGGTATGCCCTGATAACTCGACTTTTGTGTGGATATCGTTATTGAAGCCAAGTTAATCAAAACCTTTATGAGCTACACAAAATATAGTAAATTAGAATAGAGGTAAGTAGGGATGTCAATCCATATCAAGGGGGTAAAGCGAGGAGAAAACAATTGTAATTCACTTTTATTTTCTTTTTGGGCTTTTTTTAATTTTTCTACTTTTTTTATGCCTTTTATAATATTAAAATAATTTTTAGGAGTGATTCGTGAGATAACACTAAAATAAAATCAAAGATCAAAACAAGTAACTAAAAAGTGACTAAAAATTATGAACAAAGTCTAACACTAAAATAAGAGAATAAGTGAGGAAGTAAATGTGAGAACAATCAAGTAATGAGATTACACCACAAATTTGAGCTATTCTAACTAATTAATTTAATTATTTGAATTATCCTAAATTAATATCAAAATTACAAACCAACTCTCATTGCAAGAGTAATTTTAATAGTAATCTTTTAGAAAATTATGTTTAACCCCCCACAGCTCTAGAAAATAGATTTGCAATCCTTATAATTAATCACTCGCTAAGATCGATTCATCAAAATTTATGTACATCTTTGAAAATAAAAATAGAGTTGAAATTCAAGTAATAATACCACACTTAAGAAATCCCTATCTCTAGTTCCAATCTAAAATGGGTATTATAACTAGAATTTCGATTTTATCTCGAAAATCATTTGCCCTCTCTCGAGGCGTAAATTTAAGGGTGAGGGATCAAAATTAACATTCAAAGGGAATTTTAAATTATTCAAACTAATTAAATCAATATAACATCATCAAATAAGGGTTCACCCCACCCCTTGAAAGGGGATTTAGCCTAACATCATATTAAACATGATAATCAAATAATCAAAGGCTAATAAAATAAAATAGAAGAGAAGAGAACAATCAAACCCAATCTCTTGAAGTGAAATTGAACTCTAATTTATTTGAAATCAAGCACCATACATCCAATATGAGCATCCAACAATAATCAATTCAATATAATACTCAATGGAATTACTCACAATTTATCCTTAAAAATCTATAAAAAATAAAAATAAAACTATTTAAAATATTTCCCTAATTAATTTTCTACTCTAACTCTCTCTAAAATTCTCTCTACAAAAGCCCCCCAAACTGGGTCTTCAAGTCTTCCTTAAATAGTGCACATGGAGCTAGGAGTAATAATGGGAAGACAAAGGTGATGGTTAATTTAGGAATTGACACACAAATGTGCATGTGTGTTGTGAGATGTGAGGGAATAAACACTATATTTGGTTATGGGGTTATTTTGGGTATTAGGTTTAAAAATGGTAGTTGGGGGTAAAATAGGAAAAGGGTTCAAAACGGGTAAAGACATGTGGGTTATTGTTTATTTGTTTTGGTCTTGTTTTGTTAACAGGTGATAAAATCGTGGAAAGCTTAGAAATGGGTTTTTGATTTTCAAATGGGTTTGGGGGTTTCATGGGTAATGGTTGTGAGAGGTTTGAAATGGAGGTCGGGTTTAAGGGTATATGGATCGAGTTAAGGTGGTCGCGGGTCAGGTGGTTGCCTGCTTTGGGACGGTCACGGGTTGGTTCTGGGTAAGGGGGTGTATTGCAGGTAGCTGGGTTCGCAGTTGTGGGTTCGAAGTCAATTTTTTTATCCGGGTTTGGACAAGGGTGATCTCGAGGTATGTCGCCGGGGCTGACACGAGTTGGTTGCAACCGGTTGGGGTTCCGAGTTGGAATCGGGTTGGTTGAGTTGGGGAGGAGAGTTTGGGTGGTGTTAGTTATGGTGTTTGTTGTGGGTTTGAAATGGGAGGTTTTTGGTTATGGAGTTAGAGAGAGTGGGTGTGTGTTGGTTTGTTGGAGAAGATGTAGTAGGGGTGTATGTGGTGTGGTAGGGTGTATGGAGGTTAGGGTGTGGCTGAGGGTGTATTTTGAGTGTGGTGAGTGTGTGTGTAGGATTTGTGTGAGTGAGTGTGTTGTTTGGATGTTGTGTGTGTTTAACTTATGACCCCTAAAAAAATAAACCAAAACTAAATAAAAATAAAACTAACAAGCTAAAAAATAAAAATCAACTAAAAAAAAATCCTAATCTATAAAGTAAAATAAAATAGAAATAGAAATAGAAATAAAAATGAAAACTAAAGTCCTAAAAAAATGTAAAACCAAATCAAACTAAAAATAAATGAATTCCTAAAAAAAACTAATCATAATAAAAACTAAAAACTAATAAAAATCAAAATCAAAATAAAACTACACTAAATAAAAAGAAATAGAAAAATATGCAAATAAATTCTAAAACTCCTAAATAAATCTAAAATGAATCCTAAAAATAAAAACTACTCAAGCTAAAAATCTACAAAAAATTAAAAAGGCATAAACTAAACACACACGAGCTTCGTGGTAGGTTTAGGGACTAGTTTAGACTCGGGTAAGGTTACGGAACATGGTGTTAGCTCCATTCTTTATGAAATTTGTCTTGAAATAATACTTTTGACACCGCAACTACAATCAAGCCTGCACAATGAATATTTATGCACATAAGACCCAATTTTTTAGAATTAACAACTAAAATACGTCTATTCGGGGTATAAAATGTACACATTTGGGTGCTTATCACACCACCCTCAAACAGAACATTGCTAGTCCTCGAGCAAAATATAGAGAGGAAGAGAAATATATGAAACCAAAAGTGTACCACTTTCGCGAGCACTTGCGATTGCACTTAGCATGCGCAACAAGCCTTTAAACCTATAGGTTGCCCTACAGGACGAGTTTTGTCTCGTGACGGTTTGCAGGGAATATGCCACAAAATTCTTATTTGCAAACGGTAGTCTATATCTTATTAGACATAGAATAATCGCACAAGCCATCACATGAGAAGAATATTTTAAGAAATACAAGCTAGAAGCGTACAAAAATTTAGTTATGTGAATACACAAGGCACGTCCTTCCTAGAACTTAACGTGTGTGGTGTGAATCACAAGAGTAATTCCTAGATTTCCTTTTAGAAATCAACACTTCAACTTCAAAATCTCACAAATATATCTCTCTTAAATGAACTCTCGCGATTTGGGTAAGTGTATCGCTATTGTGTGTGAGGATGTGAGTAAATGTAAGCAAGTTTAAACATCTGACACACACATAAGAAAGAATGGACAATTTAAAAGAAAATGATCTCATGAAAGAATGCTAATCACTATAATGAGAACGTCGAGTTATTCACCACGTTGACTTTCATTTGCCCGAACACCTAGGGGAACATGGATGATAATGGGTGAGGGAAAAATTAAATGGGAAGGATGATATGAGGTGTGGTATGATGGATGTGTATGGATGATGAGTGATGGATGTGTATTCGAGAAGAGTGTTCTATACTTGAAGAGCAAATGTCTTTATTACATAAAACTAACTACAAACTTTTTATTTTATTTTATTTTGTTTTTTCTCGATTTTTTTTCTATTTTTTTGCTTGCTCTTTTTTTTTTCTTTTTTTCTTTTCTTTTATACTCTCAATTACTGAAGAGATTTCACATTTGGGAAAGCACTCTTTTTTTTTTCAAAAAAAATGACAAATGATAAGGAGATGATAAATGAATGGTGTGGGGAAACATATGGAAATATCGAAGAATATGGTAAGGTAATGGATGAAGTGAATAGTTAGTGTATGGGTGAAAATCTAGTGATCGGGAAAAACTTCAAGACATGAGTTTCTTACTACTCAAAAAAGATGTCGTTCTCAGTGATCAAGCCAAAAATTTAGTAAAGAATAATGATATCATACAACGATTTAATGTGCGGACCCAAATGAATTTGAATCAACTTGTGACTCGGAGATTGCGAAAACACTCTTAAAAGGTGAAAGGCACAATTCACACAAGCTAAAGTCTCTACTAGTGATCCTTAAGATTTTCTTGAGAATTTAGTACTCTTCAACTCTAAACCGTAGTGACGTGATACGTGCACAAATTTTGTTGAGTCTAGAAATTCATGATGCAACGTGCCTTGTTATGTATTACAAAATCTATTTATAAAAAAAATCCTCTAGCTTAATTCCTAGACTTAAAAAGATGGATGATAAAAAATTCATGTCAATGAATTGAGATGAAAGAAACTGCATGAAATTTTAAAAATCAGGTTTAAAAATCAAAATTTTTCAAAAAAGGTACGATTTTGATAAAATTACCCACTCCCAAATAGAAAGGAACGTCGTCCTCGATGTTAAATAAAATGATTTTTAAAATTGAGATCAGGATGGAGGAAAAAGATTACCAGAATCAACCGCTAATGAAGTGGACAGATGAAGCCAAGATAAAACCTGAAGAAATGGTAAGATAAAAAAAGTGTACAAGTCTATAAACATGATAAGGCATAGGGTGATGAGAAACACCACTCCCAAATATGATAAGACTCATACAAGAAATCACGGGGTGCCTCCCAGTAGAACTAAGTTTAATGTCTTCGGCCAGACCGAAGGGATCTCACCCTAAAGATAAGATCTAGGAAAACACGGGTCGGCAAAAAAATGGGTCATGAGAATCACCCCCAAACAAGACTGAAGCGTCAGTCCTGTTGGATAGAGGCTAAAATGGGTCAATGCACTTGTATGGCAAAGTGCATCACGCGATCCAAAGCATCGGGGGACCATGGGTGGGTGGGTATTAGGGTAAGGGTGAGGGTGAATAGGCACTGGTCACATGCCTTATTGACCAAAAGGTGAGGGCAACACATGCCCTATAAGAATGGTGCTCTAGTTGGTGAGGGAGGCGGAATGGTGTAGAAAGTGGAATGGGACGAGGCTCATAGAAATCACACAACTTTTCAATAAATGGACGATGATAATGGTCGCGCCATGACATGCCAGGGAGCTGTCGATGGAAAAAATCAACACCACAAGAGAGTGGAGGGCATAAAGTAACAAGCTCAGTGTCATGGTGGAGAGTAGCACCACAAATACTCTCATGAATGGTGGGCAGTTTCAGGTGAGGATCTAAAAATGTGGTTGGGAACATGAAAGGTTTAAAATCAAGATCCAAACCAGTTGGTGGGATGGAAGGGATAGTGAGTGGATCGGTTGGGATAAATGGTGGAGTAAAGGATGGGAAAAAAGGTGTATCGGGTGGGATAAATGACGGAGGAAGATAATCCAACTCAAGAGTGGGAGACACACACTCCTCATGAGGTGCGGAGTGATCCTCAAGGGCATTCATAAGAGGAGGTGTGGGTTCTAAAGATGGAGTGGTGAACTTCTCCATAAGAATATCACTGATGAATGGGGTGGGTAAGTCTAACGAGGCACCAAGATAGGAGATATAGGAATAACTAGAAATAATGGGCTCGAGGGGAGCCATGCATGGTGGAACAAGATCCATATCCGTAGAGGTAGAAACCATATCGGAATTAATCTCGAGAAAATGGTGATAACTCGTAGCCGGATCTAACCTAAGATGATGTGGTTCTGTGGCAACACACATGGTGGGCTAAATAGGTGTAGACTCGGGTATAATTTTGGATTCAACAAGAAAGGGACTGGGAACCCCAATGATGGGTTCCTCTGGACAAAACAAGATTTGATCACGCTCACTATCCATGGATAAATACACATAAGTGTCAACACGAGGCCCAGACCATGCAATGGTCACAACTTCGAGATTCTCCGGAGGATAGGTTTGGTCACACTCAAAATCAGTGGCACAAGACGACGCATCATCACTCCACGTGGGGGCAGCAATGGGTTGACTTTGGGTGAATTTCGACTCTCGCTCACACTCAATTTCATTTAATCTTTGTTTAAGACGTTGAGGAGATTGATTTTGGATTTGAGTGGCTTGCTCATGCTCAAGTATGAACTTTTGCAAGGGACTTTAGAGAGCAGAGGTGGATGATGGTGGTGAAGTTATAGGTGGTAGTGGTGGTTAAGGTGGACACAAATCACTATTAATAGGGCTATACGGAGAATACCCAAAGGAAGTGTGGGGAACGGGGTCATGTGTATCATACACGGGAGAAGTATCTCCATGAGAGACAAATGGTTGATAATCATTGGGTGCGTAGTGAGGGGACTGATTGTAGTGGGGTGCACATGATAGCCATGACAACTGGTGGAATGTGTGAGGATTCACAACAATGGGTTAGGATTTATATTACGGGAAAGGGTGATCAGGCCTCCACGAATAACTAGGGTACTCACATAACTCGGGATTTGATATATCGGGATAGTTGACAGAGGTGGGTTCCAAAACAGTGTCATATGGATACACATGGTCCATGGTGGGTTTTGATGGATAAGGAATATATGGACACTCATGGGACAAGTGATCGGCGTGAAAACAATGTGTTCACAACAAAGCCTGTGCCTCGTTGATACGCATCAACGAAGGCGGTGAAATGTGAGATGCGTGCATGGATGACGCATGAGTATCAACGGTGTGTGGTTGAGAGTTAAAGCCACTAAGTAAGGTATGGAGGTTCGACTCGGGCTCAACCTCAAACATGCTTTGAGAAAATGAGAAATGGACAAAGTAATCCCATAAAGGACGTTCTTCGGCCATGAAGAGAAAAATATATTTTTTCATATTTTTAAATTTTTTCAAAAAGAAAGAACATATTTTTGAATTTTTCTAAAAATGAAAGAAAGAAAATATTTTGGGATTTTTAGAAAAAAGAAAGAAGAAAATGTTTTTGGATTTTTTTTTGGAAGAAAAAAGCGGGAAAAATAGGTGGACTCTTTGAATGGACGAACTAACTAAAACCAACTACCGAAAAATGAATTGGACACACACACAAGTTAAGGAGAATTCCTAATTAGTACATAGCCAATTTTTATCTCCAAAATTTAGTGAAAGGGTAGTCAAATTTTAATTTAGTCCGCGAGCGATAAAAAATCACGGAATTTATCTTAATGATAGCCTTTTTTTAAAAAAATCTCCTAGTGGGCTACCTAGTTGATTGATTTTAAATTTAATGATGGCTAAGGTAGTACACAAGTGGTAATCGAGTGAGTCAGGTGATGAAATCCCTTCTCGTGAATGACTGGGTGTAGGTCTTAGTAATTTAATTCATCACACCATTCGAAAATAAATGCAAGAATAAAATCACGCAAGAGCACATAGTCACACACACAAATTGACTCGCTGACAGGAGAGGCGTGAGGGTTTAGAAATGTACCTCCCACGATTTTTATGTCGTGGGGTGCTAAAAAATTTGAGTCGATTGGGGGGAGATTATGCCTATATCAATCGGCCCTGGGAGTCCTACCGACCCAAGGTAGAGAGGCTTCTTTTCCTAGCCTTTGGACGCCCTCTCTCTACCTTGTGTGATTTTTCTATCACGCTTATCTTCTTTCTATTACAACTTTAAAATAAAAAATAAATGCTGTCTCTATGCACCGCAATACAAGCCAAAATAATAAAAGTCCTAATACAAGCCTTCTACGATAAAGAAAAATGGTACTAGAAAAACAAAAAAGTGCGAAAAATAAATGAACTACAAGATGAAATCCTCTTCAAGTGCTTCACACTCCCAAGAATGGAAACGACGCCATTTGATAACTCGACTTTTGTGTGGAAGTTGTTGTTAAAGCCAAGTTAATCAAAACCTTTATCACCTACACAAAAATATAACAAACTAGAATAGAGGTAAGTAAGCATGTCAATCCATATCAAGTGGGTAAAGCGAGGGGAAAATAATTGTAATTCACTTTTATTTTTTATTTATTTATTTATTTTTCTACTTTTTTTATCTCTTTTTTAATATTAAAACAATTTTTAGGAGTGATTGGTGAAATAACACTAAACTAGAATAAAAGATCAAAACAAGTAACTAAAAAGTGGCTAAAAATAATGAACAAAGTCTAACACTAAAATAAGAGAATAAGTGAGGAAATAAATGTGAGAACAATCAAGGAATGGGATTACACCACCAATTTTAGCTATTCTAACGAATTAATTTAATTATTTGAATTATCCTAAATTAATATCAAAATTACAAACCAACTCTCGTTGCAAGTGTAATTTTAATACTAATATTTTAGAAAATTAAGTTTAACCCCCCACAGCTCTAGAAAATAGATCTACACTCCTTTTAATTAATCACCCACTAGGATCGATTCATCAAAATTTATGTACATCTTAGAAAATGAAAATAGAGTTGAAATTCAAGTAATAATACCACACTTAAGAAACCCCTATCACTAGTTCGAATCTAAAATGGGTATTATAACTAGAATTTTGATTTTCTCTCGAAATTCATTTACCCTCTCTCGAGGTGTAAATTTAAGGGTGAGGGATCAAAATTAACATTCAAATGGAATTTTCAATCAATCAAACTAATTAAATCAAAATAACATCAAATAAGGGTTCACCCCACCCCTTTAAAGGGGATTTAGCTTAACATCATATTAAACATGATACTCAAATAATCAAAAGCTAATAAAATAAAACGAAAGAGAAGAGAAAAATCAAACCCAATCTCTTGAAGTGAAATTGAACTCTAATTTCTTTGAAATCAAGCACCATCCATCTAATATGGGCATCCAACAATAATCAATTCAATATAATACTTAATTGAATTACTCACAATTTATCCTCAGAAATCTCTAAAAAAAATAAAAATAGTACTATTTACAAATATTTCCCTAATTAATTTTCTATTCTAACTCTCTCTAAAATTCTCTCTACAAAAGCCCCCCAAATTAAGTCTTCAAGTCTTCCTTAAATAGTGCAGATGGAGCTAGGGGTAATATTGGGAAGACAAAGGTGAGGGTTAATTTAAGAATTGACACACAAATGTGCATGTGTGTTGTGAGGTGTGAGGAATAAAAATTATATTTGGTTATGGGGTTATTTTGGGTATTGGGTTTAAAAGTGGTAGTTGGGGGTAAAATGGGAAAAGGGTTTAAAACGAGTAAAGATATGTGGCTTATTGTTTATTTGTTTTGGTCTTGTTTTGTTAACAGGTGATAAAATCGTGGGAAGCTTAGAAATGGGTTTTTGGTTTTCAAATGTGTTTGGTGGTTGCATGGGTAATGGTTGTGAGAGGTTTGAAATGGAGGTCGGGTTGGAGGGTATATGGATCGAGTTACGGTGGTCACGGGTCAGGTGGTTGCCGGTTTTGGGACGGTCATGGGTTGGTTTTGGGTAAGGGGATGTATCGCAGGTAACCGAGTTCGCAGTTGTGTGTTGGAAGTCATTTTTTTTATCCGGGTTTGGACAGGGGTGATCTCGGGTTATGTCGCCGGGGCTGACACGGTTTGTTGCAACCGGTTGGGTTCCAGGTTGGATTTGGGTTGGTTGAATTATGGAGGAAAGTTTGGGTGGTGTTAGTTATGGTGTTTGTTGTGGGTTTGAAATGAGAGGTTTTTGGTTATGGAGTTAGAGAGGGAGTGGGTGTGTGTTGGTTTGTTGGAGAAGATGAAGTAGGGGGGTATGTGGTGTGGTAGGGTGTATGGTGGTTAGGGTGAGGGTGAGGGTGTGTTTTGAGTGTGGTGAGTGTGTATGTAGGATTTGTGTGAGTGAGTGTGTTGTTTGGGTGTTGTGTGTATTTAACTTATGACCCCTAAAAAAATAAACTAAAACTAATTAAAAATAAAACTAACAAACTAAAAAATTAAAATCAACTAAAAATACAATCCCAATCTATAAAATAAAAATAAAAACTAAAGTCCTAAAAAAATGTAAAACTAAATAAAACTAAAAATAAATGAATTCCTAAAAAAAACTAATCCTAATAAAAACTAAAAACTAATAAAAATCAAAATCAAAATTAAACTACACTAAATAAAAATAAATAGAAAAATATGCAAATAAATTCTAAAACTCCTAAATAAATCTAAAATGAATCCTAAAAATAAAAACTACTCAAGCTAAAAATATAAAAAAAATTAAAAAGGCATAAACTAAACACACATGGGCTTCGGGGTAGGTTTAGAGACTGGTTTAGACTCGGGTAAGGTTACGGGACAGGGTATTCGCTCCATTCTTTATGAAATTTTCCTTGAAATAAACCTTTTGACACCACAAATGCAATCAAGCCTGCACAGTGAACATTTATGCGCATAAGACCCAAATTTTCTAGAATTAACAACTAAAATACGTCTATTCGGGGTATAAAATGTATAATTTTGAGTGCTTATCATGCCCCAGGAGATTCGTTTGGAGATCACGGAGGCTATCTTAGACATAGCAAGGAAAAATGTTATTCCTTTGCTTTGATGGTGAGAATAGGTTGATCGTGATTAACTGTTTGTATAAGGCTAATATTTTTTATAATAGGCTGATAGTGATGGCTCTTTCAATCTCAGGTAATGATAACCAAACCTTCAAGTCCATTGGATATGTCAATGTTGGTATAGTGATAAAAAATCTCACATCACACATAAAATTTTATGTGATTGATTCTGCCACACACTATCAACTTTTGATTATAATAGTTTGGGTACATAACCATGGTTTGGTCCTTTTGACTTACCATTAACGCACAACAACCAATATAAAGGGCACATATATCATGATTTAAGCAACTAAGAAACCCTTTTCTAAAGAGGAAGCACACTTTATGGATGATGCCTTTTACAAAGAGCCGAATGACGATACATGCATTCTGACAAGGCGTATCGAAGGCATAATGGTACCTACCATCAAGGACATGGTGGGACCTATGTTTGATCAAGATGAGAAGGTGAATGAGGTTATTAACTAAACCCATGAAATCTCTAAACAACTGAGAGATAGAATAAATCTAAGGATTGGCCAAGTTGAGAAGGAAGTGAGACGATAGAGTGCATTAAACATGATTACTAGGCCTGAGGTTGAGCAAGTGGATAGATGAAAGAAGAAAAAGGACACCTACACATCTTAAGAAAAATGTAAAAAAGTTTTTCTTATTGATGGAAAGGTGGTATATCACCTTTGAACATGTGAGCGGGAAACTAATTTTGCTGAGGAAGCTTACTGAGAGTATTAGTGTTTCAGGTGACTAATAAAGGGTAATACCTTGTGATTAATAATTCTACCATTAGTAGTTTGTTGAAGATACTGAAGATGAACCTTAATTTATTCAAGATCACTCAAAGAACCAAGTACAAAAGTTGGATTAGATTGATCTAGCTGAGGGTGGAGAAGAACAAATGCCAATATTCATTTTAAAAGACCCGAAGAACGTGAAGAAACTAGACATGATCAAACTCATTCAAGAATAAAAGGATGTCTTCCCATGTAATTTAACTAAGATGAGAGGGTTAGACCAAGATATGAGCTGCCACAAGTTGAGTGTTATGCCCTTGATAATCCCAGTAAAGTAAAGTAGGCAATAGGAACATGCAATCTTGAGATGGATCTCAAGATAAAGGCTGAGGTGTAAGGGTTATTGGAAGTTTGATTTATCAAGAAGATTCTACATCCAATATTGATTTCTACAATCATGCCAATATGGAAAAAGATAAAATAAAAATATCCATTTGTGTTGATTTTAGAGATCTTAATATATCTTTCCCCATAGACGTCTTACCTTTACCTTTAATTAATCGCTTAATCGATTCAACAACTATCCCTGAGGTCTATAACTTCATGGATGGCTTCGCAGGCTATAACCAGTTCAAGATGGATCCATCCAACGCAGAGGAAACAACTTGTAAGTACCCTTAAGAAACTTCAATCATACTGTCATGCCTTTTAGTTTAAAAATGCGGGGGTAGCCTACTAGAAAATCATGATGGCCATTTTTCATGACATATTACAATTCTATGCAGATGATTTGGTCATCAAGTTAAAATAACTAAACTCCCAATTAGCTGATATGAGAAGAGTATTCAATAGGTGGAGGAAATACAAGTTAAAAATGAACCCACTTAAGTGTGTCTTTGGTGTAGTGGAAAATTCTTTTGTGTTGTGGTAAATCGATAAGGGATCAGATATACCAAGACAATAAAAAGGCCATCATTGACATGCGATATTCAAAGACACCGATGGAGCTAAAAGGTTTTCTTAAGAAAGATTTCTTACTTGAGAAGATTTTTCTAAGGATTATTTATATCACTCACCCGTGGATGTAGTTGTTGCGCAAGACCATAAAGTTTTAATGAGAGGAACCACACCATGATACCTTTGAGAAGTTCAAAATATTTCTCACCTCTCCTTAAACAATGATTCCACCTAAATCTGGAATACCTGTGTTTCTCTATCTCACCTCCATTATAAGGTTCATCGGTAAATTATTGGCACAAGAGATTGATGGACAAGTGAGACATGTCTACTATTTGAGTAGAATTATCCATGGTTCGGAGGCAAGGTACACTAGCATATAGAGACATTATTTGGCATTAGTTTTTGTATGTCAAAAGCTAAGGAATTATATGCTATATTTAATGGACAATTTTAATTGGGACTTGTGCTCTAATCAAGTTTTTCCTAGCATGGAAAACCTTAATTAGGAGAGAAGCAAGGTGGTTCTTCATTCTCTCAGAGTATGATCTGAAATGATAGGTCCTTGTGTGATAAAGAGAAAAGCCTTCGTAGATCTATTGCCCATCTTTCCCTCCAGCTTATTCGAGCTACCTCGTGAAGATATACAAGGTGATGATTTGTAATCCAATCTTTATGAGGCAGAGAAGATTTGTCTATGGATTGATGGTTAATCTGCTAAGGGCAAAGGAGGAGCATGAGTTATCTTTTCCAGATGAAAGGAAGATATTACTCTATCATTTACGTTGGACTTACATTATTTAATGAATGTGGCAGAGTATGAAGCTTTGATTTTAGGGTTGCGGAAATCTCTCCGAAGAGGCATTCATTCACTCTGGATCAAAGGAGATTACAACCTGATGATTTAGAAAATGAATGGTGAATATGCATTGAAGCATCTCAGTTTGGTGCCTAGCAGAATGAGTATCCATAGGTTGATGGGGCAATTTTATGAGGTCAACGTAGATAGGCACCTAAGTACAATGGATCTCTATAATGACGCCTATGCCACGATTGCACATAAGGTCATTTGATAAGTAAGGGAGCTAAGCGTTCGTATTACTTAAGCTTGTCATTGTTTTTTGCTCCCATGGCTATGAAAAAAACTAAACTATTACTACACTCCGTACGGTACTATATCAGCTAGACCAGGTATCGAATCCACAAGGAATGTTCCTAAATATTAATTGATTTATTAATTCTAAATAAATGTTTAAAAAATAATGGTTTTAAGAAAAGATTAGTCTAGGCTTGTATTTAAACTAGGATAAAAAATGAGTAAAAACTATAGAATGAGTATCCTTCTCCTCGGGTTAATAGTATACACGGTTACATGGGAAGATATTCTTATCAATATTAAATCTCATTTTCACAATTAATAAAATCTAGAGTTTTCACCCCTTAAATTCTCATAAGAGCTTAACTGATTTGGGCATAAAAAAATATCCCCGATATTACACACGGAAGGTTGTAAATACAGTGCATACATGATATACACTGTTAAATCTCCTAGGTCCAAAATTAGTAACAACGTAACCCATTTGAACTAATCTAATCCATCGCCATAGCAAAGCAACCCATTAATCCAAGGTGAGTTCAATCGTCTCAACCTAAACTAATTTAGCCACAAAGCATATTAAATGACATGTAATTATAGGAAAAAAATAACTAAGTAAGTAAAAGTAATTATCAAAGCAACAAAACTAATTACCAAGGCTTGAAAACAAGAAATACAACTTATATTAATGAGAAAGATGATGAATAGTGCATTTACAAACCCAAAGGAATAAAAATATAGGAGAGGAAGGCTCCCACCCAAAATATCCCTCCTAACTAGAACCTAATACATAATGAAAGATATCTTCTAATAAAAACCCACTTACTATTTATAGTAAGAGGTGAAAATAAAAGAAAAATAAGGATAAAAAAGAAATAAGAAATTTTATGGGTGATCACACAGGGTTGGCTCGAGACAGTTTTTCATTTTTGAGATTCTGCTATTAAATCAGTGGTAGCTTGGGCTGGACCTAAGAGTTTCAATGGTTTATGCCATGGTCTACTTCTTTTTTTTACTTGGATCAACAAATGAAAAAGGCATAACTTCTTCGTCATAGATTAGAATGAGACGCGATTGGAGGCTACACAAAGATAACACAGGGATACACTTTCGTAAAAACTTTAGGATAGAAACCCAAATATTGGAATGCCTAAAATTCCCCTGAATGCATGCTTTGAGATGGAACTTTTTTGAAATTCAACCAAACTTCACGCTTAGCACTTGAATACCTATAAAAGCGCAATTATACCTCGCAAAGCATATAAATCCATAAAATAAGTTGTCTAGTTAACAAACATAAATAGAGGAATTAAGGTACCCAAGGGGTCTAAAATACATAAGTATAAATGGTAAATAAATGAAATATTCGAGACGAATCATCCCCCCTAACTTAGGCATTTCTAGTATCTATTGATGATGTGCAAAAAAATAAGACTACAAGTAGCACCAAAAGAGGGGAAATATGTACAGGGGCTAGAAATACCACTTTCGTGTGCGAACGATTGCATTTAGCACATGCAAAAAACCATTAAACCCCTAGGTTACCTTAGTATAGATGTGTTGTAGTGTGAGGGTTTTCATCGATAAAACCTGCAAACGTTAAGTTTCCTTAGAAGGTATGCCCATTTAACAATAAAAGACATGCTTAACAACAACTAAAAGGATTTCAACATGTTATTAGGATAGTGAATGAATTCACTCAAAAGTCAGTAGTTATTAATATTATATTAACTCAAAATTCCTTAAGAGTGGGAGGAAGAGAGAGCACATGAAAATATTTTGATTTGAAAAAACTTTTACATATCGGATAAGCATTAAAGCATATAATGATATTCAATCCTCACTGATATTTACACTCAACAAATGAATCACTTTGAATGGGGTGTAACACACACGGGACATGTGGGCGTAAAAAGTAATTATAAAGGGAATCTAAGCCGCACATATGTCATCAATGAAGAAAGAAATATATAAAATGCAAAATATGTAACCTCAATGAAAGGATACCATTCATTAAAAGAGGTGAAACGCATTTTTACAAATTATTGCAATCATTACGAATTTTTAATCATATTCACCCTAGGATCATATAGGACTTGTATGGGTTATAATGTAGGTTTGGGGTTAAGGTTATGAAATGAGGGAATATGTATGTATTCAAAGGTGTTTGGGGATGAAACAATTAGGACAATGGAAAATTATGAACAATTTCACAATTGGAAAATTATTTCCACATAAATCATTGGATAATAATGGAGAGAGTCACCAAGATTATTAAACATTATGTACAAAATGGAAATACTTTATCGTTATTTTCTTTTCTTCTTTTTCTCATCTTTTCTTTTCTTCTTTTTCCTCGTTTTCTTATCTTTTTCACCTTTTCTCACTTTCACATTTACACATGCTCAATTGCAACCACATAACAAGAACATCATTCAATTCCAAATATCATTTCAAGTAAAGGTATGGAAGGTGATATATATAGTTTATAACTCCAATTTAGAGTTAGTTATGTGATTTTGGGTTATGAAACCAAAGGCTATATATAGGCTTAAAGGGGTTGACAAGGGAAAACATATAAGGTGAGGTCGAACTCAATATGGGTGTATAACAAAGATGGACTATGATCCTTTCTTAAAGTTTACATAATTCTCGAGTCAAAATAACTTTGAAAATCATGCTTAAGTCACACATTTCAAGATGAACTCAATTAATGAACGATCAATGAAAGAATAATGAGATTACCAACAAATTTAACATTTTCAAGGAGGAAAGAGTTATATATAAACATTCGCAAGTTAAGAAAATCCCAACGCTCACTTGGCGTAAGTAGATACAATGTAAGAAAATATTTTCGAGTTATAAAGGCCTTAAATAAGAAAAGTGCATCTGCTCATGGGATTATAGTTTAATTTTTGAAGTTTTTCATAATATCAATGATTCGAGGACTAAAGTCTAAGAACTTCTAAAATTAAGAACATGCATCATTAGGTTATCTATCGAATCTGTAGGAGGGTAGTGAGACTGGGGTCTATGAATAACTGGAAAGGGTGAGGCGTGACCCACTCCAATGGACGCTGCCTGCAAGGTCTTCAAGGTCTCCTCGTGCAACTTCTGAAGAAAACTTCTCCTTCTGGTAATAATGGAACTCAAGTTTTAACTCACTCCCTGCAAGAAGATGCATTCTCACAGCAAAAAATAGTAATTTTCTCAAGAGAAACACTTGAGAGTGATGGCTTTCAGTTGGGAGTGAAGGAACAAGGAACTCGACACTATGAGAATGAGAAGGGAGAGAATACTTAGGTAGGTCTGGTGATATTTTGGTAGAGTAACAGTGCAATTTCTATTGTATATCATGACCTTGCCCAGAGGTCTATTTATACTAGGACGTTAGGGGTGAGTTGGCATTTTTTGGGCGCCAAAATTGAGAGAGTTGGTGGGGAACAATGTCTGAAGTGTACCATTTGTCCCTACCTGTAGGCATCCTGCCTGTCCCTCCTGCAGCCGCCACCTGACGCCGACCAAAAGTCAAAAAGCACATATGTCCCCCAATGGAGACAAAATATCAGATTTGGTAGTTATCTTTTGAAACGGTAACTTATGGTGCAATTTCTCAAATCTTGAGAGAGGAGACCTTAAGGACTCCTTTCCTCTAAAAAATGTTATTTTTCTTAAGAGGGACCTTGAGGACCCCCTCTTCTGGAAAAGTCATTTTCTTGTAAAGAGTTTATTTCTTGTGAGTAGCCAGCTCTTTGGCTGCTCACTTCACTTGTGACCAAGTGTGAAGTGTGTGTAGTCTTGAGTGACTTCTGGGTCTTCCTACTAGTATTCTCATAAGTCTTATAATGCTAAGTGGTTGAGCTT
The DNA here is from genome assembly GCA_949130495.1 of Sambucus nigra. Lineage (NCBI taxonomy): Eukaryota > Viridiplantae > Streptophyta > Magnoliopsida > Dipsacales > Adoxaceae > Sambucus > Sambucus nigra. Next base: position 330,588,325 of record OX422210.1, on the reverse strand, counting down.
GCTCAACATACCTTGTCCCTCAGCCGCCAAGGCAAAACTCCCAGGAGGTCCCAACGCGCCTGTTCGAGCCCGGCTTGCTCGACTAGGCAACCTGTACAAGAAAGTAAAGTATTAATGATGTTGTTCATTTAAAGACTGATGTTTCATGATGAGGAGTTGCTCGTGATAGCTACTCCCTCATCCTGGCCACTCTGGGTGGGTTCCTTTTCAATATGAGTTTCTGCCGAAACCCTTGTATCGGCACTTCTCGAATAACATTTCTGCAGTGACCCTTGCAGTGGCGCTGAGCCTTGCAGTGGTGCTAACTCTCTCGAATGTCATTACTGCAGTGACCCTTGCAGCGGCGCTGACCCTTGCAGTGGCACTTATCAATTTTGGATTTCTTTGGTGACCCTCGCGGGCACCTCTCAAATGTTATTGCTGTAGTGACCCTTGCTGTAGTGGCGCTGATGCTTGCAGTGGCGCTGACCCTTGCAGCGGCGTTGACACTTGCAGCGGCGCTCACACTTGCAGTGGCGCTGACCCTCTCGAATGTCATTACTGCAGTGACCCTTGCAGCGGCGCTGACCCTTGCAGTGGCACTTCTCAATCTTAGATTTCTGTGGTGACCCTCGCGGGCACCTCTCGAATGTTATTTCTGTAGTGACCCTTGCTGTAGTGGCGCTGACGCTCGCAGCGGTGCTGACCCTTGCAGCGGCGCTGGCCCTTACAGCGGCGCTGACACTTGCAATGGCACTTCTCAATCTTGAACTTCTGGGTGACCCTCGCGGGCACCTCTCGGGTGTCATTAATAAAAGAAGCATTTTTTTTTATTAGTAGACACCCTTCTACATTAGCCCCTCGTGCAAAGATTTTTTGGTTGGGTAGACTAAAAAAACTTTGTACGCCATAAATTTGATTTCAACAATTATATATATATATTTGTTTTAAGGGACCCTAGGATCATTAACTGCGGTGTCCCTTTATCCGAGGTTTTTAATTTTTTGAGAATCCACGCGTCAGTGTGGGAACTGTCATCTCATCATTTGGGAAAAAAAGGTCATCACCTTTTTGCCTTCCTGCACGTTTTCCCATTTTGATGCAAAAAACTTAAGTCCCTTTTCTTGGGATCTTTCATGTTCTTCAAAAAACATAAGACCCCTTTGGATTTGTAGTGAGAGAAAGTGAGAGAAAGGGATTTTTAAAACACCATAGCCTCCCATCCCTTTTTTTTTCTTTAACTTTTTTTCAAATACCGTAGCCTCTCATTCATGGATTCTAATCCAAACAATACTTCTTCAAATGTAGACACCCCCAAATCACCCATGGTTTTAGGTTCTATGCCTTCTTCATCGTCAGTCCCAAATGTTCCGACCGCCGCTATTACCGTCATCGGTGACCTCTGGTTTGATTCTACTAGTGGCGTCGGCGGGTCGTCTGTGCCATCTGCCTCTTCGGATTTTGGGTCGAGAGTCCTCATGGGCTCCTCTCCCTTCCACTCGGTAAGTACCACTTTTTGCTTGAGTTCCTCCATAGTAAGGGGTGTCTCGACCGAACCTCTGTTGACAGGGGCGGGGGGGGTGGGGGTGTCTCGACCGATTGCGTTCTGCATAGGGAATAGGGTATCTCGTCCGATCCGAGCGTGGGTTTGAATTTTTTAGTTGAGACAGCTTCCGACAAGTATTCCTCGCGAGTGGACCCTCCATCCGAGGGTCTATCGCCCCATTCAAGACCTCGCGCCGTTAACATTTTTCAGCGAGACTTGTCTCACCCCATTCAAGACCTCGCGCGCTCGGAGTCCGCACCCCAGGGTTCCTCGCCTGCTATTTCTACACATGAGGGTCTCTCGCCGGTGAAGAGTTTTTTAGAGGTTCCTTGCGTAATGATGTCTCCTCTATAGGTATCTCGACACATCACGGCGTTGGCAGCGGCTCCTCGCGCGCTGGCGTAAATATGGGGAATACTCCGCTGAATCAGTCTATGGTTGGGGGTGTCTCGGCGATTGCGAGTTCTACTAGGGGTTCCTTCTGTCCCATAGTCAAGGGTCCCTCGCCCAATCCATTGTTGGCGTCCGGTGGTATCTTGACCTTGGGGGTCTCGACATATATTGGCGCTGACGGGGGTATCTCGACCCTGGATGTCTCGACGCCCATGATTTTTTCTGAAGAAGGGGTCTCGGCCTATGACAGTATGGTGACCTCTCGTCAGCATCTGGGGGTCTCGCGACCTGGCCTCGCATCTACGGGTTACAAGGGGGTGTCTCGACATGTGTCGGTACTGACGGGGGTATCTCGACCTCGGGTGTTTCGACCCCCATGATTTTTACTGGGGCTTCCACTTCCAATTCTTTTTTTTTACGACAGGGGACACCCAGGGTCCCTCGCTCGGAGTCCCCACTAGGACGAGTTCTTTTCTTGAGCCAATGGCTCTTGGTGGTTCATCATCTACGTCATCCTCTTCTTAGGCATGGAAGGACTATATGCACATTCGCCAAGGGTGAGACTTTGGTATTTATCGTCGTGCTCCTTCTTTTGGTCCTGCTGACAATTTCATGATTTCACTTTCTGAGTTTGGGGAAAAATTTTCTGATGCTGTTCTTGAGCGTTCTCATGTGGGGTTAAGTGAGTCTGCTAACCTCCCTACCATTTCTCCGAATTCCGTTCTCCGAGTCCGAGTCGACCGCGATGACTTTCCCTATTCCAATTTTGAAGTTAAAGCCCAGGGGGACCCACAGAGGAGTGGGCTAGCTGGGTTGATTATGTTCTGAACGTTCCTAATTATGTGGCTATTCTTAGGGAGGTGGGACTCTTTACCGCCGTCAGCAACATGAAGTCCTGCACCATATTTAAGCATAGTTCTTCTCTCAATCTTTTATTGTCTCGGTGGAGTATGGAGTCTCACACCTTTGTCACAGGCTGGGGCGAATTTACCTTCACCCTAGAAGATGTATGTGAATTGTACGCCCTTCCTTTCTTTGGGCAATAGGTCTTTTCTGATGACTGCGAGGATTCTCTAGAGCAGGAGATGGTGGGGGAGCTACGGTCAGCTCTCGGAGAGTGCTCGAAGTATGTGGCTATAAATATAACTGGTCATTCCAAGCATTCCTTTTCCAAATGGCAAAGATACTGGCTCAGAGATTTTGAGCAGTTGCAGAAGGGGGAGGCTTCACGCGCAACCCCAGATCCCAGGATGGTCCTAAGATCCACTCTCCTGCACATTTAGCCGCTTTCCTCGTTACATTTCTGACTCGGTTCCTTCTGTCAGGTAAGCTCGAAGACTGTCCTCGCGAACTTATTTTTAGATTGGCTGTACGATTGTCTCGCGGTAGGTCGATACCCATGGCCACCTTGACCTTAGGTTCTCTTTACACCTGGATGAACCGAGCACACATAGATGTAGAGAGGTCTTGCGGTCGGTATGATGTTTCTAATCATGCAAACGCTCCTCTCTTAATTGACTTTTTATTTGATCATTTCCCCCACTTTACATCAGGGGCTCACGCTTGTCATAGCGATGCTGCGAGACTTCTCCGGTGGCATAAGAAAATTCCCAAGAAATCTCTGGGAATGTTGATTGACGATATTTAGGAGTTTCTATTTCGGCCTTATACCAAGCCCCCTGGGGGAACTTTCAGCTGGCTTTCTTTCCCTGGCGATGGCGGGACCTTCTATTGCCCTTTAACAGTGGGGTTAGTTTCCACATGTCCTCATATTAATGTGGTGATGATGCTCTTACCATGCCACCTCCCTTCTTGGACCGAGTTAGGTCCGCGTGCTAAATCTTATCATTTCGAGAGGGCAAGAGGACAATTTGGCTATGATCAGGGCGTTCACACCCCTCCTCTTCCTACCTACAGCAGTCATTCTGAGGCATTTTCAGAGGCGTGTGCTAGCTTTACTCTTCAGGGATTATTCCGTAGTGTAAGTGGTTTGGGTGGTCTCTATGTGCCTCCCTGTGATTATCATCCTTCATTCACTTCATCTTGGTTCCTTCTTTGGCAGCGGCAGGTCCGTCTTATTCAAGAATGTGTAGTTGGCCCCCCTCATGAGACCAACCCCATTAAATACACCAAAGCTCAGTTTTTGGTCAGGCGGAAACAGAAAGATCCTTGGTTTCTCAGCACCACTTCCACGCCACCCTTGGAACAGGCCATTCCCATTTTAGTGAAACCTCTCATTGACGAGTCACTTCCACCTCCGCCGACTGAGCTTCCCCCTGTGAAGTCCAGAAGCCAGCCAAAGAGCAGAGGGAAAGCGAGCACCTCTACTACAGGCAAAAGGAAACGCCCTGACGCAGATGTATCTAACTTTGTTCCTGCTACTACTGCTTCTCCTCCCTCTTCTCCTGTGAGGACCCGGGCTTCAAAGAAAAAGAAAGGAAATGGCGCCGACGTGACTGCTTCCTCTACGGTGGATCAAGAGTCCGATACTGGCTATCTTGGGGTGGGGGAGACTTTCCAAGTAGTGAAAGGGAAAGGTTACTCCTCACCGAGCCTTGCTTCCCAGGAGGCGCGGATTGCGTCTATTCCCATCGCAGAAGGTATTATATCACGACATCCTTTACTTAGTGGAACTAGTTCTCACGGAGCTTCTTTATCTCCCTCCCCTTCATTGGAAGAGGAACTAGTTGATTATGGAAGCACCCCTTCCTATGACGACCATAGTTCTTCTTCGGGTGATATGGGCGGCCTGAGTTTCCATAGCGAAAGCACTACTGACACTTATGCTTTGTTATCAGTCTCGAGAGAGTCTTCTAGCGATGATGAGGCATCCCATTCTCCTGGGGGAGTTAACCCCCACCCATCACCCTTATGGTCAGACCACACGCCCTGCTACTGTAAGCGTTTCCCCTTTACTCGACTATATTTTTTTTCGCATATGATTTTCTTTCTTCCCCCTCATTATTTTTTATTTGTTAATGAAAGCATTCTGTCATATTTTGTAGGTCATTTCCATAGAGGTAAGTAGTTCTCCTCTTCCCCCACTACGACTGACGCCCTTTCAGCGGGAGAGGAACTCCATGCTCATTTCTTCCTGAGGCCTTTTTAGAGAGGTTTGCTGTCTCCTTAATTCTTTTATCATCTATTGTAATTTGTTAGTCCTCTAATTACATTTGGGTTGTGTACGCTGTCGTTTCCCTGCAGCTTTCATCTGTGCACTTTACAGCCACCAGGACCACCCTTGTGGCTTCTCCTTCTCCTCAGGTATTCCTCGCTATTCTTAAAACTTTAATTGTGCCATTTTATCTTTACCTCTTCTTTTTATTTACCCATTTACTACGCGTATAGGGTTGTGTCTTCCCGCGTTGTCACCTCATCTTCTCTTATCTCGGCGGTGGGCACTTCTGCAGCTGAGCCCCTGGACGCCTCTTCATCTGAGGTATGTATTTTTACTTTTACATATTTGTTTCCTTTTAATAAGAGTCTTAACGGCTTTTGGATTTTCTTTTCAGGGAGGGGCTCCTCCCTTACCTGGCGTTATCATCCCGGGTTTATCCTCTTCGGGGAGGATTTCTATCCCTAGGGTCTGTGTATCTATGGACGGTAGACCCTTGGTTTAGGCGATCTCTCATGGTCCAATATTTACTGTGGCTTCAACCAGTGAGCCTACACTTCAGGTCAGGCCTTTCTGCTGAAGCATGGAATCTCTTTTTCCTCGATCATGCGATGAATAACATACTTTCATTCTTTGCCGGCTATCAGCACAGCCCCTACTGTGCCGACCGTCCTTTTCCGCGCTTCCCCTTTGGATGGGGTTCAGGTACTCTCTTATTTTCTTGGTTCTATATTTCTTATCTATCCAGCCTGTACTTATCGTAGCCCTCTTTTACTTTGTCGCAGTTATCCCTTGGCGCTGTTTCGAGTGTGGCTCCTGTTACTGTCTCTTCAGCAGCCCCTATATATGGGCCAGTTTGTCTTGTTATCGTACCCCTTCAGGTAGATATCTCTGTGGTGCCTTTTTAGGAGTTTCCCTCTCCCTCTTTTTAATTGAGGTATTTATCATGCATGAGGTAAGTGATTTGTTACCTCTTGCCCATTCTTGTCACTCGCAGCCTCGCCTACCCCTCGCGCCCGCCGTCGCTGAGGTTGTTCTTCCAGAAGTGCCTGAGGTTGAGGTAGCTTCTTCAGAAGCACTGGTCACTGAGGCAGCCCCTTCAGGAACATCGACCAGTGTTACGACCCCTATGGGACCCCCTGCTCCTCCTCCTTTGACCGTTACGAAGGGTGTTATTCAGGTACAGTGTATAAGGGTATCTACTTCCCTCATGTCATTCTCATGTCTTTATTATTTTGTTTAAATTGCGCAAGCATTCCTATCTTCCCCTTTGTTGCATTGTCTCTAGGTGAGAGATGTCGCTCCGATGACTATGGAGCTTGATGAAGTTGCTCCGATATTTGTGGAGCCAGAGAGTGTGATAGCTGCGAGGGAGGTATTAAACTAGCATAATCCCTCTTTTTACTATTTCCTTTCTTTTCTTCTTGCATATACTGTGCAAGCATTCTCGTTTCACCTTTGTCTTATTATTTCTAGGGGCATGAAAGTACTCCGATGACTGTGGAGTCTGGCAGTGGGGCATCTACGAGAGAGGTATTAAATTGGCATACCCCCTCTTTTTACTATTCCCTTATTTTCTTCTTGCGTATGCTATGCAAGCGTTCCCATTTCACCCTTGTCTCATTGTTTATAAGTGTATGAGAGTACTCCGATGACTGTGGAGTCTGGCAGTGGGGCATCTGCGAGAGAGGTATTAAACTGGCATACCCCCTGTTTTTACTATTCCCCTCTTTTTCTTCTTACGTATACTGTGCAAGCATTCTCATTTCACCCTTGTCTCATTATTTCAAGGTGCATGAGAGTACTCCGATGACTGTGGAGTCTGGCAGTGGGGCATTTGCGAGAGAGGTATTCAACTGGCATACCCCCTCTTTTTACTATTCCCCTCTTTTTCTTCTTGCGTATAATGTGCAAGCATTCTCATTTCACCCTTGTCTCATTGTTTCCAGGTGTATGAGAGTACTCCGATGACTGTGGAGTCTGGCAGTGGGGCAACTGCAAGAGAGGTATTAAACTAGCATACCACCTATTTTTATTATTCCCCTTTTTCTTCTTGCGTATGCTGTGCAAGCGTTCCCATTTCACCCTTGTCTCATTGTTTCCAGGTGCATGAGGATGCTCCGATGGCTGTGGAGACTGGTAGTGGGGCGACTGTGGAGAGAGATCATAGTTCTGAGTTCACTCCTTTGGTCGATGACGCTGATTCTGGTGGAGATTCTTCTTTCCTTCCTTCTGAGGCGGGGCCTCGCCAATCCGATGGCGATGATGAAGTAGAGGATGCTGCGACTATTTCTAGTAGGCTATGGCGTGAGGAGCTACTAGGCCGATTCAGGTTACATGAGCGTCAGCTCTTGGATTTTATCTTGGAGCACCATCCCAATACATTCACTTCTCAGAGTATACTTCAGGTTGACAGTCTCACGGCCTTCAACCTGAGGGCTCTCGCCAGCCATGTTCATGAGTTCTTAGTTACCTCCCCAGTTAAGCTGGCTAGCTCTTCCATTTTGCTGTTCTTGGATGCTCTCCGCGACTTGCAGTAGTTCTATCATTTTCATTTGGATTGGCTTGATGCGGGGATTCGCCCTTTTCTGAGTGTTCCTTTCCGAAAGATAGTGAGATTTCACGCTTCCCGACAGTCCAGAATTGAGCAGCGGCAGGCTGAGGCTACGAGAATTCGGAATCAGATCGCCCTACTGCAGGTGAAGGTTGCCAGATTTGAGTCTGGCGATGAGGAGGACGAGGCTAAATTCATCAGGTTGGAGGAAGAGTTTCTGCGGGAGGCTGGTCTGTCATATGCCGGCGCCGTCGCTCGCGATGATTTGTTTTTTTTAGTTTCTAAGCATATAGGCTACTTCTTGCTTTGTAGTGCTCAGAATTCTATGTGTACATCACTTATCATTCCTGAATGAGACACTTTGTTTCTTCTGCACTCTCTTTTTCCTTTGTTCTCCCTTTATATTGTGGGTGTTTGTTTTATATGACTTGCTCTAATTTCTGTGAGTATTTAGTCTACTGGTTGCTGCCCCATCTACTGCGAGGTATTTGCATTAATATGAAAAGTTATGTATTAACATATTGTATATTTTTTCGAAAATGCACGTCTTGTAGCTGTGAGGTATTGGCATGCGACTTACTTGGATTGCCCTTCCTGCCTGTGGGGGTATTCCTGCATATTACTACTTATAGTTGTAGAGGCTAGGTTGGAGAGGGGGTGAACCCTGCCCCTTTCCCGAAAGCCTGATTTAAAAAAAAAACTATTTGAATTAGCTAGCCCCTAGTCTTTGGGGTCCTTTCTCTATATTCCCTTTAAGAGTTTCACTGTTCTTTGTAATATTAAGGAGGAGGAATTTAATCTTCCCTCTATATTTTCTATTAATTTATGTCTGGGGGACTTTGTTCAGTATACTTTCTCTTAGGATGGACTTACCTCCCAAGTGTAGTGAGCAAAGTTCCTGATTTTTTTATACTCTCTTCTAACTTAATAGGGAGTGTATATATATGTATAAATGAGTAAGCAAAGCAAACATCAACAATGATCGAAAGTGTTGCTATTTAATTTCTTTACTTTTGTCTGCTGTTTACAATGTAGTATTGCTCTAAAAAAAATTTACAAAAAAACTTTTCTGGTATGGGAGCAATCCTCGAAATCCATTACAGACATGCAAAATACAAACAAAACTTGTTAGCTATTACTAAGTATAGTACCTCTTCAGCCACTTGTAGTTGATGGACTGAAGGCAATCACTCTCTGGTTCTGATATTTGGCAGTAGCCCGACTTTCCCACTCCTCTGATGACAAAAGGGCCTTCCCAGTTGGGTTTGAATTTTGATGCCGACATGCTACGGAGATGGTGAGTTGATGCTCGCAGGACTAGATCTCCCACTTGGAATTCTCTAGGCTTGACTAAGTTCTTGTAGGCCCTGGACAGTTGCTGAGTGTAGACTTTGAAATTCTATCTTACTTTGTCCCTATGCTCGTCCAGCGCCTCCAGCTGTACGTGCCTTGGGTCAAGGATGAGCCCATTGCTAAGAGAAATCTTGGTTGAAGGTACCGCCAGTTCCACCGGTAGGACAGCTTCGGTCCCATGTACTATAGAGAAGGGAGTGAACCCTGTTGGCTTTCTTTTCGAAGTACGATAGGCCCATAACACCATAGGCAACTTCTCATCCCATGCTCCTGGCATGTCCTCTAGCATTTTCTTCAAAATATTTATCAGGGTCTTATTGGTAGCCTCTGCTTGGCCATTGCCCTTGGGGCAGGATATGGTTGAGCTATTATGCACGATCTTATACTTGTCTATGAGGAGGGCCATATCTTTGCATACCAATTGCTTCCCATTATCCATTAGGATCACTTTGGGTATACCAAACCTGCAGATGATATACTCCTTTATAAACTGGGTTACCACTTGGGCGGTGACTCTCCTTAAAGGAATGGCTTCCGTCCATTTGGTGTACAATTCTGTAGCCACAATGATAAAAGCCTTGCCGTGAGATGCTGGGGCGATCTTTTCCACCAGGTCGAACGCCCATGTGTGGAAGGGATAAGGAGCTGGCAAGCTTTGTAGACTGACGGAGGGAGCGTGCACCATATTTCCATGCACTTGACATGCTCTACACTTTTTCATATATCTAATGGAGTCGTCCTCCATGGTTGGCCAGTAGTATCCCAGCGTCATCAGTTGATCATACAGCTTGGCACCTCCCATGTGGGAGGGCTCATAAGCTTCTTTCAGCACCCTTTCCACCTCCTCTTTGGCTACGCACCTTAGCGCCTTCTCATTGTACCCCTTCCTATATAACTCTCCCTCGACCAAGTAGAAACGGGCTATCCTTTTTCTAATGTAAATTTCATCCGCTCTCTCGGCGGGAAGCTCCCCATCTTTTAGATATGCTAGGTACGACTGTCTCCAATCTTCAAAGGCTTCCACAAAGTTAGCCTCCATTGGCTGGTCAAAATTATCTTGGCACTTTAAATAACTTTGTTGCAAGTGGGCCGCTTCTACGCTCATTGCAGGCCAATAATACCCGCTTCGCTGCAACCGTCTGTAAAAGGGGAATATCCGTATCCTCGCAGTGCTTCTGGTGCATCTCTATTAACCTTTCCTTGGCTTCTTGCTCCCCTACGCACCTTGCCAGAAACCCTCCAGGACTCTTAAAGTAGAGAGTTCCTTACAGCACATGGTAATTGGATAACTCTAATATTTTCATTGTCCCTTCCCTGGTTTCAAGTTACTTTTCCACCAGACGCCTCCAGTCTTCTGCTCGTTACTTGGGAATAAGGATTTTACAGTAGTGGGTACCGTTCTATGCCTCACTGTGATGGTTTCTTCTCCCCCCTCCATGTCCAACTTTTGTGCTATGGTGGCGAGCACGTCAGGGTGCCTGTTCATCGTTCGTGCCTGCCTCTCCACAGTTACTTCTAAGAACTATCCCAGCAGTCTTTGGATGATGTGTCTGTACGGCGCTAAGTTGGCATGTTTAAGGGAAAACTCTCCATTGACCTACCTTACTACTAGATTGGAGTCCCCTCGTATACACAATACCCTGATCCCTCTTCTGAGTGCTTCCCACATCCCTAGAATAAGGGCTTCGTACTCAGCTTCATTATTTGAGCATTTAAAATCTAACTTAAAAGAGAGAGTAATCTTCTCCTTCCCATCTGATAGTATGACTCCGGCTCCACCTGTTCCTTGAGCACTGGAACCATCAAACTCCATAAACCACTTCTTCACCTTCTTCGCCATGCATGCTTGAAAACTTTCTCCGGGTAGCTCTTCACTAGGTGGTTCGAAAACCCAACTTGGGAAGTGGGACAGCAGATCTGCTACTGCCTGGCTTTTAATGGATTTAGGCACTACGCATTTTAGATCATATTCTGACAAGATCGAAAACCACTTGCTGCTCATCCCACGAGTATAGTCCGCTCGAGGAGGTACTTGATGGGATCACACTTGGTGACTATGTGAACTGTGAAGGCTAGAAGATAGTGTCTCAACTTCCGGGCTAAAAATACCAGCGCCAGGCAGTGCCTCTCAACGCTAGTGTATCTCGATTCTGTTTCGGATATTACTCTTGACAGGTAGTAGACCGACTTTTCCACTCCTTCTTTCTCTTGCGCCAAGAGGGCCCCTATCGACCTCTCTGTAGAAGTAAGGTAGAGCAGCAGCGGAGCTCCGGCTTCGGGGGGAATCATCGTGGAAGGAGAGGCTAGGATTTCTTTAATATTATCGAACACACTCTCTTTCCTCTCTCCCCAAACCCGCTTGGCTTTGTCTTTTAGTACAGGCGCGAACGAATGAGTTACTTCTGCCAACGCAGGTATAAACCTCCGCAGGTAGGATACCTTTCCCAGAAAGCTCTTAAGTTTTCTCTGACTCTTGGGCGGTGGCATCATCACAATGGATTTCATTTTCTCTGCATCCACTTGCACCCCTTGTCTATTTACCACAAAACCTAAGAATGTCCCTGCAGTAACCCCAAAGTCACACTTTGAGGGGTTCATTCTCATCTTATACGACGACACTTTTCTAATACTCTCCTGAGATCCTGAATATGCTTGTTTTCTTTCTTAGACTTCACCACCAGATCATCCACGTAGAATTCTAGTATATCATGAACTAAGTCATGAAAAATCGCCATCATAGTCCGCTGGTATGTGGCTCCAGCGTTCTTCAATCCGAAGGGCATGACTGTATAGTGAAAGTTCCCAAACGGCGTGCGGAAGGCAGTCTTCTCTGCGTCGGCGGGGTCCATTTTAATCTGGTTATAGCCAACATACCCGTCCATGAAGGTATACATATCATGTCCCGCGGTGGCATCCACTAAGCTGTCTATGCTGGGTAGTGGGAATTCATCCTTAGGACACGCCCTATTCAAGTCACGAAAATCTACGCAGATTCTGATTTGGCTCTTGTCTTTCTTTGCCACTGGCACTATGCTGGACAGCCATATAGGGTTGATGAACCGTCTGTAAAAGGGGAATATCCGTATCCTCGCAGTGCTTCTGGTGCATCTCTATTAACCTTTCCTTGGCTTCTTGCTCCCCTACGCACCTTGCCAGAAACCCTCCAGGACTCTTAAAGTAGAGAGTTCCTTACAGCACATGGTAATTGGATAACTCTAATATTTTCATTGTCCCTTCCCTGGTTTCAAGTTGCTTTTCCACCAGACGCCTCCAGTCTTCTGCTCGTTACTTGTGAATAAGGATTTTACAGTAGTGGGTACCGTTCTACGCCTCACTGTGATGGTTTCTTCTTCCCCCTCCATGTCCAACTTTTGTGCTATGGTGGCGAGCACGTCAGGGTGCCTGTTCATCGTTCGTGCCTGCCTCTCCACAGTTACTTCTAAGAACTATCCCAGCAGTCTTTGGATGATGTGTCTGTACGGCGCTAAGTTGGCATGTTTAAGGGAAAACTCTCAATTGACCTACCTTACTACTAGATTGGAGTCCCCTCGTATACACAATACCCTGATCCCTCTTCTGAGTGCTTCCCACATCCCTAGAATAAGGGCTTCGTACTCAGCTTCATTATTTGAGCATTTAAAATCTAACTTAAAAGAGAGGGTAATCTTCTCCTTCCCATCTGATAGTATGACTCCGGCTCCACCTGTTCCTTGAGCACTGGAACCATCAAACTCCATAAACCACTTCTTCACCTTCTTCGCCATGCATGCTTGAAAACTTTCTCCGGGTAGCTCTTCACTAGGTGGTTCGAAAACCCAACTTGGGAAGTGGGCCAGCAGATCTGCTACTGCCTGGCTTTTAATGGATTTAGGCACTACGCATTTTAGATCATATTCTGACAAGATCGAAAACCACCTTGCTGCTCGTCCCACGAGTATAGTCCGCTCGAGGAGGTACTTGATGGGATCACACTTGGTGACTATGTGAACTGTGAAGGCTAGAAGATAGTGTCTCAACTTCTGGGCTAAAAATACCAGCGCCAGGCAGTGCCTCTCAACGCTGGTGTATCTCGATTCTGTTTCGGATATTACTCTTGACAGGTAGTAGACCGACTTTTCCACTCCTTCTTTCTCTTGCGCCAAGAGGGCCCCTATCGACCTCTCTGTAGAAGTAAGGTAGAGCAGCAGCGGAGCTCCGGCTTCGGGGGGAATCATCGTGGAAGGAGAGGCTAGGATTTCTTTAATATTATCGAACACACTCTCTTTCCTCTCTCCCCAAACCCGCTTGGCTTTGTCTTTTAGTACAGGCGCGAACGAATGAGTTACTTCTGCCAACGCAGGTATAAACCTCCGCAGGTAGGATACCTTTCCCAGAAAGCTCTTAAGTTTTCTCTGACTCTTCGACGGTGGCATCATCACAATGGATTTCATCTTCTCTGCATCCACTTGCACCCCTTGTCTATTTACCACAAAACCTAAGAATGTCCCTGCAGTAACCCCAAAGGCACACTTTGAGGGGTTCATTCTCATCTTATACGACGACACTTTTCTAATACTCTCCTGAGATCCTGAATATGCTTGTTTTCTTTCTTAGACTTCACCACCAGATCATCCATGTAGAATTCTAGTATATCATGAAATAAGTAGTGAAAAATCGCCATCATAGTCCGCTGGTATGTGGCTCCAGCGTTCTTCAATCCGAAGGGCATGACTGTATAGTGAAAGTTCCCAAACGGCGTGCGGAAGGCAGTCTTCTCTGCGTCGGCGGGGTCCATTTTAATCTGGTTATAGACAACATACCCGTCCATGAAGCTATACATATCATGTCCCACGGTGGCATCCACTAAGCTGTCTATGCTGGGTAGTGGGAATTCATCCTTAGGACACGCCCTATTCAAGTCACGAAAATCTACGCAGATTCTGATTTGGCTCTTGTCTTTCTTTGCCACTGGCACTATGCTGGACAGCCATATAGGGTTGATGAACCGTCTGTAAAAGGGGAATATCCGTATCCTCGCAGTGCTTCTGGTGCATCTCTATTAACCTTTACTTGGCTTCTTGCTCCCCTACGCACCTTGCCAGAAACCCTCCAGGACTCTTAAAGTAGAGAGTTCCTTACAGCACATGGTAATTGGATAACTCTAATATTTTCATTGTCCCTTCCCTGGTTTCAAGTTGCTTTTCCACCAGACGCCTCCAGTCTTCTGCTCGTTACTTGGGAATAAGGATTTTACAGTAGTGGGTACCGTTCTACGCCTCACTGTGATGGTTTCTTCTTCCCCCTCCATGTCCAACTTTTGTCCTATGGTGGCGAGCACGTCAGGGTGCCTGTTCATCGTTCGTGCCTGCCTCTCCACAGTTACTTCTAAGAACTATCCCAGCAGTCTTTGGATGATGTGTCTGTACGGCGCTAAGTTGGCATGTTTAAGGGAAAACTCTCCATTGACCTACCTTACTACTAGATTGGAGTCCCCTCGTATACACAATACCCTGATCCCTCTTCTGAGTGCTTCCCACATCCCTAGAATAAGGGCTTCGTACTCAGCTTCATTATTTGAGCATTTAAAATCTAACTTAAAAGAGAGGGTAATCTTCTCCTTCCCATCTGATAGTATGACTCCGGCTCCACCTGTTCCTTGAGCACTGGAACCATCAAACTCCATAAACCACTTCTTCACCTTCTTCGCCATGCATGCTTGAAAACTTTCTCCGGGTAGCTCTTCACTAGGTGGTTCGAAAACCCAACTTGGGAAGTGGGCCAGCAGATCTGCTACTGCCTGGCTTTTAATGGATTTAGGCACTACGCATTTTAGATCATATTCTGACAATGTCGAAAACCACCTTGCTGCTCGTCCCACGAGTATAGTCCGCTCGAGGAGGTACTTGATGGGATCACACTTGGTGACTATGTGAACTGTGAAGGCTAGAAGATAGTGTCTCAACTTCTGGGCTAAAAATACCAGCGCCAGGCAGTGCCTCTCAACGCTGGTGTATCTCGATTCTGTTTCGGATATTAATCTTGACAGGTAGTAGACCGACTTTTCCACTCCTTCTTTCTCTTGCGCCAAGAGGGCCCCTATCGACCTCTCTGTAGAAGTAAGGTAGAGCAGCAGCGGAGCTCCGGCTTCGGGGGGAATCATCGTGGAAGGAGAGGCTAGGATTTCTTTAATATTATCGAACACACTCTCTTTCCTCTCTCCCCAAACCCTCTTGGCTTTGTCTTTTAATACAGGCGCGAACGAATGAGTTACTTCTGCCAACGCAGGTATAAACCTCCGCAGGTAGGATACCTTTCCCAGAAAGCTCTTAAGTTTTCTCTGACTCTTGGGCGGTGGCATCATCACAATGGATTTCATCTTCTCTGCATCCACTTGCACCCCTTGTCTATTTACCACAAAACCTAAGAATGTCCCTGCAGTAACCCCAAAGGCACACTTTGAGGGGTTCATTCTCATCTTATACGACGACACTTTTCTAATACTCTCCTGAGATCCTGAATATGCTTGTTTTCTTTCTTAGACTTCACCACCAGATCATCCACGTAGAATTCTAGTATATCATGAAATAAGTCATGAAAAATCGCCATCATGGTCCGCTGGTATGTGGCTCCAGCGTTCTTCAATCCGAAGGGCATGACTGTATAGTGAAAGTTCCCAAACGGCGTGCGGAAGGCAGTCTTCTCTGCGTCGGCGGGGTCCATTTTAATCTGGTTATAGCCAACATACCCGTCCATGAAGCTATACATATCATGTCCCGCGGTGGCATCCACTAAGTTGTCTATGCTGGGTAGTGGGAATTCATCCTTAGGACACGCCCTATTCAAGTCACGAAAATCTACGCAGATTCTGATTTGGCTCTTGTCTTTCTTTGCCACTGGCACTATGCTGGACAGCCATATAGGGTTGATGAACCGTCTGTAAAAGGGGAATATCCGTATCCTCGCAGTGCTTCTGGTGCATCTCTATTAACCTTTCCTTGGCTTCTTGCTCCCCTACGCACCTTGCCAGAAACCCTCCAGGACTCTTAAAGTAGAGAGTTCCTTACAGCACATGGTAATTGGATAACTCTAATATTTTCATTGTCCCTTCCCTGGTTTCAAGTTGCTTTTCCACCAGACGCCTCTAGTCTTCTGCTCGTTACTTGGGAATAAGGATTTTACAGTAGTGGGTACCGTTCTACGCCTCACTGTGATGGTTTCTTCTTCCCCCTCCATGTCCAACTTTTGTACTATGGTGGCGAGCACATCAGGGTGCCTGTTCATCGTTCGTGCCTGCCTCTCCACAGTTACTTCTAAGAACTATCCCAGCAGTCTTTGGATGATGTGTCTGTACGGCGCTAAGTTGGTATGTTTAAGGGAAAACTCTCCATTGACCTACCTTACTACTAGATTGGAGTCCCCTCGTATACACAATACCCTGATCCCTCTTCTGAGTGCTTCCCACATCCCTAGAATAAGGGCTTCGTACTCAGCTTCATTATTTGAGCATTTAAAATCTAACTTAAAAGATAGGGTAATCTTCTCCTTCCCATCTGATAGTATGACTCCGGCTCCACCTGTTCCTTGAGCACTGGAACCATCAAACTCCATAAACCACTTCTTCACCTTCTTCGCCATGCATGCTTGAAAACTTTCTCCGGGTAGCTCTTCACTAGGTGGTTCGAAAACCCAACTTGGGAAGTGGGCAAGCAGATCTTCTACTGCCTGGCTTTTAATGGATTTAGGCACTACGCATTTTAGATCATATTCTGACAAGATCGAAAACCACCTTGCTGCTCGTCCCACGAGTATAGTCCGCTCGAGGAGGTACTTGATGGGATCACACTTGGTGACTATGTGAACTGTGAAGGCTAGAAGATAGTGTCTCAACTTCTGGGCTAAAAATACCAGCGCCAGGCAGTGCCTCTCAACGCTGGTGTATCTCGATTCTGTTTCGGATATTACTCTTGACAGGTAGTAGACCGACTTTTCCACTCCTTCTTTCTCTTGCGCCAAGAGGGCCCCTATCGACCTCTCTGTAGAAGTAAGGTAGAGCAGCAGTGGAGCTCCGGCTTCGGGGGGAATCATCGTGGAAGGAGAGGCTAGGATTTCTTTAATATTATCGAACACACTCTCTTTCCTCTCTCCCCAAACCCGCTTGGCTTTGTCTATAGTACAGGCGCGAACGAATGAGTTACTTCTGCCAACGCAGGTATAAACCTCCGTAGGTAGGATACCTTTCCCAGAAAGCTCTTAAGTTTTCTCTGACTCTTGGGCGGTGGCATCATCACAATGGATTTCATCTTCTCTGCATCCACTTGCACCCCTTGTCTATTTACCACAAAACCTAAGAATGTCCCTGCAGTAACTCCAAAGGCACACTTTGAGGGGTTCATTCTCATCTTATACGACGACACTTTTCTAATACTCTCCTGAGATCCTGAATATGCTTGTTTTCTTTCTTAGACTTCACCACCAGATCATCCACGTAGAATTCTAGTATATCATGAAATAAGTAATGAAAAATTGCCATCATGGTCCGCTAGTATGTGGCTCGAGCGTTCTTCAATCCGAAGGGCATGACTGTATAGGGAAAGTTCCCAAACGGCGTGCGGAAGGCAGTCTTCTCTGCGTCGGCGGGGTCCATTTTAATCTGGTTATAGCCAACATACCCGTCCATGAAGCTACACATCTCATGTCCCGCGGTGGCATCCACTAAGCTGTCTATGCTAGGTAGTGGGAATTCATCCTTAGGACACGCCCTATTCAAGTCACGAAAATCTACGCAGATTCTGATTTGGCTCTTGTCTTTCTTTGCCACTGGCACTATGCTGGACAGCCATATGGGGTGTTGAATAGGGTTGATGAACCCTGCCGCTAACAACTTCTCCACCTCAGCTTTTATCTTCAAATCAAGGTCTGCTTTGTATGTGGGTGTGGCTTGCCTTACCGGAAGGGCATTGGGAAGGATGTTCAATCTACGAGAGCTCACTTCTGCGTTTATTCCTGGAATCTTCATGTATTTCCATGCGAATACATCAATGAACTCTTTAAGTAGCCCGATGAGCTCCTCCCTCTGTCTTGGTTCTAGGCACTTGGAGATTAGAATGGGTCTACTCTCGCCCTCTTCTGGCCCCAAATTGATTTCCTCTAATTCCTACAGCTGCTCTCTGGGTTCGTCTTGTATGCACTCTGGAGCTTCTTCCGGTTCCTCAACATGCTCAACGATATGGGATTCATCAATGATAAAACATTCGGGCATCGGGTCGATGCTCTCATCCCAGAACACCGCCCGCGCAGACCGTTATAAATGGTAGATGATCTTTGCATTGGGAAAAACCAACTTCTTGCAAGTTCGAGGGGGTTCTAGCTACCTCCTCTACTTTCCTCTTGCCTTTGGCCATGTGGGGGATTATCCTCCCTCCTAGACGGTCATGAACGGACTTCTTCTGAGGAACCCTTCCCTCAGCTACCTTGATTCCTTCTAGTTTTCTTGCAGAGACCTTTCTCTCATCATCTAACTCGGTGTAGAAGGCAGCATCTACCAGGTGGGCCTCCTCAACGGCGAAGGGTCTCTGCGTTGCCTTGATCACTATCTATGTACCTCTAATGTTTGCCTTCGCGCATTGATGATAGGTGGAAGGCACTATGCCATAAGTGTGCATCCATACCCTTCCAATGAGTAATTGGTAGCTGGTGTCAGCATTAATAATATGAAATTTGATGTGGGAGGTAAAATTTCCCAGCTTAATTCCCACATTCACGTATCCAATAGACTGCATTCCGGTGTTGTCGAATCCAAAAATTAATAACGGTACCGGAACCACCTTCTCCTGGGCAATTCCTGTTTCATATAATGTACTGATGGGCATGATGTTAATAGATGCTCCTCCATCCATCAACGCCCTGGGAAAGGAGACTCCATTAACTATGGCTGTGACATACAACGGGCGGTTATGGAAGTAGGGCACCACCCTATCTGCTTCTGAAAACACTACTTCAGAAGTATACTTCTTAATCATCCTTCCGATTGGCCCCTGCCAATTTAGCGAAGGGTCTCCCCGCTGCTGCATTGCCTCCAAGACTTTCCTCGTGATGGACACCCTCGTGTCGTACTTCACCCCTATCTGGTGAAAAACCACTTAAACTTGGGGCTCCTCGCTATGGCCTCACATTCAGAATATAAGTCTACCTTGTACGTCTGGGCACTGCAAACATACTCCGCTTCAGAGGTCCCTCCCTCATCTAGAGCGAGGATGACTTCTACCTCGCCTTCTGAAAGAGCCACTTACTCAACTTCCCCACTTCCATTTTCATGTTCCGGAGTGAAAAACCACTCCTCTTGCTTTCTTTCTAGCTCAAGTCTGCTCAGTGATAGATTTTCTAACTCCTCGCATAACTGCTTGCCACTCTCCCACTTCATAAGACTTCTTGTATCTTCTTCATCTTAGGCAACTACCATATTTTCGGTGACAAAGTGATGCACATGAAGTGGGTTCTCGTTAACATCCACAGGGGGTATCTGCAAGGTACCGTTGGCCATCTGCTCACCAATGATCCTTCGCAAATAGTAATAATCTTTGGAAGAGTGATGCACTCGTTGGTGCAACTCGCAGTACTTTGGATTGGCTTTGTCAGCGGTAGTGGGGGTTTCTCCTTTTAGGTGGGGAGGTCCTGCTACACCTTCTTGAACTAAGGTGCGATAACAATCCATAGCCTAAGCTACACTGCATGGTAGTGGCGGCGGAGCATCTTCCCCAAACTTTCTCTTGTTATCGGGACTATCAGTCTTGGCCCCAGAGCCTCCCTTCTTCCCTTTGTTACTCCCGTCCACATAGTTAACCGCTTGCCTCCTCGAAACTTAAAACCTCCCGGGAGTTAGTGGAACTTGCGTCCTCCAACCCGGGGCTCTTGGTTTGATTATCATAGTGTGACACCCCGCCTAATTAAATACCAGGTAGCTACTCCTTTATTAAATTAAATCAAAATGCCAAGTTGGCTCAGTTAATAGCATCACTGTCGAAAACATTTTATTATTACTAACCACCTAGTATTTAACAAGTAAGTTGCCAAATTTTAATTAAAGTCTGATTAACATGCAATAAAAGATTTAAAGCAAGAATAATATCACCATTCACCATAACGAAAATAGTAGAAAGACCATCACATGATATAAATGAATCCGGAGGAAAACTCCTCACAACAAATCCCTCAACTGAAATAAGTAACGAAATACTGAATACTGAATTAATACATGCCAAAGTCTGAAAAACTGAAATGGAAATGTATCTCTAATGGAATTTGGGAACATGCCCTACAACTGAAGAATACTGAATATGGAATCCAAACGGTAGAAGCGTCTAAAAGAAAATTCCTGTAGCTTCCACAAACAGCTACAGCTCGTCACCTGAATGAGTATCCTATGCATGGTGTCCTTGTGGCTGGGCACCTAAAGTGGTTTTACAAGAAAAATAGATTTGAAAGCAAACGGGTCAGAGCCCGAATGTGGAGATATTTTTAAAACCTGCAAGTGCTTTAAAAACATTTAAACATTAAATGTAAAGTAAATGTTAGGACGCACTCACATGAAATTCTCACCTCTCGTCTAACTGTGCACTCCTAACCTAAGTACCCATCTAAAATGACACAACCCACTAGCTAAGTAACATCATATCTAGCTAGACTGTCATAGGTTCTACCCTTATTACCCTATTCCCATTAACATTATAACGTTCGCAATTAAGTAGGGGCTTAACGTAAATTCAGGTTCTCACGTAAAAGAATACAACTCATTATAGATCATCCCTTTTGTTATCCCATAGTTATACACACAATACCATATGAAAGTTCCCAGTTATTAAGTGTATATTTCCCACAACATAAATATACAATATAAGCACCCCGAGACTAAGTTGCGGTGCACACATACTCTGTTATCCATCCCGGTACATCACGTACATAAGGATCACATATTCCGAATCTCTCAGGAATAGTTCACAGATAACAACATCACAAATAATGGAGGCGAACACAGTCACATCACATGGGTCACGCACATACCTGCGCTCCCACGATCAGCAGACTTATTAACATCCCAATAAGTCCTTCTCTGACCTATGTTCATCGAGGTAACCAGTCTAAATCCGGGCAACACAAGGATTAGAGGGCCCTAAGCGAACGCAACCTCCCGTGATAGCAAGTATGGTAGGTATGTCATACACACAAATCATATATCAATACTAAGTAAACACGCATCTTAGTAATCACCGTAGTTTAATTGTAGTACTTATCGCATTCTCGTACCATCTTATAATTTATACAATTTATATACTCCCGGTTCATAATCATACACGCCATAATTTATTCTCACGTCTCGACTCAAATGTCTATTTGATTTGATCCACACTTATATACTTTACTCCTCATTATATCCCAAATGTCCCAAGTATACTAATACACCATCAAAGGAATGTTATCTCTATCCTCGAACAAGTTTACGTGACTCCCAAAATCAAAACAAGCCAAAAAGGCCTAAACTGCCAGCTCGTTAGAAGTCTCGTTCGAACGAGTCTGTTCGAACGAGATTTCATTCGAACGAGATTTCGTTCGAACGAACTGGGCTATCTAACGAGATCTCGTTCGAACGAGATTATCGAACGAACATCCCTCTCGTTAGAACCCCAAACTGTCAACTCGTTAGAAGCTCGTTCGAACGAGTTCATTCGAACGACCTGGGTAGGTCTTCTAACGAGTGACCAGATTCAAGCCCAGAAATCCTATCTCGTTTTTCACCAATTTCTACACCTCAAATCTCAACCAAAATTCGTCCCAACAATGTTTAAAGGTCTCTAATCAATCCTAAACATATTAAAGTCACATGCTAACGTGTTTTAATGAATCAATTCATCCTCAACATCATTAAATCATCAAGTCTCATCACTTTTCCCCAAATTCTCAAGAACATAAACCCTAGAATTTATAATCATCAGTTTACTCAAATTAGATCCGTTTTTGTCACATCCATCATATATTAACATCAGGGTAATCATCTCTATACGATTCTACATGAAATTTCTTCTCAAAATTTAAGTTCTAAGTCCAAATAAAATGGGTTTTTCATTAACTTTCAAGAACAAATGTAAATCTTAGAATTTTCTAACATGGAAGAAACATTCTCTAAATTAAACGGAATTAAATCACTTGCCTCGAGTGTCTCTGAATTTGGTGTTGATTTGAAGAAGCTTTTACTGCAGGATTCCTTCTCTCTCTCTCTCCACAAGCCTTCTTCTCCAAAGGTGGCTAGGGTGGCTAGGGTTTGTTTAGGAGACTTAGAAAACCAATTTTAAAACTCCCCGTAGTCTTATGGGTCAATATGGTTGGTAGTGGGTTTAGTGGTTAGTTACCCAAATCAGATTATAAATCCTAATTTTCGTCATTATTAAATCCCAAAAATGCAATATTACCAAACTACCCTTATAAGATGCCGGTATGGCCTAAAAATATCCCGGGGCCCAAACTAAACCCCCGGCTAGTGTTTTCTGACTATCTCGACCCTTCCGGACGCGTTGGCGCACTCAAAATGACCATACGGTTAATAGAATTTAAATTCACTTTTATAAATAAAATAATTATATCCTGACGCGACTGTCACCCCCGTCCCAATAAAATGTCCAAATTGTCGTATATCAATCTCACGACAAATTTCATAATTCAATATTCATATAACATCATATATACTCAATACAGTCAAATACCAACTCACATCTCGCTAGTATTTTATCCGGATTAATTCCCAATTAATTCTCATATAATTAATTAATCCCAAAAATAAATATCGCCAAAAATACGGGGTATTACACATAGCTATGTTGCCAGCGGCCCAGGTGAATTCTCTGAAAGTTCCATCTCTAATTTCGTTGATCAAGTGCAGCTTGTACTCTTCTAAGAGTCCTTCGACACATATGTGTAGTAACCTGGCCTCTGCCACGTCCTCCTGGACATCTAAGGCCCTCACACGAAATCGCTTGATGTAGTGCATCAACTCTTCTCCTGAATTCTGGATCTCTTGTGCCAGGTGCCTCAGTGTAAATTGATCCTCCGCTACAAAAAACTTCTGGAGGAACTGCCTGTGCATCTCTCCCCAAGTAGGGACGCTGTTAGGCGCCAAGTGGGAATACCATGTATAAGCCTTCCCAGTGAGAGTCTTAGAGAACTCCCTCAACCTCAGGTTTTTATCACCAGCATGTACTCCCAGGTACTCGACAAACCTATTCACGTGCTCTCTAGGGTTCTCCCCCCTTCCGCCAAACTTAACAAATTTTGGTGGAATATACCCCTCAGGGTATGGCTTCTCACTTACTCCCTGTGGATAAGGGTCTTGTAACTCCTCGTATAGGTGGGAACCCTCTCTTTGAGAGGAGGAGAGGAGCTTCCTCACTTCTTCCATAGTAACAACCTTATAGGGTGACTCCTACAAACACGTTCTTTTAGCAACTGGAGAACTTGTTGGCGCCAGGACCTGCTCCGGCGCCGCCTTCCGAGATGGAATCGTCTCTGTCGGAATCGTAATAGGAGTGGCTACCCCTCCAGAAGGGGTAGCAATAGGTGTCACATAACCTTGACCCAAGCTTGATAAATCCACGCTGTTTTTCTTTAAAAAGTCAAAAAACATTGCCATAAGATTCATACCTGCCATTGGAGCCACTGCCGTCGAACTGGTCTCCCCTCCCTGAGGCGCTGGCGCCTTGGCTTCGATCACCACCACTTCTTCCTGAGTAGTCTGGTCACTGTGAGCTCCATTACCAGACAGAATGTCCTCAAAAACCAACTGCTTAGAGACATTGAAACCTTCTTTGTCCATGGAAGTGAGGATACCTCCCCAGTAGAGTCGCCAAATGTAGGAGGGTAGTGAGACTGGGGTCTATGAAAAACTGGAAAGGGTGAAGCGTGACCCACTCCAATGGATGCTGCCTGTAAGGTCTTCAAGTTCTCCTAGTGAAACTTCTGAAGAAAACTTCTCCTTCTGGTAACAATGGAACTCAAGCTTCAACTCACTCCCTGCAAGAAGATGCACTCTCACAGCAAAAAATTGTAATTTTCTCAAGAGAAACACCTGAGAGTGATGGCTGTCAATGGGGAGTGAAGGAACAAGGCACTCAGAACTATGAGAATGATTAGGGAGAGAATACTTAGGTAGGTCTGGTGATATTTTGGCAGAGTAACAGTGCAATTTCTATTATATATCTTGACCTTGCCCAGAGGTTTATTTATACTAGGGCGTTAGGGGTGAGTTGGCATTTTTTGGGCGCCAAAATTGAGAGAGTTGGTGGGGAACAATGTCTGAAGTGTACCATTTATCCCTACCTGTAGGCAGCCTACTTGTCCCTCCTGCAGGTGCCACCTGACGCCGACCAAAAGTCAAAAAGCACATATGTCCCCTAATGGAGACAAAATATCAGATTTGGTAGTTATCTTTTGAAATGGTAACTTGTGGTGCAATTTGGCAAATCTTGAGAGAGGAGACCTTAAGGACTCCTTTCCTCTAAAAAATATTATTTTTCTTGAGAGGGACCTTGAGGACCCCCTCTTCTGGAAAAGTCATTTTCTTGTAAAGAGTTTATTTCTTGTGAGTAGCCAGCTCTTTGGCTGCTCACTTCACTTGTGATCAATGTGAAGTGTGTGTATTCTTGAGTGACTTTTGGGTCTTCCTACTAGTATTCTCTCAATCCTATAGTGCTAAGTGGTTGAGCTTGCTCAACATACCTTGTCCCTCAGCCGCCAAGCCAAAACTCCCAGGAGGTCCCAACGCGCCTGTTCGAGCCCTGCTTGCTCGACTAGGCAACCTGTACAAGAAAGTAAAGTGTTAATGCTATTGTTCATTTAAAGACTGATGTTTCATGATGAGGAGTTGCTCATGATAACTACTCTCTCATCCTAGCCACTTTGGGTGGGTTCCTTCTCAATATGAGTTTCTGTCGAAACCCTTGTATCGACATTTCTCGAATAACATTTCTGCAGTGACCCTTGCAGCGGCGCTGACACTTGCAGTGGCGCTTACCCTCTCGAATGTCATTACTGCAGTGACCCTTGCAGCGGCGCTGACCCTTGCAGTGGCACTTCTCAATCTTGGAATTCTGTGGTGACCCTCGCGGGCACCTCTCGAATGTTATTGCTGTAGTGACCCTTGCTGTAGTGGCGCTGACCCTTGCAGTGGCGTTGACACTTGCAGCGGCGCTGACACTTGCAGTGGCGCTGACCCTCTCGAATGTCATCACTGCAGTGACCCTTACAGCGGCGCTGACCCTTGCAGTGGCACTTCTCAATCTTGGATTTATGTGGTGACCCTCGCGGGCACCTCTCGAATGTTATTGCTATAGTGACCCTTGCTATAGTGGCGTTGATGCTCGCAGCAGCGTTGACACTTGCAGCGGCGCTGACCCTTGCAGCGGCGCTGACCCTTGCAGCGGCGTTGACACTTGTAGCGGCACTGAACCTTGCTATGGCACTTCTCAATCTTGAACTTCTGGGTGACCCTCACGGGCACCTCTCGGGTGTCATTAATAAAAGAAGGATTTTTATTTATTTATTTATTTTATTAGTTGACACCCTTCTACATAATCGACATTTATTTGAAATTTATCATCAAATAAGGGAAAATGCTCGACAACGGAGAAAAAAGAAAGAAAATCATTTTGAAAATTTTCTATTTTTCAACAAAAATATATACCTGGTAAGAACATGTGATCAAATTAAAGAAACTACCAATGAATGGGAAGAGTATCTCACACCCCTTAACTTAAACCTTGCATTGTCTCCAATGTGAATCAAGAACCAAGTTAAAGAGAGGAAGATGATGATATTACTAAAAATGGAGCGATCTACGAAAAGAACAAGTCAATTGATTCTGCAAAATATGTTAGAACCAAGCATACCAAAAAAGAATAACAAAATATTAACTAATCACAGTAGACAATAAGTAAAAAAGAAAAAAAAACCAACCTAACATATATAACCTATAATTTAAACTTCTAACTAACTATACACTAGAAGTTGAAATTTTTGAGGGCTCATGTCGAAAAATAATTGACTTTGATGGATAATAGGTGTACCCTCATTTGAGTTCATGCCTTTTGAAAATAATAATTCCGTTTGAAAAACGAAAGGCATGAATAAGGCATAAGAAATCACTACAAAAAAGTAGTTTTGGGGACTGTAGCTTAGACGGTTAAAATTTTCTCCCTAAACACACCTTTTGGGACGGGTATAATCAACAGTATTAAAAACTAATAGTATTTAAAAATCCTTTTGTTACCAATGCCAGAAGGTAATACTAATAAGATAGAATATTAGTAGTCGTCCTAAATAATACACTTTATGAGACAGATAAAATTTTTGGTTCCCCTTTGAGCATTTTAACTTCTGCTTCTATCTTTTTTATTAGCTTAAGAAAAAAGCAATGAAAGGACCCCCCGACATCATTTCAAAACTCGGACAAAAACCCCTCTACCTCGCTCTCCCTCGCCCTAGTTGTACGCCCTTAACCGTCACTTGCTCTAGCGTTTCCCTCCTTCACCCCTAACCTTAGCCCTCTCCCTCTCCCTCTCCACTAGTTAAGTTAACAAGAAGGTAAGTCGTATTCTTTTATTTTTTGTTATGGTAGGATTATGGTGGTGCAGGTGGCTAGCTAGGTAGGGTTTCAAAAATTAGAATTTTATGGTTGAAGACATCAAATTAGTTTTTTTTATCTATTAATTGTAATTTTCTTGTTTAGTTGCTATTGAAATGAAAGAAACGGTAATGAAAAAGTAATGTGATGTTTAGTTGTTGTAATTGGTTGGTTATTGGGATAATTGGAGTTTTTGTTATAATAGAAATTACTTATAGTCAGATAATTATAATTTTTTCTACCTTATATGAAAATTATGTTCTTTCAATGGCAATCATATGTTTTTCATTAATGGGGATTTGATAGGGTAAATTGATGTTTAAATATTTGATCAATCCCGGACACTCAAGTTATAGTATTGTGGAATTTATACAGATAAAAGATAATTTTAATTATTGGTTATTGATTAATATCATTAGTTTTTGTACCGAGTTGATTTGTAGTGGTGATAGGAAGTTGGTGGAGAGCCAATTGAAAACTCAAATTATCAATTAATTGTTGTAGTATAGTTTTAAGATTAATTAATGAGAATATTTGCATACTTGGTCATGTGAATTTTAGTTAGAATTATTGATATATTTGTTTGTGTTAATTAATTCATGTCCATTGCAAGTAGTTTATGCCATTAATTTGAATTACTATTCGATTATGATTTTATTTTGTGATATATGTGATGGACCTAATTAATTGTAACATGCATCACCGTTGAAAAAATCATCAAAGCTATCCAACACAATATCAAATGCTAAATATTAACATTCTAATCATTAAGTGTTAGGTCACAAACTCTAACATATGAGGTGGTACATTAAAGAAATAAATAAATAGACAAACATTATTTTAAATTCTAGTATCAGAAAAAAATTTAGTAAACAAAAAAAGCAATGTTACGATCTTTGAAGAATCTAAAAAGATAAACTTGATATTTCACTATCTCTCTACCTAATTCATTCCCTAACTACATACCCTTTATCAGAAAAGGTACGTAACCATGAAAGAGTACAAGATTAAGAAGAAGAAGATAATAGAGCAAAATTGAAGGAATTAGGAATCTATAAATTGTATATAGCGGTGCGGGACCGTGCTAAAAGTAAGAAAAGTAAATCAAAGAGTGATAAAAATTTGGTGGATGATGATGAAGCATATGTGCCTTGAAAAGGGGAAAATATCCTTATATTATATGCCAATATTTAAATTCAAATTCGAGATGGTTGACACAATATTCCAAATTTTAAAATTCTTTCAAGGTTAGCAATTGAAGTCCTCAAATTTTAATTTCTTCAAAATTAAAATTAAATGAAACGAATTTCCACTTAAATAAAACTTAATTCAAGTTCTAACTTTGCCAAACAAACAAAGAATGAATATTTCCAAATTAAATTATTCGACTTGAATTAAACTAAAATCACCCAAATTTAAAGTAGAACCAATTTAACAAAGGATGTGATTAACACCAATTTTATCTTTTTAACCCTAAGCATGCATCTACGTGATTTTGCAAGATAAAATAAACACACAACCACAACACCGCGATGTACGAGGAAAACCCGCAAGGGCAAAATCTCGGACGTCTTAGCCATAAGTCCAGTAGGTATGGATTTGCAAAAGACACGACAAAAGACTTACTTCAATGACTCGACTCACTCTCAAGCCTTGATGCTTCTTCGTTCCTCCACCTACACCTTATTGACAACTCCAGAATCCACCTTCATATAGAAATCCACCGATGGGGCAAATCAACCGTCAACACACAAAGTTTGCCTCTGTATGTACACCACGAACCAGCAAAACAAAATCTTCCAAAGGAAACTTTCTCTTTTGGGTAGAGAATGAAAACTCAGTGCCAAGATAATGATCTCAAAGAAAATATATATTGGAACATGGAAAAAAATAAACTATATGGGTGTAAACATGTTTTTATGTGAAAATTAAATCATTTGGATTCACAAAAACAAAAGGACTTTTTGGTTAAAGGATTTTGCTCTAAAAAGATCTTGGAAGGTATGAAAAAGTCTCTTAGAAAAAGTGTATTCCCACACTATTACAGTCAGGTGAGAAATAAGTGAGTTAGTTGGAAGTTTTAAAAAATTGACAAAAGGGCCAAAAATCAATGGTTGTTGTTCGAACGACATTATCTAACAAGATTTCAGAGATAAAACAAAGGAATCCCGTTCAAACAACTTCGTTCGAATGATGTCGTTCTAACAACATTTCTAACGAGAATTCAGAGAAAACATAAAGAATCTCATTAGATAGTTCATTCAAACTACATGGCCTTCTCGTTCGAACGACATCCCAGTTTCGTTCGAATAACATTCAACTTTCGTTCGAACGAGATTGAAATGTCGTTTGAACGAAATTTCAGAAAAAAAATTATTTTTTCTTTAAAAAATATAAAATCATTTTAAAAAAAGTTTAGAAAATAAAATGACACCCATAAATCCAAAGCTATATATATATATATATATATATATATATATATATATATATATATATATATATATATATATATATATATATATATATATCATATGCATTCATACATGTAGAGACCATGGAAAACATGAAAAGTTGACGACGTAAAACTTGGCATGAAAAATCGACAATGTTGATATCTTCACTTTAGGCTTGGACGCTATGTCTTCAACTCAAATGTCATAGTCTTTAAAGACACGATGAACGTTTATCCTACGACTCATTTATTTTTGTCCGGATTTAAGCCAACACTAACAAATTGACTAAATTGGAAATTTGTCCTTACAAATC
Organism: Sambucus nigra; assembly: GCA_949130495.1. NCBI lineage: Eukaryota > Viridiplantae > Streptophyta > Magnoliopsida > Dipsacales > Adoxaceae > Sambucus > Sambucus nigra. The sequence continues at coordinate 330,558,978 of OX422210.1, read as the reverse complement.
TCCCCCTTGGCTATTCCGGGACAAAAACGAAATAAAAATACTATGGGCCGTTAAGAACATCTAAAAAGACAAAAACCCGCCCAAAATTGAAAAGTAAGAGACTTGACTAGGCACTTGGGATGAGAAGCTTTGCTTGGTTTATAAATGTTGCCACTTAAGATGAAAACCTGCATACTTAAACACACCGTCAAACTCATAGGGAATATGACAATATAAAGTGCATAATTAAGATCCCCCCCTTTGTATAACATTACATACTTAAGAAAGTCGCATCTTCCCCGAATAAGATCTCCCAAATTGAAAGGTTTAGATACCATTTCTCTCCCTTTTTGTTCAGGAATAGACAAAGATTAAAATGCATATATTAACTCATTTCTCACAAGTTAAAATAAATTCTCCCCTTTAATGAAACAAGGGATAAGCATAATGGACAAACAAGTGTATAATACAATGGCGTATAAATTTACAAATACAATAAACCAACATGGTAAAAAAAGAGCAAATAATCCATACAAAGATTAATAGATACCAACTACGATGCGATAGAAAAAAGATAGAATATTCTAAGATAATCATGTGATATCAATGAAAATTCGCAACAATACACCAACTACGATGTGATAGAAAAAAGATAGAATATTCTAAGATAATCATGTGATATCAATGAAAATTCGCAACAAGATAGATATTTATAACAACACTAAGCATACATGGACTTGATAACAAAGCAAATACTCAAAACAAACATATATATACATACTCAAAAGATACTAACGACGCACAAGCACATATGCATAAGTATAAATACCACACAAAACAAAAATACATTAAGCTTTCCACACTCGTATGACATAAATGTGAAGCACCCTATATCTTTGACTCACTTGAGTCTACATTATATAGGCACTTGTCTAGTTTGGAAATAGTGACAAAATTAAAGTCATATCCTAGTCTACCAAATAGCATCAGACACTACATCAAAATTCCTCTAATGGTCTCAAAGGTAGTATAACAACACTGCACCTAGGACATAATATTTTTATTGCATTTATATCATTTTAGGTGTGTGAGTGTTGATTCCCATTAAAAAATTTTTGGGATTTTTATATAATTTTTAGAATTTTTTAAAACATTTTTAAAACATTAAAAATTAAGTTTTTAAAATGTTTTGGGCCTATTTGTAACATTATTTTATTCCTAAAAAGTTGCTTGGGTAGAATCCGAATGTGACAAGAACTTATGGGGTAGAAAATTGGATTTTTAAAACAACAAAAACACGCGTTTTAGTTGTCATCTGAGCCTTACACGTGTGTTCTTTACAACGATCAAGATTGTGTTTGTTGCCTCTCACATAAGTCATATCGCTTATCAACCGTTGGATTAATATAATCGATGGTTTGCATATTGTTTAACTCAATCCTTGTCTTTATCAATTGGACCAATTAAAGAGAGTTTATGTGCGGTGCGTTTACAACCCTTGGATTTACTTCGATTAGATAAACTTAAGCTCAGCCGTTGTTTTGAGTAGAAATTCCAGATCCTTCCATCATTTAATATAAATAGAGGCCATGGGATTAACATTTTGGATATTTTTGTGAGTTTGAGATCCTGAGAAGAGAGAGAGAGAGAGAGATAGAGATAGAGATAGAGAGAGAGAGAGAGAGAGAGAGAAATTGTAAAACACAACCAAACTCTGCCAAAATTTTCTCAGAAAATTTCCTTTGAGAGTTTGAGAGTTGTTCTTGTTTGGAGATTCAATCCTCTCTAGTCTTAAATCTCTTTTCCAACTTGTCACGTAGTTCGATATTATTTTCTGTTTCATAGAAAATGTAGATCTGACTTTTGTTGTGATATATCTCACTTTGGTATCTTTATACTCAAATGTTCTTTTTAAACATGTTACCAACAAATCCTTTTTCGGTTTCAAGTTTTGAGAAAAACAGGCTTCAAAACTTATAAAGATTTTGAGACGGTTACACTTTCAAGTTTGTATTTCACATTTTGTGATATAAAAGTGTAAATAAATAAAAAGAAAGTGTATAGGACTATGGCCCTTTTAAATAGCAAGGTTGTCACTCGATCTATAAAAAAATCAGAAGTCTAAGTTTTCAACAAACTGAGATTCAAAATCCTAAACTCATCTTAGACAAAATTTGTAATTTGTAGGATTATTTGTCTGTATAAGTGTGTGTGTGTGTTCATGCATGTGCTAGGCACAACACCACAATACAGTTTTCACACTACAACACTAAAAAAGTTTTGGTTGAGAGATTTCTAACTTTAGAGTCGACGTAAAGCTAAAAAGGAGAAGAAGGTACAAAGATGGGAGAACAACAAGAAAAACTTCAGAGTCTTCAGAGAAGTCAGCATTACCTAATGGAGATGGTATAAATTCTTGACTTAGATTAGGTCTGTTTGTGTGCTTAGTTTGTTAAATAGCTTGTTACCTGTTAACTCGTTTTTAGTGAATTTTTTTTTAGGTGTGGAGACCTCTGTGGATGTTTCCTCGATTGGGTGGGGTTTTACCACGTTAAAATACGTATGTACTTGCATGTTTAATCTTCCTCTCATCCCCTTCTGACTGCGTGCTAATTTAAAATTTACTTAGTTTTGTTTTTCAAAACTTGGTCACCTAACTAAAATATCTCGTTCATAACAATTTTATACACATCTTATGTTAGTATTTGTTTTGTAAAAAAAGAGTTTCCCAAACAAACTTTTCGGAGCCATTTCAACTGTCTTAAACCTTTTAAACAACTTAAGTGGAATTATATTTTTCAATTGGTATCAGAGCTTTGGGTTTATAAAATCTTTTTGATCCTGAGTTTCGAAAATTGTTTTTTTCAAAACAAACAATGGAAAGAAATTTGACAGACTAGGTAACCTTTCCAGACCCCCACTCTTTGATGGAACAGAGTTCCCTTACTGAAAAGTGAGGATGGTTGATTTAATCCAAGATATGTTGGGAGACGATGTCTGGGTTGCTATTGAAAATGAATACACTTTTCCTACTAAACTAGTCGCATAAGGAAATACAGTGCGGATTAGGAAACTGCTAAGTGAATTCAGTAAAGAAGAGAAACAAACCTCCCGTAATAATAATAAAGGCAAAAATTCCATATTCATGTCTATTAATGAACACGAATTGAAGATGATATCTTTTTGTACTACCTCAAAAGAAGCGTGGGACACTCTAGTGACTGCACCTAAAGTAGACATACGTGTTAAAGATTCTAAAACCCAAATGTAAATCCAGCAGTACAACACTTTGGTCATTACTGAGACTGAGTTATTTGATGACTTCTATATTGAATTAACAGACATAGTGACTAAACTACATGCTAATGGAATAATCTATGATAGGAAGGGAATTGACCCTAAAATTTTAAGGTCACTTCCACAAAAAATTGATAACAAGAACTATGCCATTGAGGATATGGATGACCCGACCCAAATTTAACACCTGAACTCCTCAGTAGCAAGCTAAGAACAGTGAAAATGGAATTGGAGTTTAAGAAACAGTTAACTCAGTCCCAAAAGAAACAGTCCAACTCTAATCTTGTCTTCTCCTCTAAGTTAACTAAACCTTTGTTCAATTTGACTTATATTGACTTAGACTCTAATGAGGACTATAATTTAAACAATTTGGATAGTTACATTTCTTTATTCAATAAAGTTGCATATTTTGAAACAGTTTAAGAAGATTTTGAAATTTTGAAATAAAGTTGCAGATATACAAGGCAAACCTGCTTATTCAAAATTCTCTAATATCAGGCCTTATGAGAAAAGACAGGACAAACACCAGACTGATAACCAAAACAAACCTGAAAAAGACCTAAAAAATCTTGAGTGTTTTAGATGTGGAAAATTAGGATATATGGCCAATGATTATAGAGTCAATTTAAATAAGAATAACAAAAACAATAGGGGTAATTTGTGCAAAACTTGGGACAATACAAACGAATCAGAAACTGATGAGCCTGAATCATTGAATTCTTTTGACCCTTCTCTGTCATTCTTTACCAAAATTATTTACACTGATGAGCCTATGACTAGTACTGAATTTGATAGTAGTATCTCTAATCATGCAATGCTGAATGATACTGTTCCTAATGGTTTATTTACTTTATTACTTGATAATGCTACCAGTAATTCTAATACTGCGTGTGTGAGTTAAAGGGAACGTTATATTGACGATGTAAATGTGTGTTTGAGTCCTAAAAATGAATCGCTAGGGGAGAATGCACACTTTACACTTAGTGACTCTAACAATGAGGATTTCCCAGATAATCACATATTATAGACGAAAACCATTAAGAAGAGTACTAAACTTGAAAAAATAGTCAAGGACCTTACCCAGAAAATAGAAGCCCTAAGCTAAATGAACAAAAAGAATGCTGAAGGGTATACCTCGCAATGTCTAGATCATAAGAATGAGACTAAGACTTTTGATTAAAATATCAAGGAACTATCTGAATCAAATGAAATTCTGGAAAAGAAATATAAAGGGACGTTGTTAGAATTGGAACAAACTAAAGAAAAGACATCAACAGTCTTAAAAAAAATTGCTAAATTTGAAAAGAACTCAAACTGTTTTAAAGACTTTATTGCTGAAAGTAAAACCAATTCTGATGACATAACTGGAATAGAATTTTTCCCCAGTACTAACAAACAAACTAAAAATCTTAAAACTATTAAGTTTGTGTCCGGTGGCAAAAGACCTATTGAAACTTGTCCAGTATTTCAAGCCTTGAAATATGAATTTGATTTGAAACAATAAAAGATAGACATTGGTGAGGCCACTACTTCTAAGCTTAATGTTGAACATATGGCTAAATACCTCTATCTTCCCATAAGGAAATACGAATCATATTTTCATCCTGTGCTCCCTAGAAATAAATCTAGAATCCAATCTTTTGGCAAATCCATGTTTAACGGCTTTCCTAAGCATAAGCCTTCGTCGAGCCATCTTTATTGCTCATATTGCGATGTTTATGAACATTCTGTTAATTGATATTTTTCTAAACGTCTATATAAGCCGGTCTTTTGTTCTTGTGTATATCATAACTTCAATTACTCTAGGGAAGGCATAAATAACTATATTCTTTCTAGACAACCAGATAAGAACTCTAACTATCAAAATAGGAAGAAAATATCTAGTACTAAAAGATCATCAAGAAGAGGAAACCCCAAATTAATGACTAAACCAACTGCTCAGAGATTTGAGAAAAATCAAGTTGCAAAAAAACCTTTTAAAGAAAGGGCTAATGCTCGCAAATTTTACCTTATTCGAGCTAATCAGTGTAAACATTTAAAAAACAAAGCAATTTTGGGTAGAAAGGATGAATTAATACCCCATATGAAATGTAATATCGTGATCAATGCTTTAAAAGCTGAGCACACAACCTCTGGATGGTATTTAGATTTCGGATGCTTTAAACACATGATTGGGAATGTTACCAAACTTTCAAATAAAACTAGCTTCTTCGGAGGTAGAGTTTTGTTTGTAGATGGGGTATCAACCCAAATCATTAGTAAAGGGGCACTTCATGAAAAGGGTTACCTACTTTAGAAGATGTACTTCTAGTAAAAGGTCTAAAAGCAAATTTACTTAGTATATCAAAATTTTGCGACTCTAACCATACTTCCACATTTTAAAAGAATAATTGTAAAATCTTAAGTGAAAATAGTGACTGCATCTAGATAACTGTTACACAGTTAATCCAAGTAACGAGGTTTGTAACATTGCCAGAATGGATGATAATGAGATTTGACATAATAGGTTGGGTCACATAAATTTTGATAGCCTTGGTAAATTGTGTTTTTAAGAAATAGTTAGAGGTCTTCCTATGATAAAGCCCATTTCAAATATTATTTGTGGGCCCTGTCAAGAAGGAAAAAGGGTTAAGTCTGCACATAGAAAAGTCAAAGACATTTTGGCTACTAGACCTCTCCATATGGACCTTATAGGTCCTACAAGGACGGTTAGTCTATGTGGAAATAACTACATCTAAGTGATGGTTAATGATTTTACCGGTTTTACTTGAATAGCTTTCCTTAAAAAAAGTCCGAAACCTTTCAAGAATTTTTAAAAATTCTCCAATGTATTGAGAACGAAAACGATAGTAAAGTAAATCGTATCCGTAGTGATCGAGGTGGAGATTTTAAAGACTTAAGAGTAACTAAATATTGTACCTACAGTGGATATCAACAAGAATTTTATCGCTCCTAAAACCCCTTAGAGAAATGGTATAGCTAAAAGAAAGAACATGACTATTTAAGAAATGGCACAAGTAATGATTCATACCAAAAGCCTTCCTTTGTATTTTTGGGTATAACCTATTAGGAATGTCTGTCACATTATAAATCGTGTCTACCTTATAAAAGATACCAATCAGACACCTTACGAACTATGGTACGACAAGAAACCTAACGTAAAATATTTTAGAACCTTTCATAGTGCTTACTATGTGTGTAAGGACAGATAACATTTGTCCAAATTCGAGACCAGAGGTGATAGAGACATCTTCTTAAGTTAATCTCCCAATAGTTGAGCCCATTGTGTCTATAATCTTTGAACCAAAACCCTCACGGAATCCATTAATGTGATTGTTAGTGACACTAATGCTGAGAGTAGCAACTATCGTGGATGAGTCTAAAAATATTTTAAACTGTGACTCTCCCAAGATAGATGATCCCTTACCACCTGAGACCCCTGAAGTGCCTAACTGGGTCTCAAAATATCACCCCTTAGACAAAGTGGCTGGTAACCTTACTAATCCTATTCGTACAAGATCCAAGTTACGAAACTTTGCTCATTATGCGTGCTTTGTGTCTCTTATAGAACCAAAGAATGTAAATGAATCCCTAAGTGACTCCTTGTGGATAAATGCTATGCAGGACGGACTTCTTCAATTTGTCACTCATGACATATGGTATCTTGTAGCCAGGCCAAAAAATAAAAAGGTTATTGGCATACGCTGGGTTTTCAAAAATAAAATAGATCAGACTGGTATGGTCATTAGAAATAAGGCTATATTAGTTGCCCATGGCTACTCTCAGATTGAAGGAATTGATTTTGAAGAAACAGTTTCACTTGTAACTAGCCTTGAGTCTATTCGCTTACTCTTAGCAACAGCTTGTCATTTTCAATTCACTCTCTATCAAATGGATTTGAAATCGTGTTCCTTAATGGTATTCTAACTGGGGAAGTCTATGTAGAACAACCCAAAGGGTTTATTGACCCTCACCATCCGAATCATGTCTTTCGATTGAAAAAGGACTTATATGGTCTAAAATAAGCACCCCGTGCTTGGTATGATCGATTTCCTACATTTTTATTAAATAACGACTTTAGGAGAGGTGGTAATGATCCAACTCTATTTGTCAAACATTTTAACAAAACTGTAGTTATAGCCCAAGTCTAAGTAGATGATATAATCTTTGGATCTACATCGTTAACAGAAGTTGAAATGCCTCTTATGGGGGAGTTACAATTCTTTCCAGGACTTCAAGTCAAAAGAATTCAGAAGGTTTATTCACTTCTCAATCTAAATATGCTTTAGAGACTGTTAAGAAATTCGGCCTAGAAAATGAAAAAGATGCTAGGACACCCATGAGTACTTCCGTAAAAATGTCTAAGATGAATATGTGAAATCTATTGATCCTACTCTTTATCATAGTATGATAGGAAGCTTACTATACCTAACTACCTTACACCCTGACGTTATGTATGCTGTTTGTGTATGCGCTAGATATCATAATGCACCTAAAAAGAGCCATTTATCGTGTGTTAAGAGAATCATAAAATATGTTAAAGGAACTCTCAACTTAGGACTTTGGTACACAAATGACACATCCAATTCTTTAATTGATTACACCGATGCTCATTGGACTGGGTTATGTTATAAGGCTATTATTATATAGGAAATCATTTGGTAGGATGGTCTAGTAAGGAAAAAAATTGTACATTATTATCCACCACTGAATCAGAATACATTGCAGCATTAAGTTGTTGTTCGCAATTAATTTGGATAAAACAAATGTTAAAAGATTATGGCATAATTGGAGATAAGTTGCGTATTTATTGTGATAATCAAAGTGCAATTAATATTTTCAAAAATCCTATGCAACATTCTCGTACAAAGCACATCAAGATTCGATATCCCTTTATTTGTGAATTAGTAGAATCTAAGGAATTGGAAATTATATATTTTCCCACAGATCTGCAATTAGTGGATTTGTTCACAAAGCCTCTAGATAATATAAGATTCGAATCTTTTCAGAAATCTATTGGCATGATATTTCTTAAGTAAATATTTGTCATCACATGATATATCATCCGGTCACACTCTTTCTTATAATTGATCTTTATGATATAGGGTACGGTTGTTTAAAAAATGACAAAAGTTACCTCTTATATCTATTTCACATAGGATATACTTGATGTGATCCGTTGATATTTATGCGATGATATATATTTCCTGTATCTTTACTTGCTTATGAGTATTTGTGCCTACCCTTAGTCCATTTGAGACAAACTGGTGGAGAAATTTGTGTCCACTTGGACAAATTTTTGTCACTTCAACTAAAATAATTGATCTTAGCTATCTTCAGAAAATCAGTACCTCATTCATATCAAAATATTGTTAGGTTATAGATCTGTATTTAATTGAGTAATGTAATTTTCTTTTTCTAGGATATGGGGTAGTTAGAATTTTTGTATAGGAATAGGATTTTCTATATTTTTTTTTGTATCCCTACGAGTCCTCGATGACTCAAAGGAAATTTTGTCTCATATATCCAAAAGGGGAGTTTGAAGTACCCTATATCTTTTACTCACTTAAGTCTACATTATATAGGGGCTTGCCTAGTTTGAAAATAGTGACAAAAATAATGTCATATCCTAGTCTACCAAAGAGCCTCAGACACTACATCAAAATTCCTCTAATGGTCTCAAAGGTAGTATACCAACACTGCACCTAGGACATAATATTTTTGTTGCATTTATATCATTTTAGGTGTGTGAGTATTGATTCCTATTAAAATAATTTTTTTAATAATTTTTGGGATTTTAAATAGTTTATAGGATTTTTTAAAACATTTTTAAAACATTTAAAATTATGGTTTTAAATTTTTTTAGCCCTATTTGTAATATCATTTTATTCCTACAAGGTTGGTTGGGTAGAATCCGAAAGAGGCAAGAACTTATGGGGTAGAAAATTGGATTTTTAAAACAAGAAAAATACGCGTTTTAGTTATCATATGAGTCGTACACGTGTTTGCTTTACAACGGTCAAGATTGTGTTTGTTGCCTCTCACTTAACTCAGATCGCTTATCAGCCGTTGGATTAATCTAATCCATGGTCTGCATGTTGTTTAACTTAATCCTTGTCTTTATCAATTGAACCAATTAGAGAGAGTTATGTGCGGTGCGTTTACAACCCTTGGATTTACTTCGATAAGCTAGACTTAATCTCGGCCATTGTTTTGAGTAGAAATTACAGACCCTTCCATCATCTAGTATAAATAGAGGCCATGGGGTTAACATTTTGGATCTTTTGGTGAGTTTGAGATCGTGAGAAGAGAGAGAGAGAGAGAGAGAGAGAGAGAGAGAGAGAGAGAAATTGTAAAGCACTGCTAAACTCTGTAAAAAATTTCTCAAAAAATTTCCTTCGAGAGTTTGAGAATTGTTCCGATTTGGAGATTCATTCCTCTTTGGTCTTAAATCTCTTTTTCAACTTATCACGTAGTTGGATCTTGCTTTATGTTTCATAGAAAATGTTGATCTGACTTTTGTTGTGATATATCTCACTTTGGTATCTTTATACTCAAATGTTCTTTTGAAATTTGTTACCAACAAATCCTTATTCTGTTTCAAGTTTTGAGAAAAACAGACTTCAAAACTTTTAAAGATCTTGAGACGGTTACACTTTCAAGTTTGTATTTCACATTTTGTGAAATAAAAGTGTAAATAAATAAAAAGAAAGTGTATAGGACCTTGGACCTTTTAAATAGGAAGGTTGTCACTCAATCTGTCAAAAAATTAGAAGTAAGTTTTCAAAAAACTAAGATTCATAATCCTAAACTCATCTTAGGCGAAATCTGTAATTTGTAGGATTATTTGTCTCTATAAGTGTGTGAGTCTTCATGCTTGCATTAGGCATAAAACCACAATACACTTTTCACACTAAAACACTAAAACAATGTTGGTTGAGAGATTTCTAACTTTAGAGTCGACGTAAAGATAAAAAGGAGCAGAACGTACAAAGCTGGGAGAACAACAAGAATAACTTCAGAGCCTTCAGAGAAGTCAAAATTACCTTATGGAGTTGGCATAAATTGTTGACTAAATCAGGTATATTTGTATGTTTAGTTTGTTAAATAGTTGTAACTTATTAGCTCGTTTTAAGTGGATTTTATTTTTGAGGTGTAGAGACCTCCGTGGATGTTCCCCAATTGGGTGGGGTTTTACCACGTTAAAATACCTGTGTACTAGCATGTTTAATCTTCCTCTCATCCCCTTCTGATTGCGTGCTGATTTAGAATTTACTTAGTTTTATTTTTCAAAACTTGGTCACCTAACTGAAATATCTTGTTCATAACAGTTTTATACACATCTTGTGTTAGTATTTGTTTTGTAAAAAAAGATTTTCTCAAACAAACTTTTCGGAGCCATTTAAACTATCTTAAACCTTTTAAACAACTTAAGTGACATTATATTTTTCAATTGATATCAAAGCTTTGGTTTTATAAAATCTTTTTGATCTAGAGTTTTTGAAATTATTTTTTCCAAAACAAACAATGGACGAGAAATTTGAGATATTGGGTAACTTTTCCAGACCCACACTCTTTGATGGAACCAACTTCCCTTACTGGAAAGTGATGATGGTTTCTTCAATCCAAGATACGTTGGGAGACGATGTCTTGGATGCTATTGAAAATGGATACACTTTTCCTACTAAGCAAGTCGCAGAAGGAAATACTGTGTGGATTAGGAAACTGCTAAGTGAATTCACCAAAGAAGAGAAACATACCTCCTTTAATAATAATAAAGGGAAAAATGCCATGTTCATGTCCATCAATGAACACGAATTCAAGAGGATATATTTCTGTACTACCTCCAAAGAAGCATGTGACACCCTAGTGACTGCAGCAGTACAACACTTTGGTCATGACTGAGACTGAGTCATTTGATGACTTCTATATTAGATTAATGGACGTAGTGACTAAACTACATGCTAATGGAATAATCTATGATAGGAAGGGAATTGTCTCTAAAATTCTGAGGTTACTTCCACAAAAATTTGATAACAAGGGTTATGCCATTGAGGAGATGGATAACCCGAATTTAACACATGTAATCCTCAGTAACAAGCTAAGAACAGTGGAAATGGAATTAAAGTTTAAGAATAGTTAACTCATTCCCAAAAGAAATAGTTAACTCATTCCCAAAAGAAACAGTCGAACTCTAATCTTGTCTTCTCCTTTAAGTTGACCAAGCCTGAGTTCAATTTCACGGATATGGACTTAGACTCTGATGAGGACTATAATTTAGACAATTTGTAATTTTGTAATTTTGAAATAAATTTGCAGATGTACAAAGCAAACCTGCTTATTCAAAATTCTCTAATAATAGGCCTCATGAGAAAAGACTAGACAAACACCAGACTGATAACCAAAACAAACCTAGAAAAGACATAAAAAATGTTGAGTGTTTTAGATGGGGGAAATTAGGACATATGGCTAATGATTGTAGAATCAATTTGAATAAGAATAACAAAAACAATAGGTCTAATTTGTGAAAGACCTAGGATGATTCAAGCGAATCAGAAACTGATGAGCCTGAGTCATCTAATTCTTTTGACCCTTGTATGTCATTCTTTGCCAAAATTATTTACACTAATGATCCTATGACTAGTACTGAATCTGATAGTAGTATCTTCAATCATGCTATGCTGAATGATACTGTTCCTAATGGTTTATCTACTTTGTTACTTGAGAATTTTGCTAGTAGTTCTAATGCCATGTGTGTGAGTCAAAGAGAATGTTCTATTAACGATGTAAATATGTGTGTGAGCCCTAAAAATGAATCTGTAAGGGACACTGCACACTGTACACTTAGCGACTCCGACAATGAGGACCTCCCAGATATTCCCATATGATACGCGAAAACCCTCAAGAAGAGTCCTAAACTTGAAAATGTAGTCAAGGACCTTACCGAGAAAATAGAAGCCTAAAGCCAAATGATAAAATAGAATGCTAAAGAGTACACCTCTCAATATATAGATAATGAGAATGAGACAAAGACTTTTGCTCAAAAAATCTTGGTACTAGCTGAATCAAATGAAATTCTGGAAAACATATATAAAGGGAGATTGTAAGAATTAGAACAAACTAAAGAAAAGACATGAACTGTTTTAAAAAAAAATCTAAATTTGAAAATAACTCAAACTGTTTTGAAGACTTTATTGCTGAAAGCAAAATCAATTCTGATGCGAGAATTGGAATAGGGTTTTTCCCCAGTACTGACAAATAAACTAAAAATCTTGAAACTATTAAGTTTGTGTCCGGTGGAAAAAGACCTATTGAAACATGTCCAGACTTTCAAGCCTTGAAAAATGATTTTGATTTGAAACAATAGATAGACATTGGTGAGACCACTTCTTCTAAGCTTAATGTTGAACATAAGGCTAAATAAGTTTGTCCTACCATAAGGAAATGAGAATCATCTTTCCAACCCGTGCCTCCTAGAAATAAAGATAGAATCCAATCTTTAGGTAAATCCATGTTTAACGGCTTTTCTAAGGAAAAGCCTCCTTTGAGCCATCTTTATTGCTCATATATAGATGTCTATGGACATTCTATTGATGGATATTTTATAAATGTCTATATAAACCGATCTTTTGTTCACCTGTCTATCATAACTTCAACCACTCTAGGAAAGTCAGAAATAACTATATTCTTCCTAGGCAATGAGATAAGAAATCTAATTATCGAAATAGGAAGAAAATATCTATTACTAAAAGATCATTAACAAGAGGAAACCCTAAATTCACGACTAAAGCAAATGCTCAGAGATTTGAGAAAAATTGAGTTGTGCAAAATTTTTTTAAAGCAAAGTCTAATGCTCCCAAATTTTACTTTATTCGAGCTAATCAACACAAACGTTTAAAAACAAGAGAAATTTGGGTTAAAAAGGATGAATTAATACCCCAAATGAAATGTAATATCGTGATTAGTTATTTGAAAGTTGAGCGCAACACATCTGGATGGTATTTAGATTCAGGATGTTCCAAACACATGACTGGGGATAATTCCAAACTTTTAAATAAAACTAGCTTCTCTGGAGGTAAAGTTTTGTCCCAAATCATTGGTAAAGTGACACTTCATGAAAAGGGTTGCGTACTTTAGAAGATGTACTTCTAGTAAAAGATATAAATGCAAATTTACTTAGTAATCACAATTTTGTGACTCTAACCATACTGTCACATTTTCAAAGAATAGTTGCAAAATCTTAATTGAAAATGGTGAATACATTATTAAAGGCCTTCGTACTCCAGATAATTGTTACACAGTTAATCCATGTAACAAGGTTTGTAACATTGCCAAAATGGATGACAATGAGATTTGGCATAATAGGTTGGGTCACATAAATTTTGATAGCCTTGGTAAAATGTGTTTTCAAGAAATTGTTATAGGTCTTCCTAAGATAAAGACTATTTAAAATATTGTTTGTGGGCCTAGTCAAGAAGGAAAAATGGCTAAGTTTGCACATAGAAAATGCAAAGATGTTTTGACTACTATACCTCTAGAACTCATCCATATGGACCTTATGAGTCCTTCTAGGAGGGTTAGTATATGTGGAAATAGCTACATCTTAGTGATGGTCGGTGATTTTACCCATTTTACTTGGGTTACTTTCCTTAAACAAAAGTCCAACACCTTTTAGGAATTTCTAAAAATTCTCCTATGTATTGAGAATGAAAATGATAGTCAAGTAAATCATATCCGTAGTAATCGAGGTGGAGAGTATAAAGACTTAGGAGTAACTGAATATTGTACCTATAATGGACATCAACACGAATTTAGCACTCCTAAAATCCCTCAGCAAAATGGTATAGCTAAAAGAAAGAATAGGACTATGCAAGAAATGGCACGAGTAATGATTCATGCCAAAAGCCTTCCTAAGTATTTTTGAATTAAAGTTGTTAGGACTTCCTATCACAGTATAAATCGTGTCTACCTTAGAAAAGCAATCAAATAAAATCCTTACGAACTGTGGTACGACAAGAAACCTAACCTAAAATATTTTAGAACATTTGCCAGTGCTTGCTATGTGTGTAAGGACAGAGAATACTTGTCCAAATTCGAAACCAGAGGTGATAAAGCCATCTTCTTAGGTTACTCTCCCAATAGTAGATCATATCGTGTCTATAATGTTCAAACCAAAACCCTCATGTAATCCATTAATGTGATTATTAGTGACACTAATGCTGAGAGTAAACCCATAGGAGAAACTATCATGGATGAGTCTGAAAATATTTTAAACTGTGACTCCCCAGAGATAGATGATCCCTTACCACTTGAGACCCCCGAAGTGCCCAACTGGGTCTTTAAAAATCACCCATTAGACAGCGTGGTTGGTAACCTTACTGAGCCTATTCGTACTAGATCCCAGTTATGAAATTTTGCTCATTATGTATGCTTTGTGTCTCTCATAGAACCAAAGAATGTAAATGAAGCCCTAAGTGACTCCTTGTGGATAACTGCTATGCAAGAGTAACTTCTTCAATATGTCGCTCATGACGTATTGTATCTTGTGACTAGGACAAAAAATAAAAAGGTTATTAGCACACGTTGGGTTTTCAAAAATAAAACAGATGAGACTGGAATGGTCATTAGAAATAAGGCTAGATTAGTTACCCAGTGCTACTCTCAGATTGAAGGAATAGATTTCGAGGAAACATTTGAACCTATAACTCGCCTTGATTATGTTCGCTTACTCTTAGCAATAGCTTATCATTTTCAATTCACACTTTATCAAATGGATGTGAAATCTGCGTTCCTTAATGGTATTCTAATTGAGGAAGTCTATGTAGAATAGGCGAAAGGGTTTATTGAACCTCACTATTCAAATCATGTCTTTTGATTGAAAAAGGCCTTATATGGTCTAAAACAAGCATCCCGTGCTTTGTATGATCGACTGCCTAAGTTTTTATTAAATAACGGCTTTAGAAGTTTTTATTAAATAACGACTTAAGGAGAGGTGGTAATGATCCAAATCTATTTGTGAAATATTTTTACAAAACTGTAATTATAGCCCAAGTCAAAGTAGATAATATAATCTTTGGATCTACATCGTTAACGTTAGTTAAAAAATTTTCAAAAGTTATGCATGGAGAATTTTAAATGTCTCTTATGGGGGAGTTCCAATTTTTTTCTAGGACTTCAAGTCAAACAGAATTCAGAAGGTTTATTCATTTTGCAATCCAAATATTCTTAGAGATTGATAAGAAATTCGGCCTAAAAAATGCAAAAGATGCTAGGACACCCATGAGTACTTTCATAAGAATGTTTAAGGATGAACATGATAAATCTATTGATCTTACTCTTTATCGTAGTATGATAGGAAGCTTACTATACCTAACTAACTCATGCCCTAACATTATGTATGTTGTTTGTGTATGCACTAGATATCATAATGCACCTGAAGAGAGCCATTTATCATGTGTTAAGCGAATCATAAAATATGTTAAAGGAACTCTCAACTTAGAACTTTGGTACACAAATGACACATCCACTTCTATAATTGGTTACACCGATGTTGATTGGGCTGGGTTACGTCAGGAGCCTATTATTATATAGGAAATAATTTGGTAGGATGGTCTAGTAAGAAATAAAATTGTACATTGTTATCCACCGCTGAATCAGAATACATTGAAGGAAGACATTATTGTTCGCAATTACTTCGGATAAAACAGATGTTAAAAGATTATGACATAATTGAAGATAAGTTGCATAAGGACACAAATTTCCAATTGAGTCCATATATAGTTTTGGCTTAATTCCGGACAAAAACATTTATTCATAGGATTGTATTTAATTATAATATTCTCAAGCCTATGAAGAGTTTGTTGAAGACGTAGCGGCAAAGAGTATAAAGCTTCATAATCATGCCGATTTCGTGCCTCGTTTATACGTCATCAACTATAGTTCAATGCTCCCAAGGTATGAGTGCAATCATATATATATATATATATATATATATATATATATATATATATATATATATATATATATATGAGAGCTTGGAGCTTGGAGCTTGTTTATTGGGTGTTAGGTTTAATTAAAACTGTGTTTTATTTTCAGAGAGAATTAATTAAAACTTTAAAACAAGTTTATAAAGTTTTCTGGGCTAAAATAGAATTTTCCAAACTTTCTGGAAGTTCGTTTGATATATATCGTTCGAACGAGATTGTCGTTCGAACCAGATGTCGTTCGAACAAGATTTCCAACGACTTCCCATTAAGGCATACTGGAACTTCGTTCGAAATGTCGTTCGAATGAGATTGTCATTCTAACGAGATTTCCAACGAGTTTCTAACGAGTTCATACTGGAACTTCGTTAGAAGACTCGTTCGAACGAGAGTTCGTTCGAACGAAATTTCGTTCGCACGAGATGCCAAGCGGGAACAGTTTTTGGCAGTTTTAAGCAGTTTTTCTCCCACTTCCCCACTTGTTTCTTAACCAACTTTTCTCAGACTTTATTATGTGCGGGAATCACTTTTGATTGATAATCTTTTTCATATCTTACTAACTCCTAGAGAGTATTTTGAGAGTAAAATCAAAGAGGGAAAAAGATCATGTTTTGAGTATGTTTTCATCAAAGAGAAAAATATACACCACTCTAGTTTACACCCAAATTTGTTTCTTCCAAGTTCCCATATTCATATATGTTGCTTGGAGTTTGGCACTGGGTTCATCTCTTCCGCTCAAAGATAAGTTTCGGGTTTTCTTCTACATCCCATAAAGAAAGAAGAAGTGTTTTGTTAAGACATTACCCACTTGGAGAAAGGCTCCTTGCTCGGGTGACGGTGACCATATAAAGTCCGATCAGTGGATTCCGAGACCGCGGTGGAGCTCCAAGGTTATCCGCTAGGAAGAGGTTTCTATAAGAAGAAGCGTCGGGGCTTAAGAGGGATTGAGTCGTGTGTTGTAAGCCTTTCCGTCTTGTATTTGTAAATTCCGTACTTAGTGGAATTGTGTCTAGGGCCGTCCGAGGTTGTTTCCCGTTGTGGGTTTTTCCTCGTACATCTCGGCGTAGTGTGATTGATTTATTTTTTATCTTGCATAATGAATTAGAACTCATGCTTAGGGTAATTAAATATAAAAATGGTTTTAATTGTCACACTTAATTTAATTGGGTGCTAATTAAATTTGGATAATTGTTTATTTAATTCAAGTCATTTGCTAAAATTGGTTTGGCCTAACTTTGGAATATTGATAATTATGACTTAGGAAAATTCTAGGACTTGAATCAATTAGTTTAAGTGAAATTTAATATTTGCATGCTTAATTTCTTTTCACTTGAGTTTAATTTGAAATTGAAATTAAAATTTGGCGTTTGTTTGTTGTGTGAACTGTCACCTAACGCTTCCGCATATCTGTTTAATAAAAGGAAATATTACGATTTTAAAAGAATTTAAAATCCGGGGATCCACAACTTTAACATCTATTTGATTTCAAACTTTTATCTAACATAGATTTAGCCTCACGAGATAAAATAAAGTGAACTCAAAGAACAAACAAGCAAAATGAATACAAGCCTAGAATTTTGATGATCCTATGAACCAATATAGTCATGACAAAACACGCATAACTAGGATACATTGTCACTATGCAAACCCGTTGATATTTCCATTCAAACTCCCTTGAAAATAATAATTCTTTTCTTTTCTTTTGAATGAACATACCAAACTAAACTATTTTGTCCTTGGCTACTTTTTACAATGCCACTCTTTTTTAGTCCCTTTTTAAAATCTTTGGGTCTTGGTTACTTTTTATAATGCCACACTTTTTTTGGACTCTTTTCGTGCACACTCATATATTTTTTATACAAATCAAACAAATCTCACATGTAACGGTTCTTACATGCACAAATACTCCATAGTCAAAGCAACATGTAGTTGACAAAATTGATAGGAGAACATGTCACTTAGCTCAAATATATATGTGAAGTCAAAGTTCAAAGATCTTGTGCATGTGTGTGAGAGGCATATAAAAAGAGAATCCATAAATCAACTCAAAATCAACTTCTCCATGCAAGCATGATAAAGAATATTTTAATAATTTAAATTCATAACCAAAATATCTAGCCACATGGAAGACGAAGAATGTCATTGGATTCAAACACATGTATATTGTGGCCATCCCCTATCCTCACGAAGATAGAGAGGAGGGTTTATCTAAATGCGGTGAGAGGATCTTGGTCCCACGCATACCTCTCAGGAGCTCTTCGGCCGTCGTCGGCGATGTGTGAGGTGAAAAATGTAGAGAGATGGAGTCGCCAGTCTATTTTTCTCAAAACAGACAAAAGAAGGTGGGGCCATCCCAAAGGACAGCATCCAAAGACATACTGATACATACAAAACCAAAATTGATTCAAAAAAGTTTTGGAGGATAAGTTACGAAATGGGAAGGTGTTAGGCACCCATTCCGCCCTTGTCGTATCTCATGGATTGTTGTTATCTTACTCTATTTCCCAGTGATATATGTGCATGTGTATATGTAGTGGAGATAGGAATCATGGACTTGTATCATGGAAGCGCCAAAGCGAGTCATCCATAGGAATGTTCCTAAAAGTAATATTAGAAAATAGGCTTTATGCGATTTTCCTAGCGTTGATCTTTATAATGGAACGATAATGTATATGGAATAATAAGCCACTAAGAACAAATATATGTATATGCAAATATATATAATCTAAGATAATTAAGTTAAAGAATTAGAAAAATAGAAAGTGGGAGAAAAGGAGAACTCGAATCTCGGGTTTTACCCCGAGACGCCTACGTAGCCTATAGAGGCATCAAAGTCCACGTACTTCGTATACAAATTGAGGGGTGGGGTTTTATCCCATAAATCCAATCGGGAACTTCTCTTATGTATGCATGTGTGTGTAAAAAGGTATTTTAGTTGTGAGAAAAGTGTGAGAATTCCCGTTTGGAATTTATGAGCAAACCCTCTTTTTCTTATTTTTTTGGGTTTTATTTATATGAAAATAAGAGATGTGCAATAATACTAAATAAAAAGTATATTAGAATATGTGAGATGGAGAGAATAAAAGTGCTAAGTAATAAATAAGTTAATGCGAATTTAGGAGAATTTGAAGAAAGAGTTGAGAAAGTTGGACCTTCTTGAAGATCTTGAGCTTGATCTTGAATGTTGGAGAGAAGCCGTTGCACTTGGATAATGATAAAGGGTAATTAATTCACCAAGTTTGATGAAAACAATGATGAAAAGTGAAGGTTGGAAAAGGATTTGGACGTGGAAATCACGGTGACTTCGAGAGAGGTTTTCTGAGTTTGCTGAGAGTGATGGATTTTAGATCTTGGGTCCTCTTGCAATGAGGTCGGGACCTCCTTTTTATAGGCCCAGGGCATTGTCGATTGGCATAGGCCTGGTCTTACCAATCGGTAGGTGTTTTGAGGCACACTGCCGATAGGCAGGATTTGGAACCTGCCGTTTGGTAGTCTCTTTCAGGTTCCTTCGAAAAATGGTCGTAAAATTCAAACCGTTGATCCAAATCGTGCACGGGGTGAACCGATGGAAAGGTATTTCAGATACCTTCAAAAGTCCTTGGAATTCTCCTAGGACTGGGAGTTTACATTGGGTCAAATGTGGCTCGAAAGCGCTCGTCGGTCCTTTGGACGAGGGATTGTCGGACGCAAATGGATCATTCGTCCGCATGGTAAGTTAGAATCGCACACGGGTTGGACTGTTGGATAGGTTATGAGATGTACTTAGACATTACAAAGATTTTAAATCAGTTTGGGGAGTTGACTTTGGTCCATTGGGGCCTGAGAGCCTTCGGTGACCCTTCGGAGTAAAATTGATCGTTCGTTCGTATCGTAAGTCAGAATCGTGCACAGGGCGGATCGTTGGAAAGGGGTTTCAGTGCCCTTTAAAGATTCATTCATTATCGGTCGAGATAAAGAGTTGAATTGGGTCAGACAGAGATCGGGAGCGTCCGGTGACCTCCTGATCAAGTTTCGGGGGAAAATGGGTTGTTCGTCCGCATCGTAAATCAGAATCGTGCATGGGGTGGACCGTTGGAAAGGGGTTTTAGTGGAAGTTAAGGATTCATTAAGTCTCGATCGAGTTGAAGAGTTTGACTTTTGGGAAACGGATCCTGGGAGTGCCCGATGGGCTCTAGGACAGTACCCAGGGTATGACTTAGGTTTGTAGTTGAAAGAGTGAGCTTGTGTTCAAATAAACAAATTATTTAATTAAACTCAATTTTTATCAATTAAGTCCTAAACATGCATCTAGGTGTAATTGAAGATGATAAAATCAAGCAAGAACATTTAAACACACACATGTGAGGAAAAATCCCCCAAAGGGGCAAAACCCTTTATTTTCACTCTAATTTTGTAAGAAACTATTACACAGAATACAGTAAAAATATAGTGTGACACAGAAATACCCACAGACATCAGTTCTGATGTCATCGGCTGGAATCTCCCTCAGGAACTCTAGGTGAGCAGCAATGAAGAAGAAATATGACTTCTCCACAAAGGTTGAACAAACTAAAAGTTATGTTATTGGGTTTCAAAATGATTCACAAAGTTTTGGCAATGATATGTCAAGCAAAACATGAGTCTTGTGACTCAAAAATATGAAGACTAGAGCAATTAGAACTCTCAAAATCGTCTCTCCAAGTCTTATCAAATAACTCCCCCAAAGTTTGCTTTTATAGGAATCCAAAACGAATTTTAAAACTTTGGGACTCTTGCCAACGTCAGGTACCTCAAACCGGTTCGGGTGTACCACGAACTGGTTCGCCCTCCGAATCGATTTGGCCTTCGATTTGAGAAATTTCGCTGGTTTGGGGCTAAAAGGACTCGACATTTTCTCCATTCTCAAAGTCCCATAACATCTTCACCGTAGCTCGAACTTAGGTGCCGTTTCTTCTAGTATCTTTTTTGCGGTGATCTATTCAACTTTCCAGTTGACTAGACCTCCTTACGGTGGGTTTAAAATTACCAAAATGCCCTTGAACTCCCATATCTTATCTTCTTTCACTGTTTTGACTCTTCTTGCGTACCACTTGCATTAAGTCCCTAAAATCGTGGAACGTGAAGTAGTTTAGGGAGATATGGGACACATGATGGAGATGTTGAATGCATGATTCTCAGAATTAGGATTGAGTCCGTCATGTGAGATCATGCAGAGACGTGCCAAATGTAGCGGCGTACGACATACACAAATGTAAGATAACGGACATGAGAAATATGTCCTTACAAATCTCCCCTATGTTTATGCCGATACATACATAAAAATCCGAATTATCACATAAAAAATTTCCTATACAAATCTTCCCTCCCATGAACCCAAAACTGGAAAGGTACAAATGAATAAGTCTTCATCGTTTGTTCTTCAAATCTTCAAAACTTTTCTCATCAGGGTGTGCAACATATTCTCATCAATGAAGTACCTACACACAGGAGATGAAGCAAATACAAAGTGACATATCGAGTTTGAAATGAGATAAACATGGATACCAGTTTATGATGAAAGCATACGACAAATCTTAAATCTCAAAAACTGCCCCATCATATGATAATTCTTTCTCCCCCTTTTTTTTATAATGTCCCCAAATAGATAGATAAGAGAAGCAAAAATAAATGCACATGGAGCATGTCATAAGGAAAGAAACTTTTATTTTAATATTTTTCAAAATTTTTCACACAAAATATACAAACAAATAATCACACCATAAACGAACACAAAACAACCAAGTCGATGATAGCGTAAATATATGGGTGTGATCAAATTCGATAGGAAAATCAATGCATACAAACATGACATATGTGCATGATGGAGATCGAATACTGCTAACGACTAAACTCAAAATCTTCCTTTGGTGTAAAAAGATTGGAAATATGAGACATTGACTCAATCAAATCAACAAATCAAAGTTCAAAGTGATTTTCACACCAATAACGTCCAAAACGATTTCATGCTTTTTCAGGACTTTCAAGGAAGTGCAAACCCATTTAAATTCTCCAACCAAAGTCCCTCGGATTTATATATTGAATAGAGGTAATCTAAATTCTCAAACTTTGGAGAATTGATGGTGAAACCTAATGGCTCATATTTGGCATGAATTGATTTTTATTGCCTTTAAATTTTTTCGGGCTCTTTTAACCTCTTTGGACCCCGGATAATAAAATTCCTCCATTTTTAGGTCCAATTCAACGGTGGCTTAGTATTCGCAAAGGCTAAATGAACCTTTTGCAGCCCTTCCCTATTTTCAAATAAACACATAGTCTCACCAAACGGTTTTAACATGCATTCCAATCTTGTCAAGTTTTATCGCAAATTGTACGCTGTATAGACATAATTAAGATGGAAACACTCAAGCCAATATGTGATAGATAAGTACAATAATCAAATATAGCCGTTCATGTGTGCAAAAAAGGAGATAGGAGTCAAACATGTAGAAAGATATCACTAATCACATCTCAAAGACTCCAAACAATGTAAAGCACATGGATGCAATGATATAGCGTCTCAAATCACTATCAAACAGTTACGTGGATAAATGGAATGAAATTTTTGACTCGGCTATCTTTAATGCTCATCCAAAAAAGAACAAATTTTTTTTTGGATTTTTCAAAATTTTATCAAAATAAAATCTTTTTGTGCTTTTTGAAATTTTTTTATAAAAAGAAAATCTTATTGGATTTTTCAGTAAAATATAAAAATCAGAAAATAAAACAAACTAATGATATAAATGATACAACCTAGGAATAGGAATCATATGATATGAATATGACAATGCATCCTATCTTAGACATGAACCAACCCCTCAGTCATTTGTGCAAATTCCCAAAGACTTCCTAAGACTCTCAAATCTAAGGGCATCTAAAGGCTTCGTGAATATGTCGGCTAACTGAAGGTCGATGGGTACGAAACTTAGGGATACGACTTTATCCTCAACTAACTGATGTATAAAGTGCTCGCGTATCCTGATGTGCTTTGTGGGCGAATGCTGGACTGGATTGAGGGATATGTGTATTACGCTTGTATTATCACAAGAAATGATCATGTTGTTCGTGAAATCCCATAATCCTCCCGCATCTGCTTCATCCACAAGAGTTGCGTGCAACAACTCCCGATGGCGATGTACTCAGCCTCCGTGATGGATAAAGAGATGGAGTTTTGCTTCTTGCTCAGCCAAGAGACAAGAGCATAACTAAAATAGAAACACCCACCAGAAGTGCTCCTATAACAATCTACATCCTCGGCCCAATCGGCATCCGAATAGGTGGACAAACGGTCATTTGAATTAAAAGAATACCAAATACCATATGAGAGAGTCCCACTCACGTATTTGATAATAAGTTTTAGAACGAGTAAGTGTGACTCTTTTGGGGACGCCTGATATCGCACACACACTCCAACACTAAAGGCTATGTCGGGACGACTGACAGTCAAGTAGAGATGACTACCTATCATACTCTGATACAAGGTTTGTTCTATGTCCTTACCTGAAGTGTCCTTACTAAGATTTATAGAAGTACTCATAGGTGTACGTGCATGCTTAGCGGAGTCTAAACCAAATTTCTTCAATAGGTCTCTAGCATACTTGGATTGGGAGATGAACATCCCATCTTCTAGCTGACAAATATGGAGACCAAGGAAGAACGTAAGCTCACCTACCATGCTCATCTCAAACTCATTTTTCATCTCTTCCTCAAAGTGGTGAGCATGCTGGGAGCACGTGGATCCAAAGACTATGTCGTCCACATAGATCTGGGCAACCAAAATAGCACCGTCATCTCTCCTGACGAACAACATCATATCAACTCCCCCTCTCTTGAAACCACGGGCTAAGAGATAGAAAGTAAGCCTCTCGTACCAAGCACGGGGTGATTGCTTCAAACCATACAGGACTTTCCTCGGATAGTAGACGTGCTCCGCGTGCTTAGGATCTTCAAACCCTTTTTGTTGTTCCACGTAAACCTCCGCCTGAAGATTTCCATTTAGAAAGGCACTCTTGACATCCATGTGATATAACTTAAAGTGCAGATGACATGCAATGGCGAGAAGTATATGGACGGACTCAAGTCTCGCAACAGGAGAAAATGTCTCTCCAAAGTCTACACTCTCTATCTGTGTGTAGCCTTGAGCAACCAACCTATCCTTATTTCGGATTATGGTACCATTTTCATCCATTTTAATCTTAAAAATCCACCTAGTACCTATCACATTAGTCTCACTAGGTCGGGGGACAAGTTCCAAGACATTGTTCTTTTTAAACTGAAGCAACTAATCTTACATATCTGATATACAGTGTTCATCCTTGAGTGCCTTTTTTGTGATTATTGGTCTCGACTTTGGACGTGTAGCAAAGATGGCTAACAACGTTCTCTATCTGAGCACGAGTCTTGACCCCCAAAGTGGGATCTCCAACAATGGTAAAGGGATCATGACTCTTGCGAACCCAAGCAGGTGTGTCCCCTAACACAGGAGTAGGGTCCACAGGGTGTGGGTGAGGGACAAGTAAATCGCTGGCAGAAAAGTCCTCATCCTCACACTGAAGGTTAGGATGAATAACCGTCAGAGGTTCGTCATCTTACACGGTAACATTTATTGACTCCATAACCTTAGAGCTCTTCAGGTTAAAAACCCGGTATGCTCTTCTATTTGATGAATATCCTAGCAATATTCCCTTGTCACTCCGGGAGTCAAACTTTCCTAATTGCTCTCTATCCCGTAGGATGTAGCATTTACTCCCAAAGACACGGAAATATGCGAGGTTGGGTTTCTTTCCATTCCACAATTCATAAGGCGTCTTAGGTGTGAGTGTACGCAGGTAAACCCTATTCACCGTGTGATATGCAGTAGACATTACCTCTGTCCAAAATCTCCTAGAGACTTTACGACTTGGAAGCATATACCTATCCATTTCTTTCTCTCAATAATCCTATTTTGCTGAGGAGTCTTCATAGCAAAAACTCATATTTGATCCCAAGGCTATCACAATAAAGATCTACCATTGCTTCCTTAAATTTTGTGTCGTTGTTACTACGTATCCTATTAATAGCGACTCCGTGTTGATTTTGTAGGACACGACACTTGGTTGTCAAAAACTCTACAGCATCGGATTTCTCTCTCAGAAAACCTATAATCGAATATCTGAAGAAATTATCTACCATCACGAGGATATACCTCTTACCACCTAGACTCTCAGTATGAGTGGGACCCATAAGATCCATGTGAATCAACTCAAGTACATGGGAGGTGGTAATGGAATGCAACTGCCTATGGGGGCTATGAATTTGCTTTCCCAACTAACAAGGTCCACAAACCGTGGAAGTTGGCTTTCCAACTGATGGTAAGCCACGTACTAGGTCCTCTTTAGCTAAGCACTTCAAATCTGTAACGTTCACGTGACCTAGACGTTGGTGCCACAAATTCATAGGAGTGATTGTTGCACTGTGGCAGACAAGTGAGGACGTGGGCTCAGTCCCATAGAAATTATCCTCTGTCCTCACCAGAGTGATTATAGACATTACATGCGTCCCGATCAAACTTTATGGCAAAGTCAGCGTCGCACAACTGACTAATGCTGAGAAGGTTTGCTTTCAAACCTTTGACGTACAAAACATTCTCTAGCTTAGGAAATCCTGGTAACTCTATTGTACCTCGTCCTACAATGCTAGACTTTCTCCCATCTCCAAAGGTGACTCTACCATCCTTATAATCCTCAAGGTAGGTAAAAAATGAGGCATCACCTGTCATATGTCTGGAGCACCCACTATCAAAATATCACTGTGAGGCATTATGTGCTTTGAGAGAGACATGAACAACAAGGGCTTTCTTATTTTTCTTAGGTACCCAAGAAGTGGTAACCTTTTGTTTACCCTTGTTATTGTTGGTTTTAGCCGGGATGTGAGAGGCATTCACTGACGGCAAATACATCCGTCGGAATTCCTCCATCAAACTCTGTGATGTGGCAGCTAAAAACTCAACAAGCTCTCTCAGACTGGCAAAATCATCATTATGATGTGGTGGAACACTTGTACATCGTGTTCGACCCAAACTATAGCAAACTCCCCGAGGTGGCCTTTTCTTTTGCAGTACGTACAAAAGAACGCAGTCTTAGGCAGACTTGGGTTTGGTTTTCTTGGTCGAACTCTCCTTCGCAGTTTTTGACGATGGCCATTTGGAGTCATAGTAAACTCAGGAACTGGTCGAGGTGAAATTTAGGACATGGAGGCACCATTGTAACCTATTCCCTGCCTATCACCAAAACCTAAAGCGAGGCCGAGGAGCATCTTTCCCATCTTCCCAGATTTGTCCTTGATTTGAACCTTGACTTCCCGTGCTTTCTCAAGATCATGAGTAAGTTGGGCTACAAGGGCTTCAAGTTTCTTTCGATTGTACAGGGAGGAATGGAGCTCACTCGTAAGACTAGACACTTATTTAGTCAAGCACCCTTTCTCTTTCTCAAAATAACTCTCTATTTCTCTAAATAATTTCTCTCTCTCTCTCTAAACAAACTCTCTTTCTCAACACAGGCATACTCTCTCTCTCCCTCAAAGTGGTGCAGGTGGAGGACTCTCTCACTCTGGCTTCTTCTAAATATTCTTCTAACGCGGTTATCCTAAGAACTGACACTTTGTTATGACTTTTGGTTTTAAATGACTCATTATATAACTCAGCGTAGGCGCGTTAAATATTACTCCTTATCTCACTTGCATCATCCTCCCCCTCACTCACATCGCTCTCACTATCGAGGTGTCCCTGTGAAATAGCATCCTCATCGTAGAGAGGAGTACTATAAGTTCTCATATTACTAGCCATGAATGCGGTAAAGTTACACTCATGCGGTGACTCGTCTCCAGAGTCCACCGACTAGACCTCACTGTCGTCACTAAGGGTTGCATTAAGGAAAACTTTTCCCTTTTCTCTGTTCATCCTAGTAGCACACTCAAAAGCTCTATGACCCCTACTGTCGAACTCATAGAATCTTTCACTGTCTTACTTTGAAGGGTCTTTAAAATCTTTTTAATTTTTCTTTTCAAACTTATTATTCCTGAAAATTCTTTTTATCTTTGAAACTTCCATTTTTCTTAAATTTGAGAATTTTCTTGAAATTTTTAGCAAATAGAGCAAAATTATCTAAATCAAAGTCACACTCAGAATCAGATGTTTCTATCTCTCTCTTTCTAGATGACTCAACTCTCTTTCTTACCAACCCCTCACTCTTTCTCTCCTGGGCATTAAGTGAAATTCCCTTATTTTTAGGCTTAGAAGATTTAGGAAACATATCAATTTCATATGTTTGTAAGTCTCCTACAAGTTCCTCCAATTTAAGCGTATTTAAATTACCCATAGAATTTAACACAATGACTTTAGGGATAAAATGCTTAGGCAGTGATCTAAGAATCTTTTTAACAACTCTAGCATTAGGAATGTGCTCACTAAGATTAAAGCTAGTGTTTACAATATCAGACATTCTAGCATAAAATTCACCAAAACATTCAGTTTTAAGCATGGTGATGGTTTCAAATTGAGTTGTCAAATTTTGTAGTTTAGACTCTTTCACAGCATTAGTTCCTTCATGGGTAGGTTGTAGAACATCCCATGCCTCTTTTGATGTGGTGCACGTCATTATCCGTTTGAACTCATCAGGTGTGACAGATCTAGAAATAGCACTTAAACCCTTAGAATTAAAAGATGACCATTTAAATTCTTCTTCAGTCCAAGTAGTGTCAGGTTTTAAACTAGTCATGTTATTAATAGTGACGGAGGGAGGTGTCCATGCTCTTTTAACCAAAATCCAGACACGTTCATCAATGGATTTTAAAGCAGATTTCATGCGAGCTTTCCAGTATGCATAGTTTGTCCCGTCAAAAACTGGCATTTTATTATATAACTTCTCCATTATGAACACGCGCTTTTTCAAAAATCAAAATTTCAAAAAATTGATATCTTAGAAAAATTTTGCAAAAAATTACACGGTATAATTGTGTAATTGGCTCTGATACCAATTTGAAGGAGTCCGCTTGTGTTAAAATAAAGAAATTATTTAATTAAACTAAGTTTTTATCAATTAAGTCCTAAACATGCATTTAGGTGTGATTGAAGATGATAAAATTAAGAAAGAACATTCAAACACACACATATGAGGAAGAATCCCCCAAAGGGGTCAAACCTTTTATTTTCACTATAATTTTGTAAGAAACGGTTACACGGATTAGAGTAAAAATACAGTGTGACACAAAAATATCCGCAGGCATCAGTTTTGATGTCGTTGGCTGGAATCTCCCTCAGGAACTCCAGGTGAGAAGCAATGAAAAAGAAAGACAACTTCTCCACAAAGGTTGAACAAACTCAAAGTTGTGTTCTTGGGTTTCAAAAGGATTCACAAAGATTTGGCAATGATATGTGAATCAAAACATGAGTCTTGGAACTCAAAAATATGAAGACTAGAGTAATTAGAACTCTCTCTCAAAGTCTTATCAAATAACTCCCCCGAAGTTAGCTTTTATAGGAATCCAAAATGAATTTTAAAACTTTAGGACTCTTACCAGCGTCAAGTACCTTAAACCGATTCGGGTGTACCACAAATCGGTTTGACCTCTTGAACCGGTTTGGCCTTAGGTTCGAGAAATTTCCCTAGATTAGGGCTAAAAGGACTCAGCATTTTTCCAAGTCTTTTTTTCGGAATTTTCTCCATTCTCAAAGGGCCATAACTTCTTCACCGTAGCTCGAATTGAGGTGTCGTTTCTTCCAGCATATTCGTTATGGCGAGATCTTTAACTTTCCAGTTGACCGAACCTCTGGACAATGGATGTAAAATTACCAAAATGACCTTGAACTTCCATATCTTATCTTCTTTTAGTGTTTTGACTTATCTTGCGTACCACTTGCATTAAGTCGCTAAAATTGTGGAATGTGAAGTTGTTGAGGTAGATGTGGGAAACATGATGGAGATGTTGAATGCATGATTCCCAGAATTTAGATAGAGGCTGTCATGTGAGATCGTGTAGAGACGTGCCAAATGTAGCGGCGTACGACATACACAAATATAAGATAACAGACATGAGAAATATGTCCTCACAGTAGTGATGAAGGGAGGTGTTAAGGACCTGAGGAGAGGTTAGGGGGTTCTAGAATGGGGTGTCTAGAGAGCCCCTCGATGGGTGAGTTTGGAACAAACGATTTCTATCGAATAGACACCGCATGATGCCTTTGAAAGAGGATGGCCATAGGGTCGAGGCCGATTCTGAGGACCTAAGGATGAGGATGACCGATTCAAAGGGTAAAGGCCGATTCATAGGACCTAAGGATGAGGATGACAGATTCAGAGAGTCAAGGACGATTCGGAGGACCTAAGGGGCCCACTGGGGATGGTCAAAAAGGAAGTGACGACCAAAGATTGTGGTAAATTTCGAGGACCTAAAGCAATGCAGGGGATGAAAAATTCTGCGGGTCGAAGCCAATTCTGAGGGCTTAAATTGTGATGACCAATTCTGTGGGTCGAAGCCAATTCCGAGGACTTAAATTGAGATGACTAATTCTGCAGGTCAAAGCCAATTCCGAGGGCTTAAATTGTGATGACCAATTCTGTGGGTCAAAGCCAGTTCTAAGGTCTTAAATTGAGATGACCAATTCTATGGCTCGAAGCCAATTCTGAGGGATTTTATTGAGATGACCAATTCTGCGGGTCGAAGTCAATTCCGAGGGCTTAAATTAAATGACCAATTCTGTGGGTCAAAGCCAAATTTGAGGTCTTAAATTGAGATGAATAATTCTCCGTGTCGAAGCCAATTTGGAGGGCTTGAATTGAGATGACCAATTCTGTGGGCCGAAGACAATTCTGAGGGCTGAAATTGAGATGACCAATTCTGCGGGTCAAAACCAATTCTGAGGGATTAAATTAAGATGACCAATTCTACGGGTCAAAGCAAATTCTGAGGGGATTAAATTGAGATGTTCTCAAGGAACTCTGCTAGGGAAATTTCCTCGTGATTTTGATTTGAGCTGGGGAGCTGATTGCTCGGAAACTTTCGTGTCTTCCGGAGACTATGTAGGGGAATAGCCAATTGGATGTCGTAAATGCCATTAGGGAAATGACTAGGTGGCCTAGGGTTTGGATGTTTCGCTTGGGGAAATTTGATACTTTTGGTGAAGTAGGAGATAACCTAAGGTTTAGGATACTTTAGGGGTCCTCTGGGGATGTTTCTGGGGGGGGGGGGGAGATTCTCTTGGCTTTTGAGAGTTTCACTTGGGAAATAGGGGTTCCGCTTAAGGGAGTGTGAATTTTTCTTGGTGAAAATGTTCTAAATCCCCCCGGGATTTTTAAGAATTTTCTGAGGATTTTTCACAATCTTCTGGAATTTTCTGGGAGTTTCAGTCTTGGTCTTTGTGTTCTTTGATTCCATATTGACTTATATTTGTTGGGGATTTTTCAGGTGACCTTTTACCCATGGGGGATGGCTATTCAGGACACGGGGTCGATTGGTGTGAACGCGCAGATGAGGCATTTACTGGCATATGAGTTTGGCCACTCCTGGTATCTCAAGGAGAGGGTGGTCCGACAGATTACTGAGGAGGAGGTGGTGGTGCCACCTGGGAGGCCCCCTATGTCTATATGGTGAGAACGGATGCTGCCAGAGGATGCGAGGATCACGACAATGACTGGCGAGTCCTATATGTTGTATACCGACACGGGTATGTTGTATGATTATATGGACTTTGTGATGATCTGGCTAATGGAGCCTAGCATATATGATGCGCTACCCTTCCCTCACACGGGTTTGAGTCGGCCAGTGGGGTCCTCCCACAGCGGTGGTAGTCTGTCGTCATCTGCAGCGGCGGTGACTTCGAAGGTTCCCTTTGTGCGGTTTCATACCCCTTCTTACCACATTCGGTGGGCTGATGGAGGGATGGTGCCTAAGTTGCATCGTCCTCATGCGATGGAGTCGGAGGAGTTGGGCTTTACAGAGGAGGTCCTTCGTCCTTTAGTATATCTTTCTATTCTTCTCTTTTGGTTTCTTTTTTTCTTTGGTTTCTTTTTTTATCTTCTCTACTTGATACTTATTTTGCCTTTCCTTGCAGCAAGTCTGGGTGTCCACCACTTGGCTGAGGGACATTGGGGATTGGATATCTTCGGTAACTACCCATATTCTGGACGCGGTTCCTGTTCTTTCTTACTTGGTGCCATATACCTCATCCGGGGAGGAGTCTGGTTTGGGTACCGGTGGTGCGTCATCTCACCGCAGGGGAAAGAGAGCTCGTCGCAGGGATGGGAGCTCTTAGAGAGGGGGAAGGGTAGGTGAGAGAGAGAATGTGGGTTCGGGCTGAGTCCCGTTGTTTTTCCGATTTTCTTTATTTCCTGTAAAATTAATGTAACACACAAAAATATCTATGCAATGCAATGGATTTTTTTTTATTATCTTCTGTTAGTAATGAATGAATGCATGCATATGCGCTTTTTACTTTGCTGCTGAGACTGTAAAAAGAAATATTTTTAAAATTTTGAAGGAAAGTTTAAAATGAGAAATTATATAAAGATAGAAGGGGATTTTGAAATTTTGTTGAGAATATCAATTTATTTTTATTGAGTTTTTTGATTTTAGCAAAAGAGAAAAAAGGCAAGTTTTCAAAAATAGAGGGTTGCCGATCGGCAAGCCCCTTGTCCTGCCTATCGGCAGGTCAGTCCAGTCTAATCAATCAAGGCTTTGATTGGTACTCTCTTCAGCCTTTGTTACCTTGCGGGGCAGGATTTCCTACTATTTCTGTTAGGTTTGTGTCTTTTGTGAGGGTTTTCAAGTATAAAAAGGGGTAAGGGTGGAGTATATTCATCACACCTTCACATTCTAACTTTCTTATTCTGTGAGATGGCTCTCCTTGGTAGTGTTGAGTTTGCCAACTACCTCAAGACTTTGGAGGCGATGTACTCCTATAACGCCCACTATGATGATTTCAACATGCGTCGAGTCTCTTTATGGCATAATCGGCCCATAAAGTGGAACATGTTGATGGCATCGATACAATTTTGGTACCCCGAGGACCATGCATTTCGCTTAGACCTAGAAGAAGTCTATCCGAATTATGAGAAATTTTCTGCCATGCTGCGGGTAAATCCTAGTGTGGCGAATACTATGCCTGAGTTTTCTTGATCTCCTCGGGAGTTGTTGGCTGGACTTCTCCACATATCACCTTTGGCGCGTAGACCTTTGGCTACTGGAAGAATGATTTCCTTTCCGACGGTGCTGCGGTCTGTGCATTTACAGGAGGTTGGTGATGCTAGATATATCGGAGCCGTCGTTCTGGGCTTGGTTTTGAAATTTCTACTGGTGACTGGGGAACTGCTAGTGGACCCATAACTTGCAGTCATTACTTCATGGATGTCATACCATCGTAATCCTGCGGCGGAGATATTGGCGGAGACTTTGAATGTCCTGGATGCCTGGCGAGAAGGTCGTTTCGACTTTCTGAGGGGTAGCTCTGTGATGCTGTTCATGTGGTTGTCTGAAATATTCCTCCTAGTCATTCCTTTGAAATATCCTTTGTCGACTGTGCCTAACTTATTTTTGCACCATTTCATTAGTGTTGGCCTGGATATCGAGAGCTAGGAGAACTGGTTTGTGGAGTATGGGGCTCTAAATCTGCACTGGTCACTGCCTTGGTGGGGACAGTTGCTGCCTATTCTGGAGCTGGGGGAATACCCATACGTTCGATTGGTTGGTCTCAGATATAACACTTTCTATTTCCCTTGGCGGCTTCTATGCCAATTTGGTTGGGTGCAGGTCATGCCACCTCGGACACTAGACTTATTTTCGATAGAATATCTGACAGAGTGTTTGTGCATGCAGCTTGGCCCTTTGTGGGAGAGTCGGCGTCTGTTGACCCATCCTTATTAGTCCATTGGGAGAGTCTGGAACATCCTCGGGGATTATATGAAGTGGTTATGGAGAAGAGTAGTTAGCAAGATGTTGGTAGTGGAGACTAGACAAAGGTGGCTTGTCTTATCCGATACCATGGAGGGAGGTGTTTTGGTTTTTCCGAGGCTGGTTCGAGCTTATCGGTCTTTGGAGCGTCTGTGGCACTTTACTCAGGCTGGGAAGCTTGGGGACCCCAGGATGTAGATAATGATGATAGAGCGGGCTCCTCTGGTAGCTGTGGGTAAGATTCTTGGAGAGTTTGTTTGGTAATGGGGAATAAATTTGAGAATTTATTTGGCTTTTTAGGAAGGTAGGGGGAAGAGAGTTATCTGTTCCTTTTCTTACGTAATTGCACTATAATTTATTATTCATGAAATAAACAAGTTTTTGATAATCCAGCTGTGCCTTTTGATGAATTTTGTATTTTTGAATTATCTATACCGATCGCTAAGGCGTGCATAATCCTTTTGTTCAAGTATATGTTATAATGAACTATCGTTCTCAGAGATAAGAAAAGAATAGTTTTTTGTGAAAAAGAAAGGGTCGTGCTCATGTAAGATGTATGAGATGGCAACGTACCTCTGGGGGTTTTGAAAAGTTTTTAATTTTTCTAGAAATGTTTTTTGTAGAGGATCAGGCCCACTTAGTTCGGGCTAGGGGGAAATGAAGGTTTTTATTTTTTTATTTTTAAGAATAGAAGGGAGATGATAAGAGTCGTAGCATGCCGAGATTTCAGACTAGGGGTAAAACTTGTTTAGACGGTCTAGGTTGACTGGGAGTGCCATTTCCTCCCCGTCGAGGTCGGTAAGCACAGTGGCGCCGCCGGACAAGATCTTCTTCACAATGTATGGGCCGCTCCAATTGGGCTTGAATTTTCCTCTGGGGTCCCAGATAGGCTCTACTATTGCTTTGAGGGCTAAGTCCCCCTCTTGGACACCGCGGTCCTTGACTCTCTTATTTAATGATTGCGCTATACGACGATGGTAACCTTGTATGTGATACAATGCTTTCAGTCTCCTTTTGTCCAAGAGTGACAACTCATTGAGACTGCTTTGATGCTAATCCTCCTCACTGACTTGGCTTTCGATCATGACACGAACTGAAGGGATTTCTAGCTCTACGGATAGGACTGCTTCCATGCTGTAGACTAGAGAGTAAGGGGTAGCCCCAGTAGAGGTTCGATAGCCCCATAGGGCGTAAGGGATTCTATCGGCCCAATCTCGATAGCTTTCGGTCATCTTACTGATGATGGCTTTGACATTCTTGTTGGTTGCTTTGACCGCACCATTAGTCTGAGGTCGATAGGGAGAGGATTTGTGTCTCTGAATCCCATACTCATTGACCACTTATGTGACTTCTGCCTCGAAGTGCAACCCGTTACCTGACACTAGCTCGTGCGGGACCCCAGATCGGTAGATGATGTTCTTTCTGATGAATTTGGCCATTTTCTTGGCATTCAGAACTGCGTATGACTCTCCTTCAACCCATTTGGTGAAGTAATCAATGGAAACTAGGATGAATTCATTCCCGTTGGAAGCCTTGGGTGTAACCTTCCCTATGATGTCGATGCCCCTGGTGGAGAATGGCCAGGGAGAAGTTATGTTGTATAATTCTCGCGGAGGCAGGTGTTGAAGGTTGGAAAACTGTTGGAATTTGAGGCATCTTCGGACATAGGCGGTGCAATCCTGGACCATGGTGTTCCAGTATTAACCTTGTTGGATGATCTTTTTGGCAAGTATATAACCGTTCATGTGGGGACCGCATTCCCCACTGTGGATTTTTAGCATTATCTCTTCAATGCCGCCCCTGCGATGCAGTGTAGATGGGTTTGATGATGCTGAAAATAGAACCACCAGTCAAGGTGTTTGTATGCTCAAGCTAGTGATAACAATGGCAGCATATCAGTATACTATATATGTATAAGAGATTGTGGTGAGGAGAATAGGATTAACACCAGAATATAAGTAGTTCAGCCAATCAGGCCTACGTCCACTGTGCGAGTGTATGATTAATATCACTGTATGAGGGCACTAATGGCCATAGATATAATCTCTCAATCTTTCTCTCTCTACTGTATATTTGGACAGAGTTTCAGCTAGGGTTGCTAATTTTGGATCCTTTACAAGGTAGAGGATGACCTATATATATATAGTGCTTGGGGGTTGTAATGTACCCCCTAACCATGCAATGAGCATGTACATAAGGATTGAACCAGTATGAGAATGACACCTGGCTAATCTTATGTAGATAATGATGACCTCAATATTCTCTCACGTGAGGATAATGATTCGGTTATAACTGATTATGTACACGTGTTCCCAATAATATATATGCGGATGAGGACTCAGCCATCTATTAATGGTCCCAACCTCGTCCTAGAACAAGACGAGGTGGTGACCTTGGCTCAGTGGGAGAGTTGAGGTAAGGCATGTTGAGCTGTGACGTCGGCCTGGGCCGAGGTAATGGTAGCGTAGTAGGAACGTCGGTTGATCCTCAGTCGAGATTGGTTATGATGATGGGATGGAAACCTCGGTCTAAACCAAGTCGAGGTTACAAGCCTTGGATGACCAGATGGATAACTGCCTCTGTGGATCATGAAGACCTCTCCTGTTGAGGTAACTAGTAACGTCAGCCATGGCCGATCTTTCTTAGGACGAGATCGCTGGGGGCCAATCTAAGGCCCTTCTAACCTCGGCCATCTCCTTGGTCGAGGTTTATGTCTCTGAGCCGATGGGGGTACAATTATGGCATATCAATCACCCCTAGCCCTTAGGTACCTACGTGATTAGGTTCCTAAGGGGGTATGTTTGTCCGAGGTTGGACTTCCTTAGGTGTTAATTCCATTTCAACAAGTGTCAGCTAATGGAGTATCTAGCGTGCCTGTAAGTGTAATGATTATAGTCTTTTGGGCTCCCAAGGCAATGATGGGCCTTGGGATACGTGTGGGGCTGTTTGAGGGTTAAACCTCATTTCCTCTCTCTTTCTTCCCTACTTCTTCATTTTCTCGCCTGAAATTTTACGCTTCTCTCTCTCTCTACAAGAGCTCGATTAGAAGTGATTTTGGTGGCTCTTTCTTACAAACTTCTCTCTTTATTCTTCACGCATCCTCTTAGGTATCGTCTATCACCCCTTTTTCTTCATTTGTTGCATTTTTCTGCCTTGTTCTTCCATTTTTTTCACTTTTCGACGAGTTTATGCATTTTTCGGCGAGCCTATGAGTTTTACGGTGAACTGTTCTTGAATCATTCTTGTTTAAAATCCTAGTTTAATCCTTAGTCAGTTTGCCAATCCTGCTTGTTTAGAAGAGTCACAAGTGTAGGGTCTGACTCATATGCTCAGGCCCCTTTATCAACTCTTAGAGTAATTCCCCTCTCTTAGGGAGAAGACCTTCGATAAAATTAGGCAAATAGAAAGAGCCCAAGAGGAAGCTCGTAGGGCAGAGGCGTTCCCACTCAGACCTATCTTTCCACCCCCTCTCAAGGTCGTATACCCTGAGCCAGCCGAACCAGTTAAGTCAGCAGAGGTCCCGGTTGAACCTATACCCATGTCTGAGTCTGAGTCGTCCACCTCAGACCCTATGTCTGTGGATTCCTTTCAAGAGGCCATGGACTTTTCCACTCATCAGGATCAGGTCCCTGTTCAAGCCGAGGTTTCCAGTCGGGCCTCGTCTCATAAGAGTTTGAGCACATCACACTCTTCCTCCGACGTTAAAATTATAGGACCCAGTGTGGCTGTTCCACCAATCCTTGAAGCCATTCCCATTTCGGCTGTCACAGGGGCTGAGTTTGCTCAGAGATTCCCAAGTGGTGCCCCATCGTCTGCTCAGGCCGACGCTGAACCAGATGATGATGATGATGTAGAGAGCGATGTTGACACCTCTGAGGCAGCCGAGATAGAGATTACTATCAGTGAGGTCGACCTTTTGGCCTTTAGACATCTATATTCAATAAGTCCTTCCATAAAACTCAGGAGACCTCTGAGGGAAGAGAGGGCTTTCGGCGGCCAAGATGGTGAGATATGCTTGTATGAGAAGATGTTCAAGTTAGGATTTCGTATGCCTATTCATCCCATCATCAGGGCTATATTGTCCTACATACCCATGGCTCCTTCCCAATTATCACCCAATGCATGGAGGGTGATAATTGGAGCTATTGTCTTATGGAGGGCAGTCCATCACTCAGACCTTCCCGTCCAAGTCTTCAAAGGGTGCTACATCTCCTCATCTGCCAGGAATCATCCGAGCTATTACCATTTTTTAGCTCTAAAGTCAAATAAAAATATGCTGCCAGTTACCCAAACCTCAAACCATAATTGGAAGCCATGCTACTTCTTTGCATCAGGGCCATGGAAATTTGGTCCCTTCGCCCCCTCTTCCTCCCTAGAGCTGAGAATACCCCTGAGATGGGGAAAGGTGACAATGGCTGCTAGGTCCGACCCTGGGCTAAGCCAAAATAATCTTCAAAAGGTCAAAGACCTTCAGGATCAGGGAGAGAATGGGATGCTAGTAAAGTACGAGCATTTGATGACTCCCTACTATCTCTCCGAGACTAGCCTTGGAGGGAGTCCTTTGATCGAGCTTCGTAAGTTGCTTTATTTTTTTAACAAGTTATACCTCTGAGTTTATGCATCTCTGATTTTCAAACTCGGACCTTTATGTTTTTACAGAGCGTCCCAAAGGTATTTTTGACGACCTTTGGGAGATGGCAGTCCCCAATCTCACGAAGCTGGTGAAGAAGGCAGGTCTTAATGCACCTCCTCCCTCTCCAACCACCTCAAGGGATGAGGCAACCAAGAAGAGGAAACCTACTGACCCTGCCCCTGAGGATTAGAGGCAGAAGAAGAAAAACCAAAAGGGGGATCGTGCCATCCCCATCTCTTCCGAGGATGCACTGATTGCTCGCTTGGAGAAACTAAAGATTGGTGACAGTCTCATCGGCCATAGTTTGAAGACCTGGATGCCATCGGCGATGCCATGACCTACTCTGATAAGCGCTTCTGCCGCTCTTTGGATAGGCCTCTTTTGGCTGAGTTCTCCCTCCATTATTCTATCCAAGTAAGACCTTAAACTTTTGCTTTTGCTGAATTATATTCAAGTGTATCATCGGTTTGAACTATACCGGATCATAGACTGATATCTCTGTATGTATTCTACAGGGTCTTATCACCATGCACCATTTTGTTAACTGGACCTTGGGAAACTTCCTATGATTGAGAAGGGCCAAGAGGCTGAGAAGACCGAGGCCACTTTAAATGCTGAAGCAGAGCGTCTGAAGGCTTCTTTGGAGAAGCTTGATGCCAACATGAAGAGGTTAGAGAAGGACATGGACAAGCTGAGGAAGGATCATAGCACTGCCCTGAAGACCCTGGATGACTCCCTCCAACACAAGGACGATGTGGCTGTAAAGTCTTCCCTGGATGATGCTTCCGAGAAGATCTTGGAGGAGTACAAAGTCTCTGATGAGTTTGCCAGCTTAGGCTTCGAATACCGGGAGAGGGGCATGAAGGCCACTGGCAAATGGGCTGCCATGAAGGAGGAGGAATCAGGGAGCCTCTCAACCTCTGACTTCATCGGTTTGGGTTATGCCGATCCTCGGTTTTCTCAAGCCTTACAAGAGGTAGAGGAGGAGAGAGGTGCTGCACTTAACGAGACTGCCCCCCAAGATGACACCAGGACTGAAGATGTTGGTGCCCAGGACGACGGGGTGAAAGTGACCACCCTCGGCCAGGAAGATGGGGGCATGGCAACTAACCCTGAGGTTGCGAACACTTGACTACTTTGTGAAGCTTTTTGTAATTTTACTTTTCATGAACTATAACCTCTGATGAAAAAACTCTGTTATCTTGTAACTTGTAACTCTAACTTTAATCTATATCAGCCTCTGAGGAGGGCTTTATTTCTTTAATTGCTGAATGTTTCTTGAATGATTTTCTATATCTGAAGTCTCAAGATAACCGTCTATGGTCTGAGGTCATACAAGTATGACGTCTTGCCTCAGACCTTGTCACCAATTATGATGTTATAAGGTCTGAGGTCATTACTAAGATGTTATCCCCACAAATAATTATTCACCAAACTAATAATGTTAAGGGTCTGAGGTTATCCAATTATGATGTCTTACCTCAGACCTTGTCACCAAATTATGATGTTATAAGGTCTGAGGCCATCAACTAACATGTTATCCCCATAAAAATTTTCACTAAATTAATGACGTCTAGGGTCTGAGGTCATCCAAGTATGATGTCTTACCTCAGACCTTGTCACCACATTATGATGTTATAAGGTCTGAGGCCATCAATTAAGATGTTATCCCTATAAAAAATTTCACCATATTAATGATGTCTAGGGTCTGAGGTCATCCAAGTATGATGTCTTACCTCAGACCTTGTCACCAAATTATGATGTTATAAGGTCTGAGACCATCAACTCAGATGTTATCCCCATAAAATTTTTCACCAAATTAATGACGTCTAGGGTCAGAGGTCATCCAAGTATGATGTCTTACCTCAGACCTTGTCACCACATTATGATGTTATAAGGTCTGAGGCCATCAACTAAGATGTTATCCCCATAAAAATTTTCACCAAATTAATCACGTTTAGAGTCTGAGGTCATCCAAGTACGATGTCTTACCTCAGACCTTGTCACCACATTATGATATTATAAGGTCTGAGGCAATCAACTAAGATGTTATCCCCATAAAAAATTTCACCATATTAATGATGTTTAGGGTCTGAGGTCATCCAAGTATGATATCTTACCTCAGACCTTGTCACCAAATTATGATGTTATAAGGTCCGAGGCCATCAACTCAGATGGTATCCCCATAAAAATTTTCACCAAATTAATGACGTCTAGGGTCTGAGGTCATCCAAGTATGATGTCTTACCTCAGACCTTGTCACCAAATTATGATGTTATAAGGTCTGAGGTCATCCAAGTATGATGTCTTACCTTAGACCTTGTCACCAAATTATGATGTTATAAGGTTTGAGGCCATAAACTAAGATGTTATCCCCATAAAAATTTTCACCAAATTAATGATGTTAAGGGTCTGAGGTCATCCAAGTATGATGTCTTACCTCAAACCTTATCACTAAATTATGATGTTATAAGGTCTGAGGCCATCAACTAAGATGTTATCCCCATAAATATTTTCACCAAATTAATTATGTCTCGGGTCTGAGGTCATCCAAGTATGATGTCTTACCTCAGACCTTGTCACCAAATTATGATGTTATAAGGTCTGAGGCCATCAACTAAGATGTTATCCCCATAAAATTTTTTACCAAATTAATGATGTATAGGGTCTGAGGTCATCCAAGTATGATGTCTTACCCTAGACCTTGTCACCAAATTATGATGTTATAAGGTCTGAGGTCATCAACTAAGATGTTATCCCCATAAAAAATTTCACCATATTAATGATGTCTAGGGTCTGAGGTCATCCAAGTAAGATGTCTTATCTCAGACCTTGTCACCAAATTATGATGTTATAAGGTCTGAGGCCATCAACTAAGATGTTATCCCCATAAAATTTTCACCAGACGTCTAGGGTCTGAGGTCATCCAAGTATGATGTCTTACCTTAGACCTTGTCACCAAATTATGATGTTATAAGGTCTGAGGCCATCAACTAACATGTTATCCCCATAAAAATTTTCACCAAATTAATGACGTCTAGGGTCTGAGGTCATCCAAGTATGATGTCTTACCTCAGACCTTGTCACCACATTATGATGTTATAAGGTCTGAGCCCATCAACTCAGATGTTATCCCCATAAAAATTTTCACCAAATTAATGACGTCTAGGGTCAGAGGTCATCCAAGTATGATGTCTTACCTCAGACCTTGTCACCACATTATGATGTTATAAGGTCTGAGGCCATCAACTAAGATGTTATTCCCATAAAAATTTTCACCAAATTAATGACGTCTAGGGTCAGAGGTCATCCAAGTATGATGTCTTACCTCAGACCTTGTCACGACATTATGATGTTATAAGGTCTAAGGCCATCAACTAAGATGTTATCCCCATAAAAATTTTCACCAAATTAATGACGTCTAGGGTCTGAGGTCATCCAAGTATGATGTCTTACTCAGACCTTGTCACCACATTATGATGTTATAAGGTCTGAGGC
This sequence comes from Sambucus nigra, assembly GCA_949130495.1. Taxonomy (NCBI): domain Eukaryota; kingdom Viridiplantae; phylum Streptophyta; class Magnoliopsida; order Dipsacales; family Adoxaceae; genus Sambucus; species Sambucus nigra. The sequence goes on along the minus strand of OX422210.1, from coordinate 330,517,653 downwards.
CATCAACTAAGATGTTATCCCCATAAAAAATTTCACCATATTAATGATGTTTAGGGTCTGAGGTCATCCAAGTATGATGTCTTACCTCAGACCTTGTCACCAAATTATGATGTTATAAGGTCTGAGGCCATCAACTCAGATGTTATCCCCATAAAAATTTTCACCAAATTAATGACGTCTAGGGTCTGAGGTCATCCAAGTATGATGTCTTACCTCAGACCTTGTCACCAAATTATGATGTTATAAGGTCTGAGGTCATCCAAGTATGATGTCTTACCTCAGACCTTGTCATCAAATTATGATGATATAAGGTTTGAGGCCATAAACTAAGATGTTATCCCCATAAAAATTTTCACCAAATTAATGATGTTAAGGGTCTGAGGTCATCCAAGTATGATGTCTTACCTCAAACCTTATCACTAAATTATGATGTTATAAGGCCCGAGGCCATCAACTAAGATGTTTTCCCCATAAAGATTTTTACCAAATTAATGATGTCTCGGGTCTGAGGTCATCCAAGTACGATGTCTTACCTCAGACCTTGTCACCAAATTATGATGTTCTAAGGTCTGAGGCCATCAACTAAGATGTTATCCCCATAAATTTTTTTACCAAATTAATGATGTATAGGGTCTGAGGTCATCCAAGTATGATGTCTTACCCTAGACCTTGTCACCAAATTATGTTGTTATAAGGTCTGAGGTCATCAACTAAGATGTTATCCCCATAAAAATTTTCACCATATTAATGATGTCTAGGGTCTGAGGTCATCCAAGTATGATGTCTTACCTCAGACCTTGTCACCAAATTATGATGTTATAAGGTCTGAGGCCATCAACTAAGATGTTATCCCCATAAAAATTTTCACCAAATTAATGACGTCTAGGGTCTGAGGTCATCCAAGTATGATGTCTTACCTCAGACCTTGTCACCACATTATGATGTTATAAGGTCTGAGGCCATCAATTAAGATGTTATCCCTATAAAAAATTTCACCACATTAATGATGTCTAGGGTCTGAGGTCATCCAAGTATGATGTCTTACCTCAGTCCTCGTCACCAAATTATGATGTTATAAGGTCTGAGGCCATCAACTCAGATGTTATCCCCATAAAAATTTTCACCAAATTAATGACGTCTAGGGTCAGAGGTCATCCAAGTATGATGTCTTACCTCAGACCTTGTCACCACATTATGATGTTATAAGGTCTGAGGCCATCAACTAAGATGTTATCCCCATAAAAATTTCCCATTCGAGCACAATGAACCAAGAATTGACATGGAAACCGATCTTCTCATTAATAATCTCTTCATAAGATGATGCATTTACATGAAAGCCCTGGTAACATCATATGTAATACTTTTTTTAAATAATCAGCATTCCAAGGGTTGGAGAAAGGTTCCCCTTCGAGGTTTTCTAGCCTCTGGGTCTCGGGTACAACCTCCGCAATCACTTTGTAAGGATCATGCCAATTTGGGTGAAGCTTGTTCGCCTTATGCATCGTCTTCTTCAACACCAGGTCTCCTACATCTATGGGTCTTGATTTTACCCTTTGATTGTAGAATTTTGTTGTTCTCTGCAGGTAAGCTGCCTGCCTAACTTCTGCGTCTCCCCTTATCTCTTTAATCAAGTTCAGGTTGAGTCTTCTCTCCTCCCCATTCTTCTCAGGGTCATAGGTCTGAACCCTATGAGTAGGGGGTCCTACCTCTGCTAGTATGATGGCCTCTGAGCCATGTGACAACATAAATGGGGTCTCCCCTGTTGGTGTCCTAGCCGTTGTTCTGTAGGACCGTAGGGCAGCATAAACCTCTTCAGTCCATCTACCTTTAGCTTCTTCTAACCTCTTCTTGATCCCGTCAAGGATCATTCTGTTTGTGACTTCGATTTGACCGTTTTCTTGAGGTTGGCCAAGAGAAGAGAAAAATTGCTTTATCCCAACTCTTTCACAGTATTTTTCCAGGGAAGAATTCTTGAACTGGGTTTCGTTGTCCAAAATGAGGGTGATTGGGAGGCCATGTCTGCATATGATGTTTTTCCAAATAAAATGGAAGGTCTTCTTCTCTGTAATCGTGATCATCGGCTCTGCCTCTACCCACTTGGAGAAGTAATCAATGGCAACTATAAAAAATTAGTAATTATTTGCAGCCCTTGGCAGGAGTCCTACTAGGTCAATTCCCCATATTTACAAAGCTACGGTTGAACTTGTAACCAGGCTCACGGACAGGGTCCCATTTTAAAAATGCATGAAAATTAGGCGGTGGATTGACCCAGAATTTCGGCAGAGTTTCGGGTTAAAATCGGCAATCTAAAGTGCGTGTCCTAGGTTTGACACCTATATGCGGGTATGCAGTTGGTTGGGTGAATCGGCATGGGTTCACCCCTTTGGTGTGACTTCCACGATATACGTCTTGCTCTTATGGGCAATCAGTACGTGTGGACAAGCCATTTGATATACCTGAGTGTACGTGAATTGCCTCACCATATACCTCATGGTGACAGTACGTGTGAGAGCGAATTCGATATACTCGACGTACGTGAACGAATTCCCTGCGATATACCTCACGTCATGACTTTGGTCAAGCGATATAATGAGGGGGGACTGTTCGATATACGTCAAAGGTACTTGGTTAATGGAAGGTGAGAGTCATATCGCTTAGGCTAACTGCGACCTACCAGACCAGCGCCCATCACGAAGTGACCCTCCAGTTACTGGGTAAAATTTGGTCAATATTAATGCTCTTTGGTGATGTTGTGTGAATCATGCATGATTCCCTTATTAGTATCTTATGATGAGAATTCCTTTCTTGATTAGGCCAAACAGGGAGCAAAGTACAAGTACCCCAAAAGGTACACCAAGTATGGATAGGTTATGCGTGCAACATGGGGATATATATATATATATGTGATCCTAGGTTCACGGGGTGCGAAGTGTACATGGAGGAATTTCAACAAGTGTGTGAATATAAGCATAAGCATAGGATACACATGAGAAAAGGGAACATGCGAATATGGGGGAAAACATAAACAAATATAGCATCCATGTAAATAGAGTCAAGCCCTCAAAAAACACATATCCCCAGCAGAGTCGCCACTGTGGCCATCCACGATCCTTGTCGCGGAGGGAAAGGGTCCTTTGAGTCCCGCGCATCCTTGTCGGGAGAGAGATTCGGCCGGCGTCGTTTGAGATGTGGTGTATAAAAATGTAGATAGATTCATAGTCGCCAGTCTATTTTACTCAAAACAGACAAAAAAAAAGGGGAAGCCACCCCGAACAATGGCATCCAAAGACATACTGGTGCGTGCTAAACCAAAATGATTCGAGAAGTGTTTGAAGGATTGGTTACGAAATGGGAAGGTGTAGACACCCATTCCGCCCTTTCGGCCTCTCATGGATATTTGTTATTTTCCTTTATGTTTCCCCCCGTGATATGTGTGCATGTGTATATATAAAATGGAGGTAGGAATCCTCGACTTGTATCGTGGAAAAGATAAAGCGAGTCATCCGTACGAAGGTATAAGAATAATATTAGAAAATAAGATTTACGCGATTACCCCTACGTTGATCGTTATAATGGAATGATAACGCATATGGAGTAATACGTTACTAATAACAAATATATATAGAATATAAGGAAAATGGATTTAGAGAAAATAGAAAAAGAGAGAAAAAGGACTCGAGTCTCGAGTTTTACCCCGAGACGCCTACGTAGCCTATAAAGGCATCAAAGTCTACGTAATTAGCATACAAAATGAGGGGTGGGGTTTATCCCATAAATCCAAATGGGGAATCTCTTATTTGTGAGTGTATGTGTGTGTGTGTGTAGAAAAAGTGTGAGAATCCCTATTTGGAATTTATGAGCAAACCCTCTTTTTCTTGTTTTTTAGGTTTTTTATTTATATGAAAATAAGAGATGTGCAATAATACTAAATAAAAAGTATATTAGGATGTGTGAGATGAGATAATAAATGTGTTAAATAATAAAACAAGTTATTGAGAATTTAACAGAATTAAAGAGAGAGTTTGAGAAAGTTAGACCTTCTTGAAGATCTTGAGCTTGATCTTGAATGTTTGGAGAGTAGCCCTTGCACTTGGAGGATGATGGAGAGTGGTTAATTCACCAAGTTTGATGAAAAGGATGATGAAAAGTGGAAGTAAAAAGGGGATTTGGAAGTTGAAATCACGCTGCCTTGGAGAGAGGTTTTTGGGATTCACTGAGAGAGATTTTTATCAGATCTGGGCTCCTCCAGCAAATGAGGTGAAGGCCTCCCTTTTATTGGCTCCGATCAGTGCCGATCAACATAAACCCCTTCCTGCCTATCGGCAGGCAGGTGCCGACAGGCAGGGTCTGGAACCTGCAATTGGCAGTGCGCTTCACTCTTTTTCAGAAAATTGGTCGCCGAGGGCAAACCGTTGGTCAAAATTGCGCACGGGGCATACCGTTGGAAAGGTAATTCAGAGGCCTTAGAAATTCCTTGGACCTCTCCCGGGCTTAGGAGTTGACTTTGGATCAAATATGGCTCAGATGCGTTTGTCGGTCCATTGGACGGGGAATCATGCTGACGCAAACGGATTGTTCGTCCATATGGTAAGTTCGAATCGCGCACGGGGAGGACCATTGGAAAGGTTAAGAGATGTACTTCTACATTCCAAAGAGTTTGACCCGGTTTGGATAGTTGACTTTGGTCAACCGGGCTCGAGAAGCATTCGGTGGCCTCTCGTAGTCAAACGGATCGTTCGTCCACATGGAAAGCTGGAATCACGCACAGGACGGATCGTTGGAAAGGGGATTCAATGCCCTTCGAAGATTCATTCAGCCATGGTCGGGCTGAAGAGTTGACATAGGTTAAACAGATCTCGGGAGCGCCTGATGGCCTTTGGGTCAGGTTTTGGACGCAAACGGATCGTTCGTCCGCATGATAAGTCAAAATTGTGCATGGGGCGGGCTGTTGGAAAGGGTATTCAGTGCCCTTCAAAGATTCATTGAGTCTCGGTCGAGACGAAGAGTTTGACTTTTTAGTCAAATTGAGTCGGGGAGTGCCCGATGGCTTCTAGGTCAGTACTCGGGACATGACCTAGGTTTGTAGTAGTGACGGGAGGTACTAGGGACCTAAGGAGAGTTAGGGGGTAACAAAATGGGGTGTCTACAGATCCCCTCAACGGGTGAGTTTAGAACAAATGATGACTGTTGAATAGACACGACATGATGCTTTTGAGGGAGTATGACCGATTCATAGGGTCGAGGTCGATTCTGAGGACCTAAAGAGTGTGCTGGAGATGATCAATTCTGCGAATCAAAGCCGAATCTGTGTGATTAGGGTAAAGGTTTGATAATTGAGGTCAATTCTGACCTAATGATTGGTGACGGTCGAAGACCGAGGCCAATTATGACCCAAAAGTGGTGACGACCGAGGACCGAGGTCAATTCTGACCTAAATCAGGTGACGATCCAAGACTGGGGACAATTCTATCCTAAGAGTGGTGACGACCGAGGATTGGGGTCAATTCGGACCCAACTCAGGTGACGATCCAAGATCGGGGTCAATTCTGATCCAAGAGTGGTGACGACCGAGGACCGAGGTCAATTCTGACCTAACTCAGGTGATGATCCAAGATCGGGGCCAATTCTGACCCAAGAGTGGTGACGATCGAGGACCGAGGTCAATTCTGACCTAACTCAGGTGACGATCTAAGATCGGGGCCAATTTTGACCCAAGAGTGGTGACGACCAAGGATCGAGTTCAATTCTGACCTAACTCAGGTGATGATCCAAGACTGGGGCCAATTCTGACCTAAGAGTGGTGATGACCGAGGACCGAGGTCAATTTTGACCTAACTCAGGTGAAGATCCAAGATCGGGGTCAATTATGACCCAAGAGTGGTGACGATCGAGGACCGAGGTTAATTCTGACCTAACTCTGGTGATGATCGAAGATCGAGGCCAATTCTGACCCAAGAGTGGTGACGACCGAGGACCGGGGTCAATTCTGACTTAACTCAGGTGACGATCCAAGATCGGGGCCAATTCTAGCCCAAGAGTGGTGACGACCGAGGATCGGGGTCAATTTCGACCCAACTCAGGTGACGATCCAAGATTGGGGCGAATTCTGACCCAAGAGTGGTGATGATCGAGGATCGAGGTCAATTCTGACCTAACTCAGGTGACGATCCAAGACCGGGGCCAATTCTGACCCAAGAGTGGACAAAGATTGGATTTTGATTCTGCTGGAGAAAGTGCTTTGTGATTTTGATCTGAGTTGGGGAGCCGATAGCTGGGGAAGCTTTTAGGAGGCCTCACATGGGGGGAACAACCTATTTTAGTGATTTAAGAGAATTCGACTGGGGAAGTGATCGGGTGATCCAGAGTTTTGCCGAGAGGAGTTTCACTTGGCTTTTGAGGATTTCGCTGGGGAAAGAGGGGTTTCTCTTTAGGGAATGCAAAATTTTCTTGATGAACATGTTCAAAATCCATCCTGGGATTTTTAGGAATTTTCTAAGGATTTTTCGGGGCTTTCTGGTATTTTTTGGGAATTTATGTATGACATTTGAGGTGGGGTGTCGGTCGGTATGGTATGAGGGGTGCCATTTGGCAGTGGCACGGACCTTTGGGCTACCTCGGTAAGGGGAGGAGTCAGTGCCGATCGGTATGGTGGGGGGAAGTGCCGATCGGCATGGCACTTGGCATCCTATAAAAAGGGAGCGAATCCCCTCATTTTTTCACAGCTTCTTTTGCTTTCTCTCTCTCTGCGATTCTTCTGCAAATCGTTCTAGCGTTCTGATCTTTAAGAAATGGCCTCCTTTATGAGAACTGCAGTCCATCGGGAGTGGTTGACCGTTGATGACTGGGCAAATGTGGATTGGAGGGCCAGGGTGCCCCTTGCTTTGGGGAGTGAGAACTCCTTTGATGCGTTTGAACCTGTTGCGGATGAGCGGACCTTGCTGCGGGAGCCATCGCGTCATCGCTCTTCGAGAGTGATTTTTGACGGTTATGTAAGTAACCTGACCTTTGGCATTCCTTTATTTTTGGGTGATTTTTCTTTCTTTCTTGACTCTTGATGAGATCTTTATTTTTTCCAGTCTGATATTTCTTTGAAGAACATGCGTGCTCGCGAGACGATGGGGCTTAAGGATGTTTGGGAGCATATCCCACCCGTGGTGCGTTGGGTGGTCTCATCAGCGGGTTTTGGGAGGTTAGCATCGGTGCTGGATGAGACGCCTCGTTCGACGGTTGTCTTGTGCGCTCTGGGAGAGAGGTGGTGGGACACTACCCACACCTTTCATTTCGGCTTTGGGGAGATGACTGTGACTCCCATAGACGTGCAGCAGCTGCTGGGGCTAGATTGTGATGGAGAGAAGATAGAGGTGGATTGCTCTTTACGGGTGAGACCGAAGGCAGTGCATGCGAAACTTGGTGATGTGAGGAGGATTATTTTTCGAGATTCTATCTGGTTGTCCCTACTGAAGGACGTTCTGCGGAGTAGAGTGATCGATGTGGAGGACGGGCTTCAAGTGAGGCAGATGGCTTGGTTATTTATTCTACTGGTGTTGGGAGGTTTTATGGTGGCGTCGAGCGGCGACGTTGTCCATTTGTGGTTTCTGCCGTACCTGAGGATGTTTTCGAACATCCCTTTCTATGATTGGGGGAGTCTGACCTTGGCGACCCTTTACTCTTCTTTGTATGCATTCATCTGGTGCTACCGGAAGACCTTTACTGGGGCCACGTACCTTCTTGAGGTATTCTTTAATTTGCGCATTTTCTTTTCATGCATTCACATTTTCCTTTCATGAATTCGTATTTTCCTTATGCGTCTCTTTTTGCTTGCGAATTCAGACGTGGTTCTATGAGGTGATTGGGTGCAACACCCCGCTGATTTCTCTGAAGGATAACACTAATGGGGACTTCTGCCAATTGTATCGATGGCATAAGGCCAACCGGCAATCGAAGGGATCTCTCTCCCTGGAGGCAGTGCGTCAGGTCTTGAATGACCTGACCAGAGGTAGGGTAAGACTCTTTCCATTTAAGTCTTGATTTTTGCACCTTCTGATTTTGTATTGATTTATGCTCTCTTGGATATTTTCAGGTGACCTTTTATCCCTTGGGGACAGCCATTCAGGATGCGGGGGTGACCGGGGTGAATGCGCGGATGAGGCGCTTACTGGCGCATGAGTTTGGCCATTCTTGGTACCTCGGGGAGAGGGTGATTCGCCAGATTGCTGAGGAGGAGGTGGTGGTGACACCCGCGCAACCTTCTACGTCTATGAGGCGAGAGTGATAGCTGCCAGAGGATGAGAGGATCGCGGCGATGATTGGCGAGTCCTACTTACTATACACCGATACGACTGCGCCGTATGACTACATGGATTTTGTGACGAGCTGGTCGATGGTGTCCAGCATATATGATGCCCTGCCCTTCCTTCCTACGGGTTCAAGTCGAGCGGTGGGATCTTCTCACAGTGGCGGTGATCCCTCAGCATCTGCGGTGGTGGCGACCTCGGGGATCCCTTTTGTGAGATTGCATACCCCTTCGTACAACATCCGGCGAGCTGATGGAGGGATGGTGCCTATGTTGCACTGTCCTCATGCGATGGATTCGGAGGAGTTGGGTTTGACAGATGAGGTCCTTTGACCTGCGGTATACCTTTCTGTTCCTTTCTCTCTGTCTTTTCTATTTTGGTCATCCTTGCTTTGATACTGATTTCAACTTTTCTTGCAGCAAGTCCGGGTATCGACCACTTGGCTCAGGGACATCAGAGACTGGATATCTTCGACGACTGCCCATATTTGGGACGCGGTTCCAGTTCCTTCTTGCTTGGTGCCATCTTCCTCGTCTGGAGAGGACTCTGGCTCGGATAGTGGTAGTGCGTCATCTCGTCGTAGGGGGAAGAGAGCATGTCACGGGGGTGGAAGCTCTTGAGAGAGAGAGAGAGAGAGAGAGAATGTGGGTTCGGACTGAGTCCCGTTGTTTTTTGCTTTTTCTTTTTCTTTTTATTTCTCGTAAAATTGATGTAAACACATAATACAAATATATGCAATGCAAATGGGGTTTTTTATTATCTCTTATTAATGATGAATGCAATGTGCATGCGCTTTTTACTTTGCTGCTGAGATCGTAAAAAGGAATATTTTTGGAATTTTTTGAAGGAAAGTTTTTGATAAAAAGGGAAATTGAGTTTTCTGATTTGACAAAAGAGGAAGAGAGGGAAATTTCTAAAAATAGGGGGTTGTCGATCAATAATCACCCTGACCTGCCTATCGGCAGTTCAATCCAGTCCCATCAATTGAAAGCTTTAAATGGTACCCTCTTCAACCTTTGGTAACTTGTGGGGGTAGGATTCCTTCTGATTTCTGCAAGGATTGTGTCCCTTGTGAGGGGTTTCAAGTATAAAAAAGGGTAAGGGTGGACTGTTTTCATCACACCTTTGCATTCTTACCTACTTGCCCATTATCTTTTAGCTTTGCAAGATGGATCTACCTAGTAGCACCGAGTTTGCCAACTACCTAGAATCCTTGGAAGTAATGTGCTCTTATAATGTCGACTATGATGCTTTCAACATGCGTCGAGTCTCTCTGTGGCGCAATCGTCCTTTTGAGTGGAACGTGCTGATGGCGGCGGTACAATTCTGGTACCCCGAAGACCATGTATTTCACTTTGGGTTAGAAGAAGTTTGTCCTACCTATGAGGAATTTTCAGCCATGCTGGGTGTAAATCCCAGGGTTGCAGAGGCTTTGCCAAAATTTTCCCGTTCTCCCAGAGATTTATTGGCTGGGCTTCTTCATATTTCACCTTCGACGGCTAGATCATTGGTTATTAGAGGAATGATCTCCCTCCCGGCGGTGCTGCAGTCCGTGCATTTGTGGGAAGTAAGTGATTCTAGCTATGCTGGAGTCGTTTTTCTGGGTCTGGTTTCCAAATTGCTGGTGGTGACTGGGGAGGTGCAAGTAGACCCATAACTAGCAGCCATTACTTCATGGGTGTCATACCGTCGCAATCCTGCGACGGTGATACTAGCGGAGTCCCTGAATGGCCTGGATGCTTGGAGAGAAGGCCATTCTAACTTTTTGAGGGGTAGCCCTGTAATGCTGTTCATGTGGTTGTCTGAAAGATTCTGCTTGGTGACTCCTCCAAAATATCCCTTGTCGACCGTACCCAACTTCTTTTCACACTACTTCATCAGCGTTGGCCTGTATGTTGAGAACTGGGAGAATTGGCTTGTGGAGCATGGGGCTCGTGCTCTGTATTGGTCAGTGCCTTGGTGGGGGCAGTTGCAGCCTATTCTGAAGCTAAGAGAGTATTCCTATGTGCGGCTGGTTGGTCTGAGACAGACCTCTTTTTATTTCCCTTAGCGGCTTTTGCGCCAATTTGACTGGGCACAGGTCGTGCCCCCTCGGACCTCGAATTTCTTTCCGGTAGAAAATTTGACTGAACGCCTGCGTCTGTTGCTTGGATCTCTATGGGAAAATCGACGTCCGTCGACCCGTCCCTCTCAGTCTGTCGGGGAGGTTTTGCATGTCCCCAAAGATTATATGAAGTGGTTGTGGAGGAAAGTAGTCAGCAAAATGTTGGCAGTGGAGATTGGACAAAGATGGTTTTTTTTATCTAACACCGTGGGAGGGGGTGTTGTGGTCTTTTCAAAGGTGGTTAAGGCTCATCAGTCCATGAAATGTTTACAGCACTCTATTCTAGCAGGGGACACTTGGGGACCTCAGGATTTATATGATGAGGGTGCAGGCTCATCTGGTGGGTGTGGGTAGGACTCTTGGAGAGTTTATTTGTATAATGGATGCGGGGATTTTATTTGGCTTTTATGGTAATGGTGAAGGGAGTTATTCGTTCCTTTTTCTTATGTAATCCGTGCTGAATTTTCTTATTAATGATATAAACAATTTTTTAATCAGCCAGCTGTGCCTCTCAATGAATTTTGTATTTTGAATTATCTTGATTGATCGCTAAGGCATGCATAATCCTTTTGTTCAAGTACTTTTAGAATGAACCGCCGTTCTCGGAGGTAAGAAAAGAATAATATTTTGTGAAAAAGAAAGGGACACACTCATGTGAGGTGTATGAGCTGCCTACGTACCTCTGGGGTTTTTAAAAAGTTTTAAAATAGTTTTTGTAGAGGATCAGGCCCATGTAGTTCTGGGTAGAGAGAAATGAAGAGTTTTTTTTTTTTTTTTAGAATAGAAGGGGGATGAGAAGAGTCGTAGCGCGCCAAGATTCTGGACATAGGGGTAGAATTTTTTGAGTCGATCTAGGTTGACTGGATGAGCCATCTCTTCCCCATCTAGGTCAGTGAGCATGGCGGCACCGCCAGATAAGATTTTCTTCACAATGTAGGGGCCGCTCCAGTTGGGCTTGAAATTTCCTCTGGGCTCCCAAATGGGTTCTATTATTTCCTTGAGGGCTAAGTCTCCCTCTCGGACACCTCGGTCCTTGACTCTCTTGTTGAATGATCGCATTATTCTACGATGGTACACCTGTATATGGTACAGTGCTTTTAACCTTCTTTCATCTACGAGGGCTAGCTCATCAAGACGGCTTTGGAACCAGTCTTCTTCACTAACCTCACTTTCGAGCATTACGCGTAGTGAGGGTATTTCTAGCTCCATAGGTAGGACTGCTTCCATTCCGTAGACCAGGGAGTAAGGGGTAGCCCCAGTAGAGGTTCGGATTGAGGTTCGATAGCCACAGAGGGCGTACGGGATCTAGTCAGCCCAATTCGTACAACTTTCGATCATCTTGCTGATGATGGCTTTGAGGTTCTTATTAGCGGCTTCAACTGCACCATTGGTCTGAGGTCGGTAGGGAGAAGATTTGTGTCTCTGAATCCCGTACTCGTTGACTACTTCCGTGACTTCTGCTTCGAAGTGCAGCCCGTTATCTAATACTAGCTCGTGCGGGACCCCATATCAGCAGATGATATTTTTCTTGGGGAATTTGGCCACTTTCTTGGCGTTCAATACTGCATATGATTCAGCTTCGACCCATTTGGTGAAGTAATTGATGGCAACTAGGATGAACTCATGTCCGTTTGAAGCCTTTGGTGTAACCTTCCCTATGATATTGATACCCTAGGTGGAGAACGGCCAGGGAGAGGTCATGTTGTATAATTCTCGTAGAGGCAAGTGTTGAAGATTAGCAGTTGTACGCGATGTGGGGAACATTTGGCCCATGGGTAGCTATCTTGAAAAAAAGATCTCCATTCCAGGTTTCATCTTCTTGTCTGTGTGGTCATACCATAGTTCTGGAAAACCGCAAAAGGGGAAATCCTCACCTTCTTTGATGAATCATCCATTTAAGGAGTCTCTTGAGATAGTTCGAATGTAGTCTACTCTTCTCTTTGGTCGAGACTGGCGGATCATTCTGAGCTCTTGTTCTGTTGGTTGATACCCCAAGCCGCAAGGAGGAAAAGCTTTCTTCAGTTTGATGGGCTCAAGTATCCCTTGCTGCCTTTGCCCTAGCCCCAGCCCGGACATGAAGTGCATGTTTCTGAACATCTGAATCACATCAACATTGGCATGAGGGTCATATTCTGGACAAACACTTTCTTTGAAACTATCCCCTGCCGGGAGTAGGAGTGGATCGACTCAAAATCCTAATAGGAGCATATCATTTGACCCGTGTTGTATCTTAAGAATTGGACTGCTGGTGCTTACACCCTCGACATTTCCGTCGTCGCCCAAAATGGTGATGACTTGCCCATCGGCGAAGAACTTCAGTTTCTGGTGGAATGAGGAAGAGACACCCTTGATATTGTGGAGCCAGAAGCACTAGAGCAACAGGTTTAAACAAGCTGGGATGTCTATGAGTTGGAATTCAATGACAGGGTTTATAGGGCCGACCCCTATTACAAGTTTTATGGAGCCCATCACCTCACAATGGGTATTATCGTAGGCACACACAGCGATGGAGGATGGAGCGAGGTCGCTTTCTTTCAGGCCTAAATACTTGAAGGTTCTTAGTGGGCAAACATTCAAGGCGGATCCATTATCGACCAGGGAGAGTGGCACGGCGTTTCCCATAACTTCGACGGAGATGTTGAGTGCATGATTGTGATTCAGCCAAATTCTGGGGATTTCTTCTTCCGAAAATGATAGCATTCGGGTAGAGGTCAAGGATCCGACCAGATTTATCGCTTCTTCTGGTGTGGTAGAAGGAGGAACTATGGGTCTAGTGAGTAACTTGATTAAAGCATTTATGTATAGCTGGAAAGACATGAAAAGCCCCCATAGAGTGATGTTACCTTGGGTTTTCTTCAGTTGATCGAGGATCTTGCTCTCCTCGATGGTCAATTCTGGCATAGGAAGGTTTTCAATGCCCTTCCCTTTGTCATTTGTCGGTAATGAGCTTGGAACCTGGTAATGTCTCCCTGATTTGGTCATGTGATTTACTGAAGAAGGGAAGAACATGAATCCTGTTTCCTCGTCAATCTCAGGTTGTTCTTCCACCCTACTTATTTCTCCGAGGAGTTATTCAAATGTGATCATCCCACATATGTTGGCTACAGGGTTAGCTCTTCCTGAAGCTTGTTCTTCACTCGAATCTTCTAATTCTTCCCCCCATCTGGTAGTAATAATTTTGTCTTTCCATGTAAAGTCGATGCATTCTACAACTTCAACGGCTTCTTTATACAGGTCCTTCCATTCTGTGGGGATATGTGTGATTGAAGGGACCAAGTGCCCTTGTAGCTTCAAAGTGTCAAGTAACCCGGTGATACTGCAAATGCTGTTGGTTTGCCTGAATAATTCTGCCATTATCTAGACAACATCATCTAAGCTGGCTTCGTCAGTTGGTACCACCCACTTGTCAGAATCTCGAGCCCATTTTTGTGCTTCCAAGAATAGTGTGATGAATCTCTGGCAATCGATGACCATCTGTGAGGGCAATTTCAGTCCGAACTCTAGGAGTTGGTTTAACACCTCTGACAATTCCATACTTCCATTTTCAGAATGGGTACGGACAGCAATGCATGCTCTGGTAAGGAGTGGCAGTGCCGAATCAGTGAGGCTAGTAGGGTGTAGGAGGAAATATGGGCAAATTTGAAGAGTTTTAGGAGAGTATATGGGTGTGATTTGAGTTGAGGGATCGAAATCTGGGTTTTCTTCCAAGAAGATGGCATTGGTGTGATTCGGAAGTGGATTGTGAGTAGTGTTTGGCTTAGGATAGGCTGGTGGGGTGATGGTACCCCGGTCAATGAGATCTTGGATTATGTTCCGAAGGTGAAAGCATTAGTCGGTGGTATGGCCAGCAGTTTGGTAAAAGGCTCAATGAGCATCGGTCTTAAAGTTTCATGGGAGTGGATTTGGCAATGAACGTGGGTCCAAGGGCTTAATGAGGTTTCGGCTTAATAGGGCTTGGTAAACTTTGGAGAGGGGAGCATGGAGGTCAACGTATTCCCTTCGAACGGAGGCAGGGCGACTTTCTGGTGCCCATGATGTGGTTGGTTGAGAGATGTTGTTGATGGTCGAGGCTGTAGCACTGGTAGGCTTGTCATACTTTCTAGGGGTGAACTGTTCGGACACCTTCTTTGGTTCAACCTCTATTTTAACAAGGCTTTCCTCGAATTCTACTCCAACCTATCTGAGAGCTCGGAAGTGGGGATAGTACTGTCCTCCCATCGTCACTCGAACATGGGGGAAGAAGTTCTTCTTCACTATGTTGACCTGTTCTTCTTCAGATTACCGATTGGTCATGGTAGTTGTCTGCTCCCTCCACCGAGTTATGAAGTTACTGAATGATTCTCCAAGAGTCTATTTAAGCAGCTCTAAATCACGATGGGTAATCTCAAGCTCTTCATTGTATTTGTACTGCGACATGAATTCTCGGGCTACATCCTCCCAACTACGGATTCTGGATTCCTTAATAGATAAGAACCATCGGAGGGCACTATCCTTCAAAGTTTGCTGAAACAATTTGGCCATCACCTCTTTAGAAGACCATAGTAGAGTCATGGAACGGTGGTAACTACGAAGATGGACAATTGGGGGTCCACTCCCCCCGAACTTCTCGATATTTGTCATTTTGAACTTCTCGGGGCCTTTGGATAAGGAGACATGTGGGTGTAGTCCATGTAATTCCCAGAGATCCTGACCTGGTCAAACTTCTTGGTGAGCATCTTGAGATCCTCTTTGACTTTATTCAACTCTTCCTCCTTCAGGTAAGTTAGCCATAGGCTGGGCAAAGTTGGGCATTGGGAGCTTGGCAGGCGGTAACCCATTGGCAGGAGGGGCACGCGGAGCGTGCTGATATTCTTCAGGTGCCTAGATAGGCTCAGGTGGACCCATAGCACCAGGGAATAAGGCCTCGGGCTCTTGAGGAATAGGAACTTAGTTTCGTTGCATCTCTCGAACCTCAGTTTGGAGGTTGTCAATCTTGGACACGAGCTGAGCTAGGACTGTCGTCAGATTCGACTACATGACTGGTACTTGATCTTTATTCTCTATGGAAAATGGATAGATTCCGGACTCAAAAGAAGTAGTAGAGGAACGTATGTAACTTTGGGGTGATTTGACTAAAGACCGAAGCCAGTAGGGAGCCAGGCCAAGGGCTAACGATCGACTTGAGAAGGCGTAGGATGAGATTTATTTTTAAGAAAGGAAGAACTATTTTTGGATTTTTGATAAAGAAGGGGGAAATGTTTTTGGATACGGGACTAAGCATGATTATTATGATTATTAAGTTCTCACTTGTATTTAATTCTCCTAAATGCAATGTCGGATGGGACCCGAGCATGGAAAAGTGGGGTTTTCAATATATGCAAAGCTACGGTTGGACTTGTAACCAGGCTCATGGACAGGGTCCCATTTTAAAAATACGTGAAAATTGGGCGGTAAATTAACCCGGAATTTTGGCAGAGTTTCAGGTTGAAACCGGAAATCTAAAGTGCGTGTCCTAGGTTTGACACCTATATGCGGGTATGCAGTTGGTTGGGTAAATCGGCATGGGTTCCCCCATTTGGCGTGACTTCCACGATATATGTCTTGCTCTTGCGGACAATCGGTACGTGCGGACAAGCCATTTGATATACCTGAGTGTACGTGAATTGCCTCACCATATACCTCGTGGTGATGGTACATGTGAGAGAGAATTCAATATACTCGACGTACGTGAACGAATTCCCTGTGATATACCTCCCATCATGACTTCAGTCAAGTAGTACGATGTGGGGGAACCGTTTGATATACGTCGAAGGTACTTGGTCAATGGAAGGTGAGAGTCATATCGCTTAGGCTAACTGCGACCTGCCAGACCAGCACCCATCACGAAGTGTCCCTCCAGTTCCTGGGTAAAATTTAGTCAATATCAATGCTCCTTGGTGATGTTGTGTGAATCGTGCATGATTCCCTTATTAGTATCTTATGATGCGAATGCCTTTCTTGATTATGCCAAACAGGGAGCAAAGTACAAGTATCCCAAAAGGTACACCAAGTATGGATAGGTGATGCGTACAACATGGGGATATATATATGTGATCCTAGGTGCACGTGGTGCGAAGTGTACATGGAGGAATTTCTACAAGTGTGTGAATATAAGCTTAAGCATGGGATACACATGAGAAAGGGGAACATGCGGATATGGGGGAAAACACAAACAAATATAGCATCCATGTAAATAGAGTCAAGCCCTCAAAAAACACATATCCCCAGCAGAGTCGCCACTGTGGCCATCCCCGATCCCCGTCGCGGAGGGAAAGGGTCCATCGGGTCCTGCACGTCCCTCTCGAGAGAGAGCTTCAACCGACATCGTTTGAGATGTGGTGTAGAAAAATGTAGAGAGAATCAAAGTCGCCAGTCTATTTTACTCAAAACAGACAAAAGAAAAAGGGGAAGCCACCCCGAAGGATGGCATGAAAAGACATACTGGTGCGTGCGAAACCAAAATGATTCGAGAAGGGTTCGGAGGCTTGGTTACGAAATGGGAAGGTGTTAGGCACCCATTCCGCCCTTTGAATCTCTCATGGATATTTGCTATTTTCCTTTATGTTTCCCCCCGTGATATGTGTGCATGTGTATATAGAGAATGGAGGTAGGAATCCTCGACTTGTATCATGGAAAAGATAAAGCGAATCATCCGTAAGAAGGTATAAGAATAAATTAGAAAATAACTTTTATGCGATTACCCCTACGTTCATCGTTATAATGGAGCGATAACGCATATGGAGTAATACGTTACTAATAACAAATATATATAGAATATAAGGAAAATGGATTTAGAGAAAATAGAAAAAGTGAGAAAAAGGACTCGAGTCTCGGTTTTTACCCCGAGACACCTACGTAGCCTATAAAGGCATCAAAGTCCACGTAGTTCGCATAAAAAATGAGGGGTGGGGTTTATCCCATAAATTCAAATGGAGAATCTCTTATTTGTGAGTGTGTGTGTGTGTGTGTGTGTGTGTAGAAAAAGTGTTTTAGTTGTGAGAAAAGTGTGGGAAAAGTGTGAGAATCCCTATTTGGAATTTATGAGCAAACCTTCTTTTTCTTATTTTTTGGGTTTTTTATTTATATGAAAATAAGAGATGTGCAATAATACTAAATAAAAAGTATATTAGGATGTGTGAGATGAGATAATATAACTGCTAAATAATAAAACAACTTATTGAGAATTTAAGAGAATTAAAGAGAGAGTTTGAGAAAGTTGGACCTTCTTGAAGATCTTGAGCTTGATCTTGAATGTTTGGAGAGTAGACCTTGCACTTGGAGGATGATGGAGAGTGGTTAATTCACCAATTTTGATTAAAAGGATGATGAAAAGTGGAAGTAAAAAGGGGATTTGGAAGTTGAAATCACGCTGCCTTCGAGAGAGGTTTTTGGGATTCGCTGAGAGAGATTTTTATCAGATCTGGGCTCCTACTGCAAATGAGGTGAAGGCCTACCTTTTATAGGATCGGGTCAATGCTGATCAGTATAGAACCTTCCTGCCTATCGGCAGGCAGGTGCCGATAGGCAGGGTCTGGAACCTGCCAATTGGCAGTGCGCTTCACGCTTTTTCGGAAAATTAGCCGTCGAGGGTAAACCGTTGGTCAGAATCGCGCACGGGGTATACTGTTGGAAAGGTAATTCAGAGACCTTCAAAAGTCCTTGGATCACTCCCAGGCTTGGGAGTTGACTTTTGGTCAAATATGTCTCGGAAGCGTTTGTCGGTCCATTGGACGGGGAATCGTGCGGACGTAAATGGATCGTTCGTCCGTATGGTAAGTTCGAATCGCGCACGGGGCAGACCATTGGAAAGGTTAGGAGATGTACTTCGACATTCCAAAGATTTTGTCCCGATTTGGATAGTTGACTTTTGTCAACGGGGCCCAAAAAGCATTCGGTGGCCTCTCGGAGTCAAATAGATCATTCGTCCGCATGGAAAGTCAGAATCGTGCATGAGACGGACCGTTAGAAAGGGGATTTAGTGTCCTTTAAAGATTCATTTAGACTCGGTCAGGCTAAAGAGTTGACATAGGTCAAATAGAGCCCGAGAGCGCCCGGTGGCCTCTGGGTCAGATTTCGGATGCAAACAGATCGTTCGTCCGTATGGTAAGTCGAAATCGAGGACGGGGTGGACCGTTGGAAAGGGTATTCAGTGCCTTCGAAGATTCATTGAGTCTCGGTCGAGATGAAGAGTTTGTCTTTTTAATCAAATTGAAAAGGGGAGTGCTCGATGGCTTCTAGGTTAGTACTCGGGACATGACCTAGGTTTGTAGTGGTGACAGGAGGTACTAAGGAACTAAGGAGAGTTAGGGAGGGTAACAAAATGGGGTTTCTACAAGGACATCTCCTACTATTGAGAACTTTGCAGCTCTATACCTCAATTTCCTCCTCTCTAACTTTGATGTCGGTAGCACCCCCTCTCTGATATATCTGATAAGGGTATTCATCCATGAGTCCCCTAGTTTCAAATTGAGGCAAGGGTTACTGACCTCTTTTTCTTCAATGGTCGCTCTGGGAAAGATCTCAACAAGGACTGTCTTTCTGATATCTGTCCTTATTGCCAAAGCTAGCCGTGCTAATGCATCTGCATGACTATTGTTTTGCCGAGGTATTCTCTTCATCTTTACCTCTTCGAAGCCTTCGAGTATCGTTCTCACCCTCTTCAGGTATTTGGCCATTATTTCATCCTTATCCTCATAAACCCCCAATACTTGATTAACAACCAACCTTGAGTCACTGTGAAGGAGGAGTCATCTTATACCAAGGGTCCTTACCAAGGAGAGGCCTGCTATCATGGCCTCGTTATTTGATGCCTTGAAGTTAAACCTTAGGGCATATTCGATGTTGGTACCATCTGGGGCTGAGAGTATCAGCACCGCACCGCTTCCACTTTCGCCAGAAGACCCGTCGACAAAGAGGTTCCAGATGTCTTTATCTGATGAGAAACCACATTCGAACATTATTCCCTGCCTGAAGAGGTACCAGTCTTCCTCATTCTCGGCTATTCCATCTCTGGCTCTCTTGGGTATAGCCTCTTTTGAGTGTCGAAAGACGTTACTGTTTGTCCCTTCTGTAGTCTCTAGATTATTCTTAACCTCGATCTATTCCCATGTGAACTCAGCGACAAAATTCACCAGTGCCTGCCCTTTGATGGACACCCTGGGCTAATAAGTAAGGTCATACTCTCCTAGATCAATGACCCATGTCATTAATCTACCCCACTTCTCAGGTTTATGCAGGGCCTGTGTAAGTGGGGAGTCAATGAGGATGACCATGGAATGGGCTTGAAAGTAAGGCTTCATATTCCTAGAAGCATGTATTAGGGCGTAGGCTAAATTTTATCCGATGATAATTTTGTTCAGACCCTTAAAGGGTCTTACTGTTGAAGTCCTTTGGACCCCCAACGTCTTCCCGTACTATGGCTTCACTTATAGCTAATTCAAAAACTGCTAGATAGACATACAACTTCTCTCATGCTATGGGCCGAGATAAGATTAAGGGGGATCCGAGGTAGGACTTAAGCTGATTAAAAGCCTCATCACACTCTTTGTCCCACTCGAAGGCCTTTCGAAGCACCTTAAAGAACGGAAGACACTTGTCCGTCGCTCTTGAAACAAATCTGTTGAGTGCAGTTACTCTTCTAGTATGCCTCTGAATGTCCTTGATACTCTTTGGTGTCTTCATGTCGAGCAAAACCTTGATTTTCTTAGGGTTCGCCTCTATTCCCCTCTGATTGACAAAGATTCCAAGAAATTTCCCAGATCCTACCCCGAAGACACACTTCGCAGGGTTAAGTTTCATTATGTATAAGTCCATGGTATTGAAAGTCTTTTTCAGGTCTGCTACGTGGGTGCAGGCCTTTAAGCTCTTCGTTAACATATCATCAACGTACACTTCCAAATTCTTGCGTATTTGGTCTTTAAACATCTTATTCACAAGACGTTGCTATGTTTCCCCTGCATTTTTCAATCCGAAGGGAATAACCTTGTAGTAATACGTCCATTTGTCAGTGATGAAGGTTGTCTTCTCTAAGTCTTAGACATCCATGAAGATCTGGTTGTAGCCTAAATACGCGTCCATGAAGCTCATGAGCTCATGTCCTGTAGTTGCATCTACCATCTGGTCGATTCTAGGTAAGGGATAGTTGCCTTTCGAGCAAGACTTATTCAAGTCGGTGAAGTCTACGTACATTCTCCATTTTCTATTGGCTTTGGGCACAATGACTGTATTCGATAGCCACTCCGGATATATGACTTCTCTTATAAACTCAGCCTCTTCCAACTTTCTGACTTCTTCTCGGATGACGTCGTACTTCTCCCTAGAGTAGATTCTTTGTCTCTGTTTGATTGGCCTAGCGTCCTTAGTCACATTCAGCTTGTGGCACATAACCTCAGGGCTGATGCCAGGCATGTCCGTATGACTCCAAGCGAAGACACTCTGCCTCTTCCTCAGGAAGTTTATTAATTCTTCCTTAATTTCTACCTTTAAGGCTTTACCGACCTGGATGGTTTTTTCCAACTCGTCCTCATTGAGGATGATGAATTCTACCTCTTTCGTGGCCTCTCATTTCTTCAATTTCATTTCATCTCTGGGGTCAATTGTATCAATGATATATGTGGTAGTTGATCTCTTATGAGCCTCTTTCTCTTCAGCCGAGTTGAAGTAGCATTCTTGTGCTATGGTCTGGTCACCCTGCACTTCCTCTGCCCAATAGGGGGTCGAGAATTTTAGCATCTGGTGGACCGTCTACGACACGGCTTCAAACTTCTTAAGGGCTACTCTTCCTATGATGAGGTCATAGACCGAGAAGACATTTTCATCCATAACGAAAAAATTGATCTTCCGAGTTCACCTCTTAGTCCACTCATCGCCCATTCGCATGTCCATCTCATACATGCCCAGCGGATGGACCTTTTCACAGCTAAACCCCATTAACAGATGATGATAGGGTACCAGCCTAGCTCTACTAAGGCCTAGGCTTTTGAAGAAGGGACAGAACATCACATCTGCTAAACTTCCTTCGTCTACAAGAATTCTCTGTACCTCACATCCATGAACTCTTGTTGTGATTACCAAAGGGTCATCATGTGGAGCTAAGATGCCTTTGAAGTCGAGTCGGGAGAACCCGACTATGAGAGTGTCCATGTCCACCTTCTTTCTCTTCTGCGTTGTTTCGAAAGACGTCAGATTTACTATTTTAAGTTTGGCCATTGACTTGGCCTCTACAACATGAGCTTTGTGATCAGCCACTTCAGAACCACCCCCTGTAAGTCCTCCGCATATGGTGTTAACACCAAAGGAGATCACACCAACCCTCTTCACGGGGGTGTTGTTATCCTTTGGTGGGAGGTCGGGATCGTCTTGATCATCACCATTCGAGTCATCGCCCCTTTTTATTGGGGTATCATCACGACACCTATCGTTTCTCCTCTTTTTAGGGTCATCTTTTCCCCTTTTGGTATCCTTGTTATTAACGTACTTCCTCAACTTTCCTGACTTTAACATCTTCTCGATCTCATCCTTTAAGGCAAAGCACTTGTCTCTTTTATGGCCATGGTCTTGGTGGAATTCACACCATAAGTTTTGGTTCCTCTTATGTAGAGGAGCCTTCAGCTTCTCTAGACATCTTAGGGACCGATCATTCTTGATCTCATTGAGGATGTGTTCACAGCTTATAGTAAGAGGGGTAAAACGTGCAAACTTGTCATCAACTGGCCTCTTCTTTCCATCTTTCTTCCTTTGGAACTTTTCATTGTTACCGCCATTCTCGTCTTCATATTTAGTGACCATGGCCTCTTCAGCGTTCATGGCCTTCCCCGCAGTTGCCAATAGCTCCGCCATGGACTTTGGAGGATCTTCCGTAAGTTTCCACAACAACTTCCCCTTCTGAAGACCTTCTATGAGGGAGGTCATGGAAATATTCTCTTCATAATCTTCAACCTCAAGTTTTTCTTTGTTAAACCTAGCGATGTAGTCTCTTAGGCTCTCGTGCTTGCCTTGCTTGACATACAATATATGGGTGGTCTTCTTTTGAGGTCTTACCCCAAAGAAAAAATTGTGAATGAACCGTTCAGCCAAGCCCTTAAAGTTCTAAATTGAATTCTTCGGAAGAGAAGTAAACCATATTTGCGCATCTCCCGTCAAAGTCCCGGAGAAGGCTTGGCATTTCATGTCATCTGGTATTGAGTAAATATCCGTCCTGACTGGACATCTCAATATGATGTACAGGATTGGTGCTACCGTCATACCTGGGAGTCACTGTAGGTGGCTTGAACTTGGCTGGGGTAGGGAAGCTTACTACCTTAGCCACGAATGGAGAGCCTTTTGAGAAACCTATTTATAGTGGATCCCGAATTTTGATGAGGTCTCTTATCTTGTCCTCAAGACATTGGATGGAGTCATTCTATGGTCTTGCAATATCGGCCTGGCCGAGGTTGTCCCCAGCCACCTCCAAGGGGTGGACTGAGGGTTCCCCAACCACAGCACAACGTCTGCTGTTGACCTTTTATTGGTTTCTTCCTCGTCCCTGATGAGGCCGACATTGCCTCTCTTCCCTTTCTGAGTAGGCTTCACTCCTCGACCTTGACAACCTCTGTCTTAGGTCATATACGGGGTTGATCCTTTCAAAGGCTGACCCTCTACTCAATCGATTAAAAGTTGATCCTCGTTGTTGGGCTTCTCTACCTCTTCTGTCTTCACAACCCTGTCTCCATTGGATAGGAT
Organism: Sambucus nigra; assembly: GCA_949130495.1. NCBI lineage: Eukaryota > Viridiplantae > Streptophyta > Magnoliopsida > Dipsacales > Adoxaceae > Sambucus > Sambucus nigra. The sequence goes on along the minus strand of OX422210.1, from coordinate 330,494,517 downwards.
GAACTGTGTTGTTCGAAACCTCATACGGCTCCCAATAATCTTTCGGGACATCTTTCGCCTCTAGATCATTATACCTGTCCTCAAGGTAAGGGTTTCCTTGCCTCCCCAGGCGCAAGTGCCTAGGGTCAACAATGTACTTCCTCCGCTGGGGCATAGGGTGATCCTTTCGCGGTGCCTGGGGTGGTCCCCTAGCTTCTGGGTGCACCTAGACAGCCACCGTAGTAATCATCTCCGATGAGACTCCAGCTGGCCTCATCATATTTTGGCTGAGCTGTGCAAATTGTTCTAGCATTTCTTGTTGGGTTGCAGCCAAAGACCTCAAGGTTGCGGCCACCTCCGCCATTTCGGATTGGGGCGGTGCCTGGATGGAGCTAGGTCCTCCTGCAATCGGCGACAGAAGAGGTGGTGGTAATTCCAGTGCCATGTGTTATCACAAAAGAGCTGGTGTAGTAGATGAGATTAATACCTTGCAGTACCTCTTTCAATGGTGAAACAGTTCCACGCAAGGGGTGTGGCCTGGTTCACTACCAGAGTCTCCAGTGAGGTTAAGTGAATAATGAGGAAGAGACAGCTTCTCGTTCCCACAGACGGCGCCAAAATGATGATGCTGGAAATAGCACCACCAGTCAAGGTATTTGTATGATCAAGTTAGTGATAAAAATGGCAGCATATCAGTATACTATATATGTATAAGATATTGTGGTGAGGAGAAGAGGATTAACACCGGAATATAAGTGGTTCAGCCAATCAGGCCTACGTCCACTGTGCGAGTGTATATCACTATATGAGGGCACTAATGGCCATGGATATAATATCTCAAGCTTTCTCTTTCTATTGTATATTTGGACAGAGTTTCAGCTAGGTTTGCTAATTTTGGATCCTTTACAAGGTAGAGGATGACCTCTATATATAGTGCTTGGGGGTGTAATGTACCCCCTAAGCATGCAATGAGCATGTACATGAGGATTAAACCAGTATGAGAATGACACCTGGCTAATCTTATGTAGATGATGATGACCTCAATATTCTCTCATGTGAAGGTAATGATTCAGTTATAACTGATTGTGTACATGTGTTCCCAACAATATATATGCGGATGAGGACTAGGTCATCTGTGAATGGTCCCAACCTCGGCTTGGAAGAGGACGAGGTGGTGACCTTGGCTCAGTGGGAGAGCTGAGGTAATGCATGTTGGGCTGTGACGTTGGCCTGGGCTGAGGTAATGGTAGCGTAGCAGGAATGTCGACTAATTCCCAACCGAGATTAGTTATAATGATGGGATGGAAACCTCGGTCTGAACCAAGCCGAGGTTTCAAGCCTTGGATGACCAGATGGATAACTGCCTCTGTGGATCATGAAGACCTCTCCTATTGAGGTAACTAGTAACGTCGGCCATGGCTGACCTTGCTTAGGACGAAACCGCTGGGGGCCAATCTAAGGCCCTTCTAACCTCGGCCATCTTCTTGGCCGAGTTTATGTCTCTGAGCCGATGGGGTACAATTAGGGAATATCAGGGTTCCATCGAAGTTTTTATTGAACACTGCTTTGTGACAGATGATGTACGAGGGGGCCAGTCTTTGGAGGGTTGCTCAGTCTTTTTCATTAGAACCTTCGGGGTACTTATTATCCTTGAGGAGGTACCAGATATCATAGTACCAGTAATTGGATAGATCAGGATCTTCTTTGGTGTTGAGATCAATGTGGTAGCAGTGGGTTAGTTTATCTTGCTTTTGGACTCGGAAGGGGGCCATTGTTATTCCTTCGAGCATATCGACCATGGAGGCCAAGGTAGTAAGGGCATCGGTTAGGTTATTCTTTGCTCGAGGTAAGTATTGGAAGGTGATATTTTGGAATTGGGAGGCTAGTTCTTCTAAGTGGGCATGAAAGGGTTTGAGTTTCTCTTCCTTGACTTTCTATTTTCTGAGCACTTTACCGATGATGAGGGAAGAATCCCCAGAGACATCTAGGTATTGAATTCCTTTCTTGAGAGAAACTTTGAGGCCTACCATACACGCCTCATATTCTGTCATGTTATTGGTGCAGGGGAAATCTAATTTGATAGTGATGGGAGTGTGGGAGTCATTTGAGGCGAACATAAGTATTCCAATGCCATATTCCTTTTTATTGGCAGCGCCATCGAAGAACATTTTCCATCGAAGGTCATTTTGAGCAGCGTAAAGGACGTTTTCATCTGGGAATTCAGAGATCCAGACATCAGCTTCTTCCATGGGGTAGTCAGCGAGGTAGTAAGAGATGGCTCTTCCTTTCATGGCTTTTTGTGTGACGTACACGATATCAAATTCGGTTAGGAGCATCAGCCATCGAGCCATTTAGCTGGATAAGGTGGGTTTCTCAAGCAGGTACTTGATGGGGTCCATTCGGGATACAAGTTTGATGGGGAAGGCGAGCATGTAGTATCGTAACTTTTGGGTGACCCAAATAAGCGCGATGCATGATTTTTCCAAAGTGGTGTAGTTGACTTCGTATCCGGTTAATTTGTGACTCCCGTAAATGGCTCTTTCTTTGTAGGATTATTTAAGGTATTGGTCTAGCAAAGCCCCAGCTACAGTGTCAGTTATGGTTAGGTATAAGCACAAAGGGAGACCAGGCTGTGGTGGCATGAGTACCGGAGGTTGGGTCAGATATTCTTAATTTGGTCAAAAGCTTCTTGGCAGGCCTCGATCCAAACCTTGGTTGAATCCCTTCGGAGGAGTTTGAAAATAGGTTCGCAGATGGAATTTAGATGGTTGATGAACTGGCTGATGTATTGCAATTTCCCAAGGAAACCACGAACTTCTTTCTCCATTCGGGGAGGTGACATCTCAAGTATGGCTTTCATCTTAACAGGATCTGCTTTTATCCCCTTTTCGTTGATCATGAATCCCAAGAGTTTTCCCTTTATAACGCTGAAGACACATTTTGGTGGCTTGAGTCTCATCTGATACCGTCGCAGTCATTCGAAGAACTTTCGGAGAGCGGGAACATAACCTTCTCTAGTTTTGGATTTGATAATCATATCATCCACAAAAACCTCGACTTATTTATGAATCAGAACGTGCAGGATGGTTGTGGCAGCCCTCTGGTAGGTAGCCCCAGCATTCTTGAGACCAAATGGCATAACAATGTAGCAAAAGGTTCCCCATGATGTGATGAATGCAGTTTTTTCTTGGTGATCTGGGTGCATTTTGATTTGGTTGTATCCAACAAACCTGTCGACGAATGACTTGAGAGCATGAATGGCTGTGTTGTCCATGATCATGTCGATATTGGGTAACGGATAATCATCATTTGGAGAGGCTTTGTTCAAGTCTTGGTAGTCTACACACATCCAAACTACCCCTCTTGATTTCGGCACAGGCACTATGTTGGCTAGCCATGTGGGATATTCGATCACCCGAATGAAGCCCACGTTCAACTGTTTGACCACTTGTTCTTTAACTTTGAGCCACCATTCGATGCGGAGCTTTTTTAATTTTTATTTGACCGCCGTGTAGTCTGGGAGAGTGGGGATCTCATGCTGAGCTATTTCAGGATCAATGCCAGACATGTCATCATAGTCCCATGCAAAAACATTTATGAATTCCTTCAGCAATTCTTCGAGTTTTGCGCCTTCATGCTTATCGAGGGTAGCCCCTATCCTAATCTCGCGTAATTAGCTACTAGAACCGAGGTTAACAACAACAATTTTTTCTTCATTAACTTGAACGCGATTATGTCGTTTGTTATTAACCTTATTTAGATCGGTTAAGAATTGTTCACTTGCAAAATCAACATCATCAAAAGTTTGATTTGAATCTAAACAATTAATATAAGGCATAACAAGATACTCAAAATCTTCATTTATTTCATTGATAGGAAAAATAACATTGAGAACCTCATCAAAGGAGGTCTCGATTACATTAGAGCAATAATGGACAACCGAAGAAGAGATAGGGTGAACATTGGGGTTATGAAGGATTTTAATAGGTAGAACTAGCGCAGCATGCCAGTTGAGGAGAGGTGTATCAACAACTTTAATCAGGTGGGATGGATCCAGTGATGTAGTGATTGAATGAACCATGCAAAGTGTCAACCCAAGTGTCTATAAGTTAAACGAATCCTCAGAGTTACTTTCCTCAGTCACTTCAGTATCTTTGATGAGCAGTTGTACACGGTGTTGAGAATTTTTGACCCCTGGGTAGATGTCTTGGAAAAAGATCTCTATTCTAGATTCATCTTCTTGTCTGTATGGTTATGCCATGGTTCCGAAAAGCTAAAAAAGGGGAAGTATTTGCCCTCTTTAATGAATCGTCCATTCAAGGAGTCACTTGGGATAGTCTGGATGCAGTCTAATCTTCTATTTGGTTGAGATTGGAGGATCATTTTGAGCTCTTGTTCTGATGGTTAATACCCCAAACCACAAGGAGGGAAATCTTTTTTTAGTTCAATGGGCTCAATTATCCCTTGATGTCTTTGTCCTAGCCCTAATCTGGGCATGAAGTGCGTCTTTTTTAACATTTGAATCACATTAACGTTGCCATGAGGGTCGTATTCTGGATAAACCCTTTATTTGAAATCATCCCCTGTCGGGAGTAGAAGTGTCTCGACTCGAAATCCTGATAGGAGCATATCATTTAACCCATGCTGTATCTCAAGGATTATATTGTTGTACTTGCACCCTCGGTATTGTCGTCATCACCCAAAATGGTGATGACTTGTCCGTCGGTGAAGAACTTCAATTTCTGATGGAGTGAGGAAGACACACCCTTGATACTGTGGAGACAAGGTCGCCCGAGCAACAAGTTGAAACAAGCTGGGATGTCAATAACTTAGAATTCAATGACAGCGTTTATAGGGTTATCCCATATTACAAGTTTTATGGATCCCATCACTTCCCGGCGGGTATTATCATAGGCACGTACAATAGCAGAGGTTGGAGCGAGTTCACTTTCCTTCAGTCCTAAGCATTTGAAGGTTCTTAATGGTTAGACATTGACGGCGGATCCATTATCGATGAGAGAAAGTGGTACAATCTTCCTCATAACTTAGACGGAGATGTTGAGTGCATGATTGTGGTTTAGCTCGATTTTGGGGATTTCTTCTTCGAAAAAGGGTAGCATTCGGGTAGAGGTCAAGGATCTGACTAAATTTATTGCTTCTTCTGGTGTGGTAGAAGGAGGAACTCTGGGTCCAACAAGCAACTTGATCAAAGCATTTATGTGCAGCTGGGAAGACATGAAAAGTCCCCATAGAGTGATGTTAGCTTGAGTTTTCTTCAATTGATCGAGGATCTTGCTTTCCTCGAGGGTCATATGTAGCATAGGACGAATTTTGACGCCCTTCCCTTTGTCATTAGCTGTTAGTAATATTGGGATCTGGTAATGCCTCCTTGATCTAGTCATGTGATTTATTGAAGAAGGGAAGAATATGAACCCTATTTCCTCATCAATCTCGGGTTTTTCTTCCACCTTGTTTATTTTTTTGTTGAGTTCTTCATATGATATCATCCCACATATGTCGGCTACTGGGCCAATTTTATCGAAAGCTTGCTCTTCATTTGAAACTTTAAATTATTCCCCCCATCCGGTGGTAACAATTCTGTCTTTACATGTAAAGTAGATGCATTTCACAACTCTAATGGCTTCTTCATACATGTCCTCCCATTCTGCGGGGAGATATAAGGGTGAAGGGACAAGGCTCCCTTGTAGCTTCAGAGTATCGAGTAACTCGGTAATACTGTAAATAATGTTAGTTTGCCTGTATAATTCTACCATGATCTGGACAACATCATCTAGGCTGACTTCATCGGTCGGTACTACCCAATTGTCTGACTATCGAGCCCATTTTCGCGCTTTCAAGAATAGCATAGTGAATCTCTGGCAATTAATGATCATCGGTGAGGGCAATTTCAGCCCGAACTCTAGGAGTTGGTTTATTACTTATGATAATTCCATACTTCTATTTTTAGAACAGGTACGGACAACGATGTATGCTCTGGTAAGGAGTGACAGTGCCTGATCAGAGAGGCTAGCGGGGTATAGGTGTAAATATGGGCAAGTTTGGAGAGGTTTGGGAGAGTATATGGGTGTGATTTTAGCCGAGGGATCAAATTCTGGGTTTCTTTCTAAGAAGATGGCATTGGCATGATTTGGGAGTGGGTTGTGAGTAGTGTTTGTCTTAGGATTGGATGGTGGGGTAATGGTACCCCGATCAATTAGACCTTGGATTATGTTTCAAAGGTGAATGCATTGGTCAGTAGTATGGCCAACAGTTTAGTGAAAGGCGCAATGGGCATCTGCCTTAAAGTTTCTTAGAAGTGGATTTGGCAATGGACTGGGATCCGTGGGTTTGATAAGGTTTCAGCTTAACAGGGCCTGATAAACTTTGGAGAGGGGAGCATGGAGCTTAGTGTATTCCTTTCGGACTGGGATAGGGCGGTTTTCTGGTGACCACGAGGTGGTTGGTTGAGAGATGTTGTTGATGGTTGAGATTGTAGCATTGATAGGTTTATCGCATTTTCTCGGAGTGAATTGTCCGGACACTTTCTTTGGTTCAACTTCTGTTTTAGCAAGACCATCCTCAATTTCTACTCCTACCTCTCTGAGAGATCAGAAGTGGGGATAGTATTGTCCTCCCATTATTGCTCGGATATGGGCTAAGAAGTTCTTCTTCACTATGTCGACTTGTTCTTCCTCGGATGGCCGATTGGTCATTGTGGCTGCTGTTTCCTCCATCGGGCTATGAAGTTACTGACTAATTCCCCTGAGTTCTGTTTGAGAAGTTATAGATCACGATGGGTGACCTCAAGCTCTTCATTGTATTTATACTGCGATATGAATTCTCCGGCTACGTCCTCCCAGCTATAGATTCTGGACTCCTCGAGAGATAAAAACCATCGGAGGGCACTATCCTTCAAAGTTTGCTAAAACAATTGGTCCATTACTTCTTCAGAAGCCCCTAGGAGAGTCATAGAACGCTGATAATTGAGAAGATGAACAATCGGGGGTCCACTTCCTTTGAATTTCTCGATATTTGGCATCTTAAACTTTTCGGGTAACCTCGCCTTAGTATAAGGAGACTTGTGGGTATAGTTCATATAATTTCTAGAGATTTTGACTTAGTCTAACTTCTTAGTTAGAATCTTGAGATCTTCTTTGACATTGTTCATCTCTTCCTCTTTTGGATCAATGATCATAGGCAAGTTAGCCCCAGGCTGGGTAAGGTTTGGCATAAGAAGATGGATAGGCGACGACCCATTAGCAGGAGGGGCACGTGGAGCGTGTTGATACTCTTTGGGAACCAGATAGGCTCGAGTGGGCCCATAACGCGAGGGAATAGGGCCTCGGGCTCTTGAGGAATAGTAACCTGGTTTCGTTGCATCTCTCGAACCTCAGTCTGGAGGTTGTCAATCTTGGACACGAGCTGAGCTAAGACTGCCATCAGATTTGGCTGCACAATTGGTACTTGATCTGTGTTCTCCTTGGAAAGCGAATGGATTCTGGACTCGAAAGAAGTAGAAAGGTAACGGACGAAATTCTGGGGTGATTTAACTGAAGATCGAAGCCAATAAAGAGCCAGGCCAAGGGCGTGTAATCAACTTGAGAAGCATAAAATGGGATTTATTTTTGCAAAAAGAAGAATGAAAATATTTTTGACATTTTTTTTTTGAGATTGAAGAACAAAATATTTTTTGATTTTTGATAAATAAGGGAGAAATATTTTTGGATTTTTGATAAAGAAAGGAGAAATGTTTTTGGATTTTTGGTAAATAAAGGAGAAATGTTTTTGGATTTTTTTTATAAAGAATGGAGAAATATTTTTGGGAGACGGGTCTCAGCATGATTATTATAATTATTATGTTCTCACTTGTATTAAATTCTCCTAAATGCAAAATAAAATGCCGGACGGGACCCTAGCCTGAAAAGGTTGGGTTTCTAATATATGCGAAGCTATGGTTGGACTTATGACTAGACTCACGGGCAGAGTTCCATTTTAAAAATGCACGAAAATTTGCGTGGCAGGGCGACCTGAAATTTTGGCATAGTTTCAGGTCAAAACTGGCAATCTAACATGTGTGTCCTAGGCTTGACACCTATATGTCGGTATGCAGTTGGTTGGGTGAATTAGAAAGGGTTCCCCCCCCCCTTTGGCCTGACTTCCACGATACACGTCTTGCTTTTGAGGGCAATCGGTACGTGTGGACAAGCCATTTGATATACCTGAGTGTACGTGAATTACCTAGTTATATACCTCGTGGGGATGGTACGTGTGAGAGCGAATTCGATATACTCGACGTACGTGAACGAGTTCCCAGCGATATACCTCCCGTCATGACTTTGATCAAGCGGTACGATGTGGGGGAACCCTTCGATATACATCGAACGCACTTGGCTAATGGAAGGTGAGAGTTATATCGCTTAGGCTAACTGCACCCTTCTGGACCAGCGCCCATCACGAAGTGACCCTCCAGTTACTGGACAAAATTTGGTAAATAACAATGCTCTTTGGTGATGTCGTGTCAATCACGCATGATTCTCTTTTTAGCATCTTATTATAAGAGTGTTTTTCTTGATCATGCCAAATAGGGAGAAAAGTCCAAATACCAAGGGTATACCAAGTATGGATGGGTGATGCGTGAAACATGTGGATATATGTGATCCTAGGTTCACATGGTCCCAAGTGTACATGGAGAATCTTCTACAAGTGTGTGAAGAGAAGCATAAGCATGAGGTACACATGAAAAAGGGGAATATGCAAAGTAGGGGAGTATATAAGAAAATAAAACACCCATGTAAATAGAGTCTAACCCTCATACAAAAATGTCTCCAGCGGAGTCGCCACTGTGGAGATCGCTGATCCTCGCGGAGAGAGAGAGGAGGGTTCATCTTAATGCGGTTAGAGGATCTTGGTCTCGCGCATCCCTTTCGGGAGCGCTTCAATCGTCGTCGATGATGGTTGAGGTGAAAATGTAGGGAGATGGAGTCTATAGTCTATTTTGCTCAAAATAGACAAAAGAAGGTGGAGCCATCCCGAAGGACAGCATCCAAAGACATACTGATACATACAAAACTAAAATTGATTTGAAAAAGTTTCTTAGGCTAAGTTACGAAATGGGAAGGTGTTAGTCACCCATTCCACCCTTGCGGTCTCTCATGGATTGTTGTTATTTTCCTCTATTTCCCCGTGATATGTGTGCATGTGTATATGTAGTGGAGATAGGAATCATCGACTTGTATCATGGAAGAGATAAAGCGAGTCAACCATAGGAATGTTCATAAAAGTAATATTAGAAAATAGGATTTATGCGATTATCCTAGCGTTGATCGTTATAATGGAACGATAATGCATATGTAATAATACACCACTAAGAACAAATATATGTATATGTAAATATATATAATCTAAGAGAATTAAGTTAAAGAATTATAAAAATAGAAAGTGGGAGAAAAGTAGGACTCGAATCTCGGGTTTTACCTCGAGACGCATACGTAGCCTATAGCGGTATCAAACTCCACGTAGTTCGTATACCAAATGAGGGGTGGTGTTTTATCCCATAAATCCAATCGGGGACTTATCTTATGTATGTGTGTGTGTAAAAAGGTATTTTAGTTGTGAGAAAAGTGTGAGAATTACCTTTTGGAATTTATGAGCAAACCCACTTTTTCTTTTTTTTTTGGTTTTATTTATATGAAAATAAGAGATGTGCAATAATACTAAATAAAAAGTATATTAGGATATGTGAGATGGAGAGAATAAAAGTGCTAAGTAATAAAATAAGTTAATGCAAATTTAGGAGAATTTGAAGAGAGAGTTGAGAAAGTTGGACCTTCTTGAAGATCTTGAGCTTGATCTTGAATGTTGGAGAGAAGCCCTTGCACGTGGATGATGATAAAGGGTAATTAATTCACCAAGTTTGATGAAAAAGATGATGAAAAGTGAAGGTTGGAAAATGATTTGGACGTGGAAATCACGCTGACTTCGAGAGAGGTTTTCTGAGTTCGCTGAGAGTGATGGATTCCAGATCTTGGGTCCTCTTGTAATGAGGTCAGGTCGTCCTTTTTATAGGCCCAGGGGATTGTCGATTGGCATAGGCCCGATCCTGTCAATTGGCATGGGTTTTTAGGCACATTGTCGATATGCAAGATTTGGAGCCTTTCGTTTGGCAATATCTTTCAAGTTCCTTAGAAAAATGGTCGAAAAACGCAAACCATTGATCCGAATAGTGCACGGGGTGAGCCGATGGAAAGGTATTTCAGATACCTTCAAAAGTACTTTCAACTACTCCCAGGTTCGGGAGTTAACTTCGGGTCAAATATGGCTCGAAAACGCTCGTCGATCCTTTGGACGAGGGATTATCAGATGAAAATAGATCGTTCGTCTGCATGGTAAGTCAGAATTATACACGGGGTAGACTATTGGAAAGGTTATGAGATGTACTTCGACATTCCAAAGAGTTTGACTCAGTTCGGGGTGTTGACTTTGGTCAACAGGGGTCTAGGAGCGTTCGATGACCTTTCCAACTAAAACGGTTCGTTCATCCATACCGTAAGTCAGAAGCGCGGATGGGGCAGACCGTTGGAAAGGGGTTTCAACTACCTTTGAATATTAATTCAGTCTCAGTCGAGCGGAAGAGTTAACTTGGGTCAGACGAAGCCCGAGTGCATCCGGTGACCTCCTGATCAAGTTTCGGGGGAAAATGGGTCGTTCGTCCGCACTGTTAGTCAGAATTGTGCAATGGGCAGACCATTGGAAAGGGGTTTCAGTTCCTTTCGAGGATTCATTCAATCTCGATCGAGGTAAAGAATTTTACTTTTGGTCAAACGGAGCCTAGGAGTGCCCGATGGCCTCTAGGTCAATACTCGGGATATGATTTAGGTTTTAGTGATGAAGGGCGGTGTTAGGTACCTGAGGAGAGGTTAGGGGGTGCTAAAATTGGGTGTTTACATATATAACACATAAAGTGTGGAAAATTAAAATACACACAATAAAAAAAATCCTTTTTTAGTTTTTCAAATTTTGAACAATCAACAAAAACAAAAAATTAACTCAAAAGAGAAACAAAATCTTTTTGTATTTTTCAATAAAACCAAAAAAAGTAAAATAAAATACAAAAAACAAACATATCATAATCCTAGCAAAATTCATATAATGAAGCATAGACTAGAATATGACAAAAACATATACAACTAGCAAAAATCTGTCATGAAGCATAAAAACTAGTGTATGTAAAAAAAAAACTAACAGAAACAGCCTTTAGATTTAGCAAGGGAGGAATCATGTGTAAGTAAATGAGAATCATAAACTCTATCATGTAAAGCTTCCAAATCGGATCTCCTAACCCTCATGAGTGAAACATGATGCTCTCGGTATTTGTTGACCTTGGCGACGCTACACTTTGACTTTCTAGGACCATTTATAAGATCAAAACAAAACTTCCTAAGGAGCCCCTTCCGACCACAATGTGTACAAGTAAAAACTCGGTGAGAAATATTACTTAAGGATTGATCTTTTCTAGTGTTCCAAGATAATTCTCTCAAAATCATGGTTTTAGCTTTATTAGCGAAAGCATTTTGAGTATCGAAGCCGATACCATACATGTCATCCTTGATTGGGATAATGCCTAAGATTTTATATAATTTATCTCACCTACACTCCAAATCAAATTTTACTCGACTTGAGCCTTTCAATTTCTCTTCAAGCTCCATTATTCGAGACCCAAGTATACTCCTACTCTTTTCAAACTCGAATAGATCTTTCTTCATAGCCTCCATCAAACCTCTAAGTCTATCTCTTTCACCTTTAATATACTCTAGATTCTCACAAAGAGTTCTCTCACGTGCCTGAAGATCATTAATTAAAACACTTTCATCATTACCTACGGCTCATTCTCTCATTTTAGCTTCTAAATTCACATTTTCCTTTTTTAATTTTAACGATTTTGTATACAACTCACGAAAGGCTAATTGAAGTTCACTCTCCTCTTCCTCTTCATTCTCACTCTCTTCTCCACTCGCTTTACCATCAAATTCATAGGATTCACAAGCAATGTCCTTAAAAGTGTCATGTATTAATTTATTCTCAATGAAGGATTTTTCAATGTCGCTCACATGATCAACCATGAATGCAGTAAAATTGCACTTAATGGGGGGAATTGGGTCCTTCTTCCGGTTCAATATCACTAAGAGTGTCATTCAATGAAATAGGTCTCTTGCCCTCCTTCCTTAGTTTAGTAGGACACTCGAATGCCCTATGGCCATAACCCTCACAACCATAACACCACTCGTCCCTATTAAGGTCTTTATTACTATTTTAGGGAATTTCTCAGCTTTGTTCAGTTTAGCCTTCCCAAACTTCTTATAATCATTTATAAGTTTATCTTTGTTAATCTTAAGAAATTTTCTAAACTTCTTAGCAAGTAAGGCCAAATCTTCTGAGTCATTCTTAAACTCATCATCCGAAACTGATTTTTCCTCCTTCTGGGCTTTCAATCCTATGCCCATATCTTTCTTCTTATCATCCACAAAGGGGAAACATGTCAAGTTCATAGGTATGTAAGTCACATACAAACTCTTCAAGTTTCTTAGAGTCTAAAGTACCTAAAGAATTTAAATCAGTCACCTTTGGAATAACTCTATCGGGTAATGACCTCAAAATCTTCGTTACGACACAGTTGTTCGGGTATTTTTTTCCCAAATTAAAACATTAATTCACAATATCATACAATCTCACATAGAACTCATCAAAAGTCTTACTTTCTAGAATTTTAATGGTTTCAAATTTAGTGACGAGGCTTTGGAGTTTAAAAGCTTTAACGAAACTTTTACCTTCATGTGACACCCCTCCTAATTAAATACTGGGTGATTAGGCCTTTATTAAATTAAAATAGGATTCTCATTTGGTTCATTCATAGCATTATTGTAGAAAAAAATTTAAACTTTTTACTAACCACCTAGTATTCAAAAATCCGATGTCAAATTTTATCTTTTAAAAAAAAAAACAACGAAATAATATTACAATAATTAACATCCCATGAAATAGTAATATAAATCCATCCACAATATAAATGATCGAGATAAAATTATACCGAATAAGCCATCGGTTCCAAAACCCAATATAAAGTCCAAAATGAATAAAAATGACTGATTACAAAATCTGACATATGTAAATGAAATAGCCGACGGCAACACGCCCAAGTGAAATACTGAATTGTACCTTACACTAGGAGTGAATCCTGAAGCCACTAAGTCGAAATCCTGCAAGCATCTACCAGTGTTGCAGCTACGCATCCCTGGAATAGATCATCCTGCTTGATGTTCCTGTGGCTAAATACGTAAAAGGTTTTTGGAAAAAGTTTTTTAAGTACGAGTCAGAGCCTAAGTAAAAATCATTAGAAAATACTTAGCAAGAATTTAAATTTCAATTTAAATGAACAGTTATTAGATACACATGTTAGGCTGTGAACACTCCCTTAATTTCCTCACCTTTCATCAATAGTGCACACCAAACGTTTCCTACTCAATGTCGCCTAGTCATTCTACCCACTACAACTAGGTTACCAGTATCTAATAAACCTCAAATCAGTCTAGCTCACCCGTACCGCCCATACAGTACGCTACCAAATGCCTTTAATTATCATTAAGCCTTTAGTTAAGTTTCTCTTTAACTTACCCGTACCGCCCATACAGTATGCTACCGAATACCCTTAATAATTAACATCTCTCTTATGTTATTATTAAATCCAAGTTAGCATAACATGCATGTTATTGTCCAAGCCTTACCATTCAATCTTATCAACGTAAAATTTATTTTAGATATTCACTATTTATCTTCCTACTATTCACATTAGAAGATTCATCATTATTTAGATGTACACTATCTAATTTCCCTACTATTTACTCTTTTGTAGATTACTCGTTATTTAGATACATACTATCTCGTCTCACTACTATCACACATAAGTAGATTAATCTTTATTTAGATACACACTATCTAGTCTCACTACTGTCACACATAAATAGTAAAAAACTTTCATATATATATATATATATATATATATATATATATAACATATCATCCATCGGACTAACCACCATGATGCACATTTGCGTACTCTGCTATCAGTCTAAGTACCTCTCGTACTAAATCAAGGACCGTGGGTTCGGTAATATCTCTTAGAACCATCAATCAAAACAACACATATTGAAGGCGAACATAGTACTAAGTCTTTGGGGGCTGTGCACATACTTAACGTACCCAAATGACCCGTCGACTTCACTATTAAACTCACATAGCTATTCACTAACAATACAATATTCTGGGGCACAAATCTAGACCTCACTAGAATCTTCAGGGTGGGATTGCCCACTGTTCGGGACCTCCGTGATAACAAGTTGCGTAGGTATGTTCGCATGCACACAAGTACATACTGGGCATACACACAACCTATCCATATGTATTTTCCGTATAGGTACACACATGGCCTATGATAATAATTTTATATATGAATACACCCAACCTGTAATAATCATCCGTACATAGTATTTACCTCTCAAATACTCATCGTACATTCAATTTACTATTATTCTCACTATCGTATTTAATGGAGTATTATTCTCTACTATAAGGGACCTAGTTACCCCTTGGTTCATTTTAGTAGCTAAGCCTTCCTTACTCTATTGGTCCACATCATAAGCTCATTCACGCTTTCCCGTAATTACATCATCATTCTTGTGAATTAATTATATTATCGTTTAATCCTATTTAATCATCGTCTCAATTCTCTCAATAAGACTCAATCCTTATAACCCTATCATAGCATACTGCAATAGAATAGACCCCTCATTTCCTTCTAACAATGTCCTAAAAGTTTTCCCGATAACAATTTTAGATTTTTAGGCTAAAAATGGAATTTATATTTTTCTGAGCACCAGACCAGTTCACCCCTGCATCAGACCGGCTCGCCTATCTGCTATTCATCTTCTCCAACACGCAAGTGAATTTTTCACCATTAACACCAACATAACTTACATTTTTCTCCACCAAATTTAAAACCGATTATCCCTAACCATTTATGCATGCATTAGGATGATTTTTAATGTAAGTATAACATCAAAACCTTAAAATTTTCTGTGGGTACCCGAAATTAGGATGATGGGCCTGGATGAGTAGCCCAAATCTGGCGGCCTAAAGTCTAGACCCCCATCTCTTAATTAATTATGATCCAGTCTCTTCCCACGTTCCCATTAAGGGAGGTTCTAGGGAGAGATGGAAAACGTGGGGGAGTCCAACGCCCCCACTTACTAAAATGAACATGTATATATTGAACCCTAGGTCCGGGGCAAAGGATAAGCTGTATTCTCTGTAACCACTCTCTGGAGTATATAAAAATAACACTGACTGCACCACCGTGGACGTAGGCACATCCTTGCTGAACCACATACATCCTTTGTTGTGTGATTGTCATTTTACCTTCCTTATCTTACTTGGTGATTGACTTTATCTTATCTATTTGTGTTGCACAATAATTGTCACCACAATTGGCGCCGTCTATGGGAAGCATTTATCTTCCCTGAGAAAATCCCACACCAAAAAGGAATTTAAAATGTCTGGTCACAGTAGAAATGCTCCCCAGGCAGGGGACATTCAAGAACCACTTGTTCCTCGCAGGATTAGATCTGAAGTTCAACGTTCATATCAGAGGGCTCGCTTAGAAAGGCCGCCCTCAGAAGAAATCCAAGGACCAGCGAGGTCCACACAGATATCCAGACTGATTGATGCATATGAGGTAAGGCTCCACGAGCAGAGGGAGTCTTCTCGTAGACACGAGGCTGAGAATGCTCGCCTGAGAAGAAGACTAGAAAGACTGGAGAGAGAGCTTCATCATGATACCTGGCGACGTCCATACCGAACTCCTAGCCCTCAGGCGTGCAAATTTCACAGTCGAGGAAGGAGCCCTAGGCGAGGATCCTAAAAGGTTGAGGAAGACGAATCAAACGACGACCTACGAGAGCAACTGTAAAAAGCTCTCCATTACCATAGCCCTACTCGCAGCAACGAGAACATACAAAATCTGGTCCGCAGGGAGATGGACCAACATCCTTCCCACCACGGTACTAGATCGACCCGAGAACTCTCTAGGCGAGCTCTTAAAACCCAGATGAAATCACCTTTCATGAGGGAAATTGAAGAATAAGAAGCCCCCAAGAAATTTGTCATTCCAAGGTTCAAGATTTATGACGGTAAGATTGACCCCATTGATCACGTCAGGCAGTACCAGCAGGCCATGACCCTCTGGAACCATCGGGATGCACTAATGAGCTGAATTGTTCCTTCGAGCCTGCATGACGTAGCGCAAAAGTGGTTCGAAAGGTTTCCCCACCAATCCATCAGGAGTTTCAAATCCCTAGCCGAGCTCTTTACGACCCGATTCATTACTAGTAGCTCCCATCCCAAAAGGATGAATGCTTTGCTGACAATGAAGAAAACTCCTTAAGAGACCCTTCGAGACTATGCAAAGAGGTACTGGGAGTTATTCAAT
This sequence comes from Sambucus nigra, assembly GCA_949130495.1. Lineage (NCBI taxonomy): Eukaryota > Viridiplantae > Streptophyta > Magnoliopsida > Dipsacales > Adoxaceae > Sambucus > Sambucus nigra. The sequence continues at coordinate 330,478,001 of OX422210.1, read as the reverse complement.
GAGGTCAAGGATTGCTCGGAGCAAGTGGCAGTGACCTCTTTCAAAATTGAGCTACCCAGCACTTCCCTTATATACCAGTCCCTGACGAAGAAGGAGTCTATGACTATTGAAGACCTAATGGCTCGCATCGAGAAGTACGCTAAGGTGGAAGATGTCACCCGCCTCAATATAGGGGAAAATGGTCGAGCTAAACACACTACCAAGGGCAGTGACAAAACTGAGAACCAAAAGAAAGGAGGAAAGAATGGGGGAAAAATGGCTCCAAAAATGGAGCCAACAATGACGCGTTGAAAGCATTTCAGGAGGTCAACACCGTCTTTAAAGAACCAATTTACAAAATTCTCACAAAAATCAAAGACGAGCCATTCATCAAGTGGCCCATGAAGATGGGAGGAGATCCCACGAAGAGGAACAATGCGCTAAGATGCGCCTTTCACAAAGAGGGGGGACATAAGACTGAGCATTGCAAAGCTCTTAAGTCCCACCTCGAAGAGCTAGCCCAATCCGAGCATTTGAATGAGTTTATGGAGAAAAAGGCAGAGAAAGTGGCTGCCAATAAAGAGTTGAGACCTGACAACGTGCACGAAGATGACGCTGGACATGAGTTCACGGTAATTCATGGGGCATCTGATGCCAAGCAGATCCAAGGAATTTTAGCTCGGATAGAGATGAAGAAACTTACAGCGGTGATGCAAGCTTTTCAGATCGATCCAGCAAAGTCACAGTCAGGAAAGCGTAGACGAGCAGATGACGTCAACTATAATAAGCATATTTTTTTCACAGATGAAGATCTGATGGGAGTAAGAACCCCACATCACGATGCTTTGATCATTACCCTCAGGATAACTAACTTTGATGTCGAAAAGTTGCGCGTTGACCAAGGAAGCTCGTCCGAGGTAATGTATCTCGACCTATTTAGAAAATTGAAGTTAAGCGTCGCCGACCTAAAGGAAGCTACTGTCCCTTCAGTTGGATTCACTGGAAAAATAACTATGCCCATGGGAAAGCTTATACTTCCAGTTCGTGCGGGAAACGTCTCCAAGATGATTGAATTTTTGGTGGTTGACATCGACTCGCCATACCAGGCCATCCTCGGCATGGGATGGCTACATGTAATGAAGGCAGTCTCCTCGACCTACCATCAGAAACTCAGGTATGTAACCGAGCGAGGAGTAATGGAGATCCACGGTGATCAAGCAATGGCGAGAAGGTGCTTCATAGCAGCCATCCGACCAAGGCCAGAGAAGAAGGCAGAATAGCCCAGTGAGAAAGTTGAAGAAGGTCTGACACCTTCTAAATAGCCATTAAAGTACGGAAGACCTGTAGTAGAGGAGACCAGGCTCCTCCCCTCTGAGCGGGTTGTTGAGGACCTGGTAGAGGTAACGGCTGGAGATAGCGACAGTAATAGAGTCTTCTTAATTGGAGCATCCCTCGCTGACCAGGAACATAAGGAATTAACAACTTTGTTGAGACACAATGTAGATGTTTTCGCATGGGAACCATACGAGCTGCCTGGGATAGATCCTAGTATGGTTTTTCATCAGCTGCACGTCAATCCCTCCTTCAAACCAATCACGCAGAAGGCACGGTGAACTGCACCCGAGAAGGCAAAAGCGGTGGAAAAGAAGTTAAAAAACTGCTGGAGGCAGGATCCATACGGGAAGTATAATTCTTCAAGTGGTTATCCAACCCAGTAGTAGTTCCAAAAAGTAACGGGAAGTGGAGAGTTTGCATCGACTTCATCGATCTCAATAGAGCGTGCCCTAAAAACAGTTTCCCCCTCCCAAAAATAGACCAAATGGTAGACGCCACTGCAGCTCACGAGCGAATGAGTTTTCTGGATGCATACTCAGGGTATCATCAGATCCCCTTATATGCCCCAGGCAAGACAAAACACCATTCATCATGACAGTTGGATTATACTGCTATAAGGTAATGCCCTTCGGGCTCAAGAATGCAGGGGCAACCTATTAGTGGCTGGTCACCAAGATATTCAAGGACCAGACGGTAAACACCATGAAGGTCTACATCGATGACATGCTCGTTAAAAGCAAGAAGAAAGAAAATCACCTCTCAGACCTTTCAAACACCTTAGAAATCCTCAGGAAATACCGAATGAAACTTAACGCGAGCAAGTGTTCTTTCGATGTTCAATCAAGAAAATTTCTTAGATACTTGGTCAGTAAGAGAGGCATAGAGGATAACCCAGACCAAATCGATGCAATTAACAGGGTACAACCTCCTTGAACAATCTGGGACGTACAGAAGCTCACTGGTATGCTCACTGCCTTAAATTGCTTCATCTTTAAATCCTTCGAGAAATGCAAGCCTTTCTTCCAGCTTCAAACGGTAGAGTGGAGCCCAGATTACTCGCGGGCATTGTCTTAGGTCAAATCTTACTTAAGCTCTCCACCACTGCTCATCATACCACGACCAACAGATTCTTTGTACCTGTACCTCTTCGTTTCCAGCCACACTGTCAGTTCTGTATTAATATGCGAGGTTGCACAAATCCAGTACCCTGTTTATTATGTGAGCAAGACCCTACTAGACGTCGAGCAGAGGTACTTACCATTGGAGAAGCTCGACTTTGCACTAGTAGTGGCTTTGAGGAAGCTGAAGCACTATTTCAAAGCCCACACTATAATCGTCCTTACATCGCACCCCCTTAAAGAAATCCTAAGGAAAGCGAATTTATCTAGCAGACTGTCTAAATGATCAGTCGAGCTCGGGCGATTTGACATCCAATTTCAACCAATGAAAGCAATCAAGGGGCAGATCCTTGCAGATTTCATAGCCGAATTCACGGGCGAGGAACCTTCCAACCAACCTCAACCAGCAAGGCAAAAGGAGAACCATGCGATAGAGGAAACCTGGAAACTATTTATTGATGGAGCCTCTAACTCAAAGGGGGCAGGGGTAGGCATTGTCCTCGTTACCCCAGAGAATACAATCCTTGAACAAGGAATTAGGCTTGGATTTGCAACCTCCAACAACGAAGCAGAATACGGATCCTTAATAGTCGGCCTCCAGAAAGCGCGTACTTTGGGAGCAAAGCATTTACAGGTGTTCTGCGATTCCCAATTAGCCTCCAATCAGATAAGTGGAGACTACAATGCAAAAGATGAAAGAATGGTAGCTTACCTCGCCTTAGTGAAGAAACTAATGTCGAGCTTCGAAGAGATCAATGTCCAGCAGTTACCCAGAGGGCAGAACGGCCATGCTGACGCCCTAGCAGCCCTGAGTTTGGCAGTCGACTCCGACCTAAAAAGAACCACCCCCATCGATTTCCACACTCATCCGAGAATTAACCGTGACAGCAAGCCACCAGACTTGGAATAGGTACTCCAGGTGGGATCATCTCCCAGTTGGATGGACCCCTTAAGAGACTATTTGAAGGATGGCACACTCCTGGATGACAAGAAGATCGCCCACCAGATAAGAGTCAAAGATGCTTGCTTTCACTTATCTCCATAGGGCAACTTGTATAAGAGATCCTTCTTTGGACCCTAGATTTAATGCATTCACCGAGGGAATATCGAGCAAGTGATACATGAGCTTCATGAAGGAGTCTGTGAAATCCATATCGGAGGAAGGTCTCTAGCTTTTCGAACAATCAAGGAAGGCTATTGGTGGCCATATATGCAAAGGGACTCTGCGATGTATGTTCGTAAGTGCCTGAAATGCCAACTTCACGCTCCTATGGTCCACCAACCTGCTAGCGACCTAAAATCACTATCCAGCCCATGGCCATTCACCCAATGGGGGATTGACATTATGGGACCACTTCCTACCGCCATCGACAATCACAAATATTTGTTGGTTGCAACTGACTACTTCACCAAATGGATCGAGGCAAAAACCTCTACCGAACCTCCGAGATGCAGATATGATAAGATTCATATGGAGAAATATAATCACTCATTTTGTCATCCTCAGAACCATCATCACCGATAATAGAACGCAGTTCGAGAGCGGCTCCTTTCAGAGTTTTTGTAATGAGCATGGAATCAAACACCATTTCAGTTCGGTGGCCTATCCTCAGAGTAATGGCCAAGCTGAGGCTTCTAATAAAACTGTGATCGAAGGGTTAAAGAAGCGATTGGAATGAGCTAAACGCATATGGGTAAATGAATTACCACACGTTCTATGGGCTTACCGAACCACTCCCCAACGAGCCACAGGGGAAACCCCATTTTCACTGACATATAGGATGGAAGCAGTCATCCCATTAGAAACAGGCTTGCCGACTATGAGGTCCAGCCTTGTCAACTAGGGCCATAATGATACAGCATTGCTCGTCGAGCTCGACCTGGACGACGAGCGCCGAGAGCTGGCCCTAGTAAAACTGGTGAGCTATCAGCAACATCTCGCGAGGCACTATAATAAGAGGGTTAACCCAAGGACATTTCGAGTTGGGGACTATGTCCTAAAGAAAGTCCTAGGCAGCGTAGTGAAGCCATCAGACGGCAAGCTAGGGCCAAACTGGAAAGGACCCTTCAAGATAACAAGAGACAATCTGTAGGGCGCCTATCACCTGGAAACAATGGAGTGTAGAGAAATACCACGAGCATGGAACGCAGCCAATCTCAAGAGATTCTATTTTTAGATCTTTCTTTTATTCTTTTGTTATGGAACTGGAAGTTCATTTTCCTTATCATTAATGAAAGATATTTAAAAGGTTGCATTCTGATAAGTAACAGCTATATAAGCTTTATCGCACATATTTTCCAAATGATAGGCATATTGATCATTACGCCATAGCAGGGGAGTGTCCCTCCTCAGGTTATCGTTATGAAACACGAAAGACCTCTTAGCATTGCCCCTGGCAATATATGAAGCCCTACAGGAGATCCTTAGGCAATATGGCCAAATTTATACTGGTCATCAAACCGTCTTTGGTTGAATAAAATCCTGATCCGATAAAGCATCCAACACCAGGTGTGTCCTCGCCAATTTCCACACTTAGGCCTAAGGGAGTGTGACGACACGACCTAAAAGGTAAAGTGATGCACAATGGTATCTCGATATTATACTAGACTGGGAGGACACTTGCGTGATAATACAAATTCAGAAGATCATAAAGGAGCAAGAATATGAAAAATATAATACACTTATTTAGTCGGCAAATTCGCCCAAAACACAAATTTTATATTAATTCATCATATTTACAACAATGGTGATACATGTTTAGTCTGCGAGCTCGCCCAAAGCATTTACACTACAAAAAATACACAGAGTGACTACTAGCAAAATCTTAATGAGGATGAGGCCTCTGAGCAAGGTAATCAGCCACTTAGGCTCTTCGGCCGTCATCGGGATGAGGGGGTAACCCCTCCTCAACTTCTTTAGCATCTAACTCCAGCATCTGTCGAGGGATGGCATCAATGGGTATCCACTGATCATCTCTCCGAAAGGGATTGGGCATCTGACTGGAAGGGGAGATTTCATGGCGATACCAGAGCATTGAGTTCCTTGGGACTTGCATCTCCCTCAATGCACTCAACCACCCCCTGATGAAGGCGAGCTCCTTAAACTCTGTCAGCCTAGTCGGAGCATCTTGCCAACTCTGGTCATAGCGATCGGCCCACACTCGTCGAGGTCCTTTTTTAAACAGGTGTCGCAACCGAGTGACGTCCCTTTAGAGCCCAGAAGCAATCACATACGCTCGCTGAACATCATCACGGAGCTCTTCCATTTCTCTAGCTGAGCCTCTGGTGTTCCTGCGATCCCGCGGAATGACTGGAAGAGAAGAACCCTACAATGCAGGAGGGACATCACCCTGACCAACTCTAGCTCACGATGAGAAAGAACCTCGTAATACTGCTGGAGCAATGCTCAGCGCATGCTCCCTAAAAAGCGAGACCTCTCTCCTCAACGCCACATTCTACTGCTGAAGAACTTCCCCAACTTGATTGATCTCAGAAGCCTCTAATAGCTTCACTCTCAGTGCGTTAACCTCCTCTTGGACTGAGGCATCGATATCCTCCATCTCTTAGAGCCTGTCCTTCAGCTTGGCAACGAGCTCAGTTTTCTCTATAAAGCACTTGTTCCTTAGTCGCAGAGATTTGCAGATCCTCACAAAAGTGTGATGAACTTTGGAGCTTACATCGGGCCCTAACATCCTTCCCAATTGAGAAGTAGCAGGAATATAATCATCAACATCAATCAACTACAAGCAATAAAAGGGAAAGGGAGAGAAAAAGACAAATCAGTGCACTAAGAAAAAGAAACCTTTTCATTAATAAGGATTAAAAGTACATCGAGCAGCAAAAAGAAAAATTACAAATAGAAAAAGCAAAAGTACAAAGTAATCCTAGATGATAACTAGTTAGCAACCTTAGGCTGCCCATAGATAGATGGCTACTTCCCCTTCTCAGCAACAGTAGAAGCACCCCCCTCAGCAGGGGCGACCTCTGTCACCTACGTAGAAGGGACCTCGGCAGGCAACGTCTGGGAGACAGGCTCAATGCCTTCAAGAGCAGGGGCAGGGGCATCTTCACCCATAGTCAACTTCGGACCTGGGTCATGCTCATCGAACAGAGGAGAGTCGATATCAACACCAGCAGCTAAGAGGGCCTTATTCCAACCCTTCTTGAAGTTCAGACGGCTGATGTAGCCTATCTAAACCTCAGCATCTTCATATGCGGCAGTCCACCCAGAGTTGTATGAATCCTCCTTGATGGTGGATGCCTGGGACTCCTTCTCCTTTAACTGCTCGGTCAACACCTTGTTCTCCTCTGTGATATCCAGCTTGCTCGAGTAAACTAGGTCGTAGACTTGTCGCAGCTTCTTCAACTCTTCAACTGATGCGTCCTTTTCCCGGTTGGCTGTAGCAAGAGCCAGATCGGATGATATCCAAGCAGCATCAACGGCTTTAAAACCAACTTCGAGCTCTACACCCTTAAACCTCAAGGCGGTATTTTCTTTCTCCAGCTCACCATTTTTCTTCACCAGCTCATCGCGAGAATGATAGAGCACGACAAAGTTGGTCACAAACTGCAGGAAGAAGAAGACATTAGAAGAAGGAAATGATGGAATTCATTAAAACATTGGAGAAAAGAAATAGTCTTAACAAATCTAGCCTCTAGCTAGCTTGTAGGGACAGTTGATTAAACCCCAACGCCCTTTAGCGATCAGCAGGAAGAACTGCTCTCTCGAGAAGCGTGGGGGCCAACTGAGGAGAAATTACAACTGAAACTCCCTCAGGCAGAGCAGACACCGAGACTAAGGCTTACCCAGCCTTTGTCCTTGCCTCTATTTTCCTCCTCTCTTCCTCCTTCTCCCTCTCCATTCTTCTCCTCTCCTCTATCCTCTTCTTCTCCTCCACCTTCTTTCTCTCCTCCTCCTTTTTTTTCTCTCTCTCCCTTACTTTCTCTGCCTCTTTCCTTTTCTTCTCCTGCTCCTGAGCAGAAGACCGGGAACCAGTAGCCATGACCCCAGAGCTAGACTTCTGCTTCTTCGACCTCTGAGCGAGGAGCACGTGATCTTCATCATCATCATCCCGAATTAAATTCTTCCTTGGAGGAACCATCTCCTCGCTCGAACTGCTAGATGTTCTCAACGACTCTCGAGATTCAGAAACTTCCCTGCATTCAGAGGAACTGATACTACTGGAGCTCCCTTCACCCAAATTGCTTCCAGTACCACCTGCGATATCGCTTTCAGAGCTGGTTCCCTCCTCATCCAACTGGATAGGATCCGCAGCAGTCTCTTCAGAGGTATGAAACTCAGGGATACTGTCCACCGGCCTTGCTATAAAACTGGAGCCAACGTTCTTATATTCAAGCAGAAAAGCAGCAGACCGGGGATGCTCGCCGTCACCTAAAGGCTCCCTGATATTCCAGGACTTAACCAATTCAGAGAGTCTAACCTCACTGAGAGAAGGTTCCAAATTCTTCAACCTCGCTGAAGAAAGAAAATAGAAAAAAATCAAAAAGATCACAAATCAATAAAAATTAAAAGAACAGAGCAAGGTCTACCTATGTATTCTTCCCCATAAAAGGGAACAGAGAGCCTATCAGACCTCGACCCTTCAGACTGGGGAGAAAACTGATAGTTTCTAGAAAGAAAACTCTCTTGACAGTAGTCCTTATGAGAATCAGGTAAGTTTACTACCAATACCCTGTCAGGGCTCCTGGCTTTGAGGTAGAGGACACCGAAACTAGTTCGAGAAAAGGAGTAGCAAAATCAGACCTCTACAAGCCCTAACTTGATACCATATAATTGATTTATCCTATGGACGCCATTAATTATCTTCCACACATTGGGAGAATACTGTGCAGAAATAATATTAAAATAGCCAAAGAAATGCAAGAACAGATTGTTGGGAGGAAAAGTGAGTCCCCCTTGGGAAAGTAATAAAACATGGATCCAATGGGCATCCTCTATCTCTCTAACATTTCTAGGGGGAAGCATATCACTCAATATCTACCCACTCTGGGATGTTATAAAACTTCATAAATTCGGAGACCGGCCTATTCCCAATCTTCGCCATTGGAAAAACCTAAAAACCTACAAATTCAAAGAGAAAGTACAAAGAAAAGGCACAGGAGACTTACAATATGGAAGTTCGACTAGACGATGAAGAATCACGAGCCCAAATAACAAGGAAGCAATGAGAATGGAGACTAACAGAAGAAAGTATGAATCGCTAGAGCTCACAGGGAATGGAAGAATGATGAGAAGGTTGAAACAACGGTCAAAAAGTGACTATTCTAGAAATTCTTTAAGTGTTGCTAATTATAGTGCACAAACCAAGAAGCGCGTGCCGCCAGAATCAGTTTCCTAACTTTTGAAGAGTTGCACAATGTACGAGAAAACCATTATGACAAATCATTTAAATTTATTGAGCCCAAAACACGGCCCAACAAACTTAGGGGAAATTGTGGGTACCCAAAATTAGGATGATGGGCCTGGACGAGTAGCCCAAATCTGGTGGCCCAAAGTCTAGACCCCCATCTCTTAATTGATTATGATCCAGTCTCTTCCCACGTTCCCATTAAGGGAGATTCTAGGGAGAGATGGAAAACGTGGGGGAGTCCAACACCGCCACTTACTAAAATGAACATGTATATATTGAACCCTAGGTCCGGGGCAAAGGACAAGTTGTATTCTCTGTAACCACTCTCCGGAGTATATAGAAATAACACTGACTGCACCACCGTGGCCGTAGGCACATCCATGCTGAACCACGTACATCCTTTGTTGTGTGGTTGTCATTTTACCTTCCTTATCTTACTTGGTGATTTCCTTTCTCTTATCTATTTGTGTTGCACAATAATTGTCACCACATTTTCGTTTAAGAAGATATCTAAACATCAAATCCTCAAAACCCTAGGTTTTATGTTCTTCCACCTTTTGTACATCAGGAACTCTGATTTAATTCTTTCTAATCACCCTAAATCCTCTGATTTCGTGTCATAAACATAAAGGAATAACTTTATATGCATTCCTATCTCAATTCATGAATTAAACCTACCCAAAATCATATTAATTCTTCCAAAAACATGAAATCAAACCCTATTCTACAAGGGTATTATAACATGCTTAAAATAAATTGCCCTTCGTGGGTGAGTCGGAGTATATCCCATGCCGCCTTAGATGTCTCACACGTCATAATCCGACGGAACTCATCCGGTGCGACCGGACTAAAAAGAGAATTTAAACCTCGGGAATTAAAGTTTGATAACTTAAGCTCAGTCTCACTCCATCTTTCTACGAGTTTAGGTACACGAACCTTTACTTCTAGGCATGTTGGTGGGGACCATACTTTAACTACCGATTGCTAAACTACTCATCTAACAATTTAAGTGCCAAATTCATACGTGCTTTCCAATACACTTAGTTAAAACAACCAAAAATAAGGAATTTTGAAAAAGGTGCATTTTCCATATTTTAAACCAAAAACAAAAGGATCTTAACACAATAATTTAGCGTTCCCGCTCTGATATCACTTGAAAAAGGGGAAAATATCCTTATATTATATGCCAATATTTAAATTCAAATTCGAGATGGTTCACACAATATTCCAAATTTTAAAATTCTTTCAAGGTTAACAATTAGAGTCCTTAAATTTTAATTTCTTCAAAATTAAAATTAAATGAAACAAAATAAATATTTAAATTTCCACTTAAATAAAACTTAATTCAAGTTCTAACTTTTCCAAACAAACCAAGAGTGAATATTTCCAAATTAAATTATTCAACTTGAATTATACTAAAATGACCCAAATTAAAACTAGCACCAATTTACACAAAGGTTGTGATTAACACTAATTTTGTCTTTTTAACCCTAAGCATGCATCTATGTGATTTTGCAATATAAAATAAACTCACAACCACAAGATCGGAATCTACGAGGAAAACCCACAAGGGAAAAAACCTCGAACGGCCTAGCCACAAGTCCACTAGGTATGGATTTACAAAGAGTAAGACAAAATATTTACTTCAATGACTCGAATCCCTCTCAAGCCTTGATGCTTCTTCGTTCCTCCACCTCCTCGTAGTTGATAACTCTAGAATCCATCTTCGTCTCGAAATCCACCGATGGGCCAAATCAACCGTCAACACACGAAGTCCGCCTCCGTATGTACACCAAGAACCAACAAAACATAACCCTCCATAGGAAACTTTCTCTTTTGGGTAGAGAATGAAAACTCGATTCCAAGATGATTATGTCAAAGAAAATATATATTGGAACTTGGATCAAAATAAACTATATGGGTGTAAACATGTTTTATGTGAAAATTAAATCATTTGGATTCACAAAGGCAAAAGGACTTTTTGGTTAAAGAATTTTGCTCTCAAAAGCTCTTGGAAGGTATGAAAAAGTCTCTTAGAAAAAGTGTATTCCCACACTATTAAAGTGTGGTGAGAAATAAGTGAATTAGTTAGAAGTTTTAGGAAAACAGACAAAAAAGGCCAAAAATCGATGGTCGTTGTTCGAACGACTTTATCTAACAAGATTTCAGAGATAAAACAAAGGAATCTCATTCAAACAACTTCGCTCAAATGATGTCGTTCTAATGAACTTTCTAATGATAGTTCAGAGAAAATGTAAAGAATCTCGTTAGATAGTTCGTTCGAACGACCCGGGTTTCTCGTTTGAACGAGATCCCAGTTTTGTTCAAATGACATTCAAATTTCGTTCGAACGAGATTGAAATGTCGTTCGAATGACATTTTAGAAAAGATTGCTTTTTCTTTATAAAAGTATAAAATCATTTTAAACCAAGTTTAGAAAATAAAATGATGCCCAAAAATAAATCCAAGGCTCTATATATATCATATGCATTCATACCTGTAGAGATCATGGAAAACATGAAAGGTTGATGGCGTAAAACTTGGCATGAAAAATCAATAATATTGATATCTTCATTTTAGGCTTGGCCACTAAATCTTCAATTCAAATGTCATAGGCTTGAACAACACAAGAAACATCTATCCTATGACTTAAATAGTTTTGCCTGGAATTAAGTCAGCACTTACAAATCGAGTTAATTGGAAATTTGTCCTTACATGCCTTGTAAGGGAGAAGATGAAGTGTATGTGCCATACAAATTGATTGTGAGTTTTTCAACGTATAAATGTTTAATGATGTTGTAAGGACACAAATTTCCAATTGAGTCCTTTGTAGTTTTGGCTCAATTCCGGACAAAAATGTTTGTGTCATAGGATAAGGTTCAATGTACCTATTTCAAGCCTATGACGAGATTGTTGAAGACGTAGCGACCAAGTGTATAAAGCTTCATCAAAATGCCGAGTTTAAGTGCCTCGTTTCTACGTCATCAACAGTGGTTCCATGCTCCCAAGGTATGAATGCATTACATATATATATATAGGAGATTGGAATAGTATAATGGGTGTAGGTCTAATTAAAACCGTTGTTTATTTTCAGGAAGATTTAATTAAATCTTTAAATAAAGTTTATAAATTTCTGGGCTAAAAATTAAAATTTCCAACTTTCTAGAAGTTCGTTCGAACGAGTTTTTCGTTTGAACCAAATGTTGTTCGAACAAGTTTGCCAATGAGTTCCCAGTTTGGCCTCTGTAACTTCGTTCGAAATGTAGTTCGAACGAGATGGATGCTTGAACGAGATTTCTAACGAGTTTATTTTTTAAAGACACTGGAACTTCGTTAGAATGTCGTTAGAAGGCCGTTCGAGACTTCATTGGAACGACAAATCTCGTTCAAAAGAGATTTGGTGGGAATAGTTAAATGGCAGTATTTGACAGTTTTCCCCCACTTTCCCATTATCTTTCCCCACTGACTTTTGACTGAATATCTAAGTGCGGGAACCAACTTTGGAAAGTGAACTTTTTCATACACATCTATCTCCAAGATAGAGTTTTAGAGAAAAAGAGAAAAAAAGAAAAGTTCATGTTTTAAAGTGTCTATTTTTCAAAGAAAAATTCATTTACACTTTAGTTTTCACCCATATTGTTTATCCAAGCTTCCATACATATATACATTGCTTGGAGTTTTAGCATGATTTTTCATCTCTACCATTTTGAAGAGACGTTTGGGTTTGCTTCTAAATCCCACAAAGAAGAAGAGGTTTGCGTTGATTTACCCACTTGGAGAAAGGCTCTTGTTCGGGTGACGGTGACCATATAAAGTCCGATTGGTGAATTTTGAGATCGCGATGCAACTTCGTGGTTATTCACTAGGCAGAGGTTGATACAAGAAGATGCTTCGGTGACTGAGAGGGATCGAGTCGAGTGTTGTAATTCATCTTGCTTGTATTGGTAAATTTTGTACTTAGGGTCGTCCGAGGTTTTTTTCCGTTGTGGGTTTTTCCTCGTACATCGCGGCATAGTGATTTCATTGTTTATTTTATCTTGTGCAAACTCACCTAGAACGCGTGCTTAGGTAATTCAAGATAAAATTTAATTTTAATCACTACAAGTTTAATTTGGTGCTAATTAAATATTAGGTAATGTGTAGTTAATTCAAGTCATTAATTTAATTTTGGTTTGGCCTAATTTGCTAATATTTAAAAATATGACTTAGGAAAATTTTCTAGGATTTGGGTTAATTAATTGGGCTTAAGTGAAATTGAAATAAGTGTGTGTGTTTGAATTTAATTTCACTTCGTGTAAATTTAATTTATATAGAAATTAAATTTTGTTAAGTTGTTTCAATTCGAACCATCATTTTACGCTTCCGCATATAAAAGGAAATTATCTACTTTCGAAGTAAAAGAATTTTTATTTAAAAATTTGGGGCTTTTCAAATTGGTATCAGAGCCAGACTGCTAATTTATCGCGTCAAAGATCCGTTTTTCGGCTTTTATAATTTTTGTGCTCCTTGCATTTTTTTGGTGGTTCATTTATTACTCACTCTCATTTTTGTTTTGTATCTCTCGATGGGACGTCTTAATGATAATTTGTCCATTTCTAATGATAATGAAATTTTTGCTATTCGAGAGAAATTTAATGGGCTTAACAAGTGTAATGAAAAATTAAGAGAATTAAATTTGAGATTTGCAAAAAGAATTAAATTTCTTGAAGATGAAAATTCTTGTTTTAAAGCTAAAGTTGAATTTTTGAAAACCTCCCTATCTCAAAAAGATATTTTTCGTGAAAAGCTCATGGACATAAATCACAATTATAATATTTTAGAAAAGTCCAAGAAAGAGAGTGATAATCGAGAAAAGACTCTTAGGGACATGTTTGCTCACATTGAGGGGGAGCGTGATAACCTTCAAGGTGTTATAGAAAATTTAAAGAAGGAGTCCCGTAAAATTGAGGAGTCTAATTTTTTACTTGAGTCCAATATTTTAAAAATGAAAAATGACTTACAAGACTCAAGTAGTTGTGATAATGGTTCTAGCTCATCTAGTTCAAATATTTCCGTTACTAAAGCTAAAACTATGGTTTATTTTAGAGGATCTACTTTATCCAAAGACTTTAGAAAATGTCACACCTTAGGTAACATTTCTCATATTTTCACATGCTTGCATTGTGGTAGGAAAGGTCACCTTATGTCATTTTGTTTTGATCTTAAAAGAAGTCCTAGGAAGTCTATGTCTAGCAATTCGTTAGTTTCCAAATCCCATCATTTTAAATATACATCTATATGGATTCGGAAATCATTTTTAGACGCGCTAGATATTAGATTTGTTGATTCTCATTTACTTTCACATGAAACCTCCCTTGCTAAATTTAAAGTTTAAATGTGTTAGTTTTGTTTGCATACTCTAGCTTTTTGTGCTTTATATTATATATCATTGCTAGGTGTATGCATGTTTAGTCATTTTCTAGTCATTGCTTTATTTCATATCTAATGCTAGAAATCATGACTTGTTTATCTTTTGTATCATATTTCTTTTGTTGGCATTAAATGAAAAATACAAAAAGATTTTTGTTTATCATTTGGTTTTTATCTCTTGATAATTTAAGCTTAATGAAAAAAATTCAAATGATGTTTGTTTGTCTTTTGAGTATATATTTTTATTTTTGGTTAAAAATTTCAAAAACTCAAAAAGATTTTTTTATTTTGTGAGTATTTTAGTTTGACACACTTTATGAGGCATATTCTTGTGTTTGAATCCCATCTTTTACACTCTCATGTGGCTAAAACTTTTGGTTTAGATTGTCAATCCTTATTATGTTCTTTATCATGCTTACATGGAGTAGTTGGATGTTGTGTTGCTTAAATGGATTCTATTTTTATATGCCTCTACTCACACATGCACAAGCTCTTTTGAAATTTTAACTTCATATGTATATTTGAGCTTTGTGAGGTGTTATCCTACCAATCTTGTCATCTACATATTTGTGACCTAGGAGGACTAGTGCATGTCAAAATCCGTTGCACATGAGATTTGTGAGAAATAAAAAACTGATAAATATAAATGTGAACGGGGAAGGGCTCCGAAAGGATTTATTGTCCTTTGCGAATAGTAAGCCACCGTTTGTTTGGAACTAAAAGAAATACTTGGTCCAAGGCCTAAAAGAAAATGTGGCATTAAAAAGAAAAAAATATTTGCCAAGGCCTATGTTTGATTGATATATTCATTCAAAATTAATATAAATGCTCATTGAGGGAGATTGGATGGTATATCAACGGTTTGCACAATGTTCATTTATCCTAGTTGCGTTTTCAATGTCATGACTCTATTGGTTTGTAAAATCATCAACATGCTAGGCTTGTATGCATTGTGTATGTTTGTTCATTGAGTTCAGTCTATATTGTCACATGAGGTTATATTCAAATGTGATGAAGTTTGCAATCAATTGAGAACTCCGTGAACATGTTTTAAGTGATTGGGTCTAAATTTAATTGTTACTAGTTCACACCCCAACACTCACGTTTCCATATGACACATTTTTTCCATACGAGTGTGAAAAGCTTATCTTATTTTATGTCATTTGTGTGTTTATATCTATATGTGTGTACTCATGCTTAGCTTGTATCTCTTGTGTATACATATACATGATATTTTATTTATGTCTTTGCCATGTTTAACCAATCCATTTATGCGTCAATTCATAATTGGTACCTTGTTTGTTGCGTAGTTTGTTTTATATCACATGCTTAGAATTTTATTTGTCACATTGGTATCATTTGTTGTCGCATCATAGTTGCTATTCATTTTTATGGATTAGCTATGTTTTTGTTGCCCATATGCTTTCATGTTCTTATCACTTTATGCATCATGTTTAAATTAGTTTTATCCTTTGTCTATTCCTGAACAAAAAGGGGGAGAAATGATAAGGGGATAAATGGTATCTAATACTATTGTTATCGTATCTTAGTTGAGGAAGATTTATCTTAGGGGTAGACGTCTTTCTAAGTAGGTCATTTGTTTTGATACAGGGGAGAATAAATTAAGGGGAGTCTTTATTTATTTGCATTTAATATTTTGATATTCCCTATGCGTTTAATGTGTTTGCTTAAGTGTGTAGGAATTATATTCTAAGCAGTAACTTTCACCGGCAAAGATTTTGATCCTTTGGGTTGTTTGAGTCAAGCTTTGAAATTTTATTTTGGGTGGAATTTTTTATTAGTCTAGTAGAGCTTGACGTTCCTTTAGGATTTTTGCTTAATTTTTGTCCTGGAATATCCAAAGGGGGAGATTTGTGAGGACACAAATTTCCAATTGATTCCTTTGTAGTTTTGGCTCAATTACGGACAAAAATGTCTGTGTCATAGGATAGTGTTCAATGTACCTATTTCAAGCCTATGACGAGATTGTTGAAGACGTAGCGGCCAAGTGTATAAAGCTTCACCAAAATGTCGAGTTTAAGTGCCTCGTTTCTACGTCATCAATAGTGGTTCCATGCTCCCAAGGTATGAATGCATTACATATATATATAGGAGCTTGGAACAGTATAATGGGGGTAAGTTTAATTAAAATTGTTGTTTATTTTCAGAAAGATTTAATTAAAACTTTAAATAAAGTTTATAAAGTTTCTGGGCTACAAATGAAAATTTCCAACTTTCTGTAAGTTCGGTCGATATGTCGTTCGAACGAGTTTGCCAACGAGTTCCTAGTTTGGTCTCTGTAACTTCGTTCGAAATTTCGTTCGAACGAGATGGATGTTCGAACGAGATTTCCAATGAGATTTCTAACGAGTTCATTTTTTAAAGACACTAGAACTTCATTAGAATGTCGTTAGAAGGCCGTTCGAATGAGACTTCGTTCGAACGATAAATATCATTCGAACGAGATTTGGCGGGAACAGTTAAATGGCAGTTTTTGATAGTTTTCACCCACTTTCCCATTATCTTTCCCCACTAAATTTTGACTGAATATCTAAGTGTGGGAACCAACTTTGGAAAGCGAAATTTTTCATACACATCTATCTCCAAGAGAGAGTTTTAGAGAAAAAGAGAAAAAAAAAAGTTCATGTTTTAAAGTGTCTATTTTTCAAAGATAAATTAATTTACACTTTAGTTTTCACCCATATTGTTTATCCAAGCTTCCATACATATATACATTGCTTCGAGTTTTAGCACCGGTTTTTCATCTCTACCGTTTTGAAGAGACGTTTGGGTTTTCTTCTAAATCCCATAAAGAAGAAGAGGTTTGCGTAGATTTACCCACTTGGAGAAAGGCTCCTGTTCGGGTGACGATGACCATATAAAGTCCAATAGGTGGATTTTGAGATCGCGGTGGAGCTCCGTGATTATTCGCTAGGCAGAGTTTGATACAAGAAGACGCATCGGGTCTTGAGAGGGATCGATCCGAGTGTTGTAAGTCATCTTGCTTGTATTTGTAAATTTCGTACTTAGTGAATTTGAGGCTAGGGTCGTCCGAGGTTTTTTCCCGTTGTGAGTTTTTCCTCGTACATCGTCACGTAGTGATTTCATTGTTTATTTTATCTTGTGCAAACTCACCTAGAATGCATGCTTAGGTAATTCAAGATAAAATTTGGTTTTAATCAATACATGTTTAATTTGGTGCTAATTAAATATTGGGTAATGTTTAGTTAATTCAAGTCATTAATTTAATTTTGGTTTGGCCTAATTTGCTAATATTGAGAAATATGACTTAGGCAAATTTTCTTGGACTTGGGGTTAATTAATTGTGTTTAAGTGAAATTGAAATAAGTGTGTGTGTTTGAATTTAATTTCACTTTGTGTAAATTTAATTTATATAGAAATTAAATTTTGTTAAGTTGTTTTCATTGGAACCATCATTTTACGTTTCCGCATCTAAAAGGAAATTATCTACTTTTGAAGTAAAAGACTTTTTATTTAAAAATTTGGGGCTTTTCAGATGTAGATGTTAAAATGTTGAATTGTGACTTTTTAATTTCTTAAGATGCTTTCCTTTCTTATGCTTTAGTGCATTAGTAGTTAAATAATTCCAAATTTATAGGTTTGAATTGTTGGGTTTAGCTTGATATATTATTTCTAAAATTGATGTGTTAAATTTTTAGGTTATATTATTCTTATTTAATTAATTTGCTACTGAATTTTGTGAATTGATGTATTAATTTGTTTAGAAACATCATATTTGTCATTATTAGGTATCATATATAAGAGTCAGATTAATTTACATAACCGGTGTTCAAAAGAATACATAAATGGGATTCAGGGATTTCTTAACTATCCATATGCAAATAAGAACATTGAGACAGTATAAATATATTGGCCGTGTAAGATATGTGCAACTCGTGTATACCACACCAATTAAATTATGATAAATCACCTTGAGATGCATAATTTTGAGCAGACGTGTAAGGTTTAGGTTTTCTATGGAGAGGCTTTTGTTGGTGTAATAAGCAATATAAATTTTTCATGGGATGATATACTAGTTAATGATATACATATTGAATTAAATGCTCGAGATAACATGTTTACAATTGTTCAAGGGGATGGGGTATTCCTCACACATATAATAATATGAGCAATGATTAGGAACGTAGCACCAGAGATATATTTGAATATGACAAAACAGTTCCAGAGTATTCTAGGCTTGTGAAAGAGGCGGAATGTGATTTATATAAAAGTTGTCTAAAGGCGGTTAGAGAATTGTCATTAGTTGTTGAAATCTTGCACAAGAAGCAACTTAATGGATGGAAAAAATTATTCTTTCCCTACATTGTTGGGATTTTTGGGGAGGGTATTTTTTAAGTTTTAGAATTCCCAAGTTTTACTACCAAGACAAAAAACTAACGAATGACTTGATATTCAATGACGAGACGTGGGATGCATGATCAAACATCTGTATGCTATTTTGAAATCAAGCCAAAAATCATGAAAAGTGTGACATATGTGGATCTTCTCGATATAAAGATAAGGATTAAAGTGTCGGTGTCCAAGGCCCGGACGTAGCCTTCAAGAAAGTTTGATATTTCCCTTCGAAACCTGAATTGCATAAATTATTTTGGTCATTCTATTCAACTCCTCTAATGAAATGGAATGATACGGAATGGATTAACGACAGTGTCATGAGGCATCCAGTAGACTCCCATGCTTGGAAAATATTTGATGAGAAAAACCCATATTTTGCGAGAGACGATTGCAATATTAGAATTGGGTTAGCTTCTAAGGGATTTAATTTGTTTGGTAATATGAGAATTAAGCATTGTACATGTAATTTTATCCTCATTATTTACAACTTACCTCCATGGTTGTTCATGATGCAACCTAATTTTATTTTTTCTATACTTATAGATTGACTAAATGGACCTGGAGATAAGATTGATGTATTTTTTCTTCAACCATTGCTTTATGAGTTTATTAAGATATAAATTGATGGTTTACGCACTTATGATGCATCATGTAAGGAGTTATTCCAATTATATTCATCGTTGTTGAGGACTAATAATGATTTTCCTACATATGCCATGTTATGAGGATGGAGCACAAAAGGTACATTTTCTTGTTCTTGCTATAATGAAGTCCATCAGGCAATGCAATTGAATAATGGTCAGAAATTCTATTATTCGGGGCATCATCAATTCTTAGACCCATTCCATAGGTTTCATAAGCTGAAGACACCATGTAATAGGAGGGTAGAATTACGATCGACCCCATTATAACTTTTGGGCTTGCAAGTCTTACTACAGTTGAATGATCTTGGCATTGAAACAGAATATAAGATGGACGATGTCTTTAGAAGGAGCGAAATAGAGGCGCTATAAAAGAACACAAAGAAAATGTCGAAAATTGGAATGGGTTGGAAGAAGAAAAGTATAATTTTTAATTTTCTATACAGGAAGGATAATCTTTGTGAATGAGGTAAGATCATTTTGAAAAGCTCGGATTCCAATTTGTAAAAGTGTTAATGCAGTGTGATATCGATGGCTCAGTGATTCGCAAATTTCCAATTTTAAACTTATTTAATTGGAGTCAATCTTTAAACAAATTTTAATTGAACCCTAAAACTTGCATATATGTGGATTAAATAAATCATGCAAATCCAACAAACACAAATCGAGAGATTCAGGAAAAAAAACCTTTCAAATAAAACCTTTATTTCACTATGAATGGTAAATCGCAACTTACATAGACAAATGAAATCCGCAATTAATCTCACGCAGTAGATCAACGTAGACACCCAACCTAGATCAGCAATGGATTGACCACAACAAACCCATAATAACCACAATTCTATCTTCAGTAAGGAACACCCGCAAGCACTCCTAATGATCGTAGTCTTCGTCAGCCGTAGAGATATCTTCCCTACAAGAGAAACTCCAGCATAATTATATCTTGGGTTCCAAAATGATTCACTAAAGCTATTGGGATGATTTGTGAATCAAAACAAAGTTAAAATACCTAAAAAAGTAAGAAGACAAAAATTCTGCAAAAGTAGTTTTCATAGAATGAAACACTCGAATCTTATAAAGTAAAAAATATTCATTTAATATGTATATATAGAAAATTTGAGTCGGCGGGTTCGCTCGAACGACAAGCGTATGTCGCTTGAACGACATCTAATGTCGTTCGATCAAGGGGATCACGCGACCTTCAAAGCACCATTAAAAACATCAAACGGTGTGGGGTCTTTAGATGTAAACATCAAGCTAGCTTCTCGCGACTGCTACGCGTGAGATGCAATGTTGCCTGAAGCCTCGTTCAAACGAATTCAAGTTGTTGGTCGAATGACAACCCAATGTCTCCTGAACGACCTAAGAGGAAAATATTTTATTTTTAAAAATATGCCTGAAGACTTAGAAAAAATAAATTTGACGAAAAATGATGCCTCAGATGTTTATAAACATTTTAGAAAAATATCTGAACACTTTAAAACATTAAGATACTTAAACACAACCTTACCAAAATCTATCCTACAGAGGGCTTATTTGTTCAAAAATGTTGATATTAGGATCCGTCTTGCTGGATGATTGAACTTGAACTTTTCTTTGACGGTTGTAGTGGTATACGACATACTCTAATGTAATCAGCCTACGTAAAATATGTCCTTACAAATATCACCCTATGTATATACCGGTAAAAAATAAAGACATCCAAATTATCATATCAAATGTCCTATACAAATTTAATACTCTCCCATGAACCTAAAACAAAAAAGGTACTAAAAATGCAAGTCTTAATCTTTTTTTCAAAATCTTCAACTTGAAATCTTCAAATCTCTAACTTTTCTTTGTCATCATCAAGGTGTGCAAAATAGTGATCTTCATCTTTTGTACCTACACATATGAGACAAGAAATAAATACCTTCGTGATGTATCCAGTTTGAAATGAGATAAACATAAATCAAAATCAAAACTAAGATCAAATCTCAAATTTCCCCCATAATGTAAACTCCCCTATTAAATCATAATTCATTATCCCCCTTTTTATTTATCCGAAATAGACAAGGAAAAGAATAAACAAAAGAAACATGGAGTGTCACGACAAGCAAAGAAAGCAACTATGATCATCAAGGATATAGTTGAAAGCTTCCACCTACTTTTTTTTATTTTTCAATTGTTTCAAAACAAAAATGCAAAAATAATTTACAAAAAACCGCACACCATGAATTTACACTAAGATAACCAATTCATGGAAACAAACTGAATGGGTGTGAACTAATTTGATAGGAAAATTAATGTAATCAAACATAACATATGTGCAAGATGAATATATATACTCCTAACGAATGAACTCAAAATCATCCTTAGGTGTTAAGAGTTAATTTATATGACATCGACTCAATCTAATCGACACATCCAAGTCAAGAATGATTTCCACACCAATAAAGTCTAAAACTATATAATGATTTTTCAAGACTTTGTGAGGAAGTGAAAACCCGTTGATTTTCCAACCAAACACCCTCATAAATAATAATTTTTTTATTTTTCAAATGAGGTGGTCTAAAACCTAATGGTCCCTTTTGGCATATTTATCTTTTTATTGCCATAAATTTTTCGGGCTCTTTTAAACATCATTAGACCTTGCCTACTTTTTACAATGCCACACTTTTAGGTCCGATTTAAACGGTGGCTTAATCGCAAAAAATAAATGTACCTTTCTTATCCCTTTCCCATTTTTCACAAATATATAAAACAAAGTCCTCACGGGCAACGGTTCTTACATGGACTACTTTCATTGTCAAGTTTTATCGCATTTGCTTCGTTTTAAAGAGATGATTAATATGGAAACGCTTAGACCAACATGTGATAGATAAGTACAATAATCAAACAAATCCATGCAAGTATGCATTAAAGGAAATTAAGAGTCAAACGTCTAGAAAGTAATCTAAAATTAAATCTTAATGACTCCAAACATTATAAAGCACAAAATGAAATAATGATACGTATCAAAATATTATCAAATCGTCACATGGCCCTAAATGTACATTCATAAACGGTGTAAATCGAAATACAAAATTCTTTTTGTCTTTTTACAAAAAATTTATCAAAATAATTTTTTTTGGCTTTTTCAAATTTTTTTTGTATTTTTCCAGAAAATTTCAAAAACAAAAATCCTTATGGTTTTTCACAAAATATATTAAAAATAAAAATACAAAAATGGTACACACTAGCAATAGGTATGAAATATCATAATGAAAATCATCCTACGCTAACAAAGATGTCTAAACCTAGACCGTTAGGCCCGGTGGAGTTTTTCAAAGGTGGTGACATCCTATGAAAAATACCCATCAAATCATGTGAGGTTTTGAACAAAAACTTTACTTGCTCCCTAACTGTGTAAACTATCTCAAGCGATCATCCGGAGCATCATGTGTAGGTGCGTGTGAGACCACGTGGCAAAACTCTACGTGATACACTACCCAACTGAAAGAAAAATTCCCTAAGTGTCCTCTCTTCTTGCAATGGGTGCAAACATACACGGGCCTAGGAATACCTTTCTCAAAACGTTTCACTCTCCTATCCGGAATTGGATGCCTAGGTGGGTTAGGTTGATGTAACACCCCGCATTTTTTAATTATTTTGGGGGAAATATACTTTCTTAAATCTGGAGAATTTGGATTTTTTATCTAATTCGGATTATTTTTATTTTAATGTGTGTCATATTTTGAGGTTGAAATTGGAAAATTTTATACAATGACTCGGATGAAAATTTTGAGGTCACGGTTGAGTCTGGAGTGGTGGAGATAGTAAAAAAAGAGTACTCAGGGGTAGTAATTGGGTCTCGGGGCATTTTTAGGCAAAACCGGGTCCACACGGGGGTGTTCGGGTCAATTGGGCTTGATCCATTAGCCTAAAAATGGGATTAGCACTTTAAAACCTAACTTTAAGAGAGTTGACTAGCAACTAATACAATTATAAATCCTAAGTTTGAGAGAGGAGAGAAAGGAGAAAGATATGAGATGGAAAGAGGAAGGATAAGATAATTCTGAGCAAATTTTCGAGAAGAGATCATCGGATTTAATCCACCAAGGAAAGTATTTTCTTACTTCATTTGAGTTGTAGTTAATAGTGTTAATTTTTGGGCTTATGGTAAGAGACTTGTGTATAAATCTTACAAATAATGATGTTGAAGAAATCATTAAATCTCAATTGTTTAGATGAAACCTTTGCGAAATTTCCATGTAGACAGTTGTCCAAATTCTGAGTTTTCTAGAGGTTGAAGATGACCCATTTGTTTAGATGATCCTTATGATATCCTTCCATAGGAAAGAATTGTAAATTTCTGGGTTATACGGTTTAAAGATGAGAAAGGAATTTATAAGTGGTGGAATTAATGATTTGTTGGTAAAATGGGTCAAAGGTTAAAATAAAATAATTATTTAAGTATGTAAATTAATTATGGGATTGTGAAATCATGAAACGTATGACGATGATGATGGACAAAAGTTATTGATGAAAAATTCAGATTGATTGAGGAGAACATAAGCAGAATGAAGGAAGACACAAGGGAAAAGTAAGAACAAAAAAGACACCTGCTATAAGCGGCGTGCACCAAACCAGGGGGGACCGGTCGACCGAGGTCCCAGGGCCGATCGATCGGGGGGTTGGCATTTTCCCGGGACAAGTGGCAGCAAGGATAGTAAATGTTTTTTTTATTATTTTTTGTTATTTGTTATTTTTTATTTTTTCCTTCCTTTTGGTGAAAGTTAAAAGGAGCATAACTTTGGCATACAAACTAGGATTTACGTACCGTATGCGGCCAGACATAGCTAGTGGAGAGTAGCACGTTGTCCTAGGAGTATTTTAATTTAGACAAAAATTTTGAAAGGTCTAAAATACCCTTGGAGTCATAATGAGTGGCGAAATATTCCCGAATCGAAACCAGACTTGTTAGGAACCTATGTAAGACTAATATGAACCTAACCGAGTATATAGGAGGTGTTATATATAATCCTATTACTAAAAATACATGGCCGGGTGTATCTATTTAGTATTGGAGCGTATTTAATATGAACGGGCTCAGAATTTCTCAATATATATATATATATAAGTTGTGTAAATTATATATATATGTATGCATATGAGTTGAATGCAAATTTGGGTGTATTTATTTGCTACTCAAGGATGCTATTTAGGAAGTTACACGTAGCGGGCGGTCCCACCCTGGAGATTACAGCAGGGTCTGGATTGCGCTCCAGGTTATAGTGCTCGGGTGGCTCCTACTGTGATGAGGGGGGATGTCACGCATGTCCTTAAAGAAGGTGTATAAAAATCCTAGGGCCTATGTATTTATAACCGCCTCCATTATTTGTTTACGATTTGGGATCGGTGGTGAGATTCCAACCAGGTGACACGAGATGTGCCTGGCACCCGATAACATGTACTAGGGATGAATCTTATAGCACCAAGCTATGAAGATGCTATGTATATGTACGCGTAGTGAGTGATATGTGTATATATTTATATGTAATGTGTGACTATCTATGGACAATATCGACGTGATATTTAGTATGTTTAGTGATATGGGCATACATCTATAGATAATGTGTGACTATTTATTCACAGTATCGGTGTGAATTTTAGTATATTCATATAGATGAAAATTACGTATATTATACTAATCAAAATAATGTGCTTAATTTATGACTGGATGATTAGCAGGCTAGTTAAGATAGATATTATGGTCTAGTTGCATTGAGTAGTAATTAGATGAATGCGATAGGCGTGCACTATAGAAGATAGGTGAGATGGTCTTCAAGGGAGTGCGAGCATAAAATCAATTGTGAACATTATATATTACGCATTTCATTTATTGCAATAAAATACTTGCTAAATATTTTTATAAATCGGGCTCTGACTTATTTGCAAAATATATGTCTTTTCTTAAAAACCTTTTCATGTGTCTAGCCATAGGGACGCTTGACTTGACTTATCTGTTCTAGGGTTACACAAGTGCAACATGTGTGGATGGTTGCAAAATTTGAGCTAGACTCATCCATTCTTTATTTATAGAGTAGACATTTCATTTCAGTATAGTTCCTTTTAGGGTATGTTGCCCATTTACTTTTAGATGTAGTGTTTGGATTTTGTATTCATTTTTTGGTTTATTATTTTGGGATTTCTAACTGATGGTTTATTCGGTAGGTTATTTATTCATTCAGTATTGATTTAGACTCAATGATTGTGTATGGTTTAAGTTTATTTATATTTCGCATGTTTATCTGTTTAATGAAAGATAAAATTTGGCACCGATTTTTTGAATACTAAGTGGTTAGTAAAGTTTTAAAAAAAGTTTTCGTCAGTGATTATAAAACAAATTTGATTCCTGTTTTACTTTTATATAGGACTAACCATCCGGTATTTTTTGGGGCGAGGTTTGACGAGTGGTATCATAACATTAGGTTCTAGTGTCCTTAGGATATGTTCGACTTTTTACGTTTCAGCTTAGCGTTCATTGATGTAGATCCTTTTAATAGGATTGTTGTATTCTTTTACATACGTGCATTTACATTTGTCGTCTATTATAGATGTATGAACCGTGAACTCATACAACTCGTTTTAAATTTTTAGATGCCGCCTAAGAAATAACATCCTGCTAGAGTAGCATCGAGAGACCAGGATAGATAGGCTCGTCAGGAGCCAGTAGTTCTGCAGATACATCCAAGATCAGGGATGATGACAACTGCACAGGTGGCTGAGATAGTGTCCCGTCCCAGGCGATCAACGCAGCCATAACAACTATGGCCATTCATTTCTCATAGCCCTAACTACAGTAGCCAGTGGCTCCAGTTAGTTAGGCCCACCCGAGGACGTCGAATTGGCAGATAGGTAGGGAGGCCTTTTAGAAGGGCCACCGGCCAGAGTTCCAAGGAAGTTCAGAGGTGATATTAGTGTGCTAGTGGTAGAAAGAAATACAGCGCCACCTATGCATCGTCGATTTCCACGAGGTAGAGAAGCAGATGTAAGCCACATTCAGATTAGTCGGGGAAGCCTTACAGTAGTGGGATTCTGTGACCACTACCGAGGAGAGGTATACGATAACTATCACTGATTTTTGGGTGCGGTTCGACCGCAAGTATTTTCCACTAGCAGTTCAGACCGAGATGCAGAAAAAGTTTAGACAGGTGAATCAAGGCGATCATTTTATGGCAGAGTATAAGGAGGAATTCACTCATCTAGCTAATTTTGTGCCAGATGAGGTGAGAAATGAGGAGCAGAAGAAGGCGAGGTTCATGGATGGATTAGCTTGAAAGATCAGGAAACATTTGATAGGCGACCCAGAATTGGTAACGTACACATATGTCGTTAATGAAACATTATTGTGTTGCCTGGATCAACATTTTCATATGAAGAATAGTAACAAAGTGAGTGGGTCCAGTCAAACTGGAAAGGTAGTTGGGATGGTGCCAGTGGGGAGAAACAATAGTATGAGAAAGATCTTTAGAAAGTGAACCAGGCCAAGAGGTTTAGGTCTGGGGGTTACCGACTCGAGGGTGTTTGGTACAGGCAGGGTCAGCAGGGCCCTCAGCAGCAACAACATTTTGCTCCTCAGGGCCGTCAAGGCCAAAGGAATGGTGGGGGAGGCCAGCTAGGTCAGGACCAGGGAAGGGGATGATTTATTGGAAAATGTTTCTTTTATTGGGATACAATCCATAGGAGGAGAGATTGTCCCGAGAGAGGTAGATGTCAACTACAGGACGAGGCATTACGGCAGTTCATGGGCCAGTTCGGATGAGAGGAGTTTGATTAGGGACCCATTGACCAGGAAAAGCAGTTAGAGTATAGAGGTAAATTTTTTATTATCCTATGAGTAAGGGGTATGCTTTGAGTGACATTGGGGGCGTCACACATAAGATTATTATCATTAGAATTCGCGAGTGAGTTGAATTTAGTGGGTGCGTTGACTGTAATAGCCATATTATGTATATATAATTACGGTGGGATAACAGGGCTCGTTAGTGTCACCTATTAGAGAGCGGGTGTGTACACTAAGAGGATGTTTGCATTACACGTGATATTTTTACTTTTGAGTGTGATGAGAGTAGAGTGGGTTATTTTCCAAGTTTTGGCTGGTTAGCGATAGTTTGAGGCTATAGTGGATATATATAGTAAGAGTGTGTGTTCGCTGTACCAGGATATGATTTATCTTTGCTAGGCATCTCTTGAAATAGGGTCTAGCTTATATATATATATATATATATATAAGAGTTATAATGTGTTGCATATTGGAATATTGAGAATATGTTCGTATTGATATTTTATCCAGGTGAGTAAGGACGTTTACTGATGCGATTCAGGGTAGATTGGCTAATTATCGAGCGGGGAGATATAGCTCACAAATTTACTCGCGCTAAGAAACTTGTGATAGTAAGAGCAATATGATGTGTGTTATATTTTGTAACATGGAAGTGGACGAGTATAATTTTATGTCAAGAGACAGGGATTTAGAGGTACATGCGATGGACTAAGGGCCTAACGAATCTCGACAACCAACAATGTTAGGTAGTAGTGTATCGGGGGATTCCTTATTTGGATTTTTCTTTGCGAGACGTCCCACGAATGAAACTTAGCACACCGTTGGAAGTGGGTAGATGTTTGGTCATTAGTACATGGGTTTGGTACCTCAGTTATTATACATGTATGTAGTTATAATTGTGAGTTTAAAGTTATATTACGATTTAAGGCTAGTAGATCCAGGTAACATTTGTTCGGATAAGCATAGGTATAGGGTGTATGGGCGCCCTGTTTAGATAATATAATTTAGTATAATTCAAAATTAGAAGTGGTAGAGATAAGTATATCGATCATAGGGGTAAATTTGAGATTTGGAGTAATAGACTTATCTGGATTTTCAAGACGAAATTCCTTTATAAGAGGAGAAGTATGTAACACCCTATATATTTGAGGATATAGGAATTTAATTCTTTTTGATGAAACAGAATTTTAAAATTTGGAGAATTTAGATTTTTTATATAATTCGGATTGTATTTATTTCAACATGTGTCGTATTTTGAGGTCAAAATTGGAAAATTTTATAGAATGAATCAGATGGCAATTTTGAGGTCACAATTGAATCCAAGTGGTCAAGATAGTCAAAAAAGAGTACCCATGAGTAGTAATTGGGTCTCGGGGCATTTGTACGCATAACCGGGCCCACATGGGGGTGTTCAGGTCAATTGTGCTTGACCCATTAGCCTAAAAATGGGATTAGCAGTTTAAAACCTAACTTTAAGAGAGTTGGCCAGCAACTAATACAATTCTAAACCCTAAGTTTGAGAGAGGAGATAAAGGAGAAAGAAAGGAGAAGGAAAGAGGAAGGAGAAGATAATTTCGAGTAAATTTTCGGGAAGCGATCGTCAGATTTAATCCACCAAGGTAAGTATTGTCTTACTTCATTTGAGTTGTAGTTAATAGTGTTAATTTTTGGGTTTATGGTAAGATACTTTTGTATAAATCTTATAAATAATGATGTTGAATAAATCATTAAAACTCAATTGTTTAGATGAAACCTTTGCGAAATTTCCATAGAGAGAGTTGCAGAAATTCGAAGTTTTCTAGAGGTTGAAGATGACCCATTCGTTTAGATGATCCTTGTGATATCCTTCCATAGGAAAGAGTTGTAAATTTCTGGGTTCTATGGTTTAAAGATGAGAAAGGAATTTATAAGTGGTGGAATTAATGATTCATTTGTAAAATGGGTTAAATGTTAAAATAACATGATTAATTAAGTGTGCAAATTAATTATGGGATTGTGAATTCATGAAGCGTATGATGATGATGATGAACAAAAGTTATTGATGGAGAATTTAGATTGATTGAGGAGAACATAATAATAATGAAGGGAAAAAAAAGAGAAAAAAAAAGAACAAAAAATGCACCTGCTAAACCAGAGGGACCGGTCGACTGGGGGGTTAGTGTTTGCCCAGGACGCGTGGAAGCAAGGGTAGTTAATGTTTTTTTTCCTTCTTTTTTGGTGAAACTTAAAAGGGGCATAACTTTGGCATACAAACTCAGATTTACGTGTCGTTCATGGCCATGAGTAGCTAGTGGAGAGTAGCACGCTGTCCTAGGAGTATTTTTATTTAAACAAAAATAATAAAAGGTCTAAAATACCCTTAAAGTCGTAATGAGCGACGAAATATTCCCGAATCGAAACCAGACTTGTTAGGAACCTAGGTGAGACTAATATGAACCTAACCGAGTATATAGGAGGTGTTAGATTTAATCATATGATTAAAAATAAATGGAAGGGTGTAGCTATTTAGTATTGGAGCGTATTGAATAAGAACGGGCTTAGAAGTTCTCGACATCTATATATATATAACACTCGTGTAAATTATATGTATGTATTCATATTAGTTGAATGCAAATTTAGGTGTATTTATTTGTTACTCGAGGATACTATCTGGGAGGTTCCGCATAGTGGGCGATCCCACCCTAACGATTCCAGTGGGGTCTAGATCATGCTCTAGGTTATAGTGCTCGGGTGGATCCTACTGTGATGAGAGGGGGATGTCACACAGGTCCTTAAGGAAGGTGTATAAAAATCCAAGGGTCTATGTATTTATAACCTCCTCCATTCTTTGTTTATGACTTGGGAAACGGTGGTGAGATTCCGGCCCAGTGACCAGCGGTGACACGGGATGTGCCTGGCATCCGATAGCATCCAAGAGGGATGCATATTATAGGACCAAACTATAAAGATGATATGTATATTTATGCGTAGTGAGTGATATGTGTATATATTTATAGGTAATGTGTGACTATCTATGGACAATATCGACATGATATTTAGTATGTTTAGTGATATGGGAATATATCTATAGATAATGTGTGATTATCTATTGACAGTATTGGTGTGACTTTTAGTATATTCGTATAGATGAAGATTACGTATGTTATACTAATCGAAATAATGTGCTTAATTTATGACTTGATGATTAGCGAACTAGTTAAGATAGCTATTATGGTGTAGTTGGATTGAGTAATAATTAGATGAATTAAATTAATGCGATAGGTGTGCATTATAGAAGAGAGGTGAGATGGTCTTCAAAGGAGTGCGAACGTAAAATCAATTATGAACATTATATACTACGAATTTTAATTATTGCAATAAAATGCTTGCTAAATATTTTTATAAATCGGGATCTGACCCATTTGTAAAAAATATGTCTTTTCTTAAAAACTTTTTCAGGTGTCCAGCCACAGGGACACCAGACTTGACTTATCTATTCCAGGGTTATGCAACTGCAACATGTGTGGATGGTTGCAGAATTTGAGCTAGATGCACACCTTATTTATTTCTAGAATAGAGATTTCATTTCAGCACAGTTCCATATAGGGCGTATTTCCCATTTACTTTTAGATGCAGTATTTGTATTTTGTATTCATTTGTTGGTTTATTATTTTTGGATTTCTAGTCGATGGTTTATTCGGCAGATTATTTATTCATTCAGTAATGTTTTAGACTCAATGTCAGTGTATGATTTAATTTTATTTCTATTCCTCATATTTATATGTTGAATGAAAGATAAAATTTGGCACCGGCTTCTTAATTTGTAGGGGGTTAGTAAAATATATAAAAAAGTTTTCGATAGTGATGCTAAGAATGAACCAAATGAGATTCCTGGTATTTTATTGGGCAGGGTGTCACAGTTGAGATCCATAAGGATCTATCATAAACTCGGGAATCGAATCAGGTGCAACGTGAGAAGTGGACACACCGTTATGACCTATTCCTAGTCTCTCAACATCACCCAAAGCAGGATCCAGTAGAATCTTTACAACCCTCATAGATGTGTTCTCTAAAGTAACCTTTACCTCCCGGGAACGTTCAAGATCTCTCTCTAATTGTGACACACGGATTTTATTTTCACTCTTTTTCCATCCTACGGTGATCAACTTCTCACTCAAAGTAACTTTCACCTTTTCGAGTTGACTCGCCAACACTTTAAATCCCCTCAAAATCTCTATTTGTCTCTCCAAATCTAACACCTTAAGACCTAACTCCTTATTTAAATTCTTCATCTTTAAGGTCTTCGCATACAAATCTCTAAATGCAATTTGGATCTCACTTTCACTCTTACTGGCGCACTCACTCTCACACTTGCTAGAAACACTCAAACTATCATCGGGGCTCTCACATGCACAAGTATCATAATCATTGTGGGACAAACTAGGTGTGCTCATGTGACTAAATAAAAATACAATACACATCCCATATGAAGATTCATCCTCGGAATCCTTCACCTCTTCCTTAGTATCACTAAGAGTAGCTGGCATGATAGTCTTCTTGACTTTTCTCTTTAGCCTAGTGGGATACTCTAACGCCTTATTCCCCTTTCCCTCACATGAAAAACATCTCTCCTCTTCCTCTTTCTATTTCTCACCTTTCTCTTTGGCCTTATCTTTCTTTTTATTTTTATCAAAAAATCTTTTATTGGAAGAATTTTCTTTTGAAAATTTGAGAAACTTTTTAAAATTTTTAGCAAGCATGGCCATATCATCAAAATCAAACCCGTCCTCAAACTCGGACTCATGATCTTTCACTTTATTTTTTTGTCTCTCTTAAACACTTCCTCACTCTTCCTAGACTAGGCTCTAAGTGCTATCCATTTATCCTTAGGCTTGACAATGTCACGAAACATGTCAATTTCGTATGTCTGGAGGTCTCCTACCAATTCTTCTAGCTTAAGATTGCTCAAATTTTCTAAGGAATTCAACACAGTCACTTTTGGAAAACATTTAGGTAGCGATCTCAAAATCTTTTTAACCACTTGTGCATCAGGAATTTGCTCACCAAGATCGAAACTAGTGTTGACAACATAAGACAAACGTGCATTAAACTCATCAAATCTCTCAGATTCAAGCATGGTAATAGTTTGAAATTAAGTAGTTAAAATTTTCAATTTAGACTCTTTTACTGCAGTCGTGCCTTCATGGGTAAGTTGTAAATCATCCCATGCTTCTTTTGACGTAGTTCATGTCATGATGCGTCGGGACTCGTCAGGGGTGATGGCTCCAAAAATTGCACTTAGACCACGAGAATTAAAAGTACTCCATTTAAATTAGTCCTCAGTCGAATTAGTCACGGGTTTAAGATTGGTGACATTGTTAGCAGTGACAGTGGGAGGAGTCCACCCTATTTCACAAACAACCCAAACATGCTCATCAATGGCCTTTAAATGAGATTTCAGACGATCTTTTCAATATGCACAATTAGACCTATCAAAAATTGGCAACCGATTATATAAGTATTCATTCGAAAACATATCAAAAATATATTTTTAAAATAAATCAATATCACAAAAAATTTACAAAAAACAAGGATCACTCATTAAATTAGAGAAACTCGTTCTGATACCAATTTGTGAATGAGGTAAGATCGCTTTGAAAAGCTCTGATACTAATTTGTAAAAGCGCTAATGCAGTGTGATATCAATGGCACGGTGATTCGTAAGTTTCCAATTTTAAACTTATTTAATTGGAGTCAATCTTTAAACCAATTTTCATTGAACCCTAAAACATGCATCTATGTGGATTAAATAAATAATGCAAATCTAACAAACAAAATCGAGAGATTCAAGGGAAAAACCCTTTCGGGTAAAACCTTTATTTCATTATGAAAGGTAAATCACAACTTACATATACACAATAAAATCCGCAATGAATCTTACACAGTATATCCACATAGACACGCAACCTAGATTAGCAATGGATTGACCTCAGCAAACCCACAAGAATCATAGTTATGTCCTTAGCAAGGAACACCCATTAGCACTCCCAATGATCGCAGTCTTCGTCAATCGTAGATATCTTCCCTACAAGAGAAACTCTAGATAATTTGTATCTTGAGTTTCAAAATGGTTCACTAAAACTATTGGGGTGATTTATGAATCAAAACAAAGTTAAAACACCTCAAAAAGTGAGAAGACAAAAATTTTACAAAAGTAGTTTCTGTAGAATGAAACACTCGCGTCTTTGAAAGAAAAATGACTCATTTAATATGTATATATAGAAAATCTAAGTCGACGGGTCCCTCGAACAACAAGTGTATGTCACTCAAATGACATCTAATGTCATTCGATCTAGGGGATCGCACGACCTTCAAATGACCATTAAAAATATGAAACAGTATGGGGTCGTTAGATATAAACATCAAGCGAACTTCTTGCGACTACTTCGCGCGAGATGCAATGTCGCTTGATGCCTTGTTCAAACAACTTGAAGCTATCATTTGAACGACAACCCAATGTCGCTTGAATGACCTAAGCGAGAAATATTTTATTTTTGAAACTCCTCCTCAGGTCTTAGAAAAAATAATTTTGACAAAAAATGACTCCTCGGATGTTTAAAAACATTTTAGAAAAATATACCAACACTTCAAATGAAACATTATGGGACTTAAACACAACCTTACCAAAATCTATCTCGCAGAGGCTTATTCGTTGAAGAATGTTGATATTCGAATCCGTCTTGCTGCATGATTGAACTTGAACTTTTCTTTAACGGTTTTAGCGGTATACGACATACTATAATGTAAAAGGAATATAGAAAATATGTCCTTATAATCTTATTCGCCACAATATTGATGTCATGCATATTGATCAGAATGTGTGAAATAATGTCCTATTTACATTATTGGATACTAAAGGTAAGACAAAGGATAATTTAAAGTATTGAAAAGGCCTAAGAATTAAATATTATATCTGAGATATATCCTTAACTAGTAGGGTCAAATCTACACTACATTCCCCCAATAGAGTTCACGATGAGTAACGAAGAGAAGGAATTTTTTTTAAAGTGTTGCGAGATGTTACAACTCTCGATGGTTACTCTTAGAACATTTCACGGTTCCTGCATATGAAAGAAATAATTATTTTGGGATTAGAGAGCCACGCTAATCACATTTTACTGTAAAAATTACTTCCAATGGTAGCGTGAAGGGTATTGCCATGCATACTGTCAAAGCCTTAATTGAATTAAGAAATTTCTTCATGATATTGTACTCAAGTGCAATATCGTAACTTATTTTCAAAATTTAGAAGACCAGATAACTCTTACACTTTGCATCCTTGAGAAAATATTCCGATCGAGTTTTTTTGATGTGATGAAACACTTTCCTATACATTTGCCCAATGAATTACCACTTGCTGGTTGTGTCCTTCATCGCTGGATGTATTAAATTCAAATGTATCTCCACACCTTATAACTCTAAATTCGTAATTGAGCTCATACCGAGGCCTCGATCGCCAACTCTATTCTTGTTAATAATTGTATGAATGTTTTCCCGCGGTACATGGGTGTGGAACCAAGTCTATTTGACCGTATAGAAATGATGATAATGGGGATATAAATGGTCGTGATCCTGGGAAAATAGTTCCATTTGAAGTTTATCATATATTGTATACGCAAGCTCATTAGTCTATTCTTACCAACACTGAGGCAGTGACACTATTCATTCTGTAAGTTTCATTATACTTATTTGTATTTTGTAAAAAAATTCTTAAAGTTTGTATGAAATACATATATAACTATGCTTGTATTTTATAGAAAACATCTGATAGAACCTTCACTAAAGCATCCTCAAGATTCATAGAAGCATTATGTTAATTGTCTTCACAACGAAGAGTTCCACATATGGTTTAAGGATCATGAAACTAAAACTCTCATAAAAAATAACTGAATTATATATACGTATAATATTATATTAATGACATTTATTTTAAAGTACTATTGGTGACTAGAATGGTAACCGATGACGTTTTACTATCCAATGAAATCGAATTATTGTCTTTAGGTCCCCTCAAGGATGCAGTGATATTCAAATCTTATGTTGTTGGTGTAATACCCCGTATTTCCTTATATTCGAAATTTAATTAATTGAGTAAATTAATAAGTTTTATGTTAACTTACATGAGTAAAGTAATTTGGTTGAATCAAATAATGATGTGAGTATTTATTATTAATCAAGAGAGAATGATTAATATTATGAAATGAATTTACTAAGTGAATAGTAAATTAGTTACGGTAATTTTAACACGTCATAACGAGTGATATTGACATAGTTGGATTTTATCTCAACCGAGAGTCGCATGTAGACTAAATTGAGTTAGAGATGGGAAATATATTTAGAGTGAATTGGATGATGATTTTGAGGTCACGAATGATTTTGAAAGTGTCGAAATAGTTGAAATAGTGTTCCCGGGGTTATAGTTTGGGTCCCGGGTCAATCTTAGACCAAACCGACACCTATTGAGGGCGTTTTAGTCATTTGAAATGTTAGGGTTAAGCGACACACGAAATGGTAAGTCTTATATATTATAATAAGAGAGTGAGGCTAGGGTTAAGAGTTTGAAAACCTAAGAGAGGCCATTAAACAAGAAAAAGGAGAGAGTTCTTCGAGGTTTTGAAGGAATTCTTGGAACTTTCATCTTGATCTTGCACCATAAATAACTTGGGAGTGAGGATTGGAAGAGGAGATCATTAATCCATCATCTCAACCATAAAATCATACCCTACTAATCAAGGTAAGTGTTGATTTATGGTTTTTATTTGAAGTTATAATACCCATATGAAAATAGGGTTAATGATGTTGATGTAACTTGAATTAAATCCATGTTATGGGTAGGATTTTCATGTAGACTAGATTGATTTATGTATAGAACACGAAATCAATTAATGGGTGATGATTTAGATGGGAAAAATTTGGGGTTTTGTTGAGCATGAATGAAGAACACAAAATCTAGGGTTTTGGTTAATAAATGGATTTGATTCATTCTTGAGTAGAAATCTTAATGTTTTGAGGAGTTAATTACACTATAGATCATCCTAACACATGTAGATGACGTTTAGGATCATTGGAAATAAGATTGGCAAAGTATCATGTGAGTTTGGTGAACAACATTGGTGAAAAACGCAGTTTTTAGTGGTAGGGGACGATCTGGGCAGATGTCGTCTGAACGACCTGTAGGTGTCGTTCGAACGAGATAATAACGAACTTCCAACGAGAATTCAGAGATTTTAGAGTAAAGGTTGTCTGAAGTTCGTTCGAACTATTTCGTTTGAATGTCGTTCGAACGACTACTCTAACGAGAATTCATGGAAATCATCATTCAAAAAATATTTCGAATGACCTGGGCTACTCATTCGAACGAGATTCTAGGTTTGTTTCTAACGGCTTTTTGAAAGGAAAATTTTACCAAAAAGGGGACAAAGTTTTGGGTGTAAACAACTCAAGAGAATGAGAATGATTTATGGGAATTTTGGATGATTTTTGTCTGTAGATCGGTAGTGTGAAATAGGGTTAACTTCTAAAAGAAATAAAGGGGTAACTAAGGCCCTTAGAGTAGTCAATGATACTCGAATAGATACGATAGTGAGATAATCGTAAAATAATAAGTACGGTGATTATGCGAGAGTTATATACTACGTACGAAGTTATGATATTTAGGTTGTGCGTATACCTACTGATTATCTATAGGTGGGGTGAATACCTATTGTATACTTTTATTATATTGGGGTCGAGGTGAAATTTAGAACCAATACACGGAAAGAATATTGGGGTCAAGGTAACATTCTGATCCAATACATGAAATAGATATTGGGGTCGAGGTAACATTCTGAACCAATATATGAAATAAATATTTGAGTCGAGGTAACATTCCGAACCAATAGTCCTCCATGTGTGATACAGGGACATGATAGCAAAGTATGCACTTATAGTATATATTGTGTGTGAAATATATACCGTATGAATAATCTACTTATGTGTGATAATAGACTACTAGATGATAAATAATTGAAAAGAAAATTAAGTAGAGAAACTTAATTACACGATTAAATGATAACATGTGAGAAATGTTACTTAGAATGACTATAACATACGAGTGATGTTAATAAGATAACGTACTGTATGGGCAGTATAGTGACTTGGAAGTGTTAGTTGAAAAAGGTAATACTTATGTCTAGTTAGCTTGGGTACAATAGCTAGGCAAGATAATTTGAGACGTTAGGCGTGTACAATAGATGAAAGCTGTGGGAACTCAAGAGAGTTTATGCGAATATAACATGTGTAATCAATAACTGATTTTTGAACTGTGATAAATACTTGGATTCAAAGCCTTGCTATTAAATCTTTTTGAAAACCTTTTAGGTGTCCAGCCACAGGGATGCCAAACTTGATGATTCATTCTAGGGACTCGGAGCTGCAGCATTGTGGAGGCTTGTAGGATCTTGATTAGATGATTTCTTCCTTCAGATATAGTGTAGGATTTTAGTTCAGTATTTCCTTATAATCATGTTATCCTTTAGTACGTATTTCAGTTATTCAGATTAAGACTTGTATTAGTTTTATTTATCAATTATGGAGATTATTTATTTGGATTTGGATTTTTGTCGACACATTATTTGGCATAACATTTATTTATTATTCTCTCTTGATGTCTTGGATTATATTATGATGTGAATGGTTTGCTTTAGTTTCTCATGTTTATGGACTGTCATTTCTTTGCGTTATTTGGCATAACAGTTATTTCGCATGTTTATATTTATATTAGGTATTAAAAAAATATTTTTTATTAAAATAAAGGAAAAAACCGAACCGGCCCTGTCAAAAACCGATGGGTAAACTGAACCGGCCCTGTTAAAAACCGACCCTATTCGGTTCGGTTCGGTTCGGTTCGGTTTGGTTCTTCAACAGTTTACGTTCGGTTCGGTTCGGTTCTTCTCCTCTAAAAACTGACATGGTTGGTTCGTCTAAAAAAACCTAGCCAAAACCGAACCGACCGACCCGTGAACACCCCTAGTTATATAGACGCACATGTTCCAAGGTGGATTCAGATGGAGAGAATATAAATGGACACTCATGGGACAAGTGATCGACAAGAAAGCAGTATGTGCACGGTGAAGTATGGGATGGGTTAACACTCGTCACCGGAGGCGGTGGAGTAGGAGATGTGTGCGTGGATGACACATGAGTATCAATGGTGAGTGTATGAGAGTTAAAGCCATGAATTGATGAATAGAGGTTCGAATCAGGCTTAACATCAAACAATGGAAAATGGCCAAAGTACTCCCGTAAAGGACGTTCTTCGGCCATGAGGAGAGAAATATTTTTGGGTTTTTAAATATTTTTCAAAAGAAAAAAAAAATCTTTTTGTGATTTTTTAAAATAATAAAAGGAAAATCTTGTTAGCATTTTGAATATGAAAGGAAAAAAAAAGGAAAATATTTTTGGGAATTTTGGAAATATTTTTTTTTGAAAAAGGAAAATATATTTGGGATTTTTTTTAAAAAGGGGAGAAAATGGACACGTGATTTGGTCGAACTAACGAAAATCAACTACCTAAAGAATCGAATTGGACACACACAAGTCTAGAAAAAATCCTAATGAGCACATAGCCAATTATTATCTTCAAAATTAATGAAAGGGGTAGTCAAATTTTAAGTAAATTCGCGGGTGATAAAAATCACGGAATTTATCTTTGTGATCGTCTGTTGCAAAAATGTGTTCCTACGGGGCTAGCTAGTTAATTGATTTTAATTTAATGACATCTAGGTTAGCACACAATGGATAAGAGAGTGAGTCGGGTGATGAAATCCCTTCTCGTTTCAATGATCGGGTACAGGTCTAAGGTAAATTAATTCATCAAACCATTCAATTTAAGTGCGATGCAAAAATTAAAGGCACATAGGAGAAATTAATCACACAAAAAATGAACTCGCTTGTAGGAGAGTCGCGATGGATAAAAAGTTATACCTCCCACGGCTTTTACACACATAGGGTGAAGGCCGAGTTGAGTCGATCGGGGGGATTTCTCCTATCTCAGTCATCCCCGAGAGTCCAACCGACCCAAAGTAGAGAGGATTCAAAATCCTCATCTTGGACGCCCTCTCTCTACCTTGTCCGGTTTCCCTTTTCGCTCTTTTTTGTTTACGGAATAATTATTAAAAAATAATATGGTGTCAAAATGCACCAAAATAAATACAAATCTGTAAAAATCATATACAACCAGTCTAAGGAGGAGGGAGAAGAAATAATAATTACAACTAAAAAAAATAAAATTACAAGTCTTCAATTTGTCTCCACATCAAGAAAGCGGCAACGACGCCATTTGATAAGTATCTTTTTGCGTATCTATCGTTGTCTTCAAAAGTCACTCTCAAAATTCCCTTGAGTACCTACAAAACTTGTCTAAAAATAACTCGTATTGCGGTAAGTGCGGGTATCAATCCAACTTTCAAGGTGAAACAATTTATATGAAAACGTGCAATTCCAATTTTCTTTATTAAAATATTTTTTAAATTATTAATTTTTTTAAAACAATCTCAAGGGAAAAATTAACTAATGCTGAAATTACTAAATGACTTAATAATAAAAAGATGTGCAACCGAGTGTGAAATAATGTGAAAAGTTCAAGAGATGAGATTACACTGCAATTTCAATTATTTTAATTTCACAATTTATTAATGTGAAATATTTTGATATAATATTAAATCGATAATCTAACTCTCGTTGAAATTATAAATTTAATCAAATCTTTTTCAAAAAATTTAAATTAAAAATGCCACACAACGAAAAATTAGGACTTATAATATTTTCAGAAAATTACCGGATCAATTTAAAGAAACAATATCAATCCTCAAATTTCCATACCGAATTCATATTCAAATATCGGAAAAACCTATCGCTAGTTCGATTCCTAAATTCAAACATTAATTTGTTCAATTAATTTACTAACTCTCGTTGCATAAATTAATTGGTGACAGTTAAAAATGATTTTCCTAGAATTATAGCATTAATGAAATTGATTAATTAAACTAACATCATTCCCAGTGCATCCCACCCCTTGAACGGGGTGTTAGCCAAACATTCTCATGCGTGTATAAACAAGAATAAATAATATGTCAAGAAGAAAATAAATTAAAAAGAGAATGTAGAAATACAATACACAATTTTTTTCACAAATTTGTCTTGAAATGCGCCTTGACATGCGTCCAACTTCTTCACAACATTCATCACTTGATTACCAAAAGAAGACTAAAATCTAAACCTAAAAATTATTCTAAAGCCAAACTAATTTTATTTGTATTTTTCTGGAATTTTTTTCACGACCTTAAACTGTACATAATATACACAATTTGTCTCTCTCTTGCGTCTCCTTTTTCTTTTGTGTCTAAGAGTCCTCTTTTTTTCTTCTAATGAGCTGATGCCTTTTTTTAATAAGCCACGAAGCTTTGTTTTGTGTTGAGAGATTATTGGGACTTGGTTTTAGCTTGGAAGAGGGTAATTGTTAGCAGTGATTTGTTCCGATTTTGGTGGAGATATGGCAAGGTGGAAAAATCGATTTAGGCTTGGTTTGAAATGGGTTTGGATATGGGTTCAAGGATAGTGTCGGTTTCGAGTTTTCGTATGGGAACGGGTATGAGCAGGAAGGGTCGTCGGGTCGCGGGTTATGGAGGTGTAGGGTGGCAGCAACGTCGACGGGTCGGGAAAATGGGTCCGGTCGGTGTAGCTTGTTTTTTTTTTCTTTGGTTAATTTGGGCTTTGATTTAATGGTGGGGTTTTTTGGGTTTATTATTTAATGTGGTGTGTGTGAGATGGTGGTTTTTAGTTTATGTTGAGTTGGGTTAATGGAGTTTGGGAGACAGAATCGTGGGTGTTTGTTTTTAGAAGAGGATGAATAGTAAGGTGGGGTTTTTTGTGTGTGGTGGGTGTTTGGAGTTTAGTGTGAGGGTGAGGGGGTGTTTGGGTGTGTGTTAGATGTAGGCTAGTTGGGTGTGAGTGAGTGATGAGTTTGTGTGTGGTTGAGTGTATGTTAGTGTGGTGTGTGTGTGTTTAATTTGTACCCCTAAAAATTAACACTACCTAAAAAAAAAATTAAAGAATTAAAATCTAATAAAACTAAAAAAAACTAACAACTCAAAATAAAATTAAAAGAAACTAAATAAAGAATGAAAATAAAATAAAATAAAACTCTATTAGAACTAAAACAAATATAATCCTAATAAAATAAAACTAAACTAAAAAAATAAAATCTAATAAAACTAGAAAATAAAACAAAATAAAGATTAAAAATTAAAAACTAATAAAAATCAATATTAAAATATATAAATATAAAAATAGAAACTAAATCCTGGATAAATTTTAAAAACTTCTAAAGTAAATCATAAAAATAAAACGACTCAAAATAAAAAATCTAAAAAATAATAAAGGTACAAACTCAACACACACAGGGCTCGGAGAATGGACTGGGCTCGGTCTGGGCTAGGATAAGGTTTTGGGACCGGTTCGGGACATCGAAACTCTTATGGGCAAGCTCAATGGGACTCTGACTTCGCGGTCTCTTTTGATTTCTTCGTTGCACTGCTTTAACCACTTCTGTGTCGCAATTGTACTGATTTAGCATTATTTGTATCGCAACTGCGTATTGATGTGAGAAATAAATAAATACGAACATAAGCCCATTTTTATTAAAAACAAGTGACTAAAATGCATCTATTCGGGGTATAAAATAGACACTTTTGGGTTCTTATCAAACAATATACACAACATTTACAACTTTCTCTTTCTCTTTCTTTTCTTCTTTTTCTCATGTTTTCTCTTTTGTTTTCTTTTGCTTTTTGATTTCTCTTTTTCATCCCTTTTTTCACTTTTCTTTTCTTAACTTATCAAACTCTCAAATGTCTAAATTGCAACCGACATCATAACAACATCATTCAATCCCAAGTAACATTCCAAACAAAGGTACGAAAAGTGTATGTATGGTTTAAAACTCCAATTTAGAGTTGGTTATGGGAATGTGGTTATGAAACGAAAGGCTATATTTAGGCTCAAAGGGGTTAACGAGGGTAAGCATATAAGTGTGAGATCAAGGCTAATATGGGTGATATAACAAAGAACGACTATAATCATTTCACAAAGTTTACGCAATTCTCGAATCAAAACAATAAAAGAAAATCATGATCAAGTAATACATTTCAAGTACGAACTCAATTAATGAACGGTCAAATGAAAGAATAATGAGATTACCAGCGAATTCAACGTTTCAATGAGAAAAGAATAGGGTATAGACTCACAAACGACGAAAGGTACAAAGCTTACTCGGTGTAAGTATATACAATGCAACAAAAGATTACCGAATTATAAAAATCTTAAACTAAATCAATATAATGATAAAAGTGCATGTGCTCATGAGATTAAAGTTTAATTCATGAAGTTATTCATAATATCAATAAGTGAGACAAAAGTCTAATAACTTCTCAAATCGAGAACATGCATAATTGGGTTGTCTATTGGATCGGGCAATTATTGAAATTTATCATCGAAAACAAAGGCAAAATGCCCAAAAAAGGAGAAAAAAAAGAAAATCTTTTTGAAATTTTCAATTTTTCTAAGAAAAACATACTAAGTAACTAACATGTGAGCCAAAACAATGACTAAATAAAGAAATGGATAGAATACCCCACACCCCCTAACTTAAAACCTGACATTGTCATCAATGTACATTAAGAATCAAGTCAAAGAGAGGAAAATAACGATATTACCCAAAAGTGGAGCGATCCCCATAAGAATAAGTCCAAAGAATATACAAAACAAGTTAGTACCGAGCATAGCAAAAATACATAACAAAAAGTTAACTAATTACAGGAGACTAAAAATAAAAAGGAAGAAAGAATAAAAAGCTAACTATATACAACCTACTATTTAGGCCTCACACTAACTATACACTAGAAGTCTAAATAATTGAGGGTCCACCATAAGAACGATTTGACTTTAGAGGATAACCGGTGTACCCTCACAAACAAGCATGCCCTCCGAAAAATATGAATACCGTTTTAACAACGGAAGGCATGTGTAAGGCGTAAGAAAGGAACCATCGCCAATTAAAATTTTTGGAGGGACGATGGGGGGTTTGGATTGAACGGGTGACAAAAACAAGTGGGGA
Organism: Sambucus nigra; assembly: GCA_949130495.1. Taxonomy (NCBI): domain Eukaryota; kingdom Viridiplantae; phylum Streptophyta; class Magnoliopsida; order Dipsacales; family Adoxaceae; genus Sambucus; species Sambucus nigra. Next base: position 330,434,772 of record OX422210.1, on the reverse strand, counting down.
CCGAGAAAAGCCAAATATCCTCCCAAATATTTTGAAATTGGAATGGGAGGTGGCGCATACGAAGTCACGAATGCGATCGTGGAAGGCGACTCGAGCAAGTACTCCTCATCGGCGAAAAGGTTTAAAACATTAAAGTTTGAAACCTAATCATCGGGTACTTGTGACGGTGTGATAATAGAGAATGAAAATGGGGATGAAAGAAATTCAAACTCATGAGATGAATCATCATCGCATAAAGTTTGAGTTTCGAAGGAAATGATATCATTTTCAATGAAATGTTCTTCTTTGGGGGCCAAAGAAGAAATCATTTCATTGCAAATAGATATTACGTCATTTTCATCCTCACTTTCAATATCTATAATGCAATGGGAAAAGTCAAGAATGGTTTGTTCCAAAGTAGGCAAAAGTATCTCATTTGGTTCAAAACATTCTTCGACTTCGAAAGTCTCAGAAGAAAAATCCTCGTCGGACTCAAAAAGTAAATCCAAGTCATGTTCTCACAGACGATTTTCTTCCCGATAACGATTTTAATTTTTTTTCATTTTCATACATACGCAAGCCCTCACCGAATGTCATGGGTTGAGGTGCGGATGTATGAAAATGGGAACTTTGAAAATTACTATCGGACTTAAACGAAAACTCATTATTATAGGAATTTTGAAAACTATTGCAATTCGTTTCAACATTCCTATTATAAGGAGGTAAAGGCCCAAAATCATTGTCATCATCATCAAAATTCCAATAACCCAAATTTTGGCTTTCGTTATAATCGCCCAAAGTCATATTTGAATTTTTTATACTTTGGGATTCTAAGTATTCACCGAAAGTCATAGGCTTGCGAGAATTTTGAGAATTATAACAATGATTACCAAAAGAATTGGAATAAGACATGCTTACCCTAAAAATAGCTCGAAGTGGCGGATTCCACAAAGTAAGTGCGCGCGGGAAAAATTCGAGCGTTTCTAAGTGCTCAAATGTGGAAGTCCAGCAAAAAGGTTAGCAAATAATACAAATAGAAAGAATATACTATGAAATACTAAATCAAATAAAGTCTAAAACAAACTCATCTCCAACAATGGCGCCATTTTGATCGAGTGCGAAAGGTAGCACGTGTAAAGAAGCTAATCGTTGTTTTCATTTCGCCTACTCAATACAAACAAACCTAAATTACAACTATACTTGCGAGGCAAGTACAGCGGTAAGTCGGGTATCTAAAATCCACAGGGATGAGTCGTTAGAATTTAAGTGATTTAATACTCTGAAATAAAAGTGTAAAAGATGATTACAAACTAAAAGAAAAGATGCATGAAAGGGAAATGTTTATCTAGGCGAGGGTATTGAAACTAGATTATGAAAGCGAGTAAAACTATAGGTTGCGTCGAATATTCCTCACCCCGGGTTATTTGTATATAATGGTTACATGGATCGATGAGTTATTACAAATGCGTCTCGTTTCGAAAGTTAATTGAATCAAGGGTTGTCACGCCCCTAAATCCTTATAAAATCCTAATAAGATTTTGACGTCAACAAATATTCCAAAAATTATGCGCGAAAGGTCGTAAGCACAGGACATACATGATATGCCCCGTCAAATCTCTTAGGCGTAATAACTAGGACAACACACCAGAAATAGACCCGTAAACACTATCACCAAAGCCAAGCAACGCGTTAAACCGAGTGAGTTCAATTCAAACACAACCTAATTTAAATTACCTAGAAAGCATATTAAAAACGCGATAAAGAAAGCAGTAAATAAACACGGTAAAGTTACACTAGAAAGCAATGAAAGAAAGAATGTAAACCTAAATTAGAAAGCATGTAAATTACACTACAAAGCAAGAAATAATGAAATACAACTATATTAATGGAAATAGAAGATGGTAGCACAAATTACAAGCCTAAATGGGTGTCAATCCAAGAAGAAATAAAGAAATGAGCTCCCAAACCTCCAAAACCCTAACCTATCTAACCTAAAATTGTTTATATCTGTTTATTACATCAAAAATTGCTATTTATAGTAAGCTGGAATAAGTAAAGAAAAGATAAGAGAAAAGAAAAGAAAACAAATGCCAAAATATCTGCGGAAAACAGGGGATCGATCGATTGGCCCCTTTGGTCGGTCGATCGATCGTGAACAAAATATCCACTCTCGACAAGGATCGATCGATTGATCCTTTTGATCGATCGATCGATCAAGCAGGGGTGACCCAAGGCAGCACACTGCATTGACATTTCTTCCTCTTCTCCTTCTCTTTTGGTTTCATTATTTTTTCATCCGCTCAAATGGTCGTAACTTCATCATACGAACTCGGAATCGCGCACCGTTCATGGCCACGCGAAGCTAGAGAGGAGGGATACAACTTCCGTGTAGATGTTGGGTCAGGTGACTAAGCTGTGAAAAGACTAAAATGCCCTTGAATGTGCGATCGCGTACGAAAATCGAGCGGAATGCGTCTGAACTTCACACTTAGCATCCAAATACCTATAAAAGTTCAATTAACCCCTGCAAAAATGTTAACGTAAAAATCTGAGGTTGTCTGGTTCACGAGCATAAATATAGGGAATAAGATACCCGAGGGGGCTAAAATGCGTCCGTTCGGAGGATGAAATACACAATATTTGCGTATCATCACTCACATACTTGTAATGCATTATGGTTCAGTAGTATAAACTTTGCAATTCACTTTGCCTATATATGCATGATAAGGGCATATATAGGCAAAGCAAAACAATAATCAAAATTAAATTCTTATACTACAATTTGCTTTACCTTACCTATATTTGCTTTACTTTGCTTATTTTTCAAGTTGTGAATATTGCTGAAGATGAAGTTTTAAGTGTTGAAATTCTTTTTTATACTAGTCCCTACGATTCAATTAGATGCACTCTCAATTGTGTTAATAACAGCTTCAACAAAGCTTTGACTTTGGAAGAATAATTTTGGATGCAAAAGTCTAAAGTTTGGCACTAAGAGTACATCTATTTTAAATACATTATGTTCCAATAGTACATAGATCAACATATATAGGATTTCAGTATATATGTGTCACACATTCTTGCCTAAGAAACACGCACAATCACTGATATATATTGAGATCCTAGGTATTTAGGTCCTAAGGCCTTAGTGAAATAGGGAACATGCCTTTTTTGATAGACCTAAAAAATGAGGCACGACATGATAACATGACACGAACTGACATGAAGTTATAAGTTAATGTGTGAATCCTTAATGGTTTTAGGTCATATCAGTGTCAATCCGACAAGACACAATAGTTAATGGGTCAGGTTAGTGTTGACCCCCTACACCCGGTTAATATCTAATAAGATCTGTTAAGATTCATTAATTTAAGTAAATAAGATATGTTATTGGGACTTATAAAGAATTTATCTAGCTTAAAGTTACTTTAATAATAACGACGTTTACTAAATGAGAGAGTTGCTACTGGCAATAAATTAATAGGTATAATTGTGTTTAAAAATGAGATAATATTTAAACTTGTATATGATTCAAAATAATTTATTATCTTAGTGGGTAATAATGAGAGAACGCAACATGATATATTAAGATAACAGGTCGGGTTTGAATATGATTTTTTTCACAAAGTAAAAAAGTCACCCATTTATACATGAACCTGATGAGATCCGAAATAAGATAAAGACTGACACCAACACAACTCAACATATTCCATTGAAGGTCTATTCTATGTTGCCTAAGAACCAACATTTAAAAGGGTAACGGCTTGAGGCGTATTTCAAATAAGAGATGAGGCGTAATCCTCTAGCTAAAAAAGGCATAGGCCTTGGCTTGAATAAAATGTCACCAAATTTAAAAATAAAATACTAATATAATCACAAAAATGGTATATCATCACTGCTATCACATTGAAAACATTAGAGTTCCCTTAATCATATTGAATTTTACACTGAGAACGTGTAGATTTTTCTTGCACTTTGTATTTTTGTAAAACATGTTTGTTACCGAGCATGTGTCTACATTTTTCTAATTACTACACTAGTTATTGTATCTTCCATCTGTGTTAGTGTCGGACCTAGACTAGTGTTTTAGGCGTAGTCGCTACTCTAATGGTTGAAGTTAGAGAACTGTTTTGCTATGGATTTGCATGATCGTTTTGTGCAAAATTTGATTAGATGACTGTAAAATGTTACTGAAGTTCAGACTTTTTGGTGCTAGAATTCTTGATGTTGAATTACATAAATCTTTCTTCATAGTTTGATGGTAGAGAACTGTTTGGCAAAATTAGTTGTTTAAATGCAACGATTCTGTACGTATGAACATGCTAGTGCACTTGAGGCACATTTTTTTATGCTTAATTAAAGACTGATTCTTATTAGGTATGTCCTCCCAACGAAGCATGCATCTTAACTTAATATCTACCTCGAGGGACCAAATACAAACTGTCGTTGAATTACGTTCCATCACCACCCTTCCTTTTTGAATGTAATCTACAACCGCACCAACAACAACATCGTACGTTTACTTGATTTACGGTATAGGTCGTGTGTAAGTAGTCTCCCAAGACAATTTATCGTATCCCAGTTATTGATAATAAGCTACCAAATCTGACCCTACCAGTATGGTGATTCAAACTCTGGAAACTTTGTTTGCTAATTCTCTTAGGGGATAATGATGATGAAGATGTTATGTCTACTATTTATAAATAACAATTGTACAGAATTATGAATTTAATATAATTACAGAATTAAAACAGAATTACATAAATGAAACACTTACTTGAATTTGCAGAAATAATAAAAGAATTAAAGATAAATCCGAGCCCTGTTATGAACAGTTTCCTTAAGACAATTTATTTACTCCAATGTGCTCCGAGGTTGATGAATATTGTCTCCCAAGATAGAACGAATTTTCTCAATTAATTATGTAGCACAACAATAATTAATTTCAACGAACTCAAATTCTGTGTTTATACTCAACACAACCAAGAACATGCAATGCAGAAAATGAAGAAAAGAATTTTCTGGGCAGAGGAAATAATGCAGTAGCAATTTCGGAATTTTGGAGGGTTAATTTTTTCAGTAGTAAAAACTGAGGGGGAAACATTTTATTTATAGCAAAAGTCTTGACTGTTGGGAACAGTCAAAACCGTAATTAACTGTCAAAGCAGTTAATTTGGTTAACTGCTGACTCTTGGAATTAACTGAATATCAGTTAATTAAAGATTAATTAATTCCGTAATTAATTAATTAAAGCCCAGAAAGTTAATTAGATTCGGCCCAAAAATTTAAGAATTTTTATAAGCCCAAGCCCAAGCCCAACCCCGAACCGAACCGAACCGAACCGAGCCGAGCCGAGCCGGACGGACGGACGCGCGCGCGTGCGGACTTTTGACCGAAAGTCAACCCGAGCATAGCTTAGGTCATCTCCCCTTCAAAGAGTTGGGATACCCCCAAGGCATCCAAGCCTTAGTCCATACTTGGGGTGTTATTAACTCATCAAAATTCCACTACTCTTCCAATGTGGGACAAGAGTTAAAACACACCCAATTCATTAACTTTCATTGCTTTGTGAGTTACTTTGGGGACATAATTATCATTCATAACTTATTGAAATTGGACATATGAATATACTACGTTAATCTCCTTGCGGAGGTGAACGCGTTCGTATATGGTCCCACAATTTTCGTAGTGTGGGTCCCACCTAAATTTGAGCTCAAAGTTGCTCAAAAATCTGTCCAGAAAAATCTGGACAGCTTTTAAATATCCATTTAAATTCCAATTTTCCAACAATCCCCCACATGAATGATATATCGCTATAAATAAAACAAAACAGATACTGACGCAGATGCAGACACATGTTGAGTAAAACTGAAGAATTATTGCATCGGGAGAAGTTGCCTAGTGGCCTTGAACTTTCCTTAGTGATATACTATCGGATTTACTTGGTTAATCAGTAGACTTCACGTCCTTGAACCGTCAACCGTTTTTGTAAACCTAGGCAACAGTATTCACACAACAATTCTTCAACACAGTTGGTTCTCTCGTTTGTGTTCATTTTGGCCGTGAACACCACTTAGTTCCGTAAATATTTTAAAGAATATGCCTTTCATTATTCTCATAGAAGTGGCCCCCTTCTTACTCACGTAGGTGACTTCCATGAAGAGTATTCTGCAATACCCCACTTAGACGTACTAAGATATAGATGTCATTAAAAGCATAACTTATCCTAATTTCGCGGCAGATATGCACTGTCTCATCCTTGGAATGGATAGGATTAAATATCCTCCAGTGCTTACTGAATACAATGTAGTTCGGTTTGCCCATTGAACCTAGATCTTGGGATCTCCAGTCAGCTAGGTTGGGTTGCCACTATATTGATTCTTATTTATTTATAGGCTTTAGACCCATTCCTCTCGATGATCTTTCAACTTGCTCTCGGTTTAAACCTTTCGTTAGTGGATCCGATATATTATCTTTTGACTTTACATAGTCAATTGTGATAATTCCGTTTGAGAGAAGTTGTCTAACGGTATTGTGTCTACGACGAATATGTCGTGACTTTCCGTTATACATGTGATTTTGTGCCCTTCCAATCACTGATTGGCTATCGCAATGTATACATATTGCGGGCACAGGTTTAGACCGATTTGGAACATCCTCTAAGAAATTTCGAAGCCATTCAGCTTCTTCTCCAGCTTTGTCTAGTGCAATGAATTCAGATTCCATTGTCGATCTAGCAATGCACGTTTGTTTTGAGGATTTCCAAGATACGGCTGCACCTCCGAGGGTAAACACATACCCACTCGTAGACTTAGAGTCTTTTGTATCAGATATCCAATTTGCATCGCAATGTCCTTCAAGAACAGCTGGATATTTTGAGTAATGCAATCCATAGTTTTGAGTATATTTTAAATAACCCAAAACTCTCAATATTGCTTTCCAGTGATCTCTTCCTGGATTACTCGTAAATCGACTTAGCTTACTTATTGAGTATGCAATGTCCGGTCGCGTACAGTTCATGACATACATTAAACTGCCGATAATACGAGAATATTCTAGTTGAGATATGCTTTCACCATTATTTCTTGCTAGATGTAAATTTACATCTACAGGTGTCTTGGTAGGACTAATATCATACTTCTTGAATTTTTCAAGTACTTTCTCAATGTAATGAGATTGAGATAATATAAGTCCATCCGATGTTCTAGAAATTTTAATTCCTAATATAACATCGGTGATTCCCATATCTTTCATGTCAAATCTACCACTCAACATTTGTTTTGTAGTTTTGACAATTTCCAAGTTACTACCCATGATAAGCATGTCATCAACATAGAGGCATACAATGACATATCCATTTTGAATGTATTTAAAGTAAACACATTTATCGCATTCATTGATTTTGAAACCATTTGATAACATTGCATTATCAAATTTTTCATGCCATTGTTTAGGTGCTTGTTTTAATCCATATAATGATTTAACAAGCTTGCATACTTTTCCTTCTTGTCCGGGAGCTTTGAACCCTTCAGGTTGCTCCATATAAATTTCCTCATCTAGTTCACCGTTTAAGAATGCAGTTTTTACATCCATTTGATGTATTTCAAGTCCATTAATAGCAGTTATTGCTATTAACATCCGAATGGACGTTATTCTTGTTACCGGTGAATATGTGTCGAAGTAATCCAACCCTTCCTTTTGCCTATAGCCTTTAGCTACAAGTCTAGCTTTATATTTATCAATTGATCCATCGGCCTTCAATTTCTTTTTGAAGATCCATTTATAACCTAACGGTTTTGAACCTGGTGGAAGATCCACTAGTTCCCATGTATGATTTTGTAATATGGATTCAATTTCACTATTAATTGCTTCTTTCCAATTGGAAGCATCGGGTAAGGATATAGCTTCTTTATACGATTGAGGTTCATTTTCTAACAAATATGTTAGAAAATCCGGACCAAAAGAAGTCGAGGTTTTTGCTCTTTTACTACGTCTTGGTTCATCCTCTATTGATTCAATAGGTTGATGAGTACCACTTGTAGTAGCTTGATTTGTCCTTTTAGGAGGACCAGATTCTCGGGTCATGTTATACGGGAATTCATTTTCAAAAAATGAAGCATCCCTCGATTCAATAACCGTATTTACATGAATGTCCGAAATCTCAGATTTACAAACTAGAAATCGATATGCACTGCTATTAGTAGCATAACCGATGAATACACAATCCACGGTTTTTGGCCCTATTCTTACCTTTTTAGGTTTAGGAACCATCACTTTGGCTAAGCACCCCCACACTCGTAAATATTTATAGGAAGGTTTTCGACCTTTCCATAATTCATAAGGTGTCTTGTGAGTCTTTTTGTGAGGTACTTTATTGAGAATGTAATTAGCAGAAAGTAAGGCTTCCCCCCACAAATTTTGTGGAGCTCCTGAACTTAATAACATTGAGTTCATCATTTCTTTCAAAGTACGGTTTTTGCGTTCAGCAACACCATTCGATTGAGGAGAATAAGAAGCGGTTGTTTGATGAATAATCCCATTTTCAGAACAAAATTCCTCAAATGGATATTCATATTCACCTCCTCTATCACTTCTAATAGCCTTTATCGTTTTGCTTAATTGATTCTCAACTTCATTCTTATATTGTTTAAATGCATTAATAGCCTCATCTTTACTATGTAACAAATATACATAGCAATATTTTGTGCAATCATCAATAAAAGTAATAAAATACTTTTTCCCACCTCTAGTTTGAACAAATTTTAAATCACAAATATCGGTGTGAATCAAATCTAAAGGTTCAGTTGACCTTTCAATAGAATGGAAAGGTAATCTAGCTAATTTAGATTCCACACAAATTTCACATTTATGATTTTTATCAATATTGAATTTTGGCAAAAATTCCAAGTTAATTAATCTACGCAATGTATCAAAATTAACATGTCCCAATCTAGCATGCCAAATATTAGATGACTCAATCAAATAAGAAGAACTAGCAACTTCATTAATAGAAACAGATGTTTTAGGGGTTACAGTAAGAACATTCAGTTTAAAGAGCCCCTCATTTAGGTAGCCCTTTCCTACATACATGTCATTTTTAGACAACACAAAGCGATCCGACACAAACACAAGCTTGAAACCATTCTTAGTAAGGAGAGATCCAGAAATCAGATTCTTTCGGATGTCAGGCACGTGAAGAACATTGTTAAGAGTAAGTTCCTTTCCAGAAGTCATTTTCAAAGCAATATTTCCTTGTCCCACCACCTTAGAAGTGGAAGAATTTCCCATAAAAAGGTTCTCCTCATTTTCCAAAGGCTTATAGGTGGAGAACATCCATTTGTTTGCACAAATGTGTCGTGTGGCTCCACTGTCCACCCACCATTCCTTGGTATTTCCAACCAAGTTACATTCAGAGACAACGGCAGAAAGATTCATATCCGCCAAATCATTGACGATATTCACACCCTCAGTTACATTAGATTGAGGTTTGTTTTTATTTTGCTTCTTCGGCTTACGACACTCGCTTGAGCGGTGTCCAGGTTTACCACAATTATAGCATTTGCCTTTGAATTTTTTCTTGTTATGTTTGGAAGTGCCTTCCCCATCATACTTTCGTTTGTTCTTGTTAGGACCTTCAACGACATGGACCTTTGTTTCCATCGAATTCTTCCCACTTTTCTTTTGAGACTCACGGTTGTCTTCTTCGATTCTTAGCCGGACCACCAACTCCTCCACATTCATCTCCTTACGCTTGTGCTTGAGATAGTTTTTGAACAAAGTCCAAGAAGGTGGCAACTTTTCAATAATTGCAACAACTTGGAAAGTTTCACTAATTGACATTCCTTCAGCATGAATGTCGTGGAGAATCACTTGGAGTTCTTGCACTTGCGAGATTACAGATTTAGAATCAACCATTTTGAAGTCCAGAAAACGCCCAACGATAAATTTCTTCATCCCAGCATCTTCAGTTTTATACTTCTTTTCCAAAGAATTCCATAATTCCTTGGAAGTTTTGATAGTGCAATAGACATGGTACAAAGTCTTGTCCAAGTATGCCAAAATATAATTTCGGCAAAGGTAGTCCGAGTGCTTCCAAGCATCGACAGCAGCAACCTTTTCAGCGTCATCTCCCTCTTGAATAGAGGGGCAATCTTCATATACAAACCTGCCCAGTTGGCAGGTAGTGAGATAGAAGTACATTTGTCCTTGCCAACGTTTGAAGTCAGCCCCAATGAACTTTTCAGGTTTCTCCCCGTGTGGCATAGATACGGGTGCAGTCACATTTGTGTTGGTGACAATCAGTTTCGTAGGAGTAGTGTTCGTACTTTGTGATTCCATTTCTGTTACAAAAACAGAATTTTTATCAAAGATAAAATTCATATATAATGAATTAATCAAAACAGAATACAAAATTCTGTGCAGTAATTTCCTCCAAATATGATTCACAATAAATGAATTCCAAAAGAATTCAAATAATAATTCAGAATTAAAGTATAATATAAACAGAATTCCGTACAAAACAGAATTAAATATAAAATCTGTGTCACACTAATTTTTAATAATAAAAAGAATTCTGTACAAAACAGAATTATTATTTGAATTCTTTTGGAATTCATTTATTGTGAATCATATTTGGAGGAAATTGTTGCACAGAATTTTGTATTCTGTTTTGATTAATTCATTATATATGAATTTTATCTTTGATAAAAATTCTGTTTTTGTAACAGAAATGGAATCACAAAGTACGAACACTACTCCTACGAAACTGATTGTCACCAACACAAATGTGACTGCACCCGTATCTATGCCACACGGGGAGAAACCTGAAAAGTTCATTGGGGCTGACTTCAAACGTTGGCAAGGAAAAATGTACTTCTATCTCACTACATGCCAACTGGGCAGGTTTGTATATGAAGATTGCCCCTCTATTCAAGAGGGAGATGACGCTGAAAAGGTTGCTGCTGTCGATGCTTGGAAGCACTCGGACTACCTTTGCCGAAATTATATTTTGGCATACTTGGACAAGACTTTGTACCATGTCTATTGCACTATCAAAACTTCCAAGGAATTATGGAATTCTTTGGAAAAGAAGTATAAAACTGAAGATGCTGGGATGAAGAAATTTATCGTTGGGCGTTTTCTGGACTTCAAAATGGTTGATTCTAAATCTGTAATCTCGCAAGTGCAAGAACTCCAAGTGATTCTCCACGACATTCATGCTGAAGGAATGTCAATTAGTGAAATTTTCCAAGTTGCTGCAATTGTTAAAAAGTTGCCACCTTACAATTGTTATTTATAAATAGTAGACATAACAATCTTAAGACAATTTATTCCCTCCAATGTGCTCCGAGGTTGATGAATATTGTCTCCCAAGATAGAACGGATTTCCTCAATTAATTATGTAGCACAACAATAATTAATTTCAACGAACTCAAATTATGTGTTTATACTCAACACAACCAAGAACATGCAATGCAGAAAATGAAGAAAAGAATTTTCTGGGCAGAGGAAATAATGCAGTAGCAATTTCGGAATTTTGGAGGGTTAATTTTTTCAGTAGTAAAAACTGAGGGGGAAACATTTTATTTATAGCAAAAGTCTTGACTGTTGGGAACAGTCAAAACCGTAATTAACTGTCAAAGCAGTTAATTTGGTTAACTGCTGACTCTTGGAATTAACTGAATATCAGTTAATTAAAGATTAATTAATTCCGTAATTAATTAATTAAAGCCCAGAAAGTTAATTAGATTCGGCCCAAAAATTTAAGAATTTTTATAAGCCCAAGCCCAAGCCCAAGCCGAACCGAACCGAGCCGAGCCGAGCCGGCCGGCCGGACGGACGCGCGCGCGCGCGTGTGGACTTTTGACCGAAAGTCAACCCGAGCATAGCTTAGGTCATCTCCCTTTCAAAGAGTTGGGATACCCCCAAGGCATCCAAGCCTTAGTCCATACTTGGGGTGTTATTAACTCATCAAAATTCCACTACTCTTCCAATGTGGGACAAGAGTTAAAACACACCCAATTCATTAACTTTCATTGCTTTGTGAGTTACTTTGGGGACATAATTATCATTCATAACTTATTGAAATTGGACATATGAATATACTACGTTAATCTCCTTGCGGAGGTGAACGCGTTCGTATATGGTCCCACAATTTTCGTAGTGTGGGTCCCACCTAAATTTGAGCTCAAAGTTGCTCAAAAATTTGTCCAGAAAAATCTGGACAGCTTTTAAATACCCATTTAAATTCCAATTTTCCAACAGAAGACCACAAATATCATTGGGATAAATTGGGGTACTTATTTTACCCAATAGGGTAAGGTGGTTTGTGGATAAGGTTACTAAATGATACAGTTCATGCATTCAGCTGCAAGATTTGGTGGAGATTTTGAGACAATCAATCTTTATGGGCAAAATTTCTCGAAGGCAGATATTGTTGAAGGTTCCACCCTCAATTGTGAGTCTTGGGACTAGCCCCAAAAATGATTATAATATATGGAGTAGGTTGTTGCATCATATATCTAATTTTGAGCAGAACCTTGTATGCTTTATTGAGGTAACGTGGACCCTTGCTTTGATCCATGGCTAGAACGATCACGGATGATTGCTGTGTTATTATTTGAATTCGAAAATCCTTTTAAATTTCAATGGTCCTCTAGAGAAATGAGGAAAGCAAACATGATGTCTTCTCCTCTAGTAAATTTGCTATGTAGATGTGGTATGGTAATATTATGGTCGAATTTGCATTGGTGAATTGGGGGATTGCCAACTGTACAGACAATTGGAGGATTGCCAACGGTACAAACAACTATACAGTAATACAATATATATATATATATATATATAGAGAGAGAGAGAGAGAGCCATTCTCTTAAGCGGACTCCCTTAAAGAACGGATTTACGGACTTTTGTCCTTATCCGGCTGTGGTCCCCTCGTGGTCCCCTAGACCCTTTGTCATTTTCCCCAGAAGGTCCCCTCCTTGTCTTACACTAAACCCTATTTTAAGACTATACATTTAAAAGATTTGTAATTTAGACCCAAATTAGTATTAAGACCTTAAGAAATTTAGAAACTCACCAAATTCCGACCAAACCCCAATTCTGGTATCAGAGCCATAAGACGTTCCTTTTAGACATACGATTAAAAGACTTTAATGCCCTTGGGATTTATCCCTCGCATTTACCAAGATATTTTTGGAACCAACCCAGACTACCAACCTATACCCATAACTGATTTAGACTCAGAAGGTTGTTTAACCACACACATAGCCGGTTGTTCACACATTGAACATATCCCAGCCAAACACGCAGACAGTAGACAAGTCACTGCTAGTGCTATTAATAGCATAATAGACCAAAATAAGTGTGTATTGCTTATATTAAGACAATTAATAAAAGACACTCATACCTTAGAAACAAAGATCAAAAATATCTCTAAAAGATTATTAGACATCGATAATCAAATCCCTATAGACTTAGTCCACGTGTTACAAGAAATAAATATTAAGACTAATCATATAGAAGTCATTAACAAAGACATCTTAGAAATTAAGACTTTAATTAAAAATCAAGACAGTGAGTTAATTAAACTTACTAAAGAACAAGCTAAGCTTATCCCTAGACTAGATAGTTATCTTCCTAATGGAGATAGTTAGATCAGACTGGAATGAGGTATCAAAAGACCTCTCCATTCAGACCTTATCCGAATTCTATCAAAGAATTTTAGAAAAGATAAATGATGATAGATTTTATTACAAGATAAATGAAAATGAGATTGCCAATGCAGCTAAGGCAACCAGACTTATACTTGAAAGATTAAATTTAATTTCTACATCTATAGCAGCTACCCAAGACTATAATAGTAGCTTTGTTAAAGACTTGCATTTAGACTTAAAAGCTAAAACAGAAAGATTAACTACCTTCTACACAGACTTTGTTAAATTCCAACAAAATTTAGCAAATTACCTTAATAATATGGAAAGACATAATCTATCTAAAATGGATAGCATTATTAATGAACTTAGACTAGACATGGACCAAGTAGAAGAAAAATACGGTGAAATTATAAACGGAATTAAGGCCGTATATAATAAACCTTCCCAAGCAGAAATAGACTCTCCTTTTATTCTAACTAGGTTAGATAAAATTGAAAAGACCGTAGAAGCCATAAAAGTTAGAACTATGCAACAATTAGAAAAGGATAATGAAGTAAAAGACTATATCACTAACGTTGGGAAAACCATCGTTAATTCTCTAGCTAGACATAGTGAAGAAACTTCCGAAAAGACTAGAAAAGAGAACAAGAATCTTAAAGAAGAAATCCTTAACCAGATAAAAAGACAAAAGGATTATTCAGACTTCTTAGAAAGAATTGAAAAAAGACTTGAACAAAAACAGGTAACCACCTGTAAGTTTAAAGAATCCCCTCCCATAGAAACTAGAGAAAGGAATACTATAGGTAGACGAGTCATAAATGATGGATTAGATAAGACTAGTAAGATAGTTAGCTCTATCCCTAATATAGGACAGAGTAACCATATGCTCCAAAGACTTAAAGACTCATCCTCTAATGTTAGGACATGGTGGAAAGAAAGAAATTTCACCAATACCCTCCAATGGAAAGAGTGGGGTGAAGTAGACTGGAAAATTATTGAAGACTCCATTCATAATGGACAACTTCCAGCCGTTAGATATATAGACTTGTTTAAGGAAGGTGCCACTCCTAAGACTCCCAATTATAACATGACCTACCATTGTAGAAATCATGTGTTAGATAAATCCTATACTGAGCTCCAAGTATTTGACTCAGAATGGCTTAGATCTAGAGGAACTGATAGGAAGTTCCAATTCCTAACCTTTGGACTCTTTCAAGCAAGAATCCAAGGATTACATAGACCCCAGAATAATATAAACATATTATGCTGTTTAATAGACAAAAGATGGAAAGACTTTGAGAAGAGTCTTATTGGAATAGCCCAATTAGAAATGTCAGACAACATAGGATACTTTAATGTCATTCCGGCATTTACAGTAACCGTAGACACAGCCAAGCATTTTAAGTTAATCTTATATGCTAGTGGTTATGAAGACTATATTATCCCAGACGCTAATATAAATATAGAATTCCAAAGCTATGTGAAGTTCTCCCAATTTCCTTATGAAGGAATGCAGTCAGGAATTCCTAGCGGTAGACTTAATGAAGAAATCTTAGTTAGAACCAATGTATCAGACTATAATCATACTTACAGTATTAGGAATACTGGACCTATGAAAGAGAAAGCTAAGACTCTCTGGCAATTGCCAGAATTTCAAGAAACTAAGACTATTCAAAATAAACCATTGTTTATTAATCAAGACGACGTCACTGGAAATGTTACCATCCAGTTTGGTCCCCCTAAGATTGTCAATAAGAATATCCAGACCGAAGAAATTAGATTTAGAAATATGGGAGAAGCCATAATCAATGATCCTTCAGAAGGAGAATGTAGTAGTAAGACTAGTGCGAATTTACTTAGACAAGCCCCGACAATTAGACCTAGAAGATCATTTGAACAAAAAGACTTAGTTAAAGAAAAA
Source organism: Sambucus nigra (assembly GCA_949130495.1). Classification (NCBI taxonomy): domain Eukaryota; kingdom Viridiplantae; phylum Streptophyta; class Magnoliopsida; order Dipsacales; family Adoxaceae; genus Sambucus; species Sambucus nigra. The sequence goes on along the minus strand of OX422210.1, from coordinate 330,419,220 downwards.
TCTAGGATCCAAAACTTTGGACATGAACCCTCAGAATTGGATATGAAGACATTTAAAGATAACCTTAAGAAAAGTCATTCTGTTAGGTTTCAAGAAAGAGAAAGATTTAATATGATAGCCCAAGACCGCATATTAAAATTAAAAGAATCTAAGAACACTAAAGAACTTCTTAGAAACTTAAGACTAATAGAAGAAGGTGAACAAAGACTAATGCCAGCTACACAAGTAGAGCCTAGCAAACAAGAAATAGGAAGTAGTAGTAGGCTAGAAGATGCTCCTAGACTTTTTAGTAAACCAATAGGAATAAATATTCCTATATACTCTAGCACTGTAGTTAAGACTAAACCTGATTATATAAAAGACTTCCCAACTAGTGACAAGAGTTTCACTCTCGTCAAGACTATGGCAAGCCAAGCCATAAATCCAGTAGGTATATACCTCAACCTAGACAATGTGCAAGATAGGAAGAAAGCCTTAGACGAATGGCGTAATCAGATGAACATGTGTTTTGCATCTAATGAACAATGGGATGCAAGTTCATGTAAGCAGTACGCTGAGCAATCCATTAGAGGAATTGCAAAAGACTACTTAGATAGTCTAAGAAAGGCTAAAGATGAAGACTCCTTAGCTAAGATTGAGAAGATAAAGGAAAACCTAGAAGAACGATCAATTGAAGAATATATTCAATTGTTCACTGCAGAATTCATTGGAGCCGGACATCTAGCTCAGATCAATGAACAAAACCTAGCAAAAACTAAGTTAGCCCTCCTTAGCATTTGCAAGTTAGATAAGATAAATGAATATAGCAATAATTACGAGCAGCTATATTACCAAATTAAAGAATTTGGAGAGACCTTAAAAGATGAATACTTTAGAAAGTTACCAGCCATAGGACAAATCCTAATTAATGAATATAGGAATTGGCCAGGAGTATCTGGAGTTAAGAATAACTCCCTTGGTGAAAGAATCAACTTCGCCAAAGACTATATCATATCTAAGAGACGTGATATAACCCATGGAAAGTTAATAGAAGAAACTTTCAAACAGATCCCGCCAATCAAAGACGAAAGAGACATTGCTCCAATCCAATGGGGATGTGGAAGTGAATCTAAGAAATTCAAAAAGAAGGTAGAATGGAAACATAGGAAGTTTAAGACTAGACCTTTAGGATTTCCAAAGAAATACAAATTTAGACAATCTACTACCTTTAGGGAAAAGAATCCTAAGACTAAGAAAAATAGATTTAATCAAAGAAGATACTTTAAAAAGAATACTAGTAAGTATAAGAAGCTTCCTAATTATAGGAAGGAAAAAGACGTAGCTCAATCTAAGACTGCCACCAAAGAGTGTTGGACTTGCGGCAAAGAAGGACACTTTGCTAAAGACTGCCCTAATAAGAAAGATAAAGAAAGTATTAAGATTATTAATACAATATTAGACTATGCAGATCAAGAAGAATTAGATATCCTATATGCTATAGAAATATCAGACATAGAAGATGATGATAACACTAGTATCTATAGCGTTTACACAGACAGCGATTCTGAAGACTATAGTGATACTGATGAGTACGAAGACTCTCAGGATACCCTAGACTTATATATGTTTCAAACTGATCAAGACGATTTAGATAATGAATATATAGACTTTGAAGACGCTTGGTATAAGTGTATATTAAGCCCCTTTTTGAAGAAAAGATGGACTGTTAGTAATCCTGAATTACTAACCTATATACCTAGATGTTACTTTGACGAAAGACATTATTGCACGTTTGAGATGAAGTGTTGCAAGAAAGACTTTAGATGTGTAGAATGTTTTGAGACTATACAAACAGAATTATTTATAGTTTGAATTGTTTGTCAACTACACTACCATGAAGACTGTTGGAGAACTAGATTTAGAGCAATTTATACTAACCAGTATGACGCTCAAATAGACTTAGATATTAAAACCTATTATCAAGATATTGATAGGAATATAGCCAAAAGATTGCAAGAAAATGAAGACTTCAAAGGAAAAGGAATTTCCTATGACTTAGACGAATACCATTCTGATGATAGTTCAGAAGAACAAATACCCTTAGATGTTATAGATAAACCCCAGAAAGGAATATCTATTTTAGAAAAGAATAATTTAGGAATTTCTACTAAACCACATGCTTGTTTTGTAGAATTGTTTGTTCAACATAAAGACTATCCTAAAAGACTTTCAGCTTTTATAGATACAGGGTGCTCTCAGAGTATTTGTAAGGCTAATGCCTTCCCTGAAGACTACTTTTTAGAAAGTACTCAAGAAATCTATGGTAAAGTGGCTAATGGAGATCCATTTACCTTATATTTCCAGACTATTCCTATTTACTTTAAATTAGGAAATCAGACCAACAAAACCGTTAATCATCGGTTTTGGATAATGGATCCTCGTCCTAGTTTCACAGAAAACCTTATTTTAGGACAAGACTTTATTAGTAAATATCATCCTTATACTCAGTATAATGATAAGATATTAATTAGTGATCAAGAGGAATTTAATATTAAAGCTCCTCTAATAGATCATAAGACTGCCTTTGACCTTATGCAGGTCAAGCCCAATTATAGATCCATAAAACATCAGAGTTCTTCAGCTGAGCATGGTGGACCTAGACCTACAACCCAACAAGAAGCCTTAGAAATAACTAAACCCTTACAAAAAGAGTGTAAGTGTCCAGATCAAAAGTGTTATAAGCAAATAGCGCTTATACAACAAGACATTTTAGATCAAGCCCAGCAGACCTTATTGCAGATTCAAGCCATATCCAAACAGAAGAAAATGGATATAGAAGTCGAAAAAGAGAAGATTAGGCAACTAGCTGAGCCTACTTTAGGAGAAAATCCCATTGCTAAGTGGGATAAAGACCAAAGCTATTGTAAAATCATCCCTATTAACCCAGACGCCACTATTAATGGAGGAACCTATAAGAAAGGATACTCACAAGAAGATAGGGAAGAATTTAAGAAAGACATAGACGAAATGCTTAAGTTAGGCATTATTAGAGAAAGTAAAAGTAGACATAATAGTTTGGCCTTCTATGTTCAAAATGAATCTGAACGTAAAAGAGGAAAAAGACGCATGGTTATAGATTACAGACAATTAAATAAGAATTGTGAATTTGATTCTTATAAGATACCAGACAAGAATAATTTGATTAATTTAATCGAAGATAGAATAATATTCAGTAAGTTTGATTGCAAATCAGGCTTCTGGCAAATTAAGATGCATCCAGATAGTATTACTTGGACAACCTTTAGTGTGCCCCAAGGAAAATACGAATGGCTAGTCATGCCATTTGGATACTTGAATGCTCCTCAAGTTTTCCAAAGAAGAATGGATAACATATTTAGACCTTATTCAGAATTTTGCCTTGTTTACATAGATGATATTCTTGTAGCAAGTAAGACTGAGATAGAGCATGTAGACCATCTTAAAAATATTATTTTAGAATTAGATAAACATGGTATTGTCATTTCCGAAAGGAAAATGCAACTATTTCAGACTGAGATAGACTTTGTGGGAATGCATATTAATAAAGGAAAATTATCCTTGGCAGAACACATAACTAAAAAGATTCTTGAGTTTCCAGACCAACTCAAAGATAGAAAACAATTACAATCATTTTTAGGATTGCTTAATTGTGCTGCAGACTTTATTAAAGACCTTGCTTCAAAAAGACAAAGCTTAACATCCAAATTAAAAGGAACAGACAAAACTAATCCCTTTTATTGGACTGAAGACGATTTTAAAGTAATAAGACAAATTAAAGATGCAGTCAAGAACATTCCTTTACTTGAACTGCCTAATGCAGAAGATCAGTTTATAGTAGAAACAGATGCCTCTGATAAACAATGGGGAGCAGTATACTTTGCCATTGATCATCAGACAAAAAAGAAGAAACTGTGTAGACATAGTTCTGGAACTTTCACAGACCCAGAAACAAGATACACTGCCCATGAAAAAGAAGTTTTAGCAATAGTAAGGGCAATAAAAAAAATATATGTTGTTTCTTAGACCTAAACATTTTACTGTTTATACAGACTCTTCTTATGCAGTAAAATTCAGAGACTTAGATTTATCCAAATCAAGGACTAATAGACTCATTAGATGGCAGCAATTGCTTAATGGTTATGACTTCTCTGTTATTCATATTAAGGGAAGTAAAAATACCATTCCAGACATTATATCAAGAGAGCCAATGTTTGCTAACACTAATATAATTTCATGTTTTATGTTGCAAACAGAAGACCTAGAAGACATGAGTTCCTCTGGAACAAATACACTGAACAGGGAAGACGTTGCAGACTATCTTAGACGCGTAAGACCAAATGCTGGTGTAACGCAAAGACAGACTCATATTCAAGACTCTCAAGAAAGACCAATCCTAGAGAACTTTGATGATATCTTAGTTCCTCCTGGAAAATCTAGATAAGAGATCATTTCTCAAAATAGACTCATTGGGAAGATGTATTTTCCCCAATATAGACCCGATCAAAGATATCCAGACTTGATCAAATTTAGACGAGAATTCTCAGAAGACGAAAATACTCTTGTAGATGCCATATGGTGGAACGTGAAGAATAGACTTTGGATTGAGTTCAAACAAAATTTGGTAGCTATTGCCAGATTTATGAGAACTCAAAGACTCGCAGTTACCCAACTCAGTGGTAATACTGTGCCTAGACCTCAGATTCAGACTTATGCCCAGACTCTTGGAGAAACCTCCAAAAATAGACCTACTGATTTTTGTTATCAGAAAAAGACATTTAAGACAAAGATTGTTATACCATTTGGTCATAATAATCTCCCATTAACTGAAGACTTTAAAAAAGAATCTAATGACATTATTGATCATTTTAATATGTTATTATCAGGAGTAAATGGAGATGCCTTAATAATTAAAGGTTTCTTCAAAGACGTTCCAAAAATATATCTTTTTGGAAAATCAGAAATGGCACATATAACTCTTGCAGACCACGGGTTCATTGGACTCGTTCAAATAAAAGACATTGAAGACTCTATTGTTTTTGGAAAAATAGTCCATGAATATGTCAAAAAGGTTGAAGATTTCCTTCCCCTATTTGCTAGAAGCTATCAAATGGCTCCAAGTTCCTGTAGAGGAATGAGAGTCGAAGGATTTAGACTTGTTAGATTTTCCAGTTACATATTTGAAGACGTAGAGATTCTATCTGAAGACGAGATTAAAGATTTAATTATTGATAAGTCCAAGATCCAAATCTCTCAAGCCATGGAGACAATTGAAATTATGGAGTTATTAACAGGAGAAGACAGGTGGTACACTGCCTACCACAAAGAAGACTTGATAATCCAAGCTGATGAGCCATTCAACGGAAGGCTTAAGAAAGAATCCAAAGACATGGTGGAGATAGCTTTGCCATCCAGCCTCAGAACTGTGGGCCTTATTGACGAATTTTTCAATAATTCCCTCCCAAACCTAGACAATGCAGAAGAAGACTCAGACACGACAAAGAAGAGCCCCTCAGTAGTAGATGAATTATTAAAGACAGAAGAATCATTTGCCTAGACCTTGCTTTTCATAAAATACCTTACCCCACAAGGGACCATCAGAAAAAACGAAGACTTTAATGCTCCTGCATTATCATGAAGACGACAAGACTCAAGCACGCCTATCTAGCTGGCCTGTCTCGTTCAGGGGTCCCCCATTATTAAAAGACGTACAAAGCTGTAGACCCTGTTGATAAAGATTCCCAAAAATAATGCTACTTTAATAATTGATGTTCTCAAACCGGATCTCTTTCTTTTACCGATTACCAGTCATTGTAGGTTCCCTTTATCTATAAAAGGGAGTAGTAGGAGTTGTAGTGGGATATCGAGAGTTAGAGAGAGAGAGAGTGAGTGATAGCTAGACTACTATGCTTGTAATAAATGTTATGTATATGAGGGAGTAAACCTCTCATAGTTAGGGGAGAGGGGAGAGTTGTAATTACCTATGATTTGCAATAAAAGTGTTTTCTTTTCGAGAAATCTCTTATGTTAAGTTGTTATTATTTTCCAAATTGTCTCCAACTTTCTGTTCATAGAGGACTACTGTGTGGAACCTCTGGTGTAGCACACAAGGTGTTATACTGGTGAACCGCCGTCGGGTGCCGATTAGCCGTGAGCCGTTAGCCAGGTGGGCGTTAGGCGTGAAGGCGTACAGGCAGGAAACGGGTCAACCGCCAAAATAGTGGATTGAGTTGCGACACATAAAGAGAGAGTTGTAGGAAGCCGAGACCGGAGAAGAATAGTAGCAAGGCTGAAGAGACAAAGGGAAGAAGATAAAGATACTGCATACCAGAAGGAAGGTATAACTCGAACCAAACCCTTAACTATTTTACATAATATTGTTTTAAGAAAAATCTTATATGAGCTTACAAATCACTAAAGACTTTTTAGAATTTGTTAATCAAACAAGTTTAGACCTAACTAGAGAAATTAAAGACTGGACTCTTACAGACCCTAAAGACAAAGAACTTATAGAATCTGCTTTAATATACGCAGGTGGTACGTTTAAATACATAGACCAGATTATTGAGTGGTTAGGAAGAGAAGTACCTAGAATAGAAATAATTAGAACAGGGATCCGAGATCTCTTTAGACAAAAATTAAGAACTGAAGAATTTGCAGAAGAACTATCAAGACCTGAAAAGTATCAAGAATACACTAGGATACTTGAAGATAGTATAGACGTATTAAAATTTGTTAGACGTAAAAGGTTAGCTGAAACAAAGGCTACTTTAATTAGAGCCGGAGGAATCCGCCCTCTTATTAAAAACGTAGAGACAGCTGCCCCTAGAACATACCGTAGATTTTTGTCATCTTATGGTGATAATAATTTAGACGAATTTATAGATAACGATATAATTGATATTATTAATCAAATATATAAAGAAACTAGACAGATAAATCCACGATACCGTATAAGGTATTTAAGACTAGAATATTTTCCATCGAAACCTATTTCAATTTCTAGACTCCCTGAAGAAACTGTTTATATAGATAATCCTCGCTATTCAGAATTCCAGTACGATAGTGACGGAAGAAGCTTAAGAAGTAGCAGCAGCCCTGAAACTTCTACACTTAGACTTCCAGATTAATTAAGCGTTAAAAATAAGCTTAAAATACCTTAGAAACCATTAGGGTAGAAAGTTATATTCCCAGAAATATAGAGAAAAGACAAAAAGCATAAAAAGACAAAACGGTCCCCCAGGTGGTCCAAGACAATGATAGCGGTCCTAAAATCATGTGGTTGATATTAAGCCCGTCATTTAAGCCCGTTAAATAAGCCCGTCGGAGAGACGTCCCGTATATATATATATATATATATATATATACTGTTCTTGTGCCGATTAGTCCGCATTTTAAGAGTTCGGACCGGACTTGTGTCACCTGTCGGTGAGCCCAGAAAAGAGAGAGAGTGTGCGTATAATTTAGGCGATAGTTTTTAGGCGCACCATTAGGTGACACATGTCCAGTCCGCATTCTTAAAATGCGGACTAGTCTGCACAAGAGCATTATTATTATTATATATATATATATATATATATATATATATATATATATATATATATATATTTGACATGTACTTTTAAAGACTAATGACTTCAACATTGTTTTCTTCATGTGTACATATTAAGAAAAATAAAAATATTCCAGGTAGGTAATGTCCCCATTTATGTTAGAAAGTACACAAGAAATTCCCAGCTCTTTATACCAAACAAGAATGTGTTTGTAATGTCCATTTGCTAGTGCTCAAATTTGACAAGAACGTGTTTGTAATAGTTAGTTTTTTCTGTTTTGTAATCTAATGATATGGCATCCATCTAAATTTTGTTTTATAATGTGATAGTTTTGTATTCACTATGCAACTTCAGATTGATCAAAATTGTCAGAAAAAAACATGGAGGTTTTCTTTAACACTAATACGTTCACTCAATAGCCACTGTATCGATAAGATATTTATTGATTGATAACTGATGATACAATGATTTTTTAACAATAATCCTCTGTTTTTTAGTTTTTTTGTATGAATGAATAACTGAGAGATGCATTTAAAATGAAGATTCAAACTCACTTTGATTTTACAGATGTACCAAATTTCATCATAGTTGAAATAAGTTTGGATCCTAACCATTGACTACTTTATAATTACAATTTTATTAGAACAATTTAAATTTCAAATAATGATTCTCAATTTTGGACAGGGAAATTACAAAATTTGAGGTCAGTTCCTAAGATTTCGTAGAAACCTTAAATGAAATACTATGTAGTCTGTATTATGGATGGAATTTATGCTTTCCTTAATTGGCTTATGGAACTAGTTGGTAATATTTGTGTATGGAATTTATGCTATGTGGTCTGAATATTAGTAAAGACATTATGCTAATCTTTCTGTTATTTTAGAATAATAGAAGTGTTAAGATGAAATTCAGACGTGACATTCATCAAAATGAATGCATATAACTCTGTGAATGGTTTATTGGTCATTGGACCTCCACAAAAATGGAAACCATTAGATTTCACTAACTGCAATTAGTGATTTCGGTTCCTTCATTCTCACGTGATTCAAATATCATATTAACAACATTTTAAAGTCAAATTTAAATAGACACTATATCATTAGATTGCCAAATAGAAAAAAATAACTATTACAAACACTTTCTTTTAAAATTTGAGAACTAGGAAAAGTATTAACATCATGTGATACAACACTAAAAATCAACCATTTGGTTTCCTATGTGAAATTACCAATCCAAGATGCCTAGAAGCCACATAATGAAAAAAAAAAAGAAAAGCATTTCAATGATTTTTTAAAGTCATATAGTGTTAATATAGATATATTAGGATGGTTTTAGATGAGGTATGAGATACTAGTAGTTATAGTCTTATGATTAAGGACATGAATAATGAAACTACGACTATAGTAAGAATTATGGTAGAAGCGGCTAGTGAATTTCAAATCTGTGTAATTACATCATGTGAAGAGATGATTGATTGTATATTCATATACACGGTGAGGTGCCTTGGTGATAATGTATGTTATTTATTGATGATATCGTCTTAGTTGCTGAAACTTGGGTAAGAGTTTAAGCTAAATTAGAAAAGGATATAAAATAGGATGACATAAACTTGTAAAGCTTCGCATAAAATAGAGATAGAATATCATGTAGCTTGACATAAACTCGTAAAGCCTCACATATTTTTTTTTATTTCACTCTACTTCTTCATTATAATTTGTTATGATCATGTCTTATTACACCTATTATGTACATATACAAATCCATGGCAAAGAAGCGTCAACATCATTTGAATATGTGCGATCTCATAGCCGAGGAAAGAACACTTGAGAAACAAACACTCACAACATAGTGGAAGATGATTTATAGAGGCACGGATTGATAAATTACAAATTCATGTCTGTTTCATGTATAATTAGCGTGATTAATTTCTCTCTCTCTCTCTCAATTTTATTATTGTGCAATTCACTTGATTATGTATGTTATGTGTACATATATAGATCCATAGCGGAGAAACATCGATGTCGTTTGAATATGTGCGATCTCGTTGCTGTGGAAAAACCAATTGAGAAATAACCACTCACAACCCTAGTGGAATACGATTTAAAGATGCATGGATCGATATTCCATCCGGTTGATATGTTGCAACCCATGACGAGGGCCTAGTGGCATGAGAGGCGTGACCACAAACTATTTCCATGGAGAACACCACAGAGATTCATGGATTAACATCCGAGACTTCACATCGCAACTCAAGGGCTCATAATTCTTTATTTCAATGTCCTATATGCCATCATTCCCAAAATATCGAGGAGATTAATGATCCATGAGAAAATATAGATCCTTCATCCAATGACTCAACTTTAGATGGTGAGAAACCCGTAAGTGTATCAAAGTTAGAAAATCACTTTTTATATCACACTGAGAGTGCGTGATGGGGCACCAATTTAAAAATTTTCAATATAAATTTCCTTTAATGCGGAATAAAGATGGTTCAACACAACAATTTAATTTTCAAATTTATTTGATTTTCTTTTCTTAAAAAGCTGAAAAATTAAATTAAACACAAATAATAATTTCTAAAAATAAAATTAAAGTCAAACCTAAATAAGTGAATTATGGTGAACACACACACACAAACCAATATTTAGATTTTCTCACAAACAAAAACAACACTTGAAGTTAACTATGAGAAATTTACTTTTAGCCCAAAATTAATTTAACACGAGTCCTAAAATTTTCCTACACAATATTTTCAATATTACCAAATTATGCCAAGTCCAATTTAACAAATTAAATTACCGACTTGAATTAAATTAACTTAAATTTTACCCAAATTAAATTATAGCACCAAATTAAATACATGTGATAAATATACCAATTTTATCTTGTTAACCTACGCATGCATTATAAGTGTTTTAAGCAAGATAAAATAAATAATATCACACGACGCGCCGATGTACGAGAAAAACCCAAATGGAAAAAATCTCGGACGGCCCTAGCCTTAAGTCCACTAAGTATGAAATTTTTACAAGTACACGATAAATTACTTACTCAACTCGACTCGACTCCTTCAAACCCCTGACGTGTCTTCTTGTACCAACCTCCACTTGGTCGATAATCCTGAAACTCCACCGGAACCTTGGAATCCACCAATGAGGTCTTGGGATAACCGTCAACCCTCGCACAATGCCTTTCACTGTGTAAGTACGCCGCAACAAAACAATGAACTTCTTCTTTGTGGGATGTAAAAGTAAACCCAAACGAACTCTTCAATTCGGTAGAGTAGAACCCGGTGCCAAACACTCTCCAAGCAAGTATATAGCAATAGGAACTTGGATTAAACTTAAACTAATGGGTGTACGTGTTTTGATAGAAATTAATTCATGAAGGCTTGAAAACACAAAAACATGAACTTTTGATTTTAAAAATTCTCTCTCAAAGTGTGTCAAAAGTTGTTTTAAAAAAGTTGGTTCCCGCACATATAAAATCTGAGAAAACTATCAAAAACTGCCATAAAAATTTCCCGCCAGAAATCTCGTTCGAACAAGATTTTTGTTCGAACGAAGTCTTGTTCGAATGACCTTCTAACGATGTTCCAATGGCCAATATGGAAAAACTCATTGGAAAACTCGTTCGAACGAAATTCTCATTCGAAAGAGTTTGACGTTCGAACGAGAATTTCGAACGAAATCCTAGAATGTTCATTTTTCAATTTTGAGCCCAAATACTTTATTTTAAATAAAAATTACACCCATTAAAAATTATTCCAAGTCTCCTACAAATATATAAATGCATTCATACCTTTGGAGACCTGAAATATGATGTTGAAGGCGTGAAATGAGGGACATGTAAACCGACAATGATGTTAACTTGAAATGTAGGCCCCTACATCTTCAACTTCTCAAATGTTATAGGCTTGGACGATTATACCATGAACATCTATCCTATGACACAAACTGTTTTGTCCGAAATTGAGCCAATACTACAATAGGACTCAATTGAAAATTTATGTCCTTACACACACTTATCTAATATTACATTTCACATAATAATAGTCATATAAAAAAGTGATATAAATAAAATTTATTGAATATTTATTTAGGTACAAAGAGTACCCCGACTTTTTCGAATAAGGTTTAAAAAGCTACCATGACTTGGATTGAATTGAATAATAAGAAAAAGGAGAGACTATAATGGAATGAGCTTTGTCAATGAGTTTGTAGGCAAATTGATGTCTTAATTAGGCTACTGTGCAAGGAGTGGAAATTTATTTTCATTGATAATGTTATCTTGGAACGAGGTGAAAAAGGACACTCTTGAGGGGATTTCGAATGAAATGAAGGTAGTTTATTAATTCAATTTGATTTGTTTATTTTATTATATATGAGCTTGTTAAATATCTTACCAAGGATACCACAAATGCACCAGAAGGTTTTAAACAAATTTGCTTTGCAAGGACGGGAGTTGGTCGGAAGCAATCATTGAAGAAGAATCACTTTAAAATTTTCAAACAAATGAAGAATGATTGAAACATATTCCCCTCCCCCCTAGGGATGGCAACGAGTCGGTTCGGGATCGGGTTTTAACTCCCCGTCCCCATTAGAAAAACCATTTTCCGTCCCCACCCTGTTCCCCGTTATAACGGATTCGGGGATCCCCATCCCGCCCCATTCCCCATTATAACGGGTTCAGGGATCCCCACCCCCATTTAAAACGGGTATCGGGTTCCCCGTGCGGAACCCGTTTTGAATTTTTTTTCAACTCCTCTTTAAACATCTAAAGAAAATAACAGTTACAATCAGAAAGAAAATAAACATCTAAAATCATGCTAAAAAAACATCTAAAATAATAACAGTAACTATCGTTACAATCAGCCCTATAAAAAATCATGCTATTGAAATAATAGTAACTATTGAAAATAACAGTTACAATCAGAAAGAAAATAAACATCTAAAATCATGTTAAGAAAAAACATCTAAAAAAATAACAGTAACTATCGTTGCAACCAGCCCGATACAAAATCATGCTAAAAAAAATCATGCTATTGAAATAACAGTAACTATTGAAAATAACAGTTACAATTAGCCCTATACAAAATCATGCTGAAAAAAACATTCAAAATCAACACCGGGGCCGTCACCTGTGTAACAGCATAGAGAGGGAGATTGATGTTTACCTGCGTAGCTACGAGCCTGCGTGAGGGAGGTATAAGCAGCGTCGGGGTCGGCGCCAGCTTGAGGGAGAGTGACAGAGAAGAGAGGGAGAGTATGAGAGGTTAGCAGACTGACAAAAGAGAGGGAGGGTATGAGAGGTTAACAGCGTGGGAGTAAAAAAAAAGAGAGGTTAGGGTTTAGATGTTTATATACTTATATATTTATTATAATATATATATATATATATATATATATATATATATATATATAGAGAGAGAGAGAGAGAGAGAGAGAGGAAAGCTCACCTACATCATGCACTATACATCACACCGTACATCACACCTAATTCTAGGCCCTAGAAAACTTATTTTTCAAATTTTATATTTTTTCCTTCAAATTAACCTTCCAATCAATACATATGCAAAAAATTAGGTCAAAATACATTCTTTAGCTATTTTTAAAAAATCCACAAAAAATTATTGGCGTAGACCCTTATAAATAAGGTATTTTTAGCAGTTTTTTGTGGATTTTTTAAAAATAGTTACAAAATATATTTTGACTTAATTTTTTGCATATGGGTTGATTAGAAGGTTAATTTCAAGAAAAAAATATAAAATTTGAAAAAAAAAGTTTTTTAGGGCCTGTAATTAAGCGTGATGCATGGATGATGTAGGTGAGCCTTCTTCGTATATATATATATATATATATATATATATATGTGCGTGTGTGTGTGTGTGTGTGTAAGAGGGTACTTTAGATAAGATAAATGGAGGCGTAACCCCTATTTATGGTAATGATAAGCTACTTGGCCAAATCCTTGGGTTAATGATAGGACCCACAAACACGGATGCAATAAAGTTAGGCTCAGTTAAAACTCACAAAGACTCTCGTGTATAGCTTAGAAGATAGTAATGAACTTTAAAAGTAACTTAGCTAAAGGGAGAGAGAAGTAAGCACCCTAGATACACCTTGGTAGGCAGGTATAAACACACCTAGTCCTCTCAAGAAGCTCTGTCAAATATTCAAAGCTTTGTAATAAATAACAATGGTGAGAAGGTAAAAAACTCTCTGTCTGGTAATAACTTACCAGACTCTAAAAGGGGTCCCCCTTCCTCAAAGGTGGTTAGGGTCCTTAAATAGCCCCCCCACACCACCCCCGAGGCAACTCAGTCATTTAATGCCATTAAAGACGTCCCTCACACTTTATTTCACAACATTAAATGCCTGATACACTAGTTATATCCACGTCACAAACATTAAATGCCAAGACATGCCTTTTGCTTAACCACTATGTGTCAGGGGGCTGTTGTCGCAAAGGTGGCTCAACAACTTCTTGACAACCCCAAATACCACGGTGGTTTACTCAAGTGCATGTCTGACATTGTTTAGCTGGCTAGTGACATCACCTACAGTAGATGTGACATTAAGTAGAGGGTTGTTTGGTTCGCAGCTTAACGCCCGATGGAACTCCAAGTCGCTCCACCCGAGGTTCCACATTAAGGGTCCTTCGGTGTTTTACCAGGTGTATCTAAGATGGTTGGGACGAGTCCCAACGGTGCCTTACTTCTCAATCATCCAAATCAAGTCCCTCTAAAGTTCCCACAGCGAGGTCATTCGATAGAGCATGAAAGGTCTCCCAGGCCCTACCAAGCCTGGTCTCTCGCGAGTATCGTTTGACCTCACACTAAAACTCGTTATTAATATCGTTACCACATTACAAACATTATAGCTTACAGTCAATATAAATAGAGATACAATATGACTAACATAACAAGCTAAATATGAGTTGCCACGCTAAGCTGCCTCATTGAGTTGTCGCGCAGAGTTGCCACGCTTGAGCTGCCTCGGCTGCTTAATCTCAAACACCATTGCCAATTAGGAAATTATCCCTAATTTTAGGATTACCTTCAAGCCCCCTCTATATTTGCCCCTTCGTGGAGAGATTGTTGGAATAAGAAATGTCTGCACGAAACTTCTCAATCCGAGGATCCTTCTCTTTTCAAATACTCGTTTGGACTCCTGGTAAATGAAATTCTCCCCTGTTATGCTTCTCTATGTTCAGAAAAGTAGGAATGCTTCTTGATGTATCTGAGTCACCCTTTATCAAGGTTTTTCCGAATCGTTGGAACATATTATCCGTTGGGCCCTGATGGATAAGTCTGACACCAATTTTGGCGACAAAACATAAACTTGGTGAAGAAGGCAACCTCTTCTATTCCCTAGATGTCTTTTCCTACTCGACGTCATGCTATCTTTTCAGCTGTTAAGACCCTTCCCGACGTGCCACGTGTTCATTTGAAATGATTAGGGGCCGCCCTTGCACGTGCGCTCGTGGAGAATGTTAACCGTCGAGTTTGAATCCCTTCAAACGTCTTTTTTTTTTCCAAAACTCTAATATCTTCTTCTTCTTCATCTCCTTCAACACTCTTGCTTCTTTTTAGCGAGAGAGAGAACCCGTGCGACCTCCATTATTGCCCTCTTCTTTGCACAGCCTCCTTTTTCTCTCATCTTTTGCACCACCACCTGCGGTTGTGTTCCTTTCTTATTGTTCTTGGCCTTATTCTCTCATCTACACCACTTATTATCAATTTCTCATGGCTTCTTCCAGTGTTCCCAAGGTTGTTGCCGCTACCCAGCCTGGTTCCCCCTCTGGCGCCGCTGGCGCTGCCACCACCCTTAGCGGCGCTGCTTTGGTCGCTGCTCGTCAAGAACAACTACACTTCTACATACTCGTACTACTTTCACGCTTCTTTCTCACTAGAAAGCCCAACGATCAGCCCAGGAGGGACCTGATAAACATCTCCGTTCGTTTGTCCAGAGCATTCAACCTACCTCTAGCCGCCATTACCTTGGGGTCCCTCTACACTTGGTTGGATCGAACCCATATTGACATGGAACAATCACTGGGTCGCTATAATTTAGCAAATTTTGCCAACACCATCATCTTGATGGGCTTCCTCTACACCCGCTTTCCTACCATTTCTGCGAAGTCAATTTCTCTGCCTGTGAGCCAGGGTATCAAGCCCCCACGCCTCCTATGTTTCCACAAGAAGCAGAGCCGAAAGGAGATAATGGAGGTTTTTGACCATTCAGACTCCTTCGTAATGAGGCCATATAGTGAGCCCACCTTCGCCCACACTTGGGACTTCTTTCCTACTGCAGCCACAATGGTTAGATTTAATCCGATTATAGAGGATCCTTCGCAGGCCGTGGTGCTTATTTTTACCCCGGGGTTCCTACCCTCTTACACTGAATGGGGGTATGCTTCTGAGCTTTACAATCCTGATAGATACATCAGATAATTTGGGTTCGATCAGGGGGGCTCCTCGACCTGTGTTCTAGAACAATCATCCCAAAGCCACCTTTACCGAGGCATGTACCTTCTATACTGCCGCTGCGGTGCTTGGCGTGACATCCACCATTGATGGGCATGTCACCCTCCTGAGTTCCGCGAGGAAAGGAGACGTATCCACATCCTTTGCCACGAAGTTCCATTCGGGGCAGTTGGCCAGGATTAACGAGTATATTCAGTCCCCTCCTTGCTATCGCCATATCCTTTCCTTTTCTTCCTCTGAGTTGGGTCTAAAGGGAAACTCCAAGCTTGGGGTTGAGTTTCCCCTAAGCAAAATTGTTAAGGAGTCTCCTGATTAACTACCCCCTCATTGCCCCTCGATCCCGATTGCCACCCCGAAACCCAAGGCCACTACGACCCCCAAGCCATCTATCCCCACGGCCGAAGCTTCCACGGGAGAAGGCCCCTATGAGCCATCTTCCAAGAGGGAAAAGAAGTCCCAGTCGAAGAAGGTCAAGGTCAAAGATCACATGAAGACTCCACTAGAGGCATTCCTAATTGCATCCGTTCCCCCCTATATGCCCCCGAAATTAGCTGAAGAGATGAGGAGGCGGGTAGAGGCCGAAGTTGCCCAGATAAATGTTAAGTTCGAACGGCGCGCAGTTGTCGTTCCCCCTTCGGGTGCATTCCCAAAAATAGTGGTGGATCCTAGTGAGCCCCCTGTGAAGAGAAGAAAAAGGTCGAAGGTGCCTGAAATTGGTGGTGCCACGGCATCCAGAAGGAAGACGTTGGATACCAAGCCCCAAAAGAAACAAACATCTGAGCGTGCTTCATCACTAGCTCCTTCTGTCCCTGCCTCTTTGCCATCTTCACCAATAGTTGTATCGTCTCGTTCTCCCTCCGGATCTGAGGTATATGCGCATATATTTTTTCATTCTTCTCTTATCGTGTCGTTTTTTACTTATTTCCTGATATCTTTGGTGCAGGGAGTTGAAGAGATGGGGGTCAGTCCCTCCAGTGAGTCGTTTTGTGGGGGGACGTTGTGGTGCTCCTCCAGCCACTGCCTCCCTGCCCCGTTCTCCTTTAATAAGCCTCACCTATTCACCCCATTCCTCCTCCCGTCAGGCCAAACATGCCACCGTGGGTGCTGTTGAGTTGTTTGGCGAGCCTGAGGCACCTGTTCCAGCCTCCTCTGAGTTACCTTTGGAGTGGGAGGTCTCTCTGCCCCTGGTTATGGTCGAAGAGAGTGTGTCACATGTAAGTGTCTTTTCGAGATTTGCATCTTTTATTTGTCCCAATTATTCCCTAATTGTAACATGTTGGGATGTTTTAGGTGGATGTGGCGTCGCTGGTAGCCAACATTCTCCTTCTTCCTGTAATCTCAAGACCCCTTGCTGCAGTTCCTCTTTTTAGTGCCATAACGGGGGTAAGCCAAGCGTGTTTCTGTCTCTTATCCTTTTGTAGTTGCTCTTTATCTAACATTTGTTTTTATCTTTGTAGCTCTCTCCAAGCCTTTCTTTTCCTTTTGCGCTAAGTGGCCTTATCCCTTCTCAGGCCCGGGTTGGAGTACCTGCTCTAGTTGGGACATCCCTCAAAGGGCCATCACTTCCTTCTAATGGTTCGCCCGTGCTTACTATAATACCCTACACTGGCGAGGGAGGTGTTTCTTCCTTCTAGACTTCTATACCCAAGGGCTCCGTTGAGGCTGCCGAGGGAATGAGCCCGCCTCCCACGGTTTCTGGCATTTTGACCCCCGTGATGATTACCCTTGCTCCTGCTGCTACTGAGCTGCTTCGCTAATTTCTCTATATTTCTCGACTTCTGGAAATCCACCTTTATGGGTGACTTGATCGAAGAAAGCATTTTAAGTTATTTTTCATAAACTCCCACCTATTTCGTGACTTAACAACGAACACACTTGTTAAGATTTTTAATAAGCTCCACCAAAAACGGTGACTTAACAACAAAAACACCTGTTGATCGAGGGCGAAAAGTAGCGCGTGTAAAGACGCTAATCGTTGTTTTCGTTTCGCCAACTCAATACAAAAACCTAAGTTACTACTACACTTGCGAGGCAAGCACAGCGGTAAGTCGGGTATCGAGAATCCACAGAGACGAGATGTTAGAATTTAAGTGATTTAATACTCCGAAATAAAAGTGTAAAAGGTGAATTACAAACTAAAAGAAAAGATGCATGAAAGGGAAAGATTAATCTAGGCGAGGAAATTTAAACTAAATTAATAAAGAGAATAAAAACTATAGGTTGCGTCGAATATCCCTCACCCGAGTTAATTAGTATAAAATGGTTACATGGGTCGACGAGTTATTAAGGTTGCGTCTCGTTTCGACAGTTAATTAAATCAAGGGTTGTCACGCCCTAAATCGTCATAAAAGCCTAATAAGATTTTGGCGTCAACAAATATCCCAGAAATTACGCGCAAAAGGTCGTAAGCACGGGACATACATGATATGCCCCGTCAAATCTCCTAGGCGTAATAACTAGGACAACGCACCCAAAATAGACCCGTAAACTCCATCACCAAAGCAAAGCAACATGTCAACCCGAGTGAGTTCAATTCAAACACAACCTAATTTAAATTACCTAGAAAGCATGTTAAAAACGCGATAAATGGAAAGCGGTAAATAAACGCGGTAAATCTATACTAGAAAGCGTGTAAATCAAAGCATGTAAATAAAGCAAGAAAAACTGAATTAGAAAGCTTGTAAATTAACTAGAAAGCAAGAAATGAAGAAATACAAACTATATTAAAATGGTAGGGGAGATGAATAGTCAACTTACAATCCAAATGGGGTGTCAAACCAAAGAGAAATGAAGAAGAACCAAGCAAAAACCCCAAACCCTAACTATTCCTAAGCTAAAATCGTGTATATCTGATATTAAAACCAAAAAATGGGTTTATATAGTGAGTGGGAAAAGATAAGGAAAAAAGGAAAGAAAGAGGAAAGAGCCCAAAATATCTGGCACTACCGGTCGACCGGTCGCAAGGGCGCGGTCGACCGGCCCCTTAAGCCAAAGTATACTGTCTCCTTCCCACGGAAAAAGTTGAAACCGCGGTCGACCGGTCCATTGTACGCGGTCGACCGGTACTCTGTTTTCAAGCTGCATTTGGTCCATGATGAGGGGGAAAAGGTCCATTACGGAAACGAGCCTAGCTTCTTCGTCCGAACTCCAAACGATGCACCGTTTGCGGCCACACGATGCTAACTCAATGAAATACGCATTCGTGGAATTTCCAAGAGCCGAATAAGAAATGTGAATTGACTAAAATGCCCTTGAAGTAGCGTCCAGCGACGAAACTTCTCCGAAATGCAACGGATCCTCACTTTTAGCGTTCCAATACCTACAAAAGCACAAATAACCCCTGCAAAACATGTATCTATCCAACTCCAAGGTTGTCTGGTTAATGATCATAATTATAGGCATTTAGGACCGTAAAAGCTCTAGAATGCATAAGGATAACGGGCGGAAATATACAATATTCGATACGAATCACCTGTTAAGATTTTTAACAAACTCCACCTATAACGGTGACTTAACAACGAAAGCGCTTGTTAAGATTCTTAATAAACTCCACCTATAACGGTGACTTAACAATGAAAACGCTTGTTAAGATTTTTAATAAACTCCACCTATAACGGTGACTTAACAACGAAAACGCTTGTTAAGATTTTTAATAAACTCCACCTATAACGATGACTTAACAACGAAACGCTTGTTAAGATTTTTTTAATAAACTCCACCTGTAACGGTGACTTAACAACGAAAACTCTTGTTAAGATTTTTAATAAACTCCACCTATAACGGTGACTTAACAACGAAAAACGCTTGTTAAGATTTTTAATAAACTCCACCTATAACGGTGACTTAACAACGAAAACGCTTGTTAAGATTTTTAATAAACTCCACCTATAACCGTGACTTAACAATGAAAACGCTTATTAAATTTTTTTAATAAACTCCACCTATAACGGTGACTTAACAACGAAAACACTTGTTAAGGTTTTAATATGCTCCACCAAAAACGGTGACTTAACAACGAAAATGCTTGTTAATATTTTTAATAAACTCCACCTATAACGGTGACTTAACAACGAAAACGCTTGTTAAAATTTTTAATAAACTCCACCTATAACGGTGACTTAACAATGAAAACGCTTGTTAAGATTTTTAATACTCCACCTATATTTCGCATGTATTTCCAGGTTGCTCCGGAGGATTCGCCGCCATTTCCTTCGCCTGCTGCCTCGCCTCCTCGTGAACCTGAATCCTCTGAAGAATCAAGTCATAATGGTCAAGGTTCCACGACAGGTGCTGCCGCGGATAGCGAGTCTGGGTGCGAGCTTCCTCTGCCTAACTTGGCTCCTCCAGCCTTCTGCCTAATGGTACTCCAATGTTCTCCCCAAATGCCTGCTGTTGATGTAAAAAATTAGATTGCTTCTAATTATTTAATCACAGATAAATATCAATGAGACAAAGAATTTTAAAGTGGTTCAACCTTATGAGAATGGCCTACGTCCACTGTTTCTGTTATTGCCAAGTGTTTTGTGAAAAACGTTGCTAATGTCGTTTAATACAATGATTAAACTGTATAAGCAACACCGAGATGTTTGTTGAAGAAACCATTTTCTTTTGAAAATAAAAATGATAAACAACAAGATGTGTTTACAAACACTTATATACGAGAATAACCATGACTTTGTAATCAGTTTTTAAAAATAAGATAGTTTCAAAAATTCAACACACTTATAGAATGAGATGAGGAGATGAAGATAATCAGAACACACAATTTTTACGTGGTAAAACCTCTCCCAATAGAGGAAACATCCACGGTGACTTCTAAGTCACGAAAGTAAAAATCCACTAGAAACAAATAGCAGTTACAAACAATACAACATACATGAACACAACTCAGCCTATTCTAAGTTTAGGAATATACCCCACTTTGTGTCCTTCTAACTTCTTGATAGATCTGATTGTTGATGATGTCCTTCCAGTTTGATAACTTCCAATTTGCTTTAGCTTTCCTTCAGTCGACTCAATAATCTTTGATCTTAATCCCAACACTTTTAGTGTTGTAGTGTGTCAAGTGTTAGTGAAGTGATTCCTATTCACATGCATGAACTCACACACGCTTAGTTTATACAGACAGTCCTAGACAATTACATATAAAGACTATTTGCTGTGATTTTCTTTTCTTTCTTTCTTACAGAACTTGAAACCTTTTTGACCTTTTAATTTATCCCAGATTCCACGGATATCTTGCTTTAAAATCGGTCAAGATCTTAATCAATCTCTGTTTTAAAAATATTTTTGAGATTGAAAATCTCCAAGTGCGAATCCAACTAGGTCAAGGTTAAGTTTCATAAGAACAGAAACCATAAAATATTTACAGATCTAAATCAGCAAAGATTTTCTTAAAACGAGAAACAAATATGCAGATCTAGTGAAATATAACATGCAAAGTGTAGATCTACAATTTCTATGAAGAAGAAATACAGATCTTCACAAAAATGTTTAAGTTGGTAATAAGATCACAGATCAAGAGGTTACAGCAACAAATGATCAAACCAGTAACACAACTCTCTCTCAAACACTCAAGGTTGTGTTTGGGGTTTTGAATATACGAAGGTTTGAATCAGATTTGAAGTGTTTAGGGTTAGGGTTAGGGTTTGGCTAACACAGTTTCCCTTTCTCTCTCTTCTCTCTTCTCTTTTCTCTCTTCTCTCTCACTTCTCTCTTCTCTCTATTTTTTTTCTCTCAAAAATGACGACTGCCAAAAGTCTTGAAAGGTTGAGAATTAGAGGGCTTATATAGGAGTGGAGGAAGGTTCTGAATTGTCGAAGGCAATCAAGGGCTGAGATTAGGTCTTCCTAATATTGACTTGATCCAAGGGTGATAAAATAGCGGTGGTTAAGAAGAAGTTGATTGGTCCACGGTGATAGCACATGGATAAGTTTAAAACACATGCAGGCCATAGATAAGGTTTGATCTAACGATTAGCAATCCACCAGGCAACCCTCTCACATAACAAACACAAATGAGTTAACAGGAGCATGACATGTGTTGGCACTTAATTGGCTTGCAAACGCGCGTAGAGTCTCTAGCGCATTTACATTCTACCCAATCAAACATTCCAATGAAAAATGAATTTTTCAAAATAGCATTTTAACCCCACAAAGTTTATAATTAAACTTTTATTAATGAAAACATTATTTTAAAAATGTTTAAAAATTCCCAAAAAATTATTAAAACAACATTTTAAGGGGAATTTAATCACACAATCAATATGATCAATATATACACATGTATGCACTTCTAATGTGTGTAGTGTGATTCAATTTATACCTTCTTGGATCATTGAAGAGGATTAGAGAGGAATAATTCTGAGGTTCTTTGGATTCTAGGTTAGACAACGAATTTTGTCACTATTTCCAAATTATTTGAACACTTATACAGTATAGACTTAAGTAAGTCAAAGGTATAAGGTGCTTCATTTTGGAGTTCTCGATATGTAATTCTATCAAGAAAATCCGGTCCCCCTTGAATGAGGGTGATACAATGTATTTATAGCCCTTAGGCTGTACATGTGAATGGGTAAACAATCAATGCCTTTCAAGAGTATACGTCTATATGATAAATAATTAATGGGTAAACTATTGATACGTCTGTATGAATAGTTGAACTGTTGATTATCTGGCAATTAATGTTGTGGCCGAGATGCAGCTCGGACCACCTTAGTTGCTCGGCGTTCAGGAGTTCCTCGGAGTGTTGGAGTTCCTCGGAGTACACATGTTGCTCGGAGTGAGTATGACTTGGTCGGGGAAATAAACCTCCTCGTTGCTATTGTGCCACGTAGATCGACACGTGTCTTCTTATTATTCGTCTATATCAGCATACTAATTTTGGTATCAACAGAAGCACCTAATGTTTCATATTTCGAACTTTGAGGAATATGGAACATTCTTTCTCGGTATATGGCAATATTAAATGACCTTCCTGGTTTTTAGGAGCATTTTCTCCGTATTCGAATGTCCTTCCAAATTCGCAGAATCAGCTTTTTTGAATTTTTATAAGCGCTTCGATCTTCGAGCACTTTTTGTCCTTTTAGCCGCCGGTTGCGTAATAGTTTCTTTTTTGTAATCATTTCTTTCGTCGTTTCCCAAGACAAAGTATTTAAGCTTCATAGGCAATCCCATCGTCTTCTACCTTTTACCATTTCTGCTTTCGAGTTTTCCATAGTCTTTCTCTATCTTGTGCGTTCATCCTTTTCTTCGTTTGTTGTCAACAGATCTCCCTTTTTTTTGTAAGATCCTCTTCCTTCTTATTCATTTCTTTTATTCGCCATGGTTTATGTTATTGAATCTCTTGAGAAATTTCTTTCTGATTTTTCTATTCCATCTTGGGTAACTCTGGAGGATCTTTCTGAGCCTTCAAATTATTTTCGTTTGGCTGAGGGACATTGGTTCCCCAGCCTCTTTATTGCTGAATGTGGATTTTCTTTTCCACCAAACCCTTTGTGTTTAGAGTTCTGTCATTATTTCGATGTTGTTCCTGCAAAAATATCCCCCAACACATGGAGAATTGTTAATGGGGTGTATAGGTTAAATCAAACTCACGGAACCCGTATAGGAATCCCTGAGATTATGTATTGTTATAGATGGGCTGTTCTAGATAATATTTTTTATTTAAAAACTAGATTTTTGAATAGGGCTTTAGTAGTCAACCTCCTTGATGCTAATAGGGATTATTTTGAACATGGGGTAGTTATCAAAAATTGGCAACATGCCCCTCTGATTGGAGATGAAGTATATCAAGGTCCCAGATGCCCTCCATATGGCAATGGGATAGGTTATTTTCATTTTATTTTACTTCTGAAATTATGATTTCATTATGTTTGAATAAATGTGTGATTGACATTTCACTATGTATTTGTTTGCAGTTGACAGCAAAATAAAGATTCCAAAAGAATCAGAAGTTAATATTAAGCATTTGAAACTTATCTGGAGTTTGCATCAGAAAGTTACAGACGAGCACGTCAGGTCTGCTTCATATTTGTTGTAGTATAGGAGTTATTCAACCTCTTTTATTGCTCACCCTGTAATCAGCACTGGTGAACCGGCGTCAGCTCCTGAGGACTCTTCTCCAGAATCTCACATTCCTCTGAGTCAGAAAATGGGCAAAAGAAGAGTTCCTACTATTTTTGAAGAGGCTACCTCTGCGGGAAAGGGTAAAAGAATCAAGGCTGACGTCCCAAAGGGGATAAAGAAAGTAGATGCTGCCCCTTCTGTTGCTCCTCAGAAGGCTGCCGAGAAGCCCCAGTGGCTCCTAACAAGAAGGATGCACCTGTGGAAGTAGTCACCATCTCCCCAACCAAAAGCTCTTCTTTGGTTGAAACTGTTGAAATGCCAGCGAGGAGACTGAAGAAATCCTCCTCGGTCAATTTGGCTGAAGCCGTACCCCAGCTCCAAGTTAGTGGAGCTGGTGTTCCAACTATTATTCCTCCGAGCTCAGCTATGAGCTCGGTGAAGACTTGGACCATTCCTGAAGTCCAAGGAATTGAGGAGAATATGTCTAGGGATGTGCTTACATTCCTGGTTACTCGTCACATTGCTTCAGTAAGTTTCTCATATTCTGAATTTTCTTTCTTTCCACCAATACATGTATTTATGTGCTAACTTATCGTTATCTATTTTTTTTCAGCTGGTAAGTTGCTTTAACACCATTGTGAAGAAGGATGAAGCGATCAAGTCTTCTAGCTCCTCATCCGGAGTGGAGGATGCTTTATTGGGTTTAACCAAATCTTTGAAGGATTCCCATCAAAAGTATGACGAGGATAAGGCTGATTGGGAGAAGAAGTTGGCTGCAGTTGAGGCAGAGAAGGTGCAGCTTGTTGAAGTTTCCAAGGGTCTGGAAAATAAAATGAAAGATTTGGAGAGAGAGAAAAAGAAGTATGCCGAGAAGCTCACGAACTTTGGGGAGCTTGAAAACAAGTTTAAATTGGCTGAGGAAGAGCTAACCCTTCTACGAGAAGTAAATCGTCAAAAGGAGGAGGTGGAAGTTAAATTGAAAGCCACCGAGAATCTTTTATCTGAGAAGCTCTCCTCGGAGAAAATAAAAAGAAAGATGGCAGTAAAGAAGTCTTTCAACACTGGATGGGACAAAGGATGGAACAAGGGGGTAGTAGCCATGATGCCCCAAGTGCAATATGGGAGTCTTAAATACTTCCGAGATGGTTGGGTTGCTGTATTGCAAGAATTTAAGGTTGACGAGGACTCTGAGCTGTTTCAACAACATCTTCCTGGTCCCCCTCCTAAAATTGATGATGAGGAAGAAGACGAAGCTGCATCCGAGGAGTCTTCAATGGCAGTGGGTGATCAAGTCCTTGCCTCACAACCTATTCAGACAGTCACCAAGGAGCTTTCGTCTATGCCTGCTCCACCTGAACAAGTTCCAGCTCCTGCAATCCAAATTATTATTCCCACCGAGCAACCAAGCTCCTCGTCCCACCCTCATGAGAAAGTCTTGGGAGACAAGGAAAATGTGTGAAGTTTGTTCGGTATTTGTTTTATTTTCTTTTATCACTTGTACTCTGTACTCTGAACACTGTACTCCTTTCTATGATGTAATAAACAATCACCTTTTTTGTCCCTCTATGTTGTTGATG
Source organism: Sambucus nigra (assembly GCA_949130495.1). NCBI lineage: Eukaryota > Viridiplantae > Streptophyta > Magnoliopsida > Dipsacales > Adoxaceae > Sambucus > Sambucus nigra. The sequence continues at coordinate 330,393,521 of OX422210.1, read as the reverse complement.
TTCTGTCTGCTTTTTATTGAATCTTGCCTTCTCTTCTTTACTAGTTTATGGCTAGAATGGAATTGCTATTTGCCCATGACACAACTCTGCTTCGACAATGTAATAAATATTTTAATGCAGGCCACACTGACTTGGATAATTCCCAGATCGTAGAGATTCTTGGTCGAAATGCTTCAGACCAAGCAGTGGAGGCATATCAATACTTGAAACATCTTCTTGATCGTGCTGTAGCCAACAATGTGGCTTATTACGAAATGATTGAAGACTTGCAAGGTACTCTCGATGAACTTCAGCATCAGTATAAAGAGTCTTCAGCTCTTTTGCACGAAGGGTATGAGAAGAAAATCAAGCAACTTCGTGCTGAAAAAGGTTATGACAAGATGCTTGCTGGCTATGAAGTGAGAGAGAGAACATTGAAAGCATAGGTCAAAGGGCACAGGCAAGTCGCTGAGCTATTGGAACAAGAAAACAACAATCTGTAAAAAGAACTAGCTCAACTGAAGTCCGCTGCTTCATCTTCCAGTGTCTTGGTACCGGTCACCGATGAAGGATTCTCATTTTTAGAAGTGGAAAATGCCAAGTTGCGAGAAGAGTTAGAGGCTTTGAGAAGAGCTGGGCCTTCTTCTACTATTCGGGGACGAGGAAGAGGTTCTCGTGGACGAGGAAGAGTTGCTCAGAATGTTGTCGAGGAACAAAGTACTCAACCTGCTCGGGGACGACCAAGAGTTCTTCGTCCTAGTATTGAAGAAGCTCGTACTCAATCAGCGTTGGAGAACCAAGCATTCCAATTGATGGCAAAAAATCAAGCCTTGTCTGAACTGTCCAAGAAAGTCCAAACTTTGGAGGATCAACTTGCTGTGACGAAGTCTGCTTTGGATCATAAGGATATTTTTGCCAGAAACCTTCATGAGCAGTTAGAGAGACTAATTTTCCAATTCCATAAACAACCTCGCGAATTCTGGATGGCAGGATATAATGAGGCCCTTTTTCACTTGAATGACCGTATTGAAAATTCTAATAATGAAGGCTACAAATAAGGATGGTTGAACGCCTTGGGTGTATTAAAACTAGAGCAAGGTCATTATTTATGGGATTACCATGCTCCTGGGCTGCTCGATCTACCAATTCCGCCCTTCAAGCTTGACATGAGCTGGATCCCTGCTCGGGCCATTCCTCGTTGTTTGGTCTCCAAGTATCTTGGTGACTATGCCCTTCATTCACAGGCAGGATTATCTAGTCCTGAGCATTTACTGGATACACCTTCAATAATGAACGTCAGAATGCTTCGAGATATTAACTTCATTAATTCTCCCCTTTGCCTGGAAGATCCTCCTGCTGGCGAGGAGCCTATTTCAAAAGCAGAAGGGAAAAATCAGTAGAATAGAAAATTCTGATGTAATAATTAGTACACAATTTAATATCAATGTAATAAATTTGTGTAATTCATTTTGAATTTAATGAAAGAGTTTCATTTTTGTTCGCAAATTTGTATTGTTATTGTCTTGTGTTTGTCAAACACTTTATATTTGTGCTTGCATAACAATATTGTGTGGTTCATCGACCAAAAAGGTTACAAGTATCAGTTATGTTGCTCAATCACCTAATAATAAAGTAGTGAGTATAAAAATGTTGAAAATTTTTCCAACCAACCAAGGTTGTTAAATTGTGCTTGTCGACCAACTACAGTTAGTGGGTTTTTGTCCCCGACCAGCCATACTTGGTATAATTTGGAATATTTTGTTTCTAACCAACCGAGATTGGCATTTTTAGGAGTATTTTGCTTCCTAGCCAAACACGTTGGCATTTTTAGAAATGTTGATGTTGTTCTCGCCCTTTTACCAACCGGAGTTGGTCTGAGTTCGAACTATCATGTTCACTCGCCCTTTTACCAAAATTGGTCTGAGCCAGTGTCAGCCTCCTAACCAAAGGAGTATGGTTTCCTAACCAACTAGAGCGGGTATTTTTAGGAATGTCGTGTTCTCGCCCTTTTACCAACCGGAATTGGTCTGAGCTCGAACTGTCATGTCCACTCGCCCTTTTACCAACCGGAGTTGGTCTGAGCTAGTGTCATAGTTTGTAGTGTGTAACACTAGTATTCCCCGAAAAACTTTCAATAAAAGGAGAGAAGATGGCGAAATATCATCGTTTTATTCATATTGATGGAACTGCTTTACATTTTACATCACTGATAATACTTGCGTAGGTGTTCAGCATTCCATGCATTCTTAAATTCCTCTCCTTCTAGAGTCGCTATTCGGTAATTTCCTGGTCGAACAACTTCTGTAACTCGGTAAGGTCCATGCCAGTTTGCTTCCAACTTATTGTGCTTCTCAATGACCTTTTTTAGCACGTAATCTTCTTCTTTTAAGTCGTATTTCTTCACCCGCTTGTTGTAGAACAGAGCTGTTCGTTGTTGGTAAGCAGCATTCCTAATGGTTGCCTCTTCTCTAACCTCCTTGAGCATGTCCAAATCTAATCTTCTCATTAAGTCGCTGACTGGGGAATTGAAGTTCAGCACTCTGTGTGTTGGAAGACCCAACTCGGCAGGTATTACGGCCTCACTTCCAAATGCCAGCATATATGGTGATTCTCCAGTTGCTGCTCGGGGCGTTGTTCGGTAAGCCCATAATACTGACTGTAGCTCATTAATCAAATTAGCTTTAGCCTCACTTAGCCTCTTCTTCAAACCATTTAGTAATGTTTTGTTCGTCACTTCAGTCTGTCCATTGCTTTGAGGATGGCCCGGTGCTGAATGAACCTTTAAAATGTTTGACTGATGACAATAGGCGACAAACTCCTCATTATCAAATTGTGTTCCATGGTCTGTGATGAAGGCATGAGGGAGACCATATCGGCAGATGATGTTCTTCCAAACGAACTGGTATACCTTCTCGTATGTCATATCAATAAGTGGCTCAACTTCTACCCACTTAGTAAAATAATCCACTGCGACAACGAGGTACTTGAATCTTCCTCGGGTCAATTGCAGTGGTCCAACCAAATAAATTCCCCACATAGCAAATGGCCAAGGGGAAGTTATGGGTGTCAACAATGCTTATGGAGTTCGTCGGATGGAGTAAAAACGTTGGCATTTATCACATCTCTTAGCATAGGCTATACAATCAGCCCTCATCGTTGGCCAGTAGTATCCCTGCGTCATCACCCTTTGCAAAAGTGTCCGACCTGCTACATGGGCTCCACAGGACCCTTCATGGATCTCTTCAATCAATTCTTTCACCTCGGAGGGATGTACGCATCTTTGCAAACCTGCCATAATTCCTCGTCTATACAAAACACCATTAATTAATACATACCGAGCAGCTTTAAACTTCAATTTCTTGGCAGCGAGCTTATCCTCCAGTAATTCTCCCTCCTCAATATATGCCCTGATGGGATCCATCCAAGATGGTCCTAAATCCAGGGTAATAATATTCATCGTCAGGTCTTCATCTATGCTCCGACTCTCTAATACTTCAATTGGTATCGTTTTTCGCAGCTCGGTACGAGTAGTTGGTGCTAGTCGGGCCAATGCGTCTGCTCGTGCATTCTCCATTCTTGGTATTCCGATCAACTGAATGGCATCAAATTATGCCAACAACTCCATCACCTTTGCATGATACTTGACCATTAATTCTCCTTTAACTGCATATGTTCCCTTCATCTGATTCACAATTAATTGAGAATCACTGAATACCATCACTTGTTGCACTTCCATAATCTTTGCTAAATTAAGACCTGCTATCATGGCCTCATACTCAGCCTCATTATTGGAAGCTTTGAATTAGAATCGCAGGGCGTATTCCATGTCAATCTCGTCGGGGGTGTTCAAAACAATCCCTGCTCCATAACCTGTTGTGCAAGGTGACCCATCTACATATAATTTCCATGTAGGTGACTCGTCTTCAAATTTCTTATCTGACAAAATTCCTCGGTGAAATATTTGTTGTTTCCTTTCATCCTCCCCTGATATTCCTCGCTCCTCGTCGATCATCTCTTTTCTCCCTTTTACCAACCGGAGTTGGTCTGAGCTCGAATTTGATGATCCTTCAATATCCACAAGTCCTTTTACCAACCGGAGTTGGTCTGAGCTTATGTTTGTTGATCCTGTAACATCCACAGGTTGATCATCGAGCAACTTTTGTTCCTCGGGGGTATCAGGATAAGTAAATCTGCTATAAAATTGGCTATCGCTTGCCATTTTAATGATGATCTGGGTTCATACACAATATCATATTCACCGAGCTCTATTGCCCAGTACATCAGTCTCCCTGATTTTTCTGGCTTATGAAGGGCTTGTCTCAATGGCATGTCGGTATACACGACGATGGTATGGGCCTGGAAATATGGCCTCATTCTTCTACTTGCCTCAATTAATGCCAATGCCAATTTTTCCAGCTTTGGGTACCTGATCTCTGCACCTCGGAAAGCCTTACTTGTGTAATAAATTGGCTTCTGGACTCCATTCTCCATTCTGATCAATGCCGAGCTGACTGCATTCTCTGATACTGCCAGGTACAAGTATAACTTTTCTCCCATTACTGGTCTGGACAACAGTGGAGGTGCTCCCAAATATTTCTTCAAGTCTTGAAAGGCTTTTTCACATTCATCATTCCACTCGAAAGTTTTTCGAAGTGTTTTGAAGAATGGGAGGCATCTATCAGTTGCTCAGGATACAAATCTGTTGAGCGTTGTAACTCGTCCTGTAAGACTCTGCACCTCTTTCTTCGTCGTTGGAGATCGCCACCCTAAAAGAGCTTTGATCTTTTCTGGATTCGCCTCAATGCCTCGCTGGTTGACGATGTACTCGAGAAACATTCCTTCTCGTACCCCAAATGTGCACTTCGTCGGGTTGAGCTTCATTTCGTATTTATCCAGTTGATCAAAGGTCTGACCTAAGTCAACTAGATGATCAGTAGCTTTCTTGCTCTTTGTCAGCATATCATCGACATAGACTTCCATATTGCAACTGATTTGTTCGGCAAAAACCTTGTTCATCAGCCGTTGGTATGTCGCTCCTGCATTTTTCAAACCAAACGGCATAACATTATAACAATAAGTTCCCCTAGGGGTAATAAAAGAAGTACTTTCCCTGTCTTCAGGTTTCATTTTGATCTGATTGTAGCAAGGGTAAGCATCCATGAAGCTGAGCAGCTCGTGTCCCGAGGTAGCATCCACTAGTTGATCAATTCTAGGCAATGGAAAGTGATCCTTTGGGCATGCCTTATTGAGATCGGTGAAGTCAACACACATTCTCCATTTATTATTTTTCTTCTTTACCATCACCACATTTGCTAACCAGTCTGGATATTTCACATCTTCAATGAATTGGGCTTTATGGAGCTTCTCGACCTCCTCTTGTATAGCTTGATTCTTCTCAAGACTAAATACTCTTTTTCTCTGCTTTACAGGCTTGATCTCCTTATTCACATTGAGCTCATGACATAAGAAGTTTGGATCTATTCCTGGCATATCTTCATGACTCCATGCAAAAGTTTTCTTTCTGTTTCTCAAGAAAGTTATCAACTCCTGTTTTATTGAAGCATCCAATGACGAACCTATCTGAGTTATTCATTCAGGGTGTTCATCGTCCAGAATAACATTTTCTGTAGATTCCACCACCTGTCCTTTTACAAGTTGGGATTCATCTCTAGGATCTAGTGTATTAATTTCTGTACCTTCATCCACCTGGTAGGTAGTAGTCTTTTTCCTTGACTCTTCAAGCTCCTCTTGCTCAGCAGATGAATAATAGCATTCCCGAGCTACTTTTTGATCACCTTTCACAACTCCTACTCTAAAATTTGTTGGAAATTTTAAGCACTGATGTACTGTATATGGAACTGCTTCGAACTTCTTCAAACCAACTCTTCCCGTGATGATGTTGTAAGCTGATTTCACATTTTTATCCATCACAAAGAAGCGTATTCTTTCTGTTCGACAAGCAGGCCAAGTTCCAATGAATATATCCAACTTGATCGTCCCAAGTGGAAAAACCTTCTTGCCAGCAAAACCCAGGAGAGGTCTGTGATAAGGCTCCAATTGAGATAATTTTAAATTCAAACTGTCAAAGCATGAGTAGAACATGATGTCTGCCGAACTACCATTATCTACCAGAACCCTTGAAATCACTACTTCTTTCATCCTCATTTTGATCACCAAAGGGTCGTCGTGAGGGTAAAGAACACCTGCAAGGTTATTTTTTGAAAAACCAATGACTAGCTTCTCTTTGTTTATCTTCCTCGGGCGATCCTCCTCAGCCAAATTTATCCGTTGAATGTATGAGAAAGCTTGAGCCTCACCTAGGTAAGCTTTTCTTTCTGCAGTAAGATCTCCTCCTCCTGCATCTCCTCCTGTAATAACATTACAATCAAATGTTCCAAAACGTATTGAAAATACCTCGCGTTCTGGTTGCCTTGGCCTTTTGGGAAGATCGGGGTCATCCTCTGTATCATCTTCATGATCTCTTTTCCTATTTTCTTCTGCCCGACGAGGAGATCTAGATCTTTCTCTTGCTCGGTCTTCATTTCCTCTTTCATTTCTACGATCAACATACTTTGACAACTTTCCTCGTCTAATGAGCGTTTCAATCTCGTTCTGGAGGGCTATGCAATTTTTAGTCATATGACCATGATCCTTATGAAACTCGCAATATTTATCTGTATTTCTTTTGTCAGGGTCCGACCTCAATTTCTTTGGCCACCTTATCTCCTCGTTATTCTTGATTTCTTCCAAGACATGATTAATACCCATTTTCAAAGGAGTATAATTATCGAATTTCTTCAGGACTTCCCATGACGACTTATAATTTTTGGAATGCTTGTCACCGCCATTGCCCTTATGCTCTTTCTTCTTAGATTTGTCGACTTCCACCTTGGTTTCTTTATCCATATTCTTCTTCGCAGCCATAGCCTCCTCGGCATTCATGATTTTGGCCGCTTTTGCCATCAACTCTGACATAGTTGTAGGTGGATCTTTGGCCAAAGTGTAATAAAATTTGTTAGGAAACAACCCACTCATCAATGCAGTGATTGCTGTCTTTTCTTCATAATCTATGACTTCCAGCTTCTCGTTATTGAAACGAGTTATGTAATCTCTAGTACTCTCACCAGATTTTTGTCTAACACTTAACAAGTGTGCTACTCGTTTTATTGGCTTTGCTCCAAAATAGAAATTGCCGATGAACAACTCGGCCAGTTGAAAGAAAGTTGAAATCTTACCCCGAGGAAGATTGTTGTACCATATCTGGGCAGATCCAGTAAGAGTTCCTGAGAATTCTTTGCATCTCATCTCGTCGGGGACAGCATAGATGTCAGTAGCAGCTTGATATTGCTCTATGTGAAGAACAGGATCTGTCTTTCCATCGTATTTGGGGGTCACCATAGGGGCTTTAAACTTTGATGGTGTACGAAAATCCACAATGGCCTGGACAAAAGGTGTCCCTTGAACAAAAGTTCGTTGTAGGGGATTCTTCTCTTTAGCCACTTCTCCCAATTTATCCTCCAACCGCTGAATGGACCCTTTTCAAGCATCATTTCCTTCCTCGGGCCTATTAGTTCGAGCACTTGATTGTTCTGAAGTGGCCTCCTGAGATCTATTTTGACGAGCAACTGGTCGTGATTGTGCTGATCCTTCTCTTAGATCTGATGGTTGTCGAAAACTCCTCGACATGGTCTTAGGTGGACTCCTATTCCTCCTAGGGCCTAACCGACTGAAAGGAGACACCCTACTCAGTCTTTCCAAGGCGCTAGGTCTCTCTGGAGAAAGAGTGATATGTTGATCAGTATCTGTAACCCGTATTGATGAAGTTCGCCCAGGTTGATAAGAGAAATCTTCAGATTCCTTATTACGATATGACTCAGTACGCCTGGATCGTGAAGAAAGTAAATAAGTTTGTCTCTGACCACTTCTCTGTCCTGAATGCGTAGGTACTTCGCCATGAAGGGTTTGTATAAGTTGCTGCATTATTTCTTGCATGGCGGTTTGTCCTTGAGCCAGATTCATCATAATTCCATCCAGATCTGGAGCAGTTGATGGTGCAGAGGGATTTGGAGGATTCCCAACGTTCCCAGCATTTCGATTGCTGGATTTTGGATTATCTGCCATTGATGATGAATGATTTTTGGTAAAAAATGATAACAACAGTCGTTTCCCACAGACGGCGCCAATCTGTTGATGTAAAAAATTAGATTGCTTCTAATTATTTAATCACAGATAAATATCAATGAGACAAAGAATTTTAAAGTGGTTCATCCTTATGAGAATGGCCTACGTCCACTGTTTCTGTTATTGCCAAGTGTTTTGGAGTTCTCGATATGTAATTTTATCAAGAAAATCTGGTCCCCCTTGAATGAGGGTGATAAAATGAATTTATAGCCCTTAGGCTGTACATGTGAATGGGTAAACAATTAATGCCTTTCAAGAGTATACGTCTGTATGATAAGCATTCAATGAATAGTTGAACTGTTGATTATCTGGCAATTAATGTTGTGGCCGAGATGCAGCTCGGACCGCCTTAGTTGCTCGGCGTTCAGGAGTTCCTCGGAGTGTTGGAGTTCCTCGGAGTACACTTGCTGCTCGGAGTGAGTATGACTTGGTCGAGGAAATAAACCTCCTTGTTGCTATTGTGACACGTAGATCGACACGTGTCTTCTTATTATTCGTCTATATCAGCATACTAATTTTGGTATCAACACCTGCCAACTATCATTTGGTCATTGAGCGACTTGTGAGCCAACATCCTGGGACCTTTACGATGGACTGCCTTCGTTCCAACATCGCAATTATGAGTCATAGGCTCCAAGGCATGGCCACCATTATTACTGATATCGTGGACACTCCGGCTGTGAATGTGACCAAGCCCATCCTTAACCAGTTCTTGGGCTATTTGAGGGAGTTGGGTCGTGACGGGTTCCATTTTGACTGGCTTATTGCACACTTGAAGACTTTGAAGAGCCAGCAGGTGGACAAGTAATGGGAACTTTTGAAAAAACATCAGGAGGATCAGAGGGCCGAGGAAGCCAAGCTGGCCGAGTTAGTACCTCTCCTCGAAGCTGTTGATAAGGAGGTAAAGAACCTCGAGGAAGCTCTGCGTTCGACGAAGTCAAAACGAGAGAAACTCCTAATCGAGCGTACACAGTCGCAGACAAGGTTAGAGGTTTCTATCAGCGTCCAACGGTCCTGTCAGGCAACCTCTGCGGGTCTCCCTGGAGATTTCTTTTCTTCCCTTGATCTGTGGTTCCTCCTGCATTAATGAGCTTCTTGTATATGTATATATTTTTTTTCTATGTAATCCTTGGGCAATCGTTCCCATTTTTGTAATGCCCCAAAGTATATGAATGGAAAAGAAAAACTTATTCTCATGTTCTCTTTGCGTTATAGCTGTTTACATAAATCATGACATGAATTTTCGTAGTTCTTTTAACTATAAAAAGAAAATAAATAAAGTAAAGGGGACCTTCACAAAGTGAACTCGTATATTCATATTGGCTAAGTACATTGGTGACTCCAAACGTAATGGCCTACACGTGATAGATCTTTAACCATTTGTTATTAATCTTAAATGGCATGTCTTCTTCTATCTTAGAAATTAAACAATAACCTGAATCATGAGCCTCCTTTACGATAAAGGGTCCCTCCCAATTTGCTGCAAACTTAGGTAGAGGAAATCCCCTAATATGTTTAACTTCTTCCTTTAACATGAGATCTCCCTCCACGAATTTCCTTGGTCTCACCAGGTTGTCATACGCCCTGGATAGCTGCCTCGTATACATTTGAAAGTATTGCATCGCATTATCCCTGTGCTCGTCCAACGCTTCCAACTATACGTGTCTATTCTGAGGGAGCATGCTGCTCCGCAGAGCATATCGAGTCAAGGGAACCTCTAACTCTACTAGGAGAATTGCCTCAGCCCCATAAACAAGAGAGAACGATGTATACCCCGTAGGTTTTCTTTTAGTTGTTAGATAGGCCCATAAAACAGCTGGTATCTTGTCATCCCACGATCCTGGGAAATCCTCTATCATTTTACACAAGATATTGACTAAAGTTTTGTTAGTTGCTTCGGCTTCGCCGTTCCCCTTTGGGTATGCCACCATCGAGGTGTGATGGATGATGGAGTATTTATCCGTGAGCATCGTTACCTCTGAGTTGATGAAAGGGGTTCCGTTATCTGAGAGAATGACCTTTGGAATCCCGAAATGGTAGATGATATATTCTCGAATGAAGTTGCTCACTACCCCTGCTGTCGCCCTTTTCAGTGGTATCGCTTCGTCCCACTTTGTAAAACACTCTGTTGCGACCAGGATCCATATTTTCCCCCTCGACGAGGGGTGTATTTCCCCTACTAGGTCAAATGCCCAAGTGTGAAAAGGGTAAGGCGTTATCAGAGAGTGTAAGTATACATATGGGTCATGGATCATGTTTCCATGTAGCTGGCAAGCCTTGCACTTTCGAACGAACTCAGCAGAGTCCTTCTCCATCGTTGGCTAATAATATCCCAACGTTATCAGCTGATCATATAACTTGGCCCCTCCTATGTGAGCTGGATCGTGTGCTTATTTGAGGACCTCGACTGCTTCTTCCTTCGTGACGCAACGCAATGGCCTGTTGAAGTACCCCCTTCGATAAAGTTGCCCCTCCTGAACATAGAACCTTGGAGCCCTTCGCCTCAAGCCCATTGCATCCATTTTCTCTGTTGGGGCAACTCCATCCTGAATGAAGTCGATGTAGGGCTGCCTCCAGTCCGCTTGAGCTTCAATGAAATGGCACTCAGCTGTTTGGAAGAATAGCTGACACTTATCGCACTTTCGTTGCAGCTCTGTCGCATCTTGTTTCATTTTAGGCCAGAAATACCCCTCTCTTTGAATTCTCCTATATGGAGGTATCTCAGTCATTTTGCAATGCTCCTCATGCGTTTTCCTCAATCTTTTCTCTGCTTCCTCTGGGCTGACACATCTTGACAACTATCCCCCAGCATTTCTATAGTAAAGATTCCCCTGGTTCGTAAAGTATTGTGCCAACTCTCTTAATCCCATAGCTCCATCGCCAGACTCTAGTTATTTCCTAATCTCTCCCCTACAGTCTGTGTCCTCCTCCATCGGTAGTATTAATTATACCACCGAAGGAGCTGTTCTTCATTGGATCACAACTATAGTCTCATCGATCTTCATGACCATTTTCTGGGCGATAGTGGCATAGGCGTCTGGATGGCGGTTCATCGTTTTGGGATGTCTGTTGATCTTGGTTCAATGGAACTAGTTGAGAATTATTTGAATGATTGTTCTATATGGCTCCAGGCTCATGTGCTTCAACGCATATTCTCCATTTACTTGCTGAATCACTAAGTTCGAGTCACCCTTAATACAGAGTGAACAAATTCCTCTTCGAAGAGCCTCTAGTAGCCCCAGTACCAACGCCTCGTATTCTGTTTCATTATTGGAACAAGGGAAATCTAGCTTGTAGGAAAGGAAAATCTCCTCCATTCCCTTTAAAAGAATAACCCCTGCTTCCCCTTTCTTTTTCGTCGAAGATCCATCGAACTGCATCGTCCATTCCTCATCAGTTGTATTTAGGCAATTAGCCTACAAATCATCTCCTGGAATGTCTTCCTTGGGGGGCTCGAAGGTTCCTGAAGGGAAGATGGACAATAGATCAGCGTACGCCTGGCTTTTAATTGCGCGGGGGATCACACACTTCAAGTCATATTCAGAGAGGATAAGGAACCATCTAGCTTCCCTGCCAATCAATATAGTTCTTGCAAGAAAATACTTAATTGGGTCACATCTAGTTACAATATGGATTATGAAGGACAGCATATAATGCCTAAGTTTTTATGTTACAAAGACCAAAGCTAAACAATGCCTTTCTAAGCTACTATATCTAGTCTCTGGCCCATGTATAATTCTGCTGAGGTAGTAAATCGGTCGTTCCTTCCCATCCATTTCTTGTGCTAACAGAGCTCCGATAGACCTTGTGGTAGACGTGAGGTATAGCTGCAACGGTACTCTTGTCTGGGGAGGAACTATGATTTGTAGTGAAACGAGCAGTTTCTTCAGCTTGACAAGAGACTCCTGGTGGACCTTCTCCCACCAAAATTTCGTGTTCTTTCGCAACAGCTGCATCAGTGGGTGTGTTATTTCGGCCAATCCAGGCACAAATCTCCTAAGGTAGGAGACTTTACCGAGAAAACTCTTCAGCTCTTTCGCCGTTCTTGGACATGGCATCTCTAATATAGCTCGCTGTTTATCTTGGTCCATCTGCACCCCTTATCGATCAACCACGAAGCCTAGAAACTTCCCGCTTGTTACTCCGAAGACACACTTTAGTGGGTTCATCGTCATTTTATACCTCCTGCACCGAGCAAACACCTTTCTTAAATCATTCGGATGAGACTCCTCCTTCTTTGATTAAATGACCAGGTCATCCACGTAGAACTCCACAAATTTGTGGAAGAAGTCATGAAAAATGGCCATCATTGTCCTCTGGTACGTAGCTCCAGCGTTCTTGAGTCCAAACAGCATCACCTTGTACATAAAGTTGCCCAACGGGGTTTTGAACGTCGTTTTCTCTGCATCAGTGGGATCCATCTTAATCTGATTGTATCCCACATACCCATCCATGAATCTATACATCTCATGACCGACCGTGGCATCTATCAAACTGTCGATGGAAGGTAGGGAAAACTCATCCTTAGGACAAGCCCTATTCAAGTCTCTGAAGTCTACGCAGATCCTTATTTGGTTCTTGTCTTTCTTCCCCACTGGCACAATGCTGGATAGCCAGAGGGGATGTTGTATTGGCTTGATGAATCCTGCTGCCAACAAGCGTTGGACCTCTTCTTTAATCTTTAAGTCTAGTTCAGGCTTGTAAGTCCTCGTTGTCTGCTTTACCGGAATGGAAGAAGGCCTCACGTTCAGTTTGTGGCAACTCACCTCTTCATCCAGCCCTTCCATTTCAGTGTACTTCCATGCAAAAACGTCTATGAATTCCCGAATCATCTTAATCAAGTCTTCTCATTTCCCTTCACCTAGATCTTTCGAGATAAAGATAGGCCTTAGATCTTCCCCTTCTCTTGCTAAGTTCAGCTGGTCTAGCTCTTGTGCCTGGGGCCTTGGTTGATCTCCCATGTAGTCTGGTTCTTCGGTGACATCTTCTACGAACTCTTGTACGTTGGAGTTGTCTATCACCATACACTACCCCCGTTGATCCACCAAAAAACACTCATACACTGGGTCAACCTCATCCTTAGTCTCTTCGGTCGCCCGTTCACACTGTTATAAGCGGTACACTACTTTACCCTCTTCGGTGATAATTTTCTTGCATTGCCTGCTGGTAGCTGTTGCCACGGACTTCCTCTTCTTCTCTCTGGAAGCCTCAGCGATTCTTTTTTCTAAAAAGTGACTCAACACGCTTTGTCGTTGGACCTCGTGCTCCATCGGGTCTGTTCTAGGCCTCATCATGTCTTTGAGCTGTCACGAGATCTTTTGGAGTCAAGGGATCACCTGTTGGGCTTCTTCAGTCCTCACCCCTTCGCTACTTCCACCCTCTTTATCCTGCTCATTCAAGGGCCCCATTCTCTCTCTAATCGAGGGAACCCATGCCCCCTCCATTCTCTTTATCAGGACTCGTACATCCTCCTCCAGTTCTGTATAGAATGCCGCATCCACTAAGTGTGCTTCTTCGATAGCGAAAGGACTCTTTGTAGCCCTAATGGTCACTTCCATTCCCTTGATATTTGTCTTGGAGCATTGATGATAAGTCGAAGGAACTAAACCTTGGTTGTGCATCCATACTCTCCCTATTAGTAAGTGATAGGAAGTTGCGCTTTCTATCACATGGAACTTGATGTGGGAACTCAGGTTTCCCATCGCAATCCTAACATTCACATACCCGTCTGATTTGGAAGATTGATTGTCATATCCCAAAATTACCAAAGGCATGGGGACCAGCCTTTCTTTTGGAATAACAGTCGCGTGGAAGGAGTTGATTGGCATAATATTGATGGAAGCACCCTCATCCATAAGAGTCCTTACAAAGCTAACCCCATTGACGCTTGCGATTACATATAGAGGCCCGTTATGAGGAAACCTCACAGCTCTATCCACATCGCTGAAGGTTACTTCTGACAGAAATTTCTTCACCAGCCTAGCCATGGGTCCCCTCCATCTTAGCGAGGGGACTGCGTTCCTTTTTGCAATGTCCAAAATCGCGTGAGTTATCTCCATCATGCTCTCCTTCGGGATCCCCACTTGATCGAAGAACCAAGTGAATTTTGGGAATTTTGAAACTGCACTACATTCTATGACTAGGTCTGTTTCCCCATCTTTAACGCTATACATGTCCTCCACGTCTTTAGCGCTTGCTTCATCATAGGCTAAAACTACATTAGCCATTCCCGTGGTACAATATTCTAGAGCTTCTTTGAGCTCCTTCTGCTTCATCGTCAACCCTCCTCCTTCTCTTTCTGCCTCCTCATCATAGTCCATCACCAAATTGGCCCCGTGTGCTGGAAGTGGGTTGTTATTAATGTTCTGTAGGGAGATTTGCAATGTCCCCGCCTTCATGTACTTGTCGATGATTCTTCGCAGCGTGAAGCAGCTCTCTATTGGATGCTGGATCTTTCGATGAACCTGGCAGTATTTAGGATCTTCCTTCATTGCAGCACAGGTTCTTCCATCGGCATGCCTTTTGGTCCATAAAACGTTCCCCCTTGGACCATCATGTTATAACAACTCATAGCCTCTTCTATCGTGCAGGGCAACGGTGGAGGGTCTTCTCTATCTTTCCCAAATTTCCTCTTATTATCCCTCCTCGGTGTCTTGCCCCTACCTTCTCCTTCGGCGTACCCTACCCGCGGGGGCTGAGACCTCCCCCTCGCGGGTTGCATTGGTTGTCTGAACATCATGGGCACTACCACCGGATTGGGTCGTACCACCAAAGAGATGTTCCTTGCTACTTTCAAGAACGCCGTAAAAGTCCCCTCGCGCGTCTCGTTGATAAGATGGCAGATGTATTCAGGAAGCAGTCCCTCAGTGCAAATTTGTAATAACTTGGACTCTTTGGCCTCCTCCCTCACATCGAGGGACCTTTCCCTGAACCTTCAAACATAGGCCACCACTTCCTCCCCAGGTCTTTGCTTCTCCCTTCCCAGTTGGGTCAAGGTGAACTCGTCTTCCGCCAAAAAGAACTTTTAGACAAACAATACGTGCATCTCCTCCCACGTAAAAATGTTGTTGGGAGTTAGGTGAGAGTACCAGGTGTATGCCTTCTCGGTTAGGGATTTGGAAAACTCCCTCAATATAAGCTTCTTATCATTGCAATATGCTCCCAAGTGTTCAACAAACCGATTAATGTGCTCCTTCGGGTTCCCACCCTTCCCTGTATATTTTTCGAAGATAGGGGGAATATAGTCCTTTGGGTAAGGCTCATCGTTGTACGCTTGAGGGTAGGGTGTTCGGAAGTCGTCATAAACCTAAGCCACTTCGCCAGCTAACTGCGAGGAAGCCCGCATGAACTTCAATATCTCCGTCTGCATCTCTTTTCTCATTTCTTCCATGGGCGAGGCCACAGGGGCCACTAGCAACGGGGCCATGGGATGGGCACTCGTTGCAACTGAAACGAACGTCACTGGCGGTACCGTTGAGACTCCTGCGGTTCCCCTATTGGACTCGCAACAGGGGGTACGCTTACCGAGAGCGTTCCTGCAATGCCTGTACCTGGTGGGACCGTTGGAGCTACCCCTAGTGTTACGAAAGCATTAGCCTCTAATTCTCCCATCATAGTTGAAGCTACTGGGGTTTGCAAAAACTCATAAAATTTGCTCATGAGGAGCGCCATCTGGGAGGGTCCCAACCCTGCGCTCATGGCAGGTTGTTCCGCCCCAGGAACGTCTGACATCGTCGAAACCGGTGGTACCTCTACTCGAGGAGCCCCATCCCTTAGGGCCTCTTGCTCCCTCGCGGCCTATTCTTCATTACGCTGGATGTCATCAAAGTTGAGTCTTTGAGTAGCATTATCTTGCGCCATACTACTTAGCTAGGAGAATGCCTCCCCAGCAGAGTCGCCAAATGTAAGAGGGTACTTTAGATAAGATAAATGGAGGCGTAACCCCTATTTATGGTAATGATAAGCTACTTGGCCAAATCCTTGGGTTAATGATAGGACCCACAAACACAGACGCAATGAAGTTAGGCTCAGTTAAAACTCACAAAGACTCTCGTATATAGCTTAGAAGATAGTAATGAACTTTAGAAGTAACTTAGCTATAGGGAGAGAGAAGTAAGCACCCAAGATACACCTTGGTGGGCATGTATAAACACACCTAGTCCTCTCAAGAATCTCTGTCAAATATTCAAAGCTTCGTAATAAATAACAATGGTGAGAAGGTAAAAAAACTCTCTATCTGGTAATAACTTCCCAGACTCTAAAATGGGTCCCCCTTCCTCAAAGGTGGTTGGGATCCTTAAATAGCCCCCACACACCACCCCCGAGTCAACTCAGTCATTTAATGACATGAAAGACGTCCCTCACACTTTATGTCACAACATTAAATGCCTGATACACTAGTTGTATCCACGTCACAAACATTAAATGCCAAGACATGCCTTTTGCTTAACCACTGTGTGTCAGGGGGCTGTTGTCGCAGAGGTGGCTCAACAACTGCCTGACAACCCCAAATACCATGGTGGTTTACTCAAGTGCATGTCTGGCATTATTTAGCTGGGCAGTGACATCACCTACAGTAGATGTGACATTAAGTAGAGGGTTGTTTGGTTCGCAGCTTAACGCCCGATGGAACTCCAAGCCGCTCCACCCGAGGTTCCACATTCAGGGTCCTTCAGTGTTTTACCAGGTCTATCTAAGATGGTTGGGATGAGTCCCAACGGTGACTTACTTCTCAATCCTCCGAACTAAGTCCCTCTAAAGATCCCACGGCGAGGTCATTCGATAGAGCATGAAAGCTCTCCCAGGCCCTGCCAAGCCTGGTCTCTTGCGAGTATCGTTTGACCTCACACTAAAACTCGTTACCACATTACAAACGTTATAGCTTACAGTCAATATAAACAGAGATACAATATGACTAACATAACAAGCTAAATATGAGTTGCCACGCTAAGCTGCCTCGTTGAGTTGCCGTGCAGAGTTTCCACGCTAGAGTTGCCACGCTTGAGCTGCCTCGGCTGCTTAATCTTAAACATTATTGCCAATTAGGGAATTATCCCTAATCTCAGGATTACCTTCAAGTTCCCTCTACAATATATATATTGTAATACCCCGTATTTTTATGCTATATTAATTTGGGGATTTATTAACTTTAATGTGAATAAATTATTTAATAATAATCCGAAAATTAATTGTGTTATAATTATTAACGTGACGAGAGTTAGTAATTATTGGAAATATATTATTTGTTGCATATTACTGGATGATTATAGTAATATATGAGATTTATTTATATAATATTGTCACGTGTGAATAAAATGACAATTGTGGAAATTTAAGTCGGGATGCGCCTATGTCGTGTCGAAACTAAATGTGGATAAATAAAAGTGAATATTTTATAAGTTGTTCGTATGGTCGTTTTGAGTGCACCAACGCGTCCGAAAGGGTCTAGATAGTAAAAAAAGTGTACCCGGGAGTTTAGTTTGGGTCTCGGGGCATTTTTAGGCCTAATTAGTACCCCGGGAGGGCATTTTGGACATTTCACATTTTTTGGTAATTAAACCCACGAATTTAATAGGATTATATCAGATGGGAGATGTTATCTTCTAAGGTTAACACCAACAAAAACTAATAACGGCCATTGGAGAGGAAGAGAAGAAGCTCTCCAAGGAATTCTAGGCCAAGAACACCTCCGATTGCACCGCCGTCACCACCAACGCGTAGATCGCGCGACGGGGAAACACAACCACACCAAAATCGTCCGCAAATCAGAACTAAAATTTTCCAGGCAAGTATCTTTCTTTCTTTTATCAAGTTAATGCATCCTTTTATATTAGTCTTAGGTTGATTAGACTAGTATTCTTCTAGAAAAACATAAATTGGAGATACAAATTGCATGTTATAATGTTAGAGATCATATTTCTGGAAACCCATTTCACATATAGAGGATGAGCCACGAAATTCCATGATATTAGAGATAGAAATCTGGAAAAAGAATGAAAGAGATTAAGTTAAAGTAAAGATTAGGGTTCATAAGAATTATGTAGAATTTGCCCCTTTTTAACCCATGATTCTTGAGGAAAATTCGCATGTGTTACGTAGGAAATTGTTTAAATGGGTATACAACACTTATAGTATAATTGATTGGGAGTTTGGGACTGTAACATGATGATTTGGAGGAGTTTGGGGTGAGAAATCCGTAACTGGGTTGGCTGTAGAATCTGCATAACTGCTTGATCGATCGATCGAGCCCAGAGCATCGATCGATCGAAGGTTCGATCGATCGACCCCTTTCATCGATCGATCGACCCTCCTGGGAAAACTACATTTTTGCTCGTGTTAGCTTAATCCGATTTTATGTGTAGTAAACCTTGGTTAGGGTTGCTAGAATATAACGGAACATAAATAGGACCAGTAGGGTCAAGAGAAATCCCATAAAGTGGAACTTTAATGTGTGGAAGTAAAGGGTAAATGGGGAGACTTTCAGACTTAAGAAATCATACGTGTGGTGATTAAATAATTGGAACATCTATTAAGTTGGATTAGAAGGCAAGAGAGGGCCTACTGAATTTGTACTTAGATAAAGGAAATACTTCGAGAGACGAGAAGTGAGTTATAAATGACTTAAGTACGAGAATAAAGAAGAATGGGGCCGTTATACGATATAATTGAGTAAAACGTGTAATAACGGATAATGATAATTTTGGGTCGTGTTTATGTGCAGGTCTTTTGATTAGACGACTTCGTTCATTCGGATCCACTCTTAGTACTTTCATCTAGTTGGGCATGTGTAGCTCTTTCCATTATTCCATTGTTATTGGACATTTGTATTTCAGTTATTTCCAGTATTGTTACTATAGGATTTATTCAGTTTGGATGTGTGACTTTAGATTTCGTATGTTGACATTCGATTGACGAATGTATTAAATTAATTGGATTATGTTGCAGAATTTAATGTGGTGTGATTCTTACTTATTGAATGTTGTTAATAAAATAAATGATTTTTCTTTAAATAAAATTTGGAAAGTATGTATGAAAAATTGTTTTGACACTTAGCTTAATTAATTAGGGTGTTAAATTGGAAAAATTTATTTTTCGACGGTGATGCTAAGAATGGACCAACTGTTCACCTTGATTTAATTTAATAAAGGAGTGATCGTCCGGTATTTAATTAGGCGAGGTGTCACAGGTGGTATCAGAGCATCAGGTTCTAGTGTCCTTAGGATCTGTACGGCTTATTATGCTTTCAGTGTTGCTTTGTTTGTTATAGAGCCTTATGTTTAGGATTGTCGATTTCTGTGACGAGATGTCGTCCTCCTGCTATAATGTGTATACACTAGTGAATTCTAATTTCGTTCAGATGTGTGCGTGTGCTGAGCGATGACGGATGTCAGAAGAGGACCGTTAAGCGTACATCAGGAGGCAGGGCTCAGTTGAGATTATGAAATATATCCGAGGATGATGACCGTAGTCGAGGTCACCTCCATTATGGCACGAGAAGCCATGACTAGAAAGGCGACTAAGGTGAAGCAATGATATTTTTTCAAATGTTGTTATAGTCAAATGAGGTGCGAGGGTAAACTTACCCAACGTATTACAAATGTGTAGAGACTGTCAGTGGGAAAATTTTAGAAACGCGAAAATTGTATGTGTTTACCAAAGGAGGTAAAGTATCCAAAGGCTTAAATATAGGACGGAGTGTGGCAAACTGAAAGCGAAAATTTAGAGAAAATTTTCTTGGCTTTCGGGACGAAATTATAATGGTTGGAGTCAACCACCTATTTTAGAAGTGGAATGCTATGCCTATAGGAGAACCTTAGGTACATTGTTGACCGTATGTTACTTCCTCAACTGTTTAGGATGAGAAGCAAACATGGTTCTGAACTCATCGCAGGAGGGCATGACAGAAGTCCAATTATGGATATGAATCCTAATCGTTAGCAAATTTTGTATCGATAGAGGTAAATACTAGTGGAGGAAACGACTCCAAGTGGGAGACCAACTTGTAATAATCGTTGATAATACTCGAGGAGGAAATTCTGATGGACGACCGATTCAGAGGTTGACAATGTCATATTTTGTCAATATAGATGTTAACGCTTCTTGTGGGGGGGAGTTAAAGGAATTGGAGAACTTAGTCGAGAATAAGACTGAACACAACGGTGGTAGGATAACACCACAAAAGGATGTGGATACACATTAGGAAAACCATTTAAATGCTTCAGATAGTTAAATTTTTACCAAGTGATGGTAAATTCAGTAAGTACTATTATAGATAGTAACATGATCTTTATGGCCTAAAAAGCTAAGGGAACAACCGGGATGGCTACAGGAATCGAGTCTACTAAAGTCCGAGAGAAGGACAATCCTAACTTTGTTAGTAGGACAGGTGGTAGGTGAATTATGTGTTGAGGTATTTTGTACGGAGTGAGATTGCTCACGATAATATGTTCCAAAATGAGAAAAGGGACAAGAATACGGTGCCTAGTAAAAGGGCGACGATTAAAAATAACTTTGTTTTGGTTTGAGCAGACGTGTTGCGTCCGAAAACCATTTGTACAGTCAAGACGATTTCCAAGATGGAAGTATAAGTTGTATCCTTAGAGGATGCGGCGTGTTTATGTGGCACAAGCGAGTCACCATATTTTGTTCATTGCTAGATTAGCATGTGAGACGAGCTTAATGCATATAATTATGGATTTTATTATTATGTGAATATTTTTCCCTAGTGTAGCGGGATTTTTCTTTAGTGCTATCCGCGGAGGGTGAATGAGTATATTAACAGTGTTTTATACTTTATTGAGGTTACTCGTTGTAGTGATGCGATACACGAGTATGATATTATCTTTGTTAAAATGTTATAAAAATGGATAGTATGATAGTGGGCATTTACTGCAAGGCTATCGGAGTAGTTGCATTGGTGCAACATGTTTTATGTTTGTTTTGGCGAGGCCTTACCTGTAAGAAGGTTGGACTCGCACTTGTATTATCTATCCAAGAGACTTCGGAGGAGATAGTGGGCTCGAGATATTCGATGCCAATGTATGTATAGACTTTTCCAATATGATTCGATATGTATCGGGACTTACCGTTGAGCGAAAAGATTTGACGCAGTATTATGTTTGGCACTCCGGACTTAGTGATAAGAAGGGTGCATTGTTATATTTATCCTTTAGAGGTGTGGGAGTTAATAGTTATACCCCTATTATTAGGGAAGGGAATTTCGAGAATTCCGATCGTATGTACCCAAGGTTTATAGAATGAAATTATCATCAACCAATACGATAGTGAAATTGGTGAAACGTCCTTTGTTAAGCATAATTACGGGAGAAATTGTAACTTTTCTGTCAAAGAACGGAATAAAGGGGTATATACTATGGACGGAGGACCTAACGGATTTCGATGACCGACAAAGCTAGGTAGTAGTGTATCGGGGGGGTTCCTTGTTTGGATTTCACTTTGCGAGATATCCCACGCATAAAACTTAGCGTAAGGTTGGAAATAGGGAGACGTTTGGTCACTATTCCATGAGTTCGGTACCCTGGTCGAAATGGGATCAAGTAATTATGTATGTAAGGTTGAAGTTGAATTTTGTTTTAAGGTCATTGGAGCCGGATTTTTATGGAAGGAAAGCATTGAAAGTTATCCCCACGAGTTGAGGGGTGGAACGATGATAAGAAGAATTTAAGAATTTTTATTTCTAGGGTGATTGAGAGCACCCAAATGTCATAACCGCGTACAGAACACAAGGTGAATATAGAGTTGGAATGATTTTAACATGGATTTTCTGGAAAGAACTTTATTATACAGAAGAGATGACTTGTAATTATTTTGATGAATAGAGCGTTAGTGATTTATTTTGGTTGTTGTACCTATTTGGGAAAATTGTTGTACTTATCTGAGGAAGGTTGAGAATTATTATTCCTCTTTTATTGTCATGGAATTTAAATGCCATATCTTTCTATTTCGTTGAATTTAGTTATTCCTACATAAGAGTAGCCATCGTTCGCTCTTTCAGGGCGGTTGGGGTGTTGCAAGAATGTGGGCATCTTGGTTAATTGCAGTTAAGAATAGTCCGAGTCGAAGGACGTGGTAATAGACGTGTGAAATATATGTTTGTGGGACTAGTATAATGAAGTGGAAGTGATAGAGTGGATTAAACGTCACATGAGGGGCGATAATCCATACATAAGTGTGCAATTAGAATAGCACGCCCTAACTTAATTGGAAGGCTGGGGGAAGCCATTCAAGAATTGGTATTCCTAGAATAGAGTAGAATTTAATTGTTATGAAGAACACACGGAGCAGAGTTGTTATTAGTCAAGTGTGAGAGCGACTTGCGCATACAAAGAGTAATGATGTTAGTATAGTATAAGAGATCCAGAAGTGCGCTTCGTGGAGAGAAGAGCACGGGTCGGAACTTTCGGCATACTCCAAAGAAGGAAGGGGAGTATTACGTGTCACTTAATGTGAGACATTTCAAGGGAAGAATCGATGTTTAGCGAGACGTAGTGAGTAGTCTCTACATGCACTGCCCATAGGTAAGGTTTGGTTGAAAGAGGAGAATCAACCAAAGAATTTTGTGTATATAAAAAATTCCTGACATTGAAAGAGGTTAGTAAAGTCGATAAAGTTCTTGGATGGGTTGCCATCCTCAAAACAAGTTCCAGGGTTTATCCCGAACAGGTGAATTAAGTCGCCGAGAAGGAAGTGATTGATATTCCTTTGGGTTGGCTTACAATATTAACTAGTATGCACCAGACTTCCTTTGAAAGGAAGGATCGCGCCAGTGCATGGTCCGGCGCAGTATAAATTTCTGAATCAGGATGAGATTGGTGAATCCCACCTTTGATATGGGAATTCAGGAACCAGCGGAGATAAGATTTCGTTTCGAGTAGAATGTATCACCCTTAGCCAGGGAATAAGTGCATGGTGATTAAAGATTAGTGTAACCACGTGAAGGAAATTTTTGGAATCTTGGTACGATGATTTTAAGAATGCTCTGTAGAAGCACTCGTACCTGTGTGTCGCGTATGAGGTACTTATTAAGGTTTTGTTATGGAAGAACCTAGACTATTCTCCTTCCGTATGTTTAGAGGAGAGTAGATAATCAGAATTTTTGGATCGGTCGAGAAAACATCCGATAAATGTGGTAGAATTCCACGACTGTTTTAAGCGAGCAAGAGTGATCAAATGCTCGTAATATTTTCTCAGAATGGGAGTTTTGTATATGAATAAATCCGAGTATTTGTCATGTAGTGAGGTGCGGCCTCCTAATGTTAGTGAGATAATGAAATTTATAACGTAAAGACGTAACCTTTTCAAATGTTGTCAGTTGGGATTACAATGTGAAGTGTCCCCAATGAGAATGTAAAACAATGTTGCTGTGAGGAAAAAGCTATAGTGATTGAGCGCCGTACTATGTAGATAGTTTGCGTACTGATAAGAATATCCAGAATTGTGCTACCTGGTAGGCCTTTTTTTCTGAATTTCGGGACGAAATTCCGTTATTAGGGGGGAAGTGTGTAATACCCCATATTTTTATGCTATATTAATTTGGGGATTTATTAACTTTAATGTGAATAAATTATTTAATAAAAATCCGGAAATTAATTGTGTTATAATTATTAACGTGACGAGAGTTAGTAATTATTGAAAATATATTATTTGTTGCATATTACTGGATGAGTATAGTAATATATGAGATTTATTTATATAATATTGTCACGTGTGAATAAAATGACAATTGTGAAAATTTAAGTCGGGACGCGCCTGTGTCGTGTCGGGACTAAATGTGGATAAATATAAGTGAATATTTTATAAGTTGTCCGTATGGTCGTTTTGAGTGCGCCAAAGCGTCCGGAAGGATCGAGATAGTCAGAAAAGTGTACCCGGGGGTTTAGTTTGGGTCTCGGGGCGTTTTTAGGCCTAATTAGTACCCCGCGAGGGCATTTTGGACATTTCACATTTTTGGGTAATTAAACCCACGAATTTAATAGGGTTATATCAGATGGGAGATGTTATCTTCTAGGGTTAACACCGACAAAAACTAATGACGGCCATTGGAGAGGAAGAGGAGAAGCTCTCCAAGGAATTCTAGGCCAAGAACACCTCCGATTGCACCGCCGTCACCACCAACGCGTAGATCGCGCGATGGGGAAATACAACCACACCAAAATCGTCCGCAAATCAGAACTGAAATTTTCCAGGAAAGTATCTATCTAGCTTTTATCAAGTTAATGCATCATTTTATATTAGTCTTAGGTTGATTAGACTAGTATTCTTGTAGAAAAACATAAATTGGAGATACAAATTGCATGTTATAATGTTAGAGATCATATTTCTGGAAACCCATTTCACATATAGAGGATGAGCCACGAAATTCCATGATATTAGAGATAGAAATCTGGAAAAAGAATGAAAGAGATTAAGTTAAAGTAAATATTAGGGTTCATAAGAATTATGTAGAATTTGCCCCTTTTTAACCCATGATTCTTGAGGAAAATTCACATGTGTTACGTTGGAAATTGTTTAAATGGGTATACAACACTTATAGTATAATTGATTGGGAGTTTGGGACTGTAACATGATGATTTAGAGGAGTTTGGGGTGAGAAATCCGTAACTGGGTTGGCTGCAGAATCTGCATAACTGCATCGATCGATCGATCGAGCCCAGAGCATCGATCGATCGACCCTCCTGGGAAAACTACATTTTTGCTCATGTTAGCTTAATCCGATTTTATGCGTAGTAAACCTTGGTTAGGGTTGCTAGAATATAATGGAACATAAATAGGACCAGTAGGGTCAAGATAAATCCCATAAAGTGGAACTTTAATGTGTGGAAGTAAAGGGTAAACGGGGAGACTTTCAGACTTAAGAAATCATACGTGTGGTGATTAAATAATCGGAACATCTATTAAGTTGGATTAGAAGGCAAGAGAGGGCCTACTGAATTTGTACTTAGATAAAGGAAATACTTCGAGAGACGAGAGGTGAGTTATAAATGACTTAAGTACGAGAATAAAGAAGAATGGGGCTGTTATACGATATAATTGAGTAAAACATGTAATAACGGATAATGATAATTTTGGGTCGTGAGAGTACCTAATTTAATAATGTGGATGTGGATACATATTTATATATGACGGTGTAATTGTGCATATATTATTTCTGTGTAAAAATCGTACCCGCGCTACTTTCTATCCTTGAGGTTACCGCGCTGGGACAGTCTTATCTCGATGTGACCTTTATGGGGGATATTGACTCGTATCCTAGAAGATAGATATCCTTGGTACAGGCTATCGAATCGATAGTTCAGACGGTCCTAAGAGACGTGAGGGTATGTACTGACCTCTTAGAGACTTGGAATCTATGCTTCGCCTCAATGTTGTTTGTGTTTGTGTTAATACAGTTCGAGAGTGATTCCGAACTAGTATTTCCCTTAGTTTGTGTGATACGGGGACTTGATAGAAGAGTATGCCAGCACCATAGATTTTATGTGGGGTGCTGTTTGTATATATATTATACGAGTAATTAATATATATACGTGTAACTATATGAGAACTTTCTACTGAGTAAATAGTAGTTAAGTAAAGTATGAAATTCATCAACTACACTGTAAGTTCGAAAACGTTATAACAATGCGGAGTTATTCTAAATAACGTAAGAAATCTTGAAGAGTTAGATTTTCTAAAAGTGAATAGCATAACCTTAATTCCACGTGTTAAAACTTATGGAGAATAAGTTAGAAAGTTATATGGGGTTCATTAGTACGATAGACGTGCACACTAGAGGAGAGGTGAGAATTCTCAAGAGAGTGTCATGTACTAATATAACTGTTGCATTAGCCGGTAAGCATTTGAAATACTTGCTAAACTATTTTAAATCATACACACTATCAGGCTCTGACCCGTTTCTTTTTCTCTCTCCCTTGTATATATATGTATGTATTACAGGTGCCCAGCCACAGGGGCGTCTTGCTTAGGATCTCTTGGATGGAACGCGCTGCAGCTTAGGTGGGAGTTGCAGGTCTTTTGATTAGACGACTTCGTTCATTCGGATCCACTCTTAGTACTTTCATCTAGTTGGGCATGTGTAGCTCTTTCCATTATTCCATTGTTATTGGACATTTGTATTTCAGTTATTTCCAGTATTGTTACTATAGGATTTATTCAGTTTGGATGTGTGACTTTAGATTTCGTATGTTGACATTCGATTGACGAATGTATTAAATTAATTGGATTATGTTGCAGAATTTATTGTGGTGTGATTCTTACTTATTGAATGTTGTTAATAAAATAAATGATTTTTCTTTAAATAAAATTTGGAAAGTATGTATGAAAAATTGTTTTGACACTTAGCTTAATTAATTAGGGTGTTAAATTGGAAAAAATTATTTTTCGACAGTGATGCTAAGAATGGACCAACTGTTCACCTTGATTTAATTTAATAAAGGAGTGATCGTCCGGTATTTAATTAGGCGGGGTGTCACACACACACACACACACACACACACACACACACACACATATATATATATATATATATATATATATATATATATATCAAAAAATCGGGTATCGCCATGGAGACTCGAGGGTATACTCGAACCTGACCTAAAAAATTTTGGGTATTTTTTTCGGGTATCCGCGGATTATCGGGTTTTCAGGAAAAATTGCTATCCCTAACTCCCCCCCACCCCCCCCCCCCCCCCCCCGAGTCCACAAAAATTAATGGCCTACTGTGGTGAAATATTAGGATCAAGATAATTGTACAACAACTCAATTAGTCCAAGAAGGTTCTATTTACCTCTACTTCATTAGTAACACAAAATTTATAATTTTCTCTAACTTGTTTTTATAGTATTTAGAAAATCAAAACTCTAAGAATCGTGAAGGTGAATGTGCTTACTCAAAGAAAGGGAGAAAGACACGTGCAAAAATAACCAAGGAGGATAGAATTTTAGTATTATACTTCTAATTTTTAGTTTAATAAATATTAATATATACATTATTTTTTTGTTAGAGAGTAGAGGAAGGAGATTCTGTTATCAATATCACCATGTGCCAAGCCTCTGAGGCTCTAAATAATAAACCTTTGATGGATCATGAGATAAAGAGGTATGTATATATACTAATTGAAGCCAACATTTGGTTAGAGCTATTTAAATGCTCTTTTGTGTTAAAACAATTAATGGTCTTGCAGATTTAAATTACGTTCATTAATTTCTAATATATGTTTAATTGGTAGTCAATGCTTGAGAGACGAGTTAATGAGCTACTAGAAGAGAAGCAAAATGATCCGAAGGCAACGAGTGAGATTTTTAGGGGTGTGGAAGGACAATGAAGGCATGGTTATACTTTATTAAAAGGAGTAAGTATTAGGCCATCATCTACATGAATGAATTCCTCTCATGAATTGTTGGGAGATATTAATCGGCTAAAGAAAGATGCCGAATATCGAAAGGCTAGACATACACAAGACACTGAAGATTGTGACGCTTGGCATTGATAGGAGCTCTAAGAATTAGAGATTTGCAAAAAACAAAAGTTAATACAGATAAAAAGGACATGAGACGCTAAATGTAGAGTTTGTTTTAGAGTATTATCCTCATCATGTTTCCAGTACATTAACGACCCATACCGACTAAGTAATAACACATCATCGTCATTATGAGATTGAAAGCACTATTTATTATTTATAAAGAGAGATATTTTGCTAATTACATATGTATTTTATCATAAAAAATATTATTTTATTTCTATAGATGTATGTGAGGGAGTGTAAGGTAGGATAAATGTATTGAAATTTTATGCCCTTAGGATATTTGTATGTATTTTAATTTTTTTTCGGGCGAAAAATTCTCCCTTATCAGGTCACTTGATTATAGTGTTATGGCTATTGCTATAATTATTTTGAGATAATTTTTATGTTTAAACATGTTGATTTTCATGAATAAACAAAGGAGACTCTGTTGATTAAAAAATGTATTAAGTTTTTTTAAAGGTAACTAATATGAAGATAAACAAATTTGATAATGTTTCTAAAGATTGTCATGTAGAGGAACTATTAAAAGAAAATTCTTCTTTGTTTAAGGTCTATGATATAAAATAAATCTTATTGTAGATGGAAACCTTTTGTGGACAAGGAAAATCATTGAAGTCATTTTGTTGGAGGTCGTATGCTTCAAGATCACGGATTTACTTTAATGACATCATTTTATGTTAGGAGAAGATGGTTTTTGATGTATTTTTTCTAGTGAGATTAGTGAAATATTTGAAAAACTAATT
Source organism: Sambucus nigra (assembly GCA_949130495.1). Lineage (NCBI taxonomy): Eukaryota > Viridiplantae > Streptophyta > Magnoliopsida > Dipsacales > Adoxaceae > Sambucus > Sambucus nigra. The sequence goes on along the minus strand of OX422210.1, from coordinate 330,365,075 downwards.
ATTACCATTAATGTTTTGATTGAAGCAACTTTAATTTTGGTTGGTGGACACGATATTAGAATTATTGATTGCATATAGAGATTTTATGTGTATGAACTCTAATTATAGTTGAATGGGAAAATTGTATGATATATATGTTGAAATGGGTTCCGAAGATGTTATATATTGTTTTTAACATGTTTTGTTTATGACTATATAGAATATTTTCTGGAATGGATGTAAAGCATGGAATGTATTCTATTTTTTAATGTATTATGTGCTCGAATGGATGTAATTCTAACTTTAGCACCCAAGATTATTAAAGACGGCTTACATGTCATCTCAAAAGGATCCCATAAATGATGAGCTTTTGAGATCGCGTAGTTCTCATCTTAAAAACCCTTTTGGTACTTCTACTGCCGTTTCAAAATAAAATTATTAAAGACGACTTCCTTGTCGTCTCGAAAGGATCCCATAAATAATGACTTTTTGAGACGACTTAGTTCCCATCTCAAAAAACCCTTTTGGGACTGTTGTTGCTATCTGAAAAAGAATTTAAAATGGGGGTATAATAAAACCCCTTGCTCATCCCAAATACTGTCCCAAAAATTATTTGGGACGGCTAAAGTACCTTTTGAGACGGCTGGAGCATCGCCTAAAAAATATATTTTTTTTGTAATGTATGAAACATCACCAATTAAAACGTTTGGAGGACAATGGGGGATATGGATAAAATGGGTGACAAGTACATATGGGATCCCAAAAAATATAATTTCTTACCAAAGATTTTACAATTGGAATGGGAGGCAGTGCACATGGAGGCAAGATTGCTTTCATGGAAAGAGGCTTGAGCAAGTAATCCTCATCGATGAAAGGGTTAAACATTTTAAAGTTTTCTACCAAATCATTTTATAGTTGTAACGATTCGATAATGGAGAAAGACAATGGGGAAGAAAGAAATTTAACCTCGAGAAATGACTCATCATCCCTCAAATATTGAATTTCGAAGGAGAAAGAATCACTTTTGATGAATTTTTCTTTCAAAATTGTTTGAGGTGAAAAAAAAAATTGTTTGAGGTGAAACACTAGTCTCCACCTCCTTTTTATTTTTCAAAGAATAAATAATCTCATTACAAAGTGATTGAATTTGTCACTCAAACTAAACTATCCACCAAGGTAGTTAATCAAGTGTTTTATTAATTTCAAATTTAACATAAGTGGATATATTTTAATAAATAAAAAAAATAACTTTTGGTATTCAGGAGAACACTTTAATAAACCAACTTGTCCTTTAGTTTATTAATTATGAATTTATAAATTCCAACATAACATGCTTAACTGTCCAAGGATGAATCGTTAAAATGTGAAGTAAAGTCTAAAGCAAGACAAAATGATGGACAAAATCTAATTATGAAAATTAAGTTAGTGGTAAAATTAATATACCTCTTATTAATTAATCCTAATGTATTCCAGAAGAAATGAATTTTTTTACTAGAGCTTATCTTATGTTTTCTTTTAAACATCAAAACCCACCCTAGTTCTTTCATTATGCAAAACCATAATAACTAGCACACGAAAATTTTCTTTTTGTGTGGCAGGTAAGTATATAAAATGGGAAAGCCATTTTTTTTTAAAACAAACACATTATATATAAACAGAAATAGAAAAAAAGCCTCTCTAGTGGCACTTGACACTTGCTTTTTGCCTCCAGTAGGTATCCATATTTTTCATAGCAGTAACCAACTCAGCTTTGGCTTTATTCAGCTCGCATCTCAAGTCATCGTCCTTGCTACTTTCATACTGAGCTTCTATTATCAACACTTTATCCTCCAAGTAATTAACATTATGAAAGATATTATTGAACACTGCTTTACTCCAAGTCTTAAGATCTCCTTTTAGCCTTTTTAATTTGCAAGAGAACAAATGCAGCCCACTGCCATCACAATCAGCATCCCAAGAGTTTTTAACAACATCCATAAATTCATCATGAGTCATCCAGAAGTTTTGAAATCGAAAAGATTTTGGAATGTTATCCATCCAGCTTTTAACCTCAAACAGGAGGGGGGGATGATGGTTAGAGCAAGAGCTATTCAGATGTTTGACAGTAGAATTAGGGAATTGGTCTCTCCAAACATCATTAAAAAGACCTCTATCCAATCTTTCAAAAATTAAGTCTTCTTTTCTTCTTTTATTACTCCAGGTGAATCTCGAACTAGAGAAGCCCATATAAATTAAGCCACTATTATCGATGCAGACGTTGAAGTTCATCACTGCTTGAAAATCGATTTCATTACCCCCACTTGTTTCCTCCTGAGCATCCACTGTGTTAAAATCACCTGCAATTAGAAATGGATTATGAGCATATCCACTGTTAATAACCACAATATCATCCCACATTTGGCATCTATCCTGAGCATTATATTTGGCATAGACAACTGCAATCTTAACTGCCGAAATTAAAGTTGAATGAGAGACCTCAACTGCAAGAAATTGATCAGAATTCCAATCCATGCTAATGTTGACCCCAAATCTCCAAATAGCCATATCTTACCGTTTTGATTAGACATACAACCTTCCATAGACCATTTGTGCTTCAACTTCTCCATTTTGTCAATTCCAATTTTGGGTTATAAGATAGCAAAAATTGGACAATTGTACTTTTAAGAATCCATTTTATTCTCCTAGAAGTAGCAAAGTTACCAACCCCCCTCACATTCCAAACAAAGAAGCTCAACATTTAAAGGTTTTTGAGGTGGTGCTACTATCTTGTTTAGCAGAAGCACGAGTGATTCTAGCACCCTGACTGAACAGTTTAGCCTTAACAAGTCATGGGAGTTCATTTCATGGTTTTGGAAACTACCAACAGCCATCTTGTTCTTTGACATCTTAGTAATAACTTCAGAGAATTCTTTAACATCAGCAGCTTCTTAATTCCTCAATTGAACCTCCAAAACTTCATCAGTAGCATATTCTTTGGCTTGAGTGTATTTCTCAGTGATAAGAGGGGGAGAAGCAGACCTGATTAAACTCCCTACACTGTTACTCCTTTCAACATTCAACTTCTGGTTAACCTTTTGGTCCTTTCCCACTTCTAAGATGTCCACCTTCTTATTAGGACTATTGTTTGAGATGAATTCCCCTTATTCCATCAGTTCTCCACCCTTCCCACTATGTATTCCTTCATCAACACCATTTATCAGCACATTCTGGTTTTGTATGTCAAAGGTAGAAGTGTTTTCGCTATTGTCTTGACCAGTACTGCAGTTGTGCAAATGGGAGCTCTCAGCAGTGTATGCTAAAACACATTTCTGCTTGTGAAGACTACTTTTTTCAACTCATCCCTTGGTATTCTGCTTTTCAGCTCCTCTCTTGTCCTTACTAACTATATTTTGGCCCTCTATTGGATCCACAATAGTCATGGTAGTAAACTTCATGTCATCTCTCCTGTCTACCTGACCAAACTTCATAAAGGCATCCACTTTAGGTAAAGCAATTTGTGTCTGCTTAGCAAAGATATTCGTGATTAAGTTCTGGCCACATTTTAGAGTACCACTAGGATGGGGAGCACAGTTCACTACTCCCACATTCCACTTCAGCATCTTTATTACAACGCCCAAAAGAATTAGCATTAGCCCCCTCTTCTGACTGAACCTCACCAATTTTCATTTTGCGCTTTCTAATTAGCTCATTCCTCAAGTCTTTCTTTTTCAATTCCTTAGGATTAGCACCACCCGTATCTACCTTTTTTCCCAACTCAGATTTTTTAAAGAAACATTTATCTTTAATGTGCCCTTTTTTGTAACAATAAGAGCAATACATAGGTATATCTTCAAACTCGAAATATTGCCAAAAGCCCCCACCCGAGTCTCTGTTATCTACCCACACCCTAGTAGGGAGATTCATTTAGAGATTAACTGATACACAAACTCTAGCCAAACCTGGTCGAGTCAGAGCTGCAGTAGCAGCGTCCATTTTTAGGGGAGAGCCAACCACATTGCAAATGGAGAAAATAGAATCTTTATTAGAAAGATGTATAGGGAGAAGTGGAAGCTTGATCCACACCGGAGCAATAGGGGATTCATGATCAGGGTGGAACTCAGGGGACCACTTAAAAACTCTCATAGGGCAACTGTTAAGCCACCAGGTTTCTTTCAGCCAAAATCTTAGAAAGTCCTCTTCATTAAACAGATGAATGAGGACATGTTTGTTATCAACCAAGCCTAAATTCAAATCAACCTTCACCCCAATCGCCAACACAACCTTCCTTATTTCATCAAGAGGAGGCCTGCCATGAGAAAACTTGCCAATCAGTGTGTACTCATAGGGGCTAGCCAAAAGCTGGATCTCCTTATTAGAGAATAAAATGGCGTCCTCACCTTTGAATTTTTCAACGGTTTTAAGGGTGGCGGTAGGGACTAGAACCTTACCCACTACATTCGCGAAAGATTGTTTACTCTGAGCATGGAGGGGATAAGAAGAAAGAGTGGCGGGCGAGTCAGAGGCTACCCCCACCGGAGGGGAGGCAGCCGTAGGCGTGACCATGGGGGACGCCAAACCCTAGAAAAAACACTTCATACACATATAACCAGATTAATGGGAAAGCCAAATTATTAGAGGAGGAAGCACCAAAATTCCAATGATCAATATCCATTTTTTGATATTGTTTTGAACTAATTGTAATTTTAAAGAACAATATCATTGTTGCAAAATCATGATCATAGCGACACGAGGTGTTTGTAAAAAAAAACGATTAATTCAATTTTTTTTTTACTTTAACAGTTAATTAGGATTTGTGTACACCTCATCAAATTTAGAGATGCTTGACTATTAGTTATTTAATTAATAACACATGGTATAAAACATGTAGATTAATTATTTCAACTGTGAATAAATTTTCTCCTAATATCTTATTTAGTTTATTTGTTCGCAAAGTTTAAAATTAAATTGCTCATAAAGTATTAGTCTATTCGGGATGAAATTTATATATTTGGGAAGATCTTGACGACATATTTTAAAAGAGATTCATGAAGGATATTTTTGTCGAGCGTAAAATTTATCACTGCAATTTCATGGTGATAAATTGAATTGTGAAATTTTACAATACAATTACGTAGTGTGAAATTATAGTTTCTATTAAAATTTGTTAACATATATGTTCTTTTTTGAGTCTTGTATTTTTCAAATGATTATGGTAATATGTGTAAAATGATATTAATTTAGATGTGAATTTTGAAGAAGATAAAGAAATGTGAAATTTTGCAAGGAGAATTTGCAATATGAAATTATGCGAAACTTCACATTCCAAATTTCGTATTATGAAATATTTGCAGTTGCACATAATGAAAATTTTCGTGCGGGAGTTGCTAGAGAAGCGCCAGAGCTACAGTGTCGCAAGAGGATCATGGGTGTTGTTGGAGGTCGTTGAAACATAGTCGGAGATAAAGCGGTAGAGGTTTGACAGACAAGAGTAGTTAGAGATATAAAAGGAGTTGAGTTACAGGGGGGGAGGCCATGTGCATCTCATGGTGAATTTTAGCACCTTATGTAATCAAACAGACCGCACGATTGATTTTCTATGTTAAAGTGTATTTTCATATAATTTAAGAGACCATGTGCTTCTCATAAAACATGTTTAACTCGGTTTGTTGTAACCTTTTCTTTTTGTCACTATTCGCGTCTCCAAATCTAGATGATTATGGCATCTTCATTTTATAATGATCTCATTGATGGTTAACAGTTTTTTATCTAAATCATTTTACACGACCTAAATGAGAAATTCACCCCTACTGACTGCGCTTGTTCCACAAAAATTATCAAAAAAGCTAACATAATAGCAAGTTGTAAAGAGAGATATGGCCCCAAAAAAGCAAAAGGAAAGAGCCCGTGACCCGAAAGAGAAAGTTTAGGATAACAATAATGATACGAGTTACAAAAAGAACCTCACATTTTTCATTGCAATAACTATTGTAGAGTGGAGCGTAAGAATTGTAGAATAAACTATTTTATTGTTATCATAGCTCATTTGATGAATAATTTAAGTGATTTATTTGGTAGTCATAATGTTATTTTTGGAATAAATCTTATTTTATCAGCCAAATAAAAAGAGACGCATGCACTTCAAAGATAAATCTAAATGACACTTATCCAAAATGTAAAAAGGATTTTTACTAATAAGTTTCGGTAATTAAGTTTATAGTTAAATAGTTGTTACCGATTTTTTTGGTCCATTTGATATAGTTTTACTTTAATACGTCACATTAAACGTGTAGTAAATATTTACTACATGTGCAAAACAGATAGTAAACATTTATTATGTATGGTTAGTACAAAACTTAATAATATTTACTATTTCTGTAAAACATTTAATAGGACATATTAAGAAAAAGTATTTTAGTGGGACTAATTGGAAATTATCTTATGTAAACTTGACTTGTTTGTCAAGGCTGAAAAAACGTGTTAACATTTTTATTATATCTATGAATTATATAGTAATTTTGTTAAATTAACCTCTAAAATTATTCAATACTAGAAGTGCCATTTTATTATCTTAACATACATTGGTTTAGTATTTTCTTAAATATACCGTTTACTTTTAATCAAATTTTCTTTTAAGAAAGTAACCCCTATTTTATTTGTCTCATAATAAATCTAAAGCGAGTGATAACATCCTGTACAACAGTCAACAATGGTATAATAAATCATGTCCATACCCGAGATCCATAAAGATCAATCAATAAGTGTATTGACATGTCAAATGGATTGAAACCCATATATACGGCTCTGTTTTTTTTTCGAACATTCCGATTTTTTCGATATCCGATCCGATATTTTTCGATTTTGGAATGTATATAAGGTTTTCAATTTTCGATTTTTCCGAAAAAAATCGGATCGAAAATTGGAAATAATTCTGAATTTTCGATTTTTCGATTTTTCCGATCCGATTTTTCCGAAACTATGCCGATCCGATTTTTCCGAATTATTTTCGATTTTTTCCGAAATATTTTTCGATTTCCAACTTTTCTATTTTTTTTAAACATTCTCATGTGTCCCACATCGGCTAGGAGAGGAAGAGAGGCCCAAAAAAGTCTTCTATAAAAGGAGAATATCCCTCTATCCTCTACACAAATGAAAAAAATGGTTAAATCCTTACATATTTACATGTTGGGTTAAATATTTTTTTCGATTTCTTTAAAATGACATTTCGAGTAATCGAAAATCCTATATTAATTTTTTTGAAATTTCGGAATTTCCAAAATTTCTGAATTTTTAGTATATTTTTTGAATTTCTGAATTTTTCCGAATTTTTTTTCCGATTTTCCGAATTCGGAAACTATTTTGATTTTTCGAAAAAATTGGATAGGAAATTGGAACAAATATTTTATTTTCGAAAAAATTGGATTTTTTTCCGAAAGGTCATTTTCCGATCCGATCCGGCCGAAACACACCCATATAATATCAATGTAGAAAATTTTCTTTCAATTTTATCATTGCTATGTTATTCGCTTGGTAACTTATTCATTTAGATATTTTGGCTCTAGTCTTCCTCCTTTGGATTTGTTTCGGTGTAATCCCATCATTTTATTTTATAGAGAATTAAGGTAAAAGTCATGTACCTTCTTATATTTAAATTTTTAAGATAATGATTTTCAAGTTTATAAATCTAGTCCTTGTGGTACAATAGCATTTATAAATTTAGTCCCTGTGGTATAATTGCCTTTATTTTTTTGATCCGCGTCAGCGGCACAATTTTTCATCATTTTCATGTTGTTTTTAGTACAGTGACTAAATTTATAAAATTATATGGAATGTTCTATTTTTATACACTTTAAACATTATAAGGACATTTTTTCAAAACCCCCTTTATTTTATTGTTTGTAGTCCCATTGTTAAGTTAATTGATGAGTTTTTAATTAATAATTGCTCCGTATTTTATGGGCTCATAATTTTATAGTGTCATTTTCGTCAAAATGATGTTACCCTCTCCCCACGATCTTGTTAACTTATTCTGCATGGGACTAATATCAAAAGTGAAAATACCTAGGATCGACCCTAACAAATCCGAGATCCTAGGACTAAATGCCTGAGTTGCCTTAATCATTTCTAAGCATATATACTCCCCTGAATATCAAGTGTTATTAGCGAGTTGTAACTTTGAATTCCTTATCGTTAAATTAAATTTGTTTTACCTGTTTGCTTTGGAAGTATAATTCTGATAAAAAACTGCATTTGACATACATGTTTTTAAATACTGAATTGTAATCATATTTTTCAGAAAATAACAAAAAATGTATTATAATCATATTTTTCCGAAAACAGCAAAAAATGTTTTCTAAATGGGTCAAATAACAAAAAGTCCCCCAAATATTTTTTTTAATACACATTTAGTTCAAATTTTTTATTTTGTACCAAAAAATCACTCGAACACTGATTTAACTAATATTATTTTATTTTTAAATGTCCGCGCCAGCTGCATGGTGAAGGACTTTTCGGAGTGAAATAAAAAAGTTTAAATTAAACGTGTATTAAAAAATGTTCGAGAAACTATTTGATATATTCCCCTTTCTAAATTCTATTTTTTTATTTTTCAACTCAGAATTATTAAGCTTATAATTTTTGAATACCAATTTCAAAACAGAATTTCATCACTTACTTTCCTTCATAAATTTAGCTCATTTTTTTAGCTAGAGTGAGGTCGTTTAATTTTTTTTGAAAAAAAACACTAATGTTACTTTATTTTAAAACATTGGACCAACAATGTAACCAAACTACCAATTATCCTTAAGTATGAAGAATAATTTTATTTTTCTTTTGAAAAGGTAAGATGAAGGACATACAACATTGGAAACGAGTGAAAAACAAAAAAAAAGGACAATGCAAATTAAATTTTGCACTTTGATGAAGTAGTGGTGGTGGTTGTAGTCTAATTGGTGACCCATGGTCCATCGTTTGAAAAGACAATATATATATATATATATATATATATATATATATAGAGAGAGAGAGAGAGAGAGGATCATATAAGTGCATCCCTAAATAAGAGCTATTTATGGGATGATTTAAAAAAATATGTTTTTAATTTTTTTTTTTTAGGCTCTAAACATGTCAAGGTACCCGTAAAAAAATCATCCCAAAATGATTTATTTTGATATTTTAAAAAATTTGGTTAATATTTGACAGTTTTTAAGTAATTAAGTCAACTTCTTAAACTGTCAAATATTGACCCATTTTTTTAAAATATCAAAATAAATCATTTTGGAATGATTTTTTTACGAGTACCCTGAAATGTTTAAAATCCAACTTTGTTTTTTTTAAAAAGCATAATTTTTTAAAAAAAACAATCCCGTAAATAGCCCTTATTTAGGGCGCCCTTATGTGATCCCGAATCTCTCTCTCTCTCTCTCTCTCTCTCTCTCTCTCTCTCTCTCAATATATATATATAGTCCTGCTCTTCTGCGGACAAGTCCGCATTTTAAGAATGCGGATCGGGCATGTGTCACCTGGCGGTGAGCCCGAAAAAGAGAGAGAGAGTGTGCCTATAATTTAGGCGATATTTTCTAGCTGCACCATTAGGTGACACATGTACGGTCCGCATTCTTAAAATGCGGACTAGTCTGCACAAGAGTATATATATATATATATATATATATATATATATATAGTAACTAGATTTGTAAACAAATAACGATAAAAAAGTTGTTTTAAAAAGAATTAAGGACAAAAGAAATATGAACCATATATATATATAAAAGAAAAATTAAATGTCCTAAAACAATAATAGGGATCTAAATTTAATTCTCTGTTTTTAATGTAAGGGTAGACTTGGTATGTGTAAAGAATATAAAATTAATGTAATGAAATATGGACTATTTCAATAAAAATAAAAATGAATGTTCAATATTTTTAACCACTGTTCTAAAAAATATGCCTAGACTCCTCCTAGGCGTGCCTAGAGTTGAGGCTTGGGAAAAACGCCCCACCTTAAGTTTTTTACGCCTCATTCTTGATAAATCCCTTAAGGCGCACTTTTTTCTAAAGACAATAATGCTTTAGTGAAATGATATTGCCATTTTTTTACAAACCGGACCATTATCTCATCCAAAATAATCAAATAGAATTTTAATTTGCAATTATTCAGACATATTTTTATGTTATGTACAATTTTAGTATTTTAATAGCGTTGTTATGGTTAGAAAATATTAGAATATATTAAGAAGGCCTAAACGCCTTGTTACCCCTAAGGTCCGCCTACGCTTCTAAGGCTTAAGGCTTGGTCTCCACGCCTCGATCACGCCCCGCGTTCTTTAGAACCTTGTTCATAACTAACATTTTTTAATTCCTAAAGATGCATAGTGTAAAAAAAAGAATTAGTAAATGGAATCTTAAATGCATGTTAATTATACATATACTTGTGACTAGTATGTGTTATGGGGAATTTGTGCTGATAACGACATTGACTACAAGCGATTATGAATGTATTGAGAGGAATTTCGTTTTAAAAAAATGCACAATCCTTGACAAATTCAACTAGAATGGGTATAATTAAGAAGTTTAGCAGCTCGGAGATCATAAGCCTAGTTAATAAATTAGAGAATTACATGTGGGATTGGGGATTGTAATTCACCGTACTTCTGTTAATTAATTATTTATTGAGCAATAGATTAATTAGTGGGATGAACTATTACTTGGGTAATTTTGTAATAATAAGAATGCATAATTTAAATGGTAATTAAATTTTGCATGTGATGTGACTTTGAGTAACGTGCTGTAAATAATTAATTGGTGGTATTAATTATGTGATACTAGACTATGTGTTATATGTAAAATAATTAAGTGATTATTTTATTTATGCTATGAGGTATTACCATTTTATTGGATTCTAGTGTGCCAAGAAGGCCTAGATATCTGTTTTTAGTACCTTGGATTGTGCCTATGGGATAGGTATATCTTTGAGCTAATTTTTGGAATGGTTTGGGTAGTATTTTGGGCTCATCTGGCGGCCAAAAAATAGGCCTTTTAGGAACTTATGAATTTAGACTTGTTTTATGGGTTTTAAGCCTCATTAGTTGGACACATCATACACAAAACACAAACCTTAGCTACCCTAGAGATTTGGGATAACTTAGGAAGGGATTTTGAGAGGAATAATAAGTGATCAATAGGAGGAATCACTCGTTCGTACTGTTCAAGCAAGAAGTATCTTGCTTTACCATTATGTAATATGTAACTTGTTTATATTTTCATTGTCATGTATTTGATATTGGATTTAAAATCACGTTTAGAGATATATTCTTCTATCTTAATCACATTTATATTTGGGTTTAATTGGTTTGTTGAATTAAACCATTATTGGGAGTGAAATCTAACATGAAACTGTTTTTTTTTTTTACTCGTGAATTGATTCACTTTTGTATATGTTAGAACTCTTGTTTAGGATTTAATTTCATTTATAATTTAGATCCATGTGTTAATTTGATGGTTGAGCCTGAAATCGTATGTGTAATTGAACTCATATTATGTAGAGGATGAAATAGGGTTGAATTTTGGGACATGTAGAATTAAGACTTTAATTGGCATCTTGGATCTTAAATCGTTGTGAGAATAATTTAGGATCACAAACCCGTGATTAGATGTGGATATGGTGAAGTTTTAACGGTTGGGTCAAAGTTTAAATTCCATGAATATAAGATTTAGTTTGATTTTTTTTGGGGACGAAGGAACTGAATCTCGTTGAAAAAGACTATTGTCTCATTCGAACTAGATGCGTTGTTTCATTCGAACAGGGTGTTGGGTCATTCCAATGAGAATTGATGCTCGTTCGAACGACATGTGATGGCACAATAATTGGATGTCTTCAGATTTTATTTGCATAGTGAATTTTGTGAGAACCTTATACATTTAACTTTTTAGTTTAATAAGAGAGTTAAACTAGATAATAACAAGATGAGAGTTAGGTATCGATTTCGAGTAAATTAAACCTTACGATACTTAGTAAAATTCAACGATGGGGATTGGGATAGTTGAGGTACACTTGAGAGTATCCTTTATCCCATTTTATGGTATATGTATGATATGTTGAATAGTTGGGTGAAATTTAAGGTTATGAGAGATAGTAAACCTATAATTTTAAATAACATTCTGGCGTTTTGGGTACACTTGATCTTATGCTTTATTCGAGATTTATATATGTGTGTGTGTGTATGTGTGTGTGTGTGTGTGTGTGTGTGTGTGTATTTATTATGTCAATTGTTTGATTATTTGAACATACATGTTACTTGTGATGAATTTATCGATCGAGATTATGGATTCAAGTGGTTATGATCGTGTACTGCATGTCTGGGTGATGACACGGGACTTTTATGGTGGTCGGTCTGTTTTAATCACATGTTCATCATGTCCACCCCTCATGATGAGGGATGTGGATGGCTCGATCCATCGGTCATATTTAAGTGATAGTGTAACAACATGTTGACACATTTAGATCATACGTTCAGTCGGTCTAGACTTTGTGATAATAGAGGTTGAAGACCTGATCCATCGATCAAGTTTTGGTATGGAACTCCTAATTTGTCTCGAATATTCATTAAATTTCCCTTTATACTTATGCATTTTAGCACCTCAGGTACCTTAATTACAATAGTTATGCTCGTTAACCAGAAAACCTCTTTTATGTATCTTTTTATGCTTTGAGAGGTAAAATTAAAATTTTGTAGGTATTATTGATGCTTAACGTGAATTTTGGTGACATTCTAGGAAAGTTCTATCATAAAGTGTGCATTCAAGGTCACTTTATTCATTTAAGCTTTTAGGTTTCTAGCCAAAACTTACTACATAAGTGTAGTCCTTTGTGTTAGCTTCGCGTAGCCTCCGATCGCGCATAATTTTGATATACAACGAAGAAGTTACATTGTTTTCCATATGGTTATTTAAGATAGAAACAAGACAATAACAAAGAATTCAGACCTCAAGGGTCCGAATTGATTCAGATTTGGCCTGAATTTATTCGACATTGGAAGAACCAAATTTCCCCTATACCGAATCAATTCAGCCTCTTATATGAATCGATTAGGCCAATGTCCCGAATCAATTCGACCCCTGCAGATTTTGGCCCCTTTGTTTTACAAGGTTGCCTTTAGGGCTTATGTATCTATAGTTTTCCCCTCTTTTAATTCATATATACTTCATTTATTATATTATTTTAGGGTTTGGTTGGGATCTTTCCCTTTTTACCTCTTTGGGTTTCATCCCACTTTTGTATGTAAATATTACTACTCACCTTCTTCCCACTAATATAAGCTTCTATTTCTTATTTTCTTGCTTTGGTAATTACTTGTCTTAACTTATTTCTTGCTTTCTTTACTTATATGCTTTAAATACATGCTTTTTAATGCTTTGAAGATAAGAGAGTGTAGGTTGAGATTGATTGAACTCACCTTGGATTAATTTGGTTGCTTTGCATTAGTGATGAATTAGATTAGTTTAAATGTGTTAGGCTGTTCCTGATTTTGTGCCTAGGATATTTAATGGTATATCATTGATGCATCATATTTATGACCTTACGTATGTAATCTTGAGGATATTTATTGACGCCAAAATAAATTAAGCTTTAATGAGAATTTAGGGGGTGACAACTCTAGATTTTATTAATTGTGAAAATAAGATTTTATCTTTATAAACTTGTCTTCTCATGTAACCATTTATTCTAATTAGTCGGAGGTGTGGGATATTATTATCATTCTATAGTTTTTATTCTTTTTGATTAACCCTAGTTTAAATACATGCCTAGATTAATATTTTGTTAAACTCATTACCCTTTACACTTTTATTATTGAAATAATAAATCAATTAACGTCTAGCAACATTCTCTATCGATTCGATAGCATGACTAGCTGATCATAGTTTAGGTTTTTTCATAGTCGTGGGAGATGAAAGCAATGACAAGCATATTAATACGGACGCTCGATTTCCCCTAACTATCAAATGGTGTCGTTATCAGGGAATCTTTTGTTTTAGATTGTAATTAATTTAGTATTTTGTAATATTTTTCTTTCTATTTGTACTCTTCATTAACAAGTTTTATAAGACTTTTACATTTGAGCATAAGAAACTCTTGTATTTATGAGACGCAAATCACTTTGTGAAAATCGCCATCTTGATCTACATTTGGGATAAGCATGTCTTATTATAATGTTTTCGGTTATCGAATTGATAATTCTCAAAATCCCTATAAACCTATGAATTTTGGTTAATACTCTTAAATTCAAAGTTTGATAGATCTAAAATGTGTTTGAGTGAGTATTACAAAAGTCAAGTAATGGATTATGTTAATTTTGAGAATGATCTTTCCAATAGTGGGCTATAAAATCCTTATAATAAGAATGTTCAAACTAATTATGTTAACTTTCAAAATTCTTATACTAATGATTTTTGTATTAGTTCCAAGGATAGTATATAAACTTCTAATTTTAAATAATTGACGCTTCAACCTATTGCGTTGCATGAAGGCTTACTCATTCTTGAGAATGAAAATTTTGAAAACCATTATCGGGATGAAAATCATTGGTCGAAAAAAGAATTGAATTTATTATTTGAATTCAACGATGATTTTTCTTTTGAGGCTTTTAAATTGGAGGAATGATTTCAACAAAATGAGGAATTTGAGGTTCTAGAGCTAAGGATACTACTTTGAAAGAAACCATGCTTCTTTTAGCCTAAAGCATAATGCATAACAACAATGGTGAGGATATTGAAATCTAATAATTTTGCAATGAGATTATGTATTCTTTGAAAAATAAAGAGGATGTGGAAACTTGTGTTTCACCTCAAATAATTTTAGAAGAAAAAATCATTTAAAGTGAGTCATTCCCCTTCGAATCCATCTTTGAGAAATAACGAGTCATCTCTTGGGGTTGAATTTCTTTCTTCCCCATTATCATTACCCATTACCGATTCGTTACAAGTATCCAATGAATCAGATAAAAATTTTAAAAGTTTAACCCTTTAACCGATGGTGATTACTTGCTCGAGTTTCATTCCATGAACGAAAATTTTCCTTCGTGCACACCACCTCCCATTCCAATTACAAAATCTTTGGGCGGAAACTTTGATTTTTATATCCTATGTGTACTCGTCACCCATTAAATAAAACCCACCCATCATTCACTAAAAACTTTTAATTGGTGAAGATTCATTTCTTATGCCTTACACATGCCTTCAGTTGTTCAAACAAAATTCTTATGTTTTGAAAGATATGCATTCAATGAGGGAACATCGATTATCCCTCAAAGTCAAATTGTATTCTGGATGGACTCTAAATTTTTTTAACTTCTAGTGTATAGTTAGTTAGAAATTAAAATTGAAAGTTGTAAATATTTGGTTGCTTTTTTCTTTTTACTTATTATCTAGTGTAATAGTTAAGTTTTTGTTATTCTTGATGTTAACATGTTTTGTAGAATCTTTCGACTTGTACTTTTAGGAGATCGCTCCATTTTGGATAATATCACTATTTTCCTCTCTTTAACTTGGTTCTTAATTTACATTGAGGATAATACAAGTTTTAAGTTAGGGGGTTTGGGATATTATTCCCATTTATTTTTGAGTTCCATGATTTGATCATATTTTCTTTCCAATCATGCTTTTGTTGTAAAAAATTGAAAATTTTTCAAAAATATTTTCTTTCTTTTTTCTCCTTTATTGGGAATTTTTTCCTTTCAATAAATGCCCAACCCAATAAATAAACAAATGAAGCATGTTCTCGATTTTAAAAGTTATAAACTTTAGTCCTCGAATCATTGATACTATGAAAATTTCATGAATTAAACTTCGAACCCATGAGCACATGCGTTTTTTTTATTTAAGTGATTTGGTTTAAGACTTTTATAACTTCCTAATCTTTTGTTTCTTTGTATTCATACACCAAGTGAGCGTTGTACTTTTCTTCGTTTGTGGGTGTTTGTACATTACTCTTTCATTCTTGAAAATGATAAGTCGTCAGTAATTTCACTATTCTTTCATCGATTGTTCATTGATTCAGTTCATATATGAAATGTGTTACTTGAGCATGATTTTCAAAGGATCATAGGCCATCTTTGTTATTTAACCTGCATTGACCTTAACCTCACCTTATATGTTTTCGATCATCAATCCCTTTGAGCCTTAATATAGCCTTTCATTTTAAAAATCAAAATTCCATAACCAACTTCACATTAGAGTTTTTAAACCATACATGTCACCTTCCATGTCTTTGTGTGGAATTATACTTAGGATTGAATGATGTTCTTGTTATGTGATTGCAATTAAGCACGCGAGAGCATGAAAGAGAAGAAAAAGTGAAGAAAAACTAAAGAAAAGAGAAAATAATAAAACAAAAGAAAAAGATGAGAAAAAGAAAAAAACAAATGAAAGAGAAAGTTTTTGTGTTATACATAATGTTTAATAATCCTTATTACTCTCCATTGGTATATTTAATGCTTGTTATAAAAATCATATTCTAATTTTGAAATTTCTTGCATTTTTCCATTTATCCCAAGTATTCTCTCCTATACACTTTGAATTCGTAAATATCCAATTCATTTCATAATTTTAACACTAAACCTATATGATAATTATATAAAGTCCTAGGTGATCCTAGGATGTAATTGATTCAAAAGTCATTATAGTTGTGATAATCTATGAAAATGCATTTCACCTTATTTAATGGGCGGTCTCCTCTCATTGAGATTGCAACTTTTCATTTTATATATATCGTTCTTCATTGATGACATGTGTACGACCTAGTTTCCATTTACATTTAGTCTTTATGCCCATATGTCGTGTGTATGTTACGCCCCATTATTAGTGATTTCATTTGTTGAGTGTAAACACCAAAGATGATTGATATCATGATACGCTTTAGTGTTTATCCGGTTTATAAAAGTTTTTCCAAATAAATATTTTCATGTGATCGTCTCTCCTCCCATATTTAAGGTTTCAATTGTAATGAAGTTATTCTAATGTTAATGATTCCAAACTTTTATGTGATTTCATTAACCATGTTAATAATTTGTTGAAATCCATTTCGTTATTATTGAGCATGTCTTGAATTGATTGATTGGACATACATTTTTAGGAAAACATGATGTTTTTGGGTTTCATCTGGAAAATCCTTATGAGACAACACTCATCCACTAGGATAACCTAAGGATTTAACGGCTTATTGCATATGATAAATGCAATTATTTTCCCGTGAACGTGACATATATCTCCTTTTTATATATTTCTTCTCCTATGGTGCTACTTATGGTTCTTCTTTATTTGCATTTCATTGCGAGGGACTAGAAATGTGCAAGTTGGGGATTCATCTTGAATATTTCATTTATTTACCTTTTATATTGATGCTTTTTATCCCCCTTAGATACCTTAATTACTATATTTATGCTCGTTGACCAAGCTACCACTTGTATGTATGTTTATATTCTTTGCGAGGTAAATCGATATTTTCCATATATTATTGGTGCTTAGCGTGAAGTTTTGTCGCATTTCAGAAACCTTTCATCATAAAGTGTGCATTCAGGTGAATTTTAGTCATTTCATCATTTAGGTATCTGACTTCAAATATTTATGGAAGTGTATCCCTCTATGCTAATTCTGTGTAGCCTCCGACCACGCATAATTTCAATCCATAATGAAGAAGCTACGACATTTTTCGTATAGTGATACAAGATGGAAACACGACAACAATGAATTCAGACCTGAAGGGTTAAAATTGATTTAAATTTGGCCCGAATCATTTCGACCCTTAGCAGAGCTGAATTTCCCCTATACCTAATCAATTAGGCCTCTGATGTAAATTGATTCAGCCTCCGATCTGAATCGATTTGACCCCTATAGATTTTAGCCCCCTTATTTTCAAGTTTGCCACTAGGGTATATGTACATATAGTTTCTTCCATCTTTTAATTCAGATGTACTTTATAGGTTAGACTATTTTAGTGTTTGGTTGGGAGATTTCCCCTTTTCCCTCTTTGGGTTTCATCCCATTTTCGTATGTAAGTATTACTATTCATCATCTTCCCCATTTATATACACTTCCATTTTTTATTTTCTTCTTTGGTAATTACTTATCGCTACTTATTTCTTGCTTTATTTACTTATATGATTTAAATAAAGGATTTTCAATTCTTTGTAGCTAATTTAGTTTAAGTTGAGATTGATTAAACTCACCATCAATTAATTTGGTTGCTTTCCTTTGGTGATGTATTAGATTAGTTTAATTGGGTTTGTTTGTTGTTGATTTTGCACCTAAGATATTTAGTGGTGTATATCATATTTTTGTCGTATTTACGACCTTGCGTGTGTAATCTTGCAGATATTTGTTGATGTCAAAATCAATTAATCTTTTGTGAGAATTTAGGGGTTGGTAACTCTAGATTTTATTAATCATGAATGAGATTTGGTTTTTATAAACTTGTCTTTCCATGCAACCATTTATACCTATTAACCTAAGGTGAGGGTATTATTCTCATCCATAATTTTTATACTTTTTGAATAATTAAAGTTTAAGCATAAGCCTATATTAATCTTTTGTTAAACCCATTACCTTTTACTTTTTTATTCCTGAAATAATAAATTTATTAATGTCTAAAAATATTCCCTATGGATTGGATACTCGGACTAGCCGCTATACTCCCATAGAGAGTGTAGTCATAGTTTAGTCTTTTACATTGCCGTGGGTGCCGAAAACAACGACATGCGTATAAACATGTATGCTCGATTTCCCTAGCCTATCAACTACCCAGTGGTGTGATTGCGTAGTGATCCCCCGTACTCATTATGCATGTATGTTATCAAATCTGGTAGGCGAGGGACTTCTACGGGTTTATCGATAGAATCACGAGATGGTCCCCTAAAGGTAGATGTCTTCAGGTGGTTGCTCTGAGACTTACATACGTGTATATGATATTAGTCCGGTGATGGAAATTTTTCTTGAAATCCCTAGTCACATTTATGTGTTTGTTATGAGATTGTGTACATCTTATTTTTCGGGTGACATAAATGGGGATTGATTTGGGATTGTATTGTGTATATACATTGTAGTTCAGTGATGCACACGATTAATTAAAAGATGTTAAAATAGAGAAAGTGTTATGTTTATGAGATCATGAGTATCTTAATGAGAGTATATGCGTGGGTCTAGTGATAGATACTTCTTAGTATTGATTTCGCATTGGACTGGGACACCCATGTCGTATTGCCCTTATGATGAGGGGTGAGGTATGTCTTGCATGAGATGGTTAGTGGGATGACATCTTTATTGTAAATGAGGAGAACGATTATCACTATTCTGATACTGTAAGTTATTTCTTGCAACTTTCTAGCTCAGACCCAAATATATAAATTTGTTCCCCCTACAAGATTATTATTATTATTATTATTATTATTATTATTATTATTATTATTATTATTATTATTATTATTATTATTATTATTATTATTATTATTATTGTTATTGTTGTTGTTGTTGTTGTTGTTGTTGTTGTTGTTGTTGTTGTTGTTGTTGTTATATACAGGATTAACAGGGTTGAGCAGTCAGACTTTTAGCATTGGAGACTCAATTATCATCCTTAGAATAGGAGTGATGTTTCATTTCAGTTGTCATTTGTATTCAAGAATGGATTCATAGGTGGATACTATTGTATTTCTTTTATATTCAGTTGAGACATTTGTAATAAGAGATTTGTATTATAGTGTATTCAGTTTTATTGGAATTCCAATTTACTCTCAATTCAATTATTCGTATTGTCATTCTTTATTGAGTTTTCTATCATGGATGCTTAATATCTATTGCCATTTTTATGTTTACGTTGATGCTTATAATTATATAAATTATTTTAGTTCTTGTTGTATTTTATTGTTCGACCTGATCAACATGGTGTGGAAAATAGGGGGTGTTACAATTGAATAAGAGATTCCAGGTTTTAGTGTCCTTAGGATCTGTTATTGCGCTATTTTCATTTTCTACTGAGCATTTTTTGATGGGTTAAGCGCCTGTCATAGGGTATGTACTCTGGTGTCGCAATGATGTGTGTGTCAACATCATTTCGTTGTCTTTTGAGTGTTAGCAAGACATGAGAATGAAGAATTTTGAGAGTTAATGATCAAGGATAAAACGAGTTAAGTTTTGGGTACTCTCATGGAGGTTGAAGTGAGTGCCTTGAGGATGTAGCTTACTAAGGCAAAGGATGTTGGGAACGTTGGATCCATTCTACAAACTAAAAATGACTCCCTTAATAAAAAAAACTTGCTAAGGTAGAGGATGACTGTCGAAGGGCTTATATTGTGATGATGGGCCTTAATCGTGACATCATCAAACTTCACTATCTTTTCAGAATGGGTTCGCGAGCAACATGGTCTGCTGGTTATGAAAAAGGGCAGTCATATGCCCCATCAGGTTGGATGAGGAAAAGAGCGTAGCTTATAAGCATGGTTGGCTGAGTGCCTTAGGGTGTTAAAGGTTTATAAGGACTCTCAACTTTGGTATATGCACTAAGTTAATTGTCCTGCTTATCAACATCCACCCTTTGGCCGCGAGGATAGATGGGTTCCTTTTGATAATGCTTCTCTTCATTTAAGAAAGAGACATGCGTCCTCTCATGAGAGTGATGATGAGTTCCAATTAAACCCTGATGAAAGCTGACGAAAAGCCATTGCTGTTGTTTTCACCAGCCGATCATAACAAGTTTTATCTTTCTTATCAATTTTCTATAATATTTTTGTAACCTGTAACTTTTCTATAACAAGTTGTGAATTTAATATCATCCTTTTACATTTTTCCATTCCATTTTTCTAAACATGTGTTTTATTGTCTCGTATTACTTTTTACGTTGTGTTATCTCACTACTTAGTCCTAGAATAGACTATAGCAAATATGCACTTGGTTTAAGGGCTATCCACCCATTAAGGATTTTATCCGACCAAAGTTGGGTTTATTAAATGCCTAGAGATCCCTTGTAGGTCTTTTGTTTGACTGATTAATTCATGTCATCTTTGTGTTTCTTTATGACGAAGACCTGAAGACCTCAGTTTTACTTGTAATTAAAAAATTCATAATTATAATTAAGACGAGGTAATGTTGGTCGGCGTTTTGATCGTTAATGTAAAATGTAAGTCTATTGTAAACACCCCATTTTGTTACCCCCCAAACTCTCCTTAGGTCCCTAACACCTCCCTTCATCAATACAAACCCAGGTTATACCCCGATTAGTGACCTAAAAGCCATCGAGCACTCCCAGGCTCTGTTTGACCAAAAGTCAAAGTCTTCAACTCGATCGAGATTGAATGAATCTTTGAAGGGAACTGAAACCCCTTTCCAACGGTCCGTCCCGTGCGCGATTCCGACTTACCATGCGGACAAACGACCTATTTTCCCCCGAAACTCAATCAGGAGACCACCGAGAACTCCCGGGCTTTGTTTGACCTAAGTCAAAGTCTTCAACTCGATTGAGACTGAATGAATCTTCGCAGGGAACTAAAACCCTTTTCTAACGGTCCATCCCGTGCGCGATTCTGACTTACCGTACGGACGACTGATCCGTTTTACTCCAAAAGGTCACCGAATGCTTCCAGGGCTCAGTTAACTGAAGTCAACTCCCCAAACCAGATTAAAATCTTTGTAATGTTGAAGTACATCCCCTAAACTTTCCAACGGTCCACCTCGTGCACGATTCGAACTTACCATGCGGACGAACGATCCGTTTGCGTCCGACGATTCCCCGTCCAATGGACCGACGAATGCTTCCGAGTACATTTGACCCAAAGTAAACTCCCGAACCCGGGAGAGGTCCAAAGGACTTTCTAAGGTCTATGAATTACCTTTCCAACGGTCCACCCCGTGCACAATTATGATCCACGGTTTGCGTTCTACGTCCAATTTTCCGAAAAGGCCTGAAAGACACTCCCAAATGGCAGGTCCCAGACCCTCCCTATCGACAGTGTGCCTAAACGCACATGTCGATTGTCAGGAACAGGGCTATGCCGATTGGCAATTCCCTAGGCCTATAAAAATTAGGCTTGACCTCACTTGCAAGAGGAGACGAGATCTGATAGATATCATTCTCAGCAAATCCAGAAAACCTATCTCGAAGTCAGCGTGGTTTCCACACCCAAATCCCTTTCCAACCTTCACTTTTTATCATCCTTTTCATCAAACTTGGTGAATTAACTACCCTCCATCATCATCTAAGTCTAAGGCACGCTCTCCAACATTCAAGATCAAGCTCAAGATCTTCAAGAAGGTCCAAATTTCTCAACTCTCTCCTTAAATTCTCATAAATTCGCAATAACTTGTTTTATTACTTAGCACTTTCATTATATCATCTCACACATCGTAATATACGTTTTATTTTGTATTATGGCACATCTCTTATTTTCATATAAATAAAAACCCAAAAAATAAGAAAAAAGGGTTTACTCATAAATTCCAAATGGGAATTCTCATACATTTCTTACACTATTCTCAAAACTAAAACACTTTTTCTACACACACACACACAAAAATAAGAGAATCCCCCGATTGGATTTATGGGATAAACCCCACCCCTCGTTTTGCATGCGAACTACGTGGACTTTGATGCCTCTATAGGCTACGTAGGCATCTCAGGGTAAAACCCGAGACTCGAGTCCTATTTTTACTTTTTCTCCCATTTTCTATTTTCTCTAAAGTCCACTCTCTTATATTATATATATACATATATTTTTTCTTAGTGGCGTATTATTCCACATGCGTTATCGTTCCATTATAACGGTCAATGTAGGGATAATCGCGCAAATCCTATTTTCTAATATTTTTATACCTTCCTACGAATGACTCACTTTACCTTTTCCATGGCTCAAGTCGATGATTCCTATCTCCACTATATATACACATGCACACATATCACATGGAAAATAAAGGAAAATAACAAAAACCCATGAGAGACCGAAAGGGCGGAATGGGTGCCTAACACCTTCCCATTTCGTAACTTAGCCTCCGGAACCTTTTTCGAATCATTTTGGTTTCGTATGCATCAGTATGTCTTTGGATGCTGTCCTTCGGGATGGATCCCTTTCTTTTATCTGTTTTGAGTAAAATAGACTGGCGAATCTAATCTCTATACATTTTTGCACCTCACTTAAATGACACCGACTGAAGCGCTCCCGAGAGGGATGCGCGGGACCTAGGATCCTCCCACACGCGCCCGCCCACCGCGAGGATCGGGGGATGGCTATAGTGGAGACTCCATTGGGGACTTTCTTTTGAGGGATAGACTCTATTTACATGGATGCTATGTTTGTTTATATTTTCCCCATTTTTGCATGTTCCCCTTTTCCATGTATCTCCCATACTTATGCTTCTATTCACACACTTGTAGAAAATTCTCCATGTACAATTCGCACCACGTGCACCTAGGGTCACATATATCCACGTGTTGCACGCATCACCCATCCATACTTGGTGTACCATTGGTACTTGTACTTTGCTCGTTGTTTGTCATAATCGGAAAAGACATTCTTATAAGATACTAATAAGAGAATCATGCATGATTCACACGACATCACCAAAGAGCATTGTTATTAACCAAATTTTTACCCAGTAACTCGAGGGTCACTTCGTGATGGGCGTTGGTCCGACAGGGCGCAGTTAGCCTAAGCGATATGACTCTCACCTCCCATTAGCTAAGTACCTTTGACATATATCGAACGGTTCCCCCCGCATCGTACCGCTTAACCGAAGTCATGATGGGAGGTATATCGTAGGGAACTCATTCACGTACGTCGAGTATATCAAATTTGATCTCACACGTACTGTCCCCATGAGGTATATGGTGAGGCAATTTACGTACACTCGGGTATATCAAATGGCTTGTCCACATGTACCGATTGCCCGCATGAGCAAGACGTATATCATGGAAGTCACACCAAAGGGGGGAACCCTTTCCGATTTACCCAACCAACTATATGCCCGCATATGGGTGTCAAGCCTAGGACACACATGTTAGATTGTCAGTTTCTACCTGAAACCCTGCCAAAATTTCGGGTCGGCCTGCCGCCCGAATTTCGGTGCATTTTTAAAAAATGGGACCCTACCCGTGAGTCTGGTCACAATTCCAGCCATAGCTTTGCATATATTACAAACCCAATTTTTCCAAGCTTGGGTCCCGTTCGACATTTCATTTTGCATTTAGGAGAATTAATACAAGTGAAAACATAATAATTATAATAATCATGCTGAGACCGTCTCGAAAAAGAAAATTCTCCTTTTTCTTTATCCAAAATCGAAAAACATTTTTTCCTTTCCTTATCAAAAATCCAAAAACATTTCTCCTCTCTTTATCAAAAATCCAAAAATATTTTGTCTTTCAAGCTAAAAAAAATGTCAAATCCCTTTTTTTTTTCTAAAAAATAAATCCCATTTTACACCTTCTCAGGTCGATCGCAAGCCCTTTGCATGTCTTCTTATTGGCTTCGGTCTTTAGTCAAGTCACCCCGGAGTTCCGTCCGTTACCCTATTACTCCTTTCGAGTCCAGAATCCATCCGCCTTCCATGGAGAACATAGATCAAGTACTCGTTGTGCAGTCGGATCTGACGGCAGTCCTAGCTCAGCTTGTGTCCAAGATTGACAACCTCCAAACTGAGGTCCGAGAGATGCAATGAAACCAGGTTCCCATTCCTCAAGAACTCGAGGCCCTATTCCCTCGTGCTATGGATCCACCTAAGCCCATCTGGGTTACCAAAGAGTATCAGCATGCTCTACATGCCCCTCCTGTAAATGGGCCGCCGCCTGCCCAGCTTCCTATGCTGAACCTTGACCAACCTGGGTCTAACTTACCTATGATCATTGATCCGAAGGAAGAAGAGCTGAAAAAAGTCAAAGAAAACCTCAAGATTCTCACTAAAAAGTACGACCAAGTCAGAAAATTAGGAAATTACATGGACTACACCCACATGTCTCCTTATCTTAAAGCGAGGTTACCCGAGAAGTTTAAGATGCCGAATATTGAGAAATTTGGAGGAAGTGGACCCCCGAATTTTCATCTCCGTAGTTACCATCGTTCCATGACTCTACTAGGGGCTTCTGAAGAAGTGATGGCCCAATTGTTTCAACAAACTCTAAAGGATAGTGCCCTCTGATGGTTTTTATCTCTCGAAGAGTCCATAATTCGTAGCTAGGAGGATGTAGCTCGGGAATTCATGTCGCAGTATAAATAAAACGAAGAGCTTTAGGTCACCTGCCCTGATTTAAAGCTGCTCAAATAGAACCCTGGAGAATCAGTCAGTAACTTCATCGTCCGATGGAGGGAAAAAGAAGCTACCATGACCAATCGGCCTTCCGAGGAAGAACAAGTCAGCATAGTGAAGAAGAACTTCTTATCCCATATCTGAGCAACGATGGGAGGACAATACTATCCCAACTTTTGAGCTCTTAGAGAAGGAGCAGAAATCGAGGAAGGTCTTGCCAAAATAGAAGTCAAACCAAAGAAGGTGTACGGACAGTTCACCCCCAAAAAATATGATAAACCTGCTAGTGCTACAGTCTCAACCATCAACAACATCTCTTAACCAACCACATCATGGGCACCAGAAAGCCGCACTGTCCCAGTTCGAGAGGAATACACCGAGATCCATTCTCCCCACTCCAAAGTTTATCAAGCCTTGTTAAGCCGAAACCTAATCAAACCTTTGGATCCCCGTCCATTGCCAAATCCACTCCTAAGAAACTTCGAAGCAGATGCCCATTGCGCCTTTTACGAAACTGATGGCCATACCACCGACCAATGCTTTTACCTCTGAAACATAATCCAAGGTCTAAATGAACGGGGTACCATCGCCGCACCAGCCAATCCTAAGCCAAACACTACTCACAACCCACTTCCAAATCATGCCAATGCCATCTTTCTAGAAGAGAACCCATAATTCGACCCCTCAACTCAAATCACACCCATATACTTTCCTAAACCTCTCCAAATTTGCCCATATTTCCTCCTATACCCTACTAGTTTCACTAATTAGGCACTGTCACTCCTTACCAGAGCATGCATCCCTATCCGTACCCATTCTAAAAATTAAAGCATGAAATTTTCAGAAGTGTTAAACCAACTCCTAGAGTTCAGGCTAAAATTTCCCTCACAGATGGTCATTGATTGCCAGAGGTTCAGTACGCTATTCTTGGAAGCATGGGAATGGTCCTGAGAGTCAGATAGTTGGGTAATACCAACCGATGAAGTCAACCTGGATGATGTCATCTAGATCATGGAAGAATTATTCAGACAAACCAACAACATTTGCAGTATCACCAAGTTATTCAATGATTTAAAGCTATAAGGGCGCTTAGTCCCTTCACCCTTACACATCCCAACCAAATGGGATGACCTGTATGAAGAAGCCGTTGAAGTTGTGGAATTCATCAACTTTACATGGAAAGACATAATTGTTGCCACCGAATAGGGGGAAGAATTTAGAGATTTGAATGAATAACAACCTTTCGATAAAACTGTCCCGATAGCCGACATGTGTGGAATGATATCATTTAAAGAACTCCTCGTAGAAATAAATAAGGTGGCAAAACAAACCGAGATCGATGAGGAAATAGGATTCATGTTTTTCCCTTCTTTAGTAAATCACATAACTAGATCGGGGAGGCATTACTAGATCCCAAACTCACTACCAGCCAATGACAAAGGGAAGGACATTGAAAACCTTACTATGCTAGAAATAAACCTTAAGGAGAGCAAGATCCTCGATCAATTAAAGAAAACTCAAGCTAACATCACTCTATGGGGGATTTTCATGTCTTCTCAGCTACACATAAATGCTTTGATCAAGTTGCTCACTGGACCCACAGTTCCTCCTTCTACCACACCAGAAGAAGCGATAAATTTAGTTGGATCGTTGACCTCTACCCGAATGCTATCCTTTTCCGAAGAAGAAATCCCTAAGATTGGGCCAAACCACAATCATACACTCAACATCTCCATCGAAGTTATGGGGAGGGTCGTACCACTCTCTCTTGTCGATAATGGATCCGCCTTGAATGTCTGCCCACTGAGAACCTTCAAATGTTTAGTCTTGAAAGAAAGTGACCTCACTCCAACCTATGCTGCTGTGCGTGCCTACAATAATACCTGCTGGGAGGTGATGGGATCCATAAAGCTCGTAATAGGAGATGGCCCTATAAAACTTGTCGTCGAATTCTAAGTTATTGACATCCCAGTCTGATTTAACCTATTACTAGGATGACCTTATCTCCACAATATCAAGGGCGTGTCTTCCTCACTCCATCAGAATTTAAAGTTCTTCATCGATGGATGGGTCATTACCATCTTAGGCAACGACGATAATGCCGATGGTGAAAATACCAGAAGTCCAATCCTTGAGATACAACACGTGTCAAATGATATGATCCTATTAGGATTTCGAGTTGAACAACTTTTACTCTCGACAGGGGATAACTTCAAAAAAAGGGTTTGTCCAGAATACGACCCTCATGGCAACGTCAATGTGATTCAGATGTTCAGAAACATGCACTTCATTCCTGGACTGGGGCTAGGGCAAAGACAATAAGGGATACTTGAGCTCATTGAACTAAAGACGGCTTTCCTTCCTTGTGGTTTGGGGTATCAACCATCAGAACAAGAGCTCAAAATGATCCTCCAGTCTCGACCAAAGAGAAGATTAGACTGCATCCAGACTATACTAGGTGACTCCTTGAACGAACGATTCATCAAATAGGGTGAGGACGTCCCCTTTTGCGGCTTTTCGGAACCATGGTATGACCATATAGACAAGAATATGAAGCCTGGAATGGAGATCTTTTTCCAAAACAACTACCCATGGGCGGAAAGTTCCCAACGCCATGTACAATCGCTCATCAAAGATAGTGAAGAGACTAAGGAAAGTGACTCTGAAGATTACTTCAACTTACAGACACCGGGGCTAACACTCTGCATGGTTCACTCAAGCACTACATCACCAGATCCGTCCCAACTGATTAAAGATGCTAATACACCTCTCTTTAACTAGCATGCTGCGCCAGTTCTACCTGTTGAAATCTCCCCTAATCCTAATGTTTACCCCTTTTCTTCTTCTGTTGTCTATCCTTGTTCAAATGTAATCGAGTCCTCTTTTGACGAGATTCTCAATGCTATTTTTCCTATCAATGAAATAAATGAAGATTTTGAGTATCTTGTTGTGCCTTACATTAATTGTTTGGATTCTAATCAAAATTTTGATGATGATGATTTTTTAAATGAGCAATTCTTAACTGATATAAATAAGGTTAATAATAAACAAAATAACCGCGTTCAAGTTAATGAAGAAGAGACTGTTGTTAACCTTGGTTCTAGTTGCCAACTGCACGAGATTAGGATATGGGCTACCCTCGATGAGCATGAGTGTGCATAACTCGAAGAATTGCTAAAAGAATTCATGGATGTCTTCCCATGGTCCTACGACGATATGCCTAGTATTGATCTTGAAATAGCTCCGCACCGAATGGTCGCTCAAGTTCAAAAAATAGGTGGTCAAATAGTTAAATGTAGGCTTCATTCGTGTGATCGAATATCCCACGCGGCTAGCCAATATAGTGCCCATGCCGAAATCAGGAGGAAAAGTTCGGATGTGTGTAGACTATCGAGATTTGAACAAATCCTCTCCAAAGGATGTTATCCATTACCCAATATCGACATGATCGTGGACAACACAACCAGTCATGCTCTCAAGTCATTCATTAACGGGTTTGCCGGATACAACCAAATCAAAATGCACCCAGACCACCAAGAAAAAACCACATTCATTACCCCATGGGGAACCTTTTGCTACACTGTAATGTCATTTGGTCTCAAGAACGCTGAGGCTACCTACCAGAGGGCTGCCACAACCATCCTTCACGATCTAATTTACAAAGAAGTTGAGGTCTATGTGGATGATATGATTATTAAGTCCAAAACTAGAGAAGGTCATGTTCCTTCTCTCCGAAAGTTCTTCGAAATACTGCGACAGTATGAGATGAGACTAAATCTGCAAAAATGTGTCTTCGGAATTACAAAGGGAAAACTCTTGGGATTTATGGTCAGTGAGAAGGGGATAGAAGAAGATCTCGCCAAGCTGAAAGCCATACTTGAGATGGCACCTCCCTGAACAGAGAAAGGAGTTCGAGGTTTCCTTGAAATTATAATACATCAGCCGGTTCATCAGCGAGTTAACCTCCATCTGCGAACCTATCTTCAAACTCCTCCGAAAGGATTCAACTAAAGTGTGTAACGAGGCATGCCAATAAGCTTTTGACCGAATTAAACAATATCTAACCCAAACCCCGATACTCATGCCACCACAGCCTAGTCTCGCCTTGCTCCTATACCTAAACATAACCGACACTGCAGTTGGGGCTTTAATAGCCCAATACCTTGAAGCTGCCCACAAAGAAAGAGATATCTATTATGCCAGTCGCAAATTGGTCGGGTACAAGGTTAACTACACTACTTTGGAAAAGTCATGTGTCGCGCTTATCGGGGTCACCCAAAAGATCTGGCACTACATGATCACCTTTCCCATCAAACTTGTATCCCGAATGGACACCATTAAATACGTGCTTGAGAAACCCGCCTTATCCAGCTGAATGGCCCAATGGTGGATGCTCCTAGACGAGTTCAATATCGTGTACGTCACGTAAAAAGACATAAAAGGAAGAGCCTTCTCTGACTACCTCACTGATTACCCCGTAGAAGAAGTTGATGTCTGGATCTCCAAATTCCCAAATGAAAACATCCTTTTCACTGATCAAGACAACCTTAGATGGAAAATGTTCTTTGACGGCACTGCCAACAAGAAGGGATATGGCATTGGGATACTTCTGATCGCCCCAGATGATGCCCACACTCCCATTGCCATCAAGTTGGATTTCCCTTGCACCAATAACATGACTGAATACGAGGCATGCACGGTAGGCCTTAAGGTTTCTCTCAAGAAAGGTATTCAATACCTAGATTTCTACGGGGATTCCGCCCTCATTATCGGTCAAGTTCTCAGAAAAAGTCAAGGATAAGAAACTTTAACCCTTCCATGACCACTTAGAAGAACTAGCCTCCCAATTCCAAGATATCACCTTCCATTACCTACCTCGAGCAAAGAATAACCTAGTCGATGCTCTCACTACCTTAGCCTTCGTGGTCGACATGCTCGAAGGAATAACTATGACCCCTTCCTAGTTTAAAAGCAAGACAAACTAACCCACTGCTACCACATTGAACTTGTCACCGCAGAAGATCTCGAGCTAGATAATTATTGGTACTATAATAACTGGTGCCTCCTCAAGCATGGTAGGTATCCTGAGGGTTCCAACAAGAAATATCGAGCAACCCTTCGAAGACTCACTGCCCAGTACATCATTTTCCACAAAACACTGCTCAAAAGGAACTTCGATGGAACTTATCTGCACTGCATCACAGGGGCTGACATTGAAAAGATAATGCAGAAGATCCACAGTGAGGAATGCGAACCCCACATGAACGGTCACATACTTGGCAAAAATATCATCCGACAAGGCTACTACTAGACCACCATGACCCAGTATTGCACCGCCTATGTCCAGAAATGCCTAAAATGCCAATAATTCTCCAACCTTCAGCATTTGCCTCCATGTGAATTATACAACATGAACTGCCCATGGCCGTTCTCTACCTGGGGCATCGACATCATAGGGAAGGTTACACCGAAGGCTTATAATGGGAATGAGTTTATCCTGGTTGCCATTGATTACTTCACCAAATGGGTCGAAGCGGAGTCATACACAGTGCTGAACGTTAAGAAAGTGGCCAAATTCGTCAAGAAAAATATCATCTGCTGTTATGGGGTCCCGCACGAGCTAGTATTATATGACGGGTTGCATTTCGAGGAAGAAGTCACAGAGGTGGTCAACGAGTATGGGATTCAGAGACACAAATCTTATCCCTACCGACCTCAGACCAACGGTGCAGTTGAAGCTGCTAACACGAACCTCAAAGCCATTATCACCAAGATGACTGAAAGCTATCAGGATTGGGGCAACCGGATATCGTACGCCCTATGGGGCTACCGAACCTTAATTCGAACCTCTACTGGGGATACCCCTTACTATCTAGTTTACGGTATGGAAGCAATACTACCCGTGGTGCTGGAAATACCCTCGCTGCA
This sequence comes from Sambucus nigra, assembly GCA_949130495.1. NCBI lineage: Eukaryota > Viridiplantae > Streptophyta > Magnoliopsida > Dipsacales > Adoxaceae > Sambucus > Sambucus nigra. The sequence goes on along the minus strand of OX422210.1, from coordinate 330,333,917 downwards.
CGTCATGCTTGAAAGCGAGGTCAGCGAAGAAGACTGGTGCCAAAGTCGTCTTGACGAGCTGACCCTCCTAGATGAAAGGAGATTAAAAGCATTATACCACATATAAGGGTACCATCTTCGAATAACGCGTTCATTCAACAAGTGAGTCAAGGACCACGGTGTCCGAGAGGGGTACCAAGCCCTCAAAGAAATCATAGAACCCATCTGGGACCGAGAAGGAAATTCGAACCCAATTGGAGTGGCCCTTACATTGTTAAGAAGATCTTATCCGGCGGTGCCGCTATGCTTACCGAATTAGATGGGGGAAGAGGTGGCTCCTCTAGTCCACCTGGACCATCTCAAGAAGGTTTACCCATAGTCTAAAATCTCGGCGCGCTACGACTCTTCTCGTCTCCCTTCTATTCTAAAAAAATATAAAAACTCTTCATTTCCCCTTACCCAGAACTACATGGGCTTGATCTTCTGCAAATAACCATTTTCAAACAAAGTATAAAATTTAAAAACCCCAGAGGTACGTAGGCAGCTCATACACCTTACATAAGCACGAACCTTTCTTTTTCACAGAATACTATTCTTTTCTTACCTCCGAGAACGACGGTTCATTCTAACATATATTTGAACAAAAGGATTATGTATGCCTTAGAGATCAGTATAGATAATTCAAACAATACAAAATTCATCAAAAGTCACAGCTGGATGATCAGAAATTTGTATATTTCACTAATAAGAAATTACGGTACAGATTACATAAGAAAAGGAACGGATAACTCCCTTCCCCCTACCCTCATAAAAAAGCCAAATAAAATCCCCACATTTATTCCCCATAACAAAATAAACCATCCTACCCACATCTACCAGAGGAGCCCGCTCTGTCATCATCATCTGCATCCTGGGGTCCCCAAGTTTCCCCTGCCTGAACAGAGTGTCACAGATGATAAGCACCCAAAAGTGTCTATTTTATACACCGAATAGAAGCATTTTAGTAACTCGTTTTTAATAAAAATGACCTTATGTTCGTATTTATTTCTTAGGTCAATACGTAGTTGCGGTACAAATAATGTTAAATCAGTGCAATTGCGACGCAGAAGCAGTCAAAAGCATGTATCTAAGAAATCCACAAAGACCATGAAGTGAGAAGTCCATTCTGAACTTGCCCCGATGTGATCCGATACCTCGAAACAGTCCCGTAACCTTAACCCAGTCCATTACCCGAGCCTAAGCCTAGCCTAAACCTACCCCGAAACCCGTGTGTGTTAGTTTGTGCCCCTTTTATTATTTTTTAGATTTTTAGTTGAGTCATTTTAATTTTAGGATTATTTTAGAATTTTTTAGGTTTTATTTTCAATTTTTATATTTTATTTTTATAATTTTATTTTATTTTGATTTTATTAAGTTTTTAGTTTTAGTTTTCATTTTATTTTATCTTATTTTATTAGGATTGGAATATTTAGGATTATATTTATTTATTAGTTTTATTAGATTTTACATTTTCTTTTTTAGAGTTTATTTTTATTTTTATTTTTATTATATATTACTTTTTAGATCTTTTGTTTTTTTATTAGGTTTTTAGTTTTATTTCTTTTATTTCTGTTATTTTAGTTTTACTTTATAGATTAAAAGTTTTAATTTTAGTTTTTACTAATTTTTATTTTTTAGGATTTTAGTTATTTTTATTATTTTAATAGGGTTCAAATTATAACACACACACACACACACACCCCCTACTTCTATACACCACACCCTACTTCTATACACCACACTACACACAACACCAACCCTCACCCTCATACTACCAACATACACCTCACCCAGACCAAATAAACCAATCCCCCTTTTACTGTCATCATCTCCAACCCACTTCTCACCTCCATAACCACTCACCAACCAACACCAAAATCAAAACCACTTAACCGATCCCCATTTCACCAAACCCGAGTTGGCCGGTGCGTCATCAAACGGTCCAACCCGAGACCAATTTTTTGTAATAATTATTCATAAAAAAAAGCGAAAAGGGAAACCGGACAAGGTAGAGAGAGGGCATCCAAGGCGAGGAATTTTTGAAGCCTCTCTACTTTGGGTCTGTACGACTCTCGGGGACGACAGAGATAGGCGAGATCTCCCCCCGGTCGACTCAGCTCAGTCTTCACCCCACGTGTGTAAAAATCGTGGGAGGTGCAAATTTTTTATCCCTCGCGACTCTCCTGCCAGCGAGTTCATTTTTTGGGTGATTAATTGCTCCTATGTGCATTTTAATTCTGTATCGCACTTAAATTGGATGGTTTGATGAATAAATTTACCTAAGACCTGAACCCGGTCATTGCAACGAGAAGGGATTTCATCACCCGACTCACTCGTGTATCCATTGTGTGCTACCCTAGCTGTCATAAATTTAAAATCAATCACCTAGCAATCCCTGTAGGCACACAGTTTTGCAAGAGGCGATCACTAAGATAAATTTCGTGATTTTCGTCGCCCACAGACTTAATTAAAATTTGACTACCCCTCTCACTAATTTTGAAGATAATAATTGGCTATGTGCTCGTTAGGATTTTTTCTTGACTCGTGTGTGTCCAATTCCATTCTTTAGGTAGTCGATTTTAGTTAGTTCGACCAAATGAAGAGTCCAATTTTTCCCATCTTCCGAAAAATTCCAACAATATTTTCCTTTTTAAAAATATTTTCAAAAATCCCAAAAATATTTCCTTTTTTTTTTCATATTTAAAATACCGAAAATATTTTCCTTTTCTTATTTTCAAAAATCACAAAAATATTTTCTTTTCTTTTGAAAAATATTTAAAAACCAAAAAAATATTCCTCTTGTCATGGCCGAAGAATGTCCTTTACGGGAATACTTAGGCCATTTCACATTCTCTCGAAGTTTGTTTGATGATAAGCCCTAATCAACCCTTGATTCATTAATTTAGGGCTTTAACTCTCAAACGCACACCGTCAATACTCGTGTGTTGTCCACGCACACATCTCGTACTCCACCGCCTCCAGTGACGAGTGTCAACCCATCACATTCTTCGCCATGCACACCCTGCTTGCTTAGCGATAACTTGTCCCATGAGTGTCCATTTATATTCTCTCCATTTGAATCCACCTTGGAACATGTGTATCCAAATGACACTATTTTGGACCCACCCTCGATGTATTGTCATGACATATCTAATGTCGAGGGGTATGAGTACCCGATATATTCATGGAGGCCTGATCATCCTTCCATGAAATATGAATCCCAACGCCATGTTGTGGATCCTTACGGTTTCCAACAGTCATCATCGCCACCTCGTGCACCTCATACCTATCAGTCCCCTTCATATGCTCCTCATGCTGATCACACTTTTGTCCCTCATAGAGCTTCTTCTCCGTGCATGCTACACTTGATCCTGCTCCACACACTTTATATGAGTATTCTCCACACCCAAGTGTTTCTAGCGAGTTGTGTCCACCTCACCCACCACCTTGCACATCCTCTCTCAAGATCCTCTTACACAAGTTCGCGCACACTCTTCAATATCAAAATGAAGCCTTTCAACGGCTTGAACACAGGTTTACTGCATTTGAGTGTGCGAACGAGTCGGAGTTCACCACAAGTCAATCCATTGTTTCACCCGTGTGGGATGATGGTGTGTCGTCTTATGCCACTAATTTTGAGTGTGACCAACCCTGTTATCCTGAGAATCTCGACGTTGAGACCACCTCGTGGTCCGAGCACCAAGTTGACAATTGTGTTACCAGACCCACTGTTTGTGAGACTGATCCCACACGGCCCTACCCACTCGAACCCAACATTGAGGTTCGCCTTTCCCCTTACGTAGAATCGTTCATTATGCCCGCGATTTTACCTTATGCCCCAATTGCATATGTCTCTGACATGACCCTATCTTTTAGGTTAGCACCAGCTATGAGTGCTCACCCATGTCCCGAGATAGCATCAGATATGGTCCCCGCCTCTCTTGATATGGATCATACCCCATCCTATTTGGCTCCCTTTGAGCCGAATATTGATTTAGATTCATCTATCTCGGATCTTAAAGCCTCGCTAGACCCTTTCACCACCTCGGATGGTGACATAATGGTGGCTAAGTTGATCACTCCCTCGTTTATTTCCACACTTCCTCCTGCGAGTGCACTTGAGGATCACTCCGCGCCTCATGAGAAGTGTGTGTCCCCTACTCGTGAGTTATATCATCTTCCCCCACCCTTTGTCCCACCCGATCCACCCACTGTCCCTTCCACCCCACTGCCTTGTTTGGACCTTGTTATTTCTCCTCACCTGTTCACATCTAAGCATTTAGGTCCTCACCTACACCCACCCTCCACCCTAGTACTCCATGATCACATTTGTGCATTTTTCATTGACACCACTATCTATGAGAGTATTTGTGCTACTCTTATCTTTCGTGACACCGAGCTTGTTACTTTATGCACACCGCTTTCTTGTGGTGTTGATTTTTTCCAACGGCAGCTCCCTGGTGTCTCACGACACGACCATTATCACCGTCCATTTATAGAACAGCCGTGCACTTTCTCTGAGGCCCACCCCTTCACTATTGCCAAACCATTTTACCTCCCCCACTAACTTGAGCACCATACTTATAGGGCCCTTGTTTCCCTCACCTTTCGGCTCAATAAGGACCGTGACTGGTGCCTGTTCATGCTCACCCTTTCCCATCTTTGCCTTACCCTTCTACCCACCCACCCATGGTCCACCGATGCTTTGCATCGCGTGATGCACTTTGCTATATAAGTGCATGGACCTCTTTTGTTCTTTATCCAACAAGACTGACTGTTCAGTCTTGTTTGGGGGTGATTCTTATCACCCAGTTTTTTCTGCCATGCGTGCTTTCCTAGTTACTATCCTTAGGGTGAGATTGGTTCAGTCTGGCTGAAGATATTAAACTTAGCGCTATCGGGAGGCAGCCCGTTCTTCATTGTTTCTAAGTATGAGTCTTATTCTGTTTGGGAGTGGTGTTCACACCACCCAATGCTTTTCACATGCTTTATAAACTTGTACGTATTTTTGTATCACATCTGTTCTTCAGGTTTCATCTATGCTCCAGAATGCGGTACACTTCACTAGTGGTTCATTATGGTAATATCTTTCCTCCCTTATGCTTTTATTTTTATATATGGTTTTAAACATCGAGGACGATGTTCCTTTTTGTTTGGGGGTGGGAAATTTATCAAAATCATACCTCTTTTGAAAATTTTCAGAAACAAGTGATTTTAAACTTTTTGTGCAGTTAAAAATAAATTTTTATGACATGAATTGTCTATCATCCCTCTTTTAGAAATCTCGGAATTCCCGTGTTCGAACCCAAAAGTTACGCTTTTAACCTTAAATTAATTAATACCTCTTAAAAGCGTACTTGCACCATGAATTCCTAAACTCGACAATTTACACTATCACATTTACAAACAAAAGTTGAAGAGTAACTATATTCTTAAGAAACCCTAAAAGATCACTAGTGGCGACTTAAACCCGTGAGATTTGAGCTTTTCACCTTTTTGAGGGTTTTTACGTATCTCCGAGTCACAAGTTGACTCAACTTTCTTTGGGTACTACAGTTAGTCGTTGCATGATCTCATTATTTTTTCAAATTTGGCTTAATCACTAAGAATGACATTACTTTCGAGTTGTAAGAAACATGTGTCTTGTAGTTTGTCCCGAGCACTAAAACGATTTTGCCATACACTTACCATTTTCCCTATCACATTCTCATTCACCCATTATCATTTTCCATATTACTCTTATCCATATGTCCTAAATACCATCCATCATTGCCATCGTTTTTGAGAAAAAGAGTGTTTGAAATTATCAATGTAAATTGTCTTCATGTGTGTTATGAAAAGCAAAAGGTATCGCAATAAAAAATAAAAAAAAAGAGGAAAAAAAAGCAAAGAAAGACAATAAAAAATAAAAGAAGAAAAAGGAAGATGCGATCATAAGTTCAAATGATGAAGACAGTAGTCAGTCAAAGTGTGTCACTCTTCTCAAAACACCCCATCATTCATCTTCGTCATTTCATTATCCCTACATACCTTTCATAAACCCCATTTTTCACCCTTGGTAAAGTGTTCGGGCAAACGAGAAGATTATATGGTGAATAACTCGACATTCTCGACATAGTGGTTAGCATTCGTTCATGAGATCAAATTTCTTTCATGTACCGTTCTTTTTTATAAAGTGAGTGAGACGTTTGCCATTGATTACATTTACTCACATCCTCACACACTAGAGAGATACACTTACCCAATTCTCAGAGAGTTCGATTCATAGAGATATATCCAGTGAGAATTGAAGTCAAAGCGTTGATTCTATAAATGCGATCTCGGAATTACTCTAATGATACTTAAGATTACTTCACACTACACATGCTGAGTTTTGGGAAGGATTACACTTTTGGTATTAAGTAAATTCATATCTTATTTTTGAATACAGTGTTCCTTGATGTCCTTTTAAAGTTGGGTTGTATAGTGTTTCATCATCTACTCAGATACTGCATTTAAATAAGTTTTTGAAATTTGTGGGTAAATTCACTACAAACCCTCACGAGACACCACTCGTCCTGTAGGGCAACCTACAAGTTTAATAGCTTATTGCACATGTTAAGTACAATCGCCAGTGCCTGTGAAAGTGGTACACTTTTGGTTACTTATCTATGTTTTCTCTCTAATTTTTTCTCGAGGACTAGCAACGTTCTGTTTGGGGGTGGTGTGATAAGCACTCAAAAGTGTCTATTTTATACCCCGAATAGATGCATTTTAGTCGCTCGTTTTAATTAAAATTGGCCATATGTTCGTATTTATTTCTTTCTCAGGTCAATACGCAGTTGCGGTACAAATTATGCTAAATCAGTACAATTGCGACGCAGAAGCGGTCAAAAGCATGCAACGAAGAAATCAAAGGAGACCGCGAAGTCTGGAGTCCTATTTGAGCGTGCCGAGATCTGTTTCGATGCCCCGAATCAGTCCCATAACCTTAACCTAGCCAAGACCGAGCCCAGTCCATACCCCGAGCCGGTATGTGTTAGTTTGTGCCTTTTTATTATTTTTCTAAATTTTTATTTTTAGTCGTTTTATTTTTAGGATTTAGTTTAGATTTATTTAGAATTTTCTAGGATTTATTTTCTATTTCTTTATTTTGATTTAGTTTTTCATTTTTAATCTTATCTTTATTTTATTAGGATTAGTTTAAGTGTTTATTTTTAGTTTGATTAGATTTTACAATTTTTTAGGATTTTAGTTTTGATTATGAGATTTTTACTTTTATTTCTTTTGTTTTACTATTTGAATTTTTTTAGGTTAGAATTTTAATTTTTTTTAGTTGATTTTAATTTTTTAGTTAGTAGTTTTATTTTTAGTTAGTTAGTTAGGTTATTTTATTTTAGGGGTACAAATTAAACACACACCAAATAACCCCAAAACTTTAACACTCACACCAAACAAACCTACACCCTAACCTACACCTAAAACTAACCTCACCCACACTCTTCTAGCCTATACCCTCATCCACACTAACACACCCAATTCCATATTCTTCCCCGACAACTCTACCATTCTCTCTCTTCCACCATTAACACAAACAAACCACTCACACACTACCCTACACCCCACAACACCAAATCCATATCCCTTACACTATTCATCATCTCCTACCTTCATCATACACCCTCACTTTCTCTCTCCTACCATAACCAACAAATCTCTTCTCTCCTACCCCTGCCAATCCAAAACCCAGCCAACCGGAGATACCCCATACCAGCGCACAACCAACAGACATCCCTGCCAACCCGCGACTCTAGCCAGCCTCATCCACCTCCGACCGAAACCAGCCCCAGCCGGCGCCGGCGACTCATCCAGCGTCGACCTCCCATCGCCAGCGCAACCTCCGGCCTTACACCCCTTAAGCCGACGACCTCCGTCACTCCCTCAGCTCCACTCCGACAGCCTACATCCTACCGGCCACCTCTGTCGCAACCCACGACCCAAACAGGTTTACTCGATTTCCTTTTCCAAATCCGATCTAGCCTCCGCATATCCCATCAAAATCGGAAGACCCATCTTAAATCCAAATCTCCATCTGTCAAACCCAATCCCTTTAAAGTAGGAACAAAAATTCAAACCGAAAGAAAATCCCAAAAAAATCTTCAATAAGAACACACTTCGTGGCTTATTAAAGAGAAGAAGGGAAGCTTATTTTAAAACACTCTCAGATACAAAAACAAGGAGGACGCATATAGAGAGAAAAACAGTGTGTATATTATGTATAGTTTAGGGTCATAAAAAATTTCCAGAAAAATACAAAAAAATAGTTTAGCTTTAGGATAATTTTTAGGTTTAGTTTCAACTCTTCTTTTTGTAATCAAGTGCTAGAAATTATGAAGAAGTTGGATGCATGTCAAGGCACATTTCAAGACAAATTTGGAAAAAAAATTGCGTATTGTATTTCTACATTCTCTTTTCAATTTATTTCCTTCTTGACATATTATCTATTGTTGTTTATGCACACATGAGAATGTTTGGCTAAACACCCCGTTCAAGGGGTGGGATGCACTGCGAATGATGTTAATTTAATTAATTGGTTTCATTAATTTTATATTTCTAGGTAAATTAATTTAAACTGTCACCAATTAGTTTATGTAACGAGAGTTAGTAAATTAATTGAACAAATTAATATTTGAATTTAGGAATCGAACTAGAGATAGGTTTTTCTGATATTTGAATATTAATTCGGTGTTGAAATTTGAAGATTGCTATTGTTTTTGTTAAATTGATCCTAGCGGGTAATTTTCAGAAAATAGTATAAGTCCTAATTTTTCATTGTGTGACATTTTTAAATTAATTTTCTGAAAAAGATTTTATTAAATTTACAATTTTAACGAGAGTTAGATTATCGATTTAATATTATTTCATAATATTTTAAATTAATAAATTGAGAAATTAAAATAATTGAAAATGCAGTGTAATCCCATCTATTGACTTTCTCACATTATTTCACACTTGGTTACACATTTTTTCATTATTTAGTCATTTTATAATTTTAACACTTACTAATAAATTTTTCCCTTGAAATTGTTTTAAAAAAAATTTAAATAAAAAAAAAAGATTTTCATAACAAAATTGAATTGCACGTTTTCACATAAATTGTTTCACCTTGAAAGTTGGATTGATACCCGTACTTACCACAATGCGAGTTATTTTTAGGCAAGTTTTGTAGGTACTCAAGGGAATTTTGAGAGTGGCTTTTGCACTAAAACGATATATATGAAAAAAGCTTCTTATCAACAGACACTCCATGGACCTATAAGCTCGAACCATCTTCGAAAAAATCACAATACCTCCTTCCATGGTGTTAAAAGAGACAAGCCACTTTTGTCGAGTCTCCACTGCGAACATCTTGCTAACTACTCTCCTCCACAACCACTTCATATAATCCCCAGGGATGTGCCAAACTCTCCCAATAGACTGAGAGGCACTACACCAAAACTGGCGATTGGTCACGTCCAAATCCCTGACCAAAGTTGTGGGTCGCGGACTTGGGCCGTGACCATTTCTGGCGTGACCATTTTCGTGAGTCGCGGCCCAAGTCCGTGACAAAAAAATGGTCACGGCTGAGAGGGGTCACGGCAGATGGTCGCGGACTTAGGCCGTGACCCATGTCTTGACGGTCGCGGCCCTGATCCGTGACCCACAACCGTGACAAAAAATAACAAAAAAAATTGGTCGCGGCCCTGATCCGTGACCCACAACCGTGAGAAATTGGTCGCGGTCAAAGTCCGCGACCCACGACCATGACAAAAAAATAAAAAAAAAATTGGTCACGCCCTGATCCGTGACCCACAATCGTGACAAATTGGTCGCGGCCAAAGTTCGCGACCCACGATCGTGACAAAAAAATAAAAAAAAATTGGTCGCGGCCCTGATCCGTGACCCACAACCATGACAAAAAAAATGGTCGCGGACTTTGGCCTCGACCATTTTTATGCGTGACGAAAAAATAAAAATGGTCATGGACAAAGTCCATGACCATATTTAACTACAATTTTAATTTTTTTTTATTTTTTTGGTCCAATCCTAAAATTGGGGGTCCGGTGAGTGCACCATTAGTTGTTATGTGTAACGTTTGACGCGTACGAGGTGTTACAAATATTTATTATTGGCAAAACAATAAAAAAAATCACAAATTGCGAATCGAGAACGTTGTTAATAAACAAATATACATACAAACTTATAAAAATTACACGTCATAATAATTCACAGACAAAAAAAAAATTGGGCAGAGTTTCCTCTATTTTCTAGACATTCCAAAACCTGTAAATGTAAAACCTACTTATTATAAAGCCCGCACGGCTATAAAATTCAACAATCAAATTATAAAAGCCCGCACGGCCATAAAACTAAACAATAAAAGCCCGCACGGCGGTAACACAAAAATAAAAATCCTGAATGTTCACAACCTATAAAGAATCTTCATGCTGTAGACCATTGCCTCCATCGTTTGTTCCGCGTGAAAAAATTCTACAAATGATGGGATACATAAAAAAAAAATATCAGTAACCAAGTAGTTTTACAAAAAATTCAATCAAGCAGAAAAATTGCATATATGAGTTAAAATTATTAGTAACCAAGTAGAAATATGCAAATTACCGCCGTATTCTCAAACCGAGAGTCCCGCGGCTGCGGGGTCAGTTCCTACGAGTTACATTGGTCCCGTGGGAGGTGTTGGTGCCACCCACGAGGACGTTCGGGGGCTGTTTCGGGTTTTCACCCTCTAACGCCATGTTTTTAAGCCTAAGTCTAGAAATTTGCAAATTACAGTCGTATTCCCAAACCGGGAGTCCCGCGGCAGCGGGGTCAGTTCCTACGAGTTACATTGGTCCCGTGGGAGGTGTTGGTGCCACCCACGGGGACGTTTGGGGGCTGTTTCGGGTTTTCACCCTCTAACGCCATCTTTTTAAGCCTAAGTCTAGAAATATGCAAATTACCGTCGTATTCTTAAATCGGGAGTCCCGCGACTGCGGGGTCAGTTCCTACGAGTTACATTGGTCCCGTGGGAGGTGTTGGTGCCACCCACGGGGACGTTCCGGGGCTGTTTCGGGTTTTCACCCTCTAACGCCATGTTTTTAAGCCTAAGTCTAGAAATTTACAAATTATAGTCGTATTCCCAAATCGGGAGTCCCGCGACTGCGGGGTCAGTTCCTACGAGTTACATTGGTCTCGTGGGAGGTGTTGGTGCCACCCACGGGGACGTTCGGGGGCTGTTTCGAGTTTTCACCCTCTAACGCCATGTTTTTAAGCCTAAGTCTAGAAATATGCAAATTACCGTCGTATTCAAAAACCGGGAGTCCCGCGACTGCGGGGTCAGTTCCAACGAGTTACATTGGTCCCGTGGGAGGTGTTGGTACCACCCACGGGGACGTTCGGTGGCTGTTTCGAGTTCTCACCCTCTAACGCCATGTTTTTAAGCCTAAGTCTAGAAATTTGCAAATTATAGTCGTATTCCCAAACCGGGAGTCTCACGGATGCGGGTTCTGTTCCTACGAGTTACATTGGTCCAGTGGGAAATGTTGGTGCCACCAACGGGGACGTTCAGGGGCTGTTTCGGGTTTTCAACCTCTAAGGCCATGTTTTTAAGCCTAAGTCTAGAAATATGAAAATTACCGTCGTATTCTAAAACCGGGAGTCCTGCGACTGCGGGGTCAGTTCCTACGAGTTACATTGGTCCCGTGGGAGGTGTTAGTGCCACCCACGGGTACGTTCGGGGGCTGTTTCGAGTTTTCACCCTCTAACGCCATGTTTTTAAGGCTAAGTCTAGAAATATGCAAATTACCGTCGTATTCTCAAACTGGGATCCTACGAGTTACATTGGTCCCGTGGGAGGTGTTGGTGCCACCCACGGGGACATTCGGGGGCTGTTTCGGGTTTTCACCCTCTAACGCCATGTTTTTAAGCCTAAGTCTAGAAATATGCAAATTACCATCGTATTCTCAAACCGGGAGTCCCGTGGATGCTGGGTTAGTTCCTACGAGTTACATTGGTCCCATAGGAGGTGTTGGTGCCACCCACGGGGACGTTCGGGGGGCTGTTTCGGGTTTTCACCCTCTAACGCCATCTTTTTAAGCCTAAGTCTAGAAATATGCAAATTACCGTCGTATTCTCAAACCGGGAGTCCCGCGACTGCGAGGTCAATTCCTACATGTTACATTGGTCCCGTGGGAGGTGTTGGTGCCACCCACGGGGACGTTCAGGGGCTGTTTCGGGTTTTCACCCTTGAACGCCATGTTTTTAAGCCTAAGTCTAGAAATATGCAAATTACCGTCGTATTCTCAAACCGGTAGTCCCATGGCTGCGGGGTCAGTTCTTACGAGTTACATTGGTCCCGTGGGAGGTGTTGGTGCCACCCACGGAGACGTTCGGGGGATGTTTCGAGATCTCACCCTCTAACACCATGTTTTTAAGCCTAAGTCTAGAAATTTACAAATTACAGTCGTATTCCCAAATCGGGAGTCCCGCGGCTGCGGGGTCAGTTCCTACGAGTTACATTGGTCCCGTGGGAGGTGTTGGTGCTACCCACGGGGATGTTCGGGGGCTGTTTCGGGTTTTCACCCTCTAACGCCATGTTTTTAAGCCTAAGTCTAGAAATATACAAATTACCATCGTATTTTAAAACCGGGAGTCCCGCGACTGCGAGGTCAGTTCCTACGAGTTACATTGGTCCCGTGGGAGGTGTTGGTGCCACCCACGGGTACGTTCAGGGGCTGTTTCGGGTTTTCACCAACTAACGCCATGTTTTTAAGCCTAAGTCTAGAAATATGCAAATTATCACCGGGAGTCCCGCGGTTGCGGGGTCAGTTCCTACGAGTTACATTGGTCCCGTGGGAGGTGTTGGTGCCACACACGGGGACGTTCGGTGGCTGTTTCGAGTTCTCACCCTCTAACGCCATGTTTTTAAGCCTAAGTCTAGAAATTTTCAAATTCCTGTCGTATTCTCAAACCGGGAGTCCCGCGGCTGCGGGGTCAGTTCCTACGAGTTACGTTGGTACCATGGGAGGTGTTGGTGCCACCCACGGGGACGTTTGGAGGCTGTTTCAGGTTTTTACCCTCTAACGCCATATTTTTAAGCCTAAGTCTAGAAATATGCAAATTACCGTCGTATTCTAAAATTGGGAGTCCCGCGACTGCGGGGTCAGTTCCCACGAGTTACATTGGTCCTGAGGGAGGTGTTGGTGCCACCCACGGGGACGTTCGGAGGCTGTTTCGGGTTTTCACCCTCTAACGCCATGTTTTTAAGCCCAAGTCTAGAAATATGCAAATTACCGTCGTATTCTCAAACCGGGAGTCCCGCGGCTGCGGGGTCAGTTCCTACGAGTTATATTGGTCCCGTGGGAGGTATTGGTGCCACCCACGGGGACATTCGGGGGCTGTTTCAAGATCTCACCCTCTAACGCCATGTTTTGCTTAAGTCTAGAAATATGCAAATTACCGTCGTATTCTCAAACTGGGAGTCCTGCGGTTGCGGGGTCAGTTCCTACGAGTTACATTGATCCCGTGGGAGGTGTTGGTGCCACCCACGGAGACGTTGGGGGCTGTTTCGGGTTTTCACCCTCTAACCCCATGTTTTTAAGCCTAAGTCTAGAAATATGCAAATTACCATCGTATTCTCAAACCGGGAGTCCCGCGGCTGCGGGGTTAGTTTCTACGAGTTACATTGGTCCCGTGGGAGGTGTTGGCACCACCCACGGGGACGTTCGGTGGCTGTTTCGAGTTCTCACCCTCTAACGCCATGTTTTTAAGCCTAAGTCTAGAAATTTGCAAATTACAGTCGTATTCCCAAACCGGGAGTCCCGCGGCAGCGGGGTCAGTTCCTACGAGTTACATTGGTCCCGTGGGAGGTGTTGGTGCCACCCACGGGGACGTTCGGGGGCTGTTTCGGGTTTTCACCCTCTAACGCCATCTTTTTAAGCCTAAGTCTAGAAATATGCAAATTATCGTCGTATTCTTAAATCGGGAGTCCCGCGACTGCGGGGTCAGTTCCTACGAGTTACATTGGTCCCGTGGGAGGTGTTGGTGCCACCCACGGGGACGTTCGGGGGCTGTTTCGGGTTTTCACCCTCTAACGCCATATTTTTAAGCCTAAGTCTAGAAATTTACAAATTACAGTCGTATTCCCAAATCGGGAGTCCCGCGACTGCGGGGTCAGTTCCTACGAGTTACATTGGTCTCGTGGGAGGTGTTGGTGCCACCCACGGGGACGTTCAGGGGCTGTTTCGAGTTTTCACCCTCTAACGCCATGTTTTTAAGCCTAAGTCTAGAAATATGCAAATTACCGTCGTATTCAAAAACCGGGAGTCCCGCGACTGCGGGGTCAGTTCCAACGAGTTACATTGGTCCCATGGGAGGTGTTGGTGCCACCCACGGGGATGTTCGGGGGCTGTTTCGGGTTTTCACCCTCTAACGCCATGTTTTTAAGCCTAAGTCTAGAAATATGCAAATTACCGTCGTATTCTCAAACCGAGAGTCCCGCGGCTGCGGGGTCAGTTCCTACGAGTTACATTGGTCCCGTGGGAGGTGTTGGTGCCACCCACGGGGCCGTTGGGGGGTTGTTTTGAGTATTCATCCTCTAACGAGTTGCATTAGTCCCGTGGGACATTTCAAATGATTAGTTAGATAGCTTTTTTTATTCAAGGATTAGCCTAAACAGACCCCAAATACTAACTTTGACATTTCAAATGATAAATGTTTCGGCCAATACATTAGGTGTTCTCAATACATTATTTTGAGTTTACATTTTTTATACCAGCAATCTATATAAACAAAAAATATAAACAAATAAAGAGATACATGGGAATTTTTAGGAAGTCTATGTGTGATCTGAGCACAAATTAAATTTAAATATGTTCCAGGGAAAATTTGAAACAAAAAGATAAACCTTAACTCAAAAAATAGACTTATGTAAGTCATTTAAGTGACTTTCCCCCAAAAAATTAATTTATAACAGCAAAGCATACTTGAACAGTTCAATCTTCATTGTACTCATTCAATTTTTGTCATTGGGGACTTTCATTCACAATTTTCTTAGGACAATATATAACTATGCAGCTATGCCAATGGAAAACTACTTCAAGAGAATCAAATATGCCTGAAGTAGTCTTAATTTCTTATAATTCCACAATTAATGACAGGTCAGGATCATAATAATACAAAAATAAAATTAAAATAAGGTCCTAATTATCATATGTTCCTCAAATAAAATAAAAATAAGTTCCTACTTGCAAGAAAGTAGAAAACTTACTTTGTTCCTCAAATGTGTAGCTGAGCAGATCAAAAAATGTATGCTGCTATGACCTCATGCTGGAGGCCTGCCTATCCAGACCTTCGGTCAAACTTGCAGTCCTTAGAGATTAGCTCACTTTGAAAACGATGACTTATCAACCGATTCAAATAACTTTGGAATCTTCTGCATTTCTAAAACAATTTTATCAGTTCTAGTGTCACACCCCAAAACCCAATATCCATACTAATCATTTGTTATTGGAATAATTAGATCATAATCTTGAGCCCATTGGAAATATAATTCATTCATCAATATTTTCCTACATAATGTGAATAATGAACATAATAATATTCTTATATCATAAAATTCAATATCAGAGTCATAATTAAGGGAACATACAATACCGTGATTAACTATGATCAACTCAGTCCATACTAAATCAATATATACAATGTGTGAGTATATTAAAATCTTCAGTGTGACAACGATAAAATCCCATTTTTAAACCCCAGCTCTCTCCAACGGTGCAACTCTCAAAGCTACCGGTCATATGGTATCCTAGCTGGCAGCGTATGAACCTGAAATTATTAAAATATAAATCGTAAGCATTAAGCTTAGTGATGTACTCCTTCCCTGCAATAGAATAACAGTTTTATATCGAATGTGTAGATATAAAATCCGAAAAATCCTGCCCATTGGTAATAACAAATCATGGATCATAAGATCCAAATAATTCTGCCCATTGGCAATAACAAATCCTGGATCATAAGATCCAAACAATTCTGCCCATTGGCAATAACAAATCCTGGAACATTAGTTCCAACAAATCCTTGGATCTTTGTCCAATTCCAATCCTGGATCATAAGACCCAAAACAAATCGTGGATATTTTAATATCCAAACAAATCCTGAATACCGAAGTATTCAAACCAATCCTGGATCATGAGACCCAAAAAAATCTTGGATATTTTAATATCCAAACAAATCCTGAATATCGAAGTATTCAAACAAATCCTCTCTTAGAGCTATATTCATATTTATATATGAAACAAATCATAAGTACACTCACCTTGACAGTTTAACTGGCTTTGCCCTTGCCTTTATCCAGTACTTGTTCAATCAGATCTTCTTCCCTTCCTATCATTCTTAAAATATTAGTATCATCATAATAATATCAATAATCCAAAGAATGATTTAAACATAATTCAATCCATAAGCATCACATGATTCCATTCAAATCATTTATCACAAGTGAAGTCCCATCCAAATTCATGCTAGTATATTTAACATATCCAAATCATAGACCAAATATGAATTCATTTATTCTTGGAAATTCAATCCTTGTCATATTAGTATTCCAATACAAAAGACGGTACATCATTTTAGGTCTAGCAGAGCAAGATATGCTCATTTCTTTACCACATGGCAAATCTGCCCTATAGGCCCTCTTATCGTTCATTCAACTTCCACGAATTTCCATAATTTTTCTACATCATAAATTTATATGATATTTCACCCAACATTAGTAAAAATATTAAAAAATATAAAATTAAAGTTTCATAATTTTTAAGGTTCGTTTGCTATGTCAAGCAAAACACCGAACACATGGCGGGCATATTTTCACCCTTAGGGCAGATTTCATACCCGAATTTAAAACTCTCACCAATGACTCATTTCTTGGTATTTTCACATGATTTTAGGATATATCATACATATATGAGTCCAGGTTAATCTCCAATTGGAATCAATCAATTCCAATAAATATACAAAAATATATGGAATTTTGAATAAACAAAGTTTCTAAACAAAGCAATTTTAGGGTTTTATACATTAAACTTAACTTAAACTTTAATCTAACCAAACATATATACCAAGGACTAAAAGTTTAGTAAAAAAATGATGGTTTCTATCATCTAAAACATAAATATAAGAAAAACAATAAGATTTTCAGTTAGAATTACCTTCGGGACTTTTACGTAATTTTCTTTGAATTTTCTCCTCACTTTTTCTTCCTAACTTCCTACTTCTCTTTCCTTAAGCTTAAAATCTCTCATGGCTGCATTTTGGATGAATAAAGAGGTAATTCTAAGGGTTTAAGGTCGGCCAAAGCCACCACCCTTCCCAACCAATGAGAATAAAACTTTTGTTGCCATAATAAGACAAAATACTACTTAACGGATGGACTATTTTGCCCTTGTTTCGTAATTTTGGTATAACTTCTCACTCGAACCTCCGTTTCACACACCGTTTGTTGTGTTACGACCATAACTCACTTGTATACAACTATATAGTTTTCACCTCAAGTCAATTGTTATGTCATAAAGGTCAAAACTATCCTTAAACCTGAACATTCCTACCGAAACCTTCAAAATTTTGTATTTGTAACTAATTCGACATTTCATGCTTTTTTTGAAGGTAGGATTAAACTAAACATAATAAATTAACATCACACATATTAATAACACACTAATCATATCACGTAAGCTAGGCATGATTTAAGCATAATTAATCATAATTATATTCCGGTTGTCACATCTAGGTTTAAAGAGCACTTCAACATTTAAACATGAATGTTTGAATGTTTAAATAGTTGTTGCAGCATATATATACTGCATATATATGCAGCAGTTGCATATATATGCCTGCATATATATGCACTGCATATATATGCAGATGCAACTGCATATATATGCAACACTCCCCCGCCCCACCCCCTGCCCCGTCGCCTCCCCCCTTTCCCACTCACATACGCGCACACAAACACACACACAAACATGTATACACTGGAATATCTGTTAAGTTTTTGGATTGGGGGTTTCATGTTGCTGCCAAACATGTTTTATTTCACACACGCGCCCCCTGCCCGTCCCCTCCCCCTTCCCCACTCGCACACGCGCACACACGCGCCCCCTGCCCATCCCCTCCCCCCTTTCCCACTCACACGCACACGCGCACACACACAAACATGCACACACGCACACACACAAGTTGGGAGCGCCGTGACTACACGGTCGGTTCCTACGACTTACATTGGTCCCGTGCGAGATGTTCGTGACTCTTGCGGGACCGTTTGTGGGTGTTTTACGTTTTCACCCTTCGATGGCATCTTTTTTATTCTCAAGTCTAACTTTTTGCAAATTTACGCCGTATACTCAAACCGGGATCCTTGTGACTACCCGTTTGGTTCCTACTATTAACATTGGTCCCGTGCGAGGTGTTCGTGACTCTTACGGTACCGTTTTGTGGCTTTTTTACGTTTTCACCCTTCTAAGGCATGCTTTTATGCTTTAGTCTAATTTTTCGCAAATTTATGTCGTACACTCCAACCGGGAGCGCCGTGACTACGCAGTCGGTTCCTACGAGTTACATTGGTCCCGTGCGAGGTGTTCGTGACTCTTACGGGACCGTTTTAAGTTTGTTTTACGTTTTCACCCTTCGATGTCATGCAAGTCTAACTTTTTGCTAATTTACATCGTACACTCAATCCGGAAGACCCGTTACTACGCAGTCGGTTCCTACGAGTCACATTGGTCCCGTGCGAGGTGTTCGTGACTCTTACGAGACCGTTTTGTGCTTGTTGTACGTTTTCACCCTTCGATGGCATGTTTTTATGCTCAAGTCTATTTTTTTTGCAAATTTACGTCGTACACTCTAACCGGGAGCCCCGTGACTACGCGATCGATTTCTATGAGTTACATTAATCCCGTACGAGGTGTTCGTGACTCTTATCAGACCGTTTTATGGCTATTTTACGTTTTCACCCTTCGATGGCATGTTTTTATGCTTAAGTCTAACTTTTTACAAATTTACGTCATACAGTCAAATCAGGAGCCCCGTGACTACGCGATCGGTTCCTACGAGTCACATTAGTTCCGTGCGAGGGGTTCATGACTCTTACGGGACCGTTTTAAGGCTGTTTTACGTTTTCACCCTTCGATGGCATGTTTTTATGCTTAAGTTTATTTTTTTTGCAAATTTACGTCATACACTCAAATCGGGAGCGCCGTGACTACACAGTCAGTTCCTGTGATTTACATTGGTCCCGTGCGAGGTGTTCGTGACTCTTACTGGACTGTTTTGTGGCTATTTTACGTTTTCACCATTAGATGGCATGTTTTATGCTTAAGTCTAATTTTTTTGCAAATTTACGTCGTACAATCAAACCGGGAGCGCCTTAAACCTAGAAAGTGGCAATCCGTTGGATAATGACTTCTTTTTCTAGTGTTCACCCTAACTATTCTTTGTTCAAAAGTTATGTTCTCTCCCCCCCCCCCCCCACTGGAAGTGACAAGAAACAAATGCGCCAACAATACCCAAGCTATAGGGGGCACAAAAAACTTAAATGAAAACATATCTATTCTAAACAAAAGAACCGATAAATCACCTAACATTTGCACAAATGGCGGGACATTACACTTAAAAGTAGATGAAATTCATAAATTAATGTAAAGTGCTAATACAATGTCAATATCATAATAGGATACAAATAAGATTGATGAGGATAAAATAATATTTCGATACTCAATCTTCCTATAAATCAACTAAAAGATCCTTCAAATTAGGGTTGTCATCAAGAGCTGACTGGAACTCTTTTGGAGCCTTTAATGCATCTACTTCAGTAGTCTTACCCTTTGGTGCATGCAGAACAATAGACCAATTTCCATCGTTTATGCACTTCGAGTAGAATACCTTCTTTACATTCTCAAAGGCACAAATAAAAGGCCCGTAAACTATGCGGTCTTTAGTCTTCAGCTTTGATAAATCTACCATAATAAGTTTGGAGTCGGGATCAACTTTGCAAGCATTCTTTGTATCCTCCACCTTTACCCAATCACAATAGAATACGGTTTCTGTGAAATCCAAGTAATCAAGTTCTAGGATTTGTTGAATTATCCCATAATAGGTTAGCACCGTATTCTTTGGATTTTTATCACTTTTGCTAGCGATACAGGTGGTCAAGGCGAAAGTTGATATTACACTGTTTTGCGTCAAAAGCTTTTCCTCATATGGATATGAAATGAAATCAAAACCGCTGGTGTGGAATTTCTTAAACTCTTTTGCACGAAAACTAGGACCTTTTGCTAGGCGTGTAAGTCTGGAAGAGACATCACCTCTTTTTAGAAGCTGCATTTATTAATAAATTTGTATTAGGGCATGTTTTTACCACACATGAATAAATAACCGCACACATAAGTTGTGAAAAGTACCTCTTTTGACACCCATGCCCTAAAGTCAGTTGTCGTCCAATTTCTCCTTTGATTTTGGATAATTTCGTTCTCGTACTTCCTACAGAAAAATTATAGAGTTTAGATCATAAAATAAAAAATACATATAATCAAAGAAGAAGAATTCAGTAGATACTCACTCTCTCCAGTCTTGGTCTTCATCTTGCGATTCGAAGACATGACGAGTTGCTTGCTCGTATTGTAGGTTTGTGAGTTTCACCTCTTTAGGGTTCCCAAACGATAATTCGTCCTCAAACTCATCAGGTTCCTCTATCACTCGTTCTCCACGAGGATTAAACCTCCTCACCTCTTGTTCTGGCATATGTTCCCTAGCGAATAGCGATGATTCCACCGTTACGTATTCTTCAGCAATTGAACCTCCAATATACCGTGTATTCTTTACATAATATTTGAAGGTTTTCATTAAGCGCTCAAAAGGATACATCCAACGATACCTCACGGGACCACATAATAAAGCTTCATCGCATAAATGCACAAGCAGGTGGATACTGATATCGAAGAATGACGGACGAAAATATTTCTCTAATACACAAATTGCCTCGGCTAAAGTTGATTTCGTAGCTTTAATGTGCCTTCTGTTTACCACTTTTGCACAAAGTAGGGTAAAATACAAACTGATTTGCATAATTTCCCGACGGAGATCTTTGTGTTCAGAGAAGCAATGCCGAAATAACAACAGGATTAATTGGATGATTACATGCCAGTCATGAGACTTGCACTGTTTCAAGTAATTTTCTTGGTAGCTTACTACCCTACGTAAATTACCAGAATAACCAGTTGGAGTCTTCAAGTTGAACAACGTATCTAAGAGGATCTTCTTCTCACTAGTACTCAAAGTGAAAGCAGTCGGGGGGATAGAAATTCTTCCTGTCGTTGGATCATTTTTTAACCACAGTCTCTTCTTTATTTTCATATCCTGTAGATCTCGGCGGGCACGCTCTCCATCTTTGGAATGAGATCCACCCAGACATGTTCCTATCAAATGTTTTGCAACATTCTTCTCTGTGTACATCACATCAATTATATGCCTTACACGATGATCTTTCCAATACGGAAAATAAAAAAATATTGATCGCCTGGACCATGGCTTCGCTTTACCAGGGTCGTTCGGATCCTCCCTAGCTTTACCCTTCAGGTTTACAAACTGGGGGTGTTTGCCTACGTACCTATTCCCCGCAGTCGCAGCCACCTCCTTCTCCTCAATTTGCTGACCAGAAAGTCGAATAGGTACCATTCTTCGCTCATGACTGACAGGCAAAAAATTAGACTTGTCGTTCCTAAAAGGGTGACTAGTTGGCAGAAATCTACGATGACCAGTGTAACTCAACTTACCACTATGTTTTAACCAACAGGCTTCAGTTTCCTCCCCACATATGGGACATCCATAATAACCATGAACATTACAACCGGACAAGGTCCCGTAAGCAGGAAGATCGTGGATCGCCCACATCAGCATTGCTTTAAGTGTGAACTCTTCACCCTTATGAGAATCGAACGCCGCCACGCCTTTATCCCACAACTCTTTAAGTTCTTCGATTAATGGTGCTAAGAATATATCAATATCATCACTGGGAGCCTTCAGCCCGGGTATCAACAAAGATAACAATGTGAGATCCTTTCTCATGCATAATGTTGGAGGAAGACTTAAAGGCGCCATAAGAACTGGCCAATAACTCTGACTAGTACTTAAATTACCGAAAGGGTTAAACCCATCGGTTGATATTGCAAGACAAATGTTGCACGGTTCCTTTGCAAATTCATGGTGTTGTGCATTTGAAATTTTCCAGATGAGTGAATAAACCGGATGACGCATCAAATTCCCACCCACCTCGCATCGAGCATGCCATGTCATGGCCTCCGCTATCCACGGTACAGTAAAAAAACATTTTAACCTTGGCCCAAGTGGAAAATACTTCAAAACCTTTTGTGGGACTTGCGAGCCCTTGCGATTTTTTGCATGTTTGCCATTTCCATTCTCACAAACCGTATATCTAGGCTCACTGCATACATGACATTCATCCTTCTCTTCGTGCTCATTCCGGTACAATATGCAATCATACTTGCAAGCATGAATAGATTTGTATTTCAAACCTAAACCCTTCAAACTCTTCTTCATGGTAGGATAATTGTCTGGTAACATGTTCTCTTTTGGGAGAATTTCTTTAACCCACTTAAGAATTCCGATTATGCTATTTCCAGACAAACCAAATTGACTCTTCAAATTATGCAAACCAATCATTACATATAATACCGAGTGATCTTCATCAAAATCTTTATACAACGATCTAGCCGCATCGGCTTTCAACCGTATGTATTCCCGATCTCCTAGTAGTTCAACATCAATTTGTTCATTTACTTGGTCATAATGCGCATTATTTGTATCCATAGGTTGGTGGTTTTGTTGGTTGTGGAGTCCGTAAGCATCATCAATTAAGTCGGTCAATGGACGATGTGTTGGTGAATCATGTAACACTTCTACTCCTTGAGGTTCCGTTACACGGTCGGCTCCCGGTAATTCTTCTGGAACATAAGGTACAACTTTTTCACCATGGTATGTCCATATTATATAGTCTTGACAGATTCCCCACTTTAGTAAATGCAACTCAACAACTTCCAATGACTTATATTTTCCGTTAATACAATGAGTGCACAAACACGAAATCTTCTCACTTTTAAGATTTTTGGAAGCGTATTTAACAAATTCATAAACGCCCTTTACATGATTAATTGATATCCGATTAGTCTCTCCCATCCACTCTTTGTATTGTGGGAAATCCATGTAATAATCTTCAAATTTCAGTCCTGTGGTAATAGGTTAAAAAATATTATTACAACTGAAACAAAAAGAATATTCTTACGACTGAAACAAAAAAAATATCATTCCAAACGAAACAAAACCAATATTCTTACAACTAAAACAAAAAAAATATCATTCCAACTGAAGCAAAACCAATATTCTTAAAACTAAAACAAAAAAAAATTATTACAATTGAAACGAAAGAAAATATTATTAAATCTTGGCCAATAGATAAAGTGTCCAAGTAATAAAAGATTTTGCATAATTCCTCAATTCCATCCCATCCCCGCCGTTGACGTACACAGGTACATCTCCGCAGCCGTTGTATATTTCATAGACCATTATTTTAGCCTCACCCTTCTCCAAAGGTCGGTGATGTACTAGAGTTCCAGGAACAAACCCTGGAGATGAGTATGCACACGCCAACAAACCTTGAATTGCTCATGTTCTTGATATAGTACTCTTCTCCATAGTCACTGTGAGTTGTTGACGATGATCCGAGCCCCGTGATTGGCCGAGGTGCAGGGGAGGGGAATGTTGGAGGATGAAGCATTTGAGAGGGGAATGTTGGAGGGGAAGGATGTGTGAAACCTTGAGTAGGAGTAGGGTAAGGGTAACCTTGAGGAGTCATTGGGGGACTATAACTTTCCCAAAGATTCACAAGTTTCCCAATTTGATTTGTCAATAATCCTAGGGAATTTTTAATTTCATGGACATCCCCATCGGTCTTCAACTGGTGGTCCTTTTGGGATGAGATACAATTCTTGACCGAAGAAAGCTCGTCCATAAGAGGTGCAATGTGTTGAAGTTTTATTTTTGGCATATGTGAGCCAACACCTCTCGTTCCCCCCCTTTTGTCCTTTCCAAAGGTCTTAGTCAGGGAATCATTTTCAAGGTCAAAGTCATCAGTAGGGCTCAAATCTTATTGACTGCTGATGGCCTCTATTGATTCAAGTGTCTTAGCCAAGTGCAGCGGGAATTTATTATCTTTGTCCCGTCGATCATGAAGGAATAAGTTGGACCAATTTGGGTTTTTACCGGCATCTAGACCATCTTTTGTCCTACTCTCCCATTCATTCTTCAAATCCTCATATGATTTGGATCCCAGCCTATGGATATCAGTTTTTTGTGCCCTATTTTTTTTGTTTTGCTCCCTTTGGACCAACTTTTTTTCCTTCGCTTCATTCTCCAAAAACTTATTCCACTGATCCACCGGCATTTCAACATTGGGAGGCACTTTCTCTTTCAAAGACAAAATATCTGAGCTCGCTGCCTCTTTCGGGAAATGTTTCTTCCGAAGATTTCTCCTGTATGTCCTCAATCCTTCAGAAACCCGAGATAGAACCTTATTCTTGGAACGATCAGGAAATGAGAAATGCTTGCAAAGTTTGTCATGTATGTCATCTCTGACAGCTTGATCAACAAGGTTCCAATTGTCTGGTCCGCCGACTCCCACGTTCATTTTTTCCAGCGACAAACACCGGGATTTAAAGTTCATCACGTCATTCCTATCACCCATCGGGTTATTCCCGAGAAGGGAGAAGCCAATAGGCTTCTTTTCATTTGAGCGGGTGGCATCATGAGTGTTGGATGGGGGCGTTAAAGCAACGGGAGTGTTGGATTGGGGAATAGGAGCACTTGGAGTTGGACTTGGTGAGGAGTGAACCATTGGTGGAGTTGTGAATTGCTTAGCCATTGGTGTTGAGAATTCGGGTTCTGCACGAGATGGTGAACCTCGTTGTGGTGTCACATCGGCACTTGGTACCTTTGGGTTGTTTCCTCTCGACATTATCAACAAAAATTAAAAAATATAAGTGACTAAATAATTATAGTAATATGAAATTATAACTAATTAATCAAGCTTAATTAGTTTTATATATATAGATAGATAGATACCTTTTCAAAGTAAGACTTTAGAATAGGTTCAATGTGTTTGATCTCCATCCATTCGGTATTAGTTTTTAAGAACCTATGAATTTTTGCACGTGGCCAACTAGAAGGAAGGGTATCTATGATTGATGTGTAGATGTCAGTGACATGAACTCGGAATCCCCTATTTCTCAACTTATTGGCAAGATTCAATTTTACGTGCATGTGGCGCGAGACATCACAGTCTATGTCAATGCTCTCTGTACGCAGTTGTATCCATAACGGGTGGATTTTTTTTCCGCCTTCTCCAACAACGTAACCAAGGTCAAGGCTATGTCGGGATTACGTGTGTGAAATATATTTTGTATAACGTCATCCCAGTTTTCTGGTAGAGAAAATAAAATACGATCGAACAAGTAATCTTGCTGGATATCAAATCCATGATTTACAAGGTAGTTAAATTGTTCGATCTTTTTATTTCCGTGCCTATAAATAGGAGTACCCTCTATATGATGCACGCTAATAAAAGAGTTATGTGTGCGGTCTAATTGCAACCTCTCCCACTCTTGTTGACAGTATTTATCACCGTGCCTCATTTTTCCTGAGAAAAGTATACGAGGGCATGAATACGAGTCCTGCTATTAAGGTTTAGGTTTGAAAGTTATGAGAGTTTAAACATACATATACACATAAACAATTTGTTCATAATTACACACATAAACATACATATACACATAAATCTATACACAATTTATTGGCTGGCCCAAGTCCGCGACCCACTGGGTATGACAAAAAATGCACATTAATCGCAAGATATGTGATATACTTTTTCATAGGCAAATCAAGAGCACGCCCAACAACTTTAATAACATATACATTTGTCGACACTAGTATCAATTCAATAAATTCAACATAGTATCCAACAACCAAGCCAAAAATATCTCACTATAGTAATGTGCACACGTGTTTGCGACTCGTATGTAAAAAAAATCATTTAATTATATTTTCTCAAAAAAACAAACAATACAAACATATTTTGTCGAAAAAAATACACACATATACAATCTAGGGTTTATTGACATAATCTATACATACACACACATACAATCTAGGGTTTATTGGCATAATCTATACATACACACACATACTATTTAAGGTTTACTAAACCCTCATATTTTTTTTGACATAAATCTATACATACACATACATACAATCTATACATACACACACATACACATATACAAACATAAATCTACACATACATACACAAAAATTAGGGCTTTAGATAGAAATCACGAAATCCAAATGAATCAATACATACCAACTGAAATCGATTAGCCAAATGCAAATCCAACTGAAATCCAAATGCAAATCCAACTGAAATCCCCCCTAAATCGCAGGAGATCGAAATCGTACTAACCCTAACAGGAAACGAAGTCGCACGCAATAAATGAGAAGCTAGGAATATTTCTTTTTAAGAACAGACTATGGTCACGGCCTAGACCCGTGACCCGATGTGCGCGACCCATTAATGACCATGAGGCTGGCGATTTTGACCTGGTCACGGCCTAGAGCCGTGACCCATTACTGACTGGGGCAATGGCGATTTCAACTTAGTCATGACCAAGAGCCGTGACCCATGCGCGCGACCCTTTACTCAATGGCAGGACAATGGCGATTTTGATTTGGTCACGACTTAGGGCCGTGACGCATAATGCGTGACACCTTTCCAGCAACCTTGGTGTTTGAATGATGTATGGTCACGACCTACAGCCGTGACCCATACCAACAAATGGTCACGACCCTAACCCGTGACTCTTAATATGTGTGTTTTATGCTTCGTCGCGCCTTTGGTCACGGCCCAAGTCCGTGACCCATCCGCGACCAGTTTGGAGGGAATTTGGGCGCCAAATTGGTCACGACCTGGTCACAATCCAAGTCCGTGACCCATCCGCGACCAGTTTGGAGGGAATTTTGGTGCCAAGCTGGTCACGATCTAGTCACGGCCCAAGTCCGTGACCCCTTATGGTTAGGGATTTAGTCCGTGACCACTTCCAGAGCATGGATAATTTAGTGTGGTAATAAAATTGGTCACACTAAATATTGAGTGGTTCACGGCCAAAGTTAGCGACCAGCTGGTCGCGGACTTGGGCCGTGACCCATTGGGCGTGACCATTCACAGGATTTGGTGTAGTGAGGGACGGGTCGACGGATACCGACTCTCCCACAGAGAGACAAGCCGTAGGCACAGACGCTCGGTCAAATCTTATATCGAAAAGAAATTTAGTGTCCGAGGTGGCACGACCTGTGCCTAGCCAAATTGGCCCAGAAGCCGCCAAGGGAAATAAAAAGAGGTCTGGCTGAGACCAACCGACTGCACATACGGGTATTCTCCTAGCTCCAGAATAAGAAGAAACTGTCCCCACCAAGGCACTGATCAGTACAAATTTTGATCCCCATGCTCCACAAGACAATTCTCCCAGCTCTCAATATCCAGGCTAACGCTGAAGAAGTGACGCGAAAAGAAGTTGGGTACAACCGACAAAGGATATTCTGGAAGAGTCACCAGGCAGAGTCTTTCAGACAACCACATGAATAGCATCACGGGGCTACCCCGCAAGAAGTCATAACGACCTTCTCGTTAGGCATCCAGACCGTTTAGGGTCTCCTCCAGTATCACTACCGCAGGATTGCGACGGTATGACATCCATGAAGTAATGGCTGCAAGTTGTGGATCCACCAGCAGTAATTTTTAAAACCAGGCCCAGAGTAACGACTCCAGCTTCACCTACTTCCTACAATTGCACATAATGCAATACCACCGGGAGGGAGATCATTCCTCCAGCAACAAGTGATCTAGTCACCGAAGGCGAAATACGAAGAAGCCCAGCCAGCAAATCCCTGGGAGAATGGGAAAATTAGGTAAAGTCGCATCAACACTGGGATTTATCCCAAGCATGGCAGAAAATTACTCGTAGGTAGGACAAACTTCATCCAACCCAAAGAGGAATACATGGTCTCCGGGGTACCAAAATTATACTACCGCCATCAGCATGTTCCACTCAATGGACCGATTGCACCACAAAGAGACTCGACGCATGTTGAAAGCATCGTAGTCGACATTATAAGGGCACATCGCTTCCAAGGCTTAGAGGTAGTTAGCAAACTCAATGATACCAGGGAGAGCCATCTTGCAGGACTAATAGATAGTAGGAAAGTAAGTAAGAATGTGAAGGTGCGATGAAAACACTCCACCCCTACCCCCTTTTTATACATGAGAACCCTCACAAAAGTCATAACCCCCGCAGAAATCGAAGGGAATCCTACCCCACAAGGTTCAAGAAGCTGAAGAGGGCACTAATCAAAAGATTTGAATTGATGGGACTGGACTTGACTGCCGATAGGCAGGGCAAGGGGCTTGCCGATCAGTAACCCCCCATTTTTGGAAATTTTCCTTTTTCCTTTTTTATCAAAATCAGAAAACCCCAATAAAAATAAAATTGATATTCTCAACAGAATTTAAAAAAAAAAAATCCTCTTCCACCCCTATATAATTTCCCATTTTTAAAAGTTTCCTTAAAAAAAAAAATCCTAAAAATGTCTCTTTTTAGGGTCTCAGCAGCAAAGTAAAAAGTGCATGTGCCTGCATCCACTCACGATTAACAAAAGATAATAAAAAAATCACATTGCATTGCATATATATATATATATATATATATATATATATATATATATATATTCTTTCGTGTTACATCAAATTTTGCAGGAAATAAAAGAAAAGCAAAACACAAATGGGACTCAGCCCGAACCCACATTTTCTCTCTCTATCACCTTCCCTTCACCCCTCTCTCTAAGAGCTTCCACCCTTGTGACGTGATCTCTTTCTCCTACGGTGAGATGACGCACCACCGCTACCCGAGTAGAGTCCTCCTCGGACGAAGTAGATGGTACCGAGTAAGAAATCGGGACTGCATCCCGAATATGGGCAGTCGCTGAAGATATCCAGTCTCTGATGTCCCTCAGCCAAGTGGTCGACACACGTACTTACTGCAAGTAAAAGGCAAAATCAGTATCAAAGAGGGATCAAAATAGAAAAATAACCAAAAAGAGGAAGAAGGTATACCGCAGGATGAAGAACCTCCTCTGTCAAACCCATCTCCTCTGAATCCATCCTATTAGGACGATGCAACATGGGGACCATCCCTCCATCAGTCCACCGGATGTTGTACGAAGGGGTATGCAATCGAATAAAGGGAACCTCTGAAGTCTCTGCCGCCGCAGACGCCGACGGACCACCGCCGCTGTGAGAAGACCCCACCGCCTGACTCGAGCCCGCAGGAGGGAATGGTAAGGCATCATATATGCAGGGTGACATCAACCAACTCGTCACAAAGTACATATACTCATAT
Organism: Sambucus nigra; assembly: GCA_949130495.1. Lineage (NCBI taxonomy): Eukaryota > Viridiplantae > Streptophyta > Magnoliopsida > Dipsacales > Adoxaceae > Sambucus > Sambucus nigra. Next base: position 330,304,314 of record OX422210.1, on the reverse strand, counting down.
GGCATAGACGTATCAGTGTACAACAAGTAGGACTCACCGATCATAATCGTGATCCTTGCATCCTCCAGCAGCAATCGCTCCCACCTCATAAACGTAGAAGGCTGCGCAGGTGGAACCACCACCTCCTCCTCCGCAATCTGTCGAACCACCCGCTCCCCCAGATACCAGGAATGGGTGAACTCATATGTCGGTAAACGCCTCATCTACGCATTCACCCCGGTTGCCCCCGTATCCTAAATGGCTGTCCCCGAGGGTAAAAAGTCACCTAAAAATCCCTAGCAAACATAAGTCAATACAAAATTAGAACATGCCAAAAACCAAGGTTGAAAAGGAAAGAGTCTTACCCTACCACTGGTCAAGCCATTCAAGTCCTGACGCACCACCTCCAGAGAGAGAGATCCCTTCGATTGCCGATTGACCTTACGCCATCGATACAATCGACAGAAGTCCCCAACTGTCTCGTCCTTCAAGGCAATCGGCTGGGTATTGCACCCAATCACCTCAAAGAACCACGTCTGCGAAAGACAGGAATTCACAATAAGAAAGAGACGCATCAGGAAAATGCAAATGCATGAGAAGAAAGTGCGCAAAATTAAAGGATGCCGCGAGGAGATACGTGGCTCCAGTAAAAGTTTGCCGGTAGCACCGGCTGAATGCATCCAAAGAAAAATAGAGGGTCGCCAAAGTTAGATTCACACAATCATAGAGACGAATGTTCGAAAACATCCTCAAATACGGCAAGAACCACAAATGGACGACGTTGCCACTCGACGCTACCATAAAACCTCCCAGCACCAGCAAAATGAACAACTGGGCCATTTGCCTCACCTGCAGCCCGTCCTCTACATCAACTACCCTTATCAGCAAGACATCCTTCAGCAAGGACAGCCGAATGGAATCCCCAGAAACTATCCTCCCTACGTCACCAAGCGCCGCTGATAACTCTAAATTTGTGTCTTCCATTAGATATGGATTTGGAATGTCACTGCGATCAAACTTCGAGTACCAAAATTCCCGGAATTACCTACAAAACTTGTTAAAAATTCAGTATCGTGGCAAATTCGGGTATCAATCCAATTTCTAGAGTTGAAACTGTAATCGTGAAAACTTGCAATTCCAAATTTTATTAAAAATCTATTTGTGTTTTTTAAATTTTTTCTTTAATGTTTTTTTTAATAATTTAAAAACAATTTTCGAGGGAGGAAATGACAATTTATGCAACTAAAATGACTAAGAAAAATTAGAAAGTAATCTAGTTGAGAATTTATGAGAAGAAACAGAAGGTGGGATTATACCGCGTAGTCAAATTAATTTAAAGTCCTAATCATTCAATAGCGTAGTTCGAAATACTATTGAATTTAAAATTTAACTCGCGTTACAATTCTAAATTCAATTTTATCTTTTTAAGCAATTAAATCGGGAATAGTCACAACATAAAAAAAATTAAGATTCACACTCGTTTCAATAAAATATCCGCTAAGATCAATTTTATTAAAACTTATACGAATCTTTGAATTGAACACACAAAATTAATATTTTAATTTAAGAATAATACTTATCTCTAAGTGAAATCCAGAAATCAAATATTAATTGGCACCATTAATTTATTTACTCTCATTACATAAATTAATGTGTGATTTTTTTCAATTTAATTAGCCTAGAACGAATCAATGAATAATTATTCAAATAAAACAACTTAACATACGCGTTTCACCCCACCCCTTGAATAGGATGTTTATCCACACATGATTAGAATTTTAGCACAAACACAATTAACAAAGAAGAATGAAAGAGAAAGAGTGAAAAATATGATACACAATAATTTCTTGAGTCAATTGTGTGCATGAACACGCGTCCCAAACTCGTCACAAAATACTGGATTACAAAACTGAAAGTAAAAAATGAACCTACAAATTTTTCTAGACCTAAAACTATATTTTTTTGTATTTTTCTCACTATTTTTTCTACCCTTTTTTTTCTTGTCTCTCCGTTCTCTCTGTATTTGGATATCTCCTCTTTTTTCTTTGCTGAGAGAGTATCTTCTTATAAGCTTTACCCCTTTCTTTTAATTGACCGACGATTTCATTTGGTTGGAGAGATTTTGTAGGGATTTGATTTGGCTTGGGTTTTGGTTCAATTTTTCTGGGAGAGATAAGGCTAGTGGGTATGGTAGATGACGAGTTTTGGAGTAGTGGGTACTGGCGGTCGGGTTGAACCCGGGTATGGGTCACGATTGCAATCGGGTTGGGGCTTCGTTGGTGTAGCAGCGGGTTCCAGGTTAATTCCGGTCGGAGTTGGCCGGCAACTCTGGGTGGTAGGTGGAATATTGAGCTCGGCGTATTTGGACAAAGCGCGGGTCGGACTGGGCGTGGCTAGTCTCGGGTTTCCAAAATTGGTCCAGGTTTAAGGGCTGGTTTGTTATGGGGGAAGAAAGAGTGTTGATGGGTTTTGAAAATGGTGTTGGTTGGTGAGTGGTTATGGAGGTGAGAAGTGGGTTGGAGATGATGAACAGTAAAAGGGGTGATTGGGTGTTTGATGGTGTAGGGAAGTTAGCGTGAGGGTGAGTGGTGTCTTAGGAAGTGTTTGGGTGTGAAGTATGTGTAGGCTAGTGTATGGTATGAGTGTGTGTGTTTAATTTGTACCCCTAAAGTTTAACACGAACTAAAATAAAAACTTAAAATTGAATAAACTAAAAAAAAAACTGACATATCAAAATAAAAAATTAAAAGACACTGAATAAAAATAAAATAAAATAAAATGAAAATGAAAATGAAAATAAAAAAAAAACTCTATTAAAACTAAAAAAATCCTAACTAAATAATATAAAACTAAAAACTAAAAACTAAAAACTAAAATCTTATAAAAAATAAATTCCTAAAAAATAATCCTAAGAATAATAAAATAAAAGAAAGATTAAAAATTAAAAAATAATCAAAATCAAAATCAAAATAAAGATATAGAAAAAAACAGAAAATAAATCCTAGAAAATTATTAAATATTTCATAAAAATAAAATGACTCAAATAAAAATCTAAGAAAATCTAAAAAGGTACAAACTTAACACACACGGGGATCGGGGAATTGTGTTGGCTTAGGTTTGGGTTACGGGAGTATTTCGGGGTATCGGATCACATCGGGACAAGCTCAGAATGGACTTCTCACTTCACGGTCTCTTTGGATTTCTTCGATGCACGCTTTTGACCGCTTTTGAGTTGCAATTGTACTGATTTAGCATTATTTGTACCGCAACTGCGTCTTGACCTGAGAAATAAATAAATACGAACATAAGGCCATTTTTATTAAAAACGAGCAACTAAAATGCATCTATTCGGGGTATAAAATAGACACTTTTGGGTGCTTATCACACCACCCCCAAACAGAACATTGCTAGTCCTCGAGCAAAATTAGAGAGAAAAACAGAGGTAAGTAACCAAAAGTGTGCCATATTCATAGGCACTGGCGATTGCACTTAGCATGTGCAACAAGCCGTTAAACCTGTAGGTTGCCCTACAGGACGAGTGGTCTCTCGTGAGGGTTTGCAGTGAATGTACCCACAAAATTCAAAAACTTATTTAAATGCAATATTTGAGTAGATGATGAAACGCTATACAACCCAACTTTAAAAGGATATCAAGGAACACCGTAGTCAACTATCAAAATAAGATATGAAGTTACTTAATACCAAAAGTGTAATCCTTCCTAAAACTCAGCATGTGTAGTGTGAAACAATCTTAAGTATCATTAGAGTAATTACTAGATTGCCTTTATAGAATCAACGCTTTGACTTCAATTCTCACTGGATGTATCTCTATGAATCGAACTCTCTGAGAATTGGGTAAGTGTATCTCTCTAGTGTGTGAGGATGTGAGTAAATGTAAACAAGTTCAAACGTCTCACACACTTTATAAGAAAGGACGGATACATGAAAAAATCTGATCTCATCAAGGGATGCTAACCACTATGTCGAGAATGTCGAGTTATTCACCATATAATCTTTTTGTTTGCCAGAACACTTTACCAAGGGTTAAAATGGGGTTTATGTAAGGTAAGAGGGAATAATGAAATGAATAAGATGAATGATAGGGTTTTTGAGAAGAGTGTGACACTTTGATTGACTATTGTCTTCATCTTTTGAACTTATGATCGCATCTTTCTTTTTCTACTTTTCTATTTTTATTTTCTTTCTTTCTTTTTTTTTGCGATACATTCTTCTTTTCATAGTACAAATGAAGACAATTTACATGGAAAATTTCAAATACTCCTTTTCTAAAATATGATGGCAATGATGGATGGTATTTGGGACATATGGATAAGGGTAATATGGAAAATGATAATGGGTTAATGATAATGTGATAGGGAACATGGTAAGTGTATGGAAAAATCGGTTTAGTGCTTGGGACAAACTACAAGACACATGTTATTAGAACTCGAAACTAATGTCATTCTCAGTGATTAAGACAAATTTAAAAAAAAACGACGAGACCATGCAATGACTAAATGTGGTATCCAAAGAAAGTTGAGTCAACTTATGACTCAAAGATACGTAAAAAAACCCTCAAAAGGTGAAAAGCTCAAATCTCACGGGTTTAAGTCTCTACTAGAGATCTTTTAAGGCTTTCTTAAGAATATTTTTACTCTTCAACTTTTGATTGTAAACATGATAGTGTAAAATTTTCGAGTTTAGGAATTCATGGTGCAAGTACGCTTAAACAGTTATTAATTAATTTATTTGTAAAAAGTGTAATTTTAGGGTCGAATACGGGTATTCTGAGATTTCTGAAAGAGGGATTATAGACAAATTATATCATAAAAATTTAAATTTAACTGCACAAAAAGTTTAAAATCACTTGTTTCTGAAAGTTTTCAAATGAGGTACAATTTTGATAAATTTCCCACCCCCAAATAAAAGAGAACATCGTCCTCGATGTTTAAAACCATATGTAAAAATGAAAGGCACAAGGGAGGAAAGATAGTACCATAATGAACCACTAGTGAAATGTACCGCACTCTGGACCATAGATGAAACCTGAAGAATAGAGGTGATAAAAAAACATACACAAGTCTATAAATCATGTGAAAATCATTGGGTGGTGTGAAACACCACCCCCAAACAGGATAAGACTCATACTCAGAAATAGTGAACGACGGGCAGCCTCCCGGTAGCGCTAAGTTTAACGTCTTCAGCCAGACCGAACCAATCCCACCCTAAAGATAAGATCTATGAAAATGCGGGGCAGAAGAAAAATTGGGTGATGAGAATCACCCCCAAACAAGACTGAACAGTCAGTCTTTATAAATGGGATCAACAAGGTCAATTTCTTCAATGGGAGAGGGGCCTAGCTCTAAGAAAGACTTCAATCGTTGACCGTTGACCCGAAATAGGCTACCATCCTTAGGATTTTGAACTATGATGGCACCATATGGAGTAACAGATTCAACAACAAAGGGTCCAGACCAACGGGTTTTTAACTTCCTGGGAAAGAGATGAAGACGGGAGTTATATAACAGCACTTTCTGACCAGGGTGGAATTCTTTGCGGAGGATGCTTTGGTCATGGATCCACTTCATTTTGTCCTTGTATTTCTTGGACAAATCATACGCATCATTTCGTATCTCCTCTAATTCATTAAGTTAGAGCTTTAAATGAATGCCATCCTCGTCGATATCAAAATTAAGGGCTTTGACAACCCAATAAGCATGATGTTCAAGCTCAACAGATAAGTGGCATGGTTTACTAAAGACCAAGAGATAAGGAGACATGCCAATCGGAGTCTTAAAAGCAGTACGGTATGCCCACAAGGCATAATTCAAGTGTGAGGACCAGTCTTTCCTATTAGGATTAACTATTTTTTCTAAGATTTGCTTGATTTCACGGTTGGAAACCTCAACTTGACCACTAGTCTGAGGGTGGTAAGAGAGACCAACTTTGTAGGTAACGCCATACTTTTTGACGAGATGTTCAAAGACTCGATTATAGAAATGTTTACCCCCATCACTAATGATAGCTTTGGGAGTTCCAAAACGTGTGAAGACATACTCCTTAAGAAACTGGACCACAATGCGATGGTCATCGGTGCGGCAAGCTATGGCTTCAATCCATTTGAAAACGTAATCAACTGCAACCAGTATATATTAAAAGCCATGAGATGAGGGAAAATAACCCATGAAATCATTGCCCCATACATTGAAGATTTCGACGATGAGAATGGATGTGAGGGGAATCATGTGACGATGAGAGATAGGCCCAGATTATTGGAATTTGGCATAAGCCTGGCAGTAGTTGTGGGCATCTCGAAAGAGAGTGGGCCAGTAGAAACCACTTTGAAAAATTTTGGTGGAGGTTTTCTTGGAGATAAAATGGTCACCACAGGCACCATCATGACAAAAGGAGAGTATACTTGACTGTTCATGGTCAGGAACACAATGGTGAATGACTTGATGAGAGAAATACTTAAAAAGGAAGGGATCATACCAAGAGTAAAATTTTATCTGGGCCATGAACTTAGAACGCTCTTGTTTCGACCAATGATTAGGCAGTTGGTCTGTAACAAGGAAATTAACAATATCAGCATACCAAGGAGCAATGGAGATAGCAAAAAGTTGCTCATCAGGAAATGTTTCAAAAATAGGGACAAGATCAGATATAGATGTGACAGTGAGGCGAGAGATATGGTCTGTAACCAAATTATCGCACCCTTTCTTATCATGAATTTCTAGATCAAATTCTTGAAGCAAGAGAATCCACCGTATCAAACGTGACTTAGAATCCTTCTTCTGAAAAAGGTGCCGCTGGGCAGCGTGGTCAGTGTAAACGATGATAGGGGAATCGATGAAATAAGATCGAAACTTATCAAGTGCGAATACGACAGCTAGAAACTCCTTTTCGGTGTTCGTATAATGAAGTTGAGCATCATGGAGGGTTCTGATAGCATAATAAATGACATGCTGGCACTTGTCAACCCGCTGACCAAGTACAACACCTAGAGAAAAATTAGATGCGTCACACATGAGCTCAAATGGTAAAGACCAATTAGGAGGCTGGATGATAGGAGCAGAAGTGAGCTCACCTTTAAGGCGCTCAAATGAAGAAACACATGCGTCTTCAACGACAAAGGGAACATCTTTGGATAAAAGGGTTGTTAAAGGTTGAGCAATTTTAAAAAAGTTCTTTATGAAACGACGATAGAAGCTCGCATGTCCTAAGAAGGAGCGAATATCCTTAACAGACTTAGGAATGGGAAACAAGGATATTATGTCAACTTTTGCTTTATCTACTTCAATGCCGTCGCGAGAGACTACGTGACCTAAAACAATCCCCATTTTGACCGTGAAATGACATTTTTCCCAATTGAGGACCAATTTCTTTTCTTTACAACGTTTGAGGACCACAGTGAGGTGAGAAAGGCATTGCTCGGAGGAAGAACCAAACACAGAAAAATCATCCATAAAGATTTTGAGAAAATATTCAACCATGTCGCTAAAAATGCTAATCATACACCGTTGAAAAGTCGCAGGTGCGTTGCAAAGGCCAAAGGGCAAGCGCGAATAGGCAAAAGTGCCAAAGGGACAGGTGAAGGTAGTTTTCTCTTGGTCTTCAGGGGCAATTGGGATTTGGTTGTATCCTGAATAGCCGTTAAGGAAGCAGTAATACGCATGACCAGCTAAACGTTCGAGCATTTGGTCGATATAAGGAAGAGGAAAATGGTCCTTGCGAGTGACAGCATTTAGCTTTCGATAGTCAATGAAAATACGTCAACCCGTTTTTATACGAGTGGGAACAAGATCATTATCACTATTTTTTATGACGATGGCACCAGACGTTTTGGGTACTACATGAATGGGACTAACCCACTGACTGTCTAAAATAGGGTAAACGATAGCAGCATCGAGCAATTTTAAAATTTCAGCGCACACGACTTTTTTCATAGCAGGGTTAAGTTGACGTTGGGGTTCACGAGAAGTCTTAGCGTGTTCCTCTAAATGAATGCGACGACTACACACATTGAGGTTCACACCGTGAATATCTAAAATGGTCTAACCAATAGTAGTGCTATGCTGAGTAAGAGTGTGGACTAATTGCTCTTCTTGATCAGTGGTCAAATTGGAAGCAATGATAACAAGATGATAGTGGTTGGGGCCTAAGAAAGTATATTTCTACTCGGAAGGTAAGGGCTTAATCTCCAAACTAGTAGGTGGAGCAGGAGTAACATAGAACTCAGATGCATAAATAGAGTCCGAAGAATTCTCGGTGCATAACGTGGAGGAATATGATGTGGCCGGGAGTTCAAAAGGTGGAACGGAGTGATCCACAGAGTGAAGAGTATCATCATAGAGGGGCTCAAAGGGAGGATCCCAAGAGGAAGTGTCCATTAGTGGAGTGGAATCTAGCATGGCATTGAGTTCAGAGATAGATGAATCAATGTCAAAGAAGGATCCAAAATGGACCAAACATTGGTGGAGAGGATCCGCAGGGTAAGTTTGGTCCAACATATCATTAACTAAGGAGTCAATAACACACACCTCATCAATAAAATCGACATCAGTCGGTTTGTGCATAAGGTGGAATATATTGACTTCGACAGTCATGTTGCCAAAAGAGAGATTCATGGACCCGTCACGACAATTAATGATGGCATTAGCAGTGGCCAGAAAAGGGAGACCCAATATGATAGGAGTATTGGTTGGGTCGGGCGCATGAGTGTCTAAGATGATGAAATCCACTGGATAGTAAAAGTCAGAAACTTTCACCAAAACATCTTCAACGATACCTTTAGGTACTTCCACGAAACGATCAGCAAGTTGAAGAGTAACTCGTGCAGGTTTCGTGTTTTGTAAACCTAACTCAAGGTAGAGGGAGTAAGGTAACAAATTAGCACTAGCCCCAAGATAAAGTAAAGCACTAGTAGTGAACTTGTCACCTAACATGCAAGAGATAGTTGGACGACCAGGGTCTTTATACTTCATAACATCGTTATTATGGAGAAGGGACGTAGCTTTCTCAGTGAGGAAAGCATCACGCGAAATATTGGTCCTACGCTTAACACTGCACACGTCCTTTAAAAATTTGGCATGCGAGGGGACTTGTTGAATCGCGATGAGGAAGGGAATATTAATGTGAACATTCTGAAATACTTTCTTGATTTCATCAAATTGCTGGGCTTTCTTAGTGGGAGCCAATCGATGAGGTAAGAATGCGTTGGGCACATAAGCAGAGGTGGGCTCAGGAGGATTGGTCTCAGTGTGAGCTGGGGATTTAGAAGGTGGGGTAACCTTAGGGATAAACGCTAAAGGTGGTTTGGTTGGTTGTGGGAAATCAGTGGGAGCATGAACACCATTATCAACTTGTTTCCCTGAGCGAAGAGTATACACCGCTTTCATATCCGCTTGGTAATTGGGTGGAGTGGAAGTGGAACCAACCTCGTAGGCCGAGTCTTTGCCATTTCACTTAGGGTTAGAAATGGGTTGACTGGGAAAATGACCTTTTTATCGCTCAGACTCGAATTGGTTGAAATGCTGCTCAAGTCATTGGAGGGCTTGAGTCTGAGTGGTCATAAATTGAGTGAGAATATTCTCGAGAGAAGAGGTAGAGAAATTGGGTGGAGGGGCATAAGATGGTTGGGGAACCAACTCGTGCTAGGAATTAAGCGGTTATGAATACTCAAAGGATGGAGGGGGAACATGAACAAGATGATTATTGTTGTTTGAATGTCCATCGTGGGGAGCAAAGGAAGATGAAAAGTGCAATTGATGATACGGAGCAGACTGATGCGGGACAGGAGGACGAGGTTGCCTTTGTGGGTTGTGTGGAAACCCAGGGGGACCACCAACATGTTGTTGGGGTTGGGCAGGAGCAGAGTTGTTGTCGTACTTATAAGATAAATAGGGGTGATTCCTATTGTTAGGATTGTAAGTAAACGACGGGGGAACGGGTTTCCTCGTGGTATCAAAAGCACATGCTTGGGCCATGGTGGGTTCGGGATCATCTTGCAATAGGGGACACAAATAAGCTAAATGATCTTGACTTAAGCTTACACAACAAGATGAAGGACTAGAATCATTGACAGTCATTGCTTGTTTAGAAAGTGTAACATTTTATTGCATAGTACAACTGAGAGCGTCAACGGTTTTAGTCAAAGAGTGTAAGCTGTGTAGCAAAGTTTTAAAATCAGGACCATTTTTTACCTCAAAAGTGTTCCCTACACGTGGAGGATCGGATCTTGAAAATGCATTGGTGCCCTCCCAATCTTGGGAGTCATAGCCTAATTTATGGAGAAGATTATAGGCGGTAGTGGGAGTCAAATGCATGAACTTCCCTTCATGCATGGATTCAATCATGGTGTGAGAAGAAGGAATAAGACCATTATAAAAACTATGGACTAAGCGACTTTTCTTGAGACCATGATGTGGGCAACTATTAATATAGTCTTGAAAACGGTCCCATGCTTCACAAAATTGTTCAGTAGGCTTTTGTCGAAAACCCTGAATTGCTTGGCGCATTTCATTTGTTTTGATCATGGGATAGAATTTAGACATGAACTTCTTAACAAGTTATTCCCAAGTGAGGATAGAATTCGAGGGCAAGGAATGGAGCCACATGGATGCATTATCGTGAAGAGAAAAGGGAAAAAACCGAAGACGAATATTCTCTTCATCTAAGTTTTGATTTTTGAAAGTAGCGCACACAGTAAGAAATTTCCGCAAGTGAGTATAAGGAGATTCGCGTTCAAGGCCATGAAAACTGGGCAATATAGAAATAGTCGTGGGGCGAATTTCAAATTGCACGGCCGGCGTGGGAGGAAGGATGATACATGAAGGCGGAGTGTCCGTAATCGAGGCAAAGTAATCCCATAAAGCATGTTCATCAGTCATGATGGGTGGGGTAACAGAACCAGCGGAATTGGGAGAACTTGGCATCTCCGAAGAAGAAGAACACGAATCAGAAAAATGAGGGGCAACGATTGGAACACTATCACCTAAGAGGGAATTTAGAGATGGAGCACTAGGGGAACGTGTTAATCGATGATCAAGGCGTTGCCAATATGGCATAAAAGCAAGGAAAAAAAATATTTTTGGGATTTTGTTGTTGGTTGAAAAAGAAGAAAATCTTTTTGGATTTTTTTGGAAAATAAGGAAAGAAAAATGAAAAATATTTTTGGGTTTTGTTGTTTTTGAAAAAAAATGAGGCGGAAAAAAGGAAAATATTTTTGGGATTTATGGTTTTGTTAAAAACTTGCAGAAAAAAAACGGGAAAAGGGGCGCTGGACGAACGGTGGAAAAACTGACAGTTGGAGCAAAAATTGGACTACCTAAAGGAACAACTTAGATACATACACAAATGGAAGAAGTCCGAAAGATCACATAGCCAAATTATTATCATAAAGTTAAGTGATTGGGTAGTCAATTTTAATTAGTCTGCGGGCGAGAAAATCATGAAATCGTAGGCGTCGCCGGTAAAAGTGTGCTCCTATTTTCTTTTGAAAGATAAGAGGCTTACTAGTCAAGGCTCACCACACTAGCTACTACAACAAACAACTATCTGGTACCACACTGGGGAAAGCACAACCTGTTTGACTGGGCGGCCTCACTTAAAATCCAGTTTCCCTAGACAAAAGTCTTAAGATAGTTGAATGAAGATTTGCAGGTGTGGAAAGGACTCACTAGAGTATTCAACGAGGGTCTCATTCCGAAAGGGTCCTAATGAACACCGTTCCTAATTGGCGTGCTAGTTGATTGATTTTAATTTAAGTGAGAGCACAGGTAACAAGCAAATGGAGATGTAATTGAGTGGGTGATGAAATACCAACTCGTTGCAATGACTGAGTATAGGTCTTAGGTAAATTTATTCATCAAACCATCAAATTTAAGTGCGATACAGAAATAGAAATCATATAGGAGCAAGTAGCACACAAAAATTGACTCGCTTGTAGGAGATTCGCGAGTGATAAAAAGTTTACCTCCCATGATTTTTACACACGTTGGGTGAAGACCGAGTTGAGTCGATCGGGGGGAAGTACGCCTACTTCAGTCATCCCCGAGTGTCCTACAGACCCAAAGTAGAGAGGCTTCAAAATCTTCGCCTTTGGACGCCCTCTCTCTAACTTGTCCGGTTTCCCTTTTCGCTATTTTTTGTTGTTTTTGTTTTGGGAATAAATATTACAAAAATAAATTGGTGTCAAAATGCACCCAAATTAATTACAAGGCCTCAATAATCCTAAACAACCAGTCTAAGGAGGGAGAGGAAGGAATAACTACACTAAAAAAATTTGAAAATTACAAATATTCACGGGCTTCAATCTTCAAAAATCGGCAATGGCGCCAATTGATAAGAATCTTTTTTTTGTCTTCCTTCAGATATGGATTTGGAATGTCACTGCGGTCAAACTTTTAATATCAAAATTCCTTGAATTACCTACAAAACTTGTTAAAAATTCAGTATCGTGACAAATTCGGGTATCAATCCAATTTCTAGTGTTGAAACTGTAATCGCGAAAACTTGCAATTCCAAATTTTATTAAAAATCTTTTTGTGTTTTTTAAAATTTTTCTTTAATGTTTTTTTTATAATTTAAAAACAATTTTCAATGGAGCAAATGACAATTTATGCAACTAAAATGACTAAGAAAAATCAGAAAGTAATCTAGTTGAGAATTTTTGAGAAGAAACAAAAGATGGGATTACACCGCGTAGTCAAATTAATATAAAGTCCTAATCATTCAATAGAATAGTTCGAAATAATATTGAATTTAAAATTTAACTCTCATTACAATTCTAAATTCAATTTTATATTTTTCAGCAATTAAATCGGGAATAGTCAGAACATAAAAAAAATTAAGATTCGCACTCGTTTCAATAAAATATCCACTAAGATCAATTTTATTAAAACTTATACGAATCTTTGAATTGAACACCCAGAATTAATATTTTAATTTAAGAATAATACTTATCTCTAAGTGAAATCAAGAAATCAAATATTAATTGGCACCATTAATTTATTAACACTCATTACATAAATTAATTTGTGATTTTTTCCAATTTAATTAGCTTAGAACGAATCAACGAACAATTATTCAAATAAAATAACTTAACATACACATTTCACCCCACCCCTTGAATGGGGTGTTTAGCCACACATGATTAGAATTTTAGTATAAACACAATTAACAAACAAGAATTAAAGAGAAAGAGTAGGAAATACGATATGTAATAATTTCTTGAGTCAATTGTGTGCATGAACACGCGTCCCAAACCCGTCACAAAATCTGACTGGATTACAAAACTGAAAGTAAAAAATGAACCTACAAATTTTTCTAGACCTAAAACTATATTTTTTTTGTATTTTTCTGACTATTTTTTCTACCCTTTTTTTTTCTTGTCTCTCCGTTCTCTCTGTATCTGGATATCTCCTCTTTTTTCTTTGCTGAGAGAGTATCTTCTTATAAGCTTTACCCCTTTCTTTTGATTGACCCATGATTTCTTTTGGTTGGAGAGATTTTGTAGGGATTTGATTTGGCTTGGGTTTTGGTCCGATTTTGCTGGGAGAGATAAGGCTAGGGGGTATGGTAGATAATGGGTTTTGGAGTAGCGGGTAATGGCGGTCGGGTTGAACTTGGGTATGGGTCACAGTTGCGATTGGATTGGGGCTTCGTTGGTGTGGCAGCGGGTTCCAGGTTGATTCCGATCGGAGTTGGCCGATGGCTCTGGGTGGTAGGTAAAATATCGAGCTCGGCGGATCTGGCCAAAGCGCGGGTCGAGCTGGGCGTGGCTAGTCTAGGGTTTCCGAAATTGGTCCAGGTTTGAGGGATGGTTTGTTATGGGGGAAGAAAGAGTGTTGTTGGGTTTTGAAAATGGTATTGGTTGGTGAGTGGTTATGGAGGTGAGAAGTGGGTTGGATATGATGAATAGTAAAAGGGGTGATTGGGTGTTTGATGGTGTAGGGAAGTTGAGGGTGAGTGGTGTCTTAGGAAGTGTTTGGGTGTGAAGTATGTGTAGGCTAGTGTATGGTATGAGTGTGTGTGTGTTTAATTTGTACCCCTAAAATTTAACACGAACTAAAATAAAAACTTAAAATTTAATAAAAAAAAAGAAAAGAAAAAACTAACATATCAAAATAAAAAAATTAAAAGATACTGAATAAAAATAAAATAAAATGAAAATGAAAATGAAAATGAAAATGAAAATAAAAACAAAACACTATTAAAAGGAAAAAAATCCTAACTAAATAATATAAAACTAAAAACTAAAATATTATAAAAAATAAATTCCTATAAACTAATCCTAAGAATAATAAAATAAAAGAAAGATTAAAAATTAAAAAATAATTAAAATCAAAATCAAAATAAAGATACAGAAAAAAATAGAAAATAAATCCTAGAAAATTCTAAAATATTTCCTAAAAATAAAACGACTCAAATAAAAATCTAAGAAAATCTAAAAAGGTACAAACTCAACACACACGGGGCTCAGGGAATGGTGTAGGCTTAGGTTTGGATTACGGAATATTTTGGGGCGTCGGATCACATCGAGGCAAGCTCATAATGGACTTCTCACTTCACGGTCTCTTTGGATTTCTTCGATGCACGCTTTTGATCGCTTTTGAATTGCAATTGTACTGATTTAGCATTATTTGTACTGCAACTGCGTCTTGACCTGAGAAATAAATAAATACGAACATAAGGCCAATTATATTAAAAACGAGCAACTAAAATGCAACTATTCGAGGTATAAAATAGACACTTTTGGGTGCTTATCTGCTCCCCATCGCAATCCAGCCCTAGTAGCTACTGCAAGTCTATGGGAGTCACGTTCATCTCCCTAAAACCGAAATGGAAGGTGTGGGTAGTATCCCACCATCTCTCCCCCAAAGCACATAAGACCGTTGTCGATTGAGACATCTCATCCAGCGCAGATGCCAACCTCCCAAAACCCGTTGATGATACCACCCAACGCGCCACAGGTGGAAGATGCTCCCAGACGTCCTTAAACCCTGTCATCCCATGGGCATGCATGTTCTTTAAAGAGATATCAGACTGTCAAAAGATGAAACCTTGTCAAAATTCAAGAAGGAAGGAAAAATTACCAAAAAGAGAAGAATGCCAAAAGTCAGGTTGCTTACATAACCGTCGAGGCTCACCACCTTAGAAGACCGATGACGCGACGACTCCCATAGCAAAGTCCGCTCATCCGCAACCGGATCGAATGCGTCAAAGGAGTTCTCACTCCCCAAAGAAAGAGGCGCCCTGGACCTCTACTCCACGTTCACCCAGTCATCAACAATCAACCATTCCCTATGCGTTGCAGTGCTCATAAAGGCAACCATTTCTTAGAGATCGAAACGCTAGAATGATTTGTAGAGGAAAATCGCAGGAAGAAAGAAAGTAAGAAGCTGTGAAAAATGAAGGGAATTCGCCCCTTTATATAGGATGCCAAAGGTCATGCCGATCGGTATTGACCCCCACCCACCGATCGGCACTTACCCCTTACATTCTCGAGGTAGTCCAAAAGTTCGTGCCACTACCGAATGGCACCCTCTGAACCATGCCGACCGGCTCCCCCTTTTAATTTCGTACAAAAATTCCCAGAAAATACTAGACAACCCTGAAAAATTCTCAGAAAATTCCTAAAAATCCCAGGAAGGATTTAGAATATTTTCACCAAGAAAATTTTGCACTCCCTTAAGAAGAACCCCTATTTTCGCAACAAAACTCTTAGAAACCAAGTAAAACTCCTCCCGGAAACATCCCCAGAGGATCTCTAAAGATCACCCCCTATGCCCCAAAGGCCTCAATTTTCCCCAAGCAATACATCCAAAACCTGGGCCACCTAAATGTCCCCAGTGGAATTTTGGCTATTCATTCAGAGGATGCAAAATATTTTCCCAGCAGTCGGCTCGCCAGGCCAAAATAAAACCACAAGATAAATCTCCCCAGCAGAGTTCCCTAAGAATATCTTTACATAAGCCCGTAGAATTGGCTTCGACCCACAGAATTGGTCACCTCCACCGTAAGCCCGCAGAATTGGCTTCAACCTACAGAATTGGTCATCTCTACATAAGCCCGCAGAATTGGCTTCAACCCGAAGAATTGGTCACCTCCACCTTAAGCCCGCAGAATTGGCTTCGACCCGCAGAATTTGTCATCTCTACATAAGCCCGCAGAATTGGCTTCGACCCGAAGAATTGGTCATCCCTCCTTAAGCCCTCAGAATTGGATTCAACCCGCATAATTGGTCATCTCATACTTAAGCCCATAGAATTGGCTTCGACCCACAGAATTGGTTATCTCTACATAAGCCGACAGAACTGGCTTCGACCCGCAGAATTGGTCATCTCTATATAAGCCCGCAGAATTGGCTTCAACCCGCAGTATTGATCACCTCCAACTTAAGCCCGCAGAATTGGCTTCGACCCGCAAAATTGGTCATCCCACCTTAAGCCCCCAGAAATGGTCTCGACCCATAGAATTAGTCATCTCATACTTAAGCCCTCAGAATTGGTCATCTCTACATAAGCCTGCAGAATTGGCTTCAACCAGCAGAATTGGTCGTCTCTACATAAGCCCGCAGAATTGGCTTCGACCCGCAGAATTGGTCACCTCCACTTAAACCCGCAGAATTGGCTTCGACCCACAGAATTGGTCATCACTACATAAGACCGCTGAATTGGATTTGACCAGAAGAATTAGTCACCTCATCTTTAAGCTCGCATAATTGGCTTCGACCCGCTGAATTGGTAATCTCAACTTAAGCCCATAGAATTGGCTTCGACCCACAGAATTGGTCATCCCACCTTAAGCCCTCAAAATTGGCTTCGACCCGTAGAATTGGTCATCTCACACTTAAGCCCATAGAATTAGCTTCGACCCACAGAATTGGCTTTGACCTGCAGAATTGGTCATCTCAACTTAAGCCCGCAAAATCGGCTTCTACCCACCGAATTGGTTATCCCTAGCACACTTCGTAGGTCCTCAGAATCGTCCTCGACCCTTTAAATTGGTCATCCTCGCTCCCTTAGGTCCTCATAATCGGCCTCGACCCGCAGAATTGGTCATCCTCCCTCAAAAGCATCACGCGGTGTCTATTCGACGGCTATCGTTAATTACAAACTCACCCATCGAGGGGCTCTATAGATACCCCATTATTTTACCCCCTAAACTCTCCTTAGGTCCCTTGCACCTCCCTTTATAACTAAAACCTAGGTCATACCCCGAGTACTGACCTAGAAGCCATCGGTCACTCCTAGGCTCCATTTGACCAAAAGTCAAAGTCTTCAACTCGACTGAGATTAAATGAATCTTCGAAGGGAACTAAAACCCCTTTCTAACGGTCCATCCCGTGCGCAATTATGACTTACCATGCGGACGAATGACCTATTTTTCCCCCAAAAGTCAATTAGGAGACCATCGGGCGCTCCCGGGCTCTATTTGACCTAAGTCAAAATCTTCAACTCGATCGAGATTGAATGAATATTCGAAGGGCACTGAAACCCTTTTCTAATGGTCCATCCCGTGTGCGATTTTTACTTACGGTACGAACGAATGATCCATTTTACTCCGAAAAGTCCCCGAATGCTTCCAAGGATCAGTTGACCAAAGTCAACTCACCAAACCGGATAAAACTCTTTCGAATGTCGAAGCACATCTCCTAACCTTTCGAATGGTCCACCCCGTGCGTCATTCATACTTACCATGCGGATGAACGGTCCATTTGCGTTCGATGATTCCCCTTCCAATGGACTGACGAATTCTTCTGAGCCACATTTGACCCAAAGTAAACTCCCAAACCGGGGAGATGTCCAAGGACTTTTGAAGGTCTCTGAATTACCTTTCCAACGGTCTACCCCGTGCATGATTCTAATTAATGATTTGTGTTCTATGACCTATTTTCCAAAAGGGCTTGAAAGACACTGCCAAACGATAGGTCCCAGACCCTGCCTATTGGTAGTGAGCCTAAACGCACCTGCTAATTGGCAGGAATAGGGCTATGCCGATCGACAATGCCCTGGGCCTATAAAAAGGAGGCCTGACCTCACTGGTAAGAGGAGCTGAGATCTGATAGATATCACTCTCAGCAAATTCAAAAAACCTCTCTCGAAGTCAGCGTGATTTCCACACCCAAATCCCATTCGAACCCTCACTTTTCATCATCTTTTTCATCAAACTTGGTGAATTAACTACCCTCCATCATCATCCAAGTCTAAGGGCTTCTCTCCAACATTCAAGATCAAGCTTAAGATCTTCAAGAAGGTCCAATTTTCTCAACTCTCTCCTTAAATTCTCATAAATTCTCAATAACTTGTTTTATTACTTATCACTTTCATTATCTTATCTCACACATCGTAATATATTTTTTATTTAGTATTATTTCACATCTCTTATTTTCATATAAATAAAAACCCAAAAAATAAGAAAAAGAGGGTTTGCTCATAAATTCCAAACGGGAATTCTCATACTTTTCTTACACTTTTCTCACAACTAAAACACTTTTTTTACACACACACACACACACACACACACACACAAACAAAAATAAGAGAATCCCCCGGTTGGATTTATGGGATAAACCCCACCCCTCATTTTTCATGCGAACTACGTGGACTTTGATGCCTCTATAGGCTACGTAGGCGTCTCGGGGTAAAACCGGAGACTCGAGTCCTATTTTTAGTCTTTCTCTCAATTTCTATTTTCTCTAAACTACACTCTCTTATATTACATATATATATATACATATATTTGTTCTTAGTGGCGTATTATTCCACATGAGTTAACGTTCCATCATAATGGTCAACGTAGGGATAATCGCGTAAATCCTATGTTCAATATTTTTATACCTTCCTACGGATGACTCGCTTTACCTCTTCCATGGTGAAAGTCTATGATTCCTATCTCCAATATATATACACATTCACACATATCACGGGGAAAATGAAGGAAAATAACAAAAACCCATGAGAGACCGAAAGGGCGGAATGGGTGCCTAACACCTTCTTATTTCGTAACTTTGCCTACGGACCCTTTTCGAATCATTTTGGTTTCGTATGCATCAGTATGTGTTTGGATGCTGTCCTTCAGGATAACTCCCTTTCTTTGGTCTGTTTTGAGTAAAATAGATTGGTGACTATAATCTCTCTATATTTTTTACACTCACCCAAATGACGCCGGTCGACGGGACCTAAGATCCTCCCTCACGCGCCCGCCTGCTACGAGGATCCGGGGATGGCCACATATGTCATTTTAGAACAATGGTAAGTAATTGACTGAACCACTTGGGCTTTTATTAAATATGTTAAATCAAATTGCGAGCATCGTAAGTTCTGAGATAAAAAATTTCAAAAACTAAGTACTCTAGAAATAAATTCAAAAGAAAAAATTCTTGAGATTAACCTCATTCCAAGCTCTAGGTATCTCCCTTACCTCCACTTTTTCCAAATAATAGGATCCCTATAGATCGTCTCTAATCACCTTTAATGGCCCCTCCCAATTACGTCCCAAATTGTCATTTGAAGGTTTTTTAGCCCCATCAAGGACTATTTTGAGGACATAATCATCGATATGTAATTTCCTTCGATTGACTCCCTTGTTGTACTACTTGGATAATTATTGTTGGTAGGAGGCCAGTTTTATCATGGCGTGTTCCATCTTTTCTTCTGCTAGGTCAAGTTTAGTGCTCATAGCTTCATCATTAAAACCTTACTGGACCATGATGGACCTCGAAGTTGGTAGACCAGTTTCCAGGGCACTTAGAGCTTCCATCTCATAAGTTAGAGTAAATAGAGCTTCCCTAGTAGGTCTCCTCAGTGTAGTACGATATGCCCAAAAAATGTGGGGAAGCCAATCCACCCAAGCTCCTTTTGCTCTTTCCAACCTCTTTTAAGCCATCGAGCATTATTTTGTTGGAAGCCTCTACTTAGGCATTACTTTGGGGGTAGGCCACATAACTGAAATGATGTTTGACTCCATAGTCATCGCAGAAACCTTGGAAGGGTCCACTTTCAAAATGTATTCCACTATCTGTAATAATTGTCATGAGTACCCAAAAGCGTGTTATGATGTTCCTCTGCATGAATCTAATCATATCAGTGTCTCTGATGTTCACTCTGATTTAATATACTTTATGAAATAATCTATGCCAACCAGTAAGTACTTGTAATTTTTAGTGCAGTTAGGAGGGGCCTTACAATACAAAGCATTTGCATACCTGGATAGTTGGTGAAGCATGAGGGAAAACTTTTAGTATTTTTTTCATTTTTGGGCATAAGCATTTGCTTCTTTTTACATATATGGCCACCAGTAGCCTTTTTTATTTCTTGAAAAGAAAAAGACCTTTATCCTTCTTAGCTTCCACTGATCCCATTGTGTAGCTCATTGATAACTTGGTCGATGTCTTTTGGATGCACGCATTGAAGGTAAGGTCCTGTAAAGGATTTGTTGTATAGTTTTCCACCAGGTCCAAGGTAGAACTGTATAAATTTTACCCTGACTTGATGAACTTATTTTCTCTTAGTCGGCAAGGTTTCATTGTACGGATAAGAAACTATCAAATCCATCCACCTCGGACCCTATCTTACTACAATGACGTGCTCGAATACCACTACTTTTAAATGCTAGGTTTTTTGGGGAATTTCACTTCAATTACTCTCTTTAGATTTGAGTCCACTACTGAGCTTAAGGATGTTAAGGAATCGACGTTGTTGTTATGCCCTCGGGGGAACTACTGGATATGGACTTCCTTAAATTTTGATATAAAATCATGAACCACTTGTAGGTATGCTGTCATCCAAATTTTAATATCAAATCATGAACAAGTGTTGGCTAATTTTCCTCCACCAAGTGAGCCTTACATAGTCCTACTATGAGCACTTCTACTTGGATTCGTTGTTAGAGACTTAAAATCCCAACCTAATTCCTTACTCGATCATAGTGTTCTTGGGCGTTATGATCACAATCCCTACTCCAACCCCTTTATAGTTGGAGCCACCATCCATACACAATATCTATTTCCTGGATTGATCAAGCCCATGATCTTTCAACTGGTTGAAGAATTTATTGGTCACTAGGTGCTCCTTCTGTGACAAATTTTGCTAGGAAATCAGCCAACACTTGTTCCTTGATTGATGTAGTTGGATTATGGTGTATATAAAATCTTTCGAGTTTGATTAACCATTTAGATTTGCATCTAGATAGTTCGACCTTGCACATAATAGCTTTAAGAGGGAAATATGTGAGAACTGTGATGGAATATGTCTTCAAGTAATGCCTTAACTTTCGAGAAGTGGTGACCATTGAGTATGCCAGCTTCTTCAGCAGAAGGTTACATTATTCAGCATCCAAAAGTGCGTTGCTGACATTGTCTATAAGGAACTATCTTCCCTTTTTCTTGCAAACCAGGGCTGAACTAACTACGTGGATTGAGACTTCTCGGTAGATGTAGAGAGGGTCCCCTGGATCTAGAATGTCTAATAGTGGAGGTTTGCTCAGATTAAAAAATATTTCTTCAAGGGAATTTGAGCATTTTTCGTTCCCAGAGAGGCCTTTCTCCTTACTCAGTAGTTGAATAAATGGTTGGCAATGCTAAGATGACTTAGAGATGAAAAAGTTCAAAGCTTCCATCATCCCAATTAGTTTTTGAAGTTCTCACAACATCTTTGGCGGATGAATATTATTAATCGTAACTATCTGGTTAGAGTTTGATTCAATCCCTCTCATATTGACCAAGGAGCTGAGGAAAATTATGGACTTGACCCCAAAGGATCATTTTCTCGCATTGAGCTTCATCTGGTAGTGACTGAGGATTCCAAAAGTTTTTTCTATGTCCTCGAGATGGAAGTCTTTGTGCCTTCTATTATCAAGCATATCATCAATGTACACTTACATTGTCTCTCCCATCTTTTCCTTGAACGTATTAGTAACCAATATCTGATATATGGACCTAGTATTTTCTAGGCCAAAGGCTTGAACTTATAATATTACAAGCCGAATTAAGTGATAAATGCGGTCTTATCTTGGTCGGGGACTAACAATAAAATTTAGTCTCACCCCGAGTAAGCGTTCAGGAAGCTCATATACTCATGGGCTTCTATGGCATCGACCAACTGATCTATTTTTAGTGGAGGGAAGCTTTCCTTGGGACTATCTTTATTGAGTTCTGTGAAGTCTACACATACTCTCCAACTACCGTTCCTCTTTCAGACCATCACCGAGTTTGAGAGACATTTTGGGAATTGATCTTCTCTGATGGACCTTGCCTTCAGAAGTTTCCTTACCTCCTTTTTCACCGCTCTGGCCTTCTCTGGGGTAGTGTGGAGATCATTCTGTGTAATTAATAGAAATGCCAACTCAATGTGGAGTTAATGGTAATTGACTTTTAGACCAATCCCCGGCATGTCACATCATTCCCATGCAAAAACATATAATACCTATCTCATAAAAGTAATTAATTCATTCCTTTCTTGGTTGGATAATGTGGTGCCGATTAGAAACTTACTCTCTGGACTGTTCTCATCTAAAACTACTTCCCTCTAATTTTTCCACGACTTTGTCTATGAGGTCAAATATTGTCTCATTTACCCCTGGTTTGCTATACTTTAGTTTCTATTTGGATAGAGTGGCTCCGTTTTGAGACGTTTTAGGGATGACTTCATTTTCTTTCTTTTTTTCTTGCTTAGGCCTGATGGTAGCGATATAAAACTTTCAAGCAGCGGCCTAGTTGCCTATAATATCCATTATTCCCCGCTTTGTGATGCATTTGAGTTTTTATGGTAGTTTGAGGGCATTGCCCTTATATCATGCAACCACCATCTCCCAAGGAAGGATTGGTAGGGTGAGTCATTGTCCACCACCAGAAACTCAATGAGTCTAGATATGTTCCCTCCCCTTATAGGCATGGCTATTTATACCAATCATATGGTCATCTTTTAGGCAAAGCCGACCAGTGGGACAATCGTTGCCTTTATATCCTCCATCTTCAGTTTGAGTTTTTGAAAAGCTTAGGGTACATCACTTTAGAAGAACTTCCTTGATCCACTAGTATCTTATTCACATCCCAATTTGAAATCCCGAGAGTGAATACTAGCGCGTCGTGGTGTGAGGTTCTTAACTCGATCAAATCGTCCTCTGTGAATACTATGTGCTTGTTGTAATCCACATCTTTTGGTCATTTGCAATTTCTATCTTGGATTTTGGTCGGATTTATTTGGAAGGCCTCCATTACTGCTATAGACACCCCACCCTAAGACCTCCCTAAGCATCTCCTTAGGTCCCTAGTACTCACTTATTCACCGCAAACCCTAGTTCATACCCCGAGTACTGATCTAGAGGCCACCGAGCACTCCCGAGTGGGCCCTGTTTGACTCTAGTCAACTTCCTCTCATAGCTGAAAGCTCAATGAATCTTTAAAGGGATCTGGTTCCCCTTTCCAATGGTCTACCCCATGTGCGAATTGAGGTTTATTTTACCCCAAAAACTAGTTCAAAGGCCACCAGATGCTCTTATGCTCCATTTGACTCTTGTCAACTCTTCAGCTCGAACAAGGCTGAATGAATCTATAAAAGTCTCTGAATCCCCTTTCCAACGGTCTACCCCATTCGTAAATCGGTCTTACAATTCGAATGAATGATTCATTTTACCCCCAAAATTAGTCTAGAGGCTACCAAGTTCTCCTAGTCTCCATTTAATTCTTATCAATCCTTCATCTCGAATAAGGATGAATGAATATTTGAAGTATGTAAAAACCCTTTCCAACGGCCCGCCCCGTGCACAAATCAGCCTTACGGCACAGACGAATGATTCATTTTACTCCGAAGGTTTATCGAGTGCATCTGATCCCCATTTAACCTAGGTTAACTTTTTAACTCAGTAAAGATGAATGAAATCACGAAGGTCACTAAATAACCATTCAAATGGTCTATCCCGTGTATGAATCGACCTTACGGTTTAGATGAATGATCCATTTTCCTTCAAGAATTTCCTATTTAGTGACCAACGGGTGCTTTTGGGCCCCATTTGACTTCGTTTAACTCTCGAATGCCGGAATCAATGGATTCTTAAAGGGCTCTGAATACCCTTTCCAACGGTCCACCCCATGCATGATTCTAAATTATGGTCCACATTTTATGAGCTTCTTTTTGAAAAATCTGCCTTAGACTGCCAAATCGCAACCTCAAGACCCTATCTATCAGCAGTGTGTTTGGGATTCCACGCTAATAGGAAGGTCTAGGACCATGCCGATCGGCATCCCTCTTGTCCCTATAAATAGAGGTCATGACCTCACTTTGAAAAGGACCCCTGAACATCCCTCTCAACCATTTAGAAAGAATTCCCTTGAATTCAGAGCTATTCTTTCCTTAAAATCCTATTTCCCGCATTCCCTCCATTCTTTTCGCACCCTTTTGAGAAAATTCCCACCCACGTCTTTAAACCACCATCACCTCATTTTTGATATCAACATATCTACAATCAAGATCTACTTCAATTCTTCACTGGGGGTCCAATTCTTCCCCTTTGTCTTTAAATTCTCTTATTTTTTCATTAGTTACTTTATTTTCACTTTAGTACTTTACTTCATTACATCACACATCTTAACTTTAAACTTTTATTATTAGTATTCACACATACTTTATTTTCATAGAAAACCCCAAACTAAGAAATAGTGGGTTTACTTGTAAATTCCAAAAGACGATTTCTCATCACATTTTCACACTAAAACACTATTCTCTACACTAACACGTACAATAATTACCCTAGTTGGATTTATGGGTTAAACCCCACATCGTATTATCTTTGAACTACGTGAACTTTGATGCCCTCCAGGCTACGTAGGCATCTAGGGTAAATCCCTAGACTTGAGTCCTCTCACATAATTTTTTTACTTTATTCCAGTCATATATATATATATATATATATATATAAATATATATAAATATATATGCTTGTGTCTTCTCCGATATATGCAATCGTTCTTCCATAACGACTTGTGAATCGACAAACACTTACATTATATATGCTTCACTTTACACTCACATGCTGCACATAATGACACTTCCTACACTTGTATGTATGCTCATTTACACATATTGCACACCACTTGAAGTTGATCCATGTATAGGTTCATTACCACACACACTCACTTGTATATACTCCCATGTCACATACTTACATGTATCCATGCGTAGTATAGTTTCCATGTTAGATTTACTTGTATATGCTCCCCATTTGTGTATCATACCCTTTGCTCATCATGCCAATAAAAAATGATAAAAAATACTCTCTCTCCATATTATGTTAATTAAAACTCATGCATTTTTCCTATTACATCACTAAGAGCATGGCTATATTGACCAAAATTTTGTCCCATACTAGGGGTCACTTTATGATAGGCGCTGGTCCTACGGGTCGTATTTAGCCTAAGCGATATGGCTCTCACCATCCATTAGACTCGTACCTTCAATGTATATCGAATAATTTCCCCTTGCATTGTATCGCTTGACCGAACTCATAACGGGAGGTATATAGCAAGGAACTCGTTCACATATGTCAAGTATATTGAATATACTCTCACACGTACTATCCCCATGAGGTATATAGTGAGGCAATTCACGTACACTCAAGTAAATAAAATGGCTTGTCCACACGTACCGATTAATGATTGTCGTTATAGGCAAGAGGTATATTATGGAAGTCATGCCAAATGGGGTGTTAGATAAGTAGACTAAAACCACGCTTTATGCAATAATTTTATTTATGGATTTATTGTTATAATAAAATTAATTATTCCTACTTTAATGAGAATCATATATGGACATAATGTTTTGCACTATTTTATATATTGCTGGTGTCTTTTATTCTGCTCAGTAGGTTTTCTGGTGTGTAGAGTATGACTTACATATAGAGGTTTTGATCGCTAATTCTTATAGAATATTAGTTTTATCGTTCACAGTCTTAGATGGAACTGAACACACCATCAGTAGAGTTGTATCACAATATTTTAGTAGATCTATCTTGATTATGAAAAACTGTATAGTTTCAACTTATTGTGCTATTACATTTTGAGTGAATAGAATGGAACCAATTTGAGGTCATTGTTTTTATACTGATTTTATAAGACAATGTACACCTCATGATCATTAGGTTTACTTAAGGTTTTTAATTTGGATATGATTGATGGACACATGAACTAGTTATTTATTTCTCTGGCTTATCGGGTGAGATTCATTATTGGATCAATAATCTTGATAAATTGGGTAATGTTGATTAATGTACTATAAAAGTCTTTTACGGATGGAATCTACATCTTGTCTTTGAGAATGGTGATACCCCCTTGAGATAGTTATAAGTTTTGTATGTGTCAAACCCTGCAGGTGGATTATGTTAATCCTACATTACAAATAAGTTAAGTTGAATTGCTCAAGGACTTCAAGTAGTTAAGTTAAATAAATTATCAGTAATTTATTTTATTACCGAGTACCTATAAACTTAACATTGGGAGAATTAAGTAATTAATAATGAGGAGCTCAAAATATAATTTTGAGTTAAGGAGTGGAGTTGCAATTATAATTATTTAGTGGTATTAATTATAATTAAGGGACTGAGATTAGGATCCGGGAAGGATTAGGTTGTCTTAGGCCCATTAAGAGCCACACACTTATCTCTCCATAGGGTCCCTACTATAGCCTACATATATGCACCTAAGTCTCATTATTTCTTAACCTAGCCATCACTCTTGGATACTAAAAAGGCCCAAGTTCGAACTTGTGAGAAAGAGAAGTAGTAGAGAAGAAAGAGGAGACAAGAAGGTGGTCTCGAAATAGGAGCCCACCCTCTATTCGTGACTGTCTATATAAGGAGTACAGTAGAAGACTTTGAGGTGAATCGATCCATCACATATTCTATTCGTGCAAAGACGAGATCAAATCAAATAGATCTCGAAGGGTAAATCCTAATTCTGCACGGTAGGATTTTATGTATGTGTAATTATTTTTGTAGTTAAATCTATACGCATTTTTAATAGACCCTTAGACGTCCGATATAACAGGGGAGCCTCTCCACTAACCCAATAATTGCATAAACCTCATATAGAAGCCAAACATAGGACACTCATATTTAGTTTTCCGATTATCGTTCATAACTATGTCGAAATTTAGGTTGAGATAATGCTCGAATTTTCACGTAATTTTGCCTTTTTCAAAACAGGACCTTGTCTGTGATCCTGGAAAAAAGTCAAACCGTGTTTTGCATATTTTTCAAACCTTATTTTCCCAAACTTGGGTCCTGCCTGACATTTCTTTTTACATTTAGGAAGACCTAATACAAGTGAGACATAATAATAACATTAATAATAATCATGTTGAGATTCCTCTACTTTATCCCCCTTTTTTTCAAAAACTACTAAAAATATTTTTCTCCTCCTTCGAAAATACCCAAAATGTTAACCCTCCTATCAAAAAGAAATTCAAACCATTTTCTCTCTCAGGTTGATCGCATACCCGATTTTGGCCTAGCTCTCTATTTTCTTCAGTATTTAGTCAAACTTCTTAAAAGTTGTGCCTGTCTTCTGTGTAATACCCCGTATTTTTATGACTTTTAAATCTTAGGGATTTATTAAATTCAAGTAGAGATATTAATTTAATATTAATCCGAAAATCATTTAAATATTTACTAGCGTGATGAGAGTTAGTAATTATTAGAATTTTGTTGTAAATTAGTTTACGAATAAAGTAAGCCATGTAATTAAATTTAGTAAAATTATCACGAGTATCTAATTTGATAATTTTGGAAATTTTATCGGGACGCGCCTGTGTCATGTCGGGATTAAATTGGAGTTATTTAAAAGTGAATAAATTATAAGTCATCCGTATGGTCATTTTGAGTGCGTCAATGTGTTCAGACGGGTCGAGATAGTCAAAATAATGTACCCGGGGGTTTAGTTTGGGTCACGGGGCATTTTTAGGCTTAATTAGCATCCCGGGAGGGCGTTTTATACATTTTGTATTTTTGGGCATGGAAACCCATGAATTTTCTAAGGTTTTATTAGATGTTAGGGGTTGTCTTCTAGGTTTAACATAACCAAAAACCAAGAACGTCCATTGGAGAGGAAGAGGAAAAGATTTCCAAGGACTTCTAGGCCAAGAACTCTACCATTTGCACCGCCGTCACCGCCAAATTGTAGATCGCGCGACGAGGATCAGAAACACACCAATTTTTTCCATAAATCAGAAACAAAGATTTCCAAGCAAGTATCTATCTTGCTTTATTTTAGTTAATGCTTCAATTATATTAGTCTAGGGTTGATTAGAACTAGTTTTCGTGAAAGAAAATCATATTGGAGACTAGAATTTACATGTTGTAGAGGTGAAACTCATATTCTGGAAATCTATTTTATATGTAAAGGTTGAACCATGAAATTTCATTGAGTTAGGAGTAGAAAATCTGGAAAAACAATGGGAACAAATAAGTTAAATAAAATATTAGGGTTCTTGGGACTTATATAGATTTTGGCCTTTTAATTTGTTATACTTGACGGAAACTCACATGTCTTACGTAGAATATTATTTAATTAGGTATATAACACGTGTAGTATCATTTGTTGGGAGTTTGGGAGTAAAAAATGATGATTTGGATGAGTTTGGAATAGGATTTCCGTAACTGGTATTTCTCCAGTTTTGCCATAACTGCTTGATCGATCGATCGACTAAAGAGCATCGATCGACCCATTCCATCGATCGATCGACCCCTCCTGAAAAATTCACATTCCTCTTTTAAATAGTTTATTTCGATTACAATGAGTGGTAACCCTTGAACATTATTGTTAGAACATTTTGGGACATAAAGAGCACCAGTAAGACTTTGTAAAAATGGTGCATTTAATGTAAAGACGAAATTAGTGTTAACGGGGAGTGATTTACACTTAAGGAATAATGGGAACGTGTGTCCAAAGGAGTGAGACTCGTTGATAAGCACCCAAAACTGTACAATTTTTACCCCAAATAGACATGCTTTTGTTGATAATTCTCGACAATATGGGTCTTATGTGCTTAATCGTTCAAGCGTGATAGGGAAACCGGACAAGGTATAGAGAGGGCGTCAAAAGGTGAGGATTTAGAAGCCTCTCTACCTTGGGTCGGTAGGACTCCCGGGGACGACTGAGATAGGCGTGATCTCCCCCCGATCGACTCAAATTTTTCGGCACCCCACGGCCTAAAAACCGTGGGAGGTACAAAGAAAATGATTTCACAAAGCAAATGGTATAAAACTTTTTAAGTTTTGTATTGTGAAATGATTTCACAAAGAAAATGGTATAAAACTTAAAAATGGTATAAAACTTAAAAAGTATAAAACTTAAAACTCTTAACCACACATCACAAAACATAATTGGTAAACATTAAAACTTAAAAATTGTATACCTTCAAGGAGTTCAGTAAACTTCAAAAGGAAAAGGATGCCGGTGGGTCCAAATTTGCAGTCAATGGGATACAAAACCTATTAACAAAAAAAGAGGGTTAAATAAAAAAATAATTATACAAATATCCGCAACAACAAAACAATCAAGAGAAGAATGATATAATTAAGAGAAGAATGATACACTAATAAACATAAGCATTTAGCAATAAACCAACATATACAAAAACCTAAACCATGTACCTTTAAATGAATAGTTTTGTTTCAATAATGATTCCAAAGAAAGGAATATGATTATGACAAATGATAATGCACTAATAACATAGAGCATAAATGCACTATAATTGGTAAAAATCTTAACAACCATTGAAAAGAAAATTATAACCTTCCAATTTGGACATGATGACATAATGTATCGCACCTCACTCATTCAAATATGTATTTTGTCAATAGTTCTACAAATTAACAGACTTACATTCAACGATGCTTTGAAATGTAAAATTTGATAACGTTTCCATTTCAACATTTCTACGACCAAATGTTAACACAATCATTTGTAATATCATACCAAAAACTAAAAAAAATGTCAATGTCAACTAATAAAAGACGTGATTATGGGATATTTACCTCAAATGTGAACTCGGGTCCATGACATTCACATCACCCTTCAAATCAAGCAGCCTGCATTTCATCCAAATATAATAGCATGTTAATGAACAATGCATCTGTAATATGTTTATGTTCATAATGAATAAAAAAAGAAATCTATTTATGAGAAATCTGAGATACATATACACGAAATTTGTTTATGAGAAATCTGAGATACACATTCATGAAATCTGAGATACTATATTCCCAAAATATGAGATACCCAAACACAAAAATACAAAAACAAAAAAAGTAGAGTTAGAGTTAGAAAATTTTAGTGAAATGGTACCTGAGATACAAAAAAAATACCCAATACTTCTGTATTGGTACCTGAGAGCAAAAAAAATCAGCATTAGTAAGGTATAAACCCCAAATCGAAATAAAAAAATAAACCCCAAATCGAAATAAAAAATCCAAACCTAAAAGCGTTCAGATCCGTTATTGTGTGACAAAATCTTGCTGTGTGTGAAAATAAAAATAAAAATAAAAATAAAAAAGCCTAAAAGTGTTCAGATCTGTTTTTGTGTGTGCATGTGTGCGTCTCTGTGTGTGTATGTGCATGGTTGTGTGTGTGTATGCGCATCAGTGTGTGCAAGTGTGTGCAAACGTGTGGGTAAGAGTTGGAGAAAAAGAGGTGTATGTGGAGGTGGAGGGAGGCGGAGAAGAAGATGATTCTTGAGAGGTAGCGAATAACGAAGGATTTTTTGCTGAAAGGGGGAAAGATGAAATGAGAGAGAGAGATGACAGTTAGGGTTTGGTAAATGAGTGTAATGGGGGGAAATGATCTCAACCCTTCATTTGTGAGTGATGTGGCCAAATCCTCACCTCTATTTAGCTTATCAACTTATAAAATAGTGTTAAATATATATATATATATATATATATATTTTTTTTTTTGTGAACATACCATTACTCTCGATGAATCTATTTGTTGGGGGTTCGCATTCGATATCGGGACCGTGTACCATGTGCCAGCCGAGACAGGCATGATGTAGTGGAGGTTCACTAGGTTAGATCATACGGTCAACAATTATTTCTTTAGGATGAGATAACTAGGATGACTTGATCCATTGATACGGTCTGGGTATGGGACATGTGTTGTTTTACTATGTAGTGATCGTCTCATTATTTATTTGTGTCTTTTTGCTTAAGCCCATTAGGTGGACTCCTACAAACATACAGATAAAGGCACGACATGGACATCGAATGTAGTGGCATTCGTATAATGTAATAAATATTGAGAAATAACTAATAGAGTCTATATATAGAGAATTGATAATAAAACCTATGTTATGTAAAAAACATCATGTGATTTATTTGTATCTCTTTGGGGGTGATATTGTGGTGGTTAGTATTAGGGTTGTATTCGTCCACGCATAGAGTCCGTCATATCCTTGTTGTGTGATATTTAGTTGGTATTAATTCTTTATAATAGTATATGTGACACCCCGCCTAATAAAATACCGGGTGATCAGTCCTATATCAAATTAAAACACGAATCCCACTTGGTTCATTCTTAGCATCACGGTCGAAAACCTTTTTAAAACTTACTAACCACCTAGTATTCCAAAAATCCGGTGCAAAATTTTAACTTTTTATTTAAACCAGACAATAACATGCGTAAATATAGGTAAACCATTCACAACAACTGAATCAAATCAACTGAATAAATAATTAAACTAATTGCCGAATAAACCATCGGCCACAAATGTAAATAGTCCAATAACAATCATCCAACAACTGTATAAATAAATCTGAAAACTGTACTGAAAATTCTGGGGGACAACCCCTGAGTAAAACTGAAACTGATAGATGATTCCTACTTTAGGAAGGAATGAACGATGCATCTAATCCAAGCTCTTGTTAGCATCCACATGTGCCACAGATACATGTCCCTGGAACAGAATATCAAGTCTGGCGTCCTTGTGGATGGAAACCTAAAAGGGTTTGAAAATAGTTTTATAGCAAGGGTTAGAACCCAAAAAATTTTGAAAATATTTAACAAGTGAATTAACAGCAGTAATGAAAAATGTATGAATGCACTTCATATTTAAGTTAGTGTCGCACTCTCTTGAGGACATACTCACCCATCCACTAATGTGCACACCTAACGGTTACTTTAACCCCACCCAGTTGTATTACCCCATCCAACTAGTCCGAGTATAATCCTCCCCCTCCTTTATACTCTAAACCGAGTATTATTATACATGGGTTATAAGTTATCTCTCCAATTAACCTAATTAATTCCTTTTAAATAATATCATATAACCGTGACACAAGTTATAAAAAGTAAATTCATCACACATTGTACTATTACCCGCATATAATATTTAATACCATTATATACGTATCTTTACTACAACATCCACACATATGTCATCTGTATATCCATCCTTTTAAGTATACCCTCGTCAGATGATTTCCTCTAAAGTACTATCATACTAGGTATGCTCACTTAGCCTAGTTACCCAAGTCGAAACCTCTCACCAACTTAGCCTAAAATATCAACGTAGTGGAGGCAGTCATATTCCTTCCCTGAAAGTGAGATAAACCCCTCACCTATATACTAGACGCTATGACCTGGGGATATACTCGCTCTACTCCTCAAGCTAGGGGATTCACCCATATCGCGCAACCTCCATTGATAGCACTAGAGTATATAAATTAAATAAATATCTAGTCACTGATATCACACACAACACACACACATATATACTATCACCACACCGCATATATATTCTAAACCCCGAATTTATCGTGCACTAAAATACGTAACACTAGCCTATATATACTAGTGTCTTTGGTTTGACTCTAATTTAATTAATTAGTTCCACTATAATTAATTAATTTAAAGTAGCGTCGCTCAACTACATTACATGGACATTTTTCCTCGGTCCAAAATTTAACCCTTTAGAATTTATTTCACCAAATTTCGTTAATAAGTTTGATACTCTTATAAAATTTAATATTCCGTAATACTCATCCCATAAGACTCCAAGTATTAAATTCTATTCAATTTCTATCAATTAAATTCCTCCTTAAGATACCAATCCGTATGCTAAATTCATCCGAAATTCCCATTAGAATATGTTCATATAATTTCGTGTGTCGTTCATTCTAAATACTCCGAAATTCATATCCCGGATTCATCCATATCTAATCTAAGGATAAAATAATGTTCCACGGTATTTTTCCAAAGTCCTTCACTCATCCACGGTCATCTCCAAATAACCCGAATTTATTTCTTCCTAAAGTTGTCGGTCTCGCGCACCCTTTCTTAGAAAAATCATTATAAATAAAAAAAAATTAGAAAAATACGAGGTTGGCGCCCATGCGACCGTGAAGAAAAGATCTACAATATCATGTTTTACAATAACTGAATGGGTTGATCGATCAATCCCTTGGGTCGATCGATCGATCGACCAGATATTCATCTTCTTCCCCAAATCTGTTTCCACCATTAACGCACAACCAAGGTTTTTATCCACTCTCCTACTATTATGCCATCACAACCAATAATATTTAACACATGGAAAAGGTTCTAAACCTCCTAGAGACATTAAATTCATAATCGGTTTTCCTAATTTTGAACTTTTCCGATTCGGGTATTTTTCGGGTTTCACTCATTCGATTTTCAATTAATCATCATAGTTCCAAATCAGATGCCCAATAGACACTGGTTCATACTACAATTCGATTTCCATTATTTCATTACCGTATACAAACATTAATTGAGTATCAAATCCACATAATTTTCCCAATTCATTAAAAACCCATTTTCATGTATATCCCACACCCAAAAATGAATTTCGGTTTACACATACCATAATGTGAATTGGTTATCATCTATTTAAGAATAAAAATAGTTAACCACTTGCCTCTAATTGTTCGTAGAGTCTGATCCGTTGGTGTAGAGTAAGGGTTGATGAAGAACACCCAATGTGTCCCTTGATTTGTCTCCAAAAGATTCCCAATTTGCTCTTGATTTGTTTCCTCTATTTCTCTCTCAAACCCTAGGTTTAGAATTTTGTTAACTGTCGTTCAACACTCCCTTAATTAGGTTTATACCTTAATCACATTTTTTTGCCACATGGGCCTAATTAAAATGGCCCAAGTCCCCCGTGTGGGCCCGACTATGCCCAAAAATGTCCGAGACCCGATTACTACCCCGAGTAATCTTTTCTGACTATCTTGACCCATTCGGACTCAACCGTGCTCTCAGAATTGTCATCCTAAATACTTTATAACATTTTCAAATTTCGACCTCAAAAGTACGACACAATAATTTGAACAATTTAAACTTTAAGTCGCCAAATATAAATAATTCTTCCCACTTAAATAAATTCACCTAATATTAATTAATGTTTCTCCAATTTAAATAATTTTATTTCTCCCAAAATAAATAAATACTAAATCCTCAAAATTACGGGGGTGTTACATACTCCCCCCCCCCCCCTCTTACAAAGTAATTTCATCCCCGAAATTAAGAGAAGCCTAGTGCTCCAAGCTTCGAATATCACTCCTTAGTCCCGTGCCTTTAAGCTCGTTACATCCATCTCTCTCGTTTCTAACTATGAGTTACACAAATATGCATTTTAATTAACCAGGATGCCCATACACCCTGTACCCGTGCTTAACCGCACGAAATTTAACCTTATTAATCAGGTTGCCCATACACCTTGTCCCCGTTATTAACCACACAAAAGTTACATGACTATGCTAGCCATAACCCGTAGTATAACTTCCTTACCATAGTCATATCAAATATATGAATAATAGACGGGGTACCCAACCCATGTACTAACGACCAAACATCTCCCCACTCCCAACGTTGCGCTAAGTTTCATGCGTGGTACGTCTCGCAAAGCGAAATACAAACAGAGAACCCTCCTGATACACTACTACCTAACATTTTTGGTCTTTGAGATCTATTAGACCCTTAGTCCATATCAAGTACCCCCAAATACTTGTCTCTTAACATAAAAGTATACACGCCTACTCTTATGGTACAAAAAACAACATAAAATACCGCTCCCTTACTATAACTAACTCTTGCCCAAAATAAACCCCGACCTATCTCTCCCTACTCAAAAATAAATCTAACCACCTTGATTCACTTCAGTAGACTCCCCTACTTACCCGGATAAAATATGAGAACACAAGACCTCATTATGTGTCTATCGCACCACACAATACAACATATATACACACATATATATAGGCTAGACGCCCTCTCAGGTGATACCTAGTAAAATTCATTCGTACCCTGGTGTCGCGAACACCAAAACTTACCCTCACTATCCACAGTAGTTCAAATCCATCCCTATCCAACAGATAATTGGAAGAATACTCTACCGTACTCCCATAATTCTCGAAAGTAGTGACCCATCGTAGAATTCAGGCTTTCTCTCTGTGTACACCCCCACTCGCTCGTGATTAGCACCAAAGAAATCCACTACCCCCGAGAAATATATATACGTAATATGGCTTCTATAGCCAGCGCACCCACTAAATTCGACTTACCCGCAAACTCTAGTGAAACTAATTTTTTATATTGTGACACCCTCACTGTCACTCACAACATACCCCCTTCCTATAGGATAAAAAGATAATTACCTTCATACTCTAGTTGCAATGGATGATCCTCGAGTTCCTAAGAGGCTTCCTCCTGCCCGAACGCACCCATGACTTGTTGTAGTGGCTGTACATCCAGATCCTCATCATGTAGTTGACCCCTTCCTCACTTAGGACAATCTCTCTTCACGTATCCTGCTTCCCCACAGATAAAACACCTCCTAATAAATTCACCCTTCCACTGATCCCTTCCTTGACGGCCTTGTCGAAAGTCCTGGCCATCCTGTCGATAGCCCCCTGATCTAAATCGCTTGGCCTGAATCCCTTCTCAGAAATCATTCCCATGATGTCCCCCTGTCTGCTGCTCGGATACCCCACTGGCACTATTCCCTCCCGCTTTATTCGACGGGATGGATTCCACTCCTCTCTTGCTTCCTTTCATGTGGAAGCTATATTCCTGGTAGTATAGGAGTGCTGCATTAATGATGTCCGTTTAGGATACTAATGTGGGATTACCAATGAAATGTTGCTTGATCCTCCAGGCTAACCCATCCATGAACTTTGACTTCTTTATTTCTTCATTGTTTACCTTATTCGATACAAAATTTGCCAAACGAGTGAATTCTTCCTCGTAATCGGCCACTGAACGATCCCCCTGAGTCACGTACTGAATTTTCTCCTCATTTCAGCCTCAACTGCTGATGGGAAATACTGGCGATCAAACTAAATCCAGAACTCTGCAATAGTTAATGTATCCCTTTCTTCAACATTGGTGATCGACTCCCACCACTTTAGTGCTTCTCCCACTAACCTAAAAGTGGCTAGCATTTGCTTCTGCACTTCAGTGAAACCTACCATGCGTAGGTGATGCTGGATATCTCTCTTCCACTGACACGCTAGCACCACATCTGAACCCCCTCAAAACTCTAGTGGATGGCCTTTTTGAAAGACCTCTCATACTTGCTGCCACTCCGATGGCCCCGGTTGGTCCTGAACATCTAGTACCACTAATGTCCGTGGCTAATCTCATGGAAAGTACCGTGCCATTTTGATCATCATCACTTGAACTTACTGTGCCACTAATTAGGTCACCTATGCAGCCAAAATCATCTCTGAAAGTTATTGCATTAACTCTAACTCCTGATGAGCCTATGTAGTCTCATCTCCCCCTGCTACCCTAGCTGTTCCCCCTCTCATGGGCGGCATCTGAAAGGAAAACTGAATCGAATGACTTCACCATCAAATATAAAGTAATTGGCAGAAGAACGTAAATACACATACGTATAAGAATACAACAATCCTATGATAGGGCTCTATATTAAAGAACGCTAAGTTGAAATGTGAAAAGTAGCACGGATCCTAAGGACACTAGAACCAGATGCTCTGATACCATCTGTGACACCCGCCTAATAAAATACTGGGTGATCACTCCTATATCAAATTAAAACAGGAATCCAAATTGGTTCATTCTTAGCATCACTGTCGAAAACCTTTTTAAAACTTACTAACCACCTAGTATTCCAAAAAGTCGGTGCCAAATTTTAACTTTTTATTTAAACCAGACAACAACATCCAGAAATATATGTAAACCATTCACAACAACTGAATTAAATCAATTGAATAAATAATTAAACTACTTGCCTAATAAACCATTGGCCACCAAAGTAAATAGTCTAATAACAATCATCCAAAAACTGAATAAATAAATCTAAAAACTGTACTGAAAATTCTAGGCGACAAGCCCTAAGTAAAACTGAAACTGATAGATGATTCCTACTATAGGAAAGAATGAATAATGCGTCTAATCCAAGATCCGGCTAGCATCCACATGTGCCGCAAATACGTGTCCCTGGAATAGAATATCAAGTCTGGCGTCCCTGTGGCTGGACACCTAAAAGGTTTTGAAAATAGTTTTATAGCAAGGGTTAAAACCCAAAATATTTTAAAAATATTTAGCAAGTGAATTAACTACAGTAATTAAAAATGTATGAATGAGCTTCATATTTAAGTTAGTGTCGCACACTCTTGAGGACATACTCACCCCTCCACTAATGTGCACACATAACGGTTACTTTAACGCCACCACGTTGTACTACCCCGTCCAAATAGTCCTAGTATAATCCTCCCTTGCCTTTCTACTCCAATTAACCTAATTAATTCCTTTTAAGTAATAACATATGACCGTGACATAAGTTATATAAATTAAATACATCACACACTGGTCTATTACCCGGATATAATATTTAATACCATTATATACGTATCTTTACTACAATATCCACACATATGTCATCTGTATATCCATCCTTCCGATTATACCCTCGCCGAATGATTTTCTCTAAAGTACTATCATACTAGGTATGCTCACTTAACCTAGTTACCCAAGTCAAAATCGCTCACCAACTTGGCCTAAAATATTAACGTAGTGGAGGCAGTCATATTTCTTCCCTGAAAGTGAGATAAGCCCCTCACCCATATACTGGATGCTATGACCTGGGGATATACTCGCCCTACTCCTCAAGCAAGGGGATTCACCCACATCGCGCAACCTCCCTTGATATCACTAGAGTATATAAATTAAATAAATATCTAGTCACTGATATTTAATAGCGCACACAACACACACACACACACACACACACACACACACACACACACATATATATATATATATATATATATATATATATATATATATATATATATATATATATATATATATATACATACTATCAACACACCGTATATATATTATAAACCTCGACTTTATCGTGTACTAAAATACGTAACACTAGCCTATATATACCCGAGTCTATGGTCTGACTCTAATTTAATTAATTATTTTCACTATAATTAATAAATTTAAAATATCGTCGCTCAACTACATTACCCTGACATTTTCCCTCGGTCCGAAATTTAACCCTGTAGAATTTATTTCACCAAATTTCGTTAATAAGTTTGACACTCTTATTAAATTTAATATTCCTTAATACTCATCCCATAAGAATCCAAGTATTAAATTCTATTCAATTTATATCAATTAAATTCCTCCTTAAGATAGCAGCCCGTATGCTAAATTCATCCGAAATTCCCATTCGAATACGTTCATATATTTTCGTGTGTCGTTCATTCTAAATACTCCCAAATTCATACCCCAGATTCATCCATATCTAATCCAAAGATAAAATAATGTTCCTCGGTATTTTTCCAAAGTCCTTCACTCATCTACGGTCATCTCCAAATAACCTGAATTTATTTCTTCCTAAAGTTGTTACTCTCGCGCACCCTTTCGTAGAAAAATCATTATAAATTCAAAAAAATAAAAAAAATACGAGGTCGGTGCCCACGTGACCGTGACGAAAAGATATGCAATAACATATTTTATAATAACTGAAGGGGTCGATCGATCGATCGACCAGATATTCATCTTCTTCCCCAAATCTGTTTCCACCATTAACGCACAACCAAGGTTTTTATCCGCTCTCCTACTATTATGCCATCACAACTAATAATATTTAGAACATGGAAAAGGTTCTAAACCTCCTAGAGACCTTAAATTCATAATTGGTTTTCATAATTTTGAAGTTTCCTAATTCGGGAATTTTTCGGGTTT
The DNA here is from genome assembly GCA_949130495.1 of Sambucus nigra. Classification (NCBI taxonomy): domain Eukaryota; kingdom Viridiplantae; phylum Streptophyta; class Magnoliopsida; order Dipsacales; family Adoxaceae; genus Sambucus; species Sambucus nigra. The sequence continues at coordinate 330,265,097 of OX422210.1, read as the reverse complement.
TACTCATTCGATTTTCAATTCATCATCATAGTTTCAAATCAGACGCCCAATAGACACTAGTTCATACTACAAGTCGATTTTCATAATTTCACTACCATATACAAACATTAATTGAGTATCAAATCCACATAATTTTCAAAATTCATTAAGAAACCATTTTCATGTAAATCCCATACCTAAAAACGAATTTCAATTTACACCTCCCATAATATGAATTGGTTATCATCTATTTCAGAATCACAACAGTTAACTACTTGCCTCTAATTGTTCGTAGAGTCTGATCTGTTGGTGTAGAGGAAGGGTTGATGAAGAACACCCAACGTGCCCCTCGATTTGTCTCCAAAAGATCCCCAATTTTCTCTTGATTTGTTTCCTCTATTTCTCTCTCAAACCCTAGGTTTAGAATTTTGTTAACTTCCGTTCAACACTCCCTCAATTAGGTTTATAATCCCTAATCACTTTTTTGCCACGTGGGCCTATTTAAAATGGCCCAAATTCCCCGTGTGGGCCTGGCTATGCCTAAAAATTCCTCGAGTCTCTATTACTATCCCCGGGTACTCTTTTCTCACTATCTTGACCCATCTGGATTCAACCGTGCACTCAAAATTGTCATCTAAAATACTTTATAACGTTTTCAAAATTCAACCTCAAAAGTGCGACACACAATAATTTGAACAATTTAAACTTTAAGTCGCCAAATATAAATAATTCTTCCCACTCAAATAAATTCTCAAATCATCAATTTAATTTTCTCCAATTTAGATAATTTTTTTTCTCGCAAAAATAAATAAATAAAAATGCTCAAAATTACAGGGTGTTATAGTATAGAAACGTGTTACCATAGTCATGCCTTGGGCCGGGTTATGCACATAGTATCACACTTATATTAGGGATAAGGTACTTATTGTATATGAGAGTCGATGGGTGGCATGTATTATAAATTAATCGAATGATTATTTATTGATATTGAAGTTAATTCTGGAAACTTTAGGGATCTGAACCAAAATTATAAAAAATATTTTTCCAGGTTTATTTAGGCATGATCAACGGGGCTGAGGAGAGATCAGACTTGTAGTTCCACCTTGCATAACTGATTTCAATCTTCTGATTCTAGCATAGTTTTCTATTTTTCCCCATTTCTGATTTTTATATAGGCATATGCCCAGATTTATTATTTAGTCAGTTTTATTCTAAGTTGTGATGTGTAGATATTTCATAGGTTTGTTAGGTTGAGACTTAATTATTTATGTGATTATGTCATTTCAGTTTAGTTGGGATTCATGGATGGGTTAATTACAATTTGTACCTAATCGTTTAATGCTGAGAATGATATAGGTTGTTTAATAAGCCTCATCTTTGCCTTTTTAGTCTGGACGACTGTTACATGGAAAATTGTGGTTTTCATAGTTGCTATAAGAGCATCTAGGTTCTAGCAATCTTAGGATATGTGTTGTGCTCCTTACAATTTGCGTTGTGTTCTTTGATATGTCTAGCCCCATGTTTAGGAATGGTTGTAATCTTTGAGATTTATTGCTAATACTAACATCGTTTACTTTCATTTGTAAAACATTCGACGTAGTATACCACGACTCACGACTAGTGAGGTTGCAGAAGGTAGGGCTGCAGCGACTACCAAAGTCGCCACCGACACCGCCCGTAGCTACGCCACTAGACATAGTTGTAATAGTTACTCAATAAGTCTCTACGACGATGGTTACCATATTACAACACTTTCATAAACATCCACATCCTCCGCCACCACACCCACTATAGCAGGTGGTGATACCAGTTCAACCGTATACTTTCATTTGGGAGAGGGTAAGGGAGGCCTTTTCCAAGAGCCACCCATCGAAGTTTGCTGGGAGTACTGACATTGTCATGTCATGCCAATAGAATAAGGAAATTTGGAGGGCATTTGAGAATGGTGGAGTGGACAATGGTGAAAAAAAGATGTTATCTTCGTTCATATTGGTTGGACCATCCCTTGTGCGGTGGGAGTCAGTCACCACACTAGAGGAGTGGGATAGGATGACTATTTCTAAGTTTTGGGTAAAGTACAATAATAAGTATTTCCCACCCGTTGTGAGGACATATATGAAGATTCAATTTATGGATCTTAAGCAAGAGAAGGGTACCACAACAGAATATGAGGAGGAATTAACCACACTATCATTATTTGCCTTGCGTGAGGTAGACACCGATGATAAGAAGATGGAGTAGTTTGTGATGGGCTCAGACTGGCACATTAGGAAGTACCTCTTGGGGAATCCAAATTTTACCACTTATATACATATGCCGAATGTCACCTTACTGTATTGTTAGGATCATAGGTATTTTTAGAAGATAAAGTGGAGCAAAGGCTCGATACAGACACGTCAATTCATAGGGGCAAGAAGAATGGAGGTAGAACTTAGGGCCCCCACAAATTTAAGGAATCCTAGTTAGGAGACCAATATACGAAGCATATGGGTTTTGATGATCGAAGCAAGTAGGTACATAAGGTCCAAGGCTAGAAGTTCCCGCATAACCATCAGGATTAGGGACAATAGATCATAAGCCATCTGGGCCAATGGTATCCGGGTCGTGGCTAGCAGGGACAATGGGGGTAGTAGTAGAATAAGCGCTAGTTTTATGCCAGTTGTTAGACATGCAAAAAGTATGGACACATCGAAGAGGTGACCTTGGGGAAATCAAGAAGCATAGAAGCAGGGCTCAATATGGGTATCTAGAATATCATAAGTAGTATCAACAGTTTCTAGCCCCACTAGCTATAATAGTGCCAACACTACCAACACCACCTGCCTCCAAGGGTAGAAGTAGTTGCAGTATGGGCGTGTATATCACATCGCGCCTAGAGTGGTACTAGCACTAGCGCAGGAAGTATACGATATGTTTCCTATCTTCGGGGGTGTAAGACACATTTTATTTGATACTGGTGCGTCATATTCAGTCATTAGTACTAGTTTTTCTCAGTCATCAGGGATGGTAGACTTAATGTCAGACATAGTACTTCACATAGAGTTATTCGTGGGTAAGAGGGGAACCCATACGTTTCGTATATAAATGTACATGGGTAGACATTAGGAGACTTAAGTTTGCAGCTAACCTATTTATTTTAGATATATCAGAGTATGATGTTATCCTGGGGATGGATTTCTTAGCCACTTATAGAGCTTGTGAGGATTTTTTTAAGAGGTCCATCGTCTTTGCCATTCTGGAGCAAGAGATGTACTTGGTTGAGATGCCATGCCCGAAGGGTGGGTTGATCACTTATTTATACTATATTGAGGAAGAGATTATAAGGCAGTCATCATTTTGTTAGACTTTATTACGATTTCTAGGAAGTTCTCAAATGTGTTTCAGGAGATTCCGGGGATACCGCCGAGTAGAGCAACCAAATTTGTGATTGATTTGGCTCTTGGTACAAGACCTATATCCCATACACCATATTATATCGCTCCTTTATAAATGAGAGAGCTTAGGGATCAAATTCAGCAACTGCTGGGTCAGGGATTTATTCAGAGGAGTACGTCGCATTAGTGTGCTCCAATTTTTTTCATAAAGAAGAAGGACGAATCATTAAGGTTTTGTATTGATTATCAGGAGTTGAACAAGATCACCATATTAAACAAGTATTTATTACCCTATATCGATGACCTATTTAAGAAGTTGAAGGGGGCTTCTTACTTTCTGAAGGTTGACTTGAGAAAAAGATACCAACAATTGAGGATTCAACATTAGGATGTTTCGAAGACAACATTTCTAATAATACATGGGTATTACAAGTTCATGGTTATTGGTTTTGGTCTAACCAACACACCACCATTATTTATGGACCTCGTGAATAAGGTGCTCAGGGACTTCTTTGATCAGTTTGTCATCGTTCCATGGATAACATATTGATTTATTCTCGAACTGCAGACAAACACTCTTAGCACTTATGGATGGTCTTATAGACATTATGAGACCATTATCTCTATGCTATGTTTGAGAAGTGAGGATTTTGGTTAAGGGAGGTTCAGTTGTTAGGCCACGTAGTCTCAAAGAATGGGATATCATTAGATCCAGGAAAGGTTATAGGAGTGATGGATTGGGGGCAACCAAAAACACAGAGGTATGCAATGATCTAGGTTTGTTCAGGTACTATCGTTTATTCATACAAGGATTTTAAAAGATAGCTGGGTCTCTAACGAATTTAATGCGAACGAGCATACGAATTTCTAGGATGATTTATTCCAGCATGATTTTGACGAGTTGAAGGTGAATTTGACATCACCTTTGGTGCTCACTTTGGGGGGATAGACTATAAGGTTTCGTACGATGCATCATTGTGGGGAGTTTTAGGTTTATTGATACAGAAGGAGAGGTTGATAGCTTATTCTCCCGAAAGCTTAAGCCTCACGAAGAAAATTACCCCACCCATTATCTGGATTAGGCAGACGTAGTGGTTGCACTACGTGTTTAGAGATATTATCATTTAGGATAGAGCTTACATTATTTACGAGTCATAAGAGTTTACATTACTTGTTCATGCAAAGAAATAAAAACATGAGGCAGTGTAGATAACTTGAGTTCGTAAAGGATTATTAGTTTGGTATTCCGTGTGACCCGAGTAGGGGGGATGTAGGGGCAGAGGCTATGAGTCATAAATGTAGAATTAGGCCAGTACTGGTGTTGCAGGCAAAGTGGAGTTTGCTTATCATATACAATGAGTTATCGTGCACATGGAAGTTCTTACCGTCACACCCAAGATTATCTTTAGGTTTACGTAGTCCCCTTTTTCTTATGTGTGCTTTAAGGTGACAACAATTTTCTTTCAAAACCCTTTTCTAATTTTATTATGCACTAAGTTTGTGAACTAATTTTACTTATGACAAATTTTATCTTGTTTAATCCTAAGCATGCATCTAGGTGATTAAATCAAGTAAAATAAAGTAAATTCACAACGTTGGATGTACGAAAAAACCACTAAGGGAAAAAACCTCGGATGACCGAATCCAAATAATCACTATGATAAGGAATTTAAAAAGGAAAACATGAAGACTTACACAATGACTTGATACCCCAAAAGCTCTTACGCTCTTTTTCTCTTTAACTGCTCCTCCATAGTGTCCACAAAGAAATCTTTCCATGAAATATGTCCACAACACATGAGTCAACATGCACCTTGGTATCCACCGATGAAGCTTTGGCAATACTCTATGATTAGGAACACGTCATTCACCACAAAACTCTAACAAAACAAATTGTTCAACATAGATGAACAAACCAATGGTGAAAACAAGATCTCTATAGAATATGAGTATGGAAGCTCGAATCTTTGAAATAATAAGGATGGTTTTAGCTTTGAAATCTTTAGAAAATAAGTGTAGAATAATGTAACTATTCATTATGTATTTTGGTTCTACACATTTCAAAATTCTGAGCAAAATTTGCCTTGAATAAAAAAGTTAAGTTTGCAGCTCGTTCTAACGATATCCCTATGTCGTTTGAACGACTTGACCTTATCATTTGAATGAGTTTCCCCTATTTTGAACGATAATGAGATGTCATTTCTACGACTGCTCATATCAGTTTAAGTCTCTAAACACCAAGGGGGAATTCATACGAATCTAAATAGTGTTTATCTCAGAATAAACGATATGCAAATATTTTAAAATCATTTACAAACAAAATAACACCCTCTAAACATTTTTTGAGTCCGATAAACTTACGCGTTCATACCTAAGAGTATTTCGGAATGCAATATGATATGAAGATGTGAAACTTGCACCAATAAACTCGGCATGATATATCTTTGAAGCTTAGCCTTTACTTCTTTAACACAACACAACACGACATAGAGTATGTGGGAATCGTGACAAGTACGAAATCTATCTATGATTCAAACAAGTTTTGTTTCGAAAATAAGTCAATTATATACAAATTAGCTCAATTGAAAATTTTATCCTTACAAATCTCCCCCTTTGAATATTCTGGGACAAAACCCAAATAGTGAAATGCCTAAGTCGGGCCGTCAAGCCATATGACACCTAAATCCCATCCCATAAAACCCAAATAAAAAATTACATGACAAGAACTAGTATATATAGGTTCGGAAAGAATGAGTTGTTTGAATGTGATGTTATCTCGAAATCTCAAATCAGTGAAAAATAGCTACAGACATGAAATAGACAAATACCCAGTAAAGTATGGAGGAACAAATGATATAAAAATACCAATATGTAAACCAAACCAATTGTAACCATGTGAGAAAAACGTACGATTGTGACACCCCGCTTATAAGAATAACGGGTGGCCAACCCTATACTAAGATAAAATAGGAATCACAAGTGGATCATTCTCAAAATCAACTGTTAAATAGACTAAAAAGTAACTAACTACCCAAATACAATCGACTTCCCAAAATAATCTACCATCTCCCGATATTTTGTCAACCAGTCCATCCCCAGAATAACATCATACCCAACCATACCTAGAACAAGTAAATTAGCAGCTAAACACAATCATCCAACATCTATCTCCACCCCTCTAAAAATGGAGTGAATAAGCACCCCATTACCAAAACGAGAATCTACGCACATCAAAAGACTATTAATAGACTCTAACAACCCTACCGCTTGTGTAAAATGAACGGATATAAATGAATGGGATGCTCCAGTATCAAATAACACCTGACCCATATGCCCATGGGTAGGGAACTTACCCTGAACTGCTGGTGGAGGCTGCTGCTCTTGTGGTAGCGCCACATTCTGGACATTATTAACTCTTTCGTATTGCATTTGTCCCTACTGAGCTTGAACAACTGGAACAATTGATGAAGGTGGTTAAGGAGCCTATTAAATCTGCTTAGCTCCCGGTGCTTGCACTCTATTCTACTATGGGCACTCTGCTCTCCTATGTCCCGCCTCTCCACACTGATAGCAACGGCCTATAAAGTTCTCCTATCTCTGGCCCTGCTGCCTGAATTTGGGTTGCCCTTGTCAGTGGACCTGATGACCTTGGCCTGGTTGGCCTCCTCCCCTATTCCGTCGACCTGCCTGGCCCTGGGGAACATTCTACTGTTATTGCTGTTACGCCCTTTAAAATTTTTTCCTAAAACCATAACCATCAACTTTGAAGCCTATTGAATGTTGCCTCTTAGCTGAATCCTCTGAATGGAGATCCCACTCTTTCTACCTATTTCCCCATGGCTGAGCCTCTTATGCCCCACTGGCACCATCTACTCCCGACTTACTCAATGAGATCGAGTCCACAAACTTCTTACTCCCCTTCAAATGTAGACGGTGATCATGAAAATTTAACAACGCAACATTTATTACATCTACAGATGTTAACAAATACGGGTTCCCCAAGATATGTTGACGAATTCTCCAATTCAAACCCCCCATAAACTTCAAAATCCTTTTCTTCTCGGTGTTTACCTCATTCGGCACAAAATTTGTCAGATTGGTAAATTCTTCTTCATACTCAGCCACTGTTCGATCTCGTTGAGTTACATCTAACAATCTTCTAGTCATATCGATCTAAACTGCAGGAGGAAAATACTTACTATCAAAATGTACCCAAAATTTTGCTATGGACATTGTATCTCTCTTCTTAGAGGTAGTAACTGACTCCCACCCTTGGAGAGCCGCACCCACCAGTTTAAAGGTGGAGAGTATTTTCTTATGAACCTCACTACATTCAACCATTCGAAGATGCCTTTGAATATCCTTTTTCCATTAACTTGCAATAATCACATCAACACCCCTTGGAATTTCAATGGATGTCCCTTCTGAAAAGCTTCCTGTACTCTCTCCCTCGTGGATAGCCCCATGTGGGTTTGAGCTACTAGAGATGCAGGCTGTTGCTCGGCCTAAGTAAGCTATTGTGCCATCGTTGTCATGGAAGCATTGGCTGCATGTGCCATGATATTGGCAACTTCTTCTGCAGTCATAGTCCCCTGAGGCATTTGGGGTTCCACATTCTCAGCCCCTCTGTTTGCCCTAGTCAGACGACATCGTTTCAGCTGCATATGGAATATCTACAAACTGTATTAGCCCACAATTCAAGCAATTGATCATAGAAGAAGATCATTAAAGGGTAATGAACACAACAGTCGTAATAATAGGGCTCGATCTAAAAAAAGGCTACGATAGAACATAGAAAATTTTCACAGATCCTCAGACTCTTCAACCTGATGCTCTGATACCACCTGTGATACCCCGCTTATAATAATAACGGGTGGCTAGCCCTATACTAAGATAAAACAGGAATCTTAAGTGGATTATTATCAGCATCAACTGTCGAATAGACTAAAAAGTAACTGGCCACCCAATATCAGTAAAAACGGATTCCAATTTTTTTAAAAACATGTAGAACATACGGACCATAAAACAGAAAGTGATCATATATATACAACATATACAATAAAAGAATATACTCGAATAAGCTGTCGGGCAACAGACTATATAATGTATCAAATCTCTGAAATGTATAAGATATACAGCACTATAACCCTTGGGTAAACACCTAAATTACAATTATGTGCCTTAACTAGATATCCAAAAATGAGAAGAGACTACAACAAAAGTCTTGCAACAGTCCGCACATGCTACAGATCCATAGACATAGGAATGGAAGACTCAACATTGAGGTCCTTGCGGAGGGACACCTATAATATATAATAAATAAAAGCAAAAGAGAGGATAAAAACAGGTCAGAGCCCAAGGTTTAAAAATACTTTAGCAAGTGAATTAAAATGCATAATAATTATGAATGCATAATTTCATAATATAAAGTGGTGCCACACTCTCTTGAAACTCAACCTTACCCCTCAACTATAGTGCGCACCTAAACGTATGCATTTTAATCTTAATCAAGCTACCCAACTCACCTACAGATAACTCAACCTCAAGTCTGCACATTTAACCCACTCACGTATCTAGTTTTACCCAAAATGTAATCATTTCAACCTCATCCTAAATGATTATATAACAATTCATTACTTAATAACTTTCAGTAGTTATCCTCATAATATATCACACATTATCTTCAAATATGTATAATATTAGTCTTACTATTGTACAAATAAATAATCACTACCAAGTACACGTACATAACACACATCATATATGTATACTAACCATCCCTCGGATCTTTGAATTAATGGATGCAGTCTCTACAATGCTATTATCTTCCAGGGAATTTCTCACATACCAGCCTGGGTTACCGCTGGTCGGACTCTCGCACCGAATTAGTATAAACCAAATTAAAAACGTAAGGGAAGCGGTCATAGTTCCTCCCCGAAAATAACACGAATCATGCCCAAGATGTCTTATCCCTTATAAATACTACATAATAAATAAATGGACACTATGACCTGGGGAATATAAGCAACATGCTCCTTAAGCTAGGGGCCTCACGCACATTGCGCAAATTTCCATGATAGCACTAGAGGGGTATGTCCACTTAATAAATATATATCATACACACACGGTATTTATACACATAGTATACACAAACCATCTCATAATCGAATGTATATATCAATAATCCCGAGTATGTGTATATCACTCATCACATTAGCCGATAATCTACAGAAGTATTCCTAATTCATTTTATGATTCAATCGCTCACTTGAACCTTTATCATCAATAACACATATGATATAAATATTCACCAAATCAACACCTCGCAGGACACACAACCTCTCTTAATTAGATCGTATACATCCTTAATGAAATTCCTATCACTAGGAGAATTTACAAAAGAAATTGGCATAACAAACTCCCGAATATGCCCCCATAATTGACCCGATGTCTCCCCAACCATCATGTTATAACATTATCCCACCTTTAACTCACGAACATGTTTATCATATTGTTTTAGAGGGCTCCCAATAACTACACCCAATTATAAAGAAGTTAAACACAATCTAGAAAAATCTCTCAAAATAGTTAGATTTCCGAATCGATTCGGACTAGGTCGAATCAATTTGCCCTTATAGTGAATCGATTCGCCAGACTGCGAATCGATTTGGTCAAAAGGAACTGATAATTCTACAAGGACTGAATCGATTTAAACTAGGACAAATGGATTCGGGTCCTAGACCTGATACTTCTGCCTTACACTGAATCGATTCGCTGGGAGGCGAATCGATTCGGGTCTACAGAATTCCAAAATTCTCCCACTTTCTGCACAACCCACGAAATTATAACCACAATTCATTACCTCTAACCATCAAAAATCCGATTCCAACCTAATTTTAACATCATAGATCAACCTAAATATGATCCTAACCATTTTTACACCATCAAATCCATACATACACATCAAACGCTAGATTTGAACACAAAATCTAGGGTATTATCATAAATACTTAAAATCACCATAATTTATCCACAAATTATGAAATAAATCATACACATAAGCATTTAGCAATTTTAACCCCTTTCCTTAAAGATGTAGAATGAATCCTCTACAAAGTTGTGAATTTCACCGAAGAACCTCAAACTTTTCATTCTATATCTCTTCCTTTCTCTTGGGTTTTCTTTAGTAGGTTTACTTCTTTCTCAAATTGATATTGACTTGCAATCTCACGAGCCTAATAACCCCTATCTTAATTACTCTTATCTTTAAATGATAATACACACTTAAAATGACTCGTATACCCCAATTCGAGTCAAACTAGCCAAAAATACCCCGAAACCCAAATAAAATCCCCGAGCTGTCATTTTGACTTTATCGTCCCTTTCCGGATCAACCGTGCACTCCAATTTATCATCTGAAACTCCAAAATAAAACTCATATCCCAACCTCATATAATTCACACACACACATATAACACGATTGATAGATAACCAATACCCTCTGCTAACACTCACATATGACGTAATAGTAGGCAATATAATTATATGTACCTTATCACACTAGTAAATATACAATTTGCATAAATATTAAGTATTATACACAAATTAATATTCATGATAAATTCTCATTTTAATTTTCAATTATATTAATCACACACGCATTAGGTAATTTAATATAAAAATAAATACACAAAAGTAAGGGGTATTACAATGATATCAATTTGTATACATAAACAATATAACTCCAATTAATGATACCAATATGTAAACAACATGATTCAATTTTTAGAAAGAACATATGTGTTCATAAAAAACTCCCCCTACATCACATACCATCTCTCCCCCTTTTTGTTTAGAATGGAAAATAAATGAAAAAGATAAACAATCAATCATCGTATCTAGAATAAAATAATCATGTGAAGCATATCTAGATAAACAGATGTATATAGACAACTAAATAATCAGAATATACCAGCTCTTTTCTAGAAAACAACCACAAATATGAATCATTAATCTAAGGAAAGATGTGATAAAACAAGACTTATGCAGTGTAAGGCATGAATAATCAATACCAACTACATATAAACTGTCCAAACAACCCAGAGGTACCAAAACAGAATGAAATCATCACATATATGAAGCAGCAACTGAAACATAAAAAAAATCAAAAAAATCTCACTCAGTCGTTTGAACGACTATGACATGTCGTTTGAACAACATAGGCACGTCGTTTGAACGAGGTTAAAAATGAGCTATAATAGTAAGGTGTCGTTCGAAGAAACTATTTAACAAACCTTTTTAATGACAATACCTAACACAATTATCGCCTTGAAACTCATGTTGTGCGATCCAGTCTTCAAACGACTTCTAGAAGTCATTTGAACGATTTCAAATTTTTTTGTATTCCAGCTCTAAAAAGGGCAAAGTTTTGTCGAGTGAAAAAATTAGCTCAAAATAGGTTCTGGAAATACGAAACAACAACAAAACTGACTCAAAACTAGAAAATGAAACAAATACGAATTACATGCTAATATAGTATCAATGTGCTCAAACATGGATATGGTATGAATGGGCGTGAACTAACACAAATGAATCATAACTTAGACACATCGAAATGATTAAGAAGCTCTAATTGATAACCAAATATCATCAAACTTAGTTTTAGCCATATGTGATAATTAATATATTGAGCTTAATGAACTAAACAAACAACATGCACACAAATTTAGAATTTTGACGATTTAACAAACAATAGCATCATGACACGATTTTTTAACATTAGGATTCGTGGTGCAAGCCCCTTTATTTTTCCAACCAAACACCCTCATATATTCATATTTTCCTTTTTCAAGTTCTTTTGAGGTTTCTATTTTTCTAAACTTAGAGAAATCCTATTTGACCGATTTTGGCATGTGTTTATTTTTATTTCCTAAATTTTTTCTTGGACTCCTTTAATTGGTGGCTTTCACGATGAGATTATTATTCTCTCGCAGCCCTTTCCCGTGAACACTCATCATTTTTTTCAATATATGCAATATCTATCCTCACGGTAAACGGTTCTTACATGCACACCTCCTCCTAAGTCTAGTTACGCATAGATGACAAAATTGAGAGGAGAACGTCTCACCCAACTCAAATATGCATAATAAGTAAAACATTCATTAAAACTCGTTCATATGTGCAATGGTATATATACAAAGTCGAATCCAAATGCAAATAAACTTCGAAACAACCCCATTAGTCAATCGTTAAGATCATTCAACACATTAAAAATTATGACCAAATATACTAGCCACATGGATAATGAAATGATGGGGGTCCAAGCACACCAATAAGCCACATCAAACATGTAAACTCATGACACAAAAATAAACTGAAAATAGTTTTGTGTTTTTAAAAATATTTTTGATTAAAAAAAATCTTTTTGTATTTTCTAAAAAATCTATGAAGCCAAAAATCTTTTTATATTTTCAACAAATTTTCTTGAAACAAAATATTTTTGTATTTTTCAATAAGATTGAAATAAATGAAAAAATAAAATACAAAGAGATTCACATATCATAACACTAGCAAGATGTATATAAAGAAGCAAAGACTAGTGTAGGACAAACATGGCAACACAATCATCCTTTAGATTTAGCATGGGAAGAATCACGTGCAACCAAAAAAGAACCACGAAGTTTAATTCCTAAAGCCTCTAATAGATTTCCTAACCCAAGTAGGTGTATAATGATGCATGGGTGTTTTGGGAACCGAAATGACTTTATCCTTAAACTTCCTAGGAGAATTATTAAGGTCATAAGTGTGACAACCCGGATATAATTATGATAGATTATAATTAAATAATTCTTACCTTATGTGATATGAATAATTTTTTATTAGTATATCTAATTTTAAGCAACCATTGTTAGTATAATCCTACTTTCATAAATCATGAAATGTCGAATTATTTCCAAACACAAGATTTTGTTATTTTTGGTAGAAATATTCCTGTTGGAACTAGTTTTGACCCTTATAGTGTAACAATTGACTCAAGGTGAAAATATATAGTTCTATATATATGAGTTAGGTTAGAGTCAAAATAAACAGTTCATCAAACGGATGTCCGAGTAAGAAGTTAGGCCGAATTTACGAATAAGGGGCAAAGTTGTCCATTCCCTTAAAGGGTAAATTGTCATTTAGTAAACCAAATGTTTTAATTTAATTAGTTGGCATGGGAGGCATACTTGGATGACTTCAAACTCTTCTTCTAAGCTATTTCTTTAGAAAATAAAACCCTAGGTTTATTTTTGGAGAGTTTTTGCTTGAGGAAAGGGAAAGTGGAAGTTTAAGGAAGAAAAGATTTCAAAAAAAGCTAGGAAAATTCCAAGAAAATACTTAAAGTGTTTCCAAGGTATAATTATGTGATTAATATTGTTTTAATCTAGTATTATACTTATTTTAAAGTATATAAATCGTTAATTATTGATTAAAATTCCATCCTCCTTTGTGATAATAAGTATTTGTTCATATGTGAGATAAGTGGTGTATATAGCACGTATTGCTTGTTATTGAAATTCCTTGTATTCAAACTTTCATATATTTTTGTGTGCTTACTGGAATTGATAAATTCCAATAGGATATGAAATCAGACTCATATATTCATATCATATCTAAAAATTAGAATTTCAATCCTTGTTGTCGGGCCTTGGTGATGGTTTCAAATTGGTACATAGTTGCTGTTTGGATATTTAATTTCGATATGCCCTGAGTTTGGTCAAGATTTTGACATAGAAAATTAGTTCAAAAAATTATAAAACTTTAATTATGTACTACTCAGTATGTGTATTAAAAATTGGTCAAAAATCATAGAAAGTTAAGCTGTAGAAAAAGTATGAAAATTCTTGGAATTTAAGGAACAGTAGAGGAGCTTGTGGGGTACATTTAATAGGTTGTAAAGAAATTATCATAACTTGCTCTTGGAAGCTTGAAAAATTGCACCGTCACTCGTAATGGAAAGTATATTAAGATATGTTTTCATATTGATAAGATTGGAAACATGTATATGTACAATTTATGAATATGGGATGGTTAGTATGGAGGACAATAATTTGAGGTCATACTGGATACCCCATAAAGGAATGTTTTTATTTGCTCCTTCCCAAGTTTATTTTGAGTACATGTTTCATGTGTATAGATATTGAGAAGTACACTTTTATTTTTACTTGATTTTAGTTATAAATTCCTTACGAGGTAGTTTCTAGGTTTGAATGTTCATGACCTTATCAACATATATACCATTGTTTCGTCTTTACACATGTTTCATGGAATATGACTTGAGTAGAATTATATTGTTGTTGTGTAGTCATTGAAAGTTACATAGATATATTAAGATAATACTTATTATTGAGATTCAATACTGATTTAGTTGGATTAACAAGTGTAAGGTCAAATCAACCAAGTTCGGCTCCACCCGAGAGAAACGTGAATACATAGTTGACAGCCCAATGTGAGTGTACTTACTGAGTTGATTATGGATATGATGTGAATGTATTATATATTGAGATGATATGGCTTATTAAAAGTCATGAGATTTTGAGATGTTATGGATTATTAAAATTCAAGAGATGTTGAGATGTTATGGATTTATAAAAGTCAAGATATGTTGAGTTGCTATGTAATTTAGGAGATGTTAGGTTATTAAAACCTATGGATATGATTATTGCCTACGGGCAAGAGATATGGGATTTATTAAATCCGAATATGTATATGGACTAATTTGGAATAGAGATGGATATATATTGATATGTTGAGATGTTAAAATAGTACTTTTACTGTATAGATATGTAATACATTCACTGAGTTTTTAAACTCATGGTTTTATATGTTTACATTTTCAGGTTATGAAGCTGCCACTGCTAGGTCTAGGAGGTTGAGTAAATAGTAGTGGGGTCTTGTTAGTTTTGTTTTATACATTGTACTAGTTGTAATTAAGTTAAATGATATGTGAGTTATGTTTAAATAATGTCTCCTTGAAACGATTGAATTTTAAGTATTCCACATTTTAACCTTGAAGTTATTTCAATATGTATTACTAAATAAATAAATAATAAATGTGGTTTGTGAACTATTTAGTTAATTATATCTTAATGGGGTTAGGGGGTGACAACTTGGTATCAGAGCTTTTGGTTTTTATATTCTGGGGTTAGAGAGTATAGATGAGGCAGTGGCAGAAATAGTGTGGTGTGGGTCATTTATATTAACTTGTGGGAAATACTAACCATTATGTTAGAAATAAATATTGTATTATTGTTTCTGTAATTGTGGGGTATGATAGATAGTAAGATATGGAAGGAGAAAATGTTCATGAGAGGGTGGGTGAGGAGTCTTCAAATAGAGTAAACCAACAAAATCCAAATAATATAGAGGGGGCTCTTGAACAACTTATAGATATGCAGAAAATGGCTCGTGCTATGACGTTAATGGGAGAATAACAAAACATGTTTATGACACAAATAGCAGAACAACAAGACAAGTACTTGGAGGAGCAGACTTTGGCAAGAAGAGAAAGGGAAATACAATGAGAGGAGAAGAATACTATATACGAGAAGTTTATCAAATTGAACCCCCCATCATTCTTATGTTATGTTGATCCTTTAGAAGTTGAGGCTTGGGTTAGAGACACATAAACTATCTTCGGGTGATGAATGTAACTGGCACGCAGAAGGTAGTTTTGGCTACTTTTTATGTTAAAGGGCAAAGATAAATATTGGTAGGAGTCTTCCAAACATTTATTGCTTACTCCGAAGGGAGGTGAGGTAATTACTTGGGATTCCTTATTAAAGTCTTACATGAAAAGTATTTTTCTCACATGTATCGGAAGAAAAAAGAGAGAGAATTTTTATCATTGAATCAGGGGAATATATCGGTCAGGGAATATGAAACTAAATTTATATCTTTGTCTCAATTTTCATTACGTTTCTTACACAATGAGGAGGAAAAATGCACCCAATTTCAGAATGGGTTAAATTTGGTTATCAAGTCTAGAATCACTGCACTTGAAATGGTAGATTATACTTCTTTAGTTAACAAAGCTATGATGGTTGAAGGAGATTTTAGTGATGCAATAAAGAATAAGTACCAAAGGGGAAAGAGGAGTAGATTTGATCCACCTTAGCAAAAGGAAGGCACTATAGAATACTAGAAGCAGGGGAGTCAAAGATTTCAGCGAGGTAGAGGGTCTGGAAATTAGGTTCAGAATAGCACACATAGTAGTTTGAGGGGTATAGGATTGATGGGATAATAGAATAGATAATTGGAGAATGACAATGGACAATATAAGTCTGTGACATGCTATTTTTGCAAAGCTGAGGGCCATATTAGTCTAGATTGTCCCAAGTTAAAGGGGGTAGAGTGCTATCACTATCATCAAATTGGTCATACCAAAAAGAACTGTCCTATGGTACTAGGAGGGATTCAATCAACCACTACTAGTTGAAGTTCGTCACCTGGAGGCATAGGGAGAGGAGGAGGTAGAGGACATGCTAGTGGTTCCAGGGCTCCGGGAAGAATATTTATTATGACTTTACAGGATGCTCAGGCTACTCCGGAGGTGGTGACATGTAAATTTTCTAGCATGAACAAACATGCTTACGTACTTATTAATCTAGGTTCTACTCATTCATTTGTAGCACTTTTATTTACCATGCATTTGGGTGGACCATGTTCTTATCTAGATTATGGTTTATAAATTTCTACACCTATGGGGGATGTGATGTTAGAGTGGAGTGAGTGTGTGGGGGAGAGGGAGTTTAACATTGATTTAATTCCACTATATATTCGATATTTTGATATTATCTTGGGTACGGACTTTTTATCTTCCTACCATGCATGGATTGATTGTTTTCGCAAGGAAGTTACATTTAATATACCGGGGGAGGAAGAATTCAAATTTACTGGGGAAAGAGATGTGGTTCCAAATTGTCTTATTTCTGCCCTTTGGGCAAGGAAATTGTTAAATAAGGGTTGCCAAGGTTTTTTAGCATATATTGTGGATACAAACAGGGAATCACCAAAATTAGAAGATATTCCAATAGTTAAGGATTTTGCAAATGTGTTCCCAGATGAATTACTAGGGTTTCCACCTAGCAGAGAGGTAGAGTTTACTATTGATTTAGTGCCTGGTACAACTCCAGTTTCTATTTCTCTATATAGAATGGCACCTGTGGAACTAAAGGAGTTAAAGGTTCAATTGCAAGATTTGCTAGATAGAGGTTTTATTTGACCCAGTGTATCACCATGGGATGCTCTAGTATTATTTATGAAGAAGAAAGATGGGACTATGCGACTTTTCATTGATTATCGATAGTTGAACAAGGTAACTATTCAAAATAAATATTCATTACCCGTATTGATGATTTGTTTGATCAATTGTAGGGTGCTAAACTGTTTTCAAAAATTGATTTGAGACCGGGTTATCATCAATTAAGGGTTAGAGATTGTGACATTTCTAAGACATCTTTCCGTTCTCGTTATAGTCATTATGAATTTTTGGTAATTCCATTTGGGTTAAAAAATGTTCCTCGGTGTTTATGGACTTAATGAATCGAGTATTTTAGCCTTTAATAGATCTATTTGTAATTTTATTTCTCGATGCTGTTTTGATATACTCACCTAGCCAAGAGGAACATGAGAAATATCTAAGAGTTGTATTGCAAGTTTTGCGAGATAGTCAATTGTTTGCAAAGTTTAGCCAATGTGAGTTCTAGTTAAATAAGGTAGTATTTGTGGGGCATGTTATTTCGGGAGATGGAATTTATGTTGACCCTAATAAGGTAGAGGCAATTGTGCAATGGTAAAGACCAAGAAATGTAATGGAGATAAGGAGTTTCCTAGCATTGGCTTGATATTATAGAAGATTCATAGAGGGGTTTTCATCTATAGCCTTACCGTTGACTAAATTAACCCGAAAGGAAGTGAAATTTGTGTGGAGTGATGAATGTCAGCACAACTTTGAAAATTTGAAAAATAGGCTAGTATAAGCTCCAGTTCTCATTTTCCATCCAGTGGAGAAGGTTTTGTGATTTATACTAACGCTTCACATCAGGGTCTGGGTTGTGTTTTCATGCAACATGTAAAGGTAATTTCTTATGAATCTAGATAGTTAAAGACATATGAATGTAATTATCCTACACACGATTTAGAACTTGCGGCTATTGTTTTTGCCTTGAAATTATGGAGACATCATTTATATGGAGAGACGTGTGAAATTTTCACTGACCATCAAAGTTTGAAGTATTTATTTACACAGAGAGACTTGAATTTGAGACAAAGATGTTGGATGGAGTTAATTAGAGACTATGATTGTACCATTCACCATCATCCCATTAGGGCTAATGTTGTTATAGATGGTCTAAGTTGGAAGTCATTGGGGATATTATCTTGTATTCAATGTGCACGAGTTGGCAATATTATGGAATTAAGAGTGATGGGAGTCGAGTTGAACTTAACTAAAATGGGGGTGTTATTGGCACACGTTACAGTGATACCTTCACTGGTAGAATGCATACGAAATTTGCAAGTCACTGATCCATTCCTTGAGAAGAAGAAATGGGAAATCCTGGATGGTAAATAGAGTGACTTTGAAATTAAGAATGATGAATCGTTGTGTTATAAAAATAGAATTTTTGTACCGAATGATCCATCCTTAAAGAAGGATATATTAGAAGAAGCACATAGTTCTATTTACTCTATGCCTCCCGGAGGTACCAAAATGTACAGAGATTTGAAAGAGTATTACTGGTGGAATGATATGAAACATGAGATTGCAGAATTTATTGCTAAATATTTAGTATGCCAGCAAGAGAAGGTCGAACATTAGAAGTTGACAGGATTATTGCAGTCATTACCTATTCCAGAATGGAAGTGGGAACATATAACGATGGATTTTATTATAGGATTACCACGATCACCAAAGGGGCATGATTCTATTTGGGTGATTGTAGACTGATTGACAAAGTCATCTCATTTTCTTCCAGTTAAGATGACCATACTGTTGACAAATATGCACATATATACGTTGATGAGATTATCCATTTACATAGGGCACCAGTGTCAATAGTATCAAATAAAGATCCAACATTCACTTTTAAGTTTTGGCCTCGTTTACAGAATGCACTGGGCACAAGTTTGAAGTTCAGTACTGCATTTCATCCACAAATCGATGGTCAATCAGAAAGAACGATTCAAATATTAGAAGACATGTTACGAGCCTGTGTATTTGACTTCAAAGGTAGTTGGGATGATCATTTGCCATTGATGGAATTGGCGTATAATAATAGGTATCAGTCCACCATTGGTATGGCCCCTTATGAAGATTTATATGGGAGTAGATGAAAAATGCCTTTATGTTGGGATGAAGTAGGTGAAAGGAAAATCTTGGGTCCTGAATTGATAGATATGAGAACTGAAAAGATTAAAATGATTCGGGAATGGATAAAGATAGCGCAAAGCAGGCATAAATTTTATACAAATAAGAGGAAGTATCCGTTAGAATTTCAAAAGGGAGATTTTGTGTTCCTACGTATTTTACCATGGAGAGGCATCATGAGATTTGGAAAAAGGGGGAAACTAAGTCCAAGATACATTGGACCATATGAAGTGTTTGAAAGAATTAGGACCCTAGCATATACATTAATATTACCTCCAGAATTGTCTTGTTTACGTGATGTGTTTCATGTATCTATGATTCATAAGTATTTGGCAGATCCATCTCATCAATTGAAAACTCAACCTATTGAATTCAAGGAAGACTTGTCGTACATCGAGGAACCAATGGAAATTATTGATCGTAAGGAGCAAGTATTAAGGGATAAAGTAATTACCTTAGTTAAAGTTATGTGGATGATCCATGGAATTAATGAAGCAACTTGGGAAACGGAGGATATCATGAAGAAACGGTATCCCCATTTGTTTGGTAAGTGACATTCATATTAAATTTCTAGGATGAAATTTTCTAGAGGGGGAGGGGGGGGGGGGGGAAGTTCTGACAACCCGAATATAATTATGATAGATTATATTTAAATAATTCTTACCTTATGTGCTATGAATAATGTGTTAATAGTATATCTAATGTTAAGAGACCATTGTTAGTATAATCCTACTTTCATAAATCATGAAATGTCGAATTATTTCCAAACACAAGATTTTGCTTTTTTCGGTAGAAATATTCCTGTTGGAGACTAGTTTTGACCCTTATAGTGTAAAAATTGACTCAAGGTGAAAATATATAGTTGTATATATATGAGTTAGGTTTGCGTAAAAATAAACGGTTCATCAAGCGGATGTCCGAGTAAGAAGTTAGGCCGAATTTTCGAACAAGGGGCAAAGCTGTCCATTCCCTTAAGGGGTAAATTGTCTTTTAGTAAACCAAATGTTTTAATTTGATTTGTTGGCATGGGAGGCAGAATTGGTCGACTTAAAACTCTTCTTCTAATCTATATATTCAGCAAATAAAACCCTAGGTTCAGTTTTGGAGAGTTTTTGCTTGAGGAAAGAGAAAGTGGAAGTTTAAGGAAGAAAAGATTTCAAGAAAAGCTAGGAAAATTCCAAGAAAATACTTAAAGTGTTTCCAAGATATAATTATGTGATTAATATTGTTTTAATCTGGTATTATACTTATTTCAAAGTATATAAATAGTGAATTATTGATTAAAATTCCATCATCCTTTGTCATAATAAGTATTTGTTCACATGTGAGATAAGTGGTGTATATAGATCGTATTGTTTGTTATTGAAATTCCTTGTGTTCAAAATTGCATATATTTTTGTGTGCTTACTATAATTGAGAAAATCCAATTGGATATGAAACTGTACTCATATATTCATATCATATCCGAAAATTATAATTTAACTCCTTGTGGTTGGGCCTTGGTGATGGTTTTAAGTTGGTACATAGTTGCTGTTTGGATATTTAATTTCGAAATGCCCTGAGTTTGGTCAAGCTTTTGACATAGCAAATGACGTCAAAAAATTATGAAACTTTATTTCGGTACTATTCAGTATGTCTATTGAAAATGGGTGAAAAATCATGGAAATTTATGTGGGATAAAAATTATGAAAATTCTTGGAAGTTGAAGGAACAATATATGAGCTTGTGGGGAAGATTTAATAGGTTGTAAAGAAATGGTCATAACTTGCTCTAGAAAGCTTAAAAAATTGCACCGTCACTTGTAATGGAAAGTATATTCAGATATGTTTTCATATGGATAATCTTGGACATCTGTATGTGTACAATTTATGAATATGGTATGGTTAATATGGAGGATGATAGTACAAGTATAGCACCTTGCCGTGGCAGTACTTCTATAATCGCATCCAAGACATATATGCCGCGGCCTGTAACCCACACGAGGTGCAGCCAGAAATCCGGCAGGGTGCGGCCTCCCCATAAGATGCCGCAGAACCCCCAATGACCTCAGGTTCCGCGGATCTCCTTCAATAGCGCAGCGCTGCTGCTCTAGGCGCGTGCCCTCATCCACATCTACTGCAGACTTGGTGTACACCACGTGCTCAGGGCACATGATTCAACACACAGACCTCCTATAAATAAGGGTCCACACCTCGAGATAGAGAGGGGGAGATCGGTTCCAGACACACCCGAGACACTCTAATACAAATTCCCTCTACACAACCCCAACACGCGATTTGGAGGCCATATATCTGCACACCAGAACCCTCAGTCATCATGTATTTTCCTTTATTCTTATACTTGTACGCCTCTTTGGGAACTATTATATTGTACAATGCAACGCCTATAATGAGAACGGAGCGACACAGTGGACGTAGGCCTATTTTAAAGGCTGAACCACTCTATATCTTGTCTTCTCCTTGTTTACTTGCTTTACCTGTTATTTACACACTTTACTCTTGACTTGCTGGTATGAGAACGCCTTATGGCCGATTTCTCGTATCATCAGAGGACAATAATTTGAGGCCATACTGGATACGCCATGAAGGAATGTTTTTATTTGCTCCTTCCTAAGGGTATTTTGAGTACATGTTCCATGTGTATAGATATTGAGAATTATACTTTTATGTTTACTTGATTTTAGTTATAAATTCATTACGAGGTAGTTTCTAGGGTTTAATGTTCATGACCTTATATACATATATACCATTGTTTCGTCTCTACACATGTTTCATGTAATATGACTTGAGTAGAATTATATTGTTGTTGTGTAGTCATTGAAAGTTACATAGATATATTAAGATAATATTTATGATTAAGATTCAGTACCGATTTAGTTGGATTAACAGGTTTAAGGTCAAATCAACCAAGTTCATCTCCACCCGAGAAAAATGTGAATACATAGTTGACAACCCAATGTGAATGTACTTACCGAGTTGATTATGGATATGATGTGTATGTATTACATATTCAGATGATATGGCTTATTAAAAGTCATGAGATGTTGAGATGTTATGTCTTATTAAAAGTCAAGAGATGTTACGGCTTTATAAAAGTCAAGATATGTTGAGTTGCTATGCAATTCAGGAGATGTTAGGCTATTAAAACCTATGGATATGATTATTGCCTACGGGCAGGAGATATGGGGTTTATTAACTCCGGATATGTATATGGCCTAATTTGGCACATAGATGGATATCTATTGAGATGTTGAGATGTTAAAATAGTACTTTTACTATATAGAGATGTAATACATTCACTGAGTTTTTAAACTCATGGTTTTATATGTTTAATTTTCAGGTTCTGAAGTTGCCACTTCCAGGTCTAGGAGGTTGAGTAAATAGTTATAGGGTCTTGTTAGTTTTGTTTTATACATTTTACTAGTTGTAATTAAGTTAAATGGTATGAGAGTTCTGTTTAAATTATGTCTCCTTAAAACGATTGGATTTTTAGTATTCTGCATTTTAACCTTGAAGTTGTTTCAATATGTATTACTAAATAAATAATAAATGTGGTTCGTGAACGATTTAGTTAATTATATATTAATGGTGTTAGGGGGTGACGACAACAATAATGCCAAAGGTGACCCTTCTTAATGAAATGATTTCAATTGTAAGCATGGAGAGGAATATGACATAAATGTAGACTTCTCCTAACATTCCTAGTTGGATCTCCCATACGATTGGTATTAACTTTGGGAATGGGTGAAATGCGATCATCGTATCCTATAGCAAACCTATCATCCATGATTTTGACGGTGTGTAAAATCCTATCCAACTTTTTTGACTTAGATTCCAAATCAAACTTCACCTTACTTGAGTCTCTCAATCTCTCCTCAAGCTCACAATTCCCATACTCAAACAAATGCCTAGGCTCCTCAAACTCTAGAATCTTCTTTTTTATAGCATCCATCAAACCACGAAGACTATCTCTCTCCCCCTCAATGTATTCTTGTTTATCTAAAAGAGTCTTCTCCCGTTCCCTAAGATCCTCAATCAAAGAGTCATTATTTTCTACGGCACACTCATTCAAATTATCTTTCAACTTCAAGTTTGCCGTTTTCACCTTTATTGCTTCCTTATACAAGTCATTAAAGGAAACTTCCAACTCTCCCACATTTATCTCATCCTACTCACTAGCATCAACCTCACTCACTTGGGATTCACACTCAACGACCTCGGAAGTGTCATTCACAAGAGAATCTTCATGAGAAAATTTATCGTCATCGCTCACATGACATGCCATGAATGCTACAAAGTTACGCTCAATGGGGGGACTCTCTCCTCTTCCGATTTACTATCACTTAAGATGGCATTATATGTTAGCGATTTCTTGCCATCCTTTTTAACTCTAGTGGGGTACTTTGCTACCTTATGACCATAACCCCCGCAACCAAAACACCTATCTGACTCATCCCTCTTAGCAAATCACTTTTATTCATAGGGGTATGATCGACCTTGTTGTTCTTGAATTTCTCAAGTCTTTTGGCATCTTTCGATTTCTCTTGGAACTTAAGAAACTTCTTGAACTTTTTTGCCAACAAGGATACATCCTAAAAATAAAAGTCGGAATCATCATTCGAAACATTAGTATCCTCCTTCCCGTCATTAAAAGAAATTCCATTTTCTTTCTTTGGCACTTGTTGGGAGGTAAACATGTCAAGCTCATAATTTTTTTTATGTCACCTACAAGGTTTTCTAGTTTCATTGATTCAAGCATACCCAAGGAGTTTAAAATGGTCACTTTGGCATCAAATCTACTAGGCAACGAGCTTAAGATTTTCTTTATGACTCGGTTGTCTGGTATTTTCTCTCCCAAGTTAAACGAAAAATTGACAATGTTGGACAATCTAACGTAAAACTCAACAAATTACTCACTCTCTAAAATCTTAATCGTCTAAAATTGCGTAGTGGTTTTGAAGTTTAGATTCCCTAATCATGCTAGTTCCCTCGTGAGTAAGTGCAAGAATATGCCAAGCCTCTTTTGAGGTTTCACACGTCATGATTCAATTATACTCTTCTAGTGTGATATATGAGGAAATAACATGAATTCCATTAGAATTATAAAGTGCAAGTCTATGTTAGGCTTTGGTCCATGACTCAAAAAGTTTTAAACAAGTGGCCTCTCCCTCTCGTGTGAACGGTAGTGACCAACCTTTTTTAACCGTTAACCAAACACGCTCATCAATTGATTTTAAAGAATTTTTCATTCACATTTTCCAATAAGCATAATTTGTGCCATAAAAAATAGGAGTTATAAAACTATCAAAAGTTTCGAAATTCATCCTTAAAAGCGCACGGGATCACTCACACAAAAAAATGTTTCTAGATTTGATACCAATTTGTAGGCCCCTTTTTCTTATGTGTGCTTTAGGTGATAAAAAATTTTCCTTGAAAACATTTTTCCAATTTTATTACACATTAAGTTTGTGAACTAATTTTACTTAAGGCCAATTTTATCCTATTTAATCCTAAACATGCATCTAGGTGATTAAAGCAAGTAAAATAAAGTAAAGTTCACAATGTTGGATGTACAAAGAAACCACTAAGGGAAAAAATCTCGAACGTCCCAATCCAGATAATCACTTTGATATGGGATTTACAAATGAAGACAGATAGACTAACACAACGAATCGATATCCCAAAATTCTCGATGCGCTTCTTCACTTTAATCGCTCCTCCACAGTGCTCATCTAAAAATCCTTCCAGGATACTTATCCATAGCACACGAGTAAACATGAACCTCGGTATCCACCGATGTAGCTTTGGCAATCGTATATGATAAATAACACGACCGTCGCCATTTCTTCACCGCAAATCTCCAATGAAACAATTTTTTCAATAGAGATGAACAAACCAATGGTGGAAACAAGATCTGTATAGCATATGAGTATGAAAGATCGAATATTTAAAACAATAAGGATGGTTTTAGCTTTGGAATCCTTAGAAAAAAAAGTGCAAAAAAAAACAATAAGTATTCTTTCATGTATTTTGGTTCTGCACACTTCAAAATTTTGAGCAAAATTTTCCTTAAATAAAAAAGTTAAGTCAATAGCTTGTTCTAACGATATCCCTATGTTGTTTGAACGCCTTGACCTTGTTATTTGAACGAATTGCCCATGTTGTTTGAAGGACTGTGAAATGTCATTTGAATGATTGCACATGTCATTTGAAGTATCTAAACACAAGGAGAGAATTCATACGACTCTAAATAGTGTTTATTTCAGAATAAACGATGTGTAAATATTTTAAAAATATATTTGACATTTTAAAATCATTTATAAAAAAATAACATCCTTAAACATTTTTTAGTCTCGTAAAAATTATGACTTCACACTTGAAAGTATCTCGAAATACAATATGATGTGAAGACATGAAAGGTGCACCAATAAACTCGACATGATATATCTTTGAAGCTTCGTCGCTATGTCTTCTACACAACATGCCACAAACTATGTGGAAATCGTGACAAGTACAAAATCTATCTATGATTTAAACAAGTTTTGTTCCAAAAATAAGTCAATTACATACAAACTAACTGAATTGGAAATTTTGTCCTTACAGTTCATGAAGGCACAAGCAGGGGATTACTTTTGTTAGGAGAAGATCGGACTCTTATTGGCAGATGGAATGGAGTATTACTCAATTTGTTCTGAGGCAGGCTTATGATTCCACAATTGGTTGGTAGTTCCCACGGACGAGGAGTTACGACGGGAAGTTATGACTGAGGAACATGGGTGGTATTTTTTAGTACATATCGATGGAGATAAGATGTACCAGGATACGAGACGCTAGTCTTGGAGAGAAGGCATGAAGAAGGACATTGCCATTTTGTGTCCAAGTGTGCCACATTTTAAATGGTGAAGGTACACCATCAGAGACCAACAAGTGTTATACAGACACTCAACATTTCGATGTGAAAATAGGAGAGAATTTCTATAGATTTCATCATGGGGTTACCTACGTCACCGGGGGGGGGGGGACACAATGCTATATGGGTCATTATGGATCATTTGACAAAGGTGGATCAGTTTTTACCAATTTGAGAAAATTATACTTCAGAGAAGTATGTTGAGATCTTCCTTGCAGATATTGTGAAGTTGCATGGTGTACACTTAACATTGTGTCGAATAGGGCTAACATGTTTATTTTCCACTTTTGGAGGAGTTTCCAGCAGACATTAGGGGAAGAGTTGAGGTTGAATACCTAGTATCATCCACAGGAGGATGGTCAAATGAAGTGGGTGAATTAAATGTTGGAGGACATGTTACGAATGTGTCTTTTAGACTTCAAAGGTAGTTGGGGTTAGTACTTACAATTGATAGAGTTAGCTTAAAATATCAACTATCGGTTCACTATTAGCATAACGCCATTTAAGGCGTTGTATAGGAGACCTTTTCCTTTCCCCCCTTGTTAGTTAAAGGCCGGGGATAAGAAGTTTCTCGGATCAGAGTTAATCTAAAACACCTAAGAGAATGTGGAAATGAACAGGGTAGGATTTAGATTTCCCAAGATCAGCAAAAGAGTTATGCAAATGTGGAGTGGAGGCACTTAAATTTCATGGTTGGGTATTAGGTGCTACTTAGGTTATCCCCCATGAAGGGAATAATGTTATTTGGAAAGAAGGGAAAGTTGGATCCCCGATACATGGGACCATTCCCTATTATTGATAGGGTCAGACCAGTAGCGTATTATTTAGCCTTGCCCGATCACTTGCAAAGGAACCACGATGTTTTCCATGTCTCGACATCATGGAGATTCCCTAGACACGTGGTAGCCTACTAGTACACAAATATTAATGAGATAGAGCTTTATCCCGATGTGATTTACGAGGAGAAGCTTGTCACTTTTTTGGATCGTAAGGGGAATAAACTTTGTTCCAAGGTAGTTCCTTTACTGCATGTCTAGTGGGGGTCCCACAACGAGGATGAGTCGACGTGGGAGTGGGAGGATGACATCTGAGATAAATATCCAAAACTTTTTTATTCGAGTACATGTTGAATTCCTAGGACATAATTCCTTTATTGGGGGGAGAATGTAATACCCCGTACATTTATGTCATGTAGTTAGTAGAAAATAATAAATGAGAATTAATAATTACTTGAGGTATTTAGTAATTACCATTTTTGCATTGTAGAACATAATTAAATGTGCATCTTATGAGTTTTATTTGTATCTCATGTTACCATAATTATTAAGTGTAATTAATGAAATGGACTAAAGGTCGTTGATGCCTAGAAAATTAAGTGTGCCATTTTATTTTACATAATTCCTTTATTAGGGGGGAGAATGTAATACCCCGTACATTTATGTCATGTAGTTAGTAGAAAATAATAAATGAGAATTAATAATTACTTGAGGTATTTAGTAATTACCATTTTTGCATTGTAGAACATAATTAAATGTGCATCTTATGAGTTTTATTTATATCTCATGTTACAATAATTATTAAGTGTAATTAATGAAATGGATTAAAGGCCGTTGATGCCTAAAATAATTAAGTGTGCCATTTTATTTTACACAGAGAGGTTTCACAGTGTAATTTGAGGTATACTTATTTTAAGTGGAACTTGGGATGATATGGAGGAATTTTTATTTGTTTTAAGAATATTAAGTTGGATTTAGGGGATAAATATACCCTTAGGGTGAATTTAAGCTATTACGAGTAACATTTTGGGCTTTTTTAAGGGCTCGAAATTAGGCCTCATTAGGAGGTGCGGAAATTAGAGTTTTTCAAAGAACTGTGACTCTTTTATTATTATTATTATATTATTAACTAAACTAAACCCTAACATCAATAATCACCTAGAATAACTAGAGAAGGCTTAGAGAGGAGAACTTAAAGGGATTCAAGAGGGGGTTCTTCAATCTTCAAACCTAAGTCAAAATTTTTCTTGCTACGTCATTAAATAATATATAATTAATTTAGAATTAGGTTCTTCCCATACCGATTTCAGGTTTTGGACTCTTGTTGAGGATTTAATATGTATTATCTTAATCATGTTATTATTTCATACTAATTGGGATTAGTTATCAATTAATCACTTGTTAGAAGTTGATATTTTTATGATCAAACCTTAAATCGATATAGTTTAATAATTGGAAACCATGTTAGAACCCATATTCTAGGATTTATTCACATTTTTGAATTAAGTACATGTATTAACGCGAAGGTTTATTCTGAAATTGAAAGAGGATTGTAAACCATTGATGTTTTGAGAAAAGATATGATTTTTTTATTAACCCTTTAAACTGATGAATTAAATCTGTTTATAATGATTAGGAACCATTTAAAAAATTTCCCATACTTAGATTTAGTTATGGTAATATTGGATTGAGTTTACGTAACATTAGAACTCGATAATGGAAGTTAGGGAAGAAAACCTTCATTTTTAGGAAAATCTGGGCCTATTTCCTGACGCTGTAAGGACATGTTTTTATTAATGTCCGTTTATAATCTAGGAAGTTTTATGTGTGTCCTAGATCATAGTTAGTATGTATGATACCACTACATTCGGCACGTCAACACTTTCATCCATGACGTCCTCAATATTGATCCGAAGTTATCATGCTCCCACTTTTGTCATACGTGCGTAGTACATCATCACTGAGCATCGTGCAACGTGCGCCTTCAACATTTAACATTCCCACTACTAAACTCGCATTAATGGTAAGAGTTTAATGTATACATAATTATTGGGAATTTTTAG
Organism: Sambucus nigra; assembly: GCA_949130495.1. NCBI lineage: Eukaryota > Viridiplantae > Streptophyta > Magnoliopsida > Dipsacales > Adoxaceae > Sambucus > Sambucus nigra. Next base: position 330,235,588 of record OX422210.1, on the reverse strand, counting down.
AAAATATTTTGTAAGGATTTAAAAAGCTTTACTTCAAATGATGAATTTTTTCAAAGTGTAGAGGTGAAAGAAAAAATGACGTTGAAGTCGTTCGATCGAGATTCGCCAGTCGTTCGAGTGACATTGGCATCTCATGCGAAGTCATTCAAGTGACACGTCAGTTCATTCAATTGACAACTTCATTTCATTAGAGCGACGCGCCACCTCGATTTCTGTATTTGTAGCAGTGTTCATCATTCATATTTTTCAAGTCTTTGGTACTCATGTTTCTGAAGAACTACTGCACAAAACAGACTTCCTTTTTTCAAGGTTTTCATACCTTTTTGATTAAAAAATCATTCCCAAATACATATTTGAATCTTTATGAACCCGATATTAATTTTTCTACTCATCTGGAGTTTTCTTTTGGAGAAGAACGTTGTTCTCCATTGCTGGCTTGGAGCTCTTGCGGGATATCTTACCGATGACAATGAACTAACGCCTGCGGGCATTCGTGTGTCATTTTATTTTTCTATAATTGTAAGTATTATGAATTATAGTGAAATAAAAAATGTTTTTTCACTTTTAGGGGATTTTTCCTCATATTGTGATTGACTATGCAAGACTGGGTTGAGTTTATTTGGCTGTCACAATTTATTTGCAGGAGTTAGGATTTTTGGAATAAAAATTGGAATTTAATTAAACAAGTTAAATCATTGATTGCTGGCGCACTCTCAAATTGGTATCAGAGCCTATTACACAATTATAACGTGTAACTGTTTTCCCAAAAAAATTCTAGATATTAATTTTAGTCTAAAAATTTATTTTTGAAACATCGCAATTTCAATGGAAAACTTTTATAATCGAGTGCCAATTTTTGACGGGTTAGGTAAAGGCCATTGACTCTTAACATTAATGCGAGTTTATGTGAATAGGTTTCATAATTGGTGAAAGTAATCGAGTAGCAATTATGAAAACCTTACTTTAGGTTTCGGTGAAAGAAAGGGAATAGGTTTTGATGGTGCCTCCACATTCCATGTGAAACTGGAACCAATTCCCGAGTTTACTAAGAATCCATATAGCCATCACCAAAAACCCCGAATAAGAGTTCGGCCAAGAAAAGCAAACCAAGGTCGGCCAAAGACTGTGTACTTCTGTACCTATGGAAAAAGAAAGGGCCACCTTAGGGTGTTTTTTTATAGTTTGGGTTGGACACGACATACATTTGCTCCACCAGGTGCCATTAGCAATTTTTTTAGTCTTAGAGAGCAGGTTGAGTTTCTAGTCCCCACGTCTCATAATATAATGAAAGAGTTCCAAAGAATTTCTATGCCATCAACGGACACATTTAAAATCTCGACTAGAGCCAACAATGACAAGGGCAAACATAAGGTTACCTCATCTTGGGTACCTAAACACGATGCAAAAGTCGTTGTTGTTCACGTTGCTCTTAAAGCACATAAAACCTCTCAGTGGTACTTTGATAGTGGGTGCTCCAGACACATGACTGGTGACGTTTCATTTTTACCTACCTATAGGATCGTAAGGAAGGTAAATTCACATTTGGAGATGGGAGCAAGTCTAACATAGTAGGAAGAGGTACAGTTGAGATACCAGGATTTCCTAAGCTAGAGGATGTTTTCTACATCAAAGGTTTGAAAGAAAACCTTCTCAACATTAGCTAGATGTATGATGCTGACTTTATAGTAAAGTTTAACCAGAACTAGTGCAATGTTTATGATCCAGTTGATAAACTTCTATTACAACGGGTGATGACTGAAGATAATTTCTATGGGATTGTGCCCAAGTCCTCATTTATTTGCAAGAGCACCACGATAACTCCTATGGATCTGTGGCATCAACGTCTAGGTCATGTGAATTTTAGAGACTTAGAGAGATTAGCTAAAAAGGACCTAGTACGTGGATTGCCATCACTTGGAAAGATAACTTTTGCGATTTGTGGACCGTGACAAATGCGAAAGAAAGTCCATAGTCGCCATAGGAAGTTGAATTCCATTACCACTTCACTAGTGCTTGAGTTGATACGCACAGATCTTATGGGTCCCACTCACACTGAGAGTTTATGTAGTAAGAGGTATATTCTCGTGATGGTATATGATTTCTTTCGTTACACAATTGTAGGTTTTCAAAGAGAGAAATCTGATGTTGTGGAATTTCTTACTACCAAGTGTTGTGTCCTGTAAAATCAATACGGTGTCACTATTAATAGAATTCGTAGTGACAATGACACTGAGTTTAAGGACACTAAAGTATATCTTTACTATAATAGCCTTGGGATCAAACATGAATTTTGAGTCGTGAAGACTCCTTAGAAAAATGGGATTGTTGAGAGGAAGAATCGTACGATTTAGGAGATGGCTAGATCTATGCTTCTAGATCGTAGAGTTTTTAGGAGATTTTGGACGAAGGTGGTGTCTATCGTGTGCCATACGGTGAATAGGTTTTACCTTCGTCCACACACACTTAAGACTCCATAGAATTTTGGACTGGAAAAAAGCCTAAACTTTTATATTTTCGTCTCTTTGGGAGCAAATGCTACATCCTACGGGATTGAGAGAATTTAGGAAAGTTAGACTCCCCGATCAATGAGGGAATATTGTTAGGATATTCATCTACTAGTAGAGCTTATAGGGTTTTTAACCTGAGTAGTTCTAAGATTATGGAGTCAATAAACACCACCACATAAGATGACGAACCACCGATGTTTTTTTATTCTAATCTTTTGTGTGAGGATGACGCACTTCCTACTGATGATCTCACTATGCCACCCACACCTAGGGTGGACCTGATTCCTGACTTAGGGAACACTTTTACTTGGGTTCATAAGGGTCATGATTCGACTTCCATTCTAGGAGATCCCACCCTAGGGGTCAATACTCATGCTCGGCTAGAGAATGTTATTATCCATGTTTGTTACACGTCTAAAGTCGAGCCCTAGAATCATAAGGAAGCACCCAAAGATGAACAGTGGATATACACTATGCAGGATGAGTTGCTTCAATTTAGAAAGAATGATATCTAGGAATTGGTCCCCCGACCTAATGAGACAAATATGATAGGTACGAAGTGGATCTTTAAGAATAAGATGGATGAGGCTAGTACCATTATTCGAAAAAAGGCTGCGTTGGTCGCTCAAGGCTACACATAGATAGAGGGTATAGATTTTGATGAGACATTTGCTCCTATTAAGAGGCTTCTCTTACTACTCACCATCGCATGTCATCTACGCTTCAAGTTATATCAGATGGATGCCAACAGTTTCTTTCTGAATGACATTATACAGGAGGATGTTTACGTGGAACAACAAAAAACATTTGAAGACCCTAAACACCCCGATCACATCTATTATCTGAGGAAAGCCATGTATGGTTTGAAGTAGGCACCCCATGCTTGGTACGAGAGGCTTTCTTCCTATATCTTAGCTTATGGCTTTAAGAGAGGGGGAGTTGATATGACGTTGTTCGTCAGGAGAGATGACAATGCTATTTTGGTTGCCCAAGTCTATGTGGACGACATAGTCTTTGGATCCACATGCTCCCAGCATGCTCACCACTTTAAGGAGGAGATAAAGAGTGAGTTTGAGACGAGCATGGAAAATGAGCTTACTTTCTTCTTTGGTCTCTAGGTTCGTCAGCTAGAGGATAGGATGCTCATCTCCCAATCCAAGTATGCTAAAGACCTTATGAAGAAATTTAGTTAAACTCTTCTAAGCACGCACGTACCCCAATTAGTACCTCAACAAAGCTTAGCAAAGACACTTTAGGAAAGGAAGTATAGCAAACCTTGTATCAGAGTATGATAGGTACTCTTCTCTACTTGACTGCCAGTCGTCCCGATATAGCAGTTGGTGTTGGAGTCTGTGCACAATATCAGGCGTCCCCAATAGAGTCATACTTACTCTCTCTTAAACGTATTATCAAATACGTGAGTGGGACTCTCTCATTTGGCATTTGGTATTCCTTTGATATCGATGACCATTTATCCGCCTATTCGGATACCGATTGGGTCGGGGATGCAGATGGGTGTAGGAGCACTTCTGATGGGTGTTTCTTCTTTAGTTCTGCTCTTGTCTCTTGGTTGAGTAAGAAGAAAAACTCCATCTCTTTGTCCACTACGGAGGATAAGTACATAGTCGCCGGGAGTTATTACACGCAACTTATGTGGATGAAGTAGACGTTGGAGGATTATGTGATATCAAAGGATATCATGACTACTTCATGTGGTAACATGAGCACGATACACATATCCCATAATCTCGTCCAACATTTGTGCACAAAGAACATTAGGATACGTGAGCACTTTATCCGTGAGTTAGTAGAGGAAAATGTCGTATCCTTGAGTTTTGTGTTTACTGATCTCCTGTTAGCTGATATTATCACAAAGCCTTTAGATGACCATAGATTCGAGAGTCTTAGGAAGTCTTTAGGAATTTGCATAGTTGACTGAGTGGTGGTCACCTTGTCTAGAATTGGATGCATTTTTCATGTTCATATCATATGATTCCTATATCTAGATTGTATAAATAATATCATTATTTGTTTTTGGTTTTTCTCTTCTTCTTTTTAGTAAAATCCAAAAAGATTTTCTACTTTTTTGAAAAAATTGAAAAAATCCGAAAAGATTTTCTTTTTATAATATTTTTTTTTAAAACACAAAAAGTGTTTTGTATTCTGTTTACACCGTTTATGGATGAACATTTAAGATAGCCATAGTCACAACCTCATTCCATTTTCCACATGACTGTTTGATAGTGATTTGAGATGCTACATCATTTCATCCATGTGCTTTACATTGTTTAGAGTCATTGAGATGTAATTAGTGATATTTTCTTCATGCTTGGCTCATTATCTCCTTTATTGCACACGTACATGCATTATTTTGGTATTGAAATTGTCTATCACATGTTGATTTGAGTGTTTCCATCTCAATTCTATCTATATAACGAACCAAATGCTATAAAACGAGAATAATAATAGTTGTGCATATAAGAACCAATTGCCGTGAGGATTAAATTTCAAAAATAAAAAATCCTAAGTGTTCACGGTGAAAAATACCACTTAAGTTGTTTAATAAAAGATTAAAATAGTTTAAATGGCTCCGAACAGTTTGGTTTAAGAAACTCTTTTTTTAAAAAAAAATTACCAACACAAGATGTGTATGAAAACTAAAACTAAGTGAGTTTAAATCAGCACAAGATCAGAAGGGGATGAGAAGAAAATTAAACATGCAAGTACACAAGTATTTTAACGAGGTAAAACCCCACCCAATTGGGGAAACATACACTGAGGTGTCTACACCTCAAAAACAAAAATCCACTAAAAAAGAGTTATAAGGTTACAAAATATTAACAAACTAAGAACACAATCAGACCTATACTAAGTCAATAATTTATACTAGATCCATTAGGTAAATCTGACTTCTTTGAAGGCTCTAAAGTTGTCCTAGTTGTTTTGCATCTTTGTACCTCCTCCTCCTTTACTTCTACTTTAAGGTCAGAAATCTCTCAACCAAAAATATTTTAGTGTTGTAGTGTGAAACGTGTATTGTGGTGTTGTGACTAACACATGCATGAACACACACACATACTTATACAAACCAAACATCCTACAAATTAGAGATTTCTACTAAAAACTATATGCAATATTCTGAATCACAATTTCTTGAAAACTAGACTTCCTTTTTATGATAGATCGAGTGGAAATCTTGCTATTCAAAAAGATCCAAGATCCTATAAACTTTCTTTATTTTTTTTTTACAAATCTATTTCACAAAATGTGAAATATAAACTGGAAAGTGTAAACATCTCAAGATTTGAAAATGGTTTGAAGTCTCTTTTTCTCAAAACTTGAAATATAAAAAGATATTTTTTGGTAGAACGTTAAATGAAAAATTTTGAGTACAAGAACAACAACAAATAATGATTTCTAAATAAATAAAAACTTAGTAGATCTAAGTGATTTACATCACAACAGAATCAAATCTACACTTTTTACAAAAAAAGAAACGAGATCTAACTTAGTGACTGGTTGGAAAAGAGATTTAAACCAGAGAGGAAATGATCTTCAAACAAGAATCACTCTCAAACTCACATGGAAATTTTCTAATTTTTTTTCCAAGGGTTTGGCTATATTTTGCAATTTCTCTCTTTCTCTCTCTCAAACTTAAACTCACCAAAAGATTCTAAACGTTTAACCCAGGGCCTCTTTTTATACAAGTCGGTGGACGGATGTGGAACGATTAACCAAATCAATGACCTGGATTAAGTCTATCAACTCGAGTGTACATCTAATAGCTATAAATGCACTGCATTTAAATGCATTCTTATTGGTCCAATATATTAAGACTTAGATTGAGTTAGGCAACGTGTAGACCATTGATTATTTTGATCCAACGGTTGATAAGGGATCTCAATTATGTAAGTAAGAAGAAACACAATCTTAACCGTTATAAAGCAGGCACATTTAGGGCTTAGATAACATAAAAAACGCGTGTTTTTGAATTTTTAAAAATCCTAGTTTCTACCCCACATCTCCTTGTCACTTTTGGTTTCTACCCAACCAAGTTTTTAGGAATTAAAAGATATTATAAATCATCCCAAAACATTTTCAAACCTTAATTTTAAATATTTTAAAAAGTTTAAAAATTCCTGAAAAATGTTTAAAAAATCCCAAAAATATTAGAAAATTATTTTGATGGGAATTAACACTCACACACCAAAAATGATATAAATGCAACATAAAATATGCAAGCCTAAGTGAAATGTTGTTATACTACGTTTGAGACCATTATAGGATATTTGATGTAGTGTCTGAGGTTTTTTGGTAGCAAGGGATATGACTATAATTTTGTCACTATTTCCAAACTAGATAAGTGCCTATATAGTATAGACTCAAGTGAGTAAAAAATATAGGGTGCTTCAATCCCCCCCTTTGGTAATATGAGACAAAATCTCCTTTGAGTCATCGCGGACTCGTAGGTATCCAAAAAAATATTAAAAAAAATCTTATTCCTATACAAAAATTCTATATACCCCATGTCCTTGAAAAATAAAATTACATCACTCAACTAAATATAGACCAATACCCTAACAATATTCTGATTTATTTGAGGTTTTGATTCCTGAAAATAAGAGTACTAAGATCAAGAATTTTCGTTGAAGTGAACAAAAAGTTGTCCACGTTGACTCAAATTTCTCCCCCATTTTGTCTCAAATGGATAAAGGGTAGGCACAAATATACATAAGCAAATAAAGATATAGAAAAGAGAAATATATATCAACACACAAACATCAACGAGTCACATCAAATATTTATTCAAGATATATCATGCCAATAGATTTTCGAAGATATTCAAATCTTAAATTATCTAGAGGATTTGTGAACAAATCATCTAATTGAAGATCTGTGGGCAAATACATAATTTCCAATTCCTTCAATTCTATTAATTCATGAATAAAGTGATATCGAATCTTAATGTGTTTTGTGCGAGAATTTTGAACAAGATTTTTGGAAATATTAATTTCACTTTGATTATCACAATAGATATGTAACTTATCTTCAATTGTGCCATAGTCTTTTAACATCTATTTTATCCAAAGTAATTGTGAACAACAATTTCCTACTGCAATGTATTCCGATTCAGCGGTGGATAACAATGTATAATTTATTTCTTACTAGATAATCCTACCAAATTATTTCCTATATAATAACAGGCTCCTGATATACACTTACTGTCATCGGAACACCCAGCCCAATCAGCATCGGTGTAACCAATTACAAAAGTGGATGTGTCATTTGTGTACCAAAGTGCTAAGTTGAGAGTTCTTTTAACATATTTTATGATTCCCTTAACATACGATAAATGACTCTCTTTAGGTGCATTCTAATATCTAGCGCATACACAAACATCATACATAATGCCATGGTGTGAGGCAGTTAGGTATAGTAAGCTTCCTATTATGCTACGATAAAGAATGGGATCAATAGATTTCCCATTTTCATTCTTAGGCATTTTTACCGAGGTACTCATGGGTGTCCTAGCATCTTTTGCATTTGCTAGGCCTAACTTCTTAATAATCTCTAAAGCATATTTAGATTGCGAGATAAATAATCCTTCTGAATTTTATTTGACCTGAAGTCCTACAAAGAATTGTACCCCCCCCCCCCATAAAAGACAATTGAAATTCTCCATGCCTAACTTTGGAGAAATTTTCAACTTCGGTTAAGGATGTAGATCCAAACATTACATCATATACGTAGACTTGGGATATAAATACAGTTTTATCAATATGTTTGACAAATAGAGTTAGATCATTACCACCTCTCCTAAAGTCATTATTAATAAAAATGTAGACAATCGATTATACTAAGCACGAGGTGCTTGTTTTAGACCATATAGAGCCTTTTTCAGCCGAAAGACGTGATTCAGATGGTGAGGTTTAATGAACTTGTTGGGTTCTATAACATAGATTTCATCAGTTAAAATAGAATTAAGGAATTTTGATTTTACATCCATTTGATAAAGACTGAATTGTAAATGACAAGATATTGCTAAAATCAAGCGAACAGACTCAAGATGAGTAACATGTGCAAAATTTTCCTCAAAATATATCCCTTCAATCTGAGAATAGCCTTGGGTAACTAATCTAGCCTTTTTTCTAATGACCATCCCAGTCTCATCTATTTCATGTTTAAAAACCCAACCTGTGCTAATAACCTATTTATTTTCTAGCCTAGGTACAAGATACCATCCGTCATGAGTGAAAAATTGAAGAAGTTCCTCCTACATAGCACTTTTCCACAAGGAGACACTTAGGGCTTTATTTACATTCTTTGGTTCTATGAGAGATAGAAAGCATGCATAATGAGCAAAATCATGTAACTGGGATCTTGTACGAACAAGATCGGTAGGGTTACCAACCACATTGTCTAAGGGATGATCTTTTCAAACCCAGTTAGGCACCTCAGAGTCTCAGGTCATAAAGGATCATCTATCTCTAGAGAGTCACAATTTAAAATATTTTCTGACTCATCCACGATATTTGGTTTTATGGGTTTAGTCTCAACATTAGTGTCACTAACAATCATATTAATGGATTCCATTAGGGTTTTGGTACAAGGATTATAAACACGATAGGCTCTGCTATTGGGATAGTAACCTAAGAACATGGCTTTATCACCGCTGGTTTTGAATTTGGACAAATATTTTATGTCCTTACACAAACAGCAAACACTGACAAATGTTCTAAAATATTTTAGGTTGGGTTTCTTGCCATATCAAAGTTCGTAAGTTGTGTGTTTTGTATCTTTTCTAAGGTAGACTCGATTTATAATATGAGAGGCAGTCCTAATAGCTTCAACCCAAAAATACTTAGGGAGGATTTTGGCATGAATCATTACTCGTGCCATTTCTTGAATAGTCATATTCTTTCTTTCAGCTATACCATTTTGCTGAGGGGTTTTAGGAGCACTAAATTCCTGTTGATATCCATTATAGGTACAATATTTAGTTACCCCTAAGTCTTTAAAGTCCCCATCTCGATCACTACGGATACAATTTACTTGATAATCCTTTTCATTCTCAATACGTAGGAGGATTTTTTTAAATTCATGAAAGGTGTAGGACTTTTGTTTAAGGAAAGATATCCAAGTAAAATTGGTAAAATCATCAACCATCACTAAGATGTAGCTGTTTCCACATAGGCTAACCATTCTGGCAGGACCCATAAGGTCTATATTAATGAGTTCTAGAGGTTTCGTAGTCAATACATCTTTGACTTCCCTATGTGCAGAATTAACCATTTTTCCTTCTTGGCAAGGCCCACAAATAATGTTTGATATAGGCTTTATCTTAGGAAGACCTCTAACTATTTCTTAAGAACACAATTTACCAAGGTTATCAAAATTTATGTGACCCAATCTATTATGACAAATCATATTATCATCCATTTTGTCAATGTTACAAACCTCATTACTTGGACTAACTATGTAACAGTTATCTGGAGTACAAAGGCCTGTAATAATGCAGTCACCATTTTCATTTAAAAAATTTCAATTATTCTTCGAAAATGTGACAGTATGGTTAGAGTCACAAAATCGTGATATACTTAGTAAATTTGCTTTTAGACCTTTTATTAGAAGTACATCTTCTAAAGTAGGCAACCCATTTTCATGAAGTGTCCCTTTATAAATGATCTGGGCTAATACCCCATCACCAAACAAAAATTTACATCATGAGAACCTAGTTTTATTTGAAAATTTGGTATCATCCCCAGTCATGTGTTTAGAACATCCTGAATCTAAATACCATCCAGATGCTGCGTGCTCAGCTTTCAAAGCACCGATCACGATATTACATCTCATTAGGGGTATTAATTCATCCATTCTAACCTAAATTTCTCTGGTTTTTAAATGTTTACACTGATTAGCTCGAATATGGTAAAATTTTTGAGCATTAGTCTTTTCTTTAAAAGATTTTGGCGTATAATTTTGTGATTTATCAAATCTCTGAGCATTTGGTTTAGTCATGAATCTAGGATTCCCTCTTGTTAATGATCTTTTAGTACTAGATCTTTTCTTCCTATTACGATACTTAGAGTTCTTATCTGGTTGCCTAGGAAGAATATAGTTGTTTTTTCCTTTTCTAGAGTAGCTAAAGTTATGATAGGCAGGTGAATGAAGGACGGGTTTATATAGACGTTTAGAAAAACATCCATCAACAAAATGTCCAGAGACATCGCAATATGAGAAATAAAGATGTCTCGTAGGAGGCTTATCCTTAGGAAAGCTATTATATGGATTTTCCTAAAGGTTGGACTCTAGCTAACTTCTAAAGAGCACGGGTTGGAAAGATGATTCGCATTGTCTTATGGGAGGGAAGACGTATTTAGCCTTATGTTAAACATTAACCTCAGAAGTAATGCCTTACCAATGTCTATCATTTGTTGTTTTAAATCAAAATCATTTTCCAAGGCTCGAAAGTCTGGAAAAGTTTCAATAGGTTTTTGCCACCAGAAAAAAACTTAATAGTTTCAAAAATTTTAGTTTGTTGGTTGGTATTGGGGAAAAATCCTATTCCAGTTCTGTCATGAATTATTTTCAAATTTAGCAAATTTGAAGACTATTGATGTCTTTTCTTTAGTTTGTTCCAATTCTAATAACGTCCCTTTATATTTGTTTTCTAGAATTTCATTTGATTAAGATAATTCTTTGATTTTTTTCTTCAAAATCTTAGTCTCGTTCTCATGAAATACGCATTGATAGGTGTACTCTTCAGCATGTTGTTTGACCATTTGGCTTAGGACTTCTATTTTCTTAGTAAGATGCTTGACTACTTTTTCCAGTTTAGTGCTTTTAGTGGGAGTTTTTGTGTATAGAGTGTGAATGTCTAGGAGGTCCTCATTATCAGTGTCACTAAGTGTGTAGTGTCCCCTAGCGATTCATTTTTAGGAATCACACACACGTTTACATCATCAAGAAGACATTCCCTTTGACTCACAAACACGACATTCGAACTGCTAGTGGATTATATATGAGAATCATTCTCAAGTAACAAAATAGATAAACTATAAGGAGCAGAGTATCATTCAACATAGCATGATTAGAGATAGTATTATCAGATTTAGTATTAGTCATTGGCCTATCATCAGTGTAAATAATTTTGGCAAAGAATGACATACAGGGGTCAAAAGAATTAGATGACTCAGGCTCATCAGTTTTTGATTTGCTTGAATCATCCCAGGTCTTGCACAAATTAGCCCTATTATTTTTGTTATTTTTATTCAAATTGACTCTACAATCATTGGCCATATGTCCTAATTTCCCACATCTAAAACACTTAATATTTTTTAGGCCTTTTCCAGATTTATTTTGGTTATTAGCCTGGTGTTTGTCCTGTCTTTTCTCATGAGGACTATTATTAGAAAACTTTGAATAAGCAGGTTAGCCTTGTCTATTTGCAACCATATTTCAAAATTTTAATTTTTTTTAAACTGTTTAGATATTAAGGCAATATGATTATCCAAATTGTCTAAATTATAGTCCTCATCAGGATCTAAGTCAATATCAGGTAAATTGAACTCAGGTTTGGTCAACTTATAGGAGAAGACAAGATTAGAGACGAACTATTTCTTTTGGGATTGAGCTAATTATTTTTTAAACTCGAATTCCATTTCCAATGTTTTTAGGTCACTACTGAGGAGTTTAGGTGTTAAATTCGGGTCATCCATCTTCTCAATGGCCTAGAGCTTGTTATCAAACTTTTGTGGAAGTGACCTTAGAATTTTAGAAACAATTTCCTTCCTATCATAAATTATTCCATTAGCATGTAGCTTACTCACTATGCCTGTTAATCTAATATAGAAGTCATCAAATGACTTAGTCTCAGTCATGACCAAAATGTTGAAATACTTAATTAGCATTTGGGTTTTAATAGCTTTAACACATGTGTCTCCTTTATGTGCAGTCACTAAAGTGTCCCATGCTTCTTTAGAGGTAGTACAGAAAGATATCCTCTTTAATTCCTGTTCATTTATAGACATGAATATGGAATTTTTGCCTTTATTATTACTTAGTGAGGCATGTTTCTCTTCTTTAGTGTATTCACTTAGCAGTTTCGTAATCCTTTCATTACTTCCGTATGTTGCTAGTTTAGTAGGAAAAGTGCATCCATTTTCAATAGAATCCCAAGCATCATCTCCCAACATACCATGGATAAAAGAAACCATCCTTACTTTCCAGTAAGGGAAGTTGGTTCCATCAAAGAGTGGGGCCTGGAAATGTTACCTTATCTCTCAAATTTCTTGTCCATTGTTTGTTTTGAAAAAATAATTCCAGAATTTCGGGATCTAAAAAGATTTTATAAACCCAATGCTGTGATACCAATTGAAAAATACCTCTTAAGTTGTTTAATAAAAGATTAAAACAGTTTAAATGGCTCCGAACATTTTTTTTAAGAATCTCTTTTTTACAAAACAAATTACCAACACAAGTTTTGTATGAAAATTGTTATTAACGAGATATTTTAGTTATAGGTGACCAAGTTTTCAACTAAAACTAAGTGAGTTTAAATCAGCACAAGATTAGGAGGGGATGAGAGGAAGATTAAACATGTAAGTACAAAAGTATTTTAATGCGGTAAAACCCCGCCCAATTGGGGAAACATCCATGGAGGTGTCTATACCTCAAAAACAAAAATCCACTAAAAATGAGTTGTAAGGTTACAAACTATTAACAAACTAAGCACACAACCAGACCTATACTAAGTCAAGAATTTATACGAGATTCATTAAGTAAATCTGAATTCTCTGAAGGATCGGAAGTTGTCCTAGTTGTTTAGCAGCTTTGTACCTCCACCTCCTTTTATCTTTACATAGACTCTAAGGTTAGAAATCTCTCAACCAACATTATTTTTGTATAGTAGTGTGAAACGTGTATTGTGGTGTTGTTCCTAACACATGCATGAACACACACACACACACACACACACACACACTTATACAAATCAATAGTCCTATAAATTATAGATTTCTACTAAAAATGATATGCAAGATGATATGCCCAAAGTGTACCAGCCAGTCCAGAGAACTCAACCTCGGCCTCACAACAGCCGAGGTAATTGAAGTTTGAGAATACCTATCAGCGACATCGTCCTACTGCGGTCGGCCGCAGCGGACTCCCCCTCTACAAATGACCTCATCTAGGCTTAGAATAACTCGAGATTATCTAGAACCTTGGAGCACAATCCTTATCAGTTCGCTCGTAGCCGACGGCGCACTAATCTCATACATCAACCTCGACTGGTAATCAACCAGGGTTAATAAGGACTCATGGGTTTAACCACCCTTAAACATCATCATCGGCCCTAGACGACGTTTCAAGAGCCACATGAGAATCAACATCCCTATAGGATTAGCGTAAATTATTAGGCCAACATCGGCCCCAACCGACGTTCCACATATCTTACCTCGGTTGGCATCCCAGCCAAGGTCATCACATAATTTCCAACCAAGGCAGGGGTCGTACCTCACCAACCTCGTACTCGCCCAGGCTGAGGTTGGTACCAAGCAAAGATAGCCGAGTTTCTAAGCGCACATGTATGGCTTGAAGCACATGGAGAAATCTGTTATGATTGAATCATTCCTTTCACGTGAGGGAATATTGAGGTCATCACTACTTAGTTAAAGATTAGCCACATGTCATCCTTACACTGGTTGGATCTCCATGCACATGCTCATTGTATGATTGGGGGGTTACATTACCCCCCCCCCCCCCCCCCCCCCCACACTATATATAGAGGTCATCCTCTACCTTGCAAAGGGACCCAAAATTATAACCCTAGCCGAAACTCTATCCTGTTACACAGTAGAGAGAGAAGTTTGAGAGATTGTATCCATGGCCATTAGTGCCTTCATTCAGTGATATTACTCACACACACTCACAGTGGACGTAGGACAGATTACCTGAATTACTTATATTCAAGTGTTCATCCTCTTCTCATCGCCTCTTTCTACATATATACATATATATATATTCTCCTGTGCTGCCATTGTTACCACTGATTTGAGCTTACAAACACCTTGATGTGTGGTGCAGTTTCCAGCATCATCATTTTGGCGTCGTCTATGGGAACGAGAAGACATAACTCTTCCCTTCCTAGCTTAACCTCACTAGAGACTCTAGTGGTGAACCATGACTCACCCCTTGCATGGAGCTGTTTCACCATTGAAAGAGGTCCATTAGGGTATTAAGCTCATTTATTCACAAGCTCTTTTGTTTTAACATATGGAACCGGAGTTACTACCTCCTCCTCCACCACCTGGTGCTGGAGGGCCTAGTTCCAGTCAGGCACCACCCTGGTCTGAAATGGCTGAGGTGGCGGCAGCCTTGAAGTCCTTGGCAGCAACACAGCAAGCGATGAAGGAGAAATTTGCACAGCTCAGTCAAAATATGATGAGGCCACTTGGGGTTTCACTGGAGATGATTACTCCGACGGCTGCTAAGCCCCATCCTGAAGTCAGAGGACCATCTTAGGCATCGCGAAAAGACCAACTTGCGCCTCAATAGAGGAGGGATGTTGCTGACCCTAAGCGCTTGCATCTTGGGAGGCAAGGATACCCTTGTTCTGAGGATAGGTGTGATGATATGGAGGCAGAAGATGCTTTAGAGGACTGATGGGAGCCATATAAGGTTTCGAACAACACTGTACGTCCTATCCACCAAAGTCGAGGTTGTGTGGATGGAAGATAGGGTGTTGCCCAGCCAAGAGGATCCGCCTTTGATCGCTTGAGCAGAATGTCGGCCTTTGAAAGGCTTGGCCCAGTAAATGACCTAAAGCAGAGGTTATCGAGATCAAGAAGTGCAACATGGTTACAAAGGGGAAATGGGGAACATCGGCCTTAGCGTGGCTGACCCCAACCATACCGAGACTATGGCTAGGAGGTAAACAACCGACGTTGTGCTGCGGTTGGGGAATCCTCAGTCCACCCCTTAGAGGTGGCTGGGGATAACCTCGGCCAGGCCGATGTTGCAAGGCCATGGAATGACTTCATCTAACGTCTTAAAGAGAAGATAAGAGACCTCATCAAAAGTCGAGACCCACTACAAATAGGTTTCTCAGAGGGCTCCCCGTTCATGGCTAAGATACTAAACTTCCTAACCCCTGCTAAGTTCAAACCGCATACGGTGTCTCACAAGTATGATGGTAGTTCTAACCCTATGTATGATATTGAGATGTACCAGTCTGTGGCAAAAATTTATTCAATCCCTGATGAGATGAAGTGCCGAGCCTTCACGGGGACTTTAACAGGAGTTATACACATCTAGTTCACCTCTCACCTAAAGAACTCGATTGAGAACATTAACGGCCTGGCTGAACGGTTCATTCATAATTTTTATTTTGGGATAAGTCCTCAAAAGAAGACCACCATCTGTTGTATGTAAAGCAAGGCATGAATGAAGGTCTAAGAGACTACATTGCTAGATTCAACAAAGAAAAAATAGAAGTTGAAGACTATGAAGAGAGTATATCCATGACAACCCTTATAGGGGGACTCCATAAGGGGAAATTGTTATGGAAACTCACGAAAGACCCTCCTAAGTGTATGAAAGAGCTATTGGCAACTGTAGGAAAGGTCATGAACGCTGAAGAGGCCATGGCCATGAAGTGTGAGGATGAGAATGGAAGTGGCAACGAGAAATTCCAAAGAAAGAAAGATGGAAAGAAGAGGTCAACCGACGACAAGTTTGCACAATATACTCCTCTAACTGTGATCTGCGAACACATCCTCAACGAGATAAAGAACGACCGGTCTATGAGATGGCCGGAGAAGCTAAAGTCTCCTTCACATAAGAGAAATAAGAACTTATGGTGTGAGTTCCACCAAGACCACGGTCATGTAACAGACAAGTGTTTTTCCTTAAAGGATGAGATCGAGAAGATGTTAAAATTAAGAAAGTTAAGGAAGTATGTATATGGTAAGGCTCCTAAGAGGGGAATAGATGACTCTAAAAAAAAGAAAAATGACAGATGTCGAGATGATAGCCCAATAAGAAGAGATAATGATTGAGATGGGGATGATGAAGATGATCCAGACCTTCTGCCAAAAGACAACAATGCCCCGATGAAGAGGGTTGGAGTGATCTCCTTTGGTGTTAACACCATATACGGAGAACTCGTTGGAAGTGGCTATAAAGTAGCTGACCAAAAAGCTCATTTGTCAGAGGCCAAGTCAGTGACTAAGGTAGAGGTTGTGAATCTAGTATCTTCAGAGGCAAAGCAGAAGATAAAGAAAGTAGATATGGATACTCTTATAGTTGGATTCTACCGAATTCACTTCAAAGGTATCTTAGCTCCACATGATGACCCATTGGTTTTAACAACAAGAGTGCACAGGTGTGAGGTACAAAGAATCCTCGTAGATGGAGGAAGTTCAGCGGACGTGATGTTTTGACCCTACTTTAAAAGCTTGGGCCTCAATAGAGCTAGGCTGGTACCTTACCATCATCCGTTGATGGGCTTCAGCGGGGAGAAGGTCCATCCATTGGGCATGTATGAGATGGATGTACGAATGGGAGATGAGTGGCCTAAGAGGTTGACTCGAAAGATTAATTTTTTGTTATGGATGAAAATGTCTTCTCGGCCTATAACCTCATCATAAGAAGAGTATCCCTCAAGGAGTTTGAGGCCTTTGCATCGACGGTACACCAAATGCTAAAATTTTTGACCCCCTATTGGGTAGGGGAAGTTCATGGGGATCAGATATCGGCACGTGAATGCTACTTCAACTCGGCGGAAGAGTGAGAGGACCATAATAGGGAAACCACCACGTATAATATTGGTACACTTGATCCCAGAGATAAAACAAAGTTGAAGAAAGAAGAGCCCGCGGAAGAGGTAGAATCCATAGTCCTCAATGAGAACGAACCAAAAAAACCCATCCAAATCGGCAAATCCTTAAAACCAGAGATCAAGGATGAGCTAATAAGATTATTAAAGAAGAGGCAGAGTGTCTTCACTTGGAGCCACACAGACATGCCTGACATCGACCTGGAGGTTATCTTCTACAAACTCAATGTTGCAGAAGATGTTAAGCCAATCAAACAAAGATAAAGAGTTTACTCCAGGGAAAAGTACGACATCATTAGGGAAAAGGTCAAAAAGTTGGAAGAGGCAGAATTCATCAGGGAGGTAATATACCCAGAGTAATTATCAAACGTCGTCATTGTGCCCAAGGCCAATGGGAAATGGAGGATGTGCGTATATTTCATCGACCTGAACAAGTCTTGCCCAAAAGAAAGCTGTCCCTTACCTCGAATTGATTAGATGGTAGATGCCATGGCAGGGCATGAGCTCATGAGCTTCATGGACACGTATTTAGGATATAATTAGATCTTCATGAATGCTGAAGACTCAGAGAAGACAACCTTCATTACAGATAAGGGGACCTATAGCTATAAGGTCATGCCCTTTGGCTTGAAGAATGCAGGGGCAACATATCAACATCTTGTAAATAAGATGTTTGAAAATCAAATTGGTAAGACCGTGGAGGTATATGTAGATGATATGTTGACAAAGAGCTTGAAGGCCTTCACTCACGTAACAAACCTAGAGAGAACCTTCGAACCATGGGCTTGTATAGGATGAAACTCAATCTCGTAAAGTGTGTCTTCGGAGTAGGAGCCGGAAAATTTCTTAGAGTCATTGTCAATCAAAGGGGATAGAGGTGAACCCTGAGAAGATCAGGGCTTTGCTTGATATGAAGACACCAAGAAGTATCAAAGACTTATAGAAGCTCACTGGAAGAGTAGCTTCACTCAACAGATATGTTTACAGAGCCACGAATAAGTGTCTTCCATTTTTTAACGTATTTAGAAAGGCATTCGAGTGGGATGTGGAGTGTGATAAGACCCTTAAGGAGCTCAAGTCCTATCTCGGATCCCCACTGCTCTTATCTCGGCCCGTTCTGGGAGAGAAGTTATATGTCTATCTAGCAGTCTCAAAGTCAATCATAAGTTCAACCATAGTACAAGAAGACATTGGGGGTGCAGAGGCCTATGTACTTTAATAGTAAGGCCCTTTAGGGGTCTGAATAAAACTATCCTCGAATAGAGAAATTGGCCTACGCTTTGATACACACTTCCAGGAAGATGAAACCCTATTTCTAAGCCCACACTATGGTCGTCCTCACTAACTCCCCACTAAGGCAAGTCCTCCACAAGCCTGAGAAGTTAGGCAAATTGATGACCTGGGCCATTGAGTTGGGAGAGTATGACCTTACTTATCA
Source organism: Sambucus nigra (assembly GCA_949130495.1). Lineage (NCBI taxonomy): Eukaryota > Viridiplantae > Streptophyta > Magnoliopsida > Dipsacales > Adoxaceae > Sambucus > Sambucus nigra. The sequence goes on along the minus strand of OX422210.1, from coordinate 330,216,807 downwards.
ACCCAGGGTGGCCATTAAAGGATAGGCACTTATAGACTTTGTCACTGAGTTCAAATGGCAAGGAGCTGAGGTTGAGAATATTTCGATGACTGCAGAAGGTTCAAATAATAATGTCTTTCGAGACCTGGAAGAGGTTGTGTCCAGCAGAGCCAAAAATATAATAACTGAGAATGAGGAAGATAGGTACCTATTCAAGCGAGGAACCCTGTCAGAGGGGAGCTTCTCTTCGAATGAAGATGTTTGGAACCTCTTTGTTGACGGGTCTTCTTGCAAAAGTGGAAGCGGTGCAGGGCTGATACTGTCAGCTTTGGATGGTAACAACATGTAATATACACTAAGGTTCAACTTTAAAGCGTCAAATAATGAATCAGAATATGAGGCCATAATAACGAGCCTCTCCTTGGCAGAGACCCTTAGGGTTGGGCGACTCTTACTTCATAACGACTCAAGGTTAGTTATCAACCAAGTGTTTAGAGTTTATGAGGCCAAGGATGAAAGGATGGCCAAATACCTAAACAGGGTAAGAATGATGCTAGAAGGCTTCGAAGAGGTGAAGATGAAGAGGGTACCTCGATAAAATAATGTCCACGTAGATACACTAGCAAGGTTGGATTCAGTAACAAGGACAAACATCAGAAGGACAGTACCAGTCGTGATCATGCTCAAACCGACTATTGAGGAAGAAGAGGCTGCCAGCTCTTGCCTCAACATTAACCTAGGGGACTCATGGATGGACCCCCTCATCAGATATATCAGAGAGGGAGAACTGCCAAAATAAAAGTTAGAGAGGAGGAAACTGAGATACAGAGCTAAAAAGTATTCAATAATAGGAGATATCCTATATACAAAAGGATTTTTGTTACCTTTCCTCAGATGTTTCCATCCCACAGAGGTCCCCCACATCCTACAGGAGGTACACGAGGGTTCTTGCTATAGTCACATAGGAGGAAGACCTTTGGCCAAGAGGATAATCATGCAGGGATATTGGTGGCCGACCTTGGCCAAAGATGATGCAGCCTACGTGGAAAGGTGTGACAAATGCTAAAGATTCTCCACTATCCCCCATCAAGGTCATCAACCTATGAAGTTAATCAGTTCCCATTGGCCATTCTCAGTATGGGGAATTGATTTGGTGGGACCGTTGATGAGAGCTGTGAATAATTATCAATTTCTGATCATTGCAATTGATTACTTCTCAAAATAGGTAGAGGCTGAGACGATGATCATGATTACAGAGAAAAAGACCTTCCAGTTCATCATGAAGAGCATCATATATAGACATGGTCTTCCAAACACCACCATCTCAGACAACGAAACCCAGTTCAAGAATTATTCCTTGTAGAAGTATTACGAGAGAGTTGGGATCAAGCAATTTTTCTCTTCTCTTGGCCGACCTCAGGAAAACGGTCCAACCAAAGTCACGAACAGAATAATCCTCGACGGGATTAAGAAGAGGTTAGAAGAATCTAAGGGGAGATGGAGTGAAGAGGTTTATGCTGTGTTATGGGCTTACAGAACAACAACTAGGACACCAACAGGGGAGACCCCATTTATGTTAGCACATGGCTCAGAAGCCGTCATACCAACAGAGGTAGGACTCCCAACTCATAGAGTTCAGACCTATGACCCTGCGAAGAATGGGGAAGAGAGAAGACTTGACCTAGATTTGATTTAGGAAAGAAGGGAAGACGCCGAGATCAGGCAGGTAGCCTACCAACAGAGAATAACAAAATTCTACAATCAAAGGGTGAAATCAAGACCCATAGATGTAGGAGACCTAGTGGTAAAGAAGACGCTACACAAGTCAAACAAGCTTCACCTAAATTGGCATGGCCCTTATAAAGTAATCGAGGAGGTTATACCCGATACCTACTGGCTAGAAACTCTCAAATGGGAACCTTTCTCCAATCCATGGAATGCTGATCATCTGAAGAGGTATTACATATGATGTAGCAATTGTTTTTATGTAAATATATCATCTTATGAAGAGATTATTAATGAGAAGATAAGTTATTGGACCAATTCTTTGTTCATTATGCTTTAGTATACGATTTATGGGGGTAACATCTTAGTTTGATGACCTCAGACCTTTAGCATCATAATTTGGTGACAGGGTCTGAGGTAACATCTTAGTTTGATTAACTGAGACCTTTAACATCATTAATTTAGTGACAAGGTCTGAGGTGAAACATCATAGTTGGATGACCTCAAACCCTAAAGATCATTAATTTGGTGAACCTTATGGTGGTAATATCTTAATTTCATGACCTTATACCATTAACATCATAATTTGGTGATAGGGTCTGAGTTAACATCTTAGTTTGATGGCCTCAGACCTTTAACATCATAATTTGGTGACAGGGTCTGAGGTAACATCTTAGTTTGATGACCTCAGACCTTTAACATCATTAATTTGGTGAACCTTGTGGGGGTAACATCATAGTTGGATGACTTCAGAACTTTAACATCATAATTTGGTGACAAGGTCTGAGGTGAAACATTTTAGTTTGATGACCTGAGACCTTTAACATCCTTAATTTGGTGACAGGGTGTAAGGTGAAACATCATAGTTGGATGACCTCATACCCTTAACATTATTAATTTGGTGAACCTTGTGGGGGTAACATCTTAGTTTTATGACGTTAGACCTTTAACATCATAATTTGGTGACATGGTCTGAGGTAACATCTTAGTTTGATGACCTCAGACCTTTAACATCATAATTTGGTGATAGGGTCTGAGGTAACATCTTAGTTTGATGACCTCAGACCTTTAACATCATTAATTTGGTGAACGTTGTGGGGGTAACATCATAGTTGGATGACCTCAGACCTTTAACAACATAATTTGGTGATGAGGTATGAGGTGAAACATCTTAGTTTGATGACCTCAGAACTTTAACATCATTAATTTGGTGAAAAATTTATGGGGGTAACACCATAGTTGGATGACCTCACACCCTAAACATCATTAATTTGGTGAACCTTGTGGGGGGCAACATCTTAGTTTGATGACCTCAGACCTTTAACGTCATAATTTGGTGACAAGGCCTGAGGTAACATCATAGTGGATGAACTCAGACCCTAAACATCATTAATTTGGTGAACCTTGTGGGGGTAACATCTTAGTTTGATGACCTCAGCCCTTTAACATGGTGACAAGGTCCGAGGTAACATCTTAGTTTGATGACCTCAGACCTTTAACATCATTAATTTGGTGAACCTTATGGGGGTAACATCATAGTTAGATGACCTCATACCTTTAAAATCATAATTTGGTAACAAGGTATGAGGTGAAACATCTTAGTTTGATGACCTCAGACCATTAAGATCATTAGTTTGGTGAAAAATTTATGGAGGAAACATCTTAGTTTGATGAACTTAGACCTTTAACAACATTAATTTGGTAAAAAATTTATGGGGGTAACATCAAAGTTGGATGACCTCAGACCCTAAACCTCATAATTTGGTGACAGGGTCTGAGATGAAACATCATAGTTTGATGACCTCAGACCTTAAACATCATAATTTAGTGATGAAGGCACCATTCCACGACATATAAAAATATTCAAGGTCAAAAGAAGCAAAGCTCTCCCCGGAGAATAATATAGCACATAAGTTAAAATTACAAGTCAAAATGTAATAGAAAATGTTATCAGAGGTTACAGACCAACATATGTCAGAAACAAAAATTACAAATAAGAGCTTCATAAAATACGACCTAAGTGTCAGCAATCTCAGGGTTAGTGGCTATGGACCCACTTCCTAGACCGATGTTGGTCACTTTTACCCCATAATCATGAGGATTAACATCTTCAGTCCCTATAGCTTCTAGTTGAGCAGTCTCTACAGGCGAAGTAGCTCCTTCCTCCTCGACCTCTTGTAAGGCCTGAGCAAACCAAGGATCAGCATAGCCCAGACCAACGAAGTCCGAGGTTGTCAGGCTCCCTGACTCCTTCTCTTTCATGGAAACCCATTTTTCCAGTGGCCTTAACTCCTCTTTCTATGTATTCAAAGTCAAATATTATGAATTGGTCAAAGACCTAATAGTCTGCTAACCACTTCTAAGAGGCATCCTTAAGGGCAGCTTTCACTGCAGCATCAACCATTGGTTAGAGGACGTCATCCTTGGCCTTCAGGTCAGAGGAGTGGTCTTTCTGAAGCTTGGCTATATACTTTTCCCCTGCTTTACCTTGTTCTCAGATTCCTGCAAGCAATCTTCATACATTCCACTTCACCATTTAGAGTGGCCTCTATTTTCTGGGTCTCTCTTCCCTTTTCAATCAGGGGCAGCTTCATTAGGGTCCAGTCAATAAATTGGTGCATGGAGAGGATACCCTGCAAAACATATTCAGACACATGAGTTCAAGAGTCAATAAAATTCAAAGGGGATGTTACATTTGAAATATAAAAGCAAAAGTATCACTTGGATAAATCGATGGAGGCCAAACTCGACCAGCAGAGGGATGTTCAGAGAACGGCGGAATCATTTGCCAGCATCGGTAATCACAAAGCCGATGGTGTCCAAGGCCTTCATACTTTGGCCAATGAGGCTATCACTGATCTTCATCTCCTCCAGATGAGCAACTAATTCATCCTTAGATGAGATGGGGATCGCACGATCCCCCTTAGAGGCTTTCTTCTGTCTCTGATCCTCAGGGCAGGGACGTTGGATTTCCTTTTTTTGGAGGCATCGGACCTTGAAGAGGTAGGAGGAGGAGGAGAAGGTGCATTCAGGACTGCTTTGTTAACCAACTTGATAAGGCTAGGGGTTTCCATTTCCCAGATATCGTTTGATACTCCTTCCAGACTCTCTGCAAAAAGAAATGTATGAGTTAAAAGATCAGAGGAATAGAAAAACTAAAAATTATGACAATTAAAAGTAACTTACTAAGCTCGGTTAGAGGACCCCCCGCCCAAGACCAGTTTCACAGAGGTAGTAGGGGGTCATCAAGTGCTCATACTTAACCAGATTGCTAAGCTCTCCCTAATCTTGAAGGTCCTTAACCTTCTGTAGGTTAACCTAACTCAATTCGAGGTTGGACTTAGCAGCCAATGACACTTTCCCCCATCTCAAGGGTACCTTCGGCTCTAAAGACGAAGAGGTAGAAGAAGAGACAAACTCCCAGGCCCTTGAGGTAAATAAATATCTCGGCTTCCAGTTATGGCTGGAGGTCTGGGTGACCAACAACATTTTCTTATCAGACTTCCTGGCTAAGAAATGATTATAGCTCGAATGGTTTATGGCAGAGGAAGGCACATAACACCCTATGAATACCTAGATAGGAAGTTCTGAGTGATGTACCGCCCTTTATAGGACGATGGCCACAATCATCACCTTAAAAGCATTGGGAGATAATTGGGAAGGGGCCAAGTCAATATGGGATAATATGGACCTGATTATTGGAAGAAAGGGGAGGCAAAATCCTAACTTAAACATCTTGCTGTATAAGCAGATTTCATTGTCTCGACCACCGTAGGCCATCTCATTCTTCTAAGGTCTCACAAACTTGATAGAGGGGCCTATGGAATAAAGATGTCTGAAGGTGAAGAGGTTAAATTCACTGACAGTGCTCTCTATCTCGACGACCTATGAGGTGTCAAAATCACTTTTGTGACCATCATCCTCATCCTGAGCAACGTTGGCTTGGGCTGGCATAGGAGCACCATGAGGGAACCTTTGAGTGAACTCAGCCTTTCTGACATTCGATAGAGGAATATCATCTATAGGGGGTGGAATAGCCACACTCATCCCTACAACTTCAACATCAGAAGAAGTCCGTGAAGAGCTAGAATCATTGTGACCTGAGGCACGACTTTGGACCTCAGCCTGATCAGGGACCTGATCTTACCTGATGGAGAAGTCCATCGCCTCCTGGAATGAGTCAAGAGACATAGGGTTTGAGGTTGATGACTCAAACTCAGACATTGGAATGGGTTCTAATGGAGTCTCTGCTGGCTCAACTAGTCCAGGTGGCTCAGGGTATATCATCCTCAGAAGGGATGTAAAGATTGGTCTAAGAGGGAAAGCCTCAAACCTAAGAGCTTACTTTTGGTCTCATTCTATTTGCCTAATCTTATATAAAATATTTTCCTTAAGAGAAGGGAATTCCTCTAAGAGATGATAAAGAGGTCTGAGCATATGAGTCACACCTTACACTTGGGACTCTAAATAAAAAATAAATAAGTTGGCAATTTAACTAAGGATTAAACTGGGATTTTAAAGCAAGAACAATGAACAACATGCAAGAACAGTCATCGAAAAACTCAAGAATCTCACCAGAAAGTTCAAATAATCAGCAGAAAACTCAAAAATCCCACCAAAAATTGAAGAGGCAAGAGTAAAAGGGGATGAAAATGGTAGAGTGAGGTGGCGATGATACCTGTAGACTCGCGAAATAAAGGAGATGTGAAGAAACGAAGATACCCCTAAGAGTCAAGCAGCCAAACCCTTGAAAGAGAGAGAAAATTACAGAGATTACCAAGGCGGGAAAGAGAGAAATGAAGAATAAAGAGAAGAATGAAAGGTTTTAACCCTTAAGTGGGTTAGCATCACTCCCAAGGCCCATCATTGCCTTGGGAGCCCAAAAGACAATCCGAATCATGGCGCTTATCGGGCATGCTACCCACTCCAATAGGTGACACTTGTCAAAGAGATGGTAGCACATAAGGAAAATATAGCTTCAGACATGTATACCCCTTAATCACCTACTCACATATGTAACTAAGGGCTAGGGGTGATTGATATGACCAAAGTGTACCAATCAGTCCAGAGACCTCAACCTCGATGTCACAACAGTCGAGGTAATTGAAGTTCGAGAATACCCATCAGTGACATCTTCCTACTGAGGTCAGCCACAACCGACTCCCCACTCGACTACGGACCTCAGTTCGGCTTAGAATAAGTCGAGATTATATAGAACCTTGGAGCACAATCCTTATCAGGTCATCCGTAACCGATGGCACACTAATCTCGTACATCAACTTCGGCTGGTAATCGGCCAGGGTCAGCAAGGACTCATGGGTTTAACCACCCTTCAACATCATTATCGGCCCTAGACGACGTTGCAAGCGCCACATGAGAATTAGAAGCCCTGTAGGCTCAACGTAAATTACCAGGCCAACATCGGCCTCAGCCGATGTTCCACATATCTTACCTCGACTGGCATCCTAGCCAAGGTCATCACATAATTCCTAGCCAAGGCAGGGATCGCACCTCACCAACTTCGTACTCGCCCTGGCCGAGGTTGGTACCAAGAAAAGACGGTCGAGTTTCTACGCGTACATGTATGGCTTGAAGCACATGGGCAAATATGTTATAACTGAATCATTCCCTCCACGTGAGGGAATATTGAGGTCATCATTACTTAGTTAAAGATTGGCCAGGCGTCATCCTTACACTATCAGGATCTCCATGCACATGCTCATTATATTCTTGGGGGGTACATTACACCCCCCCCCCCACACACACTATATATAGAGGTCATCCTCTAACTTGCAAAGGGATCCAAAATTACAACCCTAGCCAAAACTCTATAATTTTACACAGTAGAGAGAGAAAGCTTGAGAGATTGTATTCATAGCCATTAATGCCTTCATTTAGTGATATTACTCACACACACTCACAGTGGACATAGGCCAGATTGGCTGAACCACTTATATTCAAGTGTTCATCCTCTTCTCCTCACCTCCTTCTATATATATATATATATATATATATTCTCCTGTGCTTCCATTGTTACCACTGATTTGAGATTACAAACATCTTGACGGGTGGTGCAGTTTCCATCATCATCACAAGATTCTCAATAACAATTTTCAGAAAACTAGACTTCCTTTTTATGATGGATCGAGTGACAATATTGCTATTCAAAAAGAACCAAGACCCTATAAACTTTCTCTTTATTTTTTTTACAAATCTATTTCACGAAATGTGAAATATAAATTGGAAAGTGTAAACGTCTCAAGATCTGAAAATGCTTTAAAGTCTCTTTTTCTCAAAACTTGAAACAAAAAAGGTATTTGTTGGTAGAACATTAAATGAAAACATTTGAGTACCAAAACACCAACAAATAATAATTTCTAAATAAAAAATCAAACTAAGCAGATCTAAGTGATTTATATCACAACAGAATCAGATCTACACTTTCTATAAAAAAGAAATGAGATCTAACTCAGTGACTGGTTGTAGAAGAGATTTAAAACCATAGAGGAAATGATCTTCGAACCTGAATCACTCTCAAACTCGCAAGGAAATTTTCAAAGAAATTTTTTCAAGGGTTTGGCTATGTTTTGCAATCTCTCTCTCTCTCTCACCAAAAGATTGTAAACGTTTAATCCAGGGCCTCTATTTATACAAGTCGATTGAAGGATATAGAATGATTTACCAAATCAAAGGCCTGGATTAAGTCTATCAAATCAAGTGTAAATATAATGGCTTTAAATGCACCGCATTTAAAGGCATTCTTATTAGTCCAATGGGTTAAGACTTGTATAGAGTTAGGCAACATGATGACCATTGATGAGTTTGATCCAACGGTTGATAAGGGTTCTCAGTTATGTGGGTAAGAAGAAATCCAATCTTAACTGTTATAAGGAAGACAAGTGTAGGGCTTAGATAACACAAAAAAAGCGTGTTTTTAAAATTTTGAAAATCCCAATTTCTACCCCACATTTCCTTGCCGCTTTTGGTTTCTACCCAACCAAGTTTTTAGGAATTAAAAGATATTATAAATCAGCCCAAAACATTTTAAAACTTTAATTTTAAATGTTTTATAAATGTTTAAAAATTCCTAAAAAATGTTTAAAAAATCCCAAAAATTATTAGAAAATTATTTTGATGGGAATTAATACTGACACATCTAAAATCATATAAATGCAACATAAAATATGCAAGACTATATGAACTGTTGGTATACTAACTTTGAGACTATTAGAGGATAATTGATGTAGTATCTGAGGTTCTTTTGTAGCAAGGGATATGATTCCAATTTTGCTACGTTTTCCAAACTAGATAAGTGCCTATATAGTATAGTCTCAAGTGAGTAAACAATATGGGGCGCCTCACACGGTAAAGGGCTGCGAGTGTACAAAATTAACTCATCGTCAAATCCACTGTTTAAAAGAGCCCATGAAAAAATCGAGGCAATAAAGTGATCATATGCCAAAAATGGGGCTAATAGGATTTCTCTAAGTTGAGAACAATAGACGCCTCCAAAAGAAAAGGAAAAATGTATAAAAATTTGAGGGAGTTTGGTTGGACTTAACGGCTTTGCACTTTCTTAAAAATCTCGAAAAAGTATTAAATAATTTTGGATGTTATTGGTGTGAAAATCACTTTGAGCTTTTATTTGTCGATTAGACTGAGTCAATTTCTTATAATTTCACCATTTTTACACATAAGGAAGATGTAGAGTTGATTCGTTAGGAATATCCGAAATTCATCGTACACATATGTTATGGTTGTATGTATTGATTTTCTTTCCGAATTTGTTCACATCCCTGCATTTCCACTATCACCGACTTAGTTATTTTCGTGTTCTTTCATGGTGTGATTCTTTGTTATAGATTTTGTGAGAAAAATTTTGAAAAATTCAAAAAGAGAGTTTTATTACATTGTGGCATTCTCCATTTGTATTGATTTGTGTTCTTTATATATGTCTATTTGGGGACATCATAAAAAGGGGGAGAACGAATTATGGAAGATAATTTTTGTTTGTTTGATTTCATAATGATTTGCTTAAGCTTAATTGATATTTATTTTTTCTTATCATTATATTTCAAAACTGGTGCACATCAGGGGTATTATTTCTTATCTCATGTGTGCAGGTACAAAATTGAGGATTATTTTTGCACACCCTGATGATGATAAATAAAGTGAGAAAAAGTTAAAGTTTTGAATATTTTCAAATCATTGAAGGCATGTCATTTAGTATGTCCAGTTTTTGGGTTTGATGGGGATATTAACTTTTATGTCATTTGATTAAGTTTGGGTAGGATAATGCAGATAGTTTTTATGTATGTACCGGCATAGATATAGGGGGATATTTGTAAGGAAATATTTTTAGAAATGTCCGTTTAGAATGTAGGAAGTTTTTCGCGTGTCGTAGATCGTAGTTAGCATTCGGCACGTCAAGACGTTCATCCATGATGGCCTCAATCTTAATCCAAAGTTATCACGCTCCCGCTTTTGTCATATGTGCGTAGTGAATCATCTCCGAGCATCGTGTAACATGCATCTTAAACATTCAACATTCCCACTACTCCACTCGCATTAATGGTAAAATAATTAATTTGAAGTTTTTAATGTTTACATAATTATTTGGGAATTTTTAGAAAATATTTTTTAAGGTTTTAAGAAGTTTTACTTCGAATGATGAATTTTTTCTAATTGTAGAAGAGAAAGAAAAGATGACGCTGACGTCGTTCAAGGGAGATTCACCAGTCTTTCGAGTGACATTGGCATCTCGTGCGAAGTCGTTAAAGCGACACGTTAGTTCGTTCGAGTGACAACTTCTTTTCATTTAAGCTATGCACTGCCTCGATTTCTATATTTATAGTAGTGTTCATCATTCAGGTTTTTCAAGTCTTTGGCACTCACGTTTTTGCAGAACTGCCGCACAAAACAAACTTCATTTTTTTCAAGGTTTTCATACCTTTTTGATTCACAAATCATTCCCAAATACATATGTGAATCTTTATAAACCCTAGGTTAATTGTTCTAATCATCTGGAGTATTCTTGTGGATAAAAAGGTTGTTCTGCATTGCTGACTTGGAGCTCTTGCTGGATCTGTTGCCGAAGACAATAAACCGACGCCGACGGCTATTCGTGTGTCACTGTATTTTGCTATAATTGTAAGTATTACAAATTATAGTGAAATAAAAAAGATTTTGCCCCTTTGGGGGATTTTTTCGGATATTGTGATTGGCTGTGCATGCGTGGGTTGAGTTTATTTGTTTGTCATAATTTATTTGCAAGAATTAGGACTTTGGGGATAAAAATTAAAATTTAATTGAACAAGTTAAATCATTGATTGTTGGTGCACTCTCAGATGGGAATCGATTCAACCCTGGGGAGAATCGATTCATCGCCTGAGTCGGACTGGGTCATGATGGGGAAAACGAACCGTGGAGTTATTTCGAGTTTCTTCAAATATATGAGAGGTTATCCATTGATGGATGATTGATATAATGCATAAGTGAGGTTTTTATCGTATGAACCTAGAGACATAAATTAGTAAAATTGTAGTAGAAAGTTAATAATTGAGAATATTATATTATAACACAATCCGACATCGTGTGAATTGGCTAAGATTGGATGGGCGCGTGAGAGATGTGATATCCTATGGGGTATTACAGATATTGTTTGTTGTGCGTGATTCTCTCTCTCTCTCTCTCTCTCTCTCTCTCTCTCTCTCTCTCTCTCTCTCTCTCTCTCTCTATCTATCTATCTATCTATCTATCTATCTATCTATCTATCTATCTCTCTCTCTCTCTCTCTCTATATATATATATATATATATATACACACACACACACACTAGCGGAATGCCTGCGCCTGAAGGCACGACGAAAATATGCGAAGTACATAATCGTAATACGACAAAAATTTCCCAAGTAAATAATTGAAAAACAACAAAAATTTCGTTCCCCAACAATTAGGGTAAAGAATTTAGAAAATTTAGACATAAGTTCCTTCGCTTGTAGGAGTATCCACCGGGTTAAAGAAAAAATGCTCTAACAACACTAATAGTTCATCTTGAACCTTGTATAAGCAACATCGATTAAAAAAGTTAAACAAAGTGATGAGTAAAAAGAAACTACTAAAAAAGTTACACAAAGTAATTGGTCAATGCAATGAAATATTGTACGTTACTCATTCAAAATAATATACAACACTTTATTACAATGTCACAATATTGTACGTAATTCATTCGAAATAATATACAACACTTTATTATAATGTCACATCACATTGTGTAACTTTTTTGTACTTTCTTTATATCCATATAATTTTCCATAAAATTTTGGGGTGACGTAGTCCATGAGATTTAGCGTAGTGGGGGAAAATGTTCAAATAACAACTCATACAAATTAGTAACATTTTAAAAAAATTATAACAACTATTATAAAAGAAAGGATAAATCAAATAATACAAAAGCTTGAGTTTAACTTAATCAAATATCCCCATTTAAATAATTTAGTTGCATAGATTATATTGAATTACTTGGTAGTTCATCCCAATCCTACGAAGTATAAATAAATTAATAGTACTTAAGAAAAGTATCAATAAAATTAATTTAAAAATGCCATATTTACAAATATTTTAGTCGTGTTTCCATTAATTTTGGTCAAAGATTTTCACTTGAATCTTAAATTTGTATTATCTTTAAAATTAATTACTCCTCTCTGTGGACATCCCGACCTCAAGTGCTAAGTGGGTCATTCCAAGCAAGCTGGAATAGATTATTCTTATACAGTAAACTTCATGGCGACACTGCTTGGTATGGTCATAGAAAATAGGGTAAAAGTTCCCAAGTAGCTTCAGGCATACCATTTACAATTTAGCACTTGTCTTGTCAAAAAAGATGTTCAATGTGACCAACAAAAAAAAGGAAGAGAGGGATATATATATATATATATATATATATATATATATATATATATATGGGAAAGGGGTGTTTGAATAGTGTTAATAAATTAACGGTTGAGATCGAATTTTTTGGAGGATCTAAAGGTGTGAGATTGTGCCATGTCACCACTTACCATTGTGACATGGCAAAATCGACACAGCCTCAAACCTAAAATTCCCGCCCAGTTCAATCTGCCTCGAGCGTCCCAAACGTCCAATCTTTCACTCACTCTGCCCTTTCAAACCTACTACCTTACCTCAGAGTCTCTCTCCAAAACATTCACGCTCTCTCCCATTTTCAACCTCTCTTACATATTCTTACGTCCAAACCAGCTCTGTACGAAAGCTATATTCAGTTTTCGATTGGTGAGTTCTCTTTGAATCATTTGGTATTTTGGTTTTCATTTGAATTTTATTTAGCTAACTATGTTATTTGTAATAGGATTTCAGTCCGTGGCTATTTTTTTCGTCCAAACCAACTATTTGTAATGTTGGTTTCTTGAGAATGATTTTAGGTTTACAATGGTTGGATTTTGATTTATTTTTAGGTGCAGTGGACTTGATTTATTTGTTGGCTATTTACAAGGTTAGTTCTTACTAACTTTAAGTTCTTATTTGATTATTTAAATTCATGAACCATTGGATTTTGATTTTTAGGTTTACACTGCTATTACCACTGATTGGATTTTGATTTTTAGGTTTACCCTCCTATTTTTAGGTTTACCCTGCTATTTTTAGATTTTTAGGTTTACACTCCTATTTTTAGATTTCTAGGTTTACACTGCTATTTTTAGGATTACACTGCTATTTAAGTTCTTATTAACTTTATCATCTGTTATATTTGATAATTTTGTAGTATATTATCATTGAGTGGACATGAATCAGATAACCCTTTCTAAACAGCTCGAATGCTTCCGTAGCAGAAACACGGGTGTTGTCATCCGTGATGTATCTGAACTGGACATCATTCGTACAGAGGTAACTTCAACCATTTTTTAAATAGCAGAGCAATTTTTTGTTATACCAGTTATTTTTTTAGCAATTTTTGGTATTAGCAATTTTTGGGGGTTCTGCTATTTTCTTACACCGCGATTTTATTTTCAGAAGAGAAAACACGCAGAGTAATTTTTGGATAACGGAAAGGGGAAAGGGAAAGAGAATGACCCCCCTTACTTGGTTTGGTTCTTCTTTCTTCTGTAATGAAATTCAATTTTCACACCATAACCTTTTGATTATATTTAGACTTAATTTCCTAATTATCTATTAATTAGCAGCAATTTCCACATACTTCTACCCGCATATTAGCTCAAAGACGCCGTCGCGGACGAGAACGGTCACAAAATGAAGCCAGTGTTTCCTGGCCTACATCAAGTCGCGTTGATACACCTTCTCCGTTTCTAAGCACACCTACACTGCAATATGTCCCTCTGCAAAACCAGACCCCTATATCAAACATTCGTACGAACATTCCAGAGCGACTTATGGGTAACCTTGAGTCGGTGAGATTTTTCGTAATTTGTACTTGATTTCATTTTTTAAACCATATAACCACTGCAGTTTTGAGTTTTCATTTTTTATTCTCCGTATCCGCAGGTTTGTTCAACTTCCTACGTCGAAAGACACACTTCCACCTTAAACGTGCCTACGGTGTGACGTTTCTTCCATTTCCATATTTATTATTATTTTACTTTCATTATCTTTCGTCTTCATTTACTAACTATCTATAACGTAGCAGGAAATTCCACCTACTTTCGCCCGTATCTTGGGTCAGAGACGCCGACGTGAATGAGAACGATCTCAGAATGCCGCCTGTGTTTACCGTTCAGAAATTTCTCCATTGTTGAGCACCCCTACACCGCAATGTTTCCCTCTGCGTAATCTCACCCCCATATCAAACATACTTACGGATATCAGCCGTGTAATCTCACCCCCATTTCAACATTCTGATGATCCGGTTCAATTTTCCTCTTTGGTTCAGCCGCGTAATTTGAACTTAGATTTCGATTGTAACATACTAACAACGGATGTAACTTCGTCTCCAAGAGTTGTGCAACAAGAATCGCCTAATCAAGATACAACTTTTAATTCAGATACTCCCCCATTGGGAAATACTATACCATCGACATTTAGGTACATTTACCTACTCACTTCTTTATTTAAATATTTGGTTATTTTTTGCATCTCTTACACTATGTTTAACAAATAATCTTTTCCTCCATTTCAGGACAGGGAGACCATCCTTTCGAAATGAATAGACTAGCAGGGCACTAGGTCGTGCATATGATACGTCGGGAAGACATGATTTGGGACCTATGAATGTAATATGACCTCACTGTAGTGCATTACACTGGATGGATGAAAGGTTGTCGGGGTCCTCAAAGATAAGACCGCTGTTTGGGAAGTGTTGTTGGTAGGGCCAAATTTGTTTACCTTCCCTCATTGAACCCCGCCTGAAATTAAGCTTCTATTTGAGGGTGATGATGATCGGTCTAGATCTTTTCGTACTTATACAAAAGAGTATAATGCTGCCAATGCATTTACGAGTTTAGGTGTTCAGATGGATGACCGGGTCCTCCATGGCAGGGGTCCATCGAATTTTACAATTCACGGCGAGCTTCATCATCGTACTGGATCCTTATTACCCGATGTTGGTCACGACCATGATGTAACTTACACTCAATTGTACATTTACGATCTAAATGTAGCTTTAGATATTCGCCACCAGAGAAATCCTCATTTGAAGAGGGATGTCCTCAATACAATACAATAATATTTGTTGGAGAATAATGCATTCACAACCAACTATCGTGAGGCATATGCTATTTTGGATCACTCAAATAGGATGGGCCATGACTTACCTGCTTACCTTCATTATAGTTGTGCAAAGCACCTTCGCACGTATAATTTGTCATCATCCGATGAAATCGAAGTTATTTTACCTGGGGATGGATCCAACATCAGTGGTGCGAGATATTATTATTTGGCTCAAAGGCGGTAATCAATTAATGCAAACTAAAGAGTGTCACCCTGCGTATTTACCTTTGCATTACGTCTTATTGTTTCCTTACGGGGAACTTGGCTGGCACTCAGAGATGAAGTTATGGGATGTTAAATGTTCGACTGAACAGACTAAGCATTTAACTCAATTGAATTATTATGGTTATCGTTTGTTTCAACATGCTTATGAGTACTCCACCCTCTTTAAAGGGGGTAAATTATTCCAGGAGTTCATTGTTGATGCATGGGATTCTACCGAGCAAAACCTTCTAACTTATTATAGACTTAATCAAGGAAAACTTCGGGCAGAGTTATACAAAGATCTTAGTGACAGTATGTCGAATGGGTTACAACCAGATCAGATTGGTAAACGGATGATTCTGCCATCGTCTTTCACTGGTAGTGCGAGACATATGTTTGAGATTTATCAAGATTCGATGGCCATCACACGTTTCAACCTACATCCCGATGCTTTTCTCACCATGACCGCAAATCCAAAGTGGCCAGAAATTACAAAGGAATTGATGCCTTATCAGAATGCCTTGTTTCGTCCCGACTTGGTTGCACGTGTGTTTGAACTTAAACGGATGGCGCTCAAGAAGGAGATTGAGAATAAACATGTATTTGGCAAAAAAGTGGCGCACATATTCAAAATTGAATTTCAAAAGCGAGGTTTACCTTACGTGCATGCTTTATTATTTCTTGATGGTCCGAGCAAGATTAAAACATCTGCCCAGGTTGATAATATAGTGTGTGCTAATTTTTCGGTCTTGGACAATGATCCGACACTTTTTAAAACTATTTTGGGTTGTATGGTTCATGGACCGTGCGGTTCACAGTCTCCTCAAGCTCCCTGCATGGAAAATGGTAGATGTACGAAGAAATATCCTAGAGATTTCACAGACTCCACCACTATGGATAAAGATGGGTATCCAATTTATCGGCGTCACAATGATGGTCGGGTGTTTACTCTTGCAAATGGGGAAAAAGTTGATAATCGAGATGTCGTTCCATATAATCCACATCTTATCCGGATGTTCAATTTCCACATCAATGTTGAAGTTTGCGTCGGGTTCCGATGCGTCAAGTACATACACAAATACATTTACAAGGGATACGATCGCACCACTATGGTCTTAGGAGGTGTAAATGAGATCCAACAATACTTAGATGCTAGATATATTGGCCCACCTGAAGCTTCTTGGCAAATATTGGGTAATCCAATGCATGAAGAGAAACCTTCTGTTACGCAATTGGAACTTCACCTCCCGGGTATGCATCATGTTGTTTTCAATCCAAGTGAGTCGATGGATGAAATTGTGTGCAGGGCTTCGGTTCAACAAAGTTCTTTAACGGCATTTTTCGCATATTGTGCATCGAATGAAGACGCGCGTGCATATACTTATCAAGAGTTTCCCCAACACTATGTTTGGAATAAGAATTCAAAGACTTGGACTCCCAGATCAGAAAATGAGGGTTTCGCAATTGGTAGGATGTACCATGCCAGCCCAAACTCGGGAGAAAGATTTTATTTGCGACTACTGCTAATCGTTGTTAAAGGGTTGCGTTCTTTTGAGTGCTTACAGACTGTCAACAATGTCATACACGATTCTTTTAAGTCCGCATGTGTGGCTATGGGGCTTTTAGAAGATGATGACGAATGGGTGCAATGTTTATAAGAGGCGGCAATAATGCAGATAGGTTATCAACTCCGAAGACTATTCTGCGTTTTACTCACCCAGTGTTTCCCTTTAAATCCGGGTCTGCTATGGGATCAGTTTGCATTGGATATATGTGACGACCTTGCACACAAGCTCCGTAGCTTATTCTCTATTCCATGTCCAACGGAAGTCGAAGTGAAAGACTACGGTTTGTATCTGCTAAACGAATTGCTACAGGAGTCAGGCAAGAGTTTTTCTGAATTTCCTCCGATGCCACTCCCTGTCAGAAATTGGAGTACCTATGGAGAAAATCGACTAATATGGGAGCATCGTTAGCTTCAAGTTGATACAAACCACTCAATTGTGCAAGATAACGTTGATCGTCTTAATCCAGGGTAGCAAATTTCTTTTGCAGAAATAACTAATTCAGTGTTTGAGGGTAATGGAAAAACTTTCTTTTTGAATCGTGGGGCGGGAACGGGGAAGACATTTTTGTATAACACAATTTCTGTGATTTGTCTTGGTCTCGGACATATAGTGATTACTGTTGCCTCTTCTGGAATTGCTTCCTTATTATTGGTCGGCGAATTGCTCATTCGACGTTTTCTATTCCTCTCGACATTCTTGAAAATTCTAATTGCGGGTTTGCAAAACAGTCGATTCAAGCAGATTTGTTCAAACTAGCGAAGCTCATAATCTGGGATGAAGTGCCAATGCAACATCGGTTCTATGTTGAGGCAGTTGATCGATCGTTACAAGATATATGTAATAATAAAAGACCCTTTAGGGGAATCACAGTGGTGCTCGGTGGTGATTTCCGTCAAATATTGCCCGTTATTCCTAAAGCCGTTAGAGAGGAAATCGTTACCGCCTCTTTAAGGCGGTCCGCGCTATGGAAAGATATACATGTTCTGACCTTAAACTCCAACATGCGCCTCAATAATACCGAAGTTGAAAGTTTGTAATTTTCGAACTTCTTCACTAAGGTATAATATTATATAGATAATCATTTTTACACTGCTGTTTACATACAATATATATATATATATATATATATATTGTTTTTTTACTTACTTCTCTTTTTGCTCCAGATTGGGACTAGCCCAGAGGAAACTGTGCTTATGCCTTTGACACTACGCCATTGTAAAAGCGTTGAGGATTTAATGGGGGCTGTATAACCGTTATTGCACGTGGAGGGAACTGTTACCTCTACCTTCCTCAATTAAAAGACAATTCTTTCGGCTCGCAATGACGATGTGAATGCCATAAATACAGCCGCGCTCAGTATTTTCCCCGGTGAAACAGTTACATACTTTGCTGCTGATAAATTGTGCCCTGATGAAACTAATCCCTGCATAAGTAACCAGTTCCCAAATGAGTTTCTAAATGCCCTTAACCCATCGGGGTTACCGCTGTTTAAATTGGACTTGAAAGTTGGAAGCCCAATAATGTTGCTACGAAATATTGCCCCAAAAGATGGCCTTTGTAATGGCACCCGCTTGATAGTTACGAAATGTTCCGAGCATGTTATTCAGGCCCAAATCCTTACTGGTGAAAAATTTGGCACTTTAGTTTTCATTCCTAGAATCTCTTTAACACCTTCCTCTACTGAAATGCCAATTAAGATGACGCGCCATCAATTTCCAATCAAGTCCCATCAAGCATGTTGGGATTGACTTGCGCACTCCTGTCTTCAGTCATAGCCAATTGTATGTTGCAATATCATGTTGCACGAGTGCTAACTGTATATCTATCCTGCTTCCCACCGATGAAGGGAGTTCAACTACTAACATTGTATATCCGGAGGTTCTCTTATAATCATTTTTTGATGCACGTTTTGATGAAAGGAGTTCCAAATATCGGTATCTTCATTTTTGTATGAACTTTTGGTACTATTTCCACCCATGGTGTTTAATTTAAACTAATACTATTTTGGAGTTATTTATAGTTTATTCAAACAGAGTGCCAATTCTATGTTGCATGGTATGTTCTCAAAATCATTTTCTTTATACATGCCTTTTGATTCGGTATAGAGATGATTCGGAGATCATTTAATCTTATTTGTTCATCTGTTTTAATTCTAAAGTTTATTTTTGTCTATTTGCATCATTCAATAATTGTGATTTGATCAGGTGAATAACTGTGATTTGATCAGTTTGGATTCTTTTACACACCAAAGGTGTTTGGAGAGTGAAGCTGGTACAGAGGACTTGATTGAACAATTGAGGATGGTTGCCAGTTTAGCAAAGGTCCCAAACACTAGGATGAGGAGTTATTGGGGAGTCAGTTTAAAGTTGAAGCGAATTTTCATTGATGTGTTTAAATTTCATATTGATCGGCAGAGTGAAGTAGAATTTGTTGCAGTTGTATAACAGCAATTTAGCTCATCTGGTAAAATGGATGCTTTTCATCCAATTGACTCTTATTTTAGTTGGTACATGAATTGATAGAGAAAGCAAATCTGAACCTAGATGAAGTTAGATACACTATTGTTGAAATTGTGCTCGCTCCCGGCTCCCAAAACGTAAGTGAATACAGGATGGCTGCATTATACTCTTTAATATTTTTGCATTTAAAGTTGTATATATTTTCTTGATGATCTATTTATAAAATATTGATCCAAACTCTTTTTCTTTTCGGATTTGTGCAGCTATGTCATTCAAGAAATTATCCTTTAAGTACCACCCTGACGTGCCACCACATGCCCAAACAGAGGAGTACACGAGGATGATCATTCGAGTAAAAGATGCTTATGAGACTTTGTCAAATGAGCATAGACTTTGTCAAACGAGCATAGTATAAGCATGTTGGCTTTGGCAATGAGGCAGTAGCATGTTGGCTTTGGCAGCGAGGCAGTAGTGCTGCTGTCGTGGCAGTGGCAGTAACATTTTATGCACTGTAATGTCGACATATCTGAAGTCTTTTAACTATTTGTGTCTCAGTTGATTAGTGTCCATTTCTTTAGTTTCTCTTAAACTGGATCTGATATGACTTTGATTTTTGTTTTATTTCGCAGGTTTTGGTTTGTATGATTATTGTTTCTTTGGTTCCATATTGCAGGTTAAGTCTCTGGGAAAAAATCTAAAAGGTTTATGCAATAATTCTGATTAGATTTTTATTTGTGTTTGGTTTCATTTTTTTTCTGTGTTTGGTTTCACCTGCAAATCTAACATGTTTTAATTTTTCGTTTCATTTTTCCAGATCTAACATGTTTTTTCTCTTATGTTTTTTTGTCAGATTTGCATCGGACATCACCCCATCAAAACTTAAGTTTGTTTGATTTCTTTGATACTAATTATCTCCTTTTCTCCCTATTAATATACCTTTTTATATAATAGATTTGTTTCAACATTTTTTCTAATTGTGTGTTGATTTTGGATGTTTGTGTATTCAATTTTACCCAATTTCTTTATTGAATCTGCATATGTTTGAATGAGATGTTGTTGATTGGGTATTGGTGGTGATTCTCTCTGATGAGTCGTCTTTTATGGCCTACAATGTAGTCGTCCATGAATTCCAATTCAACGATGCAAGAGTGACGAGTTAGATGCAAAAGTGACGAGTTTTATGGCCTACACTCTATATAACTATCTCAAAATATGAAATTGAGGCTTTCTGTAAGAGGCTATACAAAATATGGATTAGATTTTCACAATTGAATACTTTTATTCTACCACTTGGATTTGTTTCCAAGTGTTATGCATGTACTTAATGATCTCAAATTAGTGGTTTAATAGATTCTCTTAATCAGAGTATTTTAGGTTCGTTAGTTTGCCAACATAAATAGTTCTTATATAGTTCCTTCATTAATTTGTAATTATATTATGATATTCTTGATATTAATAACTGTACTACATCAAATCAATCAATACATTCATGTTTAGTCTTCATCATTCAATCATCTTACGCATGAAATATTTTACATCTTTTCCTACATATGTTCGAAAGGAAAATGGAGCAAATGTGTCTTTTCTTATTTGGAGCTGAATTTTGATAATATTTACATAATACGTGAATTATGTTTGACATAATGCATAACTAACTTTACATTTTGGATGCTTTTTGATTTTTTTTATGTGAGAATGGAGGAGAAAGAAGCAACTGATGTGATGACAGTCAGTTTCTCCTGTTCCTGTTCAATTAGAATAATTTCTCTTTTCCTGATGTGAGAATGGAGGAGAAAGAAACAACATGACTAGAGAGTTTCTCTTTTCCTGCTCCTGTTCAATTGGAATAATTTCTCATGTCATTATTAAAGAAGTGGAGGTTGAAGAAAAATGAAATAGGGTATTCATTAAGGCATGTGCAGGGGATTTGTCCTAAAAATTATACAAGAATTTGTTTTTATTACAAGCATCGATGAATTTATTTAGTACTTATGGAGTTTCTTTGTCTGCTTTTTTGCATCAAGTGACCGTAGATATCAGAATACATGACGTACACACACAATTTTATTTGGAGGTCTACAAAGCGTTGTCAATGTATTTATTAAGAGAATTTTGTTAATGTCATTTAGATTATGCCCAATGTATGATTGGATCACTTTGATCCGTGTCCAATTTTTTGTTCTTTCATATTAGTATGCTCTTGATGAATTTAACAGAAAGCTATGTGTTTTATCTAATTATCTCATTTTAGATTATATGATTACTTCAGCATACAGTTTGGTTTTTAAACTTCTTATTTCGACTTAATTTCAACTGTATAATTAGGCTTTGGGCAATGAAGTGCAGTACTAAAAATAGAGAATTACCCTCATAGGAGGCCATATCTTAGAAGAGGATGCACTTCTTCAGCTAATACCTCTGCATTTAACGTTTCAGCACGAGGTTGTATCTCAGTGGAACAATGTAAGTGTCTGAAAATTCTACTAATCAATGTCTGAAAATACATGTGTTGGAAATTATGTTAACTTTTCATTCTACTAATCAATGTCTAAAAATTCGTGTGTTGGAACAGGGCACCTAATCCATGTGCGCATTAAATGAATCCAAGTGCTGGAACAAGACACCTTACTTTTCATACCGCATTTTCTCCGCCGACAGCCTTTCGGTGAGAACTATCTGTGTATTTTCTTTTTTTATCTCTTTATTTGGTAGAAACAACATGCAATTTTTTCCCTCCACAAGCACGTTTGCTTATGTCTTTTCATCTGGATATGTTGTTCTTAGCGTTACGTTTGTTCTCGGGTACTTTAGAGCAATTATCACTTTAGTTGAATATTTGGTTTTAAAACATTACAATTTTTACAATAGTTTATTTGACCTATGCGTCTTCCTTTTTTTACGATTTAAGAATAAAATTTTGTAAAGGCATTGTGTTTCACAGTTCCATTTTGATACTATTAGTGAAATTTTTTGAAGGAGTATCGATTTCAATATTGTATTGGGGAATTCTTTACTCCTCTTCATTTTCATTTTTCTCTCGGTAATCGATTATTTTAAGGTTTGAATGGTTGGGATTATGACTTATCTATATAATAAGAGACAAAGGTATTTAAATAGTGCCAACTTTTTAATGGTTGAGATTAGTTTTTATACTACAATCTAAGGGTGCCATGCTCTGCCACGTCATAACTTCAACATGATGACATGACAAATGGGGGAAGAAAATACACGCCTTTCAAACCTATTCCGTTTTTCACTTCTCCACAACACACAGCTTTTTTCAAAATTCAAATTTCGAATTTTGAACAAAAAGTTCTTTTTAATTATCCTACTCGACACCTAGAGTGGCTAAAAAGTCCTACCATGTCCCTTTATTTCTTTATGGCTGTCAACACGCCACTTCTCTACACGCCATCTAACCTACAAATACTCTCCATCTATTACTCTCTCTGGATCAACCACTCCACATTCTAACCCTCGCTCGCCGTTCCCACACCCCCCCCCTCCATCTCCCTCCTCCATTTCTCCACAGTTGTGGCAACCCCTCATCCTCGCTCGGCGCTCCCACACCCACCTCGCCCAACAAGACCTCATGTCTCTATCACCCAACACAACTCCCCTCACCCCTATACAAACCGCCTGTCTCCAGCGTCACCACCATCCCCGCAGGTCTCTGTTTCACCACCATCCCCGCAACCTCGCCAGCGTCACCGCCCGTCGCAGCAACCTCGCCAACGTCACCGCCCGTCGCCAGCGTCACCATCCGTCGACCATCTGCCATTATTTTAACTCAAATTTGTTAATGGTTAATAGTTTAAAAGTCAGTGTTTTCTCTTTGTTTAGGTTGCAAACATTTGTATTCTAGGTTTTGTATTAACCATATTTCAAATTTGGGTTTTGTTCTTTGGTTTTACAGGTCTTGACTTCAACTTTTTTGATTCGGTGATCTGATCAGGCATGTGTTTAAATTCTATCTGATTGTTCTGATTCTTCATTGTTTGATTCGGTGATCTGATCAGGTCTTGACTTCTACTTTATTTTTTGCTTCTTGCTCTGATTGTTAATTTTTTACGATTTATTTGTTTGTCAATCTGAAAATGGGTTTCATTTTTTTTTGTATTTCCAGGATGGTTTATGTTGTCTTTACTAATTTATGTTGTTTTTTCATCTCATGAAAATAAAGGTGAATATCATGTTGACATTGTTGAAGATTAGTTGGTAAGTTCTTTACTTTTGGAGTTTTATGTTTTGGGCCATAGTTTTGTTTTCGATTTTTGTTTTTGTTTGAGTATTTTAGTTTCAAATTTTTTGTATTTCCAGGATGGTTTATGTTGTCTTTACTAATTTATGTCGTTTTTGCAGAGGTGAATATCATGTTGACATTGTTTAAGATTAGTTGGTAAGTTCTTTTCTTTTGGAGTTTTATGTTTTGGGCCATAGTTTTGTTTTCGATTTTTGTTTTTGTTTCAGTATTTTAGTTTGAACTTTGGGAAGTTTTTCTGTCCAACCTAAAAGATCTGTTTATTTGACAGATTTGCGTGGCCCCACTTTCTGTTTATTTGACAGATTTGCACCAACCTTCTCAAGCCTTCACAGGTCACAGGTCTATAATGTATGTTTCACTACCGGGTTTTGTTAGAGTGTTTGAAACACGGGTACGAAGTCTTGAAAGAAAAGGTTTTGCTTTGTTACAATTTTTTTTGGCAGTTGTGTTCGATTTTTTTATTACTGTTTTCAGTATGTTGTTATGTTTCCAAGTGTTCGCATTAAGTTTTACCAATTTGGTACCATATATAGAATAAGAAATATTGTTACCAAGTGTATGTCATGCTTGACATTTCTGATGAAAATTGACATTGAGAAATTGGAGAGAAGGGATTTCAGAACATATATCTACATTTTTGTGAAAGAGATTTTTAATTTTTAAAATAATAATATTTTACATTTTATGTTTCGATAAGGGTGTTTTACATATTTTTATTTGGATTTGAATTGAAAATCCCAAATCATTTTTGTCAGATATTAATTTTGTTAATTTCTCTCCCTATTTTCCGATTTTTATTTTTGATTCTATTACAACTAATAACTTTTTCTCCTATTGAAGTAGCCTTTTTTTTCTTCTATTTAAGTAACAAGTGATAGATTGAAACTTTGGAAATTGACTGAAAAAATTCAACCCTTAATTGCAGCGAAGGGTGGCCTTCTGCCCGCAGAGTTAGGCAGAGTTTTGGGATTGTTGGAATAAGAAGCCTGCAGAGTCAATAAAGGAATTTTTCGATGCTTGATTTGGAAAAGGAGTCAAAAAGTAAAGTGTTATTGTAAGTAATTTAACCTTTCAAATGGTGTACTTTGATAATAAGTCTTAGTCTTTGCTCATCAATGTTCATATAATTTGAAAATGCTTAATTATATTTTACATCATCTAACTATATTTTTTTGCTTTTCATATGTAGGTGTTCAGTACTGCAACAAAGGACCTTAAATTGAAAACTCCCTTGGACTATTGGAAGAAATTTTTGATCAAAAATTTAGTGTTCATTGAACTAGATGCTTATTTTTTTCATAATGGTATAATTGTGATAGCATTGTTTTTGTTGGATAATTTTTTTAATAGTGTGGATAGTCATATAAACAAAGGGAACTATGCCCGAATTTTTTTAAAATATTTTCACTTTTGTGTTGTAAACAATTTTTTTGTATTGTTATGACAATTTGTGATAAATAAATAAATGAAATTTTGTCTGGATAGTGCTATAAATAAATTAAATTTTGTCCAAATTTTATAAATTATTCACATTTGTGTTGTAATAAAACTCTACTTAAATTGTTTACACATTTCGAATTTTGGAAAATTTTCGTCGGTAACAGTGGGTCGGCGGTAACAATGGATCGGTTTGTAGATGTATGGCACGTGTTGGGGAATGAATTTTTTTGTTATTTTGCAATTACGTACCTTGAAAATTTTCATTGTTTTGATATTACGTTCTTTGGAAAACTTTATTGTGGACTATTCTTATTTCTTAACAGGGTAGATAGTCCTGTAAATAAAGGAAATTTTGCCCAAATTTTTTAAATTATTTTCACATTTGTGTTGTAAAAAATTAACGTTAATTGTTTATACATTGAATATTTTAGACTACACTATGTTTTGCCAGGGAGAAAAATTTTTGCCGGTTTAATGTACTTAGAAAATTTTTCTCCCATTTGCGATTATGTACATTGAAATTTTTTGCCACTTTGCGATTATGTACTTTGAAAAAATTTCGCCGTGCCTTCAGGCATGGGCATATACTAGTATATATATATTGTGACAACCCACTCATTAAAATAAGAGGTGGCCAGCCCGATACTCCAATAATTACAGGAATCATAGATGGTCCATTCTTAGCATCACTGTCGATACAATATTATGAAATAACCACCAAATATTTTAGAAAACGGATTGTCAAATTTAATTTTATAAGATAAAAGAAAAGCATTTAGATAATCCAATTTGAAAATAAGGTGGATATAAAAATCAATGAGTAATGGTATATTAATAATGTATAAAGTAATAACCGAATAAGTTGTCGGTTAACAGACTAATACAAGCAGGTTACACCGAGTATTACAATTAAATATCACATATAATAAATGAGTACAAAGCATAGGCAACACGCCCGAATAAGTAAATTGATCCTATCTAGAGTACAAAGGATAGAGGCGTCTATAATGAATATCCTACAACAACCGTAAAATGTTATAGCTCTAGGACAACTGAGATGGAGAGGTCAATACGGGCGCCCTTGTGGAGGAGCACCTGGTCGAACAAAGAATTCATGCAAAACAAAGAAATATAGACGGGTCAGGGTCCGGTTTGATATGATCACCATGTGAAAAAAATGCATGACAATTATGAATATCTAATCATCAAGATGAAGTTAACTGAATCTCGCAATTAATCATAGAATTTCTCACCTCATATTCTAAAAGTATAACCTAGCGCAAAATCAATCACAATGCTCAATGTTCATAAAAGAATAGAAGATCTCCTCTACTTTCACTCCATGATATTTCATTTCAGTTATTCACAACTTAAATACATAGTCCCTTTTTTCTTATGCAAATTATATTTAAAGAAATTTATTTCACAAAATGCTTCATCAATACAGTTTTATACCGTTTAACTTTATAGTTCCCTTTATCTCTGGGAAACATATTGAAAGCAGTTATCACACAAAATGCTTTACCATTTCCACTTTATTAAGAATTGTTATAATCACATATATATAATGATTCTAAGACCGTCCATCCGAGTTTCCCCACTGGACGCGCCCCTAAATGGCTATCATCTTTCAGGGCCTATCGCACAAGACAATCTGGGCCTCCTATAACGCAATGTCGGGAAGCGGCCATATACCTTCAACAGTGAGTCATAACCACACCCGAAATTACCCCACTTCTAATAATAATCACATAATAATAACCGGTCCTACGCCCGAGGACTATATTCACCCTGCATTCACTAGCTAGGGGACTTCACCTCATGCGCGTAACTTCCCATATGATAGCGATTTACAGAGGTGTGTATATGAAAATGATCATTTACAAAATTATTTTCCCATTTGAAAATATTCACTTTTTACCTTCTCAAAACCATTTATACTTAACCATTAAGTACCAATTTTAGAATATTCATTTCTTATTCTCGATGTGATATTTTATTAATGACCTAGGATCCGAAGTGCAATTATCCTCACACTAGTATCCTAGAGTCCAAAGTAATACCATAATTCATCAAAAGTAATTTACCTCAATACTAGTCTCCTAAGGATCCTAGACCCTATCACTTAACTCTCCCGTAGTCCAAGGCTAGTTCCCTAGAGGAAACGACACTAAACTTTATTGAATAACCACCGAATTAAACATAATTGCCCCCATACTATCCTAGAGTGTTAATCCTCCTAATATAAACCCCTAATCCTCTTTATTACTTTCCAAGTGAAGATTCCTAATCTTTAAACCTAAAAGAAATGGAATAAAAAAAAGTTGGAAAAATACCCTAGAACTGCAGAAATTCCGAATTGATTCACCCTGGCCGAATCGATTCGATTTTGAAAGTGAATCGATTCGGATATGCCGAATCGATTCGGTCAAGAGGACCTAACATTCTGCATATCTCTGAATCGATTCGGGTCATCCGAATTGATTCGCCCAACTAAGACCTGCAGCCTACCCCTTTAGCGAATCGATTAACTAGGGGCGAATCGATTCCCCTCGGCCAGAATGCCCCGTTCCGGCTATGGGTTTAAGAACCCTAAATTTCCAAAACTCCAATTTCTCCCTTCAAAACTCAACCAACTAAACTTATTTTATACCCAAATCATTTCTACACAATAACTAACTAATATTTTCACCTCAAACCAAATTTAAATTAAAGGTTAAAGGATTAAACACTAAAAATCCACAAAAGCCATAAATGGTTTAAACCTCAAAAACCTAACTATACATGCAATTTATCACATTAAATCATACACTAGCAAGTAAGAAACTTGCCTCAAGTTTGCAGTCTCGGATTCTCTTCCCGTAGCAATGATTTCCAACTCCAATCTTTAATTTCTCTCTCCTTTCTCCCATTTTCTCTATCTAAGCTTATAACATGAAAATGAGAAATAAAAAGGGGTTTAGGAGACTTAACCGGGTACTAAACATTAATCCCCTCTTTAAATGTTGATACACCATTAAAATGACTCGTAACTACATAATTGAGTTATAACCTGACAAATGTACTCGGAACTCAAAAATACAATATGACACTTATTTTGACTATCCCTACTATTTCCAAAATAACCATACCCTCTAAATTGGCATTCGTAGTATCATATAATATTTTTTATTTCCAACGTCATTTTAATTCATTATTAATGCTCAAATTTGAATATAAGTCATAACCATCGCTTAAAGCACAACGACGCAGTAAAACGCAACATACTGCTATTTGCATTCACATAAGAGTAAATACGCAAAAGTTGGTAAATATTATCTCTTAAAACACTTAAAATAATATTTACTCTAACTTTCTTTATTTTATAAAATTAATCCATCAGGCAATTTAATATAAAATAATCACTCAAAAGTATGGGTTGTTACATACTCCCCCCTTACAAGGGAATTTTACCCTCAAAATTCAGGTGTACCATATAACAAGATCAAGGGTGTACTTGTCTAAAATATCGCTTTTTCCTGTTTAAAACTTTCTAGGCACTGTGGTGTCCCATGTAGGACTAGGTCTAAAGACACCACTTTCAATCTTAGTTTACACTCTTCGTGATCTAAAATAGCGTCCGATTGTTCCTCATATGAACTATCGAGTCTACCTTTACATCAACGGAAGGAAATTCCTACATAACACGTCATAAGTTGCCTTTCCTCCTGAATCACGTTATATCCTTCTTCGGGAATACCTCCACCAAACCTTGATCCCCTACCTCCAATACTACCTGACCTCTAATCGAGTTGGCATAGCCCTTCAAAGTATGCAGCCTATTGAACTCAATCATCAAAGAAGTATTCCTGGACCATTCCAAGTCCAAAGAACATATTTTCCGCTAGTTCTACCCAACTAGCAGGCGAACTACTCAGCCGATAACACAAGGCCACATATGGTTCCATACCTATAGTGAAACGGTACGAATTAGCGTATGCAAATTCGATTCATAAAAGCTACTTCCCCCATCCTTCCTTTATTCCAAACACTCCCACTTGAGGTATGCCTTCCGACATTTGATAAAGTCTCCCCATTTATTCATCTATTTATGTGTGGTAGAATGTACCCGACTTCAATTTGGTTCCCATAAATTCCTGGAAATATTACTAAAAATCTAGTCTCAATCCAACACTATATTGATAGTAACCTCATATAGTTCCATAACTCCACCATAAAGAGTTGAGCATACTCCTCTATAAATAGTCCTCCCATATAAGTTGGAAAAGCGGCAATCTGGTCAAATGATCAACAAATAGTCAAATAAGATCATGACCGTTACAATGCCGGAAATTCAGTGAGGATATCCATTGATATACCCTTCCATATCTATATGGGTACTATAAAGCTTACAACGTTCCCGTTGATTGTTCGTGATCTACCTTCACCAATTGATAAGTGGCGGATTGGGGAGAAAACTCAAAAATGCCCCTTCCTCACGCTTCAACCCTGACATAAATGCTCTTCTTACAAGGCCCTCCTAGTTAGCTCGTTCTACTTGGGTTTCCAGGCCTTCTCGAGTCTCCCCCCCACGGGTTTTCTGCTCGGCGCATCCGCTACCCTATTCGCGTTCCCTTGGTGATAATGAATATCTAATTGATAGTCTTTTAGGAATGCCAAACACCAACTCTGTCGCCCCAACAACATATTGTAGCAACTTGTGGTTCGTGAAAATACTAAATTTCCTGCCCAGGAGGTAGTGCCTCTATTTCTTTAAGGCGAATATTATCGCTGCGAACTCTAAATCAAGCGTGGGATAATACTTCTCATGGGGTTCAAATTTATGAGACGCATAAACAATGGCTCCATGCTCCAGTATTAATACTTCCCATACCTTGTAGATACTCGTTTGTTAATACTAAGAAATCCACTCTCGATCTTGACAACGTGTGTGTAGGAGTAGAATTCATCTTAGTACTTCACTCCCTGAAAGCTAGGTTACCGACGTAACGCACTTCCTAATAGGGGCCTCATCTTCTTTTCGGCCCAGTGTCCCGAATTACTCGAGATTCTATACTCCTTATTTCTAGGGACCTAATCCTTCTTAGACTTAACCCACCAAGCTACTCGTGGTTAACTCCTTACAACCTCCCTAAGACAGCGTCACATGCCCCATGGGCCTTACGTCCTAATAATCCTAAGGTTGATGTGTTTACTATTCACATCGAATAAGTACGATACTAACTATATCCCTAGTTCCCAAAGCCTTTCTCAATTTCCAATATTCGCTTGGTTTCATGCGTGGGACGTCTCGCAAAGCAAAATCCAAACAAGGAACCCCTTTGATACACTACTACTTAACTTTGTTGGTTGTGGAGATAAAGCAACATCAAACATGTGAAATAAAAACATAAAATGAAAATTTCCTGCATACCTTAAATCATCTCTATTAAGTCTCAATACGGTATCCAAATGAGATATTATAGAACAATTAGTTCCACTCTGGAACTACAAATACGATAGCCTCGCAATCATTTGCTTTCTATCGCTCCGACCAAACCAAAAATATTTCCACTCGTATAACACATACAATATGAGTAACACAAACCACATTTACTATTAAAATATCAACACTCACTTTAACAAATGAAGGAAAATAAAGCCTCCCTACCGCGGAATTATAAAGATACACCCTCTATAATAACGTCAATACTACCACAAGCTTAAATTACACACCTAAATCTAGGGTTAATACAATGCTACTCCATATCACCACACTGAATATACCACCCTCAACCAAGGTGAAATTTACAACAACCTTCTTTCTAATCACCCTGGCCATTTCCAATTGTTCCCAATTACAGCACTCTAGTCTCATCTGAACCAAAACTACTTCCATCAATGCCCTGACTAGGCATCCTATTCTTGCCCTTTAACTCTGGTCAACAAGATCAAAATGTGCGATTTACATTCCCCGTTATAATCATTTTTCCATCTTCAACCACCCTGACCACGTTAAGGGTTTCAACATCTCAGAATTTATAAATTCTACCACAAGAATTCCCCAGGGCCGATGTCCATCAATGGGGTTTCATGAACATGACATCTCCATACGTCTTAGCAACACTTACTCGTGAGCCTATCATTCCACCGAAGGGCTCTTTCTTCCTTGTACCTACCTTATTTTGGTGCACGGTTCCCTTAACCCTATAACTCTTTATTCATGGTAGACCTCTGATCGAGGCTCATGTGAATATTTGAGAGTCTACCTTCTCATCATTTCTGATATCCCCAAGAAACTTACTATTTGAAAATAGCTACCAGGTTTCTCTACGAGCAAAACTTCTCGCTCCACCAAAAATGGCAACTACTATTTCCACTACTTCGACATTACTCCAACGGGGTGAAAAATCTTCCTCAATTTTTTCACATCTGGGCATTTCTATACCCATCTCTAGGCCAAATCTTCTGAGTCTTATTTTCACCTAATGAAGGTACACTACCTCCGCATGACTTAACTTCAACTTGTGGCCCTTATCAAGGACTTTTCAACTTCAATTTAACTTCGCTGGGAATTGCGAGTTTAGTACCACTCTCTACTTATAGCGGTACTTGGAAAACTGTATCTAATGTACTTAGTAGTCGCGGTAGCAATCTAAGAAAGTGATACGAAGGGTGTGACCTCCTATGCGGACCTCATCCCTGACTAAAAATTACATTTTTTAGTAATCCCATCTCATACCGCCCTCATAATGGCCTCCCCTGATGCCCTTCATCATCCAACATACGAATCTCGAACAAACGCGCAAAAGATTTTATGAATTCTTACATTATAGCAGGAGAACAAAATCTCACAAGAGGAATAAACAATCCTAATCCTAAGGATCTATATCAAATTAAAAGCAACACTGAGAGCCTAGCACGTCCGTTCAGAATCCTAAGGACACTAGAACCTGATGCTCTGATACCATTTGTGACAACTCGCTCATTAAAATAAGAGGTGGCCAACCCGATACTCCAATAATTACAGGAATCATAGATGGTCCATTCTTAGCATCACTGTCGATATAATAATAATATGAAATAACAACCAAATATTTTAGAAAATGGATTGTCAAATTTAATTTTATAAGTTAAAAGAAAAGCATTTAGACAATCCAATTTGAAAAGAAGGTAAAATAAAAATCAACGAGTAATAGTATATCAGTAATCTATAATGTAAGAACCGAATAAGCTGTCGGTTAACAGACTAATACAAGAAGGTTACACCGAGTATT
This sequence comes from Sambucus nigra, assembly GCA_949130495.1. Lineage (NCBI taxonomy): Eukaryota > Viridiplantae > Streptophyta > Magnoliopsida > Dipsacales > Adoxaceae > Sambucus > Sambucus nigra. Next base: position 330,184,171 of record OX422210.1, on the reverse strand, counting down.
ATAATTAAATATCACATATAATAAATGAGTACAAAGCATAGGCTACACGCCCGAATAAGTAAACTGATCCTATCTAGAGTACAAAGGATAGAAGCGTCTATAATAAATATCCTACAACATCCATAAAATGTTATAGATCCAAGACAACTGAGATGGAGAGGTCAATACTGGCGCCCGTGCGGAGGAGCACCTGAACGAACAAAGAATTCTTCCAAAATAAAGAAATATGGATGGGTCAAGGCCCGGTTTGATATGATAACCATGTGAATCAAATGCATGACAGTTGTGAATATCTAATCATCAACATGAACTTAACTTTATCTCACTATTAGTAATTGAATTTCTCACCTCATATTCTAAAAGTATAACCTAGCGCAAAATCAATCACAATGCTCAATGTTCATAAAAGCATGGGAGAACTCCTCTACTTTCACTCCATGATATTTCATTTAAGTTATTCACAACTTAAATACACAGTCCCTTTTTTCTTAAGAAAATTATATTTAAAGCAATTTATTTCAGAAACTGCTTCACTAATACAGTTTTATACTGTTTAACTTTATAGTTCCCTTTCTCTCTGGGAAACATATTGAAAGCGGTTATCACACAATATTCTTTACCATTTCCACTTTATTAAGAATAGTTATAATCACATATATATATATAACGATTCTAAGACCGTCCTTCTAAGTTTCCCCATTGGACGCACCCCTAAATGGCTATCATCTTCCAGGGCCTATCGCACAAGACAACCCGGGCCTCCTATAACACAATGTCCGGAAGCGGCCATATACCTTCGACAGTGAGTCATAACCACACCCGAAATAATCCCACTTTGAATAATAATAACACAATAATAACCGCCCTTATGGCCGAGGACTATATTCACCCTGCATTCACTAGCCAAGAGACTTCACCTCATGCGTGTAACTTCCCATATGATAGCGAATTAGAGAGGTGTGTATATTCAAATTATCATTTACAAAATTATTTTCCTATTTGAAAATATTCATTTTTTACATTCTCAAAGCCATTTATACTTAATCATTAAGTACCAAATTTAGAATATGCATTTCTTATTCTCGAAGTCAAATTTTAATAATGACCTAGGACCCGAAGTGCAATTATCCTCACACTAGTCTCCAAGAGTCCAAAGTAATACCATAATTAATCAAAAGTAATTTCTTTCCATACTATTCTCCCAAGGATCCTAGACCCTATCAGTTAACTCTCCCGTAGTCTGAGGCTAGCTCCCTAGAGGAAACGACACTACCTTTATTAAATAACCCCTGAATTAAACATAATTTCCACCATACTATCCTAGAGTGTTAATCCTCTTAATATAAACCCCTATTCCTATTTATTACTTACCAATGGAAGGTTACTAATCATTAAACCTAAAAGAAAAGGAATAGAAACAAAGTTGGAAAAATATCCTAAAACTGCAGAAATTCCGAATCGATTCGCCCTAGCCGAATCGATTTGATCTTGAAAGCGAATCGATTCGGATATGCCAAATCGATTCGGTAAAGAGGACCTAACATTCTTCATATCTCCAAATCGATTTAGGTCATCCGAATCGATTCGCCCAACCAAGACCTGTAGCCTACCCATTTAGCGAATCGATTCGCTAGGGGTGAATTAATTCCCCTGGGCAGAATGCCCTATTTTGGCTATGGGTTTAAGAACCCTAAATTTCCAAAACTCCAATTTCTCCCTTCAAAACTCAACCAACTAAACTTATTTTATACCCAAATCATTTCTACACAATAACTAACTAATATTTTCACCTCAAACCAAATTTAAACTACATATTAAAGGATTACATTATAAAAATCCCCAAAACCCATAAATGGTTTAAATCTCAAAAACCTAACTATACATGCAATTTATCACATTAAATCATACACTATCAAGTTAGAAACTTTCCTCAAATTTGTACTCTCGGATTCTCTTCCCATAGCAACGATTTCCAACTACAATCTTCAATTTCTCTATCTTTTGTCCCACTTTCTCCCAACTCTCTCTTCTCTCTCTCTTTCTCTCTCTCTCTCTCTCTTTAAGCTTATAACATGAAAATGAGAAATAAAAAGGGGTTTGGGAGACTTAACCGGGTACTAAACATCAATCCCCTCTTTAAATGTTGATACACCATTAAAATGACTCATAACTACATAATTGAGTCGTAACCAGAACAAAGTTCTCGAAACTCTAAAATACAATAAGACACTTATTTTGACTATCCTGACTATTTCAAAACTAACCGCACCCTCTAAATTGGCATCTGGAGTATCGTATAATATTTTATGTTCCAACGTCATTTTAATTCATTAGTAATGGTCAAATTTGAATATAAGTCATAACCGTCGCTTAAAGCACAACGACGCAATAAAAAACAACATACTACTATTTGCATTCACATAACAGTACATACGCAAAATTTAGTAAATATTATCTCTTAAATCACTTAAAATAATATTTACACTAACTTTCTTTATTTTATAAAATTAATCCATCAGGCAATTTAGTATAAAATAATCACTCAAAAGTCTGGATTGTTACATACTCCCCCCCATACGAGGGAATTTTGCCCTCAAAATTCAGGTGTACCATATAACAAGATCAAGGGTGTACTTCTCTAAAATATCGCTTTTTCCTATTTAAAACTTTCTAGGCATTGTGGTGTCCCTTACAGGACTAGGTCTAAAGATACAACTTTCAATCTTAGTTTACACTCTTCGTGATCTAAATTAGCATCCAGTTGTTCCTCATATGAACTATCGAGTCTACCTTTATAACAACGGAAGGAAATGCCTACATAACGCATCATAAGTTGCCTTTCCTCCTGAATCACGTTATATCCTTCCTCGGAAATACCTCCACCAAACCTTGATCCCCCACCTCCAATACTACCTGACCTCTAATTGAGTTGGAATAGCCTTTCAAAGTATGCAGCCTAATGAACTCAATCATTAAAGAAGTATTCATGAACCATTCCAAGTCCAAAGAACTTATTGTCCACTGGTTCTACCCAATGAGCAGTCGAACTACTCAGTCGGCAACACAAGGACACATATGGTGTCGTACCTATAGTGAAACGGTACGAATTATCGTATGCAAATTTGATTCATAAAATCTACTGCCCCCATCCTTCCTTTAATCCAAACACACCCATTCGAGGTATGCCTTCCGACATTTGGTTAACTCTCTCCATTTGTTAATCTATTTGTGGGTGGCAGAATGTACCCAACTTTAATGTGGTTCCCATCACTTCCTGGAAATATTACTAAAAATCTAGTCTCCGTCCAACACTATATTGATAGGAACCTCATACAGTTCCATAACTACACCATAAAGAGTTGGGCATATTCCTCTATAAATAGTCCGCCCATATAAGTTGGAAAAGCGGCAATCTGGTCAAATGATCAACAATTACTCAAATAAGATCATGACCGTTGTAATGCCAAAAATTCAGTGAGAATATCCGTGGATATACCCCTCCATATCTACACCATTAATATAATGCTTACAATGATCCCGCTGATTGTTCATGATCTAACTTCACCAATTGATAAGTGGCGAATTGGGGAGAAAATTCTGAAATGCCCCTTCCTCGTGCTTCAACCCTGACATAAATGCTCTTGCTACAATGCCCTCCTAGTTAGCTCGTTCTACTTCTATTTCCATGCCTTCTCTAGTCTCCCCCCCATGGGTTTTCTGCTCGGCGCATCCGCTACCCTATTCACGTTCCCTTGGTGATAATGAATATCTAATTGATAGTCTTTTACGAACTCCAAACACCAACTCTGTCGCCCCAACAACATATTGCATTAACTTGTGGTTCGTGAAAAGACTAAATTTCCTGCCCAGGAGATAGTGCCTCTATTTCTTTAAGGCGAATACTATCGCTGCGAACTCTAAATCAAGCAAGGGATAATACTTCTCAAGGGGTTCAAATTTGTGAGATGCATAAACAATGGCTCCATGCTCCAGTATTAATACTTCCCATTCCTGGTAAAAACTTATTTGTTAATTTCGAGAAATCCACTCTTGATCTTGACAACGCGTGTGTAGGAGTAGAACTCATCTTAGTACTTCACTCCTCGAAAGCTAGGTTACCGACGTAACTCTCTTCCTAATAGGGGCCTCATCTTCTTTTCAGCCTAGTGTCCCGGATTACTCGATATTCTATACTCCTTATTTCTGGGGACCTAATCCTTCTTAGGGTTAACCCACCTACCTACTCGTGGTTAACTCCTTACAGCCTCCCTAAGACAGCGTTACATGCCCCATGGGCCTTACATCCTAATAATCCTAAGGTCGATGTGTTTCCTATTCACGTCGAATAAGTACGATACTAACTATATCCCTAGTGCCCACAGTCTTTCTTAATTTTTGACATTCGCTCTGTTTTTATACATTGGACGTCTCGCAAAGGGAAATCCAAACAAGGAACCCCACCGATGCACTACTACTTAACTTTGTTGGTAGTGGAGATAAAGCAACATCAAACATGCAAAATAAAAAATTAAAATGAAAATTTCCTGCATACCTTAAACCATCTCTATAAAGTCTCAATTCGGTATCCAGGTGAGATATTATAGAACAACTAGTTCCACTATGGAACTACAAATACGATAGCCTCGCAATCATTTGCTTGCTATCGCTCCGACCAAACCAAAAATATTTCCACTCGTATAACACATACAATATGAGTAAGACAAGCCACATATACTATTAAAATATCAACACTCACTTTAGCAAATGAAGGAAAATAAAGCCTCCCTACCGCAGAAATTTTAAAGATACACCCTCTATAATAACATCAATACGACCATAAGCTTAAATTACACACCTGAATCTAGGGTTAATACAATGCTACTCCATCCCACCACACTGAATATACCACCCTCAACCAAGGTGAAATTTATAACAACCTTCTTGCCAATCACCCTGGCCACTTCCAATAGTTCCCAATTACAACACTCTAATCTCATCTGAACCAAAACTACTTCCATTAATGCCCTGACTAGGAATCCTATTCTTGCCCTTTAACTGTGATCGATATGATCCAAACGTGTGGTTCAAGATTCCCCGTTATAATCGTTTTTCCATCTTTAGCCACCCTGACCACATTAAGGGTTTCAACATCTTAGAATTTATAACTTCTACCACAACAATTCCACAGGGCGGATGTCCATCAATCATGAACATTACTTCTCCATACGTCTTAGCAACACTTACTCTTGAGCCTATCATTCCACCGAAGGGATCTTTCTTCCTTTTACCTACCTTATTTCGGTGCAAGGTTCCCTTAACCCTATAACTCTTTATTCATGGTAGGCCTCTGACCGATCTTCATATAAATATTTGAGAGTCTACCTTCTCATCATTTTTTATATCCCTGAGAAACTTGTTGTTTGAAAACATCTACCTGGTTTCTCTACGAGCAAAACTTCCTTCTCCACCCAAAATGGTGACTAATCTTTCCACCACTTCGATATTACTCCAACGGGGTGAAAAATCTTCCTTAATTTTTCACATCTGGGCATTTCTATAGGTCTTGGCCAAATCTTCTGAGTCTTATTTTCACCAAATGAAGTTACACTACCTCCGCATGACTTAACTTCAACTTGTGGCCCTTATCAAGGACTTTTCAACTTCAATTTAACTTCGCTGGTAATTACGAGTATAGTACCACTCTCTACTTATAGCGGTACTTGGAAATCTATATCTACTGTACTTAGTAGTCGCGGTAGCAATCTAAGAAAGTGCTACGAAGGGAGTGACCTCCTATGCGGACCTCATCCCAAAATACAAATTACATTTCTTAGTAATCACGTCTCATACCGCCCTCATAACGGCCTCCCTGATGCCCTTCATCATCCAACATACGAATCTCGAACAAATGCGCAAAATATTTTCTATATTCTTACATTATAGCAGGAGAACAAGATCTCACAAGAGGAATAAACAATCTTAATCCTAAGGCTCTATATCAAATTGAAAGCAACGCTGAGAGAATAGCACGTCCGCGCAGATTCCTAATGACACTAGAACGTGATGCTCTGATACCATCTGTGACAACCTGCACATTAAAATAAGAGGTGGCCATCCCGATACTCCAATAATTACACGAATCATTGATGGTCCATTCTTAGCATCACAGTCGATACAATAATAATATGAAATAACCACCAAATATTTTAGAAAACGGATTGTCAAATTTAATTTTATAAGTTAAAAGAAAAGCGTTTAGGCCATCCAATTTGAAAAGAAGGTAGATATAAAAATCAACGAGTAATGGTATATCAATAATATATAAAGTAATAACCGAATAAGCTATCGGTTAACAAACTAATACAAGAAGGTTACACCGAGTATTACAATTAAATATCACATATAATAAATGAGTACAAAGCATAAGCAACACGTCTGAATAAGTAAACTGATCCTATCTAGAGTACAAAGGATAGAAGCGTCTATAACTAATATCCTACAACATTCGCAAAATGTTATAGCTCCAAGACAACTGAGATGGAGAGGTCAATACGGGCGCCCTTGTGGTGGAGCACCTAGACGAACAAAGAATTCATTCAAAACAAAGAAATATAGACGGGTCAGGGCCCGATTTGATATTATCACCATGTGAATAAAATGCATGACAGTTGTGAATATCTAATCATCAACATGAACTTAACTTTATCTCATAATTAATCATAGAATTTCTCACCTCATATTCTAAAAGTATAACCTAGCGCAAAATCAATCACAATGCTCAATGTTCATAAAAGCATGGGATAACTCCTCTACTTTCCCTCCATGATATTTCATTTCAGTTATTCACAACTTAAATGCATAGTAGGTTTTTTCTTAAGCAAGTTATTTTTAAAGCAATTTATTTCACAAAATGCTTCATCAAAACAGTTTTATACCGTTTAACTTTATAGTTCCCTTTCTCTCTGGGAAACATATTGAAAGCAGTTATCTCACAAAATGCTTTACCATTTCCACTTTATTCAAAATAATTATAATCACATATATATAACGATTCTAATCTTTTCCTTCCGAGTTTTCCAACTGGACGCACCCCTAAATGGTTATCATATTCCAGGGCCTATCGCACAAGACAACCTGGGCCTCATGTAATGAAACGTAGGGAAGAGGCCATATACCTTTGACAGTGAGTCATAATCGCACCCTAAATTACCCCACTTAGAATAATAATCACACAATAATAACCGATCCTATGGCCTAGGACTATATTCACCTTGCATTCACTAGCCAGGGGACTTCACCTGATGCGCGTAACTTCCCATATGATAGTGATTTAGAGAGGTGTGTATATGAAAATTATCATTTACAAAATTATTTTCCCACTTGAAAGTATTCACTTTTTACATTCTCAGAACCACTTATACTTAACCATTAAGTACCAATTTTAGAATATGCATTTCTTATTCTCGAAGTCATATTTTATTAATGGCCTAGGACCCGAAGTGAAATTATCTTCACACTAGTCTCCAAGAGTCCAAAGTAATACCATAATTCATCAAAAGTTATTTCCCTCAATACTAGTCTCCTAAGGATCCTAGACCCTATCACTTAACTCTCCCGTAGTCCGAGGCTAGCTCCCTAGAGGAAACGACACTAACCTTTATTGAATAACCCCCGAATAAAACATAATTGCCCCATACTATCCAAGAGTGTTAATCCTCCTAATATAAACCCTTAATCCTCTTTATTACTTCCCAAGGGAAGGTTCCTAATCCTTAATCCTAAAAGAAAAGGAATAAAAACAAAGTTGGAAAAATATCCTAAAACTGCAGAAATTTCGAATCGATTTGCCCAGGCCGAATCGATTCGGATATGCCGAACCGAATCGATTCAGTCAAGAGGACCCAACATTCTGCATATCTCCGAATTGATTCGGGTCATCCGAATCGATTTGCCCAACCAAGACTTGTAGCCTACCCCTTTAGCGAATCGATTCGCTAGGGGGGAATCGATTCGCTTGGGCTAGAATGCCCTATTTCGGCTATGGGTTTAAGAACCCTAAATTTCCAAAACTCCAATTTCTCCCTTCAAAACTCAACCAACTAAACTTATTTTATACCTAAATCATTTCTACACAATAACTAACTTATATTTTCACCTCAACCCAAATTCAAACTAAAGATTAAAGAATTAAACACTAAAAATTCCCAAAACCCATAAATGGTTTAAATCTCAAAAACCTAACTATACATGCAATTTTAGCACATTAAATCATACACTAGCAAGTTAAAAACTTTCCTCAAGTTTGTAGTCTCGGATTCTCTTTTCGTAGCAACGATTTCCAACTCCAATCTTCAATTTCTCTATCTTTTCTCCCATTTTCTCCCAACTCTCTCTTCTCCCTCTCTCTCTCTAAGCTTATAACATGAAAATGAGAAATAAAAAGGGGTTTGGGAGACTTAACCGAGTACTAAACATTAATCCCCTCTTTAAATGTTGAAACACCATTAAAATGACTCATAACTATATAATTGAGTCATAACCTGACAAAAGTGCCCGGAACTCAAAAAATACAATATGACACTTATTTTGACCATCCCGACTATTTCAAAACTAACCACACCCTCTAAATTGTCATTCGGAGTATCGTATAATATTTTATGTTCCAACGTCATTTTAATTCATTAGTAATGCTCAAATTTGAATATAAGTCATAATCGTCGCTTAAAGCACAACGACGCAATAAAACACAACATACTGCTATTTGCATTCACATAACAGTAAATACGCAAAAGTTGGTAAATATTATCTAATAAATCACTTAAAATAATATTTACTCTAACTTTATTTATTTTATAAAACTAATCCACCAGGCAATTTAATATAAAATAGTCACTCAAAAGTCTGTGGTGTTATATATATATATATATATATATATATATATATATATATATGTATTTAAGGGAAATAAACTTCCCCAGATGTAATGAAAGAGCTATAAAAGTGAATGCCATAAATGTTTTACTAATAAATTAATTAAAGAAAAACATGAACTCTATGGATTGATTAAGAAAAAAAATCCCATACAATTAATACACTGTACACATAACCTGAAAACAACCTCAGACTTGCATTCATCTCACCAAAAAATATTTCAGAATGTTAAATAATGTATAACTGATGCACCGAATCAAGATCGAATGAATGTATAAAATTCCAGTCATCATTAATAAGTTTAACCAAAATCATATATATTGAGGTACTAAAATAATATATGGTATGTATCTATTTGAAATGCTACTTAGATAGACTAATCGAGAAGTTGGATCGCCTGAAATGAAACTTAATGGAAGCGTTCCTTCCTTCTGCACCAGTAAACAAAACACATAACTGTTCTCTTATAAACTTCTGCACCCTCGCAGAAATCACATGTCACACCCCGCCTAATTCTGGCGTCGGCCGCCACCAAAACTAAGTCGGGCGTGAACTAAATAAATACCATTCTTAGCAAGAGACAGATATGAGACATAAATAAATCAGCCCATAAGATAAATAATTGGTCAATCTCAAATGATCACAAATAACTAAGCGATAAAAGATCCATCACATGCTAACTCCAAAAATCCAGTATCCAATAATGATTAAATAAAATCTGAAATAATCCCAAAATAAATCCTCTAAACAACATTGGAACCGAATGGCCCAATAAAACTCAAATGAAGTCCCATAATACGACTGGAAAAGAAAGTCTAACTAAACTATGCCATAAAGTAAATAACTCCAGCTGCACCTACAATGATAACTCTGATAAACTTATACAACTTCTCCAAATTCTAATCCTGAAAAAGATTAGTCAACGCATGGGTCAGAGACAAAGCCCCGAGCAAGAATAGACACTACTCCCCTCAAATAGGATCCTTGAATCCAGACAGTAGCATTATACGCAATAAATATCACAATAGAATATTTTAAATTAAACGGGATAATTAAACGCGATAGATATAAATCACTAACTACCCGCATAAATCCCCATTTATAAAGGCACACCAATATGATTTTAATTTCCCAAGTCCCACGATGTTAATTTCATTAAATTAACGAGCTTTTATTATATCCTCATTTTATTATGGCGGTCCTCCCGCCTCGGGTTATTTCTCCACCAAAAATACACATCCCCTCGTTAAAACGTCGGCTGGCCCGTTTAAACTGTCAGCCCTCGCTGATTATGTCGCCAATATATTTTAATACCCGTCTTATTATCTTAGGTATTAGTTCTCAATTTCTCAATTCACAATTTATAATTTACCCCATCTTTTTATCGATGTGAGATCCTCAAAATACCCCTTAGTCCCATACCTAAGGGTTCCCAAGTCATCAATACGTCCTAACTTATGTATAGGAGGATTTTCTAACATAAATCATAACCTAGTCTCATACTTAGACAAGTGTAACGACGATAAAGTAATAAAAATCAGCCCACCCTCAAGGTGATAAAAACACAATAATCTTCCCTCACTAGTCCCATTCCTAGAAGGCATTCTAAAAATATAAGGGGAGCAAAAATACCCAACAACCCATCGTCACAAGGAAATATAATAATACCAAAAAGTCACACAACCACGCATGATTAATCAACGTATAAAACTACGCATGATAGTCCAATTCAATTAAATCTTTAATTTAATTATCACAACATCAACAATACCCAAATAATCTCATTTAATTATTTTAAATTAAATATACAAATTTTTCATCATATATACATCAAAAACCAAATTTCATTATCTCTACATGTATTACATGAGTTATACACATCCAAAAATTATTTATTTTAAAACTAGGGTTTTTGTATATGCAACCTACACCAATAAAACCCAAAATCACTCATCAATCCTACGTACCCAAAGGGTTATGAATATTATTCAGATTAAAAGATTTTATAAAAATAGCCCCATAATTAGTATTCACTTTTTCTAATTAAGTTACTAATTATTTTTAAGAAAATATGTAATTAAGTGTTTAGGCGACACTTAAAACGCATAATACTAAAGGAAAAGAATAGAGTATTCATGCCTGAATAAAAGTTGGTTTATAAATCTGATCTTGAATGTGTATTCCTCTCAAAAATTTGACAAAGATTCGTTCTTGACGCGTCTTGAGAAAATCCGGTTAATCTTGACAAAACTTGAGTTGAAAGTTATGTAGAATGAGGCTAGGGTTTTGAGGTTGAAGAAGATGAAGAAGATGAGAGGATTCTGATTTTTGAGAAGGCTAAAATGTTTTTTAAAAGATCTAAACTCGTCACTTTATGTTTATATACCAAAAAGAATTAGAGTCCTAATCAAATATAAATACTTGAAAAAATCATTACGGACGATCAGACCGTTAGAATCGCTTGAAATTTTAGTATGTTGTAGCGAACGGCGAGACAGAACTGTTGACAAAAATTCAGTTTGATCTGACGGTCGGATTTCTAAAAATATTATTTTTACTAGAAAGTTTTATGTTTTGAGGACTCTTAGAGAGTTTTATATTTTAAGGACTCTTCTAAATAATAAAAATTCAATTAAAACTCCATTTTAATTCCGATTCCAATTCCGTTTGAAAATTTATTTTTCAAATTTTAAAAACCAACACTTTAAATTATAAAATTTATAAAATTTAAAAATTCCCATTTAAAAAATCTAGGTTGTTACATCACAATCACACAACTGATCTCTAACTATTATTTACCCTTGCTATTTTATGTTGGTAACTACTAAAAAAGGTGAAAATAATAGAAAGAAACAATGTTTAATTAGAACATGATATAAACTGACTAATGTTGTATTTAAACTCAAGATTACATGTATAACTAAAATTCAGATAAACTTACATGTAAAGTAGCATATCTTTTACCCATGAAGTCTAGATACAAATACCAAGATCTTAAGCGATGGATGATATTATATGCCTTAATGTGTTTTGAATCTCAAACATCACAACATTAAATTAAAATTACCCATCTTTATATTGAATCAGATGGATTTACTTTAAATTACCTAACTTTAAATTCTATGTGGATTTTTTTTGTATTTGGGACATATCTTGGCCTAAATAAAGAAAAGTCCAAATCCACAACCCTCACTTAAACCTGTAAATACAACCAAACAAAAAAAAATTACATACAAAAAAAAAGCAACCTTAATCAGAAGAAAAAGTGAAAAACAGTTCTGAATACCTCTACAAAAAGATATGAACTGTAACAATAGCTCTAAAAAACCCTAAGGCACCACCATTATTTTATTTTTCTCAGCAATGATATTTTAGGAGGCTAAAATATCACTGCTAGGGGGACACTATCACTTTTCAAACTTGGGTGGCGAAATAAAAAAAATTTATAACAGAGGGGAACACTAATTTCCTATTAATTCAATATGATCTAGATACCATGAAACAAAGTTTGAAACCATATGAGTGGGTAAATCTAAAGTTTTATAGTGAGAATTAATAAAATATGCATAGCCTATATGAGCTTTAGGACATTCCATGATAAACATAGTTGACACACTTCAACCGCTAATTGATAATTCGATCTTGTAAGGCATGCATGATTAAATGAAATATTTTTCATTCTTTAACCGAGATAAAAGACTGATATGTTGCCTTGTTTTTCTAAGACTACTTAAATTTGGACTAAAAGGGTAAAAAGCATTTGGTGCCAATTCTCATTTAACAAAATTCATTACTATCCTCCTATTAGGTCTAAAGAAAAATTTGATAAATTACAATCTCAAATTTGATCTTGCACGTTTGAAGCGTATGACTTGCACGTTTGAGCCTCAGATTTGATATTGTGAGGGAATTTTGTTGGACGTAGCTCTTCCTTTGCATGTGAAAATTGACATTTGGAAGCATAACGACAACAACCAGATCCTTCCCACGATCGACAAATCTTCGTCTTATAAAAGTTCTTACTACTGGACTACGATGATCCACCAGAATCCGAACACTGCTTATGAATTATGATTAAAAATGTAAGTATTTAAAACATAATAACATATTAATATAAAACATAGACATTCACTGACAGATGCACATAAAAATACAAAACAAAGGATTTAGATCAATTCACTGGATAGAAATAACTGAAAACAGCCTTATGTGAATACTTCTTGACTGGTATGTGAATTCTAATCGTCGGGATTAAAAAATGTTCATCTACTAATTTGATAACTCAAAAACAAAAAACGAACGTGAATATATATTATCATAAATTGCGTGAAATAGATCAAGAATTACAAAGTAACAAAATTCATATATTAAAAAAATGATATCACGTGAATTTCAGGTAACCAATTTTATTAACCTAATATGATTCTTTCTTATTAACCAAATATGATTCTTTATTAACAAATTTTATTAACTGGATATGATTCTTTCTGATTGTCCATAGCACACAAAAACATACGAAGAAATATTAGCGTCATTATTTCTGGTGCATATATTCGACTCTGACTGAACTTAGTACGAAAGAACATAAGGTTATTATATGAATGTCCATAGTAAATAAATTTTAGAATACACCACGTTAGAAATAAGAACCTAACAACAGTAATTAATTGAGCAAATTCCTTACAGAACTAATAATGAATGGACTGTTTTGCTCAGTAAGTGAAGTGAAGTGAATGGACTGAGCATAAAATATTTAAAAAAATAACAGTATAAGGCACTAAAATTCTTTAAAAATTCTTTAAAGAACTAATAATAATTGAACTAAGCTTAGAAAACCCATTGAACCAAACCCATTGAACTGAGAAACATTTTCAATGCAACAATGGCATACCTTGCTTCAACGGCTTCTAATAATTTGCCTGAGGATTTATGTTCGAGAACCTGCAAATTTTCAAATCAAAGGTGGAGTCGGTCAATTCGTATCTGAAAAAAATTAAAATAAGGTCAACTGAAATCTAAGACACATGAAGTGGGGATAAACTCCATGATAAAACAATAAAAACAAATATATAAGGAATAAATAACAAGCTATATACACAATGCAAACATGGTGAGATAATCCTAAAGAAGAATATCTCAATTCATGTTTTCTCACGAACAATAGCTTGAGAAAACTGAAGGGCAACCCAATTTTCCATCCATTTTTATATGGGACTTCTTGTACGACTTAGCAACCCACTTTTCCTTCTGCGGTGGGACTTCATCTTGCAACCATCTCCCACTCCACGTGTCTTCCCCATGATGATTAAACTAAAAGCCTCTATGACAGCACCTGAAGGGCAGATCAACATATGGGTGATATTTCTTATACAATTATCAACACATTCAAAGTTACAAGAATTTACAGGGTGCCAACTATCCCCCATTCCAGTGTATGCACATGAAACAGCATCTCTAGCAGCCAAAGTGATGATGTCAGCACACAAAACCACCCCGGGGCATTGCTCTCCCAGTTGTTCTTTGGCTTTATCTATCTCCTCGTATCCTCCCATGCCTTGGTGACCAAATTCCCTTTTCTCAGGTTTTTCAACTTTGTCCATATATATCTGTAAAAATCGACTCCAAAAAGGCACAACTCATTTATACAAATAGGCATAACACCACAAAGGTATAGCAAAACAAAGTAAAATGGATTGGACCCGTAAAATCCAACATGAAGAGGCCATGGTGTGTGTTATAACGTTACTTATAGTTCTGAGCTTTAGTCCTACAAAACACATGCCACATCCGTTCAATGTATCCAATCAAATGTATCTTGTGACAGAGCATACAACATAGAAGAGATAAAAAGGGATTTATTTTGATAAATTATATCCAGTAAAATGTAATTGCCTAAATGTCATTACAAACCAATTATATAATACTGAATAAAATTGTGAAAATGAGAAAGGTTACAATTTAAAACCCAAACACAACCATAAATCAAACCCCAAACACAGAAGATCACTAATAGAACACCTAAAAGAAAATAATAAAAAATTACAGCATGGTAGAAAACCTTAAGCAAAGCCTCAAATTAAACCCTAAACATAGCCCCATAAAGCTTATTTAGAAAAAAAATACCGTGAACTAAATTAAGGTAGAATTGAAAAAGATTTGGTCATGCAAGTATCCAGTTCCAAATTCACAACAATTGTTATTATATTTTACACTTTCAAACACATTTGTATCGAAGTATAGTGGGTGCTTGATATTTTGAGCTTTCAGATTTAACATCAGTTTTCGAATTTTGTTTCAAGAAATTACATTATCGAAGTATTTTTATTTTGATACTTTAATTAAGATTCAATGTTTTGTATAGGGGAACATTCAATAATGCTCTCTTAAGTGATTAGCTTTAACGCCGAAGAGCTAGTTTGGTTGGGTTGTATGTACTCGTCACAGAGACGTGAGAGAGGAGAAAAAAGAACTACATGATAATATAAGACCTCTGCAACAAAACACATTTGAATAATACCACCAAATCATCAATATGGATTCATCTTAGTGAAACAAAGGTAAGTGAGTAATATCATGTAAAAAATCAAGGGAAAGTTTGTGCAGTTTGGGGCTGCACTTATGATCCTATGCAGTTTGGGGATGCACTTCTCCCTTAACTTATTTCCCCTTCTTTTGTGAACTTGTTCAATTCGTTCTTTCACATGGGAGGTGAGTCATTGGCAACTTAGTACTCACGTACTACATTCTAACAAATCTATAATGATTTTCTCCCATCTAAATCAGGTAACACGTCATCAAAATCTTCAAACCTTTTTTTTATAATAATGGATATTTATAATGTTGTTGCGTACCTTCCACGGGGCGATATCACACTGTCTGTCATCTAAACCATATTAACTTTGAAAAGAAAATTGTTGCGTACCTTCCATGGGTCGATATCAAGCTGTTTGTCATCTTTGGTTTCATCAACTAAAAGACAGGGTCGAAAATGATAAAGAGACTGCTATTTCGATGTATACTTCCATTGTAGTTCATGATGCCTGCTAAAATTAAACCAAAAAATATGTTGAACTCTAAATAACCTAAAAAAGTACTATGATTAGTTTGATTTAATAATACACTTGATTTAAAGACCAATTACAAAATTTCATTTCAACGCAAATACTATGGGTACCATTTATGCAGCTCTCTTCCTCCATTAAGTTCTTTAATTCTCATTCTTTTTTTGACAACCTACCAAATGAGATAAGGAAGTAAATGTTAGCGTGATTCATCAATTTAGTTTCAAATAATATATATTAGAGTTGAAAATTAGGATCGTAAAGAAAATAAACATAATATTTAACAAATAAGACCCAAACAAACCAAATCAACATATGAAAAATGAGAGATGGACATATTCAAATAGTGGTGGTAGGGTACCTTCAAGCAATGCATATTCAAGTAATAGGCAACTATGCATATGATAAATAAAATGGTCAAAACTAGTTATAATCTCTTGGAATCATTTTAACAAACATCAGGTGTGCAAAAAAAATACATATTGGTACATGAGCTTCAATACCTTGATCATGGACAAACGTTCAGAAGGATAATGCGTGTTGTTTGAAGACAAATTCCATGTTAAAAGTAAAAAACAAAACATACATAAAATATGATGAGAAATATGATGAGAAAATAAGTAAGAATGATAGATACAGGAAACAAAGATGTGCCATAAAATACCGAGGGTTAGCACATATCTCTACTCATGTTGAACTAAACACAAAAAATCCAAACAAAGGGATCTATACCCTATCGTTCTATAGTTCATGTTTGGATAGTAAATGAAATGAAAATATGTATAAAGAATTAGGGGAATAGACAAACGTTGTAAGAAAGAATCTACATGCATCCTTTAATAGAATTTTCTGCTCAGGAAGTATTTACTCCATGCAATTGCCACCTCCAATTTTGTCTCAATAGTGACCTGAACATACAAAAAAATAGGCAGTGTTAAGGGCCACATTTCCTTTCCCCTTACCCTTTCCATTGTCACGCGGCTCCTGCACTTGCGATTAGTAATGAAATTTATAGTTATGAACCAACTGATGAATAATATTCTGTTGAGACTCATCCCACATTTCCTTTCCCCTTTCCAAGTTTGCTAACTTTGGCATTTTGTCAAGCATGTAGGATGCCAATAAGAAAATGATTTGTGTTGAACCATACATAGTACAAATAAAAAACATTACTTGTGTTGAACCATAACTTTGTGTTGGTAAATATAAAGATTGAATCATCTGAAAACATAGTTAATTAGAAAATATAAATATACCAAATGTAAATATCTAAAAACAGAGTTCATAAGAAATTCATAGCTCATTTCACTATATACGAAATGTAAATATATAACATGAAAAATAACATTGATCCAACATCTCAAAGAAAAAAATCACACATTTCATGTGAAATGAACATGTTTCAGATCTATGGTTAGAGAAATCCATATTTCAATAGGTGTACAAAGCCTTTTTCCCTTCATATGTACCTTGAAGTCTTGAGAGAGAGAGAAGATGCACGTGCGAGGGATGATGACTTGAGTTGAGAGGGTTAGTTTGTTATCGGGGGTGTACCGGAGAGAGAGTCATTGTGTTATCACCAAAGTATTGTGTTTACGTGTGTTACAAAAACACCCTCTTAGTTTGAATTAGAACAAAAAATCTAGGATAAAAATGAGGTAGAAAGTATCTTTTAGTGGGTTAAAATTGTAAATACACTATAGAGTATATAATTAGATTTGGTGAGTGGTAGAGCTTATGGTGTGAGATTTAATCTAACCATTTATTTTTGCCTCGTTGTCTAAATCCTCACCTCTACTTATGTTATCAACTTATGGAATAGTAAAAGTATTCTACTCCTTATTATATATATATATGTGTGTGTGTGTGTGCTCTATATTTTTGTGAACACACCTTTACTCATAGTGCATATATCGATTAGGGGTTTGCATTAGATATTAGGACTGTATGCCACGTGCATGTCGAGATGGGCAAGACATAGTGGAGGTCATTTTGTTAGATCATATAGTCAGATAAAATCTCTTTGTGATGAGAGAAGTAGGGTGAGTTGATCCATCGACATGGTCTAGGCATGGTTTGTTGGTGGTGTTACTGCATAGTGATCGCCCCATTATTCATTTATGTGTTTTTTCTTAAGCCCTTTAGGTGGCGGACTTTTACGAACATACCGATTGAGGCATGAGATGACAACCGAAGGTAGTGACATTTATGTGATTTGAAAACTATTGAGAAAGAAATAATATAATCTAGATATAATTAATTGATAATAAACCCTATGTTACGTAAAATACATTATGTGCTTTATTTGTATCTCTTTGGTGTTATATTGTGTATGTGCGGGGGAGGGGGAAGGGTAGTGTAAGAGTAAGTTTTATAATTTCTCATTTGATTTTTATTTTGGCTTATCCGGTAACACCCCACTGCACCATCATGACTACTTTCACGTATTTAAAGAGAAGAATCGATGACATTTGGAAGAATGAAGATCGTTTATGACAACATCATTCAGAACAGTTAAGAAGTGGTTTGGTAAAGAGTTTTATTATCCAATGGGTTGTTTTAAAAACAGTTTGCAATCAAAAGTTTTCACAATATTTCAAAATGATTTTTATTTTTTTTTGAAGTTTTACTAACTCGTTAGAATGAGATGGATATGTCGCTAGAATGAGATTAGGCATGCCATAAGAATGAGTTCCCATATTCGAACGAGATCTAGAATGTCACCTTTTGGGTACACTCTGGAATGTCGTTAGAAGTTTCCTTAGAATGAGATCGAATAAGATGAGGTACCACATTCGAATGAGGTACCAGGTCATTCGAATGACTATGTGAGTTTTTGTTTTTTAAACAAATCTTATCTAAATATTTAATTCCCATCTCTTTGCAGTTTCCTATAAATAGAGATACGGGGTTAGACTTTTCCCCAAGACTTTGTAGATTTATTTTGGTGACCAGACTCTATTATTTTTCCGTCCAAATCCCTTTAATATTTAAGGATCACTTTTCCAAATCAAGAAGAACACATTCAAAGTTCAAGAACCCTTGTTGAGATTTTCTCTACTACTGAATTGTGGAGTTGAGGATCTACTGCTGAAGAAGGAATTAATGATTCCCAAGGCTGATCAATGGATACCAAGGGAAGAGTTTCTTCTTGTGGATGTGCTGAACTGTGCCATATCTATTGAAGATGTGAAGAACTGCGCGTTATACTTAAAATCTAGGTTTTTCCCGAAAGGGATTTTTCCTTAATCTTCTTCTTTTGGGGTTTATTTGTTCATGTGGTTTGTAATATTTAATTTGGACTCAATTTTGCATGCACACTAAATTAATTAAGATAAAATTTTATAAAAAGTGATTTTGTGTGGTTGGCCTAGATACAAATATTCCATATAAGTCCATGCTCTCTCAAATTGACATCATAGTGGGCTACACTATTTTGTTGTGTGATATTTAAATTTGGATTTTTATGGATATTTCTATAATAGGCAACTTATTTTCTATGGGTCTATTTGGAAAGATCGAATGACGTTGACTTTGAAAGCAATTAATGTGCGTGCCTGGCTTGTTTATAAAAGAGGGTGGACACTATCCATTATGACTAATGTCTATGTCATAAGTCTTAAAACCATCATTACTTGGAAAAGCATAAACTAAAATGAAGTTATTTTAAGTCACTCGGTTTAAGTGCCATTTCTGGAGTCGTCGTCACTGACAAGTTCCGCCGCATCGTGACGTGCAACGTGTCTAAGGAAGCATGATATACCCTTTAACTCACTCCCAAGGTACCAACGTTGTGAAATCTTTTAAGCTACAAAATCTCACCACACAATTTCAAAACATTAATTTGATGACTTTTATGCATGATTTTTCGATATCGTTAACTCTAATTTTAATTTGGGTGAGAGAATTATTAAGACGTGTATTGTGAAAAAGATTTTGAGATCCTATTCATCCCACTTTATTCCTAAGGTCATTGTCCTTAATTCATTGGGAGTTTTAAATATTCTTAGGTTATAAGAACTATTAGGACTCTTTAAAACCCCCAAAATTGTTAAACCTAAGGAAAATAAAATTGCTTTAAAAATTCTATCTAAAAAGAAAGAGGAGGTTTTT
This sequence comes from Sambucus nigra, assembly GCA_949130495.1. Lineage (NCBI taxonomy): Eukaryota > Viridiplantae > Streptophyta > Magnoliopsida > Dipsacales > Adoxaceae > Sambucus > Sambucus nigra. The sequence goes on along the minus strand of OX422210.1, from coordinate 330,164,066 downwards.
TTTTCTCACTTTGTGTATGATTTTAATCTCGATAATCTATCCTTTTTTACAAAAAAATTCAAAAAATTTCTCAATCTTAGAAAAGTAAATACTTTTGAAGAAAACAAACATTTTGAGAAAGCTAAAAAGTATAAATGGGGAAAGAAATTTTATGAAATAGTGATAGGAGAGTACCGTAAGAAAGATGAGGATAGATGCTATGAGTGAGATGGTAAAGGTCACAAAACTCATGAGTGTACTATGAGGTTAAAGAGAAAAAACAAATGCAAATCTTCCTTCAATGTCACGTTTAATGATAACGATGTCGAGTCGATGGATTCTAGGGATGGATCACCACTTGGATGTAACTTAACCATGTTCATAGCTACTCATGTTGGTACTCAGAGTACATCTCTCACTAATGAGGAAATTTCCAAACATGATGACCTCGATAGTGTGTCTAGTCATTTTCAAGAGAGTGAGGAAGATGATGTTTTTGAGTGAGGGAGATAGTTACCTTGAACGTTCTTACGCCGAGCTTTATGCCAAGTCATTTAAAAAGAAAAGGAAAAATAAAGTTTGGCGCTTAGTGTATTAGCTTTAGAGAAGGATTTGAGAGAGTCGAGAGACAACGAGTTGTAACACCCCGCGTAAAACATGAGGTGTTACTACGATTAAAACTAAACTAAATCCTGAACAATTAGTATAGAGCATTTATATTCCACAAAATAAATATAACGAATCCAAAATTTACACTTCCAAAATAATTACAAATAAATTTCACTAAAAAATAATACTAATCTCTCTAAATATATTATACTGCCAAGTTATACAAAAATAAAATCCTCAAAACGTCATGCTCTAAAATCCTCTAAAAATCCTTAGTGTCCAAATCTATGCTAACCTTCCACTGAAAGAAAAATACGGGGAAGTACACAATATGACAAGAATAGATGCTAAAAAAATAAGATGAATAAATGCAACAATATGAATCTGAATTCAAGTTCAATGCGACATCTGAGCATTATGCCAATTTAATTTCGCAATAACACATCAATAGGTCACCAGGCCTCACCTCACCTCGCCTATGCTTTGTAAAGCCTCATCCTCGCTATTGGACTTTTGGACTATTGGCGGGTAACAATTCTACGTGACATTTAAAAATTATGCCCATCAATAAAAACAATATCTTAAATCGAATCAGTATTTTAGATTCTAATAAACGTCATGATATCACAAATATGAGTAAAAATAAATGAGGAACAAAATGAATACTCTCAAGATATTCAAGCATCAGATTGCGTAAATCCCGTAACTTAATATCATTACAAGAAACTCATAAGATTCTGCCTCAAAATTCTGATCATACCACTATGTTCCTCTCGAGAAAATAATAAAAATTCTTTCTAGCTCGAACTCAAGAAAACACAAAATAAGCCTTCAAATCATGCACTAAAACTTGATAACTTTGGGGCTAGGGTTTGTATGAGGAAGAAGATGAACAAAATAGATAACTACTTCTCTTAAGATGTTTAAGAATGAGTTTTGTAAGTCCAAGTCTCTATATATAAGTGTAGGAGGAATTTAATTGGCATTGGAATCATATTAAAACTAAAAGAGTTCACCAGTTAGTCACGGTCTAGAATCGTGACAAGTGTTTTTTTAGAGAGTGTAATGTTATCAGGACTCTTCTAAATGTCCCAAGACTTATATATACTCATATTAGGAGTCTTTTAAGATAGCTTTATGATTTCTGAATCAATTTAATTAATTATCGAATAAATTATGGGTTGTTACGCGAGTCCTCGATGAGAGTGTTTTTCGGAGAGAGAGTAGTTTTGGTGGTGAGGAAAAATGGTAATTGACCAACAAAGTGTCTAGTCTTACAAGATATCTTAAAGATTCATTTGAGACTTGTGAGAAACTTCAAGCCATTATATCCTAACTTTATAAATATCTCGAACATGACTGGGGGTTAGGGTTACTATAGAGAATACATCGAAGAACGTTGAAAAGATGTTCCTCAGTCCCACTTTAGGCTTTAGGGAGAGCCAAGGAATAGGTTACAATGGTGCATCTACTTCCCATGATATATTGAAATTGGTGCCTAAATTTATGGTAGATCCTCATGGGCCTCGAACTAAACCAAAAAAGAACGTTTAACCTAAATGAGCGAACAAACATAGACCCAAATAATTCTACGTCTGAACCTATTGCTAAAGGAGAGGTCATCTTAGGGAATTTCTACAAGTTATGGATAACTAAACGTACACATGCTCCCATTCACCTCTATAGTGACTTTTTTAATCTTAGAGAGAAAGTTGAGTTCTTGGTACTAAGTTCTCAAAGATTATTGGAAGAATTTCAAAGGATGTCTATGAGTCTTGAGAAAGATGCCAACTCTACGACTAGAGCCAACAATAATTACGACAAATAAAAAGTTACCCAGTTGGGTTCCTAAGCAAGACAACAAAGACCTTGTTGTTCACGTTGCTTTTAAGGTTCAAAATACTTCCCAATATTATTTTGATAGAGAGTTATCTAGGCACATGACTAGTGACAAGTCATATTTTATCGACCTTGTGGATCACAAGGAAGGAAAATTCACCTTTGGAGATTGGAATAAGTCTGGTATTATAAGATGTGGTTGTGTTGAGATATCCAGATTTTGTAAACTAGACAACGTGTTGTAAGTTAAAGGGTTAAAATAGAATGGATTAGAATAAGCTAATTTTGCAATGCAAACTTTTTGATAAAGTTTTACCAATCCGAATGTAACGTATATGATCAATACGGTGGACTATTACTTCAATGAGTGAGGAGCAGTGATAATTTATGCAAGATCATTTCCAAGTCATGCTTTGTGTGAAATAATGTCACGATCTCCTCTATAGAACTTTCGCATTAATGAATGGGTCATGTGAACCTTAGAGACATTGAGAGATTAGTAAATAAGGACCTAGTTTGTGGCTTACCATCCCCTGGGAGACCAACTTTCAAATTTATGGTCCTTGCAAATAAGGAAAACAAATTTGAAGTCCCCAACAAAAGTTTAATACCATTACCACCTCTGGGATCTTGGAGTTGATACATGTGGATCTTATCGGTCCTACTCGTGATGGTCGATGACTTTTGGAGATACTCTATTGTGGGGTTTCTTAGTGAAAAGTTTGATGCGATTGAGCATATAACAATAAAGTGTCATGTCCTATAAAACTAACATGGTGTCACTATTATTCAGAGCGTAGTGATAATGATACTGAATTTAAAGAAGTCAGAATGGATATCTATTGTGATGGAGTGGGCATTTCACATGATATTTCGTTCGTTCATACTACTCAACAAAATGGGATAGTTGAGAGGAAGAATTGTATGATCTAATAAATGTTTAGATCCATGCTTCATGGGAGAAACGTGCCTAGACATTTTTTGGAAGAGGATTTTAAAATCTCTTGCCTTCTCGTGAATCGGGTATATCTTTTTCCACACATGTACACATGCCATATGAGTTATGGACAGGGACGAAACCTAACCTATCATTTTTTTCATGTTTTTAGGAGTACTTCCTAAATCTTGATAGATAGAGAGAAATAGGAAAGTTTGACTCTCAAAGCGATGAGAGGATATTTTTAGGTTGTTAATCATCGAGTAGGGTTTATAGGGTGTTTAACCTTGCAAGCTCTAAGGTTATCGAATCAATAAATATTATGATTAGAGACGATGATCCACCAGTATTTATTGACCCTAGTCCTAAGTGTGAGGATGATACACCCCTTAGTGACGATCTTATCATTCCTCTTACTACCCTGGTGTACCCCACTCTTGATTTAGAGGATCCACCCTCTTGGGTTCGAAAGAGTCATGACCCTTCCTCTATACTTGGTGATCCCACACTAGGTGTCAAGACTCACGCTCAACTTGAAAATGTTGTTAGCTACTTTTTCTACACCTCCTTAGTTGAGCCCAAGAATGGGAAATAAGCACTCAAGGATGAGCATTGAATATCCGTTATTCAAGAAAAGTTATTTCATTTTCGAAAGAATGATGTCTAGGAGTTAGTTCCCTAACCTAGGGAGGTTAATGTGATAGGTAACAAGTGGATTTAAAGGAATAAGATGGATAAGAATGGTACCATAGTTCACAATAAGGCTAGGTTAATCACTTAAGGCTTCACACAAATTGAAGGTGTAGACTTTGATGAGACATTTTCTCCTATTGCTAGGATTGAGTATGTTTGCTTACTACTTTCCATAGGATGTCATCTAGACTTCAAGTAATATTAAATGGATGTCAAGAGTTCCTTCCTTAATGACATTATACAACAGGGTGTGTATGTGGAACAAACAAAGGGGTTAAAAGACCCAAAGCACTCGGGAGACGTCTATTATCATAAGAAGGCCCTATATGGTTTGAATTAAGCACTCCGTGTATGGTACGAGAGGATCACTTATTAACTCTTAGCTCGTGACTTCAAGAAAGGGGGAGTGGAGAAGACGTTATTTGTGAGGAGAGATAGTGGTGCTATATTGGTTGCCCAAGTCTACGTGGATGATATATTATTTGGATCCACATGCTCCTGAAATGCTCACACTTTTGAGTAGTAGACAAAGAGAGAGTTTGAGATGATCATGGTTGGTGATCTTACATTGTTCTTAAGTCTCCAGGTGTGTCAGCTTGAGGATGGGATATTCATATCTCAATCTAAATATGCTAGGGACCTAGTGAAGAAGTATGGTTTAGACTTGACTAAGCATTCACGCACCCCTATGAGTACATCGAATAATCTTGACAAAGACACTTTAGGCAAGGATACAGAGCAAAACCTTTATAGGAGCATGATAGGTAGTCTACTCTACTTCTAGTCGTCCTGACATTTCCTTTAGCGTTGGAGTTTGTGTGCGATACAAACCTTCTCTAAAAGAGACTCACTTGCTCCTACTTAAATGTATAGTCAAATATGTGAGTGGCACTCTTTCCTATTGTATTTTTTATTCCTTTGATACCAATGACCATTTGTTCACCTATTCATATGCCAATTAGGTAGGGGATGTTGATGGTTGTTGGTGCACCTCAGGTGGGTGTTTTTATTTTGGGAGTGATATTATCTCTTGGTTGAGTATTAAGTAAAATTCCATATCTTCATTTATAAAAGAGGCTAGGTATATAGACATCGGGAGTTGTTACATGCAACTCTTATGGATGAATCAAATGTTGGAAGATTATGGGATTTCGTAAGGCACAATGACTATTTCATGTGATAATACGAGTGTACTTTATATATCTCATAATTCGGTCCAACATTCATGCACGAAGCACATTAGGATTTATGAGAATTTTATTCGTAATGTAGTTGAGAAGAAGTTCGTGTCCTTGAGCTTTGTGAGCATCGGATGTCAATTAGTCGATATTTTCAAGAAACTTTTAGATGCACTTAGATTCGAGAATTTTAGGAAGTCTTTGGTTATTTTCTCCATGGATTGAGTTCGGGTGCTTTATCTAAAATAGGGTGATTACCATGTTTATATCATTTATCCCTATTGCTAGATTGTATTTTTGTGCATGCATATACGTGTTTTTTCCTTTTTGATATATTTTTAATAAATTCAAAGGATGTTTGGTTTTTAAGACAAGGGGTGAAAAAGTCCAAAAAGATTTGATTTTGATAAATTTTTTAAAAAGACAAAAAAATTCTTGTATTTTTCATTTTTCACTATACATGGACGTGCATTTAAGATATTTGCATCATCTCTCTACATTCCATCCATTCATGTGACTTTTTCAAGGTGTTTTAAGACATGGCTTCATTTTGTTAGTATGGATATCCATTTATGTGTGGATATCATTTCATTGATCATTGATGATTACATTCCTCATGCTAGACTCTTTATCACTAAAGAGTGAGCGCTATCATTTGATGGAGTAAACATATTTAACGAAATGCCATTCCTCAAACACAATTCCAATTTTTATTAAACCCTAAACATGCAACTAGGTGATTCAAAATAAGCATGTAAAAAAAATTCAATTTCAGGAAAAATGCCCACAATGCAAAATCATTTATTTCACTAAAGTTTATAAATCGCAACTTAAAACACTATAGAGAAATACAATAATGAATTACAACAAGAACTCACAAAGACCACAACCTTCAATCAGTAATGATTCCCTCCCGAACCATAAGAACCTCAGTCCTCATCTTTCATCTGTGAATACCCTCAAGTATCACAAGATGAGCAGTGAAGAGAGCTTTTTACAAGAATAACTTCAATATAGAAGTGTTTGGATTCCAAATATGATTCATAAAAGTATTTGGGATTGTTTGTGTGAATCAAAAAGTGTTTTTCCCTAATAAAAAGTGAAAACTGTTTGCAGGAGCTCAGCACTTTTCGTAAATCAAAATTCTTAAAGAAAGATATTCATGAAATAGGTATTTATAGGCGAACAAAAAATTCGAGGCGACAAAATATCGTTCGAATGAGTTAGAGGTAACATTTAAACGAGATGTTAATCTCATTAGAAGCGACTATCCAACGACCTAAGAAATAATCATCAAAATCAAAAAAGTACACTTTTGTTTGATCCCTATTATAAGCAGACCATTGAACGACGTGTCAAATGACATAAGTAAGTCGTTCGAACGATGTATCAATCTCGTTTGAACGAGTTAAAATGATTTTTAAGTTTTAAAATTTGTTCGAAAAACAGTTTGAAAACGCCTCGTTTTGACAAAAAAATAGTTTAGAAAAATATCCTAATACTTAGTACAAAATTTATAAAACTTGAAACAAAATCCATAAAAAAAATTTGTCAAGTCATAACACATGTTTAAGATGCTTAATATTCGAATCCATCTTCTTGACCAAGTGAATTTGAATTGCCTCGACGGATGTAATGGGATACGCCATACTCAATGTAAACTAGACTCTATGGACGAGTTGTAAGGATCGGGAATTTTTCAACCCTAATTTACCTACGACTATAAATTAAGTCCTCATAATGTGTGTAAAATCAAAAGTCTATTAAAGAAGAAAGAAGCTATAGTTAAAAACCTACATTTTGGCTACATTAATTTAAACCCCTTGAAGTATCAGTAAATTACAAAAGAGCACCGAAAAGTTTTAAAGTAAGATAACTTGAGGTATATTTGACCCCTAAACCCTAACTTTACATCAAACTAGTATGCATCCCGCGTGATGCGCGGGGGCGTATATAATTCCCCATAGAAATATAATATTAAATCGCTATGTAAAATCTTGTTAAGACCAAAAATGTATATTTAAAATATAATCCTTATACATTTGAAATGTATTTAAAAATCCTCCATCTTCTCAAAAAATCCCTATATCACTTGAATGTCGTGGTATATCTTCATAAAAGAGCGTGATTTGAGCGGTCCCCTTCATGAAATATAGCAAGGAATATTTATAAATATTTTAATTATCCTTAAAAGAGTTAAAAAGCTTAGGTACATTGTAATACCCCGTATTTTCTGCGTTATTTATTTTTGGGGATTAATTGAATTAAATGTTCATTAATTGGAAATTAATCCGGATAATAATATTAACGAGATGTGAGTTAGTATTTTATTATAATGTGCATACTTGGCATTATATGAATATTGGTAATATTGATGTTGTCGTGAGATATAAATACGACAATTTGGGAATTTTACTTGACGTGTGTGACCGCCACGTCATGATATTGTGCTACATAATTAAAAAGTGAATTTTAGTTCCATTAACCGTATGGTCGTTTTGAGTGCGCCAACGCGTCCGGAAGGGTCGAGATAGTCAGAAAACACTAGCCGAAAGTTTAGTTTGGGTCCCGGGATATTTGTGGGCCATACCGACATCTTAAGGGGTAATTTGGTAATTTGTATTTTTGGGAATTAAAAAGTGACGAAAATGGAATTAATAAGCTGACTATTTCCTTAACCCACTTAACCCACTAACCCCACTATATGTCATTATGGGCTACGGGAGAAGTTGATATAGCAATTCAACTCCCACAAACCATTTCACACCTCCATTCTCCATTATCTTCAACCTTGGGAAAAGCTTGAGAGAGAGAGAGAGAAGGGAACCTTGAGAAGAACTTGAGAGAAAGAGAGAAGGGAAGAATTCTGCAGAAAAGAGAGAGAAGGAACAACTTTGTCACAAAGATTCTACACCAAATTCTGAGATAATTAAGGCAAGTGATTTAAACCCTTTTAATTCAAGATATGTTTCCATGTTTAGGAATTTTCGAAATTGATTTTTGGAGTTAAATTAGACCCATGAATTGAAAGATAAAAGCCATGATTTATGTAGGATTTGCATGTAGTATATTCTGGACGAAATTATATGTTGAAAACAGAACCTTGATGATCAAAAGGTAGAATTAGAAGAAACTTAATGATGTTCTTGAATGGAAGAAATCTGGGAAATTTTTGATGTAGTTTTAATCCAAAGTAAGCCTTTAAATGATGAATTATGGGATTTAGAATGTTATTACTGATATAGGATGTTAGTATAACGTTATAGTGACCTTATCTTGAAGTTTCATGCTTAAAAATGGTGAATTGGGACGAAACTGTAAATGCAAAACGAAGCAGCCGTAACAGACCTGTGTAATCGATCGATCGACATTCATAAGTCGATCGATCGACCACAATCGATCGATCGAAGGTCAAGGTCGATCGATCGACCTTCCCAGAATGAATAAAGTTTTCCTTAATTGAATTTTAATGATGATAACCCTTGGATAATATTATTGGAGACATTGTGATTACCCTAAATTTTAAGGAAGACCAATAGGCATGATTTTGAGATTGGACATTAATTGGAATTTAATTTGAGGAATCATTCTAAATTAATGAAATTCATTATGTGAGATAATATTTGGGTTAATAGTACAAATTTGAATAATTTGATGAAATAAGGTTTGGGGCAGAAGTAAGGACCTTAGGTATAGCGATGTTATATGAGGGAATTATGGGAACTTAATAGTCTATTCGAGACAGGTTTTAAGTTTAAGATATTACGACGTGAGACGTGTCGACTATTTAATTTATATATTGTCGGGACACTTGAAATACATGAATTGGGAATAATGGTATAATGATGTAGAGAATACCCTTATTAATATTGAAAAATCTAAGATGTGTGAATGCTTAGTAGATAACTTTATGTGTATGACATACCTACCATACTTGCTATCACGGGAGGTTACGTTCGCTTAGGACCTTCTTATCCTTGTGTTGCCCGGATTTAGATTGGTGCCTAGAGGATATAGTTCAAGAGAATGACTTATTTGTGAGTTAATAAGCCAGCTGACTATGGAGCGTAGGTATGTACGTGACCATGGATATGATTGAATTATGTTCGCCTCCATTTATGTGTGTGGTGTTGATTCCAACAATTCCTGAGAGATTCGGAATTTGTAATCCTTATGTACGTGATGTACCGGGATGGATAGCAGAGTATGTGTGCACCGCAGCTTAGCCTTTGGGTGCTTGTATTGTATATTTATGATGTGAAAATATACGGTTAATCGAGAAGGAATTTACTATAATAAATTGTGAGTATAATTATGGTAATGTTTTGAAAGATAAAAAGAGATCTTTTTGGTATTGTTAATAATTGTGAATCCGGGAATTAAAGTAGAACTCTCTATTTAATTATTAAGGTTGGAAATTTAACGAGAACCGAGTAGAAGTGTTAGAAACTCTTTAGATAGTTATGAGATAACACACGAATGGGTACAGGAACGTTAGGAGTGCACAGTTAGACGAGAGGTGAGTATATCATGTGAGAGCACGTCCTAACATGTACTTTGCATATACTGTTTTAAATGTTTTTAAAGCACTTGCAGGTTTTTAAAATATCTCCACATTCGGGCTCTGACCCGTTTGCTTTCAAATCTATCTTTTTGTAAAACCATTTTAGGTGCCCAGGCACAAGGTCACCATGCATAGGATTTCCATTCTGATGACGAGCTGTAGCTGCTTGTGGAAGCTACAGGGACTTGCTTTTAGACGCTTATATCATTTGGACTCCTTATTCATTATTCCTCAGTTGTAGGGCATGTCACCCAAGTTCTATTAGATACATTTCCATTTCAGTTTTCAGACGTTGGCATGTATTCAGTATTTCATTACTTACTTCAGTTGTGAGATTGTATTATGAGGAGTTTTCCTCCAGTTTTATTTATAGCATGTTACGGTTACTCTATTACTTCATTATGGTGAATGGTGTTATTATTTCTTCATTATACTTGCATGTTAATCAGACTTTAAATTAAAATTTGGCACTTACTTTTTAAATACTAGGTGGTTAGTAATAATAAAACGTTTTCGACAGTGATGCTGTTAACTGAGCCAACTTGGCATTTTGAATTAATTTTATAAAGGAGTAGCTACCCGGTGTTTAATTAGTCGGGGTGTCACAGGTGGTATCAGAGCATCAGGTTCTAGTGTCCTTTAGGATCTGAACGGCTTATTATGTTTTCCGCTGAGCTTTCTTTGATATAGAGCCCTATATTTTAGGACTGTTGTGTTCTTTTGTTTATGCTACGTTCTTCAGCTATTTTAAAGTTTATAACTGTGAACTTATAGACTTTATTCTTATTTCAGAATGCCTCCACGACGTGCACCACGAGTTCCCAGGAATGTGGCGCCAGAACCACAGCCCGCACCGGTTCAGGGCATGATGAACGCCGCTGAGGTTGCAGCTATTGTAGCCCAAGCGGTAAATGCCGCCATTGCCGTTGTTCAGCAGGCACCGCCTCAGGCGCCGGTTGCCGCGCCAGTTCAGGCAACTTCATTCCCGTCTACTTGGGAGCGCGTACGTGACGCTTTTCAGAAAGCGCATCCGCCAGAGTTTGCAGGAAGCTCAGATGTAGTAGTCTCGAGCCAATGGAGGAAGGATATACAGCGGCACTTAAGGATGTATGAGTGCACGGATGTTCAGAAGCAGGTGCTAGCTACTTTTAAGCTAGTTGGATCTGCATTGCAGTGGTGGGAGTCTATTACCACCGTAGAGGAGAGGGATACTCTCACTATTCATGAGTTTTGGGTGCGGTTCAACCGCAAGTACTTTCCGTCAGCAGTTCACACGGAAATGAGGAGGAGATTGATGAGTTTGAAGCAGGAGGGCAAGACAGTGGCCGAGTATCAGGCCGAGTTCACTAATCTTTTGAATATCGTTCCTGATGAGATACCGTCAGAGAAGAAGAAGATTGAGAAATTTACCGACGGGTTGACATGGAGGATCCGTCAGCATCTGTTAGGGAACCTTTCGTTGGCCACGTATTCTGATGTGGTTAACGCTGCATTGTTACATTGCCAGGACCACCGTTTTCATATGGCCGAGGGCAAGAGATCGGGGGAGTCTAGCCATCAGGGCAGGACTGGAGGACATGGTACCGGTGGGGCACAATCCTTTCAGGGGCAGAGATATGTAGAGCAGGGTTCTCAGCAGGGGGATCAAAAGAGGTTCCGTTCAGGAGGTTTCAGGAACGGTCAGGGAGGATTTCGAAATGGCCAGCAGGGTCAAAATGGCCAACATCAGCAGTTTCAGCAGGGCCAGCAGGGCCAAGGGAGGAATGGTAACGGCCACCAGGGACGGGGACAACAAGGGCAGAGGGGAGGGAACTTCCCGGGGAAATGTTTCATTTGTGGTAAGATTGGCCACAAACGTCAGGAGTGTCCTGATAAGGGCCAGGCCCCACAGCAGCAGCAGCAGGGTGCTCGACAGGAGCCACAGAGGCCACTCTTTCCACCAGCCCTCCCAGCTCCAGCTCAGATCATTCCAGCAGTTCCTGTACAGCAGGGGCAGCTACAGTATGGACGTGTTTACAACGTCCACCAGGCTGCAGTTCCACAGGCACCGCCCGCGATTGAGGGTACGTTTCCTATCCATGCCACTATGGGTCGGGTATTATTTGATACGGGTGCTACACATTGTTTTATAGCTACACACTTCGCGAAGGCGTTAGGATTGTTAGCCACAGCGGAGAGCACAGTTACGTGTGTCGACTCACCTTTGGGGAATGGGTCACTTATATTCTTTATATGTCGGGGAGTGGGGGTAGATATTGGTGGTTTGGTATTACCTGCGGACATGTTGGTACTAGATATGCATGTTCACGATGTTATCATCGGTATGGACTGGCTCGCTAATCATAGAGCCATGATTGATTGCTTTGGTGGGAGCGTTGTTTTTGCCATTCCGGGGCAAGAGATGTTTGTTGTGGCGATGCCTCGCCCAGAGGGAGGCTCGACCGCGCATTTATATTACATTGAGGAGGATACCTCTAAGGAGGTTATGATTCCTTTAGAGTCGATCCCCGTTGTCAGGGAGTATTCTGATGTGTTTCAGGAGATACCAGGCCTACCCCCCAGTCGAGAGATAGATTTTGTTATAGACTTGTTACCAGATACGAGACCTATAGCACGTGCACCGTACCGTATGGCTCCAGCTGAGATGAGGGAGTTACGGGATCAGATTGAGCAGTTGTTGGGTCAGGGGTTTATTCGGAGGAGTACTTCACCTTGGGGTGCCCCTGTGTTGTTCGTGAAGAAGAGAGATGGTTCACTGAGATTGTGTGTGGACTACCGGGAGTTAAACAAGGTCACGATACGGAACAAGTATCCGTTGCCTCGAATCGATGACCTATTTGACCAATTGAGAGGAGCTTCTTACTTCTCAAAGATTGATTTGCGATCTGGTTACCATCAGTTGCGTATCAGGGAGGAGGACGTCTCCAAGACTGCTTTCTTATCGAGATATGGTTCCTACGAGTTTCGGGTTATGCCATTTGGTTTGACCAACGCTCCAGCAGCATTTATGGACTTGATGAATAGGGTGTTCAGGGATTTCCTAGACCAGTTTGTCATTGTCTTCATCGATGATATTTTGGTTTACTCCCAGACAGAGGAGGAGCATGCCGAGCACTTGAGGCTAGTTTTACAGACACTGCGCCAGAATGAGTTATATACAAAATATGAGAAGTGCGGGTTTTGGCTGAAGGAGGTTCAGTTTTTGGGGCATATTATTTCCGACCGGGGAATATCAGTTGATCCGGGGAAGGTATCCGCGGTGAGGGAGTGGGGACAGCCCACGACACCGACAGAGATCCGTAGTTTCTTGGGCCTAGCAGGTTACTACAGGAGGTTTATTCGGGGTTTCTCCACGATAGAGGGTCCCATGACACACCTAACCCGTAAAGGTGTGCCATTCATTTGGAGTGATGCCTGTCAGTTGGCATTTGATGAGCTGAAGGACAAGTTAACCTCAGCACCTGTGTTAGCATTGCCGAGACCGGGAGTTGAGTACCTTGTTTACACCGATGCGTCCTTACAAGGACTTGGAGGTGTACTGCAGCAGGAGAGTCAGGCCATAGCTTATGCTTCTCGTAAGCTTAAGCCTCACGAGAAGAATTACCCTACTCATGACTTGGAGTTAGCGGCAGTGGTGTTTGCTCTTCGTATTTGGAGACACTACCTGTTGGGAGAGAAGTTTCGACTATTCACGGATCACAAGTCCTTACAGTACCTATTCACGCAGAAGGAACTAAATATGCGGCAACGGAGGTGGCTTGAATTCGTGAAAGATTATCAGTTCGATATCCAGTATCACCCGGGGAAGGCTAACGTGGTGGCAGACGCGTTGAGTCGTAGACCGGTAGATGAGGTGGCAGATGTGTGGAAGGCCAAGTGGAAAGAATTGGGACACCAGGATGCAGTGGCCCGATCATTCATGTCTGTGATGACTGTTACACCGCAGATTGTCATGAAGGTGGTGAAGGCACAGGCAAATGACTCGTTCTGTCAGGAGCAGATAGTTCGATTATTAGCAGAGGGAGCTGAATCCTATACCGTTAGCTCAGACGGGGGATTACGCTTCAATGGGAGATTGGTGGTTCCAGAAGGGGAGGAATTGCGGCATGAGGTGATGGCAGAGTCGCACGGCTCACGATTCGCGGTACATCCCGGAGGGGACAAAATGTACCAAGACATGAGACGTCAGTATTGGTGGAGCGGGATGAAGAGAGATATTGCCGAGTTTGTCTCAAAATGCGCCACTTGTCAGCTCGTAAAAGTGGATCATCAGAGACCGGCAGGACTGTTACAGCCATTAGAGGTCCCGATGTGGATGTTGGAGAGCATCTCTATGGACTTTATCACGGGGTTGCCTACATCGCAGAGAGGGCACGACTCCATTTGGGTGATTGTGGACAGGTTGTCTAAGGTCGCTCATTTTCTACCCGTCAGGACAGATTACACTGCGGGACAGTATGCCCAGCTCTTTATTTCAGAGATAGTGAGACTTCACGGGGTGCCCTTAAATATCGTGTCTGACCGAGACAAGGTATTTGTTTTACGGTTTTGGGAAAGTTTTCAGCAGGCCATGGGCACGGAATTGCGGTCGAGTACGGCGTATCACCCGCAGACCGATGGACAGACCGAGCGCACAAATCAGATGTTGGAGGACATGCTACGTATGTGTACCATTGACTTTGAGGGTGGATGGGAGCAGTATCTTCCACTGGTGGAGTTTGCTTACAACAACTCCTATCAGTTCACCATTGGCATGGCTCCATTTGAGGCATTGTACAGTAGACCTTGTCGTTCCCCAGCATGCTGGTTGGAGGTGGGGGACAACAAACTACTTGGGCCGGAAGTGATTCAGGATACTTCGGCAAGGATAGAATTGATTCGCAGTCGCATTCGGGTGGCTCAGGACAGACAGAAGAGTTATGCTGACGCAAAGAGATTTTTCAGAGAGTTCCAAGTAGGGGACCAGGTTTTGCTCAGGGTATCTCCTATGAAGGGGATTATGCATTTCGGGAAGAAAGGGAAGTTGGCACCGAGATATGTGGGACCATTTCCTATTATTGAGCGGATTGGACCGGTTGCGTACAGACTTGGGTTACCGGAGCATTTACATCGGATTCACGATGTGTTTCATATTTCCTCGCTTAGGAAATACCTTAGAGATGATTTGGCTCATTCTCTCATTGCTGTGGAGGATATTGATCTCCAGCCGGATAGTTCTTACGAGGAGGGGCCTATTTCTATTCTAGACCGAAGTGAGCGGAAACTGCGGTCAAAGATAGTTCCGTTAGTGCGTGTTCAGTGGCGACATCATAATGTCGAGGAGTCCACATGGGAGCGCGAGGATGAGATGCGCGAACGTTATCCAGAGTTATTCTTACCAGGTACTTTCTAGTTCCGAATTTCGGGACGAAATTCAGTTATTAGGGGGGGAGTATGTAATACCCCGTATTTTCTGCGTTATTTATTTTTGGGGATTAATTGAATTAAATGTTTATTAATTGGAAATTAATCCGGATAATAATATTAACGAGATGTGAGTTAGTATTTTATTATAATGTGCATACTTGGCATTATATGAATATTGGTAATATTGATATTGTCGTGAGATATAAATACGGCAATTTGGGAATTTTACTTGACGCGTGTGACCGCCACGTCATGATATTGTGCTACATAATTAAAAAGTGAATTTTAGTTCCATTAACCGTATGGTCATTTTGAGTGCGCCAACGCGTCCGGAAGGGTCGATATAGTCAGAAAACACTAGCCGGAAGTTTAGTTTGGGTCCCGGGATATTTGTGGGCCATACCGACATCTTAAGGGGTAATTTGGTAATTTGTATTTTTGGGAATTAAAAAGTGACGAAAATGGAATTAATAAGCTGACTATTTCCTTAACCCACTTAACCCACTAACCCCACTATATGTCATTATGGGCTACGGGAGAAGTTGATATAGCAATTCAACTCCCACAAACCATTTCACACCTCCATTCTCCATTATCTTCAACCTTGGGAAAAGCTTGAGAGAGAGAGAGAGAAGGGAACCTTGAGAAGAACTTGAGAGAAAGAGAGAAGGGAAGAATTCTGCAGAAAAGAGAGAGAAGGAACAACTTTGTCACAAAGATTCTACACCAAATTCTGAGATAATTAAGGCAAGTGATTTAAACCCTTTTAATTCAAGATATGTTTCCATGTTTAGGAATTTTCGAAATTGATTTTTGGAGTTAAATTAGACCCATGAATTGAAAGATAAAAGCCATGATTTATGTAGGATTTGCATGTAGTATATTCTGGACGAAATTATATGTTGAAAACAGAACCTTGATGATCAAAAGGTAGAATTAGAAGAAACTTAATGATGTTCTTGAATGGAAGAAATCTGGGAAATTTTTGATGTAGTTTTAATCCAAAGTAAGCCTTTAAATGATGAATTATGGGATTTAGAATGTTATTACTGATATAGGATGTTAGTATAACGTTATAGTGACCTTATCTTGAAGTTTCATGCTTAAAAATGGTGAATTGGGACGAAACTGTAAATGCAAAACGAAGCAGCCGTAACAGACCTGTGTAATCGATCGATCGACATTCATAAGTCGATCGATCGACCACAATCGATCGATCGAAGGTCAAGGTCGATCGATCGACCTTCCCAGAATGAATAAAGTTTTCCTTAATTGAATTTTAATGATGATAACCCTTGGATAATATTATTGGAGACATTGTGATTACCCTAAATTTTAAGGAAGACCAATAGGCATGATTTTGAGATTGGACATTAATTGGAATTTAATTTGAGGAATCATTCTAAATTAATGAAATTCGTTATGTGAGATAATATTTGGGTTAATAGTACAAATTTGAATAATTTGATGAAATAAGGTTTGGGGCAGAAGTAAGGACCTTAGGTATAGCGATGTTATATGAGGGAATTATGGGAACTTAATAGTCTATTCGAGACAGGTTTTAAGTTTAAGATATTACGACGTGAGACGTGTCGACTATTTAATTTATATATTGTCGGGACACTTGAAATACATGAATTGGGAATAATGGTATAATGATGTAGAGAATACCCTTATTAATATTGAAACATCTAAGATGTGTGAATGCTTAGTAGATAACTTTATGTGTATGACATACCTACCATACTTGCTATCACGGGAGGTTACGTTCGCTTAGGACCTTCTTATCCTTGTGTTTCCCGGATTTAGATTGGTGCCTAGAGGATATAGTTCAAGAGAATGACTTATTTGTGAGTTAATAAGCCAGCTGACTATGGAGCGTAGGTATGTACGTGACCATGGATATGATTGAATTATGTTCGCCTCCATTTATGTGTGTGGTGTTGATTCCAACAATTCCTGAGAGATTCGGAATTTGTAATCCTTATGTACGTGATGTACCGGGATGGATAGCAGAGTATGTGTGCACCGCAGCTTAGCCTTTGGGTGCTTGTATTGTATATTTATGATGTGAAAATATACGGTTAATCGAGAAGGAATTTACTATAATAAATTGTGAGTATAATTATGGTAATGTTTTGAAAGATAAAAAGAGATCTTTTTGGTATTGTTAATAATTGTGAATCCGGGAATTAAAGTAGAACTCTCTATTTAATTATTAAGGTTGGAAATTTAACGAGAACCGAGTAGAAGTGTTAGAAACTCTTTAGATAGTTATGAGATAACACACGAATGGGTACAGGAACGTTAGGAGTGCACAGTTAGACGAGAGGTGAGTATATCATGTGAGAGCACGTCCTAACATGTACTTTGCATATACTGTTTTAAATGTTTTTAAAGCACTTGCAGGTTTTTAAAATATCTCCACATTCGGGCTCTGACCCGTTTGCTTTCAAATCTATCTTTTTGTAAAACCATTTTAGGTGCCCAGGCACAAGGTCACCATGCATAGGATTTCCATTCTGATGACGAGCTGTAGCTGCTTGTGGAAGCTACAGGGACTTGCTTTTAGACGCTTATATCATTTGGACTCCTTATTCATTATTCCTCAGTTGTAGGGCATGTCGCCCAAGTTCTATTAGGTACATTTCCATTTCAGTTTTCAGACGTTGGCATGTATTCAGTATTTCATTACTTACTTCAGTTGTGAGATTGTATTATGAGGAGTTTTCCTCCAGTTTTATTTATAGCATGTTACGGTTACTCTATTACTTCATTATGGTGAATGGTGTTATTATTTCTTCATTATACTTGCATGTTAATCACACTTTAAATTAAAATTTGGCACTTACTTTTTAAATACTAGGTGGTTAGTAATAATAAAACGTTTTCGACAGTGATGCTGTTAACTGAGCCAACTTGGCATTTTGAATTAATTTTATAAAGGAGTAGCTACCCGGTGTTTAATTAGTCGGGGTGTCACATACATGTTAAAATAGCCCATTCAAATTTCGTCGTGATTGACCTCAATATATTTTCAATTCCTTTATAAATTAAATAAATGTATGAGAAACATATATAAAAATAAGATTTATTTAAAAAAACCAATGTACACAAAAGTAAGAAAGAGAAAAACCATTCAAACTCAATTCCTGTATTAGTTTTATTGGCTTAAGTCCCATCTCCAAAGATTTGTGAGGCTCCTTTCTTGTTTATTTTTAAAATTTTAGAAAGTCCCATAACCACTCAACTGCTCTATAATCAGCCAACTTTCTTTTCGTAGAGATATTCGTTGCAATAGGACCAACAACTGAAAAAATAAATATGACAGTGGTCATAAGTGGATCTTTAAAAATAAGACTAAATACTTAAGATCCCTTTCTACGTACCTAGACAAAAGAGTTTTGTTTCACCAGTTTGGTAGACACAGGCAAGTTAATAAGAAATAACATGTAAACTCCTACAAATAACTAAAAAATGAAAACTAGTCATTTATACATTCTAGATGTTCCGAATTCTCTGTATATAAATGTGGTGTAAAAAAATCTACCAGTAGGAGGGTGCCCATTTACCACGATTCATGTATAAAAATAAATATGAGAGAGATAAAGATTTATGTGGTTCGACCGTGAATGGCCTACGTCCACATATATCTTGTGTCGTGTGTGATTGTGATTATTCTAATTCGTGTTCTTTATTTTTCTGGTGATTGCATTTACTTATAATTTGTGTTGAAATTTATTGTCACCACAATAAATTACAAAAAATTATAGAAAAACATGGAAAATATTGAAAATTTATTTAAAACATTCATAAATAATATATATATATATATATATATACATATAATTATAAAAATTACATAAAAATATTTTGAATAATCTTAAAAAACAAAAAAAAAATAAGGAAAACATTTTAAATATATTTTTAAAAAATCTCAAAATTATTTAAAACTTGTGAAAAACTTTAGTGAAAACTAATAAAAACTTTTGGAAAAAGCTCACAATGACAAAAAAAAATACTAAAAACACTTGACAAAAAATATATTTAAAATTTGAAGAAATATATTTTAAAATCAAGAATCGAATTTTTTTTAAATGTGTAAATGAAAAAAAAATAAAAATGTTTGACAGACACTATTTTTAAAAAAAAACATTATGAGATTTCAATATATAGATTTGTTGCAAAAAAGTCTTGGCACAAAAATAAAACAATTTTCCAGCAGCAAAAAAATTCTTTCTAGCAAGAAAATAAAGTTATTTTGGGGAAAAAATCGTTTTTAGAAAAAAAATGTTTTCCAACAAATAAGAACTTTTCTTTAAATACTAATATCTCTGGAAATTACACAAAAAAATAGGTTTAATTAACTAAAAAAATGTGGAGATAATCTGGGAAGGACTAAAAAAAAAGACTAAAACCATTTAAAAATAATGGGAAAATTGAAAAAACATAATTTGTAAAACCCCATCATCATCTCCAAGAGTAACTTGGAATTTTTTTACAAAGAAAAACACCATTGTTTTGGAAAAACACAGCCACCATTTACACAGAAACATATCTCTCAAGATTTTTATAACACTACCTCTAGAATCCCAACTGACAACCTCCCGTCGAGTAAAAAATGCAGCCACCATAGTTAGATTTCGAATTCAAACCCACCATTGTTAGATGTGTGTGTGTGTGTGTGTGTGTGTGTGTGTGAGAGAGAGAGAGAGAGAGAGAGAGAGAGAGAGAGAGAGAGAGAGATGCCAAAAAAATAGAAGTCACCATCGTGAGTAGTCTCCAATGCAAACTTTTTGAAGAATAGATAGATAGATACATACATGGGGTGGTTGGTGATGCTTGGAGGTATGGAATGAAAGGGACGAGCTAGAAATCCTCAATTTGGTGGGAGGGAGAGGCATGATATGTCATAACTGAAGATAAAGAGTTTAAGATTGGTGGGATAACGAAAAATCAAATATCAATGTTTTTTTTTTTAAATTTTTCAGATTCCAAGAATGCAAGGTTTTTTAACACTAGTTAAAATTGGTGTTCTGGAGAAGCGAAAAATGTTGTCACTAGGTTCCGCTGTAAATTTTAGTTACATACTATAATTAATCCTTTAGATCTTAATTAACATAAAATTATAATTTTAACCCTCGAAGCTTTATGAAATTATCCAAATACCCCTATACTTTAAAAAATGTACACTTTTAAGGCTATAAAAGTATATACAAAAAATTAAGAACTAAACCTGGAAACTTGTTAATTTAGAATTTAACCCTTGTCCACATAGTGCTACACCTCAGCAATAGAGGTTAAAACTCTCATGAACACAACATGAACTTATGTGCACTACACTTACGCATGAGAAAAACTACATCTAAACTGATTCAAATCCACCAATCAAGGTCTCTAATCAAATCTCCTCATGAAGTTATATAAATACCCCACGAACCTAGTAGTAAAAACTTACTTTACAGCCCAGTTAAAAATCTCGAAAATTCTCCCAAATTAGGTAACTAATGATATTATTCTTCATATATAGTTCTTTTAGTTCCATTAGATTTCTTTTTGGTTAGTATAGTTAGAACAATAAAAATATGCAAGCTTTTACGTATAAAATAGCCTAGGGTAGCAAAAACAAGTAGAAACACCATTAAAGCTTGAGCTTTAATGGTGAATCTTGATATAATGCATTAAACTTTGATTTGAAGCTACCTATAACTTCATTATAACCTAAGGATCTCGAACGTAATGGTTAAAAACCATGAATATCCATGTAGAGCTCAAATCGATCAAAAGTGTATTTTGAAATCAGAAACTAAAAATCCAAAATTCTTAATGTATAATCAGTCTTAATCTTTGAAACCAAAATAAAACTACTCTCATATGTAATAGAAACCAACCCAAGTTCATAAGAAACCTTTCCATACTCTAGAAATCCACAAAGATCAGGTCAAATTTTAAGAGAAAAACAAAGTTTTAAAACTTGAGTTATACTAAATATAAATCCACAAAACTAATATATTCGGATTCGTCATGAAAAATTAGGTTAAGTTGGTTAAGGAATCATCTCAAATGGTATAACAATGAAGGAAAAAACCATGATAAAGAACTGAAACCCTAAAAAGTCAAAATTGAGACGTTGAAGATGAAGACTTTTTTCAAAAACATTGATCACGTGCATGAGGGAATGCGGTGTATCAGGAATTTCTAATTTTTTCCCCAAAATTTTTATAAAAATTTTCTGGTCAAAATGGTATATGGTAAGGCCATGTTTGGATATTCCTAGCTTAAGTTAAGCAAGGTTTTAACTTAAGAAAACTTTTCCAAGTTTATAACTTGACCCCTCTCAACTTTTTTGAACTTATGAATCTAATCCCCAAATTTTGTCTATAAATACTTCAAAATATTTTAAGACAAAAACTCTCTTACACCAAAGTTCAGTAATGATATGAAGTCCAGTATTTTGAAGTCCCAAGATAATTACAAATAAAATCGGGAACTGTAAAAGAGATAGTTTTAGTACGAAACTAATTGACTAAAACCCAAATACTTACATACACGCACACTGTATATAGGAAATCAAGCTCTGGGTCTTCCATATATCCTAGTGTGATATCAGGCCAACCGAATACAAAGAAAGTAGGTTTTTCCTACATTTTCAATAGCATTATTTGCATATTTGACATACTACTATTGATATCACTATATGATAGCCCTGTTTACTCTTCTCATATAATAACTAGTATTATTATACTGCCATATTACATATTTTGTTATCCATCATCAGTATTTGAACTTATCACCAGTATTTTAACTTAACTAAAGAATCAATTTTAACTCTTCTCATATAATAACTAGTATCATGTTTAATATTGATTCAGTGACCCTAGCATTTTATGCTATTTTTACTATAAGCATCAGTATTAACTAGGAAGTAGACTGGCGTGTTATCCCCCAAAACGTTCTACTTGGACTGTTGGTCTCAGATGATTGAGAGTCGTGATTATTACTACATATGTATGAGTGTCATTTTAATTATGTGCATAGCAAATTATTTTTCCCCAAAGATTTTGGGTTGATTTTATTTGGTTTTACTGGTGGCTTAACTATTTACTGATAAGTATGGTATTATTAGTTCAAAACTCCTTGACTTTCTTTACATAATCCTAAATAAGTTGGTAATGAACCTCATTTCTTAAACGAACAAGTAAGTAAGGGATTATTAGTTCCAAAACTTTTAATGTTCTATTATAAAGTGATAAGTATGGGATTATCAGCTTATTATTGTTAGCGTTACTAAACATCAACTCTATACACACTCCAGCTCTCATTGACTTTCTTTACATAATCCTAAATAAGCTGGTAATGAACCTTATTTCTTAAATAGACTAGTAAGTATGGGATTATTAGTTCCAAAACTTTTATTGTTCTATTATAAACTAATAAGTATGGGATTATAAACTTATTATTGTTGGCGTTTCTAAACACCAATTCTATACACACTCCAACTCTCATTTATATCAATATACTTGATATAGAATTGGTAGAGCCTTCTTAGCATATTTGAACAAATTTCTTCCTTTTCCGGATGTCCCAGGAGAAAAAGGATAGTATCTCTTCTTACTAGAGACATAAACCGATCACATGGTTATGTATTGTAACACCCCTCGTATTCTGACAGACAAGGTGGTCATTCGCCACCGCCAGACTATGTCGGATGTCAAAAGATAATAACCAACTTTATCCAATAATTAAAACTATCCCACAATATAATAATCCATCACCATGCTATCACAAAAATAAATCTAACTCCGAGAATAAACATAACTCCAATAAAAATAATTCAAAACGAAATAATCCAACAATGAAATATCTGACTGAATCCATAAACAACGCTGGAACCGACTGGCTCGCCAAATCCATAATAAAAGTCTCATAATAAATCTGACGAAAAAGAAATTAAATCTAACTGCTAAAAGAGATGACTAAAACTCCATCTGCACCTTCCGAAAATATCTCCAATTGCTCCTATGCAGCTACTCCTGCACTAAACCTGAAATGTTAGTCAATGCAATGGGTCAGATCCCACCACACGAATACTAGCCACTCTCCACAATTAGGGTTCGTGAACCCAGACAGTAGTATTATACATAATAAACATCATAGTAGAATATTTTAAATTAATGAGATATGTAATAAAATAAATCATCACTCTCTAATCATATAGATAGATCACCGACCCATAAGTCAAACCATTACATTTCGGTCATTAAATTATTATTAAATAGATAAATTGCATTAATTTTAATTAATCAAATTATAGTAATAGCGATACAGTCATAGCCAACCGACTTTCCTATTAGTCCTACACTTATTCGGGCTTACTTAAAATTTTACACACGCACACACACATTCCCCTTGCTATAGCCAGCCGGCCCGTATTCTGCCAGCCCTGCACTCTTTAATGACTCCAACAAACCCACACATCACTATAGCTAACTAGCCCGCATTCTATCAGCCCTGCACTTATGTACGACGCCAATCCATTTTTAATTCCCGTTTATTATCTTAGGCATTAATTCTCAATTTCTCAATTTCTTATTATTTCTATTATCCCCACCCTTTTATCGAGTGCAAAACACTAAAGCCACCTCTAGTCCCATACTTAGAGGTATGCAAAATAAAATCACATCCTACCCTATCATATAGGATAAATTTCTACCAAACCAATGAAACGACACAAAAGTAAGCCAATGGAACGACACAAAAATAAGCCCCACTCCAGAATATCCCATTCGTCGAAATCTACGCTAACTAGTCCCATATCTAGAAAGTGTAAACAACCACTAAGGCATACTTACTAGTCCCATACCTAATAATAACTCCTAAAAGTAAGGTGAGAGGATAACTACCCAAAATCTTGTCGTTCTCATGATGCCGAATTTAAATTATGAAGTCGCACAAGCATATTATAAAAAATTATACCAATTTTTCATGAGATCATAAATTAATCTAATTTCATCCATTCCATCAATCTTAATAATTCAACATCTTATTTTATGCATTTTAATTGAATTTTAACATCATGCAAGTTTATGGTGCACACAACAATAATTTCTATGTTTATCACACCTATATAATTTATATGATTTCATGTGTCACTTTTCTTTAATAAAACTACTACGGTTTATAATATGAAAATCTACATCCAGTACCAACGAAAACCCAATCTCCACCCTAAGCATACAAGGGTTAGAAGTCTTAATTCATATTAAGATTTTTCATAAAAACAGTACCAATATAGGTTTCATTTTCCCGAATTAAGGTTACTAATTTATTTCCAAGAAGCCATGCTAATTAATGTTTTGGTAATATTCAACACACATAATACTAAAGAGAGTGAATAGAAGTTTCCATGACTTAGGGAAAATTATTGAGAATTCTAAATTGATAATGACGTTCCTTTCGAAAAGTTGACAAAAATGTGTTCTTGGATGATCTTGAGAAAACCCGGTTTGAACCTCCAAATCTTGGGTTGAATCTTTCTTTTAAATAGGTTTAGGGTTTTGTAGATGGAAGAATATGAAAACAGAGGAGGCTAGTGATCTTTGAGAAGGCTAAAATGTGTTTTAAAAGCCATAAATCAGTCACTTTATGTTTATATACCAAAAAGAATTTGAGTCCTAATAACACAAACACTCAAAAATTTATTACAGATGATTGAATTGTTAGAATTAGTTAAAATTTTGATATGTTGTAGATAACGGCGAGACGAAGCTTCTGTAAAAAATTCATATCAATCGGACAATCGATTTTTTATTTTTTTTATTCTCCTTAGGTCAAATCCTCCCTCGGGTTTTATATAAAAAGTTATAAATTCCAAATTTTAAATACCGATTTAAATTCCACTTGAAACCTTATTTTTATATATAAAAACCAACATTTTTACTACCAAAATTAAAAAGATTCAAAAAATGATTTTTTTCAAAAATTTTAATTTAACAAAGATTTTGCCGATTAAAAATCACGGGGTATTACACATATGTGACCATATAAGTAGAGAATAAGCGAGATGGGAGAAATGAGTGTCTCTTTTCAATTTTCTATATTATCATTTGTGCTAAAAATATTTAACTCACCCCTGTAGTGGTTCAACCCTATCTAAAATTATTAATAATGAATAAAAGTATGTTATTCTACCTTAGCTTTAATACATTGATTTTCGTGTACTTCTTGTTCATTCATACCAAAAAGAAGGGTGTGACAAGTTTGTATAAAAGCATATTTTAAATCTAAACATATCACCGGCTTAACATTCTATGCAGCAAACAAATAAGATACTAGTCATTTTATCTTTTCGTAACTTATTTATTTATTTATTTATTATTATTATTATTATTATTATTATTATTATTATTATTATTATTATTATTATTATTATTATTATTATTGTATGGTAATTTGATTTCATAGCATGAACGCGTTGGACACATTCCTATTTAATATATACCTCTAACCACACAATCGATGGGAAACACGTGTTAGAGAAGAGGCTCTAGCACGGTTAAGGGAAATGATCTGTGGACTTGAGAAAGAATGGGTAGCCTCAAGTAATGAGATTAAGAGGCTGGTACTAACCAATGTGACAACCCGCTCATCAAAATAAGGGATGCCCAGCCCGATACTCCAATAATAAAGGGAATCATAGATGGACCATTCTCAGCATCAAAATAATATAGTAAGTATACGGGATAACCATCCTATATTTCAGAAAAATGGGTTGCCAAAAAATTTTGTTTTATAAGTTAAGGAAAGAATTTAAACAACCCAATTTGAAAAGAAAATGGAAACCCAAAAGAGCTTATATTGCATCACCAACAAGTATACAATAAGGGGACCGAATATGCTGTCAGTCAACAGTCACTACAACGTAATACAACAGTTTAATTTAAGTTATATAATACATTACAATAATAAAATACAATAATTTGGGCCTCACGCCCGAGTAAACGACCCGATCATAACTAGAGTACAAAAATGAAGGCGTTTACAACAACATATCCCGTAATATCAAAAAAGTATAACGGCTCCCCAAAAACACTGAAATAGGAAAGTCAGAACGGGCGTTCTTGCGGTGGAGCACCTGAGCGGATATAAGATTCATGCACAACAAGAAATTTGAACAGGTCAGGGCCCGGTTTTATATGATCACTAGATGAATAAAGAGTATGACAGTTATGAACAGTAAATCATGATTGATAGTAATAAGAATCTACCTACACAATTCAATGCATAAACTAAAATAAATTAAATGATCATAAGTTTAACTTAGTTATGCAAGAGGGTATGAATAATTATCATTAATTAGAAACTTCCATCATTCTCATTGATTCATTTCATTGTTTCGTTCCTTATCAGGAAACATAATCATAATTTTATGCTCTTTGTGGCATTTATCATAATTCAATTCCCACTTGAATAACAATAGTTATATTCATATACATATAACGATTCTAAGATCGCCCGTCCGGGTTTCCCCACTGTGCACGCCCCTAAATGACCATCATCTTCCAGGGCCTATCAACCAAGACAACCTGGGCACCTATAACGCAAGACGCCGGGAAGCGGCCATATACCTGCGGGAGAGTCATAACCACACCCAGAATTACCTCACCATCGCAGAAAACATACAATAAGCGCTCGTATGGCCTAGGACTATATCCACCCTGCATTCATTAGCTAGGGGGCTTCACCTCACACGCACAACTTCCCTTATGATGGCATTTAGAGAGGTGTGTTTAAGTAAATTATCATTTACCATATTCATTTTCCATTTTCCATATGTATGTTTCATTTTGTCCGAAACCATAATCATTTACATTTTAGTAAATACATCATATTTTATCTGGAGCCATACGTATTTCATGTCATCATTATAACCTCAATGAATGAATAAATTCTCAATTTATTCTCCGAACATTCTTTTGTGGTGTTATTATAAACCATCAAGACTATCATAACTCAATTGAGCTTCTAAAGTCTCCCAAACATGACCTTACGACTCCTGGACTCATAATAGTTAACTAAAGAAAGAGGATGCCCTAACATTAATTTGTACACCCCCAAAACAAGCTCCATTTAAACCATTTCTAATGTAGGGTAGCTAACTAACTCATCTAGGAATCTAGGACTCTAAGTTTACTTTATACAAGAAGGTTCCTAAGTCCTAAGCCTAAAGAAAAAGGGTTGGAATAGAGTTAGAAAAATAACTCAAAACTGCAGGATTTCCGAATCGATTCGCCCTGGCCGAATCGAGTCAGTTTGAAAGAGAATCGATTCGGACCAGCCGAATCGATTCGGACAGGAGAACCTGACTTTTTGCATAATTGCCGAATGGATTCAGACAGGCTAAATCGATTCGGTCCACTCAGACCTGTAAGCTGCCTCTATAGGGAATCGATTCTTTAGGGGCGAATCGATTCGCCCATCCCAGAATTGCCTAATTCGGCTATGGAGTATTGGACTCCAAATTTCCCCCAACACATTTCTACCCAAACCAAGATCATTTATTGCAACCAATTACACATAAATGCATCTAGCAACTATAATTTACCCCAATAAACATCTCAATCAACTTTCAATGGTTCAAAACCTACAATCCCATTTCAAACCCTAACCTTGTTAAACCATAACCAATTCACAACAATCAATACAAATTATTCATCTTAAACCATATATTAGCAAGTAGAAAAATTTCCTTGAGGTAGAAATCTCAGATTTCTTTGTGGTAGCAACAATCCCAAGCCTCAATCTCCGATCTCTTTCTTTTTCTCCTATTTTCTCCTTAATTCTCTTCTTCTCTCTTTCTCTGTGGGTTAGTAAATACACTTAAGAGAAATAAATGAAATGTAAGACTTAAATTGTGGCTCTCTCCTTGATTTACAACTTAAATGGTTAATACCACATTAAAATGACTCACAACTACACATCTAAGTTAAAACCAGTCAAATGTGCCCAAAACATAAAAATACAATATGGGACTTATTTCGACTATCTCGCACATTTCGGGACTAACTACGCTCTCTAAATCGACATCCAAAAATTTTATAAATCATTTCAAGTTCCGGTTTCATTTAAAACATAAATTTCATTTAAAGCATATGACACTATAAAGCACAACATGATCATATTTACATTTACATACAGTAAATATGCAACAATCTAGTAAATATTAACTTTCAACTCATTCAATTAATATTTACTCCATTTCTCAACATTTTATATAATTACTTCACATAGTAAATTAATATAAAATAAGTTCTCAAAAGTGAGGGTTGTTACATGCTCCCCCACTTATGAGGGAATTTTTCCCTCAAAATTCAGGCATACCTTATATAAAGAGATACGAATATTTTTCCCACATATCATCCTCACACTCCCACGTTGATTCCTTGGCATCGTGATGACCCCATTGAACTCGCACCAAGGGTACCACTCGAGATCTCCTTCTATGCACTCCGTGCTCTAAGACTGCAACCGGTTGTTCTTCATAGGAAATATCGGGTTGCAAATCGATATCCTCCAAAGAAATATGCCAAAGGGATCCTTCACACCTCTTATACTTCTTCAAAGAGGAAACATGGACTACATTATGGAGTTATTGTAAGTGTTCTGGTAAGGCAAGTTTATATGACACTGGAACTACCTTGGCAATAATTGCAAAAGGTCCAACATAACGCGGTGCAAGCTTTCCTTTCTTCCCAAAACACTCTATACCCTTCATTGGCGATACACGCACCAAGACTTGATCCCTTACCTCCAACTCTACATGCCTTCTATTCGCATCGGCGTAACTCTTTTGACGATCTTGAGCTATTCGGATGCGATTCCGTATGAGTTCAATCTTAGAAGAAGTATCCTGGATTATTTCAGGTCCAAGAAACTTATTATCCCCCACCTCCAACCTACAAGTGGGCGATCTACAAGGACGGCCATAAAGTGCTTCATAGGGTGCCATCCCAATAGTAAATTGGTACGAATTATTATAAACAAATTTGACCAAAGGAAGATATTGTTCCGAACCACCTTTGAAATCAAGCACACACATTCGGAGCATGTCCTCCAACATTTGGTTGACTCTTTTTGTCTGCCCATCTGTTTGAGGGTGATAACAAGTACTCAATTTCAATTCGGTTCCCATGGCTTCTTGGAAACTTCGCCAAAAATGGGAAACAAAAATCTTATCTCTGTCGGAGACTATATTTATTGGCACTCCGTGGAGTCTAACATCCTCCGCAATAAATAGTCGGGCATAACGAGCAGTATTGTAATCGATACGAACTGGTAAGAAATTTTTCGATTTGGTGAAACGATCACCGATCACCTAAATAGAATCGTTACCACTTTGTGACATTGGCAATCCCATGATGAAATCCATCGATATGCTCTCCCACTTCCACACTGGAATCGACAAGGGTTGTAACAAATTCATCGGTCGCTGATGATCTATTTTGACCAATTGACAAGTAGCACATTGGGACACGAACTAAGAAATATCCCGTTTTATGCTCGCCCACCAATACTGATGGTGCATGTATTGGTACATCTTATCCCCACCAGGATGCACTGAGAATTTAGACCCATGAGATTCTGTCATCACGTCCCATCATAAATCCCCTTCGTCCGGGACAATAAGTCTCTCGTGGAAACGTAATCCACCCTCCGAGCTTATTGAGTAGGATTTCGCTTCCTCGATCAACAATTGGTGTATACGGTCCTGACAACCTTTGTCCTTTCCTTGATCTTCTACAACCCTTGCCACAATAGTAGGCATAACGGTTAACACTGACATAAATTCCCTAGCAATCGCGTCCTCCTGACTAAGCTCCTTCAATTTGGCTTTCCATACCTCTGCTAACTCCCCCTCGGGCTTTCTACTCAAAGCATTCACCACTACATTCGCTTGCCCGGGTGATAGTGGATGTCAAATTGATAGTCTTTCAAAAACTCCAGCCACCGGCGTTGTCGCATATTCAAGTCTTTCTATGAAAACAAATATTGCAACGATTTGTGTTCCGTGAAAAGACTAAATTTCTCCCCTAGGAGATAATGCCTCCAAATCTTCAAGGCAAAAACTACTGTAGCAAGTTCCAAGTCGTGCACCGAATAATTCCTCTCATGGGGATTTAGATTGCAAGAAGCATAAGCAATAGCTCGTCGCTCTTGTTGAAGTACACCTCCTAATCCTTGTAAAGATGCATCGATAAAGACTAAATATTCTAATCTTGGCCTTGGTAATGCAAGGACTGGAGCAGAAGTCAACATATCCTTGAGCTCATCAAAAGCCGACTGGCAAGAATTATCCCAAACAAGCCTCACCCCTTTTCGGGTTAAATTTATCAAAGGGCTAGCAATTTTTGAGAAACCATTGATAAACTGGTGGTAATACCTCGCTAAACCCAGAAAACTACGAATCTCGGTGGGTGTCGTGGGCTGACCCCACTCCTTCTCCGCAACCACCTTACTTGGGTCTACCTAAATACCCCGGGATGTCACAATATGACCCAGAAACTGTACTTCCTGCAACCAAAAACCACACTTCTCGAACTTGGCATACAATTGGTGATCCCTCAACCTTTGTAGGACCAACCGCAAATGAGTAGCATGATCAGCTTCTGTTTGAGAATACACTAGAATATCATCAATGAACACGATGACAAACTGGTCCAGGAAGTCCCGAAACACCATATTCATGAGGTCAATAAACACAGCAGGAGCATTGGTTAGTCCAAAAGGTATAACCAAAAATTCGTAGGACCCATATATTGTTAAGAAAGAAGTTTTGGACACATCTTGCTCCCATATCTGCAACTAGTGATACCCCGTCCTCAAATCTATTTTAGAGAAGTACGACGCTCCCCTAAGTTGATTAAATAAACCATCGATCCAAGGCAATGGGTATTTGTTCTGGATGGTGACTTTATTCAACTCTCTATAGTCAACACATAATCGGAGAGAACCATCCCTTTTCTTCATAAATAACACCAGAGCGCTCCACGGTGACGTGCTTTGCCTAATAAACCCTTGCTCTAGCAAGTCCTGAATCTGATCCCTTAACTCCCTCATCTCAATAGGATCCATACGATATGGACCTCTCGCAATCGGTCTCGTTCCCGACGCTAAATCTATTAGAAACTTAATCTCCCTACTCGGAGGCAAACCCGGTATTTCTTGAAAAACATCTTGGAAATATCTAACAACCGAAATAGAATCTAAGTAAACTACTACATCCCGAGAAGTCTCCTCCGCGATACAATACAAGTAAGTGCTAGTCCCTCCTTCTAAACGAGGCATAACCACTAAAAACATTTCTTGCCTCGGAATGGCAAAAACTATACTCTTTCCATAGCAATTAACTACAGCACGATACTTCACTAGCCAATCCATACCCATGATTACACCATACCCGACTATATCAAGGATGAGCAAATCAGCCTCAAAACACAAGTTACCAATATTTATTTCTATTTGTTTACAAACAAAGAAAATGAGTGAACCATCACCAATAGAAGCACTGTAGCCTTCTTGCTACTCTAGACATACAACCGGTGTTCTTGGCAATAAAGCAACGCTGCATTCATCACATCCCCAAATGTTTGCAAAGCTAGATTGCCCAGCAAATGTTGTCGGATCCTCCAGTTCAAACCTCCCATAAACTTCGATATTTTCCTCTCTTCTGTTGTCACCTCATTCGGTACAAAACTTACTAATCGGCTGAACTCCTCCTCATATTCTGCAACTGACCGCTCCCTTTGCACCACATCTTGAAGTTTTCTTCTCATATCCCTTTGTACTGCGGGAGGGAAGTACTTCTGATCAAACAAAACCCATAAATCATTGACAGTCATAACATCCCTCTGCTCTGGCGTAGTCATAGACTCCCACCAATGTAAGGCAGATCCGACGATCTTGAAAGTAGCAAGGACTTGTTTCCTCTCCTAACTACACTCTACCATACGTAGATGGCGCTGCATATCCTTCTTCCTTAGATTAGCTCTAATGACATCGGAACCTCCTTCAAATTTCAGGGGATAGCCCTTTAAAAAGGACTCTCTAACCCTCTCCCAAGGAGAAGGTCCCGTAGGAGCTTGTACATCTGAAGCCCTTAGTTGTTGGTCTTGTGGTAATTGTTGAACCACGGAGGTCATAACAGCATTGACCGCTTGGGCCACAATATTTGCTACATCGCAGCATTTATAGTTCCTTGCTGTGGCGGCGGTGGAGGACCAACATCCTCTTCTATGACCCTATTCCTTCTAGTGGGGCGGCCTCTCTTAGGCGACATCTAAAATAAAGAAGCAATAGAGTTAGAATACTATATAAAATAGTCTATTTTGTAGAAGATCGCATACATAAGAAACAAAACAGTCCTAACAATAAGCTCAACATTAAAGAACGCTACGGTAGAACGTGACAAGTCCGCATAGATCCTAAAGACTCTAGAACCTGATGCTCTAATACCATCTGTGACAACCCGCTCATCAAAATAAGGGGTGGCCATCCCGATACTCCAATAATAAAGGGAATCATAGATGGACCATTCTCAGAATCACAATAATATAGTAAGTATACGGGATAACCATCCTATATTTCAGAAAAATAGATTGCCAAAAAATTTTGTTTTATAAGTTAAGGAAAGAATTTAAATAACGCAATTTGAAAAGAAAATGGAAACCCAAAAGAACTTATATTGCATCAACAACATGTATACAATAAGGGGACCGAATATGATGTCGGTCAACAGTCACTACAACGTATTACAACAGTTTAATTTAAGTTACGTAATACATTACAATAAGCAAATACAATAATTTAGGCCACACGCCCGAGTAAACGACCCGATCATAACTAGAGTACAAAAATGAAGGCATCTACAATAACATATCCCGTAATATCCGCAAAGTATCACGACTCCCCAAAGACACTGGAATAGGAAAGTTAGAACGGGCGTCCTTACGGTGGAGCACCTGAGCGGATACAAGATTCATGCACAACAAGAAATATGAATGGGTCAGGGCCCGATTTTATATGATCACCAGATGAATAAATAGTATGACAGTTATGAACAGTAAATCATGATTTATAGTAATAAGAATCTACTTACACAATTCAATGCATAAACTAAAACAAATTAAATGATCTTAAGTTTAACTTAGTTATGCAAGCGGGTATGAATAATTATCACTAATTAAAAACTTCCATCATTCTCACTAATTCATTTCATCGTTTCGTTCCTTATCAGGAAACATAATCACAATTTTATGCTCTTTGTGGCATTTTTCATAATTCAAGCCCCACTTGAATAAGAATATTTATATTCATATACATATAACGATTCTAAGACCGCCCGTCCGGGTTTCCCCACTGTGCGCGCCCCTAAATGACCATCATCTTATAGGGCCTATCAACCAAGACAACCTGAGCACCTACAACGCAAGACGTCGGGAAGCGGCCATATGCATGCGAGAGAGTCATAACCACAACCATAATTACCTCACCATCACAGAAAACATACAATAAGTGCTTGTATGGCCTAGGACTATATCCACCCTGCATTTATTAGCCAGGGGGCTTCACCTCACGCGCGCAACTTCCCTTATGATGGCATTTAGAGAGGTGTGTTTAAGTAAATTATCATTTACCATATTCATTTTCCATTTTACATATATATGTTTCATTTCGTCCGAAACCATAATCATTTACATTTTAGTAAATACATCATATTTTATCCGGAGCCATACGTATTTCATGTCATCATTATAACCTCAATGAATGAATAAATTCTCAATTTATTCTCCAAACATTCTTTTGTGGTGTTATTTTAAACCATCAAGACTATCATAACTCAATTGATCTTCTAAAGTCTCCCAAACACGACCTTACGACTCCTAGACTCATAATAGTTAACTAAAGAAAGAGGATGACCTAACATTAATTTGTACACCCCCAAAACAAGATCCATTTAAACCATTTATAATGTAGGGTAGGTAACTAACTCATCTAGGACTCTAGGACACTAAGTTTACTTTAGACAAGAAGGTTTCTAAGCCCTAAGCCTAAAGAAAAAGGGTTGGAATTGAGTTAAAAAAGTAACTCAAAAATGCAGGATTTTCGAATTGATTCTCCCTGGCCGAATCAATTCGGTCTTAAAGTGAATCAATTCGGACCAGCCGAATCGATTCAGATAGGAGAACCTGACTTTCTGCATAATTTCCAATTCTATTTGGATAGGCCGAATCGATTCGGTCCACTCGGACCTGTAAGCTTCCCCTATAGCGAATCGATTCGCTAGGGGTGAATCGATTCGCCCAGTTCAGAATTGCCTAATTCGGCTGTGGAGTTTTGGACACAAAATTTCCCGCAACACATTTCTACCCAAACCAAAATCATTTACTGCAACCAACTACACATAAATGCATCTTGCATCTATAATTTACCCCAATGAACATCTCAATCAACTTTCAAGAGTTCAAAACCTACAATCCCATTTCAAATCCTAAACTTGTTGAACCATAACCAATCCATAACAATCAATACAAATTATTCATCTTAAACCATATATTATCAAGTATAAAACTTGACTTGAGGTAGAAATCTTAGATTTCTTTGTGGTAGCAACAATCCCAAACCTCAATCTTCTTCTCTCTTTCTTTTTCTCCTCTTTTCTTCTCAATTCTCTTCTTCTCTCTTTCTCTCTAGGTTAGTAAATACACTTAAGAGAAACAAGTGAAATGAAAGACTTAAATCGTGGCTCTCTCCTTGATTTCCAACTTAAATGGTTAACACCACATTAAAATGACTCACAACTACACATCTAAGTTAAAATTAGTCAAAAGTACCCAAAACATAAAAATACAATATGGCACTTATTTCGACTATCTCGCACATTTCGGGACTAACTACGCCCTCTAAATTGGCATCCGGCAATTTTATAAATCATTTTAAGTTCCGATTTCATTTAAACCATAAATGTCATTTAAAGCATATGACACTATAAAGCGTAACATGATGATATTTATATACACATACAGTAAATATGCAACAATCTAGTAAATATTAACTTTCAACTCATTCAATTAATATTTATTCCATTTCTCAACATTTTATATAATTACTTCACACAGTAAATTAATATAAAATAAGTTCTCAAAAGTGAGGGTTGTTACAACCAACAAAGTTCTAAGGGAAATTCAAGTAATGGGAAAGGTGGATGATTATGCCAATGATCCGACAATACTCTAAGAGGCTATAAATCTGGAACTTGTAGATGAAATGCCAACCTCACTAATGTATCCTAGGGCTACATCTAATGGTAAAATTCATAGTGTTTATTCTACCACCACAACAGATGACTCTATTGACGAGAGTGATTAGGGAGATAATTTGGTCGGCCCAGAGTCTACTTCCAGTGAAGAAGCATTCGTTAAATGTTAAATGTTGTTTTAGTATGAGTTATATATTGTAAGATGTTGTAGAAAGTATATAACTTTAGTTTTAATAACACGGGTCATGATGTATAATAATATTGTACCATATAACTTTTTATGTGAAATATAGTAGGCTTGTTGTTTCACTTTTTTTATAAAACTTATGTTCTATTTTTAGGATG
Source organism: Sambucus nigra (assembly GCA_949130495.1). Lineage (NCBI taxonomy): Eukaryota > Viridiplantae > Streptophyta > Magnoliopsida > Dipsacales > Adoxaceae > Sambucus > Sambucus nigra. The sequence continues at coordinate 330,128,202 of OX422210.1, read as the reverse complement.
ATTAGTACTCGAATCCCCTCTGCTAGAACTCAGCCTAAATAGACTCAAAATGAAGGAATCATGCAATGTCTTTAAGAACTTACTACGTTAGCCAGACAACAACAAACCACTCGCTCTACTCTTAAGGATGTTTTTAAAGAAACTTATATAATGAATGCTCTTAAAGAATTTCTATGGAAACGACTCCCATATTTTCATGGAAAGCCAGGTGCTAATGAAGTTGAGAAATGGATGCGAAAGATTATGAAAATTATAAATGGCGTTGGTATAGCTATTAATCTCTGAGTAACTTTAGCTACTTATGTGTTTGAAGGTGAAGATGATTTCTGGTGGTAAGAAATGTCACACAATCAGAATGTTGTTAATTTTACTCAGGAGAAATTTGAGGAGACTTTCTTTAAAAATTATTTTTCCAAGACTGAGCAAGATCGACGAACCGTTGATTTATTAAAATTACAATAAGCTAACCTCTTAATAGACTAATATGAGGCTAGAGTTATCAAAATATCTCACTATGATCTAGAATATGTGGATGCTGAGATAAAGAAATGCAATTAGTTTGAAAGAGGATTACATTCGAGAGTTAAGAATTTGATCGATCCATTACAAATCCGCATGTATTCTCAATTGATTGATGTTGCGACCATTATTTCATGAAATTATTCTGCCATAATTGGATCATCACCCCCAACTGTTAGGGATAACCATATCATTAGAACTCCATCTCATTCTAGACTTCACTGTATGCAAACTCGAGTGGACAAGCTTATTCCTAGATCCGTCATAACACAACACGTTCAGAAATTCGTTGTCATGAGTGTCATGAACTAGGGCATATTCGACCCCAATGTCCTAAGTTAAAGCCAGCTCCAATCTGGCGCTAGACAAATAAACCCTCATAAAATCCCAAATTATGTTCTTTGCAGAATCACTCTAAGCCAAACTCTACACAGGGAATTAAGTCAATTCCAAGTTATGGGAGGAATTATGCTATACACGTGATGTGATAGAAGGTACGATTATTTTAACACAGTTTCCTACACATATTTTATTTGATACATGATCTATGCATTCTTTTATTAGACTTACAGTAGCTAAATTATCACACTTATCACCAACATCTTTAACTGTTTCATTGGATATTGAGTTACCAATGGGTGAAATCAATACACCAATACAAGTGACCGGGCGGAAAAAGTGTGCGCGTGTAAAGTGCACAATCGTCGTGTGTTTCGCCACCGCGATACAAAAGATAACCTAAGCTACTACTACACTTGACAAGCAAGTACAGCGGTAAGTCGGGTATCGTAAATCCACAGGGAGTGATAGAATTTTAGATGTTAATTGTTTTAATTACTTCAGGAATAAAAGTGTAAAATAAATAAAAGAAAAGGTGAATGGGTGGTTGTCGTGACAAAAGAAAAGAATAAGTTACGCTAAATTAAAGTAAAGCGAGGATCGGGATCGCATCGAACCAAATGGATCGAAACAACTAATAATCAAGATTTCGGCTCGAAAGCAATTTAATCGATCATTCTCAATTAAGCATAAATATCACGCAATAAGGAATTTAAGCCAAAGTTGCGAGATTAAACATTTAACGGAAAATGGTTACATGCGGATTAAATTCGGATAATCGCTATAAACACTAATGTTGCATGACAAAGGAAGTTAAACGCATAATAATCCGACTTTAATACACGAGGTTTCAATTAAATGCAATTTTACACAAAACCTAAATTTCGAGGTCCGAACCCGAAAATGGCGGAAATGCAATCCCGACCCTATTTATCTAGGGACGCATAATGAATTAAACTAAATTAGACTAATTAAACTAGAAAAGCAAGAAATAAAGCTTGAAAACCTAATTAACAAAGCATGTAAACTAATTAGAAAGCAAGGAAAGAATGAAATACAACTAGATTAAAGGAGAGGGAAGATGAATAGTCAATCTTACAACCAATTAGTGTGTCAATCCAAGAGAGGAGGAAGAAGAACCAATCAAAAACCCTCCAACCCTAACTAAACTAAGCTAAAAACGTATAAGGGCTGGTAATTTTATTACAACAAAATTTGGCTTATATAGTAAGTTAGAATAAAAGAAAAGAAGAAAGAAAAGAAAAGAAAATATCTGCAGAAAAACAGGGGATCGATCGATCGACCCCTTTGGCCGATCGATCGATCAAGGGAAAATTTTGACAATCCTGAATGGTCGATCGATCGACCAGAAGCGTCGATCGATCGATCAAGAAGGGCAGATTGCAGCAGCAGCCCCTGCTTCTTTTCTTCTTCTTCTCTTCTCCTCTTTTGGTTCATTGTATTTCCTCCGCAAGAAATGCCGTAACTTCTTCGTTATGTATCGGAATCGCGCACCGTTTGTGGCCACGCGAAGCTAGCGAGGAGGGCTAAAACTTCCGTGAGATGTCGGGCCAGGTACCCAAGCTATGAAAAGACTAAAATGCCCTTGCGCGTGCGATTGTGTACGAAACTTCACCGGAATGCATCCGAACTTCATACTAAGCATCCAAATACCTACAAAAACTCAATTAACCCCTGCAAAACATGTTAACAGAGAAATTCGAGGTTGTCTAGTTAACGAGCATAAATATAGGGATTAAGATACCCGAGGGGGCTAATAACGCGTAGGTTAACGGGTGAAATACGCAATATTTGCGGCGTATCACACCCCCTAACTTACACATTGCTAGTCCCTAGCAATGAAATAGCAAAAAGCAATACAAAACAAAAAAGAAAAAGTGAGAAAAAGAAGAAAAGAAAAAGAAAGACATTTTGTGACCGGCCGGAAAAAGTGTGCGCGTGTAAGTGCACAATCGTCGTGTGTTTCGCCGCCGCGATACAAAAGAACCTAAGCTACTACTACACTTGACAAGCAAGCACATCGGTAAGTCGGATATCGTAAATCCACAGGGAGTGATTGAATTTTAGACTTTAATTGTTTTAATTACTTCAGGAATAAAATTGTAAAATAAATAAAAGAAAAGGTGAATGGGTGGTTGTCGTGACAAAAGAAAATAATAAGTTACGCTAAATTAAAGTAAAGCGAGAATCGGGATCGCATTCCAATAAACAGATCGAAACAAATACTAATTAGAATTAAGGCTCGAAAGCAATTTAATCGAGCATTTTCAATTAAGCATAAACATCACGCAATAAGGAATTTAAGCCAAAGTTGCGAGATTAAACTCTTAACGGAAAATGGTCACACGCGGATTAAATTCGGATAATCGCTATAAACACTAACGTTGCATGACAAAGAAAGTTAAACGCATAATAATCCGACTTTAATACGCAAGGTTTCAATTAAATGCAATTTTACACGAAACCCTAAATTTCGAGGTCCGAAATCGAAAATGGCGGAAATGCAATTGGTAAAAGCCTTGGGTTTATGTGGAATTATTACCTTTCAGAGGGACTAAAGTTACATTTAGAGTATATTTAGAGTGGGTTGTTACAATTAGTCAAAAGGAAACTAGAAAGAAAATAAAGAAAAATTAGTTACCAATTTCATTCTGCCCACACCAATCGCAGGGAACTCTACAATATTTACTTTTCATATGTCTTTGGAACTCTTATTTCCTCTTGACAAATGCAAACTGATTTTTTCAAGTATGGATACTCGTCTAAACAACCTTTACCATTTTTAATGTGATTTCCTAGAAGCAAAGTAATAGTACCCACGAGCCTTGGCATTGTCCTTTATTCCATGAATGAAGTTGTAGGATTAATTCTCTTAATAATAACAAATAAAGTAAAATATGCCAATTTTTTTGCAAAAATTCTAGGATTCAAAATAAATGCTTGATAGCAAGTTAGCAAGTTGATCGGTTAATTAAATAAATAAGTGAGAATGCGTGATATCGATTCTTTATGAGATTCACAAATTTGCAATTTAAAACTTATTTAATTAGAGTCAATCTTTGATCCAAATTAATTAAACCTAATCATGCATCTATGTGATATAAACAAATATGAAAATCAAGCAATCACAAATCGAGGGATAAATAATTTCATAAAAGAACCCCTTTTCGGGTAAAACCTTTTTATTTCACTATTTAAAATAAATCGCAACTTACAATTATATAATGAAATAAACAATGAATCTTTTGCAGCAAACTCACATAGACCGCAACCTATCAACTAGCAAAGATCCCCTTGAGAACCTCAATGACCTCAATCGTCAGCAAACATCTCCCGCAAGAACTAACAATCCAGTAGTAAAGATGGCACTCTAAAAGATAAACTTCTAAGAAGTATTTGGGTTCCACAAATGATTCACAAAAGGACTGGGATGTTTTTGTGAATTAAAAAGTAGGATTTTAACCTTAAAAGATGAAGATTAGAAGTCTGCAAATTTGTAGTTTTTGTGTATCAAAAGTCTTAATGAAACAGGTCTCCTAAACAGGTATATATAGCTCAACAAAATATTTGAGGTTGTGGATGTCGTTAGTAATTATTCGAATGACATTTTCATGTCGTTAAAATGACATTATATGTTGTTACTAACGACCTAAGAAACAACCTTTTAATACACATGTGCTCGTTTGAAGAAAATAAGAAACGACCCTTTGCGCGACCCTTCAAATGACATGTGATGTCATTTGAAGCAGTTGTTTGAACAACATGCCAATGTGGTTTAAACGACACTGCCTTGTCATTTGAATGACAGGAGCGAAAAAATATTATTTTAAAAAGCTCGCCTATAGGTCTTCAAAAATTATTTTTACTTAGAAAAAAGCCTCATTTTGATAAAAACAGTTTCAAAAAAATCCCAATAATCGAGTAAAGCATTTACAAAACTTAAACACATTCTTTAGGAAATTGTACCTCATGTCACGTATATGTTGAAGATATTTAAGATTTGGTTCCATCGTCGTGGATAATGAACGTGAACTTCTTCAACGGTTGTAGCGGTATACAACGTACTCTATGTAAACTACGGACTATGAAAATTATGCCCTAACAAATCTCCCTCTAAGTCTATGCCGGTACAAAATAAAAACAATCCAAAATATTAAAATGTCCTGTACAAATCTAATACGCTCCTATGAACCGAGAAGTGGAAAAGTACTAAAAATGCAAGTCTTCTAAAATCTTCAAATTTAAATCTCTTCAAATTAAATTTCTTTTCTTTCCTTGCTCTTCTTTTATATTATTTTCAAATGATCATCAAATTCCTACACACAATAAACAGACAAATACCTTCATGACATAACGAGTTTAAAATGAGATACAATCAAATCTCCCCCATAATTCATAATTCATTCTCCCTTTTTTATTTGTTCGAAATAGACAAGAAAGAGAAGAAATAAAAATAAGCACGGAGTGTCACGACCAGCGTAACAAAGATTTAACAATTACACTCATGCAAGGATAAACTCAAAACGTTCCACAAACTCTTTTTGATTTTTCAAAAAATTTCAAGAAAATAAATTTTATAAAAGAAAACACACCGTGAATTCACACGAAGATAACCAAATCGTGGAAATGGAATGAAAGGGTGTGAACAAATTCAATAGGAAAATGAACTCAAACTTACATAACATATGTGCGCGATGAATATGGATACTCCTAATGAATAAACCCAAAATCGTCCTTAAGTATCAAAAAGTTGAATTCAAATGATATCGACTCAATATAATCAACACATCAATGTCTAAAATGGTTTCCACATCAATAACATCCAAAACTATGCAATTAGTTTTTCAAGACATTGTGAGGACGTGCACACCCGTTGATATATTTCCAACCAAAGTCCCTCATATATAAAAATGATCATATTTTTCTTTTATTTCATTTTCTTTTGAATGATCATCACAAACTAAAATAGTTTGATCCTGGTTACTTTTTACAATTTGTATAAGGGTGTCTATCTTAAAAAATACTTTTTTTTGAGATATCGAGAGGGACCCCACTTAGGGTCACTATAGAAACCCAAATTGAGAAGGGCCATCACAAGGGTCCCTAGAGAAGTCCAAGTTGAGAAGCCACTGCAAGGGTCCCTGCAGAAACTCAAGTTGAGAAGGGCCACCACAAGGTTCACTGCAAAAACTCAAGTTTAGAAGGGTTGCAAGGGTCACTGTAGAAGTCGAAGTTGAGAAGGACCGCTGCAAGGGTCACTGCAGAAACTCAAGTTGAGAAGGGTCACTTCAAGGGACTCTGTAGAATTCCAAGTTGAGAAGGCCCATCTCAAGGGTCCCTACAGAATAAGAAGTTGAGAAGGGCCACCGCAAGGGTCCTTGCAGAAGTCCAAGTTGAGAAGGGACATCTCAAGGGTCCCTGTAGAAGTTCAAGTTGAGAAGGTCCCCCGCAAGGGTCCCTGTAGAAAATCAAGTTGAGAAGGGCCACCATAAGGGTCACTACGGAAGTCGAAGTTGAGAAGGGATACAACAAGGGTCCCTGCAAAATTTTAAGTTGAGAAGGTCCACCGCAAGGGTCCCTGTATAAACTCAAGTTGATAAGGGACACCACAAGGGTCACCGCGGAACTCCAAGTTGAGAAGGTCCACCGCAAGGGTCCCTATAAAAACTCAAGATAAGAAGGGACCCTGTAAGGGTTACTGCAGAAGCACAAATTGAGAGGGACTCTGCAAGGGTACCTGCATAAATAACATTTAATAAGGAACCCCCCAAGGCTTCCTTAACAACAAAAATGATGTTTGAGAAAGAACCAACACTAGAGCTCCTCAACAACATAAACTTACATGGAAGAAGGGACCCGCAAGGTCCTTCCCCCTCAGCTCCCAGAAAAACAAGTTAGGATGCTGGGGTTTCTACAATAAGCAACCCCTCATCATGGAAAATAGTTGAAGTACTAACACATATTTTCTTGTACAAGTTGCCTAGTTGAGCAAGCATGGCTCAAGTAGGCCAGTTGGGATCTCTTGGGAGTTTTGGCTTGGCGGCTGAGGGATAAGGTATGTAAAGAAAGATCAACCACTTATAACTATATGATTGATAGAATACTAGTAGGAAGACCCATAATTCACTCAAGACTACGCACACTTCACACCTAGTCATAAGTGAAGTGAGCAGCCAAAGAGCTGGCTGCTCACAAGGAATAAAATCTTTATAAAAATGACTTTTTTCAGAAGAGGGGCTCCTCGAGGTCCCACTCAAGAAAAATAATGATTTCATAAGAGAGGGGTCCTTGAGGCCTCCTCTCTCAAGATTTACAAAGATTGCACCACAAGTTACCATTTCAAAAGATATTTACCAAATAAGATATCTTGTCTTCAATGAGAGACATATGTGCTTTTTGACTTTGGTTGGTGCCGTGTGGCGCCTGCAGGAGGGGACAGGTAGGGCTGCCTGTAGGTAGGGACAAATGGTACACTTCAGACATTGTCCCCCACCAACCCTCTCAATTTTGGCGCCCAAACATGCCAACTCATCCCTAATGCGCAAGTATAAATAGACCTCTGGACAAGGTCAATAGCAAGACATAATTGAAATTGCACTATTACTCTGCCAAAATCACACAATACTTACCAAGTATTCTCTCCCTGCTCATTCTCTTAGTGTTCAGTGCCTTGTTCTTTCACTCCCCACTGACAGCCATCACTCTCAGGTGTTTCCCTTGAGAAAATTACTATTTTTGCTGTGAAAGTTCATCTTCTTGTAGGGAGTGAGTTGAAGCTTGAGTTCCATTGTTACCAAAAGGAGAAGGTTTCTTGAGAAGTGGCACCAGAAGACCTTGCAAGAAGTGTCCATTGGAGTGGGTCATGCCTCACCCTTTTCAGACATTCATAGACCCCAGTCTCACTACCCTCCTACATTTGGCGACTCCGCTGGGGAGGTATTCTTGCTTTAATGGAAAAAGAAGGTTTCAATGTCTCTAAGCATTTAGTTTTTTAGGACACACCATTGGGTAATGGATCACACAATGACCAAACTACCCAGGAAGAAGTGGTGGTGATTGGAGGCAAGGCGCTTGCGCCTCACGGTGGGCAGACCAGTTCGCTGACAGTGGCTCCAACGGAATGCATGAATCTTATGGAAATGTTTTTTGACTTCTTGAAGAAAAATAATGTAGAACTATCAATTTTGGGTCAAGGTTGTGTGACACCAGTTGCTTCCCCTTCTGGAGGGGTAGCCACCCCTGTTACGGTTACGGCGGAGACGATTTCGTCCTGAAAAGTGGTGCCGGAGCAGGCTATTGGACAATCAGGTTCGCCAGCTGCTAAAAGCATGTGTTTGGAGGAGTCACCCTCTAAGGTTGTTACCATGGAGGAAGTGAGGAAGATACTCTCCTCCTCCCAGAGGGAGGGTCCCCACCTATATGAGGAGTTGCAAGAAGCCTATCCACGAGAAGTAAATGAGAAGGCATACCCTGAGGGGTATATCCCACCAAAATTTATCAAGTTTAGTGGAAAGGGGGAGAACCCTAGTGTAGACACCTCATTCTATTACCCCTAACTCTCCTTAGGTCCCTAAGTACCTCCACTCACCGCAAACCCAGGTCATGTCCCGAGCACTGACCTGAAAGCCATCGGGCACTCCCCCAGCTCAGTTTGACCCAAAAATCAAACTCTTCGTATCGACTGAGACTCAATAAATCTTCAAAGGGCACTGAATCCCCTTTCCAACGGTCCACCCCGTGCACGATTCCGACTCACAATGCGGACAAACGATCCGTTTGCATTCGAAACCTGACCTAGAGGCCACCGGGCACTCCCGGGCTATGTTTGACCTAAGTCAATCCTTCAACTCGATCGAGGATAAATGAATCTTTGAAGGGCACTAAATACCCTTTCCAACGGTCTATCCCGTGCGCAATTCCGACTTTCCATGCGGACAAACGATCCGTTTGACTCCGAGAGGTCACCGAATGCTTCTCGAGCCCGGTTGACCAAAGTAAACTTCTCGAACCGGGCCAAACACTTTGGAATGTTGAAGTACATCTCCTAACCTTTCTAACGGTACACCTCGTTCATGATTCAGACATACCACGTGGACGAACGACCCATTTGCGTCCGAACGATTCCCCGTCCAGCGAACCGGCAAACGCTTCCAAGCCACATTTGACCCGAAGTCAACTCCCGAACTCGGGAGCTGTCCCAAGGAATTTCGAAGGTCTCTGAAATACCTGTCCAATGGTATGCCTCGTGCGCAATTCTGACCAACAGTTTGTCCTCGGCGGCCAATTTTTTGAAAAAGCCTGAGGCGCACTGCCGAATGGCAGGTCCCACACCCTGCCTATCGGCCCCTGCCGATAGGTACTTCCATGGCAATGCTGATCGGCAGACCCCTGCGCCTATAGAATGAGGATTTGGCCTCATTTGCAAGGGGAGCTCAGATCAGAAGGAAATCACTCTCAGCAATTTTCAGAAACCTCTCTCGAAGGCAGCGTGATTTCAACTTCCAAATCCTTTTTTCACTTCCACTTTTCATCCTCTCTTTCATCAAACTTGATGGATTAACCACTATCCATCATCATCCAAGTGCAAGGGATGCTTTTCAACATTCGAGATCAAGCTCAAAGTCTCCAAGAAGGTCCATCTTTCTCACCTTTCTCTTCAAATCTTCTTGAATTTGCAATAACTTGTTTTATTACTTAAGCACTTTTATTATCTTATTTTACATATCCTAACATACTTTTTATCTAGTATTATTTCACATCTCTTATTTTCATATAAATAGAAATCCAAAAAAACAAGAAAAAGAGGGTTTGCTTATAAATTCGAAATATGGATTCTCACACTTTTGTACACTTTTCTCACAACTAAAACACTTTTTCTACACACACACACACACCCTTACAAATAAGAGATTTCTCCATTTGGATTTATGGGTTAAACCCCACCCCTCGTCTGTATGGGAACTATGTGGACTCTGATGCCTTTATAGGCTACGTAGGCGTCTCGGGGTAAAACCCGAGACTCGAGGCCTTTTCTCACTTTTTCTCTTATTCTCTATCTTCTCTTTATCCCATTTTCTATTATATTTTATACATTCATTCTTAGTGACGTAGGGGTAATCGCATAAATCCTATTTTCTACATTAATCTCACATTCCTACGGATGACTCGCTTTATCTTTTCCATGATACAAGTCGAGGATTCCTACCTCCATTTTATATATACACATGCACACATATCATGGGGGGAAACATAAAGGAAAATAGCAAATATCCATGAGAGACCGAAAGGGAAGAATGGGTGCCTAACGCCTTCCCATTTCGTAACTAAGCCTCCGAACCCTTCTTGAATCATTTTGGTTTCGCACGTACCATTATGTCTTTGGATTCCATCCTTGGGGGTGGCTCCCCCTTTTTCTTTTGTCTGTTTTGAGTAAAATAGACTGGCGACTCTAAATCTCTCTACATTTTTTCACACCTTACAAAATCGACGCCGTCCGAAGCGCTCTCCCGAGAGAGGGGATGCACGGGACTCGAAGGATCCTTTCTCCCTCCGCGGCGGGGATCGGGGATGGCCACAGTGGTGACTCTGCTGGGGACTGTATATTTATTTTGAGGGTTAGACTCTATTTACATGGGTGCTCTATTTGTTTATGTTTTCCCCCATATCCGCATGTTCCCCTTTTTCATATTTATCCCATGCTTATTCTTATACTCACACACTTGTAGAAAATTCTCCATGTACACTTCACACCACGTGCACCTAGGATCACATGTATATCCCCATGTTGCACGCATCACCCATCCATATTTGATGTACCTTTTGGGGTACTTGTACTTGGCTCTCTGTTTTGGCATAATCAAGAAAGGCATTCTCATCATAAGATAATAATAAGAGAATCATGCATGATTCACACGATATCACCAAAGGGCATTGCTATTGACCAAATTTTACCCAGTAACTGGAGGGTCACTTCGTGATGGGCGCTGGTTCGGCAGGTCGTAGTTAGCCTAAGCGATATGACTCTCACCTTCCATTGGCCAAGCACCTTCGACGTATATCGAGCGGTTCCCCCGTATTGTACTGCTTGATCGAAGTTATGATGGGAGGTATATCGCAAGGAATTCTCTCACTCACGCCGAGTATATCGAATTCGCTCTCACATGTACCATCCCCATGAGGTATATGGTGAGGCAATTCACGTACACTCAGGTATATCAAATGGCTTGTCCACACGTACCGATTACCCGCAAGAGCAAGACGTATATCGTGGAAGTCACGCCAAAGGGGGGAACCCATGACGATTCACCCAACCAACTGCATACCCGCATATAGGTGTCAAACCTAGGACACACACTTTAGATTGCCGGTTTTAACCCGAAACTCTACCGAAACTCCGGGTCGATCTGCCCAATTTTCGTGCATTTTTAAAACGGGACCATGTCCGCGAGCCTAGTTACAAGTCCAAACGTAGCTTTGCATATATTAAGACCCCTACTTTTCCAGGCTCGGGTCCCGTCCGACATTGCATTTAGGAGAATTAAATACAAGTGAGAACATAATAATCATAATAATCATGCTGAGTTCCGTCTCCAAATACATTTCTCCCTTCTTTATTAAAAATCCAAAAACATTTCTCCCTCCTTTATTAAAAATGAAAAAACATTTCTCCCCCCTTTATTAAAAATCCAAAAATATTTATCCCTTATTTATTAAAAATCCAAAAACATTTCTCCTTTCTTTATCCAAAAAAAATCCAAAAACATTTCTCCCTTTTTATTAAAAATCCAAAAATAGTTTCTCCCCTTTGTTCTAAAAAATAAATCTCATCCTACGCCTTCTCAGGTCGATCGCACGTCCTTGGCATGGCTCCTTATTGGCTTTGGTCTTCAGTCAAGTCATCCCGGAGTTTCATTCGCTCCTCTACTACTTCTGAGTTCGAAATCCATCCATCTTCCATGGAGAATGCAGATCAAGCACCAATCATACAACCGGATCTGCCTACAATCCTAGCTCAGCTCGTGGCCAAGATTGACAACCTCCAAGCCGAGGTTCGAGAAATGCAACGAAACCAAATCCCTATTACTCAAGATCCCTAGGCCCTATTCCCTCATGCTATGGTCCACTCGAGCCTATCTGGGTCCCAAAAGAATATCAGCACGCCCCTCCGGCTAATGGGCCACCGCCTGCCCAGCTTCCAATGCCAAACATTGCCCAGCCTGTGGCTAACCTTCCTGTGGTCGCTAATCCAAAAGAGGAGGAGTTGAACAAAGTCAAAGAGGATCTTAAGATGCTCACTAAGAAATTTGATCAGGTCAGGATCTCAGGGAATTACATGGACTACACCCAAATGTCTCCTTATCCTAAAGCAAGGTTACCAGAGAAGTTCAAGATGCCAAATATCGAGAAGTTCGGAGGGAGTGGCCTCCCAATTGTTCATCTTCGCAGTTATCATCTTTCTATGACTCTACTAGGGGCTTCTGAAGAGGTGATGGACCAACTGTTTCAGCAAATTTTGAAGGATAGCGCCCTACGATGGTTTTTATCTCTTAAGGAATCCATAATTCATAGCTGGGAGGTTGTAGTCCGAATATTCATGTCGTAGTACAAATACAACAAAGCTCGAGGTCACCCGTCGTGCTTTAGAGCTTCTCAAATAAAACTCCAGAGAATCTGTCAATAACTTTATAGCCCGATGGAGGGAAAAAGCAGCTACCATGACCAATAAGCCATCTGAGGAAGAACAAGTCAACATAGTGAAGAAGAATTTCTTGCCCCATGTCCGAGCAACCATGGGAGGGAATTACTACCCCCACTTTCGAGCTCTCAGAGAATCATGAGTAGAAATCGAGGAAGGTCTTTCCAAAACAAAAGTTGAACCGAAGAAGGTGTCCGGACAGTTCACCCCTAGAAAGTATGACAAGCCTACTAATGCTACAGTCTCAACCATCAGCAACATCTCTCTACCAACCACATTATGGGCACCAGAAAGTCTTCCTGCCCCCATCCAAAGGGAATACAATGAGCTTCATGCTCCCCTCTCCAAACTTTACTAAGCCCTGTTAAGCCAAAACCTTGTAAAACCCTTGGATCCCCGACCATTACCCAATCCACTCCCAAGAAACTTCAAGACCGATGCTCATTGCGCCTTTCACCAAACAGCTAACCATACCACCGACCAATACTTCCACCTTCGAAATACAATCCAAGATCTCATCGATCGGGGTACTATCGGCCCACCAGCCAATCCTAAGCCAAACACCACTCATAACCCCCTCCCGAATCACACCAATGCCATGTTCTTAGAAGAAAACCCGAATCTCGATCCATCAACTCAAATCACATCCCTATACCCTCCTAAACCTCTTCAAATTTGCCCATATTTCCTCCTACACCCTAATAGCCCCGCTGATCAGGCACTATCACTCCTTACCTGAGCATGCATCGTTGTCCGGACCCGTTCTGAAAGTGGAGGTATGGAATTATCATAGGTATTGAATCAACTCCTAGAGTTCGGGCTGAAATTGCCCTCACAAATGATTATCGATTGCCAGAGGTTCAAGGCGCTATTTTTGGAAGCGTGGAAATGGGCCCGAGAGTCAGATAGTTGGGTGATACTAACCGATGAAGTCGTCTTGGATGAGGCTGTCCAGATCATGGAAAAAGCATTCAGGCAAACCAACCACATTTGCAGTATCACCGAGTTATTTGGTGCTTTGAAGCTACAAGGGCACCTGGTCCCTTCACCCTTACACATCCCCACAGAATGGGAAGACTTATATGAGGAAGCCATTGAAGTTGTGGAATGCATCGACTTTATAGGGAAAGACCAAATTGTTGCCACCGAATGGGGGGCAGAATTCGAAGGCTCGAATGAAGGGCAGGTTTCAGGGAAAATTGGCCCAGTAGCCGACTTATGTGGGATGATATCATTTGAAGAACTCCTTGGAGAAATAGACAGGGAAATATAACAACCTGAGATTGATAAGGAAACTGGATTAAGGTTTTTCCCTTCTTCAGTAAATCACATGACCAGATCTGGGAGACATTGCCAAATTCTGAACTCACTACCAATAAATGACAAGGGGAAGGGCGTTGAAGACCTTCCTATACCAGAAATGACCATTGAGGAGAGCAAGATCCTAGATCAACTGAAGAAAACTCAAGCTAACATCACTCTATGGGGGCTTTTCATGTCTTCCCAGTAGCACATAAATGCTTTAATCCAGTTGCTCACAGGACCCATAGTTCCTCCTTCTACCACACCAGAAGAAGCGTAAATTTGGTCAGATCCTTGACCTCCACACGAATGTTGTCTTTTTCTGAAGAAGAAATCCCCAGAATGGGCCAAATCACAATCATGCACTCAACATCTCCATCGAAGTTATGGGGAAGGTTGTACCGCTTTCTCTCGTTGATAACGGATCCGCTTTGAATTTCTACCCACTGAGAACCTTCAAATATTTAGGCCTAAAAGAAAGTGTCCTAGGTCCAACCTCCGATGCCGTGGGTGCCTACGATAATACCCGTTGTGAGGTGATGGGATCCATAAAACTTGCAATAGGGGTTGGACCTATAAACCCCGTTGTCGAATTCCAAGTCATTGATATCCCAGCCTATTTCAACATGTTGCTCAAACGACCTTGGATCCACAATATCAAGGGTGTCTCTTCCTCACTCCATCGGAAATTGAAGTTCTTCGCCGATGGGCGGGTCATCACCGTTTTGGGCGACGACGGCAATGTCGAGGGTGAAAGCACTAGCAGTCCAATTCTTGAGATACATCATGGGTCAAATGATAAGCTCCTATCAGGATTCTGAGTCGAGCCATCCCTACTCCCGACAGGGGACGGTTTCAAAGAAAGGGTTTGCCTAGAATATGACTCTCATGGCAATGTCAATGTGATTCAGATGTTCAGAAGCATTCACTTCATGCCCGGACTGGGCTAGGACAAAGTCAGAAGGGGATACTTGAGCCCATCGAACTGAAGAAATCTTTCCCTCCTTGCGTCTTAGGATATCAACCATCAGAACAAGAGCTCAGAATGATACAACGATCTCGATCAAAGAGAGGGTTAGACTGCGTTCGAACTCTCCCAGAATATTCCTTAAATGGACGATTTATCAAAGAGGGCGAGGATTTCCCCTTTTGCGGTTTTCCATAACCATGGTACGACCGCACAGATAAGAAAATGAAACCTGGAATGGAGATCTTTTTCCAGGATAGTTACCCATGGTCCTAGGTTTCCAACACCAGGTGCCACCACTTATCAAAGATACTAAAGAAACTGAGGAAAGTGACTCCAAAGATTCCTTCAACTTACAGACACTGGGGCTGACACTCTGCATGGTTTATTCAGGCACTACATCACTGGATCCATACCACCTGATTAAAGCTGGTGATACACCTCTCCTCAACTGGCATGCAGCGCTAGCTCTACCTCTTGAAATCTCCCCTAACCCCAATTTTTACCCTGTTTCATTTAATGTTGTCTATCCTTTCTCAAATGTAATCGAGACCTCTTTTGATGAGGTTCTCAATGCTGTTTTTCCTGTCAATGAAATAAATGAAGATTTTGAGTATCTTGTTGTGCCTTACATTAATTGTTTAGATTCTAATCAAGCTTTTGATGATGATGATTTTGCAAATGAACAATTTTTAACTGATCTAAATAAGGTTAATAGTAAACAACATAATCGCGTTCAAGTTAATGAAGAAGAGACTGTTGTTATTAATCTCGGTTCTAGTAGCCAATTACGCGAGATTAGGATAAGGGCCACCCTTGGCGAGCATGAGCGCGCACAACTCGAAGAATTGCTAAAGGAGTTCGTGGATGTCTTCGCATGGTCCTACAACGATATGCCTAGTATTGATCCCGAAATAGCTCAGCATGAGATCCCCACTCTCCTAGATTACAAGCCAGTTAAACAAAAGTTAAGAAAGCTACGCACCGAATGATCGCTTAAGGTCAAAGAAGAGGTGGTCAAATAGTTGAATGTGGGTTTCATTCGAGTAATCGAATATCCCACGTGGCTAGCCAACATTGTACCTATACCGAAATCAGGAGGAAAGGTTCGAATGTGTGTGGATTACCGAGATTTAAACAAAGCTTCTCCGAAAGACGATTATCCGCTACCCAACATCGACATGATCGTGGATAACACAACCAGTCATGCTCTTAAATCATTCGTCGACGGGTTTGCCGGATATAACCAAATCAAGATGCACCCCGACCACCAAGAGAAAACTGCATTAATCACCCCATGGGGGACCTTTTGCAACACCGTCATACCGTTCGGTCTCAAGAATGTTAGGGCTACCTACCAGAGGGCCGCTATAACCACCCTGCATGATCTGATTCACAAAGAGGTCGAGGTTTACGTGGATGATATGATTATTAAGTACAAAAGTAGAGAAGGTCATGCTCCTGCTCTCTGAAAGTTCTTCGAATGACTACGGAGGTATCAGATGCGACTTAATCCACCGAAATACGTCTTCGGCGTTACAAAGGGAAAACTCTTAGGATTCATGGTCAGTGAGAAGGGGATAGAAGTAGATCCCACCAAGCTGAAAGTCATACTTGAGATGCCACCTCCACGAACAGAGAAAGAAGTTCGAGGTTTTCTTGGGAAATTACAATACATCAGTCGGTTCCTCACGCAGCTAACCTCCATTTGTGAACCCATCTTCAAGCTCCTCCGAAAGGATTCAACCAAGGTTTGGAACGAGGCCTGCCAAGAAGCTTTTGACCGAATCAAACAATATCTGACCCAACGTCCAGTTCTTATGCCACCACAGACTGGTCTCCCTTTGCTCCTATACCTAACCATAATCGACACTGCAGCTGGGGCTTTGCTAGCCCAATACCTTGAAGACTCTCATAAAGAAAGATCCATCTATTATGCCAGTTGCAAATTGGCTAGGTACGAGGTCAACTACACTGCTTTGGAAAAAGCATGTGTCGCGCTTGTCTGGGTCACCCAAAAGTTGCGACACTACATGCTCGCCTTCCCCATCAAACTTGTATCCCGAATGGATCCCATCAAATACCTGCTTGAGAAACCCAACTTTTCTAGCTGAATGGATCGATGGTTGATGCACCTAACCGAGTTCGATATCATATACGTCACACAGAAAGCCATTAAAGTAAGAGCCATCTCTGAATACCTCGCTGACTACCTTGTAGAAGAAGCTAATGTCTGGATCTCCGAATTCCCAGATGAGAACATTCTTTGCACCGCCCAAGACTGCCTCCGATGGAAAATGTTCTTCGATGGCGCTACGAACAAAAAGGGATATGGCATTGGGATACTTTTGACCGCCCCAGATGGCTCCCACACTCCTATCGCTATAAAATTGGATTTCCCTTGCACCAACAAGATGACAGAATACGAGGCATGCACAGTGGGACTCAAGGTCGGTCTCAAGAAAAGTATTCAATACCTTGATGTATATGGGGATTCTGCCCTCATCATTGGTCAAGTCCTCAGAAAGTGGAAAGTCAAGGACGAAAAGATCCAACCCCTTCATGCCCAATTAGAAGAGTTAGCCTCCCAATTCCGAGATACCACCTTCCGCTACCTACCCCGAGTAAAGAATAACCTAGCCGACGCTCTCGCTGCCTTAGCCTCCATGGTCGACATGCTCGAGGGAATAACAATGACCCCCTTCCTAGTTCAAAAGCAAGACAAACCAACCTATTTCTACCACATTGAGCTCGTCACCACAAAAGATCCTGAGATAGTCAACTACTGGTACTATGATATTTGGTGCCTCCTGAGGTACAGCAGGTATCCCGAGGGTTCCAACAAGAACGACCGAGCTACCCTCCAAAAATTGGCTGCCCAATACATCATCTGTCATGAAGCACTACTCAAGAGGAATTTCGATGGAACTCATTTGCACTGCATCGCAGGAGCTGACATTAAAAAGATAATACAGAAAATCCACAGCGGGGAATGCGGACCCCACATGAGCGGTCACATGCTTGCCAAGAAGATCAGCTGACAAGGCTACTACTGGACCACCATGGCCCAGGATTGCACCGCCTATGTTTGGAGATGCCCTAAATTCCAATAGTTCTCCAATCTCCAACATCTACCTCCGCAGGAATTATATAACATGACTTTTCCCTGGCCGTTCTCCACCTGGGGTATCGACATCATAGGGAAGGTTACACCAAAGGCGTCAAATGGGCATGAGTTTATCCTAGTTTCCATCGATTACTTCACCAAATGGGTCAAAACTGAGTCATGCGCAGTATTAAATGCCAAGAAGGTGGCCAAATTCATCAAGAAAAATATCATCTGTCGATAAGGGGTCCCGCGTGAGCTAGTGTCAGATAACGATTTTCACTTCGAGAAAGAAGTCACAGAAATAGTCAACGAGTATGGGATTCAGAGACATAAATCTTCTCCCTACCGACCTCAGACCAATGGTGTAGTTGAAGCCGCCAGCAAAAACCTCAAAGCCATTATCAGCAAGATGACTGAAAGTTGTAGGTATTGGGCCGACCGGATCCCGTATGCCCTCTGGGGCTATCAAACCTCAATCAGAACCTCTACTGGGGCTACCCCTTACTCCCTAGTTTACGGCATGGAAGCATTCCTACCTGTGGAGCTAGAAATACCGTCGCTACGCGTCATGCTCGAAAGCAAGGTTAGTGAAGAAGACTGGTGCCAAAGTCGTCTTGATGAGCTATCCCTCCTAGATGAAAGAAGATTAAAAGCTCTTTATCACATACAGGGATACCATCGTCAAATAGCGCGATCATCAAATAAGAGAGTCATGGACCGCGGTGTCCGGGAGGGGGATTTAGCCCTCAAGGAGATAATAGAACCCATCTGGGACCCGAGAGGAAAATTCAAGCCCAATTGGAGCGGCCCTTACATTGTGAAGAAAATCTTGTCTGGCGGTGCCGCCATGCTCACTGACCTGGATGGGGAAGAGATGGCTCGTCCAGTCAATCTGGACCGTCTCAAGAAATTCTACCCCTAGTCCGAAATCTCGGCGCGCTACGACTCTTCTCATCCCTCTTCTATTCTAAAAAAAATACTCTTTATTTCATTCTACCCAGAACTAAGTGGGCCTGATCCTCTACAAAAACTTTTTTAAAACTTTTCAAAAAACCCCAGAGGTACATAGGCAGCTCATGCATCCCACATGAGCACGACCCCTTCTTTTTCACAAAAATATATTCTTTTCCTATCTCTGAGAATGAATGTTCATTCTAAACATCTACTTGAATAAAAGGATTATGTATGCCTTAGCGATCGGTATACATAATTCAAAATACAAAATTCATCGAAAGGCACAGCTGGATGATCAGAAACTTGTTTATTTCATTAATAAGAAATTACAGTACGGATTACATAAGAAAAAGGAACGGATAACTCCCTTTCCCCTATTACCATAAAAACCCAGATAAAATCCCCCACACCTGTTACACAAAATAAACTCTACAGGAGTCCTACCCACAGCTACCAGAAGAGCCTGGACCCTCATCATCGACATCCTGAGGACCCCAAGTTTCTCCTGTATGAATGGAGTGCCTCAAATACTCCACAGACCGATGAGCCTTAACCATTTTCGAAAAGACCACAACACCCCCTTCCATGGAGTCAGATAAAATAAATCACCTTTGACCAGTCTCTACTGCCAACATCTTGCTGACCACTTTCCTCCACAACCACTTCATATAATCTTTGGAGACATGGGAAACCTTCCCGACAGACTGAGAGGGACGGTTCGACGGAATCCAATTTTTCCACAGAGATCCAAGCAGCAGACGCAGGCCCTCGGTCAAATCCTTTACTGGAAAGAAATTTGAGGTTCTAGGGGGCACGACCTGTGCCCAGCCAAATTGACACAGAAGCCGCCAAGGGAAATAAAAAGAGGTTTGTTTGAGACCAACCAGCCGCACATATGAATACTCTCCTAGCTCCAGAACTGGCTGCAACTGTCTCCACCAAGGCACTGACCAATACAACCCACGAGCCCCATGCTCTACAAGTCAATTCTTCTAATTCTCCACATGCAAGCTAACGCGAATGAAGTAGCGCAAAAAGAAGTTGGGTACAGCCGGCAAAGGATATTCTGGAGGAGTTGACAAGCGAAATCTTTCAGACAACCACATGAACAACATCACAGGGCTAACCCTCAAAAAGTCAGAATGACATTGTCTCCAGGTATCCAGGCCATTCAGAGTCTCCGCTAATATCACCGCCGCGGGATTGCGACGGTATGACATCCATGAAGTAATGGCTACAAGTTGTGGGTCCACTCGCACTTCCCCAGTCACCAACAACAGTTTTGAAACCAGTCCCAGAACAATGGCTCCAGCATATCCCGTATCACCTACTTACCGCAAATGTACGGACTACAACACCGCCGGGAGGGAGATCATTCCTCCGATAACCAATGACCTGGACGCCGAAGGCGAGATATGAAGAAGCTTGACCAATAAATCCCTAGGGGAGCGGGAAAATTTGGGTAAAGCCACGACAACACTGGGATTCACACCTAGTATGGAAGAAAATTCCTCGTAGGTAGGATAAACTTCTTTCAACCCAAAGCGGAATACATGGTCTTCGAGGTACCAAAGTTGTACTACCACCATCAGCATATTCCACTCAAAAGGTCGATTACGCCACAAGGAGACACGATGCATGTTGAAAGCATCATAGTCAACATTGTAAGAGCATATAGCTTTCAAGGTTTTGAGGTAGTTGACAAACTCAGTGCTACTAAGGAGAGCCATCTTGTAGGGAAAAGAAGTAGTGGGCAAGTAGATGAGGATGCAAAGGTGTGATGAAAATACTCCACCCATCCCTTTTTTTTTTACTTGAGAACTCTCACAAAAGACATAATCCTTGCAGAAATCGGAAGGAATCCTACCCCACAAGGTACTAAAGGATGAAGAGGGTACCAATCAAAGCTTTCAATTGATGGGGATGGACTGAACTTCCGATAGGCAGGTCAGCGTGCTTGTCGATCGGCAAACCCCCCCTATTTTGGGAAATTTCCCTTTTTCCTCTTTTGTCAAAATCAGAAAACTCAAAGAAAATAAATTGATATTCTCAAAAGATTTTCAAGAATCTTGTTTTCTCCTTATAGGATTCCCCTTTTTAAATAAAAAAACTTTCCTTAAAAAAACTCTAAAAATATTCTCTTTTATGGTCTCAGCAGCAAAAATAAAAAGTGCATGTGCATGCATTCATTCATCATTAAAATAAAAGATAGTCAAAAAAACTACATTGCATCGCATATATCTGTTTTATGTGTTACATCATTTTGCAGGAAATAAAGAAAAATCCAAAAAAAATGGGACTTAGCCCGAACCCACATTTTATCTATCTCTCTCTCTCTCTCAAGAGCTTCCACCCCTACGACACGCTCTTTTCCGCCTACGGTGAGATGACATGCCCCCACTACCCGAGCCAGAGTCTTCCCCGAACGAGGCTGACGGCACCAAGCAAGAAGGAATAGGGACAGCATCCCGAATATGGGCAGTCGCCGATGATATCCAATCTCTAATGTCCCTCGGCCAAGTGGTCGACACCCGAATTTGTTGCAAGAAAAAGGCAGAATCAGTATCAAGCAAAAGAAATCAAAAAAGAGGAAAATGACCGAAAGGTTTACCGCAGGACGAAGGACCTCCTCTGTCAAACCCATCTCCTCTGGATCCATCGCAAGGGGACGGTGCAACATTGGCACTATCCCTCCATCAGCCCACCGGATGTTATACGAAGGAGTGTGCAGCCGTACAAAAGGAACCTCTGAGGTCACCGCCGCCACAGGTGCCGACGGACCACCACCACTGTGGGAGGACCCCACCGCCCGACTCGAACCCACAGGAGGGAAAGGCAAGGTGTCATGTATGTTGGGAGCCATCAACCATCTCGTCACAAAGTCCATATAATCATACGGCGCAGCCGTATCAGTGTACAACGCATAGGACTCGTCGATCATCGCCGCGATCCTCTCATCCTCCAACAGTTGTCGCTCCCACCTCATAGACATAGGGGACTGCGCAGGTGGCACCACCACCTCTTCCCCGGTAATCTGACGAATCACCCTCTCCCCGAGGTACCAGGAATGGCCGAACTCATGCGCCAATAAATGCCTCATCTGCGCATTCACCCCAGTCATCCCCGTATCTTGAATGGCTGTCCCCAAGTATAATAGGTCACCTGAAAATCCCCAAGCAGGCATGATTCAATACAAGATCAGAAGGTGCAAAAACCAAGACTGAAATGGAAAGAGTCTTACCCTACCACTGGTCAGGTCGTTCAAGACATGACGCACCACCTCCAGGGAAAGAGATCCCTTCGACTGCCGATTAGCCTTACGCCATCGATACAATCGGCAAAAGTCCCCAACAGTGTCGTCCTTTAGAGCAATCAGTGGGGTGTTGCACATAATCACCTCATAGAACCATGTCTGAATTCACACGCGAAAAGAGACACATAAGGAAAATGCGAATGCATGAAAGGAAAATGCGAATGCATGAAAGAAAAATACGCAAAGTAAAGAATACCTCAAGGAGATACGTGGCTCCAGTAAAAGTCTGTCGGCAGCACCGGCTGGATGCATCCAAAGAAGAGTAAAGGGTCGCCAGGGTCAGACTCCCCAAATCATAAAAAGGGATGTTCGAAAACATCTTCAAGTACGGTAAAAACCACAAATGGGTGACGTCGCCGCTCGACGTCACCATGAAACCTCCTAGCACCAACAAGATGAATAACCGGGCCATGTGCCTCACTTGCAGCCCATCCTCCACATCAACTACCCTACTCAGGAAAACATCCTTTAGCAAGGACAACCGGATAGAATACCCAGAGACTATCCTCCTCACATCACCAAGTGCCGCATGCACCGCCTCTGGCCTCACCCGCAAGGAGAGATCCACCTCTATCTATTCCCCGTCACAATCCAGCCCCAGTAGTTGCTGCACATCTATGGCAGTCACCGGCATCTCCCCAAAGACAAAATTAAAGGTGTGGGTACTGTCCCACCACCTCTCCCCCAAGGCACACAAGACTTCCGTCAAATGAGGCATCTCATCCAGCGCAACCGCCAATCTCCCAAAACCCGCTGATGATACCACCCAGCGCACCACAAGTGGGAGAATCTCCCAAACACCCTTAAGCCCCATCATCTCGCGGACACGCATGTTCTTCAAGGAAATATTCGACTGGAAAAAAGAAAAATCTCATCAAAGGTCAAGAAAAAAGGGGAAATCACCCAAAAGGAAAGGAATGCCAAAGGTCAGGTTACTCACATAATCGTCGGGGATCACTCTCTAGGAGCGATGACGCGATGGCTCCTGCAGCAAGGTCCGCTCATCCACAACCGGCTCGAATGCATCAAAGGCATTCTCGTTCCCCAAAGCAAGGGGCATCCTGTCCCTGTAATCCACATTTGCCCAGTCATCAATGGTCAACCACTCCCGATGGACAGCGGTGCTCACAAAGGCGGCCATTTCTTGAAGATCGGAACGTTAAAACAATTCGCAGAGAGAAATCGCATAAAGAGAGAAGGTAAGAAGCTGTGAAAAAATGAAGGGGATTCGCCCCTTTTATATAGGATGCCAAGCGCCATTCTGATCGGCACCTAACCCTTCCATACCGATCGGTACTGACTCCTCACCTTCTCGAGGAAGCCCAAAAGTCCGTGCCACTGCCGAATGGCACCCCTCAGTCTATGCCGACCGGTACCCCCCTTAAATTTCGTATAGAAATTCCTGAAAAATACCAAAAACCCTGAAAAATTCTCAAAAAATTCCTAAAAATCCCATGAGGGATTTAGAACGCTTTCATTAAGAAAATTTCGCATTCCTTCAGGCAAAACCTCTTTTTCCCATGGAACCCTCAAAATCCAAGAGAATGACTTCTCGGGAAATCACTTCCTCATCAGAGTTTACAAACCCGTCATCTCCCCAACAATCAGTTCCTCCGCTCAAATCAAGGTCGCAAGGCCTCCCCAGCCATCGTCTACCTGGTGCGATACAATATCACATGGTATTTTTTCCCAGCAGAAATCAGAAGAATCACTCGCCCCAGGCGATCTCTCCCAAAGGACAATCCAAATCTTCCCCAGCGGATTTCAAAAAAAGCACTCGCCCCAGGCGATCTCTCCCAAGGGACAATCCAAATATTCCCCAGCTCATTCATCGTTCCCCAGCAGAACCTCAAATCCAAATTCCTATCCCCAGCGGAACCTCAAATCCAATTCAATGCAACCACTCTTGGGTCAGAATTGACCCCGGTCTTAGATCGTCACCTGAGTTAGGTCAGAATTGACCTTGGTCCTCGGTCGTCACCACTCTTGGGTCAGAATTGACCCCGCTCTTGGATCGTCAACTGAGTTAGGTCAGAATTGACCTCCGTCCTCGGTCGTCACCACTCTTGGGTCAAAATTGAACCTGGTCTTGGATCATCACCTGAGTTAGGTCAGAATTGACCTCGATCCTCGATCGTCACTACTCTTGGGTCAGAATTGAC
This sequence comes from Sambucus nigra, assembly GCA_949130495.1. Lineage (NCBI taxonomy): Eukaryota > Viridiplantae > Streptophyta > Magnoliopsida > Dipsacales > Adoxaceae > Sambucus > Sambucus nigra. Next base: position 330,103,821 of record OX422210.1, on the reverse strand, counting down.
GCCAGTCTTAGATCGTTACCCGAGTTAGGTCAGAATTGACCTCGGTCCTCGGTCGTCACCACTCTTGGGTCAGAATTAGCCCCGGTCTTAGATCGTCAGCTGAGTTAGGTCAGAATTGACCTCGGTCCTCGATCGTCACCACTCTTGGGTCAGAATTGACCCCGGTCTTAGATTGTCACCTTAGTTAGGTCAGAATTGACCTCGGTCCTCGGTTGTCACCAGTCTTGGGTCATAATTGGCCCCGATCTTGGATCGTCACCTGAGTTAGGTCAAAATTGACCTTGGTTTTCAGTCGTCACCACTCTTAGGTCAGAATGGGCCCCGGTATTGGATCGTCACCTGAGTTAGGTCAGAATTGACCTCGGTCCTCGATCATCACCACTCTTGGGTCATAATTGTCCCCGATCTTGGATCTTCAACTGAATTAGGTTAGAATTGACCTCGGTCCTCGGTTGTCACCACTCTTGGGTCATAATTAACCCCGGTCTTGGATCGTCACCTGGTTAGGTCAGAATTGACCTCGGTCCTCGATCGTCACCACTCTTGGGACAGAATTGGCCCCGATCTTAGATCGTCACCTATGTTAGGTTATAATTGACCTCGGTCCTCGGTCATCACCACTTTTGGGTCAGAATTGACCCCAATCTTGGATCATCACCTGAGTTAGGTCAGAATTCGCCTTGGTGCTCGGTCGTCACCATTCTTAGGTCCTCAGAACTGACCTCGACTCTCTGAATTGGTCATCCTCATTTCCTTAGGTCCTCATAACTGACCTTGACCCTCTGAATTGGTCATCCTCGCTTCCTTAGGTCCTCAGAACTGACCTCGACCCTCTGAATTGGTCGCCCTTGCTCCTTAGATCCTTGAAATCAACCTCGACCCTCTGATTTGGTCATCCCCAACACGCTCCTTAGGTCCTCATAATCGACCTCGACTCTTTGAATCGGTCATCCTCGCTTCCTTAGGTCCTCAGAATCGTCCACGATCCTCTAAGATTGGTCATACTCTCTCGAAAGCATCATGTGGTGTCTAAATCGATGGCTATCATTTGTTCCAAACTCACCCATTTAGGGGCTCTATATACACCTCATTCTGTTACCCCCTAACTATCCTTAGGTCCCTAAGTACCTCCACTCATCACCGCAAACCCAAGTCATGTTCCGAGCACTGACCTAAAAGCCATCGTGCACTCCCCGGCTTAGTTTGACCCAAAAATCAAACTCTTCGTCTCGACCAAGACTCAATAAATCTTCGAAGGGAACTAAATCCCCTTTCCAACGGTCCACCCCGTGTGCGATTCCGACTCACCATGTGAACGAACGATCCATTTGCGTCCGAAACCTGACCCAGAAGCCACCGGGCGCTCCCGGGCTCTGTTTGACCTAAGTCAACCCTTCAGCTCGACTGAGGATGAATGATTCTTCGAAGGGAACTGAATACCCTTTCCAACGGTTCATCCCATGCACAATTCTGACTTTCCATGCGGACGACCGATCTGTTTGACTCCGAGAGGTCACCGAATGCTTCTCGGGCCCAGTTGACCAAAGTCAACTTCCCAAACTAGGCCAAACCCTTTGGAATGTCAAATTTAATCTCCTAAACTTTCTAACGGTATGACCCATGTGCGATTTGAACTTACCATGTGGATGAACGACCCATTTGCGTCCGAACGATTCCCCGTCCAACGGACCGGCCAATGCTTCCAAACCACATTTGACCTGAAGTCAACTCCTAAACTCGGGAGAGGTCCAAAAGACTTTTGAAGGTCTCTAAAATACCTTTCCAACGGTATGCCTCGTGTATGATTCTGACCAACAGTTTACCCTCGATGGCCAATTTTTCGAAAAGGCCCGAGGCGCACTGCCAAATGGAAGGTCCCAGACCCTGCTTATCGGCACCTGCCGATAGGTACTTCCATGGAAATGCCGATTGGCAGACCCCTGGGCCTATAAAAGGAGGATTTGGCCTCATTTGCAAGGGGAGCTCAGATCAGAAGGAAACCACTCTCAGCAATTCCCAGAAACCTCTCTCGAAGGCAACGTGATTTCAACTTCCAAATCCCTTTTTCACTTCCACTTTTCATCCTCTCTTTCATCAAACTTGATGGATTAACCACTCTCCATCATCAACCAAGTGCAAGGGATGCTTTTCAACATTCGAGATGAAGCTCAAAGTCTCCAAGAAGGTCCATCTTTCTCACCTTTGTCTTCAAATCTTCTTGAATTTGCAATAACTTGTTTTATTACTTAAGCACTTTTATTATATTATTTCACATATCCTAACATACTTTTATCTAGTATTATTGCACATCTCTTATTTTCATATAAATAAAAATCCAAAAAAACAAGAAAAACAGGGTCTGCTCATAAATTCCAAATATGGATTCTCACACTTTTTCCACACTTTTCTCACAACTAACACATTTTTTCTACACACACACACCCCCTTACAATTAAGAGATTTCTCCATTTGGATTTATGGGTTAAACCCCACCCCTCATCTGTATGCGAACTATGTGGACTTTGATGCCTTTATAGGTTACGTAAGCGTCTCGGGGTAAGACCCAAGACTCGAGTCCTTTTATCACTTTTTCTCTTATTCTCTATCTTCTCTTTATCCCATTTTCTATTATATTTTATACATCCATTCTTAGTGACGTACTACTTCATATGCGTTATCGTTCCATTATAACAATCAACGTAGGGGTAATCGCGTAAATCCTATTTTCTACATAATCTCACATTCCTACGGATGACTCGCTTTATCTTTTCCATAATACAAGTCGAGGATACCTACCTCCATTCTATATATACACATGCACACATATCACGGGGGGAAACATAAAGGAAAATAGAAAATATCCATGAGATACCGAAAGGGAGGAATGGGTGCCTAACACCTTCCCATTTCGTAATTAAGCCTCCGAACCCTTCACGAATCATTTTGGTTTTACACGCACCAGTATGTCTTTGGATGCCATCCTTCGGGGTGGCTCCCCCTTTTTCTTTTGTTTGTTTTCAGTAAAGTAGATTGGCGACTCTAAATCTCTTTACATTTTTTCACACCTCACAAAATCGACATCGGTCGAAGCGCTCTCCCGAGAGAGGGGACGCATGGGACCCGAATGATCCTTTCTCCCTCTGCGGTGGGGATCGGGGATGGACACACCTAGAGAGCACGTGAAGAGGTTTGTCGAGTACTTGGGAGTGCATGCCAATGACCAGAACCTGAGGTTGAGGGAATTATCTAAGACCCTCACTGGGAAGGCTTATACATGGTATTCCCATTTAGAGCCTAACAACGTCCCTACTTGGGAAGAGATGCACATGTAGTTCCTCCAGAAGTTATTTGTAGTGGAGGATGAATTCACATTGAGGCACCTAGCACAAGAGGTCCAGAAGCCAGGAGAAGAGTTGATGAACTACATCAAAAAATTTCACTAGAGGGCCTTAGATGTCCACGAGGATGTGGCGGAGGCTGGGTTGCTGCATATATGTGTGGAAGGACTCTTAAAAGAGTAAAAGTTGCACTTGATCCATGAAACTAAAGACATAACTTTTAGGGAGTTCACCAGGGCTGCTAGCAACATAGCTATGATAATCAAACCAAGGGCCCCGGGTTGGAGGACGCAAGTTCCACTGACTTTCGGGAGGTTTTAAGTTTCGAGGAGGCAAGCGGTCAACTATGTGGATGGGAATCCCAAAGGAAAGAAGGGAGGCTCTGAGGCCAAGAATAGAAGTCCCGATAAATAAGAGAAAGTTTGGGGAAGATGCCCCACTGCCACTACCCTGTAGCGTAGCTGAGGCTATGAATTGTTACCGTAACATAGTGTGATAAGGGGTGGCAGGACCTCCTCGCTTGAAAGGAGAAAACCCTACTCCAGCTGACAAGGCCAATCCAAAGTACTGTGAGTTGCAGCAACGGGTGAAGCACTCTACCAAAGACAGTTACTACTTGAGAAGGATCATTGGCGAGAAGGTGGCCAATGGTACCTTGCATATATTACCTATGGATGTTAATGAGAACCCACTTCCATCTCATCACTTTGGTACCGTCAACATAGTAGTTTCTTATGATGAAGAAGCTACCAAAGATATGATGGAGTGGGAGATAGGTGACCAGTTATGTGAGGAGTTGGAAAATCTATCACTCTACAGATTTGAGTTAGAAAGAAAGCGATAGGAGTGGTTTTTCACTCCGTAACAAGAAGATGGAAGTGGGAAAGTTGAGTAAGTGACCCTCTCAGAGGGTAAGGTAGATGTAATTCTTTCTCTAGATGAGGGAGGGACCTCCGAGGCGGAGTATGTTTGCAGTTCCTAGACGTATGAGGTAGACCTAGACTCTGAATGTGAGGCCATAGAAAGGATCCCCAAGTTCAAGTGTTTTTTTTACCATATAGGGGTGAAGTATGACACCAGGGTGGCCATCACGAGGAAAGTCTTGGAGGCGGTGCAGTAGTGTGGAGATCCTTCACTAAATTGACAGGGACCAATCAGAAGGTTGATTAAGAAGTATACTTCTGAAGTGGTATTTTCAGAAGCAGATAGGTTGGTGCCTTACTTCCACAACCGCCCGCTGTATGTTACAACCACGGTCAATGGAGTCTCATTTCCTAGGGCGTTAATGGATGGGGGATCATCTATTAACATTATGCCCATCAGTACATTGTATGAAATATGAATTGACCAGGGGAAGGTGGTGCCAGTACCACTAGTAATTTTTGGATTTGATAATGCCTTAATGCAATCTATTGGATATGTGAATGTGGGAATTAAGTTGGGAAATTTCACCTCTCACATTAAATTCCATGTCATCAATGCTAACACTAGCTACCAGTTACTCATTAGAAGGATATGGATGCACACCCACGGCATAGTGCCCTCCACCTACCATCAATGTGCAAAGGCAAACATTAGAGGTGCAGAGATAGTGATAAAGGCCACACAGAGACCCTTCATCATTGAGGAGGCCCACTTGGTAGATGCTTCCTTCTACACTGAGTTAGATGAGGAAAGAAAGGTCTCTGCAAGAAAGCTAGAAGGGGTCAAAGTAGCCTAAGGAAGTGTCCCACAGAAGAAGTCCGTTCATGATAGTCTAGGGGGAGGGTGATCCCCCACATAGAAAAGGGCAAGCGGAAAGTTGAGGAGGAGGCTATGCCCCCTAGAACTTGCAAGAAGGTGGTCTTACTTGATGGAAAAGTCATCTACCGCTTATAACGGTCTACACGGGTGGTGTTCTGGGATGAGAGCATTGACCCGATGCCTGAGTGTTTTATTATTGATGAATCCCATATCGTTGAGCATGTCGAGGAACCAAAAGAATCTCCAGAATGCATGCAAGATGGACCCAGAGAATAGATGCAAGAATTGGAGGAGATCAAGTTGGGGCCAGAAGAGGGTGAGAGTAGACCCATTTTAATCTCAAAGGGTCTGGAATCAAAGAAGAAGGAAGAGCTCGTTGGTCCACTTAGAGAGTTCACTGATGTTTTTACCTGGAAGTACACAGAGATGCCAGGAATAGATGCAGAAGTGAGCTCTTATAGATTGAACATTCTCCCCAATGCCCTCCCGGTAAGGCAAACCACATGCACATACAAAGATGACCTTTACTTGAAGATAAAAGTTGAGGTGGAGAAGTTGCTAGTGGCAGGGTTCATCAAGCCTATCTATCACCCCATATGGCTTTCCAGAATAGTGCCTGTGGCAAAAAAAAGATAAGAGCCAAATCAAAATTTGCATAGACTTTCGTGACTTGAACAGGGCATGTCCTAAAGATGAATTTCCCTTACCAAGCATAAATAGCTTAGTTGATGCCACCGCGGGACATGAGATGTATAGTTTCATAGATGGGTACGTTGGCTAAAAGAAGATTAAAATGCATCCCACCAACGCAGAGAAGACTACCTTCCACACACTATTAGGGAGCTTTCACTACACAGTCATGCCTTTCGGGCTGAAGAATGTCGGGGCCATATACTAGCTAACCATGATGGCAATTTTTCATGATCTATTTCATGATATACTAGAATTCTATGTGGATGACCTAGTGGTGAAGTCTACGAAATAAATAAATAATATATAGGATCTCAAGAGAGTATTCGAGAGGTACCACAGGTATAAGATGAGGATGAACCCCTCAAAGTGTGCCTTTGGGGTTATCGTAGGGAAGTTATTAGGATTTGTTGTGAATAGACAAGGGGTGCAAGTGGATGCAAGGAAGATGAAATGCATTGTGATGATGCCACTGCCCAAGAGTCAGAGGCAGCTTAAGAGCTTCCTAGGAAATGTATCTTACCTGTGGAGGTTTATACCCACGCTGGCGGAACTAACTCATTCGTTCGCGCCTCTACTTAAAGATAAGGCCAAGTGTGTGTGGGGAGAAGAATAGAAGAAAGAGTTTGAGAAGATTAAAGAAGTCCTAGATACTCTATCCACGATGATCCCCTAGAATCCAGAGCACCGCTGCTGCTCTATCTCACTTCGACAGAGAGATCGATAGGGGCCCTCTTGGCATAAAAGAAGAAAGGAGTAGAAAAACCTGTCTACTAACTGTTAAGAGTGATCTCCGGAATAGAATCTAGGTACACCAGCGTGGAGAGACATTGTATGGCATTGGTTTTTGTAGCTCATAAGTTGAGACACTATCTTCTAACCTTCAGAGTTCATATAGTCACCAAGTGCGGCCCCATCAAGTACCTCCTCATACGGATGGTACTCGTGGGACAAGCAGTAAGGTTGTTTTTTATCTCGTCAGAATATGATCTAAAATGTATAGTTCCTAAGGACATTAAAATCCAAGTAGTGGTAGATCTGCTTGCTCACTTCCCAAGGGAAATTTTCGAACCACCTAGTGAAGAGATACCCGAGGAGAGCTTTCAAGCATGCATGGTGGAGGAGGTGAAGAAATGGGCAATGGAATTTGATGGTTCCAGTTCTCAAAGAACTGGTGGAGCCGGTATCATACTATCAGATGGGAAAGAGAAGATCACTCTCTCCTTTAAGTTCGAATTCAAATGCTCAAATAATGAAGTTGAATACGAGGCCCTCATTCTAGGGATGTTGGAAGCGCTCAGAAGAGGGGTCAGGGTGTTGTGTATACGAGGGGACTCCAATTTCGTAGTGAGTCAGGTCAATGGGGAGTTCTCCCTTAAGCATACCAATTTGGCACCCAACAGACACATCATCCAAAAGGGGCTGGGACAATTCTCAGAAGTAATTGTGGAGAGGCGGGCATGAATGCTAAACAGGCACCCCGACGTGCTCGCCACCATAGCGCAAAAGCTAGACATGGAGGAGTCAAAAGAAGCTATCACAGTGCGGTGAAGAATAGTACCCAGTACTGTAAAATCTATGTTCCCATGTAACCAGCTGTAAGATTAGAGGCATCTAGTGGTGAAGCATCTTGAAACTAGGGAAGGGACAATGAAGATGTTAGAGTTAGCTAACTATCATGTGTTGCAGGGAAATCTTTACTTCAAGAGTCTTGGAGGGTTTCTAGAAAGATGTGTTAGTGAGCAAGAAGCCAAGGAAAGGTTAATAGAAATGAACCAAAATCACTGAAGAGATACTGACATTCTCCTCTATAGACGACTGCAGCATGGTGGGTATTATTGGCCTTCCATGAGCGCAGAAGCAGCCCGCTTGCAACAAAGCTTCTTGAAGTGCCAAGACAATTTTGACCAGCCAGCGGAGGCCAACTTCGTGAATGCCTTCGAAGATTGGAGACAACCATATATAGTATACCTGAAAAATGGGGATCTACCCGCGAAGAGAGCGTATGAAATTTATCTTAGAAAATGAATAGCCCGTTTCTACCTGGTCGAAGGAGATTTATATAGGAAGGGGTACAATGGGAAAGAACTAAGGTGTATAGCCAAAGAGGACGTGGAGAGGGTGCTAAAAGAAGCTCATAAGCCCTCCTATATGGGGGCGCCAAACTGTATGACCAGCTGATGACGTTGGGATACTATTTATTGACCATGGAGGCTGACTACATTGGGTATGTGAAGAAGTGCAAAGCATGTCAAGTGCATGGAAACATGGTACATGCTCCTTCCGTCAGCCTGCAAAGCTTGGAAGCTCCATATCCCTTCCATACATGGGCATTCTACCTAGTGGGAAAGATCAACCCGGCCTCTCGCGGCAAGTCTTTTATTATTGTGGCTACATAATTGTGCACCAAATGGGCGGAAGCCATCCCTCTAAGGAGAGTCATCGCCCAAATGGTAACCCAGTTTATAAAGGAGTATATCATATGCAGGTTTGGTATACCGAAGGTAATATTAACAGATAATGGGAAGCAATTCGTATGCAAGGAAATCGCCCTCCTCACAGATAAATATAAAATTGTGCATAATAGCTCAACCATCTCCTACCCCAAGGGAAATGGTCAAGCAGAGGCTGCCAATATGACCTTGATAAACATTTTGAAGAAAAAGCTAGAGGACATGCTGGGGGCGTGGGATGAGAAGTTTCCCATGGTGTTATGGGCTTATCGTACTTCGAAAAGAAAGCTGACATGGTTCACCCCATTCTCCCTAGTATACGGGACCGAAGCTATCCTACCAGTGGAGTTGGTGGTACCTTCAGCCATAATTTTTCTCAGTAATGGGCTCATCCCTGACCCAAGGCATGTGCAGCTGGAGGCATTGGACGACCATAGAGACAAGGAAAAGGAAAATTTCAATGTCTACACCCAACAACTATCCAAGGCCTACGAGAACTTGGTCAAGCCTAGGGAATTCCAGGTGGGAGATTTAGTCCTACGAGCATCCACTCACCATCTCCGCAGCAAGTCGGCATCAAAGTTCAAACCCAACTGGGAAGGCCCCTTTGTAGTCAGAAGAGTGGGGAAGCCGGGTTATTGCCAAATCTTGGAACCAAAAAGTGATTGCCTCTAGTCCATCAACTGCAAGTGGCTGAAGAGGTACTATGCTTAGTAACAACTAACAAAAAGTTTTGTTTTTCATTTCTATAGTGGATTTTAAGGATTGTTCCTATACCAAAAAAGTTTTTTTGTAAAAAAATTAATTTAAGATAAATACCACATTGTAAACAGCAGACAAAAGTAAAGAAATGAAATAGCAACGCTTTTAATCATTGTTGATGCTTTCTTTGTTTACTCATATATATACACACACTCTACTAAGCTAGAAGAGAGTACACAAAAATCAGGAACTTTGCTCACCACACTTGGGGGGTAAGTCCATCATAAGAGAAAGTATACTTAGCAAAGTCCTCCCACACATAAATTAATAGAAAATATAGAGATGGGGTTAAATTCCTCCTCTTTAATATTTTAAAGAAGAGTGAAGCTCTTAAAGAGGATATAGATCAAGGCCCCCAAAGACTAGGGGATACCTAATTCAAATAGTTTTCAATGAAACAAAACATGAAGGAAGGAGACAGGGGTCACCCCTTCTCTAACCTAGCCTTTATGAACATAAGTAATAGTGTGCAGGAGTACCCCCATAGACAGGAGGGGTGATCCAAGACAGTAACATGCAAATACCTCACAGCCACAAGACGTTCATTTTCAAAAAAATAAAAAGTACAATGTATATATACATAACTTGTGAAATATTAATGCAAGTACCCTGCAGTATATGGGGCAGCCATCAGTAGGCCAAATGCTCACAGAAATTAGAGCAAGACATATAAAATAAATACATATAATATAGATGGAGAGAAAGGGAAGCAAAGTGACATTTCTCTCCTTCATGAATGATCAACGATGTACGCATAGAATTCAAAATACTACAAAGCAAGAAGTAGCCTATTTGCTAGAAATAACAAAAAATAAGTCAAGTGATGGCATCGGCATATGACGGACTAGCCTCCTGCAGAAACTCTTTCTCCAACCTGACGAGTTTAACCTCGTCCTCCTCCTCACTAGACTCAAGTCTGGCGAGCTTCACCTGCAGTAATGAAATCTAATTCTGGATTCTTGTGGCTTCGTCCTGCCGCTGCTGAGCCCTAGACTGTCTAGAAGTGTGAAGTCTCACTATCTTCCAGAAAGGAGCACTCAAAAAGTGACGAACTCTCGTGTCAAGACAATCCAAATGAAAGTGATAGAACTTCTGCAAGTCGTGAAGAGCATCCAAGAATAGTAAAATAGAATAGCTAGTCATCTTAGCAAGGGAGGTAGCTAAGAACTCATGAACACGGTTGGCAAGAGCCTTCAGAGAGGTAGCTAAGAACTTATGAACACGACTATCCATCTGAAGTATGCTACGAGGAGTGAATGTCTTGGGGTGGTGCTTTAAGATGAGATCCAAGAGCCGATGCTCATGTGTCCTGAATCGTCCCGATAACTCCTCAAGCCATAGTCTACCCGTAATGGTTGCAGTAGCCTCTACTTCACCATCACCATCGAAATAGCGAGACCCTACCTCATAAGGGAGGACAAAAGACTCCCCACCAGAATCAACATCACCGACCATGGGAGTGGCCTCAGAACTATTATCTCTCTCCGCACCCATCCCACCGCCAGACTCCACAGTCATCGGAGTAATCTCATTCACCTAGAAATAATGAGACAAAGGTAAAATGAGAACACTTTCACAGTATACACTAGAAGAAAAGAGGGGAATAGTAAAAATAGGGGGTATGCTAGTGTAATACCTCTCTTGCAATTACCCCACTGCCAGAATCCATAGTCATCGGAGTAATCTCATTCACCTGGAAATAATGAGACAAAGGTGAAATCAGAACACTTACACAGTATACACAAGAAGAAAAGAGGGGAAGAGTAAAAAGAGAGGGGTATGTTAGTTTAATACCTATCTTGCAACTACCCCACCTCCAAACTCCAAAGCCATCAGAGTAACCTCACTCACCTGGAAACAATGAGACAAAGGTGAAAGGAGATCACTTGTATAGTATACGTGATTAAGTACGAAAATTAGAGCGTGTAAAGACGCTAATAATTGTTTTCATTTCGCCAACCCAATACAAAAACCTAAATTACTACTACACTTTCGAGACAAGCACAACGGTAAGTCGGGTATCGAAAATCCACAGAGACGAGTTGCTAGAATTTATAAGGTTTAATATTCCAAAATAAAAGTGTAAAAGATAATTAGAAACTAAAAAGGAAAAGATGCATAAAAGGAAAATATTAATCTAGGCGAGTGTATTGAAACTAGATTAACAAAGAGAGTAAAATTATAAGTTGCGTAGAATATCCCTAACCCGAGTTAATTAGTATAAAATGGTTACATGGGTCGACGAGTTATTAAGAACGCGTCTCGTTTCGACAGTTAATTAAACCAAGGGTTGTCACGCCCTAAATCGTCATAAAAGCCTAATAAGATTTTGGCGTCAACAAATATTCCGAAAATTATGCGCGAAAGGTCGTAAGCACGGAACATACATGATATTCCCCGTCAAATCTCCTAGGCACAATATCTAGGAAAACGTACCCGAAATAGACCCGTAAACACCATCACCAAAGCAAAGCAATGCGTCAACCCGAGTGAGTTCCATTCAAACACAACCAATTTAAATTACCTAGAAAGCATGTTAAAACCGCGGTAAATAAATGCGGTAAATCTATACTAGAAAGCGTGTAAATCAAAGCATGTAAACCTAAATTAGAAAGCTTGTAAATTAACTAGAAAGCAAGAAATGAAGAAATACAAACTATATTAATGGAGAGGATGATGAATAGTCAACATTCAAGCCCAAATGTGTGTCAATCCAAGAAAAAATGAAGAAGAACTAAGCAAATCACCCAAACCCTAACCTATTCTATCTTCTAAAACTCTTTAAAAACGTTCACCCTTGTTTATTACATCAAAATTGGCTTATATACCAAGTGGGAATTAAATCATAAAAGAAAAGAGAAAAGAAAAGAAAATGCAAAATATCTGCAAAAAAATAGAGCATCGATCGATCGATGATTTGGTCAATCGATCGATCAAGGCCAAATTTTGGCAATTTAATATAGTCGATCGATCTACCAAATCGTCGATTGATTGATGAAGCAGGGGCAGCACACTGCATTGCTGTTTTGATTTCCAAGCTTTTCTCGTCCGCTGAGATTGCCGTAACTTCTTCGTTATGAATCGGAATCGCGCACCGTTTGTGGCCACGCGAAGCTTGCGAGGAGGGATATAACTCCCATGTAGATGTTGGGCCAGGTGCCTAAGCTATGAAAAGACTAAAATGCACTTGAATGTGCTATTGTGTACAAAAATAGAGTGGAACGCATCCGAAGTTCACACTTAGCATCCAATTACCTACAAAATCTCAATTAACCCCTGTGAAACATGTTAACGTAGAAATCCGAGGTTGTCTGGTTAACGAGCATAAATATAGGGAATAAGATACCTGATGGGGAAAAAATGCGTCCATTCGGAGGATGAAATACGCAGTTTTTGCGTATTATCACACCCCTAACTTACACATTGCTAGTTCCTAACAATGAAATACGATGCAATAAGAACTACAAGTAAACCAAAAGAAGGACACAGTACAAAAGTATGGTATAAAAGCAAAATGTCACTTTAGTGGGAGATTCGATTGCATTTAGCGTATGCAATAAGACGTTAAACCCCTTGGTTACCCCAGTGGACGAGTGTCGTCTCGTGAGGGTTATCAGAGATCGTACCCACAAACATCACATGGTTTCCTCAAAATATGCCCAACCCAACATGCAACAAGCCCAACAATAGCGAGAAGGATTTCATATGCATTATTAGCAAAATGATTGTATTCAAACAAAAGTCCAAATCATTAACATTATAGAATGAACCTCATAGAATTGAAACCTTAAAATGTGGGAGGGAAGCGAGCACATGCAAAGTGTGATTTGGCTAAAAACTTAAATAAACCAGATAAACATTAAAGCCAGCATATATTCAATCCTCATGGGCATTACACTCATCAAGAGAATTCACTCAAAAAAGGGAGGTAACACACGGAACATACGGGCTAAAGAGTAAATGTAAATGGAAACTAGGTCGCACACATGTCACAATGAAGAACGCTACATAGGAAATAAAAACTTGTAATCTCAATGAAAAATACCGCACACTAAAAGAGGCAAAAAGCATTTTCACAGATTACCGCAACTGTTATGACTTTTAAATTATAGCAACCTAAGATCACATAGGACTTTAATAGGGTTATAATGTAGGTATGGCTAGGGTATGAAATGAAAGGAGTGTATGTACGGATTCAAAGTGTTCGGGATGAAAACTCGACATAATGGAAAAATTCGGCAGTATCAAAATTGGAAAACAAGCTCCAAAACGGCATTAGATATATCATCCGGGAGAGTAATCAAAGCTTATTGAACTATATACAACATATACAAACTTCTCTTTCTTTGTCTTTTCTTTTTTTTCTCATGTTTTCTTTTGTTTTCTTTTGCTTTCTCTTTTTCTTCACTTTTTCACTACTTTCTTTTCTTTACTTTTCAAACTCTCATATGCCTAAATTGCAACCAACATCATAACAACAACATTCAATCCCAAGTAACAAACCAAACAAAGGTATGGAAAGTGTATGTATGGGATAAAACTCCAATTTAGAGTTGGTTATAGGAATGGGGTTATGAAACGAAAGGCTAAAATTTAGGCTCAAAGGGGTTAACGAGGGTAGACATATAAGGGTGAGGTCAAGGATAATATGGGTGATATAACAAAGATGGCCTATGATCATTTCACAAAGTTTACGCAATTCTCAAGTCAAAACAATATATGAAAATCATACTCAAGTAACACATTTCAAGTATGAACTCAATTAATGAACGTTCAAATGAAAGAATAGTGAGATTAACAACGAATTCAACGTTTTTAATGAGAAAAGAATAGTGTATACACTCACAAACGAAGAAAGGTACAAAACTTACTCAGTGTAAGTATATACAAAGCAACAAAATATTACCGAGTTACAAAAATCTTACACCAAATCAATATTACCATAAAAGTGCATGTGCTCATGGGATAAAGTTTAATTCATGAAGTTATTCATATATCAATAAATGAGACTAAAGTCTAATAACTTCTAAAATCGAGAACATGCATCATTGGGTTGTCAATTGGATAGGGCAATTATTGAATTTATCATCGGAAACAAAGGCAAAATGGCCAAAAAAGGAGAAAAAAGAAAGAAAATCTTTTTGAAAATTTTAATTTTTCTAAGAAAAGCATACACAGTAACTAACATGTGAACAAAAACATGGAATAAATAATGAAATGGATAGAATATCCCACACCCCCTAACTAAAAACTTGACATTGTCCTCAATGTGAATTAAGAACCAAGCTAAAGAGAGGAAAAGAGCGATATTACCCAAAAGTACAGCGATCCCCATAAGAACAAGTCCAAAGAATCTACAAAACAAGTTAGTACCGAGCATAGCAAAAACAAATAACAAAAAGTTAACTAATTACACAAGACTAAATTAAAAAGGAAAGAAAAATAAAAAGAAAGAATAAAAAGCTAACTATATACACCCTACAATTTAGGCTTCACACTAACTATACACTAGAAGTCTAAATAGGTATGGGTCCACCATGAAAATGATTTGACTTTGGATGATAACCGGTGTACCCTCACATACAAGCATGCCCTCCAAAAAATATGAATTCCGTTTGCACAAAGCAAGGCATGTGTAAGGCGTAAGAAAGGAACCATCGCCAATTAAAAGTTTCGGTGGGACGATGGGGGGTTTGGATTGCATGGGTGACAAAAACAAGTGGGGACCGAGAAAAGTTGAATATCCTACCAATGATTTTGAAGTTGGAATGGGAGGCGGCGCACACAAAGGCAAAGATACGATCATGGAGGGCGAATCGAGCAAGTACTCCTCATCGGATATAGGGTTTAAAACATTAAAGTTTGAAACCGAATCATCGGGTACTTGTTCTGGTGGGGTAATAGAGAATGAAAATGGGGATGAAAGAAATTCAAACTCATGAGATGAATCATCATCGCATGAAGTTGGAATTTCAAAGGAAATAATATCATTTTCAATGAAAAGTTCTTCTTTGGAAGCCAACGAAGAAATCATTTCATTGCAAATAGATATTACGTCATTATCATCCTCACTTTCAATATCTATTACGGAATGGGCAAAGTTTAGAATGGCTTGTTCCAAAGTAGGTACAAGTACCTCATTTGGTTCAAAACATTCATCGACCTCGAAAGGCTCGGAAGCAAAACCGTCGTCGGACTCAAATAATAAATCCAACTCATATTCCCACGAACGATTTTCTTCCCGATATCAATTTTCAAGTTTCTGATTTTCATACATACAGAAACCCTCACCAAATGTCATGGGTCGAGGTGCGGATGCATGAAAATGGGAACTTTGAAAATTACCATCGGACTTAAACGAAAACTCATTATTATAGGAATTATGAATACTATTCGAATTCGTTTCAAAATTCCTATTATAAGGAGGTAAAGGCCCAAAATCATTATCATCATCATCAAAATTCCAATAACCTAACTTTTGACTTTCGTTATACTTGCCCAAAGTAATATTTGAATTTGCAAATTTTTGGGATTCTAAGTATTCACCGAAAGCCATAGGTTTGCGAGAATTTTGAGAATTATAACAAGGATTACCGAAAGAATTGGAAAAATACATTCTTACCAAAAAAATGGCTCGAAGTGGCGGATTCCACAAAGTAAGTGCGCACGGGAAAGATTCGAGCGTTTCTAAGTGCTCAAATGTGGAAGTCCTGCAAAATATTAGCAAATAATACAAATAGAAAAAAAATTCTATGAAATACTAAATCACATAACGTCTAAAACAAACTCATCCCTGGCAACGGCATCATTTTGATTAAGTGTGAAAAGTAGCGTGTGGAAAGACGCTAATCATTGTTTTCATTTCTCCAACTCAATACGAAAACCTAAATTATTACTACACTTGCGAGGCAAGCACAACGGTAAGTCGGGTATCAAAAATCCACAAAGACGAGTTGCTAGAATTTTTAAGGTTTAATATTCCAAAATAAAAGTGTAAAAGATGATTAGAAACTAAAAAGGAAAAGATACATAAAAGGGAAAGATTAATCTAGGCGAATGTATTGAAACTAGATTAACAAAGCGAGTAAAACTATATATTGTGTCGAATATCCCTCACCCGAGTTAATTAGTATAAAATGGTTATATAGGTCGACGAGTTATTAAGAACGCGTCTCGTTTCGACAGTTAATTAAACCAAGGGTTGTCACGCCCTAAATCATCATAAAATCCTAATAAGATTTTGGCGTTAACAAATATTCCAAAAATTATGCGCGAAAGGTCGTAAGCATGGGACATACATGATATGCCCCGTCAAATCCTGGGAGCAATAACTAGGACAACGCACCCGAAATAGACTTGTAAACACCATCACCAAAGCAAAGCAATGCGTCATCCCGAGTGAGTTCCATTCAAACACAACCAATTTAAATTAACTAGAAAGCATGTTAAAAATGCGGTAAATAAATGCGGTAAATCTATACTAGAAAGCGTGTAAATCAAAGCATGTAAATAAAGCATGTAAACCTAAATTAGAAAGCTTGTAATTTAACTAGAAAGCAAGAAATGAAGAAATACAAACTATATTAATGGAGAGGATGATGAAGAGTTAACATTCAAGCCCAATAGTGTGTCAATCCAAGAAGAAATGAAGAACAACTAAGCAAATCACCCAAACCCTAACCTATTCTATCTTCTAAAACTCTATAAAAACGTTCACCCTTGTTTATTACATCAAAATTGGCTTATATAGAAAGTATGAATTAAATTAGAAAAGAAAAGAGAAAAGAAAAGAAAATGCAAAATATCTGCAGAAAAATAGAGCATCGATCGATCGATAATTTGGTCGATCGATCGATCAAGGCCAAATTTTGGCAATTTAATATAGTCGATCAATCTACCAAATCGTCGATCGATCGATGAAGTAGGGACAACACACTGCATTGCTGTTTTGATTTCCAAGCTTTTCTCGTCCGCTGAGATTGCCGTAACTTCTTCGTGATGAATCGAAATCGTGCACCGTTTGCGGCCACGCGAAGCTTGCGAGGAGGGATGCAACTCCCATGTAGATGTTGGGCAAAGTACCCAAGCTATGAAAAGAGTAAAATGCCCTTGAACGTGTGGTTATGTACAAAAATAGAGCGAAACGCATCCGAAGTTCACACTTAGCATCCAATTACCTACAAAAGCTCAATTAATCCCTACAAAACATGTAACGTAGAAATCCGAGGTTGTCTAGTTAACGAGCATAAATACAAGAAATAAGATACCCGAGGGGGCTAAAATGCATCTGTCTAGAGGACGAAATGCGCAGTATTTGCGTATTATCAATACGCAAGAAGAAAATAGGTGAATAGTAAAAAGAAGGGGTATGCTAGTTTATTACCTATCTAACAGCTACCCCACTGCCAGACTCCACAGTCATCGGAGTAATCTCGACCACTTGGAAATAATAAAATGAAGGTGCTATGAGCCAAGGGTCTGCCAACCATAGATATGCGGACCCGAGGGATATAAATCCTCCCCAAAGTTGATAAACCTAGGATAGTAACACCATGTAAGGGAAGAGTCCCTCCCTGAGAAGAAGACCCAAAAGCCGTCAGGGCCGATGAAAATGGACAAGGCCAAAAAGTCTAAAGTGCCTATTACTGAAAGGAAACAAACTTTCAAAAATGCATACCTTAGATTACGAGGTGCCCGAGGGCTCAGCTATAGAAATGCCCACCGCCGAAGTAAGAGAAGACGAAATGATAGTGCTGGAAGGCAAAACCCTCTACACATTATAAATGGGTAAAGAAAAGAAAAAAAAGAATTGGGAAAAGGGCACAATGAAAATTTTGAAAAGGGAAAGGCATACTTGAGTAGAAGGAGAAGTCATAGAAGTAGTCCTGGTGCTGGTAGGGTGCACAGATGAAAGCTACAGGGAAATGCCAGCATACACAACCAAAATGTAATTGGTGGATTAATAAATTACATTCGACGATAAGAGAAATAAGGAGGTAGTAAACCTCTCTAAAAAGGCCTTGAGAAGAAACGAGCATAGGGTTCCTCTCCCACTGTAAAGGAGCTAGTCGTAGTGGGGGAAGGGGAGAACTACCTCCCTTTGTGAAAGTGACCTACAAAATATGGAAGAATACTTTTATTAGCAAATAAAATAATGAGTGGGGAGAAAGAAAATAATATGTATAAAAATTTCTAACAAAAGGAACACTTACAGCAGCAGGGCGCGTAGTCTGGCCATAAGGAAGAGGTCGGGCGGTGGAGCTAACTCCCCCGGGAGAATGGGATACCTCATCATCACTGGAAGACTCTCTTGAGACTGATAACAAAGCATAAGGGTCAGTAGTGCCTTCGCTATGGAAACCCAAGACGCCCACATCACCTGAAGAAAAACTATGGTCATCATAGGAAGGGGTGCTTCCATAATCAACTAGTTCCTCTACCAATGAGGGGGAGGGAGATCCAAAGGGTGAAACTCTAAAAGAACTAATTTCACTAAGTAAAGATGTCGGGATATAGTACATTCTACAATGGGAATGGATGCGACCCGTGCCTCTTGGGAAGAAATGCCCAATGCTTTGTAAACTTTCTCTTTCACAAATTGGTAGGTATCCTCCACCCCAAGATCATCAGTATCGGACCCTTGGTCCATCGTGGAGGAAACAACAATGCTAGCACCATTCCTTTTCTTCTTCTTTACAACCCGGGTCCTCATAGGATAAGGGGGCGGAGAAGCGGTAGTAGCAAGAATGAAATTAGATACATCCGTTTTGGGGTGCTTTCTCTTGCTTGTAGTAGGGGTGCTCACTTTCCTTCTGGTTTTTGATCAATTTTTAGACTTCGCGGGGGAAAGCTCGGTCGGCGGATGCTGAAGTGACTTGTCAATAAAAGGTTTCACTAAAATGGGAATGGCCTAATCCAAGGGTGGCCTGGAAGTGGTGCTGAGAAACCAAGGATATTTTTGCGTTCACCTGACCAAAAATTGGGCCTTGACATATTTAATTGGGTTAGTCTCATGAGGGGGATCAACTACACATTTTTGGATAAGACGGACCTACCGCTGCCAAAGCAGGAACTAAGACGAAGTAAACGAAGGATGATAATCGCAGGGTGGCACGTAGAGTCCCCCCAAGACCACTAACTCTATGGAACAGTCCCTGGAGAGTGAAGTTGGTGCACACCTCTAAAAATGCCTCAGAAGGATCACTGTATGTAGGAAGAGGAGGGGTGTGAATGACCTGATCATAGACAAACTTCCATCTCGCCCTCTCAGAATGATAGAACTCGACACGCGAAGCCAAATCGATCTAATAAGGGAGGAGTCCTGGGAATACCATTGTCACCGCATTAATATGAGGACAAGTGGAAACAAACCCCACTGCTGAAGGACAATAGAAAGTCCCTCCATCGCCAGGGAAAGAAAGCCAGCTGATGGTGCCCCCAGGGCGCTTGGTATAAGGCTGAAATTAAAACTCTTCAATATCATCAATTAATGTTCCCAAATATTTCTTAGGAATTTTCTTGTGGCATCGAAGAAGTCGCGCAGTATCGCTATGACAAGCCTGGGCCCCTGAAGTAAGGTGGGGGAAATGCTCAAATAAAAAGTCCATTAAGAGAGTGGCGTTTGCATAACTAGAAGCAATATATCGACCGCACGACCTCTTTACATCTATATGTGCTTGGTCCATCCAGGTGTAAAGGGAACCCAAAGTCAAGGAGTCCACAGGTATTGACATGTCGCGAGATAACCGTACAACCAATTTAAAGAGAAGTTCGCGAGGGGAATCTTCAAGCTTACCTGGCACAAGGAACCCAGTCAGAAATGTAACTAAGAAAGCAACTAAATTTGAAGGAGTGTGGAGCTTGGGGCCATCCCGGGTTCTGGGGGATGTGTGGGAAGTCTCCCCCTTCTGTAACTTCTCGAAATCTCTGAACCAATACCTTTTCCATTTGGTAAAGGAATGCTTGGTATGAACAGTCATATTTATAGCTACATAATTTGAGCACTCTCCAAGAGCTAATTGTAGCCCCCCCACCATCTCCTGCTCTAAAGGATCCTCATAGTCATCAGAAAAGACTTGTTTCCCAAAGAAAGGAAGAGCATACAATTAACATACATCCTCTAAGGTGATGGTAAATTTGACCCAGCCCGTGACAAATGTGTGAGACTCTATACTCCACCGAGACAGTAAAAGGTTGAGCGAAGAAATTTGCTTAGATACGATAAAGGACTTCAGTCTACTGATGGAAGTAAAAAGACCCACTTCCCTAAGAACAGCCACGTAATCAGGAATGCTCAGAACATAGTCAACCCAGCTATCCCATTCCTCTGTGGCACCCCCCGCAGCTTTAACTTTAATATTAGAATAAGGAATAGAGTCTGGAAAGATAGTAGGGGAATCAACAGACTCACTTAACCCCACACAAGGGCGCTCGAGAACAGTGTCACAAAATTTTTCCTCAAACTGGGAAAGAGAGGCAATGAAGTTGTCAGGTGGACCAAAAAAAAGGAGCAAGATGATAAATACCAAAATCTCGCCCTTGGCGAATGCGCACATAGTCTTGCCATGCCTGAGAAGAAGATGGTGTAGATGAAGAAGTACCAAGAGCCATTGGATCAAGAAAATAACTCCTTATGGTAGAAACTCCAGGTGAGAAACTCTCAGCTGCAACAGACACACCAATAGAGGAACCCATGGATGAGAGATCGCGGGTGTCCCTTGCTGCCAGAGAAGAAGTGGAAGTAGCAACGCCTATAGAAATGTCAACTTATGAAGAACCCTGGGTGTCCCTCGCCTCCAAGTAAGAAGTGGAAGTGGCAAAACCCTAGTAGGAAGTCTACTCGCCAGGAACTTGTAGCCAAATGAGGTCTCGCGACTTCAATTCACGACATTAGCGAGGGACCCATAGTACGAAAGGGGTATCGCGAGGAGCCCTTTGCTATGCCACTTCCAGATGTAAAATCAAATGGGAAAATATTTTGAATGGTCAAGGAACCCCCTTATAGAAATCCAACTCGCGAGAACCCCACAGATACAAAATTACCACGCGAGAGACCCTCGTTAGTGGCAAGTCCCACAACTTCATTTTGTGATGACGGCACTGCGGATGAGGAACCCATAGTATCAAATGGGTCTCACGAGGAACTCTTGGCTACGCCACTGCCAGATGGTGAAACAGATCTTAAGGAACACTTCACATCTAAAAAAATGTTTGGTGTGGAAACCACTATGGAAAAGGGTGTCCGCGAGGACCTCTCATCAATAGCATAACCTATGGAAGTGACAGGTGGCGAGGAACCCCAATTAATATTGGCAGTCGGCGAGATACACCCAAATACGAGGGCGACGTGTCAGAAACCCTCATAAACATCAGTCATCGACGAGAAACCCACTAATGGGAAGGGTTATGAGGATCCCGCGGGCGACGGTACGCCCCCAAACCCTAAATAGTCCAACAAATATGCTATTGGCGAGGGACCCCTTACAAAACAAGAGTTTTTGCCCATCTCTTCATTTACGTCAACAGTAAATGTCGAGGAACCCTCAAAAAAATGGGTCGTCTGGGAGGAACCCTCAGATGGTGGTGCCACTCGCGGAGAACCCTTGGCACCAGTCGTCTCAAATAAAAAATCCAAAGTCACGTGCAAATTAGATGAGATACCCTCTCCCCTAAACAAAATCCCATCGATCGAGACACCCCTAGTTGCCAACAAAGGTCCGATCGAGGAACCACAAGCCAATAAGGGATTAAATGAACCTGTACCTTACGAAGTCACGCTTTGATGGGCCGCTGAAGAAGCCACAAACAAACCCTTACTCACTAAGGGGAATGGCGAGGAACCCGTGAGGATTCTTAACCCAAAATCGTTACCATCAACGAGGGCGTCACCAGATGGAGAAAATCCTGGCTTCACAGAAGAAGTAGCGGCGCTACCAACAGAACACGACTGGAGGTCGCGGGCGCCCATAGTACCAAGGGCCGGGACAGCTGGGGTGGACAATGAAAAAGGTATAGAAAAAAATAAGGGGAACAATGGTGGTGTTCACATTTGAAGAGGTATTTTAGGGGTTAGAATCCATTAATGAAGTGTTTGAGAAAAAAAAGTAACAGCAAAAAGATTGGGGGCTATGGTGATTAATTTTTTTTCTCTCACTTTCTCTCACTACAAACTTAAAGATTCTCCATGAGGGTTTTGAAGAAGACAAAAGATTTTAAGAAATGGCCATTATGTTTTTTACACCAAAGTGGGAAAACGTGAAGGAAAAGAATTTTTTTTTGACATTTTTCCCAAATAATGAGAGGATAGTTCCCACACTGACATGTGGGTTCTCGAAAATCAAAAACCTCGGATAAAGGGACAGTGCATTTAATGACCCTAGGGTCTCTCTAAATTAAAAAAAAAGTTGAAATTGACTTTATGGAGTACAAAGGTTTTTGGTCTACCCAACCTAAAAAACTTTGCACGAGGGGCTAATATAGAAGGGTGTCTACCTCAAAAAATACTTTTTTGAGATATCGAGAGGGACCCCACATAGGGTCACTGTAGCAACTCAAATTGAGAAGCTCCACCGCAAGGGTCCCCGTAAAAGTCCGAGTTGAGAAGGGCCATCGCAAGGGTCCCTGCAGAAACTCAAGTTGAGAAGGGCCACCATAAGGGTCACCGTAGAAATTCAAATTGAGAAGGGTCACTGCAAGGGTTACTGCAGAAGTCCAAGTTCAAAAGGACCAGCATAAGGGTCCTTACAGAAGTCCAAGTTGAGAAGGGCCATCGCAAGGCTCCCTGCATAAGTCCAAGTTGAGAAGTTCCACCACAAGGGTCCTTGTAGAAACTCAAGTTGGAAAGGGCCACCATAAGGGTCACTGTGGAAGTCCAAGTTGAGAAGGGCCACCGCAAGGGTCCCTGCAGAAGTTCAAGTTGAGAAGGTCCATGGCAAGGGTCCCTGCATAAACTCAAGTTGAGAAGGGCCACCACAAGGGCGTAAGTCCAAGTTGAGAAGGGACACCGCAAGGGTCCCTGCAGAAACTCAAGATGAGAAGGGCCCCTGCAAGGGTTACTAAAGAAGCCCAAGTTGAGAGGGACTTCGCAAGGGTCCCTGCATAAATGACCCATGAGTCACTCAAGACTACACACACTTCACACATAGTAGTAAACTCTTTACAATAAATGACTTTTTTCAGAAGAGGGGGTCCTCGAGGTCCCTCTCAAGAAAAATAATGATTTTAGAAGAGAGGGGTCCTTAAGGCCTCCTCTCTCAAGATTTGCAAGACCGGACAGAAAAAGTGTGCGCGTGTAAGTGCACAATCGTCGTGTGTTTCGCCGCCGCGATACAAAAGAAAACCTAAGCTACAACTACACTTGACAAGCAAGTACAGCGGTAAGTCGGGTATCGTAAATCCACAGGGAGTGATTGAATTTTAGACTTTAATTGTTTTAATTACATCAGAAAATAAAAGGGTGTAAAAGAAATAAGAAAAGGTGATGTGTGGTTATGGTGACAAAAGAAAAGAATAAGTTACGCTAAAATAAAGTAAAGCGAGGATCGGGATCGCATCCTACCAAACGGATCGAAACAACTACTAACTAGAGTTAAGGCTCGAAAGCAATTTAATCGAGCATTTACAATTAAGCATAAACATCACACAAGAAGGAATTTAACCCAAAGTTGCGAGATAAAACATTTAACGAAAAATGGTCACACGCGGATTAAATTCAGATAATCGCTATAAACACTAACGTTGCATGACAAAGAAAGTTAAACGCATAATAATCCGACTTCAATACGCGAGGTTTCAATTAAATGCGATTTTACACAAAACCTAGTTTTCGGAGCTCGGGGCCTGAAAATGGCGGAAAAGCAATCCCGACCCTATTTATCTAAGGTCTATGCTTGAATTAAACTAATTTACTCTAATTAAACTAGAAAAGCAAGAAATAAAGCAATAAATCTAATTATGAAAGCATGGAAACTATCTAGAAAGCAAGGAAAGAATGAAATACAACTAGATTAATGGAGAGGGAAGATGAATAGTTAATCTTACAACCAATTAGTGTGTCAATCCAAGAGGGGAAGAAGAAAAATCAATCAAAACCCCAAACCGTAACTAAAAACTAAGCTAAAATCGTATTTGGGCTGCTCTCCTTAATACAAAACCAAAATTTGGCTTATATAGTAAGCTAGAATAAAAATAAAGAAGAAAGAAAAGAAAAGAAAAATATCTGCAGAAAACAGGGGATCGATCGATCGACCCCTTTGGTCGATCGATCGATCAAGGGAAAATATCGACAATCCTGAAAGGTCGATCGATCGACCAGAAACATCGATCGATCGATCAAGCAGGGCAGAATGCAGCAGCAGCAGCCCCTGCTTCTTTTCTTCCTCTTCTCTTCTCCTCTTTTGCTTTCTTGTATTTCCTCCGTAAGAAACACCGTAACTTCTTCGTTATGCATCGGAATCGCGCACCGTTCACGGCCATGCGAAGCTAGCGAGGAGGGATAAAACTTCTGTGGGATGTCGGGCCAGGTACCCAAACTGTGAAAAGACTAAAATGCCCTCGAACGTGCGGTTGTGTACGGAACTTCGCCGGAATGCAACCGAACTTCATACTAAGCATCCAAACACCTACAAAAGCTCAATTAACCCCTGTAAAAGATGTTAACATAGAAATCCGAGGGTTGTCTGGTTAACGAGCATAAATATAGGGATTAAGATACCCGAGGGGGGTAATAACGCGTAGGTTAACGGGTGAAAAAATGCAATATTTGCGTCGCATCACACCCCCTAACTTACCCATTGCTAGTTCCTAGCAATGAAATAGGAAACAATAAGAACTACAAGAAAACCAAAAGCAGGAGAAGTACAAAAGTATGGTATAAAAGCAATAAAAAGATAAGGCCACTTTCGCGAGCGATACGATTGCATTTAGCATATGCAATAAGCCGTTAAACCCCTAGGTTACCCTAGTGGACGAGTGTCTTCTCGTGAGGGTTTTTAGGGATGATACCCACAAACATCACATGGCTTCCTCAAAATATGCCCAACCCAACATGCGATAAACTCAACAACAACGAAAAAGATTTCAAACATGTTATTAGCATATTGAACGAATTCAAGCTAAAGTCCATTGTTATTAACAAGTTGAATGCACCTCATAGAATTGAAACTTTAAAAGTGGGAGGGGAGAGAGCACATGCAAAGTGTGATTTGGCAAAAACTTAAATAAATTGGATAAACATAAAGCAAGCATGTATTCAATCCTCATGGGCATTACGCTCAACAAATGAAATCACTCGGAATGGGAGGTAATACACGGGACATGCGGGCATAAAGAGTAAATGTAAATGGAAACAAGGCCGTGCACATGTCACAGAAGAAGAACGCTATATATAAAAGGAAAAACTGTAATCTCAATGAAAGGATACCGCACACTAAAAGAGGAGAAATGCATTTTCACAGATTATCACAACTATTATGACTTTTGAATTACATCAACCTAAGATCACATAGGACTTTAATAGGGTTGTAATATAGATTTGGCTAGGGTATGAAATGAAGGAATGTATGTACGGATTCAAAGTGTTCGGGATGAAAACTCAGGATAATGGAAAGAATGCGGGCAATATCAAAAATGGAAAGTAACTTCCAAACGAGCATTAGATATATCATCGGGGAGAGTAATCAAAGCTTATTGAACTATATACACAACATATACAACTTTCTCTTTTCTTTTTATTTTCTTCTTTTTCTCATGTTTTCTTTTGTTTTCTTTTTCTTTTTGCTTTCTCTTTTTCTTCACTTTTTTTTTGTTTTCTTTTGCTTTCTCTTTTTCTTCACTTTTTTCACATCCCTTTTCTTTTCATCACTCTTATCAAACTCTCATATGCCTAAAATTGCAACCGCAATACAACAACAACATTCAATCCCAAGTAACATTCCAAACAAAGGTATGTAAGGTGTATGTATGGCTTAAAACTCAAATGTAGAGTTGGTTATGGGAATGGGGTATGAAATGAAAGGCTATATTTAGGCTCAAAGGGGTTAACGAGGGTAAACATATAAGGGTGAGGTCAAGGCCAATATGGGTGATATAACAAAGATGGCCTATGATCATTTCACAAAGTTTACGCAATTCTCAAGTCAAAACAATATATGAAAATCATGATCAAGTAACACATTTCAAGCATGAACTCGATTAATGAACGGTCAATGTAAGAATAAAGAGATTACCAACGACTTTAACGTTTTCAAAGAGGAAAGAATAGTGTATACACTCACAAATGAAGATAAGTCTCTAATCTCACTCGGTGTAAGTATATACAATGTAACAAAAGCATACCGAGTTATAAAAATCTTAAACCAAATCAATATGACAAGGAAAGTTCATATGCTCATGGGATAAAGTTTAATTCATGAAGTTATTCACAATATCAATGATTTGAGGACTAAAGTCTAATAACTTCTAAAATTAAGAACATGCATCATTGAGTTGTCAATCGGATCGGGCAATTATTAAAATTTATCATCGGAAACAAGGCAAAATGCCCAACAAAGGAGAAAAAAGAAAGAAAATATTTTTGAAATTTTTCAAAATTTTCACAAAAAGGCATACTTAGTAACTAAATGTGAGCAAATCCATGGACTACACATGAAATGGATAGAATATCCTACACTCCCTAACTTAAATGTTGCATTGTCCTCAATGCGCATTAAGAACACAACACAAAGAGAGGAAAATAACGATATTACCCAAAATTGGAGCGATCTCCATAAGCATGAGTCCAATGAAATCTACAAAACAAGTTAGTACCGAGCATAGCCAATTACAAATAACAAAAAGTTAACTAATTACACTAAACTAAATTAAAAAGGAAAGAAAAATAAGAAAGAAAGAAAATTAAAAAGCTAACTATTTACAACCTACTATTTAGGCTTCACACTAACTATACACTAGAAGTCTAAATAGTTGAGGGTCCACCCAAAAATGGATTTGACATTGAAAGATCAACGGTGGACCCTCCAAAGTGAACATGCCTCCCGGAAGATATGAATTCCGTTTGAACAACGGAAGGCATGTGGGTGGTGAAAAAAGTGAACCATCGCCAATTTGAAATTTTGGGCGGACGATGGGGGATTTGGATATCAAGGGGGAAAGGTACACTAGAGATCCAAGAAAAATCAATTCATCTCCCAAAGGTTTTTCAAATGGAATGGGAGATAGTGCACTAACGGGGATAGGTTCCATCGTAGCAAACAAAGTCGGCAAAGAGTTCTCGTCGACAAAAAGAGTAGAAGTTTTAATTTCTACCGACTCATAGGAATCAACAGGTAATTCTAATGGTTCAATGACGGAAAACGAATATGGTGATGAAACAAATTCAATCTCAATCGACTCATCGTCGGAAGGAGATTGAATTTCAGGGGAGAAAGATTCACATTCGATGAGAAATTCTCTGAAAAATCGAGGTGAAACACAAGTTTCCACCTCCTCGTTGTTTTGTGCAAAAGAATTCATCTCATCGCAAAGTGCACCTAGTCTCATTCCAGTATCATTTAGGCTTTCCAAACCTTGGGAGTAAAGAAGAAAAGTTTCTTCCAAATTAGGCTTCCTCGGCTCAAGAGCCTCGGACTCCTCATTTGGTTGAAACTCGTCTTCGAAAGTAATGAAATGAGAATCGTCATTGGATTCGAATAATGAATCTAGCTCAAGCTCCCAATAATGATTTTCATTTCGATAAATGTTTTCAAGTCTTTCATTTTCAAGAAAATCTTGAAAATGGAAAACTTGAAAACTATCCCCAAAGTAAGAATCATTAGAATAACCGTAATAGCTATAATAGTAGGACATGATTACCTCGTTGTTGAAAGATGGAGAATCCAAGAAATAAAGTGAGCAACCTCGAATCAAAGTTTCTTAGCGCTCAAGTATGCAAATCCTGCAAGAAAGGTTAAAACAAAGAATACAAATACAAAAGGAAAAATACTACGAAATAATAAAACAATTACAATCTAAAACACACTCCACGGCAACGGTGCCATTTTGTGACCGGGAGGAAAAAGTGTGCGCGTGTAAGTGCACAATCGTCGTGTGTTTCGCCGCTGCGATACAAAAGAAAACCTATGCTACAACTACACTTGACAAGCAAGTACAGCGGTAAGTCGGGTATCGTAAATCCACAGGGAGTGATTGAATTTTAGACTTTAATTGTTTTAATTACTTCAGAAAATAAAAGGGTGTAAAAGAAATAAGAAAAGGTGATGTGTGGTTATGGTGACAAAAGAAAAGAATAAGTTACGCTAAAATAAAGTAAAGCGAGGATCAGGATCGCATCCTACCAAACGGATCGAAACAACTACTAACTAGAGTTAAGGCTCGAAAGCAATTTAATCGAGCATTTACAATTAAGCATAAACATCACGCAAGAAGGAATTTAACCCAAAGTTGCGAGATAAAACATTTAATGGAAAATGGTCACACGCGGATTAAATTCAGATAATCGCTATAAACACTAACGTTGCATGACAAAGAAAGTTAAACGCATAATAATCCGACTTTAATACGCGAGGTTTCAATTAAATGCGATTTTACACAAAACCTAGTTTTCGGAGCTCGGGGCCCGAAAATGGCGGAAAAGCAATCCCGACCCTATTTATCTAAGGTCTATGCTTGAATTAAACTAATTTACTCTAATTAAACTAGAAAAGCAAGAAATAAAGAAATAAATCTAATTATGAAAGCATGGAAACTATATAGAAAGCAAGGAAAGAATGAAATACAACTAGATTAATGGAGAGGGAAGATGAATAGTTAATCTTACAACCAATTAGTGTGTCAATCCAAGAGGGGAAGAAGAAAAACCAATCAAAACCCCAAACCCTAACTAAAAACTAAGCTAAAATTGTATTTGGGCTGCTCTCCTTAATAAAAAACCAAAATTTGGCTTATATAGTAAGTTAGAATAAAAATAAAGAAGAAAGAAAAGAAAAGAAAAATATCTGCAGAAAACAGGGGATCGATCGATCGACCCCTTTGGTCGATCGATCGATCAAGGGAAAATATCGACAATCCTGAAAGGTCGATCGATCGACCAGAAACGTCGATCGATCGATCAAGCAGGGCAGAATGCAGCAGCAGCAGCAGCCCCTGCTTCTTTTCTTCCTCTTCTCTTCTCCTCTTTTGCTTTCTTGTATTTCCTCTGCAAGAAATGCCGTAACTTCTTCGTTATGCATCTGAATCGCGCACCGTTCACGTCCACGCGAAGCTAGCGAGGAGGGGTAAAACTTCTGTGAGATGTCGGGCCAGGTACCCAAATTGTGAAAAGACTAAAATGCCCTCGAACGTGCGGTTGTGTACGGAACTTCGCCGGAATGCAACCGAACTTCATACTAAGCATCCAAACACCTACAAAAGCTCAATTAACGCCTGAAAAAGATGTTAACATAGAAATCCGAGGTTTGTCTTGTTAACGATCATAAATATAGGGATTAAGATACCCGAGGGGGCTAATAACACGTAGGTTAACTGGTGAAAAAATGCAATATTTATGTCGCATCACAAAGATTGCACCACACGTTACCGTTTTAAAAGATATTTACCAAATCAGATATCTTGTCTTCATTGGAAGACATATGTGCTTTTTAACTTTGGTTGGCACCTGGTGGCGCCAGCAGGAAGGGACAGGCAGGGCTGCCTGCAGATTGGAACAAATGGTACACATCAAACACTGTTCGCAACCAACCCTTTCAATTTTGGCGCCCAAAAGTGCCAACTAAGCCCTAATGCCCAAGTATAAATAGACCTATGTACAAGGTCAATAGCGAGACATAATTGAAATTTCACTGTTACTTTGCCAAAATCACACCAGACCGACCTAGTGTTCTCTCCCTGCTCATTCTCTTAGTGCTGAGTGCCTTGTTCTTTCACTCCCCACTAACAGCCATCACTCTCAAGTGTTTCCCTTGAGAAAATTACTATTTTTGCTGTGAAAGTTCATCTTCTTTTAGGGTGTGAGTTGAAGCTTGAGTTCCATTGTTACCAAAAGGAGAAGGTTTCTTGAGAAGTGGCACCAGAACACCTTGAAGACCTTGCAGACAGTTTCCATTAGAGTGGGTTATTTCTCACCCTTTCCAGATATTCATAGACCCCAGTCTAACTACCCTCCTACACAATTAAACATTTTTTTGGCTCTTTTCAAACGATGGCTTTCACGCAAAGGTTAATTGCTCCTTTCGTAGCCCTTTCCCGTGTTCACTCATCATTTTTTCATATTAAACATATTCCTCACGGACGATGGTTCTTACATGTACTACTTTCATCGTCAAGTTTTATTGCATTTTGTTCGTTTTAAAGACATTATTGAGATGAAAACACTTCAACTAACATGTGATAGACAATTACAATAATAATAAAAATCCATGCACGGGTGGATTAAAGGAAATCATGAGTTAAACGTGTAGAAAGTAAATTGTAAATCTCATCTTATTGACTCCAAACATTATAAATCATATGGATGAAATGATGAATCGTCTCAAAACACTATCAAATAGTCACATGGATATGGAATGATATTGTGACTTGGTCATCCTAAATGTCCATCCATAAATGGTGTAAAATGAAATACAAAAATCTTTTTGTCTTTTTCAAAAAAATTTATGAAAAATAAAATCTTTTTGGCTTTTTAATTTTTAATTTTTTTCCTCAAAAAAATAAAAAATATTTTTTTATTTTTCCTAAAATTTTCAAAAACAAAAATCTTTTTGGTGTTTTGAAAAATATATCAAAAATGAAAAAGATAAATACAAAAGTGGTACACGCAAGAAACATGCATATAATATCATCATGAAAATCATCCTATGAAGAAAAGAACTCTAAACCTCAATCATTAGGTCCAAAGGAATTTTCCAAAGGTGGCGACATCCTATTAAAACATCCATGAAATCATGTGAAGCTTTGACTAAAAACTTAACTTGCTCTCAAATATGTGTGTGGGAACACGTGGAAAAAATCTATATGACACACTACTAACTTAAAACATAATTCTTTAAGGTGTCCTCTCTTCTTATAATGGGTGCAAACATACACGAGCTTGGGAACACCTCTCTCAAGATGTCTAGGATGCACTCTTCTATCGGGTAATGGATTCTAGGTGGGTTAGGTTGAGATCCATATGGATCTATTACAAAATGGAGAATCGGCTCGGGTACAACATGGGAAGAAGATGCACCATCATAACCTATTCCTAGTCTCTCAACATTACCCAAAGAGGGAACGATGAGCATATTTCCAACCTTCTTATATGTATCCTCTATAGTAACCTTTACCTCTTTGGAATGTCTGATATATCTCTCGAGTTGTGACACACAAGCTTCAAGTTCATTCATTTCCTGACCTACAATGATTAACTACTCATTTAAAGAAACCCCCACCTTCTCGAGTTGACTCGTCAATGCCTCACATCACCTTAAAACTTATATCTCTCTCTCCAAATCTAACACTTTAAGACCTAACTCCTTATTCAACTTCTTCGTCTTCAAGGTCTCGGTGTATAAATCTCAAAATTCTTTTTGGAGGTCGCTTTCACCCTCACTCTCACAATCACTAGAAACACTCAAATCATCACCGGGCCTTTCACGTACACCAGTGACCTCATCAGTGTGGAAAAAACTAGGTGTGATCGTGTGACTTGCCATAAAGGTGACACACATACCATGTGATGATTCATCCCCATAATCATTCTCGACATCACTACTTCTAAGAGTGGCTGGCATAACAATTTTCTTTCCCCTTCTCTTTGGCATAGTTTGACATTCAAAATCTTTGTGACCTTTTCCCTCACACTCAAAACATCTTACCTCTTCCTATTTCCCTTTCTCCTTGCTCTCATTGGACTCTTCTTTCTTTTTATTTTTCTTAAATATCTTTTTATGGAAATAATTTTCTTTGGAAAATTTGAGAAACTTTTTAAATTTTTTAACAAACATAGCCACATCATCAAAATCAAACTTCATCTTGGACTTGGACTCACAAACCTCTCTCTTTCTTCTTTTTTGTCTTTCTTCCTAAAATCTTCCTCACCTTTTCTAGATTGTGCCTTAAGTGGAATCCCATTATCGTTAGGCTCAACAATTTTGGGAAACATGTCTATCTCCTAAGTTTGAAGGTCTCATATGAGTTTTTCTAACCTAAGTGCATATAATATCCCTAAAGACTTTAAAACAGTGACCTTAGGAATGAAACGGGATGGAAGTAACCTTAAAATATTTTTAACGACCCTCATCTCATTAATTTTCTCATCAAAATTAAAACTCGTGTTGACTATGTTCGATAATCTAGAATAAAACTCTTCAAAACACTGGACTCTGACATGGTGATACTCTCCAAATGGGTTGTCAAATTTTGTAACTTAGATGCCTTGACCTCGTTGGTACCCTCATGTGTCAATTGTAAGATATTCCATGACTCTTTAAACATGTTGCACGTCATAATATGATGGAACTCGCCAAAAGCGACGACTCCAAAAATAGTGTTTAGGCCACGGGAGTTATAGGTTCTCCATTTATAATCATCCTCAGTCCAGTCAAACATAGGTTTGGGATTGGTGACATTATCAACGGTGACAGTGGGAGGATTCCACCCTATTTCACAAACAATCCAAACATGTTCATTAATAGGGCTTTAAACTAGATTTCACGTGGGCTTTCTAATAGGCATAATTTGTGCTATCAAATACGAGCAGTTGATTATATAAGTTCTCTATTGGAAAAACTGCAAAAAATTTCAAAATCACATTTTTTAAAAATATCAATATAACAAAACAAATTACAAAAAAAGGAATCACTCAGTAAATTAGAATAACCTACTCTAATACCATTTCGAGAATGCGTGATATCGACTGTGTATAAGATTCGCAAATTTCCAATTCTAAACTTATTTAATTAGAGTTAATCTTTGATCCAAATTAATTAAACCTTAATTTTCCATCTATGTGATATAAAATAAATATGCAAATCAAGTAATCACAAATAGAGGGACAAACAATTTCAGAAAAGAACCCTTTCGGGTAAAACCTTTTTATTACACTATCTAACATAAATCGTAACTCACAATTACATAATGAAATCAATAAGGAATATTTTGCAGAAACTCACATAGATTACAGCCTATCAACCAATAAAGATACCCTTGAGAACCTCAATGACCGCAGTCGTCAGCAAGCAGCATCCGTAAGAACTACAAATCTAGCAATAGAAATGGTTTACTACAAAGATAAACTTCCAAGTAGTATTTAGGTTCCACAAATGATTTGTAACACCCCGCCCGCCCGGGGAGAGCGAACGGAGCGTTAATGCGATAAAATAACTAAATCCACAAGTAACAAGGTATAGAGCATCTAAATAAACCCACAATAATATAAATCCACTAATCTCAATCTCTTCAATTACAACAAGTCTCTCGAATTAATACAACATCTAACTCGAAAATTAAATACAAATCTTCAATGCTCTATACATCAAAATAATACAATTCTTCCAACTTGTATTAAAAATTCTCCCCAATATGATCCACACTAAAAATCATTCCAATTGATCCATAGAGTCCCAAATCCACGCTAACCTACCAACTAAAAGAAAATATGGGGAAGTACACAATACGACAAGAAAGATGCTCAACAAATATATTTTAGCGATGAATAAAACGTAACAACACGAGTACAAATATTCAAATCAAATGAAAATCTCAAAGCATTTATCAATAAATTTTTCAACAACACATTAACCGGGTCACCAGGCCTCACCACATCCGTATATGCTTTACCAAGCCATAGCCCGGGAAACAGGAATTTTGACGGGTGTCCAACATCCGTGCCATATTAAAATCTCATGACAACATACTCAACAACCATATAATGATACCACATGAATCAAAATAATTTCAACAATTATTTTCCAGATTTCAATGAATTTATCAATTCAAATATGAGTTCAATTAATAAGAAATCAAAGAGAATGACACTCGCGAGATTTAAGGAGCATATTGTGTAAAACCCCATACCTCAAACCATGATGAGAAACCAACGATCACATCCTTAAGATCAACTCAAAAGATCTACAAAATCTCCTCCAAGAACCTCCAACAAAATAGCCCCAAGAACACCTCTAATCAAGGGCCAAAGTATATAAAAAGAAGAGGAATATAAAATATATTTACTGCCAAAATTTGTGCCAAAAGTATGTTAAAAGGGTTTCCCATGACTTCTTTTTATAATGCAAAGACATGAACAATTGGAATCCAAAAGTCTCCTTTAAATAAGGCAAAGAAATGAAGAGTTGGAAGTCAAAACAACTCCAAGAGTTAAAAACATTTTAAAATCATTTTAAAATCCGTTTTAACTCCGTTTTTGAAACCGTTTGAAATTCTCGCCTTTAAAAATAATAACCAACATATTTGACTAATAAAAATAATTTTATCAAAAACTTTATTTTCCTCCATTTTCCAGAAATTAATTAAAATAGTCCAAAATTACGCGGGTTGTTACATGATTCACAAAAGGATTGGGATGTTTTGGTGAATTAAAAACTAGGTTTTTAACCTAAAAAGATGAAGACTAAATGTCTGCTGATTTTCAATTATCGTGTATCAAAAGTCTTAATAAAATAGGTCTCCAAAATAGGTATATATATCCCAACGAATTATTTGAGGTGGTGCATGTCGTTAGAACGACATTACATGTCATTACTAATGACCTAAGAAATAACCTCTTAAAACAAAAAACAGTATGTGATCGTTTGAAGAAAATAAGAAATGATCCTTCGTGCGACCCTTCAAATGACATGTAATGTTGTTAGAAGCAGTTGTTTGAACGACATGTCTATGTCATTTGAACGACAGGAGCAAAAAAATATTATTTTAAAAAGCTCGCCTATAGGTCTTAAAAAATTACTTTGACTTAGAAAAATGCCTCAATTTGATAAAAACAGTTTCGAAAAATATCCCAATACTCAAATAAAGAATTTACAAACTTAAGCACGTTCTTCATGAAATTGTACCTCATGTCACGCATATGTTGAAGATACTTGAGATTTGGATCCATTGTCTTGAACAATGAACATGAACTTCTTGGATGATTGTAGAAGTATACGACGTACTGTATGTAAACTACGAACTGTGAAAATTATGTCCTTATAATAAAAACTGGGAGTTAGCACACGATTTAGTTGGGGGAAGAGTCCTAGCTTATTCGTATACTCCGCAAGGGATTGTACTAATGAATGCCCCGGTGTTGAAGCTTACCCTAGATTATGATCATGGGGTACTACCCCAAAGGCACAACATTGGTTAGGGCATGTGACACAGTAATGTTAAAGCCTATTATTGTAGCGTTTGTTAAAAAAACAACGTATCTTCCAACACTGAACACTTATATATATCTGTGTGAGACCAAAATCAATTCGTGACTGCCAAAATACCATTGCCCTAAGAATTTTTAGTTGGCATTGGGGGGAAACGGGATAGGAGCAACCCCCTAACCCCTAACCATATAACGGGGGTAAATGTAGATGAACTCCAACTTGAAGTGACATACCTATCTCTTAGGTCATCCAACTCATCCTCAAGTACTTGAAATGCATTCCATCTGACATCAGTGTTTGTAGGGTTATAAGAGTCTCGGGAACTCCTAGAAGTGGTATTCTTAACAGAAGATGTATCAACTACATATATGAATGGTGTAGGTCTACCATACATTACTATTTCAGTAAAAAGTTCCAAGTTAATAGTATATATGTTCGAAACCATGCTGGAAAAATTTCCACTACCAAGTTGGTTCTCAACATCGTTAACTATACTTGGAACCACAAACTCAGGAATGAAATACACTTATTTGAAGGTCGCGTAACAAACCTAGTGGAATATTGATCTTAAGGGTTATACCGAGGATGAGAAGGACAACCCTCAGACCGGACTACACTTATGTGAATGGTAAATTTCCTTGCTAAAACCTCTAAAAAACCCTATCTAACCTTTTAATGTACTCTAACCACCTGTTAACCTAATAGTGTTCACTCATAATGTTTAAATCATATTTTGGGGCTTGATTAATGATGGTAAGGATGGATATAGATAAACAAAGCCTTAGGGGTTGTTTGGTTTTAGAAAAGGTGAATTTGAGCAAAACAAAACCTTAGAAAACCTAAAAAGCCCTAAAATTAGGAAACTCTGGGCAAACTCCACCTAAGGCTATAAATCTCCAATCAAAGATGAAATCCAGCAACAACCATCAATAATAATAATAATAAATCATAACTAGAAGGGAATAAATTGCAAAAAATCTTAGAAGAAAACCTTAAGAAGATGTAATAGAGTAAATGGCATACATGAAACCCTAAGAGTGTTGAAGACTGAAATATCACTTATAATGCATCAACAAATGGAAGGAAACTAAAAAAATTCACTGGAAAAGAGTTTGTAGGTAAGGAACCAGCCATAGGTGGCAGAAAGCGGGAAGATTTTAGCCGAAGAAGAAAGGTCTTGGGAATAGGCGAAATTCTTTTCTATTTAGAAAGAAATCACACATAGGAAATGTGTTTGGAAAAGTTTAGGAAAATGCATTTTATACTTTTTAGGAGGTAATCATTATACCAATCAAAGAAGGACATAACATTAGACATGAGAAAGGATACCGATGCTTCGCAAACTGATACACGTTGCACTAAGCATGCACGTCATAATTGTACTAGGAGCCATTCCCAATGTTTTATATGTGTTAAGTTCCACTTCAAGGAAAACTTTTCACAAGTCATTATGTCTAGCGTGCGTCGATAAGATTCGAAGATGACCATAATCATGGAGACCTACGACATTCCATAGCTAACACTTTACTCACTTAATTTGCTCAGCACATACTTGGAAGACACAACACTTCAGAGAATTCGCTGTAATCCTCAATCATGAGAAAAATATCGAGGGAGTTTATAGTACCATGGATATGTTATAGACTATAGACCAATTAGAAGATGATAGCTAGACACATCTCCCTAAAAAAGGAGGTCGGTTTAGTTGCCAACCGGGTCACCCAGGGCAATTCTAGTCAGCACTAGCATCACAGATAGTGAATTTAGCCCATCCATCTCACGAAAGTTAACAATATTATATAACACCATCAAAGTAAGCATGTATTGAGTGATTCGGTGAGTTATTAATGCACCCCACATGGGGGATGTATATAAATATTCCCTCATGCGATATATAAGTAACGTTATGATTATTCTCCCATTTGCACATAATGGTGTACCCACTTAAACTATAAAGGAATGACACATCCCCCTCTCTATTCTCTCTCTTCTAATAGCCTATAAATAGCCCACTACACCCTCATGGGTGGATATCGAGATATTTTTTCCATATCGTTATGCTATCCATTTCTGGAGTGAACTTGAGATCTTGTAACTTCTATTCATCAATGGTGTTTTCCATCTAAATCAGTACATTAAACACCTGCACCTACGGATGTAGGCACTTCTTTGGGCCAAAGCACATAAATATGGTTCCATTATATTTCTCTCACCTCTCTCTACTTTTTTCTCTAGATTAACATATTTGTGATTGTATCTCTTTATCTGTTATTTTTTATAGTTGGTGTATATTTGTAAGACTAAATCCATATAGAGATTTTAGATGTTAACAATAATGTATAAATTTGTTTGCCCAAATGTCCAAATATATTATGAATGTTAGGTTGTTGATGTTATGAGGATGTTAATTGTTCATTTAATCATGTAATTTGTTTGCCCAAAGGTACAATTATGATGATGAAATAAACATTAAGGAGGATTTTTTTCATCTATTATACTTTGGATTTAATCCATTTTAATCCTTAAAACTAGTATTTAGGTTAAGTTGGACGAAGTGTTCAAAATATTCTATAATTGTATCCACAATCATATCATGTATGTTTTGGTTGTCCAAAAGCCCATTTATGATAATGAATGTTAATGTTTACTCAATTATTGATATTAGGTAACTCGAATATCTAATGATTGACCTAAAGACTTATGCAAGTCCCTAGTCTATTTGATATTCATATTACGACAAACTAAAATTTTTCATGAATATCAAATTAAGTAATGTATCACGAGTCTTTATAAACATAATAAATATGGACAATTTAGTTTATTATTCATGAGATATTAAATGACCACCCAAATGCGGATCAACTATATCTTTTGATTAATGAATAGAGATGAGAATTTTCCGTTTGTTACTTATGAAAATATTTAATTAATTTAATATTCATATAATGAATGGTTTGGTAGCCACGAAAGATACACAACCTGACCGATTGTGAATATTAGAATAACTTATGATGCTTATAATTATAAATATGTTAATGGGTTATATTTTGTTTATTTCTTCAAGCAAGACACTTTTTGAAAGTAAATTG
The DNA here is from genome assembly GCA_949130495.1 of Sambucus nigra. Classification (NCBI taxonomy): domain Eukaryota; kingdom Viridiplantae; phylum Streptophyta; class Magnoliopsida; order Dipsacales; family Adoxaceae; genus Sambucus; species Sambucus nigra. The sequence goes on along the minus strand of OX422210.1, from coordinate 330,065,401 downwards.
ATTTTAGTCAACAGAAATAAACATTAAGGGATTATTTAATTTGGGTGTGAAAGGTTATCCATAAATAATTTGTCCATCTAATTAAGTAACATAGTACCCAATAAATAATATTAATAATACAAATTCTAATTAGTATCATAATTGATATTTTATTGTTAAAATGAAATGAGGCCTGCCATTATACGCTCTTATTAATGTGTGTGTTGCCGAATCATGGCATGAATGTAGTGAGCTATTTATCACATTATTTTTTTCTTTTATTGTATATCTTTTTGTTTCTCTAAAGTTTCTTGTTTTATCTATTTTAATTCTCTTGAGACTGGCTTATTAGAATGAAGTGAAAAAGTTAAGTTTCACTTAAATATGCTAAATTGTTATGAGTCACTTTTACTTGATGAACTTACTATTAATGATATAAATAGTGTATGACACTCATTATATAGTTTAGAGAATTCTTAAATGGATTAATCATCAAGTTGATGAAAATAAATGCTGCACCCTCACTCAATTTCATAATGTTAGAGACTAAAATTTTAGTTATATTGATTTATTATAGGCAGTCATTAACGTATATGTTTTTAAGCGATATTGTGTGAATAATAAGATGTAATTTAAAAGATGACAATGGTTAGATTTTTCAAAACTAGGGTTCTATGAAAATAGTTCTCATTTGATAGAGGTATGCCTTGTATCACAAACAATAAATTGTAGGATTCATTTTCTTATGTTCTTTTAGAATAAGTTCATCTTATAAATATTCACAAACCCTTAATGAACTTTGAATATTATTTTTCTAAATCATGCCATTAAGGATTTATTTTAAATTTACCAAACTACCTTTATGTTTATGTAAGAATATATTTTCCTTAATTATGGTATTCTCGTTGGTGGTTTGTGTAATTATGTTTTTGATCAAACTTACGAGAAAAATAATTTTGACCATATATCACAATGTTGAACTTAAATGTAGCCTTATGTTTCAAATCTTTTGAATTTTTGCAAAATTTAGTATGAGCTTCTTTAAAATCTAGACCCTCTTTGATGATTTAATGGAATTGATTGTCTTGGGGTTCTCACTTATGAGTCGTGACAGTCACATTTGAGTTCATAAGGTTTTAAAATTTATGATGATCTATGTGTACCAAGTGGGATATTTTAGTAATTTACTTGGATAGTGGGCGTATATAGATCACATCATTATATATTATAAAACAACACGATAAATACACCAAGGATGTCGCCTGTAGAAATAAAGGGTTTTTAAAATTATTCACAAGAAATTATTATGTTACAATGTTTAGATGGGAATTTTTTTTGAATGCATATGATTATAAGTTAATTATATAGTTCTTAATTTCCTAACCTGACACACCCATATTATTGGGTGTGTCTAGTATATGCAAGGATTTAGAATCCATTAAAGGAATTGAGTTTTATAGTTATCTTTCTACCCTTTTAGAGGCTACACTCTTTATTGTTGAAATCAGAAATGTCATATTCTTTAAAGAATGGTGAAATTAGTGGGAGGACCAATCAAAAAAATGTGGTTATAAAGGAAGTTAAGTTACTTATACCATTACTTGTAAATTTTAAAATATTTATTTTTTTAGTTGGGGGATTATTTGACAACAAAGAACAAATAAATAACTAACCACCATATAATGGAACTATTGCCATAAAATAAATATAAATAAAATCACAATGAATAGTTTTAAGGATCTTTTAAAAGGAGTTTGATATCCTGAATGATTATGCGGTTCATTTACAAGAATATGAATTTGACATAGGAATAAGAAAATATCTACTTTTGTTTTAAAAAAAAACTATAAATTGTAAAGATGCAAAATGTCATTAATTGGCCAAAATGAAGTTTATGATTGCATTGACACACTAGAGTCGAGTGTAATTGGATCATTCATACAAAGCCACTCGTGTGGTAATCAATGCCATAAAGTTAGACTTGTTGTAAAAAATGTCATTACAAATATAGAGCATGATATAAATAAACTTATTAACTTATATCTTAGATTGTGAAATTCTATTCACTTTAGTATTTCCTTTTGATTGTGATTTGAGGTAGTGTGAAAAATTATTAGAGTTTAGCATAACAAGTGTATAGGTTAAGAAATCATTATATAAACTTATTTAGGTTTTCCCTTATTTATTTTCCCCCTAGTCGTATTTTATAAATAATATTATGTCTTTCGATTAGTATATATACCTTAAGGTCACACGGAGTAAGTTTATATATTTTGGATTTTTCTATACTAGTAATGAATTCATAAATAGAAAAAAAGTATAAACAAATTGCATATTTTTGGCAATTTCTTATTTACTCGACCTACCAAAAAAACCCTGGTTTGAGAGCTCTCTCTTTTGGAGATTTCTAAACCCTAGTTTTCATGACCGATGATACCTTCCACATGAAGGTGGCCTCTATAAACCCTAATGATCATAAACCTACAAAATCACCATAAGCCCAGGTAATTCCTGATGATCCACCATTAAGCAAGTCATTTGCATCAGTTGTAGGAGGGAAATATCTTGAGAAAATTATTTAGTTAAAGGAGGTTACTAAATATAAAGGAGAGAATGCCATTTTCTTTTTAGAGGAAGATATTTCAAAAATTTCACATCCTTTCAAGTTCACTTTAGTTGGTAATTTTTCTGATGGTTGTGCTTCTATTGATGATGTCTTGAAAGTTTCCTCTTTGTTGGGGCTAAAGTCTACATGCAATGTTGGAGTACTAAATGCGATGCATATTTTGATAAGATGCTTTCATGAAGATGATTTTTAATATTTTGTCTTAGATAAACTTGATATATTCAAATACTCCCTTTGATATTATTCAAGTTTTCTTATGAGATTCATCTGAATATAGAATCCTCGATCACACTTGTATAGGTGTCCCTCCATTTACTACCCATTCATTTACATTTTTCTATTACCAGTGCTTTTAGTCCACCTTTGAAACTTGATGCTCATACTGCAGCACTATCAAAGACGATTCTTGCTAGGTATTTCACAGACATTAATCGAAAAAAATAGTTGGCATAAAGTATGTGGAGAGGATATGGTACGCAAGGTAAAAGGTTTTTGGCAAAGGGGTAAAATCTGAGAATTTTCCTAACTTTTATGACAAATACCAAGAGAAAGGTCATGAAATAAGAGAATATAAAATTAGGAAGATAGAGGAGAAATAAAATAAAGGTCATTAGAAGAAAGAATTTGGGTTTCAATCAAAACTCATGGAGAAGAAAAAAGGTAAAAATAAAAGAATTCTTGCAAGCTTCCTTTGGCAAAATGAATTAAGGTAATAGTAGCAAGATCGTAAATGAAGAAAATCTCAAAGAAACTGTGGTTTAAGATTCAAGATACCATAATGTAATTAAAGAACATAAAAATTTGATTAAAGAAGGAGACATTCTACATAAAAGATAATGGGGAAATAAACCAAGTTGAAGATGACAAGTCTAAAAATGAAATTAAGGAGAATCAAGTAGAAGATGGGGAAATTGATGAAAATAATCAAGAAGGGGGTTCTAAGTCGGGAGAAAATAAGAAAGTGAACGTGAGAAGGAACATAACCATGACACTGATCAAGGGAAAATCAGGAGGATCAAATTGTGTCCATCCCCGATCCTTGCCTGCGGCCGGGTGCGTGAAGGGAGGATCCTCGGGTCCCGCACATCCCTCTCGGGAGCGCTTCAGTCGGCTTCGTTCGAGATGATGTGTAAAGATGTAGAGAGATTTAGAGTCTCCAGTCTATTTCACTCAAAACAGACAAAAGAAAAAAGGGGAAGCCATCCCGAAGGATGGCATCCAAAGGCATACTGGTGCATACGAAACGAAAATGATTCAAGAAGGGTTCGGAGGCTAAGTTATGAAATGGGAAGGTGTTAGGCACCCATCCTGCCCTTTCGGTCTCCCATGGATATTTGCTATTTTCCTTTATTTTTACCGTGATATGTGTGCATGTGTATATATATAGTGGGGATAGGAATCCTCGACTTGTATCATGGAAGAGATAAAGCAAGTCATCCGTAGGAAGGTACAAAAGATAATATTACAAAATAAGATTTACGCGATTACCCTTACATTGATTGTTATAAAGGAACGATAACGCATATGGGGTAATACGTCACTAAGAACAAGTATATAGAATATAAGAAAATTGGATTTAGAGAAGATGGAAAATGAGAGAGAAAGTGGGAATAGGACTCGAGTCTTGGGTTTTACCCCGAGACGCCTACGTAGCCTATAAAGGCATCAAAGTCCACGTAGTTCGCATAAAAAAATAAGGGGTGGGGTTTATCCCATAAATCAAAATGTGGGGTCTCTTATTTATGAGTGTGTGTGTGTGTAGAAAAATTATTTTAGTTGTGAGAAAAGTATGAGAAAAGTAAGAGAATCCCTATTTGGAATTTATGAGCAAACCCTCTTTTTCTTATTTTTTGGGTTTTTTATTTATATGAAAATAAGAGATGTGAAATAATACTAAATAAAAAGTATATTAGGATGTGTGAGATGAGATAATAAAAGTGCTAAGTAATAAAAACAAGTTATTGCAAATTTAAGAGAATTCAAGAGATGGTTGGATTTCCCTGAAGATCTTGAGCTTGATCTTGAATGTTAGAGAGTAGCCCTTGAACTTGGATGATGATGGAGAGTTGCTAATTCACCAAGTTTGATGAAAATGATGATGAAAAATGGAAGTTATAAAGGGATTTGGATGTTGAAATCGCTTTGTCTTCGAGATAGTTTTTTGGGATTCGCTGAGGGAGATTTCTATCAGAATTGGGTTCTTCCTTGAAAATGACATGAAGGCCTCATTTTATAGGCCAAGGTCACTGTTGATCATCATAGACCTAGCCCTGGCTATCGACACGTGCCAATAGGCAGGGTCTGGAACCTTCCATTTGGCAGTGTGTTTCAGGCCTTTTCAGAAAATTGGCTGCTGAGGGTGAATCATTAGTCAAAATCACACATGGGGCAGACCGTTGGAAACATAATTTAAAGAAATTTGAAATTCCTTTAGATCTCTCCCATGTTTGGGAGTTGACTTTGGGTCAAATATGGCTCGGAAGCGTTTGTCGGTCCATTGGACAGGGAATCATTCGGATGCAAACATATCATTTGTCCGCCTGGTAAGTCTAAATCGTGAACGGGGTAGACTGTTGGAGAGGTTAGGAGATGTAATTCTACATTCCAAAGAGTTTGACCCAGTTTGGGGAGTTAACTTTGGTCAACCGGGCCCTGGAAGCATTCAGTGACCTCTTGGAGTCAAACGGATCATTCGTCCATATGGTGAGTCAGAATCGTGCAAGGGGTGGACCATTGGAAAGGGGTTTTAGTGCCCTTTGAAGATTCATTTAGCCTCGATCGAGCTGAAGAGTTGACTTAGGTCAAATAGAGCCCAGGAGCACCCGGTGGCCTCTTGATCAAGTTTCAAATGCAAATAGATCGTTCATCCGCATGGTAAGTCAAAATTGCGCATGGGATGGAACGTTGAAAAGGGATTTTAGTGCCCTTTAAAGATTCATTCAGCCTCGATCAAGCTGAAGATTTTGACTTTTTAGTCAAATAAAACTTGGGAGTGCCCTATGGCTTCTAGGTTAGTACTCGGGACATGACCTGGGTTTGTAGTGATGAAGGGAGGTACTAGGAACCTTAAGAGAGTTAGGCCGTAATAGAATGGGGTGTATACAGAGCCCCTCGATGGGTGAGTTTGGAACAAATGATAACCGTCTAATAGACACCTCATGATGCTTTTGATGGAGTATGACCGATTCAAAGGGTCGAGGCCGATTCCGAGGACCTGAGGGGTGTGTCGAGGATGATTTAAATGACAATCAAAGGTTTAGGCCTATTTGAAGGACCTGAAGTGATACTGGGGGGATGACCAATTCTGCGAGTCCAAGCCCATTCTTCGGGCTTAGGGTGAAGGTCTAATATTCGAGGTCAATTTTGACGTAAAAGTGGTGACGACCGAGGACCAAGGTCATTTCTGACCTAACTCAGGTGACGATCCAAGACAGAGGTCAATTCTGACCAAAGAGTGATGACGACCGAGGACCGAGGTCAATTCTAACCTAACTCAGGTGATGATTTAAGAGCGAGGTCAATTCTGACCTAAGAGTAGTGACGACCGAGGGCCGAGGTCAATTCTAACCTAACTCAGGCGACGATTCAAGACCGAGGTCAATTCTGACCTAAGAGTGGTGACGACTGAGGATCGAGGTCAATTCTAAGCTAACTCGGGTGATGATCCAAAACCCAGGTCAATTCTGACCTAAGAGTGGTGACGATCGAGGACTGAGGTCAATTCTGACTTAACTCAGGTGATGATCTAAGATCGAGGTCAATTCTGACCTAAGAGTGGTGACGATCGGGACTGAGGTCAATTCTGACCTAACTCAGGAGACGATCCAAGACCGAGGTCAATTCTTACCTATGAGTGGTGACGATCGAGGATCGAGGTCAATTCTGACCTAACTCAGGTGACGATCCAATATCGAGGTCAATTCTAACCTAAGAGTGGTGATGACCGAGGCTTGAGGTCAATTCTGACCTAACTCAGGTGACGATCCATGACCGAGGTTAATTTTTACCTAAGAGTGGTGACGACCGAGGCCTGAGGTCAATTCTGACCTAAGTCAGGTGACGATCCAAGACTGAGGTCAATTATGACCTAAGAATGGTGATGACCGAGGATTGAGGTCAATTGTGACCTAACTCAAGTGACGATCCAAGACCGAGGTCAATTCTGACCTAAGAGTGGCGACGATCGAGGACTGAGGTCAATTCTGACCTAATTCAGGTGACGATCGAAGATCGAGGTCAATTCTGACCTAAGAGTGGATAAATATTGAATTTTGATTCTGCTAGAGAAAGTGCTTTGTGATTTTGATATGAGCCGGGGAGCTGATAGATGGGGAAACTTGTGTTTCTTTAGGAGGCCACGGAAGTGAGGAACAACCAATTTCGGTGCTGTAAAAATTCTGCTGGGGAAGTGATGATGTGGTCCTTAGAGATCCTCTGGGTCTTTGTCGGGAGGAAATTCACTTGTCTTTTGAGGATTTTGCTAGGAAAGCGGGGTTTCGCTTGAGGGAATGGAAAATTTTCCAGGTGAAAATGCTCTAAATCATTCCTAGGATTTTTAGGAATTTTTGAGGAATTTTCGAAGCTTTTCGGTATTTTTTGGGAATTTCTATATGAAATTTAAGGCAGTGTCGATCCACACGGTATGAGGGGTGCCATTCGGTAGTGGCACGGACTTTTGGACTGCCTCGGGAAGGTAAGGATTTAGTGCCGATCGGTATGGTGGGGGTTAGTGCCAATCGGCATGGCTTTTGGCATCCTATATAAAGGGCCGAATCCCTTCATTTTTTCACAACTTCTTTGCTTTCTCTCTTTCCGCGATTCCATTGTAAATCGTTCTAGCATTCTGATCTTCAAGAAATGCCTGCTTTTGTGAGCACTGCAGTCCATAGGGAGTGGTTGATCATTGATGGCTGGGCAAATGTGGAGTGGAGGACCAAGGCGCCTCTTGCTTTGGGAAGTGAGAACTCCTTTGATGCGTTTGAGCCTGTTACGGATGAGAGGACCTTGTTGCGGGAGCTATCACATCATCGCTCTTCAAAAGTGAATCCTGGTGGTTATGTAAGTAACCTGACCTTTGGCATTCCTTTCTTTTTGGTGATTTTTCTTTCTTTCTTGACTTGAGATTTTTTTCCTTTTTGCCATTCTGATATTTCCTTGAAGAACATGTACGCCCGCGGGACGACGGGGCTCAGGTATGTCTGGGAGCATCTCCCACCTATGGTGCATTGTGTGGTAATATCAGCGGGTTTTGGGAGGTTGGCATCTGCGCCAGATGAGATGCCTCGTTCGACAGCGGTCTTGTGCGCTTTGGGGGAGATGTGGTGGGATACAACCCACACCTTCCATCTCGGCTTTGGGGAAATAACTGTGACTCCCATAGACGTGCAGCTGCTGTTGGGGTTGGATTGTGATGGAGAGCAGATAGAGGTGGATCGCTCTTTGCGGGTGAGATCGGAGGTAGTTCGTGCGACACTTGGTGATGTAGGGAGGATAGTTTTCGGGGATTCTATTTGGCTGTCTCTGCAGAAGGATGTTCTATTGGTCAGGGTGATTGATGTGGAGGATGGCCCAGTTATTTATTTTGCTGGTGTTGGGAGGTTTCATGGTGGCATCGAGTGGCGACGTCGTCCATTTGTGGTTCTTGCCGTACTTGAGGATGTTTTCGAACATCCCTTTCCATGATTGGGGGACCCTGACTTTGGCTACCCTTTACTCTTCTCTGGATGCATTCATCCGGTGATGCCGATAGATTTCTACTGGAGCCATGTACCTTCTTGAGGTATTCTTCAGTTTGTGCATTTTTTTCATGCATTTGCACTTTCCTTTCATGCATTTGCATTTTCCTTGCGCGTCTCTTTTTGTTTGTGAATTTTTATCTTTGACAGACGTGGTTTTATGAGGTGATTGGGTGCAATACCCCGCCGATCGCTCTGAAGGACGACGCTGTTGGGGACTTTTGCTGATTGTATCAATGGCGTAAGGCCAATCGGCAGTCGAAGGGATCTCTCTCCCTGGAGGCGGTGCGCCAGGTCTTGAATGACATGACCAGTGGTAGGGTAAGACTCTTCCCATTTCAATCTTGGTTTTTGGACCTTCTGATCTTGTATTTATTTATGTCTTCTTGGAGATTTTCAGGTGGCCTTTTATCCCTGGGGGACAGCCATTCACGATGTGGGGATGACCGGGGTGAACGCGCAGATGAGGCATTTGTTGGCATGTGAGTTCGGCCATTCCTGGTATCTCGGGGAGAGGGTGGTTCGCCAAATTTCTAAGGAGGAAGTGGTGGTGCCACCTTTGCGGCCTCCTACGTCTATGAGGCGGGAGCGACTGCTATCGGAGGATGCAAGGATCGAGGCGATGATCGGTGAGTCCTACTTGTTGTACACCGATAAGGCTGTACCGTATGACTATATGGATTTTGTGACGAGCTGGTTGATGGTGCCCAGTATATATAATGCCCTGCCTTTCCCTCCTGCAGGTTTGACTCGGGCAGTGGGATCTTCCCACAGTGGCGGCAGTCCGATGGCATTCGCGGTGGCTGCGACTTCATAGGTTCCTTTTGTACGATTGCACACTTATTCATATAACATTCGGCGGGCTGATGGAGGGATGGTGCCTATGCTTCATCATCCTCATACGATGGATCCGGAGGAGTTGGGTTTGACATATGAGGTCCCCCGACCTGCGGTATACCTTTCTATTCTTCTCTTTCTTTCTTTCTTTTCTATTTTGATCATTTCTGCTTTGATACTGATTTTGCCTTTTCTTGCAGCAAGTTCGAGTGTCAACACTTGGCTAAGAAACATCAGAAACTGGATATCTTTGGTGACTGCCTATATTCGGAATGCGGTTCCTGTTCCTTCTTGCTTGGTGCCATCTGCTTCGTTCGGAGAGGACTCTGGCTCTGGTAGTGGCGTTGCATCGTCTCATCGCAGGGGTGGAATCTCTTAGAGAGAAAGGTGGGTGAGAGAGATAGAGAGAGGAGAATGTGGATTTGGGCTGAGTCCCATCGTTTTTTACTTTTTCTTTTTATTTCCTGCAAAATTGATGTAACACGGAAATAAATAGATGCAATGCAATGGAGTTTTTTTATTATCTTTTATTAATGATGAGTGAATGCATGCACATGGCTTTTTACTTTGCTGCTGAGACCGTAAAAAGGAGTGTTTTTAGAATTTTTTGAAGGAAAGTTTTAATTAAAAGGGGAAATTATATAAAGAGGAAAAAGGATTTTGAAATTCTGTTGAGAATATCAATTTATTTTTATTTGGTTTTCTGATTTGACAAAAGAGGAAAAAATGGAAATTTCCAAAAATGGGGGGTTGCCGATCGGCAAGCACCTTGTCCTGCCTATCGGCAGTTCAGTCCATTCCCATCAATTTAAAGCTTTGAATGGTACCCTCTTCAGCCTTTTGTATTTTGTGGGGTAGGATTCTCTTTGTCTTCTGCAGGGATTATGTCTCTTGTGAGGGTTCTCAAGTATAAAAAGGGGTGAGGGTGGAGTGTTTTCATCACACCTTCGTATTCCTACTTACTTGCCCACTATCTCTTAGCCTAGCAAGATGGCTCTCCCTAGTAGCATTGAGTTTTCTAACTACCTCGAAGCCTTGGAAACAATATGCTCTTATAATGTCGACTATGATGCTTTCAACATGCGTCGAGTCTCCTTGTGGCGTAATCGACCTATTGAATGGAACATGCTGATGGCGGCGGTACAATTCTGGTACCCCAAAGACCATTTATTCCGCTTCGGATTGGATGAAGTTTGTCCTACCTACGAGGAATTTTCTGTCATGCTGGGTATAAATCCCAATGTTGCTGCGGCTTTGCCCAAATTTTCCCGTTCTCCTAGGGATTTGTTGGTCGGGCTTCTTCATATATTGCCTTCGGTGGCCAGATCATTGGTTACTGGAGGAATGATCTCCTTCCCGACAGTGCTGCAGTTCGTGCATTTGCGGGAAGTAGGTGATGTTGGCAATGCTGGAGCCGTTGCTCTGGGACTGGTTTCAAAAGTGCTGCTGGTGACTGGGGAACTCCTGGTGGACCCATAACTTGCAGCCATTACTTCGTGGATGTCATACCATCACAATCTTGCGATAGTGATACTGGCGGAGACGCTGAATGGTCTGGATGCCTGGCGAGAAGGTCATTCTGACTTTCTGAGGGGTAACCCCATGATGCTGTTCATGTGGTTGTCTGAAAGATTTCGCTTGTCGACTCCTCCAGAATATCCTTTGCCGGCTGTACCCAACTTCTTTTCGTGCTACTTCATTCGTGTCAGCTTGGATATTGCGATCTCTGAGAATTAGTTTGTAGATCATGGGGCTCAGAGTTTGTATTGTTTAGTGCCTTGGTGGGGGGAGTTGCAGCCTGTTCTGGAGATAGGAGAGTACTCATATGTGCGGCTAGTTGGCCTCAGACAGACCTCTTTTTATTTCCCTCGGCAGCTTCTGCGCCAATTTGAATGGGCACAGTTCGTGCCACCTCGGGCACTAAATTTCTTTACGGTAGACATTTTGACTGAGCGCCTGCGTCTGTTGCTTGGATCTCTGTGGGAGAATCGACGTCCGTCGACCCGTCCCTCTCAGTCTGTCGGGAGAGTTTAGCATGTCCCTTGGTATTATATGAAGTGGTTATGGAGGAGGGTAGTCAGCAAGATGTTGGCAGTGGAGACTGGACAAAGGTGGATTATTTTATTTAACACCATGGAAGGGGTGTTGTGGTTTTTTCGAAGTTGGTTGGGGCTTATCGTCCCATGGAGTGTTTACGACACTCTATTCTGGCAGGGGAAATTTGGGGGCCCCAAGATGTAGATGATGAGGGTGAAGGCTCCTTTGGTAGCTGTGGGTAGGACTCTTGGAGAGTTTATTTGTTGTAATAGGGAATACATGTGGGGATTTTATTTGGATTTTTATGGCAGTAGGGGGAAGGGAGTTATCCGTTCCTTTTCTTATGTAATTTGTGCTGTAATTTCTTATTAATGAAATAAGTAAGTTTCTGATCATCCAGCTGTGCCTTTTGATGAATTTTGTAATTTTGAATTATCTATACCGACAGCTAAGGCATACATAATCCTTTTGTTCAAGTATACATTAGAATGAACTTCCATTCTCGGAGATAAGAAAAGAATAGTATTTTTTGAAAAAGAGAGGGTTGTGCTCCTGTAAGATGTATGAGCTGCCTACGTACCTCTGGGGTTTTTGAAATTTTTTTATTTTTCTTGATTTTTTTTTTGCAGAGGATCAGGCCCACGTAGTTCTGGGTAGAGGGAAATGAAGAGAGTTTTTTTTAAGAATAGAAGGGAGATGAGAAGAGTCGTAGCGCGCCGAGATTTCGGACTAGGGGTAGAATTTCTTGAGACGGTCCAGGTTAACTGGATGAGCCATCTATTCCCCATCTAGGTCAGTGAGCATGGCGGCACCGCTGGATAAGATTTTCTTCATAATGTAGGGGCCACTCTAATTGGGCTTGAATTTACCTCTGGGTTCTATTATCTCTTTGAGGGCTAAATCCCCCTCCCATACACCGCAGTCCTTAACTATCTTGTTGAATGATCACGCTATTCGGCGATGGTACCCCTGTATATGGTAAAGAGCTTTCAATCTTCTTTCATCTAGGAGGGTCATCTCGTTGAGATGGCTTTGGCACCGGTATTCTTCATTAACTTTGCTTTCGAGCATGACGCATAACGAGGGTACTTCAAGCTCCACAGGTAGGTCAGTTCTATGCCGTAGACCAGAGAGTAAGGGGTATCCCCAGTAGACTTTCGAATTGAGGTTCGATATCCTCAAAGGGCGTACGAGATCCGGTCATCCCAATCCCTATAGCTTTCGGTCATCCTGTTAATAATGGCTTTGAGGTTCTTGTTGGTGGCTGCAACAGCTCCATTGGTTTGAGGTCGATAGGGAGAAGATTTGTGTCTCTGAATCCCATACTCATTGACTACTTTTGTGACTTCTTCTTCGAGGTGCAACCCGTTATCTGACACTAACTCATGCGGGACCCCATATCGATAGAGGATATTTTTCTTGAGGAATTTGGCCACTTTCTTGGCGTTCAATATTGCGTATGACTCAGCTTCGACCCATTTGGTGAAGTAATCAATGAACTCATGTCCGTTTAAAGCCTTCGGTGTAACCTTCCCCATGATGTCGATACCCTAGGTGGAGTACGGCTAGGGATAGGTCATGTTGTATAATTCTCGTGGAGGCAGGTGTTAAAGATTGGAGAACTATTAGCATTTAAGGCACCTCCGGACATAGGCGGTGCAATCTTGGGCCATGGTGGTTTAGTAGTAGCCCTGTCGAATGATCTTCTTGGCAAGCATGTGACCGTTCATGTGGGGCCCGCATTCCCCGCTGTGGATCTTCTGCATTATTTTCTCAATCTCATCCCCTGCAATACAGTGTAGATGAGTTCCATCGAAGTTCCTCTAGAGTAGAGCTTTATAACAAATGATGTACTGGGTGGCCAGTCTTTGGAGGGTTGTTCGATCTTTCTTCTTGGAACCCTAGGGATACCTACCATGTTTGAGTCGGCACCAGATATCATAGTACCAGCAGTCGGCTAGTTCGGGATCTTTGGTAGAGACGATCTCAATATGGTAGCAGTGGTCGGTTTGTCTTACTTTTGAACTAGGAAGGAGGTCATTGTTATTCCTTCGGGTATGTCGACCATGGAGGCCAAGGTAGCGAGATCATTGGCTAGGTTATTCTTTTCTCGAGGTAGGTAATGGAAGGTGATATCTCAAAATCGGGAGGCTAACTCTTCTAAGTGGTCATGGAAGGGTTGGAGCTTTTCGTCCATGACTTTCCACTTTCTGAGCACTTGACCGATGATGAGGAAAGAATCCTCGTAGACATCAGGGTATTGAATACCTTTCTTAAGAGAAACTTTGAGGCCTACTGTGCATGCCTCGAATTCCATTATTTTATTAGTTCAAGGGAAATCCAATTTTAATGTAATGGGAGTGTGGAAGTCATCAGGAGCGATCAGAAGTATCCCAACGCCATATCCCTTTTTATTGGTAGGGCCATCAAAGAACTTCTTCCATCGAAGGTGGTCTTGAGCGGTGCAGAGGATATTTTCATCTAGGAATTTGGAGTTCCCGACATCTGCTTCTTCTACGGGGTAATCAGCGAGGTAGTAAGAGATGGCTCTTCCTTTAATGGCTTTCTGCGTGATGTACAAGATATCGAACTCCATCCCAATTAGGAGCATCAACCATCAGACCATTCGACTGGATAAGGCGAGTTTCTCAAGGAGGTATTTGATGGGATCCATTCGGGATACAAGTTTGATGGGGAAGGCGAGCATGTAGTGTCGTAACTTTTGGGTGACCCAGACAAGTGCAGCATACGCCTTTTCTAAAGCAGTGTAGTTAACCTCTTACCTGACCAATTTGTGACTGGCGTAATAGATGGCTCTTTCTTTGTGGGAGTCTTCAAGGTATTTGTATAGTAAAGTCCTAGCTGTAATGTCGGTTATGGTTAGGTATAGGAGCAAAGGGAGACCAGGTTGTGGTGGCATGAGCACCGGAGGTTGGGTCAGATATTGTTTGATTCGATCAAAAGCTTTCTGGTAAGCATCATTCCAAACCTTGGTTGAATCCCTTCGGAGCTTGAAGATCGGTTCACAGATGGAGGTTAGCTGGATGATGAACCGGCTGATATATTACAATTTCCCAAGAAAACCTCGGACTTATTTCTCTGTTCGGGGCGGTGGCATCTCAAGTATGGCCTTCAACTTTATAGGATCTGCTTTTATCCCTTTCTCACTGAGCATGAATACCAAGAGTTTTCCCTTTGTAACGCTGAAGACACACTTCTGTGGATTGAGTCTCATCTGATATCGTCACAGTCATTTGAAAAACTTTTGGAGAGTGGGAACATGACCTTCTCTAGTTTTGGACTTGATAATCATATCATCCACGTAAACCTCGACTTTTTTATGAATTAGATCGTGCAGGATGGTTGTGGAAACCCTTTGGTAGGTAGCCCCAACATTCTTGAGACCAAATGGCATAACGGTGTAGCAAAAGGTTCCCCATGGGGTGATGAATGCGGTTTTTTTTTTTGTGGTCTGGGTGCATCTTGATTTGGTTGTATTCGACAAACCCGTCGACGAATGATTTGAGAGCATGACTGGATGTGTTGTCCACAGTCATGTTGATATTGCGTAGTGGATAATCATCCTTTGGAGAAGATTTGTTTAAATCTCGGTAGTCCACACACATTCGAACCTTCCCTCCTAATTTCGTCACAGGTATGTGGAAATATTCTATCACACGAATGAAGCCCACGTTTAACTGTTTGACCACCTCTTCTTTGACCTTGAGCGACCATTCGGTGCAGAGCTTTCTTAATTTTTATTTGACTGGCTGGTAATCAGGGAGAGTGGGGATCTCGTGCTGAGCTATTTCAGGATCAATGCCGGGCATATCATCATAGGACCATGCGAAGACAAGGATGTCCCCTATCCTAATCTCGTGTAGTTGGCTACTAGAACCGAGATTAATAACAACAGTCTCTTCTTCATTAACTTAAACGCAGTTATGCTGTTTATTATTAACCTTATTTAGATTAGTTAAGAATTAATCATTTGGAAAATCATCATCATCAAAAGTTTGATTAGAATCCAAGCAGTTAATGTAAGGCACAACAAGATACTCAAAATCTTCATTTATTTCATTGATAGGAAAAATAGCATTGAGAACCTTATCAAAAGAGGTCTCCATTAAATTTCAACAAGGATAGACAATAGAAGAAGAAATAGGGTAAACATTGGGGTTAGGGGGGATTTCAAGATGTGGAATTGGTGCAGCCGGCCAGTTGAGGAGGGGTGTATCAGCAGCTTTAATCAGATGGGATGGATCCATTGATGTAGTGCCTGAATGAACCATGCAGAGTGCCAACCCCAGTGTTTATAAGTTGAAGGAATCTTCGGAATCACTTTCCTCAGCCTCTTCGATATCTTTGATGATCAGTTGTGCTCGGTGTTGGAAACTTTCGACCCATGGGTAGCTATCTTGGAAAAAGATCTCCATTCCAGGTTTTATCTTCTTATCTGTGTGGTCATACCATGGTTCTGGAAAATCACAAAAGGGGAAGTCTTCGCCTTCTTTGATGAATCGTCCATTCAAGGAGTCTCCTGGGATAGTTTGGATGCAGTATAATCTTGTCTTTGGTCGAGACTGGTGGATTATTCGGAGCTCTTGTTATCATGGTTGATACCCCAAGCCACAGGGAGGGAAAGCTTTCTTTAGTTCGAGGGGCTCAAGTATCCCTTGCTGCCTTTACCCTAGCCTCAGTTCGGGAATAAAGTGCATGTTTCTGAACATCTGAATCACATTGACGTTTCCATAAGGGTCATATTCTGGATAAACCCTTTCTTTAAAACCTTCCCCTGCCGGGAGTAGGAGTGGCTCAACTTGGAATCCTGATAGGAGCATATCATTTGACCCGTGCTGTATCTCAAGGATCGGACTGCTGGTGCTTGCACCCTCAATATTTTCATTGTCTCCCAAAATGGTGATGACTTTCCTATCGGTAGAGAACTTTAATTTCTGATGGAGTGAGGAAGACACACCCTTGATACTGTGGAACCAGGGTCATCCGAGCAAAAGGTTAAAATAATATGGGATGTCTATGGCATGGAATTAAACGACAGGGTTTATAGGGCCAACCCCTATTACAATTTTTATGGATCCCATCACCTCCTGGTGAGTATTATCATAGGCACGTATAATGACGGAGGTTGGAGCAAGGTCGCTTTCTTTCAGTCCTAAACACTTGAAGGTTCTCAGTGGGCAGACATTCAAAGCGAATCCGTTATCGACAAGAGAGAGTGGCACAACCTTCCCCATAACTTTGACGAAGATATTGAGTGCATGATTGTGATTTGGCCCAATTTTGGGGATTTCTACTTCAAAAAATGATAGCATTCGGGTAGAAGTCAAGGATCCGACCAAATTTACCGCCTCTTCTGGTGTGGTAGAAGGAGGAACAATGGGTCCAATGAGTAGCTTGATTAAAGCATTTATGTGCAGCTAGGAAGACATAAAAAGCCCCCATAAAGTGATGTTAGATTGAGTTTTATTCAGTTGCTCGAGGATCTTTCTCTCCTTGATGGTCATCTATGGCATAGGAATGTTTTCAACACCCTTCCACTTGTCATTTGCTGGTAGTGAGCTTGGAACCTGGTAATGTCTCACTGATCTGGTCATGTGATTTACGGAAGAAGGAAAAAACATGAATCATATTTCCTTGTCAATCTCAGGTTATTCTGTCACCCTATTTATTTCTCCGAGGAGTTCTTAAAATGATATCATCCTATATATGTCGGCTACTGGGTCAGTTCTTATTGAAGCTTGTTCTTCACTTGAATCTTCAAATTCTTCCCCCCATCCGGTGGCAATAATTCTGTCTTTCCATGTAAAGTCAATGCATTTAACAAATTCAATGGCTTATTCATACAGGTCTTCCCATTCTGTGGGGATATTTATGGTGGAAGGGACCAAGCGCCCTTGTATCTTCAAAATGTCAAGTAACCCGGTGATACTACAAATGTTGTTGGTTTGCCTGAATAATTCTGCCATAATGTGGAAAACATCATCTGGACTGACTTCATCGATTGGTACTACCCACTTGCCTGAATCTCGGGCCCATTTTTGTGTTTCCAAGAATAGTGTACTGAACCTTTGGTAATCGATGACCATCTATGAGGGCAATTTCTCAAACTCTACGAGTTGGTTTAACACCTCTGACAATTCCATACTTCCATTTTCAGAATGGGTACGGACAACGATGCATGCTCTGGTAAGGAGTGACAGTGCCTGATCAGCGAGGATGGTAGGGTGTAGGAGGAAATATGGGCAAATCTGAAGAGGTTTAGGAGAGTATATGGGTGTGATTTGAGTTGAGGGATCGAAATCTAGGTTTTCTTCTAAGAAGATGGCATTGTCATGATTTGGGAGTGGATTGTGAGTAGTGTTTGGCTTAGTATTGGCTGGTGGGGCGATGGTACCCCGATCAATGAGATCTTGTATTATATTTTGAAGGTGTAAGCATTGGTCGGTGGTATGGTCAGCTGTTTGGTGGAAGGCGCAATGAGCATCGGTCTTAAAGTTTCTTGGGAGTGGATTGAGTAATGGACGGGGATCCAAGGGTTTTATAAGGTTTCGGCTTAACAGGGCTTGGTAAACTTTGGAGAGGGGAGCATGGAGCTCATTGTATTCCCTTTGGATGGGGGCAAGGCGACTTTCTAGTGCCCATAATTTGGTTGGTTGAGAGATGTTGTTGATGGTTGAGACTGTAGTACTGGCCGACTTGTCATACATTCTAGGGGTGAACTGTCCCGACACCTTCTTCGATTAAAACCTTTGTTTTAACAAGGCTTTCCTCAATTTCTACTCCTTCTTCTCCGAGATCTCGGAAGTGGGGATAGTATTGTCCTCCCATTGTCTCTCGAACATGGGGCAAAAAGTTCTTCTTCACTATGTTGACCTGTTCCTCCTCAAATGGCCATTTGGTCATGGTAGCTGCTTGTCCCCTCCATCGGGTTATGAAGTTACTGACTGATTCCCCAGGGTTCTGCTTGAGCATCTCTAAATCATAACAGGTGACCTCAAGCTCTTCGTTATATTTGTACTGCGACATGAATTCTCGAGCTACATCCTCCCAGCTACGGATTCTGGATTCCTCGAGAGACAAAAACCATCGGAGGGCACTATCCTTGAAAGTTTGTTGAAACAATTGGGCCATCACTTCTTTAGAAGACCCTAGTAGAGTCATGGATATAACTACGAAGATGAACAACCGGGGGTCCACTCCCTCCAAACTTCTCGATATTTGGCATCTTGAACTTCTCGGGTAATCTCATTTTAGGATAAGGAGACATGTGGGTGTAGTCTATGTAATTTCCAGATATTATGACTTGGTAAAACTTCTTGGTGAGCATATTGACATTCTCTTTGACTTTATTCAACTCTTCCTCTTTTGGATCAGCGACTATATGCAGGTTAGCTACAGGCTGGGCAATGTTTGGCATCGGAAGATGGGCAAGCGGCGACCCATTGACAGGAGGGGCACGTTGAGCGTGCTAATATTCATTGGGAACCCAGATAGGCTCGGGTGGACCCGTAGCATGAGGGAATAGGGACTTGTTCTCTTGAGTAATAGGAGCCTTCGTTGCATCTCTCGAACTTCAGTTTGAAGGTTGTCAATCTTGGACACGAGTTGAGCTAGGACTGTCGTCAGATCTGGCTGTATGACTGGTACTTGATCTGTATTCTCCATGGAAAGTGGATGGATTCTGAACTCAAAAGAAGTAATAGAGTAACGGACAAAACTCCAGGGTGATTTGACTGAAGACCGAAGCCAATAAGGAGCCAGTCCAAGGGTTTGCAATTGACCTGAGAAGGCGTAGAATGGGATTTATTTTTTTGAGAAAAAGGGAAGAAACTATTTTTGGATTTTTGATAAAGAAGGGAGAAATGTTTTTGGAGACGGAACTCAGCATGATTATTAGGATTATTATGTTCTCAGTGGTATTTAATTCTCCAAAATGCAATACCGGACGGGACCCGAGCCTGGAAAAGTGGGGTTTTTAATATATGGAAAGCTATGGCTGGAACTTGTAACCAGGCTCACAAATAGGGCCCCATTTTAAAAAAAAATGCAAAAATTTGGGTGGCAGGCCGACCCGAAATTTCGACAGAGTTTTGGGTTGAAACTGGAAATCTAAAGTGCGTGTCCTGGGTTTGACCCCTATATGCGGGTATTTGGTTGGGTGAATCAGAATGGGTTACCCCCTTTGGCGTGACTTCCACGATATACACCTTGCTCATGCGGGAAATCAGTATGTGTGGACAAGACATTTGGTATACCTGAGTGTACATGAATTGCTTCACTATATACCTCGTGGGGACGGTACGTGTGAGTGCGAATTCGATATACTCGGCGTACGTGAACGAATTCCCTACGATATACCTCTCGTCATGACTTCGGTCAAGCGGTACGATGTGGGGGAACCGTTTGATAAACTTCGAAGGTACTTGGCCAATAGAAGGTGAGAGTCATATCGCTTAGGCTAACTGTGACCTACCGGACCAACGCCCATCACGAAGTGACCCTCCAGTTACTGAATAAAATTTGGTCAATAACAATTCTCTTTGGTGATGTCGTGTGAATCATGCATGATTTTCTTATTTGTATCTTATGATGAGAATGCTTTTCTTTATTATGCCAAACAGGGAGCAAAGTACAAGTACCAAAGGTACACCAAGTATGGATGGGTGTTGCGTGCAACATGTTGATATATGTGGTCCTAGGTGCACGTGGTGAGAAGTGTACATGGAGAATTTTCTACAAGTGTGTGAACATAAACATAAGCATGGGATACACATGAAAAAAGGGGGAACATGCAGATATGTGGATAAACATAAACAAATATAACATCCATGTAAATAGAGTCAAGCCCTCAAAATATACAAGTCGCCAGCGGAGTCGCCACTGTGTCCATCCCTGATCCTCGCTTGTGGGCGGGAGCTTGAAGGTAGGATCCTCAGGTCCCGCGGATCCCTCTCGGGAGTGCTTCGGTCGGTGTTATTCGAGATCAGGTGTAAAGATGTAGAGAGAGTTAGAGTCGCCAGTCAATTTTACTCAAAACAGATAAAAGAAAAAAGGGGAACCCATCCCAAAGGATGGCATCCAAAGACATACTGGTGCATACGAAACCAAAATGATTCAAGAAGGGTTCGGAGGCTAAGTTACGAAATAGGAAGGTGTTAGGCACCCATTCTTCCCTTTTGGTCTCTCATGGACATTTTCTATTTTCCTTTATTTTCACCGTGATATGTGTGCATGTGTATATATATAATGGAGATAGGAATCCTTGACATGTATCATGGAAGAGATAAAGCAAGTCATCCGTAAGAAGGTACAAAAGATAATATTACAAAATAAGATTTACGCGATAACCCTTACATTGATAACGGAACGATAACGCATTTGGGGTAATACGTCACTAAGAACAAGTATATAGAATATAAGAAAATTGGATTTAGAGAAGATGGAAAATGAGAGAGAAAGTGGGCCTAGGACTCGAGTCTGGGATTTTACCCCGAGACGCCTATATATCCTATAAAGGCATCAAAGTCCACGTAGTTTGCATGCAAAACGAGGGGTGAGGTTTATCCCATAAATCCAAATGGGGGGTCTCTTATTTGTGAGTGTGTGTGTGTGTAGAAAAAGTGTTTTAGTTGTGATAAAAGCGTGAGAAAAGTATGAGAATCCCTATTTGGAATTTATGAGCAAACCCTCATTTTCTTGTTTTTTGGTTTTTTTTTTATTTATATGAAAATAAAAGATGTGCAATAATACTAAATAAAAAGTATATTAGGATGTGTGAGATGAGATAATAAAAGTGCTAAGTAATAAAACAAGTTATTGCGAATTTAAGAGAATTTAAGAGAAAGTTGGATCTCCTTGAAGATCTTGATCTTGATCTTGAATGTTGGAGAGTAGCCCTTGCACTTCGATGATGATGGAGAGTGGATAATTCACCAAGTTCGATGAAAAGGATGATGAAAAGTGGAATTTATAAAGGGATTTGGACGTTGAAATCGCGTTGTCTTCGAGAGAGGTTTTTGGGATTCGTTGAGGGTGATTTCTATCAGATCTGGGCTCTTCGTTGAAAATGAGGTGAAGGCCTCATTTTATAGGCCTAGGTCACTGCCGATCAGCATAGACCTAGTCCCGCCTATTGGCACCTGCTGATAGGTAGGGTCCAGAACCTGCCATTTGGTAGTGTGTTTCAGGACTTTTCGAAAAATTGGCTGCCGAGGGCAAACCATTGGTCAGAATCATGCATGGGGTAGACCATTGGAAATCTAATTCAGAGACCTTTGAAAGTCCTTTGGACCTCTCCCTGGTTCGGGAGTTGACTTTGGGTCAAATATTGCTCAGAAGCATTTGTCATTCCATTGGACGGGGAATCGTTTAGATGCAAATGGATCGATCGTCCTCCTGTTAAGCTCGAATCGTGCATGGGGAAGACCGTTGGAAAGGTTAGGAGATGTACTTAGACATTTCAAAGATTTTGACCCAATTTGGGGAGTTGACTTTCGTCAACCGGGCCCTGGAAGCATTCAGTGACATCTTGGAGTCAAACAGATCGTTCGTCCATTGGTAAGTCGGAATCGCACACGGATTGGACCATTAGAAAGGGGTTTCAGTGTCGTTCAAAGATTCATTTAGCCGCGGTCGAGCTGAAGAGTTGACTTGGTTCAAACAGAGCCCGGGAGTGCCTGGTGGCCTTTGGATTAAGTTTCGGACGCAAACGGATCATTCGTTCGCATGGTAAGTCGGAATTACGTACAGGATGGACCGTTAGAAAGGGATTTCAGTGCCCTTCGAAGATTCATTCAGCCTCGGTCGAGCTGAAGAGTTTGACTTTTTGGTCAAATGAAGCCTGGGAGTGCCCTATGGCTTCTAAGTCAGTACTCAGGACATGACCTGGGTTTGTAGTGATGAAGGGAGGTACTAGGGAGCTAAGGAGAGTTAGGGGGTAACATAATAGGGTGTTTACACAAATTTTAATAAAATTCAATCTTTCCCCAAAGAAGATGCTAACAGGTACAAATGTCGAAATTGGCAAATGGCAAAAGGTAAAAAATAAAGAAAATGGGTCTCCAAACACTCCCATAAATAATGGTAATACTAGAAAAAATAAGGATCTTAAGATCACACATAAAGGGATCTCATCACCAAGTTAATCAATGATTAAAGTCATAGCATGGAACGTAAGGGGATAACTAAGGAAAGTGTTGGTAGGAGCAAAAAAAGATTTAGAAAAATGTATAATTTATATATGTTGGTTTGTATGAAGCCTAAGACAGATGTAATTAGAATTGATAAGTTTAGAAGAAAGTTTGGTTTTGAAAATGTTAGAGCTAATGCAAAAAGTTTAATATTTTATTTTAATCCCATGGGAGTGCATGTACTATCATATCTGAAATAAACTAATGTGTTAAAATTAAAGTTTAATACCCCATAATTTTTAAGTATTAATTTAAATTTATTTTGTTTTGCATTATGAAATGTTATTTATCTGCAGTGACATCAGTAAATTTACATTATGTCGTGTGCGTATGTGTTACTTTCTGTAATGTGCATGTGTTTATAATTTATAAGTATTTAAATTGAAAATGAAAGTAATACGCATAAATGAATTAATAATTATCTAATAAATAATTGTAATAAATTATTTTAAACTTGTACAAGTGTAAATATTGAAAATATCTATAGGTTAGTTCGGATGACTTATGGGACATGTAAAAAGTTCAATTCTACCTTAAAAGGGTGGGTTTTTAGTCTAATGGGTTAGTATCAGACTCGAGCAAAGTTTTACACTATTTGGATATAGCTTTGGGTGTCAAGGCCCATCACCCAAATTTCTTAATTAGCATTATAAAAATAGGACTAGGGTTAATCTAAATAAGTTCTAAACATTTGGTGGAGAACTTAAAAGGTCGAATAGAAGCTTATTGGATAAGAGGAAAATTTGGGTTTTTCAACTCATTCAACCTACTTAGAAGAAAGTTTACTTTGTATCTAAATATCATGGTTTTTTTGTGTTAGAATATAATTATGTATTAGCATCTAAAGATAATTGTTTTGAAAATTTGATTTAGAGAATTAAAATTACTAATTTTGAACTTTACTTACTTAATTAAATTATATTACTATTCATGTTTATATCATATTACTAAAGTAATTTAAATCCTTTGGAAATTGGAGTAGAGTTGATGTTAAATTATTAGAACTAGGATATACAAATTTAATTAATAAGAAAGACCTTTAATTATTTTACGAATTATTCAAATTTTGAGTTGGATCTTTGAGAAGTAATAAGCTAGGATTTTCATGATGATTTAGGAATTCAAGCCTTTAAATCATGTTAGAATTGATTATAATCATTAGTATGGTTGTTAGGCTAATTATACCTAAAAGAATTTGTGTATGTGGACGATTAGGAGCTTCAAAAGAGAGTTTGATGGTTATTAATGGCAGACTTTCTTTCTTGAAAGAAGACAATTCTTGACAAATCTCATTCAAAAGACATTTAGGAGTCGTTCGAATGACCATTGTAGTTTTGTTAGAATGACATTTGGGAATCTTTCGAATGACTCATGTATTCTCGTTCGAAGGACGTTTAATCTATTGGAAATTTAATTTCTTAATTAAAAGAATTTCGTTAAAACAATTAATATCTAATTGAGTCCAGTAATCTACACTACACTAAATGTTTCGAATTGTCACGGTCATTGACCTTGACAAGTTAGACTTGTCAAGGTCAACGACGGTGAAAATTCTGGGGGTGACAAATTTTTTTGTCACAGACTTGTCACAGTAATTGACCATGACAAGTTCGTTAGAATTATCATGATCATGTCACGGGCCTTGATCGTGACAAGCTTTGTCACGGTTAAGGACCGTGACAAAACCATGACTATGTTTAAGAAATTATCACGGTCAATGATCGTGACAAGCCCGTGGCAACTTCCTTTGTCAAGGACTTGTCACGGTCAATGACCATGACAATTCTTGGAAGAATTGAAAAAAATCTGCTGGGCATTAGGGCCACTTCCACTACCCAGCAGTATATATGTACCTGTTATTGCAACATTGTACCTATTCAAACATTATATATCCAGATAAAATAGATATAGTGCAAATATACATTCAAAATAGAAACAATCCCGTACCTGTTCAAAACTTTGGCATTTTCCATTCAAACACCTTACCATTCTTACACCTAGCACACGGACATGGAAACTTTTAATCATTATGACATCTCTTTGCATATTTCACAAATTCATTAGCACCTCTGCGAAACACATCCCCCATTCTATTTGTCTCACCCATCCACTCTTTGTATTTTTAATATCTTGTCACAGCTACCACAACTAATGACCTATTAAAGGTACGAAGCGTATATTCATGGATTAGTATAAACAAAACTTAGATTTATAGTATGTTTCATTTAATTATGTCTTATTTATATTCAAATTCAATTTATAATAGAAATTTCTATTTCCTCCATCTCCTTTAAAGGGTGAGTGGTCTTATCCCATTCAAGACCGCATTTTTTTTTGTAATATACTTAAGAGCTCATGCACATTGTTATAATTGGAAAAAAATTCGACAGCATATCCCCGTAGTTATCCAAGTATGCGACGTAGATTGGGAAGTGTAAGTGTTATTTCAATTGATCAATTGAAATAACAGTCACACTTGTCAATCTAGTATGTACCCAGAGAACATTAGGATACGACTGCAGAACTTCCTCCAAAAGTAACAACTTTAAGACATTAAGAATATTATACAGAAATTATGCAGTCCCAAACTGTCCAAACGGGAAAATTCGAGAGATCTCATTACAGGGGTAGCAAGTGTTTAAAATACTTTACTATTCAAAATATTATACTCTCCATAGTTAAACAAGTGTCGCACTCGCATGAGATACCGCTCACCTATCCTCTAACACTGCACACCTAACGCATGTATTTTAAACACCCTAGTGAGGCTACCCAGCCTAACTAGCATCTCACCCAATCATTTCACACCATATGTTATCTCAACAACCCGCGTATATAATATCCTAAGCTTTCACCCGCTTGTGAACTATTATTCGTCATTTATCAATTACTCGATTCTTATGAATAACTATCACTAGTTATAATATTACTCACATTTTAAGGTTATTTATACCGTATATAGTAGCCTCATCTTATATACGTATATCACATATTTTTATTCCGAATTTTATACCCACGGATAAACTTAAAATCAACTCACATTTCTTCCCTTTTTTAGTCCATATATATATATATATATATATATATATATATATATATATATATATATATATATATATAATAAAGTAGAAAACTTATGTATGTCATAAGCTTAGTTGATGATGTCACAAAATCTATTATTTTCTACAATACCCATTTTAGCCATTAACTGTTTGAGTTCCCTCCCTTTTTTCACAGTCAATGTTTTTTTTCATTTTTTGCCAAAATTCAAAAACAGGGGCAAAATAGTATTTGACACATTTTAATCTCTCAAAATTGCGGAAAAGAAACTACCTTCCTCTCATTCACTCCCATCCCTCATTCTTAAGTTTTCGCAACAAATCTAAAAACCCTACCTCAACCCCGATGCCCTTCTCTCTTCTCCTCGGTGCCGGCCTCAGCTCCGAAGCTAGGGTGTGGCCATCCCCGATCCCTGTCGCAGAGGAAAAGGATCATTCGGGTCTCGCGCGTCCCTCTCGGGAGTGCTTCGACCGTCGTTGTTTGAGATGTGATGTAAAAATGTAGAGAGATTCAGAGTCGTCAGTCTATTTTACTCAAAACAGACAAAAGAAAAAGGGGAAGCCACCCCTAAGGATGGCATCCAAAGACATACTGGTGCGTGCGAAACCAAATGATTCGAGAAGGGTTCGGAGGCTTAGTTACGAAATGGGAAGGTGTTAGGCACCCATTCCGCCCTTTCGATCTCTCATGGATATTTTCTATTTTCCATTATATTTCCCCCCGTGATATGTGTGCATGTGTATATATAGAATGGAGGTAGGAATCCTCAACTTGTATCATGGAAAAGATAAAGCCAGTCATCTGTAGGAAGGTATAAGAATAATATTAGAACAATAATATTTACGCGATTACCCTTACGTTGATCGTTATAATGGAATGATAACGCATATGGAGTAATATGTCACTAAGAGTAAGTATATAGAATATAAGGAAAATGGATTTAGGGAAGATAGAAAATAAGAGAAAAAGTGAGAAAAAGGACTCAGGTCTCGGGTTTTACCCCGAGACACCTACGTAGCCTATAAATGCACCAAAGTCCACGTAGTTCGCATACACAACGAGGGGTGTGGTTTATCCCATAAATCCAAATGGGGATATCTTATTTTTGAGTGTGTGTGTGTGTGTAGAAAAAGTGTTTTAGTTGTGAAAAAAGCATGGAAAAAGTATTGGAATCCCTATTTGGAATTTATGAGCAAACCCTCTTTTTCTTATTTTTTGGGTTTTTATTTATATGAAAATATGAGATGTGCAATAATTGTAAATAAAATGTATACTTAGTATATGTGAGATGAGATAATAAAAGTGCTAAGTGAGAAAACAAGTTATTGGGAATTTAAGAGAATTTAAGAGAGAGTTTGAGAAAGTTAGACCTTCTTGAAGATCTTGAGCTTGATCTTGAATGTTGGAGAGCAGCCCTTGCGCTTGGATGATGATGGAGAGTGGCTAATTCACCAAGTTTTATGAAAAGGATGATGAAAAGTGGAAGTAAAAAAGGGATTTGGAAGTTGAAATCACGCTGCCTTCGAGAGAGGTTTTTGGGATTCGCTGAGAGAGATTTTTATCAGATCTGGGCTCCCCCGTTCAAATGAGCTGAAGGCCTCATTTTATAGGCCTAGGTGACTGCCGATCGGCATTGGCATGCCACTACATATCGGCAGGTGCCGATAGGCAGGGTCTGGAACCTACCATTTGGTAGTGCGCTTCAGGCTTTTTTAGAAAATCAGCCGCCGAGGGCAAGCCATTTTTCAGAATCACACACGGGGAATACCATTGGAAAGGTAATTCAGAGACCTTCAAAAGTCCTTTGGACCACTCCCAAGTTCGAGAGTTTACTTTGGGTCAAATGTGGCTCGGAAGCGTTTGTCGATCCATTGGACGGGGAATCGTTCGGACTCAAATGGATCGTTCGTCCGCATGGTAAGTCTGAATCGCACACAGGATGGATTATTAGAAAGGTTAGGAGATGTACTTTGACATTCCTAAGAGTTTGACCCAGTTGGGGGGATTGACTTTGGTCAACCGGGCCCGAGAAGCATTCGGTGACCTCTCAAAGTCAAACGGATCGTTCGTCCGCATGGTAAGTTAGAATCGCGCACGGGATGGACCATTGGAAAGAGGATTCAGTAACCTTCGAAGATTCATTTACCCTTGGTCGAGCTAAAGAGTTGACTTAGGTCAAACAGAGCCCGGGAGAGCCCGATGGCCTCTAGGCCAAGTTTCGGACACAAACGGATCGTTCGTCCGCATGGTAAGTCAGAATTGCGCACGGGATGAACCGTTAGAAAGGGTATTCAGTGACCTTCAAAGATTCAATGAGTCTCAGTTGAGTGAAAAGTTTGACTTTTGGGTCAAACTGAGCCAGGGAGTACCCGATGGCTTCTAAGTTAGTACTCGGGACATGACCTAGGTTTGTAGTAATGAAGGGAGGTACTAGGGACCTAAGGAGAGTTTGGGGTTACAGAATGGGGTGTCTATAGAGCCCCTTGATGAGTGAGTTTAGAACAAATGATGACCATCGAATATACACCACATGATGCTTTGGAAGGAGTACGACCGATTCAGAGGTTCGAGGCCAATTTTGAGGACCTAAGGAGTGTGCTGGGGATGATGAATTCTACGGATCAAAGTCGAATCTGTGGGCTTAGGGTAAAGGTTTGATAATTGAGGTCAATTTGGACCTAGAGAATGGTGACGACCGAGGACAGTGATCATTTCTGACCCACCTCAGGTGATGATCCAAGATCGAGATCAATTCTGACCTAAGAGTGGTGACGATCGAGGATCGGGGTAAATTTTGACCCAACTCAGGTGATAATACAAGATCGAGGTCAATTTTTACCTAAAGAGTGGTGACGACCAAGGACCGGGATCAATTCTGACCCAACTCAGGTGAAGATCCAAGATCGAAGTCAATTATGACCTAAGAGTGGTGACGACTGAGGATCGAGGTCAATTTTGACCCAACTCAGGTGACAATCCAAGACCGGGGTCAATTTCGACCCAAGAGTGGTGACGATCGAGGATTGAGGTCAATTCTGACCTAACTCAGGTGATGATCCAAGACTAAGGTCAATTCTGACCTAAAGAGTGGTGATGATCGAGGATCGGGGTCAATTCTAACCCAACTCAGGTGAAGATCCAAGACCGAGGTCAATTCTGACCTAAAGAGTGGTGACGACCGAGGACCGGGATCAATTCTGATTAAACTCAGGTGACGATCCAAGACCGAGGTCAATTCTGACCTAAAGAGTGGTGACGACTGAGGACCGAGGTCATTTATGACCCAACTTGGGTGACAATCCAAGACCGAGGTCAATTATGACCTAAGAGTGGTGACGACCAAGGATCGGGGTCAATTCTGACCCAATTTAGGTGACGATCCAAGACCAAGGCCAATTCTGACCCAAGAGTGGTGACGACCGAGGACCGAGGTCAATTCTGACCTAACTCAGGTGACGATCCAAGATCGGGGCCAATTCTCACCCAAGAGTGGTGACGACCGAGGACCGAGGTCAATTCTAACCTAACTCAGGTGACGATTCAAGACCGGGGCCAATTCTGACCCAAGATTGGTGACGATCGAGGACCGAGGTCAATTCTTACCTAACTAAGGTGACGATCCAAGACCGGGGCCAATTCTAACCCAAGAGTGGATAAAGATTGGATTTCGATTCTACTGGAGAAAGAGATTTGTGATTTTGATCTAAGGTGGGGAGATGATAGCTGGGGAAAGCTTTTAGGAGGCCTCGCAGGGGGGAACAACCTATTTTGGTGCTGTAAGAGAATTCTTCTGGGGGGAGTGATCAGGCAATCCTTAGAGATCCTTCGGAGCTTTGTCGGGTGGAGTTTTCACTTGGTTTTTGAGGATTTCTCTGGGGAAGAGGAGTTTCTCTTGAGGGAATGCAAAATTTTCTTGGTGAAAAGGCTTTAAATCCCTCCTGGGATCTTTAGGAATTTTTTGAGGATTTTTCGAGGCTTTCTGGTATTTTTTGGGAATTTCTGTATGAAATTTAAGGTGGGGTGCCGGTCGGCATGGTATGAGGGGTGCCATTCGGTAGTGGCACGGACTTTTGGGCTACCTCGGGAAGGTGAGGAGTCAGTGCCAATCAGTATGGTAGGGGGAGGTGCCGATCGGCATGGTGCTGGGCATCCTATAAAAAGGGAGGAAATCCTTTCATTTTTTCGCAGCTTCTTTTGCTTTCTCTCTCTGCAATTCTTTTGCAAATCGTTCTAGCATTCCGATCTTCAAGAAATGGCCGCTTTTGTGAGCACTACAGTCCACCAGGAGTGGTTGACCGTTGATGACTGAGCAAATATGGATTGGAGGGATATGGTGCCCCTTTCTTTGGGGAGTGAGAACTCCTTCGATGCGTTTGAGCCTATTGCGGCTGAGTGGACTTTGCTGCAGGATCCATCGCATCATCGCTCTTCAAGAGTGATCCCTGGCAGTTATGTAAGTAACCTGACCTTTGTCATTCCTTTCTCTTTTGGTGATTTTTCTTTCTTTCTTTACTTTTGATGAAACTTTTTTTTTGCCTGTCTGATATTTCTTTGAATAACATGCGTGGTCGTGGGACAACGGGGCTTAGGGATGTCTGGGAGCATATCCCACATGTGGTGCATTGGGTGGTATCATCAATCGGTTTTGGGAGGTTGGAAACGGCACTGGATGAGACGCCTCGTTCGATAGTGATCTTGTGTGATCTAGAAGAGAGGTTGTGGGACACTACCCACACCTTTAATTTTGACTTCGGGCAGATGACTGTGACTACCATAGACGTGCAGCAGCTACTGGGGATGGATTGTGATGGAGAGAAGATAGAGGTGGATCGCTCTTTACGGGTGAGACTGGAGGAATTGCATGCGGCATTTGGTGATGTAAGGAGGATTATTTCTGGGGATTCTATTCGGTTGTCCCTGCTGAAGGACGTTCTATTGGGTAGGGAGATTGATGTGAAGGATGGGCGATAAGTGAGGCAGATGGCCCGATTATTCATTTTGCTGGTGTTGGGAGGTTTCATGGTGGCATCGAGCGGCGACGTCGTCCATTTGTGGTTCTTACCGTACCTGAGGATGTTTTCGAACATCCCCTTCTATGATTGAGGGAGTCTAACCTTGGTGACCCTTTACTCCTCTCTGGATGCATTCAGACGTTGCTGTCGACAGACCTTTACTGGGGCCACGTACCTTCTTGAGGTATTATTTAATTTGTGCATTTTCTTTTCATGCATTCTCATTTTCCTTTCATGCATTCGCATTTTCCTTATGCGTCTATTTTTGTTTACGAATTCAGGCGTGGTTCTATGAGGTGATTGGGTGCAATACCCCGCTGATCGCTTTGAAGGATGACACTATTTGGGACTTCTATCGATTGTATCGATGGCTTAAGGCCAATCGGCAGTCTAAGGGATCTCTCTCCCTGGAGGCGGTGCGTCAGGTCTTGAATGACCTGACCAGTGGTAGGGTAAGACTATTTCCATTTCAATCTTGGTTTTTTCTCCTTCTGATCTTGTATTGATTTATGCTCGCTTGGAGATTTTCAGGTGACCTTTTATCCCTAGGGGATAGCCATTCACGATGCGGGGGTGACCGGGCTAAACGCGCGGATGAGGCATTTGCTAGCGCATGAGTTTGGCCATTCCTGGTACCTCGGGGAGAGGGTGGTTGGTCAGGTAGCTAAGGAGGAGGTGGTGGTCCCATCTGTGCAGCCTCCTACATCTATGAGACGGGAGCGACTGCTATCGGAGGATGAGAGGATCGCAGCGATGATTGGCGAGTCATACTTGCTATACACCAATACGGCTATGCCGTATGATTATATGGATTTTGTGACGATCTGGTTGATGGAACCCAGCATATATGATGTGTTGCCTTTCCTTCCTACGGGTTCGAGTCGGGCGGCGGGATCTTCCCAGATAGGCCCTGGTCCATCGGCATCTGCGGTGGTAATGCCCTCGGAGGTCCCTTTTGTGCGGCTACATACCCCTTCATACAACATTCGACGGGCTAATGGAGGGATGGTGCCTATGCTGCACCGTCCTCATGCGATGGATCCGGAGGAGTTGGGTCTGACAGAGGAGGTCCTTCGACCCGCAGTATACCTTTCTGTTCCTCTCTTTCTTTTGTGTTTTGGTCATCCTTGCTTTGATACTAATTTTTCCTTTTCTTGCAGCAGGTCCGAGTGTCGACCACTTGGCTCAGGGACATCAGAGACTGGATATCTTCGGCAAATTTTCATATCCGGCATGTGGTTCCTGTTCCTTCTTGGTTGGTGTCGTCTGCCTCATCTGGGGAGGACTCTAGCTCGGGTGGTGGTGGTGCGTCATTTCACCGTAGGGGGAAGAGAGCACGTCGTAGGGGTGGAAGCTCTTAGAGAGAGAGAGAGGGAGAGAGAGAGAGAGATGATGTGGGTTCAGGCTGAGTCCCGTTGTTTTTTGTTTTTCTTTCTATTTCTAGCAAAATTGATGTTACACAGAAAACAGATATATGCAATGCAATGGAGTTTTTTATTATCATTAATTTAATGATGAATGAATGCATGCACATGCGCTTTTTACTTTGCTGCTGAGACCATAAAAAGGAATATTTTTGGAATTTGTTTGAAGGAAAGTTTTTTAAAAAAGGGAAATTATATAAGGAGAAAAAGTTATTACTGAAATTCTATTAAGGATATCAATTTATTTTTATTGAGTTTTTTTATTTGACAAAAGAGGAAAAGAGGGAAATTTCCAAAAATGGGGGGTTGCCGATTGGCAAGCACCCTGACCTGCCTATCGGCAGTTGAGTCCAGTCCCATCAATTGAAAGCTTTGAATGGTACCCTATTCAGCCTTTTGTACCTTATGGGGTAGGATTCCCTCCGATTTCTGTAGGGATTATGTCCCTTGTGAGGGTTTTTAAGTAAAAAAAGGGGGAAGGGTGGAGTGTTTTCATCACACCTTTGCATTCTTACCTACATGCCCACTATTTCTTAGCCTTGCAAGATGGCTCTCCCTGGTAGCACCGAGTTTTCCAACCACCTCGAAGCCTTGGAACCTATGTTCTCTTATAATGTTGGCTATGATGCTTTCAACATGCGTCAAGTCTCCCTGTGGCGCAATCGGCCTCTTGAGTGGAACGTGCTGATGAAGACGGTGCAATTCTGGTACCCTAAAGACCAAGTGTTCCGCTTTGGGTTGGAAGAAGTTTGTCCTACTTACGAGTAATTTTCTGCCATGCTGGATGTAAATCCCAGTGTTGCAGCGGCTTTGCCCGAATTTTCTCACTCTCCTAGGGATTTGTTGGACGGGCTTCTTCATATCTCACCTTTGGTGGCCAGATCATTGGTTGTTAGAGGAATGATCTCCCTCCCGGCGGTTCCACAGTCCGTGCATTTGTGAGAAGTAGGTGATGCTAGCTATGGTGGATCCGTTGTTTTGGGTATGGTTTCAAAATTGTTGCTGGTGACTGGGGAGGTGCAAGCGGACCCACAACTTCCAGCCATTACCTCATCGATGTCATATCGTCGTAATACTACGGCGGTGATACTGGCGAAGACCCTGAATGGCCTGGATACTTGGAGAGAAGGCCATTCTGATTTTTGAGGGGTATCCCTGTGATGTTGTTCATGTGGTTGTCTGAAAGATTCCGCTTGGCGACTCCTCCAGAGTATCCCTTGTCGGCTGTACCTAACTTCCTTTCGCGCCACTTCATCAGTGTTGGCATGTATGTTGAGCATTGGGAAAGTTGGCTTGCGGAGCATGGGGCTCGTGGGCTGTATTGGTCAGTGCCTTCGTGGGGGTCGTTTCAGCCCGTTTTAGAGCTAGGAGAGTATTCATATGTGCGGCTGGTTGGTCTCAGGCAGACCTTTTTTTATTTCCCTTGGCGGCTTTTACGCTAATTTGGCTAGGCGTAGGTCATGCCCCTCGGACCTCAAATTTCTTTTCGGTAGAAGATTTGACTGAGAGCCTGCATTTGTTGCTTGGGGCTCTGTGGGAAAATCGGCGTCTGTCGACCCGTCCCTCTCAGTCTATCGGGAAGGTTTGGCATGTCCCCAAAGATTATATGAAGGGGTTATGGAGGAAAGTAGTCAGCAAGATGTTGGCAGTGGAGACTGGACAAAGATGGTTTGTTTTATATAACACCATAGAAGGGGGTGTTGTGGTCTTTTCAAAGATGGTTAAGGCTCATCGATCCATGGAATGTTTACGGCACTCTATTCAGGCAGGGGAAACTTAGGGACCTCAGCATGTAGATGATGAGGGTGCATTCTCCTCTGGTAGCTGTGGGTAGGACTCTTGGAGAGTTTATTTATGTAATGGATGATAGTTGTGGGGATTTTATTTAGCTTTCTATGGTAGTAGGGGAAGGGAGTTATCTGCTCCTTTTCTTACGTAATCCGTACTGTAATTTCTTATTAATGAAATAAACGAGGTTGTGATCATCCAGTTGTGCCTTTCGATGAATTTTGCATTTTTAAATTATCTATACTGATCGCTAAGGCATACATAATCCTTTTGTTCAAGTATTTTTAGAATTAATCGTCGTTATCGGAGGTAAGAAAAGAATGGTATTTTGTGAAAAAGAAAGGGCCGCACTGATGTGAGGTGTATGAGATGCCTATGTACCTCTGGGGTTTTTGAAACATTTTTTACCTGTTTGAAAATAGTTTTTTACAAAGGATTAGGCCCACGTAGTTCTGGATAAAGGGAAATAAAGAGTTTTTTTAGAACAGAAGGGGGATGAGCAGAGTCGTAGCGCGCTGAGATTTTGGACTAGGGGTAGAACTTCTAGAGATGGTCCAGATTGACTGGACGAGCCATCTCTTCCCCATCTAGGTCAGTGAGCATGGTGGGACTGCCGGATAAGATTTTCTTCAAAATGTAGGTCCCGCTCCAATTGGGCTTGTATTTCCCTCTGGGGTCCCAGATGGGTTCTATTATCTCCTTGAGGGCTAAGCCTCCCCCTCGGACACCTCGGTCCTTAACTCTCTTATTGAATGATCGTGCTATTCGGCGATGGTACCCTTGTATGTGGTACAGTGATTTTAGCCTTCTTTCATCTAGGAAGGAAAAGCTCATCAAGACGAATTTGGCACCAGTCTTCTTCACTAACTTTGCTTTTGAGCATGACGCGTAGCGAGGGTATTTCCAGCTCCACAGGTAGGAGTGCTTCCATGCCGTAGACCAGGGAGTAAGAGGTAGCCCCAGTAGAGGTTCGGATTGAGGTTCGATAGCCCTAGAGGGCATACGGGATCCGATCGGCCCAATCTCTATAACTTTTGATCATATTGTTGATGATAGTTTTGAGGTTCTTGTTGGCGGCTTCAACTGCACCATTGGTCTGAGGTCGGTAGGTAGAAGATTTGTGTCTCTGAATCCCATACTCGTTGACTACTTCAATGACTTCTGCTCCAAAATGCAACCCATTATCTAATACCAGCTCGTGCAGGACCCCATATCGGCAGATGATATTTTTCTTGAGGAAATTAGCCACTTTCTTGGTGTTCAACAGTGTGTATGACTCAGCTTCGACCCATTTGGTGAAGTAATTGATGGAAACTAAAATAAACTCATGTTCGTTTGAAACCTTTAGTGTAACCTTCCCTATTATGTCGATACCCCAGGCGGACAACGGCCAGGGAGAGGTCATGTTATATAATTCTCGCGAAGGCAAGCGTTGAAGATTTGAGAATTATTGGCATTTGGGGCACCTCCAAACATAGGCGGTGAAATCCTGGATTATGGTGGCCCAGTAGTAGTCGTGTCGGATGATCTTCTTTGCGAGCATGTGACCATTCATGTGGGGTCCTCATTTCCCACTGTGGATCTTCTGCATTATTTTCTCAATCTCAGCCCTAGCAATACAGTGTAGATGAGTTCCATCGAAGTTCCTCTTGAGTAGATCTTTATGACATATAATGTACTGGGCGACCAGTCTTTGGAGGGTCGTTCAATCTTTCTTATTGGAACCCTCGGGATACCTACCATGTTTGAGGAGGCACCAGATATCATAGTACCAAGAACTGATTAGCTCGGGATCTTCGGTGGAGAGAAGCTCAATATGGTAGCAATGGGTATGTTTGTCTTGCTTTTGAACTAGGAAGGGGGTCATTATTATTCCCTCGGGCATGTCGACCATGGAGGCCAAGGTAGAGAGAGCATCGTCTAGGTTATTCTTTATTCGGGGTAGGTAATGGAAGGTGATATCTCAGAATTGGGAGGCTAACTCTTCTAATTGGATTTGAAAGGGTTGGAGTTTTTCATCCTTGACTCTCCAGTTTCTGAGCACTTGACCGATGATAAGGGCAGAATCCCCGTAGACATCAAGGTATTGAATACCTTTCTTAAGAGAAACCTTGAGGCCCACTATGCATTCCTCGTATTCCATCATGTTATTGGTGCAAGGGAAATCTAATTTAATGGTGAGGGGAGTGTGGGAGTCATCTGGGGCGATCAGAGGTATCCCCGTGCCATCTCCCTTTTTTTGGCAGCTCCGTCAAAGAAAATTTTCCATCGAAGGTGGTCTTGAGTGGTGTAGAGGATATCTTCATCTAGGAATTCGGAGATCCGAACATCTTCTTCATCTACAGGGTAATCGGAGAGGTAGTCATAGATAGCTCTTCCTTTAACAACTTTTTTGTGTGACATACACAATATCGAACTTGGTTAGGATCATCAACCATCGGGCCATTCAACTGGATAATGTGGGTTTCTCAAGAAGGTATTTGATGGGATACATTTGGGATACTAGTTTGATGGGGAAGGCGAGCATGTAGTGTCGCAACTTTTGGGTGACCCAAACAAGTGCAACACACGCCTTTTCTAAAGAAGTGTAGTTGACCTCGTACCTGGCCAATTTGCGACTTGCGTAATAGATGGCTCTTTCTTAGCTGGAGTCCTCAAGGTATTTGGCTAGAAAAGCCCCAGCTGCACTATCGGTTATTGTTAGGTATAGGAGCAAAGGGAGACCAGACTGTGGTGGCATGAGAACTGGAGGTTGGGTCAGATATTGTTTGATTCCGTCAAAAGCTTATTGGCACGCTCCATTCCAAACTTTGGTTGAATCCTTTTGGAGGAGCTTGAAGATTGGTTCACAGATGGAGGTTAGTTGGCTGATGAATCGGCCAATTTATTGTAATTTCCCATGAAAACCTCAGACTTCTTTCTCTATTCATGGTGGTGGCATCTCAAGTATGTTCTTCAGCTTTGCAGGATCTGCTTCTATCACCTTTTCACTGACCATGAATCCTAAGAATTTTTCCTTTGTAATGTCGAAGAAACACTTTTATGGATTAAGTCGCATCTGATATCGTCGTAGTCGTTAAAAGAACTTTCAGAGAGAGGGAACATGACCTTCTCTAGTTTTGGACTTAATAATCATATCATCCACATAAACCTCGACCTCTTTATGAATCAGATCATTCAGGATAGTTGTGGCAGCCCTTTGGTAGGTAGACCCATCATTCTTGAGACCGAATGGCATAACAATGTAGAAAAAGGTTCCCCATGGGGTGATGAATGCGGTTTTTTCTTAGTGGTCGGGGTGCATATTGATTTGGTTGTATTCGAAAAACCCGTCGACGAATGACTTGAGAGCATGACTGGTTGTGTTGTCCACGATCATGTCAATATTGGATAACGAATAATCATCCTTTGGAGAAGCTTTGTTTAAATCTTGGTAGTCCACACACATTCGAACCTTCCCTCCTGATTTTGGCACAGGTACATTTTTGGCTAGCCATGTGGGATATTCAATCACTCGAATGAAATCCACGTTCAAATGTTTGACCACCTCTTCTTTGACCTTGAGCGACCATTCGGTGCAAAGCTTTCATAATTTTTTTTAATCGGATTGTAATCTGGGAGAGTGGGGATCTCGTGCTGAGCTATTTTAGGATCTATGCCGGGCATATCATCATACGACCATGCGAATACATCCACGAATTCCTTTAGAAATTCTTTAAGTTGTGCACGTTCATGCTCGTCAAGGGTGGACCCTATCCTAATCTCGCACAGTTGGCTACTAGAACTGAGATTAATAAGGACATTCTCTTCTTTATTAACTTGAACGCGGTTATGTTGTTTATCATTAACCTTATTTAGATCAGTTAAGAATTGTTCATTTGCAAAATCATCATCATCAAAAGTTTGATTAGAATCCAAGCAGTTAATGTAAGGCAGAACAAGATACTCAAAATCTTCGTTTATTTCATTGATAGGAAAAACAGCATTGATAACCTCATCAAAAGAGGTCTCGATTACATTTGAGCAAGGATAGACAACATATGAAGAAATAGGGTAAACATTGGGGTTAGGGGAGATTTAAAGAGGTAGAACTGGCGCAGCATGCCAGTTGAGGAGAGGATTATCAACAGCTTTAATTAGACGGGATGGGTCCATTGATGTAGTGCTTGAATGAACCATGCAGAGTGCTAGCCCCAGTAGCGATTGTACGCGGTGTAGGAAACTTTAGGCCCATGGGTAGCTATCTTGGAAAAAGATCTCCATTCTCGACCTCATTTTTTTGTTCGTGTGATCATACCATGGTTCTGGAAAATCGCAAAAGGGGAAATCCTCGCCTTCTTTGATGAATCGTCCATTTAAGGAGTCTCCTGAGATAGTTCGGATGCAGTATAATCTTATTTTTGGTCGAGACTAGCAGATCATTCTGAGCCCTTGTTCTGATGGTTGATACCCCAAGCCGCAAGGTGAGAAAGCTTTCTTCAGTTTGATGGGTTCAAGTATCCCTTTCTACCTTTGCCCTAGCCCCAGTCCGGGCATGAAGTGCATGTTTCTGAACATCTGAATAACAATGACATTTCCATGAGGGTCGTATTCCGGACAAACCCTTTCTTTGAAATCGTCCCCTGCCGGGAGTATGAGTGGCTCAACTCAAAATCGTGATAGGAGCATATCATTTGCCCGTGCTGTATCTCAAGAATTAGACTGCTGGTGCTTGCACCCTCGACATTTTTGTTGTCGCCCAAAATGGTGATGACTCACTTGTCGGCGAAAAACGTCAATTTTTGATGGAGTGAGGAAGACACACCCTTGATACTATGGAGTCAGGGGCGTCCGACCAACAGGTTAAAATAAGCTGGGATGTTTATGAATTGGAATTCAAAGACAGGGTTTATAGGGACAACCCCTATTACAAGATTTATGGAGCCCATCACCTCTCGGCGGGTATTATCGTAGGCACACACAGTGGAGGAGGTTCGAGCGAGGTCGCTTTCTTTCAGGCCTAAACACTGGAAGGTTCTCAGAGGGAAAATGTTCAAGGCGGATCCGTTATCGACAAGGGAGAGTGGCACGGCCTTCCCCATTCGACGGAGATGTTGAGTGCATGATTGTGATTTGGCCCAATTCTGGGGATTTCTTCTTCAGAAAATGATAACATTTGGGTAGAGGTCAAGGATCCGACCAGATTTATCGCTTCTTCTGGTGTGGTAGAAGGAGGAACTATGGGTCTAGTGAGCATCTTAATTAAAGCATTTCTGTGAAGCTGGGAAGACATGAAAAGCACCCATAGAGTGATGTTATCTTGAGTTTTCTTCAGTTGATCAAGGATCTTTCTCTCCTCAATGGTCATCTCGGGCATAGGAAGGTTTTCAACGCCCTTCCCTTTGTCATTTGCTGGTAGTGAGCTTGGAACCTGGTAATGTCTCCCTAATCTGGTCATGTGATTTACTAAAGAAGGAAAGAACACGAATCCCATTTCCTCGTCAACCTCAGGTTGTTCTGCCACCCTATTTATTTTTATGGGGAGTTACTCAAATGAGATCATCCCACATATGTCGGCTACTGGGCCAGTTCTTCCTAAAGCTAGTTCTTCACTCGAATCTTCGAATTCTTCCCCAATCCGACGGTAAAATTCTGTCTTTCCATGTAAGGTCGATGCATTCCACAACTTCAACGGATTCTTCATACAAGTTCTCCCATTTTGTGGGGATATGTGTGATTGAAGGGACCAAGCACCCTTATAACTTTAAAGTGTCAAGTAACCCGGTGATACTGCAAATGTTGTTGGTTTGCCTGAATAATTCTGCCATAATCTGGACAACATCATCTAGGCTAACTTCGTCGGTTGGTACCACCCACTTGTTTGAAACTCGATCCCATTTTTGTGCTTCTAAGAACAGTGTACTGAATCTCTGGCAATCGTTGACCATCTGTGAGGGAAATTTTAGGCCGAACTCTAGGAGTTAGTCTATCACCTATGACAATTCCATAATTCCATTTCCAGAATGGGTACAGACAGCGATGCATGCTCTGGTAAGGAGTGACAATGCCTAATCAGTGAGGCTAGTAGGGTGTAGGAGGAAATATGGGAAAATTTGAAGAGGTTTAGGAGAGTTTATGGGTGTGATTTGATTTGAGGGGTCGAAATTTGGGTTTTCTTCTAAGAAGATGGCATTTGTGTGATTCAGAAGTGGATTGTGAGTAATATTTGGCTTAGGATTGGCTAGTGGGGAGATGGTACCCCTGTCAATGAGATCTTGGATTATGTTTTGAAGGTGAAATCATTGGTCGGTGGTATGGCCAGCAATTTGGTAAAAGGCGCAATGAGCATCGGTCTTGAAGTTTCTTGGGAGTGGATTTCGCAATGGACGTGGATCGAAGGGTTTGATAAGGTTTCGGCTTAACAGGGCTTGGTAAACTTTGCAGAGGGGAGCATGGAGCTCAGTGTATTCCCTCCGACTAGGGACATGGAATCTTTCTGGTGCCCATGATGTGGTTGGTTGAGAGATATTGTTGATGGTCGAGACTGTAGCACTGGCAGGCTTGTCATACTTTCTAGGGGTGAACTGTCCGGACACCTTTTTGGG
The DNA here is from genome assembly GCA_949130495.1 of Sambucus nigra. Taxonomy (NCBI): domain Eukaryota; kingdom Viridiplantae; phylum Streptophyta; class Magnoliopsida; order Dipsacales; family Adoxaceae; genus Sambucus; species Sambucus nigra. The sequence continues at coordinate 330,025,109 of OX422210.1, read as the reverse complement.
TTCAACCTCTGTTTTAATAAGGCTTTCTTAGATTTCTACTCCAGCCTCTCTGAGAGCTTGGAAGTGGGGATAATATTGTCCTCCCATCATCGCTCGGACATGGGGCAAGAAGTTATTCTTCACTATGTTGACTTGCTCTTCCTCGGATGTCCGATTGTTCGTGGTAGTTGCTTGCTACCTCCACTGGGTTATAAAGTTACTGTTTGATTCTCCAAGATTCTATTTGAGCACCTCCAAATCACGACGGGTGACCTCAAGCCCTTCGTTGTATTTGTACTGCGACATAAATTCTTGGGCTACATCCTCCCAACTACGAATTCTGGATTCCTTAAAAGATAAAAAACATCGGAGGGCGCTATCCTTCAAAGTTTGCTGAAATAATTGGTACATCACCTCCTCATAAGCCCCTAGCAGAGTCATGGAACGGTGGTAACTACGAAGATGAGCAGTCGGGGGTCCACTCCCTCTGAACTTCTCGATATTTGGCATCTTAAACTTCTCGGGTAACCTCGCTTTAGGATAAGGATACATGTGGCTGTAGTCCATGTAATTCCCAAAGATCCTGACTTGGTCAAACTTCTTGGTGAGCATATTGAGATCCTCTTTGACTTTATTCAACTCCTCCTCCTTTGGATTAACGACCACAGGCAGGTTATTCATAGTCTGGGCAATGTTAGGCATTGGGAGCTAGGCAGGCGGTGGCCCATTGGCAGGAGGGGCACGTGGAGCGTGATGATATTCTTCAGGAACCCATATAGGTTCGGGTGGACCCATAGCACGAGGGAATAGGGCCTCGGGCTCTTGAGGAATAGGAACCTGGTTTCGTTGCATCTCTTGAACCTCAGTTTGGAGGTTGTCAATCTTGGACACGAGCTGAGCTAGGATTGTCGTCAGATCTGGATGTATGACTGGTGCTTTTCTGTATTCTCCATGGAAAATGGATGGATTTCATACTCGGAAGCAGTAGAGAACGGATGAAACTCTGGGGTGATTTGACTGAAGACCGAAGCCAATAGGGAGCCAATCCAAGGGCTTATGATCGACTTGAGAAGGTGTAGGATGAGATTTATTTTTGAGAAAGGAAGAACTATTTTTGGATTTTTGATAAAGAAGGGAGAAATGTTTTTGGATTTTTGATAAAGAAGGGAGATATGTTTTTGGATTTTTAATAAAGAATGGAGAAATGTTTTTGGAGACGGAACTCAGCATGATTATTACAATTATTATGTTCTCACTTGTATTTAATTCTCCTAACAGCAATACCGGACAGGAACCGAGCCTGGAAAAGTGGGGTTTTTAATATATGCAAATCTACGGATTGGACTTGTAACCAGGCTCACGAACAGGGTCCCATTTTAAAAATGCGTAAAAATTGGGTGGAAGATCGACCCGAAATTTCGGCAGAGATTCGGGTTGAAATCGGCAATCTAAAGTGCATGTCCTAGGTTTGACACCTATATGCAGGTATGCAGTTGGTTGGGTGAATCGGCATGGGTTCCCCCCTTTGGCGTGACTTCCACGATATACGTTTTGCTCTTGCGGGCAATCGGTACATGTGGACAAGCAATTTGATATACCTGAGTGGACGTGAATTGCCTCACCATATACCTCGTAGGGACGGTACATGTGAGAGCGAATTCAATATACTCGATGTACGTGAACGAATTCCCGGTGATATACCTCCGGTCATGACTTTAGTCAAGCGGTACGATGCGGGGGAACCGTTCAATATACGTCGAAGGTACTTGGCCAATGGAAGGTGATGGTCATATAGCTTAGGCTAACTACGACTTGCCGGACCAGCACCCATCAGGAAGTGACCCTCCAGTTACTGGGTAAAATTTGGTCAATAGCAATGCTCTTTGGTGATGTTGTGTGAATCATGCATGATTCTCTTATTAGTATCTTATGATGAGAATGCCTTTCTTGATTATGCCAAACAGGGAGAAAAGTACAAGTACCCCAAAAGGTACACCAAGTATGGATGGTTGATGCGTGCAACATGGGCATATATGTGATCCTAGGTGCACATGGTGTGAAGTGAACATGGATAAATTTCTACAAGTGTGTGAATATAAGCATAAGCATGGAATACACATGGAAAAGGGGAATATGCAGATATGGGGGGAAATATAAACAAATATAGCATCATGTAAATAGAGTCAAGCCCATAAAAAAATAGTGTCCCCAACAGAGTCGCCATTGTGGCCATCCACGATCCCCGCCGCGGAGGAAAAAGGATCATTCGGGTCTCGTGCGTCCTTCTCAGGAGCGCTTCGGCCAGCGTTGTTTGAGATGTGATGTAAAAATGTAGAGAGATTCAGAGTCGCCAGCCTATTTTACTCAAAACAGACAAAAGAAAAAGGGGAAGCCACCCCTAAGAATGGCATCCAAAAACATCCTGGTGCGTGCAAAACCAAATGATTCGAGAAGGGTTCGGAGGCTTAGTTACGAAATGGGAAGGTGTTAGGCACCCATTCCGCCCTTTCGTCCTCTCATGGATATTTGCTATTTTCCTTTATATTTCCCCCCGTGATATGTGTGCATGTGTATATATAGAATGGAGGTAGAAATCCTCGACTTGTATCATGGAAAAGATAAAGCCAGTCATCTGTAGGAAGGTATAAGAATAATATTAGAACGATAAGATTTTTACGACCTTACGTTGATCGTTATAATGGAATGATAACGCATATGGAGTAATACGTCACTAAGAGCAAGTATATAGAATATAAGGAAAATGGATTTAAGGAAGACAGAAAATAAGAGAAAAGTGAGAAAAAGGACTCGAGTCTCGGGTTTTACCCCGAGATGCCTACGTAGCCTATAAAAGCATCAAAGTCCATGTAGTTCGCATACACAACGAGGGGTGGGGTTTATCCCATAAATCCATATGGGTATATCTTATTTGTGAGTGTGTGTGTGTGTAGAAAAAGTGTTTTAGTTGTGAAAAAAGCGTGGAAAAAGTATGAGAATCCCTATTTGGAATTTATTATTTTTTGGGTTTTTATTTATATGAAAATATGAGATGTGCAATAATAGTGAATAAAAGTATACTTAGTATATGTGAGATGAGATAATAAAAGTGCTAAGTGAGAAAACAAGTTATTGGGAATTTAAGAGAATTTAAGAGAGAGTTTGAGAAAGTTGGACCTTCTTGAAGATCTTGAGCTTGATCTTGAATCTTGGAGAGCAGCCCTTGTGCTTGGATGATGATGGAGAGTGGATAATTCACCAATTTTGATGAAAAGTATGATGAAAAGTGGAAGTAAAAAAGGGATTTGGAAGTTGAAATCACGCTGCCTTCGAGAGAGGTTTTTGGGATTCGCCGAGAGAGATTTTTATCAGATCTGACCTCCCCCTTGAAAATGAGGTGAAGGCCTCCTTTTATAGGCCCAGGTGACTGCCGATCGGCATTGTCATGCCACTACCTATCGACAGGTGCCGATAGGCAGGGTCTGGAACCTGCCATTTGGTAGTGCGCTTCAGGATTTTTCGGAAAATTAGTCGTCGAGGGAAAACCGTTGGTTAGAATTGCGCATGGGGTATACCGTTGGAAAGGTAATTCAGATACCTTCAAAAGTAATTTAGACCACTCTCGGGTTTGAGAGTTGACTTTGGGTCAAATATGTCTTGGAAGCGTTTGTCGGTCCATTGGATAGGGAATCGTTCGGACATTAACGAATCGTTCGTCCGCATGGTAAGTCCGAATCGCACATAGGATGAACCGTTGGAAAGGTTAGGAGATATACTTCTATATTCCAAAGAGTTTGACCTGGTTTTGGGGGTTGACTTTGGTCAACTAGGCCCGAGAAGCATTCGGTGACCTCTCTGAGTCAAACGGATCGTTCGTCCGCATGGTAAGTCAGAATCGCGCACGGGATGGACCGTTGGAAAGGGGATTCAGTGACCTTCTAAGATTTATTTAGCCTCGGTCGATATGAAGAGTGGACTTAGGTCAAATAGAGCCCGGGAGCACCCAGTGGCCTTTGGGTCAAGTTTCGAACACAAACAGATCGTTCATCCGCATGGTAAGTCAGAATCACACATGGGACAGATCGTTGGAAAAGGTATTTAGTTCCCTTCAAAGATTCATTGAGTCTCGATCGAGATGAAGAGTTTGACTTTTGGGTCAAACTGAGCCAGGGAGTGCTCGATGGCTTCTAGGTCAGTACTCGGGACATGACCTGGGTTTATAGTGATGAAGGGAGGTACTAGGGACCTAAGGAGAGTTAGGGGGTAACAGAATGGGGTGTCTACATAGGGCTTTCAGATTTTGGGTGGCTACTCTTCTTCGGCTTCTCTTAGGTGTCCTCGCTTCTCAATTGTTTTCTCTTAGGTGACTTTTTTTGTTCTTCGGTATTTCTTTCTCTCTATTTAGTTTTGGATTTTTTTCTTATTTTTAGGTGCGATATTCTTCAATACGGGAATTCTACACGTATGTGCGATCTTAGGTAACTCATTTTCATTTACATCATACCTTTATAGAAGTTTCTGGTTTTGAACTGGTTTCTTTTTTTGGTTTAAAACATTAAATATTATGGGTTTTGAAACCCTGATGTATGTATTGAATGCTTTTTGTTCAATAATTTTACGTTTCTGTAGTTTAAAATTGGGGGAAATGGATTATGGAGAAAAAGATAGATGCTGAAAATTAGGGTAAAATTGGATTTTGTTGGTTTTAATAAAAGCCCTATTATTTGGAGTTTCCATGGTTGTATTGTGTATTTCAAGAGTTTACTGTATCAAGGTGCAACCTATTTATTGCTTGATTTATTGTTCATTCTCTAATCCCTATTTGTTGTTGTTATTAAAATTTATAATTTTTTTTTCAGATCTAATGTTTTTCATCTCACTATTAAAGATGGGCTTGGATTCACCTAACCCAACTATGGTTCCGATCAGATGAGGTATACACTCTGATTTATTATAGTTTTCATGGTCTGAAATTGGATATCAAATATTATTGTTTGATATTGATTTTTTGATTTTCTAAACATAGAGTTTTCATGATATAAAATTGGATATTGGATATCAAATATAACAGGGTCGGTTCGAATTATCCATCTTCATGTTGTCTATTGATCCTATGCATTGAGTAACAATAAACTAACAACCTAATAGACTGCCCTAGGCATTTGAAAATAGAAGAATATGTTAGAGCGGAAAAATAAATGTCGTCCGATGACATGTTTTACCTAAGCATAACCTATTTTCCACCAAAGCCTAGAGAGGTTCTCAGTTAGAACCCCCTGGGTGAATTTCATTAAATATGTATTATTGATGGTTTGAAAATCAAATGTAGCCCAATATCAAATATTATTGTTTGATATTGAGTTTATGACTTTCTGTGTGAAGGCTTAATGGTTTCAGAATGATTTTTTCCTTTTTTTAGATTTGTTATACAACTATGCGGTATATCATCCCATATATTTTTTGTTGTTTATTTTTTTGTATCTTTATTTTTTTTTGTAGATTTGTTAGTTTTTTATGCTAATAGTTTTCTTCTTTATTTTTTTTTCTCAACAGTTGGATGAGTTCAAAATACAGTCCTGAGGGTTGACAAAATGCCCAACTCTCAAATCTTTTCATCGTAGGACTATACTCCAGATTAATAGGAATGAAGAAGTAGTACAATAATTCGACGTGCTGGTAATTTCATATTTTTTCACATTTCGTAATTTGGAATCAGTTTTAGGTTTAAAACTCTGTTTGGATAAGATCTATGTTTACTTTTTTTTTTCAACTCAAACTATTTTCAAGTATTCTCGTTTGAACTGGTATACTATGTCCTCTAACTTTGTGGTCTTATAATGGTTACAACTTCTCCATTGGACACGGACACAATTATTGAACATATTTCCTAGTTTTTCGATTGCACTTCATCCTTATTTGAATATATTATATCACAAAATTTCACAAATATTTAAAGTTTAGATATGATACTGTGGCTGAACTATGATAAATTCTGAAGGAATTGGCTGATATTTAATCTAAATGTTGGGCTTATGTCTAAACACCATTAATTGGGTGAAGAGAGCGATTGTCTCGGTGCTGGCAGATGTGAGCCATGAAAGTTTGTTCCCCAAACTAGAGAACAAACAAAAAGAAAAACTAAAGAAAGTCCAGATTGTACCTGATATAATTATGAAACAAAGTCGTATTGTGCTCCGAAATGTTGCTGCTACATATGAGAAAGAGTATTTTGCAATCTATTAGGAAGAACATTCCTCAATCCTAATGACAACGATCATCTATTTAAATTGACACTAATATCTCTAGGAAGAACAGTCCCCAATTCTACAATTTTTGTGTCTACAATTCTTCGAAATTGCCTACTTATTGATAAAAAAATTTGTGTCTACAAAACTTCAGTTCTCACATGTCAACTGATATATGTCACTTAATGCATTAGCATATATCACAACCAATGCAATAGCATATACACAACCAACTGACTGATATATGCTACGTAAGAAGCAACCAACTGACTTAATACAGTAGCATATATCACAACCAACTGATATATGCTATGTAAATAGAAACTTAAACATTCGCATCATCCTCAGCAAGTAACACAACCAATGCAGTAGCGTATGCAGTAATCAACACAACCAACACAGTTGTGTAGACTCCACACTAGGAGTTTCAACAGCCAACACAGTTGTATAAATAAAGTTTGAGTCTGTACAAAACTGGGCGGTGTAGGTCCTACATTGGTTGTGTGGACTCTTTAGGGGTAAAATTGACATTCATATGCGTACATTTTTTTATCGAAGTTGTTTTAATGACTAAGTTGTTTAATCTCTATTCAATTTTGTTTGTTTGAGGTTTTGATTTCAGAAATCGTGTGGGGATTTAAGTTTCCACAATTTTTGGACTTTCGCTATTAGATATGACCTTTATTATTGATAATTTGGTTTGTTAGTTTATACTTAGTTTTATTTTTATTTTATGATCCCTTTTTATTCAATGGTGCCTTTATTATTTATAAGTTGGACTTTTGGCAAAATCATTTATACTTTGTTTATTTTTATTTTATGACCCCTTTTTAATTACTTGATTTTGAATTTGGGATAGAATTACCACTTATGTGTATCACCCCTTTTATGACTAAACTTATACATGACTTTATAGTTATTACATATCATGAGTAGTTACAAATTACAAAGAATGAGTAGTTTTAAATTACAAAGAATGAGTAATTACAAATTTGTACTCCTGTTAGTCAGAGTGTATACACGAGTAGTTTCTTTAATTTTTTGGAAAATTTGTGAACTCTGATTTGAATATATTTTTTTGTTATCAGGTTTTCAAGACATGAGTGAATTTGGGGTACATTGTCCTCATTTTTCATGTTTAATTTGTGGGGTAAAAATAGTTTTTTATTTGTATTAGATTAAATACTTTGAACATGGTATGGGCCCTGTCGTTTTGTTTCTCCGCTATACACAAGCTTGGCTGGGAGGCCAAACGTTTTGTTCTTAAACACTGATATAAGAATATCCTCTATTATATTAGTGTGAATATAGGTGAAACCAACCCCCATCAAAACCCCTCTATTTAGCCAATCACCACCCCTGCAGCCTTCATCGACCCCCCCCCCCCCCCCCCCCCCCCGCGACTGCCGATTTGTTTAAAAATATGGTATGAACCTTTTGCAAATCAAATTTTATGTTTAATTTCTTCATTTGATATTTATGTTTTTCACTTCTGTTGGATGAATTTCAAAGGACTTTTGGACTTTCTTCATTTGATAAACACAAAAGTTTCCTTTCGGTTGATACTTTTCCCTAAAACACAAAAGTTTCAATTTGGTAAGGTCTAAAACACAAAACCTTTTCATTTATGTTGGATGAATTTCAAAGAACATGGTGTAGCTACTTGATTCTAGATGCAATTTGGTTTGCTCTTTGATTTGATATATATGTGATTTGGTGAATGTAGAAAATTTTTTATTCACTCAAAATTGTAATTTTCAGCGTGTGATATTTCAAAAAAGTTTTCATAAGGTACTTTTGACGATGGGCCTAATGGAGGAAGGAGTCAAGTCGAGGTTGCAGTCCAAACATTCGGATGTTGGAGTTCACTATATGAGTATCCTATCTTTATCGTAAGTGTTTATATATTGTAAATCTTCATGTTTTTAAAACCTTCAATGGATTTCTTCAAATACAACAAATTCTGAATGTCATCATTAAATTTATCTCCATTGACTTTGATAATTGATTCCTTTAATTGTGTAAATCACCAGTCCATTTTCATACACTTAAAGGATCTATAAAATAACCTAATGTCTATGAAGCCCCCAGTTCTTTAAGTTTGATTCTTTTTTCATAAGAATTTAATTTTTTTAAGTGCATACTTTTGACTTTTGGTTCAAATGCAGGGCTAAAGTACTTGGTGATTGAAGGAAAACGAGTGGAAGGATAAAGAAAATAATTAGTCTGAAAGAAGTGTTAAATATGTTGGAGGGGGGTTATTGTGAAGGCCAAGATGAAGCTTTATTGGATGAATTTAGACTTTATAAATGTTATTGAATTGCTCTTTATCCCTTAAGCAAGGTGCATAGTCCAATAAATAAAGAAGAATGTGCAATTTTCTTTATAAAAAGTTGATACTTTACCCTGATTCTATGTAATTGAGTATATTTGAATTATGTTGCTTATACGAGGTCCAAAATTGAGTATTTGTTTTGTTGGATTAATTTTTTATTTCTTAAGCAGGGTAGATAGTTTTATAAACAAAGGGAACTTTGCCCGATTTTTTAAAATTGTTTACACATTCAAATTGTAAAATAAATTTACAACTTAAAATTAGATGATTCAATAGCTTGAAAATATACACTTATAATATATAAAACACTTATTATTTGTAGTATACACGACTTTATACTTTTAAAATTATACACGTGCCTTGATTGAAATTTTTTGCCTTTTCTCGATTACGTAGTTTTGAAAGTTTTTGTCGCTTCGCGATTGTGTACTTTAGAAATTTTCAGCGTGACTTCAGGCATGGGCATACCCTAGTGTGTGTGTGTGTGTGTGTGTATATATATATCAAACATATCTATACTTATATATTGCACACTATATAAGTATATCAACCATCCCTCAGAGTTATAACTCAATGGATGCAAATCTCTAGAATGTTATCATCCTTTAGGGAAATTCTAACAGATTCTCCCGAGCAGCCAGGTCGTAATCTCACACCGAACCCTAAACCAAACCCAAATGTAGGGAAAATGGTCATAGCTCCTCATCTGAAAGTGAGACTGAATCATACCCAAGACGTCTCACCTAGAATATAATCACATAATATAAATAATGGATGACTATGGCATGGGGTCTACACTCTCCCTGCTCCTCAAGCCAGGGTTTTCACCCACATCGTGCAGCATCCCATGATAGCACTAGAGAGGTATGCTTCACATAAATATATCAATCACACACAAATATATTTAAAATCACTTCATATATATACTGTCTCTATATATGTATATATTTATATCAGCAAATTCGGCTATTCATGCCTATCTCTCATGGAATTAGCTTCCTTTTTCTTCCTTTCTTATTTTCTTTCTTTTTCTTTCCTTATCATGTGGTCTTATTAGAGAGAAATAAGGGTTATCAGTTATTAAGCCCAAAATTGACTCTTATACACAATTGTGAGTCCCTACAAGTCCAAAAAGTCCCCGGAACCCAAACACTACCCCGGATACTCTATTCTAACTATCTCGGACCTTTAGAGACCTCAAAATTCCCATTCGAGTCATTTATCAGAAATTCACCTTTTTAAATCCAATTCAACTTCACACGTACTTTTCCAAATAAAATATTATTCCTTCTCGCTTTACCATTCCGCGACATGATAAAAATAATTTAACTTCATTTACTAGTTCTCGTAAGTAAATATAACACACAATAATATTAATTCAAAACTCTCCAATTAATAATTAATCCACACCTCAAATTATTTTTTGCTTAAAATTCTCAATTTATTAAATTACACCACTTATGTAATTTAAATATCCATAAAAGTAGGGGGTATTACAATGTAATCGTGAGATTTACTTTGGTCCGGGAGTAGACGTACGTCATATCTAGGGTTGTTGGTTTGGGATAACTAAAAATCTACTAAAAGATGAGAGGGAGATTTATAATTTTATTATAGTCCGTAACACCTTGTATTTCTGAGTATTTAGAAGTTGATTAAGTGGTGATTTTTGGGATTTCACGTGTGTTGTAATGTAGTGGAATTAATAATTACATGTTGATTAAAATATTAATTGGGAGAGGTGATGATTAATTTATTTGGAATATAATTATTAAGTGAATAGTGATTTATTATTTTACGTCATAATGAGTGATAGTGACGTGACTTTATTAGATCTCAATAAGGAGTCTACTGTAGACTATATGAGGTCGAGATGGGAAAATATGGTAGAGTGAATTAGATGGTGATTTTGAGGTCAAAGTTGGTTCTAAATGCGTTGAAATAGTCTGAATAGTGTACATGGGTGTGTTGATTGGGTCCCGGACCGATTTTATACCAAACTGGCACCAAATAAGGGCGTTTCGGTCATTCGGGAGTTTGTGGTAGATGGAACTCCAAAAATTGAGGAAGTATATCAGCTCATTGGAGTGGGAGGCTAAGTTTAGAACACCTTATAGAGAAATAGGAGGCCATAGGAAAGGAATAAGAGAAGGAAACTAAGTCCTTCCACACCGTTTTGCACCACGGACATCGCAAAATTGAGATCGAAGCAAAGGAAGAGAAACTACATCATCAATTAATGAAAACTATACCTACTAGACCAAGGAAAGTGTTATCTTGTGATTTATTTAATCATGTTATAATACCCATGTAGTGTAGGATTTTGAATTCTTGATTTAAAGGTTGTTCTTGGAGTCTAGATGAATAAAACTCATGATTTGGGGTGGGATTGCATGTAAAGTGAATCCATATGTGGAGATAATTAAAAATCATAGTATGCATGATTATGAATGTGAAAGAAGTTTGAAAAATTAAAGGTTTAAGCATGAAGAGCATTAAAACTAGGGTTTTATGATTTATGGAGATAAAATCTGTTTATGGTTAGTTTTCTTGAAGATTTGATGATATTATCATGTTAGAAATTGTCCATCTACTTGCATCGGAGGTGGTAAAATTATATGGGAGTTTGGTGAGGTTTCATATATTTGAGTTTGATGTTATTATCACGTTAGAAATTGTCCATTTACGTGTATCTTAACCGAATCGACTCGGTTACCCAGATTTCACCAGTTTCTCTTAGTTATGCTCGAATTTGCGATTTATTTATTGAGAGACTTTTGGATTATTATTAAACCATAGGGAGGGGCCTATTGAATTCCAATAGATTTTTGTAAGTTTTGGGTATAGCGAGATAAGAGGATTTAAGGATAGGACCTTTTGGGCATATGTGACACCCCGACTAATTAAATACCGGGTAGCTACTCCTTTATTAAATTAATTCAAAATGCCAAGTTGGCTCAGTTAATAGCATCACTGTTGAAAACATTTTAAAGATTACTAACCACCTAGTATTTAAAAAGTAAGTTGCCAAATTTTACTTTAAGTCTGATTAACATGTAACAAGTGTAATGAAGAAATAAATAACACCATTCACCATACTGAAGTAAAAGGAGTAACCATCACATAACAGTAAATAAAGTCTGGAGGAAAACTCCTCACTACAATCCCATAACTGAAATAAATAACCGAATACTAAAACCATACAAATCAAAGTCTGAAAACTGAAATGTAAAAGATGACTCAAATAGAAACGGGCAACATGCCCTACAACTGATAGATAGTGACTCTGGAATCCAAAAGATGGAAGCGTCTACAAGCAAATCCCTGTAGCTTCCACAAACAGCTACAGCTCGTCACCTGAATGAGTATCCTATGCTTGGTGTCCTTGTGGCTGGGCACCTAAAATGGTTTTACAAAGAAAATAGATTTGAAAAGAAAACGGGTCAGAGCCCGAATATGGAGTTATATTTTAAAAACCTGCAAGTGCTTTAAAAACATTTAAAACATTAAATGCAAAGTACATGTTAGGATGTGCACTCACATGATATTCTCACCTCTCGTCTAACTGTGCACTCCTAACGTAAGTACCCATCTATAACGACCCATACCACTAGCTAAGTGACAACATAACTAGCTAGACTGCCAAAGGTCCTACCCATATTACTCGGTTCCATTAACATTATCACGCTCGTAAAGAAATAGGGGTTTAACGTAACTCAGATACTCAATATGCAATATATATAACTATCAGTTAACTCGTTATATTTTTCGAAACAATACCGTAATATATTTACAACATTAACATGAGGATTCCCATTAATTAAATGTATAGTATTCACATCATAAATATACAATACAAGCACCCCGAGAACTAAGCTGCGGTGCACACATACTCTGCTATCCATCCCGGTACATCACGTACATAAGGATCACACATTCCGAATCTCTCAGGAATAGTCCAGATAACACAAATCACAAATAGTGGAGGCGAACACAGTCACATCACATGGGTCACGCACATACCTACGCTCCCACGATCGCGGACTTATTAATATCCCAATAAGTCTTTCTATGACCTATGTTCATCGAGGTAACCAGTCTGAATCCGGGCAACACAAGGATTAGAGGGCCCTAAGCGAACGCAAACCTCCCGTGATAGCAAGTATGGTAGGTATGTCATACATACAATTCATATACCAATACTAAGTAAACACACGTCTTAGTAATACCGTAGTTTAATCGTAGTACTATACTCATTCTCGTACTAACTTATAATTATCACACTTTATACTATTTCGCTTTGCAATCCTACGTGCCATAATTTACTCTAGTAGTAGTAAACACTCACGTCTCAACCCAAATGGTTCATTGAATTAAATCTCTTGTATATAAATTTACTCCTCGTAATAACCCAAAAGTCCCAAATCTATCCTTACATCATCAAAGGAAGGTTATCTATATCCTCGAACAAGTTTACGGGACTCCAAAAATCAAAACAGTCCAAAAAGGACCAAACTGTCAACTCGTTAGAAGTCTCGTTCGAACGAGACTATTCGAACGAGATCCTTCTGTCAACTCGTTAGAAGTCTCGTTCGAACGAGACTGTTCGAACGAGATCCCAGTTCGTTCGAACGAACTGTACCTTCTAACGATATCTCGTTCGAACGAAACTACCCCTTGTTAGAAGAGACTGCTCAACTCTTTAGAAGCTCGTTCAAACGAGCTCGTTCGAACGACCTGGGGGTTGCTTCTAACGACTGACCAATTTCGGCCCAGATTTTTCCCCAATTCGTTTCTATCCATTTTTACTCCTCAAATCTCTTCTAAAATTCGTTCCAACAATGTATCAAGTTCTCTAACCATCCTCAAACATACTAAGGAGATATGCTAACATCTTTTAAGGGTTTAATACCTTCTAAACATCAATAAATCACAAGTTTCCACATTATTTCCTAATTTTCTTCAAGAACATAAACCCTAGATTCTTCTCATCATAATTTCCCAGATTTTAATCCGTTTATACATCACATAGATATAAAATTTCTGAATTTCATCTTCAAACAATGTTTCTACATGCAAACCTATCCCCAAAATTAAATAATAACTTCCAATTTCATGGGTTTTCTTTTAACTCTTATATAAGATTGATTATCAAAGTTTCTAACATGGAAGAGGCATTCACTGCTTAAGGAATGTAATTTGAATCACTTGCCTTGGTTTGATTTCTGATTTTGGTGTAGGTTTGATGAAGTTTTTCTGCAGAATTTCCTCTCTCCAAGCTCCTTCTCCAATGGTGGATTAAGGTGGCTAGGGTTTGATTTAGGGAACTTAGAAAACCTAAATGATAACCTACGTAACCTTCTAAGTTAATATGGGTTGGTTATGGGCTTAGTGGGTCAAATCCACATCAGATTTAATTAACCAATTTTCGTCACTTTTAATTCCTCAAAATGTAAAATTACCAAAATACCCTTTAAGTTGCCGGTACGGCCTAAAAATACCCCGGGACCCAAACTATACCCCCGGCTAGTGTTTTCTGACTATCTCGACCCTTCCGGACGCGTTGGCGCACTCAAAATGACCATACGGTTTATAGATTTTAAATTCACTTTTATTATCAAAATATTATACCGTGACGCGGCGGTCCCACGCGTCTCAATAAAATTTCTAAAATGCCGTATATCAATCTCACGACAATTTTATAATACCAAACACATATGTCAAAACATGTATGCACATAATCAAATACCAACTCGCATCTCATTAGTATTTATAACCCGGATTAATTTCCAATTAATACGCATTTAATTAATTAATCCCCAAAAATAAATATAGCCAAAAGTACGGGGTATTACAGCATAATGTGTAGTTAAAGAAATTTCGAGAATCGAAACGGGTTACAAAGAGCATGAGTGAACCCAAGTTGTGAACCAGTAAGAGAGAGATAGATTATCTACTGATGTTAATTAGGTAACTAGTACCCTTCATGTGGTGAGCGATACTTAAAAATATACAGTAAGAGGTTAAAATGGTAAATTGATTGAAGTTTGAGTATTCGAGAGATATATACTACGTACGGAATATATTATAGGTTGTGTGTATTCCTATGTTGGACATGTTTATAGGTTGTGTATGTGCCTATATTGAGAATATATATATATATATATATATATATATAGAGAGAGAGAGAGAGAGAGGGGTTGTGTGAATACCTATGATAAGGTTTCCTATGTATGTGAACATACCTACGATGTCTGCTATCACGGAAGGTTCCGTATAGAGGCGATCCCACCTTAGCGATTCCAATAAGGTCTAAATTTGTACCTCATAGCATTAAACTTAGGGCGGCCCATTATGGGTTGTGTATTAATGGGACTGGCAGGTCATTGGGGTACTTTAGGTATATGAGTAGCCCAAAGGCTTAGAACTATGATCGCCTCCATTGTGTGTTGTCTGATTGAGGATTTAAGGAGACATTATGAACCGATAGTCCATGATTTGTACGCACGGTACATGGACTTGATAGCAGTGTACGCATGCATCACAATGGTCATTCCAGGGGATGCTATAGTTGTATATATTATAATGTGATAAATATATACAAGTGTGATTTATCTACTTATGTGTGATAGTAGAAAAGATAGATAGTGTATATCTAAAAGCAAATAGGATGAAACTTAATTATAGGTGTTATAATAATGGGTGATTACTCTACTAGTGAGACAGTAGGAACATAGATAATGCATATCTAAAAAAAAATGAAATTATGGGGAATTTAATAAAAATCATCCAATAATAATATACGGGTGATATTAGTATTGGTAGTATGGTAGCGTATTGTAGGGGCATTACGGGAGATTTGAACCTTTTGTGGTTAGTTAGATACGGATGTCTTGTTAGGATGGGTAACATAGCTAGGTAGGAAGCATTAGGTATGCACTTTAAATGATAGGTGATGAACTCAAGAGAGTGTACGCAAGCTAATATGTGAATATAATAACTGTTTTTAAATTGTGATTTAAATACTTGCTAAATATTTTCAAAATGACTTTTCTCAGGCTCTGACCCCTGTCAATTCTATTTTTCTATTTCCCCAAAACATTTTAGGTGTCGATCCACAGGGACACCAAGTTTGATGACTCATTCCAGGGATGCATAGCTGCAACACTTGTGGAGGTTTGCAGGATTTGATATAGACGCTTCAGTTATTCATTCCTTGATAGGATTTCATTTTAGCATTTCATTTGGGCATGACTTCCCCTTTAGACTATCAAGCATTTCATTTTAGTATTTATTAGACTTGATTTTTTTTACTTTGGAATTGTAAATAGATTTTGTTTTAGGAGCCGGTGGTTTATTCAATATTATTTTATCCAGTTATTCATGTGATGTTTTGGACTCTATTATTGTGTGGATAGTTCAGAATATATTATTTTACTTGTTGTTGTGTGATTAATGAAAGATACAATTTTGACGCCAACTTAATTTAACATAGGTGGCTATTAATTTAAAAAGTTTTCGATAGTGATGCTAAGAATGAACCAAATGATATTCCTTTTAATAAATGACTAATCACCCGTGGTTAAAATAGGTGGGGTGTCACATAGCCTAAACTCAGTTATATTCTTATACTTCATAGACTTGTTATTAACCTTATTCTTGAATAATCATTTCAGGACATCGGCCGTCGGTGCAGCCTTAACCTTGATTCAATTATACTCTCATTCCAGTTGCAGTTCAGATATGATGTTGGTGTCAAGATTGCATGCTCAATCTCTCATTCCTATTTCTTTATTAGTCATTCGGGTTTATGTATTTAGTCGGATTACTATCTCTCTTGGCATTGGTTTTATTTACGAGACAGTGTAATTATGAGATGATGCTAGTACCATTACTGGTTTGATATCAGAGTTTATATGGTTCACCTATATTAGAATTCATTTATTTACATTATGCATTTAGTATTATTTTTAGTTATAGTTATAATGATACCAATTTGTTTAGACTCCTATTTTTATTTATTTCAGACCTCATAAGTTTAGTTTATATTTTATTGGGTGATAGAGTTAGTCTTAGAGCATTCCAGGTTCTAGTATCCTAACGATATTGAGTGTGCCCATCTCTTTTATCCAAGTGTTATCTAATAGTTTAAATCGTGTTATTTACATCTTGTACTCCATTATTGTACATGTACTTATATGATATATTTACTATCTTTCAAATTATGAACACATGTAGATGGGTTGGCCAAACTGAACAATCCACTAGCTCTGAATTAGAGGTCATAATAACCCAGAAATAGCCGAAACCACCTACACCACTGTTGTAGGGATATGGGTATGCACCTATGCCTATTCAGCTGACTGTAGCTTCATGGGAGAAAATTATTGGGGATTTTTGAGAAGAGATATCCACCATAGTTCTGTGTATCTATATACCCTATTATTGCAATGCGATGGAGGCGTGATATTGAGTGCCATATATGCCTATTAGAGTGTACCAACATTCAAAGATAAATGCTAGGCAATTTCAAACTCTTAGTAATACTTCAAAGTGGCAGGAGTCTGTTACCACTACTAATGATGGATCTTAGTTGACCATTGATACGGCATGAGTATTGCATATTTGCGCTCGTTATTATTATACATTCTATCACTTTTGTGTTTCTTAATTCCAATTTTAAGCTTGTTATATACAACCTCTTTTATATATGTTATATGCTTTGCGAGGTATCGTTGAGATTTTGTAGGTACTCGAATGCTTAGAGGGATGATTGGTTCCATTTCGATGAAGTCCATAATTTATTATAACTTCAAGGAAGTTTAATCCTTTCATACTTCATGGTCTGGCCAATGGATCTCCATGATGTGACACCCCGCTTAAAATAATAATGGATGTCCATCCTTATACTAAAATAATCAGGAATCTAAGTGGATCATTCTCAGCATCTACTGACGATTCTAAAATAAATACAACTGATAACCCATTACTACAAAAAGAGGGTGTCAAAAAAAAAAAATTAACTTAAAACATTTTATTTACAAACAAAAACAAACCAATGACAAAACAACTATATATCATAAGAGACACACACATGCTCAAATGATATAAAGGAGACTAATAAAAGAGTACAACACAATGTACGAAATAAAATACCCGAATATGTTATCGGGTCACAGACAATACAACAGTCTGAGAAATAAAATATAAAAGTGCAACACTACAACACTTGGGTATAAATTCGATACACAAACTGAATCCTGATCTAGATACATGAAAGATAGGAAATGACTATAGCAAAATATCGTAACAGTCCGCTACTACCACAGTCCCATGAATACACTGGATGGATAACATCAATGACATCCTTACGGAGGAACACCTAGAGTAATACAATATATATACATAGCAAGAGAAAATATAAACGGGTCAGAGTCCGAGGGAAAAACATTTTTATAGCAAGTGCATTAAAATGCATAATAATTATAAATGCATTATGGAATGATTAAAGTGGAGTCGCACTCTCCATAAAATTTAACTCACCTCTCAATTAAAGCGCGCAACTAAACAAATGTATATGATCTCCAAATAATTTCCCAAATCTATCTAGGAAAATAATCTAACTTACTCCCAATTTATACTCATTTAAAAATCCATCTAAATTATTTTTCAAATTTACTATTTCCAATCTCAACTCTTCATCAGCTTACTAAACATATAAAATATACAAAAACATTCCCTTTTACTTGAATTTCTCATATTCTAGTTATTGACCTATATATATATATATATATATATATATATATATATATATATATATATATATATATATATATATATATATATATATATATATATATATATATATTATCATCTAAGTTCTAAGGAATAAACTTCTCTCAATTCTCAATACTGCACTAGGGTTCGTGCGTGGGACGTCTTGTAAGCGCAATTCAAGCAAGGAACCCCCTCGATACACTACTCCTGACAGTATTGATTATCAAGATTCATTATGACCTCAATGCATGACGCGTATAACCCAAATTCTTATTTAATGTAATTAATTACTTATTCTCAATTCTCAACAGTGCACGGCGTTTCGTGCATGGGACGTCTTGCAAGCGAAATCCAAATAAGGAATCCCACTAATACACTACTCCTTGGCACTATCGATTGTTGAGCTATACTAATTTATAAATATGAGTACTAAGGACTAACTTCTCCTCAATCCCAACATTGCACTGCCTTTCGTGTGTGGGACGTCTCGCGAACGAAATCCAAACAAGGAACCCCCCGATACACTAATCCTTGACAATGTTGGTCGTTGAGGTCCATTATGCCCTCGATACCCAAAGTACGATATATATATACTCATATAATTATCTTCTCTTCATTTCACATAATTGATTCATCATAATTTAAGTCCGGATAAAATCTCCCGAAATGAGATTCAAGCAATCTTCTTATGTCTCTTTACTCTAGAGACAAATATGATATCACATAATCATATACAATTAATATACTATTCACAAAGTATAGTAATAACCATCCCTACGAGCTATAACTCGAGGATGCAGGTTCTCAACCTTATCATCTACCAGGGAATCACTCACATATCATCCTGGGTACCAACAGTCGGAATCTCACACCGCCTTCGCAAAAACCATAACACAACGTACGGAAAGCGGTCATAGTTCCTCCCCGAAAATGAGACGAAACATACCCACCACATCTCACCCCTAATAAGAATAATCACACAATAAAAATGGATTCTATAACCTTGGGACTATACGCGCCCTACTCCTCAAGACAGGGGCCTCACCCACATTGCGCAACTTCCCATGATAGCATAGAGGGGGTATGCTTCACACACACACACACACACACACACACACACACACATATATATATATATATATATATATATATATATATATATATATATATATATATATATATATATATATATATATATATATATATATATATATCATCCACACAAGATATACATACATCATCACATCATAAAATGTATACCATCACACAAGGTATATATATCACACTACTTACATACTCTTATTACACTCTTAGGCGTAGGTGAAATAATATCATTTATTAGTATATTTTACTCTCGATATACTATCCGTCAACAGATCACATAACTTCCCCACTTTGTGTACACTATACGATTTCTCACTTGAAATTCACACATCACTTCTATTTGTATTAACCATCTCTCAATTTAATTTATGTTGAGCATATTTTCTGTATCCGTATGCGCATCAATCAACAATTATCATTCCTCAAATATTAACCTCGACACTTAGAGGATTTTCCACCAAATTGATACAATCATCTAAATTCTCACTCTCTCGAAATCAATCACTAAAACCCCCCACGTTTTCATTCAATCATTTATAAATTTTTCTCTCATTTCCTTAATGAGACAGATATATATATCTCACCATCAATTTCATTTATTAATTAGCCCCAAATATCATCTCACACTTCTAAAGTCAATTG
Organism: Sambucus nigra; assembly: GCA_949130495.1. Lineage (NCBI taxonomy): Eukaryota > Viridiplantae > Streptophyta > Magnoliopsida > Dipsacales > Adoxaceae > Sambucus > Sambucus nigra. The sequence goes on along the minus strand of OX422210.1, from coordinate 330,005,030 downwards.
TCCCCTTATACTCACTCAATCCTCTTTTATACAATAAATCGGAAGGTCCATAAATATAAACCCAAAGGAAAGGGAATGAACTTAAAGACCCACACTTCAACCCAAAACAGAGGCCCGGTCAATCGGTACCCCAACCGTGGTCGACTGCGGTTCGTAAATATGCTTACGATCAAAGGCAGTGTGCCTCATTTTGGATGCGCGATCGATCGGTCCTTTGGATGTGGTCGACCGACCCTACCAGGTACCTCGGTCAAACTTCCTTTTTACTCACTTCCAACTTCTCCAAAACTCCAAAATACTTACTTTCAACCACAAATATTCAACCCAAACATATTTATAACATTAATACTCATCAAATAACTAAACCTAACTAATTTCCAACCTTCATTTCATCATATACACATCAAATGTAAGATTTAAGCCAAATATAGGTTTTAACATATTTATCCCAAATTTCCGAAATTTAACCACAAATCATGAAATTAATGTTACACAACAATTATTTAGCAAGTTTAATCACTTGCCTAGAATTTGTAGAGGTTGAATCGCCCTCGAAATCACGTAATGGCCGGATATCCCAAGCTTTTCTCCTTTCACTTCCTCTTTTTTTCTTCTCTCTCTTTTTTTTTCTTCTTTCTCTCTTTCTTTCTAGGGATTTCTCTTTTCTCTAAATGATAAAGGCTTCTCCCATAGGCTTTTAAGCCTTAATTCCCAAAATACACAACTTTAAATGGTAATACACACTTTAAATGACTCGATCACTCTAATTCGAGCCAAACAAACTTAAAATATTTTGGAACCCAAATAAGCCCCAAGTACAGTCATTTCGACTATCTCGACCCTTTCAAAAACAACCGCACCCTCAGAATTGTCATCTGAATCACTTTATAACATCTTCAAATTTTGACCATAAATGCCAATTTAATTAATCTCCAATTAAAGTAATATTTTTTTCTACCAAAATAAATAAATTATTGTCCCAAAAATCTCGGGGCATTACACATGAAATCTTAGTTCATTGAGTTATCTTTGCGTGGTCACAAACAACACATCGTTTCAAGTTCGAATGATGAAGTTAGTGTCGTTTTTATATATGCAGCTTTTGCCTTCTTAAAGGACCAAAGTGCCTAAGAAAATAGAGCCTCGGTTGATCGTCCCTTGGACCCCGATCAACTGGCCTTTCATTTTATGCCTACGAAGAAAAGTAGTGATCTTGATTCCAAACCCCCAATCGATCGGGCCCTTGGACGTTGTCGACTGGGCCCATCAGATATTTGGTGGATTCCCATTTTTGTTTCTTTTTTCTTTTCTTTTATTTCAACTTACTATATATATGTAAGTTGTCTTATTTAGAGGGCAGTCTCATCTTTATTTCATTTTAGGTTAGTTTTTGGGGAGCTTCTCTCTCCTAGGGTTCCATCCCATTTTTGTAAGTAAGTTACATTATTCATATTCTTCCTTATCTATTGTAGATCCATTTTATTGTTTTGATCTTTGTTAACTAGTTTATTTTTTTTTAATTTAACTTTGTGTTGGTTAATTAGTGTCTTTGATTTGTTAATTAGTTTTATTAAGTGTTCTTACCATGTGTATTATCTAGTTTAAAGGTTGGGATCATATTTTTCCCACTAATGGGTATCAAGCTTTGTGTAAGGTAAAATTTCTAATTGAGTCTATTTGTAGTGTTGGCTTAATTCCAGACAAAACTAATTGAGTCATAGGATAGTAGTTTGTTATATCCTTTTAAGCCTATGACGTTCGAGTTGAAAACGTAGTGGCCAATAGTTTAAAGATTACATCATTGCTAGTTTATGTGCTAACTTTTTACATCATCAACATTTCATTATTTTCAAGGTCTTTAAAGGTACTAATGCATTGATATATATATATATATATACTAGCGTATGCCCGTGCCTGAAGACATGACGAAATTTTCCAAAGTACGTAATCGCGAAACGACGATAATTTTTCAAAGTACGTAATAGCGAAACGCAAAAAATTCGAAGTGTAATTTTAAAACAATGTCAAATAGTCCAATAACATTCAAATAGTCTAGATTCATCAAATAAATTCACATATAAAACGAAATATACAATATTCATCCATCAAATTCACATTGTCTCAAAAAAAACAAAATGTCAAATTTTAAAAAAATTTGGACATAATATCCTTTGTTTATGGAACTATTCACCCTGCTTAACAAATAACAAATAATCCAACATCCAAATTGTCTAAATTCTTCAAACAAATTCACATATAAAATGAAATATACAATATTCACCAATCAAACTAACTGTGTCTCAAAAAAATAAAGTGTCAATTTTTAAAAAAAAATTGGGCATAATCTCCTTTGTTTATTGGACTATCCACCCTATTTAAGGGGTAACAACAAATCCAATAAATTAAAAAAAAAATTCCAAATTCAGAGATGGGAGCTAGAAGGCAGGGGAAGGAGAATATGTGGGAATTCCTCAAAATGCCTGTGCCATGGTGCTTCTGGATTAGGTGCTACGACTGATGTCTTCCCATCCTTCTTCCCACCTCTATCCATGATCACTCTCTCTCTCGATTTTCTGTACGATTTGACAAACAATAAACATAATTAATCATATTCTCGGACAAAGATACAGTCACATAAGTAAATATAAAATCAGTAAAATGAAATATACAATCACATTCAAATTGTCTAAATTCGAGATTGATTCAGCCGGATCCAATTGGATTACCTCTTTTATACAAAATTGCAGTTTCGAGTTTGATCCCATCATATTTGGTCTTCAAATAAAACAAATAACAATATTAGGAAAAAGGAACTATTTGAATAAGTACATATGCATATATGTGAGTGCATATATACAGTTCGCGTGTGTGTGTTTGTGTGCGCGCGCGTGTGTGCGTTTGAGTGGGAAAGGGGGGAGGGGATGGGCAGGAGGTGCGTGTGTTCGTGTGCGCGTGTGCGTGTGAGTGGGGAAGGGGGAGGGGATGGGCAGGGAGCGCGTGTGTGCATGGGTGTGTGCGTGTGAGTGGGGAAGGTGGGAGGGGACGGGGCAGGGGGCGCTTGTGCACATGTTTGCGTATATGCATATGCATATATGCCAGCGCATATATGCAATGCGCGTGTTCATGTTTGTGTGTGTTTGTGTTCGTGTGTTCGTGTGAGTGGGGAAGGGGGTAGGGGACGGGCAGGGGGTGTGTGTGTGCATGTTTGTGTGTGTGTGTGTTTGTGTCCGCGTGTGTGAGTGGGGAAGGGGGGATGAGACGGGGAAGGTATGCATATATGTAGTGCAATTTTGTGAGTGTGTGTGTGCGTGTGTTTGTGTGCACGCGTGTGAGTGGGAAAGTGGGGAGGGGAAGGGCAGGGGGCGTGTGTGTTTGTGTTCGTGTGTGTGCGTGTGTGAGTGGGGAAGGGGGAGGGGACGCGTGTGTGCATGTGAGTGAGGAAGGGGGAGGGGACGGGGTAGGGGGCGTGTGTGTGCATGTGTATGTGTGCGCGTGTTTGTGTGTATGCATCTATGCATTGCATATATGCCAGTGCGCGTTTGTGCATGTTTTTGTGTGTTTGTGTGCATGTGTGTGCGTGTGAGGGGGAAGGGGGAGGGACGGGCAAGGGGTGCATGTGTGCGTGTTTGTGTGTGTTTGTGTCTGCGTGTGTGAGTGGGGAAGGGGGAAGGGGGAGTGGACGGGGCAGGTATGCATATATGTAGTTCGAGTGTGTGCGTGTGTGCGTGCGCATGTGTGAGTGGGAAAGGGGGGAGGGGAGGGGCAGAGGGCGCATATGTTTGTGTCCACGTGTGTGCGTGTGATTGGGGAAGGGGGGAGGGTACGGGAAGGGGGAGCATGTGTGCGTGTGTGTGTGTGTGTGTTTGAGTGGGGAAGGGGGGAGGGGACGGGGCATGTATGCATATATGCAATCTGCATATATGCATATGCATATATGCAGTGCGAATGTGTGCGTGCGTGTGTGCATGTGCGCGTGTCTGAGTGGGAAAGGGGGGAGGGGATGGGAAGGGGGAGCATGTGTGTGTGTGTGTTTGTGTTGCATATATTCTAAACCACAAATCTATATAAAATAGTTAAAAAAGTACATTGAATATTAACCGATCCCATATTTATAGATCAAAACAGAATGGGATATCTTTGATGGCAAATTTACCTTAATAGCAAATGATGACATCATGTGGATCATCAACTGCTGGCTTCGATAGCAAAATGAACACGTGTTCATCTTGAGAATCGGTATTTAAACATGAATACACTTTCACCTCTGTTTAGAAATATGCACCTACATATTTATGAATTGAATAAATGAATCAAATCAGTAAAACGGAAGGTGAAACGTAATAGATAATCCAACCAATCGAGACCTATTTGTGTTGATGCAAATTTCATCTTAATATTCAGTATAACAGATTTTCAGCATATTATAACCTATATGACTTGATATTCAGCATAATAATATGCAAATTTGTTTATTAAATAAAAAAGTGAAAAGTTAGTTATCAAAACAATTATGTGTCAACCAACATTAACATAAACCCCTATAAAACAAACTAATTAACAAACCAACGCTACCATAATAACCCATAGCTTCATTTGAAGCATTGTAAAGATGGACATACTCAAAACATGAGGAACTTAATACATATATATATATATATAATCAGCATATATATGCATACGCATATATATGCATATGCTGATTATGTATATATATGCAGCTGCATATATATACATAATCAGCATATGCATATATATGCACTACATATATATGCATATGCACACATATATATGCAGCTGCATATATATGTGCCCATATGCATATATATGCAGCTTCATATATATGTGTATGCATATATATGCCCTGCATATATATATGCATATGCATATATGTGCACCTGCATATATATATGCACCTTCATATATATATATGCAGCCGTCCTAATCTACGGCCATCATTTCAGTGCGAGCATTTTTATCATTTCAGTTGCTGCTAAATTTTATCAAAAAGAAAATGATACCCAACAGAAATAAAATTAAATCAATACACTGTAATTCTAGTGGTCAAACGGTATGTTCAAATGGGAAATAAATGGGAAAAATACCGTTTGACATTGTAGTCAGGTAAATACCTCCTCAATAGACGAAATATTCATACCTTTGTGTTACCCACGCACGTGGATGCCATCATCGCTGAACATCGCTGCAAAAAAACTCTCCGCTGAACATCGCTGCAGACATGGATGATATGCAATATTAGTGTACACGTAACATCCACCGTGATGCAACTACAGGAAATTAGTCTCGAGGAAAATTTATAGCCGTAGCGAAATCAACAATTTTAACTCGAGATGGTCTGTTTAGCTCATCTTACTCTTTAGAAATGTTTTTAGCATCTAAAAATATCACCTCAAATTCACATAACTTCCTAAATATGTGCTTTGGAGTTGTTATGCCTCCATGGGGTGGCAATTTTCAATTTTTAGAAACAATACAATAACATAAAACGACACGACATTAATCCAAAATTGACACGACATGAGTCCAAAACTTTGCAAGTATACTATATCTACGTATATGAACGGTTCAAATCAATGGGTAAGTTAGTTAAAATTAAATTAAAATTAATTACTTGTTAGATATGATCTTGCTCGTAGATTACTTCCTATAACATGAACAAATGAATAGTACCATAAGACAATATGAGACTTTTCAAATACATGAGACAATATTCACTGGGGAAGAAGACAATATGAGACTTTTCAAATACATGAGACAATATGACTGCTATATATGCATCATATATATGACTGCTATATATGCAGAATATATATGACTGCTATATATGCAGCATATATATGCATATGCATATATATGTATGACTGCATATGTAGGTGGTGTAAATGCGAATAAAAAGAGAGGGAGATATCTCAGAATAGCGGGGATGGGTAGGGGACGCATGTGTGCGTGTGTGAATGTTTGTGTGTGTGTTTGTGTCCGTGTGTGTGCGTGTGAGTGGAGATGGGGGGAGGGGATGGGCAGGTAGCGCATTTGTGTGTTTGTGTGTGTGTGTGTGCGCGCGCGCGTGTGCGTGTTTGTGTGGGCATGTGTGCATGTGTGAGTGGGGAAGGGAGGAGGGGACGGGGCAGGTATGCATATATGCAATATGCATATATGCAGTGCAGGTGTGCCAGCGTGCGTTTGTGTGCGCGTGTGTGAGTGGGAAAGGGGGGAAGGGACGGGGAGGGGGCGCATGTGTGCGTGTGAGTGAGGAAGGGAGGAGGGGACGGGAAGGATGTTTTTGTGTGCACGTGCATGTGTGTGTGTGTGTTTATGTGCACATGTGTGCGTGTGAGTGGGTAGGGGGGAGGGGACGGGGCAGTTATGCATATATGCAATCTGCATATATGCAAGTGTTTGTGTGTGAGTGGGGAAGTGGGGGGGGGGGGGGGGGAAGGGTGAGCATGTGTTTGTGTGTGTTTGTGTGCATGTTAGAGTGGGTAAGGGGGGAGGGGACAGGGCAGTTATGCATATATGCAATATGCATATGCATATATGTAGTGCGAGTGTGTGCGTGCGTGTATTTGTGTGCGCGTGTGTGAGTGGGAAAGGGGGGAGGGGACGGGCAGGGGACGCATGTGTATGCGTTTGTGTGTGTGCGTGTGTGAGTGGGGAAGGGGGGAGGGGACGGTCCAGGCAGATGTGGTGTTGTTGGGGTTGGGTAGTGAGTCCGGGTTGTCCAGACGGAGTTGTGTCAACATAGATACCATACATTTCATAAAATACAATAAACTAATTCAACAATTCTAAAAACTTAACTGGGAAAAAAATATATACAAAAAATTATTAATAGTATAAAATTTATCACTAAATTGAAAAAATGAAATGCATATACATATTTGGATGGAGAAACTAAGTATGTAATTTGTACACATATGCATATGCATATGCATATATATGTGCAGATTGCATATATATATATGCATATGCATATATATGCAACTGCATATATATGATATATACGCAGATTGCATATATATGCAATTTGCATATATATGCAATTTGCACATATATGCAAATTGCTGCTCATATATAGGTAACAACTCATATATGCAATTTACACACCTCCTAATCCTTCAAGACTTGGTTTAAAAACACTCGCAACTCTTGTTTCTTAACTTACCAACTCATATATAAGTACCTAGACACTAAACCAAGTATCATTGTGCCCAAATTACACACCTCATATATAGGTACGGGGCAGAAAGTCTTACGAAGAACATACTTGTGAAAAGATTTATGAATTTCACGCTGACTCGCAGTCTTCTTAACACGGAGAACCTAAAAGGAGGCAAGTAATTAATGAAAGCAGTAATGCAATATAATAGTGAATTCATGCAATTTCTATAGTTGTAGTTCCTTTCACTCTTTTTCTTAGTTTGGAGCACAACGAAGCAATACTGCATATACACGTGTAAATCAGTCAACGAAGTATGTCAATTCTATCTCAAAGTCAGCAATAAAATAGCTTGACATTTGGATGTCAATGTAACAAATGGTACATTAAAATAATCAAACTAAGTATGTTATTTGGATGGAGAAACTAAGTATGTAATTTGTACACATTATAAACAAAAGTATATAAAAGTAGTAGCCAAGTATACTAATTTGTACACATTATAAACAAAAGTAAGAATGTGGCATTTGTATAAACTCTAAATACCAAAAGAGCAGAACTTTATGCACTGAAAATAAAATTTCAGATATAGAGCAAAATTATGCTGCTACACTAAAAATTATGTACAACTGCTACATATATGCAGCTCCGAACCTACCTCCAGTCAATGCCACAAATGATTAAAACATATATGTTGATGCATAGGGATCCAAATTCAACACGGGTGCATCACTATGTTGTGTCCAAACTTGAGTCGCATCACCATGTTGTGAATTGTGCCCAACATCATAACCGCATGTCATGAAAAAATATATCAATATTAGTAGTAAAAATATATTTAAGAATGCAATAGTATCAAATTAAATCCTAATAGAAAAGAAACATGCGTTAAAACATATGAAAGATGAAATTTGAAACCCATAACATACTTGCATTCAACAATATATTTAAGAATACATAGGTGTATGCAGCCCGTTCAAATGGAATACTAAAGAATCCATATATTTAACGTTTGTCATTAAAAAAATACGGGGTAACTTTACATAAGAAAAACTTGCTTATGAGTGTATATAAATACTGAATTCTTAATTACACCTGCTGAAATCAATCTCATGTCCCTAAAACATTCAAAATCATTACCCCTGCTCAAGTTAACAGCCGCATGATAAAATATTCAAAATCATTAACATTGATTAAAAAATAATTTACTATTAGCATACAAGGATTTTGGGTTCTAATTTTACAATTCTTTCAAAACAGGAATAATTATTCCAAAAAACAACATTCACACTCAGAACTTGAAACTCAAGTATGTTTAACTAAACATACTCTATGCCTATTGCAGTAAACTACATGATTATTTGGACTATCTAAGTATGTTTGGACTATACATTTATAGTTTCCAGGTATTTAAATGAAATTTTTTATTTGGGTATGTTCCCAAAACTATACATTTTAGAAAATGAACAATAAAAAACCAACACAACTAAAAGAAAAAAATATTGAAACCCAACAAACCAATAGTTGTGTCATACCCAAATTGCATAACACCTCTTGAAGCCAAATCGTAGAATACCAACCATCATCCCCAAATCACACCCAAATCGCAGAACTGCATCCCCGAATACCTGTTAAAGAACAAAATAACAAAAAAGAAGTCAGATCATCCGAACAAACAAAAAAAAAATAATAAAATCCCCAAAATGTTGTGTGTGTGCGGGTGTGTTTCTGTGTGTAACAAACTAACAAAAAAAAAGTCAGATCATCCCTATTGAAGAACAAACAAAAAAATTAAAAAATAAAATCCCCAAGATGTTGTGTGTGTGCGTGGGTGTTTCTGTGTGTACTTGTGTGCGTGTTTCTGTGTGCGGGTGTTTCTGTGTTTTTGTGTGCGTGTGTGTGTGTGTTTCTGTGTGCGTGTGTGTGTGATTCTGTGTGCGTGTGTGTGTGATTCTCTGTGTGTGTGTGTGTGTGTGTGTTTGTGGGGAAGGGGGGAGAGGGGTTTACCAGGGGCGGCTGAGTGGGGACGGGGGATGGGGGTTTAGAGGCGGCGGAAGGGGCGGGGAAGGGGGATGGGGGTTTAGAGGGGGCGGGGAAGGAGGGAGGGTAGGGGTGGCTGAGTGGGGGAGGGGGTTTTAGAGGGGGCGAGAGGGGCGGGTAAGGTTACCGATTTGTGCGTGTGTGAGTTAGGGTGAGAGAGAGAGAACTGTCTGAGAGAGAGAGAGACTGAGAGTGAGTGAGAGAGAGAGAGAGAGAGAGAGAGAGCCGTGTGAGTTGGATTTGGTTGGGGGGGGGGGGGGGTTGTGGAGGAAATCAAAAAGTTTAAGGGGGAAATAAAAAATTGAACTTAAAATTCAAATTTTGAATGAAAGTTCATCTCAACCCTTTATTTCTCAAAAATGTCTTTTGACGTGGCATCAATCCGGACCGTTAGAAATATACACATTTTCAAAAACCAAGATCCCATATTATATATATATAGGGACTTTGAATTTATTTGGGGTATTTTATCTTTATTAAAATTATGTTTAAAATAATTTTTTATTTTTTAAAGAAAAATAGTTTTTTCAAAAGTCGTTCGAATGACATTTCTTCTCATTCAAACGACTTCATTCGAACGAGATATCAAACGAGATTTTAACGATATTCAGCCCTTTTGTTCTGTTTTTTCATTAGAAATCCCATTCAAACGAAGTCGTTTGAACGACTCATTCAAACAAGATATCGCGATTTGTCCCTATTTTCTCGTTAGTAACTCGTTCGAACCAAGTCGTTCAAATGACACTCAAAAGGTGTTCGAACGACTTCGACAGTTTTTGTCAATTTTGAAATTTAAACTCCCTCGTCCCCCAATAACTTTTACCTGATTTAATATGTGCGGGAACAACATTTTTAGGTTGACTTTTCATACTTTTTAAGTTTTTTTAGAGCAAAATATTTTCACCAATAAGTCTCATTTTGTGTTCTTGATTTCTATGGTTTAATTCTCATCAAAACATAAAGTTCGCACCCATAGTTTTGTATGATCTAAGTTTCTTAATATATATTATGTTTTGAGATCATCAAGTTGGCATCATGTTTTATTCTCATCCCAAAAGAGAAGGTTTCCAATGGAGGAGTCCTTGTTTGTTGTGATTCGTGGTGTGCATATGGAGGAGAGGCTTTCGTTTGTTTGATGGTAGCCGCGCCCCATCAGTGGATTTCGAGACTGTGGTGGATTCCAGAGTTATGAACTAGGCATATGTGTAAGCAAGAAGAAGCATCAAGGCTTGAAAGGGAGTCGAGTCAAGGAAGTAAGTCTTTTGTCTTGTTTTTATAAAACCATACCTAATGGATTTGTTGGCTGGGTCATCTCAGGTTTTTTCCGTTGTGGGTTTTCCTCTTGCATCGTGGCATTTTGTGTTTGTTTCTAATTTGTATCTTGTTAAAAGCATATAGATGCATGTGTAGGATTAAAAAGATAAAAATTGATTTATTCACAATAATGGTGTTATTTTGGATCTAATTATATTTGGGTAATTTTAGTTTAATTCAAGTCAAGAAATTTAATTTAAAAATATACATGCTTTGTTTTTTGGCATATGTAGAACTTGAATTTAGTTTATTTAATTTTTTTTTGAAAGAAAATTAAATATTTGTTTAGTTAATTTTAATTTTAATTTTGTTGAAATTAAAATTTGGGGATCTTAATTCTTTAGTTTGAAAGAAATTTTAAGTTTGGTATATTGTGTGAACCATCTCATATTTACGATTTTAAAATTGAGATATCAATGCATATACTCTGAGAAGTTACATTATCAAATTGGTATGAGAGCATATCTTATAATTTTTATCCCTTTCAAAGTGGTACGAGAGCAGGAACGCTAAATTATTGTGTTAAGATCCTTTTGTTTATTTTTGGGTTTAAAAATGGAAAATTTACCTTTTGCAAAATTTCCTATTTTTTATGGTTCCAACTATGCGTATTGGAAAGTGGGTATCGGTAGTTAAAGGGTGGACCCCACCAATATGCCTAGAAAGAAAGGTTCGTGTAACTAAACTCGTAGAAAGATGGAGTGAAACTGAGCTTAAGTTAGCTAATTTTAATTCTCGTGGTTTATATGCCCTTTTTAGTGCGGTCACACAGGAGGAATTTCTCCGGATTATGACGTGTGAAATGTCTAAGGAGGTATGGGATATACTCTAACTCATCCATGAGGGAACAAATGTCGTGAAAGCTACGAAACTCCAAAACCTCACCACTAAATTTGAAACCATTAAGATGTTAGAAAGTGAGATGTTTGATGAGTTCTATGCGATATTGTGAGATATTGTGAATTCATGCTTTAATTTGGGAGAAAAGATACCCAACAACTGTGTAGTAAAAAAAATTATAAGGTCATTACCCGATAGAGTTATTCCAAAGGTGATCGTTTTAAATTCTTTAGGCACTTTAGACTTTATGAAACTAGAAGAGCTTATAGGTAACTTAGAAACCTATGAGCTTGGCATGTTTCCCCCTAAGGATGAGAATAAGAAAGAGAGGAGCATAGTTTTGAAATCTCGGAAGGAGGAAACACTGGTTTCGAATGATGAGTTTGAGATTGAATCGGAAGATTTGGCTTTGTTTGCTATGAGGTTTAGAAAATTTCTCAAGACTAATAAAGAGAAACTTAAAAATGATTTTAAGAAGTATGAGAAGTCTAAGAATGGTAAAATCGAGAAATTTCCTAAAAATCATAATGAGGATCTTAATAGGGATGTGTCAAAAAGGTGTTATGGTTATGAGGGTTATGACCATAGGGCATTCGAATGCCCCACTAAATGTAACACCCTGTATTTTTGAGGATATAGGAATATAATCATTTTTGGTTAAATAGAATTTTTAAATTTGAAGAATTTATTTAATTTGGAGAATTTATATTTGTAATTAATTCAAAGTATTTATATTTTAACGTGTGTCGTATTTTGAAGTTGGAATTGGAGAATTTTATAGAATAACTCGGATGGCAATTTTGAGGTCACGGTTGAGTGCGGAGAGGTCAAAATATTGTACCCGGGGGTAGTAACTGGATCTCGGGGCCTTTTTAGGCATAACCGGACCTATAAGGGGGTATTTAATCCTTTTTAATTTGGCCCATAAGCTTAATTACGTGATTTGGGAAATTTAACCTAGTTTTAAGAGGGTTGGGCGACAGCTAATACAATTCTAAACCCTAAGTTTGAAAGAGGATAGAAAGGAGAAAGAATAAGAAGGAAAGAGGAAGGAAAGGGACATTCTAGGCAAATTTTCGAGAAGAGATCGTCAGATTTAATCCAAAGAGGCAAGTATTTTCTTCCTTTATTTGAGTTGTAGTTAGTAGTGTTAATAGTTAAATTTATGGTAATAAATATGAGAATTTGAATAATCATACTGTATGAATTTGATTTGTAAATTAATGGGATTTCAGACGTGGAAGAAGAAAACAATCATAAATGGTGGATTTATAAATTTGACTGAAATTGGGTTAAAATTATAGGTTATAAATTTAATGGGAAGAAGTTATTAGCATGATTATATTTGGTTTATGAAACCTCCTTATTGATGTTGTTGAGAATATTATTCATAGGAAGATTTGGCCTTAAATGATGAGAAAGAGCTTTAGAAATTTAGGGGAAAATGCACTTGCTTAGCAGCGTTTTTGCACCAGACCTGGGGGGACCGGTCAATCGAGGTTCCAGGGACGGTCAACCGGGGGTCTTGGTTGCTTGGGCACGCTCTAGTAGTAAGGAGGAGCGCATATGTATTTATTTATTATTTTATTTTTTTATGAATCTTTAAATGCTCATAACTCCGTCATACGAACACGGAATTAAGTTCCATTTGTGGCCACACATAGCTAGTTGAGAGGAGCACATAATCCTATAAAAATTATTATTTATACATAAAATTTGAAAGGTCTAAAATACCCTTGAAGTTATGAATATGGATAAAACTTTCCCAAATGTAAACCAAAAATTTTAGGGACCTTGTAAGACTAATAGGAACCTATTCGAGTATATATGAGGCGAGAAGTTTAATCCTATAGTTAATAATAAATAGATGGGTGTAGCTAATTAATGTGGTAAATGGAAATTATGAACGAACTCGTGAATATTTTTGTGTGTATATATAGATATGTGTGTGTGTGTGTGCGTGTGTGTGAATTATATATATATATAGGTATGCATGTGAGCTTACTGAAAATTTATGTGTATTTATTTGTTACTCGAGGATGCTATCTAGGAGGTTGCACGTAGTGGGTGGTCCCACCCTAGTGATTCCAGCGGGATCTTGATCGTTCTCCAAGTTATAGTTCTCGAGTGACACCTACTGTGATGAGATAGGGGATATCACGCAGGTCTTTAAGGAACGTATCTTATAGGATGTACGAGGGACGTATCTTATAGGACCAATATATGAAGATGCTATGTATATATACGCATAGTGAGCGATATGTGTATATATCTATAGATAATGTGTGACTATTTATTGACGATATCGATGCGATATTTAGTAAATTGAGTGATATGGACATATATCTATATATAATGTGTGACTACCTATTGATAGTATCGATGTGACATTTAGTATATTCATATAAATTAGAATTATGTATGTTATGCTAATAGAAATAGTGTAGTTAATTTACGACGGGATGATTAGCGGGCTAGTTAAGACAATTATTATGGTTTAGTATCGAGAGGAAGTAAATTAATGTGATAGGTGTGCACTATAGAAAATAGGTGAGGCATTCTTCAAGGAAGTGCGCCCATAAAATCAATTATGAACAATATATACTATGCATTTCATTTATTACAATAAAATGCTTTCTAAATATTTTTATAAATTGGGTTCTGTCCCGTTTGCAAAATATTTTCTTTTATTAAAAATATTTTCAGGGTCATGCCACAGGGACACCAGACTTGACTTGTCTGTTCCAGGGTTACGCAGCTGCAACATTTGTCCATGGTTACAGGATTTGATGTAGACGCATCATTTCTTTATTCTTAGATTAGGAATCTTATTTCAGTTGCAGCTCACTTTGGGAATGTTACCCATTTACTTTTAGACTCAGTATTTGGATTTTGTATTCATATGTTTGATTATTATTTTAGAATTTTTAGCCGATGGTTTATTTAGTAGGTTATTTATTCATTCAGTACTATTTTAGACTCAATGACTGTGTATGGTTTAAGTTTATTTCTTTTTTGCATTTTTATCTGACTAATGAAAGACAAAATTTGGCACTGGATTTTTTGAATACTAGGTGGTTAGTAAGATTTTAAAAAGTTTTCAACAGTTTTGCTAAAAATGAACCAAATGAGATTCCTGTTTTAATATGATTTAGGACTGATCACCTGGTATTTAATTATGTGGGATATCACACTAAACTGATGAAGGAGGGAAAGCAATCGATTTCATATAATGCCACCCTTAATGATAGTGATCCGAAAGAGGGACCCGATTCCTCTATTGACAAGTCATGTGGAAATTGACAATGAATCTTCCTATGAAGATATTCCTTTACATGACAGTTCTTTGGCCATTGTCTGTGAATCCCAAGAGTTTGAGGTAAATAGAGTGAGAATAAAGAGTAGGAAGAGAAGAGTGAACTTCAAGTGGCCTTCCGTGAGTTGTATGCAGAATCATTCAAATTAAAAAGTCTAACTTGATGTTAGAAGATAAAATGAGAGAATGTGTCGTAGTTAATGATGAGAGTGTATTAGTTGAAAACCTTAAGGCACAAGAGGGAAATCTTTATGAGAAGCTATAGTACGTAGAAGGTGAAAGAGATAGCCTTATAGGTTTATAGGATGCTATGAATAAAGAGCTTCTCGATTTTGAGGAGAGTAGGTGTTTAATTGAGTCTTGTATAGTGGAACTTAAAGAAAACTTAAAAGATTCAAGTCGGGTGAAATTTGATTTTAGGTCGGAGAAATTAGATAAAATCTTAGGGACCATCCAAATCAAAGACGACGAGTGTGCTATTGACTTAGATACTCAAGATACTTCCACTTATAAAGCCAAAACCATAGTTTTGAGAGAATCGCCTAGGAACACTATAAAAGATCAATCCTTAGTTCATACTTCATGCCGTGTTTTCACTTGAACAAATTGTGGTCGGAAGGGACACCTTAGGAAGTTTTTCTTTGATCTTAAAAATGGTCCTAAAAAGTTAAAGGGTAGAGTCGTTAAGGTCACTAAATCCTGAGAGCGTCGTGTTTCACTCATGTGGGTTAGAAGATCCGAGATGGAGAATTTACGTGAGAGAGTTTATGATTCTCATTTAATTTCACATGATTCATCACTTGCTAAATATAAAGGTTGATTGTGTTAGTTTTGTTTACATACACTAGATTTTGTGCATCATGATATATTCTTGTTAGTTGTATGTTTGTTTGTCATTTTCTAGTCTTTGTTTCATCATATATGTGTTGCTAGAATTATGACGTGTGTATATTTTGTATTTAATATTTATTTATTGTGTCTTAGTTGAAACAATACAAAAAGATTTTATTTGTCTTTTGGCTTGTCTTTGTGTTTGTATAAAAAATTTAAAAAAGTTAAAAGATTTTTTTATTTTTGTGTATTTCAGTTTTACACATTTTATGTGGCATATACTTGTCTTTAAATCCAATATCATCCCCGCATCCGTGTGGCTAGAACTTTTGGTTATGAATTTCATACTTAAAGTGTTCTTTATCATGCTTGCAAGGAGTAGTTTGACTTTGACTTGCTTAATGGATTATCTTTTTATATGCCTCGATTCACACATGTACGAGATCATTTGATCTTTAACTTCACTTGTATATTTAAGCTAAGTGATATGTTCTGCTATCAATTTAGTCATGTACATGTTGCTATGACAATGGAGGATTTGTTCTTTTAAGAACCATTGCCCGTATTTAAAAAAATATAATAATATTTATCCGGTGTAGGTGTTTATCAATAGAATTGGGCTGCGAAAGACAAAAACTTTGCATGAATAGCCACCATTGAAATATGGCTTAAAAAAGTGTGGCATTGTTAAAATTAGACAAAGCCAAAGTAGTTGAGTTTGATATGAACATTCAAAAGAAAAGAAAAGAATTATTATATTTGAGAAAGTTTAAAGGGATATATCATCAGGTTTGCGCAATGACAATGTATCCTAGTTATGTTCATTTTGTCATGACTCTATTGCTTCGTATAATCATTAAAATTCTAGGCTTGTATTGATTGTGTATGTTTGTTCCTTAAGTTCATTTTATATTGTTATATGAGGTTATATCTAAATTGATAAAGTTTTTCATTCAAATAAGAACTCCGTGAACATGTTTAAGTGATTGGGTCTTAATTATCTTGTTGCTAGTTCAGACCCCTTCACTCCGTTTACCACATGTTATTTAGACACGTTTAGGCCATATGAGTGTGGAAAGCTTAATGCATTTTGTGTCGTGTATGGTGTTTGTACCTATGTATATGTGTGTGTGGGTTATTGTTATCTTCTCTCTCTCTCTCTCTCTCTCTCTCTATATATATATATATATATATATATATATATATATATATATATTCCTTTTATTTTTGAGTGTATGCCTTGCTATCTAGTACATGTATGATTCATGTTGAAATAGATATTCTTCTTGTTGCGATTGATATCTCTTGCTTATATTAGATTATTCTATTTGGTATCGTTTTTCTATCGCATCATAGTTGGTATCTATTAATATATGTGTTGGATTGATTGCCTCTCATGACATGTGCCTTATTATACTAGTCACTTTATTCACCATTGCATTTTTATCGCTTATTCCATTTAGCAGGATTATTTTATTTAATTAGGGAGGAATAAGTTTTTGTAATGCATTTTAATCTTTGTCTATTCCTGAACAAAAAAGGGGGAGAAATTGTATCTAAACCTTTTAATTTGGGATCTCTAACTTAGGGGGAGAAGTCGCTTTCTTAAGTAGGCCATGTGAGACAAAGGGGGAGTATTTAATTATTTATTTATCTTGTTCTATTCCCTATACGTTTGATGGTGTGTTTAAGTGTGCAGGTTTTCATCTTTAGTGATAACTTTTTTAAAGAAAAAAAGCATTTTATCCCATGTGTCTTTTCAAGCATCTGTATTTTTTATTTTGGGAGGGCTTTTGTCTTTTTATAATAGCTTGACGGACCATAGAATTTTTCAATTTGGGTTTTGTCCCGTAATAATCAAAGGGGGATATTTGTGAGGGAAAATTTTCAATTGAGTCTATTGGTAGTGTTAGCTTAATTCCGGACAAAACTAATTGAGCATAGGATATTAATTTATAATATCCTTTCAAGACGATGATGTTCGATTTGAAGACGTAGCGGCCAAGAGTTTGAAGATTACATCATTGTCAGTATATGTGCCAAGTTTTTAAGTCATCAACATTTCATTATTTCCAATGTGTCTAAAGGTATGAATGCATTACTATATATATATGGACTTCGAATTTATTTTGGGTGTTTTATTTTTCTAAAATTTTGTTTAAAATGATTTTTTTAATTTTTAAAGAAAAATAAAAAATTTATGAAAAGTCATTCGAATGACATTTCATCTCATTCAAACAAGGTCGTTCGAACGAGATATCAAACGAGCTTCTAACGACACTCTACCATTTTTTATCTGTTTTTTCGTTAGAAATCTCGTTAGAACGAAGTCGTTCAAACGAGATATAAAATGAGATTTTGCGATTTGTCCCTATTTTCTCGTTATTAACTCGTTCGAACCAAGTCATTCGAACGACCTCGACGTTTTTTTGTCAATTTTTGCTAGTTTTTAAATTTAACATCCCACTTCCCCACTAACTTTTACCTGATTTAATATGTGCGGGAATAACATTTTTTGGTAGACTTTTTCATAGTTTTCAAGTTCTTTAGAGGAAAGTCTTTTCAACAAAAAGTCCCATTTCTTGTTCTTGATTTCTATGGTTTAATTCTCATAAAAACACAAAGTTTACACCCATAGTTTAGTATGATCCAAGTTTCTTAATATATTATGGTTCGAGATCATCAAACTGGCACTGAATTTTATTATCATCCCAAAAGATAAGGTTTCCAATGAAGGAGTCCGTGTTTGTTGTGATTCGTGGTGTGCATATAAAAGAAAAGGTTTTCATATGTTTGACGGTAGCTGAGCCCCATCGGTGGATTTTGAGACTACGGTGGATTTGAGAGTTATCAACAAGGCGAAGGTGTAAGCAAGAAAAAGCTTCAGGGCTTGTAAGGGAGTCGAGTTGAGGAAGTAAGTCTTTTGTCTGGTTTTTGTAGAACCATACCTAGTGGATTTGTTGGCTGGGTCGTCCAAGGTTTTTCCCATTTTGGGTTTTCCTTGTACATTGCGGCGTTGTGTGTTTGTTTCTATTTTTATCTTGCTAAAATCACATAGATGCATATGTAGGATTAAAAATATAAAAATTGATTTATGAACAACAATGGTGTAATCTTGGTGCTAATTATGTTTGGGTAATTTTAGTTTAATTAATGTCAAGAAATTAATTAAAAAATATTCATGCTTTGTTTGTTTGGCATATGTAGAACTTGAATTGGGTTTATTTAATTTTTGTTTGAAAGAAAATTAAATATATGTTTAGTTGAGTTTAATTTAATTTTGTGGAAATTAAAATTTGGGAATCTAAATTGTTTAGTTTGAAATAAATTTCAAGTTGGTATATTGTGTGAACCATCTCATATTTAGGATTTTGAAATTGAGGTATCAAAGCATGTACTCTAAGAAATCACATTCTTAGATTGGTATTAGAGAATATTTTATAATTTTTAGCCCCTTCACTTTGAAATCTTGGTTTTGGTTCAAAATGCTTTTAATTGAAACCTTGTATATTAATATCATAGTATTAGTAATTTATCTTACTTTGTCATGCAACGGTAGTATTTATAGTAGTGTTGTGACTTTAATCCATTTGTGAACATTTTCATTTGAGAGTTCAATCTCATATTTTTGGATTAGGTCCCTTCATGTGTGATGTTTTTAATCGCTTGAACATGCTTGGTTAGTTGCGTGTTCAAACCAAATTCCTCAATACGTGTTATTGGCCCATGGCAAGGATATGATCCTAATCTGGTTTTGTTAATCTTTTTTTTATTTTAACTACTGTAGTTATCTTTTTTATTTTTCCCTTTTAACCCATCATCATCATTTATAGTTTTATTTGAGAAGTAATAAATCAATTAACGCCAATCGAGCATTCCTATGGATTTTCGATACCCGGACTAGCCTATATACTCCACATGCGTGTAGTTAAAGTCTAGATTTTTTTCATTGTGATCGGAAATCGATAACAACAATTAACGTATCTACACGGACACTCAGTTTTCACCTCATCAAAATGGCACCATTTTCGAGGAATGTTTTATTGTAGATTGTAATTGATTTAATATTTCGTAATATATTTTTCCTTTGTATTTGCATTATTTATTTTAACCTTTTTTATAGGCTTGAACATTTGGGCTTCTAAAAACATTGAATTCTAGGCCGCACACCTTTCTACGTGGATTTAGCATCTATAAACACTTCGGTAACCATGTATTTTCATGTGATTTTGGTAATTATAATGGTTCACATTGGTACGGGAATAGTTCTCAAACTCTTCATTTTGAATGATCCGCACCTCCACCTATTACTTTGCATGAAGTCGTTCTCATGCTTGAGAATGAAAAGATTGAAAACAAATATTAGGAAGAAAATAATTGTTGGGAGCAATAGTTGGATGCATTATTCGAATCCAATGATGATTTTTCTTTCAATACTTTTGAGGTTGAAGAATATTTTCAACCACATGAGGAATCCGAGGTTATAGAGCCAAGAAAGCTTACATTAAAAGAAATCGTGATTATTTTCACCCAAAGCATAATGGATAATGATAATGGTGATAATCTGGAAAAGAATCACTTTGTAACGAGATTATTTCTTTTTTGGAAAACAAAGAGGAGGTTGAAGCTTATGTTTCACCTCAAGCATTTTTAGATGAACATTTAATTGAAAGTGAATTTTTCTCCTTTGAAATTCAATCTCCAAGTGAGTATAAATCACTTGAGATTAGCTTTATTTCATCCCCATTTCCATCCACCATTATCGAACAATTATAAGTACCTCAAGATACCTATGAGTTGGTTGAAAACATTGAAAGATTTAATCCTTTTACCAATGAGGACTCATTTATTAAATTGCTTTGCAAGATGGGTTCTTTCATTTTGTATGCCTAGCTTCCCATTCTACTTTAAAAACCTTTGGTACGAAATTTTATTTTTCTTGGATACCAATTATACTTATCCCCCTTAGAATCTCCCCCCCCCCCCCCCCCCAATAATCCTTCAAAAACTTTTAATTGGCGAGGTTAATTTTCTCCGCCCAGACCATGCCTTTTGTTATTCAAACGGAATTTATATTTTCTCGGAGGCATTCAATCAAATGAGGGTCCACATTTGATTCTTTAAAGTCAAATCATGATTAGGGTGGATCCTCAAAAATTTTAACTTCTTGTGTATAGTTAGTTAGATGTTCAAATTTTAGGTTGTACATATTAGGTTAATTTTGTCTTTTTACTTACTATATAGTGTAATTAGTTAAAATTTTCATTATTCTTTTTTATTATGCTTAGTGCTAACATATTTTGTAGAATATTTGGACATGTACTTATCGTGGATCGCTCTATTTTGGTAATATCTTTCTTTTCCTCTATTTATGTTGTGTTAATGATTCTCATTGAGGACAATGCAACATTAAGTTAGGGGGTATGGGTTATTCTTCACATTCATGATAGTTCTTCGATTATTATATGTTATTTCCAAACATGCCTTTGTTGAAAAACTGAAACATCGAAAATTTTCAAAACTACTTTATTTCATTTTTCTCCTTTATTGGCCATTGTGCCCTTGTTTTCGATGATAAATTTCAATAAATGCCCAATCCAATAGATAATATAATGATGCATGTTCTCGATTTTAGAAGTTATTAGTCTTTAGTCCTCAATTCATTGATATTATGAAAAATTTCATGAATTAAACTTTAAGCCTATGAGTACATGCACTTTTCTTGTTTACATGATTTGGTTTAAGGAATTTATAACTTGGTAATATTTTATTACATTATATATACTTACACCAAGTGAGCTTTGGGTGTTCTTTGTTTGTGAGTGTTTATACATTACTCTTTCCCCCTTAAAAACGTTAAATTCGTTGTTAATCTCATTATTCTTTCACTTGATTGTTCATTATTTGAGTTCATTTATGAAATGTGTTACATAATCATGAATTTTAAGGTTGTTTTAACTCAATAATCGTGTAAACTTTAGGAAAGGATCATAGGTCCTCTTTGTTATATCACACATATTTACATTGACCTCAGCTTAAATGTTTTTCCTCGTCAACCCCTTTGAGGCTAAATATAGCCTTTTGTTCCATGACACAAAATCCCATAACAATCTCCAAATTGGAGTTATAAATCATATGTATTATGTTCCATACCTTTTTTGGGAATGATACTTGGGATTGAGTGATGCTCTTTTTATGTGGTTGCAATTGAGCATGTGGAAGTGAAAAAAAAGGAAAAAGTGAAAGAGAAAAGAAAAGAAAAGAAAAAGCGAAAAATAATAGAAGAAAAAAAAGAAAGAGAAAGTATTTATATATAGTATATAATGTTCAATAATCTTTGTTACTCTCTAATTTCATATCCAATGATTTTTATGGAAATCATGTTCTAATTTTGAAATTGCCCAAAATTTTCCATTATCCCATGTATTTCATCCCCGAACACCTTTGAATTTGTACATATCCCCTTCTTTCATAACCTTAACCCCAAACCCTCCATTACAACCCGATAATAGTCCTATGTGATCCTAAAGTGAGTGTGATTTGAAAGTCATAGTAATTGCGATAATCTATGAAAAATTATTTCACCTTATTAAATGATGATATCCTTTCATTGAGATTGCATATTTTTTTATTTATATATAGCATTCTTCAATTTATGATACATGCGCGGCCTAATTTTCATTTACATTTACTCTTTATGCCCACATGTCCCGTGTATTACCTCCCGTTCTTAGTGATTTTATTTATTGAGTGTAATATCTGAAGAGGATTGAATATGATTCACGCTTTAATGTGTATATAGTTTTCCAATGTGTTGCCAAATCAAAAAAAAATCATGTGCTCGTTCCTCCCACTTGTGACACCCTGCCTAATTAAATACCAGGTGATCAGTCCTATATCCAATTAAAACAGGTTTCTCACCTGGTTCATTCTTAACATCACTGTCGAAATCTTTTTAAAACATTACTAACCACCTAATATTCAAAAATCCGATGTCAAAATTTTAAACTTTTTATTTAACAATCAACAACAATAGGACATTATTACATAAAAAACATCCCGTGAAATAGTAATATAAATCCATCCACAATATAAAAGAATGAGATGAAATAATACAGAATAAACCATCGGTTACAAAATCCAATATAAAGTCCAACCTGAATAAAACCCTAAATATAAGGTCTGACTTTCATAAATGAAATAATCGTGGGAAACATGCCCAAATAAAATACTGCCTTGTACCCTACACTAGGAGTGAAGTAACTAAATCGTCTAAGTCCAAATCTTGTAAGCATCCACAAGTGTTGCCGCTAGGCATCCCTAGAATTGATCATCCTATTTAGCGTCCCTGTGGATGGACATCTAAAAGGTTTTGGGAAAAGGTTTTGCAAGTACAGTTCAGAGCCGAAGTAAAAATCATTTTAAAAAATTTAGCAAGTACTTAAATAACAGTTTAAATGAACACTTATTAGATACACATGTTAGTTTTCCAACACTCCCTTGAGTTCCTCATCTCTCATATATAATGCGCACCTAATGTTTGCTACTCAACCCCACCTAGTCCATTCTAGCCAATATAACTAGGCAGCCAGTATCTAATAAACCCAAACCAATCTATCTCCTCCGTACTGCCCATACTATATGCTATCGAATACCATTAATAATTAATATATCTCTTGTGTTATTATTAAACCCCAGTTACTCTTTCTACATAGGTTATTGTTCAAGCTTTACCGTTTAAGTTTCTCTACTTAAACTTTATTTTTGATATTCACTAACTATCTTCCTACTATGCACACATTAGTATATTCATCATTATATAGATATACACTATCTAAGCTCCCTACTAATTACTCTTTAGTAGATTAATCATTCTTTATATACATACTATCTCGACTCTCTACTAGCACACATAAGTAGATTATTCGTGTTGTATATATTTTACACACTATATATACTATAAGTACACACTCTGCTATTATATCCCTATATCACACATTAAGGGCTATTGGTTCGTAATGTGACCCCGACCCCAATATTTATTCCATATACATTGGTTCGGAATGTTACCTCGACCCCAATATTCAGATTAATTTTAGTTTGGATACGCACAACTAACTAGTTTGAAATCATAATCCTGCTACCCATAACTCATAGCGTCCACCCGTATTTCCACGCAATACTTTTATTAAGTATATATCCATTTCTCTTTAATAAGGGAAATGCTTTTTAAATTTTAGGATGAAGTGTTCACATACTTAAGTCATATCATATTTCACTATCTTTCTCATCTACTAATTTCACACGATAGATAATATCACAAGTATATATATATATATATATATATATATATATATATATATATATATATATATATATATATATATATATATATATATATAACGACACTTCCCAGACTCAGCTGCGGTGCATATTATAAAACATATCAAAGGTATATATATTTAGCATCCATTGTATATATACTAGTACGGCACCCCTAGGCACAGCTGCGGTGCATGCATACTCTGCTATCATATCTGGGTACATATCTCGTTGTACAAGGGACTATTGGTTCGGCTCCTCTCACAGACCATATATATCAAATCACACATATTGGAGGCGAACATAGTTCCAAGTCAATGGGCAAAGCACCCATATGACCGTCAACACTATCGTGCTCACTGATAGCCCATACCTAGGTTCTAAGTTCTAGTTGTGCGAATCAAAATCCCCCTGAAGGCTCCTCAAGATATGATCGTCCACAATGCGCAACCTCCACTCGATAGCAAGCAGCGCAGGTATGTCATACACAAAACAAATCAAATTATAGATACTTTCTCCACGTATATATCAATAATATCAATAGGCCATATGCACATCACATATCATAACTCTCATAAGTAGTATATTTATATCCCGAATATTCCACGTATTAATGTATTATTACATTAATCATATTATAGGTATTCACTCCACCTATATATATATAACAACAATAGGGAATACACATATCCCATATCACAAGCCTCATATATAGTATATTTATATCCCGAATATTCTACGTATTCCATAATCTATAACCTTGTTTATTACCATAGGTTCTCGAGTATTTCTCACCACTTGAAGGGTATCATTTATTCCACATATAATATCAGAACGTAAAATATCTACCCCTTACTAGTCTAAGTCCTCGTTCCTCTCGAATTCTCTTAACTCGAATTATCCTTCAATTTAGATTTGTCCTCTGTATTAATCCAAATTAATTTAGCCCTTAAACTTCCCTCGTAGGCCACGCCTAAAGCCCAAACTAGGCCTACTGGTGTTGCAATATAAATCCCTTATATTAGAAATTAAATCCCCCAAATGAATTCTGAACGATTTCCAAAGGTCCTAGCCAAAAGGAAATTATTAGCCAAAACTGGGCAACCGAATAAATTAGAAAATTTTCTGGCAGATTAAACACCCTGTAGTAAAATATTGATTACTCCCTCTACATAACTCCGATTGAACTGATTCAAAGCTCATTTGAAATGTAAGACATAGATATTTCCAGAAATATATGTATCGCACTCTAATTCTAATTATAATTAAAATGGCATACGTTTAAAATTACGTAAAAAATTCTGGAAGATTACTATGCTGGCAGATCAAATACCCTATAGTAAAACATCGATTACTACCTCTACAAAACTTCGATTGACTTGATTCAAATATCAGTACAAATCTAAGAGATATAAATTTACAGAAATGTATGGATCTCACTCTAATTCTAAGCACAATTAAAATAGCACGCGTTTAAAATTACATTAAGAATTCTGGCAGATTGACATTATGTGTTCATCAATTAAACCCTAAGTCATTCAAGATTCATGTTCTTCAACCAAGAACCCATAAATATTAAATATTAATCATCAAGTATATTCTAATATCATTTTAAATTCACATAGAGATAAATTTTCAATGAAACGTTTACACAAAACATCAAAGATTCAACCTCAGAATCAAATTCTCCTTTAATTAACTTAAAATCCTAATTTTCTCATTTTCATCAACTTTATTAATCAAGAACTCAGATTTCTCTCTTATCAATCAACCCAAACCCATTAATTTCATATTATCATCATTAAGGAACATCTCTACATTCATTCCTACTTTAGTTTATGAATTAAACCCTCCCAAATTCATATAAAACTTCTAAAAACATGAAATCAAACCCTATCCCACATGGATATTATAACATGATCGATATAAATTACCATTTAAATACTTTCCCCTCAATAGAAGGCCTGAAATTCATTGATAAGATGGTGTATTGGTTCTCCCCTCGCTCCGTTCTCTATTACGTTGCGCTCGGGGTGAAAAATGTGTAGGAAAATTGGTTCTCCCTTCCTCTTCCTCTCCTATGGATTCTATCCCTTTTTATTTGTGTTAACCCTAGCCCCTCTCTCTAATGGTCAGATATACATTTACAATTTTTGGAGTTTTCCAAATCCCAAACTCCCGAATGAACGAAATGTCCTTAAAAGGTGTCGGGATGGTCTAAAATCGTCTCGGGACCCAAACTATACACCTGAGTGAACTTTTTTGACTATTTTGACCCTTACGAAACCAACCGTGACCTCAAAAATACCATTCGAGTCACTTTATAAAACCCTCTCATTTTACCTCAAAATACGCCAGGTGTGAAATTAATCTTAGACTAAATTAATTAAATCTGAATCATCGAATTGAATAATTTCTTCCAATTAAAGAAATTCTTAGGTCATCAATTTAATTAATTTCCGTTTTCCCCAAAAATATGGGGTGTTACACCACTTTTAAGGTTTCAGTTCGATGAAGTTCATTTTATAATTTTAATACCTAAGGAATTTTGTGTGAAGTCATTCACTATGCTAATAACATGTTGAAATCCTTTCTGTTATTGTTGAACTTATCTTGTATTGTTGATTGGGCATAGTTTTAGGAAACTTGATTTTTGTGGGTTTCATCCTTGAAAACCCTCATGAGACAACACTTATCCACTATGGTAACCTAGGGGTTTAACGACTTATTGCATATGCTAAATCCAATCGTTCCCTTGTAGAAGTGGCATTTATATCTTTTATTCTTTTATACTTTTTCTATCGGTACCCGTTCGACCGATTTTGTTTTGTTCCATCACTAGGGATTAGTAATGTCTAAGTTAGGGGGTGGAATACATCACGAATATTGCATATTTGTACCCGTTAGTCTTATCCATCTTATCAAAGTTGTGTTTCTGAACTCCTATTATAAGATCATTAACTGGAAAACCTATTTGATGTATGTTTATATTCTTTGCGATGTATAGTTGAGCTTTTGTAGGTATTGGAATGCTTAGCGGTATGATTGCTTGAATTACGAGGAAGTTCCATAAATTGTTATAACTCTAATGGCATTTATTCTTTTCATACTTCATGGTATGAATAGTGGATATCCATGGAATCTTAGTTCATTTAGAAAGATTCGTATCGTCGCAAACGGCTCATCGTTTTAAGCTCAGATGATGAAGTTTGAGCCATTTCTGTAAATACAACTTTTCCCCCATTGAGGAACCAATGTGTCTAAGAAAATAAGCCCCGATTAACCATCTCTTGGACCCCTTTTTTGCCTAATAAGGAAGGCAGTGGGCATGATTCTTGACCCCCGGTCGATTGGCCCCTTAGGCAAGGTCGACCAATCCCATAAGATATTCGACAATTTCCCCTTTTTGTTTCTTGTTCGTTTTCTTTTATTCCAACTTACTATATATATGTAAGGTGGTTATTTAAAGGGGGGTCTAGTTTTTATTTCATTTTCGGTTCGATTTTGGGGATCTTTATTCTCCTAGGGTTCCATCATTTTATATGTAAGCTACACTATTCATCTTCTTCCCCATCTGTTGTATATCCATTTTCTTGTTTTAAGATTTGTTAACCAGTTTTTTGCTTTGATTTTTACTTTGGGTTGGTTAATTAGTTACTTTTATTTTTTAATTAGTTTTATTAATTGTTCTTACCATCTGTATTAGCTATTTTAAAGGAGGGGATCATATTTCCATCATTAATGGGCTTCAAGATTTAAAAATTAGGGTTTTGTTCGAAATACTTTTAATTAAAACCTCGTGTATTAAAATCATAATATTAGTGTTGAACGTCCTTTCTCATGCAATGGTAGTATTTATAGCGATATTATGACTTAAATCCATTTGTGACCATTTTGATCGAGAGTTTGATCTCGCATTTTTGGGTTAGGTCCCTTTATGTGTGATGTCTATAATGACTTGAATATGCTCGGTTAATTATGTGTTCGGACCAAATTTCTCAATACGTATTGTTTGCCCATTGCGGGGATATGATCCTAATCTCATTTTTTTAATATTTATTTAGTTTTAATTAGTTTAGTTAACTTTTTTCTTTTCCTATTAAACCATCCTCATCTTTTACACTTTTATTTGAGAAGCAATAAATCAATTAATATTTATCAAACATTCCCTGTGGATTTTTGGTACCAGGACTAACCATTGTACTCCAGAAGGGTGTAGTTAAAGTTTATGTTTTTTTCATTGCGATTAGAAATTGATAACAACGATTAACGTATCTACATGGATGCTTAATTTTTGCCTCATCAACCATATAATAGTTTTAGGAGAATTTTGTGGGGAAGTATTTCCCTCCATCACAAAAGGAAGCTATGCAGACTAAGTTTGCCCGATTAAGGTATGATGACCACATAGTGGCAGATTATGACAAACAATTTACTCGACTTATACAATTTTTCCCTCAAGATCAGAGATTCAAATTCAAAGCATATAAATAGATTTGTGAGAGCTCTGACAGGGGCAATTAAGCTCATACTGATGGAAAATTAAGCGTACACTTCTTACTCTAAGATTATGAAAGTCGCACTCCAGCATCGTCATGACTTTAGCGAACTCCAAAGGGATAGGGAACTAAAACAGAGAAGGGGAAACTGATAAGAGCCAAAGAAAAGGTGAGCCAGGTAAGTCATCCAAGGTACACGGAGGTTCATAGTTTCAATGAGGATAGATTTAGTGGGATCATCCCCCGAAGTGATTTAGATGAGGAAATATTTTTTCCCGCCAAAATGGCTAGGAGAAGGGACACTAAGGCCAAGATCAGTTCAACCAACATGGTTAAAGGGGACAAGGCCAAGGTTCTAGACATTAGAACATACACCATGGGTAAGGACAACATAGTCACTACCCGGATTAATATACCA
Source organism: Sambucus nigra (assembly GCA_949130495.1). NCBI lineage: Eukaryota > Viridiplantae > Streptophyta > Magnoliopsida > Dipsacales > Adoxaceae > Sambucus > Sambucus nigra. The sequence goes on along the minus strand of OX422210.1, from coordinate 329,976,276 downwards.
GAGGATGATGTGATAATTATGGTGAGGTGGCATATTATTGTTTTAATTTCCCTAAGGGAAACTAGGCAGGTCAGGGCTACCCATAAAATGGAAACATCAGGCTCTTCCATATTCACCTCAGTACCTAGATTAACAACTATTACTAATGTTACCTTAGGCATAGGGATGCTCACAGATCATTACAAATGTGTCTGTAATGTACATCAGGCAAACCATCCAGCTCAACCTCGGGCGATTGAAGGTATCTTCAATATTTGTGATAGCTATGCACGGGTTCTTTTTTATAGGGCATGTCACACTCGTTTATGAGTTATACTTTTCATCTACGTAGGTGACAGTAGATATAGTTGAGGATGTGTCATCACACGTAGATACCCTAGTAGGTTGTGGTGTTGCCTTACATCATATTTGTAGAGGTGTGGCAGTTGAGATCGATCGATTATTTTTTTCACCGACTTGTAACAATTGGATATTTCAACTTATGATTTTATATTGGGCATAGATTGCCTACTCAGTATCACACAACGATAGATTGCAGTGGGAAGGAGATTATATTTTCTATTCCTAGACATGATATGTTCTTAATTGCTATGCCTAGGCTCGAGAGAAGGTCTAGCACACACCTATACTATATAGATGCGATTTAAGATGAGGAGGTCACCTTATCGTGAGATTAAATATTTATTGTCTAGGAGTTTATAAACATATTTCATGAGGTGCCAGAGTTACAACTAGTTGGAAGATAGCTTTTTGTATAGACTTTGCACTAGGCACAAGGACCATTGGGAGGGAACCTTGCATGAGGGCTGCATTAGAGATAAAGGAGTTAGGGGAATAAATTTAGTAACTATTGATCCAGGGGTTTGTATAGATAAGTACGTATCCTTACGGAGCTCGAGTATTGTTTATGAAGAAGAAGGATGGCTCACTTTGGCAATGTGTGTATTATAGGGAGTTGAATAAGGTCATGATACATAAAAGAAATCGTTGCCACTTATCGAAGATATGTTTGATCAGTTGAGGGGTGCGTAATTCTTTTCCAAAGTTGACTTGAACTCGACTTACCAGCAATTACATATTAGGGAGGAGGATGTCCTGAAGTCAAATTTTCTAATGCAATATGGATAATATGATCTCTGAGTTTTGATAGGTTTACCAATGAGCCAACAGTGTTCATGGACATGATGAATTGGATCTTTCAATCGGTTCTGGATCAGATTGTCATTGTCTTTATGGATGATATATTTATTTACTCTCCATTAAAATAGGAACAAGAAGAGCATTTGAGGTTGGTGTTGCAGACACTACAGGAACATAAGTTGTAAATTATGTTCTCTAAGTGTGGATTTTAGTTTTGAGAGGTGAAGTTCTTAGGCTATGTCATATCTGAGGCTCGAATTTTAGTGGATACTAGCAAGGAATCTACAGTTGTTGAGTGGGTATAACCCACGATGTCTATCAAAGTTAAGAGTTTCCTGGATTTCGTGGGGTACTACATGAGGTTTATTCAAGGGTTCTCGAACATTGTGGGGTCACTGGATCATCTCACCCATAAAGGGGTACCTTTCATTTGGAGTGTAGATTGCCAGAGATCTTTTAAGGAGATTAAGGAAAATAACACTATCACTCTTTCACTTGCATTACCATAGATCCATGTGGAGCATTTAGTATTTGCAGTTGTATCCTTTAGTGGTTAGGGGCTATTAATGTATGAGGAAAGGATTATAGCTTATGATGACCGAAAGCATAAGCATCACGAGTGTAACTACCCCACTCATGATGTGGAGTTATCTCAATTAGTTTTTTCCCTTCATATACGGAGACACTGTCTTCTGGGTGAGAGTTTCACTTTTTATTTTGATCATAAGAGTCTCCAGTACTTGTCTACTATAAGAGAGTTGAATATGAGGTAGAGGATATGGCTCAAGTTCGTGAATAATTACGATTTTTTGATCCAGTAACATCCTAGGAAGATGTATGTGTCAGATGGTTCATTGATTCAAAGGACAACTGTTACATTGGAAATATTGTGGGATAAGTATGAGGAAGAGTTATCGAACATTTTGGAAACACGGTGGAGTGACCTTCAAGATATAAATTTGTCTAATGAAATTTTGGAAGTAATGATCGTTACTCCATCTATGGTGACTAAAGTAATACATGCATAGGATTTAGATTCCTTCTATTATGAGAAGGTGAAATAGTTAGCGTCAAACAAAGTTCCTTTATTTTCTACTAGTTTGGACTATGGATTAAGATTTGAGGGGCGATTAGTAGTGCCAAAGAATCCCGAGTTGAGGAGGGCATCATTAGCAAAGGCACATGGTTCACGATTCACGGTACATCCAAGAGGGAATAATACGTACTAGGACATGCTTATAGCGTATTAGTGGCTCAGAATGAAGAAGGATATTACAGAATATATGTCTAAGTGTGCCACTTTACAGCTAGTAAAGGTTGAGCGCCAAAGATTGACAGGGTAATTTCAACCTTTGGAGATTATTGAGTGGAAGTGGGAGAGAATATCCATGGACTTCATAGTGGGATTGCCAAGCTCCCAAAAAGGTCATGATTCGATTTAGGTCATAGTTAATGGATTGATAAAAGTGACCCATTTCCTTCCAGTATGGACATATTTCATAACTGAGCAGCACACCAAATTATTTATTATAGAGATTGTATGACTTGACGATGTACCATGAGATATTATGTTAGACTAGGATCCTAATTTCTTATCTAGATTTTGGAGAGGTTTTCAGGAAGCTATGGGAGTACAACAGAGTTTGGGAATGACATTTCACCCTTGGTTTGATGATCAAACTGAGCGAGTGAACCAAATTTTGGAAGACATGCTTATGTCATGTGTGTTAGATCTCAGAGGTGGGTGGGACCAGAATATACCTCTAGTGGAGTTTTAATACAATAATAGTCATCAACAAACTATTGGTATGGAACCCTACGAGGCACTATATGGGACACCGTGCCGTTTTCCAAGCTATTGGTTATAATTAGGGTAACATAGTATGTTTGGACCAGATATTATTTGGGACCCCTTAGAGAAGATGGAACTCATCCGAGTATGGATGAAGACATCTCAGGATCAACAAAATAGTTTTTCTTATAAAAGATGAACAAAACTAGAGTTTTAGGTAGGAGATAAGGTGATTGAAAAAGTATCCCAAATAAAAGGGGAAATCATATTTGGGTTTAAGACGAAGTTTTCACCCCACTACGTCGATCCCATCACAATTTTGGATAGGGTAATCCCAATGGCATATTGATTGTTTTTAGCTTACCATTTTGAGTGAGTACAAAATGTATTCCACGTGCCATTGGTAGGATAGATTTTGAGGGATGAGGATATCAAACTATACATCTACCTCAATGGGATTAGGTTGCAACCTAATGCGAGTTACGAGGAGAAACCATAACTCATACTTGACTAGAGAGAGCAGACATTATGATCGAAGTTCATACCGCTATTTCGAGTCAAGTGGGGACACCACAGTGAGGCATAGTCCACATGGGAGAAAGAGGATGACATGAAGACAAGATATCCAGAATTCTTCTAGTTAGGTACCAATTTGAATTTTGAGCATGAGATTATTTGTTTTGAAGGGGAGAATGTAATACCCCATAATTTTAATGCATTAATTAAAATTATTTGGTTTTATATTATGAAACTTTATTCTTTTACAGTGACTTATGACATCACTAGATTTGATTTATATCACGTGTGTATGTTTTACTATATATCATGTTCGTATGTGTATACATTTATTTTAGGTGGTAATTTCCTATAATGTTTGTATTCAATGAACACAAGCTTAATAAGGAAAAATAATCAAGGGTGAGGATCAAATGCACACAACATAGGAATATACGTGGTTTGACAACGTACCTATGTCTACGGGATTTGGGGTCTTTCTTTTATTATCTTAAAGAATAGGTCGACGGAGTTTGATAAATCCTTGGCGTTACAATCTCACATGCCCATCCCCAAGAGGGGAGAGTTTACATTTATATAGAATCTTAGGAGATCCCTAAGCTCCAATAACAGTTATCCCTAGAAGTTTGGGCCTATCTCTTATCAGCTTAAGCCATCTAGAAGGATATACATGCGGGAGTACTCTGTGACTTGGATTCTCAATTAACTTGAGGCACAAGAAGCTTGTGGGCTTGTGCTGAACATGTGCAGGTCATATGTCATGCTAACCTTAGTCCCCATAATTTTCGCCACGGCTCATTGTTTCTTTGAGGTCACTGGGCTTTGTCATGCCTTGGTCGACAGGTGACTTTAACAATTGTCAATCTGGAGAATTTTATGGTTTAATTGAAGGGAGGTCTTCCAAATATCCATAAAATTGAAGGGATGTTTGTTCGTTTGACTGTTCTAGGGGTATGCTGGTAAATATTACCCCTTTTTTCTTTTTGACACTGTACTTATGTTTCATCAATCATCAGACGTGTGTGTAATAATCATTTTTCTGGGGAATCATGAGGGTAGTGCCAAATAAAAATTGATGATTCCCACACTTTTGTTCATTTTACATTTCATTTGACAAACTTGCAATCTTTAATATTTCAAAGGAGAGATTTTCATTTTCATCACTTTCTTCATTTCACTATAAGAATTTATTCGAAACTCTTTCTTCATTTCAATCCTCTCCTCTCTCATTATTTAGTTTGTTTATTGAGCTTGTTATCCTCAAACATGGCGTAAGTTATTGACAAAAACACCTTGGAAAAATTTAAACTTAGTCATTGAAGCCCCTCGTGGGTATAAGTAGAACCAATTGATGGTCCTTGTGACCTTTGCGCCTATACTGAAGGCCACTGGCTGCGTTCAATCTTTATTTCTAAGTGAGGGGTCAATTCCCTCCCCTCCCCCCACCACCAAGTCTCTTACTTTTGGAGTTTTTCCTATAAATTGATGTGGTCATACCCAAAGTTACCCCAAACATATGGAGTATCGTTAATGGGATCAATCATATTAATGAGATGTAGGGAACCATATCGGCATTATTGAGATAATGTACTGTTACCAATGGGTGATGACTACTGATAATTTTAATTATATAAAGACGAGGGTGAGTAATCGAGCCCTGGTTATGAATCTTCTTGATTTTAATAAGGATTATTAGGATCACGGTATAATTATTAAAATTAGGAAAACTCTTCCCTTCTTGAGGGTGTGTCATATGAAGGGTCAAGATGCCCTCAGGAAGGGGAAGCAATAGGTTATAGAGACATTTTTTTTTATCTTTGTTATTCTTTCTTGATTGATGATAATGCTTTGTTTTTTTCTTTGTTTCTTTTCACAATGAAGAGAAAGAAAATGATGCCTCATGATAGTAACATTAATTTTATTGGTCTTTGAAAGATTCGGTCCATTCAACGGAGAGTCAGAGATGTTGAGCATCCAAGGTCGGACACAGATCCGCTCGACTACAAGCTCACCACCACTACCTTTGTTGCAAGGATTGTATAGGTAAGGCTGTTTATTCCCATCACCTTCTATGACACAGAGGCCTCTACTTCCCCTGACTAAAAGAGGGCCAAATTATTCGAGGAGACCACGTCCCCCAAGACTTAGAGAGGGACAATGTGTCCGAGGAAAGCACACTGTCTTCTTTTGATCCCCTTGGCATTTTTTGGTCCCTTCTACCATTTATCCTAGTGTTATGTAAAAGAGGAAAGTCACCAACTTGATTGCTTCCAATGTTGGTTTTGCACATGCTAGTACCGGATCTCCTCCCCATACTCGTCCATCAAGCAAAGAAAAAGAACTTGAAAGGCCGACGAGTAAGAAAAGTGATGTTGGGGCTTCCACCAACCCCATGAACCTTAATGACTCCACTTGTAAGGATCACGAGCCTCTTTCAAAGAGGAAAAAGAATGACAATCTTTACAAACTAGAGATTATGGTAAAGAAGGTTAATGATAACCTCAAGGAAGATGCCTAATATTTCGTTGCTAGTCCCAATCTGGATAGAGACTTGATTAGTTCTAGGATTTTCCCCATGGATACGACAACTGCCTCTACCTTACCCAATTCGAGGTTGTTGGAGCATGCTAACCCAAAATTTTCCCTTGTAAGTTGACCCCCTTAATATTTATCCTTTAGGTATGTCCTTTGTATTTTTCTCATGTTTATTCATCCTCTTGTTATGCAGTTCTTAATTGATTACGACTAACTATTGGAGATGAATGATAGGATAAAGGCATCCTTTGTTGATTCGAAAGTTGCATTTATAGAGTAACACAAATTCCTTTTGACTACTCAATGAGTTAACGAGAATCAGGTGGACAAGAAAAAGAAGCTCGATGAGAAGGTTAAGATCTTGGTGACTGAGAAGGGCATTCTTTAGAATATGATTAATGACTCTGTTCCTCATGTGGTTACTATTGAGTATGATAAAAGGGATTCCAGAGACGAGAAGGTTAAGGTTAACCTAGCTAAGACGCAGTTAACTGAGGGTAAGGCCTTAGTTGAGGAAGCCTTAGGTAATGTGGTGGAGACTAAGCAATCTACCTTCACTAGTGGATGGGATAAGGACTTTGAAAACGCTGAAATGCAGATTGCCTACCTTAAAATGTTTTTTTTAAAGAACAGTGGGGTTGAATCTTTGGTCAACATTATCACATGATTAGGGTCAGAACTTTTCACGAACATCATCCAGGCTCCCCCCGATTTGAGAAGATGCTGAGGATGACAATGAGGTGGTTGTTGCATAGGAAAAGGTTGCCTATCAAACTCAGGCAACTGATGAGAAGGTTGCCTATCTAAACAAGACAACTACTGAGTAGGTAGTCGAGAAAAAGAAGGTTTGCGAAAGAGCTTCTAAAAATTTTTGTTAGCTAATGTTGTATTTTCTTCTTTATTTCCCGATAATATAGGGTAATGCCCAAAATAGAATCACTTTTAATGAAATTAATGATTTGATTTGAATGCTACCATTTCCTTTAATTTTTTCAATTCTTCTCTTTTATTTATCAAACTCATATATCCAACCACTTATTGATGCACTTTAACATATGACTTAGAGCAATGGTCGCTGTTCAGAGAGACTTTCAAGAAAGACAGAGGACATTATTTGTTACTAGTCACGATGAAGATGATGAGGATAACGATCTTGAGGATGACCTGGGTCCTGATGTGCTAACTCAAGACAAAGAGGCATATTTAAACCTTAGTCGCCTCTTTCACCAGCCAGTTGCGGACAATGCCACCTTTCATAGGATGATTTTTACTTCCAAACGCATCCATTAAGGGTCGTTATTCAATCTGAAAGACGACATTGAACGAAATATTATAGATTAAACTAGAAAGAGCGTATTTTATGAGAGACTGGAAGCTATGGAATCTAATCATTCAAAGAAAGAATTTATTCTACATGCCGATATAGTGGGTGCTAGAGAGGTTGCCATGATCCTTGAGAAAGATAACAATAACTTGAGAGATGGGCTTGACAGACTCAAAAAGTTTCGGGCCAAGCGAACAAGTCTGGGAGGGTGCTTCATTTTAGGAAAAAGAGAATGCCCGATTGAGGGAGCATATAAGGAAGGATAAAAGGCCAAGGGCCAGCGTTCCTCTCAAGAGCAAAAGGGAAATTTCCTAAAATAAAAGCTAGAGAAAACTGAGAAGACATTGCTTAATAAAGTATCAACTATTACAAATCTGATAGAAAAGATTGATCACCTCATATTCTAATTCTAAAAACAACATCGCGAGGTCTTGATGGATGGCTACAATAAGGGTCTTATCAATATGGATCCAGACCTAAGTGATGCTCGAAATGTTGATTATAAACACAGTTGGATTAATTCCCTTATCGTGATAATGATACCACATGATTTTAAGTTATGATATTGGTATGAACTAGGCTACTTAGACCATCAAGATCCTCCTTACAATGTGTTGTGGATTTTAATGGATGCCATTCTAGTTATCCTTGTCAAGAAATACCTTGGTCGCTCTCGACATGATGGATATCATGAACTCTACCGACCTCAACACTTGGTTTATAGGATGAGTCCAGGTGGCCCATCAAGGTTCTTAGATATGACTGCGACCATTACTCATTATGCATTAGATATTCCACCTTCTAGAGTTAGGAGTCTAATAAATTAGCCATCCCGGTTGCATAATTGATCTATCCATATTCACCATTATTCTATAAATTATTTACTTTTTTCAATTTCTCTATAATAACTTAGAAGTGTTAATGGAATTTTTTATCTTTTTTCTTCCATGTATATGTGTGATCTACAAGTCCTACCTTTTAGGTGATGTCATTATATCCAACCTTAGGCCTGAAACCAGAAAATAAAAAATTCACATGTTGTAGGATCATTCCCCGATGAGGATTTCTAGGACCTAGATGGTCATGGATTCCTAATATTTCCAAGTAAGCCTTTCATCGGTTGTCAGCCATTGTTCAGGCTTTGTTATTCACCAAAACTCTTTGTGATGGATGACTTTATATCCAGAGTTGGTTTTCAGTTGCTTAAGTAGTTATTCTTAAAAGAAGACATTATAAGAAAAGACAATTATCACAGGGATATGTAATATGTTAAAGATAATTAATTTAACTAATTTGTCTTCTATATTAAGTACTCATTTGCTTACCTTGGAAAAAAGAATGGAGATAAGTGTAAGAAGTTTAAAACAACTTCTTAAAGTATCTTTAAAATTGAAATAAACAAAAAAAAAAATTATCATAAACCAAAAATCTAAAAGTAAAACTTTTTTAAAAGGGTTTCATTCCAACCTCGGGGAATTTCTCTTCCCACCATTATTTCTAAGTGGTAGGTTCCCATTAAGTTATCACGGATGACAATGAATGGGCCTTCCCAGTTGGGCCCCAATTTCTCATCATAGGGCTTTTTAGTTCTACCCACTATCTTACTCAGCGTCTCCGACCTTGAATCCTCTCATTTTGACCCCCCATTGTACTACCTGGCCAACACCTGCAGGTAGGAGTCAAGTTTTACAAGAGATGCTTCTTTTTTTTTCATAAATTAAGTCCAAATATTCTCAAGTTTCCTCATTTTAGAGATCTTAATCAAATAAGGTGGACTTCATGGTTAGCAGAGTTTGTTCCAGTGGGATCACTACCTCCATTTCGTAAGCCAAGGAAAAGGGTGTTTTCCCTATTGATCGCCTAGGTGTTATTCGAAATTCTGAGAGAACATGGGTGATTTGGTCAACCCAAGTGCCTTTTCCAACCTCTTTTTATTCCATTAATGACTGTTTTTTTGGAAGCATTTTCCTTCCCATTGAATAAGGGGTAGGCCATGTGATACCCCGCCTAATTAAATACTGGGCGATCACTCCTTTATTAAATTAAAATCAAGGTGAACAGTTGGTTCATTCTTAGCATCACTATCGAAAAATAACTTTTCCAATTTAAACACCGTAAATAATTAAGCTAAGTGTCAAAACCATTTTAAACATAACTTTCCAAATTTTATTTTATAAATCAAGATTTAAAACTTGCATAATTCACAATTAAATAGTCACACCACAACTATCCCGGAACATACAATCCAAATATTCAAACATTCAACTAATTGAATCCAACATTTAATACTTAAATGAAAACATCCTGACAGTAATAAATCCCAAGGAGTAAAAATACTGGAAATAAATGAATCACAATGCCCGCTAAATAACTGAATAATGAAAAGGGCGACACATGCCCAACTGAATAAATAATACTAGAAGTGGAATCAAGAAATGAGGTCGTCTAAGCAAGAGGACTGCAACTGCCACCTAAGCTGTAGTGCGTTCCTTCCAAAGGATCCTATGCAAGACGCCCTTGTGGCTGGGCACCTATAATATATACATATATATACAAGAGAGAAGAGACAATGGAAATGGGTCAGAGCCAGATTGCAAAAACGATTTAAAAGTTTTTTAACAAGTATTTAAAATGTTTACAGGCCAATTCAACCACATATTAGTGTGGCACTCTCTTGAGAATTTCTCAACTCTCTTCTAATGTGCATGCCTATCGTACTAATCCCCCCAATGGTTTATCTTATCTTATCTTAGGTCTCTCGTAAGACTTAAACTGAACAATTCAACCGTTTAAGAAGTAAATTTCATTTAATAACAAAGTTATCATTTTAACGTTATTTGTGAATAAAGTTTCCTAGTAATATACTATACTTTCAAAAAATGAATTCTCAATTGAAATCATTATTCATTTCTTACTTGCCATAAACACAGTAGGAAATTCCCAAATTTCATAATTTAATATATATATTAAATACTCATATAATATATATATTCTAACAGCACCACACATAAAAATTATGGTGCGGGCATACTCTGCTATCCAGTCCCCGTATCACTCGTACTAAGGGAAATACAAGTTTGGAATCACTCTCGAACTGTATTGAACAAAACATAAACAATAATGAGGTGAAGCATAGTTTCCAAGTCCAAGAGGTCAGTACATACCCTCACGTCTCTTAGGACCGTCCGACTATCGATCCGATAGCCCGTACCTAGGATTCATATCTTTTAGGGTACGAGTCAATATCCCCCATAAAGGCCCATTCGAGATAAGACTGTCCTCCTGCGGTAACCTCAAGGATAGCAAGTAGCGTGGGCATGATTTTTACATGTATATAGTATATGCATAATCGCAGTCATATAAATATACTACTATTACCATATCAACTTTAGGTACATCTCATAACCCATAATTATGACATTAGTCCTTATTATTCATTATTTAATTATCACTTATAACGGTTCGCCTCTTACTTTAATTTGTGGAATTATCCCAACTTATTAAGTGACACCCATGGATTCCTCTCTTCCCAAGTGTAATTTCAGTAGGTACTCATTTATTTTCCAACGTAACTACCTTACTCGTCTCCCCCTCTTTATACATAGTTCGATCATCCCTTATACGTAAACATCTCCGAAAATGTGAATCTCATTCTACATTAAAGGTTTCATACTTTTATTAAGTCCTACTAGTCTCTTACGCCTCCCCAAAATATTTTAATAAGGATGTCCAAGGATCATTATTCATTTAAATTTAATTCAACTATTTAAGAGGGGAAATATGAGTCTGCCAGGAGGGGTCAATCCATCGATGGCCGGGGCTCGATCGATTGATGCGTCGATCGATCGACACTCCTAGTTCGATTGATCGATCAAACAGGTATGGCGAATTTTGCAGATTAACAGTTACGGGTTCTATCATACAACATCAACAAAATCTAGTTTTTTCTCACCCAAAATCCCAAAAATTCGTACTTTAAACATTATAAACCTAAGTTAAACATCTTCTATGTAAAGCATGCGAATTTTCATCAATATCCATGGATTAATAGGCCAAAACTTATATCAATTTTAAGAACCCTAGAAATTTCTTTAACCTTGTTTTAATCAGTCTTTTTCCAGAATTTCTACTTCTAATCCATCATAAATACATAGTTAAACCTCTACATATGAAGGGGATTTCCAGATTATCATTCATATCATTACTACATGCATTTTTTCCTATCTCCAACATGGGTTTTCTTCTATGAAACTGATCCTAATCATCCCTAGACTAACATGAGTGATGCATTAACGAAATTAAGCAAGATAAATACTTGCCTGGGAATTTCAGAGTTGATTTGTGGATGAATTTGGTGTGGTTGCGTTCCTCGTCACGCGATCTACGTGTTGGTGGTGGTGGCGGTGCAATCGGATGACTTTTTGGCCTTGGATTGCTTGGAAAGCTTTCTACCTTACTCTCTAATGGCCATTCTAAGGTTTTGAGTATGCTAAACCTAAGGGACCATTCCAAATGGCTGATATAACCTAATAAATTTCGTGGGTTTAATAACCTAAAAATGTATAATGTCCAAAATGCCCCTCCCCCGGGTGCTAAATAGGCCTAAAAATGCCCCGAGACCCAAACTAAACCCCCGAGTACACTTTTTTGACTATCTCGACCCTTCTGGACACTTTGACGCACTCAAAACGACCATATGAGAGACCTATAATTTATTCACTTTTATTAATCAATACTTAGTCCCGACGTGACACAGGCGCGTCCCGACTCAAATTTTCAAAATTGTCATTTTATTCACTCGTGACATTTAATAGTACCAATTTTATATTACTTTACTCATTAGTAATATTCAACAAGTTTCCAATGATTACTAACTCTCGTCACGTTAGTAATTAAAAATAATTAATTTCCGAATTTATATTAAATTAATAACTCACTTTAAATTTAATAAATCCCCAAATTTAGAAAGCATAAAAATACGGGGTATTACATGCTTCCCCCCTAATAACGGAATTTCGTCCCGAAATTCAAGAAATTTAGGCATACCTAGTAAGAATAAATCTGGGTATCTCTCACGCATATATACATCGCGTTCCCAAGTGGATTCCTCCACATTATGATGCTCCCACTGGACCCGTACAAGTGGAACTACCTTTGACCTCAATCTCATCTCGCTATGGTCTAGAATAGCCACTGGTCTCTCCTCGTAAGAGCTGTCAGGCAGTAAGTCTATCTCATCTATCGCGATGTGGGTGTGGGCCATATCGTCCGGAAGGTATCGTCTTAGCGACGAGATGTGGAATACATCGTGAATGCGATGTAAATGCTCTGGCAGTCCCAATATGTATGCTACCGGCCCAACCCTCTCGATAATGGGAAATGGTCCCACGTACATCGGGGCCAATTTCCCTTTCTTCCCGAACCTTATCACTCCTTTCATAGGAGATACACGTAGTAATACTTGGTCCCCCACATTAAACTCTCGGATGAACCGTTTCACATCGGCGTAGTTTTTCTGCCTGTCATGGGCTACTCGAATACGACTCCTGATCATCTTAATCCTCGCGGAGGTTTCCTGAATCACCTCTGGTCCGAGCAACTTATTATCCCCCAACTCTAGCCAATAAGTTGGGGAACGACAAGGCCTGCCATACAAAGCCTCGAATGGATCCATTCCAATTGTGAACTGATAAGAGTTATTATAAGCGAACTCTACCAGTGGAAGATGTGGCTCCCAACCTCCTCCAAAATCAAGGGCACACATGCGTAGCATATCCTCCAACATCTGATTAGTACGCTCTATCTGTCCATCTGTCTGTGGGTGATAAGCTGAACTCAACCTCAACTCTGTACCCATAGCCTCCTGAAAGCTCTCCTAGAAACGCGACATGCAAATCTTGTCTCTATCTAACACAATATTCAGGAGTACCCCATGTAATATGACAATCTCAGCAATGAACAACTGAACATACTGACCCGTGGTATAGTCTATTCACACCGGTAGAAAATGATCCACCTTGGTCAAATGGTCCACAATCACCCAGATGGAGTCGTGGCCCCGCTGTGATGTAGGTAACCCTGTAATGAAATCCATGGAAATACTCTCCCACTTCCACGCTGGTATTTCCAATGGCTGAAGCAACCCTGATGATTTCTGGTGGTCCACCTTTACTAGCTGGCAGGTAGAACACTTGGACACGAACTCGGCATTATCCTTTTTCATCCCACTCCACCATTATTTCCGCCTCATATCCTGATACATCTTATCTTCCCCAGGATGTACTGCAAATTGGGACCCATGAGACTGGGTCATCACTGCATGACGTAAGTCTGCTCCTTCTGGAACCACCAATCTCCCATTAAACCTTAATCCCCCATCAGAACTAACAGAATAGGACTCAGTGCCCTTGACTAGAAGTCGTACAATCTGCTCCTAGCAAAAGGGGTCTGCGGTATGTGCTTGTATCACCCTCGTAACAATCTCGGGTGTCACTGTCATGACAGATATGAAGGAACGGGCTACTGCGTTCTGGTGACCCAACTCTTTCCACTTTGCTTTCCAGACGTCCGCTACATCGTCTACCAGTCTACGGCTCAATGCATCAGTAACTACGTTGGCCATCCCCGGATGGTACTGTTTATCGAACTGATAATCCTTTACAAACTCTTACCACCTGCGCTGATGCATATTCATCTCTCGCTGAGTGAACAGCTACTGCAACGACTTGTGGTATGTGAACAAGGGAAATTTCTCCCCAATAAATAGTGCCTCCATATCCTCAACGCAAATACGACCGCTGGTAACTCTAGGTCATGGGTGGGGTAATTCTTCTCATGCGACTTAAGCTTGTGGGAGGAAAAATCTATAGCCTTCTCCTCCTGCTGAAGTACTCCCACGAGTCCCCGTAAAGAGGCATCGGCATAAACCAAGTATTCCATGCCCGGTTTAGGTAAAGCAAGGACCGATGCTGAAGTAAGCTAGTCTTTCAGCTCGTCGAAAGCCAACTGGCAAGCATCGTCCCAAACATATGGTACCCCCTTGCGAGTCAGGTTCGTCAATGGACCCGATATCTTGGAGAAACCTCGAATGAATCTTCTGTAGTATCCGTCTAATCGCAAGAAACTATGCACTTCCGTCGGTGTCATGGGTTGTCCCCACTCCCTCACCGCTGACACTTTACTCGGGTCAACTGCTATCCCCTGTTCAGAAACAACATGCCCCAAGAACTGTACTTCCCACAACCAGAACCCGCACTTCTCGTACTTAGCATACAACTGATGCTCTCGTAAAGTCTGAAGAACATGCCTCAAGTTCTCGGCATGTTCCTCCTCGGAGTGTGAATATATCAAAATGTCATCTATGAAGACGATGACAAACTGATCCAAGAACTCTCTGAACACTCAGTTCATCAAGTCCATGAATACGGCTGGAGCATTTATGAGGCCAAATGGTATCACTCTGAACTCATAGGACCCATATCTCGTCAAGAAAGCATTCTTTGAAACATCCTACTCCCTAATACGCAGTTGACGGTACCCCAACCTGAGATCTATCTTTGAAAAGAAAGTTTATCCCCTCAGCTGGTCGAACAGATCATCCATTCGAGGAAAAGGATACTTGTTCCGTATCGTGACCTTGTTCAGTTCCCGGTAGTCCACACATAGCCTCAGTGAATCATCTCCCTTTTTCACAAACAAAACTGGAGCACCCCAAGGTGAGGTACTCCTTCGAATGAAGCCCTGACCTAACAGCTTCTCTATCTGATCTTGTAACTCTCGCATCTCTGACGGAGCCATACGGTATGGAGCTCACGCTATAAGTCGAGTATCCGGTAATAAATCTATGACAAAGTCTATCTCTCGACTGGGTGGTAGGCCTGGTATCTCCTGAAATACATCGGAGTATTCATGAACAAATGGGATCGAGTCTAAGGGAATCACAACCTCCTTAGAGGTATCCTCCTCTATGTAATACAAATGAGCGGTCGAGCCTCCCTCTGGGCGAGGCATCGCCACTACAAACATCTCTCGCCCCGGAATGGAAAAAATAATACTCCCACTAAAATAATCAATCATGGATCTGTAAGCTGCGAGCCAATCCATACCGATAATAATGTCGTGCTCATGCATATCTAAGACTAACATGTCTGCTAGTAATACCAAGATACCAATCTCTACCCCCACACCCCGGCATATAAAGAAAATAAGCGAACCATTTCCCAGTGGTGAGTCTACACACGTCACACTGCTCTCTGCTGTGGCTAATAACCCTAAGGCCTTCACTAAATGAGTAGATATAAAATAGTGCGTCACCCTAGTATCAAACAAAACTCGACCCATAGTACCATGGATAGGAAACATACCCTCCAACGTGGGTGGTTCCAACCGAGCTGCTGCCTGGTGGACGTTATAGACACGTCCGTACTGTAACTGCCCCTGCTGCACTGGAGCGGCTGGAATGGCTGGTAGGGCTGGTACCTGAGCTCGTGTCGGAAGGGAGGCTGGGAAAAGTGGCCACTATGGCTCATTACGGGCACCCCACTGCTGTGGGGACCTATCACCTTCTATATAATCCTGGCGCTTATGGCCATGCTTACCTTACACAAAAGATCAGCCTCTGAAATTACCTCCCCTCTGACCCTGCTGACCACGGCCCTGTTGGCCGTTACCTCCCCGCCACTGGCCCTACTGGCCATGATGAAAATGCTTCTGTCCCTGTTGGCCCGGCTGGTGACCCTGTTGCTGGCGGTGTTGGCCTTGTTGGCCCTACTGATTAGGCTGGCCCTGCTGACCCAGCCTATATCCCCCAAATCCCTGCCTAGAATCACCTGATCGGAATTTCTTGGCAGGGTCCCCCTGATGGTAACTCTTCTCATGCTGATGAGTCTGCTCCTGAGATGTCGGTGATCCACTAGCACCATTACCCCCTGTCCTGCCATGCTGGCCGGACTCTCCTGCTCGCTTGCTTCCCTGCAGATGGAAGCAATGATCCTGGCATTGTAGTAAAGCAGCATTGAGTACATCTATGAAGGTACTCAAAGACAGATTCCCTATAAGGTGATGACGGATCCTCCAAACTAACGCGTCCACAAACAACATTATCTTCTTACCCTCAGTGGGTGCCTCATCTGGCACAATAGTGAGAAGTCTCATGAACTCCTCCTCATACTCAGCAACAGTAGAATTCTCCTGCTTCAAGTTCAGTAACTTTCGCCTCATCTCAGTTTCACGGCGGGTGGAAAATACTTGCGGTCAAACCGCCCAGAATAACTGAATCGGAATAGTGTCACTCTCCTCTAAGGTGGTGGTGGACTCCCACCACTGCAAAGTGACCCCCACCAGCTTAAATGAAGTCAACAATTGTTTCTTCACGTCCGTGCACTCATACATACGCAGATGCCGCTAGATATCTTTCTTCCATTGGCTGACGATGATGGTATCTGAACTACTTGGGAACTTAGGGGGATGTACCTTCTGAAAGGCATCCCTAACCCGCTCCCATGCTGATGGAAGCTGTACAGGTACTGGCACCACTGCCTGAATCTGGGGTGGAGCCTGTTTTACTACCGCTAATGCGACATTCACCGCCTGAGCAACAATAGCAGCTACCTCATTAGCATTCATCGTTCCCTGAGCCGGAGCTGCTGGCTGCTAGGCTTGGGCACGCCTATTCTTTGGTGCACATCTCGGAGGCATCTGGAACGTGAAGAAATTTATTAGTCTACAGTTATTATCAAATCTCAAATAGCTGAAGACATAATCGTAAAAGCAAGAATACAACAATCCTAAAATGGGGCTCTATAACAAAAATGTTAAGCTGAAAACGAAATAAGTCGTACAAATCCTAAGGACTCTAGAACCTGATGCTCTGATACCACCTGTGACACCCCGCCTAATTAAATACCAGGCGATCACTCCTTTATTAAATTAAAATCACGCTGAACAGTTGGTTCATTCTTAGCATCACTGTCGAAAAATAACTTTTCCAATTTAAACACCCTAAATAATTAAGCTAAGTGTCAAAACCATTTTAAACTTAACTTTCAAAATTTTATTTTATAAACCAAGATTTAAAACTTGCATAATTCACAATTAAATAGTCACACCACAACTATCCTGGAACATACAATCCAAATATTCAAACATTCGACTAATTGAATCTAACATTTAATACTTAAATGAAAACATCCTGACAGTAATAAATCCCAAGGAGTAAAAATACTGGAAATAAATGAATCACAATGCCCGCTAAATAACTGAATAATGGAAAGGGTGACACATGCCCAACTGAATAAATAATACTAGAAGTGGAATCAAGAAATGAGGTCGTCTAAGCAAGAGGCCTGCAACTCCCACCTAAGCTGCAGCGCGTTCCTTCCAAAGAATCCTATGCAAGATGCCCCTGTGGTTGGGCACCTGTAACATATACATATATATACAAGAGAGAAGAGACAATGGAAACGGGTCAGAGCCCGATTGTAAAAATGATTTAAAATTTGTTTGGCAAGTATTTAAAATGTTTACAGGCCAATGCAACCACATATTAGTGCGACACTCTCTTGAGAATTTCTCACCTCTCTTCTAATGTGCACGCCTATCGTACTAATCCCCCCAATGGTTTATCTTATCTTATTGTAGGTCTCTCGTAAGACTTAAACTGAACAATTCAACCGTTTAAGAAGTAAATTTCATTTAACAACAAAGTTCTCATTTTAACTTTATTTGTGAATAAAGTTTCCCAGTAATATACTATACTTTAAAAACACGTATTTCTCAATTGAATTCATTATTCATTTCTTACTTGCCATAAACACAGTAGGAAATTCCCAAATTTCATAATTTAATATATATATATATTAAATACTCATATAATATATATATTCTAACAGCACCCCACATAAAAATTATGGTGCGGGCATACTCTGCTATCCAGTCCCCGTATCACTCGTACTAAGGGAAATACAAGATCGGAATCACTCTCGAACTGTATTGAACAAAACATAAACAATAATGAGGCGAAGCATAGTTTCCAAGTCCAAGAGGTTAGTACATACCCTCACGTCTCTTAGGACCGTCTGACTATCGATCCGATAGCCCATACCTTGGATTCCTATCTTCTAGGGTACGAGTCAATATCCCCCATGAAGGCCCATTCGAGATAAGACTGTCCCCGTGCGATAACATCAAGGATAACAAGTAGCGTGGGCATGATTTTTACACGTATATAGTATATGCATAATCACAGTCATATAAATATACTACTATTACCATATCAACTTTAGGTACATCTCATAACCCATAATTATGACATTTGTCCTTATTATTCGTTATTTAATTATCACCTATAACGGTTCGCCTCTTACTTTAATTTGCGGAATTATCCCAACTTATTAAGTGATACCCGTGGATTCCTCTCTTCCCAAGTGTAATTTTAGTAGGTACTCATTTATTTTCTAACGTAACTACCTTACTCGTATCCCCCTCTTTATACATAGTTCGATCGTCCCTTATACTTAAACATCTCCGAAAATGTGAATCTCATTCTACATTAAAGGTTTCATACTTTTATTAAGTCCTACTGGTCTTTTACACCTCCCCAAAATATTTTAATAAGGATGTCCAAGGATCATTATTAATTTAAATTTAATTCAACTATTTAAGAGGGGAAATATGAGTCTGCCAGGAGGGGTCAATCCATCCATGGCCGGGGTCGATCGATCGATGCGTCGATCGATCGACACTCCTGGTTCGATCGATCGATCAAACAGGTATGGCGAATTTTGCAGATTAACAGTTACGGGTTCTATCATCCAACATCAACAAAATCCATATTTTTAACACCCAAACTCCCGAAAATTTGTACTACAAACATTATAAACCTAAGTTAAACATCTTCTATGTAAAGCATGCGAATTTTCATCAATATCCATGGATTAATATGCCAAAACTTATATCAATCTTAAGAACCCTAGAAAATTCTTTAACCTTATTCTAATCAGTCTTTTTCCAGAATTTCTACTTCTAATCCATCATAAATCTGTGGTTAAACCTCTACATATGAAGGGGATTTCCAGATTATCATTCATATCATTACTACATGCATTTTTTCCTATCTCCAACATGGGTTTTCTTCTATGAAACTCATCCTAATCATCCTTAGACTAACATGAGTGATGCATTAACGAAATTAAGCAAGATAAATACTTGCCTGGGAATTTTAGAGTTCTGATTTGTGGACGAATTTGGTGTGGTTGCGTTCCTCGTCGCGCGATCTACGTGTTGGTGGTGGTGGCGGTGCAATCGGATGACTTTTTGGCCTTGGATTGCTTGGAAAGCTTTCTACCTTCCTCTCTAATGGCCGTTCTAAGGTTTTGAGTATGCTAAAACTAAGGGACCATTCCAAATGGCTGATATAACCTAATAAATTTCGTGGGTTTAATTACCTAAAAATGCAAAATGTCCAAAATTCCCTCCCAGGGGGCTAAATAGGCCTAAAAACGCCCCGAGACCCAAACTAAACCCCCGAGTACACTTTTTTGACTATCTCGACCCTTCCGGACACTTTGACGCACTCAAAATGACCATACAAGTGACTTATAATTTATTCACTTTTATTAATCAATGTTTAGTCCCGACGCGACACAGGCGCGTCCCGACTCAAATTTTCAAAATTGTCATTTTATTCACTTGTGACATTTAATAGTACCAATTTTATATTACTTTACTCAATTGTAATATTCAACAAGTTTCCAATGATTACTAACTCTCGTCACGTTAGTAATTAAAATTAATTAATTTCTGAATTTATATTAAATTAATAACTCACATTAAATTTAATAAATCCCAAAATTTAGAAAGCATAAAAATATGGGGTATTACAGGCCACTGAAGTATAGCAAAGCCTGATATTATACCCATGGAAAATTATTTAGAAGAGGCTACTCTTGAATTGAGTCACGTTATCTATGATGATAATTCAACGTGTGCAAATCGTTTTATAATGTTCCTCTCTATGAATTGGGTCATATCGATATCTCAGATGTTCACCAACGGTTCCCCTTCAACCCATTTAAAAAAGTAGTTAGTGTTGACCAACAGATACTTCCTAGTACCAAATGCAAGGGGAAATATGTCGATGATTTCAAGTCCCCACTTGGCAAATGCCTAAGAACATGTGAGGGACTTGAGGTCGCTGGCCGGTTGGTTCATAAATAGTTAGAAGAGTTTATAGCATAGGCAACTGCATCCTTTTAATAGTGATCTACCCCCATGTGGCTCCCACATATCTCCTCATGAAGTTCGTAGAGGGTTTCACACATTGGAGGTAAGGCCCTGAAAAAGATTGTCTATTAAGTTTTATATTTTCCTCAAGTGGAAATAAGTAGATTAAACTTGTACCATATGTGCTTCTTTCCTATCAACTGCCATGTCATCCTCCATTAGGTAGCGCATGATTGGCTCCATCCATCTCAGAGCCCAATTGATAACCATAACTTTATCGAAACATATCCCTTTATTAATATTGGGCTGGTCATGTTACTCCACTTCAATCGTCCATTTCATGTCATGTACCACTTAATGGCTGAAGATGGTGTGACCAATGCGTCAACATAACTATTGTTCCCACTTAAAAACTTGTTTCCTGTATATGCACAAATTGGGCAACCAATTATTAGGCTTCCTTAAGGTATGTGTCCATACGCGCATCCCTGGTGTTGTAGTCTCCTGATATCTAATTTGATACCAGCCTTGAGCTATAAAATACATCAAGGTGACGGTCTCCCAATAAGAGTTATTTTTTTAGTGTACTAATTAATGCTTTGTACTCAACTTCATTATTGGTTGCTTCAAACCCCAAACAAAAAGCCTATTGAATAAATTTTTTCTCCGGGGATACCAGTACTATCCCCACTCTTGACACCTTAGAATTTGAGTCTTCATCAACATACAGTACGCATTTATCTACTTCCTTAATTGGTTGTGGGACATAGTCTAAAGTTTCATTTCTAGTCTCTAGCGATTCTTGATCATTGAAATATTTGACGATGAAGTCTTCTATGACTTAACCTTTAATCGAGGTTCTAGGTTGAAAATGAATATCAAAAATCATGAGTTCTACCTACCACTTAGAAATCTATCGAGATAGGTTGGCCTCTTTTAGCATCTCCCTTATAGGGAAGGAGGTTAGAAAGATGATAGTGCGTGCCCTGAAGTAGTGCTTAAACTTCCTAGAGTTTATCCTAAGTTCAAATGAGAACTTCTCTAAGGGCATATATATATGTTTTTCTCACATAATAAATCTGATAATGACCCACATTCTTCTCGTAAATGAAGGTTGAGCTAGTAGTTCCACTAAACACTGTCAGATACAATTACAAAGGTCCTCTATCATCTAAAATAGTGAGCAGTGGTGGTTTTCCCAAATAACTATTTATTTTTTGAAGTTCCCTGGTGTATTCGTCATTCCATAGTTTCTTTCTTCCTTTCTTCTGAAGTTCTTGAAAGAAAGGGCAGCGCTTCTGTGAGGACCTAAATATGAAGTAATTTAGTTTAGAATGTCGATCAATATTTATACCTCGCGCACAGT
Source organism: Sambucus nigra (assembly GCA_949130495.1). Lineage (NCBI taxonomy): Eukaryota > Viridiplantae > Streptophyta > Magnoliopsida > Dipsacales > Adoxaceae > Sambucus > Sambucus nigra. The sequence continues at coordinate 329,954,382 of OX422210.1, read as the reverse complement.
CTTTGGGGGGGGGGGGGGGGGCTACACCTTCCTGATGGATTCAATTTAGTCAGGGTTTACCTTAATACATTTTTGAATGACTAAGTACCCAAGGAACTTTCCGGATTATACCCCAAAGGAGAACTTCATCACATATAGCTTCATTCTGTAATAATGAAGAACTTCAAAAGTTTTTGCCATGTCTGTAAGGTGATCTCCCTTCCTCATACTATCCACAAACCTGTCATTGATATATACCTCCATTGTGTCTCTAAATTACTCCTTAAACATATTTGTATAAGTGTTTGGTAGGTCTCCCCATCATTTTTTAATCCAAACGACATCACCCTGTAGCAATACAACCCCAGAGTGGTGATGAACGAGGTCTTTTCCTGGTCAAAGGTGAATAATGGGATTTTGTGGTACCCAAAGTTGGTGTCGAGGAAGACTATGCGCTAATGGTTAGGGGTGGCATCGACCAATTGGTCTATCTTTTGCAGGGGAAAACTTTCCTTCGATCATACATGGTTTAAATCAGTGAAGTCTTTACGTACTCTCCCCTTCCCGTTCCTTTCCTTACGATTATTTGATTTCACAGCCACTTCAAGATTTCCACTTCTTTTATGGACTGTGCCTCTAAAAGTTTCCCCATTTCATCTTCAATATCTTTGTCCTTCTTGGGTGTAGTTCATGGCACCTTTTGAGTTACCGGTGGTGTAACACCCCGTAATTTTGACGATTTAAAATTTAATTATTTTTGGCAGAAATAGAAATATTTAAATTGGAGAAATGTAAATTTATTATTTGGAGAATTTATTTAAGTGGGAAAAATTATTTATTATTGGGCGACTTTAAGTAAATTGTTTGAATGAATGTGTGTCGCATTTTTAAGGTCAAAATTGGAGAATGTTATAAAGTATTTTGAATGACGATTTTGAGTGCGCAGTTGAGTCCGGATGGGTCGAGATAGTCAGAAAAGAGTACTCGAGGATAGTAATCGGGTCTTGGGGCATTTTGGGCATAGTCGGCCCCACAGGGGGTGATTTGGGCCATTTTAATTCGGCCCATGTGGCCAAAAAGGGGATTAGGAGTTCTAATACTAATTTGGGAAGTGTTGAACGACAGTTAACACAAATCTAAACCTAGGGTTTGAGAGAGACACAGAGGAAACAAATCAAGAGGCAAATGGGGACCTTTCTGAGCCAAATTAAGGGACAAAAGTGAGTGTTCGCCGTCAACCATTCTCTACAATAACGGATCAGACTCTACGAATGATTCCAGGCAAGTGGTTAACTGTTGTGATTTGTTAAATTGTGATAATAATTCATATCATAGTATGTGAATAAAAAATCTATTTTGGTTATGGGTTAAATAGCTAAAAAGGGGTTTTCCGGATTGGATTAGTATATGTAGATTTGAGACTAAACTAATGGTGAATATGGACATGGGATTCGCTGGAATCAATTGTAGGATTATAATTAGTAAGTATTGGTGACAAATTTCGAATCAATGGGACGAATTCATATCTCCGTAGAATAAACTCGGGTGAGACCCAATTCGTAAAAGTTTGGGATTTTGATGAATTGATGAATGATTTAAGTCTTCTAGGAAGTTTAGAATATATTTTTATGTAAATGAAATGTTGGTTGTGATTGGTTAATGGTTTGGATGATAATAAAAGCTTGAGGGTTCATCCATGGCCGAATAGAAGGGTGGAGAAGACGATGACCTGGTCGATCGATCGATCGACCCAGGGGGATCGATCGATCGATGATCCAAAATTTTTGGCAGTGACGCCAGTTTTTAATTACATGGGAGATTTTTATTGTAAAAGGGTCTTGGGTTGATTTTAATGATGAAAATTAAATAGGGATGTGACTCTTGGTATTTTTAGGTAATTATAATTTGGTTTAGGAGGGTTATAATTGTATGTCACGTGACGATTAAATTTCGGGAATTAATTCGTAGGTATTGGTTTTGGACCGAGGGAAAAGGTTCGGATATTGTAGTTGAGTGGCACTACGTTATTAAAGGAATCGAGGTGTAATTAATTAGTTATGGGGCAAAGTATAGAATCGGGTATTAACGGTGGTACAGGCCAAGTGAGCGAGTCCGGGTATAATGGTTAGGTGACACCAACTGTTAAATTAATGTGTAAATTAATTAGATTAGAGTCGAATCATAGACTCGGATTGATATTAATTAATTAATGTGTAAATTACTTAAATTAGAGTCGGACCATAGACTCGGATTAGTATTAATTAATTAATGCGTAAATTAATTAAATTAGAGTCGGACTATAGACTCGGGAAAGTAATAAATTATTAAGGAGTGAATTAGTTGAATTAGAGTCGGACCATATACTCGGGAATATACAGGCTAGTGTTACGGGTTTTAGTACATGGTAAAGCTGGGATTTATATTATCTATATATATGGTGGGGTGATAGTATATATATATATATATATATATATATATATATATATATATATATATATATATATATATATATATATATATATATATATATATATATATATGTGTGTGTGTGTGTGTGTGTGTGTGTGTGTGTGTGTGTGTGTATGTGTGTGTGTTCTTTATGTGTGCTGTTAAATATCATGGACTAGATATGTATTTATGTTATATACTCTAGTGCTATCAAGGGAGGTTGCGCGATGTGGGTGAATCCCCTAGCTTGAGGAGCAGGGTTAGTATATCCCCAGGTCATAGCGTCTAGTATATGGGTGAGGGGTTTATCTCACTTTCAGGGAAGGAATATGACCGCCTCCGTTACGTTTATATTTTGGGCCAAATTGGTGAGCGATTCTAAATTGGGTAACTAGGTTATGTGAGCACACCTAGTGAGATAGCACTTTAGAGGAAATCATCCGGAGAGGGTATACTCGAAAGGATGGATATACATATGATATATGTGTGGATGATGTGGTAAAGGTACGTATGTAATGGTAGTAAATATTATATGCGGGTAATAATACAGTGTATGATGTAATTGTTTTATATAACTTGTGTCACAGTTATATGATATTATTTAAAGGAAATTAATTAAGTAATTAGTGAGATAACTTATAACCCATGGATAATAATGCTCGGTTTAGAGTGGAAAGGCACGGGAGGATTATAAGGACTAGTTGGACGGGGTATTACAATTAGGTGGGGTTAAGGTAATCGTTAGGTGTGCAAATTAGTGGAGGGGTGGGAATGTCCTCAAGAGAGTGCGACACTAACTTAAATATGGAGAGCATTCATATATTTTAAATTACTGCAGTTAATTCACTTGCTAAATATTTTCAAAATGTTTTGGGTTCTAACCCTTGCTATAAAATTATTTCCAAAAACTTTTAGGTGTCCAGCCACAGGGACGCCAGACTTGATATTCTATTCCAGGGACACGGAGCTACGGCGTATGTGGATGCTAGCATAATCTTGGATTAAACGCATCGTTCATTCATTCCTAGAGTAGGAATCATTTATCAGTTTCAGTTTTATTTAGGGCATGTCGCCCAGACTTTCAGTACAATTTTCAGATTTATTTTATTCCGGTGTTGAATATTTGTATTAGACTATTTACTTTGGTGACCGATGGTTTATTCGGCATGTAGCTTATTATTTTTTTCAGTTAATTTAATTCAGTCATGGTGTATGACTCATATTATCTTTTCGCATGTTATTGGTTGTGTAATTAAAAAGATAAAATTTGGCACCAACTTTTTGGAATACTAGGTGGTTAGAAAGTTTTAAAAAGTTTTCGATGGTGATGATAAGGATGAACCAAATGGGATTCCTGTTTTAATTTGGTATAGGACTGATCACCCGGATTTTATTAGGCGGGGTGTCACGGGTGGATGCATCGAATCCACGTGGATCTTGTGACACATGGCTTTCAGGTCTATTCCTGACATGTCATATAGCCTCCATGAAAATACATCTTGGTTACCTTTAAGCAAAACAATTAACACTTTCTTCGCATCTTCCACGAGTGAACTGTCGATCAGGAACTTCTTTTCAGGCTGATTATCATCAAACGCTACCTTTTACAGGGGTTTCATAAGGCGGTCGACAGGGCCAACACTAGGTAGCCTATACTTTGGCTTCTATTTGTAAGGCATGGATCCCTCCTCTGGCTTCATTATTTTTTCCTTATTTTTCTTTACGTTAGGTCATATGGAAGCTATAAAATATTTTCTGGACAAGACTTGGTTCTCGTGTATCTCTATGTCTCCTTTGTTAATGATAGTGTTATATGAGCAATATATATCCACCATAAGAAACTCAATTGTCTTGGAGAGCCCTCCAGCTCGGATAGGTAGAACTACCTTTCCTAGGGTCAAGGTCATTCTTCCTGTAAATTAGACCAATGGAACGGTGCCTTCTTGCAGGTCTTCTACAAGCAAGTTTAACTGATTGTACATTCTGAGGTACATAATTTATGAGAAGAACCGTTGGTTTACTAACAACTCATCCACGCCCTAGTTGAAAATTCTAAGAGTGATGAAAAGAGTGTCGTGGTGGGAAGTTTTCCCATAATGGTCTTGGATGAATCGATTTGGAAGGTTTCCACGTCTGTCGTGAGCTTCTTAACCTCGATCCCGAGGGCATTCCCTAGCTTGGGTTTGATGTTCCATAAATCACTACGGACTCATGGCCCAAACACTCATCTAAGACGTTGTCTAGTCTTAGGCGACCATGGATTACAACAAATTCATGTCCCATGTTATCTTCAAGGATGTTGTACAGTCTCTGGCCATGAAGAAGTTGTGTTTTAACTTCCTTATTATCTATGAAGTCGTTTAGGTGCCCAATCTGAACTAGCTCCTCGAGGTGGGACTTTAGTACCTTAAGATTTTCGATTTTGTGATCAGGATTTTTATGATATGCACATTTCAATGTTGGTTTCTTCTTCCTCGGATAATTGAACATCTTCTTGGGTCATTTGAAATACTGATGCCTTTTGATCTTGTAAACGATATTTCAAATTAGTTCGAAGAACACTATGATAACTGTCCTGAATGAATTTTTAGGCTCCTTTTTCTCCACTAGTTTTTGCTTACCATTATGCTTCCTTCCTACTTTTTTATTCCCCCCCCCCCCCCCTATTGCTCTCCATCATGGCAGACTCCGATCACCGTATCTTCGACCTTGGCATATTTTTCAATCCTAGCCATGAGGTTATTAATCGTGATGGACTTTCTCTTGGTAAGGTCACTTGATAGGATAATTTTTAAGGATGCCACCACAACTTGTTGATACCGTCCTCCACCTAATTGTACAACTGGCAGTACCTTCTAGAATACTCGTGCAGTGTTTCCTAGGGCTTTTTATTCATCATTAGAAGTGGGTCCATCTCCTTGGGATAGATGTTGCTATTAATGAATCTAGCTGTAAAGGATTCAACCAATTACTTGAAGGAAGTTATCAATCGGTGTGGAAGTTTTTCATATGACTTTTAGGAGGTGTTTCAATGACTGTAAGGGAAAACACGACACATAAATCCTTCGTTAGTGCTCCAAAGAGTCGTCTTTTAGCAATATTTTCAAATGCGATGGGTGGGATAAGTCTTCCCGTCATAAATCTTGAATTTTGGGGAATGAACTTTTTGGGATGCTTAAAATCTTCTATAGATAGGATAAATAGTGACTTCATCTGTTGGATGAGTGATCTTATAGATATATCATTGTAAGTACGAGCCCCTTTAATGGCTGGGGTTTTCTCTACTTTCCTTTTGACAAAGTCACAGAGCTCCCTACCTCCTCGTTGGTCGTTATGGCATGGTCTCCCTTTAGGAGACCTTTGGCGAGGATAATATTCCTTATATCATTGAGTACTCCTTCCTTAGCTCCAAGCTCTACTGACCTAAGGGCTAGTATTTCAAGAGTAGTAACCACGCTTGCACTTCTCTCTATGGGATTCCTTCTCTAGGCATCGCTGGACTGCAGTATTTTTCTCCTGTTAGAGGCCCTTGCATCCCGAATGTGCTTCTTGTAGATGTTAATGATCATTGAAATCTGGTTGCATAACTCAAGATCATCACCTTACACAATCCTATCCTCTTGAGGATGGTAACAATCATCCGAGGACTCGTAATATTTGTCAATCTCAGATATAACCGTCTAAGAGGGAGGGGTCAGCTGATGGCCCTCCTAGTTATCGAAATCTTCGTGGTTGATATAATAACACTCGGGGTATCTATAGTTGTGTGTTGATGACCCTTAAGATAAGTCATATTCATATGATCAGGGTTAGGTAAGGGAGACGTCTCGGAGATTTAGCTAGCAACAAAGAACTCAGATAGCTTCCTACAGGACGGCGATAATTATAGGTGGTAATTTTCTACAATTTTTGTATTCAATGAACACAAGCTTAATAACTAAAAATACTCTAGGATGAGGATTAAAATCACAAATCCCGTGAATATATAGGGTTCGAAAACCTGCCAACATTTCTGGGATTTAGGGTTTCTCTATAATTATCTTAGATAATAGGTCAACAGATTCGTAGTACTTCTCGATGTTATAATCTCACATGGTTGTACCCAAGAGGGGTGGGTTTACATTTATAGAGAGTCCTAAGATCCATTAACAACTATACCTATAAGTTTGAACCTATCTCTTATCATGTTAAGTCGTCCCAAAGGATATACACGCATGAGTCCTGTGTGACTTGGATTTGTAACACCCCTCCTAATTAAATACCGGGTGGCCAGCCCCATACCAAATAAAAACAAAATATACAGTTGGCTCATTCTCAGCATCAGTGTCGAAAAAATTTACAACTCACCCAATACCCAATTTACAACTCACCCAATACCCAAAAATTTACAACTCACCCAATACCCAATTAAGATTTTCACATCTATAAGAATAAATATTCATTAACTTAGTTCAATTCTTTTTCTATATTCACCGTTATCTACAATTATCACACAGTAGATGATTTAACCACTATATATACATTCATTTAATTTATTATATATATACATATATAATATGGCACCCCGACTCACAGCTGTGGTGCATGCATTACTCTACTATCATCTCCTAGTATCGCTGGTCACCAAATAGGGGACTAAAGGTTCGGTAAGGATTCCTCGAACCACAAGCATCAACACAATTATTGGAGGCGAACATAGTTATCATACCCACGTCCAACGCACATACCTGTGTTCCCATAGTCAGTGGACTTATCAACTCCCCGATAAGTCTTTCATAGACCTATGTTCTCGAGCGACAAATCAAAAATCCCATGGATTCATCAAGATATGACTTCCCTCACGCGCAAACCTCCCATCGATAGAAAGTAAACTAGGTATGTGATACACATAAATCATCAATCAATCAAATAGGCATTATCATCTACCTATAATATAATATCAACAAGGTAATCACACTACCCAATGATAATTCCCATACGTAGCATTATATCACTTTAAATCCTACGTATGAAAATATTATGGCTTCACTTCTTAATTTAATTATTCTAGAGTCTCACTCATTACTCAAGGTTCAAATAGGTTTTCCACAATAAATTTATTCAGTAATCTATCACTAATATCCTACTGGTCCATGTCATCTTCTCTCCCGAATTACTACGAATTAAACTCCCCTTTAATTAGGGTTATAACCGATTGTTTCTAATCTCTTATAAACACATCCTCTATCACCTAGGATTGAACCTTCTTTTAAGGCTGCCCAAGTGATTTATTAAATTCACCCTACTGGACCTATCTTTAATCCTCATGCATACAAATTAGAATCCAACACATGAATCTAGGTACCGAAATTTCTTTCAAATTTAATTATCTAATCAATTAAATCCCAATCACATTAATTCGATTCTTATTTAGGGCTTACTGATCTTACCTAAGTCCAATAATATCCAATTAATAATCCCCAAAGATTTACAAAAGGTTTGGGATAAGAACAAGTAATAAAAAGAAACAACTTCACGAATTCTGGGGAGGTCAATCGATTGAAGGCAAGGGGTCGATCGATCGATCACCGAGATAACAGCCCAGTCTTCTGCATTTCTTCTACTACGGGTTTCATCACTTTTGATCATTAAAACCTTCATATTAACAACCCAAATTCCTTATAATTCTTACTACATGATATATCAACATATCTGAATGATTTCTAATGATCTAAACATCCTAGAATCATCAAGAGTTTGAATTAAAATCATATATGTATCCTATTTTTTTCCAGAAAATTACAAACATAATATCTTCAAGAACACACCAATGATTCTCTGAATTTCTTCAACAGATTTATGATTATTTAGAGGATTACTATATACCTACAACATGAGTTTGATTCCTACATAGTTCCATTTTCTAGAAATCATTTAACAACTCTATCTTTATCTTCCAAACATGAAAAATCTCATCTTTTTACAACTATCCTAACATTGACAATATACAAACTTAGATTGCAATCATCAAATACTTGCCTCTAATCAAGGTCTGATCCTTTGGGGTTGTATATCACAGGTGGTTCTCCCCTTCTCCGATCACTTTCGGTGGTGGTTGGTGGTGGTGACCTTTGGTCCTTAGTTCTCCTCCTTTCCAAGCAAGCTTCTCTTCTCCCAAGCAACTTTTCACTCTCTCTAAAAAGATGACCTCTCAATTTTCTATAGAAGAGATGAATGAACCCATGTACAACTAATCTCTAAATATTTATAATAAGACAAAATCCGAAATCACTATTCATCCCCCTTGCAAAAATGACCAAAATGTCCTTTTGTGTTGTCTTTTCATTTCCAAATGACCGGAGACTCAAAACCAACATCCAAATAGACTTTTCTGACTATTTCAACCCTTACGGATGTAAAGACGCACTCAAAATGACTATAAAGTTGATGTAAAATAATTTTCCTTTTTAATTTAACAAATTTGTCCCGACACGTCCCATACCGCGTCCGACTAAAAATTCAAATTACTGAATTAATATCGCGCAACCATATCAATAACATCACATTCATATATTACCTAAATATCTTTAACTAATATTCAGAATCATTCATTTTAATATCCACAATTCGGATAAAACCCAAATGACTTAATTTATAATAAAATTCAATTAATCCATTAATTTAAAATATAACCCATTTTAAAAGTCATTAAAATTACAGGGTATTACAGGATTCTCAATTAACTTGAGTCACAAGAAGTTTCAATGCATATGCTGAACACGTGCAGGTCATGTGCCATGGTAACTCTGGTCCCCAAATTTATAATACACTTAAATGAATTAATAATTATTTAATAAATAAATATAATAAATTATTTTAAAAACATGCAAGTGTAATTATTGAAATATTTATAGGTTATTTTGAATGACTTGTGGGACATGTAAAAGTTATGGTTTTACATTAAAATGGTGGGTTTTAACTCCTACTGGTTATTATTGGACTCTAGCAAAGTTTTAGACTATTTGGATATAGTTTTGGGGTTAATGGATCATGGCCCATATAGGGGCTAACCCTAATTTCACAATTAACATTATAAAATAGGATTTTGGTAAATCTAAAAAAATTCTAAAAATTTGGTGGAGAACCCTACAGCTAGAGAAGAAGCTAGTTAGAGGAGATGAGAATTGGGGCTTTTCAATTCATTCAACCTACTTGAACTTGGAGGCAAGTTTACTTTGTATTTGAATATCATTGTTTTAGGTGTTAGAATATAATTATGTGTTAGAATTTATAGATAATTGTTATGAAAATTTGATTTAGACTATACTAATTTTGAACTTTACTTAATTAATTAAATTATGCTACTTTTCATGTCCATAGCATATTATTAAAGTCACTTAAATCCTTGAGAAATTATATTTGAATTGATTTTTTAAATTATTAGATATAGGATACAACAATGTAATTAACCAAAAGACCTTCAATTATTTTACGAATTTCTAAGTTGGATTTTTTAGATGTGATAAACTAGGGTTTCTATGATGATTTAGGAATTTATGTCTTTATCTCATGTTACAATAGATTGTAATCATTGGAGAATTGTTAATGCATGTTCTACATTAATTATACCTAAACCCAATGGGGTTTGTGGATTGTTGGATCTTCAAAAGATAGTTTTAGGGTTATCAATAGCTGAGTTTATTTCTACGAAGAAGACAATTCTGGGAAAATATCATTCGAATGACATTTGGGATTCGTTCAAATGACCATAGTAGTTTCCCTTGAACGACCATTGAAGTTTCATTCCAATGAAATTTGGGTGTCGTTCGAATAATCCTTTTATTCTCGTTCGAACGAGGAGTTCAAGCGACCTTTAATCTGTTGGAAGATCAATTTCCTAATTAAAAGAGATTAATTAAAATAATGAATCTAGAATTTAGCCTATTAATCTATAGATGACTAGATCTACTTGTTTTAGTTACTATGTACTAAATCCTGGGCATGATTAATCATACGATACATATGAGAGACATGCTTTACCCCGGATCGTATCATGGGTGCTAATTTAGTCATCCGGTAGAATTATGTGGGTTGAACCATGGACCGTGCGATGGGTGCCACTTTCATATCCCAATATTAATATCTGGGGTGTACCCTGAACCATGCGATGAGCACCACTTTCGTATCCCCGTAGAAATATATGGGGTGTACCCTGGACCATGCGAAGATGGACACTTTGGTACCCCAAAAATCATTTATAAACTATTCGATAGGAATTATATGGATTTAAATATAGACGGTGTTATTTTTTATTAGTTGTATGCAATTGAGATGTATAGAATACTTAAGTATGACACCATTCATGATATTCAATGGAGATGAATAATACGTAATCATGGGATTTACTTGGGTCTGGGAGTAAATGTATGCGATATCTAAGGTTATTAGGTTGGGATAAATTAAAAGCTACTAAAAGATGAGAGGAAGATGTATAATTCTATTATATCCCAAACTCATTTGTATTCTTGTATTTCGTAGACCTGTTGTTAATGTTATTGTTAAATTATTATTTCAGGACATAGGTCGCCGATGCAGTCGTACCCCTAATTTGGTTATACTCTTATTACAGTTGCAGTTCATATAGGATGAAGGTGTCGACCCTGCATGCTCAATATCTTATTCATATTTCTTTATCAGTCTTCCAGATTTATGTATTTAGCTGGATTTCTATCTCTATTGGCATGGGTTTTATGTACGAGACATTGTTGGTATGAGACGATTCTAGTACTATTAGTGATTTGGTATAAGAGTTATGTGGTCCACCTATATTGGAATTAATTTATTTAAATTATTCATGTAGTTTTATTTCCCATTATGCTCATAATGATACCAATTTGTTTATACCATTATTTTTTTTATTTTCAGACTTGATCAATCTAGTTTAGATTTTGTGGGGTGTTATATAAAGTGAAGAAACAAAGTAATCCTGGTTAGTTTAAAATGTCCCCACTATAGGCTAAAAGTATTATAACAGAGAGAAGAAGACCATGAGAATAATTATCTTCTGACGATACAAATTATCCTTGAATAGTTGAAGGATATTTTCACAGTGTGACTAAAGCAAATGAAGAGGATGGAGATAATAACTTTGACATATTGGATGCTCATGAATTTTTTGATTGCACTACTAATTCTTTCTTGGTGGATCTAGGATTTGGTGGTTCAGAGTTTACATGGTGGAATAAAAGAGGTGGAAGGGATTCTATTTGGGAAATAATTGGCATAATTTTAGCTACTTTGGGATGGTAGAATATGCTTAGGGGAATAATGGTGCATTGGACAATAACTTAAAAAAGATGAAGGTTGTAATCATAGATGATCTATTACTTCATGTTATCCTAGATATGGTTAATAAGGATGATAATAAAATGTTGAAGAATGTTCTCCCCAAATAAGAAACTAAAGAAATAGTATATAGTCTGAATGGAAACAGTTCTCTGCGTATGGATGGCTTCACTAGAATTTTTTTAAAATTTCTTGCGATATAATTGGAGATGATGTGGTGAAATTGGTGTTAAGAATTTCCCTAATGTTATGACTTTTTCTACCGTTATCCTTGTTCCTAAAATTGATAATCTTTATAGATTTACATAGATGAGACCAATAAATTTGTACTACTGTTCAAATTAAATAGTTTTAAAGATCCTTGCTACTAGACTAAAAGTAATTCTTCTAAAAGTAATCTCTCATAACCAGAGTGGATTTGTTAAAGGAAGGATAACTGTTAATAATGTTTTGATGGTCCAAGAAATGATGTTCAGACTTAATTATAAAAATTAAAGGGAAATATCTCTCTAAAATTAGACATGGAAAAAGCTTATGACGAAGTGAATTGGTTTTTCCATATTAACGTGTTAAGAAACTTTGGTTTTAATTAAGTTCGGGTGTACATTGTAAGGACAATTTTGTCCATTATCAATTTGTTATGTCGCACGCCGCTACACCGTTGAAAAAATTCAATATTCATACAGTCATCGACGGATCCGAATATCAAAAGAATAAGAGGAACCAAAGTCTGACAGGCCGGACCAATCCGCCTAGAATAAAAGAACCGATTTGCCTGCGGACCGGTCCGCCTCATACCCGGACCGATTTGCCTGCTGAAAGCCAGTATACCCTAGACCGCAAGAGAATCGAAGAAGCCTAAAATAAAAATAACCGATCCGCCTACCCGGACCGGTCCGTTTGGGATAATCTCAAACAGATCGTGCAGAGATTTTTTAGGCCATGTTATTCCTTTATAAACCCACTACGGGAAGTGGTTTTCCAAGACTTTTATACACGATTTTCAGAGTACAAAAAACTCTAAGTCTTCACCTATTGAGTACCAAGACTCTAGGTTTTTAATTCACACAAATTTCCAAACACTTGTGAATTACTTTGCAACCCAGGAACGCACTTCTGCTGTTCATACCTTTGTGGAGAAGACCGTTCTTCTTCTTCATTGCAGCCCTACTGGAAAGGGATAACTCCAGCCGCTGACTACGAAATCCGACACCTGAGGGTAATTCTTAGTCACTTGTATTTTCATTGTAATCCGAAATTGTACAGTTATAATATTATAATGAAAATAAATGGTTTTACCCCTTTGGGGGACTTTTCCTCACAAGCATGTGTTTGAATGTTCTTGCTTAGTTCATTATCTTATTCAATCACATATTGTTGCATGTTTAGGGTTTGTTTGAGTTAAAAGGTGTTCAATGTATAATTTTATCATTTGAACGCAAGCACATACGTTCTCAAATTGGTATCAGAGCAGGTTACGCTAATCTATCGCGTATTCCTATTTTTCGCAAAAATTTTCTAAGATATCAATTTTCTAAAAAAATTAATTTTTGAAAAAGTACGTGTTCAAATGGAGAAGTTATATAATAAAATGCCAGTTTTTTATGGGACAAACTATGCCTATTGGAAAGCCCATACGAGATCTACATTAAAAAGCCATTGATGAACGTGTCTAGATTTTGGTTGAAAGAGGGTGGACACCTCCCTCTGTGACTGTTGATAATGTGATCAACTTGAAACCTATCACTTCCTGGACTGAAGAAGAATTTAAATGGTCATCTTTTAATTCTAAGGGTCTAAGTGCTATTTTTGGGTCTGTCACACCTGATGAGTTCAAACGCATAATGACGTGCACCACGTCAAAAGAGGCATGCGATGTCTTACAACTCACCCATGAAGGAACAAATGCTGTAAAAGAGTCTAAATTGCAAAATTTAACAACTCAATTTGAAACCATCACCATGCATGAATCTGAATGCTTTGATGAATTTTATACTAGACTTTCTGACATTGTGAATACTAGCTTTAATCTTGGTGAACATATTCCTAATGCTAGAGTTGTTAAAAAGATTCTGCGTTCTTTGCCTAACCGTTTTATCCCTAAAGTCACTGCGCTAAATTCTATGGGTAATTTAAATACGCTAAAATTGGAAGAACTTGTAGGAGATTTGCAAACATTGAAATTGATATGTTCCCTAAAACTGCTAAATCTAAAGATAAGGGAATTGCACTTAATGCCCAAGAGAGAAGGAGTGAGGGGTCGGCTAGAAAGAGGGTAGAGTCATCTAGAAAGAGAGAGACTGACACGTCTGATTCTGAGTGTGATTTTGACTTAGATGATTTGGCTCTTTTTGCCAAAAATTTCAAGAGGATTCTCAAATTTAAGAAAAATGGCAATTTTAAAGATAAAAAGAAATTTGAGAAAAATAAGTTTGAAATGAAAAATTAAAAAGATTCCAAAAATCCTCCTAAGAAAGAAAGTGGGAGATGCTTTGAGTGCGATGGTATGGGTCATAGAGCCTTTTAGTGTGCCACTCGTCTGAATAGAGAGAAAGGGAAAGCTGTCCTTATGCTACTCTTAGCGACGACAGTGAGGTCGAGACGGTGGATTCAGGAGATGAGTCACCGCATGAGTGTAACTTCACCGCATTCATGGACAGTCAAGTGAGCATTCCTTGTTCTCTTCACGACAATGAGGATGATGCTTCATAGGGACACCTCGGTAGTGAGAATGATGTGAGTGAGGAGGAGGATGACTCAAGTGAGAGCGAGAGTGATATTCAACGCGCCTACGCTGAGTTATATTCTGAGTCATTTAAAACTAAAAAGCGAAACAAAGCGTTAGTCCTTAAGATCACCAGCTTAGAGAAAGAATTAAGAAGAGCAAGAGAGAGAGAGAGTCCTCCACCTCCACCGCCCTGAGAGAGAGAGAATCTGCCTGTGTCGAGAAAGAGAGTTTGTTTAGAGATAGAGAGAGTGTTTTTGAGAAAGATAGAGGGGACTTGACTAAACAAGTGGCTAGCCTTACGAGTCAGCTCCATTCCTCCGTGGAGACTCGGAAGAAACTTGAAGCCCTTGTTGCCCAGCTGACTCATGATCTTGAGAAAGCACGGGAAGTCAAGGTACAAATCGAGGACAGATCTGGGAAAATGGGAAAGATGCTCCTTGGCCCCGCCTTAGGTTTTGGTGATCGGCAAGGAATTAGTTATGATGGTGCCTCCACGTCCCAAATCTCCCCTGGACCAGTTCCTGAGTTTACTAAGACTCCTTATGGCCATCGTCAAAAAACCTCAAAGGAGAGTTCGACCAAGAAAAGAAAACCAAGGTCCGACTTTGACTATGATCTTCTGTACTTATTGTAAAAGAAAAGGCCACCTTAGGGAGTTTTGCTATAGCATGGGTCGGACATGACGTACTACTGCTCCACCATGTCATACTGATGAGTTTTCTAGTCTGAGAGAGCGAGTTGAGTTCTTAGCTACCACATCTCAGAGTTTGATGGAAGAATTCCGACAGATATCTTTGCCGTTAGTGAATGCTTCTCACATTCCAGCTAAAACCAACAACAACAAAGGCAAATAAAAGCTCACCACCTCTTGGGTACCTAAGAAAGATAAAAAAAAGGCCTTTATTGTTCATGTTTCTCTCAAAGCACACAATACCTCACAGTGGTATTTTGATAGTGGGTGCTCCAGACATATGGTAGGTGATGCCTCATTTTTTATGACTCTTGAGTATTATCAGGATGGCAGAGTCACCTTTGGAGATGGGAACAAGTCCAGCATTATAGGACGTGGTACTGTCAAGTTACCTGGATTCCCTGAGCTAGAAAATGTTTTGTACATCAAAGGTTTGAAAGCAAACCTTCTCAGCATTAGCCAGCTGTCCGACACTGACTTTGCAGTAAAGTTTGACCGGGACGCGTGTAAAGTCTACAATAAAGCCGATAAACTTTTGATGCAAGGGGTGAGGACCGAGGATAATTTCTATGGGACTGAGCCCATGTCCTCACTTGTCTGCAACAGCGCCACGATCACTCCTATGGATCTGTGGCACCAACGTCTAGGTCACGTGAACGTTAGAGATATCAATCGCTTAGCTAAAAAGGACCTAGTACGTGGTTTACCATCTCTTGGAAAGTCAACTTCGACCGTTTGTGGACCCTGTCAGATGGGAAAACAAATTTGTAGTCCCCATAGGAAGTTGCATTCCATTACCAGCTCTCGTGTTCTTGAGTTGATGCACATGGATCTTATGGGTCCCACTCGTACTGAGAGTATAGGTGGTAAGAGGTACATCCTCATGATTGTAGATGATTTCTCCAGGTACTCCATTGTAGGTTTTCTGAGAGAGAAATCCGATGCTGTAGAATTTTTAACGACCAAGTGCCGTGTCTTGCAAAATCAAGACGGTGTCACTATTAATAGGATGCGTAATGACAATGGCACTGAATTCACAGACGCAAAGGTAGATCTTTACTGTGATAGCCTCGGGATCAAACATGAGTTTTCTGCTATGAGAACTCCTCAGCAAAATGGGATTGTTGAGAGAAAGAATAGAACGATCTAAGAAATTGCTAGATCTATGCTTCTAGGTCATAAACTTTCTAGGAGATTTTGGGCAGAGGCAGTGTCTACTGCATGCCACACGATGAATAGGGTTCATTTACGTCCACACACACTTCAGACTCCTTATGAGTTGTGGACTGGCAAGAAGCCCAATATGGCATATTTCCGTGTTTTGGGGATTAAATTCTACATCCTACGGGATAGAGAGAAATTAGGAAAGTTTGACTCCCGGAGCGACGAGGGAATATTGCTAGGATATTCATCAAATAGCAGAGCGTACCGGGTTTTTAACCTGAAGAGCTC
Source organism: Sambucus nigra (assembly GCA_949130495.1). Taxonomy (NCBI): domain Eukaryota; kingdom Viridiplantae; phylum Streptophyta; class Magnoliopsida; order Dipsacales; family Adoxaceae; genus Sambucus; species Sambucus nigra. The sequence goes on along the minus strand of OX422210.1, from coordinate 329,937,760 downwards.
TAAGGTTATGGAATCAATAAACATCACCGTGCAAGATGACGAACCTCTGACGGTTATTAATCCTAACCTTCAGTGTGAGGATGAGGACTTTTCTGAAAGTGATTTACTTGTCCCTCTCTCACACTCTGTGGATCCTACTCCTATGCTAGGGGACAGACCTGCTTGGGTTCGCAAGAGTCATGACCCGTCTGCCATTATTGGCGATCCCACTCTAAGGGTCAAGATTCGTGCTCAGCTAGAGAATGTTGTTACCCATCTTTGCTACACGTCCAAAGTTGAGCCCAAGAACCATAAAGAAGCACTCAAGGATGAACACTAGATATCTGCTATGTAGGATGAGTTACTTCAGTTTAAAAACAACAATGTCTAGGAACTAGTCCCCTGACCTAGTGAGACTAATGTGATAGGTACCCCGTGGATTTTTAAGAACAAAATGGATGAAAATGGTACCATAATCATAAATAAGGCTAGGTTGGTCGCTCAAGGTTACACACAGATAGAGGGTGTAGACTTTGGGGAGACATTTGCTCCTGTTGCGAGGCTTGAGTCTGTCCGTTTTCTACTCGCCATCGCATGTCATCTGCACTTCAAGTTATATAAGATGGATGTCAAGAGTTCCTTTCTGAATAGCATTCTACAGGAGAAGGTTTATGTGGAACAACCAAAAGGGTTTGAAGACCCTCAGCACCCGGAGCACGTCTACTATCTGAGGAAAGCCTTGTATGGTTTGAAGCAAGCACCCCGTGCTTGGTACGAGAGGCTTACTTCCTATTTCTTAGCTCGTGGCTTCAAGAGAGGGGGAGTAGATATGACGTTGTTCGTCAGGAGAGATGACGGTGCTATTTTAGTTGCCCAGGTCTATGTGGATGACATAGTCTTTGGATCAACATGCTCCCAGCATGCTCACCACTTTGAGGAGGAGATGAAAAGTGAGTTTGAGATGAGTATGGTTGGTGAGCTTACATTACCTCCCATCTTTCCCTCCCATTCATTCTGTCGACTAGACTGCTATTGCGGTTCCCCACTGACTCCATTACCTCCCATCTTTCCCTATTTGCTAGACTCTCCTACTTTCTTGCCTCCTTTCACAAGAAAGTGACGATTCTGATAATGAATAAGTGCGACATTGATGACATCAGTATAAGTCTTCAATCGCGGATTACCCAACAAATGTTGTTGAATTCTCCAATTGAGCTCATCTATAAGCTTCAACATCTTTTTCTCCTCAATTTTCACCTCGTCAGGTACAAAGTTTTCCATACGGGTGAACTCCTACTCCAACTCATCCACAGTCCGGTCCTATTATTCTAGATCCATAAACCTACTCCGCATTTCAATCTGAATAGGGAATGGAAAGAACTTGTGATCAAACTGCACCCAAAACTCTGTTATCATCATTTCCATCTCCTCATATGTGGTTATTAACTCCCACCACTGTAATACTACTCCCACTAACTTGAATGTAGCTGGAATATGTTTATGAGTGCTGCTACACTCTACCCATGCAAAGATAATGTTGTATATCCTTTTTCAATTGATTGGCAGCAACCACATTTTTACTACTGGTGGATACCCTTTTTGAAAGGCCTCCCAAAACCTTTCCCACATTGATGTCCCCGAGTGGGGTTAGACGATCAGTTCCACCGGCTGTTGCGACTGAGTCTATGGGAATTTATGTGCCATGGTGATCACGGAGGCATGAACTTCCTGAGAAACTATAATGGCCACCTCTGCGTCCTTCACTATTCCCTGTTGCACATTTGGCTCCTGCTGAACCTCTCCCTCATTTTCCCTCCTGGCGGCCTTAGCTAGTTGTCCTCTCTTTGGTGGCATCTAAAACGAGACCGAATGTGTATAAGTCCACAATTAGTATAATTCATAACATCATAAGATCATAAATGGGCAAGTATAAATGCAACAATCCTAATAATATATCTCTATATCAAAGGACGCTATGATCTATACTTGGGCTCTATAATAGTGCAAGTATGAACGCAATGTTCTATATCTAAAAAATCCCTGTGAGCATCCACAGCTACTGCAACATCATCTCACTGGAAGGAATGATCATGCCTAGCATCCCTATGGCTAGGCTCCTAAAATGTTGTAGAAAATATTTTGATATGGGTTAGGTCCAAAAAAAATCATTTGAAAATATTTTGCAAGTGTTTAAAATAAAAAAATAAATATGAAATTTAAGTATTCATATTTAAACTGGTGTCGTACTCCCATGACATAATCATCACCCCTCATCTATAGTGCGCACCTAACACATGTATTTTAATCACCCTAGTTATGTTACCCTACATAACTAGTACCAACACTTACCTTAGCCCCATAAGCTAACCTTTTAGCCAAACTGTGTCACATGTATTTATTCTTTGCTTTAATTCTTATTTAGATAACATATAAACTAAATCATTCTAATTCTAATCGTTAATCGATACATATAACTTCACACCAGTTATTAATTTAACATTAACACATTCATGTTATTCACCTATACATATACTTATCACGATTATATATGTATATTAATGTCACATTTCGTAAACATAGATATATATTGCTCACTACATACATATAACCTCATCACTAGAGCTGAGAGCTCGTGGATGCTTTCTTTAACATGTTATCGAATCCAAGTACATTACGTACCACTATGGGCCAAGGGGTTAAAATCGTGCCACCGAACTCAAATAGTAAACACAAAACTGAAGGCGATCATAGCTTTACATCTGTGGGTTATAGCCATGCCACATTACCCCCACTATACTCTAAACTAACTCACAGTGGTCATGCGATAGACCTATGACATGGGGAATCAATCCAACATCTGCTGGTCAACGCCAAGGTGGACTGCCCACGATGCACAACCTCCAACGATAGCATCCATAGAGTAAGTATGTTTCACACATATAAATCACATAGATATATCTACACACACACACAAATATATATATATATATATATATATATATAGGGAGAGGTTCACAAGTGGACCAGAAGAATGGACTTTTTAATGGACCTTAACAAAACACACATAATAACACATTAATTTTAAATTCTATAGTGTAATTGGTCCGCTCTATAGTGTAATTGGTCCACGCCACCGACACCCGAGACCACACCTTCACCCCACTACCCCCCCCCCACCCTGCCCCCCACCCACCCCCACTGCCGCCCCCCCCCCCCCCCCCCCCCCGCCCCCCAACCACCACCATCACCATAGTAGCCCTTGCGGCAGCCCTTATGACACCAGGGCTGCCATGGGGGTGGGGGGGGGGGGGAGGTGGGGGGGGCGTGTGGGGAGGGGATCGATTGACACGCGTATTTGGTGCCACTGGCGCGGATCAATTACACTATAGGAATTAAAATTAATGTGTTATTATGTGTTTTTTGTTAAGGTCCATTAAAAAGTCCATTCTTTTGGTACACTTGTGAACCTCTCCCTATATATATATATATATATATATATTATCTCTCTACTCGTATATATATAAGACCGGATAAAGGTACGTCTATAACTCGTAGCACTAGCCCATAATCCTCGAGTCTAATCGCAACTCCTCAATATATAAGTAGTCGCTTACTTATAATAGATTTTCAATGTTATTATTATTATGGACACTAAGTTTTTCTACTCCATCCCATATCCCTATTTTGTATGACATCCCAAATCGATTTCATTGATTAATTTTTGAGTGTCGTTCATCCTAAACACCCATATTTTCATGCCACGTATTTTATTCCTGGCTAACCCAAAGTAATATAATGGTCTACATATTTTCCATAAGTCATAGGTCACATTTCAAACTCCGTAAATGAATTAGGACAACAAATGGTCCATGTAAAAGTCCAAAAAAAAAGTGGGCCCATCAGCAGTTCCGAATCAATTCGACTTCCTAGCCAGAATCGATTCGCCTGCCGAATCGATTCGGCCCTCAAAGGCGAACTAATTCGATTATAGACAGTGGTCTGACCAACTTATACGTGATATATCATCTCCCCCATTAACCTAAACAATATCCATCATCAATTTAACCCATAATTTATACTTCCTATCAATTCTAAACATATATATACTCATTTTCACATTTGAACTCATCCGATAACAATCTAATGCATGGGATTCAACATTGGTATTCAAGAATTATGCACTTTCTTAATTAGACTTCAAGTTTTAATCAGTTATAACACTAATCATTCAAGATCACACTTTTCGACATGATTAAATCTAAGAGTTTATAGGGGATCGTAAACCAATTATTCTTCTATACTTTTATTCACAAAATCGCATTTTACAAATGAATCCTACTTCGAAAATCCGTATTTTCACCAACTCTAGTATGAATTAAAAACAAAGAATAAATTATCATAGAAACTTTAAATACTTTCCTTGTGAGGTCAGAGATTATGAATTCCTTCTTGGTGGTCCTTGAACAATAATCCTAGCTTAGAATTGTCCAAATCTCTCCCCGGAATGACTTTCTTGAGTCTATCTTGAGTTCTCCCTTTTATCTTTTCTCCTCTCTCTCAAGCTTAGATATTTTCAAATGATGGAATGGCTACCCCCATCACCCAACAACCCTAATTATCCCCTTAATTCCGAAATTATGCTTAGGGTTAAGTATAAAATGACCCAAATGCCCCTATACTGGTCCCAATTGTCTAAAAAAAGATACATGAACCCGATTACCACCCTCGGATACCTAATTTTGACTATTTCAACCCATACCAGATCATTTGTGGACTCAAAATCATCATCCTATTAACATCAATTTCCTATCTCATTCCAAACGTGACCCCCCCCCCCCCATGTGTCCCGAATGAGAAACTGTGAAAACCTATCGATTTTTACTCACTTACGACGTAACATAATTTGATGTAATTTTTATTTACTTGTCACACTAGTAATTATATTTTCACATAAATATTAATCATTTTCTTGCTAATTAATATTTATTAAATTCTCGTTATTTCTCATTTCAGTTAATTTATGTGCACACGTGTAATTTAAAATGCTCAAAATATATACTAAAAAATACGGGGTTTTATATTTGTGGGGGATCGTTGTCACTCACATTAATTTTTTATTTGATTAAGGTGATTATGACTAACCATTTATGGATGCATCAAAGTTTATTGCATGCTTTATGATAAATAGGGACAAAGGGGTATATTGTTAGAATTATTTAATTTGAAATAATTCGTTAATATGGTCCATAATTAAATAATACTAACATTCAAGTTGGTTAATGAAAGTTAATCTTAACCCAAGGGTCAATGTCATTTAACATGGTTTATCAAAGGGATATTTTGTTTAGTTTAGCTGATAGAGACTCTTGGATATCTACTGTGATGGACGTTTCAGATTAAATGGCTGCTGGAGACTCGGGTCTTCTCCCCACCTCTGAATAAATGGTTGATTTCCATTATTTGGATACACTAAAAGGCAATATAATGAAACTATAGGTTGAGGGAGTGAAATTCAAAATTCTTATAGAGGGGTTTAATTGCATTGAATAAAATAAAAAGGAACAATTCCAAGGCACTAGGATTTAAGTCTCATTCAGTCTATCACCTAATCTCAAGAACTTTATTAGTGTGTCCCAATGTAAGTATTATTGATCTTTTTAGATACTCCGAAGTTCTGATTTTCATGATGATTCGAGATCTATAATATAAAGAACAATCGAATGCTTAATAAATTAATCAACTAATGTTTAGATCAATTAAAGCTTGTTTCACAATTTGTGTTCTTTAATAAAGTTTGATCTACATCTTGGGCTTATCAGTTGCTAGAAAATCTTAATTTCTTAGGATGAAAACTAACATTTAAAAAATAAACTAATATCGTAATTATGCCTTATTATAAAAATACTCAAGTTCAATTTTCGATTATCAAAAAATCCTCTTTCTTTGAGTAAATTCTTCATTGTTGATTTCTGAAATAAGTTTTACAAAATAAATTAGGTAATCTTTTATTAACGGAAGAATATGAATGGAGCACTAAGTTGATATTAACATGTAGTATATTTGGGTCATTTAAGGTTTGGCCACCATTTAATTTCCTATACTGAGTCCAACCCCCACAAATTGACTTTCTTAAGGTTTGGCCCCCATTTTTAACATTCTGTCCAAACTGTCGTTAACCCATATGTTCATTATTGTTTATACCCTTAAGGGTTTTGAGTTATTAGATCAAGAAATACAATTGTATTTCTTCTTCTCTCTCTCCATTGCTGCCATTAAATGAAGCTTTGCGCTTTTGTGTGAGTGTGTGCAATCAGAGCTCCAGCCTTCTATAGCCATGACCGACGATCAAAACCCATTTTGGGTAGTACGAGACATGCTACTCTAATTTGTTTTATTTTTGATTTTCTTTTTTATATATACCTATGCATATATATAGGGTTGATTACGAGACCTTCTACACTAATTTTTTATTACATTTTTTATTTTTTAACCGAAGTTTTGTTAAAATCTAGCCGACCATGTTTCTCACATCAGGTTTGTTTCACATCGGTCAAACTGAAGGTTATTTTATGGACGAAGGTTCATTTTTGGGTTGTATGAGACCTATTGTTTGGGTTCGATTTTTGGCCGGAGTTTGGGTTCGGTTTGGAGTTTGGGCAGGAATTTAGGATTTTCGGGTCTGTTGGCCGAAAGTTTGTCGATGGCCGGAGGTTTGAAAATCTTTTTTTTTTTTTGTGGAAAATAATTTTTTTATGAAAATAATTTTTTAAACTGAAATCAATTATATTTTAATATTTTTTGGCCAAAAATTATTTTTTTGGATATATATATATATTTTTAATTGAAATCGGTGTTATTTTAATATTTTTTGGCTAAAAGTTTTTTTTTTGAGTTATATTTTTTTTAAACTGAAATCAGTTTTATTTTAATATTTTTTTGGCTGAATTTTTTTTTGAATATATATATATATATATATATATATATATATATATATATATATATATATATATATATATATATATATATATATATATTAATTGAAATCAGTTTTATTTTAATATTTTTTTGGCTAAAAATTAGGTTTTTGGGAGATATATTTTTTCAATCGAAATCAGTGTTATTGTTAATCGAAAACAATTTTTTTAACTGAAAATCATTTTTATAAATTATAAACACTTTTTAAACATTATAAACATTTTTAAACATTATAAACAATTTTTTGAACTGAAAATCATTTTTTTTCTTGGGTGGAAATGTCTGCATTTTGGTAACAAAACGAATTGCAGGTTGAAAATGTCCTAATAATAAAGAGGGGTAATTTGGGGATAAAAGTTAAAAAATCATGTGGGTTAACGGAAGTTTGGACGGAATGTTAAAAATGGGGGTTAAACCTTAAGAAAGTCGATTTGCGGGGGTTAGACTCAGTATAGGTAATTAAATGGGGGCCAAAACTTAAATGACCCATTATTTTTTTATTCTTTATTTAATCATTGTAGGAAAAATAACATAATAAACTTTGTGAATAAAGTATATAATACTTTGGTTCCATCCTAATTGGATTGGTTCCATCCTAATTGGATATTAAGAATGAATTATTTTGAATTTTCTTCCATACCTTACCAATTAGATAACCCTTTTTTAAACTACAGTCTTCTAAACCAAAAACTAGTTTTAGTAGATTCATGTGACCTAAATGAATTATATAAACCTACAATTAAATTACAAATAAAAATGAAATTGAAAAATTCATTCATATAAATCTCCTGGTCTTGTTAGGCAAACTATTACCTTTTAAATTTATAGATTTTTGGCTTGAGGTAAGTCTTTACCTTATTAATATTGTAAAGTCTTTATTTCGTTGAGGTATCCTCTCAAATAACTAAAAACGATAACCCAAAATCAGTTTATTTATAAGATTACTTTTTTAACGATAAGTATGTAATGTAACACTTAAACTGACCTTTATGAAGCCTATGACCTTTGACATTTCATTAAATAAAGTTTGTGTTGATACCAAAATTAGTATGCTGATGTGGACGAATAATACGAAGACACGTGTCAATCTACGTGGCACAATAAGCAACGAGGAAGTTTATTCCCCCGACCAAGTCAGACTCACTCCGAGCAACAAGTACACTCCGAGGAACTCCAGCTCTCTGAGGAACTCCAACACTCCGAGGAACTCTTGAACGATGAGCAACTAAGGCGGTTCGAAATGCATCTCGACCACAGCATTGATTGCCAGATAATCAACAGTTCAACTATTCATTGAATGCTTATCATCTTGACGCACACGTTTGAAGAGCATTAAATGAATTACCCTTTCATATGTGTATCATTTAATGTAACACCCTTTCGTGTACAGCCTAAGGGCTATAAATACCTTGTATCACCCTTATTCAAAGGGACCAGAATTTCTTGATAGCACTTGTAATCAAGAATTCCCAAACACTCAGCAATAACATAACAGTGGACGTAGGCCATTCATATAAGGCTGAACCACTTTAAAATTCTTTGTCTCATTTATTTATCTGTGATTGAATAATTAGAGTAATCTAGTTTTTTACATCAACAGATTGGCGCCGTCTGTGGGAAACGATTGTTATTATCATTTTTTCACCAAAAATCATTCATCATCAATGGCAGATAATCCGGAATCCAGCAATCGAAACGCTGGAAATGCTGGAAATCCTCCAAATCCCTCTGCACCTCCAGATCTGGCTGGGATTATGACGAATCTGGCTCAAGGACAAACCGCCATGCAAGAAACAATGCGACAACTCATACAGACCCTTCATGGTGGTGCACCTGCACGTTCGGGACATTGAAGTGGTCAGAGGCGAACTTATTTACTTTCTTCACGATCCAGGCGTACTGAGTCATATCGTAATGAGGAATCTGATGATTTCTCTTATCAACCTGGGCGAACTTCATCAATAAGGGCTACAGATACTGATCAACGTATCACTCTCTCTCCAGAAAGACCCGGTGCCTTGGAAAGACTGAGTAGGGTGTCTCCTTTCAGTCGATTAGGCCCTAGGAGGAATAGGAGTCCACCTAAGACCATGTCGAGGAGTTTTTGATGACCATCAGATCTAAGAGAAGGATCAGCACAATCACGACCAGTTGCTCATCAAGACAAATCTCAAGAGGCCACATCAGAACAATCAATTGCTCGAACTAATAAGCCCGAGGAAGGAAACGATGCGTGGAAGGGTTCCATTCAGCGCTTGGAGGATAGATTGGGAGAAATGTCTAAGGCGAAGAATCCCTTACAACGAACTTTTGTTCAAGGGACACCTTTTGTCCAGGCCATTGTGGGTTTTCCTACCCCGTCAAAGTTTAAAGCACATGTGGTGACCCCCAAGTATGATGGAAAGACAGATCCTGTTCTTCATATATAGCAATATTAAGCTGCCACCGATATCTATGCTGTCCCCGACGAGATGAGATGTAGAGCATTCTCAGGAACCCTTACTGGACCTGCCCAGATATGGTACAACAATCTTCCTCGGGGTAAGATTTCAACTTTCTTTCAATTGGCCGAGTTGTTCATCGGAAATTTCTATTTTGGAGCAAAGCCAGTAAAAAGTATAGCACACTTATTAAGTGTTAGACAAAAATCTGGTGAGAGTACTAGAGATTACATAACTCGTTTCAATAACGAGAAGCTGGAAGTCATAGATTATGAAGAAAAGACAGCAATCACCGCCTTGATGAGTGGGTTATTGCCTAATAAATTGTATTACACTTTGGCCAAAGATCCACCTATAACTATGTCAGAGTTGATGGCAAAAGCAGCCAAAATCATGAATGCCTAGGAGGCTATGGCTGCGAAGAAGAATATGGATAAAGAAACCAAAGTGGAGGATGACAAATCCAAGAAGAAAGAGCATAAGGGCAATGGCGGTGACAAGCATTCCAAGAATAATAAATCATCATGGGAAGTCCTGAAGAAATTCGATAATTATACTCCTTTGAAAATGGGTATTAATCATGTCTTGGAAGAAATCAAGAATAACGAGGAAGTAAAGTGGCCAAAGAAACTGAGGTCAGACCCTGACCTGAGGAACAGGGATAAATATTGCGAGTTTCATAAGGATCACGGCCATATGACCAAAAATTGCATAGCTCTTCAGAACGAGATTGAAACACTCATCCGAAGAGGGAAACTAGCAAAGTATGTTGATCGGGGAGGCGAAAGAAGAAATAATGACCGAACTAGAGAAAGGTCTAGATCTCCTCGTCGAGCAGAGGAGAAAAAGAAAAGGGATCATAAAGATGATACAAAGGATGACCCCGATCTTCCAAAGAAACCAAGGCAGCCAGAACGAGAGGTATTTTCAATACGCTTTGGATCATTTGATTGTAATGTCATTACAGGAGGAGATGTAGGAGGAGGAGACCTTACTGTAGAAAGAAAAGCTTACCTCGATGAGGCTCAGGCTTGCTCATACATTCAATGGATAAATTTGGCTGAAGAGGATCGCCCAAGGAAGGTAAACAAAGAGAAGCTGGTCATCGGTTTTTCAAAAAACGACCTGGCAGGTGTTCTTTACCCTCACGATGACCCTTTAGTGATCAAAATGAGGATGAAAGAAGTAGTGATTTCAAGGGTGCTGGTAGATAATGGTAGTTCGACAGACATCATGTACTATTCATGCTTTGACAGTTTAAATTTGAAATTATCTCAATTAGAACCTTATCACAGACCTCTATTGGGTTTTGCTGGCGAGAAAGTCTTTCCACTTGGGACGATCAAGTTGGATATATTCATTGGAACTTGGCCTGCTTGTCGAACAGAAAAAATACGCCTTTTGTGATGGATAAGAATGTGTAGTCAGCTTACAACATCATCATGGGAAGAGTTGGTTTGAATAAGTTTGAAGCAGTCCCATCTACAGTACATCAGTGCTTAAAATTCCCTACAAATTTCAGAGTAGGAGTTGTGAAAGGTGATAAAAAATTAGCTCGAGAATGCTATTATTCGTCTGCCGAGCAAGAGGAGCTTAAAGAATCAAGGAAAAAGACTACTACCTACCAGGTGGATGAAGGTACAGAAATTGAAACACTGGATCCTAGAGATGAATCCTAACTGGTAAAAGGACAGGTGGTGGAATCTATAGAAAATGTTATTCTGGATGATGAACACCCTGAACGAGTAACCCAGATAGGTTCATCGTTGGATGTTTCAATAAAACAGGAGTTGATAACTTTCTTGAGAGACAGGAAGAAAACTTTTGCATGGAGTCATGAAGACATGCCAGGAATAGATCCAAACTTCTTATGCCATGAACTCAATGCGAATAAGGAGATCAAGCCTGTAAAGCAGAGAAGAAGAGTATTTAGTGCCGAGAAGAATCAGACTATACAAGAGGAGGTCGAGAAGCTCCAGAAAGCCCAATTCATTGAAGATGTGAAATATCCAGACTGGTTAGCAAATGTGTTGATGGTAAAGAAGAAAAATAATAAATGGAGAATGTGTGTTGATTTCACTGATCTCAACAAGGCCTGCCCAAAGGATCATTTCCCATTGCCCAGAATTGACCAACTAGTGGATGCTACCTCGGGACACGAGCTGCTCAGCTTCATGGATGCTTACTCTGGTTACAACCAGATCAAAATGAAACCCGAAGACAGGGAAAGCACTTCTTTTATTACCCCTAGGGGAACTTATTGTTATAATGTTATGCCTTTTGGTTTGAAAAATGCAGGTGTGACATATCAGCGGCTGATGAACAAGGTTTTTGCCAAACAAATCAGTTGCAATATGGAAGTCTATGTCCACGATATGCTGATAAAGAGCAAAAAAGCTGCTGATCATCTAGTTGACTTAGGTCAGACCTTTGATCAACTGGATAAATACCAAATAAAGCTCAACCCGACGAAGTGCACTTTTGGAGTACGAGAAGGAATGTTCCTCGGGTACATCGTCAACCAGCGAGGCATTGAGGAAAATCCAGGAAAGATCAAAGCTCTTTTAGGGTTGCGATCTCCAACGACGAAGAAAGAAGTGCAGAGTCTTACAGGACGAGTTGCAACGCTCAACAGATTTGTATCTCGAGCAACTGATAGATGCCTCCCATTCTTCAAAACGCTTCGAAAAACTTTCGAGTGGAATGGTGAATGTGAGAAAGCCTTTCAAGACTTGAAGAAATATTTGGGAGCACCTCCATTGTTATCCAGACCAGTAATGGGAGAGAAATTGTACTTGTACCTGGCAGTATCAGAGAATGCAGTCAGCTCGGCATTGATCAGATTGGAGAATGGAGTCCAGAAGACAATTTATTACACAAGTAAGGCTTTACGAGGTGCAGAGATCAGGTACCCAAAGCTGGAAAAATTGGCATTGGCATTAATTGAAGCAAGTAGAAGAATGAGGCCTTATTTCTAGGCCCATACCATCGTCGTGTATACCGACATGCCATTGAGACAAGACCTTCATAAGCTAGAAAAATCAGGGAGATTGATGTATTGGGCAATAGAGCTCGGTGAATATGATATTGTGTATGAACCCAGATCATCATTAAAAGGGCAAGCTGTAGCAGACTTTATAGCAGAATTTACATATCCTGATACCCCCGAGGAACAAAAGTTGCTCGCTGACCAACCTGTGGATGTTACAGGATCAACAGACATAAGTCCAGATCAACTCCGGTTGGTAAAAGAACTTGTGGATGTAGAATGATCATCAAATTCAAACCCAGACCAACTCCGGTTGGTAAAAGGGCGAGAAGAGATGGTCGACGAGGAGCGAAAAATACCAGGGGAGGATGAAAGGAAACAGCAGATATTTCACCGAGGAACTCTGTCAGATAATAAATTTGAAGACGAGTTACCTACATGGAGATTATATGTAGATGGGTCATCTTGCACAACAGGTTGTGGGGCAGGGATTGTTTCGAAAACCCTAGACGAGATTGACATGGAATATGCCTTGCGATTCCAATTCAAAGCTTCCAATAATGAGGCTGAGTATGAAGCCTTGATAGCAGGTCTTAATTTAGCAAAGATTATGGAAGCGCAACAAGTGATAGTATTCAGTGATTCTCAATTAATTGTGAATCAGATAATGGGAACATATGCAGTTAAAGGAGAATTAATGATCAAGTATCGTGCAAAGGTGATGGAGTTGTTGGCAGAATTTGATGCCATTCAGTTGATCAGAATACCAAGAATGGAGAATGCACAAGCCGACGCACTGGCCCGATTAGCATTAGCTACTCGTACCGAGCTGCGAAGAACGATACCAATTGAAGTATTAGAAGCTCGGAGCATAGATGAAGACCTAACGATGAATGTTATTACCCTTGATTTAGGACCATCTTGGATGGACCCCATTAGGGCATATATTGAGGAGGGACAATTGCCGAAGGATAAGCTCTCAGTAAAGAAATTGAAGTTTAAAGCTTCTCGGTATGTACTAACTAATGGTGTTTTGTATAGACGAGGAATCATGGAAGGTTTACAAAGATGAGTGCTTCCCTCCGAGGTGAAGGAATTGATTGAAGAGATCCATGAAGGGTCCTATGGAGCCCATGTAGCAGGTTGGACACTTTTGCAAAGGGTGATGACACAAGGATACTACTGGCCAACGATGAGGGCTGATTGTATAGCCTATGCTAAGAGATGTGATAAATGCCAACGTTTTTCCTCCATTCGACGAACTCCACAAGCATTGTTGACACCCATGACTTCCCCTTGGCCTTTTTCCATGTGGGGAATGGATTTGGTTGGACCACTGACAACGAACCGAGGAAGATTCAAGTACCTCATCGTCGCAGTGGATTATTTTACTAAGTGGGTAGAAGCTGAGCCTCTGATTTATATGACATACGAGAAGGTGTACCAATTCATTTGGAAGAACATCATCTACCGATATATTCTCTCTCATGCCTTCATCACAGACCATGGAACACAATTTGATAACAAGGAGTTTACCGCCTATTGTCATCAGTCAAACATTTTGAAGGTTCATTCAGCACCAGGCCATCCTCAAAGCAATGGGCAGACTGAAGTGACGAACAGAACATTATTAAATGGTTTGAAGAAGAGGCTAAGTGAGGCTAAAGATAATTGGATTAATGAGCTACAGTCAGTATTGTGGGCTTACCGAACAACTCCCCGAGCAGCGATTGGAGAATCACCATACATGCTGGCATTTGGAAGTGAGGCTGTAATACCTGCCGAGTTGGGTCTTCCAACACACAGAGTGCTGAATTTCAATTCCCCAGTCAGCGACCTGATGAGGAGATTAGATTTGGACATGCTCGAGGAAGTTAGAGAAGAGGTAGCCATTAGGAATTCTGCTTATCAACAACGAACAACCCTGTTCTACAACAAGAGGGTGAAAAAATGCAACTTAAAAGAAGGAGATTACGTGCTAAAGAAGGTCATTCAGAAGCACAATAAGTTGGAAGCAAACTGGCATGGACCTTACCGAGTTACTGCAGTTGTCCGACCAGGAACTTACCGAATAGCAACTCTAAAAGGAGAAGAATTTAAGAATGCATGAAATGCTGAACACCTACGCAAGTATTATCAGTGATGTAAAATGTAAAGCAGTTCCATTAATATGAATAAAACGATGATATTTCACAATCTTCTCTCCTTTTATTGAAAGTTTTTTGGGGAATACTAGTGTGTTTAACACTACGCTGCTCGGTACGCAACGCTCCTCGACAGTAAAAAGAAGACGATAGTTCAAACCCACGACCAACTCCGGTTGGTAAAAGGGCAAGAACAAACTACACTCCTTTGGTTAGGAGGCGTACACTAGCGTGACCAACTAAGGTTGGTAAAAGAACTAGTGGACATGATAGTTCAAACCCACGACCAACTCCGGTTGGTAAAAGGGCGAGAACAAACTACACTCCTTTGGTTAGGAGGCGTACACTAGCGTGACCAACTAAGGTTGGTAAAAGAACTAGTGGACATGATAGTTCAAACCCACGACCAACTCCGGTTGGTAAAAGGGCGAGAACAAACTACACTCCTTTGGTTAGGAGGCGTACACTAGTGTGACCAACTCAGGTTGGTAAAAGAGCTAGTGGACATAATAGTTCAAACCCACGACCAACCCCGGTTGGTAAAAGGGCGAGAGCAAAAGATGATCGACGAAAATAATCTCGGTTGGTTAGGAAACAAGATATGCTCTCAAAATGCCAACTTATGTTGGTCGAGAAGTAAGATATTATCTCAAATGCCAACTTATGCTGGTCGGGAAGTAAGTTTATTACATAAAAGTTCCTCAAAGAACAAATATTACAAACTGAACCAAGTATAGTTGGTCGAGGATAAAAACCCACTAACTATAGTAGGTCGACGAGGAAAAATCTTTGACCTTGGTTGGTCGGGCACATTGTATGAAAAAGACAAAATTTACCAAGTATAGCTGGTCGGGGATAAAAACCCATTAACTATAAGTGGTCCATGAGCTCAACTTAACAACCTTGGTTGGTTGTAAGAAATTTTAACATTTTTATACTCATTATTTTATTGTTAAGTGATCGAGCAACATTACTAATACTTGTAAATTTTTATTACTATAATATTGTTATGCGAGCACAAATATAAAGTGTTTGACGAGCACAAAACAATAGCAATATAGATTTGCAAACATAAAATGAAAGTCTTTCATTAAAATTCAAAACGAATTACAAGTTACATATGTGTACTAACTATTACATTGAGATCCCTACTCTATTGGTTTCTGTCCCTTTGCTTTTGAAATAGGTTCCTCGCCAGCAGGCGGATCACTTAAAGTCTGAGGAGAATTAACAAAGTTCAAGTCCTTCAGTGTCCTAACATTCATCACAGAAGGTGTGTCCAGTAGATGCTCGGGATGGGATACCTCGATCTGGTAATGAAGATTATAGACACCAAGGTATTTTGAAATTAAGCTCCGAGGAATGGCACGAGCTGGGGTCCATTCCATGTCCAATTTATAAGGTGGCACAGGAAAATCTAGTAGCCCAGGAGCATGATAATCCCATAAATAATGGCCCTGCTCTAGTTTTAATACACCCAAGGCGTTCAACCATCCCTTTTTATAGCCTTCATTATTGGAATTTTCAAGGCGAGCATCCAAGTGATAAAGGGCCTCATTGTAGCCTACCATCCAGAACTCACGAGGTTGTTTGTGGAATTGGAAAGTTATTCTCTCTAGCTGCTCATGAAGGTTCCTAGCAAAAACATCCTTATTCTTCAGAGCAGACTTTGTCGAAGCAAGTTGATCCTCCAGAGTTTGGATTTTCTTAGACATTTCAGACAAAGCCCGATCTTTTGCATTCAATTGGAACGCCTGAGTTTCCAACGTTGATAGAGTACGAGCTTCCTCAACATTACGACTAAGAGCTCTTGATCCTCCCCGAGCAGGTCGGGAACTGGGTTCCTCGACGATATTCTGAGCAGCTCTTCCTCGACCACGAGAACCTCTTCCTCATCCCCGAGTAGCAGCAGAAGTACCAGATCTTCTCAAGGTATCCAACTCTTGCCTTAATTTGGCATTCTCAACCTCTAGAAAGGAAAATACCTCGTCAGTCATTGGGATTACAGCTGTTAAAGAAGACGCTGCAGACTTATATTGTGCCAGCTCTTTCTGCAAATTGTTATTTTCTTGCTCTAGAAGCTCAGCAATCTGTCTACAAGCTTCAACATCACCCTTTAGGGTTCTCTCCCTGACATCGTACCCAGCAAGGATCTTTTTGTGGTCTGTCTCGACAGAAAGCTGTTGATACCTCTTTTCATACCCCTCGTGTAGAAGGTCAGTTGATTCTTTGTACTGAGTCTGAAGATCTTCTAGAATATATTGAAGCTCCTCGATCATGTCATAGTAAGCCACGTTATTGGCCACATCTCGATCAAGTAAGCCCTTCAGGTATTGATAAGCTTCTACTGCCTGCTCTGAAGCATCATGATCGAGGATGTCAACAACTTCTGATACACTCAATTATGTGTGACCAGCCTTATAATATTCATGGCATTGCTACATCAACTTTGTATCATTGGAAGATAATAATTCCATTCTAGCCACAAACTAGTAAAGAAGAGAAGGCAAGAGTTAATAAAAAGCAGACAGAGCATCAACAATATAGAGGAGCAAAAAGAGGTGATTTTATTACATCATCAAAAAGAGTACATCGTTCAGAATACAAAGTACAAGTAAAAGAAAAACAGAAAGAGAATACCGAACAACTACACACCTTTTCCTTGTCTCCCAAGACTTTCTCGGGAGGCTGGGACGAGGAGCTTGGTTGCTCGGTGGGAACAATGATTTGATTGGCAGAAGCTGGGACTTGTTCAGGAGGAGCAGGCAAGGACGAAATGTCCTCGGTGATTGTCTGGTTGGGTTGTGGAGCAAGGACTTGATCACCCACTATCATTGAAGACTCTTCAGATGCAGCTTCGTCATCATCCTCATCTTCAATTACAGGAGGAGGGCCAGGAAGATATTGTTGAAATAATTCAGAGTCCTCGCTCACTTTCAATTCTTGCAAGGCAGCAACCCAACCATCTCGGAAGTATTTCAAACTCCCATACTGCACCTGGGTCATCATTGCTGCTACCCCCCCTATCCCATCCTTTGTCCCAACCAGTTCGAAAGGATTGTTTCACAGTCATTTTCCTCTTCATTTTCTCCGAGGAGAGCTTCTCGGATAGAAGATCCTCGGTGGCTTTCAACTTAGCCTCCACCTCCTCCTTCTGGCGATTTACTTCTCGCAGAAGGGTCAGCTCTTCCTCAGCTGATTTCAACTTATCCTCAAGCTCCCCAAAACTTGTGAGCTTCTCGGCATATTTTTTATTCTCTTTCTCCAAGTCCTTCACCTTATTTCCCAACTATATCTTCTCTGCCTCAGACGCAGCCATCTTCTTCTCCCATTCACCCCTATCCTCGTCATATTTTTGACGAGAATCCTTTAAAGATTGGTCCAAGCCCTGGAAAGCATCCTCTACTCCAGATGAGGAGCTGGAAGCCTTGCTTGCTTCATCTTTCTTCACTATGGTGTTAAATCAACTCACCAGCTAAAAAAGAAAATAATGACAAGTCAGTGCTGAGATACATATATTGACTGAAAGAAAGAAAAATTCAGGATAAGAGAAACTTACTGAAGCAATGTGACGAGTATCTAGGGATGTCAGCATATCCCTAGACATGTTTTCTTCAATTCCTTGGACTTCAGGAATAGTACAAGTCTTTACCGAGCTCATTACAGAACTTGAGGGAATAATGGTTGGGACACCAGCTCCACTAGCTTCGAGCTGGGGAATGGTTTCATTCAAAGTGATCGAGGAGGATTTCTTCAATCTCCTCAATGGTACTTCAGCAGTTTCAACCAAAGAACTTTTGGTTGGGACCACTTCCACAGATGCACTTTTCTTGCTCGGAGCCACTGGGGGCTTCTCGGCAGCCTTCTGAGGAGCAACAGAAGGGGAAGCATCTACTTTATTTGTCCCCTTTGAGACATCATTCTTGCTTCTCTTTCCATCTCCAACAGAGGAAGTCTCCTCGAAGATAGCAGGAACTCTTCTTTTGCCCATCTTCTGACTCAGAGGAATGTGAGATTCTGGTGAAGATTCCTCAGAAGCTGGCAATGGTTCACTAATGTTGATCACATGACGGGCAGTAAAGGATGATGTGTAGCTCCTGTACTGCAACAAATAGGAAGTAGACCTGATGTGCTCGTCTGCAACTCTTCGATGAAAATTCCAGATATGTTTCAAATGCTTTATATTAACTTCTGATTCTTTGGGAGTTTTTCTCTTGCTGTCGACTGCAAACAAAAACATTTTGAAATGTCAATCATGCATTTATTCAAACATAATGAAATCATAATTTCAAAAATGAAATAAAATGAAAATAACCTATCCCATTTCCATATGGAGGGCATTTGGGACCCTCATATACTGCATCTCCATCCAAAGTGGCATGTTGCCAATTTTTTATAACTACCCCATGTTCAAAATAATCCCTGTTTGCATCAGGGAGGTTGACTACTAAGGCCCTATTCAAAAACCTAGTTTTTAAATAAAAAACATTGTCTAAAATATCCCATCTATAACAGTACATAATCTCAGGAATTCCTATACGAGTTCCATGAGTTTGATTTAACCTATGCACCCCAT
Organism: Sambucus nigra; assembly: GCA_949130495.1. Taxonomy (NCBI): domain Eukaryota; kingdom Viridiplantae; phylum Streptophyta; class Magnoliopsida; order Dipsacales; family Adoxaceae; genus Sambucus; species Sambucus nigra. Next base: position 329,918,656 of record OX422210.1, on the reverse strand, counting down.
TAACTATTCTCCATGTGTTGGGGGATATTTTTGCAGGGACAACATCGAAATACTGACAGAACTCTAAACACAAAGGGTTTGGTGGAAAAGAAAATCCACATTCAGCAATAAAGAGGCTAGGGAACCAATGTCCCTCAGCCAAATTAAAATAAGTTGAAGGTTCACAAAGACTCTCCAAAGTTACCCAAGAAGGAATAGAAAAGTCAAAACGGAATTTCTCAAGAGATTCGATAATATAAACCATGGTGAATAAAAAGAAATGAAGAAGAAGGAAGAAAATCTTACAGGAAAAAGGAGATCTGTTGACAAACAAATGAAGAAAGGGATGAACGCACAGGAGAGAGAAAAGCTATAGAAAACTCGAAAGTAGAAATGGAAAAGGTAGAAGACGACGGGATTGCCTCTGAAGCTTAAATACTTTGCCTTGGGAAACGGCGAAGGAAATGATTACAAAAAAGAAACTATTATGCTACCGGCGGCTGAAAGGACAAAAAGTGCACGAAGATCGAAGCGCTTATAAAAATGCAAAAAGGCGGATTCTGTGAATTTGGAAGGAAATTCAAATACGAAGAAAAGGCTCCTAAAACCCAGGAAGGTCATTTAATATTGCCATATACCGAGAAAGAATGTTCCATACTCCTCAAAGTTCGAAATATGAAACATTGGGGGCTTCTGTTGATACCAAAATTAGTATGCTGATGTTGATGAATAATACGAAGACACGTGTCAATCTACATGGCACAATAAGCAACGAGGAAGTTTATTCCCCCGACCAAGTCAGACTCACTCCGAGAAACAAGTACACTCCGAGGAACTCCAGCTCTCCGAGGAACTCCAACGCTCCGAGGAACTCTTGAACGACGAGCAACTAAGGCGGTTCGAACTGCATCTCGACCACATCATTGATTGCCAGATAATCAACAGTTCAACTATTCATTGAATGCTTATCATCTTGACGAATACGTTTGAAAAGCATTAAATGAATTACCCTTTCATATGTGTATAATTTAATGTAACACCCTTTCGTGTACAACCTAAGGGCTATAAATACCTTGTATCACCCTCATTCAAAGGGACCGGAATTTCTTGATAGCACTTGTAATCGAGAATTCCCAAACACTCAATAATAACATAACAGTGGACGTAGGCCATTCATATAAAGCTGAACCACTTTAAAATTCTTTGTCTCATTTATTTATCTGTGATTGAATAATTAGAGTAATCTAGTTTTTTACATCAACAGTTTGAATGAGCAAAATTTCATCGATTTTGGGGTCAATAGGATTATAGGGTGTATTTCTTTTAGTACTTAATGAATGGGCCTCCAATTTTTCTTTTTTATTTTTGTATATTTTATTGGAGGTATTAGATATGGGAATCATTTATCCCCTCGTGTCTTTATATTGACCTTAGATTTTCATTTAAGATACCTTTTTAATCATACTAACGTATCAAAACAGTTATGTAAGAGTATAGTATACTCATCATATTCAAATTTTTAAAACATATTTTTATGTGTCCATCCAAGAGTTCATTATTTTGCCAGAAATGTTCTACGACTTTCAAGTTCTTGATGATAACTTTTTCCATCCTTGTAATCATATCAGCATATTATGGATGAAGATGAAATGTGTTGGAAAATATGTATTTTTACAAAAATTGAAATTTTGACCGAATTAATTTAATGTCAACTTGGTGCCATTATAAATGTTGGACCCGCACATAAAACATAGTAGGATCAAGTACATACGTGTTGCATGTAGTAAGATGAGTCACGTGGTAAATACATTTGTTAAAAGCACACAAATTATGAATGAGAAATTTGATTTCAAGCTGCCCCATTTATTTGTGAAATTATTAGGAATTTTATTTAATTTTCTAGGTTGATTTTTCTGAGCCATCAATAAATATTGTGCACATTCACTATATGTTGCAACTCTTTATCGTAACCGTCACTAAAGGTCACGACTGTTCACCACTAGTTGTGATTATTCATGAGAAACGTCCATGCAATAACTACTTACAGAATGACACATTGTTTCATGAAAAAAAACGCATTGCCAAAAAATAAAAGATTTGTTCATACATTAAAACATACAAAAAATAGTTTCAAAACACATTTCATATTAATTGACTCATCGATAATATCAAAGATTTTTAGTTTGTGGGACAAGCACATTGAAGTGGTTCTTACATATGTTGAAGATCACTTAATCTTGACACCTAAACACCTATTGATTTCACATGTTAGCATCATTAGAGAGGGTGAAATACGTCTTAAGGAGAGAGCACACAACATTTGACTTAATCTATATCTTCATCGTAGTGCGTAAGTTTTCTACCGAATAATTTTTCTCTGCTCCAAAATAATTTATTTCAGATTTTAATTTGATGAAAACACAAAAAAATATATTAGCTAACAAAATGACCTACAAGATATAACATTTTATTAGTTATGAAATTAAATTGATAAAATCTATTTTAAAATAAGAAAGTGTGTTTTCCGTTACCAAATGTCGTAGTTCTATTATATGAAACTTTACTTTTAGAATAGACAGATGTGTGTAAAATATAGAGAGTTAGCTGCAAGTTGCAACGAAGCAATGCTTCAATGGCCACGAATGAACTCAGTTTACTTTGGCATATCTCAGCCTCTAGCTATGACTTGCCTTCAAGGATCGGTTCTCAACAATAATGATTTTGTTCTACTCAGCAAAGTGTTTTCTTTAGTCTCTCCCTGAGTCAACTTCTCAGAAAAAACATCTCTGGTGTTTTGCCTGACCCTGTGTCTTTGAAGCCTCACATCAACAAAGAAAAATTTCACATAAGCAAATAGCTCAGATTTTAAAAAATTGGGGGATCAAAAATATTTTCTAGGAGAGATTTCTAATAAACACGTTTTTAGGTGATGGGACACAATAACCCCCCCCCCCTCTCTCTCTTTCGGTAGGGATAAAGAATGATTTTCGTGGCTTATCTTGATTTGGGGGATTGAAATCATTACACTCATTTTCAAAACTAATTATCCCCCATTTTCTCTTATTCTATAAACAATGTTTCAAATATTTCAAGATATAAAAAATATAAAGATAGAGTTTTAAGTTCTTCCTTTTTAAGAACTAAAGAACCTTTTAGAAAAATAATACAAATTCATGCTTCTTAATATTTTTCTATATTCTCTTATTTTCACTTGATAATATTTTCTTAGTTGATCAATAACAAAGAGAGAGAAGAAAATTTGTGATCCATTATACATTTTTGTCACCTTAAATATTTCTACAACTTATGACCTTTGTATAAAACAAACTTTTGAGTAGGTTTAAGGACAAAATTATTAATCGGTTGACCAAGATATCATATATGGTCTGGTCGACATTACAAAGGTTTCCATCATTCTATGAATCGGTGGATAAGGGGTTAGGTGATCATTCTATGAATCGATGGAGAAGGGGTGAGGTGTGAGTTAGTGTGAAATCCCCTATGTAAGTCTTTTTTTAGTGGGAGTTTTGCATTGTTCAAGGTTTATTCCCATTAGCGGTTTTGTCCTTGTACATTCGGTGTTAGGTGTTTATTTACTTTCCCGCATGATTTTTCATTCACATGCTTAGCAAGACTAAACTATAATGCGTATGACGAATCATTTGTAAATATTATCACATAAACCTTTAGGATGTGCTCTTAGTGTTTATTATCGAATAAAATTTAAAAACTTTTTAATTTTATTTTTAGTGTGCTCTCCATTTTGGTACACAAAACATACTCATAACTTGTATCAGAGCTAGTCCCATTTTGTTAAGTTTAATAACCTATAGGAAGATCATGTTTTCGGTTAATATAGAATATTGTCTTATGTTTAGCGGTATGGATATATTTGAACATCCATATCCTCGCCCTATAATATTTGGATCTTTCGAAGGCGTTAAGCCAAATGAAAAAATGATTTGTCAATTTGCACTTTTTAGTGATGTTAGTATTTTAAAGGTTGACACTTTTTACCCTTTTAGTTATTCTAGCAATGAACTATGTGGGGATGAAGATTGTGATTCATAATTTTCGTTCAACAAACTGTGTTGAAAATTATAAACATAAAAAATTTCTATAAAGTTTCCTTGAAATTAATAATGGATGAAAACACAATCAGCTCTTTGAAATTGGAAAGATGTAGTTTGAGCGATGTGGAAGCTTAAACATCAACTTTCATCAAGAATCTCCTTTCTATGGATAAAGAAAAAATATTCAGCAGAAGGATAAATGTTTTGCAAACCAAGTTAAATGAAAATAAAAATTCTAATAATTTTTTTAATTAAATCATCCCTCTCTTATAAATGATCTTCTCTCCACTAAAAGTGTGAAGGTTAATTTGGAATATCGATCAAAAAGTTGGGGAAAATTCTTATATCTCACGCCTAATCTTCTAATGACAAAAACGATAATGGGTACAAGTTTGAAAATGTATAGAATGAGAAATTCAAAGCCGCATTTATTAAATTTTCTCATGAGACTCAACCTCGTGGAAGGTCTCTTCCACAACATGAGAAGATAAATGTTTTTAAGATTCCTAATGGGAAAGTATAAAGTGTTGTGTTTCACTGGACATTTTAGAGATGAGAATGGACATTTGAAGGACTTTTTTATAAGCTTTGAAAAACAACAAAATTGACCAAGAAACCCCATGGTTCTAATTTTATTGAGGTTTTATTAAAGAATGACTAGAATATATAATTTAAAAATAGAGAATTATTTTGTCTAACATTGAAAATATTTCAAAAAGTAAAAATGTTGAAAAAACTTCAAAAGATTTAGGTAAGAATGTTAAGACCAGGATCGCTGGAAAAATTATTCGGGACAAAAAGAAAGAAATAAAATGTCTTGTCATTCACATTCCCTTAGTTTCATAAAATTCTTCATAATGGTACTTTAATAATGGGCATTTTAGGCATATGACTAATGATAAGTCATTGTTTTAAATAATCATCACAGATAAAATTGGTATGGTTACTTATAGGGACAATAGTATGTCTAGTGTCTTAGGAAAGGGTGTAATTGATATCATTAGGTTTCCTTGGATATACAATATACTTTTGGTCAATGGTTAAAAGATAAATGTTTTAGCATAAGGCAATTGTGTCATGATCGTCACAATGTTTTTTTTACCATGAAAAAATGACAAGTTCTTAATTCTAAAGGTAAATTAATTTTGAAGGGTACGAAGAACTGTTATATCGTCAATATTTCGACCAAAGTTCTTTCGAATAATCATAAAGAAGATGCGTTTGCTCTTTGCCATGAGAGATTAGGTCAAGTGAACTTTAAAGATCTTGACAACTTAACAGGAATTAGTTATTTTTGTGACCTACCCCATTTTGAGTATAATTTCTTCCCAATTATGTGGTATTTGCCAAATGAGAAAACAATTTTTTAATTTGCATAAAAATTTGAACGTGATGGAAACCTCCTAGGTTTTTTATCTTTTACACATAAACATCACGGGTCCATTGCGTATAAATAACATAGATGCTAAGGGTTACATCCTTGTGATCATAAATGAGTATTCTAACTTCACTTTGGTAGGATTTCTATGTAATAAGTCCGAAAATAAGGGATTAATTATTTTTAACTGTAAAAAATTCCAAAATGAGATATGTTGCCCTATCATTCGAGTTAAGAATGATAACGGGAAAGGGTTTTAGGGATATCATATTCTAGAGTGGTGTAGTGGTGTTTGGATACCCCCTGAATTTTCTACCTGTTAAACACATAAAAATGGGATTGTTGAAAGAAAGAATCGAATTATCAATCACATTTCTAGGTCCATGTTGATAGGAAAGGGTTTGCCTAAGAGGTTTTAGGAAGATGCAGTGAACATGTCTTATTACACCATGAAATAAGTTCATAGGATGTATGGAAGTAACAAAATACCTATAAGCTTTGGAAAGTCAATAATCACACATTAAAATATTTTTGAGTCTTTGGAAGAAAGTTTCATAAACTCAATATGGTGACAACTTAACCAAGCATGACACTAGTATTGATGTTGGCATTTTTGTCGGATACTTCACTAATAGTTGTGCCCACATGTGTACAATTATGAATCCAAAAAGATGATAAAATCTACAAATATTGTCATTATGATAACAACTACTTTACACTTAATGAGAATGATTGTGAGAACACATATTCCTATTTCCTTATGTGAAAGAAGAAAAGGGAAACATAATAGATGATTGTATAGAGGTTGACACACAAACACAAGTGTTTGTTAAAGTGGGTGACACACCTCCTTGGGTATAAAGGGGCATGAAATTTCCAAAATCATTGGGAAGTCCTAGTGTTGTAGTGAAGATTCGTTCTCAACTAAAAAAAGTTAACTTTAGTTGTCACTTGAAATAAGAACCCAGAAGAAGCCTTTTTAGAGGAGTATTAGGTCAACACTATGTACGGTGAATTACACAAAGTTTCAAAATAAGATGTTTGGAATCTAGTTTGTATGCCAAAAGATGTTCACATCATTAACACTAAGTGGATCTTCAAGAACAAGTGTGATGAAGAGGGTGCCATGTTGAGAAATAAGTCTAGCATATTTGATCAAGGATATACCTAAGTCGAAGTTTTTAACTCTGATGATTCTTCTTCCTCGATTCATATGATATATTTGGTATGATTACTCTTTGTCATATCTTGTGATTTGGACTTCAAGATCCATTAAGTGGATTTAAAAAGTGCATGTTGGAATGGCACTCTATAAGAATAAGTCAATATGTCAAAACCAAAAGGATTTTAGAACCCCAGGATCCTCTACACGCATTTATCACATTAAAAAGTGTTTGGGCGACCTTCATCAAGTCCCGAAAAATAGGTATGAGGGACTCACCTGATATCTAGTGGGAAAAGGTTCTAATCATGGAAGTGTGAGCATGACTATGTTTTTAAGTCTTACGAGAAAGATATAGTGGTATCCTAATTGTATGTAGATGATATTATTTTTGGCTACACTAGTGAGGGCATTGATCAAAGTTTAAGTTTGCTTATGCAAAAGGAGTTTTGTAACACCCCCTATTTTCCATGTGTCAGGTGGCCGAGACTCAATACCATAGATAGGGGACGTCAAAACAATATATATCATTTTAGCATCAATGATAAATAAATAAAACCAAACCTTACATGGTAAATAAACAATTCAAACAATTTGAGATATATAAATAAGAGTCACCAGATCTGAATAAAATAAATGAATAAATCTCCACAATATTGAATGTCTCAATCGAATAAGTGAACAACTTTGGAACCCACCACGATCCAATAAATAAAATCCCTAAATGAATAAATAACTAAATATTCTTATACAAATGGAATGATGAAAGAAATAACACCCTACATTAAGGATAAATAGTTGAATGCAAGTCTGACTACACATCCTTGTTGCTCTGGCTTATGAACATCTAAAAAAAGTTTTTAGGAAATTAATGTGGGTCATACCTCAAAATTACCAAGACATAACTTACTCTATGGAAACATGATTAAATGCGACTCGTTTACGAATCATATCATCTCTTCGGCACTCACATCCAAAATACCTCACCCCAATTGTACTAAGGTATATCCTAACTAAATGTCCAACTTCACAAGACATAACTACAACGTATGAATTCCAGTCCCAAAATTAATAAGTTACACGATTCCCCTCTAAGCCTATAACATAAAAACGCTAACTATGTATAAAGACTAACAACTATATGTATTTTCCATATAATACCTTGTAACTAACGACAAAAAATTACAGTAAGAATAATAGCACAATCCAAGCCCTTGTATGAATATGTCCATCTCCAAAATAACTACATATATATCGCACGAAGGATCTAACCATCGGGGACCTCTCCTTCCTCCATCAGGTCAATCCATTGGAACTCATACTCCTAAAAGAATGAAAATCATACACACATAAAGAAAAGGGAAAATCACTTCCCCATCACACCACCATCTCCTAACTGGGTATAGCAAAAACAATACTCTTACTAAAACAATCAATTATGGACCTATACCTGACAAGCCAATCGATATCAACAATCACGTCATACTTGGACATATCCAATACGAGCATGTCAGCGGGTAAGATAAACCTCCCAATATCTATACCACTCCTTAATAAATAAAAGAAATAAAGAAACCCCTACTCAACGGCGAATCCACATAAGTTATCGTACTCTCTGCTGTATCAAATAATCCCGTAGTACGTTAAAACCCCGTGGTAATAAAATAGTGTATGGCCCCCATGTCAAATAAAATGCGCCCCAAAGTCCCCTAGATAAAAAATATACCCTCAATCGCGGGTGGGTCCTACGGGATTGCAACCTGGTGAAGATTATAGACTCATCCGTACTGAAACTATGCCTATTGAACCGAGACGGCTGGAATGGACGGCGGTGCTTGCATCTGTGGTGGTGCTGGGTGATCTGCGAGAAATAATGGTCTCTGGGGAAACTAGCGAGCGACCTGAATTGCAACGGGTGCCAATAACCTTTTGGTGATCAGGCCTAAGTACAAGATACCAAACATCATGAATAACGAATTTAAGAAGTTCTTCCTACATTGCAGAAATCCAATGAGGATCATTCAATGCATCATTTACATTCTTTGGTTCCACAAGGGAAACAAAACATACCTAATGAGCATAGTTTCTTAATTGAGATCATGTACGTACAGGCTCACTAGGGTTACCAACAACGTTATCTATGGGATGGAATTTAGAAACCCAATTAGGTACTTTAGGTGTCTCAATTGGTAAAGAAGCATCTATTTCTGGAGAGTCTTTTTCTAAAACATTTTCAGACTCATCCACAATGGTTGGTTCTCCAGTATTACTCTCAACAGTAATGTCACTTACAATAACGTTTATGGATTTCAATAAGGTCTTAGTGCAAAGATTGTAGACACGGTATGCTCTACTATTAAGATAATATCCTAGAAAGATGGCTTTATCTCCACAAATTTCAAATTTGGATAAGTGTTCTCCATCGTTGCAGACATAACACGTACTGCCAAAGGTTCTAAGATACTTAAGATTGGGCTTCTTCCCATACCAAAGTTTGTAAGGAGTTTGTTTAGAATTCTTCCTAAGATAGACCTTATTGATAATGTGACACGCAATACGAATAGATTCTACCCAAAAATACTTAAGTAAGGATTTTACATGAATCATAGCTCGTTCCATCTCTTGAAGAGTACGATTCTTTCTCTCGGCAATACCGTTCTGTTGAGGAGTATTGGGAGCACTAACTTCATGTTTGTAACCATTGTAGTCACAATACTCTATAACACCAATATCAATGAATTCTCCACCTCTATCACTACGAATTCTATTTACTTGAGTGTCTTTCTCATTTTCAATGCGAAGTAAAATCTTCAAAAAGGTTTGGAAAGTGTCAGATTTATATTTTAAGAAAGCTACCCAAGTAAATCTGGTAAAGTCATCAACCATAACGAGAATGTAACAGTGTCCACAGCGACTAACAATTCGAGAAGGACCCATTAGATCCATATGGATGAGCTCCAAAGGTTTAGAGGTAAGGATATATTTGTCTTTCTTATGAGGGGCCTTAACAATTTTTCCTTCGTGACAATATCAACAGACAATATTAGAAATAGGTTTGATCTTATGAATAGCTCTAACTATTTCTTGATAAGACAGTCTACTAAGGTTTTCATAATTTATGTGACCCATACGATTACCTTATCTCATTATCCTCCATTCTAGCAATATTACAGACCTTAACACTATTTTGAACAGTATGACAATTGCTCGGAGTCCTGAGTCCTCTAATAATGCATTCACCTTTTTAATTTAAAATTTTTCAATTATTCTTTGAAAAGGTGACAGTATGATTTGAGTCATAAAATTGCGAGATACTGAGTAGGTTTGTCTTGAGACCTTTTACTAGAAGAACATTTTCAAGTAAGGGTAATCCTTCTTCTTGGAGTATTCCTTTACTAATGATTTGAGATGATACACCATCACCAAAAATAACTTTTCCTCCAGCAAAGCTGGTTTTGTTTAAAAGTTTGATATCATCCTTAGTCATGTGTTTTGAACATCCAGAGTTTAAATACCAACCAGAGGGAGTGTGTTCAGCTTTCAAAGCAGTAATAACAATATTACACTTCATCTGGGGTAATAGCTCATCTTTTCTAACCCAAGCATCTCTTGTTTTCATTTTGCACTTACTTTCTCTCAATTGATAAAATTTGCGAGCATTAAATTTCTGTTGGAAAATGTTTTGTGCTTGAGACTGAATTTTATGGGAAGTCAGATCATTTGGTTTAGGAAAGTGTTTAGGAATCCTTCTTAGAAACAGAAAGTGATTTTATTGATTTTGAAAAAGAAAACATTTACTGAAAAATAATCAACAAAAGATTTCTCTAGGCGATAAATTATAAATGCAGATCTAGGTGTAATATAACATAAAATGGCCAGATCTATGATTTCTATGAAATAGAAATACAGATCTAATCCCAATGTTTAAGTTGGACACAAGATTTAAAATGAAGAGGTTACAGCAAGAAACAACTTTCAAAACATCACTCAAAAACTCTCAAACACTCAAGGTTGTGTTTGGAATGAACTTGTTTTTGGTAAAATGGTTAGGGTTTGATAAGGTGTTTGGATGAATTAGGATTAGGGTTTTTAACTCCATGATTTCTCTCTCTTCTCTCTTATCTCTCTTCTCTCTAAAAGACGAAGTGGAAACATCTTTTGAAAGGCTGAGGGTTAGCCTCCTTATATACAGGACTGAGAAGGATCGAGAAGGGGGTTCAAAATCAAGGTGTAAGCTTAAGTCTTGCAACATTAACTTCCATACCACGGTTAAAGGTAAGCGGTTGGTTAAGAGGCTTATGATTAGAGGATAGAGGTTCACAGGGATTGTAACAAGGGCGCATGAAGGGCGTTGATAAGATTAATCCAAGGGCTGATAATAAATGCTAGTTTTCTCTCTTAAAAGAAACACACCTCTAGCCAATAGTAGGACGACAGGTGTAGGGTAAACAACGGATAACAAACGCGCGCCCCAATCTCAATTACACAAGCACCCTGTTGTCTCTAGCGCTTTTGGATCGTACCCAAGTGAACATTTCAGGGATAAAACCAATAACCAGTATTTATATAATGACTCCAAAACTTTTTAATTCTAATTTTATTTAACAAAGAATTATTTTAAAAACCATTAAAAATTTGCAAAAATTATTAAAATGGTGTTAAGGAAAATTAACACCCACAACACACATACAATCAATTTATCAATATGTGTGAACAGTGTATGGGGACCTAAAGTGTGTGAATGTTTGTGAATATACCTTTGATCATTCAAACAAGAGGAATTAAGTGTCTGAGGCTTTTTGGTATCTAGGATGGGGACTCAATTTTATCTCTATTTCCAAACTAGATGAGCATTTATACAATCTAGACTCAAATGAGTCAAGAGTATGAGGTGCTTTAATCTCCCCCTTTGTAAATATGAGACAAAATCTCCGTTGAGTCATCTTGGACTCGTAGGGAAATAAAAAGAAAAAATATATTCTTATAAAAAAATTCTATCAACCCATTTCCTAGAAAAGAAAAGTACATAACTTGACTAATTACAATTCATTACCCTATTATATATGTTGAGAAATAACTGAGAATAAATGTACAGAATCCTGCAAATAATCACTAAGATCAAGCTCTTTAGAATATGTACAAAATAAATGAACTCATATGACTCAAATTTCTCCCCCATCTTGTCTCAAATGGATAAAGGGAAAAACTATGCAAATCTAAGAGTTTATTCAGCACAGATCATTCCAATCGAGTTACACAAAGAAATAAATATATTGTAATCCAAAGGTTTGGTAAACATATCCGCGAGTTGCAAATCAGTAGGAAGATAATTGATTTCTAATTCCTTAGTCTCAACTAATTCGCGTATAAAGTGATGTCTTATTTTTATGTGTTTTGTTCGCGAGTGTTGAGTAGGATTTTTATAGATATTGATCGCGCTTTGATTATCACAATAGAGATGTAATTGTTCCTCTTTAATACCATAATCACTTAGCATTTGCTTAAGCCAAAGTAATTGAGCACAGCAACTTCCAGCGGCTATGTATTCAGATTCAGCAGTTGATAAATAAGCGCAGTTTTATTTCGTACTACTCCAACCTACCAAGTTATTACCAATATAGTAACATATGCTTGATGTGCTCTTACTATCGTCAGTACACCCTGCCCAATCGGCATCGGTGTATCCTATTATAGTGCTAGGAGTATCATTGGTGTACTAAAGTCCTAAATTTAGAGTGCCTTTAATTTATTTTATAATTCTTTTAACACAAGTTAAATGTCTCTCTTTAGGATTATTTTGATAACGTGGACAGACGCAAACAGTGTACACAATATCAGGATGCAAGGCATTAAGGTATAGCAAGGTTCCTATCATACTACGATATAAATTTGGATCTATGGATTTTCCAGTTTCATCCTTGGACAGTTTGATCGTAGTACTCATGGGAGTATTGTCATCTTTTGCACTTTCAAGGAAGATCTTTTAAACAATCTATAAAGTGTATTTTGATTGAGAAATAATTAATCCTTCTGAATTCTGTTTGACTTGAAGACACAAGAAAAATTGTAGCTCCCCCATAAGGGACATTTGAAATTCTTTATGCATAATTACAGAAAAAGATTTAACTTCTAAGGGGGAAGTTGATCCAAAGATGATATCGTCAACATAAACTTGAGCTATAATGATGTGTTTGTCAAAATGTTTGACAAAAAGGGTTTGTTCATTTCCACCTCTCTTAAAACCTTTGTCTAAGAGAAAATCGGAAAGGCGCTCATACCAGGCTCTTGGCATTTGTTTTAGGCCATATAAAGCCTTTTTAAGACGAAAGGCATGATTTCGATATTTAGGGTCAATGAACTCTTTTGGTTGTTTTACATAGGTCTCCTCAGTCAATATTCCATTAAGAAAGGCAGATTTGACATCAATTTGGTAAAGCGTGAAATGTAAGTAGCAAGCCATGGCAAAGAGAAGACGAACATATTCTAATCGAGTAACAGGAGCAAAAGTCTCATTAAAATCTATTCCTTCAATTTGAGAGTATCCTTGAGCAACTAATCTGGCTTTATTTCTAATGACTACCCCACTTTCATCAGATTTATTTTTAAATATCCAATGGGTGCCAATAACCTTTTTCTTATCAGGCCTAATTACAAGTTACCAAACATCATGAATAACGAATTGAAGAAGTTCTTCCTGCATTGCAGAAATCCAATGAGGATCATTCAATGGATCATTTACATTCTTTGGTTCCACAAGGGAAACAAAACATGCATAATGAACATAGTTTCTTAATTGAGATCTTGTACGTACATGCTCACTAGGGTTACCAACAACGTTATCTATGGGATGGTATTTAGAAACCCAATTAGGTACTTCAGGTGTCTCAATTGGTAAAGAATCATCTGTTTCTGGAGATGCTTTTTCTAAAACATTTTCAGGCTCATCCACAATGGTTGGTTCTCCAATATTACTCTCAACAGTAGTGTCACTTACAATAACATTTATGGATTCCATTAAGGTCTTAGTGCAAAGATTGTAGACATGGTATCCTCTACAATTAAGATAATATCCTAGAAAGATGGCTTTATCTCCACGAGTTTCAAATTTAGATAAGTTTTCTCTATCATTGCAGACATAACACGTACTACTAAAGGTTCTAAGATACTTAAGATTGGGCTTATTCCCATACCAAAGTTTGTAAGGAGTTTGTTTAGAATTCTTTCTAAGATAGACCCAATTGATAATGTGACACGTAGTACGAATAGATTCTACCCAAAAATACTTAGGTAAGGATTTTGCATGAACCATAACTCGTGCCATCTCTTGAAGAGTATGATTCTTTCTCTCAGCAATACCATTCTGTTGAGGAGTCTTAGGAGAACTAAATTCATGTTTGTAACCATTGTAGTCACAATACTCTATAACACCAGTATCAATGAATTCTCCACCTCTATCACTACGAATTCTATTTACTTGAGTGTCTTTCTCATTTTCAATGCGAAGTAAAATATTCAAAAAGGTTTGGAAAGTGTCATATTTCTATTTTAAGAAAGATATCCAAGTAAATCTGGTGGATTCATGAACCATAACGAGAATGTAATTGTGTCCACAGAGACGAACAGTTCGAGAAGGACCCATTAGGTCCATATAGATAAGCTCCAAAGGTTTAGAGGTAAGGATATCTTTGACTTTCTTATGAGGGGACTTAACAATTTTTCCTTTTTGACAATATCCACATACAATATTAGAAATAGGTTTAAATCTAGGAATACCTCTAACTATTTCTTGAGAAGACAGTCTACGAAGGTTTTCATAATTTATGTGACCCGTACGATTATGCCATATCTCATTATCATCCATTTTGGCAATGTTACATACCTCAGCACTGTTTTGAACAGTATAAAAATTGTCCGGAATCCTTAGTCCTGTAATAATGCATTCACCTTTTTCATTTAAAATTTTGCAATTATTCTTTGAAAAGGTGACAGTATGATTTGAGTCACAAAATTGCGAGATACTTAGTAAGTTTACCTTGAGACCTTTTACTAGAAAAAAACATTTCAAGTAAGGGTAATCCTTCTTCTTGGTGTGTTCCTTTACCAATGTTTTGAGATGATAAACCATCACCAAAAATAACTTTTCCTCCAGCAAAGATGGTTTTGTTTAAAAGTTTGGTATCATCCGTAATCATGTGTTTTGAACATCCAAAGTTTAAATACCAACCAGAGGGAGTGTGTTCATCTTTTAAAGCAGTAATAACAATATTAGACTTCATATGGGGTAATAGTTCATCTTTTCTAATTCAAATAACTCTTGTTTTCATTTTGCGCGTATTTGCTCAATCGATAAAATTTGCGAGCATTAAATTTCTGTTGAAAAATGTTTTGCGCATGAGGCTGAATTTTAAGTTGGTTAGGAAGTAAATCTATTCCCAAAAATGTCAACTCAGGTTGGTAGAAAATAAGAAGCTGTCAACTACAGTTGGTCGGAAACATTTTATGAGTATGTGAAAGCGATCAAGCAAAAATCATTCAAAGTTCACATTCCACACTTAGGGGCTTCTATTACAGATATATTTATTCATTCGGTGGCACATTCTTATAACATCATGCAGTCGAGCATCAAATTCAAATTTGACTAATTATCATTCAGGAGTTGTTTTTTCTTGCTTAGGAATTATTTTTGATATTGAAGTTCAGAAGTCAAATTTAGCATCTACAGCACTGAGATCTTTACTACTACTATCTCGACCAATATTGAAGAAGAAGTTGTATGAAAATGTTTCGAAGTCCACCACTAGCTTGGTACTATTCAGATTGAAGAATTGGGTTCAAAAGCTAGTATGTTACTCGACAAAGTATTCAGAGGATCATAAATCAGAAGAATCATGCACGTGAAGTTAGCACTCAGTTGCTCGGCACAGGAGGCAGTTGGTTGGTTAGCAAACTAATCAACATACTGATCACCCGAGGAGAGTTGATCGGCACCCGAGGAGTATTAGTCGGCACCCGAGGAGAGTTGGTCGGCACCCGAGGAGAGTTAGTCGACACCCGAGGAGAGTTGGTCGGAATACCAACCAGGAAGATCAAAGGATAACTATGCATTTAATGTGCATTAATGAAGATGACAACGCATTTAATGAGCCTTAATGTACATTTATACTGTATTAATAGATGACAACACATAGCATACCAAGAAATTCAACAATTAGATTCGTTGAATGTATACATAAATGTCTACATACAATGAATCTCTTTATCTCCCATCACTATAAATACATGTATCCCCTTAGCCAAAAGGGAAGAGATCCAAGAGAACCTAGAAATACCATACATAAGATACACATCCTTTATCTCTCTACACCTTATGGTGCTATTGTAAACCCCTGGGAATAAAATAACAATGGACGTAGGCTTTATTCATAGCCGAACCACTTTAAAAACCTTTGTCTCTTATATGTTTGATGTGAATGTTTATCTTCATCTTCAATCTCATCCTCATCATTTATCTTCACTGTCATTTTAGTGGCGTCAACAGTCCCTTTATATTTTTTCTCCAGAGTTTCAATTTCTTCCACCAAATTCTTCAATTTTTGATCAAATATTTTGACTTCATTTTCATGAGTTAGACATTGGGTAGTATACTCTTCAGCGTTAAGTTTAACCATCAGACTTAGATCTTCTAATTTCTTAGTGAGACCTTTCATTATCTTCTCTAGTCTAGTTCTTTTCTTAAGGTTTTTCTCATAAAGTGTGTGAATGTCAGGGAGATCTTCACTGTATGAGTCATTAAGTGTAGTGTGTTAAGTGACCCCTAAGGATTCAATTCTTGAACTCACACACCCATTAACATCATCATTATCACATTCCATTTGACTCACACACCCCGTGGTAGAACAAGCAATATTCTCATAAATTAAGGCATCTAAACCAGTAGCAGCATGATTTATAACAACTGAAGTAAATATATTATCATCATTCTCATACATAGGAATATCATCATTGTAGATTATCTTAGCAAAGAAAGACATGCAAGGATCAAAAACATCAGAAGACTCAGGTTCCTCATTTTCAGATTCACTTGAATCATCCCATGTTTTGCAAATGTTGGCCCTAGTATGTTTATTAGCAATGTTTAGTTTCACTCTACAGTATTGCGCAATGTGTCCTAGTTTTACACATCGAAAACATTCAATGTTCTTGATGTCTTTGTTGAGTCTCATGTCCTTGTAATGTTTATCTTGACCTTTCTCATGAGGTTTGTGGTTAGACTGAGTTGGATAATTTGGTTTGCCATGTCTGTTTGCCAATTTATTTCTAAATTTGATAATTTTCTTAAATTGTTTTGACATTAAGGCAATTTGATTATCCAAACTATCTATATCACATTCCTCATCAGAATCATCGGTGGGAATAGTAAACTCAGGTTTCATCAATTTAGTGGAAAAACTCAAGTTGGAACTAATCTGTTTCCTATGGGACTGGGTCATTTGTTTCTTAAATTCTAATTCCATTTCCGCAGTTCATATTTTACTACTGAGTAATTCAGGAGTGAGATTTTGATCACACATTTCCTCAATAGCATATCTTTTGTTGTCAAAGTTCTGTGGTAATGATCTTAAAATATTAGATACAATTTCATGTCTATCATAAGTTATCCCATTAGCATGAAGTTTGGTCACAATGTGAGTCAATTTCATGTAAAAGTCATCAAAGATTCAGAATCTGACATAATTAGGGAGTTATACTGCTGAACAAGCATTTGAGTTTTAGCAGCCTTAGCTCTAGTGTCACCTTCATGTGCAGTGATCAGTGTATCCCAAGCTTCCTTGGAAGTAGCACAAGATGAGATCCTTTTGAACTCATGTTCATTTATTGACATAAAGATGGCATTCTTACCTTTGTTATTGTTTCGAGAAGTTTTCTTCTCTTCTTGAGTGAATTCACTTAATGCTTTCTTAATCCTCTCATTACTTCCTTCAATGGCTGGTTTAGTAGGATAAGTGTATCTATTTTCAACAGTATCCCAAACATCATCTCCCAAGGTTCCTTGTATGAAAGCAACCATTCTTACCTTCTAGTAAGAAAATTTATTTCCATCAAAGAGTGGGGGTCTTGTCAAGTTTCCAAATCTTTCATTTTTCTCGTCCGTTGTTTATATTTTAAGAAAATAATTTCAGAAACACAAGATCTTTTAAAAAGATTTCCAAAGCTCTGATACCAATTGAAAAACTGTTACTAAAGACATTTAATGCAAGATTAAACTATTTAAGTAACGCCGAATATTTTTTGAAGAAACTCTTTTCTTTAAACCAAATAAGTTTTAATCACAAGATGTGTTTCATAAAATATGCACGAGATCAGTTTATGATTTGTAACAAGTTTTAAAAAACAAAACTAAAATAGTTTAAATCAGCACACCACCAAGAATGAGATGAGGAGATGTAGAAAGATTAATGACAAGAGATTTTTAACGTGGTAAAACTTCACCCAACTGAGAAATCATCCACGACTCCCTCTACGGAGTAAAAAGAAAAAATCCATTAAAAAATATATAACAGTTACAAACTATATAACACACAAGCACACAAATCAGTACTATACAAGTTTAGGAATGTACCCACTAGTGTCCTTGTAACTTTTCTGTAATTCTGATTGCTGATGTGGTTCTCCCAATTTTCTAACTTCACTTTGTTCCAGTCTTTATGTCGACTCTTGTTTTAAGATCTTATTACCAACACTTTCAGTGTTGTGGTGTGTAAGAGTTTGTGATGGTGATGTAACACATGCATGCACACACTCACGCTTAGGTTTACAAATAATCCTAACAAATTACAAATCAGATCTATATGCTGTGATTTTCAGTCTCTCTCTTCTTAGAAAACTTAAACCTTATTTGACCTTTAAAATAAACCCAAAATCCATGGCTATCTTGCTCAGAAGACGTTTTAAGATCTTAATCAATTTCAGGGTTTTGAAAATACTTTTGAAATTTAAAATCGCCAAGTGTGATTCCAACTAGATCAAATGCCTTGTTTCAAAAGAACTAGAAACATAAAATGATTTTGTTGATTTTGAAAAAGAAAACATTTACTGAAAAATAATCAACAAAAGATTTCTCAAGGCGAGAAACTATAAATGCAGGTCTAGGTGTAATATAACATAAATTGTCCAGATCTATGATTTCTATGAAACAGAAATACATATATAATCCTAATGTTTAAGTTGGACATAAGATCTCAAAACGAAGAGGTTACTGTAAGAAACAACTTTCAAACCAACACTCAAAAATTCTCAAACACTCAAGGTTGTGTTTAGAATGAACTTGTTTTTGGCAAAAAGGTTAGGGTTTGATAAGGTGTTTGGAAGAATTAGGGTTAGGGTTTCTAACTCTGTGATTTCTCTCTTTTCTCTCTTATCTCTCTTCTCTCTAAAAGACGAAGTAGCAAAAGCTTTTGAAAGGATGAGGGTTAGCCTCCTTATATACAAGGCTGAGAAGGATCGAGAAGGGGGTTAAAAATCAAGGGCTAAGATTAAGTCTCGCGACATTGACTTCCATCCAACGGTTAAAGGTAAGCTATTGGTTAAGAGGCTTTTGATTGGAGGATAGAGGTTCATAGGGTTTGTAACAAGGACACATGCAGGGCGTTGATAGGCTTAATCCAAGGGATGATAAAAAATGATGGTTTTCTCTCTTAAAAGAAACACCCCTCCAACCAATAGTAGGACGACAGGTGTAGGGCAAATAACGGATAACAAACGCTCATCCCAAACTTAATTACACAAGCACCCTATTGTCTCTAGTGCTTTCGGATCCTACCCAAGTGAACATTTCAGGGATAAAACCAATAACCAGCATTTATATAATGATCCCAAAACTTTTTAATTCCAATTTTATTTAAGAAAAAATTATTTTAAAAATTCCTAAAAATTATTAAAAAGGTTTTAAGGGAAATTAAGACACACAACACACATACAATCAATTTAGCAATATGTGTGAACAATGTATGGGGTCCTAAAGTGTGTGAATGTTTGTGATTTTACCTTTGATCATTCAAACAAGAGAAATGAAGTGTCTGAGGCTTTTTGGTATCTAGGATGGGGATTCAATTTTGTCTCTATTTCCAAACTAGATGAGCACTTATACAATGTAGATTCAAATGAGTCAAGAGTATAAGGTTCTTCAGAGTAGTGTTTCACTAACGACGTCTGAATCGATGACCAAAGAAAGATTACCTATCAAGCGTTGGAGGATCTTCCATGTCAAACCATCCATAAAACGCTTAATCTTTTTCCCCTCAGTTGGGATCTCATTCGGTACAATATTTATAAGGTTGATAAACTTTGCCTCATATTCCGCACGGTCTTTCCTTCCTATTTCAAGTTCACCAATTTTCGCCTCATCTTTGGTTGGACGACCGGGGGAAAATAATTGAGGTCGAACTGCGCCCAAAAGTCTCGAATAGTGAGTGTGTCTCCCTCCTCAACGGTGGTAATAGACTCCCGCCACTACAATGCTGCTCCCACTAACTTGAACGTGACTAGTATCTGACTGTGAACCTCCGTACACTCATGTATCCTCAAGTCCCTTTGGATATCCTTCTTCCATTGCCTCACTACCACCACATCGGAGCTCCGTGGAAACTTCGAAGGATGCGCCTTTTGGAAGGCATCCCTAACGCATTCCCAAGGAGACAGGAAGGCCTGGGACTGAGCTGGAGCCACCACCGGTGCCTGAGGTGGTGTCTATTGCACAACTGTCAATGCGTCATTCACCGCCTGAGCTACAATGGTGGCAACTTCAGTGGCATTCATCATACCCTGAGCTGGAGCAGGCTAAGGATCAGGCTGGGCATCCCTGGGAACTCTATGTACACGTCTAGGAGGCATATGAAAGGAGAGAAAAGTTTCATAAGTATACATTATCTCAAGGTACCTGAAGAACGTAAAATTCATAAAAAGTACAACAATCATAAAATATAGAGATTTATATCAAAGGACGGTACGCAAAAACATAACAAGCCTTACAGATCCTGAGGACACTAGAACTTGATGCTCTGATACCACCTGTTACACCCCACTTAATAAATTACCAAGTGATAAGTCCTTAAATAAATAATTTCAGAGTATCAAGTGGGTTCAGTTATTGCATCACTCTCGAAGACAAATTTTAATTTAATAAAAACTAACCACCTAATATTTACAAAGGTTGGTGTCCAAATTTTATATTATTATTAACCATCAACAATAAAGGGAAATATCTAACCATCAACATACATCACAATAGCATAAGGTAAGAACTTAACGAATTTAAATAAAGAACTAGAATAAACACATCCGAATAAAATCCCATACAATATTCCAATAACATGACATCAAAGTCTAATGATAGAACAAAACGACTCGAAATTTCTAAATGTAAAATAGGAGGGGCATGTCCAACTGAAATGAAATGACTGATGCATAAAAAGAAAGAGACTCGGAAATATCTACTAGCATTATCCTGTAGCCTCCATAGTAGCTACAGCTCGACAACTGACAGGAATCTCCTAAGTATGGTGTCCCTGTGGTTGAGCACCTAAAAAATGGAACAAGAAAAGAGATTTGCAAAAGAACAGGTCAGAGCCCGAGTAGAAAACAGTTTAAATATAGAAAGTGCTTAAATTTATTTAAATAGCACATATATTATCCATGTTACTTTCGCGTACTCACTTGAGATGCTCACCTCTCATCTAATGTGCATACCTAGAGAGTCTAACTACCCATACTAGTCTCGTCGCTCTACCTGACTATATGTAGGATAATCACTATGATGGATACAATATCTAAATAACCCGAAATCAATATATTACTATTATTTAGGAATAGGTTTAAGGATTTTGTAACTTATTCTCATAGCATTCTTTATTCCCAACTGGTGACCCAATACATATATACTTTAATAAAGTAGCCATCATGAAACACAGAGTAGGAACTCGGTATACATATATAAAATCTCACATGTATACATACAAATATATCTATACAGCACCATGGTTAAGAAACCCCTAGTGCTAGGCATACTGGGTTATCTAGTCCCATTGCAACGCTCACGCATAAAGGACAACAGGTTCAATCTCTCAAGAACCAAATAAAACATATACACATATTGGAGGCGAACATAGTCCCAAGCCGATGGGCTACGCACATACCAACGTACCCATACCACCGTCAACACTATCGTACTCACAGATAGCCAGTACCTAGGTTCCATGTTCTAGTGGTATGACTCGAAATCCCCCAAAGGCAAACAAGATATGGTTATCCACAATGCATTAACCCCCGTTCGATAGCCAGTAGCTAGGTATGTCATATATAAGATATTCCAAGTAATAAGCATGCACACAACTTATATACATTAATAGGTAATCACATAACCCAAATACTATAATCCGTATGTCATATTAATGTCATTTCTCTCCACGATATCCGTATATATATAGCTTATTTAGGACTTACATTCTCTCCTAGGTTTTCACACAAATTCGATACCACGAGGACCATTACACCTTTAATTACCTAACACTTTGGAATTTAAGCCACATGTTACTCACGTAGGTTAATACACTCGCTTGGATAACCCTAGGGTGATTTTTTAACTCGAACGGACCCTAAAAACTTAATCTGGAATATTGTTAGAAGTTCCAGGATTCTTGTTCGAACGAGGTCGTTCAAACGAAGTTCCCACTTCGAACGAACTCAATAACTCGTTAGAAAGGTCATTGGAAATCTCGTTTGAAGGTTCATTCGAACGAGGTCGTTTGAACGACCTTGGTAGGTCTTCGAACGAGAATTATGGACAAACCCAGTTCTTCCCCAACTTCGATTTTCTCAACTTTTAATCTTAAAAAACATACAAATACTCAACCCAATCCAAATTAAATGTTCCTACAATAATCCCAATAAACCTAAGATACTTTCTAACACGAATTAAAGGTACAATCTATATGAAATTAATTGTAATTAACAATCTCTTTAATTTCCAATAAGTCTCTTAAATATGAACCTAGAATTTTAATTGTCCAAAACTCTTATTAAATTCGTTATTACAACATAAAATTCCCAGATTTTAGTAGTCCAACCAAGGACAAAACCTCTACATGCATACCCATCTCCAATTCATAAGGTTTCGCCACAATTTATTCTAATTAAACCTAAGTTTTCATTGTACCAAGTTTATATCATCAAACCTAAATTAACAGGAACAATATATTATAAAAGAGGAGGAAGATAAACACTTTCCTCAGAATGAACTTTCGATTCTTAGGCTAAAATTGGTATGGGAACTATCCTCTTGACATGATCTATGCGTCGGTGTAATTTTTGGTGCAAAAGCTCGAGTTCTTGGCTTAGGGCTCCAATGGAGTCTTCTTCTTCTTCTTCTTCCTTGGTTCTCTCTCTCTTTTTCTCTCCTTCCCACATAAGTTTAAAATGACAGGCCACTAACCATCAATGCTTTTAATTAAACCCAATTTCCATCCATTTAATTACCCAAAAATCCTAAAATCCCAAAATACCCCTCTGGGGTGTCGTTTTGGGCTAAAATGCCCCGGACTCCAAATAAAATACCCGACTAGTGTTTTCTGACTATTTCGACCCTTCCGGACACTCTGGCACACTCAAAATAGTCCTTCTAGTTATATAAAAATAATTTATCTTATTAACTCCCAAATACATACTGGTGACACGATTCATACGCGCATCCCAAATAATTATAACATGACTATCGTGTATCTCATCCCGGCCATAATATTACCTCGATAACTACTCACTCTCATCATGCTAGTAATTATTAC
Organism: Sambucus nigra; assembly: GCA_949130495.1. Lineage (NCBI taxonomy): Eukaryota > Viridiplantae > Streptophyta > Magnoliopsida > Dipsacales > Adoxaceae > Sambucus > Sambucus nigra. The sequence goes on along the minus strand of OX422210.1, from coordinate 329,895,229 downwards.
CATTAAATTGAATTAATTACAAACTAAAATTTGTTCTTTTAAACTAATTAATCCCCATTTTCCATAATTTCATATAAATAAATATGCGTAAAAATACGGGGTATTACAATCACCACCCTTTTATATCAATACTTCAAAATAAGTGAGTGAGAATAGCGTACCTTCAAGGTTCAAAGTTTTCTTTTCATTTTGATAGTGTCCATCTTAAAATCAAACTTTTTGGGATGGATCTAAGGTTCCTTTAAAGATAAAGTATCTTTGAAGAAAAAAGGGGGGGGGGGGGGGGAGAGAGAGAGAGAGAGAGAGAGAGAGAGAGAGAGAAATAAAATGGGTTTGGGGTTTCTTTTGGGTTTGGATGAGAAAGTTAAAATTAGGGATTTGGGTTAAAACTCTAGATCCAGACTTGGCAGAGGTTTTGAAGGAAAATAAAGAGAGTTTTGGGTCTTTGGAGAGAAAAAAAACTTTTGGGCAGAAACTAACATAAGGAGGGAGTAAGTTGATCCTCAAATGGTAGGTGAGGATCCCCTTACTGTTTAGGGCAAGGGACCAATTGGTTAAACACATTTTCCCTTAACATTTGGTTATATTTTGTCTTTATTAACTTATTTGGGTCATTTATTTGTGGGTCACTTAGTCCTTTGGGCCTTTAAGGAGTCATCATTGAGTTTTAAATTCTATTCGGGCCTTTGGAAGACCATGATAAATGTTAATACCTTTAAGGAGCATAATGGGGTTTTTAGAATGCTCCTTAACATTGGGGTTGATTTTAAGATATCACTGTTAGAAAGAAACACACCTAATTTGTGATAGCTAGGGAAATTGAAAGTTTTAGTAGGAAACTTAGGATTATTCTCCCTTCAAGGGTTCATTCTTTTGAGTTTTACTGTAAAGGATTATGATGCTTGTTCGACCATTTTTTATGATATAACGGGTGTGATAATATCTGTGAGAGATGACAGTTTGTTTCAATAATACTTATCAATGTTTACAATTTGCATGAGATGAGATGAAACATTGGATTACTTTGGAAACTATCGACATGAGACAGGATGTTTATTGATACATCAGATTGTTTGGAAATCGTCCACCTGAATCGGGGTGTTTGAAGACACACAAATCTAATTGAAAATCGTCTGCATGAGACTTGGTGTCTGAAGACACACCAAGCTAATTAAAAACCTTCCTCATGAGACTGGTTGTTTGGGGACACACCAAGTTTTTTGGAAATCGTCCGCATGAGATGGGATGTTTATCAATACACAAGATCATTATGAAAATAATTTGCATGAGATGGGATGCTTATCGATACACTAAATTGTTTAGAAATAGTCTTCATGAGATAGGGTGTTTGAAAAAATACCAAGCTAATTAAAAATCTTCCAAATAAGATGGGGTGTTTGATGAAAACCAATCGATTTGAAACTCGTCTACATAAGATGGGGCGTTTGAAGATACATTAAGATGTTTGGAAACTATCTGCATGACATGAGATGTTTAACAATATAATAAGTTCTTATGGAAACCATCTTCATGCGATGGGATGTTTGTGGATACATCAAAATCATTTGGAAACCATCGGCATGAGACGGGTTTTTTGAAGACACATCAAGGTATTTAGAAACCATATGCATTTTAAAAACCATATGCATGAAGTGTTCTCTAGTAATATCCTTAGTAGATAATCTTATTGGACATCATGTGTCCATTCAGGTAAGTACCACATTCTCCACCATAGATTTCTTCCATCACCTCATCTGATTCATTCTCTTTTATAAATGATCGATAAACATGATGAATTGATAAGCCCATCATCGCAGTGCCATATTGTCTTTCTTATTGGATCCAGAAAGATATTTTCCCTTCAAAAAAATATATTTTATGTCTTATTACTAAGGTATTTTATCTAAGGCCTCGGTCATGTGAATTTAGTATATGCACCCATGTTGGTATTGCTTGCACACATTTACTTGTATTTTATCAATATCTTTTAGGATTTCCACCATAGAGGGAAGAGTAACCAAAGTGTTAGTGAAGCTATTATGAGATCCTGGGAGATAAAATAATTGAACATCATTAAATAGAGAAGTGATTTCCTCCAGGTTTTTGTATGAAGGAAAAATATTTTATTCCCTGATTTTCTAGTATCGCAAAATTTGTCCGATGATGAGAGCAGATTCCCCGTACACGTAAATCTTTAGGATTCCCCTTTCATGAGCTATTTTCATTCCCGTAATACAAGCTTCATACTTGGTACTATTATTGGTTCCATCAAAATTAAGCTTTATGGTTGTAGTCTTTTGTCTTCCATCTGGAGAAATTAATAACATCTCGATGATAAACGTGTTCTTTTTTGTACCTTTGTCAAAGTATAGTTTCCATTTGCACTCTTACTGACTTTCAGTTACTCGAATGTCTTCATCTGAAAAATGGGCAGCAATTTCATCTTGCTCATCCAAGGGGTATTCAGATAAGTAATCTATAATGACCTGACCCTTATTAGCCTTTTGATGTACACACCCATTATTAAATTGGGTAAATAGGAATATAAATTTGGTCATTCTACTTGTTAATACATGTTTCTCAAGTAAGAGTTTTAAGGGATCCATTCCGGAGATCATTTTGATTTCAAAAGCAACCATGTAATGTTTCAGCTTCTATGTTACCCAAACTAGAGAGAAGCAAGATTTCTTTGGGGACATTTACCATTATTCGCTGGCGTTGAGCTTTCAACTAGCACAATATATATCGTGTTCTCTTGGGGATTCTTTGACGTACTAGGACAACACGTCTCCTGCTGCGATATTGGTAATTATAAGAAATAGGATAAGAGGACTTCCAGTCCAAGTTGGGGAAAATACAGGAGGGATAGTTATATTCTTCTTAATTTTATCAATGGCCTCTTAGCAGATAAGGATCCAAATAGTGGTAAAGTATTTACGAAGCAACTTGAATATTAGGTCACATATAGAGGTCATTTGATAGTTTAACCTACTAATATATTTTGCCCTTCCTAAGAAACCCCTGACTTCCTTCTTAGTGTGCGGAGGTGGTATCTTCAATGGCCTTGACTTTGGTCATGTCTGCTTTCATCCATTTTTCACTGATGAGTAATCCTAATAGCTTTCCATTAGTGGATTTGAAGACACACTTTGGGGGCTTTACGTGCATTTGATACATCCTTAGTCCTTTAAAGAATATTCTTAGTTCTAGGACGTGCCCTTCCCATGTCTTGGACTCAACAATCATGTCATCCATGTATACTTCAACCTCTTTGTGGATTAAGTTACATGTGAGGGTAGTAACAACTCGTAGTAAGTTATATTGGCATTCTTAAGTCCAAATATAATCACTATATATTAAAAGGTTCCCTATGGGGTAGCAAAACATTTTTCTCTTAATATTCTGGGCACACATCTTTAGTTCATTATAGTTGTTGAAGCCATAAAAATGGACTTTAGGGCATGGCTAACAATGTTGTTAATGACCAAGTCAATGTTTGGAAGGGGATAGTTATCATGATACCTAACTTTTTTTAAATCTTTATAATAAACATACATCCTCACATTTCCTTATATTTTTGGGACATGTACGATGTTAACTAGTCTTATGGGGAATTTGACTACCCTTAAGAAGCATGTGATAAAATATTTCATTACCTCCTTTTTTACCTTGCGGGAGCATTATGCTATGAGATTTCTGAGTTTCTATTTAATTCGTTTGGTATCTGGATATGTGGGTACATGATTCTCGACTACTTTGGAATCAATTCTCGACATGTCGACATAAGACCAGGCGAAAACATAAACTTATTCTTTGAGAAATTGGATGATTTTGGACCTTTCTAAATCATATGAAGAAAATTCAATTTTGATTTCTTTTATCTATTCTGAATAGAAGATATCAACCATTTTCGTTTCACCGACAAGTTGTGCGTGATTGGTTTGTTTGTTATTAAGCTCTTTTATGTGGTATTCTAATTCCCCATTATGTAAATGTAATTCATTAATTTTATTAGAAAATTTATCATCATTAATGTTTTTCACATAAGGGTAATAAAAGTTAATGTTTATTTCATCAATAAATGGGTTGAAATGATTGAGTGCATCAAAATAGTTTACCGCATTGACCTTCTCCTCAAAAGGGAGGTTACATATAATAACCAAAGGTTTGTTTTGAAGCATGTATGAATCTTGTCTTCAAAGGGATTCTCACTCATCATTAGGTGGAAGAAGGTCGAATTATTTTCCTCTTCCATTACCTCTGGTAAAATTTCTGAATGTTTCATGTCCTCAAGGGATCCCATCGTACAAAAGTCTTATCCAACTTATCGATTAGGCCTGCTATCTCGTGCACTTATTCCTCCATCCACTTGGGGTGATCATTAAACAATATCTACCATTATTTCATTCATCTTATAGAGTTGGAATCTACTCACGGTTACAAGAATACATCAAAAGGAAAGTCGTCTCCTACCTTGAGGAAAATTCATTAAGGCTAGAGTGACTGGTTGTATGGGCATCCCCTGGTTTCTTGAATTTTGACCTCTTGACCTTCAATGCTCTTTCGTTTCTACCCAAGTCTCTGGGTGCTGGACTACTGGCGTATTGTAATGGGCTGACCAATACCTTATTGATTTGTTTTTAGTCCCAATCCTGAGAGGAATCTCATTTTTTCATTATATGCGGGGTGTCGCAACCCCAATATTCATAATACGACGGTAGTATCTTTTCTTTACCGTCGGTTGAGATGGCCTACACTTATGGATCTAGATGAAAACCACTAATATGTATGTCCATACTTTTGTGCTAGATTTCAAGGACTGGGGCGCTCGGTCCCTCCTCTTTAAGCAAGCTAGAATCTTTGGATATTGTGATCATATCTTCTCCACAAAAGAACTTTATTTTTTATGCAACGACGCAGTGACACCCCCAATATCATAATGACAAAGGTGTCACCAGAAGCATATTAAAGGAAGTAGATATGTAAATCACTTGAAACTTGAGAAGGTTTTTGAGTGGGCTAATTCCAAGACTAAGCTTAATATACCCCATCACTTATCCCCCAATCTTATCGTAAGCTCTCACAACCTGAGTGGTAAGTATGAGATCCTCATGTTTAATCCCCAAAAATTTGGTTCTTTTTAACAGGAAGACATTCAGAGAAGATCTATTATCAGTGAGTACCATGGGAATACTTTGTCATGTTTAGGGCCATATTATGACACAGTCTTATCTTAGGTAACTCGGTGTTAGGAACTAATATGCCTCTTACGAACTTTAGGTTGCTAACTAGCTCTTAAAGTTATTCTATACTAAAGGAGATGGGTACCACTTTCTGAGAGAACATCCTGAGAATGAAATACCTATTTTGATATAGAACCCGATTTTATTAAATTTTCCCCTATGTGTCTTGCTCGAGTACTTCCTTTCATTTTTTTTGTCCCTCGCATGAGAAGGAATGTGGTTCAGGACATGTTCTTTATAAATCTCCAAGACCTAGTGACATGGTCGACTTCCATTGATTCCCAATCGGGATTGATAAATTCTTCCAATGTTTTATCGAAGTTAAAACTACAAACATAATCTTCATTATCATGAGGAGGGGAAACTATCAAATCATCGAAATGGAATATTAGGTTTTCCTTTGTTGATAACTCGACTATTGAATCTCTCAGTGACACCCATACATATGAACCTTGATTGTATTCTAGTTAGAACTCTTTAACCTAACCAATAGGGATTATTTCTCTATCTTCTAGTCCTCTTATATATTCTATCACTTGTTGCACCTTATCATACATTACTTCCCAACGTTCATAGAGTTTTTTAGTTTTATGGATAATGTCTAATAGAAGAAGATCTGATTTCTCCTGGAATACTAGGTACATTAGTTAGTACAAGGTCACTTGTAGAGGATATATTTCGGTGGTCTTCAAAGATTTTGTTGTTTGAACTATTAGATCCATATGGGTTTATATTGGCTCCACATGATCCATATGTTTGTTACTGAGTCTTACAAGTCTTGCCAATTCCATCTCTTCGATCGAGTTAACAGGACTGATCAAGAAGGATCAATATCCCGATTCATCTTCTGCTGTGAGGTCAGTCACATCTTGATTGGGTAGAGTATTATTATTAACATTGGACTTAGGTTTAGTTAGTGAAATAATCTTTCCCTAGTCGATCAAATCTTGGATGAAAAATCTGACAGCTCAGAAGCCTTCTAGGTTATGTCCCGTCATATGATGGTGATCATAGTAGAGGCTATTTTTTCATCATTCTGGTAAGGGATAAGGAAATTGTATGGGATCTTGAGGCTTTATGATCCATTTCTTCTTGAGGTCTTGATAAACGGTACTTATAGGAGTGTATAAATTATGGAAAGTCCATTGATCTCTCCTAGTGTTCCAGAGTGCAGGTGCTAGCATTGATTGTAGTTGTGCTTGGTTTGTAAGTCCTCATGTTTATGTATGGAGGAACTTTCTTTTGGTTTTCATTCTCACTCTTAGGTGGTAAGCTTATGACATCATCCTCTAGATGAGGTCTCACACACATCAAGGCTTTGAAGTGTGGAAAAATACCGCATCTTTATTTCGTATCGATAGGGTTGAATCAATTTTTACTTCACAACATCTACTTTCTGCTTTTTATGTAATACCCCGTAATTTTATTGATATTTATTTAAGGGATTAATTAAATTAAATGTGAATTAATCCAAATATAGATACTAACGAGATGTGAGTTGGTATTTTATTATGTTGTGTATATATGGCAATATATGAATATTGGAAATATTAAAATCGTCGCGAGACTGAAATACGACAATTTGAGAAATTTAGTTGGGATGCGCGTGTCAATCGCGTCAGAAATGAAATTTATTTGAATTAAAAAGTGAATTTTATTTTTATCAACCGAATGGTCATTTTGAGTGCGCCAACGAGTCCAAAAGGGTCGAAATAGTTAGAAAACACTAGCCGAGGGTTTAGTTTGGGTCCCGGGGCATTTTTGGGCCATACCGGCAACTTAAAAGGGTATTTTGGTAATTTTGAAATTTTGGGGATTAAAGCCTACGAATTTTAAGAGTTAATTATACATTATTTAGAACCCACTAAGCCCATTACCAGCATTTGGATAGTTAGAGGGCTACGGGAGTTATTGGAAGAGTTGGAAGAGGTTCCCAAAAGAAAATCCATAACCACCATCTTCAACCTTGGGAGAAAATCTGTAGAGAAAGGGGAGAGATCAACCCTCAACCTTCAACATCAAATTCTGAAGAACAATCTAAGGCAAGTGATTTAATATCCTTAATGCATTGAATATATCTTCCATGCTTAGTGTAGTAATTATCTTATATTGAACTTTTTGAAGAAAACGCATGAAATTTGTTGGAGGAACTTTGAATTTGGGTTAGGATTTGCATGTAGTATGATTATGGACTGATTTAATACCTGAATAGTTACATATGATGATTTAAAAACGGATTTATGATGAGTATTGGGCATAAGGAAAATTAGGAGTTCATGTTCATAGGGTTTGGAGAAATATTTGAAGATTTATATTAATTCCATGAAAATTTGTAAGATTTGACCATTTAAATATGATAAGGAATGATCTAGAGTGATTAGAAATGATTTATAAACATTAAAACATAATTTGGACGGCCTTAGGGTGGATTTAGAGGAGAGAAGAATTGAGAAAAATGGAATTGGGATTTTCTGGGCTGAAACTGCCATCTCGTTAGAAGACCTGCCCAGGTCATTCGAACGAACTTCTAACGAGATGACAGTATGACTTCTAACGAGTTGGTATTTCGTTCGAAGCCCTTCGTTCGAATGAACTCGTTCGAACGAGACTTCTAACGAGTTGACAGAATGGCCTTTTTGGCCTGAATTGATTTCTAGTATCCTGTAGACTTATTTAAATGGTGAGATAACCTTTCCTTATTAACTAGTGGGTATAGTTGGGAGATTGGGGTACAATGAGGAGTAAAACTTAGAATAGAGTCTTAAACCGGATATCATTTATGGATTGGGAAGCGAGTAACTAATCACGAAGTGAGATTAATTGATAAATTAAATACATATAAACCGGGGACATGTGATTTGTATAACACTAAGTGTTGGTATAAGAACGAGAAGTATACCACTAATAAAATATTGTAATATCTAAGATGTGAGAATGCTTAGTATATGTAGTTATCTGTGTATGACATACCTACCGTACTTGCTATCATGGGAGGTTGGAGTTCGTTTAGGGCCATCTAATCTTTGTGTGCCTACGGGGTGGGGGGGGGATTTAGATTGGTACCTTGAGGACATAGGTCAGAGAAGGACTTATTGAGAAGTAAATAAGTCTGCTGATCATGGGAGCGTAGGTATGTGCATAACCCATGTGATGTGAACTATGTTCGCCTCCACTATTTGTGATTGTTGTTAATGAAATGTTTCCTGAGAGATTTGGAATACGTGGTCCTCACGTACGTGATGTATCGGGATTTGATAGCAGAGTATGTGAGCACCACAGCTTAGTCTTGAGGTGCTAGTATTATATATTTATGGTGAGAATAATATAATGTTGATTGAAATGAATTGTCATGAATAATTGTGAGTATATATAATAGCAACGGTTTGTAAAGTGAAAATGTAAGTTTTCTAATAAATTGTAGGGATTAAGTGGGGAAAACTGTGTAATAAGGTACAATACTCTATTAAATAGAAGATGTTTGGATTTGAATTGGATATCATATAGGAATGTTAGATTTAGCATTGGACTAGTTAGATATGGGAGTTAGAATGGGTACGGGTACGATTGGAGTCCACAATTAGTTGAGAGGTGAGGAACTCATGTGAGTGCACACACTATCATGTACTTTATATTCACTGTTTAATGATATTAAACACTTGCAATTTTTTTAAATTATTTTCACATTCGGGCTCTGACCCGTTTGCTTCCAAATCTATTTTTGTAAAAACCTTTTTAGGTGCCCATCCACAAGGACACCATGCATAGAAGTTCTATTCAGGTGGCGTGTTTTAGCTGCTGTGGAAGTTATAGGACCTTGACAGTAGACGCCTCCATTTCTGATCTTGACTCCATTATCAGTTTTTATCATTTGTTGGGCATGTCGCCCATTCCTTTTAGAGACATTTTACTTATTCAGTTATTTCATACTTTGGGTTGTAATTAATTTTAGTGATGCGGACTTTGTATTTAATTATTTCGGAATTCGGTTTGTTGTGAGGAGTTTTCCTCCAAACTCATTATTAATGGATGGTTATTCTATTGTGATTATATTTTTGGTTATGTTAACTTTTCATAATTCATTTATTGCATGTTAATCGGTTTTAATTAAAATGGACAACTTACTTTTCAAATACTAGGTGGTTAGTAATATTAAAAAAAATTTGACAGTGATGCTATGAACTGAACCAACTTGGGATTTTGTATTAATTTAATAAAGGAGTAGCTACCCGGTATTTAATTAGTCGGGGTGTCACATTTTAAGGGTCACTTTATCCTAGGGTAGATTTGTTTGTCTAGCAGCCAATGAAAGTGACCAAGTTCTTGTTTATTTTTTGCTTTATCATTTCTAGATCTCAGCATGTAAGGACATATTTTATAAGTCCTATTAACATTAGAGTATGTTGTATACTTCTACAATCATCGAAGAATTATTGAAGATCATTCAAGCATCAAGATAGATCCAAATATCAAAGTTCTTCATCAAAGAAGTCTCCGCGAGATTAATTTTTGTAAGGTTGTGCTTAAGTACCGTAGCATTTCACTTAGAGCATTGGGATTATTTTTCACAAAATATTTTCTAAGTGTTAGAGAGGAGTTTTTAATGTTTTCCATGAAAAATATATTTTTTAGAGTTTTTGAGGCGATGCGTTTACCGAGAAAAAGAAAAAAAATATTGAATTTTACTGTCATCGTTCTAACGACACCGTATGCCGTTCAAATGACATGGTATGTCGTGCAAAGTGCTGCTATCATTCAAATGACACTGCATCTTATTCAAATGACATTCTATCTCGTTTGAGCGACCTACCGCCTTAAGTATTTTGTTAATAGGACTCTTCAGCTTCATTTTTTATAAGAAGACCTGTGCAAAAATTGTCTACGTTTTCTGCAAAGAGCAGTACAAATTTATCTTCTCTTTTTAGAGGTTTAATCCTTAGTTTTTCAATTCACAAACTAAAATATGATCTTGCTGATCTTACTCTTGTAGAGAGGGTAAATCTACATCATATGGCTTCGTGTCATTGAGGATCTTGTTGCATGAAGATTCTTTGCTAATTTGGACTGAGGTTCATAGGGAGGATGCGGTATTCCTAAGCTGAAGATAGGATTGTGGTTCTGATAGGTTCGTTGCGTGTGGATCTATTACTGATGACACCAACTGACACCTACGGGTATTCGTGTGTCAAAATTTTATTTCGTTTTAACCTTGTAAGTTGCGATGTACAATTATAATGAAATAAAGGTTTTGCCCTTTGGAGATTTTTCCTGAAATTGGTTTCCTTTGCATGCTTATTGATTTTATGTTATCAAGTCTCCTAGATGCATGTGCTAGTGTTTAACTAAATTTGGGTTAATTTAAATTGGATTTATTTGAGTAGTCACATTATTCTGCTGTAGCACTCTCCTGGAGAGTAATTTCCAACTAGTCATCATACTTGTACTACTTTACAAATTCCTAAAAAAGGTCACTCCAACTTGTGTCCCATCCATCATATATGGATAGGAACCACTTATGAATCATCCATATAAGGTGGGACCAAATACTTATTCCACGACCTCCTAAAAAACTCCTAGGAATTGCATGGCTCAGATCTATAACTTGAAATCTGGCATCTAGAATTTATCAGTCAACCTACCATTAGCGTAAAAGGATAGACATTGAATGTATGCAAGATCATAAGTAAGCCAGAGCTCCCAAAAATTATATTAGAGTGTATTGTGTTTAGAACTCCATTCTGAGACATCGAAGATATGTTGGAACCTCTATGGCATTGACCACGACTGTAATTTCGGAAGTTGTGGCTGGAGGGTTATTGGTAGCTTGAACCGTTATTGGTGGGGGGTAAAATCTTGGCGGGTTATGGATTTTCTCCCTGTCCATCTAAATTCTCCAATAGATTTTGGTGGGAGGCCTGCTCCTGAACCAGGGTTAACATTTCACTCCCCATAGAGGTTAGGCTATCCAAGATGTCGTCTAATTACACTACTTCTTCATTTTTTTGCTCTCGAGACTATAAGATATCAGAGTTCATGACATAAGTCTTCCATTCCTTGTCCAAGACCGTGATTTCAAGGTTTCATGAAATCATGAAATTTGAATTTTTTTTCCTGGATGTTATCTTACGAGGAATAATAATGAGTTTAAACAAACATTTTTTTTTTTTTGGTAAGCTCGGATAATTATCCATTCCCTATTGTAATCCTCGCTTAGCTCGCAACCCATGGCTCGGAGTTATGAAAAGTGAGTGGATTTTTTTAATCCTGAAGTCCCATCCTATTTTAGGAAACTTTCTTGGTGGATACAAAACAATTCTAAGAAATGTCACTGTATAGTGAATCTCTTTGATTATTTATTTGACTGTGTCATGTAATTCTATTGCATGAGGTTAAGGAAAGTTTTTTCGTGAGGCTAAAGGCTCCCTTATCTAACTATGGCCCGTCACGAACTACCCCGAGTGTAATGTGGGAGGATCATTTTGATATACCTGAATATACGTGAATAAGTCTCCAGATATACCTCATGGGGATAGTATGTGGGAGAGATGACTTTATATGCTCGAGGTATATGAGTGATGTTCACTAAGAACATACCACTCTATATACGATGAGGGTTAAAGGCCAAGAAGAGTGGAAACTATAGTTACAAACTTGTTTTGGTGTGGAGTTGTGACCCTGATTGAGCGATGCTGTTTGCACCGGCGTGGGAAGGGAACTTACATTATGATAGATGCAGGGGTTCTAGTCCACATTCCTCTACTCCCCCAAGGTCAGGTTATCAGTACGACATGTGGGTTTCTATGACTTTACCCCTAGATGTAGTTTGATACCATGTTTAGGTTTGGTGCATGCCCCTTTGGTTTGTTGATCATTGGGCCTGGGTGTTTATTTTTTATGGGATTCGTATTTTAAAAAAAATTACAAGGATCTTGATCAATCTTGAATGAAAAAGAACATCAAGAATGCATAGAAAATTCTATACATGAAAACTAGGGTTTGTGAGTTCATACCTTTGCGAAACTTATTATCGATCCATAAAGTAGAAGCAAATGGATGTAGAATCTGATTTGGAACAACCCCTTTGTTTTTAAATGTATGATGTCTTAGATGATCAAGAAGGATAGTATTCTCCTTTGAAAGTAAGCCTCGAATATTTTCCTCTCTCTGGCACTAATCTAATTGTTTTCCACTTATCCCGGCCTTATTAATCGACTCCTACTTATCCTCCTCAACCCAAAAACTTGGTATGAAGAGTTGTACCAAGGATGGACTCCTACAAAAGCTCCTAAAAAGGTGTGTTTAGTTAATTAAGGGATACAAGTGACCAAACACAATTCTTGGTTCAAAAGGATTAGGCACTACATTGGGAACCCAAGATTAATAACTAAAATTTGCGTCCAAATAGAAAATAAAATTCCAACTTACTCTCATATAATTTATTTATTTTTCCATTTAATCATAATTAATTCCACAAAATAATTACGATTGCACTCCAATTTTAATTACTAAAAATTGCCACAATTTAGAGGCATGGTGTTTCTACAGTTGGATGGCACATAATATGATGCCCCGTGCATGTAATACCCGCTTGGTGAGACCAATTTTCTACTAATTGATTTTCATCAACACCTTATAAAAATTCCTTGATTTCAAACTTAACTTATTTGACATCTCTACACGATTATAAAATCCACCAGTTGGGTTTACAACTAGAGAAAAATTTTAAAAGTTTATCAAGGGGGAATCATATTCCAGGATACTTCCTAGACGCGAATTCCTCTAGAACATGATTTCGAATATACTAACAAGATCACTACCTAACTTACAGGTTTTATTAGCAAAATATAAAAAATTGAATCTCACCCATCTACAAATTAAAGTAATGATGATGCAAATACCTTGACCCTCATATCCTTTGGTTAAGCCCCAGCGTGGCTGTGGCTATGCCCGATTTTTCCCTTTCTATTTAGGAATTTCTGACGGAGTTGGTTTATATTTCTCCTTCGATGGCTCAACAGTTGGTTATTGGCGGGTCTATTTATCTTCAGTCAATTATGTATTCAGTGCGCTTGAGGGGTTTTGAGGATGCTGGCTTTACCAGAGCTATCTCCTTAGGCCTTACTGGGAGGCTATTACTGGTGATGGGGGATTTTATAGCAGATCCCTATGTGGTCGCAATAACGACATGAATGTCTTACCACCGTATTCCTACGACGGTGGTGTTGGCTGAGACCCTGAACGGTTTGAATGCATGGCAGGAGGGTCGTTCCAACTTTCTGAGGGGGAGACCGATAATGTTGTTCATGTGGCTTGTAGATAAATTTTTTCTGGTGGCCCCTCCTGAGTATCCCTTGGTAGGTGTGCCTAATTTCCTTATCCTTCCTTTCTTCGGCCTTGACTTATCTATAGAGAGTATGGTTAACTAATTTGTGGAGCATGGAGCCCAATGTCTTCGTTGGTCAGTGCCATAACGGGGGGACTTGCACCCTATCTTGTAATTTGAAGAGTATCGGTATGTGATATTGGTATGCCTTCAACAGAATTCCTTCTATTTCTTTTGGCGTCTCTTGCATCAAGTTGAATAGGAACAAATTATGCCCCCTTTCATAACAAACTTCTTCTTGGTGGAGGATTTGACTAAATCACTGAGGGTGATGCTGGGCTCTTTGTGGCAGTGCCTTCGGTCATCTATCCATTCGTCACAATATATGTGAGGGGCTGGCATATGTTTAGGGATTACCTGAAGTGGTTCTGGAAGTGGGTAGTAGAGAAAATCATGGCGAAAGATACCGGTCAAAGGTGGTTCATTGCCTTCGACACCATAAAATACAATGATGTCATTCTGTCCAGGCTTGTCAAGGCATACCACTCTATGGAGCGCATACAGAATATCAACCAGGGTTGGAAAACCTGGGGGCCTCCTAGGGTTGATAATGATGATGAAATGGGGCTATCGGTCAGTATAAGGCAATGTTTGGTGAAGCTTGGGAATTTTTTATGAAGCTATGGTAATTTTGGTGTATTGTATTTTTTGGGGGGGTGTTTGGAAGGATTTTTATGTAACTTTATTTAGGGTTAATCTTATTTAGGAATGGTTTGGTCAGCAAAAATGGGTGGTTGGTTTAACTCCCTTCGCTAATACTTCATGTAACAGCGTTATATTCATTATTAGAAATAAAAATTGATTTTAACCATATTTTTTTGCGCCTCTTGATGAATTTTATATTTGACTTATCTATACCAATCGTTAAGGCATACATAATCCTTTTGTTCATGTAAATGATAAAATAGACCGTTGTTCTCGGAGGTTAGAAAAACTATCATTTTATGAAAAAGAAAGGTACTAGACCCATGTATGGTGTATGGGTTGCCTATGTACCTCTAGGGTTTTGAAAATTTTCATGAGTTTCATTTTAAAAAGAAAAGGCTTTTGAGAGGATCTGGTCCCACGTAGTTATGGGTAGGGTAAAAGAATAATTTTTTTTAAGAATAGGAGGGGGATGAGAAGAGTCGTAGTGTGCCGAGATTTCGGACTAAGGGTAAAAAATTTTGCGGCGGTCCAGATTGACTAGACGTGCCATCTCTTCTCCTTCGAGGTTTATGAGTATAGAGGTGCCTCCTAAGAGAATTTTCTTCATGATGTAGGGGCCACTTTAATTTGGTTTAAATTTCTTTCTAGGATCCCAGACGGGTCTTATGATCTCTTTGAAGGAAATTTTTCCTTCCCAGATACCACGGTTCTTGACTTTTTGGCTGAATGATTGCGTTATCCGGCGATTGTACCCCTGTATATGATATAGATCCTTCAGTTTTTTTCATTCAAGAGTGATAATAATTAAGGCGGCTCTGATGGCATTATTCTTCGCCAATTTTTCTTTCGAATATGACGCAGAGGGAAGTTATTTGCATCTTAATGGGTAGGGATGCTTCCATGTTATATAGTAGAGAATAAGGGGTATCCCTAGTAGGCATTCTGATTGAAGTGCGATAGACCCAAAGGGCATAAGGTATCCGATCGACCCAATCCCTTCAACTCTCAGTCATCTTGCTGATTATATTTTTTAGGCTTTTATTGGGGGCTTGGACAATACCATTAGTTTGGGGCCGATAGGGAGAAGATATGTGTCTCTGAATTTTATACTAGTCGACTAGTTCTATAACCTCGACATCGAAATGGGGACCATTATCTGATACTACTCGTGAGGAACTCCATATTGGTAGATGATGTTCTTTCTGAAAAACTCAAAAACTTTCTTAGCATTCGGCACCGTGTATAACTCGTCTTGACCCATTTGGTAAAGTAATCAATGGAGACCTGGATGAATATGTTACCGTTTGAAGCTTTAGGAGTAACCCTCCCTATGATATCAATGATCCAGGTTAGACCCGACAATATGGGTTTTTTAGTATGAACCCGCCCAGAATAATGTGGTTGGGACCCATTGATTTTGTTTGTGGGTCAAGATGGTTTGATGGCCCCAAAATTTTGATTCACTATCGGGTCATTTGCGGGTTATTCATTATAACCGAACCTCTAAAAACCTAAACCCAAAATTGTTTAGTTGAAAACCAATTATCTGTTACAAGAGAAGGTCGTCTCTCTCTCTTTATCTATTATAGACCCATAGAACGTCCACCTCTCTCCCTTTCTCCCCCCCACACAAACCATTCTGAAACCATTTCTCAGGTTCCTTTTTCCATATAAAAAATATGGTTTGACCCAGTTCGACCCAGTACTAAATCGATCCAAATTCGACTAGGACTCGGGCCTTCACTCATTCTGACCTGCCCATATTTAACCAAATCCATTTTCAACCCGTCCACATCCGCCAATATCCAATCGTTTGCCGGTTCTACTCCAAGTGGACAAGGGCCAAGGAGAGGTTATATTTTATAGTTCTTAAGGAGGGAAGTGTTTGAGATTGGCAAACTATTGGCATTTGACGCATCTTTGAACATAGGTCGTGCAATATTGAACCATCGTGGTCTAATAATATACATGACGGATTAATTTTTTGGCAAGCATGTGACCGTTCAGGTGGGTCCTGATTCCTCACTATGGATTTTTTGCATCATTTCTTCAACATAAACCCGTGCAATGTGTGCAAATGGGGACCATAGAAGTTTCTCTTAAATAGTGCTTTGTCACAGATGATATACTGGGTAGTCAATTTGCAAAGGGTTGCACAATCTTTCTTATTTTCATGTTAGGGATACATACCATGTTTAAGGAGGTGCCAAATATAAGAATTCCATAACCCGGCCATAACAAAATCTTCCTTCGTAACGAGTTCGATGTGGTAGAAATGGGTGGATTTAGCTTATTTCTAAACCAGGAAAGGGGTCATTTTTATTCCCTCAGGCATGTCGACCATGTATTCTAGGGTAACAAGGGCAACGGCTAGGCTTTTCTTCGAATAAGGCAAGTAGTGGAAGGTGACATCTTTAAACCGGGAGGTCAATTCTTCTAGGTGGGCATGGAAGGGAAGGAGCTTCTCATCTTTGACTTTACATTTTCTGATGAGTTGGTTAATAATAAGGGCAGAGTCTTCATAGACGTCTAGGTGCCGAATTCATTTTCGGAGGGCGATCTTGAGGCCTACAGTTCTTGCCCCATACCTAGTCATGTTTTTTGTGTAAGGGAAGTCTATCTTGATGGAAATGGGGGTGTGAGAGTCATCAAGGGAAATTAGAAGTATCCCAATTAAATATCCTTTCTTGTTGGTAGCTCCATCAAAGAAAATTTACCATCTAAGGTCCTCCTAGGAAGTGCATAGAATATCTTTATCTTGGAATTTAGAGACCCAAACATCGACTTATTCCATGGGGTAATTAGCAATGTACTTGGAGATGTCTCTCATTTTCATACCTTTCTGCGTGACGTACACAATATCTAACTCGGCTAGCAACATTAATCAATGGGTAATTGAGATACACATAGAGGGATTTCTAGCATGTAATTGATGGGATCCACGCGGGATATTATTCTAGTAAGGAAGGCAAGCATGTAGTGTCGTAACGTGTGACCCAGACTTGGGCGACCCATGCTTTCTCCAACGCAATGTAGTTGGTTTTATATCTAGCTAATTTTTTACTGGCGTAATAAATAGCTCTTTCGTTACGGGATTGTTTAATGTATTAGTCTAGAAAAGCCTTTGGTGCAGTATCTATCACAGTAAAGTACTTGATTAGGGGGAGACTTGGTTACGGAGGCGTAAGCACCGGAGGTTGGCTGAGGTATTTCTTGATTCTATCAAAGGCTTCTTGGCAGGCCTCATTCTAGAATTTAGTTGAATCTTTTCAAAAAAAATTAAAAATGGGTTCGTAGAGGAATCTTTAGACTTCCTACTCTGTCCAAGGTGGTGACATCTCAGGTATGGCATTCATCTTAGTTGGGTCTTCTTTGATTCCCTTCTCACTAACCATGAATCCCAAGAGTTTTTCTTTTGTAATGTCAAAAACACATTTCTGTGGGTTTAGCCGCATCTGTATTGTCGAAGTCATTCGAAAAACTTTTGGAGGTAAGGAATATGACCTTCGCGAGTTATAGACTTGATGATTATATCATCTATATAGACTTCAACCTCCTTGTGAATAAGTTCACGCATGATGGTTATGGAAGCCCTTTTGTAGGTAGTCCTACTGTTCTTGAGTCTGAATGTCATGACAGTGTAGCAGAAAGTTCCCCATAGGGTGATGAAGGAAATTTTCTCCTAATGGTCAAGGTACATCTTGATCTGGTTATATTCGACGAATCCATTGATAAATGACTTAAGGTCATGGCTGGCTGTGTTGTCCACGATCATGTCGATGTTGGGTAAAGTCTAATAATCCTTTGGGGATGCTCTATTCAATTCTTATAGTCAACGCATATGAGGACTTTCCCTCCCGACTTCGAGATGGGGACGATATTGGCGAGCCATGTATGATATTTGATAATGCTAATGAAACCCACGTTTAATTACTTGACAACTTCCTCCTTGACTTTGAGCGACCATTCGGTGCCAAGCTTACTTAGCTTCTGTTTGATCGATTTATATTTTGGGAATGTTGGGATCTCATGGTGAGAAATTTCTGGGTTAATGCCAGGTATGTCATCATGGGACCACGCAAAGACATCCAAGAATTCTTTTAGTAGTTATTTGAATTGTGCACACTCATGTTTGTTAAGGGTGGAACCTATCCTAATCTCACGTTGATGGCAATTAGAAATGAGATTATTAAAAAAACCTCATCATCATTAATTTGAATGTGATTATATTGTTTGTTATTCTCCTTATTAAGATCAATTATGAATTGTTCATTTGAAAAATCATCATCATCAAAGGCTTTATTAGAATCAAGATAATTAATATACGGCACAACAAGATACTCAAAATCCTCATTTATTTTATTTCCAAGAAAAATAGCATTGACAACCTTGTTAAAATAGGTCTCAGTTACATTGATATCAGAAAAAAGAATAACAATATTTGGTGAAGAGACTTCGATTGGGTAAACAGCAGGGTCAGGTTGAATTTAGGAAGGCTGGATAGGAACAACATTCCAGTTGAGGATATGCATGTCAGTCTTAATTAGATGAGTTAGAAGCATGACATCTAAGTGGATCATGAAAAGACTCAACCCCAGTGTCTGTAGGTTGAATGAGTCTTCAGAATCACTTTCCTTAAAATCCTTAGTAACTATCATGGCTTTCTCGGTGAGAGGTTACACTTCATGTTGGCAGTCTTTGGCCCAAGAGTTACTATCTTGGAAGAAAATTTCCATCCTTAATTTCATCTTTTTGTCTACATGGTCATACCATGGTCTAGGAAAGCCACAGAAGGGGAAGTCTTCACCCTCCTCGATAAACCTTCCATTCAAAGAGTCACTCAAAACTGTCTTTTCTTCATCTGAGATTACTTTTGGTCGTGGTCATCGTAGTGCTTTGAGTTCTATTGGTGAGGGATGCTAGTAACCTAGGCCATATGGGGGGAAGTCCTCCTTTAGGATTATGGGATCAAGGATCCCTTACTGGCATCACTCTAGCCCTCTTTCGGGCATAAAGTGCATGTTCTTAAATGTATGAATCACATTAATGTTGCCATGCGGGTTGTGCTTCAAAAAGACTCGGTCTTCAAAAAAAATTCTTCCTGGAAGGGGAAGTGGGTCAACTTTGAAGCCAGAGAGGAGCATGTTATTTATCCCATGCTAGATTTCCAATATCGGGTTACTAGTACTGGCAGTGTCTGAACTATTGTCATCTCCCAAGATGGTGACAACCTGGCCTTTGGAGAAGAATTTAGTATCTGATGAATAAAATAAGACACTCATTGTATGTTGTGGAGCCATGGACGGTCAAGGAGTAAATTTAAACATGTAGGTATGGCAATTGACTTGGAACTCAGTGACAGGACTAATAGGGCCAGCCCCTATTTTGAGTTTTATGGACCCCATTACCTCTCGACATGAATTATCGTAAGCATGCACGATGATAGAAGTGGGAGTGAGATTACTGACTTTTAATGCCAAATAGTTGAAGGTTTTGAGAGGACAAATATTGAGAACGGATTTGTTATCAACAAGTGAGAGTGGGACTATCTTTTCCAAGACTTTAGAGGATATGTTGATAGCATAATTATGATCAGGGATGATCTTCGATATCTATGCTTCGTAAAAGTATGAGAGCCTGGAAAAAGTCAAGGACCCAATCGTGTTTACAAATTCTTCAATAGTGGTGGAAGGAGGAACTGTATGCCCGATGTGTAGTTTTATCAAAGCATTTCAGTGCAACTAGGAGGACATGAAAATCCCCTATACAGTGATATTGGATTGGGTCTTCTTGAGTTGGTCAAGGAATTTACTTTCTTCAATGGTCATCTCTGGCATAGGAAGTTCTTAGACAACTACCTTTCCTTGATCACTCTCGATCATATGAGGAATCAGATCTTTGTCGTGTCTCCATGACTTGGTTATGAAATTTATTGAGGCAGGTAAAAACAAGAATCTCGTGTCTTCATCTACCTATGGTTGAATGTTCACCTTATTGATTTCCCCTAGCAGATCTTCGAAGGATATCATTCTGCATAGACTTTCTACTAAACTAGTTTCTTCCTGACTGGGTTCGTATCTAAACTATCAAAGTCATCCCCTTATCCGGTGGTGATTACATAATCTTTCCAAAAGAAATCAATACATTCAATAAACTCAAAGACCTCATCATAAAAATCTTGATATTTAGCGGGGAGTTGTAGGAATGAATGAACCAACCGTTCCCGAAGCTTAAAAGCGATGAGTAGCTCATCATTGCCATAAATTTCACTTATCTGTCGAAATGCATCATCCATTATCTGTACCATGTCATCTAGATCAACTTGTTCAATAGGTACCACTCATTCATCTGATTCTCAAGCCCATTTTTGGGCTTTCATGAAGAAGCAACTGAATTTGTGATAATCAATAGTCATCTCGACGGGCAATTTCATCCCAAACTCCAAAAGTTGGTTTAACACAACTGGTAACTCCATGTTTTTTCCGCCAGATCGGGTACGAATGGTAATGAAGGCCTATGTAAGGAGTGATAAAGCTTGATCGGTGAAACAGGTAGGGTGTAGGAGAAAATATGGGTAAACTTTGAGTGGTTTAGGTGAGATTATAGCTATAATAGGTGCTTTAATGGGCACAATTTAAGCAAATGGATCAAATTTTGGGTCACTCTCTAGAAATATGGCATTTATATGGGTTGGAAGTGGGCTACCAGTGGTATTGTGTTTAAGATTGGATGATGGGGCGATGATACCCCGGTCAATTAAACCTTTGATCACATTCTGAAGGTGTAAGCATTGGTCGATAGTATGGCCAGCAGACTGGTGGAAATCACAACTGACATCGATTTTGATATTTATAGGGAGAGGATTTGGTAGTGGATAGGGGTCCAAGGGTTTGATGAGATTTTAACTCAGTAGGTCCTGTTAGATATTTGACAGGGATGCATGGAGATCAGTGTACTCTTTCTTAGTAGGATTGGGGCGACATTCTGGTGCCTGAGAGGTAAAAATTTGGGAAATGTTATTGATTATCGGGACTATAACATTAGTAGGCTTCTCATACTTTCGAGGAGTGAATTATATGACCACTTTCATTGGATTGGATACAACATTGGTAATGCTTTCCTTAATTTCTACACCATCATCTCAGAGGACTTGGAAGTGTGGGTAATACTATCCTCCCATGAACGCTCGGATATGAGGTAAGAAGTTCTTCTTGAAAATACTGACTTATTCATCCTCATAGGGTCTGTTGGTTATGGTAGTAGCTTTCTCTCTCCACCTTCCTATGAAGCTACTAAATTTTTACTCGAGGTTTTTCTTAAGAATCTCTAGATCTTAGCGCGTAACCTTTAGCTCCTCATGAATTCTCAGGTGACATCCTCCCAACTAAGGATCCTGGATTCTTAGAGGGATAGAAACTAATATAGGCTAATTTTTGTCAAGGTCTGCTAGAACATCTAGGCCATTATCACTTCAGAGGCGCCACAGAGGGTCATGGCTCGATGATAGCTTTAAACGTGAAAAAACGGGGGTGTGCTTCCCCAAATTTCTCGATGTTTGGTATCTTAAACTTTTCTAATAGTCTGGCTTAGGGATAGGGAGACATATGAGTGTAGTTCATGTAGTTCCCAGATATATTGAGCCAGTCAAACTTCTTCGATAGCATCTCGAGGTCTTCCTTAACCTTGTTCAATTACTCCTCCTTAGGATCTATGGGTATTGACAGGTTAGCCCCTTATTGGGAAAGGTTCAAAATAGGGAGTTGAGCTGGAGATGACCCATTAGCAGGAGGGGCATGCAGATCATGCTAATACTCTTATGGACCCAAGAAGGCTCAGGATTGGGTGGAACCATACCATGAGAAAGATAACCTCGAGTTCTTTAAAAATCTAGGCCATGTGATGCTACATCTCATGGACCTCACTTCGAAGGTTGTCAATCTTGACGTTGAGCTACGATAAGACGGTCATCATATTGGGTTGACCATTCGGTGCTTGGTCAGTATTCTCTATGAAAAAATCGTGAAGGTAAATCCCAAACTTAGATGAAGTAGCATAAGAACCGATAGAGCTTCAAGGAGGTTTGACGAAAGACCAAAGTCAATAAGGATCCAGGACAAAATTGGGTATGCAATCGACCTGAGAGGAAAAACAGGAAAAACTTATTTTTGAAAGAAGGACGGAGAAATTTTTTTATATTTTGGGAGGAGGATAAAAATGTTTTTTGTATTTTTGAAAAAGGAGGGGAAAATTATAGGAGTCTCATTACAATTATTATTTATCTTATTATTAGGTTTTCGCATGTATTAGGGTTTCATAAATGCAAAAAAAATGTCGGACAGGACCCGAGACTGGGAAAATTAGGTTTGAAAATATGTAAGACATGGATGGACGTGTTTTTCGGCTCACGGACGGGGTCTTATTTTGAAAAAAATAGAGAAATAGTGTAAAAATTATGGCGGTATGCCGACCTATAATGTTGACAGAGTTTCGCATAGTAACCAAAAAACTAAATCTGAGTGACCTAGGTTTGACACCTATATAAGGTTTTTGCAATTTTTGGGTTATTAGATGGGTTTCCCCCCTTTGGCATGACTTCCACGATATACCTCTTACCTATAAGGGAAATAATTCATCTGTACGTGTGGACAAACCATTTGATATACCTGAGTGTACATGGATTGCCTCACTTTATACCTCATGGGGGATAGTATGTGTGAAAGAGAATTTGATATATTTAACGTACGTGATTAAGTTCCCTGCTACATACCCCCCATCATGAGTTTGGTCAAGAGGTACGATAAGGGGGAATTGTTCGATATACGTTGAAGGTATGAGGCCAATGGAAGGTGAGAGTCATTTCTCTTAGGCTAATTGCGACCCGCAGGACTAGTGCCCATTACAAAGTGAACCCCCAGTATAGGATAAATTTTTTGTCAACATTGCAATGCTCTAGGTGATGTATTATGAAAAAATGCACGAGTCTTAATTAATATATAAGGAGTGAGTATTTTTTATCACATTTTTATTTGCATGATGAGTAAAGGGAATACTACACTAATGGGGAGAATATACAAGTATTGTGAAAAGTAAATTTAGCATGGAGACTATACTTCGAATGGATTCAAGTGAGTGACTAAGTGACATGGGAATATATAAAAATGAGTTGTGTGGTAAAGATTATTCACATGGATCCACTAAAAGTGACGTGTGATATATTTAAGTGAGCATACATACAAGTGTGGGTGTGTGCTAGTCAAGCCTAAACATGGATATTCTAAGTTGTTTGTGAGTGTAAAGTGAAGCTAAATGTAAGTGTGTGAAGTGTACATGGAAAGTATATACAAGTGTGTGAGGTGTATAACTGAGTTTAAAGTGATATATTCATGAGGGAGATATATACAAAAAGGTAAATAAAGGAGACAATGGAACACACAGGTAGGTGCATACGCACACATACAGAAAAGAATTACACCCATTCAAGAATAGAGTTTAGTCCTCTTAAAAAGTCCCCAACGGAGTCGCCATTATGGCCATCCCGAATATTTTTGTGGTCCGATGGGTATCTCCCTAGGTGGATGCCTCCTTCCTTCCCTTTTTTTGACATGTGCATGGGATTACATCGTTTCTCGGGGCACTCGACCATCGTTAATGTGGGGTGATATGTAGAGATAGAGTCGCTAGCCTATTTTACACAAAATAGACAAAAGAAATATTGTCGCCTCGAGAGAAAGGCACCAAGGACAATATTGATGCTTGTGAAACCAAGTAGTTCAAGGTTTCGAGGACTAATTTATGGAATGGGAAGGTGTTAAGCACCCATCCCACCCTTTCAGTCTCTCAAGGGCATGTGTTAATCATATCCTATTAAACTCTGTGACGTTTGTGCTTATGTGCATAATACAAATGGAGGACGTAATCGCTCGACTCCCGTCATGGATAAAAGCGGAGTAAGGTCATCCATAGGAGTGTTCCCAAAATTGTAATTCAATTATAATGTAAGTGTTTGTTGATTCAGAAGTCATTATAGAAAAACGATAGCATATATCGGAGAAGACACAAGCAAGCGAGCATATAAGATATATATATATATATATATATATATATATATATATATATATATATATATGATAAGAACAAAGTAACAAATGTATATGGGAGGACTCGAGTCTACGAATTTACCCAAGTAGCCTATGTAGCCAGAGGGGGCATAAAAGTCCACATAGTTTGAAGACAATAAAAGGCGGAGTTTAACCCATAAATCCAACCGGAGACCTTATTTATATGTGTCTGCATTGAAAAAGGTGTTTTAGTGTGAGAAAATGTGATGAGAATTCCCCGTTTGGAATTTATAAGTAAATCCTCTTTTTCTTGTTTTGGGGTTTTCTTATAAAAATAAAGTATGTGAAAATACTAATAATGAAAAGTTTGAAATTAGGATATGTGATGTCATGAAGAAAAGTACTAAAGTGAAAATGAAGTAACTAATGCAAAAATAAGATAATTTAAAGACAAAGGGGAAGAATTAAACCTTCTTATGAAGACTTGAAATGGATCTTAATTGTAAATGCGCTGATCTCACAATAGAGGATGGTGGTATGAGGAGATGGGTGAGAATTTACAGAAAAGAGTATGTAAAGGATGGAAGGAATGTGGAAAATGGGCTTTTAAAGAGGGGGAACAATGCTGAATTCGAGAGAGTTTTCTATGAGTTACTGAGAGGAATGTTCGGGTGCTTTTCAAAGTGAGGCCATGGCCTCTATTTATAGGGAAAAGGGGGTGCCTGAGGTTGCCATTTGGTAGCCTAAGGAAAATGTGAACTATAAATCAGAATCCTGCATGGGGTGGACCATTGAAAAGGGTATTCAGATACCTTTAAGAATTAATGATCCACTCTCGGGTTTGGGAGTTGACCGAAGGCAAATGGGGCCCAAAAGTGCCCACTGGTTTTTAGACAGGAAATTTTGGGAAGAAAATAGATCATTCGTCTGAACCATAAGGTTTTCATGGAATGGATGGTTGGAAAGGGTATTCAGTGCCCTTCAAGAATTCATTCATCTTCATTCGATTCTAAGAGTTGACCAAGGTCAAACGGGGGCCAAAAATGCCCGATGAACCTTCATAATAAAATAGGTTATTCTTTCGTACCGTATGTCTGATTCGCATATGGGGCAGACCGTTGGAAAAGGTATTAATATCCCTTCAAAGATTTATTCAACTTCGTTCAAGATGAAGATGTAACATGTGTTAAAAAAAAGTTTGAGAGCGCTCGATGGCCTCCGAATCAGTATTTCGAATAAGACGGATCGTTTGCCTGAATCATAAGGCCAATTCATGCACGGGGCGGACCATTACAAAGGAGATTCAAAGGCCTTCGAAGATTTATTGATCTTTCACTCACGTAATAAAGTCAATCAGAGTCAAATGGGGCTCGAAAGTGTCTAGTGGCCTCCCGATCAGTTTTTTATAGTAAAACGGACATTCGTCTGAACTGTAAGGCCGATTTGCGCACGGGGAAGACCATTGGAAAGGGGATTTAGATCCTTTTGAAGTTTCATTGAGATTCCGCTAAAGTGAGATAACTAGCTGGAGTTAAACGGGGTCTAGGAGTACCCGGTGGCCTCTAGATCAGTACTCGGGGTATGACCTAAGTTTTGTGGAGAATGAGTGAGTGTTAGGGACCTAAGGAGGTTCTTATGGGGGTCCTATGATGGGAGGTCTATGGGTGTGGATGGTTAATTTTGGATGAAGAATAAATTCATGTAAGTGAATGTTGTTTTTAATATGGAGTCATTGTTTCATGCCAATCAAGATAATTTTAACTAAGATAATACTTTCCATTCATAGTAAAACCCCAAAAAAGGGAAAGGACTGGTTTGCTCCAAATGGGTGTCGATCAAAACCTAGATCACCTAGTAAATTAGTAGGGGTAAAATTATTAATGAAAAAAAGAAGGTTTTTATAAACTTCATAAAGAGAACCCCGCAGACCAAAATGTGTCTAGGCATCCCTCCCACACTTTTTGTGTATCTTTTGGCTCAAGCATTTGATTCATGCATGACAAGTACCATTGGGAAGTTAATTCTGAGACTTACAAATATAGTTCCTAAAAATTTCTTGGACTTTTATTTTTATGAAAGAATAATGGTATGGAAGTCGGGTCGAACCTAAGGTTTGTAATTTTATGAAGGAATAAAGTTTATAAAAGATTTGGATCCTGGGAGAAATCTTTACGAGATATGAGGGAAATAAAAATGGTGTGTCTAAAAGAATATTCAACCCATATCACTTGTGCCTTGTTATTTCTCCTTTAACATACTTTTTTGGATCTCTAGTCTATTAGGGTTACCATTATAAATGATTCGACGATCAAAGGATATTAGTCCCATTCCTTTCGACGTGATCCATTATTTTTCTCTTGATAGAAACTTTTTAAAAGGATCAACTAAATTATCCTAAGACCATATATGAACCACTTTTATAATACTAGTAGATAACCTCTTTAATAATATCGTGTTTACTATGTATGCATTGCCTACTGTTGTTTGAATAACGTTTATATACTTTTGTAATAACCGTGGTACTATCAGAGTGGCTTAGAGTTACTTGTATCGGTCATTTACATATAGAGATGTTTGATAAGAGGTTTCAGGCAACCTCTATCCTTACTACTTGCCATAGCGTTATCATGTCAAACTCCATCTTTTACTGATCTAAAATAGTATGTTTTTAATACTTCTATGAGAGTGCACCACCAGCAATAAAAAAAGTGAATAAACTAGTGGCCTTGGATTCATTTGATAGGTTATTCTAATCATTGTCATTAAATCCTTTAAGGAAAATTGAAAACTTTTGTCTAGTTGTATATTTAAGTCCATAAATTGATATATCTAATTTACACACTTTAATTTCATAACTAATAATAATAAAACCTTTGGGTTAATCAATATAAATATCTTCTTTTAATTCACCATTTAAAAAGACGTCAACATCCATTTGGTGCACGGCGAGATTATATAGGAAAACAAGTGAAAATAGTAGACATATGGATATTATTCTAGTCACCGGTGAAAAAGTATAAAAGATATCCATATTTTCTCGTTTTGTAAAACCTTTTTCCATGACACGTGGCTTATACTTTTCAATAAAACTATCTGATTTTAATTTATTTTGAAAATTAATTCCCCACCAAATGCTTTACACTTTGGGTGAAGATAAACTAAACAAAAAGTCTTACTAGATTCTAGAGGTTCCATTACATCATTAATATTTTCTTGTCATAAATTTACAACTAAAGAAGACAAAATTTCTTTAAAATTACTAAGGTTCTCCTCTGAGGTCTAAGTATAAAAGTCAAGTCCAATTTTTTTTCAACACATGCTCTTTTTATTTTATTTTTATTTTAAAACAAATTCATTAGGTTCTAAGGTTTTAAAAATGAAGAATCTTGTGTTTGTCGAGACCACTCTATTTCTCAATTTAAAAGGAAACTTATCTTCAAAAAAATTAACATCATTTGATTCAATTATTAATCGTTTTTTAAAATTATAAAGTATGTATAATTTCTATTATGGAATAACCTTCAAAAATTCACTCATATGCTCTACTTGTCAATTTTGGCCTTTAAGGTCGGGAATATGCACGTAATATCAACAACCCACCTTCTAAAATATGACATGTTAGGTTTGATAGTTTTTCGAATTTCATATTGGGAACTTTTTATTTTAAAATTACGAACCCTATTAAGCCCGGGACATATAATTAATATAATTTATCCCTGCCAATGTGCGGGAAATCCTAAGCCTAATAAAATTACAACTACTATTTGAACATATATCACATTTTATCTTTAAGTTTTTCCATTCATTTTAGGATATTAAGGAAATTTTTTTCATGAATAATGTTGTGGCTTTTATAAAATTTAAAAAATGGTTCTGAATCATATATGTGAGTGCATAGAATATCACAATAAATAAATACACAAAAATAATCACAAAGAATAGAAAGTAAAAAATCACACACACAACAACGTTGAATGTGGTTCGGAGACTTGCCTGCGTCCACATAAAGGTTAGTGTTTATTAAGTGTCTTTCAAAATTTCAGGATCGGGTCAGGGTGTACAATTTATAGATATTGTTTCATAAAGGTTGAGTCGAATAAGGAACTTAATAATCACATTAGATATATCATGAAACATCTGAATATCTCTTCCGAGATTATTGGTGGTTGATTTGAATATATCCGTAAGTCTTTAATTATATATTAAATACACATTCGTTGGTCAAAAACTTGATTTGGGTCGAGAAGCCCCTTAATAGGCTTTGGTTTGTTTGACTACTCTCGTTGACCATAATAAATGGGTATCCAAAATTTCCCCTAAACATTTTGGGCTTTTGTGGGGTATGGGCCAATAATTTTTCACTAAACTAGAGGCCTTGTAATTTGAAACTTTTGTGCTTGCAACCAGACTGGCATTTTTGTAGATCTGGTGGACTTTGTGGGGGTATGTTCGTCATGAGCCAAACATCATGGCATACTTGTAATATATTTGAATGAGCGGGGGATGTTGTTGCCCGACCGGTCATTTAAACGGATAAAAAATGTTTGGGAGATTATGTGTAATCATTTTTATTAGGATTCAAGCCGGAGATACAGTCCCTTGCATCAATTTAGTTCAGTGCATCTTCTTTCTTGCTCTTTAAAATTTGCAACGTTCATCTTCCTCCTTGTCTTCTTTTTCCTCGGAGATTCACCAATCCTTGTAAGTTCAGACCATCTTCTCTGTTTTCCTCTTCTTTGAATTTTTCTGAAACTATAGTTAGGGTTCTTGTGTGTTCATGGAAAATCTTGATAATAAATCAATAGAAGAATTTAGGAAGAAGTACAATATTCCTGACTTGGTAGAACTCGACTGTGCCCCCTTACTTAGAAATGTACGTGACATTGAAGGGGGGAACTTGATTCATACCCTTATGATAGCCCAGGGGGGTTTGACTTTTCCCCCAAACCCTCTTTTCCTTATATTCTTTTGATACTTTGATGTAGTACCTTCCCAATGTGCCCCTAACGTATGGAAAATAGTGAATTGGGTTCATAGAATTAATACTATGTATGACGCAAAATTGGATCTTATCAAAATATGTTATTGTTATGTATAATCGAGAACAAGTGATGGCCTTATTTACTTGAAGACCATGAGGGCTGATCGAGTCCTAGTGGTAAATTTTCTAGACTCGCACAAGGATTACTAGGGCCATGGTTTGATTTCCAGAAATTAGCAACATTCTCTTGCTCAAGTGGGCAAGAGGCAAAGGGCCCCAATAATTTTATATTATAGAGAGGAGTGCATAGGATGCTACTTTTTATCTTATTGTTGTATCATTTTGTCTTTATTTTATTTTGTGATAATTGTACTTTCTTCCAACATTTTGCATCTCGTGTAAAGAATCTTGAGCCTGACATTAGTGAGATCAATGTTGATGAGCTTCTGAAGGCTTGAAACATCAAAGAAAGGCTACCTAACGGCGAGCATCCCTGGTCGGCAACTTATCTATTGTAGTACAAAAATACTATAAGAAACTTTATTGTTCGTCCTGTAAATGAAGTTCCTAATTTACGATCTCCTGAGGTTGGACCTTTTAATTTAATTATTGTAGAAAAGGAAAGAGAGGAAGAAAGTGAAGAGGGAGAGGGAGAAGAAGAAGAAGAAGAAGAAGAAGAAGAAGAAGAAGAGGCAGAATTAAAGCTTCCGGATAATGATGACCAGACTATCTAATATGATCAGATATAATATTTAAAGACACCAACAACTTATTCCCTTAGGGGTAACGATTCTAGCCTATCAAACAAGGGGAAAGATAAAGAGAAGGATAAGAAAAAAGTGGAAGAAGAAAGGAGGAGAGAGAAAAAGAGCAGAAAAAAAGATGAAAAGAGGAAAGAGGAAGAGAGAGTGGAGACTAATAGGAAGTTAGTCCTATAGTCCTCAGGGGTCCAGTCTTTCCCAAGCCTTGAGGGAGATAATGTGGGTGGTGCACCTTCCTTTACCCCTGACCTATTGAAGATGGAAGTGCTCACCGCTGATCGTGAATATTCTTCCAAGTTGGGATCATCCTATCTCTCCCTCAAAACTGAGCAAAGGATGGCCCTAGTAAGTTTTTCTCGTCATTTATTTTTCTTTACCCTCCCTACTGCTGTACTAATTCCTTATTCTTTTCTTCCGTGTGGAGTTATTATATGATTTTACCACTCTTTTGGACATCCATGCTTGTATCTCCAAGAGAGAGCAAGAGCTAAAATATGCTTTGTAGGCTAAGAAGTAAGCCTTTATTAAATCTCGCCAAGCGTTGGATCATGAGAAGGAGAAAATAATTAAGGCCTATGATGCACTTGGGGAGACTCAAAAGGTGGTGATTATTGAGAATACCAAGAAGGCGAAGGCCAATAAAGCCTTATCCAACAAGGTTATCAGGATGGAGAGTGAGCTTCCTCATGAAAAAGATAGGAGCTATTGCGAGGGTTTTAATAAAGCCTATGATGATGCTGAGCAAAAATTAGCCTATGGGTGCAAGGTATCCTTCAAGAAGGGATGGGATCAGGGTTTGAAGGCTGTTGAAAATCCTATCGAATCTGAGCACTTAAACCTCCATTCTCTTAGTTCTGATCCTTTTGAGAGGATGAACAGGATGGCGACTAAGTTGTTAGTCATACCTAGATTGTTCCTGTTGAGGTTCGCATATAAGATGGTGCAGGTAAGGAGCAACGGGTCATTAACAAGGGAAAGTCTATTACTGATGGTAATCAGGTAAAGTATCAAGGATCGTAGACTAGGACTGTGTCTTTTTCCTTGTACGATCCTCTTCTTGAAAGTTTGTACATATTTTTAGGACTAAATGTATGGGATCCTGGTGACCATTTTCTAATGAATGAGAATGGAATTTTCTTCTTTTTTGCATGTGTTCCCTTGACTTTTCATGTGCTAATACTTTGCTTCTGGTCTGGTGTGTTATATTTGTAGTCCATTTATTTAATTCGATACGTACATCCTAACTCTCAACTCGGAAAGATACTTGGACCAAATATCATCTTGGAGGCTCATAAAGCCTTTATAAAGATTTGTAAGTCCCTAAGGCCAAGAAATGAGTATTACAAGAACCAACTGAGGTGATTGCCAAGCTAAGAGATGACATGCAAGAGATGGAGGAGATTAGTGCCTTAGTACATGAAGAAATAAATTCCTTAAAGGCCGAAGCCCTAGAAAATGCTGAGGTCAGGGAAGTGGGTGAAATCCTTTAGTGTGAGAATGATGCTTTGAGGACAGAGATCGCTAGTCTAAAAGAATTTGTGGATTTTCTAAAGGAGGATGTTAAAAGGTTGAAGTATTCATTTAGGATGGGACCTTGAGAGACTTGGGAGGAAGGTTACAATACTAGTTGGGCAGATTCCCTAGCAAGGCTTAAGTAGGCTGAAGAGTTCTCTTTTACTTGAGGATGGCTAAGTGCCCTTAAAGAGGCAAAGACTCCAAAGGAATTCAAACTGTGGTATAAATACCAAATTGAGTGTGAGGCCTATCGTATTTTTTCGGTGTTTTAATGTAATTGTAACCATATATTTCAATAAATAACTTTATTAATCTTATCCCATATTTTGAGCATATGCTGACTAAACACGTGTTAATAATCATTGCTTGTGTTGTTGAAAGGGCGTTTTCTCGTTGGTTACTTGATATCTTTGCCGACCAAATATTACTGATTGCCCAACTTAGGATTTATACTATTTTAATCCTTTTGGGTTTCTCAGTCGACTAAATGATATTCAAGTGTTAGCCTTTTATTTTTATGTGTCGAGACATTCTTCCAGTCCAATATTTCTTAGCAATATCATTCCATCCACTTTACCTTTTAGTTCGTGTGGTCACACTCCCTTAGGCCTAAGTAAGATGATGGTAAGAATGTACTTGGCTAATGGGGGATCCACCCAAGAAGGATTTTCTCGACCAACTAAAGTTGGCGACCAACCTGAGTTGGCATTATTGCATGAGGATCCCCTATAGGGCTTTTACTATTGTTGGAGAAACTTTATGAGGCATCTCGTGTTTGCAACAAGGAAAAAATTTGAAGTGCTTATTCTTGACTTGTTATAACTACTACAAACCCTTCTCGTCAGGCATTTAGATATGCACAATGGAGTTATCATTGGAAAAAGATGCAAATTAATGAAATGTAATCAAGAGAAGTTAAGCAGCTAATGAAAAACATAAGAATGGAGGGGCCATCTAACCTTTATTCATTAAATGTCATCTAATGGGCAACACATTTTTGAAAATGAAACTTTTCTTAAATTAAATGTGATAATAAAAGATAGGGAAGATCTAAAAGTAGAACTTCTTGAGATTAACAACGTTCCATGCTCTTAGTATCTCCCCGCCCTCTAGAGTTTCCAAGTATGATCCTTAAAGGTCATCTCTGATTACTCTGAAGGTTCCTTCCCAATTTGGTCCCAGTTTTTCATCCAATGGTTTTATGGCACTGCCGAGGACTTTGCTACGGATATACTCCCTTATCAGACACTTCCTTAGGTTGATCCTTATATTGTATTTCTTGGCTAGTTTATGTTGGTAAGAGTCCAATATAATCAAGACATCTCTAGTTTCTCATCTGTTAGGTCAATATCGATGCATCGTGCATCATCGTTGAGGTCTTGGTTTACTAAAATGGTTCTCATAGTAGGGAGACCTGCTTTCAAAGGGATGATATCTTTCATTCCATAAGTGAGTGAAAATGGTATTTCCCCCGTTGATTTCTCGGGAGTGGTACGATAAGCCCACATAAAATGAATGAGTTCATCTACCCAGGCACCCTTGTTTCTTTCTAGTCATTTTCTTAGTCCATCGAGTATGGTTTTATTAGAAGCCTCTACCTACCCATTGTTTTGGGGATATGTCATAAAACTGAAGTGGAACTCGATACCATGATCATCACAGAAGCCTTCAAAGAAACAACATTCAAATTTCATATTGTTTTCAATGATGAATGTCCCTAGTACCCCCAAAGCATATTATAATCTTCCTCCTGATGAACCTAATCATGTAAGAGTCCCAAATATTTTCCAATAGTTCTGCCTCTACCTATTTGGTGAAGTAGTTCCTGCCAACCAACAAGTACTTATAATTACAAAATCCGATAGGTAGTGGTACCACTATATCTAATCCCCATTGAGAGAAGGTCCATGGGCTGGTTAAGGATTTCAGGTCTCTAGCAAGCTGGTGGACCATGGGAGAGTGCTTCTGACACTTTCCACACTTGTGAATGTACAAACCTACATCCCTTTGTAAATGAGTCCACCAGTATCCTTCATTAATCGCTCGAAAGGCCAACGATATCCCACTATATGACTCCCACATATGTCTTCATGGAGATCACTAAGAACTTGCTCGGCGTCTTGTGGGTGAATGCACTAAAGGTAGAGGCTCATAAATGACATATTGTAAAGCTTCCCCTCAGGGTTTAGGTAGAAATGAGCAATCTTGACCCTAACCTGATGGAACGACTTCTTATCATTTGGAAGTATGTCACTCCGTAGATAATTAGTGATAGGATCCATCCAACTTGGGGCCTTATCTATGAGGAGGACTAACTCGGATACGACCATCTGGTTAATACTGGGATGTGAGAGGAACTCTATTTAGATAGTCCTTCTTATATCAGAGTCGATTGATAAACTAGGGGATTATAAGGCATTAACATGACTATTCTGCCCCTGGGGAACTTTTGAATTTCCACCTTTTCAAAATTTGTCATGAGACTTCTTACTACGGCGATATAGGCTGTCATTCGATTATATTTGGCATTGAAGTTCTCGCTTACCTGCTTGGAAATCAGTTTGGAATCACCAATTATGTGGAGGCACTTTGCCCTTAGTAGTTTGGCCTTTCAAAGACCATCGATTAGTGCTTCGTACTCAGCTTCATTATTGGAAGCCTTAAATCTCATTCTAATTCCTTGCTTAATCACAGTGCCTTTAGGGGTGATGATAACGATCACTAATCCTTCCACCTTGGAATTAGAGGCTCCATCAACGTACAAGGTCCAGTCCTTGGATTGTTCTTCTTGTGTTATTGACTATTATTTGATTTCCTGTAAGACCTGTTATATTATTGGTTGTATCATTGGTTGATCTCCTGTAAACTAAATAATAAAATCTTTTAAGACTTGTCCCTTAATCTTCGTTATAGGCTGGAAGTGTATATCGAATCTCTCGGGCTTGACCGACCACTTTGAGAGTCGTCCAAAAAGATTGACTTTGCGTTGAACAGCCTTGAGGGGGTAATAATTGATTAAGGTTATGGAGTTGGCTTCGAAGTAATACTTTAACTTAATAAAAACAACAACCAGAGTATAGGAGAGCTTCTCCATAGGTAGGTATCGCCATTCAACGTCCAGGAGTGTCTTGCAGGCATAGTAAACTGGGTATTGTCCTCCTTTTTTTTCACACATTTGGGTGGAGCTTACAACGTGGCCTGATACTACCAGGTAAAGTTATAGTGGATCTCCATTGTTTGGAATTACCAGGAGGGGTGGCTTGCTCAAGTAAGACTTGATCTCTTCCAGAGCTCGCGAACAATCATCATCCCATATGAGGCCTTTGTCCTTTTTAAAAAGCTGAAAGAATGGTCGGCAGTGTTTAGAAGACTTGGAGATGAAATGATTGAGCGCCGTGAGCATTCTATTATATTTTTGAAAATATCTCTACATTTGAGGATACTGAACTCTAGTGATAGCATCGATCTGATTCGGATTGACCTTAATTCTCCCTTTACTAACTAGGTAGCCTAAAAACTTTTCTGAGTGGACACCGAATGAACATTTACTTGCATTAAGCTTCATCCGATATTTCCTAAGGATCTCAAACACTTACTAGCATATCGTCAATGTATACCTCCATTATATCTCCCATTTATTTGCTGAACATCCTGGTGACCAACCATTGATAAGTTTCCCCTACATTCTTGAGGCCAAAAGGCATAACCTTGTAACAGTATAACCCGATGGGGGTTATAAACGAGGTCTTATCGTGGTTGAGCCTAAATAAAGGAATTTAATGGTAGCCATAGTAGGCATCTAGGAATCTCATCAATTCATATGTCGCTATAGTGTCGACCAACTGGTCTATTTTTGGCAGAGGGAAGTTTTGCTTAGGGCATGCCCTATTAAGGTCAGTAAAATCGATACAAACCCCCCACTTTTCATTGATCTTGGTTACTACCACTGGGTTGGATAACCATTTAGGTAATTGAACCTACCTAATGGATCCTACATCCAGTAACTTCTCTACTTCATTCTCTTCTGCCTTGTCCTTCTCAAGGGTTGTTCGAAGATCCTTTTGAGTGATAGGTTTGAAGGTTGGATCGATGTGCAGGCGATGTCATGCTACACTGGGATCGATCGCTAGTAATTTGTACGATTCTGAAGAAAAAAATCTCGATTGCACTTGAGAAATGAAACTAACTCTTTTTTCTCTTGATTGGTAAGATCAACTCTGATGAAAAACTTTCTTTCGGTTAAGTTGTCATCGGCTACAACTTCTTCCAGGTTTTTAATGACCCTGTAAGTGGGTTGGACCCCTAGTCATCCATGTCGTAGTTACTATATGGAGGGCATAACCCCTTATAGTATCCCTCCTGATCATTCTTTATCTCATTTTTTTTCTTTCTTTTCTTTCTTTAGGCGAATTGCTGTAATAAAGCACTCCCTGGCTGTAGCCTGATCGCCATGGATTTTTACCGCGCCCCGATCGGTAATGCACTTAAGCTTTTTATGGTAGGTGAATGTATAGCCTTCATGGTGTGGGGCTATCCTCTGCCCAAAATATCATGGTGTGGGGACTCAATGTCCACCACTAAAAACTTAATTAGCTTTAAGATGTGTCATGTCTTAACCGACAAGATTATCTACCCCGGCGGCATCATGATCCTCCCAATAAATTTGACAAACAAAATAGTTTCCTTTTTGAAGTCAGAAATATTGAGTTTCGGTTTACGAAATAGTTCCAGGTACATCACTTCAGAAGAACACCCCTAATCAATAAGTATCTTGCCTACATTCTAATTGGCTATCCAGAGTGTGATCACCAATGTGTCATGATGTGGGGTCCTTACCCCGAAAAAATCTTCTTCAGTGAACATAATATGCTTGGTGTAGTCAACGTCTTCTAGTCGCAGAAACTTTCCTTCCTGGGTTTTGACGGGTTGATTTGAAAAGCGTCCATCATGGTAGTCACCTTCTTGAGTTCCATATGAATGGCATTCCCTTGGATCTGCTTAAGGTATGATTCCCCATGGATTACTACAAACTCATGTCATGTATCGTCATCAAGGACGTTGTTTAGATTTTGATTACCACCGGCTGGGACTTTATTTTCTTTCTTATCGATATACTCATTGAAGTTCCCTTCTTACGCCAACTCTATCAAGTGTGACTTCAGAGATTTGCAATTCTCGGTTATGTGATCTCCCTCCTTATGGAACACGCATCTCTGCACGTTGTTCCTTTTAGTTAGGTCACCACCCATCTTCTTGGGCCATATGATGAATGGCTCATCTTTGATTTTACTGAGGATCTTGTAAGTGGGTTCCTTGAAGACTGTGTTAATAGCCTAGAACGCTTTGGATGGGTCAACCTTATTCCCATTCTTGGAGCCATTCTTACACCCATTTTTGTTTCTCTTCTTATGAGTATCAGTATTCTCTGTTCCATTGTTCGACTTTGCTTGATCGTTAACCCCTGCATTAGAGTGAACCACATATTCCACCTTAGCATATTTCTCAATGCTAGTGTTGAGATCGCCAATGGTGCTGGCTTCCTTCTTGGTAAGGGACTGGTCAAGCAAAGAGGTGGTAGGAAGGATAATTTTGAAGGATGCTATGATGACTTAATTGGAGAAATCCTCGATCTCATTAAAAACTTCCCAGTACCTTTTGGCATAATCTCGATGGCTCTCTTGTGACTTCTTTTTCATCGTAAGCAGTGCATCCATCCTCTTGGGATGGGAGCTACTAGTTATGAAATGATCCGTGAAAAGTTTTACCAGAGCCTTGAAACTCCTGATGGACCTGTGTGGAAACCTTTCAAACCACGTATGCGCTATGTCATATTGGCCGAAAGGGAAGATTAGACACACTAATGCGTTATTATGGCTCTACAAGGTCATGGACTTCCTGTATTATTGGACGTGATCGATGGGATTAGTCTTCCCATCGTAAACCTTTAACCTAGGAATAGTGAACTTCTTGGGGGATCCTCTTCTTCAATCACCTTCGAGAAAGGGGATTTCATTTGAGTGTTGAGAGACCTGTAGGTGTCTCTTTAGTGGATCTGGATCTATAGTGGGCTGGATGTTGATCAATTTCCTTGCAAACCAGAATTCTGATCTAGTGGTTTTGTCAATCGTTACTCCTGTGGTGTCTCTCTGGATAGCCATTCTCTAACCGACTATGCCCTGATCTATCATGTTTAGTTCTTTCCAGGTCTTGCCAGGATATCCTCCATCGGCTGCGAGTATTACTCATTTGAGTACCAGGAGTCCTGCCATGGTGCTTATTAGTTTCTCTTTGGAGATCTCTTTCCACTCTTTCAAGGCGCCTTTGGAGGTGAGCATTCTCTTTTTCTTGGAGGCGAGTAGCCTCGTCTTGTTTGTGAATCTGGGCTTCATATGTGTCGACCAACCTAGAAATTTGGGTAGACCTAAATGGTCCTTGTATCTCCTTAGAAGGATGCCTATCTAGACGGAACCTAGGGTACGTATGCTAGCGAATTTCAGACCTACCCCTAGGAAGAACAGGGTTCTTTTGCACATCGCCAACTTGATAAAGGTTACTGTTGTGGTGAGACATCACGGGCTTTCTGTTGATGAGTGTTTTCGTATGAATAGAAATCGATTCCCACAGACAGTGCCAATTGTTAGTGCAAAAAATATTAAAATAAAGAAATACATGAAAACAATCACAAAGAGCAGAAAGTAAAAAATCACATACGCAACAAAGATGTATGTGGTTCAAAAGCTTGCCAACATTCAAGGAGAGGTTATTGCTTATTAAGTCTCTCTCAAAATTTTAGGTTCCAATTCCCTTGACCTAAGTAAGGGTGTACAATTTATAGATCTTGTTTCATAGAGGTTGAGTTACATAAGGAACTCAATAATCACATTGGATATATCAAGAAATACTTAAATATCTCTGCCGAGATTATTGGTGGTTGATTTGAATATACCCGTAAGTCTCTTTTATTGTATTTTAAGTACTCATCTATTGGTTGAACATTTGATTTGGGTCAGGCATCCCCTTAAGCAGCTTGATCTTGTTTGATTACTCTCATTGACCATAATAAATGGGTCCACACAATATTCAATGTTTTATCATTACATAACCATTCAATTTTCCAAATAAATTAATTTTCAATTGCATTTAAGAAAATTTTGAACATGTCAAACGCTTCACACTTATATTTATTTTAATAAACACATAAATAATTGAAATTTTAATCAATAAAGCAATAAAATATGTTTTCCATTCCTAGTTATAACTCTATCAAATTCATATATATCTTAATGGATTAAGTCAAGTGTTTCACATTATTTAAAAACGTATTTATGGAGGGTCTTAATTATTTTTCTTGACTACCTCATTGATTTTTTTATATTATATAATGATAATCAGTGAGTCATTCATAAGATACTCATATTTTTAACGATCCATTTATAAACATCATAAATCCATCATACGACAAAATAAAAGAATAAAATATAAGCAGAAGGAGAAATTTTATCAACATCGACATTCAGTTTAAACATATTATTGTGGACATTACCTTTATCTACAAAAATTCCATTTTTATGAAAAATCATGTCTTGATAGTCTAAGTGAATTCAACATTTTTAAGGAGATAATAAAAATTAGTTCCTTCCTCATCTCTGTAGTATGCAATAAATCCCTCAGAATTATAGTCTTTTCAGCTGTAAAGTTTAATTAAACCTCTCAAGTACCAATAACCTTAATAGAAATGGAATCAGCCAATTAAAATTCTTCGCTTAAACCTTAGAATAAGTCTCAAACATTAAATGATAATAACAAACGTGGTAGGAAGCACCAGTATCCACCCGCCACCCTTTAGCCCCACTCACAATGTTTATTTCATAAATCATAACAGATAACTACTATTCTATTAGGTTTATGTAATTATGACATTAAAGCAGTTAAACTTCCCATTGTTAGTATACTATCCACTTTTTGATAGGTAATTCTAATTCTAATTTGTCATCCGTTATCTGAAATTTCATATAACAAGTAACTACATAATTTTTAGTTCCAATTTTCTCGATGTCATATTTTTTTGCAATATCTTTTGAAATATCTCGTGTAGTTTTATATAGGGCATAATAATAATTAAGGTTAGCACTTATACCGTTCATAATATAGTTTTTTGCATAATAATCATTTTCATCTCGAGCTTAACGGCCATAGTTCATTAGTCGTAGAGGGTTAAGATGCAGTAGGTTTGTCAAATATAATGACTAATGCCAATTTGTTCGTAATTAAATAGAATGTATTTTTTCCACAATACTTTGAAGTGGAACTCTTCAAATTTGATCGTGTCATTTAGAACAATTGGTTTATAATTATTTTGAAATCTATAGTAGAGTAAAAAGGCCTTAAAATTATATCATATTTACCAAATAATTATAACATAATTTTAAATGACTAATGATGATTGATTCAGTTGCATACAATATCATCCTCTCGAAAATGTTTCGAGCTTTGACTAAATTTGTGCAAGTACTTGTAATATATCCACAATGTTCACATAAAAAAACAACCCACATCTAACCTGTTGTCTCAGATTGTCTAAGGACAATATCAATTAAAATCCTAACACCCACTCAGAGTTAAATAGCTTAAAAGTGTCATGACAATATTTGGAAAAAGAATTTTTGTAAAGAATTTTTATTTCAGAATTGGATTCAAATTTTTGCAGTTGTTGAAATAATGGCCAAAGCTCTGTATCTAGGGATAACTTTTGAACATTGTAAGCAGAGAAAAAGGGGATACAAAAAAGGAAATTCTAATGTTCATTTTCTCAATTATAATATTTAATTTGATTTCATAAAAAAATAATTCACAATCATCTCTAGACCTCAAACCCAGGCACGGGTCGGTTGTCTTGAAGGGAGTCATGAACATTACGTGTCTGTGGGCTTAGACCAAACGGTTTGACCTTTCAATACACTCAAATTTCTAATGGACCAAGGGTTTTATCAATAGGTGCCAAAACCATTTGATATATAACTCACTTTTTGCATCATCAACCAATATGTACTGGGTAATGCACGCTTTGGGACTCGAAAGAATGTTCATCTCTCTCTCTCTCTCTCTCTCTCTCTCTCTCTCTCTCTCTCTCTCTCTCTCTATTTTTTCAAAAACTCAAAGATAAGTTCATTTTAAAAACTTACACATACTCACACATGGTTTTAATAAAAACCATCTAGTTTCATTAGTTTATCGCCCTCTATTTAAGAGTTCATATTTAACCTTCATATTTATTAAAGATACCATGAATCCGTGTCTAAACTAAATAGATAATAACCATCATGATATTTTTTTCCATTGATGTTAAATTAAAAGAAAATAAAATTCTCAGTTTGGTACACCTTATTCAGGACAAATGATGTATTTCCCTAAAGCATAGTGTTTTATTTCAAGGGGTTTTTACGGTTGGGTCCTTGGACTAACAATCTTAGACCAAAAAATCAAGCCCAACAAATTATAAATGATTAGGTCTAACATATAAATAGCACGAAATAAAAATAGAAACCCACTTTTCAGAAATCAAAGCGCGAAATTGAAACGTCAAAGCCTTAACCCTAACCCTAACCCTATTGTCTCATCGATCAAAACACGAAAATGATTTTCACCATCAATCAAAATTTGGTCAACAATCACATATAATCCTAACCATACAAACAAACTTCACAGAAGTTAAAGGGATCAAACCCTAATCATGGAAGTTCTAACAAACATTTCCATTCTCAATCAAATTCTTCCAAACCCCACTAACAAGTATGGATACATTCTCATATATATGTTCTTAAGTTTTCTACTTAAGATTATACCATTCACTATGTATATGTTGTGTTCTTAGTATTTTTATTTCTGATATCACATTTTTGTCCTTGTGTATTTTATGTTCTCATATGTAAAAATTTGTAGACATTACACATGGACCAATGAAATCACATTCTTCATCTTCATGATATAAAAAAATACATTTTTTGCCCTAATTTTAAAGGCAAAACACACTTTTTTGCATCATTGGAATTATGTACACGTACAAGCCCTCTTTTATTGCGTTTACACTATGAATTTTGCCTTTACTTTCAAAAATTACAAGTAAAATCAATAGAGTACATGCATATTTAAATTGAATTTGTTTTTCCAATATGCATGTACTTTTTTGTTTTATACTCGTATTTTATTTAAAATATATTTCATATCTAGATTTGATCACTCTTATGTGATTTTAGGTGCTCTTATTACCCTGTTTTATTGCATGTACTCTGTGAAATAAAATATGCCATGATGTAAATCTATACGGTATATTAAGATAAAGAGCATTGATTCAACATCCAAACGTCATCAGGCAAGGAACTGCCAATATTGCGACGTAAGTATGAAACATATTTATCCCTTTATCTATAAAAGTAATGGGAGCACGCTGGGAATGACATATCCGACTTTGGGATTTCCTAACAGAGAACTTCTCAGTCTCTTACATTCGGGGCCAAATATATTAGAGAATGTGATGGTTACTTTGGGTTATTTAGATTTCTTTACATAACAATATATATGTATTTTATATCAAAAGTTGTGCAGATTCTAAATAAATAATGCCATGATATATTTGTATATCTCCTATATTAATTGTGGCCCGCGCTAGCGGCATTTATTTATGGCTGGATGTTTTTTATGATATTAGTTTATGTATTTTAAAGCCCTGAATTATTGTTGTACTTCAGAATTTTTCATTCTACTTTTCCTTTTTTGCTTCTAGTTTTTTAAAGTACAAGCAAAAATCACAATAAATGCACATTGAATTTGTTCAATCCAATATGCGTGTACTATTATGTATTACGAGTGTACTTTTTTATATTGTTGTGTTATTGTTTAGGAACCATACCATCAAGCATGTTCAACTACAAAACTATTTCTTGCGTCTTTGAACATTTTAACATTACAAAACCTTTCACAATGACAGTCAATAATACTAATGATGATGAAATTCATTTTCTCCTTCACATGAATGATACATCTAAAAGGTTACTTGGTTTCTACAACTACTATGAAGACATTAAGTGCACTTTTGATGTTCAATAGAATCGAAATAGAAGGATTTAGCTAAACGAATTGAGCAGTATTTTTTAAGGGGTTTTGAAAATATTGGCACTTTTAGCATGGAGCTATTGTATAACTTTTTTTTTGAATATGTTAGGAAGAGAGAATCTTGGTTTTTGACTTGTCGAATAGCCTTTGTTAGGTATTACCATGAAACGGATGATATATATTGATGATCCCAGAATCAGCACCACCAGGTAAGGTGTTTTTAAGCTCAATCTAAGAACAACAATGGCAACATAGTTATGTAAATGGCAAGAGAATGAGATGAGGAGAAGGGGAGAGTACACCAAGATATAAGTGGTTCAGCCTATATTGGCCTACGTCCACTATGTGTGTGTGAATAATCTCACTGCAATAAGGCTCTAATGGCCATGGATACAATCTCTCAAGCTTTCTCTCTCTACTGTGTATCTAGACAGAGTTTCAGCTAGGGTTGAATATATGGGATCCTTTTGCAAGGTAGAGGATGACCTCTATATATAGTACCTAGGGGGTGTAATGTACCCCCCATGCATGCAATGAGCATGTGTGTGGTTACCTCACCAGTATGGGAGTGCCATCTGTCACTGTCACATGTAGAGAATGATGATGCAATATTCTCCCCACGTGTGGGGAATAATCTTGTTATAACTGATTTGTGTCCACGTGTCCTTATCCAAATGTCAGCAGGTGCTCGGCTATCGCGTCTGGGGTATGACCTCGGCCTTGGTGAGGTCGATATTAGTGAGTCTTGATACCTGTTCAGTCTGAGGATTCTGCGGAGGTCTCGACCTAATCCTGGCCCAGAAAATGGGCAAGGTCGGCCTGAGACGAGGTTGAACTGGTGGCTTGATGAGGTTGCTGGTGGCTTCCTGCGAGCTCGGCCTACACCTGGCCGAGGTTGCCCTTCCAAGGTATACGATAATGCTGCCGATCCTTGTGACGTCCCTTAGAGGGGCTCATGGTAGTGTCGGCCTGGGCCGACCTTGATATGGCCGAGGGGTGATATTGCGTGTCCAAGACATGCCCAGCATTGGCCATAATATCAGCCGAGGTTGGTGTCTCTTGGACGAGGGGTGATATTGCGTGTCCAAGACATGCACAGCATCGACCATAATATCGGCCGAGGTTGGTGTCTCTAGGCCGAGGTTGGTGTCTCTTGGCCGAAGTTACACTTGGGGCATATCAATCACCCCCCAACCCTTAGTCATATGTGAGAGGAAGTGGCTAGGGGATTACTACACCTCCAAGGCCTGTCTGTTACAAGCCAATACTTGCTTGACACTTGTCTATTGCTGGAACATTCTTGCTTGGTAGGCGTGTGCTGTCAGCCGCCCTTTGGGGCTCCCAAGGCAATGATGGGCCTTGGGAGTTGTGCCTAAGTATATAAGGGTTTTGAATCCTTCTTTCCTTCTTTCTTCTTCATTTCTTCCATTTCAGCCGCTAGCATTTCTGTAGCTCTGTCTCTCTAGAAAGATCTTGGTTCAAGGCATTTGGGTGGTGATTTCTCGCTTCTTCTCCTCCCTTCCTTACCATTTCATCCTCAGGTAAGGTTTACCATACTTTTTCCTTCATTTTTCCTGCAAGCACCCTTATTTTCGTACT
Organism: Sambucus nigra; assembly: GCA_949130495.1. Classification (NCBI taxonomy): domain Eukaryota; kingdom Viridiplantae; phylum Streptophyta; class Magnoliopsida; order Dipsacales; family Adoxaceae; genus Sambucus; species Sambucus nigra. The sequence continues at coordinate 329,850,935 of OX422210.1, read as the reverse complement.
TTTCGGCGAGTTTCTTAGCTTTTCGGTGAGACCACCATAATTTCAGGCGAGATTTTCTTGCCAAATTTAACTATTTTGATCTTTAGATTCCTTTGTTTTATCAGCCAGTCTTGTTTGTAATCTTTGGAGTTTAGGAAAATCCCAAGTGTAGTGTCGTCCTCTGATGCTCAGACCCTTATATCAACTTCTTGAGGAGTTCCTTTCTCTTAGAGAGAAGACTTTAGGAAAGATTAGGCAAATAGAAAGAGCACAGGAGGAGGCTTGTAGATCACAAGAGTTTCCCATTAGACCCATATTTCCACCACATCTAAAGGTGATATATCCTGACCCCCCGGAGAACTTCTATCAGACAGAGGTTCCTACTGATCCCATACCTATGTCTGAGTCTGAATCGTCTACGTCCGACCCCATGTCTGTGGATTCCTTTTAAGAGGCCATGGACTTCACACCTAGGCCTGATCAGGCCACTGATCAGGCCGAGGTCTCCAGCCGAGCCTCGTCCCATAACCACTCAAGCACCTCAGGGTCATCCTCGGAGGTTGAGATTCTTGAGCCGAGTGTGGCCATTCCACCACCAATTGACGCCATCCCTATGTCGGACGTCACCGGGGTAGAGCTCGCTCAGAGGTTTTCGAGTAACCCATCAACATCTGCTACAGCCGACGTTGAGTTGGATGATGATGAGGTTGAGAGAGATGTCGACGTCTCTGAGGTGGCCAAACACGAGAGTACTATTACTGAGGTAGACATTCTCTGCTTCAGATATCTGTATTCTATCAGCCCCTCAATAAAACTTAGGAGACCTCTAAGGGAAGAGGGGGCTTATCATGGTCGAGATGGCGAGATCTGTTTGTACGAGCAGATGTTCAAGCTGGGGTTCCGTCTTCCCATTCACCCCATTATCAGGTCCATCCTCTCTTATATTAATTTGGCCCCCTCCCAACTCTCTCCTAATGCCTGGAGAATCCTAATAGGGGCCATAGTGTTATGGAAGGTTGTCCACCTTCAGACCTTCCAATTCAGGTCTTCGTAGGTTGTTACGTTCCTTCCTCGGCCAAAAATCATCCGAGCTACTACCATTGTGTAGCTCGGAGGCCTGAGAAGAAATTGCTTCAGGTGACCCAGACTTCCAACCATAACTGGAAGCCTCGGTACTTCTTTGCTTCAGGGCCATGGGAGTTTCTCCCATGTGTTCCCTCGTCCAATCTGGAGCAGAGGATGCCCCTGAGATAGGGTAAGGTCACCATGTCTGTCAGGGCCGACCCTGGCCTAAGTCTACAGAACCTCCAGAAGGTGAAAGCCCTTCAAGACAGGGGGTAAATGGTCTATTTGTCAGGTTTAAACATCTGATATCTCCCCACTTCCACTCTGGGACAGGTCTGGGTGGAAGTCCCCTTGCCGAGCTTGGTAAGCATTTTTGTTTTGCAGGTTTAACCTCGGAGTTTATTCATATCTGATTATCTAACTCAGGTCTACTAATTTTGTTGCATAGTGACCAAGGGATATTCCAGACGAGCTTTGGGAGATGGCTGCACCGATCTTGACAAGACTTGCCAAAAAAGCAGGTCTTAACGCTCCTCCCCCAGCTCCCTCGGCCTCGAAGCCCCCAGCCAAAAAGGAGAGGGCTCCCGAAGATCATGCCCCTGAGGATCAGAGGTCGAGGAAGAAGACTACTGAAGCTACCATCCATATCTCTTCAGCTGACATCCTGTCGACTCATCTGGATCAGTTGAAGTTAACTGATAGTGTAGTCAGCCACAACATGCAGGCCCTGGATGCCATCGGCTCTGTAATGACCGAGGCTGACAAACGCTTCTACAGGGCTATGGACACCCCATTACTAGTTGAGTTCGGCCTTCACAGAGCCGTTCAGGTATGATTTGATCCTTCATTACAAATTCTTCTAAGTGTAACATCTGATTCTTCTTCATCTTACTTATGATCACTAAACATTCAGGGTTTGACCGCTATGCACCATTTATCGAACTGGACTCTGAGGAAGTTGCATCTCATCCAAAAGGGGTAAGAGGCCGAGAAAGTTCAGAGTACTCTGAATGCAGAGATAGAGCTCCTCAAGTCTGAGCTGAAGGGCTCTGAGGAGAAGGTGAATGGGTTGGAGAAAGACATCTCCCAGCTCGGCAAGGATCATGCAGCTGCATTAAAGGCTAAGGACGACGTTCTGTAGCAAAAGGTCAACTCAGTTGTCAGGGCCGCCCTTGAGGACGCCTCTGAGAAGATAATTGTCAACTACGAATCCTCTGATGAGTTCATGGGGTTTGGATTTGAATACCGTGAAATAGGTATCAAAGCCACTACTAAATGGGCTGATATCGGAGAGAGAGAGGCCAGCACTCTGAAGGCCTCTAATTTCGTGGGTCTTGGCTTTGCTGATCCATAATTTGCCCAAGCTCTTCAAGAGGTTGAGGAAGAGGCTGCCTCTCCTGCAGAGACTGCTACGTTAGAGGTCACCGAAGTTAGAGGGGCAGACCCTTGTGATGATGCGGCCGATGTCTCTAACCAAGCCGAGGGTGTCAACGTTCCCCCCTTAGACTCTTAGGATATTTTGATCACTGTTTCTAACTTAACTGTTTTGTGGAACTTTTGTCTGTAATCATTGAACATATAATTTCTGACTATATATATCAACTTCTGATGAGGACCATCTTCACTTTCTTTTCATTGAATGTCATGTGATGCTTTTCATTCTTAGCTCCATTGTTATGGTGTCTGTTAATCATTAATATGTAATCTGAGCTTTAACCTCTGAAGTCCTCTTTCTTAGCTTGTCTTTTTGCAATGGCCTTGTTTAAACTCAAACAATGGTCCTGAGCTCAGACCTTGTCACCAATGAATGGTGTTATGAAGGTCTGAGGTTATTACCTAGGAGGTTATCCTCATAATGAATTTCACCAAATTAATGATGTTTAAGGGTCTGAGGTCATCTCATTATTGTGTCTGAACTCAAACCTTGTCACCAAATTATGATGTTATATGGGTCTGAGGTCATCACCTAAGATGTTATCCTCATAATGAATTTCACCAAATTAATGATGTTAAGGGTGTGAGGTCATCTCATTATGGTGTCTGACCTCAGACCTTGTCACCAAATTATGATGTTATAAGGGTCTGAGGTCATCACCTAAGATGTTATCCTCATAATGAATTTCACCAAATTAATGATGTTAAGGGTCTAAGGTCATCTCATTATGGTGTCTGACCTCAGACCTTGTCACCAAATTATGATGTTATAAGGGTCTGAGGTCATCACCTAAGATGTTATCCTCATAATGAATTTCACCAAATTAATGATGTTAAGGGTCTTCACCAAATTAATGATGTTAAGGGTCTGAGGTCATATCATTATGGTGTCTGAGCTCAGACCTCGTCACCACTGAAATGGTGTTATGAGGGTCTGAGGTCATCACCTAAGATGTTACCCCCATAATAAGTCTTCACCAAATTAATAATGTTAAGGGTCTTCACCAAATTAATGATGTTAAGGGTCTTCACCAAATTAATGATGTTAAGGGTCTGAGGTCATCTCATTATGGTGTCTGAGCTCAGACCTCTTCACCACTGTAGTGTTATGAGGGTCTGAGGTCATCACCTAAGATGTTATCCTCATAATTAATCTCTGATTTAAGAATGTAGCAAGAACTGTCATGGGAACTGATCTTCATTAATAACCTCTTCATAATAAGATGGTATATTTAAATAAAACTCTATGCAACATCATATGTAATATCTCTTTAGGTGATCAGCATTCCACGGGTTAGTGAAAGGTTCTCCTTCTAGGTTTTCTAGCCTGTAAGTTCCAGGCACAACCTCTTCTGTCACTTTATAGGGGCCATGCCAGTTTGGGTGAAGCTTATTTGCTTTCTGTAGGGTCTTCTTCAGCACTAGGTCTCCTACTGCAATGGGTCTTGACTTCACCCTCTAGTTGTAGAATTTCGCTGCCCTCTGCTGGTAGGCTGCTTGTCTGACCTCTGCGTCCTCTCTTCTCTCTTCGATAAGATCTAGGTCTAACCTCCTCTCTTCTCCATTATTGTTAGGGTCGTAGGTCTGAATCCGATGAGTTGGGAGTCCTACTTCCGTTGGTATGACGGCCTCTGAGCCATGTGCCAGCATGAACGGGGTTTCTCCTGTTGGTGTCCTTACCATGGTTCTGTAGGCCCATAGCACAACGTAGACCTCTTCAGTCCATCTTCCCTTCTCATCTTCTAACCTCTTCTTGATTCCATCCAAGTTAGTTCTATTTGTGACCTCGGTCTGACCATTTGCCTGAGGTCGACCAGGAGATAAGAAGAACTGCTTAATCCCTACTCTTAGGCAGTACTTTTCTAAGGGGGAGTTCTTGAACTGGGTCCCATTATCCGAGATAAGAGTGTTTGGGAGGCCATATCTTCATATTATATTCCTACAAATGAACTGGAAGGTCTTCTTCTCTGTGATTGTTATCATCGGCTCTGCCTCCACCCACTTTGAGAAGTAGTCAGTGGCAACTATCAAGAATCTATATTTATTGACAGCTCTTGGCAAGGGTCCTACTAAGTCAATTACCCATACCGCAAATGGCCATGGAGGAGAGATTGATGTCATAGGCTGATGGGGTTGATGAGGGATAGTGGCGAACCTTTGGCATTTGTCGCACCTCTTCACGTAGTCTGCAGCGTCCTTGGACAAGTTAGGCCACCAGTATCCTTGAGTGATGATCCTCTTGGCCAGGGGACTTCCCCCTATGTGGCTAGAGCAAGAACCCCCATGAACCTCCTGTAAGACCCGAGGAACTTCCATGGGATGCACACTTCTGAGGAGAGGCAATAGAAACCCCTTTTTGTACGAGACGTCTCCTACCATTGAGAACTTGGCAGCCCTATATCTCAACTTTCTCCTTTCTAGTTTGGACTCAAGCAGCTCTCCCTCTCTTAGGTATCTGACGAGTGGGTCGATCCATGATTCTCCTAGGTTCAAATTGTGATAAGGGTTACATACCTCTTCTTCCTCAATGGTTGCCTTTCCTAAGACTTCGATCGGAACGGTCCTTCTAACCTCTGTCTTCCTTGCCGAAGCCAACCTTGCCAATGCATCAGCGTGGCTGTTACTTTGTCGAGGCACTCTCTTCAGTTTTGCCTCTTCAAAATATTCCAACATCTTTCTAACTCTTTCCAGGTACTTCGCCATCCTCTCATTCTTGGCCTCATAGGCTCCCAGCACTTGATTGACAACTAACCTTGAGTCGCTGTGGAGCAGGAGACGTCTTACGCGAAGAGTTTTTGCCAATAAGAGGCCTGCTATCATGGCCTCATACTCGGACTCATTGTTTGAGGCCTGGAAGTTGAATCTCAAGGCGTATTCGATGTTGGCGCCATCTGGAGCCGAGAGTATTATCCCTGTACCGCTTCCACTATCGCAGGAAGAGCCATTAACGAAGAGGGTCCAAACGTCTGCATCTGATGAGAAGAGCCCTTCTGTTAGAACTCCTTGCTTAAAGAGGTATCGATCCTCTTCGTTCTCTTCTATTCTGCTCTAGGTTTTGCATGAGATAACCTCTTCCCAATCTCGGAAGACGTTTGGTGTCGTCTCTTCCGAATTTCAAAAGACACTACGGTTTGTCTCTTCGGCGTCCTCTGGGCCTTTCTCTGTCTCGGCCTCTTCCCAGGTGAATTCTGCAACAAAGTCTGCGAGGGCCTGCCCTTTGATGGCTATCCTAGGTTGTTAGGTAAGATTATATTCTCCTAATTCGATGGCCCAGGTCATCAATCTCTGGGACTTCTCAGGTTTATGCAGGACCTGCCTTAGTGGGGAGTCAGTGAGGACTACCATGGAGTGAGCTTGGAAGTAAGGCTTCATTTTTTTTAAGGCATGTATTAGGGCATAAGACAACTTTTTGATGCGGGGATAATTTTGTTCAGACCCTTGAAGGGCCTTACTATTGAAGTATGCAGGCCTTTGGATCCCATCCTCCTCCCGTATGATGGCCGTGCTGATGGTTGATTCAGAGACTGCCAGATATACAAACAACCTTTCTCCTGCGATGGGCCGAGACAACAATAAGGGAGATCCTAAGTAGGACTTGAGTTGGTTGAAGGATTTTTCACACTCTTCGTCCCATTGGAAGGCCTTTCTTAAAACTTTAAAGAATGGAAGACACTTGTCCGTTGCCCTAGAAATAAACCTGTTAAGGGCAGCCACTCTTCCCGTGAGTCTTTGAACATCCTTGATACTCCTAGGAGTCTTCATGTCGAGTAATGCCTTAATTTTCTCAGTGTTCGCTTCAATTCCTCTCTGGGTAACGATGAATCCAAGGAACTTCCCAGCTCCTACTCCGAAGACACACTTTGCTGGGTTGAGTTTCATTCTGTATGAGTCCATAACATCGAAGGTCTTCTCAAGGCCCGCTACGTGAGTACAAGCTTTCAAGCTCTTCGTTGGCATATCATTTACATATACCTCCATGGTCTTACCTATTTGCTCTTCGAACATCTTATTGACAAGACGTTGATACATTGACCCTGCATTTTTTAGACCGAAGGGCATCACTTTATAGCAGTACGTCCCTTTGTCTGTAATGAAAGTTGTCTTCTCTGAGTCTTCGGCATCCATGAAGATTTGGTTATAGCCTGAATACGCATCCATAAAGCTCATGAGCTCATGTCCTGCTGTAGCATCTACCATCTAATCTATCCGCGGTAAGGGGTAGCTGTCTTTTGGGCAAGATTTGTTCAGGTCAGTGAAATCCACACACATTCGCCACTTCCCATTGGCCTTAGGCATGATGACTGCATTTGAGAGTCACTCTGGGTAGGTGACCTCTCTTATGAACTCGGCCTCTTCCAGCTTTTTGACCTCTTCTCGGATGACGTCGTATTTCTCCCTGGAGTAGACTCTTCGTCTCTGCTTGATCGGCTTGGCATCTCTGGTCACGTTGAGCTTGTGGATCATCACCTCAGGTTCGATGCCAGTCACGTCCGCATGACTCCATGCGAAGAGACTCTGCCTCTTCCTGAGGAAGTTTACCAGCTCTTCCTTGATTTTCGGATTAATGGCTTTGCCGACCTGGATGGTTTTTTTTGGCTCGTCCTCATCGAGGACGATGGATTCTACCTCTTCTGCGGCCTCTCCCTTCTTCAATTTTTTTTCATCTCTTGGATCAAGAGTATTAATGCTATAAGTCGTGGTTGCCCTCTTATGGGCTTCTCTCTCTTCAGCCGAGTTGAAGTAACATTCTCGCGCTGTGGTCTGGTCACCTTGCACTTCCCCTACTCCATAAGGAGTCGGGAATTTTAGCATCTGATGGACCGTTGACGTCACAGCCTCGAACTCCCTAAGGGCCACCCTTCCTATGATGAGGTTATAGGCCGAGAAGACACTCTCGTCCATCACGAAGAAATTAATCCTCCTGGTCAACCTCTTAGGCCATTCGTCACCCATCCGCACGTCCATCTCATACATGCCCCAGGGGTGAACCTTTTCACCACTGAAGCCTATCAGGGGGTAGTGATAGGGGACCAGTCTTGCTCTACTAAGGCCTAAGATCTTGAAGCAAGGCCAAAACATCACATCTGCCGAGCTCCCCCCATCCACGAGGATCCTCTGCACCTCATATCCATGCACCCTTGTCGTTATGACCAAAGGGTCATCATGGGGGGCTAAGATGCCTCTGAAGTCGAGTCTAGAGAACCCAACTACGAGGGTGTTCATGTCTACTTTCTTCCTCTTCAGTACTGTATCGGAAGACGTTAGATTCACAACTTCAAGCTTGGCCACTGATTTGACCTCAGCTACATGAGCCTTCCTATCAGCTACTTCAGATCCACCTCCTGCAAATCCTCCGCATATTGTTCCAACACCGAAAGAGATCATACCAACCCTCTTCGTCGGGGTGTTGTCATCCTTTGGTGGGAGATCCGGATCATATTCATCATCACCTTCTGAATCATCGTCTCTTCGGGCTGGGACGTTTTCACGGCATCTGTCATTCCTCCTTTTCTTATGGTCATCTCTTCCACTCTTAGGGGCCTTACCGTCTACATATTTTCTCAATTTCCCAGATTTTAACATCTTCTCAATCTCATCCTTCAAAGCGAAGCATCTATCTGTGACGTGACCATGATCCTGGTGGAACTCACACCATAGGTCTTTATTCCTCTTATGTGGTGGAGCTTTCAGCTTCTCTGGCCATCTCAAAGCCCTGTCATTCTTGATCTCGTTGAGGATGTGCTCACAGCTCACACTAAGAGGAGTATAGTGAACGAACTTGTTATCACCCGATCTCTTCTTCCTATCTTTCTTGCTTTGGGACTTTCCAATGCCACCGCGATTCTCATCCTCACACTTGGCGGCCATTGCCTCTTTCGCATTCATTACTTTCCCTGCGGTTGCCAGCAGCTCCGCCATAGACCTAGGGGGATCTTTCGCCAGTTTCCACAATAGCTTCCCCTTCTGGAGACCTCCAATCAGGGCGGTCATGGCTATGTTCTCTTCATAATCTTTGACTTCCAACTTTTCTTTATTGAATCTTGCTATGTAGTCTCTTAGGCTCTCACCCTTAGCCTGCTTGACATACAGTAGGTGGGTAGTCTTTTTTTGAGGCCTCACCCCAAAGCAGAAGTTGTGGATGAATTGCTCAGCCAAGCCTTTGAAGTTCTCAATTGAGTTCTTCGGAAGGGAGGTGAACCAACTATGTGCATCCCCTGTTAAGGTCCCAGAGAAGGCTCTACACTTCATCTCATCGGGTATCGAGTAGATGTCTGCTGCCGATTGATACATATTGATATGATGCACAGGGTTAGTGCTTCCATCATACTTGGGAGACACCGTAGGAGGCTTGAACTTAACTGGGGTTGGGAACCCCACTATCCTAGCCACAAATGGGGAGCCCTCTGAGTAACCCCTTTGCAATGGGTCCCTGCTTTTAATAAGGTCTCCTATCTTCTCCTCAAGGCGTTGGATAGAATCATTCCATGGTCTTCGGCCATCGACTTGGCCGAGGTTATCCCCTTCCATCTCCCTAGGATGGTCCGAGGGTTCCCCTGCCATGACACGTTGGCTGTTGACCTCTTCCTGTTCCTTGCCTCTTCTTTCACAGGGTCGGCCTTGGTCTGGCCGACCCTGCCTGTTCCCTCTCTGAGAGCCTACTGCGCTCCTTGATCTCGACAGTCTCTGTCTTAGGTCATTTATCGGGCCCAGTCTCTCGAAAGGCCGACCCTTTGCTCAACCTATAAAAGTCCAACCCTCTTTGTCGAGCCATTTCACCTCTTTGGCCGACACAACCTTGACTCTGCCTAAGAGGTCGTACAGTGTTATCTGACACCTCATAGGGCTCCCAGCAGTCTTCTGGGGCTTCTTCTGCCTCTAGATCGTCATACCTGTCCTTTGGGCAAGGGTTTCCTTGCCTCCCCAGGCATAAGCTCCTAGGGTTAGCAACGTCCCTTTTTCACTGGGGTGCAGGTTGGTCCTTCATTGGTGCCTGGGGTGATCCCCTGGCGTCAGGATGAGGCTGAACAGCCGCCGGAGTGATCATATCCGGTGAGACTCCAGGTGGCCTCATCATAGTTTGGATGAGCTATGCAAATTTCTCCTGCATAGCTTGTTGCGTTGCAGCTAAAGACCTCAAGGCTGCAGCTACCTCCACCATTTCGGACTGGGGGGGCGCCTGACTGGAACTAGGCCCTCCACTCCCGGGCGGCGAAAGAGGCGGTGGTAAGTCTGGTGCCATATGTTAACACTATAGAGCTTAAGTAGCAAATGAGCTTAGTACCTCACAGGACCTCTTTCAATGGTGAAATAGCTCCGCGCTAGGGGGAGGCCTGGTTCACCACCAGAGTCTCCAGTGAGGTTAATCAGGAAAAGAGGAAGATATAGCTTCTCGTTCCCACAGACAGCGCCAAAAAGATGATGTCAGAATCAGCACCACCAGGTAAGGTGTTTTTAAGCTCAATCTAAGAACAACAATGGCAGCATAGTTATGTAAATGGCAAGAGAATGAGATGAGGAGAAGGGGAGAGTACACCAGGATATAAGTGGTTCAGCCTAGATTGGCCTACGTCCACTGTGTGTGTGTGAATAATCTCACTGTAATAAGGCTCTAATGGCCATGGATACAATCTCTCAAACTTTCTCTCTCCACTGTGTATCTAGACAGAGTTTCGGGTAGGGTTGAATATATGGGATCCTATTGCAAGGTAGAGGATGACCTCTATATATAGTACCAAGGAGGTGTAATGTACCCCCCATGCATGCAATGAGCATGTGTGTGGTTACCTCACCAGTGTGGGAGTGCCATCTGTCATTGTCACATGTAGAGAATGATGATGCAATATTCTCCCCACGTGTGGGGAATAATCTTGTTATAACTGATTTGTGTCCACGTGTCCTTATCCAAATGTCAGCAGGTGCTCGGCTATCGCATTTGGGGTATGACCTCGGCCTTGGTGAGGTCGAGGTTGGTGAGTCTTGATACCTGTTCAGTCCGAGGATTCCGCGGAGGTCTCGACCTAATCCTGCCCGAGACAATGGGCAAGGTCGGCCTGAGACGAGGTTGAACTGGTGGCGTGATGAGGTTGCTGGTGGCTTCCTGCGAGTTCGGCCTACACCTGGCCGAGGTTTCCATTCCAAGGTATACGATAATGTTGTCGATCCTTGTGACGTCCCTTAGAGGGGCTCATGGTAGTGTCGGCCTTGGCCGACCTTGATATGGCCGAGGGGTGATATTGCGTGTCCAAGACATGCCCAGCATCGGCCATAATATCGGCCGAGGTTGGTGTTTCTTGGCCGAGGGGTGATATTGCGTGTCCAAGACATGCCCAACATCGTCCATAATATCGGTCGAGGTTGGTGTCTCTAGGCCGAGGTTGGTGTCTCTTGGCCGAGGTTACACTTGGGGCATATCATATATTAACTCCTTTGGCATGTAGTTTGTTGAGACTTGTATGAATTGTGTGTGAGAATATTGCATGTACTTTTGTTAAATACGCTTGTATTTTATTATTTTAGTCTATGTTTTATTCTAATTCACATGTATTTTGTTTTTTGTGCATGTAAATTAACATTATAGGTTAGTAATTTAAATTTTGTTTATAGATCAATAGAATGGGGATGAAGATGAAGGCAAGAAAAATAAAGAACAAAGAAAATAGCAGTTCTGAAGATAGTTCTTCATCCAGATCTAGTTCTAGTTCAAGTACTGCATTGAAATCTACATGTGCTGGAAAGAAGAATGGCTGGTATCGATCATATGTTGTTAGCTTTCTTCATGATTTCGGTTAGATTAAAAAGAAAATAAACGATAGGCATATTGAACTACTTAAGAAGACTCCATTATGGGATCTTTTCAATGCCTACTATAGTGGGGAAGTAGTAGAAGTGGAACACAAGAAGACCGATAAAAATATTTTATCAATTATCAAGATGTACAATAAGGAAACCAAAAGTTTCTATATGAAGAGTAGGATTGAAATAAGGCCAATAGATATAAGTGAAATATTTGGCATACCAATGGTTGAGGGGAGAAAATCGATAGAACTGAAAAAGAGGCCGACTATGTCTCAAAAACTTTCATTACTTGCACGAAACATAAAAAAAATAAGAAAGTCAGAAATATTGGCGGGTTTGAAGAAATCGATCGAGTTGGACACAGATGAAGGCATCACCGATTTTGTAAAACTTATTTTTTTCCACTTCTTGACCATGTTGTTTTTCTCCAACTCAAACTTCACACTAGAATATTTTTTTGTAAAATACATTAATATTATTGATGAAATGAATGGCTATGATTGGCCATCTGCTGTGCATGTGTTTCTTATAAATTCACATGACAAAACAACAAGTTCAAAACCTAGCACAACAAGTGGATGTGTCATTTCCCTACTGGTTTGCAAAACAACATCCTCAAATTTATAAATATACAAACCAATAATCATGTGTACTTTGTAAAAATCACGTGTACTATTAAAGTACACATGATTTTTTAAAGTACACGTGATATTTAAACTAATTCACGTGTGTACTTGATTAATATCAGGTGTATTTTGAAGATGTGATATTTTCACGTGTATTTTAAAAGTACACGTGTATTTTACAAAGTACACGTGCACTATGTTTTGTATATATAACAAGTGTACTTTATAAAGTACACGTGTACTTTCAAAATACAATTGTTATATGTTTTGTAAATATAACAAGTGTACTTTATGAAGTACCTGTGAACTTATATTAAGAAAGTACACATTTACTTTGTAAAAATCACGTGTATTTTCAAAATACACTTGTTATATTTACAAAGTACACCTGTAACTTCGCGTGTACTTTGTAAAAATCACGTGTACTTTCAATTATGAATAACTAGGTAATACAATTATTAATATCATTTTATTTTTTGCATTATCACAGTATTGGGCATGTGAGAAATTTGATATTATTTCTCCTGTTGAAAAATTTAAAGAGAAGACGCCAAAATTCCTTAGGGGGAAATTGTATTCTTTGAGAGATTGGTTTACGATGAAGACATCACAGTAGCAAATTTGAAGGAGACTACAAAAAAACCATGCTATAAGGACAGTTATGTACAAAGGGAATCTCAATTTGAAGGGCCCAATTACTTTTTGAACATTTCTAGAGGAAGTCCTATATATGTTGATTTATCATCAAAATAAGTTGCCAAAGATTTTAATGATAATGAGTTTTCATCAGGTTGGAATATTCCCCTTAAAAACATTGTGAGTCCAAAGAAAAAGAAGGGAAATGATCAACCAAAGGGAATTGTTAAACCAATAGATGATAAAATGGATGACAAAGTTAATTTTGAGGAACAAATTACTAGTTTGAAAGGGGAATTGTTGTAAAAAAATAACCAGCTATCTAAAGCAGCTAACGGCCTTGATTGTGCACTAAAGAAGGTGGCCTCTTTGGAGGTGGAGAGTGCCAACCTTACCATTATGAATGTACAGTTATAGTTAGATAGTAATTCACTTATGGAAGCTCAAGACGAAATAAAGAAGTTGAAGGTGGAGAATTCCAAGCTTTTGAAAGAAAAACAGTTAATAAATAAGTTGGAGGTGGAAAATGCCCAACTTGTCTTGTTAAATAATTCTTTGAAAGAAAAGCTTGATCAAGACATTACGAATGACTCAGATAGAATTAAAAAACTGGATGAGTTATTGAAAAAATAGGCCGAAACATCCAGCATTTTGGAAACAAAACATTCATATTTGTCAGTAATGAAAATCTCAAAAATAAGTTTGAAGATGTAGTGCAAAAATTGAGACATGGAGATGTAGAAAAGAGGACATTGTTGTTGGATCTTCAGCAGTCGGAATTGAAAAGAGATGAATATGTACTTTTGATTACAATACAGTTGTATCATTTTTCTATAGAGTACAAGCACTAATTTTATAAACAAAGTACATGCATATCTGATGAGTGTATTATTTTGTATCATTTATACCCAAATCTAGGACTTGTTAGTCTCGTTATATCATTAATAAAGAACTTTTAGAGTTATTTTTATTTAAAAGAAAAAAATACAAATTTTAGAATAAACGGGGTTAATAATGCAATTTTGAGAACTTCACGTTCACATCTTATATTGCTAATCTCGTGTGCAAGTTTTATTTTCGAGTATTGACAGGTCTATAAGGAAAGCGGTAAAGTCCGGACGCAAAATGAGCATGAAATGGACACCTACGCAACTTCAGGAGAAAAATTGTAAATTCAAATGACTGATTTCGAACTCGAACAAAACACGAAAATTGAAGGCCTTGAATTAAGGGACGCCTGGGTTCAAACGGCGTGTCAATTGGAGTTGAAACAAAGAAGTTATGGCCGTGCAAAGTTCGAATTCAAAAAAAGTCAAAGTCAAATCCCAAGTCAATGCTCGAAGTCAACCTCGAGACCCGAACACAATTGAAAATTTATTGGCCCCAAAATGAGGGACATGTCGGTTCAAACGGCAAGTCAATCAGACTCCGAATGAAGAAGTTATGGTGATTTGGGCTATTGTGCAAATTAAGAAATTTGGGTTTTAATATGTTGTTAAATGTAATTGGGTGTATGTTTATAATAGAAAGAGCTGTTGGGAAAGCTGGTTGGCAGTAGGGTGAGAGCTGCGCGAGGTCAGGGGTTCGACCCCAACCTGCCCCATTTATTAGTTTTGGCGAAAATCCCTAAACCCAAACCCATTTGCCCACTAACCAAACCCACCACCCCACTACCAAAACCCATGTTTTTTCCCTTCCTTTTTCTTCTGCCAAAGCAGCACTAACCAAACCCACCAACCCATGTTTCTTCCCATAATTCCACCCCATTTTCCCCACGTTATGTACTTGATTTTGTCCCATTTTTGGGTTATAAATTAGGGGCTAATTTCGATATTAGAGGGACTTTACTTTTGGAGAGAAAAAAAAAGGAGACACACTATGAGAGATAAAAAAAATCTGTGTAGAGTATTTTTTAGGCACACTTTGGAGGCGCATATCGTGTATTGTAATTCAAGTGTTGGACCCGAAATTTTATAAGTTAACATTTATTAATGAAAATTATTTTTTCATCTTGCAATATTTGTGTGTCAAATATGTTGTGTGCGTAGTTTAATTACTAGAACTTAGGCGATGTTTGTCATGACTAACTAAACCACGTATGTTAATTTAATTTCGTACATAGTCCGACGTGTTCTAATTTGAAATAAAAAAATTCGGTATTCGCTTAAAAATACACGAGAGTGTATTTTTAAACCTCAAGAATTAATTAAAAATTCATGCTTTAAAAAATTTAAAGTTGTCATTTTTGATGGGTTATGCTTACACTTAGATGTTTTGATATCCCATGCTTAAATACACATTAAAAATTTAGAACGTGATATTTTCGAGGGAATAGGGATTTATGGTGTCTAATTCAAGAGACGTTAAAATATTTTTAATGCATGTAACGTTATATTCTCCGAAATGTCAGCGATGAGAGTCGGTATATTTTGTGATATAAATTCGGAACTACGGAATTAAATTGATATGTTAATTTAATTAGGATTGACAAACGGAATCGATGTCCTAGTTTCTTCCACATTTAATATTATCTCTTATACTTGTTCGTTTATTCCGTTTTTTTATTTTTAGTTTAGAAACTTAATTACTTTTATACACTCATATGTCTAGTTGGACAATCAATATTTTATAAAGATTGACGAAATCTGTGTGGGTTCGACCCGTACTTACACCCGCTATATTTCAATAGCCCGTGCACTTGCTGTAATTTTAACTTTTAAAATTTGACAACAAGTTTTGGGCGCCGTTGGCGGGGATTTCGATGGATTTTAAGAATATTGGTCTTCGAACTATTTTTTTTAAAAAAAAAATAAAAAAATTCAAAGAAAAAAAAATCATATATTCCAGCAGCTATTTTTTTATTTTCATAATTAAAAAAAATATTTAAAGTCTTTTATGAATAACTAGTTGTTTTTAACACTAGTTTGTCATAAAATCACTCAAAAGCACACCCAAAAAAATGAAAGAAAAAAGAAAAATTCAAAATAATTCATAACTTCAAATATTCCAACCACTATTTTTTTTTCTTAAAAAAAAATAGATTTTATGTATTTTATGGGAAACTACTTGCTTTATTTTTACACTAGTTTGTCACAAAAGAACTTAGAATTTTGAAAAAACTCCAAGACATAAACATTTTTTTTTGGGAAACTTTGAGATTTCTTACATTCTGAAAAAAAGATAAAAAAAATCCAAAAAAAAATCCGAAAAATCCCAACCATTCAAATTTCATGTAGCTTATTTATATATTTTTAATTATTTTAAAAAAAATAAATAAAAAATATCAGATTTAAGTCTTTTTGTGATTAAATAGTTATTTTTGACACTAGTTTTATCATAAACTACCCAAAAAAATTGAAAAATTAAATATTTTTTTTTGAAAATCTTCAAATTTCAACGCTGTAATTTATAAAAAAAAAATTGGATTTAAAGTCTTTTATGAATCAGTAGTTGTTTTTAACACCAAGTTTTGTCATAAAATTGCTCAAAAAAAAAGAGAAAAAAATCAAGAACAAAAAAATTATTTTTTATTTATTTCTAATAGCAATTTTTTTCTAGTATATATATATATATATATATATATATTCATTTTTGAATCTTATAGTTTCCTTTTATTATTTTTTTTTCTCATAAAGACACACAGAAAAAAAATACATTGTAAGTGCATATGTAATTATTTTTTTTATTTAATAATTTTTGTTCCACTTTACGCTTGATATGGTTTTTGTGTTCTTTTTCAGGAAAAAAAAAAGAAGAGACTAAAAAAAAGTAAGAAAAGAAAAAAACAAACGGAAAAGAAAGCAATCGTGAGAAAAGCGCTAAAGTTACTTGTGCAATCTTGCCACGCGCACAAGGTACTCTCGGAGACGACTGAAACGGAGGCGACGTTTCCCTCCGATCGACGTCAAATAAAACTTTGGCTCGGCGTAAACAAGTGACCGTAAAAAGTTCACGTCGGAGGTAAGTCTTGTATTCTCCTACGTGAAACTATTTTCGCAAATTTCAATAAGCACGTTGCATAATTTTACTTAAGGGCAAAACCTAATTTAAGATAAGGTGGGGATTTAATCACCCCTCCTTGGCCCACAAATCATTAAGCTACCCGAGCATCTGCATAACCCAAGCCATAATTTTAATTTAAAATTGATTAGACATTGGCCATAGGGTGTCACATATCTCATAGGCATATTCTTTTCAAGGCTAAGATTAAAAGCTAATCCAAACACGGAATTTTCAAATCGATGCCATTTTGACCTTGACTAGGATCAGTGGTTTTTAATGAGTCTTCGTACCGACCACCTACCTGGAGGACATATTTGTTACTTGAGGCGATAGTCCGGAGTTGGTCGTATTTTAAATTCTCCCTCGTCAAGAATTAGGAGCTCTTTAATTAGGGAGATTATTTCGGAGACCCATTGTCGTCGAATAATCTCGAGAAACTAGATCTTAAAAATTGAACTTCCCCTCAACTAATTCAGATAAACTCAAATTGCTTTGTGTTAGCTTAGGAATTTTGTGGTCCTGTGTCAGATTATTTTCTCTCTCTCTCTCTCTCTCTCTCTCTCTCTATATATATATATATATATATATATATAATATTAATTAATTAAAAAATATTAATAATAATTAAAAAAATCGAGTGAGCACAGTGTATGCTAGGTTGGTATCTTCTACGGGTCGTTTAGCTAGAGTGGAGTCTAGTATTTCCGATACTGTTATAGGTAGCACCTCGATTTTCATCGAAATGGGAGATGAGCTAGCAACTCGTGCCCTAAAGGATTACTTGTATCCTAATAGGGCAAGTCAACCATCATGCATACTTCTATCCCTGCATAAGGCAAACAATTTCGAGTTCAAGTCGGGAATAATTCATTTACTTCGCATCTTTCGAGGCACAGAAAAGGAGGACCCATACCTCCACGTGCGTGAGTTTGAAGAAATTTGTGGAACGATTAGGTTACAACAACCCACCGATGAGATTGTTAAACTAAAATTATTTCCATTTTATTTGAAGGACAAAGCTAAGAGTTGGCTACTCTCACTTAAACCAAATTCCATCACTACATGGAATCAGTTGAGTGTTGAATTTTTGCAAAAGTTTTTTCCTAACCAAAAGACGGCGGCAATACGTCATGCCATTAATACTTTCTATCAAAAAGAGGGAGAGACTTTATGGATGTACTTGGAAATATTCAAGGAATTCCTCCTGCAATGTCCTCACCACGAAATAGAATTAGGTCGTCAAATCCAGATTTTGTATGAGGGTTTCGATTACACTACTCGATCTATGCTTGAACTTATGTGTAGTGGAGATTTCACAGAAAAGAATGAGGCCAACGCATGATCGTTTTTAGAATTCGTTGCTCAAAATTCCTAGCGATGTGCACCCCATCGGGATTCGAAGACCACCACAATTAATGAGGGTAATGCTCACCCAGAAGAACAAGGTTTTGGACTAGATGCCAAAGTGGCCACCTTGGCCCGTCGTTTAGAAGCCTTGGAAACAAATAAAGAGGGTAACCGAGCCACACATGCCGTCGTGCAACATGTAAGGTCACCTATGTTTTTTATTTGTGATAGTTTCGACCACCTCGTCAAAAGTTGCCCCGCCCTTCCGGCCCATAAATCTCTCACCGAGCAAGCAAACGACCTCTATCAAAATAAGCCCAAGTACGACCCATTTTCCAACTCGTATAATCCAGGTTGGAAGGATCATCCCAACTTTTCATGGTCTAAAGGTCAATATTAGGGTAGTGGAGGTCAATCCTTAAGTAACCCACCCCCAGGTTTCCAAAAAAACACCCCCGTGCCATCCTTACCTTCACTCCAAAAGATTCAATCTTTAGAAGAAACGATGAATTTACTTGCCCAAAGTACCCTGCAATTACAACATACCACGGAAAGTGTCCTTCAATCCACACAACAAAAATCGCATGCCAACACCCAATCGATTGCCAAATTAGAGGTACAAGTGAGTTAACTAGCCAATGCTTTGAGCGAGAGAAATAAAGGAATGTTCCCAAGCCAACCTGAGCCTAATCCTAAGGGTAACATGCCTAGGGGTCAGTATGTTGTCCAAGACAACACTAGCATGTCCACTACCCAAGAGCATGCTAAGGCTATAATCACGCTTAGGTCAGGTAAAGAAGTTGAGAATAATGTCTCACGACCCACCATGAGTGAATCCGATAAATGTAAGGAAAATACGGACCCACCTGTGGATCTACCTTCTTCCTCGCCCTCATCTTCCGAACCATCTGTTGAGACCTACATCCCGAAAGCTCCATTTCCACAACATTTAGTGCCACAAAAGAAAAAGGCGCAAGTGGACAAAATGTTGGAAGTATTTAAGCACGTACAAATTAATATCCCGTTGCTTAATGCCATACAACAAGTTCCATCCTACGCTAAATTTTTGAAGGACCTTTGTACCTTCAAGTGAAGAACCAACGTACCCAAGAAAGATTTTCTCACCGAGAAAGCAAGCTCGATCATTTCTTATCTAACTCCCATCAAGTATCAGGATCCCGATACTCCAAAGATCTCTATCAAGATAGGGGAGCACCTCATTGAGAAAGCCCTTCTATATTTCGAAGCAAGCGTGAACCTTCTGCCGTACACCATGTACGAGAAACTAGGTTTGGGGGAGTTAAAACCAACTAGGATTACCTTGTCCTTAGACAACCGTTCTATGAAAATTCCTAGAGGAATTGTTGAGGACATCCTAATTAAAGCTGGTGACTTTATATTTCCTGTCGATTTTGTTGTCTTGGACACCCAACAAGTGCAAAATCCTATTGCACAAATTCCTATTACTTTGGGTCATCCTTTCCTCGCCACATATGATGCCGTCATTCGGTGTCGTAGCGGCCAATTGAACCTATCATTTGGAAACATGACTATGGACCTTAATGTGTTCAATTTGGCCAAACAACCACCCGATGATGACGAACCCGTGGATGTCGACATGATTGATAGTATCGTCCGAGAGACTTTCGAGCAAACTTATAATGATGACCCTTTAGCATCTTTTCTTGCCTTTTTTGGGTCCGAATTTGATGTCGAGCAGTCCATAGAAGAAGTCAATTCCCTCCTAGACTCCGCCCCTATCATAGAAGTGGGAAATTGGAAGTCTAAACCTGAGCCCCTCTCACTTTCCATGTCACCTATTCCACCCTCGATTGAGAAAGATCCCGAGCTTGAATTGAAGCCATTGCCTGAAACGCTCGAGTATAGGTTCTTAGGACCTTCTGAATCCTTACCTGTTATCATCGCATCTGACTTAAATAAAGAACAGGAAGATAAATTATTGCGTGCTCTCAACGAACACAAGGAATCCATAGGATGGACCATAGCCGACATTAAGGGGATAAGTCCCTCGGTGTGCATGCATAGGATACACTTAGAAGACAATGCTAAAAATTCTCGTGAAGCACAACGTAGACTCAATCCCAATATGAAAGAGGTCATTCGAGCTGAGGTGCTAAAATTGCTCGATGTGGGTATCATTTACCCCATCTTTGATAGCCAATGGGTCAGTCCTGTTCAAGTGGTACATAAGAAATCTAAAAAATAACGATGATGAGTTAGTACCCACTAGGATTCAAACCGGTTGGCGAGTGTGTATTGATTAGAGGAAGTCGAACGCTGTTACAAGGAAGGATCACTTTCCTCTTCCTTTCATAGACAAAATGCTAGAGAGATTAGCCGGCTATCCATATTACTGTTTTCTAGATGGCTATTTCGGTTACAATCAAATTCCTATCGCTCCCGAGGATCAAGAGAAAACCACTTTCACGTGTCCAGTTGGTACTTTTGCCTACCGATGCAAGGCCTTTGGGGTTATGCAAACCGCCACTTTTCAGCGGTGTATGATGAGTATCTTTTCAGATATGGTGGAACATTTTATTGAAGTATTTATGGATGATTTCTCTGTATTTGGGTCTAATTTTAATGAATGCATTCACCACCTTACCCTCGTTCTGAAGAGGTGTAAGGAAAAGAACCTTATACTCAATTGGGACAAGTGTCACTTAATGGTTAAACAAGGCATAGTATTAGGCCATATCATCTCTGAAAAGGGTATCGAGGTGGATAAGGTTAAAATTGATCTAATTTCTAATCTCCCACCCCAAAAAACTGTGCGTGAAATTCGATCATTCTTAGGACACGCCGATTTTTATCAGAGATTCATTAAGGACTTTAGTAAAATCTCTTAGCTAGTCTTTATGCAATCTTCTAGCCAAAGACACACCCTTTGAGTTCACCGATGATTGCCTTCAATCCTTTAAGAGGAAAAAGAAGGAATTGACCTCAGCACCTATTATGAGACCCCCCGACTGGGGTCAACCTTTCGAACTCATGTGTGACGCTTCCGACCATTCACTAGTTGCAGTTCTGGGTCAGCGAGATGAGAAAATTCCTCATGTCATATACTATGCCAGCAGGACTCTTAACGACGCTCAATTGAATTATTCCACCACTGATATAGAGTTCTTGGCTGTCATATTCGCGCTAAAAAAGTTTAGGTCTTACTTGATAGGATCCAAAGTCATCATTTTTAGCAATCACGCGACCTTGCGACACTTTTTATCTAAAAAGAATGCTACGGCCCGACTCCTTAGGTGGATCCTATCACTTCAAGAGTTTGACCTTGAAATTCGAGAGAATGTAGTGGCAAATCACCTATCCAGGTTGACAGTTGAATCTTCCAATGACTTGTTTCCACTTAATGAGTCTTTCCCCGATGAGCAACTATTTCTTGTCAACTAACTTCCATAGTTCACCGATATTGTGAACTATCTTGTGACAGGTGAAATGCCACTGCATTAGTCTAAGCAAGATCGTTCCAAATTTTTAAAGGAAGCCAAGCATTTCTTTTGGGATGACCCGTATCTTTTCAAGTATTGTCCCGATAAAATCATTCGAAAGTGTGTCCCCGATCATGAGATTCAGAGCGTAATATCTTTTTGCCATGACCAAGCTTGTGGAGGTCATTTCAGTACTAAGAAAACCGCTGCAAAAATTTTGCAGTGTGGATTCTATTGGCCCACCATTTTTTGTGACTCCAATGACTATAGTAGAAGTTGTGATCAATGCCAAAGGTTAGGAAAGATCACTCGTAGGAATATGATGCCATTGAATCCCATATTGGTTATTGAGGTTTTTGACTGTTGGGGCATTGATTTCATGGATCCATTCCCGAAATCCTACGGTAATCTTTACATCCTTTTGGCAGTTGATTATGTCTCTAAGTGGGTCGAAGCTATACCGAGTCAGACCAATGATCGCCATGTGGTAGTCAAATTTATACGAGAAAATATTTTTTCCCGATTCGGTACACCTTGAGCCATCATTAGCGATCAAGGAACCCATTTATACAATCGGGCATTTGAGAGTCTCATGAAAAAGTATTCAGTCATGTATAAAGTAGGATGCTCTTATCATCCTCGAACTAGTGGTCAAGTCGAAGTATCCAATAAGAAAATCAAGATAATCATCGAGAAAATAGTGAATCAAAACCGAAAGGACTAGTCCTTACGGTTATTAGATGCGTTGTGGGCTTATTGCACTGCCTACAAAACCCCACTTGCTATGTCCCCGTATAGGCTTATCTACGAAAAAGCCTGCCACCTTCCAGTAAAGTTAGAACACAAGGCCTATTGGGCCATTAGGACCTTTAATTTCGATTTACCTGCTGCAAGAGAGGTCCGAAAACTCCAACTCAATGAGTTAGAGGAGATTCGGAATGATGCGTACGAAAATGCAAAATTATATAAAGAGAAAATGAAAATGTTCCATGATAAGTCCATCCTACGGAAGTCATTTGAGCCTACACAAAACGTTCTCTTGTACAATTCTAGATTGCATCTCTTTACTGGTAAGTTAAGGTCTAGATGGTCCGGTCCCTTTATTGTTAGGACAGTCCACCCACATGGGGCAGTTGAGATAGAGAATCTTAAAAATGGTGAAATTTTCAAAGTTAATGGTCAAAGGTTGAAGCCATATCTGGAATTGCGAGATCAGGATGTGGGGGACATTCTCCTCCAAGACCCGGCATACCACGAGTAAACATAACTTGGGTCTGTTTTTGTATTATAGTTTTTTTTTCCTTTTCTTTTTGTAATTATTTTTCTTCCAGGCAACATGTGTTGGAGAAAGTCCCTCATTACAGTAATATCTTTCATATCTTTTTCACTTTTTAAATTTTTTTCTTGAACATTGAAGACAATGTAGAAATCAGGTTTGGGGATATTGAGGTCATTTTTCTCCGCTTTTCAATAAAAAAAAATCAGAAAATTTTTACAAATACAAAAATATTTTCAATATAAGTGAGTTTTGAAACAATTTCTTAACATAGAATTAATTCACAAATCTCTCAACTTATAATATTTTACACTTAGCCATATAATATGATCGAAAATGGATATTGAGGCGAAAGTTAATATGCTTAAAGAATAAATGTGGAGATTTTATCCCAGTAAGATATTGTGTCATTCATCGTTTTCGAGAGATTTAAATCAATCTGAGTTAAAATAACTCAAACTTTCCTTCAGTGATAAATTCGTTGATGATCTCAAATTCATTGTTTTGTTCAATTACTGAAAACAAAAGGTCAAAATTAGAATCTTATGCACTAGAAGTCTTAGTAAGTAATCTTGAGACACAAATCAACTTAATAAAACTTGAGAAATGAGATTAGGACCTCGTTTGAAAGCCCAAAAATTAAGCCCAAACTCCAACATTTTTTACATTATTAAATTGTAAGCCCATTTGAGCTAAAAAGAAGATAAGTCTTTTGTTGAAGTCCCACTGTCCTACCAAACTCCAACTACGAGTTTAAAACCCATAAAAAGAAGCCATACCCATTTTCTGAGAATACTAGGGTAAAATTACGATTGGAAAAAGGCCAAAAGAAAATGAGATTGGAAGAATGATGTGTGAAAAGAAAAGAATAAAAGAAAGAAAAAATGGAGGAGAAAAAAATAAAAAAAATGTGAGTTTGAAAAGAAAAAAAGAAAGAGAAAAATGGAGATGAGAAAAAGTACCTAAAAGTCAAAATACCGAAAAACCTCTATATTCTCATAAATTTTGAACTCCAAAAGCCATTCTTTCTAGCCAAAATTCGAGCCTACAAGAAAACCAAAGAAAGTCCTAATCGATCTCAAGTGAAGTTAGTTAAAGTGTGGAGAGAAGATGAATAGGATCTATGGTGTGATTAAATGTTTTCAAAAAGTAATCGATTTTCGGTCATAAGATCATATTCATCCATTATAAAAAGTCTGTTCTTGATCATGTATATGTGAAATTTGTTCATATAAATTTACTCTTTTATTCACATATACCGAGAGAAAATAACTCATTTCCGAGTGTTCGATTGTGAGTGCATTCTGTGAGACTTTGAAATCAAAATGAACTTTCGGATAATAAATGTAACTATCAAATCTTTTGAAATGGACGGTTATATTGGCTATGCACACACACACGATAGTTGAGATTGAAAAGTGAAATTCTGCTATATTTATGAAGTTTGCATTCAAACTTGGTTATATTACTTTTGAGTCTCTTGTAAATAGAGTCAAGTTTTTGAATTTTGTGGGTATATTCATTGCAAACCCTCACGAGACAAAAATCGTCCACTAGGGAAGTCTGGAGGTTTAACGGCTTGTTGCACATGCTAAGTGTAACCGTGATTCCTACGAAAGTGAGTTAGATTTTAAGTTTTTCTTGAGGACTAGGAATGTTTAGGTTTGGGGGTATTTGATGAGTGTATTATTTTGTATCATTTATACCCAAATCTAGGACTTGTTAGTCTCGTTATATCATTAATAAAGAACTTTTAGAGTTATTTTTATTTAAAAGAAAAAAATACAAATTTTAGAATAAACGGTGTTAATAATACAATTTTGAGAACTTCACGCTCACATCTTATATTGCTAATCTCGTGTGCAAGTTTTGTTTTCGAGTATTGACAGGTCTATAAGGCAAGCGGTAAAGTCTGGACGCAAAATAAGCCTGAAATGGACACCTACGCAACTTCAGGGGCAAAATTGTAAATTCAAATGACAAATTTTGAACTCGAACAAAACACGAAAATTGAAGGCCTTGAATCAAGGGACGCGTGGGTTCAAACGATGTGTCAATCGGAGTTGAAACAAAGAAGTTATGGACGTACAAAGTTCGAATTCAGAAGAAAGTCAAAGCCTCGGGTCAACACTCGAAGTCACCTCGAGACCTGAACACTATTAAAAAATTTTTGGGCCCGGAATGAGGGACATGTCGGTTCAAACGGCAACTCAATCAGACTCCGAATGAAGAAGTTATGGTGATTTAGGCTATTGTGCATAATTAGGAAATTTGGGTTTTAATATGTTGTTAAATATAATTGGGTGTATGTTTATATTAGAAAGAGCTATTGGGTAAGCTGGTTCGCAGAAGGGAGAGAGTTGCATGATGTCAGGGGTTTGACCCCTGCTTGCCCCATTTATTACTTTTGGCGAAAAGCCCTAAACCCAAACCCACCACCCCACTACCAAAACCCATGTTTTTTACCTTCCTTTTTCTACTGCCGAAGCAGCACTAACCAAACCCACCAACCCATGTTTCTTCCCATAATTCCACCCCATTTTCCCCACGTTATGTACCTGATTTTGTCCCATTGTTGGGTTATAAATTAGGGGCTAATTTCGATATTAGAGGGACTTTACTTTTGGAGAGAAAAAAAAAGAGACACACGTTGAGAGCTAAAACAAAATATGTGTAGAGAGTATTTTTAGGCACACTTTGAAGGAGCATATCGTGTATTGTAATTCAAGTCTTGGACCCAAAGTTTTGTAAGTTGACATTTATTAATGAAAATTATTTTTTCATCTTGCCATATTTGTGTGCCAAATATGTTGTGTGAGTAGTTTAATTACTAGGACTTAGGTGATGTTTGTCATGACTAACTAAACCACGCATGTTAATTTAATTTCGTACATAGTCCGACGTGTTCTAATTTGAAATAAAAAAATTCGGTATTCGCTTAAAAATACACGAGAGTGTATTTTTAAACCTCAAGAATTAATTAAAAATTCATGCTTTAAAAAATTTAAAGTTGTCATTTTTGATGGGTTATGCTTACACTTAGATGTTTTGATATCCCATACTTAAATAGACATTAAAAATTTAAAACGTGATATTCTCGAGGGAATAGGGATTTATGGTGTCTAGTTCAAGAGACGTTAAAATATTTTGAATGCATGTAACGTTATATTCTCCGAAAGCGTACGCGACGAGAGTCGGTATATTTTGTGTTATAAATTCGGAATTATGGAATTAAATTGATATGTTAATTTAATTAGGATTGACAAACGGAACTGACGTACTAATTTCTTCCACATTTAATATTATCTCTTGTACTTGTTCGTTTATTCCCTTTTTTTATTTTTAGTTTAGAAACTTAATCACTTTTATACACTCATATGTCTAGTTGGACAATCAATATTTTATAAAGATCGACGAAATCTCTGTGGGTTCGACCCGTACTTACACCCGATATATTTCAATAGCCCGTGCACTTGCGGTAATTTTAACTTTTAAAATTTGGCAACAATATCACCCAAAAGTACACGTGGAATTATTTTTACATTTACTTGTATTTTGAAAATTTCCACATGTACTTTGGTCTTCTTTTCAAATAATGAATGTACACGCATAGTTTGATAAAGTACACACAAATTTTGTTTATTATCATTGAGGTTTATGGCATGTTTAATATTTAAACATGATGTTTTCTTTTCACCAGGAAGTAGAAAATAATAATCTCAAGAAAAAGATATAAGATTTGTCATCCTCCATATCTAAAAATGATGAAGAAATAAATTCAATTCAGAAATCATTGGTTTTGAGAATCCAGGAAAGAGTTAGCAGGAAGCCCAAGATTGATGAACACTTTGTATATTCACATCCTATTCATGGGTTGTCAAAAGGCGATGAACACACCAAGGCCTCTATTGTCACCTTTAAAAGGAAAAAAGGGTAGAACAATAAAGGCCATAATTAAAAGGTCAGAATAAATGCAACACATTAAGTGGACCGAAAAATCTACAAGTGTTCAAAACACCTTAAAGAAGAAGCCCAGAATAAAATGAAAAAATATTTGATGGAAGAGAAGGATACAGGGTATATCTTCGAATTTGTTTATTTTTGTATTGAACTTTATGCATGTTATTTATAAAGTACACGTGTACTTTATAAAGTACATGCTTATTTTTATGAAGTACACGCATTTTTATATTGAAATTTATGCGTGTACTTTATAAAGTACACGCATATTTAATAAAGTATACGCATTTTTTGTATCTAACTTTATGCGTGTACTTTATTGAGTACAACCATTTCATAAAGTATACGCTTATTTTTATGAAGTACAAACATTTTTATATTGAACTTTTATGTGTGTACTTTATAAAGTACAAGCATAAAGATAAAATACACGCATATTATTATATGATCATAGATTGTGTACATGTTTCAATTATTCCTCTAACAATATTTTTTGTATTGAAATTCAACAATTGTCTCTTTACAACAGAGGATGAATTCTTTTGCGTGGGCGATATTAAGGAATTGCTGAAAGGCAAGGAAATATTGAACTAGATAATTCAATGCTTCTCCCATTTGATGGAGACAAAAATGAAGAAAAATGGGCTTCGACCTACGCACGCTTTTAACTTATATGCTTGGCTAAGGAAAATAAAACCTAAAGTATTGGCCATAATTTTAAAAATATATATACTGACAAATATATTACTTTTAATAGGAGTCTGTTCGACTTAATGATCATGAAATGCAGAAAGAACAAATGGAGAATCACATTTTAGAATTTTTTAGAATTTCTGATATTCTTTTCATTCCCATTAGACATTCAATTGGAGGTGATGCAGGCCATTTTTCATTATTAGTTATCTACAAAGAAACAAATAAAGTTGTCCATATGGACTCTCTACGCCCGTTGGAAATAAATCAATCCTCATTATCCTACAATGAGGCAAACAAAATGGTTATGCCCTAAACTTATTTACATTCCGTGCGCTTTTGTATTTTATATACTCATGGTTTCTCCTCTTAATAGTTTTTTTTATTTTCAAAGAAAAGTTGTACAAATTAAAGGACCAAGCGCCACAAATAAGTCAAAGAGGTACAATAACAGGATTCTTTAAAAGGATAGAATTGGAAAATGAACTATCTAACGAGGAAAAAATAACAATTGACTTGCTCTTGAGTCATGATATAAATTTTGAACTACTCAAAGATAATAAATACCTGAGATAAAACAATAGGTAAGATCAAACAAGCTTGCATAAAACACTCATAATTCATCATGTTACATTTCAACAAATTTAATCTGCATTGTGCTACCTGATATATTTGTTTTCTTTTAATTTCAGTGTTGACTGTGGGGTGTATTGTATATACTACATGGAACAAATTTCCAAAGGAAATTCTCTCAAAACATCATTTGAAGACGATGAAATTCTCCAACAAAGAACATATATAGCTAATGAAGTTTTATTCCAAGATTGTTAATGGGAGGAAATTGTAAAGTGTTTTTTGAAAATTTTTCAAAACAGATGATTGTAATTTTTTCATGTATATATATATTTTTTATTGAATGTAGTTCCATATGATTTCTAGTAAAAAATTTATAAATATGGTAAAGTACACGTGAACATTAGGAAAAATGATCACGGGTATTTTACTAAAAATGTGTGTACTTTTTCGAACCGCTACATACACATAAAAAAAAGAACTAACCACATTGAATTGTCCAAATATGTAAAAAAATATGTATATAAAAAAAAAGGGTATGTCAAAAATGTAAACATTAATATTACATTCATTTATTTAAAAAAAAAAAATTATATGTCAAAATATGATTGTATTATCAATTGATTCATTGTATTTTCTCAAACCATTATTTAAATGTGTGTACTTTATATATTATACGTCTACTTTATATATAGTAAAAAAATGGTGCCGCTAGCTGGTAAAGATGACTTTTCGGTATATTGTTCGTCGTTGTCTGAAAAGCTCCTCTAATCAAAATCCTCAAATACCTACAAAATAGAACAATCTAAAGTGTAGAAGTAAGTAAGGGTATCAATCCACATCAAGGGGGTAAGCTAGAGACAAATTCAATTGTAATTCAATTTTTATTTTCTTTTTGGACTTTTTATTTTTATTTTATTTTTAGCCTTTTCAAATATTAAAACAATTGGCTGAGGTGGGGTGTGAAATAACACTAAACTAAATGGAAGATCAAATTACAAACTAGTAAGTGACTAACATGAAAAACAAATTCTAACACTAAAATATGAGATAAATGAGGTAAATAAATGTGAGAACAATCAAGGAGTAGGATTACACCATAAATTTTAGTTATTCTAACTAATTAATTTAATTAATTAAATTCTCCCAAATTAATATCAAAATTACAAATCAACTCTCGCTGCAAATGTAATTTTAATAGTATCCTTTTAGAAAATTAAGTTTAACCCCCCACAACTCTTGAAAATAGATCTACACTCCTTTTAATTAATCACCCGCTAGGATCGATCGATTAAAATTTATGAAAATCTTAGAAAATAAAAATAGAGTTGAAATTCAAGTAACAATACCCCACTTAAGAAACCCATATCTCTAGTTCGAATCTAAAATGGGTATTGTAACTTGGAATTTCGATTTTCTCTCAAAAATCATAACCCTCTCTCGAGGCGTAAATTTAAGGGTGAGGGATAAAAATTAACATTCAAAGGTAATTTTCAAGTAATCAAACTAATAAAATTAAAATAACATCAAATAAGGGTTCACCCCACCCCTTGAAAGGGGATTTAGCCTAACATGGTATGAAAATTGACAAATTAATAATCAAAGGCATAAAATAAATGAGAAGAGAAGAAAAAAATCAAACCCAATCTCTTGAAGTGAAATTGAACTCTTATTTTCTTGAAATCAAGCACAATCCATCCAATATGAGCATGAAACAATAATCAACTCAATATAATACTCAATTGAATTACTCACAATTTATCACTCAATAATCTCTAAAAAAATTGTTTACAAAAATAATTTCCTAATTTATTTTCTAATCTAACCTATCTCTCTCTAGAATTCTCTCTGCAAATTGATATCTAAAAGCTCCTTTCAAATTGGGTCTTGCATTCTTTAAATAGTAGGTATGGAGCATGGGGGTAATTTGGGTAGGTTTAATATGTGAGAGGTGTGTAAGGTGTTGAGATGAGGGTATTTAGGAAATTATGCACACATGTGCATGAGAAAGGTGTGAGATAAGTAAGGTACATAGGTGAGGGAATTTGGGTGAGAAAATCTGATATGCTTAAAGGGGTAGTTTTGAAAATTGGGGTAGAAGTGATAGTTGGGGGTACTTGGGTAAAATGGTTTTAAGTGGTTTAATTGGCTTTTGGTTGTTTTGGCTTGAAAAAGGTCGTGGCTTTTGAAAATGGGTAAGGTAGGTGACATGGGTTTGGCATGGAGGTGGTTTAGAAGGGGGGTCGGGTTTGGGTTCTTGGCCGACCGGGTTGGAGTTCGGGTGGATATGGGTTGTGGGGTGTTGGATCTCGAGTATGAAGGTGGATCTCATCTGGCGTTATGGCTTGGCATCCGGGGTTGGCATCGGAGCAAGGTGGAGGAGAGAGAGAGTTTGAGATTGATGATGATGGAGAGAGTAGTTGGGTGTGTGAAGGTCTAGGAAGTTAGGGTGAGGGTAAAGGGTTGTTTTGTGTGTATGAGTGGCATAGGGTATTTAGGGTGTGAGGTGTTGTGTGTATTTATTTTGTGACCCTAAAAAACTATCGCACTAAAATAATAAAACTAAAAATTAAATCTTTAAAAATAAAAATAAAAACTCAAGTCCTAAAAAAAACTAATAAAAGTAAAAAAATAAATTCCTAAAACTTAAAAGTAAAAACTAAAGACCTACAAAAAAAGTAAATCCAAATAAAACTAAAAACATAAATGAC
This sequence comes from Sambucus nigra, assembly GCA_949130495.1. Lineage (NCBI taxonomy): Eukaryota > Viridiplantae > Streptophyta > Magnoliopsida > Dipsacales > Adoxaceae > Sambucus > Sambucus nigra. Next base: position 329,820,376 of record OX422210.1, on the reverse strand, counting down.
TTCCCAAAAAAAACTACTCCTAATAAAATAAAAACTAAAAATCAAAAATCAAAAAATCAAAATAAAGCATCATTAAATAAAAAGAAATAAAAAATAAATCCTAAAAATAAAAACGATTCAAACTAAAAATTAAAAAAAAAAACGAAAGGGAACAAATCAAACACACACGGCTCGGGACAGAGTTTAGGCTAGGTTAGGGTTACGGGATAAGGTATTTATCTCCATTCAACGCGCATTTGCCTCGATATATAGCTTTTGACACCGCAAATGGACGTTTGACCTACAAGATAAATATTTAAGCACATAAGACCCATTTTGCTGAGAATTAGCAACTAAAAATCGTCTATTCGGGGTATTATTTAAACACTTTTGGGTGCTTATCACACCATTTCCAAACAAAACATTGCTAGTCCTCGAGCAAAAATATAGAGAGAAAGAAAGATAAGAAACCAAAAGTGTACCACTTTCGCAGGCACTTGGGATTGCACTTAGCATGTGCAACAAACCTTTAAACCTATAGGTTGCCCTACATGACGAGTTGTTTCTCGTGAGGGTTTGTAGGGAAGATAGCCACAAAATTCTTATTTACAAAATGATTCATTGAAAGGCAGTCAATCTCTTATTAGACGTTAAATAATTGCACAATCCATCACAAGAAAAATATTTTCAGAAATACAAGCTAGAAGCATAAAAAGTTTAGCTAAGTAAATACTTAAGGCACATCCTTCCTAGAAATCAAGGTGTGTAGTGTGAATCCGTCAAAACGGGTCGAGTATCACAGAGTAATTCCTAGATTGCCTTATCGGAATCAATGCTTCAACTTCAAATCTCACTGGATATATCTCTCTCAAATGAGCTCTTGAGATTAGGGTTAGTGTATCGCTCTTGTGTGTGAGGAGGTAAGTAAATGTAAGCAAGTTGAAACGTCTCACACACATATAAGAAATAATGAACATTTGAAAGAAAAATGATTTCATGAAAGAATGCTAATCACTATAGTCAGAACGTCGAGTTATTCACCACGTTGACTTTCATGTGCCCGAACACCTAGGGGAATATGGATGATAATGGGTGAGGGGGAAATGAAATGGAAAGGATATGATGATGTGGGTCAGATAGGATGGATGTGTGAAATGATGGATGTAAGATGGATGGATATGTGATGTGTGAGAGGAGTGTTCTACACATGAAGAACAAATGTCTTTATTACCCAAGAACTAACTTCAAAACTCTCTATTTTTTTCTTTTCTTTTCTCTTTCTTTCTTTTATATATATATATATATATATATATATATATATATATATATATATATATATTTTTGCTATTTTTACTATTTTTTTCTCTCTTTTTTTTCTCTCTCTTTTCAAACCAACACTGAAGACATTTAACATATGGAATCAACACTCTTTTATTTGAAAATGAAAGATGATATGGAGATGATAGGTGATGATGTGGGGAATATACATGAACATGGGAAAGTAATGGGTGAAGTGAATGGTAAATGGTATGTGTATGGATGAGAATCTCGTATTCGGGACAAATTTCAAGCCACGCGTTTCTTACAACTCGAAAGTGATGTCGTTCTCAATGATCAAGCCAAAATTTAATGAAGAATAATGAGATCATATAGTAATTTAATGCGAACTCAAAGGAAGTTATATCAACTTGTGACTCGGAGATTGCGTAAGACACTCAGACAGGTGAAAGGCAAAAATCTCACATGCTAAAGTCTATACTAGTGATCCTTAACCAGGATGGTTTTTCCATGAAGGGTTGTATGAATTCCCGTGAGGTGCACCGAAATTATCCTTAAATCCTCCTATACCACTAACTTTCTCCTGAAGCATTACTTTGTAGGCGGGTATAGTCAGGCATTCCTCAGTTGAATGACCTGCCTTACAAATCGCACACACATTCTCGACGGGGTTTGGTATGGATCCAGCTGGTCCTTTGCCATATATCTCGCATAGGTTTTGAAATCCTTTCTCAAGGGTATCCAATTGACTATTCATCATAGAATACTTATTTACGTGAAATAGGCCGGATGTCGAAGGAGTGGTGGTCACTTGACGATTTCAATTTTGAGCGTTAGGATCAGATGTATCCCAGGATTGGGTAGTCTCAGCGACATACCTCAGGTGAAGCTCAGCATCGTGGGCGTCTAAGTCGACAAAATGACCACTTCCCATAGTTTCAACAAGTTGCTTGGAGTTAAGATTCAGCCTGTTATAGATAAAATAGATGATTTACGCTGAATTAAATCCATGATGGGGGCATGAAGTAACTAACTCATTGAAACGCTCATAACATCGATGAAATGTCTCATTTTCAGATTGTCTGAACGCTAGAATTTGAGCCTTTATGGAGATTGTTCGATGTATTGGGAATAATTTCTTGAGAAATCTCGATTGCAACTCGTTCCAAGATGGAATCAAGCTTGGAGGTATAGACCATAGCCAGGTCTTAACTTTATCTTTGAGCGAGAAGGGGTAGAGTTTGAGGCGGATCACCTCTTGTGTGCAAGTTTTATCATTGAGAGTATCGCACACATCCTCAATTTCCCTAATGTGGAGATAGGGCTTTTCAGAATCCATACCATGGTGGTGTGGTAACATCTGGATCATCCCATTTTTGAAACGGAATTGCCCGACATTATACAGGAGTATAATGCATCCTGGAGTGACAATGCGCTCGAGATATAAGGATTCTCTCAGCGGGTGATATGGGGGCTCTTCCTCACCAGTAACTGCACTACCGTGCTGCGACATCTCTCTCTCGCTTGACGACTCGGTGCTCTCACTTGGTGTCCTCGGAGGTGTGTCCTAAGAAGGAAAACGGAGTGTTATTGGAGATTGAGTGTGACGGTGTGGGAGGTGGAGTCCAGAACTGTGAGGCATTTGAAATGTGGGGTCTATCGAGATTATACTCAATAATTAGATTTTCGTGAATGTTGGTTAGAGTATTATGGGGTATGGGAGTGAGTTCAGAAGTTTGCATTAATGGCTTGTGAGAGATGATGGTGAATCTTTTTGTGCTTTTTGAATTTTTTTATGTTTTTGGTTTTTTTGAAAATTTTTGGTCAAAGCTTTGGATTGACTCGATCTAATCCTAAGTCTGCCTCCCCGACGTTTGCGCCAAAAACTTGATGCGGCTCAGAATGTGTCTCTAATGTGCGTTAACTCTAGGCTCAAGTGCAAGCCTGTCGCATTAGTAATGAACCCGGTAAGTTGAGATCGTATCCACAGGGAAAAAGGACAACGGAGTTGTAACGACGGGAAAAGACGAAGGAACCCTAACTTTGACTTTAGAAAGAAAGGAAAAATGATTTGGTTTTGAGAATGGATTATGACTAAATGCAATTATGCAATTATGAAGAGATGCTATTATACTAAATTACCTAAAATATGAATGAAAAATGATTTGAAACTTTTTAATTAAGTGATGAGAAAAACAGGACGGGAATACAATCCCCCAACCCTAGTGTATTGCAGTTATAATATTAATCGTAAATTTAACTGATTAAACTGACCCGAAAATTAGTACTACCAAGCATTACGTATACGAGGTTCAAGCCTGCGTCATACTTAATCTGAGGATGAGTAAATCGGCATCGTAATAGTAACACTCGAATTGCATTCTAAATCATCACGGTTACCCAGAGGCAAACAAGATATAAAGACCTACAATTGTTATGTTCCTACGCAATACGGTTGTATTCAATCACTAAATTCAGAGGATTAATGTTATACATGTGCAATTAACACATCAGGCTAGGTTCATGTATCCCGGCCTTAGAAAATCTAGCCTAACATGATAAAAATAATGAAAACAGTGTTTGATGTGCAGGAAACCATCATGAAACTATTGGAGATTGGTAAATTGATGTAGAATAGAATTGAAAAGAAGAAATAACTCACTAACCTCACCCAAGCAGTAATTGCAGCAATTAATAAAACTGGTAATCAAAATAAATTCTGAATAAAGCTTCAATCTTGGAATTAAAACTGGAAATTGTATCTAAACTAGGGTTTCTGGAAAAAGAATGGAAAACTAACTAAAATTCTCCGTCCAAATAAAAATTATAAAACGGGTTTTTATACCTCCAAGAATTCAGGAATTTCAGCTGCACTAGGACTCTTTTAGGAGAAGATCAGATTTGCAAATCTCGATTCCCGGACCGGTCCGGGCCTTAGGCGGACCAGTCTGCCTCCAAAGCGGATCGGTTCTTTTTATTTTGAGGCGAACCGATCCGGTTCTTTTAATTTCATCCTTCTTTTGTTTACTTTCGATCTGACGTCTACTGGAGTTTGCACAGCGGACTGGTCCGGGGTGAGGGCGGACCGGTCTGCCTATTTGACTTTTTTGCTCAACTTTGACTGCTCATATCTTTTGTTTCGGGACTCCGATTGAGGTGCTGTTTCTTCCTATGTGCTCATGAATGTGATATCTTCAACTTCTCTTTAGGTACCTCATCCGAATTCCGAGTGAAAATTACACTTTTGCCCTTTTGACTTTCCTTCTTGTCATACTGGATTCTTCCGGTTTCCTTCTTCTGTTTCTTGACATCAAATACCTGTAACATGACTACGAAATACCAGAAAATCGATGTACTCATTAGGATCAATCAGTATCAAGATTATGAGATAAATTCAAATCGATTACGTTGTTTGAGGTGCTAAAAGTACTTAAATTAAGGGATAAATTAGGAATAATTTATGCCTAATCAGGAAAGTAATGGGTGAAGTGAATGGTAAATGCTATGTGTATGGATGAGAATCTCGTATTCAGGACAAATTTCAAGCCACGCATTTCTTACAACTCGAAAGTGATGTCGTTCTGAATGATCAAGCCAAAATTTAATGAAGAATAATGAGATCATACAATAATTTAATACGGACCCAAAGGAAGTTGAATCAACTTGCGACTCAGAGATTGCGTAAGACACTTAGAAAGGTGAAAGGCAAAAATCTCACAAGCTAAAGTCTCTACTAGTGATCCTTAAGGTTCTCTCAGGAATTGTAGTATTCTACAACTCTAAACCATAGTGACTTGATAAGTGCGCAAATTTTTGTTGAGTCTAGAAATTCATGGTGCAAAATGCCTTGTTATGTATTACATGAGCTATTTAGAAAAATATAAATCCTCTAGCTTTATTCCTAGACATAAAAATATGGATAATTAAAAATTCACATCAATAAATGAGATGAAAGAAACTGCATGAAATTTTAAAAATTAGGTTCAAAAATTAAAAAAATTCAAAAGAGGTACGATTTTGATAAAATTCCCCACCCCCAAACAAAAAGGAGCATCGTCCTCGATGTTAAGTCAAATGATTTTCAAAATTGAGATCATAAGGTAGGAAAGAGATTACCATAACCAACCACTAATGATGTGGACAGATATCACCAAGAATAAACCTGAATAAGTGATATGAGAAAAAAATGTGTACAAGTCTATAAACATGATAAAGCATTGGGTGATGTGAAACACCACCCCCAACTAGGATGAGACTCATACAAGAAATCGCAGGCTACCTCCCGGTAGCGCTAAGTTTAATGTCTTCATCTAGACCGAAGGGATATCACCTTAAGTACAAAAACTATGAAAGCGCAGGGCGGTTAAAAAATGGGTGATGAGAATCACCCCCAAACAAGACTGAAGCGTCAGTCTTGTTGGATAAAGGCTAAAATGGTCAATGCACATGCATGGCAAAGTGCATCACATGATGCAAATCATCAGTGGACCATGGGCGGCTGGGTATCAGGGTAAGGGTGAGGGTGAAGAGGTAACGGCCACGGGCCATGTTGAGATTAAAGGTGAGGGAAACTAGTGCCCCATAAGCATGGTGCTCAAGTTGGTGAGGGAGGCGAAATGGTGTGAAAATTGTAATGGGGTGGGCCTCATAGAAAGGAAAAGACTATTCTATGAATGGATGATGATAATGGTCGCGCCATGATATACCAGGGAGCTGTCGATGAGAAAAATCAACACCACAAGATAGTGGCGGGCATGGAGGAACAAGCTCGATGTCACGAAAGTGGAGAGTGACATCAAAAATATTCTCATGGGTGGGGGATGGTTTTAGGTGAGGATATAAAAAGGTAGATGGAAACTTGAAATGTGTAAAATCAAGATCCAAACCAGATGGTGGGGTGGAAAGGACAATGGGTGGGTCGGGTGGTATAAATGGTGGAGGAAGATGATCCAACTCACGCGTGGCAGACACAAACTCATTGGGAGGAGTAAAATAATACTCACAAGGGAGTGTGGTTTCTAAAGATGGAGTGATCAACTTCTCCATAAGAGTAGCATCGGTAAATCTGGTGGGTGGGTAAGACGAGGCACCAAGATCTAAGATAGAGGAATCACTGTAAATATTGGGCTCAAAGGGAGCCAAGCATGGTGGGACAGGATCCATATCCGGATAGTTAGGAACTATAACGGATTCTATCTCGAAAAAATGGTGAGCACTCGTAGCCGGAGCAAACCTAAAAGATATGGGCATGTCAGAGACATATGCAATTGGGGCATAAGGTAAAATCTCGGACATATTTTTGGATATGACGGGAGTGTGAACCGCAATGATGGGTTCATTTGGATATGGTGGAATTTGATCAGGATCACTATCGAAAGGTAAGTCAACACAATTGTCAACTTGGAACCCGGACCATGGGATGGTCTCAACTTCGAGATTTTCAGGAGGTGAGGGTTGGTCACACTCAAAGTCAGTGGCACAAGACGACGCATCATCGTCACACTCAGTTGCAACGATGGGTGTAGCCATGGGAATGTCCGACTCTCTTGCACGCTCTAATTCATTTAACCTTTGTTCAAGCCTTTGGAGAGCTTGAGTTTGAATTTGAGTGGATTGCTCTTGTTCAATGATAAATTGTTGCAAGAGGCTTTCGAGAGCGGAGGTGGATGATGGTGGTGGAGTGATGGGAGGTGGTGGTGGTTAAGGTGGACATAACTCGCTATGGACAGGACTATACGGAGAATACTCATATGAAGTGTGTGGGGTGGGGCCAAGTTCATCATACATGAAACGATCGCTTTTGTGATGGACAAATGGTTGATACTCATGGGGTGCGTAATGAGGGAACTGATCGTGAACTGGTGCACAAGGTTTCCGTGATGGCTGTTGGAACGTGTGAGGATCTGTAACATCGGGTTGGGATTCATATTGCATGAAAGTGTGATCAGGACTCCACGAATAGCTCTGGTACTCAAACAACTCGCTTTTAGGTATATCGGGATAATAGGCCAACGTGGGTTCCCGAACAGTGTCATATGGATACACATGTTTCAAGATGGGTTCGTAGGGATATGAAGAGCAAGGTCACTCATGGGACATGTGATCGTCATAAGAATTACTTATGTCGAAGATAACTTTTTGGCAATGACGCCATTTGATATATTTTTCCTCGTTGTTTGAAAATCTCCTCTAATCAGAATCCTCAAATACCTACAAACTATAATGTAAGGACAAATTTCCAATCGAGTCATTTGTTATATTGGCTATATTCCGTTGGACAAAACAATTTTGGGTCATTCTGCATCAAGCATCATTCAACGTAAAGATTCAAGCATCGCATCCAAAGTTCACGCGTCATCAATATTCATGCCATGCTAGCTATCCTACAAAGGTATATGATCAACATAAATTTTATGTGTTGGAGTATTTTGTAAAATCAAGAAAATTTCATATAGGAAAATGTTCGTAAATAAGTAATTTTCATAAAGAAAAATCTTTGAAATAAATTTGAACAAATTTGTGCAAAATATAAAATCTCGTTCGAAGTCTATCCAGGTCATTCGAACGACCTGGATCTAACAACTTTCCCCAGACTATACTGGAAGTTCGTTAGAAAGGTCGTTTCGAATGACCTCGTTCGAACGAGGTTTCTAACGACCTTTCTAATTCAAAACTAAAACTTTGTTAGATAACTCGTTCGAACGAGAAGTTGCTCGAATGACCTCGTTCGAACGAGTTCTACCAGATCTAAATTTTTAAACTTATTTTTTAAGAATTTTTTTCCTACAACTGTTTTGGTCCACTACTTTTCAGTTATATTATATGAACGAAAATCTGTTTCAAAGAATAAAGAAGTTCATTATTCTCTAGAGAGATTTTTCCATAACTTCCCTCTTTTTGGTAAAAATCATCTCCAACACTTTTATCATCTTTTGAAACAAAACCCCTTCAATTAACTTGACATTCAACAAGCAAGTTTGTGGTGGATCTTTGCATTCAAGCTTTGTGGAGACGGTGGTTTTGGGCTTCGGTGGATACCGCGACACGAGGAGTGTCGAGCAATGTGTTGGAGCTTCGCGTACTACAAATTCAGAGGTCGAGGATGGCATAAGCAAGTCTTGAGTGAGTCAATGTCTCTAAGACTTTTGACTATCTCGTAAAACCTATTTTGTAGTGAATTTTGTCTAGGCCCAGGCGTCTGAGGTTTTTCCCATTTGGGTTTTCCTCGTACATCGGTGTGTTGTGGTTGGGATTTTCGCACTTTACTTTATTAAATCAGCTAGATGTATGCTTAAGACAAAATGAATAAAATTGGAATAATTTTATTTTAATTAGTCAAGTTATCAATCCAATTGCATTAATTGAAATTTGTTCTTGTGAACTTGTGAATCTACTTTTAAATTTGAAATTGGAGAATATCTCTTTATAGCTAATATTAAAATTGGATTGCGTGAGTGTATTCTACGAATTAAAGTTAGAACATATAACCTTGCAACTTCAAATTGGTATCAAAGCTAGTTTCTAAAAGTTATTTCGATGAATCCTGGAGGTTATATGGATAGTTTTTCGTCGAATAGACTACCTTTGTTTGATGGAACTAATTACACCTATTGGAAAGCACGTATGAAATCTGCTCTTAAATCTATTGATGAACGTTTTTGGGTTACTGTTGAAAGAGGATGGTCCCATCCTTCTATGGTTGTTAATGATGAAATTATTTTGACTCCTATTGAACAGTGGTGTGAGGAAGAACTAAAATGGTGTAACTTTAACTCTAAAGGATTAAATGCCGTATTTGGTGCCGTGTATCTCGATGAATTTCATCGTATAATGACGTGCGAAACATCTAAGGAAGCTTGGAACATTCTCCAAGTTACTCTTGAGGGAACTAGTGTTGTTAAAGCGTCAAAACTTTAAAATTTTACTGCACAATTTGAAACGATCACCACGAAAGAAACTGAAACATTTGATGAGTTTTATGCTCGTTTATCAGACCTAGTTAACTCATGCTTTAACTTAGCTGAAAAAATACCTGAAAATCGTGTTGTTAACAAAATACTCAGATGCCTTCCTAAGCAATTCATTCCTAAAGTGACTGTTCTTAATTCTTTAGGAAACCTAAATACTTTAAAACTTGAAGAACTTGTTGGTGATCTTAAAACTTATGAACTCGATATGTTTCCCAAAGATTCCAAAAGCAAAGATAAAGGTGTTGCTTTAAAAGTTAAGAAAGTCGATGCGTCTGAATCTGATGAGTCTGACTTTGATTCTGATGATATAGCCTTATTTGCTAAAAAATTTAAAAAATTTCTCCAGTTTAAAAAATAAAACTCTAAATTTGAAAAACCTAAATTTGAGAACAAAAACAAAGGAGGAAATAAAAAATTCAATAATCAGGATCCGAAAAGGTTCAACAAAGATATCTTTAAAAAGGATGATTCGAAAAGATGCTTTGAATGTGAGGGACGTGGTCATAGAGCCTTCGAGTGCCCTACAAAACTTAAAAGACAAGGCAAAGAAAAAGATGTTTACAATGCTACTCTTAGTGACAGTGATAATGAGTCTGAAGACTCTGATGACTCTAACCCGTCTAGAAATAACTTCACTTCCTTTATGGAAAGCCATGATAGTAATTCGAGTGTGTCATACCTTAATGTTGACAATTCCGAACAAAATCTTGAGGTTGTTTCTACTCATTCTACTAGTAGTGATGAAAAAGAGAGTGATAATGATATAGATGAGAGTGAACTACGATATGCTTATTCTGAACTCTACAATGAATCTCTTCTTATTCAAAACGTTAACAAAAGATTAACCTTTAAAGTCTTAACTTTAGAAAAAGAGTTGAAAGGCCTGAAGGAGAAGGAGGCTTTAGTTAGTCAACTCGAGGCAATTAAGATATCTCTTTCTAAAAACCTTATCGTGATTAGTAAAGAAAAATGTGACTTAATTATCTCCTTGGAAGGTGTTAACAAAGATCTTAATGAGTCTTTAGAAATTACAACATCTCTAAAAGCTAAAATTGCCCAACTTAAAAAATATCTCGAGTCCTCTCATGAAGTTAAAGTCACACTCGAGGATAATTCAGGAAGAATGGGAAAATTATTTCTTGGTCCAGTTTTAGGATATAAGGAGAAAGGTTATCAAGAGAGAAAGGGTATAGAATATGAGAAGGAAATTCATCAAAAGTAAAGCCCGAACCCGTTGCTAAGTTTGTTACAAAATCTAAAGTTCCTAAAATAAATCCTTTTAAGCAACCTTTAATAGACGGTCCAAAACAACCCTATGTTTGTACATATTGTCATAAGCGAGGTCGTCTTGAAGATTTTTGCTACAAACTTGGAAAGAACTCTCAATTCACAAATTCTAAACAACCCTATAGCTCCTTAGCTAATCTTAAGAGTCAAGTCGAGTATCTAGTCAATACTTCCAAAAGTCTAATGGAAGAGTTTCTTAGATTTTCTAAAGTCCACGGAATTAATTCTAATTATAAGACTAGAGCCAATCGAGGAAAGAAAACAACTCAAGCTTGGGTTAAGAAAAATCAAACCAAGAAAGCTTTTGTTGCTCATGTTGCACTAAAGGCTCAAAATACCTCTCAATGGTACTTTGATAGTGGTTGTTCAAGACATATGACTGGTGATAAATTTCTATTTACCACTCTCGAAAACTATAAAGATGGTAAAGTCACTTTTGGGGATGGTAGTAAATCTCAAATCATGGGTAGAGGATCTATTGAAATCTTCGGATTTCCTAAACTTGAAAATGTTCTTTATGTTGATGGTCTCAAGGCTAATTTGATAAGTATTAGCCAACTATGTGATGAAAATCTTGATGTAAAATTTAGTCAATCGGAGTGCACCGTGTATGATCAGTCAGGTGAATCTATTATACAAGGTGTTAGAACCAGTGACAATTGCTATGGAATTATTCCTAAATCTTCTTTAGTTTGCAATAATGAAAAAGCCTCATTTGCCGATCTTTGGCATCAAAGATTAGGACATGTAAACTTTAGAGATCTTGATAGATTAGTTAAAAAAGATCTAGTTCGAGGATTACCGCCACTAGGAAATCCAACCTCCACCATTTGCGGGCCGTGTCAATTAGGAAAATAAATTAAGAGTCCTCATAAGAAGTTAAACTCTATAACAACATCTTGTGTCTTAGAATTGATTCACATGGACCTTATGGGTCCCACTCGAACCGAGAGCATAGGAGGAAAAAGATACATCTTAGTTATGGTGGATGATTTCTCTAGGTAATCTATTATAGGCTTTCTAAGAGAAAAATCTGAAACAGTTGATTTTCTTACTCTTAAGTGTAGAGCTCTTCAAAATCTACACGGTGTTACCATAAACCGCTTTAGGAGTGATAATGGAACCGAATTCAAGGAATTCGATGTGAATGCCTTTTGTGATGAAATAGGAATAAAACATAAATTCTCGGTCGTTCGAACACCGCAACAAAATGGTATAGTTGAAAGAAAAATTGAACGATCCAAGAAATGGCGAGATCTATGCTCCTATGAAGAAATGTGCCCCGTAGGTTTTGGGCCGAAGCGGTTAACACTGCATGTCACACAGTAAATAGAGTTTATTTGCGTCCTAACACTAACGAAACTCCTTATGAATTGTGGATGGGTAAGAAACCTAATTTGTCCTATTTTAGAGTGTTTGGTAGTCCATGATATATTCTACGAGATAGAGAACTTCTAGGAAAATTTGACTCAAGGAGTGATGAAGGTATTTTCCTAGGATATTCTCAAAATAGTAGAGCCTTTACAGTTTTTAACTTTAGTAACTCTAAAGTAATGGAATCCATTAATGTTGTCATAAAAGATGATGCTTCGACCACATCAATTGATAATGAGGAAGATTTGTCATGTGAGTGTGATGTTGTGTCAAATGTTGAAAGTATTGAATCTCAAAATGATTTGGTTGTTCCAACTACCGAGAAAAAGGATCCTACTCCTTAGGTGCGTAAAAGTCATAACACTTCAAAAATTATAGGAGATCCCGAGGTAGGTGTCAAGACTAGGGCGCAGTTAGAAAATGAAGTTACCTATATATGCTATACTTCTAAAATTGAACCTAAAAACTTTAAAGAAGCATTAAAAGATGAACATTGGATTAATGCTATGCAAGAAGAACTATTTCAATTTAAGAAAAATGATGTTTGGGAATTAGTCCCTAGGCCTTCTAATACCAATGTCATTGGCACTAAATGGATTTTTAAAAATAAAATGGATGAAAATGGTGTCATTGTTCGAAATAAAGCTAGATTAGTTGCTCAAGAATACACCCAAATAGAAGGTGTTGACTTTGAAGAAACTTTTTCTCCTGTTGCTAGGTTAGAATCGGTTCGCCTTTTACTTGCCATAACATGTCACCTTCAATTTAAATTATATCAAATGGATGTAAAAAGTGCTTTTTTAAATGGTATTATTCAAGAGGAAGTCTATGTTGAAAAACCAAAAGGGTTTGAGGACCCAAAATATCCTACTCATGTCTTCTTCCTAACGAAAGCTCTATATGGCTTGAAACAAGCACCCCGTGCTTGGTATGAAAGACTCACCTCTTATCTCCTTTCTCGTGGCTTTTTGAGAGGGGGAGTAGATATGACACTTTTCATTTGCCGTGATGAAAAAGGTATCCTAGTTGCTCAATTTTATGTCGACGACATAGTGTTTGGGTCTACGTGTGATAAACATACTCAAATTTTTTCAAAAGAAATGCATAATGAATTTGAGATGAGTATGGTAGGTGAACTTACTTTCTTTCTAGGTCTTCAAGTTCGTCAACTCAAAAGTGGGATATTTTTGTCCCAAACTAAGTATGCTAAAGACCTCGTTAAGAAATTTAAACCCGAATCCGCTAAACATGCTCGTACTCCTATGAGTTCATCTATTAAACTTAGTAAGGATACCGACGGAAAGGATGTAGAGCATACTATTTTTAGAAGTATGATAGGTAGTTTACTTTACCTAACTGCTAGCCGTCCGGATATTTCCTTTAGTGTAGGAGTTTGTGCTGGTTATCAAGCCACTCCAAAAGAGTCTTATTTACTTGCTATCAAACGTATCATCAAATATGTTAGTGGGACCCTGTGTTTTGGAATTTGGTACTCTTTTGACACCAATGATTGTTTATCGGCATATTCAGACACCGATTAGGCAAGAGATGTTGATGGATGTAAAAGTAAATCTGGCGGTTGTTTATATTTTGGAAGTGCACTTGTCTCATGGATGAGCAAGAAACAAAATTCTATTTCTTTGTCCACGACGGAGGCCGAATACATTGCCGCCGGGAGTTGTTGCACTCAACTCATTTGGATGAAACAAATATTGGAAGATTACAGTATTTCCCAAAGCACTATGACTATATATTGTGACAATACTAGTGCAATTCATATTTCCCGTAATCCCGTTCAACATTCTAGAACCAAGCATATTAAGATCCGTGAACATTTCATTCGTGACTTGGTTGAAGAGAAAATTGTTTCTCTAAGCTTCGTTCCTACCGATCGACAATTGGCCGATATCTTTACTAAACCTCTAGATGCCCTTAGGTTTGAAAACCTTAGGAAATCAATTGGGGTTTGCTCCAGTGATTGAGATCGAAGCCGTTTATCTAGTTTAGGTTGCTTCTCTTGTATATTTTTATACCTATGAACTAGATTCCTTTTGTATATATTTTATTCAAAATCTCAAAAATATTTTTCTTTTATTTTCAAGGAAAACGGGAATGGTTAGAAAAGCTTTCAAATTTTTTGTCCATATGGCTTTGTGGTCAATGTATTCGGATCCCTATCTTTTTCCATGTTCATGTGGCCTTCGATGAGTAGTTAATCCAGACCTTGCTTATCTTGTGCACAAAAATGCTCTTTTATGATATATTGTAGTGAATTCTTCACACCTTTGCCTTTTTGCACACACCGTTCACGAAATATTGCAGATATCTTGATTCACATTGTACTTGGAAAAATGAGATTTGGTGTTGTCTTCTCAATTCTGTCACATCTTTTATAAGCAATCGAACTTGTGCATGATCATCCGTTGCCCGGATTGAAACAAAAGTGATCATATTCTTCCCGTTGGTTACCGTTTCAAGCAATGGACTAGGGCTGCGAAAAACACAAAGTTTTTGCGTTAAATGCCACCATTGGCATTCTCAGTTGTGTGCCTAAAATAGAAGCATTGAAAATGACATATAATGCCAAGGCCAAAATTATTAGCTTTATTGATTATTCAAAAAGAAAAGTCTTAATCTATTGTTACTCTTGGGAGACATAAGTTGAAGATCAATGGACATGCACATGTAATCGATTCATTACTTTCTCATTGTGACATTATTGGCGAGAGAATCATCTATTTTGTATGCTTGTTACATTCGTGTTTAAGTGTTCAATAATATTTCCTTCTTGACACAAGGCTAATGTGAGTGAGTATTGCGCGTATATATTGTTTGGCATTACACACTTGTACATTGTTGTGGCTAAAAACTCTCACTCATATTGTTCACACCCCTACATTCTCGCTCCCACCTTTTGGATATGTTGACTCAAGCTAGGATTATAAAAATCACATTTTGGCATTGTTCTGGCCTTCCCAATTCCTGATATTATGCTATTTTTAACCCTATTTTATGTTATTTTTATTTAAAAAATATTTCTTTTCGTCAGAAATTCTCGTTCAAACGAGATTTCTAACGACATTTATAACCCTCATTCTGTCACTTCGTTCGAAATGTCGTTCGAACGACAAAGTTTGTTCGAACGAATTTCTAACGAGATATCTAACGAATCGCTACTGTGACTTCGTTCGAAATGCCTGGTTCGAACGACATCACTCGTTCGAACGACCTGCGTTTAAATCCTGCAGTTACGCTTCCCCATACTACCGCCTCTCTCTATCCACTCGCCACGTTTTCCCAAACCTTTCTTTCCCAGATTTTCTCTCTCCCACATCTTCCACTTTCCCACTCTCTTTCCTCTATCTCTTATTCTCCCTATCACCCACTATCTTCCTCTTCCCACGATTTCAACCTCCATAAACCTTATTTCATCCTCCCTTTTGTTGCCCGATCTGTGTTTGCTGTTTCCATCTTCTTTTCAAGGTATTTTATTTCTTACATTGGTCTCTCTCGATATATATATATATATATACTTGTATATCTCTCCTATCTATCTATCTATATATATATATATATATATATATATATATATATATATATATATATATATATATATGTTGTTGGGTCTTATAATAAAAATCTAAGAGATTTCATCTTTTTCCCAACATTTATATATATGAATGTGTGTATATGTCTACAATTTCTTGGGGGGCTATCTTAATTTCTGAATTTGTTTGTGTTGCCCCTGATTAAAATATATTCCATGATAAAATTATTTTTCTCAAATTAAATTTTAGTTACTTTCATGGAATTTATCTTAATCAATTTTTATTAATTTTATTTTATTCTCACTTATTCTTAACGGAGGAAGGGATTATTCTGATTGGTTATTGGTTTGTTGGTGTGATTGGTGGAATGGCTGGAATTTGTTCGGGTAGGTTCTAGTTTCCGTCGTGTTTACCATGGCCCGTAACCGTCGCCAACGCTGTTTAAGCAATTCCCCCGAGGAACACTCCTCGTCCTCTGATGAGGAGACCCATGCCAATGCAGCTATACCCGACCTAAGACTGCGTTGGAGGACCCTTTCTGCACACACTCGTTATCACACACATGGTTTCGCTACTCGTTCTATCGTTAAGGAGAAAATTATTAATCTCCACTCTCACCACGGTACCACAGTACATTCGTGGATTTCAGATTTAGGATGGGACCCTCTCTTCTCTCTCATGGATGTCGTTTTTCCCGACCTTGTTCGGGAATTTTATTTTGGGATGCACGATAAGAATAATCACATTTATTCTAAGGTGCGCGGTAGGGAGATTATTGTCTCTCCTGACTCGATATCTCAACTCATCCCCCTCCCTAGGGTCACTAATCCCTCATTCCCTTGGACATCCGATACCCGTCTCGATCCATCTCTTGTCCTAAACACTGTTTTTAGGTTCCTCCCTCTCGGCACTATCACTATCATCCATAAACATTTACATCCTGACTTTATGGTCCTTAATTGGAGCGTATGTGCCTGTCTTCTTCCATGTGCAAACACCACCCAAATCACCAAACAACACGTGGACCTTATGTTTTCTATTAGCATTCGGGCTCAAATCGACCTCCCCGCCTACCTTTTTAGTGTCATTCGGATAGTTAGGATCCTCCCCTCCAGCCCCGCTCGCCAAGCCCTCTCTTTTGCGGCCATTATTACCCATTTTTGTCTTGCCGCCGGTTGCCCCCGCATCTACATCGATATCCCCGTCACTAAATATCAAACCGTTGACATGTCCTCAGTCAGCCACTCTCGTGGTCATTTTCCACCGAATACTCCTCCCCTCACCCCTCCACTTCTTCTCACTCCGTCGCTTCCTCTCACCCTGCCCCCAGTCATCCCGCCCCCTCCCGCTCTATCTCCCCTCCTCTTCCCATATTCCCGCACCCGTCGAATCGGAGAATTTTTTGTTTGTCCGCTCTCAGGTTGAACATCTTCAGGAGGAGAGATGTCAGGACATGGCCCTTATGCAAGAGCATTTGATGTCTATGCAGCAGGACCGTGAGGCCCAAGCTCGCCGGGAGGAGGCTCAAGCGCGCCGAGATGAAGCCCAGGCCTGTAGAGACTCTCTACTATTCGAGCATCTTGATGCCATTCGCCTTATGGAGCTGCGCCGTGGTGCAGGCTCGTCTGGTTCCGGCTCTGGATATCTTCCCGATGATACTCCACCTGATGCTCCTGCCCCTTGATGTATTTTTTTTATTTCTATTTTCCCTGTACCTATGAGGCTAAGTGGATGTTTTTTTCAAGTATTTCTTCCTTTGGTTTGGATATTTGTTCATTTCTACTTACTCATGTATGCACTTTGACTATGTCCCAGTTTCTATTAATTAATGAAACATCATGCTATTTCCTCTGTCATTTCATTTCTTCATTTTTATTAGTTCATTGCCTATTATTCTCTCGCTTATTCTTTAACATGCAGGACTTTTATCCCTTTGTATTTTTCGGACAAAAAGGGGGAGAAATATTGACTAGGGGGGATTCATAATTGACTTTCATATTGAAATGAATTCATAGTAATTGACTTTCATCTTGAAATGAATTCATGATTTAGGGGCAGTTAAATTCTACTTTCATATTGAAATGAATTCATAGTAATTGACTTTCATCTTGAAATGAATTCATGATTTAGGGGGAGTAAAATTCTTAATATTGTATATTGAAATGAATTCATAATTTAGGGGGAGTTAATATTCTTAATATTGAACATATGCATATTTTACCGGGACTTTCATTTACCATTCTCAACATATGCTAACACATAGTTTTATATATAATTTATTCTCTACTTCCCCATGCGTTTATGAATTTGTTGTTTCATGTGTGTAGGATACATCTCCTACTCCTTTGCAGATCGTCAGTCTTGTCTTTGTGTCTGTATGTCTTTTTTTGGGGGTTTTGGGATGGGCCTTAGAAACGGCTTGATGGCTGGCTTAGCAAATTCTGTCTTTTATTTATTTTTTATTATTTTGTTTTGTCCCGGAATAGCCAAAGGGGGAGATTTGTAAGGAAAAATTTCCAATCGAGTCATTTGTTATATTGGTTATATTCCGTTGGACAAAACAATTTTTGGTCATTCCGCATCAAGCATCATTCAACGTAAAGATTCAAGCATCGCATCCAAAGTTCACACGTCATCAATATTCATGCCATGCTAGCTATCCTACAAAGGTATATGACCAACATAAATTTATGTGTTGGAGTATTTTGTCTAATCAAGAAAATTTCATATAGGAAAATGTTCGTAAATAAGTAATTTTCATAAAGAAAAATCTTTGAAACAAATTTGAAAAAATTTGTGCAAAATATAAAATCTCGTTCGAAGTTTATCCAGGTCATTCGAACGACCTGGATTTAATGACTTTCCCCAGACTATACTGGAACTTCGTTAGAAAGGTCGTTCGAACGAGGTTTCTAACGACCTTTCTAATTCGAAACTGAAACTTCGTTAGATAACTCGTTCGAACGAGAAGTCGTTCGAACGACCTCGTTGGAATGAGTTCTGCCAGATCTAAATTTTTAAACTTATTTTTTAAGAAATTTTTTCCTACAACTATTTTGGTCCACTACTTTTTCAGTTATATTATATGGATTAAAATCAGTTTCAAAGAATAAGGAAGTTCATTATTCTCTAGAGAGCTTTTTCCATAACTTCCCTCTTTTTGGTAAAAATCATCTCCAACACTTTTATCATCTTTTGAAACAAAACCTCTTCAATCAACTTGACATTCAACAAACAAGTTTGCGGTGGATCTCTGCATTCAAGCTTTGTGGATACGGTGGTTTTGGGCTTCGGTGGATACCGCGACATGAGGAGTGTCGACCAACGCGTTGGAGCTTCGCGTAGTACAAATTCAGAGGTCGAGGATGGCATAAGCAAGTCTTGAGTGAGTCAATGTCTGTAAGTCTTTTGAGTCTCTTGTAAAACCTATTTTGTAGTGGATTTTGTCTAGGCCCAGCCGTGCGAGGTTTTTCCCATTTGGGTTTTCCTTGTACATCGACGTGTTGTGGTTGGGATTTTTGCACTTTACTTTATTAAATCACCTTGATGTATGCTTACGATAAAATGAATAAAATTGGAATAATTTTATTTTAATTAGTCAAGTTATCAATCCAATTGCATTAATTGAAATTTGTTCTTGTGAACTTGTGAATCTTCTTTTAAATTTGAAATTGGAGAATATCTCTTTATAGCTAATATTAAAATTGGATTGCGTGAGTGTATTCTACGAATTAAACTAATAACATATAACCTTGCAACTTAATATAACAATATAAAGTGTAGATTTAAGTAAGGGTATCAATCCACATCAATAGGGTAAGCTAAAGACAAACTCAATTGTAATTCAATTTTTATTTTCTTTTTGGAATTTTTTTATTTTCTTTTTTTTAGCCTTTTCAAATATTAAAACAATTGGGTGAGGTGGGGTGTGAAATAACAATAAACTAAATGGAAGATCAAATTACAAACTAAAAAGTGACTAAAATGAAAAACAAAGTCTAACACTAAAATATGAGATAAATGAGGGAAATAAATGTGAGAACAATTAAGGAGTGGGATTACATCAAAAAATTTAGTTATTCTAACTAATTAATTTAATTAATTGAATACTCCCAAATTAATATCAAAATTAAAAATCAACTCTCGTTGAAAATGTATTTTTAATAGTAACCTTTTAGAAAGTTAAGTTTAACCCCCATAACTCTAGAAAATAGTTCTACACTCCTTTTAATTAATCACCCGCTAGGATCGATCGATTAAAATTTATGTAAATCTTAGAAAATAAAAATAGAGTTGAAATCCATGTAATAGTACTCCACTTAAGAAATCCCTATCTATAGTTCGAATCTAAAATGGGTATTATAACTTGGAATTTTTATTTTCTCTCGAAAATCATTTACCCTCTCTCGAGGCGTAAATTTAAGGGTGAGGGATAAAAATTAACATTCAAAGGGAATTTTCAAGTAATCAAACTAATTAAATTAAAATAACATCAAATAAGGGTTCACCCCACCCCTTGAAAGGGGATTTAGCCTAACATGGTATGAAAATTGACAAATTAATAATCAAAGGCATAAAATAAATGAGAAGAGAAGAGAACAATCAAACCCAATCTCTTGAAGTGAAATTGAACTCTTATTTCCTTGAAATCAATCACAATCCATCCAATATGAGGATCCAATAATAATCAACTCAATATAATACTCAATTGAATTACTCACAATTTATCACTCAATAATCTCTAAAAAGAAAAATAAAAACTATTGTGGGTACCCTAAAATTAGAACTATGGGCCTGGACGAGTTGCCCAGCCTTGGCAGCCCAAAGTCCAGCCCCCTCATCTTTTATAATTGATCCAGTCTCCCCCCACGATCCCATGAAGGGAAGTTATAGGGGAAATGGAAAACATGGAGGAACTCATCACCTCCACTCATCTACATGTACATGTATATATTAAACCCTAGGTCTGGGGCAAAAGGACAAGTTGTATTCTCTGTAATCACTCTCCGGAGTATATAGAAATAATATCGACTGCACCACCGTGGACGTAGGCACATCTTGGCTGAAACAAGTACATCCCTTGTTGTGTGATTGGCATCATGTATTCCTTGTTCTTTTCTTGATAATTGTTTCTCTCATATTTACTTGTGTTGCATAATAATTGCATCGACAATTGGCGCCGTCTGTGAGAAACGTTCATCTTTCTCTAAGAAGAGCCCACGTCAAGAAAGGAGTTTAAGATATTCTGGACACAGCAGCAATGCTCCCCAAGCAGGAGATATTCAAGAGCCACCTGCTCCTCGCAAGATTAGGTCTGAAGTCCGACGTTCAGATCAGAGAGCTCGCCTGGAAAGACTAGCCTCAGAAGAAAGTCAGGGACCAGCGAGGTCCATGCAGATATCTAGGTTGATTGATGTGTACGAGGCAAGGCTCCACGAGCAGAGGGAGTCTTCTTGAAGATATGAGGCTGAGAATGCTCACTTGAAAAGAAGACTGGAAAGAATAGAGAAGGAGCTTCGTCCTGATAACAGGAGACGCCCATATCGCACTCCTATCCCTCGGGCTAGCAAATCTCGCAGCCGAGGAAGGAGCCCTAGGCGAGAATCTCAAAGGGACGAAAGAGGCGAGTCAGACGACGACCTCTACGAACAAATACAAAGAGATCTCCCCTACCAGAGCCCTGCTCATAGCGATGAAAACTTACAAAACATGGTTCGCAAGGAAATGGACCAGCATCCCGCTCACTACGGAATAAGGTCAACTAGAGACCTCGCGAGGCGAGCTCGCAAAACCCAAATGAAGTTGCCTTTCACAAGAGAAATCGAAGAGAAGAAAGCTCCCAAGAAATTTGCCATTCCAAGGTTCAAGATTTACGAAGGAAAGACTGATCCCATCGATCACGTCAGGCAATACCGACAGGCCATGACCCTCTGGAGTCACCGAGATGCCCTGATGTGTCGTATTTTCCCCTCGAGCCTTCATGATGTAGAACAGAAGTGGTTCGAAAGTCTCCCCCACCGGTCGATCAAGAATTTTAAATCCCTAGCCGAACTTTTTACGGCCCGATTCATCACCAGTAGCTCCCATCCCAAAAGGATGGATGATCTACTAACAATGAAGAGAATGCCTGAGGAGACCCTCCGAGAATACGCGAAGAGGTACTGGGAGTTATTCAATGAGATCGAGGATTACGCAGAGGAAGTGGCAGTGGCCTCCTTCAAAATTGGGCTCCCTAGTTCTTCCCTCCTCTACCAATCCCTGACAAAGAAGGAAGCTATGACTATTGACGACCTAATGGCCTGAATCGAGAAATACGCAAAGGTGGAAGATGTCACTCACCCTAATGCAGGAGAAAATGGTCGAGCTAAGCTCACTACCAAGGTAGGTGAGAAAACTGAGAACCAGAGAAGAGGAGGAAAGAATGGAGGCAAAAATGGCTCCAAGAACGGAGGGAACCAGGACGCGTCGAAAGTATTCCAGGTGGTCAACACCATCTTCAAAGAACCAATTTACAAGGTTCTCGCGAAGATCAAGGATGAGCCATTCATCAAGTGTCCCAGGAATATGGGGGGAGATCCCTCGTAGAGGAACAATGCGCTAAGATGCGCTTTTCACAAAGAGGGAGGACACAAGACTGAGCACTGCAAAGATCTTAAGTCTCACCTCGAAGAGTTGGCCCAGTCCGGGCATTTGAACGACTTTGTGGAAAAAAGGGCAGAGAAAGTGACTGCCAACAGAGAGGTAAGACCCGACAACGTGCTGGAGGATGATGCTGGACCCGAGTTCGCAGTAATTCACGGAGTATCTGATGTCAAGCAGATACAAGGGAACTCAACTCGAATGGAGATGAAAAAACTTACAGCGGTAATGCAGGCTTTTCAAATCGATCCAGCAAAGTCACAGTCAGGAAAGAGTCGACGAGCAGAGGACATCAACTATAACTAGCATATTGTTTTTACGGATGAAGATTTGATGGGAGTAAGGACCCCACATCATGATGCCCTGGTCATTACACTCAGGATAGCCAACTTTGACATCGACAAGCTGCTTGTCGATCAAGGAAGCTCATCCGAAGTAATGTATCTCGACCTATTCAGGAAATTGAAGTTGAGCGTCATCAACCTAAAGGAGGCTACTGTTCCTTTAGTCGGCTTCGCTGGAAAAATGAACATGCCCTTAGGCAAGATAGTGCTGCCAGTTCGTACCGAGAATGTCTGCAAGATGATTGAGTTTTTGGTAGTTGACATCGAATCGCCATACCAAGCCATCCTCGGCAGAGGGTGGCTTCATGCGATGAAGGCGGTCTCCTCGACCTACCATCAGAAACTTAAGTATGTAACCGAGCGAGGAGTAATGGAGATCCACAGCGACCAAGCGATGGCGAGGAAGTTCTTCATAGCAGCCATCCGACCAAAGCCAGAGAAGAAGGCCGGTCAACCTAGCGAGAAAGTTGAAGAGGGTGTGATACCTTCTAAATAGCAACTAAAGTATGGAAGACCTGGAGTAGAGGAGACCAGGCTCCTCCCCTCTGAGCGTGTCATCAAGGACCTGGTAGAAGTTATAGCCGATGTTGGTGATAGTAGCAGAGTCTTCTTGATTGGAGCATCTCTCACCGACCAAGAACATAAGGAGTTGACGACCTTGCTGAGACACAACATAGATGTTTTTACATGGGAACCATACGAGCTGCCTGGCATTGATCCTGCTATGGTCTGTCATCAGCTGCACGTCGACCCCACATTTAAGCCAGTCACGCAGAAGGCACGAAGAACTGCACCCGAGAAGGCTAAAGCGGTCGAAAAGGAAGTGGAAAAACTGCTGGATACACTACACCAAAATGGGCAAATTGTCACCTTTCAGCCGGCCAGCCTTGTCAAGGTCATTGACCGTGACAAAAAAACACGCGTTTTATGTCACGGTCATTGACCTTGACACGACCGTGACAACGAATTGTCACGGTCATTGACCGTGACAAGCCCGTGACAATTCAATTTGTCACGGTCTTGTCACGGTCATTGACCGTGACAATTATTTAAATTCTTGTCACGGTCAAAGACCTTGACACGACCGTGACAATATTCGCAGCAAAAACCCTATCCCCCTTCTTTTTTCCCTCCCGCGCCGTTCCCTCCATTTCTCTCTCTCTCTCTCTCTCGACGCTGTTCTCTCTCTCTCTCTCTCTACTTTCAGGTCCATTTTCTCTCTCTCTCTCTCTCTCTCTTTCATTTATATATATATTTGTGTGTATATTTGTGTGTATGTGTATATATATATGTGTGTATGTGTGTGCGTGGAGGGGGGCAGGGGGTGGGGGTGGGGGTGGGGCGGGATGGGGCAGGGTGGGGGAGGGGGTGGGGACGGTGGAGGGGGGCAGGGGGTGGGGCAGGGTGGGGGAGGGGGTGGTGGAGGGTGGGGTGGGGTGTGTGTGTGTGTGTGTGTGTGTGTGGTGGTGTGTGGTGGGGGAGGGGGTGGGGTGGGGTTGGGGTGTGTGTGTGTGTGTGTGTGTGGTGGTGTGTGGTGGGGGAGGGGGTGGTGGAGGGGTGGGGCAGGGGGGTGGTTAGGGGTGGGGTGGTGTGTGGTGGTGGAGGGGGGCAGGGGTGGGGTGGGGTGGCAGTTTTTGACACGACACGATACCCGACACGAACTCGACACGAACTCGGATGATAAATTATTTATGTGTTGCAAGAATTTGAAATTAATTAAATTAAGTTATTGTAGGCCTATGAGTGCTATGATTGGTTAAGAGAGAAAAAAAAAATTATTTTATATTTTACTTAATGGGTTATGCGGGTCAACCCGAACACGACACGATAATAAATAGGTCGGGTTAGTGTTTGCTCATCTGACACGATTAGTTAAATGGGTCGGGTTAGGGTTGACTAATACTTAACACGAACCCGACATGACACGATCCGAACACGACACGACGCACACGAATTGCCACCCCTAGTGGGAATTGATATCCAAGACATGTATTTGAATTGATATCTATTTATTTGAATTGAATAACCTAACCAAAAGAAATAGATTATGTAAAGTCTTAATAACCTAACCAAAAGAAATAAAATAAAATATCAAATAAATTATCATCCACCTCATAGACATTCCCTACCAATCATTTTAAGATAATTTTATCCTTATAAAGATAATAGATTATGTAATTTTAGGACTTAAAATAATATTGCTTATGGATATAGGACAACAAACATTTTGTTTTCATTTTTAGTCCCTATTTTCAAATTAAAGGGACATGTGGCATGTTATGATTGGTTAACGTTTTATGAATATGGGTCCGCGCCAGCGGTTTTATTAAAAAATAGGGACTAAAATCATAAATAAAATGTTTGTTGTCCTATTTTCAAAATACATATTACAATAAATCCTAAATTTACAAACCCCTAAAGATAAATACCTTTGATTGCAAAGCATGCACTTGTATTATTTCGACGTGTAATTTGGAAATGCTTGTTTTTCTTTCTAGAGACCCGTGTCGTCAAAACTTGGTAGTGTTCGAGTGTGTTTTTATCACTAAATTATTATTTCACTAACAAATACTCCTTATATCCTAGATTAAGAGTCCATATTTAATTTTTGTACTTACTAATAATACACTTAATCAATGGTTAGGATTAACCCTTATTCACTATTATGAAATTTGGTTAATTGATTATTTTAAAAAAAAAGCAAAAGTAGACTAACATATATACACAACACTAAAAGTAGACATCAATTTTATAAATAATTGATATTTTCATTCAAAATATGTGTGTGTGCGTGTGTGTGCGTGTGTGTGTGTGCGTGTGGCGGGGGTGGGGTGGGGTGGGTAGGGGTGGTGTGTGTGTGTGTGTGTGTGTGTGCGTGTGGCGGGGGTGGTATTGACGGAACTTACACATACTTTATAATATAGACGAAACATTTTTTTATTTGTACTAATAACATTTTTTTTATCTGTACTAATAACATTTTTTTTACAGCAAAAATGTCTCCTTCAGATGTTAGGGCGAAGATGATGATGCTGTTTATGATGATGTCGTCGTCTGGGTTCGGTGGTAGCGGAGGCGACGAGGGCTCCTCCGTCCCTAGGCTCCCCAAATATGGAAAATTTGGGATTACCGTCGAAAACAAGTCGGAGCTTTTAGCGAGATCCCTCGAGCTGCTAAAGACGGTCATCGGCCCGGGGTTTATGAGTTGGAAGGAGGTGCCGTATGAGCTCAAGTTAGCTGTTTGGGCGGCACTACAGGTAATATTTATATGAATATTTCAATTTCAATTTCAATTTATATTTATATTTATATTTATATTTATATTTATATTTATATTTATATTTATATTTATATTTATATTTATATTTATATTTATTTGCAACTAACATTGTATTTGTTGGACAGGAACAATTCAACTTGGATCCAAAGCTACGCGATTCCGTCTTCGAGCAGTTGAGGGAGCAACACAAGACGTGGAAAAAAAATATGCGGACACGGTACTTTGGAAAAACACGAGAGACCATTTTACAATGGCGCGGATCCGTCCCGCCCAAGGAGCCGATCTCATTGGCACAATGGCAAAAATTCATTGACAATGAGATCGAGGATCGACAATTGGCATCTCGCCAATCGGGGAGGGAAAATCGGGCTAAAAAGACGGACGTGCACTACTCCGGCCGGACCTCTTACGCTGAGGTGGAGCATAGGATGAAGGTAATATTTAATTTATCTATAACTACAGAAATATATTATTGGATATTATTTTACTTTGCGGGGCCGATACTAATTTTACTTTACATTATTTTATTTCAGGGGGTAGGGAGTGGGCCAGGGGGTAAGCCACATAGGCTCGATACTTATGTGGCTCTTCGGACGAAGAAGGGGAAGGACAAGGAGGTGTCCCCGAGCGTCGCGGCCACGATTGTAAGTAATCCGACAGTTTATTATTGTTAATTACGTTATAATTTTTTAGTTTACTTATTTTACTAATCATGTGCTTTTTGTCGTTTCAGGCAAAGCTTAAGGAAGTGCATGAGTCGCAGTCTGATGCCGACAAGGCATCTTTGTCCACAGATGCACTCAGCCAAGTGCTTGGCTCTGATCGCAAGGGGAGGACAAGGGGAGTGAGCTCGCGGGTGGCCAAATCTAGGATCATCGGATTGGAGACGAGCGACACCGGGTTGGCTCGAACGGTGGATTCACACGACGCGAAGCTGTCCCGTTTGGAGGCGACGGTCCAAGATATGTACGCATTCATGAAGCGTACGTTGGGTGGAGACCGTAAAGAGAAAGGTAAAGGGAAAGGGAAGGAGAAGGCGGTGGAGGAGGAGGTGCGGGAGGACGAGGAGGTGCGGGAGGACGAGGCGCAGGATGACGAGGATGTGGACCTCGCTGCTTCATCACCGACACGTTCGTACTTCGACGATCCACTTCTCTATTTGACGCCCTCCAACAGACCATTATCGACGATTGGTTGGCCGAGCGAGTTCATATTGGACATATTTGATGGCCAGCGGATAGGGCGGGGGTTGAGGGACCCGGATATCATCGAGGGTGGAATAGTCCATGGACGTGTGCTTCAAGGGATGGAGTCCAGGGTGCTCGTCACGCATGTCATACCCGGGAAGGAGAACTCCCTACTGTGGTTGCGTGAACAATGTGGCACGACATATATTAGTGGGTGCGTCAATTCGTATGTCGTGTGGCCTACTCACCTCCTCAGTTTTATACAAGACATGTAGTAACATTATTTTCAAGTTTGTCCATTTTAATTACATATGGATTATATCGTCATGTATATTATTTTTACTTCGAAAATTTGGATTATACTGTCATGAATATATATTTGCATTATCTTTAGTTTGTGTTGGATATATGATGTTTGGAACAGGTACAACGTTGTTATAACAGGTACAAATATACTGCTGGGCAGTGGCGGTGGCCATACTGCCCAGCAGATTTTTTTTAAATTTTGCCCAGAATTGTCACGGTCAATGACCGTGACAAGTCCTTGACAACATTTGTCACGGGCTTGTCACGGGCAATGGCCGTGACAATTTTTTTAAAAAGGATCGCGGCTTAGTCACGGTTTTAAACCGTGACAAACGTGTCAAGGTCAATGACCGTGACACGACCGTGACACAAAATGCGAGTTTTGTGTCAAGGTCAATGACCGTGACACGACCGTGACAAAAAAAGTTGTCTCGCCTCGAAATGTCACGGTCACTGACCTTGACAAGGTGAATTTGTCAAGGTCAATGACCGTGACAAATGGGAAGATTTGGTGTAGTGATACAGGATCCATATGGGAAGTGCAATTCCCCAAGTGGTTGTCCAACCCAGTAGTAGTTCCGAAGAACAATGGGAAGTGGAGAGTTTGCATCGACTTCACTGACCTCAACAAAGCATGCCCTAAAGATAGTTTCCCCCTCCCAAAGATAGACTAACTAGTAGATTCCACTGGAGGTCACGAGCGAATTAGTTTCCTGGACGGATACTCAGGATATCACTAGATTCCCTTGCATGCCCAGACCAGGGAAAAATTGCGTTCATCACGACAGTTGGGTTGTATTGCTACAAGGTCATGCCATTTGGGCTCAAGAATGCGGGGGCAGCCTATCAGCGGCTGGTCACAAAAATGTTCAAGGATCAAATGGGAGACACAATGGAGGTCTACATCGATGACATGCTCGTTAAGAGCAAGAAGAAGGAAAATCACCTCTCAGACCTATCAAGGACCTTCGACTTCCTCAGGAGGTACCGAATGAAGCTTAATTCGAGCAAGTGTTCCTTCGGTGTCCAGTCAGGAAATTTTTTTGGATACTTGGTCAGTAAGAGAGGCATAGAAGCTAATCCAGACCAGATCAATGCAATCAACAAGGTACAACCCCCTCAAACAGTCCGGGACGTGCAGAAGCTCACTGGAATGCTCGCCGCCTTAAATCGCTTCATTTCCAAATCCTCCGAGAAGTGCAAGCCTTTTTTCCAGCTTCTAAAAGGGAGTGAACCGATAGAATGGAGCCCAGACTTCTCGCGAGCTTTGGACGAGCTCAATTCTTACTTAAACTCTCCACCGTTGCTTGTCATACCACATCAAACGGATTCTTTGTACCTGTACCTCTCCGTACCAATCACACTGTCAGCTCGGTGTTAATATGCGAAGTCGCGGGAATCCAACACCCCATTTACTACGCGAGCAAGACCTTATTGGATGCCGAGCAAAGGTACCTACCATTGTAGAAGTTCATCTTTGCATTGGTAATAGCCTCGAGGAAACTGAAGCATTATTTTGAAGCTCATACTATCATCGTCCTTACATCGTACCCCCTTAAGGCGATCCTAAGGAAAGCGGATTTGTCGGGCAGATTGTCTAAGTGGTCAGTCGAGCTCGGCCGGTTTGACATCCAATTTCAACCAAGGACCGCTATCAAGGGTCATATCCTCACTGATTTCATAGCCGAATTCACTGGCGAAGAACTCCCCGACGAACCTCAACCAACAAAGCAAAAGGAGAACCCAACAACAGTGGAAACCTGGAAACTATTCGTTGATGGAGCCTCCAACTCAAAGGGGGCAGGCGTAGGCATTGTACTCATCACCCCAGAAAACACCATCCTTGAGCAAGGAATCAGGCTTGGATTTGTAGCCTTCAATAACGAAGCAGAATAGCCCTTATAGCCGGTCTTCAAAAGGCGCAAACTCTGGGAGAAAAACGTTTACAGGTGTTCGGCGATTCTCAACTAGTCTCCAATCAGATAAGTGGAGATTACAACACGAAGGATGATAGAATGGCAGACTACCTCGCCCTGGTGAGAAAACTAATGACGAGCTTTGAGGAGATCAACATCTAGCAGTTTCCCAGAGGTCAAAACTGTCATGCCGACGCTTTAGCAGCCCTAAGCTCGGCAGTTGATTCTAGCCTTAAAATGGTCATTCCCATCGATTTCCTCATTTGTCCAAGCATTAACCACAACAGCAAGCTGCCAAACATGGAACAAATACTCCAGGTGGGATCAGCCCCCAGCTGGATGGACCCCTTAAAAGACTATTTAAAGGAGGGCACGCTCCCAGAGGACAAGAAAACTGCCTACCAGATAAGAGTCAAAGTTGCTCACTTTTATTTATCCGCAGGAGGCGACTTGTATAAGAAGTCCTTCTCCGATCCGTACCTTAGATGCATCCACCTAGGCGATGTCGAGTAAGTGCTGCGCGAGCTTCACGAAGGAATCTGTGGAGGTCATGTCGGAGGAAGGTCTCTAACCTTTCGAGCAACGAAGGAAGGCTATTGGTGGCCATATATGCAAAAAGACTCCGTAGTATATGTCCGCAAATGCCTGAAATGCCAACTTCACTCTCCAATGGTCCACCAACACGCCAGCAACCTAAAATCCCTGACCAGCCCATGGCCCTTCGTCCAATGGGAAATGGACATCGTGGGACCACTACCCACTGCTGCCGGTAATCACAAATACCTGTTGGTTGCAACTGATTACTTCACCAAATGGATCGAGGCAGAACCATTGGCAAACATCTGAGACGCTGATATGATAAGGTTCATATGGAGGAATATAATCACTCAATTCAGAATCCCCAGAACCATCATCACTGATAATGGGACACAATTCGAGAGTGGCCCTTTTCAGGACTTCTATAACGAACACAGGATCAAGCACAACTTTAGTTCGGTGGCCTACCCTCAGAGTAATGGGTAAGCAGAAGCTTCCAATAAAACTGTGATCGATGGATTGAAGAAGCGATTAGAGCGAGCCAAAGGCGCATGGGAAACCGAGCTACCCCATATCCTATGGGCATACCGAACAACTCCTCGATGAGCAATAGGAGAAACCCCATTTTCGCTAACATATGGCATGGAAGCAGTCATCCCATTAGAAACGGGTTTGCCAATAATGAGATCCGACCTTGTCGACCAAGGCCAGAATGATGAGGCGTTGCTCGTTGAACTCGACCTCGCCGACGAGCGTAGATAACTTGCCCTAGTGAAGCTTGCGAGCTATCAGCAACAGCTCGCAAAGCATTACCACAAAAGGGTTAACCTGAGAAGATTCCAAGTTGGGGACTATATTCTGAGGAAAGTCTTGGGCAACACAGTAAAGTCATCAGATGGCAAGCTAGGCCCAAACTGGGAAAGACCCTTTAAAGTAACTAAAGAAGACCTGCAAGGTGCCTATCATTTAGAAACGATGGAGGGAAGAGAGATACCACGAGCATGGAACGCAGCTAATCTCAAGAAATTCTATTTTTAGCTTCTCAAGTAATTCTATTGTTGAATCTTTTTCTTGTATTTGTTATGTGAAAGTAAAGTTCATTCCCCTTATTACTAATGAAATCAGTAACAGTTGCATTTTATCACACATCTTTCCAAATCACAAGCACGATGGTCGATATAGCAGGGGAATACCCCTCCTCAGGTCATCGTCATGAAACACGAGAGACCTCTTAGCATTGCCCCTGGCAATATATAAAGCCCTACAGAGGATTCTTAGGCAATGCGACCAGATTTTATACTGGCCATCAAACCTACCTCGGTTGACCAAAATGATGATCGGATGAAGACATCCAATACCAGGTGTGTCCTCACCAATTTCCCTACTTAGGCCTAAGGGAGTGTGACGACACAACCTAAAAGGTAAAATGGGGCATAATGGTATTTTGGTATTATACTAGACTGGGGGGACACTTGCATGACAAAACAAAAAGGATTATGAAGAAGAAAAAATATAAAAAGATTGGATGAACACGTTTAGTCGGCAAAATTACCCAAAACACGAACTTTTCATTAATCTGTTATATTTACAACAATGATAATACATGTTTAGTCGGCGAAGCTCGCCCAAAGCATTTACATTATCAAAAAAGACAAAAGAATAACAACTTGTTATATTTACAACAATGATAGTACATGTTTAGTCGGCGAAGCTCGCCCAAAGCATTTACAAAGACAAAAGAATAACAACTTGCAAAAATTCAAGAAGGTGGAAGCCTCCGAACAAGATAATCTGCCACTCTAGCTCTTCGTCCGTCATCAGGAGCGGGGACCAGCTCTTCCACAACCTCATCTGTGTCCAACTCTAATAGTTGCCGAGGAATAGCATCAATGGGGATCCAACGATCATCCCTCTTGAATGGGTTGGGCATCAGAGTGGAGGAGGACATCTCGTGACGATACCATAACACCGAGTTCCTCGAGACCTGAAGCTCTTTCAAGGCACTCAACCACCCTCTAATGAAAGAAAGTTCCTCAAAATCGGATAGTCTTGTTGGAGCATCTAGCCAGCCTTGGTCATAACCGTCAGCCCACGCTTGTCGAGGACCCTTCTTGAATAAATGTCGCAATCGTGTAACGTCCCTTTGAAGCCCAGCAGCAATTACATATGCTCGTCGAACATCATCACGGAGCTCTTCCATCTCCTTATCACGCTGTTCTTCTGCTTCCCTGTTCCTTCCCCTGGTGCTCCTACCAGCTCACGGGAGGGGAGGACGAGTATGTCCAGCTCGCGAAGACGAGGAGCCTTGCACAACCACTGAAATAGTACTCGGTGCATGCTCTATAAATTGCAAGACTTCCCTCCTCAGGTTTTTATTCTCCCGCTGCAGGAACTCCCCAACCTATTTTATCTCGGTGGCCTCTAATAACCTTGCTCTCAGTACATTGACTTCCTCTTGTACAGAGGCACCAATGCCTTCCATCTCCTGGAGCATGTCCTTCAGCTTAGCCACTAGCTCGGACTGCTCCTTATACTTTTGATTCCTTGACCTGAGAGATTTGCAAAGCCTAACAAAGGCCTGACAAACCTGAGGACTGGCATTGGGACCAAGAGTCCTTCCCAATTGAGATGTGGCAGGAATATACTCTTCTACATCAGTCAACTACAAGACATAAAAGGGCAATGGAAAGAAAAATCAATCAATGCACTGGAAAAAGAAGCCTTTTCATTTCATTAATAAAAGTCAAGTACATCGAGCAGAAATTGGAAAAATTACAAGCAGAAGTACAAAAATAGTCCTAAAAAAAAGATTGACTAGCAACCTCAGGCTGCCCAGAGGTGGCTAGCTGCTTCCCCTTGTCAGCAGTAGCAGAGGCATCCCCCTCTACAGGGATGCTCTCATTCGCCTGGGCAGGACCAGCATCTGCAGGAATTGTCTGAGAGGCAAGATCAACACCCTCGATGGTTGGGGCAGGGGCTTCTTCGTCCACAGTTGGCTTCGGACTCGGGTCATGCTCGTCGAATAGAGGAGATTCAGCATCAACACCAGCAGCTAAGAGGGCCTTGTTCCAGCCCTTCTTACAGTTCAAACGACTGATGTAGCCTATCTGAACTTCGGCATCTTCATACGCAGCAGTCCACCCGGAGTTGTATGAATCCTCCTTGATGGTGGCTACCTGGGACTCTTTCTCCTTTAGCTGCTCGATCAGAGACTTGTTCTCCTCCACGACACCCAGCTTGCTCGAGCAGACTAGGTCATAGGCCTACCTCAGCTCGCTCAGCTCCTTAATCACCGTATCCCTCTCTCGATTGGAACTGATGAGGGCCAGATCAGAGGAAGCTCGGGCGGTATCAGCGGCCTTTAAATTAGCCTCCAGCTGAGAACCCCTAACTTCCAGAGCGGACTTCTGCTGCTCCAGCTCACCATTCCTTCTCACCAACTCGTCGCGAGAATGGTAGAGCACGGCGAAGTCAGTCACAAACTGCCAAAAATAAAGAAGAGATCAAGAAGGAGAAACAAATAAAACTTGTTAAGGAAATGAAAAATGGAGAGGATCTTACCAAGGCTAGCCTCTGGCTAGCTTGCAGAGCCAATTGATCAGACCCCAGTGCCCTCTGGCGATCTGCAGGAAGAACTGCCCTCTCGAGGAGCGCATGTACCAGCTGAGGAGAAATGGCAACTGAGGCCCCCTCGGGCAAAGAAGACACCGGGACCAAGGCTTGCCTAACCTTCGTCCTCGACTCCATCTTTCTCCTCTCTTCCTCTTTATCCCTCTCCATCCTCTTCCTCTCCTCCATCGTCTTATTTTCCTCCACCTTATTTCTTTCCTCATCCTTCTTCCTCTCCCTTTCTCTCACCTGCTCTTCCTCTCTATCTCCCGAGTAAAAGACCGAGAACCAGTAGCCACGGCCCCTGAAGTGGACTTTTGTTTCTTTGACCTTTGTGCGAGGAGCACATGGTCCTTATCATCATCATCTCTAATCAGGTTATTCCTTGGAGGAATCTCTTCACCTGAACTGCTGGAAGTGCTCGACGATCCTCGAGCTTCCGAATCCTCTTCACAGTCAGAAGAACTGCTACTGTCAGAGCTCCCTTCACCCAAGTTACTCGCAGCTCCTGCAGGCTCATTCTCAGAGATGCTCTCCTCTTCGTCCAACTGGATAGGATCAGCAGTAGTCTCTCCGAAAGAATCAAACTCTAGAACACTATCCACAGGCCGTGCTATGAAGGTGGAGCTTACGTTCTTATACTCGAGCAAAAAGGCAGCCGACCTGGGATGCTCGCCGTCACCCAGAGGCTCCCTGATATTCCAAGCTTTCACCAACTCCGAGATACGAACCTCACTGAGAGTAGGCTCCAAATTCTTCATCCTCATTGTGGAAGAAAAACCAAAGAGGGGTTAGAAAAGTCACAAATCAGCAAAAGTTGAAACAACAATACAATGTCTACCTATATATTCATCTCCGTAGAAGGGAACAGAGAACCTCTCAGACCTCGACCCTTCAAACTGGGGAGGGAACTGCCAATTCCTAACGAGGAAACCCTCTTGCCCGTAGTCCTTATGGGAATCAGGTAGGTTTACTACCAATACCCTATCAGGACTCCTAGCTTTGAGGTATAAGACACCTGAACTAGTTCGAGAAAAGGAATAACAGAAACAGATCTCGGCAAGTCCTAACCTAGTACCATACAACTGGTTTATTTTGTGGATGCCATTTACTATCTTCCACACATTGGGCGAGCACTGTGCGGGAACAATATTGAAATAGCCAAAGAAATGAAAAAATAAATCATTAGGGGGAAAAGTAATTCCCCCCTGGGAAAGCAACAAAGCATGGATCCAGTGGGCATCCTCTATATCCCTAACGTTCCTAGGAGGGGAGGCACAACATTCAATATCTACACACTCAGGAATGTTGTAGAACTTCCTGAATTCAGAGATTGACCTATTTCCAATCTTCGCCATTGAAAAACTCAAGAAAATCTACAAACCAAAGAGAAAGTGCAAAGAAAGGGCACGAGAAACTTACAAAATAGAAGATCGGTTCGAGTGATCAAGAAGCACGAGCTCAAGACGACTAAGAAGCAATGGGAATGGGGATTAAGAGAAGAAGGTACGAGGTGCTAGAGTTCTCAGAAGAAGGAAGAGTACTAGAAAGGCTGAAGCGACGGAAGAAAAAGTGGCTATCTTAACAAGCCTTAAATTCTAATCATAGCGCACAAATAGCGAAGCGGGTGCCGCCAAAGCAACTTCACAGTTTTCAAAAAATCGCAAATCAGCCATAATGGCTGATCATTTAAATCCATTGAACCCATAAATATGGCCCAACAAATTTAGGGGCAATTGTGGGTACCCAAAAATTAGAACTATGGGCCTGGACGAGTAGCCCAGTCCTGGCGGCCCAAAGTCAAGGCCCCTCATCTTTTATAATTGGTCCAGTCTCCCCCCACGATCCCATGAAGGGAAGTTATAGGGGAAATGGAAAACATGGAGGAACCCATCACCTCCACTCATCTACATGTAAATGTATATATTAAACCCTAGGTCCGGGGCAAAAGGACAGGTTGTATTCTCTGTAATCACTCTCCAGAGTATATAGAAATAATATCGACTACACCACCGTGGACGTAGGCACATCTTGGCTGAACCACGTACATCCCTTGTTGTGTGATTGACATCTTGTATTCCTTGTTCTTTTCTTGATAATTGTTTCTCTCATATTTACTTGTGTTGCATAATAATTGCATCGAAAACTATTTACAAAAATAATTTCCTAATTTATTTTCTAATCTAACGTATCTCTCTTTAGAATTCTCTCTACAAATTGATATCTAAAAGCTCCTTTCAAATTGGGTCTTCCATTATTTAAATAGTAGGTATGGAGCATGCGGGTAATTTGGGTAGGTTTAATGTGTGAGAGGTGTGTAAGGTGTTGGGGTGAGGGTATTTAGGAAATTATGCACACATGTGCATGAGAAAGGTGTGAGGTAAGGGAGGTACATGGGTGAGGAAATCTGGGTGACAAAATCTGATATGGTTAGATGGGTAGTTATTGAAATTGGGGTAGAAGTGGTAGTTGGGGGTACTTGGGTAAAATGGTTTTAAGTGGTTTAATTGGCTTTTGGTTTTTTTGGCTTGAAAAAGGTCGTGGCTTCGAAAATGGGTAAGGTGGGTGAGATGGGTTTGGCATGGAGGTGGTTTAGAAGGGGGGTGGGGTTTGGATTCTTGGCCGACTGGGTTGGAGTTCAGGTGGATAGGGGTTGTGGGGTGCTAGATCTTGGGTATGAAGGTGGATCGCATCGGGGGTTGTGGCTTGGCATCCGGGTTTGTCACTGAAGCAAGGTGGAGGAGAGAGCAGGAGGTTGAGGTTGAAGATGATGAAGGAAGTAGTTGGGTATGTGAAGGTGTAGGAAGTTAGTGTGAGGGTGAGGTTTTTTTGTGTGTGTATGAGTGGAATAGGGTATTTACGGTGTGAGGGGTTGTTTGTGTATTTATTATGTGACCCTAAAAAACTATCTCACTTAAACTAATAAAACTAAAAATTAAATCTTAAAAAATAAAAATAAAAACTCAAGTCCTAAAAAAATAAACTAATAAAAGTATAAAAATAAATTCCTAAAACTTAAAAGTAAAAAATTAAAGACCTACAAAAAAAAGTAAATCCAAATAAAACTAAAAAAATAAATGACTTCCCCAAAAAAAACTACTCCTAATAAAATAAAATAAAAACTAAAATCTAAAAATTAAAAATCAAAATAAAACATTATTAAATAAAAAAAATAAAAAAAAAATCCTAAAAATAAAAATGATTCAAACTAAAAATAAAAAATACGAAATGGAACAAATCAAACACACATGGCTTGGGACAAAGTTTAGACTAGGTTAGGGTTACGGGATAAGGTATTTAGCTCCATTCAAAGCGCATTTACCTCGATATATAGCTTTTGACACCACAAACGGACGTTTGACCTACAAGATAAATATTTAAGCACATAAGACCCATTTTGTCGAGAATTAGCAACTAAAAATCGTATATTCGAAGTATTATTTAAACACTTTTGGGTGCTTATAACTGGCGCAGACCATTCAACACGTAAGAAGAAAACTATTGTATATACTTATTCAATAGAACACAATAACCAAAAATAATTTATTAAGCTCAACCACTCACTATCTCAACTACTTATGGTCAAATAAATAAATAGCCTTAACATTTCCTATAAAAGAGTAATATTTGTTCCTTTTTTAACCATTACATCTAGGGTAACTATTACATAATGAGTGTTGATACCAAATTTAGTCTGCTAACATGGACCAATCACTTGAAGACACGTGTCAACTTACATGGAAAATACAAATACTCTAGACGAGCAACTTAAGCGTACCGAGCAACTTCCCAGAGAAACTCTGGCGCCCCGAGCAACTTAAGCGTACCGAGCAACTTAAGCGTACCGAGCAACTTAAGCGTACCGAGCAACTTAAGCGGTCCGACCTACTTAGCGTGCAGAACATCCAAATCAAGAGAATCAAAAGATAGCTACGCATTAAATGCGCATTAATTATCGTACAGATGTATATGTATACTAGATAACGGCGCATTATCCTTTCATATGTATAGCCTCAAGGCTATAAATACATTGTAACTTCCTCATAAGAAGAGGACTTTGGATCTTTTGGTAAACCTATTATCAAGATTCCAAAATAACAGTCAGCAATACAAAAATAGTGGGCGTAGGCCATTCTCACAAGGCTGGACAACTTTAAAAATCCTGTGTCTTATTAATTTCTTTATCTGTGATTGATTAATTAGAGATAGTCTAGTTTTTTACATCAACAAATTTGCGCCGTCTGTGGGAAACGAATGTACTTAGCATTTTTCACTAAAACAATTCATCATCTACGGCTGATAATCCAGAATCTAGTAATCGAAACACTAGGGCCCCTCCAAACCCTTCTACTCCCCCAAATATTCAAGATCTGGCTGGCATAATGGCTAATTTAGCCCAAGGCCAAACGACCATGCAAGAAACCATGCGTCAACTTATACAAACTGTTCAAGGTGGAGTGCCGTCCCAATCAGGACAACGAAGTGTTCAAAGAAATACCCATTTTCCATCTTCAAGAACTAAAAGAACATTATTCCCAGAGCCCTCTCAATCTAGACGTACTGACTCATATCGTACTGAAAGATCTATTGATCCTTCGTATCAACCAGGTCGGACCTCATCAGTACGAGCTACAGATTCCCAACGAAATGTCACTCTCACTCCAGAAAGGACTAGTGCTCTAGAAAGGTTGAGTAGAGTATCTCCTTTTGATCGTTTGGGCCCTAGGAGGAATAAAAGTCCTCCTAGGATTGTGTCGAGGAATTCTCAACGACCATCCGACCTAAGGGACGGCTCTGCCCAATCAGGCCCAGCAGCCCATAACGAAAGGTCCCAAGAGGAAAATTCAGCGAGATCAGTTGCTCGAACAAATAGGCCTGAGGTGGGAAACGATCCATGGAAAGGCTCTATTAAAAGGTTGGAGGAGAGATTAGGAGAAATGGCTAAGGCCAAGAATCCTCTACAAAGAACGTTTGTCCAAGGGACACCATTCGTACTAGTAATTGTGGATTTTTCTACACCATTAAAATTCAAAGATCCTATGGTGATGCCTAAATACGATGGAAAGCATGACCCTTTCCTTCATATAGAACAATACCAAGCTGCTTCCGACATCTATGCTGTTCCAGATGAGATGGGATGTAGGGAGTTTTCAAGAACTCTCACCGGGTCAGCCCAAATATGCTACAATAACCTTCCTCGGGGGAAGATTGCAACTTTCCTTCAACTGGCAGAGTTGTTCATAGGGAATTTCTATTTTGGAGCGAAACTAGTCAAACAAGTAGCACACTTGCTGAGTGTTAGACAGAAGCCAGAAGAAAGTACCAGGGACTACATTACTCGTTTCAATAACGAGAAACTTGGGGTAATAGATTACGAGGAGAAAATAACAATTACTTCTCCGATGAGTGGATTGTTACCAGATAAGTTCTACTATACTTTGGCTAAAGATCCACCCAGGACCATGGCAGAACTGATGGTAAAAGCAACCAAGATCATAAACGCTGAGGAAGCCATGGCTACGAAGAAAAATACTGACACCAAGGAGACTAATGTTGAAGATGGTAAAACCGAGAAAAAGGATCAGAAGAACAATGGTGGCAACAAGCAGTCGAAAGGCAAACAAGCGTTGGAGTAGATAAGGAGGTATGGAAATTATAAACCCTTAAAGGCGGATATAAATAATATTCTATAGGAGATCAAGAATAGAGAGGAGCTAGCCATACTAGGGAAAATTAAAGCAGAACATGATAAAAAGGACAAGTCCAAATATTACGAATTCCACAAAGACCATGGCCACACGACCAAACATTGCATAGCTCTCCAGAATGAAATTGAAGCACTTATCAGGTGAGGAAAATTGACCAAGTATGTTGATTGCCAAAATGGTGGAAAGACTAACGACCGAGGAAGACAAAGATCTAAGTCTCCTCATCGAGCAAAAGAAGACAAGAAGAGAGACCACGAAGATAATCTAGAAGATGACCCCGATCTCCCCAAAAGACCAAGACAACTAGAACGTGAGGTATTTTCAATCCATTTCGGGTCATTTGAATGTAATGTTATTACAGGTGGAGATGAAGGAGTTGGAGATCTTATTGTGGAGAGGAAATCTTACCTCAATGAGACTCTACCGCGAATAAACTTGGCTGAAGAGGATCGCTCGAGGAAGTTTAATAAGGACAAACTGGTCATCGATTTCTCTAAGAATGACTTGGCAGGAGTACTATATCCCCACGATGACCCACTGGTGATCAAGATGAGAATGAAGGACGTAGTGATTTCACGAGTACTGGTGGATAATGGTAGCTCTGCAGATATCATGTTCTACCCATGCTTCAACAGTTTGAATTTAAAGTTAGCCCAGTTGGAGCCCTATCACAGGCCCCTCCTCGGTTTTACTGGCGAAAAGGTTTTTCCACTTGGGATGATCAAGTTGGATATGCTTATCGGTACATGGCCTACTTGTCAAACAGAAAGAGTACGATTTTTCATAATGGTTAAAAATGTCCAATCAGCTTACAATATCATCATGGAAAGGGTAGGTTTGAAGAAGTTCTAAGCAATACCATCTACTGTACATCAATGTTTAAAATTCCCAACCAACATTGGAGTGGGAGTTGTGAAAGGTGATCAGAAAGTAGCTCGAGAATGCTACTATTCATCTACCGAATAAGAAGAACACGAAGAATCCAGGATGAAGTTTGTTACTTATCAGGTGGATGAAATACAGAGATTGAAACATTAGATCCTAGAGACGAGTCTCAGCTCGTGAAGGGCCAGGTCATGGAAGCTACCAAAAATATTGTTCTGGACGATGAACACCCAGAACGAACAACCCAAATTTGTGCATCATTGGACGAATCGATAAAAAAGGAACTGATAGCATTTCTAAAGCACAAAAAATAGACTTTTGCATGGAGTCATAAAGACATTATAGGGATAGACCCGAGTTTCCTATGCCATAACGTGAACAAGGAGGTCAAGTCGGTGAAGCAGCGAAGAAGGGTGCTTAGCCCAGAAAAGAATCAAGCTATACAGGAAGAAGTGGAGAAACTACAGAAATCCTTTTTTAACGAGGATGTCAAATATCATGATTGGCTAGCAAATGTGGTGATAGAATAGAAGAAAAATAACAAGTGGAGGATGTGTGTAGACTTCACTGATCTTAATAAATCATGCCCAAAGGATCATTTTCCTTTACCCCGAATTGATCGACAAGTGGATGCTACCTCGGGGCATGAATTATTGAGCTTCATGGATGCTTATTCTGGTTACAACTAGATTAAAATGATGTGACAACCCGCCTACTAAAATAATAGGTGGCCAGCCCAATACTCTAATAATCATAGAAATCATAGATGGTCCATTCTCAGCATCACTGTCGATTAAAATAATAGTATGAGATAACCACCAATCATTATAGAAAACGGATTGTCAAATTTAAAATTTTGAAAATAAAAGAAAACACTTAGACAATCCCATTTGTAAAAACAGTGGATATAAAAAATCGATGAATGAAGAATGACAATATAATCAATATCACCGAATAAGCTGTCGGTGAACATACCAATAAAAGTAGTTACATTGAGTATTACACATTAAATATTGCATTATAATAAATGAGTGCAATACCTTGGGCAACACGCCCGAATAAATAAATTGAACATAACTAGAGTACAATAGAAAGAAGCGTCTAATACAAGTAACCTACAACATTTGCAATATGCTGTAGCTCCATAACAACTGGAATGGAAATGTAAATACGAGTGTCCATGCGGTAGAGCACCTGTACGGCAAGGAGTATATGCAGAAACAAAGAAATATAGATACGGGTCAGGGCCCGATTTGATATGATTACCATGTGACTAAAATGCATGACAGTTAAGTGCGTAATTCTCTCGGAATTAACAATAATATTTCTCACCTCTCATTCTAGCAGCAACCTAGCGCAATAGCATGAGATGTTCTAGTTAACCCTAAGTACTAAGGGCTAACTTCTCCCCATTCTCAACACTATGCCCTATTCGTGCATGGGGTGTCTCGCAAAGCGAAATCCAAACAAGGAAACCCCCGATACACTACTACTTAGGCAAGATTGATCATCGAGGTCCATTAGATCCTTAGCACGAAATAATCAATAAATGTATATGTGTGTGCATAAGTGTGGGAAGTCACATCAACAGCTACTCAAGGAATATATAAAATAAAACCTATTAATCATCAGAAGGCTCAGTTCCTATTT
This sequence comes from Sambucus nigra, assembly GCA_949130495.1. Classification (NCBI taxonomy): domain Eukaryota; kingdom Viridiplantae; phylum Streptophyta; class Magnoliopsida; order Dipsacales; family Adoxaceae; genus Sambucus; species Sambucus nigra. Next base: position 329,778,879 of record OX422210.1, on the reverse strand, counting down.
CTTTAGGAATTACATGTATGGTAAGTTCATTTTATCAAATGTTTACCAAATAAATCTCATTACACAGCCTTCTTTACCAATTTTATTTCCTTTCTTAAATCCAGGAGAAATACATCATTTAAAGCAAATTTTATTAACATAAAAATACTTTATCCGTTTTCATAACATCCCACTTCCCTTCTTCCATCCAGGAAGTGTAATCAAAATTCATTTTTATTATCATAAAAATACTTTTGTATACCATGTGCTTCCATTTCCCTTCTTCCATCCGGGAAATGTTATCCGAAGCCAAACCATATCTTATTTCCCTTCTTCCATCCGGGAAATGTATTTAAAGCCAATTCATTATCATGAATTACTTTAACCAATCTAAGAACGTCCCTCCGGGTTTTCCCACTGGACTCACCCTTAAATGACTTTGAACTTCCAGGGCCTATCTATACAAGACAACCTGGGAACCTACCAACGTCGGGAAGCGGCCATATTGCCTGCGGGAAAGTCAAGACCACACCCAGAATCCCCTAACCAGCACAGTAATATAAATGCCCATATGGCCTAGGGACTATATCCACCTTGCTAAATAGCCAGGGGGCTTCACCACAACTCGCGCAACTTCCCTTATGATAGCGATTTAGGGAGGTGTGTAATCCATAAATTATCATTTATGAAAAACATTACTTTTCCTTTTTGAAAACATCCAATTTTACTTTCTCAAAATCCTTTTCTACTTATTTATTTAGTACCACATTTTACAATGTGCATTCTTTATTCATTAAGTCATATTTTATTAATGACCTAAGACCCAAAGTTCCACTAACCTCAAACTAGCCTCCAAGAGTTCATATAATTTCATAAACCCTCAAGGTGAGTCTCCATGAAGGAGTGTCTCCCAAACGCTCAACATTAATATTTTAACTTCCAATTTATCTTTAGGTTAACCTCCTATATCAATCGGACATTAACCTATACAACTAGCCCTCGGGTAAGCCCAAGTATCCCATCTTAACCTAAGACATTAGTCTACCCAATACAACCCTCTAGGACTCCCCATTACTTCCCAAAGGAAGGTTCCTAAACCTTGAACCTAAAAGGAAAGGGCTAAAACAAAACTAGAAAAACCTCACATTTTCAGAAGGGGTCGATCGATCGACCCCTGGTCGTCGATCGATCGAAGGCCTCGATCGATCGAAGGCCTCGATCGATCGATCCCCCAGGCTCGATCGATCGATCCTGGCGGATAGCTTCTTCTCCGAGAAGATGTTTCAGCCATTGACGAAACCTCAAAGCTTTTATTCGCTATTTCAATACTACTATAAAATCATTTCTACACATCAAATAACCAATTATTTCTCTTCAAATAAAATTAAACTACAAGTTTTAGAATTAAACACCAAAATCAACCAAAAACTCATTTAGGGTTTAAACCTCTAAAATTAACTATACATGCAAATTTATCACATTAAATCAATATCTATCAAGTAAGAAACTTACCTCGAGGTTCGTAGTCTCGGATAACCTCCGGTAGCGATGGATTTCGACCCAAATCTTCCATTTTCTCTCTTTCTCTCCATTTCTCCCAACTCTCTCTTCTCTCTCTCTCTCTCCTTTGGTTTCTCACACAAAAATGAAGAAAAAGAAAGGGGGTGGGGGACTTATACGGGTCTCAAAACATAAATCCCCACTTTTAGTTGATAATGCACCATTAAAATGGCTCGTAACCACTTATTTGAGTCATAACCCCTTAAAAATGCCCGAATCTAAAAAATTACAACTGGGCACTTTTTTCGACTATCTCGACTATTCTAAAAACAACCGCACCCCCTATTTTGGCATTCGGGAAAGTGTGAACTATTTTTGTGTTCCAATTTCATTTTATTTCATTAATTATATCCAAATTTAAATATATGTCATAACTGTCGTTTTACATATAACGACGCAATACATCACAATATAATGCTATTTACCTTATCATAACGGTAAATAGACAAAACATAGTAAATATTATCCCTAAGTCTCATGGGAAATAATATTTACTCTAACATCCCCTATTTTATAAGATTAGCCCATCAGGCAAAATAGTATAAAATAGTTGCTCAAAAACCTGGGTTGTTACATACTCCTCCCCTTAAAGGGGAATTTTTCCCTCAAAATTAAGGCATAATCCATATAAAGGGTATACTATACCAACAACCGTGCTATCATACTAGCAAACCCCTCTGTAGTGCAACGTCCCCATAGGACTCAGACTAAGGCCATCACTATTCGATATCAGTCGACATCATCATGCTATAACATAGCGCCAAATCGTTCCTCATGAACTATTGATCCTACCCTTCTACCACGGGAGGAGATACCTACACAATCTCAGCACAAATTGCCTTACTTTCCGAAACACGTTCACCCTTACTAGGGAATAACTACTCTATCTTGCAATAGCTAACCCCAACACTACTAACTCCTATTCGCATTGGTGTAGACCTTAAAAGTCTACTGCTCAATGAGCCCAATCTTTAAAGAAATGTTCCCGAACCACTCCCAGTCCAAGAAATATACTATTTGCTATTTCCATTCCAACTAACAGACAAGGCACACTGCCAACTATACTAGGCTACACACGATATCATACTTATCGAAAACGATCCGAACTATTGTACAGAAATTTGATCCATAAGAACTACTACTCCAATCCTTCCTTTAAATCAAACCCACCCATCCACTTACGGGTGGTAGGATATACCCCATATCCACACGGTTCCCATTTCTTCCTGGAAACTTTACCAGTACCTTGACACGAATATTTCTATCAGTTCACCACTATTGCTAGGAACCACATACAGTTCTATAACTACACTACGAAGAGCTGGGCGTACACTTCTGTACTTAGTCCACCCGTTTCCATTGAGTAAGCAGCGATTGGTCCAATGATCCACAGTTTTCTCAACTAGATTCATGACCGTTGCATTATTGGCAATTAGATAGAAATGTCCATGGATATACCCATCTTCATTCCTCACTACTCTTTACACATAAGTAGGTGAAAGGTTCAATCACGGACATAAATGCTCTTACCATAGAGTCCCCTCGGTTAAGCTCATTCCACTTAGAATTCCATGCCACGACTAAACTCTCAGACGGTTTTGTACTCGGTGCCTATACTACTACCATGCATATTACCTTAGCGAAAGGGAATATCCTATCGATAGTCCTTCACGATTATAAACTTATTGCTCGAGGAAAAACCCAAATTTCCTGCCCAGGAAGTAATGCCTCTAATTCTTTAAGGCAAGTACTACCGCTACGAATTCCAAATCAAGCGTGGGATAATGCATCTCACGAAGTTTTAAAAGTGTGAGACACATGAACAATGAGTCCATGCTCCCGCATTTATACTTCCTATTCCTGGTAGTGACTCGCTCATTAAATCCACTCTTGATCTTAACAACACGAGTGCAGGAGAAAAAGCCAGCTCATACCTTAACTCCTCAAGAGGTAGGTTACCAATGTAACACCCTATCTACGAGAGGCCTCACCATCTATAGCCTACCGTTCCGAATTGCTCTAGATCCCATACTTCTCATTCTAGGGACCAAATCCTACTTAGAGTTAACCCACAAACCTATTGTGGTCAACTCCCAACCACCTTCCTAAAATAACGTCACATGCCCTAAGGGCCTAGCGTCCTAAGAATCCTAAAGTCAATCTATATTCTATCTAAGTCGTATAGGTCCTATCCTAATGACATACCTAGTGTCCAAGACCTTTCTCAACTTCCGACATTCGCTCGGGTTCATGCGTGGGACGTCTCGCTGAGGCGAAATCCAAATAAGGAACCCTCCCATTACACTACTACCTCGCATCATCGGTCGTCAAGAAGTAATGGTCTAAGACACATAGTCGGGAACGCTAAGGCTCTAACTGGTAACTCTACTAATACATATTTACTTCTAAGTCTTACCATAATAATCAACTGAGGCATTTACTTTCAGTAAAATTCCATAAATTCTTTATCCCAAAATACACATATGCCTCTTTATAAATGCCCTTCACTTTAAGGCACAACCGTAAGTCTCTATCGAACTTTTATAATCTTAGTCTTCCCCACATCGATCAGAGGAAAACTATTATAGTGCTCATATATCGCACATCAACTTAGCCCTTAACCACTCGTATACGTGATTCTTGGCTAAACCTTCCAATCCAGCATCTCAACCAATAGAAAAAGAAAAGAACGAACAAAAAAGAAAATGCACATCTCTCCACTCCCAACGTCGTTAAGGTTCATGCGTGGAGCGTCTCGCAAAGCGAAATCCAAACAAGGAACCCCTACACACAATCCCCTTAACTAGTTGAATGTGGAAATAAGGCACATCACACACAAGCAAAGCAAACGAAGTAAGAAAACAGTCAAGGAAAAATAATAAAGCAAGACAAGCAAATGATAAATAAAATAAAAATACAAACTACCTACATACCGTAAACCACCTCTGTAAAGTCTCGACCTGTGTCCAGGAGAGATATTATAGAACAACTAGTCCTTCTTTTCTCTCGAACTAGAAATAGGAGAGCCCCGTAATTTATTCTCTTGCTATCACACCAACCCAACCAAGAATACCTCTACTCGTATAATACATATAATACAAGTAGCACGTACCACACATATCATCACTCGCCCCATAACGAGTGAAAAGAAAATACAGAACTTCCCTATCCTGGAAGTCATATAAATATACTTACTATATATATAAAAAAAATATATCGATACTATCACAAGCTCTATATACACACCCGGACCTAGGATTAACACCATACTACTCCATCTTACCTAGGAAATGCACCACTTTCACCAAAGTTGGAAACCTCCACCAACATACCAACATACTAGTCAATCTCTTTGGCCACTACCAAAGGCTCCAAGACACAACATTATAGTCTTATCTGAACCAAACTACTTCCATCAATGTCCCAACTAGGCACCCTAAACTCACCCTTATTCTACAATCAACAAGATCAGAACGCATAGTTCCCTTAACTTCTTCAGCAAAGAGAACATTCTACCAGCCTCCCCGGCCTTAGCTTCACGAGTCTTCCCCGGGTGGATGTCCACCAATAGGATCTCATGAGCACTACTTCTCCAAAAGTGTTAGCAACACTTACTTATGAGCCTATCATTTCCACTGAAAGGCCCTCTCTATGGGCAAAACATTCTGCCCCACTATAAAGAGGCGACTACCATTCCCACCACTTCAACCTTACTCCAATGGGTGAAAGGCTTTCCTCAAATCCTCACACCTTGGCACTTATATACCCATATCTAGGCCAAAAATCTCGGGCCTTACCTTCTCACCGAACGAGGTTACACTTCCCCTATCCAACCGAACTTCAAGATGTGGTCCTTGTCAAGGACCTCTCAACTTCGAATTGACATTGCTTGGAATCCCAAGCATAGTACCACTCTTTACCGACAGCGGTACTTGGGAAAACTATTTCCACTGTACTTAGTAGTCACGGCAGCAATATAAAATAATTCTACAAAGGGAGAGATCTCCAAAGCGGCCCTTATCCCCGACCACAGCCTACAGCTCACAGTAATCCCATCCTATGACGCCTTCACAACGGCCTTCCTTAATGTCCTATATCCTACGACTTATAAGTCTCACCTGAACGAGCAAAAGATCTTCGGGGTTCTCATACCATAGCAGGAGAATGGAATCTCACAAGAGAATTCAACGACCTTAATCTTAAGGCTCTACATCAAACAGAGAAAACGCAGAAGACGTAGAACATCCGCACCGATTCCTAAGGACTCTAGAACCTAATGCTCTGATACCATCTGTGACAACCCGACTACTAAAATAATAGGTGGCCATCACAATTCTATAGTACTCACAGGAATCATAGATGGTCCATTCTCATCTTCACTGTCGATTAAAATAATAGTATGATATAACCACCAATCATTTCAGAAAACGGACTGTAAAAATTAAAATTTTGAAAATAAAAGAAAACACTTAGACAATCCCATTTGCAAAAATGGTGGATATCAAAAATCGATGAATGGAGAATGACAATATAATCAATATCACTGAATAAACTATCGATGAACAGACCAATACAAATAGTTACATCGAGTATTACACATTAAAGATTACATAATAATAAATGAGTGCAATACCTTGGGCAACACGCCCGAATAAATAAACTGAACATAACTAGAGTATAATAGAAAGAAGCGTCAAATACAAGTAACCTACAACATCCGCAATATGTTGTAGCTCCATCACAACTGGAATGGAAATGTAAATACGGGTGTCCATGAAGTAGAGCACCTGTACGGCAAGGAGTATATGCAGAAACAAAGAAATATAGATACGGGTACCATGTGACTAAAATGCATGACAGTTAAGTGCGTAATTCTCTCGCAATTAATAATAATATTTCTCACCCCTCATTCTAGCAGCAATCTAGCGCAATATCATGAGATGTTCTAGTTAACTCTAAGTACTAAGGGCTAACTTCTCCCCATTCTCAACACTATGCCCTATTCGTGCGTGGGGTATCTCGCAAAGAGAAATCCAAATAAGGAACCGCCCCGATACACTACTACTTAGGCAAGGTTGATCGTCGAGGTCCATTAGATCCTTAGCACGAAATAAACAATAAATGTATATGTGTGTACATAAGTGTGGGAAGTCATATCTACAGCTACTCAAGGAATATATAAAATAAAACCTATTCATCATCAGAAGGCTCAGTTCCTATTTCTTTAGGAATCACATGTATGGTAAGTTCATTTTATCAAATGTTTACCAAATAAATCTCATTACACTGCCTTTTTTACCAATTTTATTTCCTTTCTTAAATCCAGGAAAAATACATCATTTAAAGCAAATTTTATTAACATAAAAATTCTTTATCCGTTTTCATAAAATCCCACTTCCCTTCTTCCATCCAGGAAGTGAAATCAAAAGTCATTTTTATTATCATAAAAATACTTTTGTATACCATGTGCTTCCATCTGGGAAATGTTATCCGAAGCCAAACCATATCTTATTTCCCTTCTTCAATCCGGGAAATGTATTTAAAGCCAATTCATTATCATGAATTTCTTTAACAATCTAAGACCGTCCCTCCGAGTTTCCCCACTGTACGTGCCCCTAAATGGCTATCATCTTCCAGGGCCTATCTATACAAGACAACCTGGGAACCTACCAATGTCGGGAAGCGGCCATACTGCCTGCGGGAAAGTCAAGACCACACCCAGAATCCTCTAACCAGCGCAGTAATATAAATGCCCATATGGCCTCGGGACTATATCCACCCTGCTCAAAAGCCAGGGGGCTTCACCATAACGCGCGCGACTTTCCTTATGATAGCGATTTAGGGAGGTGTGTAATCCATAAATTATCATTTATGAAAAACATTACTTTTCCTTTTTGAAAACATCCAATTTTACTTTCTCAAAATCCTTTTGTACTTATTTATTTAGTACCACATTTTACAATGTGCATTCTTTATTCATTAAGTCATATTTTATAAATGACCTAAGACCCAAAGTGCCACTAACCTCAAACTAGCCTCCAAGAGTTCATAAAATTTCATAAACCCTCAAGGTGAGTCTCCATGAAGGAGTGTCTCCCAAACGCTCAACATTAATATTTTAACTTCCAATTTATCTTTAGGTTAACCTCCTATATCAATCGAATATTAACCTATACAACTAGCCCTCGGGTAAGCCCAAGTATCCCATCTTAACCTATGACATTAGTCTACCCAATACAACCCTCTAGAACTCCCCATTACTTCCCAAGGGAAGGTTCCTAAACCTCGAACCTAAAAGGAAAGGGATAAAAGAAAACTAGAAAAACCTCACATTTTCAGAAGGGGTCGATCGATCGACCCCTGGCCGTCGATCGATCCTGGAGGACAGCTTCTTCTTCGAGAAGCTGTTTCGGCCATTGACGAAACCTCAAAGCTTTTATTCGCTATTTCACCCAACCACAACAACAAATACTACTATAAAATCATTTCTACACATCAAATAACCAATTATTTCTCTTCAAATCAAATTAAACTACAAGTTTTAGAATTAAACACCAAAATCAACCAAAAACCCATCTAGGGTTTTAACCTCCAAAATTAACTATACATGAAAATTTATCACATTAAATCAATATCTATCAAGTAAGAAACTTTCCTCGAGGTTCGTAATCTCGGATCACCTCCGGTAGCGACGGATTCCGGCCCAAATCTTACATTTTCTCTATTTCTCTCCATTTCTCCCAATTCTCTCTTCTCTCTCTCTCTCTCTCCTTTGGTTTCTCACACAAAAAAGAAGAAAAAGAAAGGGGGTGGAGGACTTATACGGGTCTCAAAACATAAATCCCCACTTTTAATTGCTAATACACCACTAAAATGACTCGTAACCACTTATTTGAGTCATAACCCCTTAAAAATGCCCGAACCTCAAAAATTACAACTGAGCACTTTTTTCGACTATCTCGACTATTCTAAAAACAACCGCACCCCATATTTTGGCATTCGGGAAAGTGTGAACTATTTTTGTGTTCCAATTTCATTTTATTTCATTAATTATACCCAAATTTAAATATAGGTCATAACCGTCGTTTTACATATAACGACACAATATAATGCTATTTACCTTCTCATAACGGTAAATAGACAAAACATAGTAAATATTATCCCTATGTCTCACGGGAAATAATATTTACTCCAACATCCCCTATTTTATAAAATTAGCCCATCATGCAAAATAGTATAAAATAGTTGCTCAAAAACCTGGGTTGTTACAAATGAAACCTGAGGACAGGGAAAGTACCTCTTTTATCACCCTAAGGGGAACTTATTGCTATAATGTTATGCCTTTCGGACTTAAAAATGTGGGTGTAACATATCAGCGACTGATGAATAAGGTGTTCGCTGAGCAAATCAGTCACAACATGGAGGTTTATGTCGACGATATGCTGACGAATAGCAAGAAAGCTATCGATCATCTAGTTGACCTAGGTCAGACCTTTGATCAACTAGAAAAATATCAAATGAAGTTGAATCCCACCAAATTCATATTTGGGGTGCGAGAAGGTATGTTTCTCGAATATATTATTAACCAACGAGGTATCGAGGCAAACCCTGAAAAGATCAAGGCCCTATTGGAGCTACGATCTCCAGCTATGAAGAAGGAAGTGCAAAGCCTCACGGGACGAGTCATAGCACTCAACATGTTTATGTCACGAGCAACAGACAGATGTCTCCCATTCTTCAAAACACTTCGAAAAACTTTTGAGTGGAATGATGAATGTGAGGAAACCTTTCAAGAGTTAAAGAAATATTTGGGAATACCTCCATTGTTATCTAGAACAGTGATGGGAGAAAGATTATACTTGTATCTGGCAGTTTTGAAGAATGCAGTTAGCTCGGCATTGATAAGAGTGGAAGACGGAGTACAAAAATCGATCTACTACACCAGCAAGGCCTTCCAAGGAGCAGAGATCAGATATCTAAGACTGGAAATGTTAGCACTGGCACTAATCGAAGCGAGCATAAGGATAAGTCCATACTTCCAAGCCCATACTATAGTGGTGTATACTGACATGCCATTAAGGCAAGCTCTGCAGAAATCGAAGAAATCAGGAAGATTGATGTACTGGGCAGTAGAACTTAGTGAATATGACATAATTTATGATCCTAGGTCATCACTTAAGGGGCAGGCAGTAGCTGATTTTATCACAGAGTTTAGTTATTCTGATACCTCCAAAGAGAAGGAGTTAAAAACAGACCAACTCGTGGATGTTATAGGATCATCAATTTTAACCCCCGACCAACTTCCATCCGTGGACGATTAGGGAAAGATAATCAACGAGAAGTGAGAAGTGTCAGAGGAAGATAAAAGGAAGCATCAAACATTCCATCGAGGAACTCTGTCTGACCAAGAGTTTGATAATGAATTACATGTATGGAATTTGTATGTGGATGGCTCTTCATGCACTACAGGCAGTGGAGCAGGAATTGTTCTAAGCAGTCCAGATGAGATTGATATAAAATATGCTCTCCACTTTCAGTTTAAGGCCTTTAATAATGAGGCTGAATATGAAGCTATCATCCTTGGTCTAAGTCTAGCCAAAACCATGAAAGCAGAGTAGGTCATTGTATTCAGTGATTCACAGTTAATTGTAAATCAAATTATTGGGGTGTATGCAGCGAAGGGAGATTTAATGGTTAAGTATCATGCAAAGGCTATGGAAGTTATCTCAACTTTTATCGCAGTCCAATTGATCAGAATACCAAGATTGGAGAATTCAAGACCCGACACCCTAGCTCGACTAGCATCAGTAACACGCTCCGAGTTATGAAGAACAATCCTAATAGAAATCCTGGTTGGTCGGAGCATAGATGAAGATTTGGTGATGAATTTCATAACCCTTGATTTGGGACCATCTTGGATGGACCCGATCAGGGCCTATATCGAACAGGGGGCTTTACCCACTAATAAAGTCGCAGCCAAGAAACTAAAGTTTAAAGTTGCTCGTTATGTATTGACCAATGGCATTTTGTAGAGAATAGGAGTTATAGCAGCACTCCAGAGATGTGTTCATCCTTTCGTAGTTAAAATTTTTATTGAAGAGGTTCACGAAGGGTCCTACGGAGACCATGTAGTAGGTCAGACGCTTTTGTAGTGGATAACGACACAGGGGTATTACTGGCCAACAATGAGGGCTGACTGCGCTGCTTATGCTAAGAAGTGCGATAAATGCTAACGCTTCTCTTCCATTCGAAGAACTCCTCAGGCATTGTTAACACCCATTACATCCCCTTGGACATTTTCCATGTGAAGGATAGACTTGGTTGGGCCACTTTCTACGACCAAAGGAAGATTCAAATACCTCGTGGTTGTTGTGGATTATTTTACCAAATGGGTGGAAACTGAACCTCTCATTGATATGAAATATGACAAGGTCTATCAATTTATTTGGAAGAGTATTATTTGCAGATATGGTCTCCCACATGCATTCATTACTGACCACGGAACCCAGTTTGATAACGAGGAATTCGCTGCGTATTATCATCAATCCAATGTACAGAAAATTCACTCTGCACCAGGCCATCCCCAGAGCAATGGGCAAACTGAAGTAAAGAACATAACCCTATTGAATGGTTTGAAAAAATGGTTGGATGATGCAAAGGGAAATTAGATTAACGAGCTTCAGTCTGTGTTATGGGCTTATCTCACTACACCACGAACAGCAACTGGGGAGTCTCCATACATGATGACATTTGGAAGTGAGGTTGTCATACCTACCGAATTGGGTCTACCCACACATCGGGTGGATAATTTTAGTTCTCCTGTCAGTGACTTGATGAGACGATTAGACCTGGACATGCTCGAAGAAGTTAGAGAAGAAGAAATAATAAGGAATGCAGCATATCAATAACGAACAACTTTGTTCTACAACAAACGAGTGAAGAAGTGTGATTTGAAAGAAGGGGATTATGCACTGAAGAAAGTGATCCAAAAGCATAACAAGCTGGAAGCCAACTGGCATGGACCTTACAGAGTAACTGAAGTTGTTCGTCCAGGGACATATAGAATTGAAACTTTGGAGGGAGAAGGATTCAAGAATGCATGGAATGCGGAACACCTGCGCAAGTACTATCAGTAATTGAAATTCCTATGTAATACAGTTTCATCGATATGAATAAAGTAATGTTTCGCCCATATTTCCTTCTTTATTGAATTTTTTTGGAATATTAGTGCTACACACTACAAAGTAAACACCACCAACTCCTGGTGGTCGGTAACTCAATACCACCAACTCCGGTTGGTCGGTAGCTCAATACCACAAACTCCGATTGGTCAGTAACTCAACACTACCAACTCTGATTGGTCGGTAACTCAATACCACCAACTTCGATTGTTTGATAACCCAATAGCACCAACTCTGGTTGGTCGACATCTTATTACCGCCAACTATGGTTGGTCGGTAACTCAATACCACCAACTCCGGTTGGTCGGTAACTCAATACCACCAACTCCAGTTAGTCGGTAAATCAATAACCACCAACTCCAGTTAGTTGGTACCAAACTAGGCAAGAAGCTGGATGACCTCCCAGGGCGTCCACTATCTAGGCAACCAGGTAATCCATACGAGATTACTACAACTAAGCAGGAACATGGGATGAAAATCATTCCATTGCTTAGGCCCAAAGAGTGATAAGTCACTATAATCAAACAACAAATGGGATAAGTATGATATATATATATATATATATATATACACACATATACATATTCACCAACCAACAAACCAACAAACAAGGACATTCTACAAATTATTTCGAAGAAGATGAAATGGCAAAAGACTAAAAATTTCTCCATTAAAACTAAATAGATTACATATGATATGGAGTCTAATAGATTACATAAAAATGTCATATTCTATGGGTTTCTTTCCCTCTGCCTTTGAAACAGGTTCTACACTAGGTGGAGGATCATCTAATGCATAAGGGGAATTTATAAAATTTAGATATCGCAGCATTCTTACATTCATTATGGATGGTCAAGCAAGTATTCTAGATGAGCTATTTCAAAGTTTGAATGAAGACTTTAATCACCAAGATACTTCGATATCAAAATTTGAGGAATAGCATGGGCTGGAATTCAATTAAGGTCAATATTGAAGGGAGGCACAAGCAAATTAAGAACTCCAGGTTTGAAATAATCCCACAGGAAATGACCTTGCTCCAGCTTCAGGACACATAAAGCATTCAACCACCACTGCTTATATCCTTCGTTCTTAGATTGCTGCAAACGAGCATCAAGGTGATACAGAGCTTCATTATACCCAGCCATCCAAAATTCCCTGGGCTTCTTGTAAAATTGATAAATTAATCTCTCAAGTTTCTCGTGGAGCTTCTTCACCAAAATTTCTTTGCTTTCTAAAGTAGAACTCTGGTTGGATAGTTGGTCGGTGAAATTTATAATCTTCTTATACATATCTGCCAAGGCTTGGATCTTCTCCATCAACTGAATGTCTTGATTCTCTAAAGTCGATTGAGTTCTCGTGTCTTCAATGGTAACCCGACCAGACCTTGCTCATCCCCAAGAAGAATATCTTGCTCTACCACGAGCAGGTATTGAAGATCTTGCTCATTTCAAAGTTTCTAACTCATACCTTAAGTTATCATTTTCTACTTCCAAAAAGGAAAAACCATCATCGTTAACCGGGACCAAGCCTCCCGAAGAAGAAGCAGTAGATTTGTGTTGTTTTATTTCCTCCTACAAAACGATGTTCTCCTGCAGCTTGGCGATATGTCCATGTTCTTCAATTTCAAGCTTCAGCACACTTTCCTTTTTCTCATAAGATGAAATATATTTGTCATGTCCCTTATCAACACTCAATTACTGGTATTTTTTCTCATAGCCTTGATGCAAAAGTGGGGTAGACACCTTGTACTGATGTTGAAGTTCCTCGATCGTTCCCTAGATATCTTCAATCATTTCATTGTATTCCACATTGTTGGCTACGACGCGACCAAGTAGGCACTTCATCTTTCCTTTTTTCCCTCTCCGAGGAGGTCCTCTCCCTAAGAAGCTCTTTGACAGACTTAAATTTTTCTTCCACCTCTGTTTTATACTGCTCAGCGTCTTAAAGCCTAGAAACATTTTCCTCAATAGATGTAAGCTTTATCTCGAGCTCCTCTTTGCCTTGTTCAGCTTCATTCAATTTCTTCTCCAACTCTTTGGAGGCAGTCAAAACTTCATCTCAGTTTACTTCAACAGACTTGATTTGCTTCTCCCAAGCATTTTTATCTTCCTCGTACTTCTGACGAGATTCTCTCAAGGATTGAGTTAGTCCAGCAAAAGCTTCTTCCACTCCACTAGAGGAGCTGGAAGCCCTAATGGCTTCATCTTTCTTTAAAATACTGTTGAAGCAAGTCACGAGCTAAAAAAGGAAGAATTTTAAGTCAATATATGAATATAGTACTAGAAATAAATGACTCAAACAAAAGATACTTATTGAAGTAGTGTGTTGAGCAGCTAATGTAGTAAGTCTCTCACGAGAAAAAGTGTCTTCACCCTTGGGATTCTGGAACAGCCCAAGATTTTATCAAGCCCATAGCAGAGCTCAGAGCAATAAGAGCTGGAACACTACCTTCAATATTTGACTGTTGAGAGATAGGTTTAACAGGTCTCTCAGAAGAACTTCTTTTTAATCTCCTCAGAGGAGCAGGAGCATTTTAGATTAAAGGATCAATCTCCGTTGGTGGAATGACAACACTCTCACTCGAATGAGAGATGACAACTGTCTTACTCGTAGGCACAAGGGGATTCTTGCCAGCTTCTTTAGAAACAATAGAAGGGGGTACATCTGTATTTTTTATCCCTTTATCTAGGACATCTTGTTTATTCTTCTTTGCCTCATTGGTGGAAAAGGCAGACTTGTCAAAAAAGGCAGGAGCTTTCCTCTTCTTCATTAGATCAATAATAGGAATACTCAAGTCAGAAGAAGAACCTTCCACACTGGTCTCAGAGGTTGGTACCTGATCAAGATTAACTACCACAGGATGAGAATGAGAAATAAAAGACGAGGTATAGCTTTTGTATTGCAAGAAATAAGAAGCAGATCTAATGTGCTCCCCAGCAACAGATTGATGCAAGCCCCAGATAAGTTTTAAATTCTTTATATTAACTTCGGTTTCTTTTGGAGGTTTTCTTTTATTGTCAACTATAACAAACAAAATCAAATGTCAGTGGTGCATTTCATCGAATACAAAGAAAACAAGATTTCAAAAATAAAAATAATCTATCACATTGCCACAAAGCGGACACCTGGGACCTTGGTACACGTCATCTCCACTTAATGGAGGGTGTTTCCAATTTTTCATCACAACCCCATGATCAAAAACATCCCTATTGGCATCGGGAAGATTGACAACTAACGCTTTATTCAAAAACCTAAGTTTTAAATAGAAAGTATTATCGCTAGTGACCCATCTATAGCAACACATAATTTTTGGAATTCCCAAACGAGTTCCAAGAAGTTGATTCAACCTATGTACGCCATTAACTACCCTCCATGTATTTGGAGCTACTCTTGCAGGTACAATATCAAAATATTGGCAACACTCCAAACACAGGAGATTTGGCGGGAAAGAAAAACCACACTCAGCTACAAAAAGACTTGGGAACTAGTGTCCCTTTGCCAAAGAAAGTAAATCACAAGGATAAGAAATTTCTTCCAAGATAACCCATGAAGGGAAAATTTGTCTAACGATTCAAAAAGATAAACCATGGTGAATAAAGAAAATAAAAAAAATGGAAGAAAATCTTACGGAGGAAATAGAGATCAGTTGTCAATAAACGATGGAAAGAACGAAGGCACGGGATAGAGAGAAGATGAAAAGATTAGAGATACAGATTTGAAAAGTGAAAAACAATAGGATTTCTGTCACACTTAAATACTTTACCTCAGGAATAGAGAAAAATAATGATTACAAGGAAAGACATTTACGTTTCCAGCGGCTAAAAGAAGAAAAAGGCACAAATATCGAAGTGATCGTGAAAATTCAAAATATTTATGAAACTTGATATTAGGGGATCAAAAAGGAATTATATATACTAAATATTTTCCTTAAATCCATGAAGATCAGTAATCCAAGCAGTTTTCAAGCAACTTGTTCCACACTTTCCTTTAACCTCAACTCCGAAACATTGGGAGCTTCTGTTAATACCAAATTTAGTCTGCTGACATGGACCAATCACTTGAAGACACGTGTCAACTTACATGGAAAATACAAATACTCTAGATGAGCAACTTAAGCGTACCGAGAAACTCTGGCACCCCGAGCAACTTAAGCGTACCGAGCAACTTAAGCTGTCCGAGCTACTTAGCGTGCAGAACATCCAAATCAAGGTAATCAAAAGACATCTACACATTAAATGAGCATTAATTATCATACAGATGTATATGTCTACTAGATAATGGCACACTATCCTTTCATATGTACATCCTCAATGCTATAAATACATTGTAACTTCCTCATAAGAAGAGGACTTTGGATCTTTTGGTAAACCTATTAGCGAGATTCCAAAATAACAATCAGCAATACAAAAACAGTGGACGTAGGCCATTCTCACAAGGCCGAACCGCTTTAAAAATCCTTTGTATTATTAATTTCTTTATCCGTGATTGATTAATTAGAGATATTCTAGTTTTTTTACATCAATAATGAGTATCCCAGCAGAAAATTTGTGATCTTCTCTTTAGAAGGATGAAAGAAATAAAAAAAATAAAGAAAATTGAGGAAAATCTTTCCTCATATGAAACTGCCTTTGAGCAGTTTCAAATATATATGAGGGAAGGCTACTCTGAACTTCCACTCAATCCCATAGATTTATTTGATGTGGTTGAGGACCCTCTTGAAATACATGAAGATCTCATGTCTTTTTATACACAAGAAGTTCCATTGAAAATTACCAAACTGAAAGAGAAGAAGGCCCACCACGAAGGCCTTATAGCTGTCATAGAAGAAGAAATTCGAGTATGCTCAAATTTAATTGACTCTATTCCAACACCATAGATACCTTTAACAGCTTTCCCTAATAGAAACCTTCTTTATTTTTTTCAGCTTTTGTTATGTGAAAAAATTGTACTTTAATTTTTTATTTTAATAAAAAATGATTTCTTTCATGCATGTATTGTGAATTATATCATACACTAAAACCTACATAATATAGTGATATCTCGAACCATGACATATCGTAAAAATGTAAAGTACACGCAATTATGGTAAAGTACATGTGAACATTAGGAAAAATGATCACGTGTATTTTACTAAAAAAATATGTACTTTGCTGAACTACTACATACACATAAAAAAAGAACTAACCACATTGAATTGTCCAAATATGTAAAAAATGTGTATGTCAAAAATGTAAACATTAATATTACATTCATTTATTTAAAAAAAAATTGGTATGTCAAAATATGATTGTATTGTCAATTCATTCATTGTATTGTCCCAAATCATTATTTAAACGCGTGTACTTTATATATTACACATGTACTTTATAAAGTACATGCATATTGAAATACTCATATAATAATGTCGCTGGCACGGACCATAATACACATCGAAATTTAAGAATATGAGTGACGTAAGTATTTTTTATAAAGTACAAGAACATTGTAATGTCCCAAATAATTTTCTAAATTGTAATACACGCATGCTTTTTTAAAGTACATTCATAAGGTATTCTCTCAAACCAGTATTTAAATGCCTGTACTTTATATATTACATGTGTACTTTATAAAGTACACGCATAATACATAAACTACATTTATATTAAAATACTCCTATAATGTCGTTGGCGCGGACCGTAATACACATAGGAATTTAAGAATATGAGTGACCTAAGTGTTTTTTTATAAAGTACAAGCACATTGTACTGTCCAAAACCATTTTCTAAATAGTACACGCATTTATATACGTGAAATTTATAAAATTACATGTAAAATGCATAAAGTACACGAATATTGAATTAGATTTTTGTCATATCAATATGCGTGTACTTTATAAAAACATGCATGTACTCTATGTTCACTACACCAAAATGGGTAAATTGGCACCCTTCCAGCGGCTAGCCTTGTCACGGTAATTGACCGTGAAAATCCTTATAATATTATCACGGTCAAGGACCGTGCCACATCCGTGACAAATGTCCCAGTAAAAAAAACTTTACCCTTATTTTTTTCCCCTGCCGATTCTTCCCTCCTTTTTTCTCTCTCTCTACGTTGCTCTCCCTCTCTCTCTCTCTACTTTCAGGTTAGTTTCTATCTCTCTCTTCCATTTACATACATGTGTCTAAGTTTATGTGTATATATATGTGCGTGTGTGTGTGTATGTGTGTGGTGGGTGGGGGTGAGGTTGTGTGTGTGTGTGTGTGTGGTGGGGCAGGGTGGGAGAAGGGGATGGGGCAGGGATGGGGGGATATTTATGCGCGCGTGTGTGTGTTGGTGGGGAAGGGTGTGTGTACGCGTGTGTGTGTAGTGGGGGTGGGGAGGGGGTGGGATTGTTTGTGTGTGCGTGTGTGTGGTGGGGGAAGGGGCTGGGGCAGGGTGGGGGAAGGGGTGGCGCAGGGTGCAGGGGAGGGGGCAGGGATGGGTGGGGGTGGGGGGGTAGGGGTGGGGGACTGCATGTGTGTGTGTATATGCGCGTGTATGTATATATGCATGTATTTGTGTGTTTGTGCGTAGTGTGCCTTGTAAACAAATTGATTGATTATTAATTTTTTTAGTAAATTAATATATGATTGCCCCTCATTGTAAATTAGTAAATTAGTATATGATTAATTATGAAAGTAGGATTTTCCCTCATTGTAAATTAGTAAATTAATAATTGTATACTTTAATTGTTAGTTTAATTGATGAAAATAATTAATTGAGTAAATGAATTAGAAGGAGTACGGGATACACATTTGTTGTTGCCATTATTATTGGATTATAGTGGATCGATGTTGGGTTGGTTAATTTTAAAAGTGGCATGACCACTGGATTATTGTCCATATGGGTGTGGGATTTTTCAACTTGTTTTGAAAATTACTTCGTATATCGAACAATATATATATAGTATGATAATTAAATGAAACCTACTTGAAATTAGATATAGTGCGCTAGACCCAACCAATAAACATTCCTAATTACCATCTTTATTTCCATTTATAGGTTGTTTATTAGCATTTTAGTAGAAAAGATATGACATTCAACTTTTTCCAATTTTCATTCTTTTTCAAAAGAACGACAATCTAGGAAGGGTAGGTATTAATAAAGAGAAAGAGAGGGTAAATGTGGTGTTTTTAAGTTTTTCAATGTTGTGCTTAATATTTGAGCATGCTATTTTGTTTTGATTAGTTGCATCAAAATTATTCATGATTTGAGGTGTATATGATAATGTCTCTATCAACTTTATTGAACGTGGTTATAGGATTTTTTCTCCTATGTTATTCATGGAACTGCTTTCTTGGTTGTTGTTCTCTGTTTGGGCTCGAACTTGTTATCAAGTTATTTAAATCTATAGAATCTGTTGTCTATGTTGGGGGTGTGGTTGTGTGTGTGTGTGGTGGGGGAAGGGGGTGGGGAAGGGTGTGTGTGCTTGTGTGGTGGGGGAAGGGGGTGGGGCAGGCTGTGTGTGCTTGTGGTGGGGCTTCCTGTGTTTTTCTCGTCACACTCCCCCACACAATCTTCCAAATACTTGAACAATTAGCTCGTTATCTATCACATCTGAATTTAGGTTGTGGTTGACACAAGAGGTAATTATTATGAAAATGGTCGTTATATAACGTTCCATTTTTAATGCTTTTAATTGATTTTCACTTTATCATTTTCACTCTTGTGTAGTGTGCGTGTGTGTATGCAGTAGGGGTGTGGGTGGGGATGTTTCAGATTTTTAGTAATTGTACATATTATGAGTTAGATGCTGTTATTTTGGAATTTAGAATTGAGGTGTTTAACAGTAAAAAATCATTTTTATTTGTAATAATTGTACATATTTGCATGTCTTCTTCTAATTCATTTTGATTTGTACAAATAACATTTGTTTACAGCAAATGTCTCCTTCAGGTATTAAGGAGAGGATAATGATGTTGGTTATGATGATGTCGTCTAGGTTCGGTGGTAGCTGAGGCGACGAGGGCTCCTTAGCCCCTAGGCTCCCTAAATATGGCAAGTTAGGGATGGCCATCGAGAGCAAGTCGGGACTATTAGCGAGATCCCTCGAGCTGGTAAAGATGATCATCGGCCCGGGGTACATTAGTTAGAAGGAGGTGCCATATAAGCTCAAGTTAGATGTTTGGGTGTCACTATAGGTAATGTATTTATATTTATATTTATATTTATATTTATATTTATATGAAAAATTTTGATTTCAATTTCGATTTCGATTTCATTTTAGATTTATGTTTATATTTATTCGCAACTAACATTGTATTTGTTGGACAGGAACAATTCATCCTGGATCCCAAGCTACGCGATTTCATCTTAGAGCAGTTGAGGGAGAAACACAAGACGTGGAAGAAAATTATGCTGACCTAATACTTTGAGAAGATACGAGAGTTAATTATTCAAATGCGTGAATCCGTCTCATCGAAGGAGACGATCTCATTGGCAAAATGGAAATAGTTCATTGACAATGAGATTGGGGAGCCACAATTGGCATCTCTACAATTGGGGAGGAAAAATCGGGCAAAAAAGACGAACGTGCACTACACCGGCCGGACGTCTTACGCCGAGGTGGAGAATAGGACCATGGTAGGATTTAATTTTTCTATAACTACAGAAATATATTATTCTGCATTATTTTACTTTGCAGAGCCGATACTAATTTTACTTTATTTTATTTTAGGGGATAGGGAGTGGCCCTGGGGGTAGGCCATATAGGCTCGATACTTATGTGTCTCTTTGGACGAAGAAGGGGAAGGAAAAATAGGTGTCCCCGAGCGTCGCACCCACGATTGTAAGTTATCCGATAGTTTACATTCTGTTAATTACATTATAATTTTCTAATTTACTTATTTTACTAATCATGTGCTTTTGGTCATTTCAAGAAAAACTTAAAGAAGTGCATGAGTCGCAGTCTGATGCCGACAAGGCATCTTTGTCCACAAATGCACTCAGCTAAGTGCTTGGCTTTGATCGCAAGGGGAGGACAAGGGAGTGAGCTCGCGAGTGGCCAAATCTAGGATCACCAGATTGGAGACGAGCGACAATGAGTTGGCATGAACGGTGAACTCACATGATGCGAAGCTGTCTCATTTGGAGGCGACGGTCCAAGATATGTTCTCATTCATGAAGCGTTCATTGGGCGAAAAATGCAAGGGGAAAGGGAAGGAGAAGGTGGTGGAGGAGGATGTATGGGAGGACGAGGTGAAGGATGAAGAGGATGTGGACCTCGCTGCTTCATCGCCGACATGTGTGGACTTTGATGATACACTTCCCTATTTGTCTCCCTTTGACCGACCAATGTCGACACTTGGTTGGCCGAGCATGTTTATACTGGACCAATTTGATGGCCAGCGGATAGGGCGGGTCTTGAGGGACCCGAATATCATCCAGGGTGGACTAGTACATGGATGTGAGCTTCAAGACATCGAGTCCAAGGTGCTCGTCATGCATATGATACCCGGGAAGGAGAAATCCCCATTGTGGTTGCGCGAATAATGTGGCATGATGTATATCAGTGGGTGTGTCAATTCCTACATCGTGTGGCCTACTCACCTCCTCAGAGTTATCCTTACCCAAGACATGTAGTGACATTATTTGAATTGAATTGTATTGTTTTTAAGTTGGTACATTTAAATTGTTTTTATGTTGATACATTTAAATTATATCAGGATTATATCGTGATGCATATTATCTCTATTTTGAATGTATATTTGCACTGTCTCTATTTTATTTGGATATATAATGTTTGAACAGGTACAACGTTGCTATAACAGGTACAAATATACTGTTGGGCAGTGGCAGTGGCCATACTGCCCAACAGTTTTTTTCTTCAATTCTGCCCAGAATTATAACAGGCATTGACCGTGACAGGTCCGTGAAAAATAAAACTTGTCACAGACTTATCACGGTCAATGATCGTGACATTTTTAAACATTATCAAGGTCCTTAACCGTGACAAAGCTTGTCACAGTCAAGGATCGTGACATGACTGTGATAATTCTAATGAACCTGTCACGGTCAATGACTGTGACAAGTCCGTGAAAAAAAAAGTTGTCACCCCCAGAATTTTAACGGTAATTGACCTTGACAATTCCAACTTGTCAAGGTCAATAATCGTGACAGTTTGGCAGATTTGGTGTAGTAGTTGATTCCATTCGAAAACAAATAATACAGAAATGAAAATTCAATAATAAAATTATAATAATGTATTCAAATGTGAATGTTCATTGATTTTATTTAAAACTCATGTTACAATGAATGAAATGAACAATATTAAGAGGAAACAAATTGGTTCTTTAAACGTGGATCTATAATGAACTGTTTTACTACACGTAGAGCAAGTTACTTATCTTATTATGACCTCTCCAACATATTTTTTTCTCTTATTTCTTGGCCTCCCTGTCGGTCTCTTTGTTAATGGAGGAAGGATTGATGGATTTTCAGGTAATGGAATCTTTAGGAACATCAAATCAGGATGAGGAATTATAGGTGATGAGTATGATTTCTTGTAAAAAAAACCTTATAATAATTCTCAATATGATCATAAATACTTCCACCTATCTTCCTTATGACAGAAATAACACGAGAACTTGGAAAACATCATAGTTTCCAACTCTTACAAGAGCAAATTCCTTTCTCTAAGTCAACCGTGGCCCACACATTTGAAAGAACTTCGAATACATGTGTACTTGAGTGAAAAATATTCCAATGTCTCCCTTTATTACAATTTTCAGTCAGTAATTTATCAAAATGAGGACATAACTCCTTTGACCATGTTTCAGATTCAACAAGTTTGTTTGCAGTGAAATTTATAATTTTGATCCACATTTTATCCATCAAATTAATTATCCGTAAATTCCTTTCCTCTAGGATCCAAGAGTTTAATGATTCCGTAACACTTGATGCCATGTCACCATAACTCTTACCGATGAAATATGCACAAGCAAAATTCTTCAGAGGCAAATTATTAAGAAAATTAGCGATAACAACTCCACCTTCCTTTTTCAGGGCATCAATGTTCTTCTGAAATTCATCAATTGTTACAACATATGCACAACGCATGAAATCTTGAACGACCTTCTTTAGTAAGTTCGCAGTACCCCGTATTTTCTTCTTTATATTCCCTATAAATGATGTATACAGTAGCAATGTGTAGGAATTGAAAAAACCTTAGAAACACCTTCAATAAGACCATTGTTCTAATTTGATATGAATGTGATCTTCTGATCTTGATGAGCTATTGCATCACGCAAATTAATGAGAGACCACATCCAATTATCCTCCATCTTTGAATAAACAAATGCATATACAAGAGGATAAAGGCCTAAAATTGTAATGACATATATCAGTACACACAAATTCTATGATGAATTCTGGAAATGGTGCCACTGGCGCGGACCAATAAACACTTAGGCTATACAAGAGAATAAATATATTTGTACTGATAGGTTACACAAATGAAAATTATAAACATATTATGATTATTTCATTCAACAATATCAAAGAAATAATCACAAAGTACACGCAAAACAATAAAATGTAAACATTAAGTGTAAACAGGATGTCACATGTACATAGTAATGAAATGCATGTACTTTACAAGAAATCCAAAACTACACGCATGACATCACAAAGTACACGTGACATATAATATAAATTCATGTGTACTATGTTATCTATTGCATGTACTTTGGGATTCTAATGCAAATAACAAAAACAGACCCCAAAGTACACGCGTAATTCCCAAAGTACAAGCATATATTCACGTGTACTTTGTGATGTCTTGTGTGTACTATATTTTCTGTTGAAAGAACATAAAAAGGATTACAAAATATGGGCAAAATATTGTAAAGTAAACTTTAATGCTCCACATTTACCATTGTTCCCATTCCATCAAGAAACAAAACAGGCCTACAGTAATGATACCTGCAAACATTACAAAAATTCTTTTGAATAATTTGCTCTCCGGTTCGACGTCAAGAATGCAATGTGATCCTGGATTATACTCTAATAGAAGTTCCCTATGATAATTGATTAATGCATACGAAACTTTCTCATCACCATGCAACTCAGCAGTATCCATCTCTTTGCCACGCCATGCATGATGATAACATATATCAAGACCATAGTTCTTATTCATATCTCTAACTACATCAATTGGTCTCAGCAATGGTTTATTCCTTAACTCATCAGTAAGAAATGCAGAAACTAATTTGGAGTCCATCATTTTGCTTAATGGACTACGATATACACCCCTACAAGTATGCTAATTATTATTACTTCTTTTATAAAAGCAACCATTTAATTTTGATAATAAAGCATGAGCTCTCCACATGCAATTCTCAGTATTCCTTTTAGAACACTCTGTTGTCACCCCAGTTTTATCATTCTTCAAATATATATACTTAAAACCAATCTTAACAGCATACTTTCTCAACATATCACGAAACTCAACCACACCTCCTTTGAAAATCTGTTCTTCTAGACTAATATATGTATTCCAATCATTAGAGAGATAAACTTTTGACGTACTCGACTCCACAGCTCAAATATAAGCATAATTTTCAACACTACTACTAATATCAATCGCAGTGGATGATGATATATAGTCTATCATTTCTCTACTTCTACCACTGCATTCAAATCATTTTCAAGTTGTATTAATATGCTCAACCCTATCACAAATTCTATACGTGCATTCGACCCGTTCATGAATTGTACTAGTGGCAAAAGTTGTTGAATCAAAGACATATATCCAAATAAAATCAGCCTTGAAAATCACTTTAGACCGTAATATACCTCGAACATATTTATCACAAAGCAACATGAATCGACTTTCATCACCAAAGCCGTATTTTAATGAAAAATATCCAGCTTTCAAATCCATAAACCTACTACGTAACTCATTGCATATGAAATCTAATGAGATGTCTTCAAAATTTTCAATCCAAGCCATATTACCCAAGTAAAAACACCTAGCAATTCGATAACTTTCCATTATCACCTGCATTATATTAAAATAGAAAAATGGTTTTGTTAAAGTTCAATTTTAATTAATGCTGTTGGCGCGAACCAATAAGCACATGGCCAACAAAGACATGAATATTCTATTAAACATGACTCAAAAGTAACAAAGTAATGCACATCAGCATTATGATGAATTAATATCAAAAAACAAAATGAAAATTAATTAATAGAAAATCACGTGTACATTAGATCAAATTGCGTGTACTTTACAATAATTTTATGCTCATGTATATACAAAGTATTTTATTATTGTAAAACATCAAAAATGGTTAATGATGTTGGAGCGAACCAACAAACATTTTCCCATCTAACACATGACAAGTCTATTATGTAATGAGTCAAAACGAACAAAGTAAATACACATTAAGATTATTCCAAATTAATGTCAAAAGAAAAAATCATAAATAATCAAGTCCAAAATTCACGTGTACTTTACATTAAATTGTGTGTACTTTACTGCAATGTTCATTTGAGGTATATGCTTGAAGAACTTCTATATACATAAAGTACACGCACACATGAACACACAATCATAACATATAAAACACAACCTGTTACGAAATCAAAACACAAAGTCAAAATATATTCATTTAAAATTAAAATACAATTATAAACATACACAACCAAATCATTCATTCAATGTTCGAGTTAATTCATCACATAATTTACACAATTACAATGATTTGACTAAATGAAAAAAATACATCAAGCTATTTTAATTGATCGACATGCAAAATATTTCTTCATAAGAAGTATAAACTTACAAATGATCGAATAAATGCAAAGGAAAATCTAGGTTAAACAAAGCGCAAAGGATTGATTTCTTTGAACAAATTGATAACATTTTCTTTGAGAGAACAAAGCTCGTTGAACAGAAGTGAAAAGAAATCATTAGACCCTAAGTTAATGGAGAGAACGAACCTGTTTGACAGAAGAGGAATGAAGAAAGAGAAGGACGTGCTTATTGGAAATGTTGCCAATCGCTAATTAGGTCCATGATAACAAAATCAATGAAATGTCATAAAAGGTATTTATATGGACCTAATCGTTTAAAATTTGTTTGACTCGATTAAAAAGTCCGAAATGTCCGATCAAGGGACTAGACCGTAAAAACCTATTATTTTAATTATGAGTATAAATGTCATTGGGTAATACCATATGTAGCCACATTTAAACTCAATACAACTATGACTTAATGTTTGGACTGACTAAAATTATCCATTGACTTTCCTAGTATACCCTTCAATATTTTTTCATTTAAAAAATATAAAATTACATGAACACCCATATTTTCTCAACTCCAAAACTTGTGTAGCCAAAAATACCCACAACTTTTACCATTATAGAATCAACAGCCAAAAAAGCTAGACTCTGTGAAGAACACAAGATAATTTCTTCGACAAATATAATGCACGAAAAAAAACCCCAACTCTCTATCTCTCTCCAGCATCACGATCTCGATATCCACCCCACATTGCCTAATGGAACTGACTCATCATCACTAAAGTTTTATCTAGGTATCAACTAGTCGCCACCTTCGCTATGTTCTCCTTTTTTGTTTTTGGAATAATGGTTCTTTGACATATGTTTTACTTCTTATATTATTTCCATCCATTTATTTTAACACTTTTAGTAATGAAATGATACGATGCTGAATTGCATCACCAATTATTACATAGTCTATTGCAACCCCAAAACCTTGGGTAATGGATTTTAATGGTCTCAAGACTTCTTTTGTAATAAAACTTTAATATAATTTCCAATAAAATAATCATTTGATAAGTATTATTGTAAAATAAACGAGGACCCTTTTTCAACCAAAGCTTTATTCATTTGTAATGACACCAACATGTCATAAAATAGATTCTCCAATAATTCTAAGATTTTCTAGCAACAACTCTATAGGGAGTAGGATACAGCAAAGAATTTCACAATGAAATAATTTTGTTAAGGATTTTTAGCAACATAAGCACATCATTAGCAACTATTATTTTTCCTATTTCCCTTCCTAATGGCCAACATTTTCACAATCCTTAGTGATTAGTTAAAGATGTTGGATCTTTATTCTTTGCATATGTGGATGTTTTTCTCTTTCAGTACTTTTTTTAAAAATATGTTTAAATTTTGAAAAAATGAAAAACTAGCCCTAAAATTTTGGGGGTGATTTTCAATTTTACACCCAGTATTTTAAAAGTTGCAATGTTAACCCTGAATTTTTCTAATTGGTGCAATTAAACCTACCGTCACATCTCCTTTAATTAATTTAATGAAAATGTTGATGGGGGCATCCTATGTGGTATATTTAGAAATAATTCCAAATATTTTATCAAAACATGTCCTTCGAAATGAGTCTTACACATATTTCCATCTTTTACAATTAATAAATTAAAATATACTAAAGATAGAAAATAAGAATAACTAATAGTTTACTTTAGTAACCCCAAATAACTTAATTTCAAAATTCAGCATCACCTTTAACTATCACCTCCCACCACCACCACCTACTACCTCCATACACCACAACTACCTCATACTTCCATACAACACAACCACCCCACCTTCAAACACCACTTACATCAATATCTAAGATTCAAAATCATAAAAAAAAAGTGTCCCAATCACTATCACCTCCGCTAGCCAAAAACACCAAGACCAATCAACTGTGGGTTTTCCAATTAATTTCAAAAATAAAATATGACCCAAAATAGTATATGCATGTATATGTGTATCAAATACATCAAACCCCATATGAATATTATACTTATATATTTTCCAAAAAAAATTTGAATTGCAAACTCTAATTTGAAAAAAACTCAACACACACACACACACACACACATACATACATACATACATACATATATATATATATATACATATATATATATATATACATATATATATATATATACATATATATATATATATATATATATATATATATATATATATATATATATATATAGAGAGAGAGAGAGAGAGATCTAAAACTTAGAAAACCCAATAGTCAAGTTAATCCTCGAATCGGCCCATTGTCTTCTCTAAGACCTCAGTATCGTAATATAAGAGTTGAAGAGATCCTAGGATAAAAGAGAGGAAGAGATCATCTAAGGGGTTGGAAAAGAGACTAGATTACTAGTGGTGATAAAGGATACAGAAATCGGACACTATGAAGTGGTAGTGGCTAAGATCTTGGAGAAGATATTGGGTGGGTTTCATTGAGATAAACGTCTTGGTTTTGATTAACCCATAGGTTTTTCTTTTCTTTTTTCTATTACTTTAGATAATGTGTTTAGCTCAAGAAAATAATGAAGGTGTGGATTAATAGTCCTCATGTCACCATCTTATTGGGGAACATGATAAACATATCACATAGGATGTTATTGTGGTGTTGTGAGCCCTTTCGATTTCGAGAGAGAGAGTGAGGAAGACATATATGTGTCCCTGAAGAGGCATGCTTTCTAATGTCTCGATATCCATTTCTCTCTAATATTGATTTATTATGCCCCTAGAATATGTTAGACACCATATCCAGTTTGTTGCCGCCCATATTGGCCTAAGCCTTTCTATCACGAGGGGTTTTTCTTTTATTTTGAGTCACCAATTTGTTTGATCTAAAAAATACAAAATGGGTGGGGTTATTCATTTTGATCTTACCTTAAGCCCAATTTGAGGCCTACAAATGTTCTATTGATTCTTAGAGTGGGTTCAAGAATCGAGTTACGAGTGGGGAAGGTATTAGGCACCCCACTTATTATTTATGCTTCCTTACCAATGTATTTATTTTAGCTTTATTTTATAACATTCAGAGTGGACTTAGTTTATTAGGATCCCTTAAATGTAGACATATGCTTAGTTATAAATAATAATATTAATGAGACGTGTAGGGATATAAATAAATAGGTATATGGGTATAGAGGTACGTGCATGTACGAATATGTGTATGTGTAAGTCACAGGAAGCTGTTTGTGTACCTGGATGTTATATGAGTGTATATAATGGGAGTTCGATAGTGTTTACAGACATAATTGAAGGCCGTTAGTGTGTTCACGTAATGTATGGCCTTTGGGGTGTGAAAGTATAATGGAGGGGCATTAGTCTGTGTGGGTGTAATGGAGGGTGGCTAATGTGTTGGGGCTTTTACTCACGAGGGGGGCCTTGATCTTGCTCCCACCATCTCACTACACTAAAATAGGTGAACGGTCGTGGTCCTGGGCCGTGACCAGGCCCATGGGTTATGAACCTAGGCCGTGACCAAATATAGTGTGACCAAAATCACTGGTCACGGGTCAAGTCCCTGACCAAGAGTAATGGTCACAGACCACCGCGTCAGGGGGAAATAGTCATGGATAGGGTTCGTGACCAGTGGTCACGGACCAAATCCCAAACCCTATCGTGACTCTATTGTAGGTTGGTCACGGACCATAGACGTGACTGCAACTTAACCCACACGATTGTGGCCACGACCCAAAGCCATGACTAATTTTACACCTCGCGATAGTGGTCACGACCTAAAGCTGTAAATATATTTTCCTCCCTCGGGATGGTCGTCATGGCCCATATCCGTGACCAACCAATATACCCATGAAATCCAACCAAGACAACATATATCACGAAAACAATTAAGACCATATTTAACTAGCAAAAAAAATATGGGCTGGTTGGGTTCTATTCCCCAACCGAGAGCCTAGCAATTGTGCGTACGATTGCTATGTGTAATGTTGGATGCGCATGAGCTGCTCGTGCCACCGACGGTGACGTTGGGGGGGGGGGGGTTGTCTACTCCCTCGTGACACGTTTTCAAGAGTAAGTTTTCCTACTCTCAAATCCAGTTCCTATTCTCAAATCGGGAGTCCCGCGACTGCGCAATCAGTTGCTATGTGTTATGTTGGACATGCATGAGGTTTTCGTGCCAATCCTGGTGCCATTTTGGGGTTGTTAGTGTTTTTCTCCCACTCGTGGAACATTTTCAAGCCTAAGTGTGACTATTTTGAAATTCAGGTCTTATTCTCAAACAGTGAGTTCCATGACTATGCGGTTAGTTGCTACATGTTACGTTGGAGACACATGAGATGTTTGTGCCAATCGTAGTGCCGTTTAGAGGATGTTGGTGGTTTCTCTCCATTCATAGCAATTTTTTAATGCTAAGTGTGCCTATTATAAATTCGGGTCCTACTCTCAAACTGAGAGTCCCGCAACTATGTGGTTAGTTGCTACATATTCGTTGGACACGCACGAGTTGTTCGTGACACTTGCAGTTCCATTTGGGGGGTTTTAGGTGGTTTCCTCCCACTCGTGGCACGTTTTCAATCCAAAGTATGCCTATTTTCAAATTTGGGTCCTATCCTCAAACCGCGAGTCTTGCAACTATGGGACTGGTTGCTACGTGTAACATTGGACATGCACGAGGTGTTGGTGCCACTCAAAGTTCCATTTGAGGGAGGTTAGTGGTTTTCACCCACCCGCGAGATTTTTTCAAGATAAGTGTGTCTATTTTGGAATTCGGGTCTGATTATCAAATCGGGAGTCTCGTGGCGATGCGGTCGGTTGCTACATGTTACGTTGGACAAGCACGAGGTGTTCGTGCCACCCACAGTGCCATTTAGAGGCTATTGGTGGTTTCTACAATATCGCGGCATGTTTTCAAGTCTAAATGTGCCTATTTTTAAATTCGGATCATATTCTCAAACGGGGAGTCCCGAGACTATGAGGCCGAATGCTACATGTAACGTTGGAGACACACGAGGTGTTCATGCCACTAGAGGTGCTGTTTGGAGGCTGTTGGTGGTTTTCACCCACTCTCGACACGTAACGACCAAGTGTGCCTATTTTAAAATTCCAATCCTATTCTCAAACCGGGAGTCCCATGACTATGCGATCGATTGTTACGTGTTACATTGGACACGCGTGATTAGTCCGTGCCACTTGTGGGGACATTTAGGGTTATTGGTGATTTTTTCCCACTCGCAACACGTGTTCATGCTAGCGGTGCTGTTTTGGGGGGTGTTGGTGGTATCTTCCCTCTCGCGGCACGTTTTCAAACTTAAGTGTTGTTACTCTCAAATTTGGGTCCTATTCCTAAACTAGGCACCCTGTAACTACGTGGACGATTGGTATGTGTTATGTTGGATGTGCACGAGATGTTTGTGACGCCCCCTGTGCCGTTTGGTGGGTTGGTGGCATTGATATGACTAAAATATACCCTCATCTCTTAGGACGACAGGCATCACATGTCACGACCGAGTCATCACAAGATCCTAAGATATCATTGGCGGGGTCATCTAGATAAGGGTCGGCCTCAGTAGGCTCGGCCACGGCTTAATCATTGGCAGGTTCATCCAGATAAGGGTCGACCTCAATAGGGTTGTCCATGGATTCATCATTGGCGGGGTCGTTCATATAGGGGTCGGTCTCAGTAGGGTCTTCCATGGCTTAATGAATAGGAGGGTCATCCAGATAAGGGTCGGCCTTAGTAGGGTCGGCTACGGCTTAATCAACCTCGGCCTGATCACTACATCTGAGACTACATTTTCACCTATCAGCACAAGATCAACAGTCTATTATTGGCAACCTCAGACATTATGGAAGCAACCTCGACCATCATACAGTGAACTTGATACCTCAGCCTAAGGGTCGAGACAGAAGATGTCAGCCTCGGCCACAACCTTGTAGCTCTCATACAATATCTCCGCCTCGACCTCAGCCTCATAGCTCATCACATGGTTCCTTCACCTCATCCTCGGCCTAAAGGTCAGAACAGAATACGTTGACCTCATCCACAGCCTTATAGATCTCATACATCAGCTCATCTTTGGCCTTAGCCTCATAGATAATCACATTATGCCTCGGCCTTCTCTAGCATCAAGGTTGTTTCGGTCTCAGTCAAGACTAGGATGACAGAGACCAAGGAGGACTCCCGTCAGGGGACTGACTCATTAACTCGACCTCGGCCCTCTCCAGCATCAATGTCTTCTCAGCCTCAGCCGGGACCAGGATGATAGACTCTAGGCCGAGACCCTCGATATGACATTTACCGTATGAACAGTATAAGATACCAACATGGCATATCCCATGTGGACAAACCATTAAGACCAAATCTTCTTGGCAGGTGAGGGAATATTTCATTACCATCCTCTACATGTGACAGTGACAAGTGGCTTCACTAGATTGGCTAGATCATCCTACACATGCTCATTGCATGCCTGGGGGTACACTACACCCCCCATGCACTATATATACTTGTCTTCGCCTACCTTGTAGAGGGTCCTTAATTACAAAACCTAGCTAAACTCTAGTGCATTTATAGTCGAGAGAGAAAGTGGAGTGATTGTGTTACTAAGGCCATTAGAGCCCTCTTCTGATAGTGATACTTACACTCACTTGCACAGTGGACGTAGGTAATTGCCGAACCACTTATATTGGTGTGTTTCTCATCTTTTCCTCATCTCCTTTTACATATATGTGTTGTTATTTACTGCCATTGTTATGCCTATTTGAGCTCTACTGCCTCTTTATCTAGTGGTGCTCTTTACAGCATCATCAAGCATCACCCCCCCCCCTCGCGACACATTTTCAAGCCTATGTGTTATTACTCTCTAATTCAGGTCCTATTCTTAAATCGAGCATCCCGTGACAGTGTGGTAAATTTCTATGTGTTACGTTGGATGCACACGAGTTAGTTGTGCCACCCATGGTCTGTTCAGTTGGGGTTGGTGGCATTTAGACCCTTGCAGCATGTTTTCAAGAGTAAGTGTTTCTACTCTTAAATTAGGGTCCTATTCTCAAACTAGGCATCTCGTGAATACACATCTAATTTCTACGTGTTATGATGGACGCACACGAACTGTTCTTGCTACCCGTTATGCCGTTCGGGGTGGGGTTGGTGGCGTCCGCCCCCTCGCGGTATGTTTTCAAGCCTAAGTGTTCCTACTCTCAAATCAGGTTCACATTATCAAACCGGGCGTCCAGCATTAGTGCGATCGATTGTTACGTGTTATGTTAGACACGCATGAGGTGTTTGTGCCACTCACGGTGCCGTTTGAGGGATGTTAGAGGATTTTTCTCACTTGCGGCATGTTTTCAAGCCTAAATGTGCCTATTTTGAAATTCGGGTCCTATCATTAAACCATGAGTCTCACGACAATACAGTCGGTTGCTACATATTACGTTGCACACGCACGAGGTGTTTGTGTAACTTGCAGTGTTGTTTGGAGGTTGTTGGTGGTTTCCATCCACTCTCACATATTTTTAGGCATAAGTATGCCTATTTTGAAATTTGGGTCCTTTATCAAATGGGGAGTCCCGCAACTATGCAACATATTGCTACTTGTTATATCAGATGAGTACGAGCTATTCATGCTGCCCGCGATGCCATTTAGGGGTTGGAGGTGGCGTCTACCCCCTTGCGGCACATTTTCAATCCTAAGTGTTCCTGCTCTCAAATCGGGAGTACCGCGATTGTGTGGTCAGTTGTTATGTTCTACATTGAACACGCATGAGGTGTTTGAGCCACTCACGATGCCGTTTGGGGGTTGTTAGTTGTTTCGTGCACTTACAGCACGTTTTTAAGCCTAAGTGTGCCTATATTAATATTTGGGTCCTATTCTCAAATCGGGACTCCCGTGACTATGCAATCGATTGCTACATGTTTAGTTGGAGACACACGAGGTGTTCCTTCCCCTCGCGGTGATGTTTGGAAGTTGTTGGTGGTTTCCACCCACTCTCGATACGTTTTCATGGCTAAGTGTGCCTATTTTGAAATTCGAATCCTATTCTCAAACCGGGAGTCCCACGAATATGCATCAAATTTCTACGTGTTACGTTGAACATGCACAAGTTGTTCATGCCACTCACAGTGCCGTTTAGGGGTTCTTCCCACTTGCGACACATTTTTAAGCCTAAGTGTGCCAATTTTTATATTTCGGGTCCTATTCCTAAATAGGGAGTCCCGGGACTATATGACCAGTTGCTACGTATTATGTTGGACACGTATGAGGTGTTCATGCCACTCGTTGTATCGTTTGAGGGTGTTGTTGTTTTTCGCTCACTTACGGCACATTTTCAAGCGTATGTGTGCCTATTTTCAAATTTGAGTCCTATTATCAAACTGGGAGTTTCACGACCATGTTATGGGTTGCTATATGTTACGTTGGATGCGCATGAGGTGTTCATTCCACCCAAGGTGTCATTTGGGTGGGTGTGTGTGTGTGGAGGGGGTTGTAGTGGCATCCGTCCTCTCACAGCACGTTTTCAAGCCTAAGTGTTCCTGCTATCAAATCTGGGTCATATTCTGAAATGGGCATCCTGCAAACTACGCGAATGGTTGTTACGTGTTATGTTGGACACACAGGAGCTATTTTTGCTACCCAAATTACCATTTGGTAGGGTTAGTGGCATCCATCCCCTCGTAACACATTTTCAATCATAAGTGTTCCTACTCTCAAATTCGGGTCCTATTCGCAAATAAGGCATCCCGCGAATGCGCAACCAATTACTACGTGGTACGTTGAATGTGCACGAGATGTTCATGATGCCTGGTGGGGGTTGATCGTGTTTTCCCCTCGCGGCATGAGTTCAAGCCTAAGTGTTCCTACTCTCAAATTCGGGTTCTATTCTCAAATTGGGCGTCCTATGACTACACGATTGGTTGCTACGTGTTATGTTGGACACGCAGAAGCTGTTCATGATGATCGTAGTTCCGTTTGGTGGGGTTAGTGGCATCTTCCGCCTCGCAACACGTTTTTAATTCTAAGTCTTCTTACTCTCAAATTTGGGTCCTATTCTCAAATCAGGCATCCCTTGAAAGAGCGACCGATTGCTATGTGTTATGTTGGATGCACATGAGATGCTTATGCCTCCCACAGTGCCATTTCATGGGGGTTGGTTGCAACCACCCCTTGGCGTCATGTTTTTAAGACTAAGTGTTCCTACTCTATATCACGGGTCCTATTCTCAAACCGAGTGTCCCGCGAATGCATGACCAATTGCTACATTTTACGTTGGATGCATAAGAGGTATTCACACTGCCCGGTATGTCCTTTTGGGGTGGGTTTGTGGCATCCCACCCCTTGCGGCACATTTTTAAGCCTAAGTGTTCCATCTCTCAAATCGGGGTTCTATTATCAAAGTAGGCATACTGCGACTGAGCGATCGATTGTTATGTGTTATGTTAGACACCCACACAGAGTTCGTGCCACTCGCGGTGCCATTTAGGGGATGTAATTGGTTTCTAACCACTCGCAACATGTTTTCAAGCATAAGTGTTCCTACTCTCAAATCGGGGTCCTATTATCAAACCAGGCGTCCCGCGATTGCGTAATTAGTTACTATGTGTTCCGTTAGACACACACGAGGTGTCCATGCCACTCACATTGCCATTTGGAGGCTATAGGTGGTTTCCCCCCACTCGGAGCACGTTTTCAGGCATACGTGTGACAATTTTGAAATTTAAATCATTTTGTCAAATCAGGAGTTCCACAACTACGGGGTCGGTTTCTATGTGTTACGTCTGATGAATACGAGTTGTTTGTGCTTCCCACAATGCCATTTGGGGTTGTTGATGGCGCCTGCCCCCTCGTGGCATATTTTGAAACCTAAATGTTCCGACTCTCAAATCCAAGTCCAATTCTCAAATCGGGAGTACCACGACTGCGTGGCCATATGATTTGTTACGTTGGACATATACGAAGTGCTCGTGCCACTCGAGTTGCCATTTGGGGTTGTTAGTGATTTTTATCCACTCGCGACACATTTTTGACTCTAAGTGTGCCTATATTAAAATCCAATTCCTATTATCAAATCGGGAGTTTTGAGACTACGAGTCCGATTGCTATGTGTAATGTTGGAGACACAGGAGGTGTTCGTGCCAATCACGGTGCTTTTTGGAAGCTGTTGGTGGTTTTTGCCCACTCTCGACACGTTTTCAAGCCTCAGTGTGCCTATTTGAAATTTGGATCCTATTCTCAAACTGGGAGTCCCACGACTAGGCGATCGAGTTTTACTTTTCACCTTGGATATGCATGAGTTGGTCATGCCACTCTCAATGTCATTTGGGTTATTTGTGGTTTCTCCCTACCGCGACACATTTTCAAACCTAAATGTGCCTATTTTCAAATCGGGTCCTATTATCAAACTAGGAGTACCGAGACTATGTGCCCAGTTGCTATGTACTATGTTGGACATA
Source organism: Sambucus nigra (assembly GCA_949130495.1). NCBI lineage: Eukaryota > Viridiplantae > Streptophyta > Magnoliopsida > Dipsacales > Adoxaceae > Sambucus > Sambucus nigra. The sequence continues at coordinate 329,742,936 of OX422210.1, read as the reverse complement.
TATGGGGTGTTCGTGCCACTCATTGTGTCATTTGGGAGTTGTTGGTGGTTTTCTCCTACTCGCGACACGTTTTAAGCCTAAGTGTGCCTATTTACAAATTTGGGTCATATTCTCAAACTGGCAGTTCCGTGATTGTGTGGACGATTGCCATATGTTACATTGGACAAATATGAGGTATTCGTGCCACTCTAGATGCCATTTGGGGGTCGGGGTGAAGGGGGGTTGGTGGCGTCCGCCCTCTCGCAGCACGTTTTCAAGCCTAAGTAACCCTGCTCTCAAATCTGGCTCATATTCTCAAATCGGGCATCCCACGACTACGCGGATGGTTTATATATGTTATGTTGGATATGCATGAGCTATTCGTGCTTCCCGTAGTTCCGTTTGGTGGGGTTAGTGGTGTCCACCCCCTCACAGCACATTTTCAATCTTACGTGTTCCTACATTAAAATTCGGGTCTTATTCTCAAATTGGGCATCCTGTAAAAGTGTGACCTATTATTATGTGTTACATTTGGATGCACAAGATATGTTCATGACACCCACGGTGCCATTTGGTGGGAATTGGTCCCGTCTTCCCCCTCGCAGCACGTTTTAAGCCTAAGTGTTCCAACTCTCAAATTCGAGTCTTATTCTCAAAGCAGCCATCTTGCGATAGTACAACTGGTTGCTACTTGTTATGTTGGACATGCACGAGTTGTTCATGCACCCTATAATTCCATTTGGTGGGTTTAGTGGCATCCACCCCCTCGTGGAACATTTTCAAGCCAAAGTGTTCCTACTCTCAAATACGGGTCCTATTCTCAAACTGAGCATCCCACGAATGAACGACCGATTTTTACATGTTACATTGGATGTGCAAGAGGTGGTTGCACTGCCTGATATGCCGTTTGGGGTGGGGTCGGTGGCATCCGCCCCCAGTATGTTTTCAAGCCTAAGTGTTTCTATTCTCAAATCGGGGTCCTATTTTCAAATCGGGCATCCTACAACTGTGTGGTCGGTTGCTACATGTTATGTTAGACACGCACGAGGTGTTCGTGCCACTCGCAGTGCCATTTGGGGGCTGTTAGTGGTTTCTTCCCACTCGTGACACGTTTTCAAGCCTAAGTGTGCCTTTTTGAAGTTTGGGTCCTATTATTAAATACTGAGTCTCACAGCCATGAAGCTTATTGCTACGTATTACGTTGCACATGCATGAGGTGTTCGTGAAACTCGTGGTCCTTTTTGGAGGTTGTTGGTGGTTTCCATCGCAGGATGTTTCTGGGCATAAGTTTGCCTATTTGGAAATTTGGGCCCTTTTCCCAAATCGCGAGTCTCATGGCTATTCGACCGGTTGATACGTATTATATCGGGCGCGTACAAGCTATTTGTGCCACTCGCAATTACATTTTGGGGTTGGTGGTGGCTTCCTCCCCATCGCGACACATTTTGAAGCTTAGGTGTTCCTACTATCCAATCTAGGTCATATTCTCAAATTGGGAGTACTGCGACTATGTGGTCGGTTGCTACATGTTACATTGGACATACACAAGGAGTTCAGGCCCCTTGCGGTGCCGTTTGGGGGTTGTTAGTGGTTTTCGCCTACTCAAGGGAGGTTTTTAAACCTAAGTGTGCCTATATTGAAATTTGGGTCTTATTCTCAAATCGGGTGTTCTATAATTATGCATTTGGTTGCAACCAATGTTCTAAAAAATGCGCCTAGGCGACGCCAAGGCGCGAGGCTTTTTAGATACGCCAAGTTTTGGCCCTAGGAGTGGATCAAGGAGTGGTCAACGATGGTCAATATTTTTTGGGGTAAGGCATGAAAAAACGTACAATTTTTGGGGGTAAGGCGTGAAAAAACGCAAGTTTTTTTAGAAGTAAGGCGTGAAAAAACACAATTTTTTAATTTTTTTTGTATTTTAAAAAAATAGTATTTTAATTTACAAATATTTACACATATTTTTAAGGTATGTACCATTTTAGTATTTTTAATAGTCTTGTCATAGTAAAAAAATATTAAAATATATTAAAAATGGCTAAACGCCTTTTTACGCCTAAGGCCCGCCTAGGCTTCTAAGGCTTAAGGCTTGGCATCCACGCCTCTGCCACGCCCAACATTTTTTAGAACCTTGGTTGCAACGTGTTACGTTGGAGATAGACGAGTTGTTCATCCCATTCATGGTTCTATTTGGAGGTTAGTCGTGGTGTTCACCAACTCTCGACACATTTTCAAGCGTAAGTGTGCCTATTTTGAAATTCGAGTCCTATTCTCAAAGGGAAACTCCCACGACTATGTGGTCGATTAATACGTGTTATGTTGGAAAATCCTGAGGTTTTCATGCCATTCGTAGTGCCATTAGGGGTATGTTGGTAGTTTCTACCCACTTGTAGCACGTTTTTAAGCCTACGTGTGCCTATTTTCAAATTCGAGTCATATTCTCAAATCAAGAGTGTAGTGATTACGCAGATGATTGCTATGTGTTACTTTCGACGCGCATGAGGTGTTCATGTCACCAAATGGCATGACAGGTTGGTGGCGTCCGTCCTCTCGCAGAAAGTTTTCAATCATAAGTGTTCCTACTCTCAAATTCAGGTCCTATTATCAAACCGGGAGTCCCATGACTATGCATTCAATTTTTACGTGTTACGTTGGATGCTCACAAACTGTTGAAGTCATATGTGGTGTTGTTTGTGGGGCTGGTGGTGTTTGCCCCCTAGCGACACATTTTCAAGCCTATGTGTTCCTACACTCAAATTCGGGTCCTATTCTCAAATTGGACATTTCGCAATAGCGCAACCGATTGCTATGTGTTACGTTGGATGCACACGAGTTGTGCATGCCACCCATAGTTCCATTTTGTGGGGGTTGGTGTCGTCCACTCTCTCGTGGCATGTTTTCAAGACTAAGTATTCTTACTCTCAAATTCGGGTCCTACTCTCAAATCGAGCGTCCCGCGAATACACGATCGATTGCTACATTTTACGTTGGATGCGCACGAGTTGATCTTACTGCCCGAAGTGCCGTTTGGGGTGCGGTTTGTGGCGTCCACCCCCTCGCATCACATTTTCAAGCCTAAGTATTCCTACTCTCAAATCGGGGTCCTATTCTCAAATTGGGCTTTCCATGACTACGCAGTCAGTTGTTACGTGTTACAGTAGACATAAATGAGGTGTTCATGCCACTTGCGATGCCGTTTGGGGTTCATTAGTGATTTCGGCCCACTCGCGGCATGTCTTCAAGCTTAAGTTTGCCTATTATGAAATTCGAGTCTTATTAGCAAATTGTGAGTCCCGCGACTATGAAGCCGATTGCTACATATTAAGTTGCACACGCACAAGGTGCTCATGGCAGTCGGGTGTCATTTTGATACTGTTGGTGGTTTTGGCCCACTGGCGGCACATTTTTAGACATAAGTGTGCCAATTTTGAAATTTCGGTTCTTTTCTCAAACCGAGAGTCTCGTAACTATGCAGACGATTGTTACGTGTTACGTTAGATGCGTACGAGATATTCTTATAACCCGCGATACCATGTGGGGATTGTTGGTGGCTTCCGCCCCTTCGCATCACATTTTTAAGTCTAAGTATTCCTACTCTCAAATCTAGGTCCTATTCTAAAATCGGGAGTACCAAGACTGTGTGTCTAGTTGTTATGTGTTACGTTGTATGTGTACAAGATGTTCGAGCTACTTGTGGTGCCGTTTGGGTCCTGCTAGTGGGTTCCTCACACTCGTGGTACGTTTTTAAGTATAAGTGTGCCTATTTTGAAATTCAGGTCTTATTCTTAAATCGGGAGTCCTATGACTATGCGTTCGATTGCTAAGTGTTACATTGGACATACACGAGGTGTTTGTGCCACTTGCAGTGCCGTTTGTAGGCTATTGGTGGTTTTCGTCCACTCGCGACACGTTTTCGAGCCTAACTATGCCTATTTTTAAAATCGCGTCCTATTCTCAAATCGGGAGTCCTGTGAGTTGTTATATTTTAGGTTGGATGCACACAAACTGCTCGTTCCCCTCACGGCACTATTTGGGGGGTTGTTGGTGGCATCTGCCCCTTAAGGCACATTTTTAAGCCTAAGTGTTCATACTCTCAATTCCAAGTCCAATTCTCAAATTGAGAGACTCACGACTGCGCAACCAGTTGCCGTGTATTACGTCGGACACGCACGAGGCGCTCGTGCCACTCACAGTGATGTTTGGGAGGCTTTTGGTGGCTTCCGCCTAGTCCCTGCATGCTTTCAAGCCTACGTGTGTCTATTTTGAAATTAGGGTTCTATTCTCAAATCTCGAGTCCCGCGATTATGAATTCGGCTGCTACGTGTTACGTTGGACATGCATGAGGTGTTCGTACCACTTGTGGTACTATTTGGGGATTGTTGGTGGTTTTTTCCCACTCGCGGCACATTTTCAAGCCCAAGTGTGCCTATTTTTGAATTCGGGTCCCATTCTCAAATTGGGAGTCCTGGGAGTATGCAGCCAGTTACGATGTGTTACACTGGACGCGCATGATATGTTCATATAACTCTCGATGTTGCTTGGTGTGTATAGGGGGGTTGGTGGTATCCTCCCCCTCACGACACGTTTTCAAGCCTATGTGTTCCTACTCTCAAATCTGGGTCCTATTACCACGACTGCACGTCTAGTTGCTACATGTTATGTTGGACGTGCTCAAGATGTTTGTGCTACTCGTAGTGCCGTTTGGGGACTGTAAGTGATTTCTACCCACTTGCGACACATTTTCCAGACTAAGTGTGCCTATTTTGAAATTGGGGTCCTATTATCAAATCGGGAGTCCTCTGTCTATACAAGCAGTTGCTACATGTTACGTTACATAAGAACGAGGGTTTCATGGCACTCGCGGTGCCAATTTGAGGCTGTTGGTGGTTTTCGCCCGCTCACGGCACATTTTTAGGCATAAGTGTACCCATTTTGAAATTCAGGTCCTTCTCTCACACTGAAAATCCCACAACTATGCATTCGGTTGCTACGTGTTATGTTGAATGTGTACGAGTTGTTTGTTCCTCCCTCCATGCCATTTGGGGATTTTTGTTGGCGTCCATCCCCCACCCCCCGTGCGGCACATTTTTAAGCCTAAGTGTTCTTACTCTCAAATCCAGGTCCTATTCTCAAATCGGGAGTACCACGACAATGTGTTATGTCATACATGCATGTGGTGTTCTATCCACTTTCGATGCCGTTTGGGGTTTTTTAGCGGCTTTCGCCCACTTGTGACACGTTTTCAAGCCTAAGTGTGCCTATTTTTAAATTCAGGTCTTATTATGAAATCGAGAGTCCCGCGACTATGTGTTCCATTGCTTAGTGTTACATTGGACACGCACAAGGTTTTCGTGCCACTCACGGTGCCATTTGTAGTCTATTGGTAATTTATGTCCACTCACGACACGTTTTCAAGCCTAAGTGAGACTATTTTAAAAATCAGTTCCTATTATCAAACCGGGAGTCCCGCGACTATACGATTGGTTGCTACATGTTACGTTGGACGCACACAAATTGTTCATACCCTCCACAATTACATTTGGGGGTTGGTGGTGGCATGCGTATGAGATTCAAACTCCATCACGCCTTTATCCAATAATTCTTTAAGTCCGTTGACTAATGTGGCTAATAATATATTAATATAATTTTTGGGAGCCTTCACCTCGGGTATCAACAAAGACAACAATGTTAACTCTTTTCTCATGCATAATTTCTGAGGAAGACTTAAAGACTTGATGAGAACTGGCTAATAACTCTAATTAATACTAAATTATCGAAAGGGTTAAACCCATTAGTTGAGATTGCAAGATGCAGGTCGAGGGATTCCTATAAAAATTTATTCTGTCGTGCATTTGAAATTTACTAGATGAGTGAATCAACCGGATGTTGCATCAGGTTCCCACCCACCTCGCATCAAGCGTACCATAACATGGTATTTGCTATCCACGGTACAGTGAAAAAACATTTTAACCGTGGCCCAAGTGGAAAATACTTCAAAACCTTTTTGTGGGACTTACGAGCACTTTCCATTCTCTCAAACCATGTATCTAGGTTCACTACGTAGAGGACACTCATCCTTATCTTCATGCTCATTACGGTACAATATGAAATCATACTTGCATGTATGAATAGATTTGTATTTTAAACTCGAGCCCTTAAAGCTTTTCTTCATGGTAAGATAATTTTCTAGTAACGTATTCTCTTTTGGGAGAATTTTTTAACCCGCATAAGAATTTCGTTCGCCAGATAAACCAAATTGACTCTTCAAATTATGCAAACCAATCATTGCATATATTACCGAGTGATCTTCATCGCAAATAAGGTTATGTTATTCGGCTTAAAAAATATAGGGGCTACCTACCAGAGGTTGGTCAAAAAATGTTCAAAAACTAAATTGGGAATATAATGGAGGTCTATGTAGATTATATGCTAACACAAATTCCAAAGGCCGAGAGTCATTTTGTCGACTTGGAAAGAACGTATGACACAATGGATCAAGATAGAATGAATTTAAATCCAGTAAAGTGTATATTTGGTGTCAGAGCCGGAAGGTTCTTGTGATTGTTCGTCAATTCGAGGGCATCGAAGTAAATCCTACAAAGATAAAGGAACTGATTGACATTCATAGACTAGCAAGCCGAGTTACCTTATTGAACAAGTTTGTGTCACATGCAATAGATAGGTGTTTGCCATTTTTCAAGATCTTAAGAAAAGTTTTCATTTAGGATGAGGAGTGAAAGAAAAAATTTTAAGATTTGAAGGACTATCTTAACTCACTGATGCTGCTCTCTCGACCTATTCAAGGTGATAAATTGTATTTATATTTGTCTATCTCTGATTCACCCATCAATGTAGTAATAATTGAAGACGACACTGCAGTTCATAAACCTATCTATTTCAATAGCAAGGTGCTACAAAGTGTCGATCCGAGATACCCTAAGATGGAGAAGCTTGCATCCATGAATGAAGAAAAATGAAGCCCTATCTTCAAGATCATACAATGGTTGTTTCACTGACATGCCTCTCCTACAAGTCGTTCAAAAACATGAGAAATCACGTAGGTTAATGGCTTGGTCGGTTGAGCTAGGTGAGTTTGATATCGTCTATTAGTCGAGAAATGCAATCAAAGGGAAAGCACAGGAAGACTTTGTAACCAAGTGATGAATGCATTATTTTGTATGAATTATGCCCAAATCAAGGTCTTCTTAGGCCCATTTTATCATAAATAATGAGTTTTTAAAGTCATTTCGGCAAATAAAAAGAAAAATGCAAGATTGGATAAAATCTGAATTAAGAATGCAATTTCAGTAACCCCGAGGGGTGAAATAATAATTTTAAAAACTTCATGAGCCTAAAAATAAGTTATAAAGTTTATGTGGTCAATATAATTTTTTTCCTACAATTTGGTTGAATTTAGAGATACAACAGAAAAGTTATGAAATACGAGTTCTAAAATGCAATTAAGGGTAAATTGGTTATTTTTTAAACTTTATGGGACTAAATTTGAATTAATAAAAATTATTTTTTATTTTTACAGGTACCCCTGAAGTCTGGTGTAGATCTGAGGTCATTTGGAAGAATTGTGAAGGATATGTGCAAGTTTGGAAAAGTTATAAAGTTGAGAGGATCAAAATGAAAATATAAAAATTCAGATTCAAAATGGAGTTAAATATTAATGGATGTAGAGGTATTATCAAAGCTAATCTCAGCTCAACCGGTGAGATGCGCGCTTAAGGAATAAGGGGTCTTCGGTTCGCTCCCTAGCCCTTTTAATTTTTAATAAGGCTTTTAAAGCCTTAGCTTCCAGCCAAACGTGACCTTAGACTAACCAGTCCAGCATGTCCAAACATGCCCTAAGGGATCCCATCAGCCTTACAAATGCTCCAAATAGCTCCAACAATTGCCAAGTTTAAAATATAGTTCCTTTTGTTTTGATAAACATGAAACATTTCAACTCAAAATCCAACCAATGAAAATATAGCCCAATTTTTTATTCAGACTCTAATTTCTTGAGTAACCTTTTTAATAATTAATTTTGGAATTTTAAACTCCCATTTTAATCTATCAAAATAGGTGTTTTAACCCAAATCAAATACTTCACCCCTAAGCCTATAAATAATACCATTGGGCTCATTATTGGAGAGAGAAAATTTTAGAGAGGGCCTTGAGAAATAATTTTTGGTACTTTTATTTTGAAAGTATATTTTTTTAGGGCCAAGAATTATTCTTTGTGGGGAAAATTTTGTCAAGATCATTTGTAAGGAACGAATAATTTGTAAGTTTGTCTTCTTAATGAAATTTATCATTCATTCTCATACTTTTATTTTGTCTTCAATAATGTTGGCTTAATTTATTTACTAGGACAAGGTGAAGTTTATTATGTTGTATTAATATTGCGTGTAGTTTAAATTTGTCTTTATTTTTCGACATGTTCTAAAAGTTTTAAAATTTTAGCATTCATTTAAAATGACGCGAGAGTGTATTTTAAACCATTGACTTTGTTTGGAAAAAAATCATTATTTTTTATGTATGAGTACTTTTTGATGGGTTATACTTTTTTTAAATTCGTTGTCAATCCATTCTTTAAGACAATACATTGAAATTTAAAAGTGAACTTTTTTAAGGAATAGGGATTTTAGCCATCTAAATATAGAGATGTTAAATTTTTATATGAACTTAATCGTGTTATTTTTTGAATTAAATGCGACGAGAGTCGGTTTAATTTGAGTTATAAAATTGGGAATGACGAGTTTAAGTTATTTGCATTAGTTTTAAAATTGGGAATAACGAGTTTGAGTTATAAAATTGGGAGTGACGAGTTTAAATGTGATAAATGCATCCAACTTCCACACTTTATTATATCTTTCGTAATCACACTTTTTATTTGCATTAGCTTAGTTTAAAATTCCATATCCTCTCTAAACCCATTTCATCTAGTTGGACAGTCATAATTGTTTTGAATAAAAAAATTGATAAATTTTTATGGGTTCAATTTGTACTTACACTTGATATTTTATAATGACCCATGCTCATGCGGTATCTTATAAATTGACAACCAAGTTTTTGGCACCGTTGTTGTGAATTTGACAAAAAAAAAGAAGTGGGGACTTACAAACTAGTTTTTTTTAGTTTTCACATTTTTGTTAGTAAAAAAATCATAAATATAAACAAATTTCGAGAATAAAATTAAAAATTAGCAACTAATATTTTTTTAGCTAGTAAAAAATATTAGATTTTTTTTAGTAAAACGTAGATAAGCTTATCACAAAAATACATAAACAGAAATTTTTTAAAATTTTCAGAATCATTTTTTTACAAAGTAGTGCAAAAAAATAATAATAATAAAATAATTTTTATTTCTAATAGTAATTTTCCTATTTCCAGAAAATAAAAAAAAATTAAAAAAAAGTTAAAATTTATTTCATAAGTGTGCTTTGTTATTTTTTTTTGTGTTAAATACACCACTAGAGCATGTGTCGTGTTAATTTTGTTTATTACCTTTCTTGTGTCACACTTTACATTTGGTGTAGTTTCTTTTGTATTTTTTTCAGAAGCACATTAAAAAAAAGAAGAAGAAAAAAGGGAGGGGGAAGGGAAGAAAAACTCTGAAAAAGTATGCAACGGTGACCGAACGTGAAGAAACTTGTGTAATGTTGCAACGAGCACAAGGAACTCTCGAGGACGATTGAAGTGTAAACGACGTTTTCCTAGGATCTACGTTAACTTTAACTTTGGCCTGGTGTAAACAAGTGACCGTAAAAAAGTCCACGTCGGAGGTACATTTTTATGTGCTCCTGCGTGGTTTAATTTCATAGTTAAATTAGCATGTTGCATAAATTGACTTAAGGGCAAAGACCGTATTAACAATAAGGTGGGGATTTAATCCCCTTACTTTGGCCCAAAAATCACTAATCAATCAAGAACTTGCATATTCTGATCCATCACATTCAATTTAAAATTAAGTAGACATTGTCCCTATGATATTACATAGCTTATAGGAAACCTCTTAATGAGGTTATAATTAAAATTTATTCCAATGCGAACTCATTAAATTGGTTCTGTTTTACCTTGTCTTGGATTGTTGGTTTTAATGAGTCTTCATACCGACCACCTACCTAGAGGAAAAAGCGGGATTTGAGGTGATAACCGTAGTTGTTCATCTTTTAAATTCTCCCTTGTCAAAGAGTAGGAGTTGTCTCACTATGGAGATTAATGTGGAAACCCCCACTGTCATCAATTAATCTCGAAAAAAATTATATTTTGAAATTGAAATTCTCCTCATGTAAATTAAATAGTTTAATTTTATTTGTGTTAGCTAGGAATTACGTGGATTGAGTCAAATTATTTTTTTTTCTTCACAAAAAAATGTATATAAAAAAGAAAAAGAATTTAAAAAGAAAAATTCGAGTGAGCTCAATGTATGCGAAGTTGGTTTCAAGATCATACTTGTTGTTTGTCGAGTGTGGAGTCGAGCATTCCTAATACTTATATAGGTAGATTTATATATTCACCGAGATGGGAGACGAGTTAGTAAAACGTGTCCTTAAATATTACCTTTGTCAGAGAAGGTTTAGTTAACCTTCATGCATAGTCTACCCGAGCACAAAGCCAATAATTTCCAATTCTATTCGAGAACAATCCAATTGTTTCCCCTATTTTGAAGTACCGAAAAGGAGGATCCCTACCTTCATGTTTGTGAATTGGATGATATATGTGGGACCATTAAGAATCAATAACTCACCGACGAGATTGTTAAACATAAACTTTTCACGTTCTTGTTGAAAGACAAAACCAAGAGTTAAAACCTGAATCCATCACAACTTGGAACCAAATGAGTTTCGCCTTCCTGTAGAAATTATTCGCTAACCAAAAGACGGCGTCGATACGTCATGCCATCAACACATTAGTCAAAAGGAGGAAGAAGCCATGTGGATATATTTAGAGTGATTCAAGGACTTGCTACTGCAATGCCCACACCATAGGATTGAGATGGGATGTCAAGTCCAAATCGTGTATAAGGGGTTTGATTGTAATACTCAAATTATGCTTGAGTCACTATTTAACGATGATTTTACCGAGAAAAGTGAGGTTGACGCGTTGGTATTCCAAGAATCCATAGAGGAAAAGTATCGGCGATGCGCACCCAATAGAGAATATAGGTTCACCATGTCCAATAAGGGTCTCACTTACCAAGTAGAATAAAATTATTATTTAAATGCCTAAGTGGATACATTGGAAAAATGTTTAGAAGCTTTAGAAATGAGCAAAGAGGGCAATCAAACCGCACATTGAAGGTCCCTATATAGAGCACTCTTAGGGTATGTGTTCCGTGCTTTAGCTATATAGGACTTCATCTAGTTGGACTTTGATTTTGACAAAATTATTCGTGTAATTAGGGTGAGTGTCATTGCCTCCGCCAAGCTCCTACTGCCATCTACTTCATCTCGATAATCAAATCAGTTTGTCAATCCTGCATAAGGTTGTTTCTCTCACCCTCTATGGCTCGTAGGATTTTTATACTGTCAAGTAGGACACCAAGTTATAGCATGTCATTTTATCATATCTTTTGATTAAGTGTATACGATATTAAAATGAATTTTAAAAACTATTTATAAATTAATTTGAAATTTAGTTATGGAATTAAATTTTCAGAATTATTTTTAAGGATTATATATTCATTTTAATATAAGTGATGACTATATGTTATTCGTATGTATGCGCGTAATATATATATTTTTTAGTCTTGATATGTTCGCATGCATGTGTAATTGATATATGTATGTGTCCCTATATGAGTATTATACTTTATATGTCGGCATGCGCTCATATGTAAATATATATGTGACGTTAACAGGCCTAGTTTTTAGTCATTTAGGCCTTTAAGTTCATGCGTGATATTATATTATGTATTTGTATATGCTAATATATTAGCTGGCATTTTGTCAAAAAATAGTTTTTTTGTTTGCTTAATAATTGTTAGCTATCTTTTAGCTAGTTTAGCACCTGGTCTCCCGATATCTTGTTTGTCACCTTAGCAGTCCTATTACATATGGCCCTCAACTATCATACTCCCAGCGTTATAGCCATGGCCAATTGGTGATTGCGTGTTCCTTCTTTTAAAATTGATTTGACCTATCATTTTCCAAAGATGATAAATTCTTTTAATAGCCATTTTTTGGTCAATTATGAAATGACGCTGTGTGTCCCTCATATCGTTACAACGGTAACATCTTTTACGGTTTACAGCTGGACTGCACCATCTTTTGATCTTTATCCCTTCGCGCACAGTTTTCTTAAACCAAAGGTGGTTTGAAATTTTAAAATAGTTACAATGGTTTTATATTCAAGTGATTTACAGTTGGCCCCTAAACCTTTGGAAACGACGTCGTCACAGCGCCAACGATTTTGATAAAAACCAAAGCTGGTATTACTATTAGTGTATTCAGTACGTAGGTAATACACCAGCAGGAACAAGATGCGTTACGTTTTTAACACACCATTTTGTGTTTCTTTTACAACCACAAGATGTTATTTTATGTACGGTTCAAAAATGTTTTGGCACAATCCTTGTGAATATTTTTTCACCAATAAGACCTTTTCATATTTCTCTATAAATAAAGCTTGTTGGGTCTTTATTTCTTTAATTGAGAAAAATTATTTTTCAAGTGGAATCTCTGCTAAAATTTTTAGAGACAGAATGATTATACACCTATATTTTCAGAGACAACTCTTTAGTGTATTTTTCGTAAGCCGATTGTTGAGTCTCAAAATATTTTTGATGATTTAAGCTTGGACGAGTGTTCGGAATATCTCCTCTCCATATTTTATTTTTCTTATTGAAAAATCATTAGTAAGTATTTTTCTCTTACTTGTGTGTCTCATCTTGATCTGACTCTAGATATATTATTTTAGATATTTGTACACACATATATAATGGCTGAAGTATTTTCGTATGTGATTTTCAGATTTGTTTTATTTTAAAACAGTTTGTTTTAAAGATAAAAAGTAAGTAAGCCTGTTTTTTATATTATTCATATCTGATTTTAGGTTTAGAGAGTTAAAACTAATATTTTGAGTTCTCACTCATATAGATTTTATTTCAAAAACTTGGACTGCTGAATCTCTAGACATATTTAGACTAATTGTTGAAACAATAGGCCCCCGATTTTAAAATTCTTATACGTTAAAATCAATTTCCTTGTTAGATGCGAAAGCGTGTGATGATGGTTCAATTAAAATAAATTAATTAATTATAATTTCTTATCAAATTAAAATTAAACAAAGTGAAATAAGATTAAATCCAAACAAATTTAAATTTCACTTAAACCAATTAATTTAACCCAAGTCCTAGAAATTTGCCTAAGTCATATTTTCAATATTTCCAAATTAGGCCAAACCAAATTTTACCAAATTAAATGACTTGAATTAAATTAACATAAAAATTACCCAATATTAGTTTAGCACCAAATTAAATATAAGTAGTGATTAAACCAAATTTTATCCTTTTTACCTAAGCATGCGTTCTAGGTGATATATCAAGATAAAATTAAACAATGAATCACTACACCGCGATGTACGAGGAAAAACCCACAATGGGAAAAAAAATCGGACAGCCCTAGCCTCAAATCCACTATGTATTGTTTTACAAATACAAGACAGTAGATTTACAAAACTCGACTCGATCCCTCTCAAGCCCCGACGCTCCTTCTTGTATACACCTCCACCTTGCGAATAACCACAGAGCTCCACCGCGGTCTCGGAATGCACCGATAGGACATTATATGGTCACCGTCAACCGAACAAGGAGCCTTTCTCCAAGTGGGTAAATCAACACAAATATCTTCTTCTTTGTGGGATTTAAAAGCCAACCCAAAACAATCTCTTCTTCAATATGTATAGATAAACCGGTGCCAAACTCCAAGCAAAGTATATATATATATATATATATATATATATATATGGATGAACTTGGATAAACAAACTTTGGGTGTGAAACAAGTGTTTAAAAGATTTTTCTTGGAAAAATATACACTTAAACAATGACCTTTTCTTTGGTAAGATTAACACTCAATAAATCTCTCTATTAGTTGTAATAATATGAAAAGCTAAGTTCAAAAAACTTGGTTTCCGCACTTAAGAAGTTCTGTAAAAAGATAGTGGGAAAAGAAGTGGGAAAGTGGGAAAAAACTGCTCAAAACTGCCAAATAACTGTTCCCGCCAAAACTCGTTCGAACGACATTTTCGTTCGAACGAAGTCTCGTTTGAATGAGGCTTCTGACGAAGTTCTAGTGTGAACTCATTAGAAAAATCGATGGAACATGAAGTTCGTTCAATTGATACTTCGAACGACATTCCACTGGCCTTTTGGGGAACTCGTTGGCAAACTCATTCGAACGATATATTGTTCGAACGATATATTGTTCGAACGATAAACTCGTTCGAACGACACTTCAAACGAGCTTTCAAAAAGTTGAAAAATTCTATTTTTGGCCCAAAAACTTTATGTACTTTATTTTAATGTTTTAATAAAATCTTTCTCAAAATAAACTACACCCAATATAAAATGTTCCAAGCTCCTATATATATATCAAAATGCATTCATACCTTAGGAGCAATGGAACTATGTTGATGACGTAGAAATGAGGCACTTTAAATTCGGCATTTTGATGAAGCTTTAAACTTGGCCACTACATCTTGAACTTTAGTATGGCATAGTCTTGAAGGATGGTCAATAACTCTATCATATGACTAAAATGTTTTTGTCCGGAATTGAGCCAAAACTACAAAGGACTCAATTGGAAATTTGTGTCCTTACAAATCTCCCCCTTTGGCTATTTCGGGACAAAAACCAACAGAAAGCCTAAAGTGCCGTCAACGTGGAGCTCTATGGTTATCCACCGATCGAACTTTATATTGTCACTGTCACCCGAACAAGGAGCCTTTCTCCAAGTGGATAAATTAACACAAATATCTTCTTCTTTGTGGGATTTAGAAGAAAACCCAAAAAATCTCTTCTTCAATATGTAGAGATAAGCCGGTGCTAAACTCCAAGAAAAGTATATATATATGGATGAACTTGGATAAACAAACTTTGGGTGTGAAACAAGTGTTTAAAAGATTTTTCTTGGAAAAATATACACTTAAAAATTGAACTTTTCTTTACTAAAATTAACACTCAATAACTCTCTCTATGAGTTGTAATAGTATGAAAAGTTAAGTTCAAAAAACTTGGTTTCCGCACTTAAGAAGTTCTGTCAAAAGATAGTGGGAAAAGAAGTGGAAAAGTGGGAAAAACTGCTCAAAACTTCCAAATAATTGTTCCTGCTAAAACTTGTTCGAGCGACATTTTTGTTCGGACGAAGACTCGTTCGAATGAGTCTTCTAACGAAGTTCCAGTGTGAACTCGTTAGAAATATCGTTGGAAATCTCGTTCGAACATCAAGTTCATTTGAGCGATACTTAGAACAACATTCCAGTGGCCTTTTGGGGATCACTCGAACGATACTTCGAACGAACTTCCAAAAAGTTAAAAAATTCTATTTTTGGCCCAGAAATTTTATATACTTTATTTTAATGTTTTAATAAAATGTTTCTGAAAATAAACAACAGTTTTGAATAAACTACACCCAATATAAAATGTTCCAAGCTCCTATGTATATATATATATATCAAAATGCATTCATACCTTAGGAGCAATGGAACCATGTTGATGACGTAGAAATGAGGCACTTTAAACTCGGCATTTTGATGAAGCTTTAAACTTGGCCGCTACATCTTCAACTTTAGTATGTCATAGGCTTGAAGGATGGTCAATAACTCTATCCTATTACTCAAACATTTTTGTCCAGAATTGAGACAAAACTACAAAGGACTCAATTGGAAATTTGTGTCCTTACAAATCTCCCCCTTTGGCTATTCTGGGACAAAAACCAACAAAAATCCTAAAGGGCTGTCAAGCTCTACTAGACTGACAAAAATATCCCACCCAATATAAAAATACAATGCTTGACTCAAACATCCCAAGGATCAAAATCTTTGCCGGTGAAAGTTTCCACTTAGAAAATAATTCCTGCACACTTAAGCACAGACATTAAATGCATAGGGAATATCAAAATATTAATTGCAATTAAATAAAGACTCCCCCTTAATTAATTCTCCCCTTTATCAACTATGATCAACCTACGAAGATAGGACTCTCCCCTTAAGAGTTAAATCTCCCAAACTAAGATACGATTACAATAGGATTATATACCATTTCTCCCCCTATCATTCTCCCCCTTTTTGTTCAGGAATAGACAAAGGCTTAAGAATCAAAAATTAACTTATATTCCCCCAAATAAAGCATTTTACCCTTAAACTAAACAAGGGATAACAAGCTAAACATGCAATAGTGTGTGTTGATGCCGATAAGATAACATGGATACTATTTCTAGTCATCAACAGATACAGATAAAAATGAAGGTATGAAGATGATGATTGAATATGAAATGGTGATCACATCAAACACATAAGAGACAATGGTTTTTAAAGTGGTTCGGCTGTGAATAAAGCCTACGTCCACTGTTATTTTATTCCTAGGGGTTTACAATAGCATAATATGGTGTAGAGAGATAAAGAGTGTGTATGGTGTTTCTTAGTTGTCCATCCCTTTGTCTAAGGGAATACATGTATTTACAGTGATGGGAGTTAAAGAGATACAATTTCTTTATACATTTAGACATTTATATCTTTATACAATGAATCTAACTATTGGTCTTCTAGGATGGTTGATCCTCCTTGAGTTGCTTGGTATGCCATGTGTTGGTTGGTATGCCTACTAATTCTCCTCGGGTGCCGAATAACTCTCCTCGGCTGCTGACTAACTCTCCCCGAGTGTCGAGCAAGTATAAATATTGCCATGTAGGATGACATGTGTCCTTTTCTGACGGTCCTCATAGATGGAGAATTTTTGTGTCAACAGAAGCCCCCAATGCTCCATACTTGATGGTTCACTGAAAGGATGGAGTATTTCTTCTGCAGTGTTGCTCGATGCTCATGAAATTCTTGATCTATCTTCTTGATTTGTTCAACATAAAGTGCACTAACTCCTGGATGACATATGATGCAGGCTGATCGATGGTTGATAATATCTCTTTTGAGGAACTTTGTTCGTCAAGAGAACATGTGCTATGTATCACCCCTGGGAATTTGGATGCTGCCATGCTATAGTATGCAGCTTGTAGCTTGTCATAATCTTCAAGTATATTGATTGGTTTGCTAGCCGACCAACTGCCTTCTGTGCCGAGCAACTGAGTGCTAACTTCACGTGCTTGATTTTTCTTATTTATGCTCCTCTGAATACTTTGTCGAGTAACATACTAGCTTTTCAACCCAACTCGTCAATCTGATTAGTACCAAGCTAGTAGTGGACTTCGAAACATTTTCGTACAACTTCTTCTTCAATGTTGGTCGAGACAGTAGTAGTAAAGATCTCAGTGATGTAGATATTGAATTTGACTCCTGAACTTCAATAGCATGTTCATAATAACTCCTGAATATGCCTCCTGAACTTCAACAGCACAACTAACTCCTGAATATGCCTCCTGAACTTCTAAATACGCCCCGTGAACCTCAATATGCCTCCTGAACTTCAATAGCATATGCATAATAAATCCTGAACTTCAAAAACATAACTCCTGTACTTCAAAAACATAACTCTTGTACTTCAAAAACATAACTCATGTACTTCAAAAACATAACTCCTGATCAAAAAACAAATCCTAAATGATGATTGGTCGGGGCCCCGACCATATAAGTTTATGGAGTTGAATTTGATGCTTGACTGCATGATGTTATGAGAATGTGCCACCGAATAAACAACTAAATGTGTAATAGGACACCCCAAGTGTGGAATATGAACTTTGAATGCTTTCTTGGCCTTGAAGTATGTTGGTTTTGCTAGAAAAATAAGGCCAAGGAAATGTTCTCTGAAATGATTCCCTGAGATCTTTGTATGTTTGCATTTACATTTTCTTGGAAATACTTTGTAAGATGCTTTTCTTGTTCTTTTCTGATGAATATATATATGTAAAAGGAAAAATTATCCTGTTTTGCATAGACAATGAAATTTGCTCCACCTGTTGTTTAATTATAGTGACTTATCACTCTTTGGGCCTAAGCAATGGAATGATTTTCATCCCATGTCCCTTCTTAGTTCTAATAATGTTACCAGGATTACCTTGTTGCCTAGACAGTGGATGCCCCGGGAGGTCATCCATCTTCTTGCCTAGTTTGGGGTGTCCCTTGAGATCACCCGTGATGCCAACATTATTGGTAAATTTATTTTTACCAACCAATCGAAGTTGGTGGTTGCTGAATGCCGACCAACCGGAGTTGGTGGTTGCTGATATGCCGACCAACCGGAGTTGGTGGTTGCTAAATATATGTAGAGAAGAGAATTTTCCTAACCAACAATCCGTTGGGATTAAAATATAATAAATGTTAGAGACCTCCTTGGAGTTGAATATATGATTATAAATATTTTACCGAACTCCAAACTGAGATAAATATAGAATATGCATCCGAATGGATATAAAGAATGATTTAGAACAATAAAAAAGTGCCTCGTTGATATATCGAGGCAAAATTGTATAATGCCGAACAAGAATAGTATTTTCCAGAACATAAGAAAATGGCCAAGTACCTTGCCGGGCCTGAATATAAATAAGAATTACCCCGACCAACTATCCGTTGGGGGTGAAATATAATAAATGTTGTAGTTCTCCTCGGAGCTGAATAAGTATCTTGTCGAGGCAAAATTATGCATAATGTCGAACAAGAATAATATTTTCCAGAGCATAAAAATATGGCCGAGAACCTTGTCGATCCTGAATATAAATAAGAATGACCCAGACCAATTGTCCATTGGAGGTGAAATATAATAACTGTTATAGTTCTCCTCGGAGCTGAATATGATAATAAGTATCTCGTCGAGCTCCATGCTGAGACGAATATAGAATATGAATCCGAATGGATATTTATAATAATTCGTGCTTGAGAATATATCAGAGCAATAATATAATCAATAGTGCCTCATTCTTTCTCTAATAATCTCTAAAAATCAATCAGGATTTGTGGCAGGAAGAAACATTCAAGAAAACATTTTGTTAGCTCAAGAGATGATACACCTGATGGATAGAAAGATTGCAGGAGGAAATAATATTATCAAGCTTGATATGGCTAAGTCTTATGATAGGACTTCTTGGTTCTGCTTGATCAAAACTTTGAGAGCCTTTTGATTTTCAGAAACGTTCATAGACTTAATTTGGAGATGTAT
This sequence comes from Sambucus nigra, assembly GCA_949130495.1. Classification (NCBI taxonomy): domain Eukaryota; kingdom Viridiplantae; phylum Streptophyta; class Magnoliopsida; order Dipsacales; family Adoxaceae; genus Sambucus; species Sambucus nigra. The sequence continues at coordinate 329,723,645 of OX422210.1, read as the reverse complement.
ATCCTCCCCTTGGTTTTAGTGATTATTGATGGCCAACCTAAAGGTTTTTTCAAACCTTATAGGGGATTAAGGCAAGGAGACCCTATTTCTCCAAGTCTTTTCATTATCATAGCTGAATATTTTAGCAGGGGATTAAATGACCTCATGTCTAGAGAGGTTATAAGTGCCTTTTCCCATCCCAGAAACTGTCCACTTATCAGTCACTTGAGTTATGCAGATGACATCATTATCTTCACTAGAGGTTCTAAGAGGAGCTTATCAAATTTGATGAAGTTTTTGCAAAGATTTGAAGCTGGATTATGCCAATTGATCAGGAAAGACAAGAGAAGCTTTTCTGTGAGTGTTAATAGCTAGGCTTTGATGAGGAACAAAATTACAGAAGTTACAGAATTCAAGTTTGAAAGAGGTCCTTTAATTTATCTTGGTTGCCCTCTTTTTAATGGTAGAAGAAAAGCGATATATTTTGAACCTCTGATCCATTCTATAACCTCTAAAATTCATTGTTGGAAATCAAAATTCTTATCTTTGGGAGGAAGATTAACTCTTATTCAAGTTGTCCTGTCTTCTATCCCTCTGTATACTCTTTTGGCTCTTAACCCTCCTAAGTTGATTATAAAAACTATTGAAAAGCTTCTTAGTTCTTTTTTCTGGGGAGTCCATAAAGAACATGGGAGAAAATATCATTGTGTTAATTGGAAGTCTCTTTGTTATAAGAAGAAGTAGGGGGTTTAGATATCAGAAGCCTAGATGCAGTCGTGAAATATGCAAATGTTAAACTAGCCTAGAAGTTTAAGGAAAATACAAGCTTATGGGCTAATTTCATGAATTGTAAGTATAGAAACTTGGGTTTGAGGTCTGGATCCATGACTTTTAAGATAATTCAGTCTTGCTGGGATTTTATGGAAGATAATTCAGAGGTGATTGATGGTTCTTTAGTGTGGAAACCTTATTTATCTGGAAATTTTAGTTTCTCTCTAGCCTTTAATCTCCAATGCCTCCACAAAATTTCCTCTCTGACTTTCATTTCGATTTGGCACCCCAAGATCCCTCCCAATCTGTCTATATTCTATTGGAGAGCCCTCTCGAACTGTGTTCCTGTTGATTCTTTGGTGCAAAAGTTAGGAATTAGGCTGGTATCCAGATGCCAATGTTGTTGTTCAGCAATTGAATCTCCTAGTCACCTTTTCATTAATGGTCCCATTGTTTCTCAGGTGTGGAACTTTTTTAATTCTTTGATGAATATTAGAAGCAGGTCTTCCTCAATTCATAGTTCTATCACTCAATGGTTGATTCACTCTGGTAAGTCTAAGATATCTAGATGAATTCATAGCAGCATTCTAGTGTGTATTCTTTGGGAAATGTGTCTAAGTAGGAATAAGTCCCTTTTTGAAGGTATTCCCATGAAATCTAACCTTATTATTCACAGAGTGATAATAAAAATCTTTGAGCTTTCTAAAGATTTTCGATTAAAGAGGGGTGACAGCTCTATTCATCAAGATGCCATCAAATGTTTTGATCTCAAACAAATTCACTCATCCCCTTCTTTTTTATGTAATCATTTATGGTCAAACCCTGATATAGGGAGATTTAAACTTAATATCTCTTTCTATAGAGATCATCATCTTCATCTGGGAGGTGGTGCCATCCTTAGAGACTATCATGGAAATTTTATTTGGGGTATTTCAAATTTTCAAGCTTCTGGTTCTTATCAAGAGATTCAATTCCAAGCTTTGAAAGAGGGTTTGCAATTCTTCTCAGACCATAACTTTTTCTACATAGATATAGAAGTTGATTCTAGATAGTTGGTTGAGTTTTTATCCTCCTCTGATGCTGCTCAAATCCATTGGTTTGCTAGATTCAACTTCAATTTGGCTCAAGTTCTTTTTAAAAGGTTACTATGTTCAACATCTGTCTGCTCAAAATATGGAAATCAAGTGGCTTCTCTGCTATCCAAGCGTGGGTCCTCCCTTCAAAGAATCATATGCTATTCAAATCAATATGATCTCCCAAGAAATATCAAAATTGCTATTAGTGAAGATGCTCATTAATGTAGTTGCTTTTGTTTTTTCTATTCTTTAAGCCATCTAGAGAGGGCCTTTCTCTCTAATTTTCAATAATATTTTTAGTTTTAAAAAAAAATAGTGCCTCGTTTTAGGGAAAATTTCATAATGTCGAGTAATGATAATATTTTCCAGAAGTGTAAGATTATTTTCGAGCTTTCGTCGGCACTGAATCTTGTACCTGTAAAACTTAATAACTTGCCCTACCATACGTGTGGGCTGAATTGATTAGTCAATATATATGATATGTATATGCTCGGGCAATAAAAATATCAATTTCACAATATGAAATAGTATATGTTGACTGATCTGTCAAGGTAAAATTATCTGGTGTCGAGCAATAACATTTTCCAGAAGTTTAAGATTATGGGCGAGCTTTCGTCGGGATTGAATCTTGTCCCTATGGAATTTTAATAAGTTGATTGAACTCATGTTGAGACTAGTTCAGATAATTAGTCATGAGAATAATTATTCAGCCAAACAATATATGATGTGTATCAGTATAAAGCAATAAAAATTTCAAAATATGAAATAATATATTTTGTGCCAAATGTGTGTCATGTGAGCAATTTTTTTTATCAAATATGAATGACATGAGGTTCGATTTGGACTTTTTGCGAAATAATTTTAATTTTAAGTAAGTCCCCAAATGTGGGATCAGAAAATTTTTTCTAAGATTAAGTTCAGGGGTATATTTTATTTAGCTTCAAAAGAAAATTTTATTTTGTTAGAGAAGTGTAAGTTAAGAAATAGTAGGTAGCAATGGTAATGATTTTAACTTTGTCAAAATTAATAATTTGGGCAAATAAATTTTCCATTCCTCCAATCCAGCATTCCTCGTCAACAGGTGATAACCACCTCTGACCAGTGTTGAAAAGCCTTCATTTTGATTCTATACACGCCACCGACCAAGTAAATGTCATCAGGAAGCTCTTATTTTGTCTAAAACTTATCTCTGACCAATTGTGGCCTTTTATGTCGTCGACCAACTATTTCTTTGTTGTCAAAAGTGAATGTCAACTAGATGTTCTTGTTTTACAACAACCACCGAGGTGTTGTCGATCTACTCCAATGTTACTCATGGATCTTCACAGCCTACCACCGACCAACAAAAATGGTATGGATAAATTTCCGACCAATAAATAGAAGGTCAGGAGTTCCTCCTTTTGTAAAATACATGGTGTCGACCAACAAATAGGTGCTCTAACTAGTTATGAAACTCAGTTTTATCACCAAAACGCATGTCTCCGACCAGTTTAGCTTGTGCCGACCTATAATATCTGATACCGAAGCCAACTAACAATAGATGATCTAGATCTTTAACCGACTAACAAAATGACCTGCAAACCCAATAGACTTTGGTCGACCATTGATGCCGATCAAGACTATTTCACCGATCTGCAATAGGTGCTCTGTGTAAAACTCTGATGCCAACAAAAGCAAAAAGAAGTTGATAAAACTCCGGTATCTGGATCCATGCCATCGACTAGTTAGAAGTGATGCAAAAATCTGATGACTGTGCCGATCAAGGGTTGATATCAACAGTGGGTGTTGCTGACCGTCCATATCATCACCTGTTGCCGACTACCTGGGTTACAACTGGTGTTAATCAATGCCGATAATTTTTCTTCAACAATGAATGGGGAATAGAAATGTTGTAGATCGGACTTGATAAACGTCCACAATTAATTGTAGAGTAGAGGATAGATTTTGAATCATGTAGCAAATCCCATATTTTGATGAAGACTTGCCGGAACCATGAACTAATGGCCATGTGAAGATTTATAATCTGAAGAATTTGATTATTTCTCCTCTAAAAATTATTACAAAATTTATATCAAGATCAGTCGACAAGACGTATTGACGTAGATGATAGATGAACCAAATTAAGTATACAGTTCATTAAAATGAATGAAAAGAGACTCCAATTTGGGGAGAGAGAAAGTATATATGGGTCATACTTCCCAGGAGAAAATTTTGTTCTTGACCTTTTCTTATTCTCTAATTAAAAATATGATGGGAATTTGAATAATCATCAAAGATCCTTGAAAATTCATTTCAGAATCAACAATGAAAATTATCAAATCTTATCATCGTCGTATATATAGGTAGGTGTAATCATTCTACATGTTTATTCCATGATATAAAATTTAAACTTGAGAATCAAGCCAAAAGTTATGTTTTATGAAATCCACCATTTAAAGATTTCTCAATAAGAATTAATCTAACAGTTATGATTTTAAAATCATGATATGCAATATTTTGCAAATTTCATAAATAAAATTTGGACAACTAATTTATGTATATAAACATAAAAATCATGACTAAATCAAAAGATGTATGTATAATTGATTATACGTAGAGAAAATAAAAAGTTAGCTTTTGATGGAGAACAATGCTTGTAACACGTTCCCACAGACGGCACCAATGTATTGATGACTAGAAATAGCATCCATGTTATCTTATCGGCATCAACAATAGATAAAATTGAAGGTATGAAGATTATGATTGAAGATGAAATGGTGATCACATCAAACACATAAGAGATAAAGGTTTTTAAAGTGGTTCATCTGTGAATGAAGCCTATGTCCATTGTTATTTTATTCCCACGGGTTTACAATAGCACAATATGGTGTAAAGAGAGAAAGAGTGTGTATGGTGTTTCTTAGTTGTCCCTCCCCTTGGCTAAGGGAATACATGCATTTATAGTGATGGGAGTTAAAGAGATACAATGTCTTTATACATTCAGACATTTATATCTATATACAATGAATCTACTTTTTGGTCTTCTAGGATGGTTAATCTTCCTTGAGTTTCTTGGTATGCCATGTGTTGGTTGGTATGACGACCAACTCTTCTCGGGTGCCGACTAACTCTCCTCGAGTGCCGAGCAAGTATAAATATTGCCACGTAGGATGACAGGTGTCCTTTTCTGACTGGTCCTCAAAGATGGAGAATTTTTGTGTCAACAATGCGTAATGTGAAGAAAGCACATAGGAAAAAAAATCATAACTAATCCATACACATGAACACCAACTATCATGCGAAAACAAATGATACCAAATAGACAAATAAGATTATAAGCATGTGATATCAAACAAACTACGCAACAAATAAGGTACCAATTATGAATTGAAGCATAAATGGACTAACCAAACATGGCAAAGACATAAACAAAATATCATATATATGTATACACTCTAGATATAAGCTAAGCATAAGTACACACATATAGATATAAACACCAAAATGACACAAAACAAGATAAGCTTTTCACACTCATATGGAAAAAATGTGTCATATGGAAATGGAAGTGTTGGGGTGCGAACTAGTAATAATTAAACTTAGACCCAATCACTTAAAACATGTTCACGGAGTTCTCAATTGATTTCAAACTTCATCACATTTTAATATAACCTCATGTGACAATACAAATTGAACTCAATGAACAAACATACACAATGCATACAAGCATAGCATGTTGATGATTCTACAAACCAATAGAGTCATGACATTGAAAACGCAACTAGTATGAACGGACATTGTGCAACCCGTTGATATACCATCTAATATCCCTCAATAAGCATATATTAATTTTGAATGAATATATCAATCAAACATAGGCCTTGGCAATTATTTTTTCTTTTTAATGCCATAATTCTTATTTTTAGGTCTTTGGACCACGTATTTCTTTTAGGTCCAAACAAACGGTTTCTAACTATTGGCAAAGGATAAAAATCCTTTCGGATCCCTTTCCCGTGTACATTTATACATATTATTTTTATTTCTCACAAATCTCACGGGCAACGGATTTTGACATGCACTAGTCTTCCTAGGTCATAAATATGTAGATGACAAGATTGGTAGGAGAACACCTCACAAAGCATAAATATACATATGAAATTAAGATTTCAAATGAGCTCGTGCATGTGTGAATAGAGGTATATAAAAATAGAATCCATTTAATCAACACAAAATCCAACTACTCCATGTAAGCATGGTAAAGAACATAATAAGAATTGGCAATCTAAACAACAAGTTCTTACCACATGGGAGCGAAAAACATGGGATTCAAACACAAGTATATGCCACATATAGTGTGTCAAACTAAAATACACACAAAATAAAATCTTTTTGAGTATTCAAAATTTTTAACCAAAAATAAAAATATATACTCAAAAGACAAACAAAAATCATTTGTATTTTCAATAAGCCTAAATAACTAAAAGGTAAAACACAAATGATAAACAAAAATCTTTTGGTATTTTTCATTTAATGTAATCAAAAGAAATATAATACAAATGATATATAAGTCATGATTTCTAGCATGAGATATGAAATAGAGCAATGACTAGAAAATGACTAAACATGCATACAATTAGCATGGGTGACATAGCATGAAGCACAAAAGCTAAAGTATGCAAATAAAACTAACACATTCAACCTTTAGATTTTCCAAGGGAGGAAGCATGTGAAAGTAAATGAGAATAAAAAATTCTATCTTGTAAATCTACCAAGTCGGATCTCCTAACCCAAACTAATGAGGAATTACTATCTCGGGGTGTAGGAATATTGACTACCTTGGTTTCCTTACGGTGGGATTTTCTAGGACCTCGTTTAAGATAAAAAAAAAATTCCTAAGATGACCTTTTCGACCACAATGTGCAAGATTAAAAACACTTCGAAGATTGGGACCTAAGGATTGATCTCTAAAAGCTTTCCTAGGTGATTCTCTTATAACATTGGCTTTTGCTTTATGAGTAGATTCATTACAAGTATCGAAGCCTAAACCACAAGTGTCATTTTTTATTTGGATCGTGCCTAAGATTTTATCTAGTTTTTCGGACCTACACTCCAAATCAAATTTGAATTTTCTAGAGTCTTTTAATTTATTTTTTAATTCTAAAATATTAGACTCTAATAAAACATTTCTCTCTTCAAACTCGAGAAGCTCCTTTTTCATGGATTCCATTAAACCCCTAAGGTTATATCTCTCGCCTTCTACATATTCAAGCTTCTCTCGAAGAGTTCTCTCTCGTGTACTAAGGTCTTCCACCATTGCACTATCATCAACGACCTTGGCACGCTCTTTTAAACATGCTTCTAACTTCAAATTAGCTCTTTTTAATTTAATAGATTCTTTATAAAGTTCTTTAAAAGCATTTTGAAGTTCACTCACATTAACCTCTTCTTCATTTTCACTCTCTCTACCATCATAAACAAGGGAATCATAAATTATGACCTTGGAAGTGTCATGTGTTGAAATCTCATCAATAGAGGAATGCTCACTATCACTCACATGACTAGCCATGAAAGCCACAAAGTTGGGCTTAGTAGGGGAATCGGGTCCCTCTTCATTATCACTATGACTAAGGGTTGCATTAAATGAAATGGGTCGCTTACCCTCTCTCCTTAGTTTAGTGGGGCACTCAGAAGCCCTATGGCCATACCCTTCACAACCAAAACACCTATTTGACTCGTCCCTATTTAAAGTTGATTTACAAGTTTTAGGGATCCTCTCGGCATTGTCATGCTTAGAAGTTTCAAATTTCTTAAAGTCATTTTTAAATTTATCTTTGTTAATTTTAAGAAACTTTCAAAATTTCCTAGCAAACAAGTCCATACCTTCCGAGTCACTATCACTCTCGCTCTCTACTACTTAGTTTTCCTCTTTCTAGGCTTTTAAAGCAATTCCCTTTTCAATTTTATTTTCTGTTTTAGAGGGAAACATGTCTAGTTCATAGGTTTGTAAATCACCTATGAGCTCTTTTAATTTCATAGAGGCTAAAGTTGGTAAATAAATTAAAACGGTCACTTTTGGAATAAATCTATCGGGTAGGGACCTTAAAATTTTCTTTATAACTTGGTTTTTGGGTATTTTCTCTCCCAAGTTAAAAGATGACTAAACAATATCTGAAATTCTAGCATAAAATTCATCAAAAGTTTCTTTTTCGTTCATTTTGATGGTTTCAAATTGAGTGGCGAGGCTTTGGAGTTTCGAAGCTTTTACGACACTTGTACCTTCATGAGTGTGTTGTAAAATATCCCAAGCTTCTTTAGCGGTCTCACACATCATAATGCATCGTAATTCATCCGGTGTGACAGCGCTAAACAAGGCGTTTAAACCTCGGGAATTAAAATTTGAAAGCCTAAACTCATTCTCACTCCATCTATCGGTCGGTTTGGGAACACGTTCATTATCTACTAAATGAGTTGGTGGAGACCACACGTTAACTACAGATAACCAACCCCTCTTGTCGATAGATTTAAGTGTCGATTTCATACGTGCTTTCCAGTACACGTAATTTGAACCATCAAAAATAAGAAATTTTGAGAATGGGGAAAATTCCATTTTAGCCAAAATATTTTAAATGATCTTAACGAAATAATTTATCATTTTTGGCTTTGATACCACTTGTTGTAACAATAGGCCCCCGATTTTAAAATTCTTATACTTTAAAATCAACTTCCTTGTTAGATGCGAAAGCGTGTAATGATGGTTCAATTAAAATAAATTAATTAATTTTAATTTCTTATCAAATTAAAATTAAACAAAGTGAAATAAGATTAAATCCAAAAAAATTTAAATTTCACTTAAGCCAATTAATTTAACCTAAGTCCTAGAAATTTGCCTAAGTCATATTTTCAATATTTCCAAATTAGGCCAAACCAAATTTTACCAAATTAAATTAAATTAACATAAAGATTACCCAATATTAGTTTAGCACCAAATTAAGCATAAGTAGTGATTAAACCAAATTTTATCTTTTTACCTAAGCATGAATTCTAGGTGATATAGTAAGATAAAATTAAATAATGAATCACTACGCCGCGATATATGAGGAAAAACCCACAACAGGAAAAAACCTTGGACGGCCTTAGCCTCAAATCCACTAAGTATGGTTTTACAAATACAAGACAGTAGACTTAAAACACTCGACTTGATCCCTCTCAAGCCCCGACATTCCTTCTTGTATACACCTCCACCTTGCGAATAACCACAGAGCTCCATTGCGGCCTCGGAATCCACCGATTGGACTTTATATGGTCACCGTCACACGAACAAGGAGCATTTCTCCAAGTGGGTAAATCAACGCAAATATCTTATTCTATGAGGGATTTATAAGCAAACCCAAAATAATCTCTTCTTCAATATGTAGAGATAAATCAGTGCCAAACTCCAAGCAAAGTATATATATATGGATGAACTTGGATAAATAAACTTTGGGTGTGAAACAAGTGTTTAAAAGATTTTTCTTGGAAAAATATACACTTAAACAATGACCTTTTCTTTGGAAAGAATAACACTCAATAAATCTCTCTAGGAGTTGTAATAGTATGAAAAGTTAAGTTCAAAAAACTTGGTTTTCGCACTTAAGAAGTTCTGTCAAAAGATAGTGGGAAAAGAAGTGGGAAAGTGGGAAAAAACTGCTCAAAACTGCCAAATAACTGTTCCCGTCAAAACTCGTTCGAACGGCATTTTAATTCGAACAAAGTCTCGTTCGAACGAGGCTTCTAACGAAGTTCCAGTGTGAACTCGTTAGAAATCTCATTGGAAATCTCGTTCGAACATGAAGTTCGTTTGAATGATACTTCGAACGACATTTTGGTGGCCTTTTGGGGAACTCGTTGGCAAACTCGTTTGAAAGATATATTGTTCGAACAACAAACTCATTGGAACGACACTTCGAACGAACTTCCAGAAAGTTAAAAAATTCTATTTTTGTCCTAGAAACATTATATACTTTATTTTAAAGTTTTAGCAAAATCTTTCTAAAAATAAACAACAGTTTTAAATAAACTACACCCAATATAAAATGTTTCAAGCTCCTATATATATATATATATATATATATATATATCAAAATGCATTCATACCTTAAGAGCAATGGAACCATGTTGATGATGTAGAAACGAGGTACTTTAAACTCGGCATTTTGATGAAGCTATAAACTTGTCCGCTACGTCTTCAACTTTAGTATGTCATAAGCTTGAAGGATGGTCAATAACTCTATCCTATGACTCAAACGTTTTTGTCCGGAATTGAGCCAAAACTATAAAGGACTAAATTGGAAATTTGTGTCCTTACACTAACCTGAAAATATATTTTGTGGATCTATTAGGGTGATAAAACTGTTAAGAACGTGCATAGAATATTGTTAGATTAATTTTGTTTTAATCTAAAACATTTTTAAAACAATTGTATATTTGACTTGTGCTCATATGGTAACTATATTTGAAGTCATATTTTTGTGTATATGGTCTCTTAGTTGTTTATGTGATTTTCAGGAACTGTTTTCATCTCATATCACTTACATATGTTCACTCACGTTATATTCACGTACACACATTTATTTGTGTAAATATTTGAACAAGTCTAGTGTTCCAGATTTAAAAATAAAAGAAAGCTTTTTAAAATTGTATTGAATGTCAAGAAGACTTGACTTGATTTAACACAAGACTTGCGAAGCTATATAAGAGATATAATCTCTTACATAGCATTCGGTGTGTATCATTTAAGTATGGGAGTGTCATATAGGATAGAACACCACACACAAATACTTCACTAGAAAATAACACAATAGGCACTGAGCTGATATTGAACTAGAATAGCAAAAGGGGGAAGCTGCAAAGTGTAGAACGCAATATCAAACAAGGACAGACTTAAAGAGAGAGAAGAATAAGCAACCAGGGAGGAGTCTTGGTCGTGTGAGGTAATAGCTACATCTATCTTCTTTAGTTGTCATGTTTGTTGATGGTAACTCGTTCCTGTTGTTTTTATTATTTTAGTGGAAGTAGATTAGGTGACTCCTAGAGGGGCCCGTCATTTTTCCTGGAAAAGGGTTTTTGCAACGTGAAATAAATACCTTGTGCTTTACTTTACAAATTTGCAATATCTCGCCTCATACGAAAAAGTAGGTTTAATACTAGAAACACACCTAATTAATTGAATCATATATTTTCGTTTTGACACGTAGTTAATTCAAGAAAATAAATAGGACTATTAATTGACATGGAAAACTAAAACCTGTTTTAGCAAAGTTATCAATTCAAGAAAAGTTTGAATTGGTCCCCTCTTGAATAACATAGATAACTTGTAGGTAATTAGAGTTTATTTCGACAAATTGTTTTACTTACGCATTATAGTCTATCGTATAAGCCACACGCTCAAGTGGTTTCAGGGATAGACTTTAAAACAGTTCATTTTCCAAAACTTTTGTGAAACTCGTTTTACCTTGTTTTCAATGGATGATTCAAGTTAATTACTTAGGCTTGGAAATTTTAGTAGACCTCCTATTTTCGATGGCTCAAATTTTTCATACTGGAAAATTAGAATGGTTGCATTTATTCAAGGCACTTTAGGAGATGACGTGTGGGATTTGATTGAAAATGCTTATAGGCACCCCACTACTCCCATAGTAGAAGGCAACACTGTCTTTAGAAAACTTAAAACTACTGAATTAAGTGTTGATAAAAAAAAGATAAGAAATTTCAATAACAAGGGTAAAAATGCGATTTTCATGAGTGTGAGCGAGAATGAATTGAAACGTATATGTCACTGCACTACTAGCGAGGATGCTTGGGACACTTTAGTAATAGCACACGAAGGCAAGGCTAGGGTAAAGAAGTGTAAAAATCAAATTCTTGTTCAGCAATACAATATGCTAGTTATGAAAGACAACAAACCATTTGATGATTTATATATGCGTTTGACTGATATTATTACCCAATTGCATGCTAATGATGTAGAGTACACTGATCATGAAGTATGTGATATATTTTAAGGTCCCTTATCCCTAAGGTTGACCATAAATGTTATATCATTGAAGAAATGAATGATTCATCTCTCACTCCTGAATTGCTAAGCTCTAAATTGAGAACTATGGAACTTGAAACAGCCTTTAGAAAGACTCTAACTTCTTATGATAAAAATGATCTGACCAACTCTTCTAAAGTTGCGTTCAAAACTAATTGTCCTAATAAAAATAAGCATAAGGTAGTTAAGAAATAATTTGAGTCGGATAATGAGTGTGATGAGGAGTCAGATGAAACTAACAAGATTGACAATCAACTTGCCCTTATGTCTTCCCAATTTAAGAAACTTTTGAAGTATAGAAATTCTATTGCTAAAAGACATATGCAAGAGAATAATTAGTCTCGTCAGTTCAATCAACCTCATAACAAAAATTCTAAAACAAAGTCTTATTATGATAGTTCTATTAGTAAGATTAGTTCATAGAAATTGGCTTGTCACAATTGGGGGAAACTCGATCATTTCATTGTTGAATGTAGATTCAAGCCACTTTCCAAGTATCCTAAGACACACAAGGCTAACATTACTAAAACTTGGGATGATTCTTCTGATTCTGAATCAGAAGAAGACCAAGCAGAATCTAAATCAAACTACCTTGCATTTTTAGGAGAAGTTTACGACTATTGTGGAGATATATATCTAGCTGGAATGTTTGATTTCGAAGATGAATGTGAATCTAATGAAGTGCTTGATTTAATTGATTCTTTTAAATCTTTTTTAGCTAGTCATCCTTCTATACTTTAACTAACTTCTTCATTTGATACTAAACGTGCATGTTTGTGTGACACTAAGTCTGAAGATTGCAACAATTCACACCCCGACATGGAGAATAATGAAAATTTTATTGCCTATGATGATTATGTTGAAGTGTATGTGAGGACTTTTTAGAATAGACAAGAATTATCTAATCTAGTTAAATTGCTTAGTGAGTCCCTAGAGAATCAATATCAGACAGTTGAATAAAATTTCGTTGAAATGGGCAATGTCAAAATTGATTTTGAAAAATAGTCACTTGACTTTAAATTTCAGATTACGACTTTAAATGAAAACCTGGTTTCCTTAGAAGAAAAGTATAATGCTTCACTTTTACAAGTTGAAAATTCTAAAGAAGTTTGTGAAACTGCTGTCAAAATGTGTCATGGTCGGGATATAAAATCCTTTGACCTTGAGGAGTTGATAGTTGTCCAGCGTTATCATGGCGATACTAGAGGGTTTTGTTATATAGGTCCTATTATGAAAAAGGATGATCTAACTAAACCAATCCTCTCTCTAAAAGCCGAAGAATAAATGGTTCTTCAGTTGGAAAGAAAGTCGTATGAAAAGTCCAAAGGAAAACAAGTTTTAATTTGAAGAGTGGCCCGATATGTGTGTTTTAAACAAAACCAATTTTTCTTCGAAAAAGATCCAACTTTTAAATGTGCACCAAACCAAGTTGTGACAAACTCAATTTTTACTTTAATCAATTTTATCTTGATTAATCCTAAACATGCATCTAGTGATTAAATCAAGTAAAGTAAAATAAAGAATACTCACAACGCCGGATGTACGAGGAAAAAACCCAAAATGGGAAAACAACCTCGGACGACCCAAGCCAAACAATCACTATGAACAATGGTTCTACAAAGACAGATTAGCCTTACACTAAGACTCGATCCCCATGGGTCTTGATGATCCTTCTGATCTTCAACCATTCTTCAATAGCTCCCACACAGAAATTCCGTCTTCCAGGATACATGTCCACAACACACATGTCCACGTATGTCTCGGTGTCCACCGAATGGCTTTGATTCGTCTACGATGTCGAACACGATGTCCGTCGCTTATTCACCGCAAAACCCTTTGATGTTCAATGTGTAGAGAAACCAACTTTGGTGCATCAAGATCACTTAAACATATAAGAATGATAACTCATATATTTTCAAACTCTAAGGATGGGTTTAAGACGTTTAAACCTTAGAAAAACATGTGCAAAACAAGTTTCTGGTCGAATACGATTTTTCAAAATGCACACCCTTGAAATTATGATGAAAACACTGTTTAAATAAGATTTAAATGCCGCCTAAAAAAATGTGTCGTTCGAACGACTTGAGGAACTCGTTCGAGCGACATCCCATCTCGTTCGAACAAGATTGGATGTCGTTTGAACGACAGCGCGAAAGTTTGACTTTTTGACTTTTTGTTCAAAACGTCTCTTACAATGAGAGATCCAAAAATGTCAAACTCTTTTACGAGTTTATCATCATAAAACGAAGTGTAAACCTTTAAAACACTTTTAAAACATTTAAAAATATTTTTCTTTAAAAAAATTACATCCTTATCTTTTATGACATAATTTCCAGCACCATTAATTATACGCATTCATACCTGAGTGATCTCAGAATGAAATTAACTTTGAAGACGATTAAACTTGCACCAATTAAACTTCAGCTTGATTTAATTCTATGAAGCTTTGTCGCAGCGCCTTCAATTTCTTCAATATGTCGTAGACCAAATGGGATCGTGACAAAATAAAATTCTCCCTATGACATATTACAAATACAGTTTTGTTCACAAAATTAAGTCAAAACAATACAGGGACTCAATTGGAAGTTTATGTCCTTACAAATCTCCCCCTTTGACTATTTCAAGACAAATGCCTAGCCGGGAAATCAAGCCGTATGCCTAAATCCCATCCCATAAACCCAAAAAAAAAAAACAGGAATAGAATATGTAGCACCGAAAAGCATAAACTGTCTGAATGTGATGTAGACTTGAAATCTTGAATCACTGAAAACATACCTACACACATGAAATAGACAAACAGATAACCAGTGAAGTGTGGAGGAATGATACCAATTTATACTTTTAATAAGAACAAATCATTTGAAACATGTGAGCAATTATTTGATACCAATTTGAAATAAATATAATCAAACAATCGGTAAATCAAGATATCAATAGAAGCTCTCAATAAATAATCTCCCCCTACATCACATACATCTCTCCCCCATTTTGTCTCGAATAGACAATCCGGTGAAAAGATAAACCAATTTGAAATATCTAGCATGAGAATATGAAACCAAATTGAATCAAGTTGATACCAATTTGAGAAATAAAAAACCCTAGATAATCATGAAACAACCAGCTAAATAAGATCATTTAATGGAAAATCAGTAGCTAGTAAACCATCACACAAATAACATCGCAAATTAAACAGGTGTGATATATAGACTATATGCAAAATACCAATTTTCAAATAAAAGAACCTGCATATAAATCACACAGTCCAGAAATGCTTCCCGCAATACCAAAATTACATTAAATTAAACCAATGAACTGCAAACCAATAAGAATACATTTTTTCATCATGTCGTTCGAAGGAGCCAGGGACATCGCTCAAACGAGATGAGGATGTCGCTCGAACGAAGTATAGAAGTCGTTCGCGCGAGATGAGTTATCGTTTGAATGACTTCGCACGACCTGCCAAAATTTCCCATAATCCCAGAAATAATATAAAGTATTGCCCAGTTAAAAAATTTCCACAAAACAATTCCAGGAAGGGCCTGTCAGATGCAAAACAGTGTTAAAACAGTAAGCTTTTAACAAAAAATGCAAAAACTCATAATAACAAAAAAAAATGCGAGTTACATGCAAACATAGTACTGATGTGCTCAAACATGGACATGGAATGAATGCGCGTGAACCTAAAACACGAGTCCCAATTCTAACACATCGAAATGATCAAGAAGCTCTAATTGATAGAGATTAATCATCAAACTTTATCATAGCCATATGAGAATTAAAGAGTGAGCTTAATGAACAAAACATACTACATGCACACAAATCCAGAATTTTGACGATTCTATAAACAATAGCGTCAAATTGCAATGTTTCAACATTAAGATTAGTTGTGCAACCCCGTTTAAATTTTCTCCAACCAAAACTCCCTCATAAATATGTACTTTTTCAAGTTCTTTTGAGGTTTCTAGCATTCTCAACTTGGAGAAAATCTTATTGGCCCTTTTCTTAGCATTTTGCATTTTCTTTTGGGGCTCTTTTAAACGGTGGATTTCACGACGAGTCAATTTTGAACTCTCGCAGTCCTTTCTCGTGAATCATTCATCATTTTTACCAATTTTAAATCCTCACGGTAAACGGTTATTACATGCACACTTCTCCTTAAGTCTACTTACACATAGATGATAAGATTGAGATAAGAACGCCTCACCAAATTTAAATATGCAAAAGAAGTCAAACATCCATATAAACTCGTGCATGTGTGAGATGTTTGCATATATACGAAGTCGAATCAAAATGCATATCAACTTCGAAACAACCCCATATACACAATGGTTAAGATCATTCTAAGCATCGATAATAATGACCAAATGTTCTAACCACATGGATAATGAAACAATGGGGGGTCCAAGCACACCAATCTGCCACATCAAACATGTAAACTCAAAAACAAAAAAAAAAAAATCTTTTTGACTTTTCAAACATATTTTGACTCAAAGAAAAGAAAAATCTTTTTTGATTTTCAAAAGTTTTGTCAAAAACAAAATCTTTTTGTATTTTTCAAATCAGACTCAAATAAATGAAAACTATAATACAAAATGATACATATGTCACTATACTAGCAATGAACATATCATGAAGCAAACTAGCATATGACAAACTTGGCAACACTATTATCCTTTAGTTTTAGCATGGTAAGAATCAAGTGCACCCAAACGAGAATTATGAAGTTTGATTCCTAAAGCCACTAAATCCGATTTCCTAACCCAAGTAGGTGTAAAATGACGCATGGGGATTTTGGAAACCGGGGTAACTTTATTCCTAAACTTTCTAGGAGCTTGTCTAAGGTCGTAATAATAACGCTTAAAGTGACCTTTCCTACCACAAAACGTGCAAGTGTAGCGGTGGTGGGAATGATTACCTTTATGTGGACCTTTTCTAACCATCGTAGTGTTTCTCACACGTACGGGGGGAATGGGAACAAATCTCTCATCAAAACCTATACCTCCCCTATCTCCCTTAATTTGGACGGTGCCTAGGATCTTATCTAACTTCTCCGACCTAGCCTCCAAATCAAACTTGACTCTAGACGAGTCTATTAATCTCTCCTCCAACTCATGAATCCTAGACTCCTCAAACTCTAAAATCTCCTTTTTCAAGGACTCTATCAATCCACAGAGATTATCTCTCTCTTTCTCCAAAAACTCTAGTTTCTCCCTAAACTTCTTCTCACGTGCCCGAAGATACTCAATTAAACTATCATTATTTCCTATGGCACGCTCATTCAACTTAGATTACACTTTTTCACCTTCACCGTTTTGACATACAACTCATTAAACGCATTTTGCAACTCTTTCACATCTACCTCCTCCTCGTCACTCTCTTCACCCTCACTAACATGGGATACACTCAAAACCTCCTCGGAAGTGTCATGCACATAAGAATCATTGTCGCTCACAAGACATGCCATAAATGCAATAAAGTTACGATCAATAGGGGAACACTCTCCCTCTTTCGAATCACTATCACTTAAGGTGGAATTATAGGCAATGGGTTGCTTGCCCTCTTTCTTAAGTCTAGTGGGACACTCCTTAACTTTGTGACCGTACCCCTCACAACCAAACCACTTATCCGACTCATCTCTCTTAGACTTCTCAAACTTATCCTTAGAGGTGGGATCTACTTTGTTGTTCTTGAATTTTTTAAATTTCTTAGAATCTTTCGATTGCTTTTGAAACTTAATAAATTTTTTAAATTTCTTTGCCAACAAAGCAACATCCTCAAAATCGGAATTGGAATCGGAATCTGAAACTTTAATTTCCTCCTTCCGGGTTTTCAAAGCAATACCCTTTTCTTTGTTAGGCACTTGCTTGGAGGTAATCATGTCGATTTCATAGGTTTGTAAGTCACCTACAATCTCTTCTAGTTTCGTTGACTCTAACCTACCCAAGGAGTTTAAAATGGTCACTTTCGCATCAAACCTACTAGGCAATGACCTAAGAATTTTCTTAATTACACGGTTGTCGAGAATTTTCTCACCTAGGTTAAACGACGAGTTGACAATATTGGACAACCTAGAATAAAACTCATCAAAGGTCTCACTCTCTAACATCCTAATGGTCTCAAACTGTGTAGTGAGATTTTGAAGTTTTGACGCCCTAACCGTGCTAGTGCCCTCGTGAGTGAGTGAGTGACAAAATATCCCAAGCCTATTTTGATGTTTCACAAGTCATAATTCTATTATATTCTTCATGTGTGACATGTGAAGAAATAACGTGCAGACTCTTAGAATTATATTTTGCAAGTCTTTGTTCAGTTTCGGTCCATGACTCAACAGGCTTTAAACTAGTGACCTCACCTACCGTAGTGACAGGGGGAGTCCAACCTTTCTCAAATGCAAGCCAAACACGCTCATTAATAGATTTTAAAGCATATCTCATTCTCATCTTCCAATAGGTGTAATTAGTGACATCAAAAACAGGAGTTCAAGAAAATTCATTATATCCAGAATTCATCTTTGAAAAAACCCGGGATCACAAACCAAATAAACAATGTTTTCTAACTCTGATACCAATTTGAAGAGTGACCCGATATGTGTGTTTTAAACAAAACCAGTTTTTCTTCGAAAAAGATCCAACTTTTAAATGTGCACCAAACCAAGTTGTGACAAACTCAATTCTTACTTTAATCAATTTTATCTTGATTAATCCTAAACATGCATCTAGTGATTAAAGCAAGTAAAGTAAAATAAAGAATATTTACAACGCCGGGTGTACGAGGAAAAAATCCAAAACGGGAAAACAATCTCGGACAGCCCAAGCCAGACAATCACTATGAATAATGGTTTTCCAAAGACAGATTAGCCTTACACTAAGACTCGATCCCCACGGGTCTTGATGCTCCTTATGATCTTTAACCGTTCTTTAATAGTGCCCTCACAGAAAATCCATCTTCCACGATACATGTCCACAACACACATGTCCACGTACGTCTCGATGTCCACCGAATGGCTTTGATTTGTCTACGATGTCGAACGCGATGTCCGTCGCTTCTTCACCGCAAAACCCTTTGATGTTCAATGTGTAGAACAACCAACTTTGGTGCAGCAAGATCACTTAAACATAGAAGAATGATAACTCATATCTTTGCAAACTCTAAGGATGTGTTTAAGACTTTTAAACCTTAGAAAAACATGTGAAAAACAAGTTTCTGGTCGAATACGGTTTTTCAAAATGCACACCCTTGAAATTATTATGAAAACACTCTTTAAATAGGATTTAAATGACGCCTCAAAAAATATGTCATTCGAACGACTTGAGGAACTCGTTCGACCGACATCCCATCGCGCTCGAACAAGATTGGATGTCGTTTGAACGACATCGCGAAAATTTGACTTTTTGATTTTTTGTTCAAAACGTCTCTTACAATGAGAGATCCAAAAATGTCAAACTCTTTTACGAGTTTATCATCATAAAATGAAGCGTAAACCTTTAAAACACTTTAAAAACATTTTTCTTTATATAAATTACATCTTTATCTTTATAACATAATTCCGAGCACCATTAATTATATGCATTCATACCTGAGTGATCTCGGAATGAAATTAACTTTGAAGATGATTAAACTTGCACCAATTAAACTTCAGCATAATTTAATTCTATGAAGCTTGGCCGCAGCGCCTTCAATTTCTTCAATATGTCATAGAACAAGTGGGATCGTGACAAAATAAAATTCTCCCTATGATATATTACAAACACAGTTTTGTTCACGAAATTAAGTCAAAACAATATTGGGACTCAATTGGAAATTTATGTCCTTACATAATTGAAAATGATTTGAAAATGAAATTTATACTTTCATTGAAAATTTTATTGAGGCATCTACGTCTAGATACTACCCCCCTTCTAAGAGACTTTCTAGACCTTTTATGTCCAATCCCCGTAAGCAATCTGAAACATATTTTGTTAGAAACCATTAGAATTCAGGCCTTCCTACGTCTAGTAAATTTTGTACTAGATGTGATGTTTTTGGACACCAAAACTGTGAGTACCAAAGGTTTTCAAAGAAAAATGACCATTTTTACTTTAACCCAAGAGTTAGGAGGTTTGGTAATAAAACCTCTAACTGCAATGGATCATTTCATTATTTTAGTAAGCCTAAAACTTGGACAAATCTCAAATAAAAACCATTAGGAAAATCCTTTTTCAGATCCCATTTAATGGCTCAAAACAAATTTAAAACTGTGCCTATATGGATCAGGTCCGAGGATCTAAGACCCTAGCTAAATCATTTAAATTTAAAATCTTTTGTAGTCTTGATAGCCCTATGCTGTGAGATGCATAGTTCTGGTTAGTACTTAGACAGCGGATGCTCGCGCCATATGATGGGGGATATTACCAAACTAAAGGATGTTGTTCATTATAAAGGTGGAAACGTTACCTTTGGGGATGGTAAGATCTCCCAAACCATTGGTTAAGGTATTCTTAATGAAGAGGGTTTACCAAATGTCAATGATGTGTTGTTAGTTCATGGAATGAGAGCTAATTTGCTTTCCATCAGTCAATTTTGTGATAACGATTGCCAAGTTAAATATTTAAAAACCTCCTGTGATGTTTTGACCAAATCAGGAGAAGATTACATTAAAGGCAGTCGTACCGCAGACAATTATTACAAAGCTTCTGGCTCCTTGTCTTGTAATGTGACTCTTTTAGATGATTCTGATATATAGCACAATAGGTTAGAACACATCAGTTATGAAACCTTAAATCGGTTGTCATCACAAGACCTTGTTAGAGGGTTACCTAAAATAAAGAAATTCCCCTCTTTTATTTGTTGTCCATGTCAAGTGGGTAAGATTACTAAATCCCCTCACATAAAGATTAAATACATTAACACCACCGCACCTCTTGAACTTCTCCACATGGATTTAATGGGTCCAATTAGGACTGTCAGTTTAAATAGAAATTCTTATATCCTAGTCATTATGGACAATTTCTCTCAGTTTACTTGGATAGCTTTCATGAAAACTAAGTCAAAAACATTTAATAATTTTCTGAAAATACTGACTAAAATAAAAAATGAGAAAGACACCCAAGTAACCCGAATTCGAAGTGATAGAGGTGGTGAGTTTAAAGAAATCGATATCATTAAATATTATGAAGCTAATGGTTATTCGCATCGGTTTAGTGCTCCAAAAATTCCTCAACAGAATGGGGTTATTGAACGAAAAAATAGAATCATACAGGAAATGGCTAGAGTCCTTATACATGCTAAAAATTTACCTTTATATTTTTGGGAGGAAGCTTGTATTACTATCGTTCACATTATTAATCGTGTATATCTTAGGAAGAATACCAAAATGACCCCTTATGAGTTTTGGTTCAACAAAAAGCCTAATGTTAAGTATTTTTGAACCTTCGGATCTATTTGTTATGTTTGTAATGATCGCAAAAATCTTTCTAAATTTGAAGACAAAGGTGACAAATCAATTTTTCTTGGCTATTCTCAAAATAGCAGGGCTTTTAGAGTTTACAACTTGAGAACCAAATCCATTGTAGAGTCCATTAATGTTGTTTTAATTGACCGCACTGTTGAGCCTATTAGTAAAGATCCACCTGTTGAAACTGATTTGGATACAAATATTTTAAATGATCCAGTTTTGATAGAAGATGAATCTTTACCAGCACTAACCCTTGTCGTGCCTAACTGGATTTCAATAGATTATCGCTCCACAGAAGTTGTGGATGATATTCGTGCGCAGGTGAGGATTAGAAATCAATTACGACAAGTGAATCATATGGCTTCCTTTGTATCCCTCGTGGAACCAAAAATAGTAGATGAGGCACTTCGTGATTATTATTGTATTAATGCGATGCAGGAGGAGCTAGCTCTATTCACGGATCATGATGTATGGTATTTAGTCCCCATGTCAAAAGATATCAAAGTAATCGGTACAAAATGGATTTTTAAAAATAAGACCGATGAATAAGGGATAGTTATTAGAAATAAGGCTAGGCTAGTAGCACAGGGTTATTCTCAAATAGAAGGAATAGACTGTGATGAGACATTTGCCCCGGTAACTCGTCTTGCATCAATGAGATTACTTCTAGCTATTGTTTGTCACTTACAATTCAAGCTTTTCCAAATGGATGTAAAATTTGCATTTCTTTATGGTATTCTTTCTAAAGAATTTTACGTTGCGCATCGTAAAGGATTTCATGATCCCAAACACCGCAATCATATTTATAGACTTAAAAAGTCTTTATATTGTTTAAAACAAGCCCCTTGTGCATGGTACGAATGCTTAACTGATTTTTTATCGTCACATGGCTTTGTTAGAGGAGGAGTTGACCAAACTCTATTTGTTAAAAGGTCTAATATAAATGACATCTTAATTGCTCAAATTTATGTAGATGACATTATTTTTGGGTCAACCTCTAAAAAGTTTTCAAAAGACATGAGTAGTGAATTTAAAATTTCACTTATGGAGGAGTTACAGTATTTCCTAGGACTTCAGATAAGACAACGAAGTTATGGTCTTCTTATTTCTTAATCCCGGTATGCTAAGGACTTACTTGTTAAATTTGGACTTAAAAATGCTAAAATATCGTCTACACCTATGGCTATTAAAATAAAATTGTCAAAATCTGATAGTGGCCCTGATGTAGATCCTACTTTATACCGTAGAATTATCGATAGTTTATTATACTTGACTGCTTCTAGGACTGATATTCAATATGTTGTTTGCATTTGTGTACAATTTCAATCCTGTCCAAAAGACTCTCACTCTACTTGTGCTAAAAAAATTTTAAAATATGCTAAAGGCACAATTGGGTTTGGACTTTGGTATACCAATGACTCCTCATGTGAGATAATTGGGTACTCGGATGCGAATTGGGGTGGTAGCAAAAATGATTGTCGTTCCACCTCCGGTGGTTGCTATTATTTAGGGCAGAACCTAGTTAGATGGTCTAGTAAAAAGCAGACTAGTGTAACTTTGTCAACTACTGAATCTGAATATGTTACTATTGGTTCATGTTGTGCTCAACTAATTTGAATTAAACATATGTTATCTAATTATGGTATAATTCATTCCAAAGTTCACCTTTATTGTGATAATGAGAGTTCTATTTGCATTCCTAAAAATCCTGTCCAACATAGTAGGACTAAGAACATTAATATTAGGCATCATTTCATTAAAGATTTGGTTGAATCTAAAGATCTTGTGATAGAACATATTTCTATCGATAATCAACTTGTTGATCTATTTACAAAACCGTTAGATAAACCTCGCTTTGAAATATTGAGACTCGTGATAGGAATGACCGTACTTGATAACTAGTTTGTGTTTAATCTGCATCCTATTTACAAGTTCTCTGAGATTTTAGGATAAAGATGTCTACTAATAAATGGTATCTCTTAAAATCATGGTTAATGTAGGAGAAATTTATTCTGTAGTTTTTAAATATTTTTCTATGTTAATTTCTTCCACTGTACTATTTAGTCAAAATGGGGGAGAGTTGAGTACATCATTCTGTTTTATTTGTTGATTATTCTTTCATGCATATTTTCCCATATCATACATTCCTACACAATTATTATTGTTGTGTTATTTTGGTAGAGCAAATTCTTTTAACTTTGATCTCGGCAGAAAGGTAATTATATTTTACAAGTTTTCATCAACCATACATCTAAGTCGTGTGTATTATCTTTTCTAGGATGGGTGGATAGTTAGATACTCTTTTGTATAGGAAATTTTAGGATTTAATTTTTCCTTAGTATATCATTTGATCTACTCAAGGGTTTTGTCAAAATAAGTCAAATGGGGGAGTTTGAAGGTTCCTATATAGAGCACTCTTAGGGTTTGTGTTCCGTGCTTTAGCTATATAGAACTTCATCTAATTGAACTTCTATTTTGACAAAATTATTCGTGCCTTCGCCAAGATCCTACTGCTATCTACTTCATCTCGACAATCAAATCATTCCGTCAATCCTGCATAAGGTTGTTTCTCTCACCCTCTATGGATCGTATGATTCACAGCATGTCATTTTATCATATCTTTTGATTAAGTGCATACGTTATTAAAAAGAATTTTGAAAACTGTTTATAAATAAATTTGAAATTTAGTTATGGAATTAAATTTTCATAATTATTTGTAAGGATTAAACATTCATTTTAATATAAGTGATGACTATATGTTATTAGTATGTATGCGTCTAATGTATATTTTTTTTAGTCTTGATATGTTTTCATGCATGTGTAATTGATATATGTATGTGTCCCTATATGAGTATTATATTTTATATGTCGGCATGCACTCATATGTAAATATATATGTGACGTTAGCAGGTCTAGGCTTTAGTCCTTTAGGCCTTTAAGTGCATGCATGATATTATATTATGTATTTGTATATATTAATAAATTAGCTGGCGTTTTGTCCAAAAATAATTTTTTTGTTTTCTTAATATTTGTTAGCAATCTTTTAGCTAGTCTAGCACCTGGCCTCCTGATATCTTCTTCGTCACCTTAGTGGGCCTATTAGATATGGCCCTTAGCTATCATACTCCCAGCGTTATATCCGTGGCCAATTGGTGATTGCATGTTGCCTCTTTTAAAATCGATTTGACATATCATTTTCCAAAGCTGATAAATGCTTTTAATAGACATTTATTATGAAATGACACCATGTATCCCTCATATTGTTACAACGGTAACATCTTTTGTGGTCTACAGCTGGACTGCACCATCTTTTGATCTTAATCCCTTTGTGCACAATTTTATTAAACCAAAAGGTGGTTTGTCGTTTAAAAATAGTTACAACGGTTTTATATTCGAGTGCTTTACAGCTGGCCCCTGAACCTTTGGAAACGACGTCGTCACAGTGCCAACGATTTTGATAAAAACAAAAGCTAGTATTACTATTAGCGTATTTAGTACGCGAGTAATACACCAGCTGGCACAACCCGCATCACATTTTTAACCCGCCATTTTGTGTTTCTTTTACAACCACGAGATGTTATTTTATGTACGCTTCAAAAATGTTTTGGCACAATCCTTGTGAATCTTTTTCACCAATCAGACTTGTTCATATTTCTCTATAAATAAAGCCTGTTGGGTCTTTATATCTTTAACCGGGAAAAATTATTTTTCAAGCGGAATCTCTGCTAAAATTTTTAGAGAGAGATTATACACCTATATTTTTAGAGACAAATCTTTAGTGTATTTTTCGCAAGTCTATTGTTGAGTCTCAAAATATTTTTGAGGATTTAAGCTTGGACGAGTGGTCAGAATATCTTCTCTCCATATTTGATTTTTCATATTGAAAAATCATTAGTAAGTATTTTTCTCTTACTTGTGTGTCTCACCTTGACCAGACTCTAGATCTATTGTTTTGGATATTTGCACACACATATAAAATAGCTGAAATATTTTTTTGTGTGATTTTCAGATTTATTTTATTTTAAAATAATTTTTTTTAAAGATAAAAAGTAAGCAAGCCTATTTTTTATATTATGCATATCTGATTTTAGGTTTAGAGAGTTAAACCTAATATATTGAGTTCTCACTCATATAGATTTTATTTCAAAAACTTGGACTGCTGAATCTTTAGGCATATTTAGACTAATCTGAAAATATATTTTGTGGATCTATTAGTGTGATAAAACTATTAAGAACGTGAATAGTATATTGTTAGATTAATTTTGTTTTAATCTAAAACATTTTAAAAATAGTTTTATATTTGACTTGCGCCCATATGGTAACTATATTTGAAGTCATATTTTTATGTATATGATCTCTTGGTTGTGTCAGTGATTTTTAGGAACTGTTTTCATCTCATATCACTTACATATATTCACTCATGTTGTATTCACGTAGACACATTTATTTGGATAAATATTTGAACAAGTCTAGTGTTTAAGATTTAAAAAGAAAATAAATATTTTTAAAATTATATTGAAAGTCAAGAAGACTTGACTTGAGTTGACACAAGACTTGCGAAGATATATATGAGATATAATCTATTGTATAGCATTCGGTGTGTATCATTTAAGTGTGGGTGTGTCATCTAGGATAGAACACCACACACAAATACTTCACTAGAAAATAACAAAATAGGCACTGAGCTAATCTTGAGCTAGAAGAGCAAAAGGGAGAAGCTGCGAAGTGTAGAACGCAATATCAAACAAGAACAGACTTAAAGAGAGATCAGAATAAGCAGCTAGGGAGGAGTCTTGGTCGTGTGAGGTAATAGCTACATCTATCTTCTTTAGTTGTCGTGTTTGTTTATTGTAACTTGTTCCTGTTGTTTTATTGTTTTAGTGGAAGTAGATTATATGACTCCTAGAGGGGTCCGTCATTTTTCCCGGGGAAGGGTTTTTGCGACGTAAAATAAATACCTTGTGCTTTACTTTACAAATTTGCAATATCTCGCCTCATACGAAAAAGTAGGTTTAACACTAGAAACGCACCTAATTAATTGAATCATATATTATATGTTTGACACCTAGTTAATTCAAGATAATAAATAGCACTATTAATTGACTTAGCAAACTAAAACATGTTTTAGAAAAGTTATCAATTCAAGAAAAGTTTGAATTGGTCCCCTCTTGAATAACATAGATAACTTGTAGGTAATTGGAGTTTATTTCGGCAAATTATTTTACTTCCGCATTATAGTCTAGTGTATAAGCCGCACGCTCACACATGCTGTCGTGCAACACACAGGTTCCACTATGTGTATACTATATGATGCATTCAACGACTTAGTCGAGAATAGACTCGTCTATCCGACCCACAAGGTACTCACCAATCAAGCCAATGCCTTTTACCAAAATAGGCCAAAATATGACCCATATTCCAATGCGTACAATTCAAGGTGGCGAGATCACCCCAATCTTTCATGGTCCACGGATCAATACTAAAGAAGTGGAGGTCAATATTTTGATAACCCACCCTTGGGTTTCAAAATGAATACCCCCGCTCCATCGTATCCCTCATCCCAAAAGATCCAATCTTCAGAGGATATGATGAAATTTATTCCCCAAAGTACCCTTCAATTATAATAAACCATTCAAAATGTGCTAAAATCTACCCAGCAAAGCATTTGTGCGAATACTGAAGCCATTACCAAACTCGAGGTTCAAATGAGCCAACTAGTGAATGCGCTGAGTGAGAGGAATAAGCGAACATTCCCAAGTCATCCCGAACCCAATCCAAAGGGTAACATGCCAAGGGCAATTTGTTATTAAACACGACATGAGCATGACACATTACCAACAGCAAGATAAATCCATCAGCAT
This sequence comes from Sambucus nigra, assembly GCA_949130495.1. Classification (NCBI taxonomy): domain Eukaryota; kingdom Viridiplantae; phylum Streptophyta; class Magnoliopsida; order Dipsacales; family Adoxaceae; genus Sambucus; species Sambucus nigra. The sequence goes on along the minus strand of OX422210.1, from coordinate 329,696,474 downwards.
TCTTAGGTCCGGAAAGGAAGTAAAGAAGAACATTTCACCACCTATCGAGAATGAATTCTAGAAATCTAAGGAGAAGGAAGATCCACATGTGGATCTAACTTCCTCTCCATCCTTATCTTTCGATACATCTGTAGAGACCTATATCCCAAAAGCTCCCTTTCCCCAATGTTTGGTGACCCCCCCCCCCCAAAAAAAATAAAATAAAAAAAACAAAATAAGCACAAGTTGATAAGATGTTATAATTATTCAACCAAGTACAAATCAATATCTCATTGCTTGATGTTATTAAAAAATTCCCATCTTACGCCAAATTTTAGAAGGACCTTTGTGCCTTCAAGAGAAGCACCAATGTACCTAAGAAATCTTTTCTCGCCGAGTAGGTAAGATCGATCATCTCTTATCGAACTCCCATTAAGTATAAGGATCCCGAAACTTCAACGGTCTCTATCAATATAGGGGAGCACATCATTGAGAAAGCCCTTCTAGAACTACGAGCAAGCGTGAATCTTTTATCGTACATTATGGAAGAGAAACTGAGTTTGCGGGAGTTGAATTCGACTAGGATTACCTTGTCCTTAGTCGATCATTTCCTGATAATTCTAAAAGGTTTCGTTAAATATGTCCTAATTACAGGAGTGACTTTATATTTCCCGTTGACTTCATTATTTTGGACACCTAACAAATAAAAAATCCTATTGCACAAATCTCGATTATTTTGGGTCATCCTTTCTTCACCACGTCTGATGACTTCCTTAGGTTTCGTAGTGGTGAATTCAACCTATCCTTTAGAAACATAACTATGGACCTTGACGTGTTCAAATTAGCCAAACAACCACCCAATTATGATGAACTCGTGGATGTCGACATGATTGGTAGTATTGTCTAAAAGACTTTCGAGCAAACTTATAATGACGAACCTTTAGTAGCATGGATGGCATTTTTTTAGTCCGAATTAATATCGGACAGTCAATTAAAGAAGTCGATGCCCTCCTCGACTCTGTCCACATCATAGAAGTAGGAAATAGGAAGTCTAAGATTGAGCCACACTCACTCTCCATGTCACCTATTTTACCCTCGATTGAGAAAGCTCTCGCACTTGAATTGAGATCACTGCCAGAAACGCTTGAGTATAGGTTCTTAGGACCTTCTGACACCTTGTCTATTAACAAAGAATCTAACTTAGACAAAAAAAGGGAAGGTAAGTTTTTGGGTGTTCTTAAAGAACACAAGGAATCCATAGGATGGACCATAGCCGGCATTAAGGGGATAAGTCCCTCGGTGTGCATGCATAAGATACACTTAAAAGACGATGCTATAAAATCTCGTGAAGAACAACGTAGACTTAATCCCAATATGAAAGAGGTCATTTGAGATGAGGTGCTAAAATTTCTTAATGTTGGTATCATTTTCCCCATATCTCATAACTAATGGGTCAGTCCCTGATACGACGCAAATATTGCGTATTTCACCCGTTAACCTACGCGTTATTAGCCCCCTCGGGTATCTTAATCCCTATATTTATTCTCGTTAACCAGACAACCTCGGATTTCTATGATAACATGTTTTGCACGGGTTAATTGAGCTTTTGTAGGTATTTGGATGCTTAGTGTGAAGTTCGGATGCATTCCGGCAAAGTTACGTACACAACCGCACATTTGAGGGCATTTTAGTCTTTTCACAGCTTGGGTACCTGGCCCGACATCTCACGGAAGTTGTATCCCTCCTCGCTAGCTTCGCCTGGCCTCGAACGGTGCGCGATTCAGATTCATAACGAAGAAGTTACGGCGTTTCTTGCGGAGGAAATACAAGAAAGCAAAAGAGGAGAAAGGGAGAAGAGAAGAAGAAGAATGCAGTAGGCTGCTGCATTCTGCCCTGCTTGATCGATCGATCGATGCTTCTGGTTGATCGATCGACCCTTCTGATTTGCCGAAGTTTTGCCTAGGTCGATCGATCGATGCTCTGTTTTCTGCAGATATTTTGCCTTCTTTTCCTTCTTCTTTATTTTTATTCCAACTTACTATATAAGCCAATTTTGTTGTAATAAGACCATATAGCAGTAGAGGCACGATTTTTAGGTTAGTTTAGTTAGGGTTTTGGGGTTTTTCTTGGTTCTTCTTCCATTCCTCTTGGTTTGACACCCCATGTGGATTGTATGTTAACTATTCATCTCCCCTACCATTTAATATAGTTTGTATTTCTTCATTTCCTTGCTTTCTATATAATTTCCGTGCTTTCTAATTAGTTTTTCTTGCTTTATTTCTTGCTTCCCTAGTTTAATTAGTTTAATTTAGTTTATTGATGCTTAGTCCCTAGATAAATAGGGTCGGGATTGCATTTCCGCCATTTTCGAGTTCGGACCTCGAAATTTAGGGTTTCGTGTAAAATCGCATTTAATTGAAATCTCGTGTTTTAAAGTCGGATTATTATGCGTTTAACTTTCTTTGTCATGCAACGTTAGTGTTTATAGAGATCATCCGAATTTAATCCGCGTGTGACCATTTTCCGTTAAATGTTTAATCTCGCAACTTTGACTTAAATTCCTTATTGCTTGATGTTTATGCTTAATTGAAAATGATCGATTAAATGTTTTCGAATCGAAATTCTAATTAGTAGTTGTTTAGCCCGTGAATGCGTGTATGCGATCCCGATCCTCGCTTTACTTTTGTGTAGCGTAACTTATTCTTTTCTTTTATCACCATTTCCAACCTATCATCTTTTACATTTTTATTCCTGAAGTAATTAAACAATTAACATCTAAAATTCAATCACTGCCTGTGGATTTCTTACGATACCCGACTTACCGCTGTGCTTGCTTGTCAAGTGTAGTAGTAGCTTAGGTTTTCTTTGTATCGCGGCGGCGAAACACACGATGACTGTGCACTTTACACGCGCACACTTTTTCCTCCCGGTCAGTCCCATTCAAGTTTTCCGAAGAAATCCGATCTTACGGTGGTGAAAAACAAAAATGATGAGTTAGTACGCACTAGGATTCAAGCTAGTTGGTGAGTGTGTATTTATTAGAGGAAGTTGAAAGCTGTTATAAGAAAGGATCACATTCCTCTTCCTTTCATAGACCAAATTCTAGAGAGATTAGCCGGGGATCCATATTACTATTTTCTCGACGATTATTCCATCTACAATAAGATTTCTATCATTCTCGAAGATCAAGAGAAAACCACCTTCACTTGTCCATTTGGTAATTTTACTTATCGATGCATGCCCTTTGGGTTATGCAATGTACTCGCTACCTTTTAGCGATTCATGATGAGTATCTTTTCGGATACGTTGGAGTGTTTTTTTAAAGTCTTTATGGATGATTTTTCGGTATTTGGGTCTAGTATCGATGGATGCCTCCATTACTTCACCCTTTCTGTGTAAGGAAAAGAACCTTATGCTTAGTTAGGAAAACTACCACTTTATAGTCAAACAAGGCATAATGCTAGGTCACATCATTTTTTAAAAGCGTATCGAGGTAAATAAAGCTAAAATTGATCTCATTTTTAATATCCCATCCTCTAAAACTATCTATGAAGTTTGGTCATTCTTAGGACTCGCCGGTTTCTATCAGATATTTACTAAGGATTTTAGCAAAATCTCTCGTCCCTTGTTCAATCTTCTTGCCAAGGACTCACCCTTTGACTTCATCGATGAATGCCTCAAACCTTTGAGAGGATAAAGAGGGAATTGACCTTCGCACCTATTATGAGATCCCACGATTGGAGTCAACCTTTTGAGATCATATGTGACGCTTCCAATTATGCAATAGGTGTGGTTATAGGTCAACGTAATGAGAAACTCCCTCACATCATCTATTATACTAGTGGGACTCTTAATGATGCCCAGTTGAATTATTCCATGACGGAAAAAGGAGTTCCTTATTGTTGTTTTTGCTTTTGATAGGTTTAGATCTTACTTGATAGGATCCAAAGTTTTCAATTTCACCGATCACTCGACCCTGCGATACATTTTGTCTAAAAAGGATGCTAAGGCCCATGTCATTAGGTTGATCCTATTACGGCAAGAGTTTGACCTTGGAATTCAGGGTAATAAGGGATGTGAGAATGTGGTGGTTATTCACTTGTATAAGTTAACCATTGAATGATATGATAACTTGTTCTTGTTAAATGAGTCCTTTCTCGATGACCAACTGATGCTTGTCTCTCAGCTTCTATGGTTTACCAATATTGTGAATTATCTTGTGACAGGTGAACTCCTCTGTAGTAGCCTAAACAAGATCATTCAAAAGTTTTAAAAGAATCCAATCATTTCTTTTGGTATCACTCGTATCTCTTCAAGTATTTTCCAGGCCAAATCATTCGGAAGTGTGAATTTGATCACGAGATTCAACGCATAATCTCTTTCTGCCATGACCAAACCTATGGAGGTCATTTGAGTGCTAATAAGTTTTCTCCAAAGATTTTATAGTGTGGATTCTATTGGCCAACTATTTTTCGTGACTCAAATGATTATAGTAGGAGTTGTGATCATTGCCAAAGATTAGGAAAGATCACACGTAGGAACATGATGCCCATAAATCCCATTATGATTATTGAGGTTTTTTACTATTGGGACATTGATTTTATGGGTCTATTCCTAAATTTATATGAGAATATCTACATTCTTTAGGTGCTTCATTATGTGTCTAAGTGGGTAGAATCCATACCATGTAGGATGTATGACCCTTATGTGGTGGTAAAATTCATTCAAGAAAATATTTATCCCATTTTGTTATGGTTTGAGCCATCATTAGTGATCAGGGAACCCATTTCAGTAATCGATCTTTTAAAAGACTCGTGAAAAAGTATTCAATTATGCACAAAATAGGTCTTATTATCACCCTCAAACCAGTGGCCAAGTAGAATTTTCTAATAGGAAAATCAAGAAAATCATCAAGAAAATAGTGAATTAGAACCAAAAAGATTGGTCGTTCAGGTTATTGGATGCACTATGGGCTTATCGCACTACCTACGAAATACCACTTGGTATGTCCCCATATAGGTTTGTCTGTGGAAAAGCATGTCACCCTCCGGTTTAGTTAGAACACAAGGCCTATTGGTCCATCTATACTATCAATCTAGATTTACCTACTGTAGGTAACGTCCAAAAACAACTTAATGAGTTGGATGAGATTAGGAATGATGTGTACCAAAATGCAAAATTGTACAACTAGAAAACGAAAATGTTTGAGGACAAGTCCATTCTACGAAATTCATTCGAATATGGACAGAATGTTCTCTTGTACAATTCTAGGTTGCATCTCTTCCCGATAAGTTGAGATCTAGGTGGTCCGATCCCTTTCTTGTTAGGACAGCCTACCCACATGGGTCGATTGAGATAGAGAATCCTAAAAATGGTAAAATTTTCAAAGTTAACAGTAAAAACTTGAAGTCATATCTAGAATTACGAGATCGAAAAGTGGCGGACATTCTCTCGAAGACACTGTGTACCACGAGTGAACATGAAATTGCGTCATTATTGTTGTATCATAATTTTTGTTTCACAGGAATTGTGCTTTGAAAAAAGTCCCTCATTACGGTAATATCTTTCATATCTTTTCCACCTTTTACAATTCTCGTCTTTTATATTGCGGACAATGTAAAAATTAGGTTTGGGGGTATTGAGGTTATTTTTTCTCGTTTTGAAAAAAAAATTCAAAAAGATTTTCATTATAATTAAGTTTTGAAACGATTTCTTAATATATAGTTAATTCATGGATCTCTCAACTTATGAAAATTTTTACAGACTAGCTATATAATATGATCGATAATGGATAACGAGGCGAAAACTAATATGTTTAATGAATAAATGTGGAGATTTTAGCCAGGTGATTGGTTATGCCATTCATCGTTTTTGAGAGATTCAAATCAATCTGAGTTAAAATAACTCAAACTTTTCTTTAGTGATAAAGTCGTTGATGATCTCAAATTTTATATTTTGTTTTATTATTGAAAACAAAAAGTCAAAAATGTGAATCTTAAGCACTAGAAGTCTTAGTAAGTCATCTTGAGACAAAAATTAACTTAACGAAACTTGAGAAATGAGATTAGGCCATTGTTTGAAAGACCAAAATTAAGCCTAACTCCACCCTTTTTACATTATTTAGTTGTTAGTCCATTCGAGCCAAAAAGAAAATAAGCCTTTTTGTTAAAAACCCATTATCCTACCCAACTCCAACTCCGAGTTTAAAGCCCATAAAAAGAAGCCATACCTATTTTATGAGACTATTAGGGTAAAACTACGATAGGAAAAAGGCCAAAAATGAAAGAAAAAAGTTTGCAAAAGAATCATGTGTGAATAGAAAATAATGGAAAAAAGAAAAGAAAGAATGAATCAAAAAAATAGTACGTGAAAAAAAAATGAAAGAAAGAAAAAAAAAAGAAGAACAAAATGGAGGTTGGAAGAAAAAGTGCTAAATGTCAAAATACCGAAAACCTTTATATTGTTAAAAATTTTGAACACCAAAAGTCGTTCTTTCGAGCCAAAATCTAAGCCTACAATACAACCAAAGAAAGTCATAATCGATCTTAAGGGAAGTTATTTTGAGTGTGGAGAGAAGATGAATAGGATGTATCGTGTGATTAAATGTTTTCAAAAAGTAATTGATTCCATTCATGAGATCCTATTCATCCATTATAAAAAGTACATTTTTCATCATGTATATGTGAAATTTGTTCATTTAAATTCTCCTTTATTCACATATACTGAGAGAAAATAACCGATTTTCAAGTGTTCGATTGTACGTGCATACCATGAGATTTTGAAATTGAAACGAAATTTCGAATAAGAAATGTAACTATCAAATCTTTTAAAATGAACGGTTATATTGGCTATGCACATAAACACGATAAGTTGAAATTGAAAAGTCAAGTTCTACTATATTTATGAAGTTTTCATTCAAACATGGTTAGATTACTTTTGTGTCTTTTGTATTGAGTCGAGTTTTTAAAATTTGTTGGTATATTCACAGCAAATCCTCACGAGACAAAATCCGTCCACTAGGGTAATCTAGGGGTTTAACGACTTATTGCACATGCTATGTGCAATTGTGATTCCTACAAAAGTGAGGTGAATTTTAAAATTCGAGTATTGCTCGAGGACTCACAGAGTTTAGATTTGGGAATATTTGATGAGTGCATTATTTTTTATGAATTATGTGAAAATCTAGATCTTGTTATGCCCATTTTATCATAAATAATGATCTTTTAGAGTCTTTTTGGTAAATAAAGAAGAAAAATGCAAGTTTGGATAAAATTTGAATTAAAAATGCAATTTTAGTACTCCCAGGGGATGAAATCATAATTTTAGAAACTTTATGGGCCAAATAATAATTTTCAAAAGTTTATCTAAGCAATATAAATTTTTTCCTAAAATTTGGCTGATTCGAAGTTAAATGGAAAAGTTATGAAATTCGATTTTTAAAATCCAGTTAAGGTTAAATTGGTAAGTTTCTAATCTTTATGGGGCTTAATTTGAATTAGTAAAAGTTATTTTATATTTTTACAAGAACCCCTCAAGTTTGGTGAAGATCTGAGGTCATTTGGAAGAGTTATGAAGGATATGTGCATGTTTGGAGAAGTTATAAAGCTAGGGGATCAAAGTGAGAATATAGAAATTTAGATTAAAAATGGAGTTAAATATTAATGGATGTGGGAGTAGTATTAAATCTAATCTCATCTCAGTTGGTGAGATTCACGCGCAAGGAATAAGGGGTCCTGGGTTCGATCCCCAGCCCCTCTACCTTAAGCCTTAGCTTCCAGCCAAATGCGGTCTTAGACTAACTAGTTCAGCATGTCCAAACACGTCCGAAGGCATCCCATCCGCCTTACAAATGATCCAAAAATTGCCAAGTTTAAAGTGTAGTTCCTTTTGTTTTGACAAACAAGAATCCCAAAGAGATAACTTCCAACTCAAAAGCCAACCAATGAAAAAATAGTCCAATTTTTTATTCAAACTCTAATTTCGTGAGTAACCTTTTTAATAATTAATTTTGGGATTTCATACTCCCATTTTAATCTATTAAAATATGTATTTTGACCAAAATCAAATGCTTTACCCCTAAGCCTATAAATAAGACCTCATTATTAGAGAGAGGAAATTTTAGAGGGAGCCTTGAGAGATAATTTTTTGTATTTTTATTTTGAGAATATATTTTTTTGAGGTCCAAGAAGTATTCTTTTGTGGGAAATTTTTTATCAATATCATTTGTAAGGCACGATTAAATTGTAAGTTTGTTTTATTAATGAAATTTATCATTCATTCTTGCACTTTTATATTGTCTTCAATATTGTAAGATTAATTTATTTACTAGGACTAGGTAAACTTTAATATGTTTGATTAATATTGTGTGTAGTTTCAATTCCTCTTTATTTTTTGACATGTTTTAAAAGTTTTAAAATTTTGATATTCATTTAAAACGACACGAGAGTGTGTTTAAAGCCTTCGACTTTGTTTGAAAAAAATCATTTTTTTATATACGAGTATTTTTTTGGGGGTCATACTTTTATTAAATTTTCATCTAAAACGACACGAGAGTGTGTTTAAAGCCTTCGACTTTGTTTGAAAAAAATCATTTTTTTATATACGAGTATTTTTTTGGGGGTCATACTTTTATTAAATTAATTGATTAAAAACCATACTTTGAAATTTAAGTGTGAACTTTTTTAAGGGAATAAAGACTTTAACCTTCTAGATATAGAAACGTTAAATTTTATTGTGAACTTAACCATATTATTTTCCGAATTAAATGTGACGAGATTCAGTTTAATTTCAGTTATAAAATCGATAATGACGAGTTTAAATTATTGCATAGTATTAGTTAAACATAATAAATGGATCCAACGTCCTTGTTTTCTCACAGACTTGATTATTTCTTTCATAGATGCACCTTTTATTTTTGTTAACTTAGTTTAAAATTGCATATCCTCTCTAAATCCATTTTGTCTAGTTGGACAATCACAATTATTTTGAATAAAAAAATTGACAAATTTTTGTGGGTACGACCCGTGATTACACTTGATGTTCTATAATATCCCGTCCACTTATGGTATTTTATAAATTTACAACCACCGAGTTTACATGGGAGTTGGTAGATGACACAGAAAAAGTACCAAATGAAATTCGAGAGGGCGTTCAGAATGAAAAGGAAAATGCAGACGAGGGACCATCGGCCGACACCATAATTATCACACATAAGTCATATTTATTAATTGAAAATGGTGCCTTAGCTGAAGGACCTTTTACATCCGGATCACCTATCTTGAATTTTTTTATTGACGGCTCATCATGTGCAAATGGAAGTGGGGCAGGATTGATATTAGCGGAGCCAGACAGAATCGATATTGAGTATGCCATGATTTTTAATTTTGAAGCATAAAATAATAAATTGATGTATGAATCCCTGTTGGCAAGACTTCCACTAAAAAAATCATTGAATATGGGCCAGGTACTTGCCCATAGTGATTCCCAATTAGTTGTTAACCAAATTTTAGAGATTTGTGAAGCAAAGGAAAATAAAATGGCTAAGTACTTAGCCAGGGTGAAGAGGATATTAAAGAGCTTTCGATTAGTCAAGATAAAAAGGATACTCGTAAATGAGAACATGAGGGCAGATGCATTGGCGAGGCTAGAATTGGCCACCGCAATAAAGATAGCTAGGTCAGTTCTAGTATAGATCCTTATGAAATTGAGTGTAAAAAGTGAAGAGGTGACATTGAAGTATGTATGATTTTAAATATGGAGTCGTCTAAAATAGACCCGATCATAGAGTATCTGAGAAATGGAAATATGCCGAAAGATAAAGTCGATCACTGAAAAGTACAAAACCAAGCAGTTAAACTTACTATTATGGGATATGTATTTTATAAAAGGGTTTTCTTCTTCCCCTCTTCGGATGTGTGCACCCGACCGAGGTTAATTCTGTGCTCAAATATATATATGGAGGTTCTTATTCAAGTCATACTAAGGGATGATACTTGGCTAAGAGGATTATCACTCAAGGTTATTATTAGTTGAACCTTGCAAAGGATTCTCCCGAGTATCTTCTTAAGGTTGACAAGTGCCACCATTTTACTAACATACCCCATTAGCCCCATTAAAAAATTTCTTCAATATCATCCCCTTGGACTTTTACAATGTGGGGGATTGACCTGGTCAGCCCCCAATTCAGAGCAAAGGTGATTTTTTATTTTTTTTATTATTGCGATAGATTATTTTTCTAAATGGTTAGAGGCCAAGGCTATGATTACTGATGATGCAACAAATCATACTTAAATTTTTATCAACCATCATATCAAGTATAGAAAGCATAAATCAAGTAAATAGAAGGAAACAACACAAGATATAGGGTGGTTCGACTATGAAATGATCCTACGTCCACTTTGGTGCCTTACTCTCGTTATGTACAATAATTAATACAAGATTGGTTGGCCATTAGAGGCGTATAAGAGGTAAAGAGAGTTAGATACATGAAGAATGTAGTTCTGCGCACGGAAGTATGTAAGTTGAAGAGCATGTCTATAGAGGGATGTGTGTTGTAGTGTCCCATGTGGACTTGGAGATTCTAAGGAGAGAGAGTGTGTAAAGAATCAAGCAGAGCTTCACTACCGAAGATCGTCCCCCCAAGTAGTGAGGTGAGCATGTCTATTTATAGAGGTTAAAAGGTGATGCCACATGCTCGGGGCACGTGACATGGGTATAAGTTATGTAAATAGGGAATCTTCTCGAAGTAGGGTAGCTGGCAGATTTGGCTGAGTCTGCGATAGGGTTGCAGTACTAGAGGGGTCCGCAGTTGTGACCTGTTAAGCATGCGTTCGTGGCTTTAGTATGGGAAATGGCCTAAGGATCGCAAACTGTATGAGTCCCAAGTAGCGTCCTTATTATTAGCCTTCCGTGGTCGTGGTCTAGTATTGGTCATATGATTTGGTGCTGCGATTGTCCTATGCCCAGTGCTACAGTACACGGAGGGAGGCCATGGCATGTAAGCTCTTATGCTTCATCTTCCATCTCCCTCTTATATAAATTCTATCTAGCTATGGCCGTATTACCTTTTTAGCACACATGAGAGTAAATCGAGAGGTGATTTCTGACCAATTAATTTCTAGTTTCCAATGGTGTTTTGCAGCGATGCGAAGTGGCTCAGTGGTGGGGCTACAGATTTTTATCAATTTCCAAGTAGTTTCTCTTTCTTTTTTATCTTTAATCCTTGATTAAGCTTTTGTTCAACTCTGAAACTACCATTTATGTACTGCTCATACAATTTAGCTTCTTTTCTGCCCCAATAATGACTGGACCTGCAACTGTTTGACTATTTAGGGTTGTAATTTGTAGAAAACATGATATTTTGGGTAATTAATTTTCTGGGTAAATTTGATAATTTAGAGTTTTTTTGGGTTGTTGACGCGTAACTCTAGGTCAGGAATTGTAGGATTTGGTTTACAGGGATTTTTCTAGGTTAAATCTTTGCCTAGATCCCATTTTGGATTTTATTTTTGGCCAAGAACACCAAGAACATGTTCTTAGTGTTCTTGGACAAAGCATTAGGGTTTTGTGCTTTAGATCCTTGAAAGTTAGGAACTCTGACTTCTTAGTTTTTTATTCCCTGGCTGCGTCCATGTAGGGTGTTTAACTTCACATAGGATCCTTTAGATGTGGTTATGACTTGATAGAAGACTTAACTTATTTCATAAAGATTTAACTACTCATTGAGTAGCAATTGAACTAACTAACTTCGGCCTGATAGTATATGTTGAGTAGAAATTAACTCCAACTACTTTTTTTATCTTTGAATTTTTCTTTTCCTCTTCTTCATTTTTAATATCCACAACAACCTCTAAAATGGCCTTGTAATTTTTTATCATAATTGTTGTGGTTCCTAACTGCGGAGCGCTTCGGCCTTTTCAAGTTTTTGTCGTGGCCTTATGCATTTGAACACTTGGGATCATCTGGAGGATTGTTAGAAGAGACACTTCGGTGTTCCTCCTCCCGAAGTACTTTATATAAAACCTTTGTAGACTAGTGGGCCCAGTAGACTTTAAGACTGCCCAACTTGTGTTAGAATAAATTCTAACTCCGTGGATTATTCTAACTGTAGGGATCTAAAAGAGATTTTAGACATGATAGAGGAGGATACCTACTCCACTACGCATCTACCAACTGAAAGAAATGTTGTGAAAGATGTTCATATTTTTATTGTGGCCACTGAGGTTAGGAATAGTGTAGCTGAGACCTCTGGATGTGGCTAGAATTATGAAAGGGATCCTGTGACCCTTTAATTTCCATGCATTATGAACAAGGAGTGGCTTTTATCCCTAGATGAGGCTTATGAATTATTAGAGGGAATAATTTTTACATTACCCTTTGTAGAGCAGAGGTCATGCTCCTCGATCCCAGATAATGGGGTATGCTTCCCCTTATTCGCTTTTCTTCTAGCATTGCGGATACCAGTTCCATTACCCTTCAAAAAAATTCTATGCTCCTTGAACTTGGACCCAGCCCAAGTTGATCCCAATGGCTGGAGGTACATCCTTTTCACTCTTTCATCTAGAAGAAAGCCTTTAAAATTGAAGTTATGCCCATGGATCTCTTTAACTTCTATAGGCTGAAAGAGAACTCTGTGGAAAACCCCTGGTACTACTATACGGGGCTACGAAAGGGAAATTATTACTTAATGAATGTTAGGCCCTCCAGTATTAGAAACTGGAAGAGAGAGTTCTTATGTATCTCTAGGGATAGCTGGGAGATTGGCCCAGAGGAAAATGAGAGCGAGAGAGAAGTTAGGGTGCCGTGAAGTTAGGGTCGCCCTCCTAAAGAAGGTACATTATGGTCATGGACTTTTTTACACTTAATTTATTCATCTGTTGCGGTCTTGTAGTTGTAAATTTAATAAAGTATACAACCTTCGCCAATCCTTTGTCTACAATTCTTGCCGGTCTTACTCCCTCAAAAAGGAAAAAGGGAAATGATTGAGACTGCGATCTGAATCGAAGATAGTCAAAAAATTATTTCTGGCATGGTAACTCTGCGGTCACTTTTCAAGTGTGGATATGACCCATCACATAAAGTTCCAATGGCTGTTGCAAAAGGTAAATAATTCTTTGTTTCCGCGGCATCAATTCTCTTTCTTTCTGCAAGCATCATTTTTAACTTAGTATGGTCTGACATCCTTTTTCAAGAGGTGTCGTAGAGGACATTGATAGAACTCTCTTGATTTTTCAACAAGATGAGTTGGAAAATACCGACCAAAGTATGAACCAAGTTCCTTCAAAGAGGAGAAAAAAGAGGAAGAGGGTAGCCAAGGAGGCTGCCCCTCATGTTGAACAAGAGGTTACGGCTAAAATAAAGTAGGAGGTCACCCTGGTGAGACTGTCGAGACCATAAATGAAGAAAACATGGGTTTGTTGCTTCCCCACAAAACTTTGAAGATAATATAGGAATGCAACTTTTTGCGGTCGGCCTTATGTCTTCTTAGGGGCATGAATATGTTCACTCTAGCCCCATTCATGCTTCTAATATTGGGTCCCCTTCGTGGATCGTCATGGAAGTTAGCACCAACCTGCCCACCTCACAAAGTAGGGCATAAAAGGAAGTTTAAGGCTTTTTGCAGCCTCATTTGAGGAAGCTTGACCCAAGATCTCCTTGGGATACGATTGTCGTTGCAGTCTCCCGGATGAGGAGGACAGCGAACACTGCAGATCTACATCACCTAGTGGATGAGGATGTAGAGAACCTGAAGGAATATACTCTGTACAGTCTTCTGAGGGGATTTTATATTTTTTAATTATCGCAATAGATTATTTTTCCAAATAGGTAGAGGCCGAGGCCATGATTACCATCCCAGAAGATAAGTGTTTCAGATTTATTTAGAGGAATATTATTTGTCGATATTGACTCCAAAACACCCTAATATCCAATAATGGAAAACATTTCAAGGACAAGTTCTTGGCGGCCTATTGTGGAAAGTTCAGCATCAAATAATTCTTTTATGTATTGGACCAACCATAGGCTAACAGGAAGACCAAAGTAACTAATAGGATGATACTAGATAGAATAAAGAAGAAACTGGAGGACACTAAAGGGAAATGTGTTGATGAACTACACAGTGCCTTCTGGGCTTAGAGGATGATAGAAAGAACTCTGATGGGAGACATTCCATTCATCTTAGCCTAAGGGTCAGAATCCATCATCCCGATAGAGAAAGGGTTACCAAGCCATAGGGTTCAAACTTATGACCCAAAAGTAAATCTGTAGGAAATGAGACTAGACTTGGATATTATCGACGAAATGAGAGATGACACCACAGTAAAGCAATCGACTTTTCAGTAAAGAGCCTATAAGTTCTATAATAAGATATTCAAGTCTCGGTCTATCACAGTCGAGGGTCTTATAAAGAAAAAAGTAGTCTAGAAAACCAACAAGCTTCATCCTAACTAGAACAGACCCTATAGAGTCACAGAAGAAGTTAACCCAGGAAGGTATAAGCTACAAAAACTTGAAGGGGAACCATTCTCCAGCCCTTAGAATGCAGATCATTTGAAGTGGTACTACTAGTATATAGATCATATGTTGTATCTAAGAAGCAGTTTCTATTTTGCACTCAAATTTTATATGCAAAAAAATTGGAAAGAGAAATATAATGAAGTATTGTATCCTACTTTGAAATTTTCATTTTGAGGATGACGTAGTTATACAATCAAATATTTCTCTCGGCGGTACGAGAATGAATTTGGAGTCTCGGCATCACAACATCACTCCTTATATACCCTAAGAGGCGGGAAACATATCATTTGTATATGGTGAAAATTCTAAACATCATTTTTTGTTGAATTATTAAACTCTCTCTTGGTGGTATGAGAATGCCTTTGGAGCCTCAGCTCCAAAGCGTCACTCCTTACAAACCATGGTAGTTGGGAAACACTTAACATGATTTGTATATGGTGAAAGTTCTTTAAATCATTTTTTTGGTGAATAATTAACTCTCTCTCTCTCTCTCTCTCTCTCTCTCTCTCTCTCTCTCTCTCTCTCTCGATGGTACAAGAGTGCATTTGTAATTTCGTCTCCAAGGCATCACTCCTTATAAACCATGGGAGGGGGAACACTTAACATCATTTGTATATGGAAAAAATTCTTGATATCATTTTTTTATGAATAATTAAATCTCTCTCTAGGAGGTACGAGAATGCCTTTAGAGCCTCAATTCTAAGGCATCACTCCTTATAAACCATAGGAGGTGGTAAACACTTAATATCATTTGTGTGTGGTGAAAATTCTTAACGTCATTTTTTGGTGAAAACTTAAAATCTCTCTCTCTCGATAATATGAGAATGCCTTTGGAGTCTCTGCTACAGGGCATTCCTCCTTATAAATCCTGTGAGGTGGGAAGAACTTAACATTAATTTATGGTGAGATATGACTACTTTCGATAGTACGAGAGTGACCTGAAGTCATCTTCAAACCACTCTCATCCAAAGCTCTGGGGGATAAGTAATTTATACATCCTTATTAAATATTATGGTGAAAATAGGGCTTAAGCCCAATGGGGAAGATGTCTCATCCTAAAATAAAAATCACATATCATGGTAAAAGCAATAAAACAAATACTATAATTGGAAAAAGTAACGAAAAAGAAAATTTTGAAGACAAAACATTAAAATTATATTAAAAACAGCATGGCAAAAGTTACGAAGTGCAAAACGAAATAGATGTGAAGAAATGAAAATTAAAATAAGGGATTACAAAACTTGGGCCTTGGAGACCACAGATGGTAGAAATATTTAAGCCTTGACCGCCATCCCCTCAGTAACAGTGGGCTCAAGGCCGATAGAGTTTTCATTAGGTCTAACAATGGTACTGTTATGGTCACCAACTTCCCCCATTCCATCTTCTTCAGTCACCTGAGTCGTCTCATCCTCAGCCTCCACCTGCTGAGTAAAATCATCAACCATAACATCGACCTTAGCTTGCACCTCCTGGAAAGAGGTAACGCTCTCAAGGTCAGCGAAGTTAAAGGACTTAATTATCTCGGCTAATATAGGATTAATAGCAATAAGATTGCCGCATTGGTTGGCAATCGACATACATGCAATCTTAGCCCGCTTCTCCAGGTACTGAATAGCATAACCACATCCTTCTCGGTAGTAGACTTGACCTGTTCTTCCTCAACCTATTTTTTCTTCTTAAGTTCGGCCTCAAGTGCTTCAGCCTTGGGCCTGCAGCTCTACCTCATAGTTGCAAGGCATTCTTTATGCCAGTCCTGGAGCTCCTGGGTCTTAGTGTCATAGTTAGTTTTTTTCCTCCAGTTTCTTACTTAGTTCAAAGATATGAGACTTAGCATTATCATCTATCTTCACCTTAGATTCAGCCTCCACCATTCACTATTGAATGTTTTTTATGGAAATGATAAACTGCAGTCATAAATAATCAAAAGTAAGTATAATATATATAAGACGATACTACACTTGAGCAAAATATAATCAAATTTTGGATTTAGTTTGTACCTCAATTTCCATATGAAGAGAAAAGTTGAAAACCCTTGAAAGGTCTTGAGAGTCATCATTAATGCAAAGTTGTCTAGATGAGCAGCTCCCGTTATGTTATCTATTATGAGGAGGAGAGGCTCGGCGGGTCATCTCGACTGACCCTATTTCCTCTTTTTTCTGATAATGTAGAGCAGTTGAGGTTCCACTAATAACCTCACTTCTCTTTTTTGACCCCTCAATAAGATTGGGTCCTATAGTTGTTGATTTTTACTGAGTCTGAGTTTGTCGGGCAGCTTTTCCCTAAAAACGAGCAAGAAGATTACTGGAGAGTAGTGCTACTATTTCCCAAAATGCATCTGAGATATCATTTGGATGATTTGAAAAGAGCATATAAACAATATTAATATTGGTATATGGTTGAGTCAGAATAATTTAATGACCATAGTAAAGTAAGAAAATTTGTAATGTGTGAAGAGGTTTGCTGACATAGTCTCTCTAAGGGGTCCACCCTCATACCAGATTACTGGAGGGGATTTGGGGTAGTTAAGATTTTGAAGACAAATAATCCATCACCCATGAGTTGGTGTATATATTTCCTCATCTAATCCGAGATCGAGATACGATCCCATTATCAAGGAACTCTCATCTCAGGGAGGTCATACAAACCTCCCTTACCGAACTCCTAGTTTTTAAAGATAAATAAGTAATGAGATTTCCAATCATGGTTGAAAGTCTGATTGACATGAAGGAGCTTATGGTTAGGATGATGTGCTATGAAATGGTAATAACATGGGGCTAACCTTGTAGAAATAGTTGTATAGCATGCTCAAAAAATGTCGATTGGGAGGTCTTCCTTGTAAGCAATTCTCTAAAGCTGAGTTGACCTAAAAAGGATACTCTAAACGTTAGGAGTCAATTGTGCTAGACCAACGCCAATTGAGGAAAGAATGGCCCTAATGGCCAAGTTGAAAGGAAGGTGAAAGATAACATTAAACATTTTTTCAGATATGGCAACTTTTCCCATCGACCTTGAACATCTGTTTAGAGACGATAACTTTTCCCTTATTTCTAAGGTAAAAGCATGCTCATCCTCAATAGAAAATCTCATAATGATAGAAGGTTTGATCGAATAAATGTGCCTCCAAACTACTAGATCAGTCTCATATACGTCACTAGGAATAGCAGAGGCAAGACTTGTGTCTAAAGTGTAAGTATCCTCTTCCTCCTCATCCTCAGTGGGAGGGGCCTTACCGTGATGTTCATATTATAAGAACTCGGCCTGAGTCATGGCTGATATAGGTGTGGGAAATGGAGAAGGTGGGGGGGGGGGGATATTTTTTACAACCCCGTTCTCAGACTCATCATCTGAGATGTCATAAACCTAAGTCTCAGGATCCCCTGGATGATAGGAAGAAGTACTAGGAGAATAGAGGAAGCACCAGGGTGTCCCATATTACTTAATTCAGCACAATCTATAGTCTTAACTTAACCAGGACTGGCTATAGTTACTCTTATGGTCTCATCAAAGGATTCAGCCTCAAAGTTCACTAGTCCATCATGAAGACCCAAACATTCAAAAGGGCTACACTCACAAGGGAAAATATTGAATCACTACTTATAGTTCTCACAGTTAGGGTTTGAAGTGTGGTCTCGGCTTGGGAAGGATAATTTAGGAGAAAAAAAAATTCTATAGATAAAGGAGTGGGGGTTAAACGTATCGGAGGCCTAAGTCGGTGTAACTTGGCCTTGGCCTTTTCTATCTCTCGTCTCATGCAATTGAACAAATTAAAAACTCTTGAGCAATATCATAAAGCTTACGGTACATGAACAAACACTTGGGAAACCAGGTTAAAAATTGTTAAGGATAAAACTGAGTCAGTTAGGAAAAGTTTGAAGGATTTTACTCAAGAATGTCAGTTCTCGACTCTGATGACTCTCGTCGGAGAAAGTATAGGAAATTGGAACAATTAGCCCTAAAAGTGATTGGAGACACCAATTTTTTGCCAACTCAACCTAAAACTTCATGCTATCTGACTCCTACCCACTCAAACCACCATGAAAGATATAAAAATCATATAAGTTAGTCCCCGAAGTGACCAAAAAGCTCGCCGAAAAAACCAAAATGAAAAAAATATTGATTAAACTAAAGGAAATGAAAAGAGGGGGTTAAGAGGAATACCAAAAAACTAGAAAGAATAGGATGAAGATGAAACAAAGTAGTGGAGAAGAAAGGAGGTCTAGAGAGAACGAGGCTTGTGTTTGCTCTGGAATGTATTTTGTGAAAAAAATGAAGGGTTCAGACATTTGTTTTGCCTAAAGCTATTAGCATATATTCTAAAGGTTTCTCATCATTAGGGCTCACTTACCAAAAGCCTAAACACGATGTTTGGTTGCGAGCATGCCCTCAAGTTGGCTCATAAGTTATGCCCATCGATAGACGACAGACTGAGAATCGCAACACCAGGATGAGATTATATAACTGAACTTATTTAAACCTTAGCATCCAACTTACATTAAAGGATAAGGTCTAGGTGTGATTGATATAGATAAGTGTGGTCTCCTCTAGATGACCCACTAAAGAAGACTGTTCCTCACAGATGTATCTTTGAACATGACCACCATCGGCCAAAAACCCCCCACTATGAATCTCGTTCAATATGGTCTCAAGTCAAGAGCACTTCGGATGACCAACCATAATCTTTGCCTCAGTAGGCAAGGAGCAAGTAGTCTCAGTTGCCACTAGAGTCGGCCTCAAACCACTTCAGAATGCCTTCTCAGTGCACCCTACTAAAATGGGAATTCTAGTCTCAAAAGGTTGTCTAGTTTTATCACAGCTCACCAGAATAATATAGTGTTATAAAAGTCTCGATTGGATGAGACATTCTAGCTCAGACATCTCATTAATCCATGGAAAACATGACAGTGGCATTATAGGCATGTGAGCTAAAACCAATATTGAAGATATCATGAAAGAATATTCATCATCATAGCATTTGCATAGCTGTCACTTTTTCATTATCTTTACCCTCTGTCAGGCATGGAGTACATAATATGGGTGATACTGCGCCCCCAGGCCAATATAAGGACTATATTCCTTCTTGTTTGAGGATAAATCATTAAAAAGCCTGCTGTTACTCAACAGAATTATATTGAGAAAGATAGAAAGCTTGAGTGTGTATCATCCATGGCCATTAGAGCCTTATTATAGTGGAAATACCCCTTGTTTACACAGTGGATGTAGGCCAGCAGTCGAACTACTTATATTATGTGTTGTCTCTTTTCTGTCTCTCATTTTTCTACCAAATTTCTCTTATTTACCACTTGTGCCATTGTTGTGTAAGCTCAAAACCAAGTAGAATCCTTAGGATGACCTTTAGCATCATCAATGTTTATTCCTAAAGTAAATACTAAATGTTAGCATCCTGATCTTGTTTTACATGCCTTGAATTTTCTAGCGCTTGACTTTGTATATTTTAATCAATTTTTTTCTTTTTCAATGGTGGATTCACACAAAACTTGGTATACAACTTTTGATGATACTTAAATTTGAGTCAACATTATATTACCATTAATAGACCTTTCCGTTCATAAATCAATTGCATCAAGCAAAGTATATTTCACATAAACAATCAAATGGAACGTTGAAACCATTCAAAACACCAACATAACATCTAGGTATCCAATTATGATTCGAATTCAAGCACTAAAGGAAATACACATAACTATAATCATGTTAAAAGAGTGCGTGTGCATTCATATAGAGATATTATTTAATTAAACACAGTTTTACCCAATTAAACCCTAAACATGCAACTAGGTGTGATTGAATACAATGTAAAACATGCAAGTACGATCAAACACACACAATTGAGGAAAAATCCCCCAAAGGGGAAAAACCATTTATTTTCATTATAATATTGTAACATATAAGTTCTCGAATTACAATGAAAATACAATGACACAGAGTTACCCGCAGGCGTCGAATCTGTAGTCGGCGGCTGGAAGTTTCCCTTTCCAAGAGGGGAGCAATGAAGAAGAAGGACGGTCTTCTCCACAAGGGTATGAACAGACACACAAATGTGTTCTTGGGTTGCAAACAGATTCACAAGCGTTTGGCTTTGTGGTGTGAATCAAACAAGAGTCTTGGGATCAAAAAGACCAACACTTAGAGTTTAAGGACTCTGAAAATCTTCTATGAAAGTCTTGGAAAACAAACCCCCGAAGATGGTTTATAAAAGGAAACCTCGGTAAAAAATAACTGAACACGATCTGCATAATTTTATCCCAGGCGGACCGGTTCAGATCTGAGGTGGATCGGTCCGAGGTCGAACCGGTTCATTTTTGAAAGAGGTCTCTTCGGTTCGCATTCGATCCGGGGTCTACTGGTTCAAGAGCAATGCGGATCGATCTAGGTAGAGGGCGGATCGGTCCGGGGGTAGACGGATTCTTTTTCCAAATGAGTGGATCGGTTCGGGGGGGACCGGTTCCTTTTTAAAACAGGCGGACTGGTCCATCTGTCTAGAATTTTGATTCCTTCCTTGAATTCTTTGATATTCGAATCCGCTGATGATGATGCTATCTTGAATTTCTTTAATGATGTAACGGCGTATGACATAAAATAGAAAATGGACAAAAATGTCCTTACAAATCTCCCCCTATGTCTATGCCGGTACAAACATAAAACAAACATCCGAATTATTAAATATCAAAATTCCTATACAAATCTACCCTTCCATGAACCCAAAACTGGAACGATACAAATGAATAAGACTTCATCATTTGCTCTTCAAATCTTAAGGAGTCTCAACGCTTTTCACATCAGGGTGTGCAATTCAGAGATCATCAAAGAAATACCTACACACGTGAGACAAAGCAAAATACCAAGTGACATATCGAGTTTGAAATGAGATAGAAATAGATACCAAATTATGATGAACTTTATCAAATCTCAAAAACTCAAATCAAAACTCCCCCATAATGATAATTGTTTCTCCCCCTTTTTATGATGTCCCCAAATAGACCAAAAAAAAATTAAGCAATCAAAGCTGGGGTGTCACAAGGAACAAACTACTATTTTTTATTTATCAAATTTTTCTCACAAAACAAACAAAAATCACACCATGAACGAACACAAAACAACCAAGTTGATGATAGCGGAAATGAATGGGTGTGATCAAATTCGATAGAAAAATCAATGCATACAAACAAGACATATGTGCATGATGAATATCGGATACTCCTAACGAATGAACTCAAATGCTTCCTTTGGTGTAACAAAAATGGAAATAAGAGACATTGACTCTATCAAATCACCAAATCAAAGCTCATAGTGATTTTCACACCAATAACGCCCAAAACGATTTCATGCTTTTTCAGGACTTTCAATGAAGTGCAAACCCGTTTAAATTTTCCAACCAAACTCCCTCAAATATATTATATTTGTAAAGGTAATCTAAATTCTCAAACTTCGGATAATTGATGGTGAAACCTAATGGCCCATATTTGGTATGTATTTCTTTTTATTGCCTTTAAAGTTTTCGGGCTCTTTTAACCTCTTTGGACCTCGGATAATAAAATTCCTCCATTTTTTAGGTCCTTCCCCGTTTCCAATAATCACACAGTCTCACCAAAATGGTTTTTTCATGCATTCCAATCTTTTCAAGTTTTATTGCATATTGTACGTTGTATATACATAATTGAGATGGAAACACTCAAGACAATATGAGATAGACAAGTACAATAATCAAATATAACTATGCATGTGTGCAATAAAGGAGATAGGAGCCAAACATGTAGAAAGATATCACTAATCACATCTCAAAGACTCCAAACAATGTAAAGCACATGGATGAAATGATGTAGCGTCTCAAATCTCTATCAAACAGTCACATGGATAAATGGAATGAAATTGTGACTCGGCTATCTTAAATGCTCATCCATAAACGGTGCAAAAAAAATCTTTTTGGATTTTTCAAAAATTTATCAAAATAAAATCTTTTTGAGCTTTTCTAAAATTTTATAAAAAGAAAATCTTTTTGGATTTTTCAAAAAAAATAAAAAGCAAAACAAGCTAAAACAAAGCATATTATACAATCTAGCAATAGGCATCAGATGATATGAAAAAGACAATGCAACCTATGCTAGATACGAACTAACCCCTCAGTCAATTGTGCAAATCCCCAAAGACTTCCTAAGACTCTCACATCGAAGGGTATCTAAAGGTTTCGTGAAAATATCGACTAACTGATGGTCTGTGGGAACGAAACTCAGGGATACGACTTTCTCCTCAACTAACTGAAGTATAAAGAGCTCGCGTATCCTGATGTGCTTTGTGCGCGAATGCTGGACTAGATTTCGGGATATGTGTATCACGCTCGTGTTATCACAGGAAATGGTCATGGTGTCCTATGAGATCCCATAATCTTCTAGCATCTGTTTCATCCACAAGAGTTATGTGCAATAACTCCCGACGACGATGTACTCAGCCTTCGCAGTGGACAAAGAGATGGAGGTTTGATTCTTGCTCAACCAAGAGACAAGAGAAGAACCAAAATAGAAACACCCACCAGAAGTGCTCCTACAACCATCTACATCCCCGGTCCAATCGCCATCCGAATAGGCGGACAAACGGTCATTGGTATCAAAGGAATACCAAATACCATATGAGAGGGTCCCACTCACGTATTTGATAATACATTTTAGAGAGAGTAAGTGTGACTCTTCCGGGGATGCCTAATATCGTTCACAGACTCCAACACTAAAGGCTATGTTGGGACGACTGGTAGTCAAGTAGAGAAGACTACCTATCATACTCCGATATAAGGTTTGCTCTATGTCCTTGCCTGAAGTGTCCTTACTAAGCTTGATAGAAGTACTCATAGGTGTACGTGCATGCTTAGCGGAGTCTAAACCAAATTTCTTCACTAGGTCTATAGCATACTTAGATTGGGAGATGAACATCCCATCTTCAAGCTGACGAACCTGGAGACCAAGGAAGAAAGTAAGCTCACCTACCATGCTCATGTGGTGAGCATGCTGAGAGCACGTGGATCCAAAGAATATGCCGTCCACATAGAGATGGGCAACCCAAATAGCACCGTCATCTCTCCTGACGAACGACGTCATATCAACTCCCCCTCTCTTGAAACCACGGGATAAGAGATAGGAAGTAAGCCTTTCGTACCAAGCACGAGGTGCTTGCTTCAAACCATACAAGGCTTTCCACAGATAATAAACATGCTCAGGGTGCTTAGGGTCTTCAAACCCTTTTATTTGTTCCACATAAACCTCCTCCTGCAGAATGCCATTCAGGAAGGCACTCTTGACATCCATCTGATATAACTTAAAGTGCAGATGACATGCGATGGTGAGTAGTAAGAAGATGGACTCAAGCCTCGTAACAGGAGAAAATGTCTCCCCAAAGTCTATACCCTCTATCTATGTGTAGACTTTAGCGACCAACCTAGCCTTATTTTTGATAATGGTGCCATTTTTATCCATTTTATTCTTGAATATCCACCGGGTACCTATCACGTTCATCTCACTAGGTTAGGGGACTAGTTCCGAGACATTATTCTTTTTAAATTGAAGCAACTCACCTTGCATAGCAGATATCCAGTGTTCATCCTTGAGTGCTTCTTTATGATTCTTGGGCTCGACTTTAGACATGTAGCAAAAATGGCTACAACGTTCTCTAGCTGAGCACGAGTCTTGACCCTAAGAGTTGGATCACCTAAAATGGAGGCAGGGTCATGACTCTTACGAACCTAAGAGGGTGTGTCCCCTAACACAGGATTAGGGTCCACAAAGTGTGGGTGAGGGACAAGTAGATCACTGTCAGCAGAGTCCTCATCCTCACACTGAAGGTTAGGATCAATAACCGTTGGAGGTTCGTCATCTTACACGGTGACATTTATTGATTCCATAACCTTAGAGCTCTTCAGGTTAAAAACTCGGTACGCTCTACTATTCGATGAATAGTCTAACAATATTCCCTCGTCGCTTCGGGAGTTAAACTTTCCTAATTTCTCTCTATCCCGTAGGATGTAGCATTTACTCCCAAAAACACAGGAATATGCAAGGTTGGATTTTTTGCCAGTCCACAATTCATAAGGTGTCTTAAGTGTGTGTAGACGCAGATAAACCCTATTCACCGTGTGGCATGCAGTAGACACTACCTCTGCCCCAAATCTCCAAGAAATATTACGACCTAGAAGCATAGATCTAGCCATTTCCTTGATCGTCCTATTCTTTCTCTCAATAATCCCATTTTGTTGAGGAGTCTTCATAGCAGAAAACTCATATTTGATCCTAAGGCTATCACAGTAGAGATCTACTTTTGCTTCCTTAAATTTTGTGTTGTTGTCACTGCGTATCCTGCTAATAGTGACTCCATGTTGATTTTGCAGGACACGACACTTGGTCATTAAAAACTTAACAGCATCGGATTTCTCCCTCAGAAAGCCTATAATAGAGTATCTAGAGAAATCTTCTACCATCACGAGGATATACCTCTTACCACCCAAACTCTCAGTACGAGTAGGACCCATAAGATCCATGTGAATCAGCTCAAGTACTCGGGAGGTAGTAATGGAATGCAACTTCCTATAAGGGTTTTGAATTTTCTTTCCCAACTGGCAGGATCCACAAACCGTGGAAGTTGACTTTCAAAGAGATGGTAAGCCACGTATTAGGTACTTTTTGACTAAACGAGTCAAATCTCGAACGTTCATGTGACCTAGACGTTGGTGCCATAAATCCATAGGAGTGATCGTGGTGATGTTGTAAACAAGTGAGGAAGTGGGTACAGTCCCATAGCAATTATCCTCGGTCCTCACCCCTTGCACTAAAAGTTTACCGGCTTGATTGTAGACATTACACGCGTCATGGTCAAACTTTACTGCAAAGTCTGCGTCGCACAGCTGGCTAATGCTGAGAAGGTTTACTTTCAAACCTTTGACGTACAAAACATTCTCTAGCTTGGTAACTCTACAGTAACTCATCCTATAATGCTATACTTTCTCCCATCTCCAAAGGTGACTCTACCTTACTTATATTCCTCTAGGTAGGTAAAAAATGAGACATCACCTGTCATGTGTCTAGAGCACCCACTATCAAAATACCACTGTGAGGTATTATGAGCTTTGAGAGCAACATGAACAACAAGGGCTTTCTTATCTTTCTTAGGCACCCAAGAAGTAGTAACCTTTTGTTTACCCTTGTTGTTGTTGGTTTTAGCCGGAATGTGAGAAGCATTCACTGATGGCAAAGACATCCGTCAGAATTTCTCCATCAAACTCTGTGATGTGGCGGCTAAGAACTCAACACGCTCTCTCAGACTGGCAAACTCATCAGTATGACATGGTGGATTAGAAGTACGTCGTGTCCGACCCAAACTATAGAAAAACTCCCTCAGGTGGTCTTTTCTTTTGCAATATGTACAAAAGAACACATTCTTAAGCGGACCGTGGTTTTCTTTTCTTGGTCGAACTCTCCTCCGTGGTATTTGGTAATGGTCATAAGGAGTTGTAGTAAACTCAAGGACTAGTCCAGGTGCAATTTGAGACCTGGAGGCACCATCATAACCAATTCCCTGCCGATCACCAAAACCTAAAGCGGGGCTGAGGAGAATCTTTCTCATCTTCCTAGGTCTGTCCTCGATTTGAACCTTGACTTCCCATGCTTTCTCAAGATCATGAGTAAGCTGTGCAACTAGGGCTTCAAGTTTCTTCCGAGTCTCCACAGAGGAATGGAGCTCACTCGTAAGACTAGCCACTTGTTTAGTCAAGTCCCCTTTCTCTCTCTCAAAATAACTCTCTCTCTCTCTCTCTATCTATCTCTCTAAACAAACTCTCTTTCTTAATACAGGTAGGCTCTCTCTCTCTCTTAAGGTAGTGCAGGTGGAGGACTCTCTCTCTCTCTATTTTCTTAAGTCTTCCTCTAAAGCGGTGATCCTAAGAACTAACACTTTGTTACGCTTTTTAGTTTTAAAAGACTCAGAATATAGCTCGGTGTAGGCGCGTTGAAGATCACTCTCGCTCTCACTTGTGTCATCGCCCCCCTCACTCACATCGATCTCATTGTCTAGGTGTCCCTGTGATGCATCATCCTCATCATCGTGAGGAGTACTAGAAGTACTCACATGACTATCCATGAATGCGGTGAAGTTACACTCATGCGGTGACTCATCTCCCGAGTCCACCGATTCGACCTCACTGTCATCGCTAAGGGTAGCATTTAGGACAGCTTTGCCCTTTTCTCTATTCAGACGTGTGGCACACTCAAAGGCTCTATGACCCCTACTGTCACACTCAAAGCATCTTTCACTTTCTTTCTTAGGAGGATCTTTAAAAACTTTTTCATTTTTCATTTCAACCTTATTTTTCTCAAACTTCTTTTTATCTTTAAAATTACCATTTTTCTTGAATTTGAGGATTCTCTTGAAATTTTTAGCAAAAAAGAGCCAAATCATCTAGGTCAAAATCGCACTCAGAATCTGACGAATTTGTCTCTATTTTTCTAGACGGCTCTCCCCTCTTTCTTGCCGACCCATCACTCTTTCTCTCTTGGGCATTAAGTGCAATTCCCTTATCTTTAGTCTTAGCAATTTTAGGAAACATATCAATTTCATATATTTGCAAGTCTCCTACAAGTTCCTCCAATTTTAGCGTATTTAAATTGCCCATTGAATTTAGTGCAGTGACTTTAGGGATAAAATGCTTAGGCATAGAACGAAGAATCTTTTTAACAACTTTAGCATTAGGGATATGTTCACCAAGATTAAAGCTAGTATTAACAATGTCAGAAAGCCTAGCATAAAAATCATCAAAACATTCAGTTTCATGCATGGTGATGGTCTCAAATTGAGTTGTTAAATTTTGTAGTTTAGACTCTTTCACAGCATTCGTACCCTCAAGGGTAAGTTAAAAAACATCCCATGCCTCTTTTGATGTGGTGCACGTCATTATACATCGGAACTCGTTAGGAGTGACGGACCCGAAAATGGCACTTAACCCTTTAGAATTGAATGACGACCATTTAAATTCTTCTTCAGTCCATGAGGTGACAGGTTTTAAATTAGTCACATTTCAACAGTGACGGAGGGAGGAGTCCAACCTCTTTCAACCAAAATCCAGACACGTTCATCAATGGCTTTTAATGCAGATCTCATGCGGGCTTTCCAATATGCATAGTTTGTCCCGTCAAAAACTGGCATTTTATTATATAATTTTTCCATTATGAACACACTTGTTTTCAAAAACTAATTTTTCAGAAAATTGATATCTTAGAAAAATTTCGCGGAAAATTACACGGTAAAGTTGTGTAACTGGCTATGATACTAATTTGAAAGAGTGTGCGTGCATTCAAATAGAGATATTATTTAATTAAACACAGTTTTACCCGATTAAACCCTAAACATGCAACTAGGTGTGATTGAATACGATGTAAAACATGCTAGTACGATCAAACACACACAATTGAGGAAAAATCCCCCAAACGGGCAAAAACCATTTATTTTCATTATAATATTATAACATACAATTTCTCGAATTATAATGAAAATACAGTGACATAGAGTTACTCACAGGCGTCGGCGGCTGGAAGTTTCCCTTTTCAGGAGGGCAGCAATGAAGAAGAAGGACGGTCTTCTCCACAAGGGTATGAACAGACACACAAATGTGTTCTTCGATTGTAAACAGATTCACAAGGGTTTGGCTCTATGGTTTGAATCAAACAAGAGTCTTGGGACTCAAAAAGATGAAGACTTAGAGTTTTAGGACTCTAAAAATCGTCTATGAAAGTCTTTGAAAACAAAACCTCGAAGATTGTTTATAAAAGGAAACCTGGGCCAAAAATAACTGAACACGATCTGCACGATTTTATCTCAGGCGGATCGGTCCGGATCTGAGGTGGATCGGTCCGAGGTTTGACCGATTCATTTTTGAAAGAGGTCTCTTCGGTTCGCATTCGATCCGGGGTCTACTGGTTCAAGAGAAATGCGGATCGATCCGGGTAGAGGGCTGATCGGTCCGGGAGTGGACCGGTTCTTTTTCCAAATGAGCGGATCGGTTCGGGGCGGATCGGTTCCTTTTTAAAATAGGCTAACCGGTCCGGCTGTCCAGAATTTGGATTCCTTCCTTGAATTCTTCGATATTCGGATCCGTTGATGATGATGTTATCTTGAATTTCTTCAATGATGTATCGACGTATGACATAAAATAGAAAATGGACAAAAATGTCCTTACACGTGTTAATATGATGATAGGCAAGTGCATGTGTAGAGTGAAATCACAACAAACGATTTTGAAAAAATATGAGTATCACGATTTATCAAGCAAATTATATCCTATCATTGAAAAAAATCAATATTTTAATCTAAAAGTTAAGAATTCGTGATTTAATCATCATTCACATTAAGTTCACTCATTAAATTAATGAAATCAAAGAACTTAATCATATATCACAAGCAGAATAAAATGAATTTTTTTGGCATTTTTATATATGAATGATGCAATAGTTACAAGCATGTTATGTAAGGAATGAACCATATAAGGAAATGTATAAATGCATGAAAATTCCTAAAAAATAAAAATGATCCAAATGTAGAAATTGAATATCTCACCCAAACGATTAGATCCCATCCGAATCAAGAAGTACTGAGGAAGAGGATGTACAACACAAAGACCCTAAGTATCGTAAGAAAACTACCACCTAAGTAAAGATGGGTGATGCCATTCCTGGATCCTTAGGAGGTAAAAACAAGATTTTCTTCTTGGAAAACTTTGTTTGAGGGATATCCACCTCAACCTTATTTCTCAGAGCATTTCATGTAAAATCTCTCACGTTCTTAGCTATATATCTCTCACTCCTATTGGGATTCTTAAGCCTATTACTAGGAAATTGAGTAAAGGATTTCGGTCTAGGAAAATTTATCCCAACCAAACTATTCTCATTGACTATAAAGTGAACTATCCTCATCAATTTTCATATCTCTTTTCTAAGCTCATTAAAAGGATCTTTCTTCACAATCCTCATCTTATTATTAATAAACCTCACGTTTCTCTCTTTCAAATACCTACAAGTTTTATTCAAATGATTGTATACTCTAAATTAGGTAAAAAAAAGGTATATACATCCTAAAAATCGGTTTCAATTCATGAAGTTTTTCTCAAATTTCTCAATATTCCTTATTTTAAAGAAATAAAAGGGCTCTATGACTACTTTTTCAACAAAATGGCCATCCATGAGCTTTTAAGCTACATGTAGACTTAAGGGCAAATTCCTTCTTTATTAATTGTGGAATTTTGTAAGAGTATTTGTATACTAATGTGCCCACTAATAACTAGATTGTCTTGTTCTATCAAAAAAATATACTTTGTGTATTTTATTACTCCTTGAGGTCGTATCAGCATAGCACAACTACGGTATATGGGCTACGTACATGCTTTGACTTAAGGGAAAATTCCTTCTTTATTAATTGTGGAATTTTGTAAGAGTATTTGTATACTAATGTGCCCACTCATAACTAGATTGTCTTGTTCTGTCAAAACAATATACTTTGTGTATTTTATTACTCCTTGAGGTCGTATCAGCATAGCACAACTACGGTATATGGGCTACGTACATGCTTTGACTTTTCGACCCGATACCCACATCATCTTATATTGGTGTATTCACTTGGTTAAGATATTTGGACTTCCTAAAGTCCATTCCACACGTTGTCACGTTCAAACTAAATTTTGTGTGTAGGTGTGCACGTGCCTGCACATTTGGTTTAGTTTTTATGATTTAAGTGATTAACTTTATATGTATAGTATTCCTAAAAAAGAATACCTTTTGAAGTTACTTTTAGCACAAGTATATGACGTGAATGTTTGTCTAAAGGTTCAAACATTCATGTCTTGTTTTTCCTTCAATTATGTATGTTAGATCTCTTGCAGGTGCCTTGTTATAGCAAAGCTTTCCTTCGTAGGTTGCGGCAGAGTCTATAGATTTTTATCACTTTTTTCAGAACTCCTTGTGACTTCCCTCACGCGTTGTTCGTTGCCATGAGAAATCATGTTGCGCCCATGATAAATCCTTTGATGGTCACGACATTGACCTGCGAACTACATATTTACAAAATATCTTTTTAGAAAACATACAGACCTTTTGTTAGCTAAATATTTACAAGACTTAAGTTCGTTTGATCCCCTTGTAATGTGATCCCCCAACTGCCTTAAGTTAATCTTCCACTATTGCAATAGCTTAGGTTTAATGGATGATTAACTTCATAATTTACACATCTTTTGGCAAAAAAATCTAGAGAAAAGTTATTAATAATATATTTTTGAGAGAAAAGACACTTGGTCAAAGAAGAAAAAAAATAAGATAGTTTATTTTGAATTCGATCACTCCAGGGAGTTAAACTATTGTTTATCTTATTCACATTTCTCTTTATTTTCTTAAAGGTTTTTTATTTTCAAACTTTGATCGCAAGTCATATTGAAACTTAAAAACGTCTACCTTTGTTCTTGAGTAGGATTACTTGTATCCTAGTTCTTAAAGACTTGTGTGGATACTTCATAAACACATTGTGAGGTTTGAGCAAGCCAAAATCATTTTATCACTTTTTGAAAACTATTAGGAAAACACACATTCTAGAAATTGGTAGCCAAGTATAGGTGGCTTCTCAATGATCTTTGTCTTCTACATCAAGAGGATTTTAATTCTTAACATAGCTTTGGAAGATATTAGAAGAGTCCAAAACTGATTGGGGTTGTGTAGAGTTGTCTAGTTATTGGGGCTCTCCTCAGAGAATATGGTATGAAAGAGTTTTTAGTCGTTCATAACATTGTGTGCTTGTAAGTCTTTGTCTTCAAGTTGTAATAATCTACCATAGTGCATTTTTCGTCCCGTTGGGCAGAGATTTTTTCCCTTTACGAATTTTTTGTCGCACAACTTAGTGTTGTGTGATTGTTTGCCTCATTTTCACATTTAGTTTTAATCACCTAAATTGAAGATAAAATTTGTTTTTATCTATGTGGTAAACATTTTATCACACAAAACTAGATTGTTTATTTTGTGCCTAAAAGGAATTAAACCGAAACATCACTTCTATTTTGGAGATAATATTAAGTAGGTACTTTGACTTCATTTATGGTCGCAAGCACATGACATTTTCACTAGTATTAGAGAGGTTCCGGATCCATATGTTTAATCACCTCGAGGTTGACCCCGTGTGTCTTCTAATGGAGTTAGGTTCGTGTTAGAGTATTGGTGGCATAAATGATGCACGTACTACACATGCATTCAACAAACTTGTAACACTGTCAAATTTTTTTAATCACTTAATGGACATTAAAAAGGTTTATGTTAATAGTAATTTTGATGACGAAAAATAGGATTTACGTACTTCTTATGAAAAGCTTCTTTTGAAATAATTTTTTTTATTAAAATTAAACTTAAAACTCATTACGAAAGTAAAACATATGGAAAAAGATAAAGCGTTAAATAAGAACGAAGATCATGCGCCTTTCGCGTTTTCAATCGAAAGTCATTATTTATTGAAAAAAATCAAAACCCTTGAGATTGATAAAACCACAATTTTTAATGATCTCATACGTCTACAAGAAAAAATAGATTTTTTCTGGTTATAGAATATAATTTTCATTCTCTTTACCCTAGTATTAAAGCTCTTGATTTAGACTTCAATAACTTCTTCGACTTCCCTGATAAATTGTTGTAGATAAAAAGTTACATTTTCTTGAAGATGAATGTGTATCCACCTTGAAATAATATAGATCTTATGTGATCATTTCATTGGAAACATTGATCGAGGAATTTCAAAGTTGCGAAGAATAAAATGACAAACTTTTGTAAAATATTTGAATGCCGATAAATCGATTAGATGCTAGCGAACAAAAAAATTCTCATAGAGTTGCATTTAATGGAAATACTTCACCATCAAATGAATCACGTTTTTAAACCTACATTTGAACGTTTTCGGAAGCTAAATAAATATAGTGATTTGAATAATTTGAAGGAGAAGTATATTTTTACTCCAAAATTTGTGAAGATTGTTTTTAAAGATAGATCATGTCTTTCTAGACTGAAACTACTTAAGTGTACTCATTGTCATAAAGTAGATCATGTCAACCCGACCTTATATTCATGTAATGATAAGAAAAATAGAATTTTGGATGAAAATGATAAGGAAGGTTTGCAAGAAAAACATGCTCTTCATGTTCACAACAAGAATGAAAAAGTAATTCAAAATCTGTTTGTTGTCCAACCTAACACCCAGTTTCCTCGCATAAATCAGGTGTGGATTAGGAAGGATACTATAAATTGGATATACGTAGAGATATTACGAGATCCCAATTTGGTTCCCTCAACCTCAGTAAGTAGTTTCTCAATGCACCAACGACACTTAGAAATCTTATCTCATTCCTCAGCCCATCCTGTCTGTCCATTGTGTTTGTTATTAGGTACAAATGTTGATTATGTGCTTGTAGGTTAATTGTCTCATAATTCTAGATTAATGCACGAACTATTAAATATGGTATTTGTATCTCGGTTTTGTTTATGCCTATACACTCTTGAAATGGAAATATGAAGATTTCATGTGTTAAAATTCTCAAGCATGATCAGTATGGAGTACATAATATAAACACGATGCACTTGACATCACATAAAGTTTTTAAATATTATTCAATCAAGAGATTAAAATGAATCATCTTGATTTGGGCTTAATGGTTTTCGAAATGGTTGTGATTTGAAAAAGGATTGTCATTTTTATGACTTGTGCACGTGAGATTTTTCTTAAGTGTTGTAATTGAAAAGAAAAATGTAATATCATTTAACCTTTGTGTCATCTACCTTTGAAAGATTGGAAATTGTTCTCCAACCTTTGTACTTATGCTAAATACCCCACATGCATTTTTTGTTAAGGTGATGTCACATAGAATTATATTTATCGAAAATTGGGTAAGACCAAGTATTTGAGACCAAATTGTTTTAATCAATTGCTTAAATTGAGATAGATACTTTTAGTCAATGGGTATAATTTCAATATTAATTGAATAGTATATACTTTTAAGGAAAACGAGACTTTTTCATGATAAAAATCAAAATAAATTTTCCTAAGGTATATCTCATTGAACTTTGGTTTTGGTTTTATCAATAAAGGCTCAAACGTGTTCACTTTTGTTCTTCACACGAGGTATATGCATCACATCCAATGATTAATCAAACTTACATATGTTTTAGGCCTTTAATTGCTTATGTATTTTTATTCGGTGTATGTAATATAACTCTAAATCTTGATTATGATGTTAATAACACATAGATTCTGATCATTAATCATCTATTTTCATGCATGGACTTTATTGTACACAATTTATTTTTGTATGGGGATTTCCTTTAGAATTGGAAAATCGAAATTTTTTGCTCTATAGAGCGACCCTCGACAGATTCTGTCGCTGCATTGAAGTTAAACGCGATTCGCAAACACTCATGTTGTTGCATCAAATAAATGAACTACAAAGGTTTTGGGTAATATCACGACCCACAGATATAGAGTCTCACATCCACAAAGTAACTCGCAACATGCGAAAGGACTATCGCCTCAGTGAATTGGGTGATAAAAATAAGAAACCCTTTCATTTTAGACTCTTCACTTCAATCAATCCTTATATTATTTGACCTGTTGAGACACCCCGCCTAATTACATACCGGGCGATCACTCCTTTATTAAATTAAAATCAAGGTGAATAGTTGGTTCATTCTTAGCATCACAGTCGTTAAAATACTTTTCCAATTTAAACACCCTAAATAATTAAGCTAAGTGTCAAAACCATTTAAAACCTTATTCTCATTTTAAATCCAGTTATAAAACCTTTAACCATTTACATTTTTAAGAGTCACACATTAGGAATGAGAGTAGAAATGAACATTCAAGAATTTAACCATCAATAAATAGTTCCAACATTTACAACACCAAAGGAAAACTTCCTGACAGTAATAAATCCCGAAATAAAGATACTGAAAGTAAAAATTACAATCTCCGGCAATACCAACTAATTAATAGAAAGAGGGAGACACATGCCCCTGCTGGATAAAACTGAACTAGGAGTAGAATCAAATGGATGAAGTCGTCTAAACAACAGGCCTGCAACTCCCACCTAAGCTGCAGCTCGTTCCTGCCAAAGGACCCTATGTAATATATACATATATATATATATATATATATATATACAAGAGAGAAAGAGGAAAGGAAATGGGTCAGAGCCCGATAGTGTATATGATTTAAAAATTCGTTTAACAAGTATTTAAATTGATTACAGGCCAATGCAACAGCATATCAGTGCGACACTCTCTTGAGAAATTGTCACCTCTCTTCTAATGTGCATTCCTATCGCACTAACCTTCCCAATGGTTTATCTCGTCATATCCCACACTATCTTTCCAATGATTTGACTTATCTTAGGTTATTTGCAGGATTTACAACTGAACAACACAAGTATTTAAAACGTAAGATTTCAATTTGTAACCAAAGTTCTCCTTTTTACTTTATTAATCAATAAAGTTTTCCAGTGTAATATTATACTTTCTCAAAACAAGTATTTATAATTTGAGTCATCAACCATGTCCTACATATCAATTCACGGTAGGCACTTCCAGATTTCAGAATTTCATATATATATATATATATATATATATATATATATATATATATATTAACTACTCGTATAATATATATATATTCTAACAGCACCCCACATAAAAATTATATTGTGGGCCTACTCTGCTATCCAATTCTCGTATCACTCGTACTAAGGGAAATACAAGTTCGGAATTACTCTCGAACTGTATTAACACATACATAAACAATATTGAGGCGAAGCATAGTTTCCAAGTCTAAGAGGTCAGTACATACCCTCACGTCTCTTAGGACCGTCCGACTATCGATCCGATAGCCCGTACCTAGGATTCCTATCTTCTAGGGTACGAGTCAATATCCCCCATAAGGCACACGAGATAAGATCGTCCCAGCGCGGTAACCTCCGGGATAGCAAGTAGCGCGGGCATGATTTTCACAAGTATATAATATATGCATACACAATCATATAAATATACTACTTTTATCATATCAATTTAGGTTTATCCCATAACCCATATTCACAACATTTATCCTTATTTTCCCATTATTAGTTATCACGTATAATGGTTCATTTCTCACTTTAATTCGGAGGGTTTCTCCAACTTACTACGTAGTCCTCATGGACTCTATCCTTCCAAAGGTACAATTCAGTAGATATCCATTTATGTTCCAACGTAACTCTCTCTTACGTGTCTCTCCCCTTTAATATATACTTACATTGTCCCTTATGCAAAATATCCCAAGAATATAGATTTCGCCTTACATTAAAGGTCCCTCATTCATTAATGAATCTTACTGGTCATCATTATCTCCCAAATTATCTTAACAAGGATGTCTAAGGAGTTTTCTTCATTTCGAATCAATTCAACAATTTTAAAAAGGGGAAACTTAAGTCTGCCAGGAGGGGTCGATCGATCGAGGTCTGGGGCTCGATCGAAGGTCTGGGCTCGATCGATCGATCAAGTAGGTCTGTGGAAATCTGCAGTTTTGTAGTTACGGGTTTCATCTTCTAACCTTCACCAAATCCATATTTTTCAATCCCAATCATCCCAAAATTTATACTACTAACATTATATCATCATACCCGATATTTCCAACGTAAAGCATGTAGATTTCTATCACTAAACATGGATTAACAGCCCAAAATTATTATAAATATCAAGAACCCTAGATTTATCTTAAACATGGTTCTAACAAATATTTTCCAGAATTTCCTTCTCATAAAACATCATAATTTTGTGGTTTACTCCTCTACATGACAAAGGGTTTCCAGAATATCATTTAAGTCATCACTACATGCGATTTCCTATCTCAAATTGGGTTTTTCTTCCATTCAATTCGTCATAATCATTCCAAAACCAATATGAGTGATGCATCAATGAAAATAAGCGAGATAAACACTTTACTGGGGTTTTCAGAAGTCTGGTTTGGTGCCAAAATTGGTGTGGTTGCGTTCCCCGTCTCGCGATCTACGCGTTGGTGGTGGATGCGGTGCAAACGGATGGATTTCGGGCCTTGGATTGCTTTGGAAGTTCTCTCCTTCCCTCTCCAATGGCCGTCACTTGTCTTTGGTTGTTCTAACCCTAGAAGACAACCTAGATATCTTATATAACCCTTTTAATTTTCGTGGGTTTAATTACCCAAAAATACAAAATGACTAAAATGCCCTCCCGGGGTACTAATTAGGCCTAAAAACGCCCCGAGACCCAAACTAAACCCCCGGGTACCCTTTCCTGACTATCTCGACCCTTTCAGACACGTTGGCACACTCAAAATGACCATACGAACAATTTATAAAATATTAACTTTTATTAATCAACATTTAGTCCCGACACGACACAGGCGCGTCCCGACTTAAATTTCCATAATTGTCATTTTATTCACACGTGATAATATTATAAAAATGAATCTCATATATTACTATACTCATCCAGTAACATTCAACAAATACCAAATTTCCAATAATTACTAACTCCCGTCACGCTAGTAAATATTTAAAACAACATTCCGGATTAAAATTAAATTAATTTATCTCAATTAAATTTAATAAATCCCATAATTTAAAAGCTATAAAAATACGGGGTATTACACCTGTGAACACCCCTCTGAGTCTATTCATGTGCTTAGTGTGGGTTCAATTGATTTCACAAGTGATTCAAAATCCAAATCAATCATTCTTCACAAGGTTTGTTAGTTCTTCATTTAAAGTTAGGTTTATGTCAAATCATCAAGCTTTTAAGGATTTTGATTATTTTGTACAAACAACTTTCAATGATTCGATGTCCAAACCAATCATTCTTAACTATGTATTTCTAATTCCTCTTTCAAAATTAGGTTTATGTTAAATCTTCTAGATATATGGTGATTTTGTTTGTTTTGTTCAAACAAGTTTCAATTATATAATTTATTTTTATTCTTGAGAAATATGTGTGTAGAGATAGTTTCATGAAAATTTGATGAATTTCCATCATTTGTATGTGAAAATTATTTACTTAACTAGAGTTTATTTAGGTTTTTATTATAACCTCTCAATGTTAAAAATAGGATTGAAATTATACCCATTTTAGGACTAAATTCCTCTTTCGTTTTGGGTTTAAACATAGTTTAAATCTAACATGGACCATTTATGTTCTTTTTTTGGTTTGATTTTGTTCCAAAAAATTATAATCACCTTATCCTCAAAGTATCATCGTACCACCTACACCAAACTTGGGTTGGTCAAATTCGTGGTTAAAGAATAATGACTACACTTTATGAGCTACTTTATCTTAAGAAAAGTTTTATTCGAGAGATCATTTGATTGGATAAACATTCATGAACAAATGACAGCAATATATGAAAATTTTAAGAAAAGGGGATCTCTATGTGTATGCTCTCATAGAGAAGAGGACGAGAGTGTATTTTTGGACTTGGTTAGAGAATTATATGTCAACTCTGAATTTGATGATGAGCACAAAGTCTCTCTTACTTCTACCGTAAGGGAAATTTGTGTCACTATGTCTCCAAGTATATCTCCCAACACTATTATCTTCCAAATTTTGGATGCATAAGGTATCCACGCGATGGTTATGAGCAACCAACCATCAAAGAAATTTAGGCAGAGATTACCAATGATCTATGGCATCAGCATGTAAAACATCCATCAGGACATAAGAACCACACCACCTATTACTACCTCATCCATGTGATCATCCCAAGTGGTATCTTTATGATATCACATCATACAACTCTACCGGACTCATATTGATAATTTTTATGAAAAATTAGAATAGGTGTTCGAATCAATTTGTCAATTGAAATGTACTATTCCATGAGAAGATATGTCTGGAGTAAAGGAAATATAAAATCCTCTCTCACCTTTGCATGGTTGATTCGAAATATTTTGAGAGTTGTGGATGTGAAGTTGGTGGCGGGTGAAATATCCATAAAATACACTCAAAGCATAACCCATGAGTTTTTCCTCGAAAAAAGGAAGAAAAGTGGTGATCTTGAATCATAACCCGATGATGATGATGATTTGATGGTGGTGGATGATGAGAGGATGGAAAAAGAAGAAATATAATAAATGTAAACTCATGGGGGTATGTGATTTAAACTATACACTTTAATTCATGAACAATTCTAAAAATTCCTAAAAGAATTTTTTGGGATAACAATTGGGCATTCCTAAAAGACTTTCGGAGGGAGATTGAATTTCTTTTCAAGAGAGTTCTCTCTTCTAGACAGTTGCGAGACCATTTTAATCAATTGAGTATTATTTGAGGAGAACATTTGAAATGTCTTCTACTAAAATTTCTCTTTATTATTTTGGATTTTTCTCAATCAAGGAAAGATAATTCCACTATCTCCTCTCATGAGATAAATAGTAATTCTACCTGAAGATGGTTTTATAAATTATAAAATTTGTGTATACATAATTAGTATTTATCTTGTTTTGATCATACCTCTAAAATTCAATTTTTGTGAATAAATTAATTAATCCAATTCATGAAATTGTATACTTGATTAATTTAGTCTAATTTGTTATAGTTAAATTGGATTTTAGGAATTGTACATTCTTGGTATAATTTTAATTATAAGATTGAATATTTCCAATGATTAGAATATCATGTTTTAAATCATCCTCTTGATATCAAATTATGATTTCCCTGCTCAATTCAAATGTAAAAATTGGGTATGGATTATATGTTAAATTCTAGCCAATTAAAAATGGGAAATTAGGATTTAAAGGAGGGTTAAAATTTTGGTATAAAATTTTGTGGATAAAATTAGGATTTAATTGGAATTCTATATTTTTCTCTCCTCCATAATGTACTAAAGATTTAAAAGTTTAATGCTCCCATGTATGATTAATCATTTTAGTCCCTTGAAATTATATAGGGGTAATGAATTCGTGAGTATTGGTAATTAGTATTGAATTTTGAACATGAGTCACTAACTCGTGATAAATAACGAACATCCCATGAATTATATAATTCTAAATGACAAGATATAATTCGTATGTTAAACTTAGCCTCCATATATAGCATATACGTTGTTTTCCTTACACATAAAGGGAGGGTATAAATAATTAAAAAATAAAATATAATTCTTGAACATCATTAGGCTACACATTACTGGTCGTGTATGATTGTATTATTTTATTTCTTGGCTCAAATTAGAGTCATGGACTTGGTACACTATTTAAATATTTTGGAGGTGGACAAAGGGGTGTGTCAGCTACGGAGTGAGGGAAGAGGAGTGTGATGGATTAAAATGATGATAAAGGGTTGTTTCGATTTATTTTCTTTGCACTATCTAATAAAAGGTGGACTTATGGGCTAGTGACTCGGCATATAGGGGATAGTCACGAGTTATTTGATGTACTAGTGACCTCTCAAAAATATGGAGGCTAGTCCTGATATATATATATATATATATATATATATATATATATATATATATATATATATATATATATATATATATATATATTATGCTCTATAGCATGGTTGTTTGGGATACATCCCGGTTATGATATTATGGACATTTTAATTATTAGTTGTGTTTTATTATATGGGAACTGGTGGGATTTTAAATGATATTGTTAAATACAAATTTAAAGGAAATTACACCGGTAAGGGTTGGGATAAAGGTTAAAATAAGAAGTGTAGATTTATTATTTATACTCATGATTGATAGTTTTACTACTTGAGTGTATAGCTACTATCTTATTGCGGTGAATCTGACCCATCGCGTCGTTTCTGGTGCACCGATGTACCCGACCTAGTTTTCCACTCAAGCACACACTCGTCCATTCTCAATCACTATTGAGTTTTAGATATGTAGGCGTTAAACCTACTTTATATATTATTTACTTAAGGTTTTGAGAGATGCAAGGGTTAACTTTATTTCTAGCATTTGTACTCATTTTCGGAGCTAGTATGTATTTAGGCTACTTTGGCATGTATTAGTTCTTGTCAAATAATATTTACTTTATTTAGTGGTGTATGATTGGTTCTATCCATACGCTTCGATTATTGAGGAGTTATCATATCGTTCTCTATTTTGATACATCCTTATTCATTGATGCATGTTACATGCTAAGGATGATACATAATTATTTTAACAACATGTGTAATTTTAATAAATTGACTAGATTAACCTAATTATTAAAAATATACCGGGTGTCACAAAAAATCCTTTAGTAATCTGATTATTCGTAACAATTATTATCCATTACTATTTTTTTCTCACGATTTTCTAATGTAAAATTACTGTTAGTTTTTTTTTTGTAATGGTAAAATATCGTTACTTTTTCACATTTTGGTGTACTGATTCCTATGCCGATTGAGCAGGAGATCTGGGGAGTAAGAAAAGTACCTCTGGTGGCTGCTTCCATTAATGAATTTTTTGGTTTGTTGGCATGCCAAGAAATAAATGTGTGTCTCCTTCTCTATAACCAAAGAGAAATATATTGCAGTGGGTAGTAGTTGCACTCAATTACTTTGGATGAAACAAATGTTGAAGTATTACAGTATAGATTAAGATTTCATGATTTTGTATTCTAATACTGGTGCCATATATATATATATATATCTAAAATATGATTCAACATCCACGCACAGAACATATTGACATTTTCTATCACTTTATTCGATATCATATGGAAGACAAGGTGGTGTTTTTGAGTTATATTTTTACCAAGCATCAATTAGCCGATATTTTGACTAAACCTCTTAATTGGACTAGATTTTAATATCTTAGATCATCAATAGGTGTTTGCATTATTGATTAATTGCACGATATTTTTCATTTTGGGTTGATTGTATTATATTTCCATAAAAATATTTTTTATACAATGATTTATATTATTTTTAGATAATATAATACTTTTCATGTCTTCTATACAAAACCACTAGTTTTTTTATCACTTTTACTTTTTGTTAAAAATGTGATATTTTCTTCATGACTTGGTTTCCTGATTCTATTAAATCTTACAAACTTTTGAGAAATTTCACTATGAAAATCATTCTTATATCTCGTTGCACTTTAAGTCTCATCAGACATTGAGGTGATGCCACTTTGCAAGGAATGAAAACGACGTATGGTCTTCTACAAAGCGTTCAAATCTTTATTGGACTTGTGAAAGTGTGTCTAAATTCCAATGTGTGTACGTGAGTTATTTCATTTCATGATTTGGATAAGTTGAAAAATCTTATTCTATATCAAAATCATTAGAGGATAAGTGGTTAGGTTTACAACTTTGATTGTGTGATACTACCTTTAATAATTGAAAATAGTATGCCAGCTTTATGATTGAGTTAAAGACATCACTTGGAAAAGAAACTTGAACAAATGAATGTCTCAAACTTTCACTCTATCCAAAATTGGGTTACACCAAGGACATGAGACATAAAAGGAATTTACCATATTGTTATCATTTAGGGGGAAAATGGAAGTTGAAAATATTCCTAAAAAGATATTGGAGAATTCACAAGATTTAAATCTTTGTGTTCTTTGTATTATGATCCATTATTCTTAATTGAAATGATCTTAAATATTTCTCTTGATGGTGTTAATGTTTTTTTGTTTTGCACGAACGAGATATGTTATTATGTCCTTGGTTTATAATAACTCATCATGTTATTAGACTTTAAGATAAACCTTCATTGATTACAAAAATTGTCATTTATCTTACTATTTTGGTAAGTAGGATTAAATATGATCATA
The DNA here is from genome assembly GCA_949130495.1 of Sambucus nigra. Lineage (NCBI taxonomy): Eukaryota > Viridiplantae > Streptophyta > Magnoliopsida > Dipsacales > Adoxaceae > Sambucus > Sambucus nigra. The sequence goes on along the minus strand of OX422210.1, from coordinate 329,654,147 downwards.
TACTTCCTTATCCCAAATGGTTTAGGAGTGTGTATCAAATTCTGATTGTAAGAGTAAGATTTATGATTGCTCATTCTTTATTTTATTTCTCCACTTCACCTTTGTGAACATTCTTAAGTCCTGAAGAGAAGAATCACTAGTGACCATTTGCAATAATCGAAGATCAAACGTCACCACTTTTCTCGAGAAGAGTTAAGAGGTGGTTTTAGTGAACTTAAATTATTCGGGGTTGGGTCTTTTCAAAGAGTTTATTTTTACAATTTTTTTTCTAAATGTTTTAAAATGATTTTTAAAAGTTTTTAAATTTTTTTCAAGTTCATTAGAATGACTTGAAATTTCATTTGAACGAGTCTGTACTGGTCATTAGAACGTCTCCCAGGGTCATTCGAACGACATCTGACACTTCGTCTTTTGGCAAGCACTGGAATGTCATTCAAAGATTCTTTGGAAGGCTGATCGAATGAAAGTAAGTACTTCATTCGAACAACATCACATTTCATTAAAATAAGTATGCGTGTTTTTATTTGTTTTTATCTCAAATCAAATGCAATCTATCATCTTTATCTCTAGTTGATCTCATTCCCCAGATATATCTAAATGTATTTGTTTTTAAGCCATTTAAGAGTTCTTATTGTGATCAAACTCTTCAATTTTTTCATCTAAAACCCTTAAATCTTTTAGGATCACTTTGGAAAACCAAGAAGAACATAATCTAATTGTAAACATTTGTGGAGATTTTTCTCTACCATTGATTTGTGGAGTTAAGGCTATAGTGCTAAAGAAGAAGGGATTTGCAAATTCCTGAGGCTGATTGGTAGATACCGAGGCAAGAGTTGCTTGCTTGGGCAATGCTACGCTGTGCCATATCTTTATAAGATTTGAATACCATTATTGTGTTATACTTATTGGATCTCTAAGTAGTATCTATGTTCTTATGTGTCTGTCATAACTTAAACAGTGTTTAATATAAGTTTTTCCCGAAAGGGATTTTTCCTCCATTTCTTCTTTTTTTTATTTGGTTTGGAAATTGTCTTCACTTTATCTTGCATTCTCACTTAAGTATAATCAAAATAAAATTTGGTAAAAAGTGAATCTTTGTATGTGTTTCCTAATATATAAATGAATTCATACAACCTCTCATTTTCAAATTGGTATCAGAGTAGGTTACGCGAAATTATTATGTGATCCTTGTTTTAAGTACGAATTCTTTTTGGATGCTAAATTTTTTAAATTTGTATCAGAGTAGGTTACACCAATTGTTATATGATCTTTATTTTGAGATTATATGGATAATTTTTTTAATAGGGTTCCTATTTTTTATGGGTCTAATTATGCATATTGGAAAGCTCGATTGAGGTCGGCACTGAAATCGATTGATGAGCGTGTCTGGCCTGTTTACTAAAAAGGGTGGACACCACCCACTGTGACTAATGATGATGTCATAAGTCTTAAACCTATCACTTCTTGGACAAATGATTATTTTAAATGGAGTAATTTCAACACTCGAGGCTTAAGTGCAATTTCTGGTACAGTCACTCCCGACGAGTTTTGTCGTATCATGATGTGTACCTTGTCTAGGGAAGCATGGTATATCCTATAACTCACTCATGATTATACTAATGTTGTGAAAGATTTGAAGCTTCAAAATATCACCACACAGTTTGAGACCATTACTATGCTAGAGATTGAAATATTTGATGAATTATATGCATGATTGTCTGATAGTGTTTAACTCTAGTTTTAATTTGGGTGAGAGAATTCCTAAGATGGGGGTAGTTAAAAAGATCTTGAGATCTATTCCATCCCACTTTATTCCAAAATTTACGATCCTAAATTCTTTGGTAATTTTAGATACTCTTAGTTCAGAAGAACTTGCAGGAGACCTTCAAACTTACAAAATAGATATGTTCCCAAAAAATCAAAAGAAGAAAGAAAAAGGGATCACTTTAAAAGATCAAATAAATAAGAAGGAAAAGGTTTTTTACTCTGACTCCGAGTTTTATTTTTCTCTATATGATCTTGCTCTCTTGTCAAAATTTAACGAATAAATTCTTCTAAGAAAATAAAAATTTTGAGAAAAATAAAAATGTTAATAAGGGGGAGAATAATCAACAGAGAGGGAAATGTGAGTACCCTAAGAAAGTTAAGTTGGATAGATGTTATGAATGTGAGGAGAAAGGACACAAAGCCCATGAGTGTCCCACTACGCTAAAGAGACTAGGCAAAGGATAAGATGCATATAATTAATGCCACTCGTAGCAATAGTGATGTCGAGTCGGTGGATTTCGAAGATGAATCACCACATGAACCTTTTTTTGCATTCATGTCTAGTCACTTAGTACTTCTAGTGTGTCCCATACCAGTGCGGACATTTTTAAACGTGATAGCCTTGATAATTTATCGAACCATTCTGGAGAGATTGAGGATGATGATCAAATTTTGAGTGATGGAGAAAGTGGTATGCAAAAAGCTTAAACCTAACTTTACAAAGAGTCTTTAAGAACCAAAAAGAAAAATAGAAATTTGACTCTTTGGGTGTTTAATTTAGAGAAATATTTGAAGGTTTTTAGAGAGTGTGAGGCTTTGGTGAGTAAAATCCAAAAGTTAAAAGTTTCTTTGTGTGAGAAACTGATTGTGGTTGGTAGGAAAAAGACCGATTTGACAAACATTGTGGTTAGACTTACGAGAGATCTTCAAGCCTCATTAGTGACTCGTGAGAAACTTAAAGACCATGTTTCCTAACTCGATTAAGATCTTGAACGTGATCGGGAGGTCAAGGTCACTATAGAGGACACATTAAAAAGGTTGGAAAGTTGTTCCTCAATCTAACATTATGTTTTAATGAGAGGTAAGGAATAGGTTAAGATGTTGCATCCACTTCCAATGTCGCATCTGAACTATTCACCGAATTTGTAGTGGATCCTTATGGGCCTCGACCTAACCCACAAAGGAGACCTAATTCACTAAGGAGAGATTACCCGAGGAATTTTAAATAAGGTAGAACCAAACATGTATATGTTTGTTTCCATTGCAAATTAAGAGGTCACTTTAGGGACTTTTTTTTAAGTTGGGGAGATTTTTTCATGCACGCTCTCTCACATGTCTTCCCACACATTATTCCAAAGACCGTCACAGACATTTCGATATTTTTCGAGAGTAAGTGTAGTTTTTATTCAATACTTCTCAAAGTTTGATGGAGGAATTTCAAAGGATGTCTACTGCTTTTGAGAATACCTCCCGGACTAATGATTGAGGTCAAGACTTTTATCTAGTATACGGTGATTATCATGTTACTATGTTTTTTCCCTACTGCCAGATTGTATTTCTATCTATTTCTATGTTTATATTGAAAATTTTCAAAAACATTTTCTTTTTGTTTTTAGAAAAAAGATTAAAAGGTTTCAAAAATATTTTATATTTGACAAAAATTTTGAAAAATTCAAAAACATTTTTGTATTTTATTTTTCACCATATATAGATGTGCATTTAAGATGTTTGAATCAAAACTACATTCCATCCATTCATGTAACTTTTCCTTGTTTTTTTTATACATGACTTCGTTTCTTTACTATGCTTAGTAATGTGTGGCTAACATTTCGTTATTCATTGATGATCACTTTCTTCATGATAGACTTTTTTTATCACCTTTATTGCACACATGCATGGAATTTTTAATTGTACTTACGTGTCCTATGTTGAATATGGTGTTCTCATCTCAATATTATTTAATAACGAATCAAATGTACTAGAGATAAGTTATTATCGTAAGAACCATTGCTCGGATTCTTTTTCCTAAAAAAATTATTTTATTTTAAGCAATGGAAATGAGTTAATAAAGAAAAAAATTTCTTTACATTAAAAGCCACCATTGACGAAAGCCTAAAAGATTACCGTCACATAAAAATAGAAGTGCCAAGGACATTTTTATTTCATTGATGCTTCTCCATACATGAGCATTATGATATCTTTAAAAAATTGAGAGTGAATTCTTAAATATGCGAGATTTTGAGTGTGTTATAAAGTACAAGATTAATGGATTGTCACTATGGACTTTCATTAAAAAATATTAAATAGTTTAGCATTATTGATTTGAGAAGAACTTAAATTGATGGAATTTTGCATAAGTTGAGTTAATTTCATTTTGTTTAACATTCTTACACCTAAGGTTGAAATTGAGTTCTTTCTTTAGAAGTATCCTAGAACTTCGTGCAACTTTGTTACATATGCCTATGTTGATTTGCCCGTGGAATATGTTCACAAAATTACATTTCGCCTTCATGATTCGGATATTTTAATGCTATTCCATGGTGTGATATATTTGTACTTTAATGTACCTTTTATGATCATATACTTTTGTATACTTTTATAATAAAAAAATTGAAAAATTTCAAGAACAGTTGGTTGCCACTTTAGAATCCCATTACATGTGCTTAATTGTTTATACTTATGATCATATTTCTTTTGATTACGAGTGATGCTAATGCTTTCATGATTAGTTTCTAACCCATTCTCTATTGCGAAAAAAAAAGGGGAAGAACAAATTGAGGGGGAGTAGTTTTATATTTTCATTACACTTTCATACGCGTCATGGTATTTCTTTTGAATCATGTGTATAGGTCGTTTCGCCTTGATGATGATCTCATGGACAACACAAGATGAATACTTTCACTTGAAAACTTATGCTTTTTCATTTCTTGGTTTGGGAGGGCATTGCTCATTCTTTATTTTTATTTGTCTTATCCCATTACACCCCACTGCAACTTCGTGAACTTTCTTAAGTCTTTAAGAGAAGAATTACTAGTAACCATTTGCAAGGATCAAAGATAGAACATCACCACTTTACCCGAGAAGAGTTATGAGATGGTTTTGGTGAACTTAAATTATTCAGGGGTCTTTTCAAAGATTTTGTTTTTACAAATGTTTTTGAAAAATATTTTAAAAAAAATTTAAAAGATTTTTTAAATTTTTTGCAAGTTCTTTAGAATGACTTGAAATGTGGTTTAAACGAGTCTCTACTGGTCATTGGAACGTCTCCTAGGGTTATTCGAATGAGTTATGACGCTTCACCTTTTGGAAAGCACTGGAATGTCGTTCCAATATTTGTTTGAAAGCTATTCCAACGAAATTAGGTATTTCGTTTAAACAAGATCACATTTCGTTTGAACGAGTACATGTATTTTTATTTTTTATTTTATCTCAAATCAACTGCAATCTCTCGTGTTTATCTCTAGTTGATCTTATTCCCTATAATTAGAGATGTGGGGATGCACTCATTTGCAAGACTTTTAAGAGTTCTTTTTGTGATCAATTTATTTTTTTCATTCAAACCCCTTGGATCTTTTAGAATCACTTTTCCAAACCAAGACGAACATAATGTGAGTTCTAAATCCTTATGGATATTTTTATGTATCGCTAGTTTGTGTAGTCAAGGCTCTATTACTGAAGAAGAAAGAAATTATGAATTCTTGAGGTTGATCGGTGGATGGCGAGGCAAGAACTTCTTGTTGTGGATGATGCTAAACTATGACGTATTTGTTGAAGATTTGAAGACCATTACCACATTATACTTAGTGGATCTCTAAGTAGTTTATAAGTCGTTACGTGTCTATCATATCTTAAACAGTGCTGAAAATAGGTTTTTCCCAAAAGAGTATTTTCTTTATTTCGTCTTCTTTTTGGTTGGTTCAGAAATTGGTTTGACTTTATCTTGCATACTCACTTAAGTATAATCAAAATAAAATTTGGTAAAAAGTGAATCATTCCTAATATATATATATATGAATCCATATAACCCTGTGTTTTCGCTTATCTTTTTGGATATGTCCTTATAAAACCCTTTTTCTTAGAGAATAGGTTGTGTAAGTACCTCATCATCTTACTATTATTCAACCTTATGGTCCCTCATTATCTTACTTTGATTCAACCTTATGCTCTAATTTTCTGATAGTTGCTCGACCATTATTGATAGTGTGTATAACTCACTTTATGACTTAGTTTCTTATTTCATTGAGTTGTTTCCTTTGTCTATACCATGACAAAAAGGGGGGATAACTATATTAGGAGAAGTGGACTAAGTTATTATGTAGGAGTTATCTTATTATGGGGGAGTAAAGTATGAGAATATGCTAGTTAGGTTGAGATATGTGGCCCTGTTTTGTGGCATATTATCTTTTGTTGATACTAACTTTTAGCATATTATTTCTCCTTACACATTGGTGCAATGATGATTTTTGTTAGTGTGGGTACTAAAAATAACATTACAATTCTCCAATAATGATTTGAAGAATGCCTTCTTCTTTCCAATAACCATTGATCATATCTGCCTTATATGCCTTTAGCCGGACTTATTATAGGTTTTATGTTTATTTACTTATTTCTTATCTTTTTCTGTTTGTCCTGGAAGAGACTAAGGGAGAGATTGTAAGAATATGGTATACTAATTATTACCTTTACTTATAAGATTGTCTTATTCTAGTTTCAAAACACTCGTGTCCAAGAGGACAGAAAAAGCTTCGTCAATGTTCAAGACATTGAAGACGACTTATTTTATCCTGATATCAAATTTATGATTTTAGGATCAAGGTTTTTTAAATTTAAATTTTGATATCTTTTTAAAAACCTTGGTGCATGCTTTTATGCACTTTGTTGTCTCCAAAATGATATAGTATTTTTTTTTTATCAAAATCTAATTTGATAAGAAAGCTTTAGAGTCCAAGGATTTTTTGCTACAGCGAAGGATTTCCTTCTCTAGTCATGACTGTCCTTATTTTTAGTTAAAATTGTGTTGGTCATATGCTAGACCTCCCTCGTGGGTGGTTCGTTTTAGCAACAGTGTTTCATATAAGCAACAACGATTTTTTGTTGATCGTGCCTAATATGTTATATCTCGTAGAAATTCCAAGGGATGATCTCGCAACCTCCTATATGGGAGCTTCGTGCCAGGAACCATTTTTGTCATTATAGTGAACCACTTGCGAAACTAGTTAACAGAATTCAACTTTTGTATAAAATAAAAGATCTTTCCTAGATTTTTTTTAAAAACAACTTTTTGGGATTGATGGGATCTTTTGTTGTTCTTTCCTTCTCTACCAAATCTAGCGGGAGCATGATCCTAAGATATATATCTCAATATCTTTTCTCTTTCATAAGGCTTACAATATTTTCAAAGATAAAAAATTCTTAAGAGAGAAAGTCTTTGAGTTTTCATTTTAATTTTGAGAACCTAAACTTTTTAGGAAAGGTGAATTGCTATTTTTCTCCTTATATATCTTCTTTTCACTTGGTGATCCTTGTATTATGTTTTATCAATATAAAAAATCAATAATTAAACTTCGTGAATCTTGAAAAACTTTTGTTCATCATAATATTTTTTAACATAGGACTTATAATCTTTGGGAGATTCTAGTGATGTGTGGTTCTTTACAAGAAAATTTTGAAGTTTCTTCAAGGCAAACTTGTTGATCATTTGATAATGACATTTATGTGTTGAAATTCTCATTGATGTTACAGAGGTACTTGACTTGGTAGGATTGGTGGGAAAAGGGTGATGTGTGAGTTAGCGCTTTGTGTGATCATAAGACGTTTATCCCGTGTATAAATCTTTACCAAGTTTTAGTGAGATTGTTGCTTTGGCCGAAGATTTTTTTCAATATTGGGGTTTTTCTCGTACATCAAGTGTTGTGACATGATTTACTTTTCTGCATGATTTATATCTCAAAGTCTTAATGAGCTTAATGAAAACCAATGATTGTCATGTAGATTACATCATTCATATATATATATATATATATATATATATATATATATACCTTTAGGTTGTACTCATTATGTTTATCATCAATTAAAATTGAAATTAAATTTTAATTTGGTGTATTTTCCGTTTCGAATACTATTTTCCTGGTAGATCACTCTTATATTCGTACTTATTAAAGAAAGCTCAAAAAATGCCATCCTATATTTTTGTTGTCCCCTCGTGCTTTTAACCCATGTACTAGATAAAGGCTCTTACATCCAGAGTGGCAAAGAACATCCTTTCCAGAATTCCTAGATTTACGTCCCTAACTTGAATTTGGAAATGGTAATTGGATAGATATATGAATGGTGATCTCAATCCTCTAGACATCTTAAAGACGGGCATTTTGAATATATCGAGTAGATGGTCCTCAGGGGGGGGGGTCATTTTCATAATGTTTCATAGCTCGTTAGAGGTTTCATCTTGTTGATAGCTTCATCGAGGATATGCAGTATAGTATGTACTTGTGTTATTTCTTAATTTTGGGGGGGGGGGTCAATTTTGTCTATTAGTAGGAGAACTATGTTACGAAAATAACCTAGTTACATTTAAAACGTGGAAAATTTTCATCTCTAAAACATCTTTGATTAATTATGCATTGAAAAGAAAATAAAGAACTAGTTTTAAAGATTAAACCTAGGGTCAAGAATACAATACTGTAGCGAATCATGTCATGATTCATACGAGGAGACAAAGGTTGAAGATGAGTAAATCATTGTTTCCCTCCAAGGTCTTCGAAAAACTTATTTAACCTTCTGTAAATAGTAGATTTTCTAGTATATGATCATCTTCAAAACTAAGTAGGTGGTTGGGCATCTCTCAAGTTGAAGATCCTTCCTTATGAGTGAGATATAGGGGTCTCTTTCTAGGCCTCTTCACAAAAAACTTGAATAGTATTTTCTATCACCCCTCTAAAACCCTAATGGTGAGTTATTGTAATACCCCGTATTTTTATGACTTTTAATTTTGGGGATTTATTAAATTTAATTAGAGATATTAATTTAATATTAATCCAAAAAATCATTTAAATACTTACTAGCGTGATGAGAGTTAGTAATTATTGGAATTTTATTGTAATTTACTTTTTGGGTAAAGTAAGAGGTGAAATTGTATTTAGTAAAATTATCATGAGAATCTAATTCGATAATTTTGGAAATTTATTCTGGACGTGCTTGTGTCGTGTCGGGATTAAATTCAAACTATTAAAAGTGAATAAATTATAAGTCACCCGTATGGTCATTTTGAGTACGTCAATGTGTCCGGAAGGGTCGAGATTGTCAAAATAATGTACCCGGGGGTTTAGTTTGGATCTCGGGGGGTTTCTAGGCCTAATTAACATCCCGGGAGGGCGTTTTAGACATTTTACATTTTTGGGCATGGAAACCCACGAAATTTCTAAGAGTATATCATATAATAGGAGTTGTCTTCTAGGGTTAGAACAACCAAAAACATAAGATGGCCATTGGAAGGGAAGAGGATAAGCTTTCCAAGGAGTTCTAGGCCAAGAACTCCACCGTTTACACATCCGTCGTCGCCAAACTTTAGATCGCGCAACGAGGATCACAACCACACCAATCTTTCCACAAATCTGAGCCAAGAATTCCCAGGCAAGTATCTATCTTTCTCTATATTAGTTAATGCTTCAATGATATTAGCCTAGGATTGATTAGAACTAGTTTTTGTGAAAAAAAACATATTTTGGAGACTCGAATTTGCATGATGTATAGATAAAAGACGTGCTCTAGAAATCTAATTCATATATAGAGGTTGAACCACAAAATTCATTGAGTTAGGAGTAGAAAATCTGAGAAAAGAATGGGAAGAAATAAGTTAAAGAAATTATTAGGGTTCTTGTAATTTTTCTGGATTTTAACCCTTTTAATTCGTTATAATTGATGAAAACTCGCATGTCTTACGTAGAATATTCATTATTTGGGGATATAACACTTGTGGTATAATTTGTTGGAAGTTTGGAAATCAAATATGATGATTTGGAAAATTTTGATATAGCATTCCCGTAACTGGAAATTCTGCAGTTTCGACATACCTGCTTGATCGATCTATCAACCTAAGAGCATCGATCGATCGACGCATCGATCGATCGAGCACCTGCCATCGATCGATCGACCCCTCCTGGAAAACTCAAATTCCTCTTTTTAAATAGGTTGTTCCAACTTAAATGAATAAACATTCTTGGACATTATTTTTTGAACATTTTGGGATATAAAGAAGACCAGTAGGACTTTATAAAATGGAACCTTTAATGTAAGACGAGATTTGCATGTGCAATAAGAATAAATATCATAATTATGGGTCGTGGGTGTACCTAATTTAGAATTGGGAATAGTAGTATACATATATGACTGTGATTGTGCATATACTATATACGTGTAAAAATCATTCCCGCGTTACTTGCTATCACTGAGGTTACCGCGCTGGGACAGTCTTATCTCGATGGGACCTTTATGGGGGATATTGATTTGTACCCTAGAACATAAGAATCCTTGGTACAGGCTATCAGATCGATAGTCAGACGGTTCTAAGAGACGTGAGGGTATGTGCTGACCTCTTAGTGACTTGGAACTATGCTTCGCCTCAATTTGTACATGTTTTGTGTTAATACAGTTCGAGAATGATTCCGAACTAGTATTTCCCTTAGTACGAGTGATACGGGGACTTGATAGCAGAGTATGCCAGCACCATAAATTTTATGTGGGGTGCCGATAGTATATATATTATATGAGTGATTAATATATATAAACTTGAAATTTGGAACTATCTACTGTTACTAAAGGTAGGTAAGTAATGAATAATTATTTCAACTTGGATATAAGTGTTTGAAAAGGTTGAGGCAATACTGAGAAACTTTATAATCAAATGAGGTTTATGTGAGAACTTTGCTTTAAAAAATTAATTCTCTTAACACTAGAAATTTTCGGCATGAAACCTTGTGAGTAACTTAAGATAAGCTAAACTGTTGGGATTAGTAGTGCGGTAGGTGTGCACATTAGAAGAGAGGTGAGAATTTCTCAAGAGAGTGTCGCACACTAATATGATTGTTGCAATAGCCGGTAAGCATTTTAAATACTTGCTAAACTAATTTCAAATTGTTTTATAATCGGACTCTGACCCGTTTCTTATTTTCTCTTCTCTCTTGTATATATATGTATATATTACAGGTGCCCAGCCATAGGGGCGTCTTGCATAGGATCATTTGGAAGTAACGTTCTGCAGCTTAGGTGGGAGTTGCATGCCTTTTGCTTAGACGACCTCATTATTTATTCCACTTCTAGTTATATTTCATTCAGTTGGGCATGTGTCACCCTTTTTCCATTATTCAGTTGGTTTTATCAGAGACTGTAATACGTTTACTTCCAGTATTTATACTTTGGGATTGTTACTGACAGGATGTTTTCCCTCTGAAGTTTTAAAGTTGGAATTATTTAGTTCAATGCTTAAATTGCTTGGATTACCTTTTCCAGTCTAGTTGTTGTGTGATTTTTAAACCATGGGTTATGAAAGGTTTTAAATATTGGTTTTAAATTAAATTTGGAAATCGATGTAAAAAAATGGTTTTGTCACTTAGCTTAATTATTTAGGTTTTTTTAATTTGAAAAGTTATTTTTGCGACAGTGATGCTAAAAATGAACCAACCGTTCACCTTTGTTATAATTTAATAAAGGACTGATCACCTGGTATTTAATTAGGCGGGGTGTCAGACATCGATTTCCAAATTTAATTTAAAACCAATATTTAAAACCTTTCATAATCCATGGTTTAAAAATCACACAATAACTAGACTGGAAAAAGGTAATCCAAACAATTTAAGCATTCAACTAAATAATTCCAACTTTAAAACTTCAGAGGAAAACATCCTGACAGTAACAATACCAAAGTATAAATACTAGAAGTAAACGAATTACAATCTCTGATAAAACCAACTGAATAATGGAAAAAGGGAGACACATACCCAACTGGAATTCCTCAGCAACACATCAATGGGTCACCAAGCCTCACCCCATCTGCATATGCTTTATCAAGCCATAGCCCGGGAAGTAGGAATTTTGGCAGGTGCCCAACATCCGTGCCATATTAAAATCTCATGACAACGTTCTCAACAAAAATATAATGATGCCACATGAATCAAAATAATTCAACAATTATTTCTCCTGATTTCCATGAATTTAACAGTTCAAATATGAGTTCAATAATCGCAAGAATTTAAAGGGAATAACTCTCTAGAGATTTAAATAGCATATTGTGTAAAACCCCATACTTTCTTTGAGTGGCAGGCTAACATGGATTTGGGCGCTATGGATTAATGGGAGATTGATTATTAGCGTGGATTATTTGGGAAGAATTTTAAATACAAGATGAGAAGACTTGTATTTATTTATTTTGATGTATAGAGCATTGGAGATTTACTTTAGTTATATTTATTCGAGAGAATATTGTTGTATTAATTTAAAGAGTTTGAGATTAGTGGATTCTCTCTTATTTTAATTGTGGGTTTTTAGATTCTCTATACCTTGTTATTTGTGGATTTGATTAGTTTTATTGAGTAGCGCTCCGTTCTCTCTCCCCGGACGGGTGAGTTGTTACCTTTAAAACCCATTCCCACACCTTTATAGATGAGTATAAAAGGTGGGCTTTAGTCAAACTTGGTTTCTTGAGAGTATGGGACTAACTACTTTGGTATGTAAAATACACTACGGATATAAGATAAATAATTAGATCATCTCCAAATAGATACTTGAAAATCCCAAATTACAATTACCTTAATTAATTTCCTTTCTTTATTTAATCATAATTAATTCCACTAAATAATAATGATTGCACTCTAATTTAATTATCCCAGAAATAACTAGGATATAATGATGTCTTATTGGCAAAATTGATTATGGTATATAATACAATCCCCCGTGTTAAGTGTCCGATACCCGCTTGGTCAAATCAATATAGTGTTAATCGATCTTAACCATCTTTAATCAATTCCCTTATTCTCAGACTTAACTTATTTGTTACTACACAAGGATTATAAAATAATCCACCGGTCGGGTTTTACATGATGGAAAAAAATCATATAAGTCCATGAAGAGTGTTTCACAACCCACGGTATCCCCTGGATGCGGATTCCTCCTAATTATGATCTCAATCCTACTCACACAACTGTCACTAAATATGTGAGGATCATTTGATCGATACAAATCAGATCGTACCTATAGAAATCAAAGTGACACTTGATCTATTATTCCAATCCTCATATTTATCGGGATTAATAATTTATGCACCCTTTGTAAATGGAGTGAGATTTCATGAGTCTAATCAAGACAAACCTTAGACTCAAATACCACGGGGTGACCCTATTTAATGCATTCCTAGGATATACCGATTACAATCCTTTGTCGAACTATCAAACAAGTTTTCAAACCATCATACAAGTTCACGTCGTTTAGTATAGACTACGACGATTACATCACAACCATTACGATATGACGTCAACTCCTTACCTAGGTTCTGAATGTCTCAATCGTGCTAGAACCAAAATCACAATCTCCTTGTGATCAACCTAAAGCCGACTCATCGGAATTCCTATTGAGATTTATTAACCAACATGTATACAATATATTTAAACCAAATATAAGGTAGTATCATAACCATGATTCTTATTTAAAAATGAACTGACACACCTTTACTCAAAAGTAAACATTATACACGGTTTGAAGAATAAAACCCCAACCATCTCCCACGTAGTCTTAAAGTTATTTATCCAACTCCCAACCCATATACGTGGCAGTTTATTGTCGATCGGTAGAAGTAATTATCGAGTGTTATACGATAGAACCTTAATGATATATATGTCACCTCCATGTTCGATTTCTCAAACTAGTTGAAACCTATCTTAATATGCATAACCGTCTTATGGGTTACGAGTTCCTCAAACTTGAAATAATAGCACTATGAACACTAAAAGTGTAATATATAATTTAACTTGAGTGAAAGCCATCCAAGTTATTTAGGAAGTAATCGAGCCATATAGTATCTTTAGTTTCCTCCGAAGTGGCAACAACTTTGGCCTCCCTAGTGGAGTCAGTAATTCAATATTTCATCACACTCCTTCAACTTATATCTCGACCTTCTATGGGTAAATACACATTCGTAGGTAAACAAAACATGGAATCCTTATCTGACTGAAAACCTAGTCTTTGTGCCTAAAAGTTACAACACTATTAGACTGAAATACATTGACTATGCCAAGCATAACAGATTTTGGTATTTGCACAAAATGATTGACATTTATAAGGATGCCCATTGCCAAAGCATTAGGTATATTCCTCATTACTCCCATCTGGTCAAGTGTATTAATACATTGATTCCCAGATAGAGTGATTCCATACTTAAAAAGAAACACTTTACATGGGATACCGATGCTAAACTTGTATATAAAAAATTGATATAATCGACTTGGGATAAGACAAACATCCTTTCGCAATCGATCTAGTGAAAGCTTGAGAATAAAGATGTGCATGGTTTATCTTAAGTACTTTTAAAATGAATATCGTATAACCACACTCCTATATAAGATAATAATCCCACTCGTTACCACTTTAGCAAATATTATCCACAAATTTCACTAAGAAATACCAATAAGTGTTTCTGTCATTCTTTTTATACTAATAAGTGTTTCTCGAGCCTTGATCCAAATCAAAAATTAATTAATTGATCAAACCAAATGACCTAAGACCTTGATGTTAGCTTAAATCCATAAATTGATGTCACAAAGTCACATCGCATTTCTTTCCTAACTTTTTACTATATACATGTCATGGAAATCACTCAAGATGAAGTCTTGACGTTGAAAGAATCCCAACAGATTTTAGCATCGCTGTTGTGAGAAGGTTTGCTCATAATCAATACTTAACATTCTGAGTAACCCTTTCACCAGCCTTGTCTTGAAGGTTTGCATCTTCCCATCCATATATCTTTTTAACTTCTTATAGATCCGCTTGTGGCCGATGGGGATTTACCCTACCAAAAAGTCTACAAGTCCAAAAAACTGATTCGAATACATTGACTACCTCTTAGTAACCATAGTAATAATTCAAAGCAAAATTCTTTTCCTTAGAATGCTTCATTGTAGCTGTTGGGAACCGTTTCATGTTTGCATAGGATTTCATTGAAATAATCACCCAAAACACTAACCATTCAAGATAACTCCTGATGCTCCAATAATGATGTGGCACCACTTGCAATCCAGTATAAGTGACACATGTACCGTAATAATCGGTAATGCTCGCACTATGATAAGGAAGTGTATTATCAATATTAGGTAATATTTCATCCTATACAGGTGGTCTAGAAACATTGGTAATATGATGTTTCTTTTAACTTTTATGTCCAACTAACACTTAGGCCTATGGTTTATTACATAATTCTCTAACAAGAATAGGTCATTGATTCAATCAAGGTCCTTCTTGTACCTAGGAGTATGATATAAATCTCGCGATCTCACATGACGGCCTCTATCCGAATTTCGGGAATCAAGCATTCAACATCTCCATTAATATGTCCCACATCTGCCTCAACGACTTCACGGTCCAAGATTTTAGGGACTTAATGCAAGTGGTACGCAAGGGAAGTCAAAACAGTAAAAAAAAGGCACTATAGGAGAGTTCAAGGGAATTTTCGTAATTTTACATCCATAGTTCGGAGGTCTGGTCAACTAGAAAGTTGAAGATCTCGCCGCAACGAAGATACTGGAAAAAACGGCACCTCAATCCGAGCTACGGTGAAGGAGTTATGGCCTTTTGAAGATAGATAAAATTCCTTAAAGAATGCTGTTTTTTTTTTTACGCAGGATAGAATTTTAGAGTTTTAAGAACGTGGGACTCTTCATATTTTTTCCTATAAATACCAACTTCGGGGGAGTTGTTTTGCAAGACTTTAGAAGACGTTTTTGAGAGTCCAAATTACTCTAGTCTTCATATTTTTGAGTCCCAAGACTCATGTTTTGATTCACACAATTGCCAAGCCTTTGTGAATCTTTTTGGTAACCCAAGAACACAACCTTGTGTTTGTTCAAACCTTTGTGGAGAGATCTTTGGAACCGAGGGCTGCGTGTCATTGCTGAGGGAGTCTCTACAAAGTTTCATGGATGCATGTCATTAAGGAGTGCTGCGGTTCTTCCTTTGTTGATTGGACTGAGGTTCATGTGGGTTCGCTGCGTGTGGATTCATTGCTGCCCTCCTGGAAAGGGATATTTCCATCCGCCGACTACAAAATCCGATACCAGAGGGTAATTCTTAGTCACTGTATTTTCATTGTAATCCGAAATTGTATGTTACAATATTATAATGAAAATAAAAGGTTTTGCCCCTTTGGGGGATTTTTCCTGAAATTGTTTGTTTTTATCATGCATGCTATATTTTATTTGATAAATCATCTAGATGCATGTCTTAGGGTTTAACTAAAATTTGGGATTATTTAAAATTGGTTTTTATTTGAGAAGTCGCAATATTTCCGCTGTAGCTACTCTCTCAAATTGGTATCAGAGCCTGTTGCACTAAGTTATTGTGTTTTGATCCTGTTTTTGCACAAAAATGGCTTTTGATGATCTTCGATGTCAAATTTTTGAAAAAATTAATTAGAAAATTCACACGAACTCTTATTTTAAATCTTCTGTTGAAAACGAATCTGAGAGGTGTCCTTGTTGTGAGGGTGTTGGTCACACGTTACATGAGTGTACCATAAATTTAAAGAAGAAATTGAATAAACCGATTTCTCATGTTACTACCCTTAGTGATTGTGATTTGGAAGAAGAAGTTTTTTATGCTTCTAGGCGAGAGTTTCCCATCCTTGTGATTAGTAATGATAGTGAAGGTGATCGGAGTGTGGATGAAAGTGAGGTGGAAAGTGTAGATGAGCATGACTTGCAAACTGCTTTCAATGAACTTTATGCTGAAACTTTGAAAACAAAGAAAGAAAATTTGAAATTGAAAGCTCAATTGAAAGAGTGTGCCATAAAAAATAATGATTTTTTAATTAAAGAACTTAGGGCACATGAGAAAATTTTGAAAGAGAAGCTTGAGTACGTCGAGGGTGAGAGAGATAGTCTTAGAGGGTTGATGGAGACTATGAAAAAGGAGCTTTTAGAGTTTGAGGATTCTAAACTAGTACTTGAATCTAGGATAGGTGAACTTGAGGGGAAATTGAAAGATTCAAGTAAAGTGAAATTTGATTTGGAGTCTAGGTCTGAAAAACTTGATAAGATTTTAGGCACAGTCGAGATCAAAACGGATAGGGGTGGGATTGGTCTTGAAAAATATGTTGCACCCATTCCCACACGTGTGAGAGAACCTCCTAGGATCATTAGGAGAGACCCACCTAGGCAAATTAGGAGAGAGCAACCGATAAATTTGAGGAGAGGGCCACCTTTAGGGAACACAAATCGCCCGATTTACTCTTGCACACATTGTGGCAGGCAAGGTCATCTTAGGCACTTTTGTTATAAGCTTTTAAATGGACCTAAGAAGGTTAATGAAAGAATAAATTCGATTCCCAAAACCCCCACACTTCGTTACACATCAATTTGGGTTAGAAAATCGGATTTAGAGGCTTATGGTTTATTTGTCGACGATTCCCGTTTGCTTGCACGTAATTCACCCCATGTGAAATCTTTTGGTTGATTGTGATTGCATGTTTGTCATACACTAGTTATGGTTTCATGATGTATTTTTACTAGTGTGATGACTTGTACCTTTTGTATATATTTTTTTTGAAAATTTTTGAAAAATACAAAAAAAATTTAGTTTGTTAAAATTTTGAGAAAATCCAAAAAGATTTTTGTATTTTGTTTGCACCTTTTATGGATGAACACTTAGGATGACCGAGTCACAACATCATTCCATTATTTTCATGTGACTATTTGATAGTGTTTTGAGACAATATGTCAATTTATCCATGTGCTTTATAATGTTTAGAGTCATTAAGATGTAATTAATTGTTACTTCCTACATGTTTGACTCATGTTTCCTTTATTGCACACATGCACGGACTTATTTGATAATTGTGCTTGTCTTATCAAATGTTGGTTGGGTGTTTTCACTTCAATCCTGCCCTTAAAACGAACCACGCGCGATAATTTTTTGATAAGGAAATTGTGCATATAAGAACCGTTTTCTGAGTTTGTGTGCTTTATTTAAAAACGGGGAGGGGCTGCGAAAGGTAATCATCTATCCTTTGCGCAAAAGCCACCGTTAAAAAGGACCTAAAAATTGAGGAATTTTATTATCCGAGGTCCAAAGAGGTTAAAAGAGCCCAAAAAAAAAAATTTAAGGCAACATAAAAAAAAAAAATTCATGCCAATTATGGGCCCTTTAGGTTTTTGCACCAATTCTCCAAAGTTTGAGAATTTAGATTACCTCTAAAAGAATATATATATATATATGAGGGAGTTTGGTTGGAGAATTTAAAACGGGTTTGCACGTCCTTGAAATGCTTGAAAATGCGCTACATAGTTTTGGACGTTATTGGTGTGGAAATCACTTTGACTTTGATTTGTTGATTTGCATAAGACGATGTCATCTAAATTCAACAAATTTTTTTTACACCTAAGGATACTTTTGATGTTCATTCGTTAGGGGTACACATATGCATCGTGCACATATGATTGATTGAGTTGATTTACCTATCGAATGTGTTCACACCCATTCATTCCGTTTCCATGACTTGGTTGTTTGAGTTTAAATCCATGGTGTGAGTTTTGTATCATGTTTTACATTTTTTTTCAAAATGGTATCTATTTTTTGTATAAAAAATTGAAAAAAATCAAAAATAGTTTGTGTATTTTTTTTGTATACCGTGACACCCCGATTTTACTTGTTTGATTCATTCTTCTTATTTTTCTATTTGGGGACATCATAAAAAGGGGGAGAAAGAATTATCATTTTATGGGGGAGTTTGAATTTTGGGGGAGTTTTGAGATTTGACTTATGCTTATCATATATTGGTATCTATGTTTATCTCATTTCAAACTCGATACGTCACTTGGTATTTTTTTCTTTATCTCATGTGTGTAGGTACTATATTGATGATCTCTGAATTGCACACCCTGATGAGAAAAGATTTGAGATTACTGAAGATTTGAAGAACAAACGATGAAGACTATTCATTTGTACCTTTTCCAGTTTTGGGTTCATGGGAGGGTAGATTTGTATAGGAAATTTCATATTTGATAATTCGGATTTTTTATGTATGTACCAGCATAGACATAGGGGGAGATTTGTAAGGACATTTTTTCTCATGTCCAACATGTTACATTTGTGTATGTCGTACGCCGCTACATTTGGCACGTCACCTCGCGATCTCACATGACGGCCTCTATCCGAATTTCGGGAATCAAGCATTCAACATCTCCATTAATATGTCCCACATCTGCCTCAACGACTTCACGGTCCAAGATTTTAGGGACTTAATGCAAGTGGTACGCAAGGGAAGTCAAAACAGTAAAAAAAGGCACTATAGGAGAGTTCAAGGGAATTTTCGTAATTTTACATCCATAGTTCGGAGGTTTGGTCAACTATAAAGTTGAAGAGCTCGCCGCAACGAAGATACTGGAAAAAACGGCACCTCAATCCGAGCTACGGTGAAGGAGTTATGGCCTTTTGAAGATAGATAAAATTCCTTAAAGAATGCTGTTTTTTTTGTACGCTGGATAGAATTTTAGAGTTTTAAGAACGTGGGACTCTTCATATTTTTTCCTATAAATACCAACTTCGGGGGAGTTGTTTTGCAAGACTTTAGAAGACGTTTTTGAGAGTCCAAATTACTCTAGTCTTCATATTTTTGAGTCCCAAGACTCATGTTTTGATTCACACAATTGCCAAACCTTTGTGAATCTTTTTGGTAACCCAAGAACACAACCTTGTGTTTGTTCAAACCTTTGTGGAGAGATCTTTGGAACCGAGGGCTGCGTGTCATTGCTGAGGGAGTCTCTACAAAGTTTCATGGCTGCGTGTCATTAAGGAGTGCTGCGGTTCTTCCTTTGTTGATTGGACTAAGGTTCATGTGGGTTCGCTGCGTGTGGATTCATTGTTGCCCTCCTGGAAAGGGATATTTCCATCCGCCGACTACAAAATCCGATACCTGAGGGTAATTCTTAGTCACTGTATTTTCATTGTAATCCGAAATTGTATGTTACAATATTATAATGAAAATAAAAGGTTTTGCCCCTTTGGGGGAGTTTTCCTGAAATTGTTTGTTTTTATCATGCATGCTATATTTTATTTGATAAATCATCTAGATGCATGTCTTAGGGTTTAACTAAAATTTGGGATTATTTAAAATTGGTTTTTATTTGAGAAGTCGCAATATTTCCGTTGTAGCTACTCTCTCAAATTGGTATCAGAGCCTGTTGCACTAAGTTATTGTGTTTTGATCCTGTTTTTGCACAAAAATGGCTTTTGATGATCTTCGATGTCAAATTTTTGAAAAAATTAATTAGAAAATTCACACGAACTCTTGTTTTAAATTAGAAGATTTCTCAATTTTGATAAAAAAAAATTACAAAATCAATTGAATATCTTTTCAAAATCAATTTAGAAAATTAAAACCAACTTTTTTAAAACCCATGTACATTAAATAATTTTCCTAATTAACTTTATGTGTTAGAAGAATAATGCACCGCTAATATCGTTGCCTAATTCAAATTGCCCATAACTAGGCACATCTCTTTTTCAAGTAACAAACTGTTTACCTGGAACATCTGCAACGAGTTGCAATCCCGATTTATGATTTTCAAGTCTACCTGCCAGGTTACCGTAAATCGGAACATAAATCATGCATTTAATTTTAGAGCCAAAGCATTACCATGTTCTTTTCTTTACAAATCAAGGAAAACAATCAGACATCGTTTCTAAAAAAGTTGTAACAACTTGTAGTGATAATACATGTCTTTTATCTATTTCACTACTACCTATGAATATGAACCTTTTTTAACCCAAAGCGTTGTATCCTAAACATATCCTTATCCTACCATTTCCCTTTCGAAAAAGAAGAAAATCTCCTCTCAAACAACCAACATCAACCCTTGGTTACTGATGATCCTCACTCTTGAATTATATAATGGTACCGAGTTTCCCCACCAATCCAAAGAATACTTCATTCATCCAACGATAAGATCATTATAAAAACACGATTCTTACATGAGTGTCGTCAACTAATCATAGGTATCTAGAAATTCTCATTGGTTAATTCTTTAAAATTAAATATGTACATAGAGAACTTCAACATGGGTAAGCCGAACACATGTAACATTTAATTTAGAAGAATAACCAAAGATTTTAAAGTACCGTGATTTCATGATTAAAACTATCCGCTGGGAAACCTAACTAGCACTAGGAGTTAATCACATCATAATTTTAAAATGTTGATGAGAATTGTGGGTTAAAAAAATTTATTATCCCCTTAACTTACAACTCCCCTTAACTTACAACAATGTACAATTTTGTTTCAGTACTTGAAACATATTCCACTTAAAACCTTAAGGACTAAAATAGTGAGAAAAAAATGAATTCATTTTGAAATCTTAGAAGCAAAAAATCGAAAGAATTGATTTCTAATTTAAAACACGATAATTAATTTGATTAAATTTTAAAATGGTATGTCTTACCGCCAATTTTAAAATTAATCCCACTGGACATCCTTGTTCCCTTATGAGGTGAGATATCTCGAGGAGAGCTTAAATCACATCACCTTGAACTAGACTGATTTTCATCTTTCAGTGTACTGTTAGGATAGTTCAAGATCATTCCACGCAATATAATGAATAGCTGATGACTTTTGGTCCAGTAATTAATGGAAGTTACTCCCTAGAGGAGGATATCATTAATTATGTCTAAGTCTATACCACCAGTTCATTCCTCGAAAAAGAATTTGCTCATGAAGGACTTCATCATATGGGGGGAGGGCAGCTTAACTGACGCGACAAATTAATCACATCTGATTCATAAAACACCGATGGATATCGTGGAGTTTATTTAGGAACCCCTCTCCCACTTAGTATTTTCAAACTTGAAGGTTTTTAAAAAATAATTCATTCGATTCTAAAATATCGAATTTAAATCCTTGGTAATTTTTTAGTTTACTTGTACAAACTAAATTACTCAATCTCACTATTTCAATTTTCTAAAATAAAATCATTTTCAAATTAAAATAAAACATGAAGATCAAATTTTAAATTATACTTGAAAATTAATTACCCCGATTTAATTCAATTTATAAAAGAATAAATAAAATGATTTTTTTAGAAAAATCATGATCTAGGTCAGTCTCAAAATTAAATCCATGTCTGTAAAATGGGTTTTTCTAATTAATCCAATTATCACACTAAATTATGAAACATAATAATAAAGAGACACACATGCAAATATAAAATAAATATATGCAATAGAAAAATAAAGAACAAAATTGTCCCTTCCCATCATGGCCTATAATCCTTCTTCATATAGAATTCTTGAATAACAAGCATCTACTCGAAGTAAAATTACTTTTAGACAAAAGATATTTTGAAGTATACCTCTTCGAATCTTTAAGTTCTTCGTGCAAAAAAACCTTCTAGAACTATCATTTTTAGTATGGGAAGATGAAGGAGGAAGAATAACCACGAACTGGATGGAAAACCACCAACACAAAATCGTCGTAAGCTTCTAATAGAACCAGATCGATTCATACTCAAAATTGGATCGATTCAATTTACAGATCTATTTGGCCTTGAGTTCTTATCAATCCGAATGACTCGTGTTGATAGATTTATCTTCTTGGGATTGTTATGAAAATCGACCATAAATATTCTCAATCTATATGAAACTCTATGAAACTTTGACCAACACTTAAACCCACATAAATACATGATTCTAATAATTAATAAACATTAAATCCCCTCATAATTGCCTCCACATACATCGATAATGAAATAAATACAAAAATCTAATTATTACAAAAGTATCATATCTAAGAGAAAAATATAACTACGGATAAACCACTGTAGGATCCAATTGCACAAAATAAACAAATGTGATCGTGATTTAAGGGATATAACCATATAACCTCTGAAAAGCCATGTTAGTACGACATCATACTCTATAATCATATAATATGCCAAAACTGGGATTTCTTGGTGGATAATATGGACTTTTGCATAACATGATTAGTCTCAACTGGGGCTCAAATACCAATTATTAGAAAAAAAGTTGGGATTGACATTTAAAATGCGAAAAAATTTCAGTCCTAAATATCTTTGATTAATCATGAATTGAAAATAAAATCAAGAACTAGGTTTTAAGATTAAACCTAGGGTTCATGAATAGAATACCATAGTGAGTATGATGTTATTCATATGAGAAGACAAAGGTTGAATATGATGAAATCCTAGCTGTCCTCCAAGGTCTCCTAAAACCTTGTGGAACCTTATATAAAGCTTGGATCTTCTAGTGTGTGATCATCCCAAAAGCTAGGTGGGTGTGTGAGCACCTTTTGAGATGAAAATCCTTCCTTATGAGTGAGATATGGTGGTATATCTCTAAGCCTCTTCACAAAAAATGTGAATAGTGTTTTCTCTCACCCCTCTTAAACCTTGATGATGAATTATTACCTTTAAAACCCATTCCCACACCTTTATATACAAGTATAAAAGGTAGGTTGGGCCTTACAAGGTTTATTGAGAGTGTGGGCCTAACTACCAAGGTATGTGGACTATACTAGGGATCCAAAATAAATAATTAAATTATATCCAAATATATACTCAAAAATTTCAAATTACAATTACCATAATTTATTTTCTTTCTTTATCTAATAATAATAATTAATTCACTAAATAATTATGACAGCACTTCAATTTAACTTTCTTATAAATATAATGAAGTGTTATTTTCAAATTTTATTATGGTATATAGTATGATTCCCCACGTTAAGTGTACGATACTCCCTTGGTCAAATCAATTTACTATTAATCAATTTTAACCAACATTTAATCAATTCCTTGATTCTTAGACTTAACTTATCTGTTACTCCACCAGGATTATAAAATGATCCACTAGCTAGGTTTTACTTAGTGGAAATAAAACATATAAGCCAATAAAGGGGGTATCACAATCCATGGTATCCCTTGGACGTGATTTACTTTGAATTATTATTTGGGACTTACTCACACAATCGTCACTCAATATGCAGGGATCATTTGATCCGATATAAATCAAATCGCACCCATAACAATCAAAGTGACATTTGCGCATGCATTACAATCATAGTAATTCTCGGGATTAAGAAGCCATGCACCCTTTGCAAATGGTGTGAGATTGCCTGAGTCTAATCAAGAAAACTCATAGACTTAAATCCCATGGGTGACTCTGTTCAATACATTACCGGGGTGTACTAATTATACTCCTCCGTCGAACTATCATACAAGTTCTCGAAACATCATACAGGTTCTCATAGTTTAAGATAAACTATTGATATTGCATCGCAACCTTTACAATATGATGTCAACTCTATGTCTAAGTTGTGAACATTTCAATACTGCGGAACAAAAATCCTAATATTCTAGTGATCAACTTGAAATCGACTCACCGAAATTCCTAATGAGCTCTATTGATCGACGTGTCTATGGTATATTTAAAGCAAATATAAGGCATTCTTATAACCATGATTCTTATTTAAAAATGAGCCACTGACTCTACTCGAGAAAGTTCTTGATAGTCGTGTGAGGATATTTGAGGTTCTAGTACGGAGAAAATGGCACCTTGGCTCCGACATTTACAGGGGGAATAGTGGCCTGAAATATTCCAGACAAATCTTGGGGGTTTGCTGGTATTATATCGATCGCTATTAGGGGAATACCGGTATTAGGGAGAGGGAGATGGGTTATATTTTTCGTAGTTCTGGTGCAGTAGAAGGAACCTTGAGGGGCATTTATGTTGGGACCAATGCCCAGATCTTAGACTTCATGGTACTCTGGGATCTCAAGATATTATGCAATTTCTACAACACTTGTTTTATTACAGATAGTACCTGACCTTCATCGGTAGACATGAAGTGTACTATGAAGAAGCATTCACAATCGTGGGTAGGAAGTTTACTAATTAAAACTAGTCGGCTTCACCGAGATCACACACTTGTTTCCATGTTAGATGGTTGATTGGTATTCTTTGGGTGAGGATAACTGTAGAAACAGGCAAGGAACCTTCATTTTAAGATTGAAGATAGAAGAAATGATAGAGTGACATGATATAGAGAAATAAAGAATCATATATATATATATATATATATATATATATATATGTATGTATGTATGAGATCTTTTTTATACAATTATTTTTTCTTCTTTTAACCTCATGTGGCCAGATTTTTTTTTTATAATTTTTCTGTTTAGTAATATTTTTAGTTGGGTAGAACTTGGGTGAGTCATGTTGGATTTGGTTGAACTTAGGTGAGCTCTTGACTTGCGAGCGAGGAGAGAACAAATAGTAGGATAGAGTATAATATATCCCCAACAATAAAAATATGGTTAGGGTAATCCAAAGTTAGAAAATCTACATTGGCGATAGCTTTCGGATTCATAATATTTTATCTTCCATTAAAAGTAGAAGACAACCAATCTGGAATCTAAGGGGTTTAAACCAACCTCCAACCATCTAACTATTTCTAAAAAAAACTTATCAAAGTGAGTGTCCCACAAGTATCTATTCTTTTAAGTGAAAGTTTGTGTACCTAGAGTTTTTTCTATATAAAAAAATGTGATGCTACTCAGTTATCGGTGAATTTCTTTTCATTGACATTAATCATAAATATACCAGGATGAATAGATTGAGAAACCTTGATGGCACATGCGAAACTAATTTACCCTCGTACTAAAGAGTTGTGAAATCCTATTTGATATACCCCCAGAACTGAACGAATTCCTAATGTTACCTATTGTTGATACCTTAGGATCAAGAGGAGTTACCTGATATACCAGACTGGTGGATAAAAAGGGTGAGACTATTCATTGTCGACCATCCTTTGGACTAACCTATTTTGGCATCAAGGGAATAAGGTATTTATAATATGAAAATGAAGATTATGTAATGTTTGATAAAAATGGGTAATCTTTATTTTTACATACTTTGCGGTTCATTTTATCGCGAGGTCCTTCACGGGAACCTATGCATCCGGATGGATGTAAAATGTTGTACATGGGGACCTAAGCACGAATCGATTCTAAAACTAAGGCCCATAAAAAGTTCTAAAATGCGTGGAAAGTAGTCATGCATGAATGTAATATCAAATACATAAAAAGGAAGCATATGGATAGTTCGGTTATCTTGATTTTGTACTCCTCGGAGTCTCCACCATGGTATTGTGCACCCTTTAGATCTCGAGAGGGGTGTGTGTCCCCAAAATGTAGTTTTGTGCACGCCCCTATTGGTCTGAGACTTTCTTGTGCAAGGAGTTTTTCGGTTGTTTAGAGTTTTCAGCTTTTTATATATAAAAAAATATATAAAATGAGTTGGGTTAGCCCTTTAGGACTATGATTAATGCCAGTTTGAGGCCTGTGAATGTTCTAGAGGTTAGTGGTGTGGGTTTGGGAATGGGGTTACGAGTGGGGAAGGTATTTGGTACCCCACTTATGCTTTATGATTTCTTATAATTACTTTTAATTTTTATTGTGAGTGGCCTTTGTTTATTAGAATCCCTTAAATATAGACATATTCTTAGGTACCAATAATGATATAAGTGAAAGGTGTATGGACTTCACTAAACATGTATATGGGTACACACGCATGTGCGTATAAGTATATGTATTTGCATAACGAAATCCCGTTAATGCGCGTGGGTGTGTGTAACAAGAGTCCGTTAGTCTATGTGGGCATAATGGAAGGCCGTTAGTGTGTGGGTGTAACGGAAGGTTATTGGGGTGTGTATGTATAACAAAGGGTCGTTAGTGTGTGGGGTTGTAATGGAGGGTTGTTAGTGTGTCGAGGATTGTGCTCACGGGGGTAGCCTTGATATTGTGCATATGTATTTATGTAAAAACGAGATCAAAACCTAAGTAGTTCGTGATGAGGGTTTTTTCGCACGAAATATGTTCCAAAGTGATGTGTGTGGAAGTGTGAGGACTTAGATGGGGAGGGAGGTTAGATGTTTGGATACATGGAAAGCGGATGCAAGGTATAAGGTTGGTGAGTTATGTAAAGTAAGTCATGTTTTAGAGTTGAAAGGTCGACCCTAATATGGTGTTTCAGAAGTGGAGTTGAGTAGAAGTTGCAAATAGGGATCTTTGCCTTTAAATCCAACATAGTTCCAGCAGTAAGGGTGTATGTATGAGATTTGGGATACTAGTAACGTTTTCTTAGAGAAATGGTGAGGATTAATCCGATTTTTGACTTTTCTTTCGCAAAGAGTCCCGAGTAAACATGTTCACTAACCCTTTCTCGTAAATGAGTTGAAATATAGGAGAAAGTGTGCTTCATATAATACTCAATTTTACTAGTTTTGATTAGTCTTTTTAGGATTAGAACATCATGATAAGTTTAATGGTGATAAATGATCGAGGATGACTACGATTTGAAATATAAATATTGTAAAATGCATAGTCATCCCTCTGGTGGGGGCCTGATTATGGTACTATACCAGTATATGTGTTTTTATGTCCCAATATTGATTTAATAAACAAACTTAGAATTTTCTTGAAGTGTTTACCCTTGGAACGTGAGCCGAGATTTTTACCGAGGAATGATCCAGATGAGGTGGTATCATTGGATAGAGTTTCGACTTGGAAAGATCTAATTTGTGGATTTACGAAGGGGTGCGACGCCTTTTTAGTTGGCAAAAGTTACATTGTACGAAAGTCAGAACTTCGCTCAGGATACTTGGGATAATGATCGAAATATGGTATTTTTAGCAACATAAGCAACATTGGGTTCGGGGAACCATTTTCCAATGTGTTGGGTCCCTTTTTATAAGGACGGATCGGGACCTTTTAACCGTGCAATTGATTTTGACATTAACCACAAAGTTGATTGTGACATTAACCACTCTATTAAAATGGCTAAATGCCCATGAGATCTTGTATTGATTTGGCGTCAAGTGTCTCCCTTTTTTAACCGTGTGGTCGACTCAACAAATATTTGTTTGGAAGTGGAAGAGATGCACAATGATGAGTGGGGAAGCTAATCAAGCAGTTAAATTCTTAGCGTATGCTCTATTTGGGTTTTAGAGATGGTTTTTATTATTTTGGACTTGGTGGTGCCCTTAAGGATATGGTCCACGTATTTTGAGAGTGCCCATATATTTATGAGAAAATTGTGGTTCGGATATGATCGCAATAAGGTTTTATGGGAGATCGTTTTGAGGTGTTCTAGGAGGCCGATAGATTATGTGAGTTTGCCATGCAAACTAAGAAAATTAAATGTAGTTAAAATTTGAGGTTTCCACAACCATGTCAGGATTTCCTTTAAGTTTTTAACGGAGATGTGATGGTGTGTTTAGTCACATTAATTTAAAAAAATTAAGGGTTAACATTGAAATTTTTGAAACATCGAGTCTAAAATTGAAATCATCCCAAACTTCAGGGTTAATTTTGCATTTTTCCTTAAATTTTTGAAAATTTCAATTTTGTGAGTTTGTGAAATGTATTTAGAATTTCAAAAATATTGTTTTCAAAATCATAATAATTACATAAAACTTTCTTTCTTTAAATACCTTATCTCCTAAATTATTTTCTAGCCAACGCTTATTTTTGCCCAGTCTGTCCCTCCCCTCCTCCTTCCTCTCCCCAACCCTTCCCCTCCTCCTCCTTCGCTCGTTCGCTACTCACCCCATCTCACTCCATGTGAGATGGGGGATGGATCACCCTACCTCTCTCAAATCTAAAAATAAACAAAAAAAGAAAACCCGTTTTGTGGGTCTTGCATTTGGTCCGTCTAGATAGTGACAGGAGATACACGTTATCCTTAACTAAAAAAGGCCCTCTCAAAGAGCAGATCCTTGAGGATGCGATAAGGACAACTTCTTTGGTGGTAGATCGAACTCATGAATATGAAGATTTATTATTTGTCTATTTTATTTTTCTCCATGTGTTGTATTTCCAGGCCCCTTTTGCAGTCATATCTTTCATGTCCTTTGTGAGCATTTATCCACTTTTAGTATCGTTGTCAGGTGTTAGGGGGTTTGGTTAACATGTTCTAGCGGTTGTTCCTCTCGGCTTGAGGCTCAGAAGGACTTTGGTCCTTTTGGGGTTTCCCCCACCTTAACTAAGACATATCTTTTTTTAGGTCTCTTAAAGTTTGAGTCACCCTCCTTGGCTATTGTGCATAAGATGTATTTGTCTAGCATTATTCCGCCACATGTTAACTCTGTGCACAGACTTTATTCAGAGCGACTTGTTCTCTTGTGCCGTCTGCACCAGTTTCTCACTTTCATTACTAGAATGTATTGTGATCAGAGCCCCAGTCTTGTCAGATGTTCTAAAAGCCTATCTCTATGTATTGTTCAAGTTTTTCTTTTTATTTGTATGTTTTTTCTCTATTGTCCCTTGTGCTTAACTCAAGCTTGTTTGGGTTAAGTTGTTCTATTTTCTTGTTATCGCTGGTTACTTAATGAAATCCTTCTTGGAATGTTTAAAAATCCATATAAATTCTCATAACTATAGTTTTGAAAGATTAAAGATTTTCGATCTTGCAAATCTGAAACTTTAGAGAAGAAAAATATAAACAAAATTTGGAGATAGTAATTGTAATTAGGGTTTAGTTTCAAGGGCTGTCGCACAGTCCTTTTATCCCTCTCTTCCATCCTTTATTCTTTTTCAAGCTCATCCATATAAGATAACCTCATTTCGTCTACGAGACATATAAAATATGCAATGAGAAGAAGGAAATATACGATTGTGGATGTTTCAATAATTCTCTCATAGGATAAATCTCTACTATGGTTTGTATTCTTTGAGCCAAAAAAAGAGGAAGAATAAAAAATAATGTGTTTTTTTTTTCTAATTTGGCAAATTATGGTTGTTTGTTTGATGAATGATGGTTGGTTGAACTTAGTATAAATGGTAGGTTGTATGTTTACATAATGTTTAATTCATCGTATTTAAAACATTTTTAAGGGATAATTTGGTATTGTAATTTATCATGTGGAATATAATATCTTAACACACTCCCTCACATGTGACGGCACTTGAGCTGCAAACATATTTATATGGGGTGACGTGAACCAATAGGGCTTACTCTGATGACATATTAAATATTGGAGCGATCAATTTAAAGCCACTTCACAATGGGTGGAGGGACGCCAAAATCTTATATATTATGATTCAATGCTCTAATTTTCATATGCTTGACTTTTTATCTCAACAGTTACTCATTGTCATTTGCTGAAAAAAAGAAAGATTTTTTGGAGTTAAAAATATGAACTTTGGTTCCTTTGTAAATAAGACAAGAAATCAGAGATCAATGGATAGCTATAGAACTTTTACGAAATAGAAATAAGTGGTCAAACATTCCATACTTTAGGTAATATGGAGTAATTTGATTCCGAGCATTTTGACATTCAAAAATGAAACAAATATAGAAAAATGTTTTTACTTTTTGTGAATTATTTTTTGACTTGTTTGTAATTAAAACTCGAAAACGGAAATTTCTAAATATTTATCAAACTCGTGTCGACCTAAATATACAGAAGGGGTCAACATTCCACTAAGTGCATAAATCATAAAAATTACCCATGAGAGTGAAAAGGAAAAGGTGAAGGGCCACAGTTTAAAATATAAATGTTTTGGAAGTCACCTTATATTATTGTAAGCAAATCTTTTCCGCAGATCCAAAAAGTGAAACCAGTGAATTGTTTGACCTTAGTATTTACTTATGTTTTCTTTTTGTCAACATTTATCCTGTTTGGCACATTTTGAATGCAGACTCAAAACAGTAAAACTGGTGAATCAATCTTTCCAGCTTTGGGAAGTTTGTCCTATTATCAAAAAGAATTTTGCAAAAGCACATCTTGCCTGTTCACATGGAGCCCAAGACAAGTGCTTGTCAAGACGTGATCCCCAAATACGACAGGCAACAAGAATAATGCATGGGCCACATTTGTCTAGTTTTACCATATAAAAAGCCATTCCAAGGAATACGAAGTGGGGAACAACTAATATCAAGCCTGAAAAGGGATAGGGGACGGTATGCCCCAACTCACCTGCGTCTCAATTCTCAAGTCCCTTTTGTTCCTTCACTTGTTATCACATAAGGACCCATCACAAGATCCAAAAAACCAGCCTTCCCCACCTTCACGACAATAACAATAAGGCTCCGTTTGGTTCGTGGTGAAATACTTTTCACCGTGTTAAAAGTAAAAGGTCAATTATTAGTGCGGTGATTTTGTTTTCATTATCTCCGTTTGGATGGTCGAGTGTTCACCAGGTGAAAATTTTAACTTTTTCACCATTTGTTGTTTGGATGGTCAAGATTAATATGGTGAAAAAATAAAATGGCCATATTACCCTCATACTTAAAATGCACATAACTATTTTGATTTTCATCACACAAGTGTCAATGGCCATTAAAAAAATATGCATTTACCTCAAACTAAAATTTGACATAATCACCCCCTCACACACACACAACTAGTCATATTTCGCTACGCAAGACAAATAAGTAAAAAACAGTACCAATTAAAAATAAAGTCCTTATTAAAAAAGAAAGCAGCCCCAATTTAAAAAAAAAAATTCAACAATGAAAAAAAACTGTCATTTGTAAAAAAAACAATCACAATTAAAAAAAAAGAGTCAACTATAAAAACAGTAGTCCACAATAAAAAAAAAGTTCTCAACAATGAAAAAACAGTCCCAATTAAAAGAAAAGTTTTCAACATTGAAAAAAAAACAATCCCAATTAAAAAAAAAAAGTCCCAACTATGAAAAAAAGTGTTCCAATTAAAAGAATTAAAAATAAAATAGTTCACAACTATGAAATCGTCCCAATTAGTAATTAAATTCCCAACACATTACCATGCACCAAACAAATATTCATTTTTCTCATTTTTATTTTTATTTTTTATGGGAATAGATATTCCAACACCCTCTATATGTTCCCCCACACCCTTTGAATAATAAATGACAATTGTGCCCTTAAATTTATAAATCTAAATGTCCAATTTTTTCACCTCCAACTAAAATAAATACATTTGATAAAAACAAAAAAATTATATTTTCAATAAAAAAAAATTGTTTTTTATAAGTAATAATAAAAAAAAAAATTTATAAAACGTAAAATCTTATCTATTTGTTTTATTAAAAAACTGTATATAAACATAAAATTTATTTTTCTTAAGAAACTCTTTTCTTAAAAAGTGTTTTATTTTTTATTTATAAATTTTATTTTTGGTTAAAACAGTTTTTTTTGTACTATATTAAAAATAATCTTTTTACTATTTTTAAAAAATATTGTCTGCGGCAGCGGTATGTATAGGCGGTCCGACCACCTATACATACCGCTATCGCGGAGCATTTTTGTCTAATATGTTGGTCCGCGCCAACGGTATGTATAAGTGGTCGAACTGCCTATACATACCGCTGACGCGGATCATTTTTTTGTATAGTAAAAAGATTATTTTTAAAATAGAAAAATAAACAGTTTTTAACTGAAAAAATAAATAACGAAACAATTTTTTTAAATAAATAAAAGAAACATTTTTTTAACTAGAAATGATAAAAAGAATGTCCATTTTTTAAAATAAATAACGAAACAGTTTTTTTATCAACGTCCATTTAAATAAAAAGTAATATGTTTTTTTATAAATAACATAATGTTTTTTAAATGAAAAAATAACTTTTATAATTTTTATATTTTCAGAATATTAAAATTTTAATTTTCTAGAATATTAGGATTTTTATTTTCAAAATATTATGTTTTATTTTTTTCATAATATTACCTTTTTTTTATAAAGTACTAGATTTAGGGCTGTGTTTTTTTTTCCCGATTTTCCGATTTTTCCGAATTCCGATCCGATTTTTTTTCGATTTTGGAAAGATTTTTTTATTGCCGATTTCCGAAAAAAATCGGATCGGAAATCGGAATTTTTTTATTTTCCGATTTTGCTGATCCGAATTTCCGAAATTTGTTCCGATCCGAATTTCCGAAATATTATCCGAACTATTTTCCGATTGTTTTTCCGAACTATTTTCCGATTGTTTTTCCGAAATATTTTCCGAACTATTTTCCAATTTTGCCACGAAATGTTTTCCGAAATAATTTTCGAAGTATTTTTCTGGGAATTTTCCGAATTTTGCCGAAAATTCCGAATTCGGAAAAAAAAAAACATTTCCGAAAAAAATCGGATTCGGCTTCGGCACGCCGATTTTTTTGCCGATTTTTCCGAAAATTTTTCCGAAACATGCTTTTCCGATCCGATCCGGCCGAAACACAGGCCTAACTAGAATTTTGGGCAAAAGATTATATTTGCTCAAATCATATATGCATAGAGGGTCTTTTGATCTTTTAGTATTTAAATATTAAAAAGCGTGCGGGGAAAGACATAGATGGTGTAGGAATAGCTATTCTATTTTTTATTTATTTTTAAAAAAATTTATTATTTAAATTATTTAATTTTTTAATTTTTTTAATTTTTTTTAATAAAAAATAAAATTTAGAAAAAAATATTGTTTTTAAATGAATATTTGATGATCGTATTAATTGAGAGGGAGAAATGAATGTGTGATAGTTGTTAGTGGAAATAAGAAATGTTACTTTGGTAATAAGATAAATTTCATTGTTTTCACCTGTTAAATTATTCACTTTACCCATGGTCTAAAATGGTTAAAGTTTCACCTCACTTTTCACCATATTCATTTTATTTCACCGTGTTAAATGTCCAACCAAACACATATTTTATCTAGGTGAATTATATTTTAACGCGGTGAAAAATATTTCACCACGAACCAAACGGACCCTAAGTGATCCAATGTTACTTGATAGTTTAGAGGTAAAAACGAAATAGTTATAACTCTTGTAAATACAATGTACTCACATCTTTCACGTCCTATGAGGATTTATCTTTTATTATGGGTTAATAGATGGCCAAACCGTTGTATTTGGAATGATTTAGATGGTTGTGTATATTATAACAATAATTATAGCTTGAACTCTCATTTTCGACTTATTGGTGTGACTAGTTTACATGTCTCGCTTGGATCCAATTAATTTTGAGATTTTATACGAGCCAATATGAACGTGATACATTAACTAATCGCACCAAATTAATCGAAAATGAGAATTCATATTGAAGGACTTAGATTAAAAAGGGGTAGAAGAGATTCCCCAGACTGGTTTTCATTTTTCTAATAGTTTGCTGTTTATTACATTATGTTATATTTAACTTTACAAGCTTAATAATATTAAACTTATTTTTTTTTTCAAGTGAACGCTTGACTAAAATTTTGTACGCATCTAGGGGAAGCGATCACACCTTCCTTTCGAAAACTACGCGGATTTGCCCTTGGTCCCATTTATCTCTCACTCTCGTCATACTATTGAAATTTTATAAAAATGACTAAAATGCCATGAATTCTTCCTTACGCTCACCCTATAAAGCTA
Source organism: Sambucus nigra (assembly GCA_949130495.1). Lineage (NCBI taxonomy): Eukaryota > Viridiplantae > Streptophyta > Magnoliopsida > Dipsacales > Adoxaceae > Sambucus > Sambucus nigra. The sequence goes on along the minus strand of OX422210.1, from coordinate 329,619,737 downwards.
AGGTGGATAGGTGCGGTTGTGTTACTAATAAAACGAAAATAACGTAAGAGACTAATGACTATGTACATAAACAAGATTTTTTTTTGGTTAGAAAAATAGGAAAGGTAAAACCCGTATTCTTCCACCGATAGCACAAATAACATTAAATACATTTTTTTATGACACGACAGATTGCAGCAATCAGGGAAAGGACAAGAGAGAAGAACTCTTTCATTTATCCTGATCCAGAAATTAAACACCGCTTGGCTTCTGTGCAAGTTTTTAATGGGAAACACCCAAACAAAGCTGCCTTTTATTGTTATTTTTTACCCTTTTGTTTAATTTGACAAGACAGAGAAATAAAAGTTGTAGGTAAATACGGTAGTGAATAGGTCCTTTCCAAAGCTATTAAAGAACAATGATCATACATTCTCAGTAGCATGTAGACTGCGTTCAACTGTATTAATTTGCATTCAACCCGTGCCTTTTAGTTAATGACAATTGCAGAGAATTAAAGATGATTTGCATCCTCCTCACTTGTAACACCCAATGAGCATGTGAGCAACCTGTTCTTTCAAATTCATGTAGCTTGGTTTTTAAATAATTATATCAAATTTTGTTAGACATCGGTGCGCTCTGTATATCAACAGAGAGTCATTCTATATTCACGTATAAAATTGATATATTTAATGTGACAATAAATAAAATTGATATATTTGATGCGACACAATGAAGTGACATATTTATATTGACTCTTACACAAAAATTCAAACACAAGCCAATAATAATACAACGTTAATTTGTTACAAATAATTTTATATGTCAATCCTTAAATTATTAATCATCAAATACAATAAGGATACATCAAGTTTTTCCATAAGTTGCGTCTCTCTAAAATTACTAGTGATATATATGCCTTTGGTAAAACAGAGTTTCTCTTTCTTTGGCAGTTTCTAGCTGTCCTCTTGTGATGTAAAGTCGGAAATAATGGCCATTTAGATTGTCCATGTGGTTGAATTTAATCCAGCTGTAAAAGAGAATAAATGAATTATGTTTTTATTTTCGGGGGTAGCTTTCAAAAGTATAAGATGGGTATATCTGTTGCTTATGTAGAAGCTAGAGAGCTGCTTTGATCAGACATATATGTAACAACCGGCATATATATATATATGCGTTGTTACCAAAGGTTGTTTAGATCCGAGCTTGTATATTTATATACATAAGCTTAAGGTCTGTCCTTTAGTTGGTTTTTGGGTATTAATCTTTTCATCTTCATCTATCCCCGTGTAACATGGATCCTTCCAAAATCTTTGGAGGTGCAGAAGAATGCCAAAGCAGTGAATCTGGGTGGACTATGTATATCGGCTCCCCCGTACATGATGACAATGATGATGATGACAATGATGATGGTTATGGCGATGATGATAATGATAATGGAGAAAATAATGACGATACTGATGATTCAATGGCATCTGATGCTTCTTCTGGGCCGAAGCATAACATTCCATGGGGGGAGTGTGGTCATCGCAAGCAACAAGAGGACAAGGATAATAAGAAAGCAAAGAAACCAGTGAAGAAGAATATTTATGAAGAGATGAAGGAAAAGAAGGAGGTGCCTGTGTTTAATGGAAAAAGAGAGATTGTTCCGGTTCAAAGTGGTAACAAGGTAAGGAAAAATATATGGATGGGCAAAAGAAAGTGAGTTATGTTGCTTTCGATGTCAGGCAGTATTGTAATATTTCTCATTCAATGGATACGTATGTTATACATACTAATATAAACGATTTTGTACTCCATTATGAAGATTTGTGGAACCCCATTCCCGGGTATGTCATATGTTTACACTTTCTCAATATATTACGTAGACCCAACATTTGGTACTTTTAAATATATTAAGAGCGTGTTTGATTATTCTCAAAATTATAAATTAATTAATTTAAAATTAATTCATTCATGTATTGTGTTATTATCAGTGTTTAGTTACAAGAATCAATAAATTCAAAAATGAATCAATTTATATTGGATCACAAAAACTTAAATTAGTTCATTTCACTAAAAGCTTGAAATTGCACAATTTATAATTACACCATGAATCTTAAATGCACCACTCCCATAGAATACTCTCATTATACTACTCTCTCTCTCTCTCTCTCTACACACACACACATATCAAAAGTAAATATCTCCATTTTTCTTTTTCAAACACACCACAAATTAGATTTAAACTCGTTTAAAATTAATACATCAATAGTCTATTCATTTCAAATTGATCAATTTATAAAATTAAATAATTTACGCAACCAAACGGGCCCTAAATAATTTGTCCTATTTTTATTATGCATTTTAAATCCATCTATCTATTTATGTAACCCCTAGTAAGATTATTAATTAATAATGTTAATTGTTGAATTAGACCAGTATTTCACTCGCAATGGAGAGTGACACTCGACTTACATCATTGGGTTTGTAAAAATGGGTAAATAATTTCAGGGAGGCTTAGATAGATAATAATTATCAGGCCTCGAAACTCAAAACATAAGGTCATTAAACGGGATCCGGCTCCACAATAGTTACTGTATTATGCAGGGTATTTTGAAACCGTTGATTCATCATTGAGATCAGTGCATTCTAATACAAGATCAAAGGTTCCAAAGTGAAATACAACGTGACGGTAATGGAATTCAATTTCATTAAGGGTCCGTTTGGCAACCCAATTCCAAGGCTTGGAATTGGAATTGGAAGGCCAATTGCAATTCCGTGGAATTCAAATTGGCCTTTCAATTCTAATTCCAAGCCTTGGAATTGGGTTGCCAAACGGGCCCTAAGGGTCCGTTTGACAATTTAATTTCAAGTCATAGAAATAGAATTCGAAGGTCAATTTTAATTGTACGGAATTGAAATTGGCCTTTCAATTTCAATTTCAAGCCTTAAAATTGAATTGTCAAATGAATCCTAAAAATGTTGTAATCCAGTGATTTTCAAGTGTCACGCTATTTAGCTTCTAAATTTTACTTATTTGGGGCTAGGCTAAAGGTGACAATGTTTTCAATATAAAGTTCCAAAATTCCAGAGTCGTTTCATGCACTCAAAATAATAAATGTACTAAACCTTAAATTAGGCTCTTGCCGGGAAGCTGTTATGTCTTAAAAGTTCAATGTAAGTTGAAACAATATAGATATATTATGTAATTTACTCAGTACTTGTTTGCATATGCATAAATGTATCATGAAACAACGAGTGGCACGTGTCCCTTTACATGGATATATTCCAACGCTAAAGACACACAAGCACATGAGCAAGTTCATGCCAGCGCAGAGCACACACATTTACTTAATTTTTACTAATACGTTGTTTTTGGTGTAGTTCACTGTCTATTCCTACACAACTATTCATTACAACGATGTCATCATATATTTGACGTTAGTAGTATATGTCTATCAAATAATTAGATAGGTGATGATTACCAGAAAGTTTTCAGAAAGATCTTTATTTGGGTACTTTGTAAGAGCATCTGTAATGGAGGAGGAGGAGGATGAAAGGTAACTTCACACATTGAAAAAAAAAAAGCTTTACCTTTTTTTATGCTTATAGTCTCTAATGGTGAGAACTAAGAATTGGTAGAATTACTTTTTACGAACTAATATTATTCGTAGGAAATATAAAAATATTTCCTACGAACAACATTAGTTCGTAGAAAGTTTATACGCACTACTTTTGTTCGTCAAAATTCAAATATATGATAAAAAAAAATTATTTACCTTTCTTACGAACTTTATTTGTTCGTAGGAATTCTTACGAACTTCAGAAGTTCATAGGAACCCTTTACAAATTCAGCAGTCAATTTGTATCTTTGCGGAATCACTACAAATCGAGATACAAAATTTGTTCAGTTACACCCACCAGTGTAAGCGTCCCAGTTTACAAACTTACAAATTCTCTTGACATTTTATATTCCCATTGTGAATGCTCTAAGTAGTAAAGTGCAGGTGATCTTAAAGTTATTATTTTATCAGTCTATTAACCGTTTTAGTTTGAAAGTTTAATGAAAAAAAAATTAACTCTAAAAATTAATCAAAGCAAAAGATTGTCGCATAGCACTAGTTTGAATTTTAGTTAATTCCAATATATATTATAATAAGTGATAATAAAATACAAATTATAAAGTGGCTAACTTGCATGAAAACTAATGGTCTACTTAGCGATATTAAGTAACTTGCAAATTTAAGAATGTCTGCACCGAAACCCTTCAAAGAAAAAATAGCTAGAAAGTTTATACACCTTGAAGCTTCCATTAATATTTAATTATATTAGAGCGTTTAGTGATCTCGAATTATATAGAAGTGTAACCGTGAACGCCCATATTATAAGTTCAGACTGTTTTTATATTAAGAAAAGTCCAAGGAGAAGAATCCATGCGTTTTGGAGAGGTTTCTTATTACGTCGTGATTTTTCACATGGTGGCCTTTATTACGTCAAATTTTACACTGTGATCTGGATTATAAAAGGGCAATATAATTGTATTTTTATTCCTAAAAATATCACAACGATCATGTCCTCATTTTATAGTATCAATAAAACATTAAAGTTTGGATATGCATATCAATGAAATGTATTATTTATTAAGATATATTTGTGTACTAAAAAAATTGTTATTAATCTGATGTGAACTTTCACATTTATACTACTACTATAAAATGCTTCAGAAGCCATTAAAAGTGCTAAACTATGAAACTATCCACGTGGCTTCAGGTTAATTTTCCATATTCACGTAAGACTGTTGATATTCTTCTCTTAATTTGCTCCTCCGTGACCCCTTCTCCTTCGTGAAACAATTTGTATCTCTTTATTGAGGTCTCATAAATTAAGTGGGCACTCCCAAAAACAGAACCCACGCCCACGCCTCTAGGATTTGCATCTTCATCTGTATGAAGATTTCACAAACAAAGGTGATTTCCGTAGAATTGGAAATAATCTTTACACAGACCCTGTTTTAAAAACCAACACCCATTTTCAAATGGGTAGAGATTCTATTAAGAGAGAAGGACCCACTAAAACCGTTGTCATTTTTCTCTCTCCAAATGTGTCCTTAGGAGTTCCGCCTCTGCTCATTTGATTTGCCACCTTCTCATCTCTGTTTCCCTCCAATGAAGACAATTCATTTGCAAAGTGAAATGTCTCTTCTGATATCCAATATAGCAAAGGCCTCTGATCGCCTCACGAACCTCAACGACAACTTCTCCTACCAATCACCAACCATGCATTAACAAACGAACCTTTGCAGTCAGATCGATCAAAATCACCCAAGAAATCAACTTTTCATCCCCAAATGCTCCTTTCAATACCATCAGTCTCAGATTCGTTTTCTCTCCCCTATATCTTTATATGTATATTTTGACTTCTGATCTGCTAGTTTTCAAATATGAGAATTTATAAGATTTCGAAAGGCGGTAATAATTTCAGCTGCCTACCACTATTTTGTCCCCTGATTCTGACTTATAAATTTTTGGGTTCAATTTGCCTTTATTAATGAATATGTTCTGATATTTTTAATTCTTTTATGCACACTAAAATTTGAGCCACCTTCTTTCTTGCCTCAAGAAAAACTTGGTCAGCGTGAGCCACCTTCTTTCTTGCCTCAAGAAAAACTTGGTCAGCGTGAGCCACCTTCTTTCTTGCCTCAAGAGAAACTTGGTCAGCGTGCGTGGTTTCTTATCAGCACACAACATATAGAATATATATACATATTTAGATTATTCAAGTGGATGTATGAGTGTTTTCTTAATAATTTTGTTGTCATGTTGTGTCGTGTCCAGCTCTAATAGGGTGTGTTTATGTCGTGACTTGATTCAAGTGTCACATTAGATAAAAAATAAAGATTTTGTCTTATGTATTATGTCTCTTTTTAATTGGATCGTACTCAATTTTTGTAAAAGAAATAAAAATTCGATACACGTTGCTTATATTTTGATCATTTGTATCGCGTTTATTTTAATTTATTTGTTCATATTCAAAATCTTGTATCCATTTTATGGATGCTGCATAACAGTATGGCTCGGATCAATCTAATTGATCCATTTATTCGTGAAAATCCTATCGCCTAGTTGTAACCAATGTTGATGTATTTGAAATTTAATTGCATTTTTCTATAAATACCACATCGACAATTATCGCATTCAAAAGATACAATGATATGATTTTATATATACAAGTTTCAATAAAAATTGGCATGTGTTTGCACATGTATCTTGTTATAGAAATTGTTATTTCACAAAGTGAAATTTCAAAGTTAATTTTTTTGAAATTTATCAATGAGGAGTTTCTCATTCTAATTTAATTTTGAATAACCTATTACTTGTGAATCTCGTTTAATGGATCTCCTTGAGAGATTTTTAAATATGTTAATTCATGAAAAAATGGATGTATATTTTGAGATAGATTAAATTTTTAAGTAAGAACAAAACAGGGTGAATGTGAAATTTTGAAAAATCATAAATGCCTATTATTTATACATCTGTGTGGATGGATCTTGTTGAGAGATTTTTAAATATACTTGTTTTTAGCCCCACACGATGCGCGGGCATTTTACAGTCCTTGGTATATAATGCAACACAAATAAAAAAGGGAACATATGTATTTCAAATTTAAACTATCAATTCTTCGTGTAATGATAAAACCATGGCTGAAGTTACAATTATAAATCAATCCCACTACTATAAAACAGGAAACGAATCAGGAATGATATCCCACATTCTTTCTCTGATATAATTCATATGCAACTATGCAACTTCAACATGGGAGGCTCGCGAAACTGAGCCATTGTTGGTAGTTTGACAAAACATGAGGCAACAATTGGGTTGTTGGGGCCATATATCCGTATATTAAACTCTTATGAAGCTGGCACGTTTGGCTTTTTAATAATTTCATCAAGTGTCATGTAGTTTCCTTGTCCTTCCTTTTTCCCCCGATAAAAGTATATCTTCATAAAATTCTCTTTTCATAAGCGTGGAGTGTCAATCGAAAACTTGAAAGAGAGAAGGCAGATGCTGGAAGCGCCATTTGCTTTGGTGGTGGCCTCCCACATTATTCATTACATTAGGTTATATTCATGTTCCACTCTATTTAAACTTTAACACGATGCTTGAATTATCTGCTACAATGTAATCAAATTTTGACCACCTGTATGAAATTTCATTAAGCAGATGATGTACATCACAAAAATAAAGGAAAGTCTAACAAATGAAGCCAAAACTTAATTCATAAATGTGTAAAGAAAATTAAACTAAATACATATACAACACAACATAAGACAAAAAGGGAAACTAACATTTAGAATCATATATTTGATGAATAGAATTACAAAGAAAAGAAAAAATTATATGAACATCCGCTTCATTGGAACTATGTTACATATTAAAATTATATAAAATTTCTCATCACATTACAATGAAATAAAGTGGATGGGAATCTTGCAAAAAGAGCCAACAACCCACACCAGAAAAATGGGATCTACCTCCAACTGATATATTTCCTTGACGTAGGTTAGCTTGTGAAAGAGGAAAATAGTTCAATAGACCATCCTATAAAAGTAAGATGAAAGGTTATATAAGAGGAAAAAACAGATAAAAACGAGCAATGAAGAGTCAGTCAAGGATGCCACTTCAGAGTGTGATTCTTCAAATTTTGTGAATACCTTATTCAACAATTATTTGAAAATCACTATTTGCAGATGCAAATTAGCTATTTGAAAATGAATTTTGGGGTGGAGTTTGATGATAAGGCTAAAATGATAATGCAAAAACTTATCATAAGGCTTAATATTCGATACCAAATAACACCTCAACATAATAAAATAAAAAAAGTAAAAAAAACTTACAATCTGCAATCACAATTTTTTACTCTCACAAGATAGAGACTATTTGTAAAATATGACGGTGTGTGACAATTAATTAAATTCGCAAATTTTCAATTTGACACACTTATTTAATTAGAGTCTATTTCTAAACCAAATTAATTTATCCACTACAAACCAAATAAGATATAGCATGCGACACACAATTTCAGAAAAAATCCCCGAAGGGAAAAACCTTTTATTTCTAGAACTCTCACAAGTTTACAAGACCATTGACTTACAAACCATCTTGCTTTCGCCCACAAGAGTAACGCACGGTGTCTTCGTCAAACCTCCAAATCAGGGACTAGAAATAACTCACCAATGGTTCGCATGCAGCTATACCACCAGGTCGCGCAGCCCAGACAGACAGTTTAAAATCTTCACAACGACTCCCTCCACAATAGAACGCAGTTGTCGGTTGCAGATCTCTCCCCACAAAGAATGAACAAAAGTAAAGTGTGTTCTTGAACACCGAAACAATTCACCAAAGCATATGGAATTTTTGTGCATTGAAAACAAAAGGGATGAAAACCCTAAAAGAAGAAGTCAAAAGGAATTCTGCAGATTCGCAGTTTTCTATCTTTCAAAATGCAGGGACTTCTTAATGAAAATGAAATAATTTAATGAGTATTTATAGAAAATCGCATCGCCTCGGTCATTCGAACGAAAATGAGATCTCGCTCGAACGAGATGCATGTCGTTCAAGCGACTTCGCGTGATAATGCAATGTCGTTCGAACGACAGAGCAAAGTCGTTTGAACGACTGGAACGTCAGAAAATATTATTTTAATATCCACTCTAACACTTAAAAAAATACTCATTCTCAAATTTTGACGAAAAAAGTCCGCTCCAACACTTAGAAAATATTTTGTAAAAATATCCCAAAGCTCTAAGTGCAAAGTTAAGGTATTTAAAACATAACCTTACCAAAGTAAACTTTGCGGAGACTTTTTGATGAAGAAACTTGATATATTCAGATCCGTCTTGATGTAGATTGCTCTTGAACTTCTTCGACGATTGTAACGATATACGACATAATTAATTGTGACGGACATTTATAAAAATATGTCCTTACAAATCTCCCCCTATGTCTATGCCGGAACATACATAAAAACATTCGAATTATCAAATACCAAAATGCCTATACAAATCCACCCTCCCATAAATCTCAAAACTAAAAGGGTACAAATTTTCAAGTTCTCAAACTTTCTTCAAAAATCTTCATCAAATCTCAAAGCTTTTCTCATCACGATGTGCAACATAATGATCATCAATCTTTGTACCTACATACATGAGATAAAGAAAAAATCTTCGTGACGTATCGAGTTTGAAATGATATAAGAATAAATCATTAATAAATCAAATCTCCCCCATACTCCAAAAACTCCCCCATAACATGATACTTCTTTCTCCCCCATTTTATGATGTCCCCAAATAGACAAATACGAAGAAACAATCAAAATATGGAGTGCCACGACAAAAGCATAGAAAACATGGATCAAACTACGCATGCAAATGAGTATCTCAGAAGATTCCACAAACTATTTTTGGAATTTTCAATTTTTTCAAATAAAAAATAATGTTACAAAAATCACACCATGAATTTAACTAAAACAACCAAGTCATGGAAATGGAATGAATGGGTTTGAACACATTCGATAGGTATATAAACTCCATCAATCATATGTGCACGATGAATACTTACTCCTAAGGAATGAACATCAAAAGTATCCTTAGGTGTAAAAATTGTTGAATTTAGATGACATCGTCTTATGCAAATCAACAAATCAAAGTCAAAGTGAATTCCACACCAATAACGTCCTAAACTATTTAATGCCTTTTCAAGCATTGGAAGGAAGTGCAAACCCGCTTTAAATTCCATCCAAACTCCCTCATGCATATTTTCTTTTAGAGGTAATCTAAATTCTCAAACATTGGAGAATTAGTGCAAAAACCTAAGGGCCCCTTTTTGGCAAGAATTTCTTTTTATTACCTTTAAATTTTCCGGGATCTTTTAAACCTCTTTGGACCCCGGATAATAAAATTCCTAAATTTTTTAGGTTCGATATAACGGTGGCTTAGTATTCGCAAAGGCCAAATTAACCTTTCGCAACCCTTCCTTGTTTTCGAATAAAGCACACAACCTCGTCAAACAGTCCTTACATGCACTACTTTCTTGTCAAGTTTTATCGCACTTGGTTCATTTTTAAAGACACGATTGAAGTGAAAACACCCAACCAACATGTGGTAGGACAAGCACAATAATCAAACAAATCCGTGCATGTGTGAAATAAAGGAAATCATGAGTCAAACATGTAGGAAGAAACACTTAATTATATCTTAATGACTCCAAATATTGTAAAGCACATGGATGAATTGACATATTATCTCAAAATACTATCAAATAGTCACATGGATATGGAATGATGATTAGACATGGTCATCCTAAATGTCGATCCATAAAAGGTGTAAACAAAAGACAAAACTCTTTTTGGATTTTTTAAAAATTTTAAAAAATAAATACTTTTTGGCTTTTTCAAAATTTTTCAAAAAAAAATAGAAGACATACGAACAAGGTACAAACTAGAAATAGGCAAATAATATCATCATGCAAATCAACCTATGCTAGTAAACAAGTCAAACCTCAATCGTTAGGTGCGTAAGGGTTTTCCAAAGGTAGTGTCAACTAATGAAAAACCTCCATCAAAATTTGTGAAGTTTTGACTAAAAACTTAACCTGCTCACCTAGATGTGTAAACTCTCTCATGTAGTCTCGAGGAGCATGTAAAGTATCATGTGTGGGTGCATGTGTGGCAAAAACACGTGTAGTCGCAAAACGTGACACATAACTCAACTTAAAATAAAATTTCCTAAGGTGTCCTCTCCTTTTGCAATGAGAACAAACATATATAGGCCTAGGAACACCTCTCTCAAAAACTCTAGGATGCACTCTTCTCATAGGAATGGGATGCCTAGGTGGGTTAGGGTGAGACTCATGTGAATCTAACACTAAAGTGGGAACCAACTCGGGTACACTACTTGGGAAGTAGAAGCACCGTCATGACTTATTCCTAAACTCTCACCACTACCCAAAATAGGATTGAGAACCATCTTTACAACCTTCTTAAATGCGTTCTCTAAAAGGACTTTGACCTCCCGGGCAAAGTTCGAGATCACTCTCGAGTTGTGATATGCATGCCGTCAGAATAGACACCATGTTGGTCAAATCACAATTCTCCCTATCTAAAGCAATCAACTTCTCACTCAAACTCACTTTTACCTTCTCAAGTTGACTTTCTTTGGACTCAAACTCATCCAAAATCTCAAACTCTCTCTCCAAAATTTTCACCTTGAGACTTAACTCTTTATTCATTTTTTTTGTCTTTAAAGTCTCAACATACAAATCTCTAAAAACAATTTAGAGCTCACTTTCATCTCCACTTTCACACTCAACTTCACCCTCACTCGGAACACTCAAATCATCCTCCTCAGGGTCTCACGAGAATTATTCCCCTCACCTCCATCCAAACTAAGTGTGTTAACCCGACAAGCTAAAAACGTGACACACATACTGTGCTCTTTTTCATCACTTGAATCAAAAACCTCTATGTTGTTATCACTAAGTGTGGTGGCATAGCCACTTACTTTCCCTCTCTCCTAAGTCTAGTGGCACACTCATACGCCTTATGTCCTTTACCCCCACACTCAAAACACGTCAAACTTTCTAAATTTTCCTCACTCTTATTTTCTTTTTCTCTCTCCTTCTTTTTCTCATCGCTTTCTTTGGCCTTTTTATTTTTCTCAAAAAAATTCTTATTGGAAGAATTATTTTTGTTCATGTTGAGAAATGTTTTAAAATTTTTCGCAAATAAGACCATATCTTTAAAATTAAAATCTTCCTCAGACTCGAACTCACAAACTATTTCTTTCTTTTTCTTCTCTCTCCTCTCATAATGTGTCCTAAGTGCAACTCCAATCTCCTTAGGCTTAAGGGTGTCAGGAAACATGTCAATCTCATAGGTTTGAAGATCTCCTACCAACTCTTGTAACTTGAGATTTTTTAAAGTACTCATGGAATTTATCACTGTGACCTTAAGAATAAACCATTTTGGGAGAGAGAACAAAATCTTTTTAACGACACGCGTGTTATCAATCACCTCACCCAAATTAAAATTGGTGTTTATAATGTCTAACAAACGTTCATAAAAATTATCAAAGCATTCAGACTCAGACATGGTGATAGTCTCAAATTGGGTGACCAAATTTTGCAATTTTGATTCTTTAATCGCGTTCGTACCCTCATGTGTCAATTTCAAAACATCCCAAGCCTCTTTAGACGTGGTACACGTCATAATTCGACGAAACTCATCAGGAGTGACAGCTCTAGAAATAGCACTCAGTCCACAGGAATTAAAATTCGACATTTTAAAATCGTTCTCAGTCTACTCTGACACAGATTTTAAAGATGTGATATTTTCAATGGTGACAGTGGGAGGATTCCATTCATTTTCGCAAAGCAACCAAACACGCTCGTCAATGGATTTTAAACTAGATTTCATACGAGCTTTCCAATAGGCATAATTTTTCCCACAAAAAATAGACACCTTATTAAATGAACGTTCCATTGGAAAAATTGTAATTTTTCACAAAATTGATTTTTTTTTTTAAAAATCAATGTCACACAATTTTGCGGAAAATAGGAATACGCGATAAATTAGCGCAACCCGCTCTGATACCAATTTGTAAAATATGACGGTGTGTGATAATTAATTAAATTCGCATATTTCCAATTTAGCACACTTATTTAATTAGAGTCTATTTTTAAATCAAATTAATTCAGCCCCTAAATATGCAACTACGTATCAAACCAAATAAGATATAGCACACGACACACAATTTCAGGAAAAATCCCCGAAGGGAAAAACCTTTTATTTTTAGAACTCTGACAAGTTTACAAGACCATTGACTTATATACCATCTTGCTTTCGCCCACAAGAGTAACGCACGGTGTCTTCGTCAAACCTCCAAAGCAACGGCTAGAAATAACTCAGCAATGGTTCGCACGCAGCTATACCACTAGGATGCACAGTCCAGACATGCACTCTAAAATCTTCACAAGGACTCCCTCCACAATAGAACGCAGTGTCGGTTGCAGATCTCTCCCCACAAAGAATGAACAAAAGTAAAGTCTGTTCTTGAACAAAACAATTCACCAAAGTATATGGAATTTTTGTGCATTGAAAACAAAAGGGATGAAAACCCTAAAAGAAGAAGTCAAAAAGAATTCTGCAGATTTGAAGTTTTCTATCTTTCAAAATGCTGGGACTTCTTAATGAAAACAAAACCATTTAATGAGTATTTATAGAAAATCGCATCGCCTCGGTCATTCAAATGAAAATGAGATCTCGCTCGAACGAGATGCATGTCGTTCAAGCGACTTCGCGCGACAATGCAATGTCGTTCGAGCGACAGAGCAAAGTCGTTTGAATGACTGGAATGTCAAAAAATATTATTTTAATATCCACTCCAACACTTAAAAAAAATACTCATTCTCAAATTTTGACGAAAAAAGTCCTCTCCAACACTTAGAAAATATTTTGTAAAAATATCCCAAAGATCTAAGTGCAAAGTTAAGGTATTTAAAACATAACCTTACCAAAGTAAAATTTACGAAGGCTTTTTGATGAAGAACCTTGATATATTCGGATCCGTCTTGATGTAGATTTCTCTTGAACTTCTTCGACGGTTGTAACGGTATATGACATAATTAATTGTGACGGACATTTATAAAAATATGTCCTTACACTATTAGATTAGAAAATATTTAAAAAGTAATAATTTTTTTTGTTTGTTTGAATCTCTTAAAATAATTTTTTTTATTCAACCCCAAGATGGAATCTCTATAGCAGAATTATGTAGTGAGAGAAGATGGATGAATGAAAAGATATAAGAAGTTTGTTGTTGATTTTCATTTGTGTCGGCAACTCCTCATATTCATATTTGGAGAGTAAGCAGGAAGGGTATAGTCTATTGAAGGGGTTTTGTGAAATTGATTAGGTTAAATGAATGAAGACAAATGAGCATGTAATGTATGGCAGGAAACTGATCCAGGTAGTATTTTATGGCAGAGAAATCCATTTAATATGCCACATGGATACTCTAATGAGAGTGCGCTTCCATTCAATGAATAAACTTGTTTAATTAAATTTCAATTTTATGCTCAAATTTTAATTATAATCCTAAAACATGCATCTCATTGTGATTAACAATAATACGAATTATCTAGCATGCACAACCAAACAATCACAACAAAGATTTGAGAAAAAATCCCCAGCAGGGGAAAAACCATTTATTTCTTTATAAACTGTAAATATCCAACTTACAATTACATAGCATAAATACAACATTTTTGTGATGACAAAATACTCTTATATGTCAGTTCGAAGTCTTTAGCAAGAGATCCCACAAGATCTCCAATTGGTCAGCAATGGAGAAAGCCTTCTTCGTTTCTCCAGAATGAGTAATATGAGTAATAGAGTCAAGAATGATTCAAATAAATGATTTGGGATCTTTGGAGTGAATAAAAAAGGGTTTAAAAGCCTAAAAGTTGAAGTCTTTAATTGCATCAGATATGCAGAAGCAGAGTTTTTAAAGACTTACAAAACCTAACTTTGTAGCAGGTATTTATAGGTTGAATAAAATTTGAGGCGGTGCGTGTCGTTTGAACGACATATGCATGTCATTTCAATGACATCTAATGTCGTTACTAACGACCATACAAATAACCCTAAAAATGTAAACAACATGAGTTCATTTGAAGCAGTAAAGAAACGACCCTTCGAGTGATGCTTCAAATGACATTGCATGTCGTTAGAAGCTGTCGTTCGAATGACTTGTCAATACTGTTTGAACAACATTACTATGTCATTTGAACGACAAAAGCGAAAAGTATTATTTTATTAAAGCTCGCCTACAGGTCTTAAAAAATTATTTTTAACTTTGAAAAATGCCTCATTTTGATAAAAACATTTTATAAAATATATCCCAGATAAATACGTGAACATTAATAACTCCAATTAATCATTTGACCTTTTAGCGTAATGGAGTTAGTGAGAATAGAGTCAATTTAAGATGCACGACACACGTTATCAATGATGGATGTGTGGTTATGATGCGTGATGCTAAGAATTTGGATGATGGATGTCAAGTTTGAACGTGTGAAGACGTGTCAAAATGTAACGGTATATGACATACTAACTATGATATAAGGCAAGACGTAAATTCTTATATTCTAGACGAACATTTATAAAACATGTCCTTACAAATCTCCCCTTATATCTATGCCGATACATTCATAAAAAATCCGAATTATGCATCACCCAAAAAAACTAAGACATGTAATCTAATATCTCCCAAAACCCATAAAAGGAAATATCAAAGAACGTGTCTTCAAAATCTTCAACATCTTCAAAGATTCAATTCTTCAACATTTCTTTGTCATCATTAGGGTGTACAAAATAAAGATCCTCAATCTGTACCTACACACATGAGATAAGAAACAAATACTCGTGACACGCAACATGTTTGAAATATAATGATAAGCAGAAAGTCAATATGAATTAAACACAAGAAAATCATGAAATCAACCACAAATATTCTCCCCCATAATTCGTTCTCCCCCTTTGTATGATGTCCCTAAATAGACAAATAAGAATAACCACATCAGTGCATACGGAGCGTGTCATAAGGTAGTAAACTTCTCTTTTTCAATTCTTTTTTTCAAAAAATTCTTACAAAAGAAAATATACAACAAAGAATCACACCATGAAAGAGCACTAAGATAACCAAGTTGATGATAGCGTAAATGAAGGGGTGTGATCAAATTCGATAGAAAAATCAATGCAAACAGTCATAATATATGTGCACGATGAATTTTGGATATTACTAATGATTGAACTCAAAATCGTCTTTAGGTGTAAAAATGTTGAATTTAAATGACACGGACTCAATCTAATCAACAAATCAAAGTCTAAAATGATTTCCACACCAATAACGTCTAAAACTATGTATTGATTTTTCAAGACTTTGTCAAGATGTGCAAACCCGTTGATTTATTTCCAACCAAAATCCCTCAAATACAATAATGATCATATTTTTCAATTCAAAATTTTCTTGTGAATGATCATATCAAATTAATCTAGTTTGGCCTTGGCTACTTTTTTTACAATGGGACACTTTATTGGCTCTTTTCAAACTCTTTGTATCTTGTCTACTTTTTAAGATGGCCACACTTTTTTTAGGTCTGATTTAAATGGTGTCTTAATCACAAAGGGCATGTGCTCCTTTCGTAGCCCTTCCCCGTGTTCACTTATCATCTTTTATATTAAACAAACTCCTCATGGCAACGGTTCTTACATGCACTACTTTCATTGTTAAGTTTTATTGCATTTCGTTCATTTTAAACACAGGATTGTGATAAAAACACATCGACCAACATGTGATATAAAAGTACGATAATCAAACAAATTCGTAGATGTGTGCATTAAAGGAGAGTAAGAGTTAAACATCTAGAAAGATATCACTTAATCACATCTCAATGACTCCATAACTTTATAAAGCACATGGATGAAATGATGTAGCATCTCAAATCATTATCAAAAAGTCACGTGAAATATGAAAATGATATTTTTACTTTGGCCATCCTAAATGTTCATTCATAAAAGGTGTAAATAAAAATACAAAACTCCTTTTGTGGTTTTCAAAAATTTTATAAAAAGAAAATATTTTTGTCTTTTTCCAAAATTTTTATCAAAAGTAAATTCTTTTTGGCTTTTCGATTTTTTCACAAAAAAGAAAAGAAAATCTTTTTGCATTTTTCTGATAATCTAAAAAAATATAATACAAAAATGTTACAAATGATACATTTTAGCAATAGGAATCATATGATATGAACATGAAAAATGCAGCCTATCCGAGACATGGTAACCATCCCTCAGTCAACTGTGAAAATTCCTAAAGACTCTCAAATCTAAGCGCATCTAAAGGCTTTGTGAATATATCAGCTAGCTGAAGGTCAGTGGACACAAAACTCAAGGAAACGATTTTCTCTTCTACTAACTCTCGGATAAAGTGTTCACGTATTTAATTGTGCTTTGTGCATGAACACTGGACTGGATTGTGGGATATGTGTATTGCACTCGTGTTATCATAGGAAATAGTCACGGTGTCCTATAAAATCCCATAATCTTCTAGCATCTGCTTCATCCATAAGAGTTATGTGTAAGAACTTCTGGCGGCTTTGTACTCAACCTCCGCAGTGGACAAAGAGATGGAATTTTTATTCTTTCTTAACCAAGAGAGTAGAGTGAAATCAAAGAAGAAACACCCATCAGAATGTGACACCCCGCTCAATAAAATACCAGGTGATCAGTCATATATCAAATTAAAACAGGAATCTCATCTGGTTCATTCTTAGCATCACTGTCGAAAAGTTTTTTCAAACTTACTAGCCACCTAGTATTCAAAAGCTGATGTCAAAATTTTAATATTTTTATTTAGCAACAACCATATAAATATCAATACGAACCACTCACACAAACCATAAATCTAAAGCAAAACTGAATAAATAAATAAATAAATAACCAGCCGAATAAACCATCGGTAGAAAACCGACATATACTAATATAATCCAACAAAGAATAGTAACCAGTACAAAGTCCGACTGAAATGAAAATGGTTGGGGAAACATGATCGAAAGAAATACCAAGCTGCATCCTACTCTAGGAATGAAATGACTGAAGCATCTATGTTCAAATCCTGCAACATCCACACCTGTTGTAGCTACGCATTCCTGGAACAGATCTTTAAGTTTGGCATCCCGGTGGTTGGATACCTAAAAGGTTTTGAAAATATTTTACATGTATGGGTCAGAGCCCAAAGTCCTTTTTAAAATATTTTGCAAGTGAATTAAAATGCAACAATTAAAATATATGAATGCTCTTCATATTTAAGCTAGTGTCGCACTCCCTTGAGATATATCTCACCCCTCCTCTAAAGTGCACACCTAACTCTTTCTTCCTGACCCTCCTAGTTACACCACCCCGTCTAACTATCCTTGTAATAAAACTCCTTGAACTCTGCTATAACCCGAGTAATTTGTATCTTTACTTCGTAAATTATTTATCGCATTAACTTAATTAATCATTTCTTAAAAGTCATATAACATTCACTAGTTATATAAGTAATACAAATTCTCTTCATGTATTTAATTACCCGTATATAATTATCTACTCCATTATATACATAGAACTATATTCCACAATTATACATATGTTGAATATAAATAAAACCGCTCTTAAAAGTCATATAACATTCACTAGTTATATAAGTAATACAAATTCTCTTCATGTATTTAATTACCCGTATATAATTATCTACTCCATTATACATGTAGAACTATATTCTACAATTACACATATGTTGAATATAATTAAACCCATCCTTCCGAGTAATACCTCATCGGATGCATTCTCTAAAGTGCTATCTTCCCAGGTCTACTCAGTCCCACCTGGATTTCTGAGACAGCTAGCCACCGCCGAATCAGAACATAGAAATATAAATGTATTGGAGGCGGTCATATTCCTCCGAGTGTGAAGACAATCATCTCAATGTCTATCTCTATTTGGACGCTATGACCTGGGGATATACTCGCCCTACTCCTCAAGATAGGGGATTCTCCCACATCGCGCAACCTCCCCCTATAGCACTAGCGCATATAATTCTAAATAAATACCTAGCCACCGCTATTTATATGCACACAATATATATATATAGTATATATACTATCACACTACCGTATATATATATATATATATATATATATATATATATAATTTAATCCCGGCTTTACCGTGTACAAAGTCCGTAACACTAGCCAACATATTCCCGAGTCTATGGTCCCACTCTAATGTAATTAAATTACCCATTAATTAAGTTAATATCTCCCCGAGTCTATGGTCCGACTCTAATTTAATTAATATGCCCATTAATTAACTTAATATCTCCCTGAGTCTATGGTCCGACTCTAATTTAATTAATATACTCATTAATTAATTTAATATCTCCTTCGTGTCACACAACCAATGTACCCAAACTCGCTCACCTGGCCCAAATTTTCATCTCTTAGAACATACTCCTCAAAATTCCATTATAAAGAGAACGCTCCTAATTAAATAATATTTAACAATTTATTATATCATCCTATAATAAATTATTCTAGCTATAAGCTTTAATTAATTAATCCCCCATTAATTAATCTATCATCATGGCATCACTCAACCAAAATATCCGGACACCCCCTTGGTCCATAATTCAATATCCCCAATTAATCATTCGAAATTATCCTCAATAAAGTCTTCTCAATTATTAATATGAGGTTTTCAATTTACCCAATCTGCCCAGATTTTTAAAATGTCATTTTGGGGCCATTTTGGAAAAAGCGTATTCGAGAACGAAAGTTAGAAAACGCCATTTTCTAGAGGGTTACGCGGACAGAATCGCCATTAATGGCTTGTGTGAAGATTTTTACCCAGAATTACCCATTAAAATCCTTACAAATCAAAATCAGTCCCAATAACTTGATTTGTAACTGCCCCAAATTAAAACCCAATTTGTATTAACCCAATTCGAAAATCAATTGTATAACACCTACTATGATATGAATTGAATATCACCAATTTACATTGAAGCAATTTAACCGCTTGCCTTATAAATTCGTGGTGTCTGATTATCCTTTGGTGTAGAGATCGTTGTGTGATGAAAAACTCCTTCCTTGTTCTTCCTCTTTGGCTCTCAAAAGTCCTCCCTCTTTTTCCCTTATGTTCTCAAATTTCTTCCAAATGAGTTATGGCTGCCCACAACTCCAAAACGTAGGTTTTTTTTTTTTATCTCCAAATCCCGTTTTTAATCATATGGGTCTAATTTAAAATGGCCCAAATACCCTCGAGTGGGCTCGGTTATGCCCCAAAATATCCCGTGACCCATTTACCACCCCGGGTACACTTTTCTGACTATCTCAGCCCATCCAGACTCAACCGTGCACTCAGAATTGACATCCAAATTAATTTATAAAAGGTCCCTATCTCACACCCAACTTAGTCTATATCCGACTTCCAGCTGAGAAAAATAAATGACACGTCACTTATACACGTTATGACGTAAATAAATTATTACTATTCACTTAGTAATTTAATTTCCGTAAATATTAACCATCTTCTCTCTGATTAATATTTAAATAAATATTAACATAACTAATTAAATTAAATTACGACACACAAGTAATTTAAATTTTTTTTGAATTAATTAAATATTAAATGCACAGAAATATGGGGTGTTGCATACTCCCCCCCTTACAAAGGCATTTCATCCCCAAAATCTGGTCATAACTGCGGCGAATAACTCTGGATACTGCTCTCACATATCTTACTCCCGCTCCCACGTATACTCATCGATACTCTGATGACCCCACTCCACTACACTCTAACTGGTAGTACTACTTTAGACTGCAGCTTGCTCTCACATAGCTACTACTCTCTCCTCATATGAGGTGTCTTATTGTAAGTCATTCTCCTCGAGTGGAACGTGCCCAAAAATCCTTATCGTTCCTCCTGTATCTCTCCAGCTAAGCCACGTGGGACACATCACGTATCCACTGAAGATGTTCAGGAAAACCCAGTCGATAAGCCACCAGTCCCCCTCTCAAAGATAGGGAAATGACCCACATACCTCGATGCTAGCTTCCCTTTTCTTTTCGAACTTCACCACTCCTTTCATAGGTGACACCCGGACCAATACATTTCACAAATCTTTAACTCGATGGCCCCCCTGACAACATAGTGCCCCAAAGGATAAGTCTATACTCCACCGACTCCACTATCTCTATGTTAGGAAATTCTCCTCCTTACGTCCTTGAACTATATGAAAGGATACAACTTATCCAATTCCCGCTGCTCAACCATAACCCATTTTGGGTCCTAGCAGCTTGGTATTTCCCCACCTCTTATCAACCAACCAGAGGTGGATAATGAAACATTTCCTATAAAGTCTCCGAAGGTGCCACGCAGATACACTACACCAAAAACAACATTTTGGCACACCCTGATATTAAAAATTTGGCACTGTTTTAAACTGTGCCAAATTCTGGCACGATTTAATGACAATTTGGCACACTTTAAAACAGTGCCAAATTTTGGCACTGTTTTAAAGTGTGTCAAAATTAAGAACACTTGACTAGGGTATAAAATACCTTAAAATTTTGGCACACTTTAGTTTCCCTCTTCTCTCTCCTCCCTCATCTTCTCCCCCGCCCCCCTCTCTCTCGACCAAAAACCTAAGCCCTACCCCTCTCATTCTCTCTGCCGCTGTCGTCACCCCTATTCCTCCTCGCGTCACCTCCCCCCTTGGGTTTATCCGTTGTAGTTGCCCTTATTTTCCGGTGTGGTTCTGAGTTTTTGTTTATCCCGTGTCATGGTGTCCCTTCCGACGACCTCCTATTTTCCATTTCTCAGTTTGGGAGTTTCGATCTTGAAGGGGTTTCAGCGCTGTGTTTCCGACAACATCATTTTTTTTTTGCTATTTTGGGATCTTGAGTAGAGGTAATTTATTTCCTTCTTTATATGTATTATATATATATATATATACTGATTTGTTTAATAAAATTATTTTATTTTATTTGTTTTAAATCTAATTTGATTTAAATTGGAATTACAATCTAAAATTGTTTGGGTGTTTGGTTTGGAGAGTTTTTTTACACCCAAAGTTTGTGTGTACACTTTGTTATCAAGACTTATTTTTTTTGTGTCACACATTTTTATTTATTTTTTATAATCTGATTTGATTTATTTGGGGATAAAGATATTTGGTTTGTGCCTCTAACTAGTTATACCATCTAAGTTGAACTTTTGTAAAACAAAATCATCTTTCCTATATATATATATATACTAGGGTGTACCTGTGCTGATGGCACGGTGATAAATTTGTTCCCGTGATATTTTGTACCCGTATCGCTGGCACAACGATAAATTCATTCCAATAAAAAACTTGTGCCCGTGCCGATGGCACGCTCATTATTTTATCCCGGTGTATTTCTATTAGCGATGATGTAACATTAAGATTTAATAGTTGATGTTCTTAATTGTTTTTATCATGCCTATTTTTGTATATTTTCAATTTGTAGTTGTATTAATTACATACCACTTTTTAATTTATGATCATTTAAACTTAACTTCACTTTCGTCACTTAATTATTCGACGGCTAAAATGCCCGACGATATTACAAATCCATTAGTTTGTTTCACCTACTACCTAAAGAGACCTTATAACTTTACAAACCCCATTTTGTTGACCTAACATTAGCAGCAATTAGCAGCAAACGGTAAATTTATGCAGATATTTATCACAAATCAAAAATAAATTGAAAATTGATATAAACTAAATTAAAAATGCTTATGAATATTTCTGTTGTATGAAAAAATATTACTGATGTTGTTTTAACACTTTATTCAAATTGATATAAAGATTGATTAACAAAAAAAGGTATTTTTGTTCTACACTATCCTTCGAAATTATGCTCTATAATGTTAATCATGTAAATAGATAAAGTACTACCTATTTCTTATTTGTTTGCAGTATTCGGAAAAAATATATGATTCAAATTTCAATAGCCTGTACTGTTTATTTTGAGTATGGAGTAAGTTTACTCGGTTTTTTCAAAATTTTGTACCTTTAGGTGAGTCAAAAGTAAAATAAGTAAAGAGTTCCGTAGCGTCATTGCTGGGCCAAAGACATAGGCCTGTCAGCTGTCGTGTTCAATCCATTATGGGTTTAGACATTTATTAGCAAAGTACAACTTTGGGACTACAATAATATTTTCTCCACTTTATCACATACACGGTAAAAAGAAAAAAAGTACAATTGGATTGCAAAATAAGGACCGAGTCTTTTCACTTATATCACGTTCGACTGTGTTCTTTACTCGAGCCACACAAATGTCAGTAAATACATCATGTATGCTCGTACCAGTCACAATAAAAAAAGAATAAAAAAAGAAACCTACTGCCCATCAAGTGAATAAAAAAATTATATGATAAATATACACGAACACAAATGTATATCTAAGTTATACCATTCTTATGGTACAGTATAAGGAAGTATTGCAAGATTAAATTAAACAAAACTCAAAAAAGTAATGCAATGCCATTGTACCTAAGTTATACCATGCTTATGGTACTGTCCATGCATCATTCCTAAACCCTTACAGACATAACACGAATGGAAACTAAAAAGACATGAATGGAAACTAAAAAGATTTACAGGTATGATGTATACGAACCAACTAAAACCCATCAACATGCCCAAAAATGAATTGAATCCTGCTCTATTTCAAAATGCCCAACTAACAAATGCATACATTGCTTTCTCAATACCTGTACATGAGTTGCAGTGAAAATTTTGATCAAAATTTCTACATTATCATGCACCATGTATTTATCAAAAGAAATATGATATTAATCATATTCCTTGCAAAATATAACACAGTACAACTACCACTAATTAAAAATGTGAATTATTTGTAACTATTTTGTTGCCGTCTCCATGACCCACAAACACAAACAAATTACAAACCCCAAACACAAATTTTAGGCGGCAAAGTTGGTGGCACACACCCATGCTTCAAGATCTGGGACAGTTCATAGTACACACATTCTGGAACCTGCAAAAAACAGAGATCTTGATGTTTTAGATTATGGAAATGAACCCGAAATTTGAACGGTGGGTTTGAAAGAAGATAACATAAGTCTACAAATAAAAACAACACCCAAATAAAAACATTGCAACACCCAAATAAAAACATAAGTCTACTACAGATACCCAATACCAAAAATCACAAAGGGTGGGTTTGAAAGAAGATAACCAAACACCCAAATAAAAACATTGCACCCAAAAAAAAACATAAGTCTACTACTCATACCCAATACCCAAAAATCACAAATGGTGGTTCGAAAGAAGATAACCAACACCTTTGCTCCATATTCGGCAGATCTGAACTTCCATATTAGGAAAATCACAAAATAAGACCTTTGCTCCATATTCGACAGATATGAACTTCACAAAAGAGGGTCTAGAAATCATTCGGCAAATCACAAAAGCGAGGGTTTACACCCATATATACCTGGGTTCTGATATGTATAATATTGTATATGTTGCCGGAGATAAAACCTAAGTATGTAAAAATGCTCAAGTATATATGTAAGATGAATTTTACACCCAGGTATAAATGTAAAAATGAAGTTTACATATGTAAAAATTCTTCTGCCCAATACTCATCTTAGAAACTTGGGTTCTGATATGTAAAAATGCTTTTGATATGTATATGTTTCTTGCTTCTGATGTGTAGTACCGGATTTGAGAGAGAGACCCATGTCTAAGGTTAGAGAGACATAGAGAGAAAGAAGAGGAGTAATCATTTGGTGGTAGAGGAGTAGATATGTGATGAAGTGTTGTTATCAACAATTTGTACAGAGAGTCAGAAATGGGAAATGGGTCTCTCGAGCCTTGCGCTCAACTTTTGAGATATACGTAGCATCATTTTCTCCCATGTGCAGCATCTTGAATCCTTTCGTGTTAAATCCCAGCCATCAATTGATAAAAACCAAATCCACCAACTTTTAATCTCAACCATTAGTTGGAGGAGACAAAAAAACCCTCCTTCTTTATTATATAGACTAGGGTGTATCCGTGCCGATGGCACGGTGATAAATTTTCTCCCGAATATTCAATTATGAAATTTTAATAATATGTCTACAAAATTTTATGTGTGTAAAAACATTCCACGTCGTGTTAATGAAGAACATGCATCGTGCTTACAATGTGCTCGCTAGTCGCGCTTATATCATGTCGATCAGGAGTTGATAACAATATATAATAAAAGTTATCGAGAACATTGTAGGATTATAAACCACCCAATTTGTGATTGTATTGCAATATTTTTTTATCTTAAATAATTCAACTCATCACACACACAAAACACATAGCTATGTATGGACATTTTTCTACGTTTATTCTTGAAATTATATAATGTTCTGAAATAATAATAATAATAATAATAATAATAATTTTTTATATTATAAAATTAAATAAATCATTAGTTTTAGAAATTTTGTTAAATTATTTTTTTGACGTATTTTTAAACACGATAGAAATTTAGGTGGTCATCCTTGAAGAATCCTTTCCTTTAAATATCTTTGATTTGACCATACATGATTTTAAGAGAGTGAAAATATTCACGATAAAAAAGTAAAGAGGAAAACTCTTGACGAACACATAAATTGGACACATATATTAGACAGACTTGGTATTACTAAAAGACAAAAGGGAAAAACATGTTTAAAATTCTGGAAAAAATGTTAAATCTTAATTAAAACGATTTAAAAAATAATTTTTTATTTCTTAAAAATAGTTTTTCCTAAACAGTTTTTTTTAATTAAACACGTTTTTTACTAAAAAATAGCCTAATTTTTTTTAATATATAAAAGCAGTTTGTTGGTGTGGACTCACATTAACTAAATAATATGATTCCGCGTCAATGGTACTAACCAATCACAGTGATGTGAGTCTGCGCCATGTTTTAAGGAATAGTTTTTCATATTTTTAATTAAAAAAATGTTTTCTTTAACAATAAACTATTTTATAATGTAGTATAGAACCAGTCAAAATAAAATCACCCAAGTGATTCATTTGTTCTAACACTAAACAAAACAACAACTTATATCCGGATCTTCACAAAGAGTACGAGTTCTAATTAAAACCAAAACAAAGCAATAAAAATCAGTTCATAACCAACCAAACATAGCTCTGGACATGTTAAAATATTTGTGTGTAAACACAACTCTGGACGTGTTCAAATATTTATGTTCGGACACAGATGAAGACCCCAAATACATGGTCATTAAGAAGATTAAAAATAAATAAATTCTCACATAGATCGGAAGAAAAGTCAAAAACTCAAGTAGTATACCCAAGTAAACATTTTCTCACACTTCGTAGGCATTAAAATCTCAAATAGCTGGTATACTAGAGAGAACTCAAGAAGAAGCCCCATTGTTTTTGACTAATCGTTTCCACCCACGAAGAGGACTGAGCTTTCAATCCGAAAACTTCCCTCTGCAATTTATGTATATGGGAGGCGACTAAGGCTTATCTGGAGGGGGCTTTGATTGCAGAGCTTTTGAAAACCTTAACTAACAGATTTCATTAAAGCTCCAAGACAGATGATAATACATTAAAACATAACCCAACAAACCACACCCAAATCAGTTAAGGGTCCTACCTTCCCTGCCTCTTGAGGGCATAGACGACATCAATGCCACCCAAGATTTCAACACATGCCACCTTCTCTGCAGTCAGATAGTTGGGTTGTAAAAATTTATAATACATAAATATTAAAACCCGGAATAGATTCAGGAAAAAGAAAAAGAAACGGAACTTAGCTACAGTTATAGAAAATAAAATAAAATTAGCTACAGCCAAATCTACTGCAAAAACTATATTTGGAGAAAATAAAATTAGCTAAAGTTATAGAAAGAAACGTAAACATTGAAAACAAATCTCAAATTCCCAAATTATCTACAGCTTAGCCTCAGCGGCGGTGGGAACTTCCATCTCTTTCTCTTTCTTTAAATGGGTAATAAGTTTCCTTATTTTTTTGTGTGTAAAATGGCCAAAGGTGGGGACTTCTGAGTTCGGTTAGTTGGAGAATTTGGACGCCGGCAACTGGGTGTTATTACACTGGCAACTGGGTGTTATTAAGCCGACAACTGAGTGTTATTAAGCCGACAACTGGTTTTCCATGTTCAAGATCCGTGTCAAAGAAATATACATGGGTGTTTCAAACACCGTGTTTGTTTATTAACATATAGATGGGTATTTGACTCTTAAGTAATTACCAAGTAAAATATATATGGGTGCGTGAACAATTTTTTTTTGTGAAGTTGAACTTGTGAACAAAGAAACCTCAGATCTGATAGAACCTTACAAACCTCAGATAGCTTAATAACACCTTATCTTCAACATAGCCCAACCAACTCCTAACTCGAAGTATCTGTCAAAAATCAAAATCAAATTTAAATTAAGAAACCTCAGATCTGATAGAACCTTACAAACCTCAGATCTAATAGAAACGTTAAAGGAAGTGTTCGTACCTATCAATAGCTAGCAACAATTATATCTCAAAACATTTAGTAGCCAAAAACGGAGGTTCTGAATAACCACAAACATTAAATAAAGAAAAAAAAACTTGAAAAAATGAAGAAAATCAGGATACCCCTATTATAGTTTGGTGCGAACAATAGATCTGAGAGAGAGAGAGAGAGCTTGAGATTGGTCATCCATAGAAATCTCATTTCAGAAAATATCTGTTGTGGGTGTGAAACGTGATGAGCGTTGAGAGAGAGAAGATGGAATATGAGAGAGAGAAAGATATATATATATATATATATATATATATAGAGAGAGAGAGAGAGAGAGAGAGAGAGAGAGAGAGAGAGAGAAGAAGAAGAGAGACGCTTTTTGAGAAGTGGTTGGTCGTCAATGTTGTCAGGGGTCAAGTGATAAATGGTTTTCAGAGCTCATGGCTCGAGGTATGAGGTCTCAAACGTTTAATCTCAAGACATGATTAATTTTACACCCTTAGATTCAAACCCTTTCCAACTTTTAATCTTAGCCATCAGTTGATAAACACCAAACTCATCATCTTTTGATCTAAGCCATTAATTGGGGAGGACAAAAAGTCCCTCCTCCTTTATTATATATATACATATATATATATATATATATATATATATATATATGAGTGTGTGTGTGTGTTTTGTGAACAATGTATGAGTTGAAGTATTTGTGAAGCTAAGACTTTGAATAAATTGTATAGCTTTTTAATTCTGGGTCTTGATTAGTTTTGAAGTTATGTTTTGTTTTTATATGCTAAAAGAGTAATGGAATAATTTGGGAGTTCTATGGTTTGATAGTGAATACAAATAGCTTTTAATAATGTCTTATCATTTGCATCAAGATATGAAATTTATGGCATGTGGAGATAACTTTTCAATAGTCCAGTTTAGGAAAGAGAAATCCATGTGCAACTAACATTTACAGTCTTAGGGTAGGTGGTATAGGAGGTGATTGTAGTTTCTTGGCAAGATTAACCATGATCATCTAGGTATTTTGAAATAATTGTCATAGACTACTTTCTTAAAAAGATTAACCATGATCATTTTCCATCACAATCTTTGATCTCTAGATCAATTCAATACATCTTAAGCACATTCCAAGGTAGATTATTCACTATATGCACAAATGTGTTAATTTATATCGATACATATCCATATAATAAAGCACAATATAACGCGTGTCCTAATGGCACGTAATGATACCCAATTATACTCATAAAAGGGATATGTTATCAATTTAACACACGTGTGTGTATAATCATATATGGGTACTGTAATATTATAGAGTTTGATCCAGTGCTGGGTGGGAATTGAATGCAGGTATTGGGGAGGTTTGGAGATCAAAAGGCCAGCATAGGCTGCCAGTGGTTTATTTGGTTTTGTTTTATAAAGGTTCAACTCAGGCGAGTTCCATCCAATCTTAATCAAGTTTCTACATGTAACTATTATTTAGTACCCATTTATTAACCTTTTAAAATGCAATGAATTATTTCTACTCAGCATTTATAGTTTGTTTTTTTCATTCTATATCTGATCATTCCTTTTAAAGTTTGAAAATAACTTCATGGCTTACTTTATGAGCTTATTTAGTTAAATTGGTGGAAGGGGTTTGCTGGTGGGTTGGTTTTGGAATTCGCTATTGCCGTTGAGTTTATTTTAAATGTAAAAACATGTTGGATTTAACGAATAAATAAACGAAACTATGTCAAACTTTTCAAAAATCAATAAACGTTCTAAATTGATTAAAAAATACCGTTAGAGGATGAAAACCCAAAACAACCTCCAAACAACCCCAAAGAGGCACGAACACCTCGTACGGGACCAATGTAACTTGTAGGAACTGACCGCGTAGTCACGTGTCTCCCGGTTTGAGAATATGACAATTATTTCAAAATACCTAGATTGGGCTTGAAAACAACCCGTTTGAGGGTGAAAACCCAAATCAGCCTCCAAACGGCCCCGTAACAGGCACAAACACCTCGCACGGGACTAATGTAACTTGTACGAACTGACCGTGTAGTCGTAGTCTTCCGATTTGAGAATATGATGATAATTTGTAAAAATCAACACTTAAAACTTAAAAACAGGCCGTTAAAGGGTGAAAACCTAAACCATCCCCCAAATGTCCTCGTAAGAGACACAAACACCTCGCATGGGACCAATGTAACTTATAGGAACTGACCGCGTAGTCACGGGTCTCCCGGTTTGAGAATATGATGATAATTTGCAAAAATGAACACTCAAACTTAAAAATAGGCTGTTAAAGGGTGAAAACCCAAACCAGCCCCCAAACGACCCAGTAAGAGGCACGAACACCTCGCACGAGACCAATGTAACTTTTATGAACTGATCACGTAGTCGTGGGTCTGATGGTTTGAGAAGATGATGATAATTTCAAAATATGTCGATTTGGCTTGAAAACAAGATGTTGAAGGGTGAAACCCCAAACCAACCCCCAAACGGGCCTGTAAGAGGCACAAACACCTCGCACGGGACCAATGTAACTTGTACGAACTGACCGTATAGTCGAGGGTCTCCCGGCTTGAGAATATGATGATAATTTCAAAATATGTCGATTTGGTTTGAAAATAAGCCGCTAAAGGGTGAAAACCCAAACCAGCCCCCAAATGGCCCCATAAGATGCACGAACACCTCGCACGGGACCAATGTAACTTGTACGAACTGACCATGTAGTCGCGGGTCTCTCCATTTGAGAATATGACACTAATTTCAAAATATGTCAATTTGGCTTGAAAACAAGCCGTTAAAGGGTGAAAAACCAAACCAGCCCCCAAACGGCCCCGTAAGAGGCACGGACACCTCGCACGGGACCAATGTAACTTGTACGAACTGTTCGCGTAGTCGCGGGTCTCCCGATTTGAGAATATGATGATAATTTCAAAATATGCCGATTTGACTTAAAAACAAGCCATTAAAGGGTGAAAACCTAAATCGGCCCCCAAACGGCTCTATAAGAGGCACGAACACCTCGTATGAGACCAATTTAACTTGTACGAACTAACCATGTAGTCACAGGTCTCCCGGTTTGAGAATATGATGATAATTTGATAATATATCGATTAAGCTTGAAAATAAAGTCGTTTGAGGGTGAAAACCCAAATCAGTGCCCAAACGGTCTCGTAAGAGGCACGAACAACTCGCACGGGACCAATGTAACTTATATGAACTGACCGTGTAGTCACGGGTCTCCTGGTTTGAGAATATGACAATTATTTCAAAATACCTAGATTGGGCTTGAAAACAACCCGTTTGAGGGTGAAAACCCAAATCAGCCTCCAAACGGCCCCGTAACAAGCACAAACACCTCGCACGGGACTAATGTAACTTGTACGAACTGACCGCGTAGTCGTAGGTCTCCCGGTTTGAGAATATGATGATAATTTGTAAAAATCAACACTTAAAACTTAAAAATAGGCCGTTAAAGGGTGAAAACCTAAACCATCTCCCAAATGTCCTCGTAAGAGACACAAACACCTCGCATGGGACCAATGTAACTTATAGGAACTGATCGCATAGTCACGGGTCTCCCGATTTGAGAATATGATGATAATTTGCAAAAATCAACACTCAAACTTAAAAATAGGCTGTTAAAGGGTGAAAACCCAAACCAGCCCCCAAACGACCCCGTAAGAGGCACGAACACCTCGCACGGGACCAATGTAACTTTTATGAACTGATCGCATAGTCGTGGGTCTGCTGCTTTGAGAATATGATGATAATTTCAAAATATGTCGATTTGGCTTGAAAACAAGCTGTTGAAGGCTGAAAACCCAAACCAGCCCCCAAACGGCCCTGTAAGAGGCACAAACACCTCGCACGGGACCAATGTAACTTGTACGAACTGACCGTGTAGTCGTGGGTCTCTCGTTTTGAGAATATGATGATAATTTCAAAATATGTCGATTTGGCTTGAAAATAAGCCGCTGAAGGGTGAAAACCCAAACCAGCCCCCAAACGGCCCCATAAGATGCACGAACACCTCGCACGGGACCAATGTAACTTGTACGAACTGACTGTGTAGTCGCGGGTCTCTCCGTTTGAGAATATGACACTAATTTCAAAATATGTCAATTTGGCTTGAAAATAAGCCGTTAAAGGGTGAAAAACCAAACCAGCCCCCAAACAGCCCCGTAAGAGGCACGGACACCTCGCACAAGACCAATGTAACTTGTACGAACTGTCCGCGTAGTCGTCGGTCTCCCAGTTTGAGAATATGATGATAATTTCAAAATATGTCGATTTGACTTAAAAACAAGCCATTGAAGGGTGAAAACCTAAATCGGCCCCCAAACGGCCCTGTAAGAGGCACAAACACCTCGCATGAGACCAATTTAACTTGTACGAACTAACCGTGTAGTCACGGGTCTTTCGGATTGAGAATATGATGATAATTTGCAAAAATCAACACTTAAAACTTAAAAATAGGTCGTTAAAGGGTGAAAACCTAAACCATCCCCCAGACATCCCCGTAAGAGACACAAACACCTCGCAAGGGACCAATGTAACTTGTAGGAACTGACCGCGTAGTCACGGGACTCCCGATTTGGGAATCTAATGATAATTTGAAAAAATCAACACTTAAAGTTAAAAATAGGCCGTTAAAGGGTGAAAACCTAAACCATCCCCGAAATGACCCCGTAAAAGGCACTAACACCTCGCACGGGACCAATGTAACTTGTACGAACTGACCGCGTAGTCGCAGGTCTTCCGGTTTGAGAATATGACGATAATTTCAAAATATGTCGATTTGACTTAAAAACAAACCGTTGAAGGGTGAAAACCCAAACCAACCCCCAAACGGCCCCATAAGATGCATGAACACCTGGCATGGGACCAATGTAACTTGTATGAACAGACCGCGTAGTCACGGATCTCCCAATTTTAGAATATGATGATAATTTTAAAATATGTCGATTTAGCTTGAAAACAAGCCGTTGAAGGGTGAAAATCCAAATCAGCCCCCAAACGGCCCCGTAAGATGCACGAATACCTCTCACGGGACCAATGTAACTTGTACGAACTGACCGCGTAATCGCGGGTCTCCCGGTTTCAGAATATGATGGTAATTTCAAAATATGTCAATTTGTCTTGAAAACAATCCGTTGAAGGGTGAAAACCCACACCAACCCCCAAACGACCCCGTAAGAGGCACGAGCACCTCGCACGGGATCAATGTAACTTGTAGGAACTGACCGCGTAGTCACGGGTATCTCGGTTTGAGAATATAATGATAATTTGCAAAAATCAAGACTTAGACTTAAGAACAAGCCGTTTGAAGGTGAAAACCAAAACCAACCCCAAACAGACCCGTAAGAGGCACGAACACCTCGCACGGGACCAATGTAACGTGTAGGAACTGACCGCGAAGTCACGGGTCTCCCAGTTTGAGAATATGACAATAATATCAAAATATCTAGATTAGGATTAAAAATAAGCCATTAATAGGTGAAACCCCAAACCAGCCTCCAAACGGACCCGTAAGAGGCACGAACACCTCGCATGGGACTAATGTAACTTGTAGGAATTGACCGCGTAGTCACGAGTTTCCCGATTTGAGAATATGATGATAATTTGCAAAAATAATACTTAGACTTAAAAATAGACTGTTAAAGGGTGAGAACCTAAACCAGCCACCAAACGTCCCCGTATGAGGCACGAACACCTCCCACGGGACCAATGTAACTGGTAGGAACTGATCGCGTAGTTCCGGGTCTCTCGGTTTGAGAATATGATGATAATTTCCACTCCTATATGTAATTTTTTTGTTCGAGTAAGCTTTTTTTTATAAATTACTTGGTTACTAATATCGTATGTTTTTTTAATCCTATTTTTTTTGCAGGACAACATTTTATCGTTAGCATTTATTCATGAGGAACACACAGAGAACTCAATGGTTTACAACAAGGGGTTTATTCATGATTCTATTTTTTTGTGTTATGGCCATGCGGGTTTTTGTAGTTTTATTGTAAACTTTTACATCCGTGCGGGCTTTTGTAAGTTTATTTTTTATATTTTGTGGTCGTGTGGGCTTTATGTTATCCAGGTTTTATAT
The DNA here is from genome assembly GCA_949130495.1 of Sambucus nigra. Lineage (NCBI taxonomy): Eukaryota > Viridiplantae > Streptophyta > Magnoliopsida > Dipsacales > Adoxaceae > Sambucus > Sambucus nigra. The sequence continues at coordinate 329,586,514 of OX422210.1, read as the reverse complement.
TAGCAGGTTTTAGAATGTCCAGAAAATAGAGGAAACTCTGCCCAATTTTTTTTCGGTCTGTGAACTACTAAAGACTTGTAATATTTTGAAGTTTGTATAAACATTAGTTTATCAATAACGTGCAAGATTTGCAATTTTTGAATTTTCTTGTTTTCAAATAATTAATTTTTTTTCTTTTTATCCAAAATTTGGCACAGTTCAAAACCGTGCCAAAAGTGAATCAAATTTTGGCACGGGTTTGAATTGTGCCAAAAGTTTTACAAACTGTGCTCAATCTGGCACAGTTCAAAACTGTGCCAAAAATATCAAATTTTGGCACGGTTTAAACACTACACCAAATCCTGCGAATGGTCACGCCCAGTGGGTCATGGCCCAAGTCCACGACCAGCTGGTCGCGGACTTGGGCCGTGACCCACTCAATATTTGACGTGACCATATTTATTATCACACTAAATTATCGATGCTCTAGAAGTGGTCACGGACCAAGTCCGTGACCACAGTGGTCGCGAACTTGGGCTGTGACCAGGTCATGACCATCTTAGCGCCAAACTCGCGCCAAAATTCCCTCCAAGCTTGGTCGCAGATTGGTCACGGCCAAAGTCCATGGCCCATGGAATGACGAAGAAGAGAGTACACACATTGAGGGTCACGACTTAGGGTCGTGACCATTTCTGGGTGTGGGTCACGGCTATGGTCCGTGACCATTTCTTACTATGGGTCACGATTATAGGCCGTGACCATACCTCAATCAAGCATGGAAAAGGGTCTCACATGGTGGGTCACGGCTCTAGGCCATGACCAGGTCTGGAGAACCCAACTCTGCCTAACGTTAGTTTTAAGGGTCGCGCGTATGGGGTCACGGCTCTTGGCCGTGACCAGTTCCAGGTCTTAAAAAAAAGTCCCGCCGCTGCTTTCTTATTTCATTTATTTCATTTGGAGTTGTAGTTGGCCGCTGCAAGGGTTAAACAATTTTGGCGATTTTGAGTTGGATTTTGGCGATTTTGCATTTGGATTAACCCTGGTATGTATTGATTCATTTTGATTTCATTTGGATTTCATGATTTCTATCTAAAGCCCTAATTTATATGTATGTATGTGTAGATATACGTTTGTATGTGTGTATGTGTGTGTATGTATAGATTTATGTTTATATGTGTGTGTGTGTATAGATTTATATGTATACGTATGTTTATGTTTATGTATATGTATGTATGTATAGATTTATATGTGTGTGTGTGTATAGATTTATATGTATATGTATGTACGTATATGTGTGTGTGTGTGTATAGATTTATATTTATGTATATGTATGTATAGATTTATGTTTATATGTGTGTATGTATAGATTGTATGTATGTAAACCCTAAATAGTATGTGTGTGTATGTATAGATTGTATGTGTGTAAACCCCAAATAATATTAGGGTTTAGTAAACCATAAATAGTATGTGTGTGTATCTATATATTATGTAAATAAACCCTAGATTGTATATGTGTGTTTGTATAGTTTATGCCAATAAACCTAGATTGTATGTGTGTGTATTTTTTTTTGATAAAATATAATTAAATGGATTTTTAATGAGTAAAAAAATTTGCATCCACCTTGTCGTTATTTTATTGGGGGTTATATGCATGCCATCATATTATATTAGGGGTAATATGCATGTCCTGATTTTTTGCACTACAATATGTGTGTAAGTACTACAATATGTATTATAAACAATTACGGCGGGTTGTTGTTCGGATTTCACATATACTTTAAAACTCTCATAACAGCCCGAAACGGCCCCTTGGGTGGCACCAACACCTCCCACGGGACCAATGTAACTCGTAGGAACTGACCGCGCAGCCGCGGCACTCTCGGTTCGAGAATACGATGATAATTTGCATATTTCTAGACTTAGGCAAAAAAACATGGCGTTAGAGGGTGAAAGCCCAAAACAGCCCCCGAACGGCCCCGTGGGTGGCACCAATACATCCCACGGGACCAATGTAACTCGTAGGAACTGACTGCGCAGTCGTGGCACTCCCGATTTGATAATACAACGGTAATTTGCATATTTCTAGACCTATGCATAAAAACATGGCATTAGAAGGTGAAAACTCGAAACAACCCCCGAACGGCCCCATGGGTGGAACCAACACCTCAAAGGGGATCAATGTAACTCGTAGGAACTGACCGCGCAGTCGCGACACTCGATAATTTGTGTATTTCTAGACTTAGGCATAAAAACATGGCGTTAGAGGATGAAAACCCAAAACAGCCCCCGAACGGCCCTGTGGGTGGCACCGACACCTCCCACAGTACCAATCTAACTCGTAGGAACTGACCGCGCAGCCGCGGCACTCCCGGTTTGAGAATACGATTGTAATTTGCATATTTCTATACTTAGGCATACAAACATGACGTTAGAGGGTGAAAACTCGTAACAACCCCCGAACGGCCCCGTGGGTGGCACCAACACCTCCCACGGGACCAATATAACTCATAGAAACTGACCGTGCAGCCGCGACACTTCCGGTTTAAGAATACGACGATAGTTTGCATATTTCCAGACTTAAGAATAAAACATGGCGTTAGAGGGTGAAAATCCAAAATAGCCCCCCGAATGGCCCCGTGGGTGGCACCAACACCTCCCACGGGACCAATGTAACTCGTAGGAACTGACCGCGCAGCTGTGGCACCCTCGGTTTGAGAATACGACGATACTTTGCATATTTCTAGACTTAGGCATAAAAATATGGCGTTAGAGGGTGAAAACTCGAAACAACCCCCGAACGGTCACGTGGGTGGCACTAACACCTCCAACGAGACCAATGTAACCCATAGGAACTGACCGCGCAGCCGTGACACTCCCAATCTGAGAATATGATGGTAATTTGCATATTTCTAGACATAGCCATAAAAACATGGCGTTAGAGGGTGAAAACCTAAAACAGCCCCCGAACAGCCCTGTGTGTGGCACCAACACGTCTCACGGGACCAATGTAACTCGTAGGAACTGATCACGCATCCGCGGGACTCCCGATTTAAGAATACGGTTGTAATTTTCATATTTATAGACTTAGGCATAAAAACATGGCGGTAAAGGGTGAAAACCCAAAACAGTCCCCGAACGGCCCCGTGGGTTTCAACAACACCACCCACTGAACCAACGTAACTTGTAGGAACTGACCGCGCAGCCACGGCACTCCTGGTTTGAGAATACGATGATAATTTGCATATTTCTATACTTAGGCATAAAAACATGGCCTTAGAGGGTGAAAACTCGAAATAATCCCCGAACAGCCCCGTGGGTGGCACCAACACCTCCTACGGGACCAATGTAACTCGAAGGAACTAAACCCGCAGCCGCGGTACTTATGATTTGAGAATACGATGGTAATTTTCATATTTCTAGACTTAGGCATAAAAATATGGCGTTAGAGGGTGAAAACCCAAAACAGCCCCCGAACGGCCCCGTGGGTGACACCAACACCTGCGACGGGACCAATGTAACTCGTAGGAACTGATCCCGCAGTCGCGAGTCTCCCGGTTTGAGAATACGATGATAATTTGTATATTTCTAGACTCAGGGTTAAAAACATGGCATTAGAGGGTAAAAACCCAAAATAGCCCCTGAACATCCCCGTGGGTGGCACCTACACCTCCCACGGGACCAATGTAACTTGTAGGAGTTGACCGCGCAGCCACGGATCTCTCGATTTGTGAATACGATGGTAATTTGCATATATCTAGACTTAGGATTAAAAACATGGCGTTAGAGGGTGAAAACCCAAAATAGCCCCCGAACGGCCCCGTGAGTGGCACCCGCACCTCCCACGGTACCAAACTAACTCGTAGGAACTAACCACGCAGCCGCAGTACTCACAGTTTGAGAATACGATGATAATTTGCACATTTCTAGACTTAAGCATAAAAACATGGAGTTAGAGGGTGAAAACTCAAAACAGCCCCCGAAGGTCCCCGTGGGTGGCACCAAGACCTCCCACGGGGCCAATATAATTCGTAAGAACTGACCCCGCAGTCGCGGGTCTCCCGGTTTGAGATTATGACAAACAATTGCATATTTCTAGACTTAGGCTTAAAAACTTGGCGTTAGAGGGTGAAGGCCCAAAACAGTCCCGTACGGCCCCGTGGGTGGCACCAACACCTCCCACGGGACCAAAGTAACTCGTAGGAACTGACTGCGCAACCACGACACTCCTAGTTTGAGAATATGAGGATAATTTGCATATTTCTAGACTTAGGCATAAAAACATGGCGTTAGAGGGTGAAAACTCGAAACAACCCCTGAACGACCACATGGGTGGCACCAACACCTCCAACGGGACCAATATAACTCGTAGGAACTGACCGCGCAGCCGCGACACTCCCGATTTGAGAATACGACGGTAACTTGCATATTTCTAGACTTAGGCATAAAAATATGGCGTTAGAGGGTGAAAACGCAAAACAGCAACCGAATGGCCCCGTGGGTGGCACTAACACCTCCCACGGGACCAATGTAACTTGCAAGAACTGACCCCATAGTCTCGGGTCTCCCGGTTTGAGAATACGACAAAAATTATCATATTTCTAGACTTAGGCTTAAAAACTTGGCGTTAGAGGGTGAAAACCCAAAACTGCCTTGTATGGCCCCGTGGGTGGCACCAACACCTCCCACGGGACCAATGTAACTCGTAGGAATTGATCGCCCAACCACGACACTCCTGGTTTGAGAATACAAGGATAGTTTGCATATTTCTGAACTTAGGCATAAAAACATGGCATTAGAGGGTAAAAACTTAAAACAACCCCGAACGGCCACATGGGTGGCACCAACACCTCCAACGGGACCAATGTAACTCGTAGGAACTGACCGCGTAGCCGCAACACTCCCGATTTGAGAATATGACAGTAATTTGCATATTTCTAGGCTTAGGCATAAAATTATGGCGTTAGAGGGTGAAAATGCAAAACAACCCTCGAATGGCCCTGTGGGTGGCACCAACACCTCCCACGGGACCAATGTAACTCATAGGAACTGACCGCGTAGCCGCGGCACTCCCGATTTGAGAATACGATTGTAATTTGCATATTTCTAGACTTAGGCAAAAAAAGATAGCGTTAGAGGGTGAAAACTCGAAACAACCCCCGAACGACCTCGTGGGTGGCACCAACACCTCCCACGGGACCAATGTAAGTCGTAGGACCTGACCGCACAGTTGCGACACTCCCGCTTTGAGAATACGATGGTAATTTGCATATTTTTTGACTTAAGCAAAAAATGGCGTTAGAGGGTGAAAACTCGAAATAGCCCCCAAACGGCCCCGTGGGTGGCACCAACACCTCCCACGGGACCAATATAACTCGTAGGAACTTACCCCGCAGTCAAGGGTCTCTCGATTTGAGAATACGACGATAATTTACATATTTCTAGACTCAGGCTTAAAAATATGGCGTTAGAGGGTGAAAACTCAAAACAACCCCCGAACGGCCCCGTGGGTGGCACCAACACCTCCAACAGGACCAATGTAACTCGTAGAAACTGATCGGGCAACCGCGACACCCCAGTTTTTTGAATATGATGCTAATTTGCATATTTCTAGTCTTAGGCATAAAAACATGGCGTTCGAGGGTGAAAATTAGAAACTACCCCCGAACGGCTCCTTGGGTGGCACCAACACCTCCCACGGGACCAATGTAACTCGTAGGAACTAAACGCGCATTCGCGACTCTCCTGGTTTGAGACTAAGACGGTAATTTGCATACTTTTAGACTTAAGCAAAACATGGTGTTAGAGGGTAAAAACTCGAAACAACCCTTGAACGGCCCCGTGGGTGGAACCAACACCTCCCACGGGACTAATGTTACTCGTAGGAACTGACCTCACAGTCGCGGGTCTCCCGGTTTTAGATTACGATGATAATTTGCATATTTCTAGACTTAGGCTTAAAAACATGATGTTAGAGGGTTAAAACTCGAAACAACCCTCGAACGGCCCCGTGGGTGGCACCAACACCTCCCACGGGACCAATGTAACTCGTAGGAACTGATCGCACAGCCGCGGGACTCCCGATTTGAGAATACGACGGTAATTTGCATATTTTTAGACTTAGGCATAAAAACATGACGTTAGAGGGTGAAAACCCAAAACAGCCGCCAAACGGCCCCATGGGTGGTATCAACACCTCCCACGGGACCAATGTAGTTCGTAGGAACTGACCACGCAGTCATGACACTCCCGGTTTGAGAATACGATGATAATTAGCATATTTCTAGACTTAATAGCAGTAGAACATAACTTACATACGTAGAGGAATACAAAAATCCTATCATAAGGTTCTACATCAAATAATGCTAAGCTCAAACGTAAAAAGCTGCACAGGTCCTAAGGACACTAGAACATGATGCTCTGATACAATCTGTGACACCCCGTCCAATAAAATACCAGGTGATCAGTCCTATATCAAATTAAAACAGGAATCTCATCTGGTTCATTCTTAGCATCACTGTCAAAAACTTTTTTAAAACTTACTAACCACCTAGTATTCAAAAGCTGATGTCAAAATATTAATCTTTTTATTTAGCAACAACCATATAAATATCAATACGAACCATTCACACAAACCATGAATCTAAAGCTATACTGAATAAATTAATAAATGACCAGCCTAATAAAGCATCGGCAGAAAACCGACACCCACTAATATAATCCAACAAATAATAGTAACCAGTACAAGTCCGACTGAAATGAAAATGGCTGGGGCAACATGCCCGAAAGAAATACCAAGTTGCATACTACTCTAGGAATGAAATGACTGAAGAGTCTATGTTTAAATGTTCAAATCTTGCAACATCCACACCTGTTGCAGCTACGCATTCTTGGAACAGATCTTCAAGTTTGACATCTCGGTGGCTGGATACCTAAAGGGTTTTGAAAATATTTTGCAAGTATGGGTTAGAGCCCAAAGTCCTTTTTAAAATATTTTTCAAGTGAATTAAAATGCAACAATTAAAATATATGAATGCTCTTCATATTTAAGTTAGTGTCTCACTCCCTTGAGATACATCTCACCCTTCAAAGTGCACACCTAACGCTTTCTTACTGACCCTCGTAGTTACACCACCCCGTCTAACTAGCCTTGTCATGAAAATCCTTGAACTCTACTCCAACCCGAGTAATTTGTATCTTTACTTCGTAAGTTATTTATCGCATTAACATAATTAATTATTTCTTAAAAGTCATATAACATTCACTAGTTATATAAGTAATACAAATTCTCTTCATGTATTTAATTACGTGTATATCATTATATACTCCATTATACATGTAGAACTATATTCTACAATTACACATATGTTGAATATAATTAAACCCATCCTTCCGAGTAATACCTCATCGGATGAATTCTCTAAATTGCTATCTTCCCAGGTCTACTCAGTCCCACTTGGATTTCTGAGACATCTAGCCACCGCCGAATCAGAACATAGAAATATAAATATATTGGAGGTGGTCATATTCCCCCAAGTGTGAAGACAATCATCTCAATGCCCATCTCTATTTGGACGCTATGACCCGGGGATATACTCGCCCTACTCCTCAAGCTAGGGGATTCACCCACATCGCGCAACCTCCCCCTATAGCACTAGAGCATATAATTCTAAATAAATACCTAGCCACCGCTATTTATATGCACACAATATATATATAGTATATATACTATCACACTACCATATATATATATATATAATTTAATCCCGGCTTTACCGTGTACAAAGTTCGTAACACTAGCCAACATATTCCCGAGTCTATGGTCCGACTCTAATGTAATTAAATTACCCATTAAATAAGTTAATATCTCCCCGAGTCTATGGTCCGTCTCTAATTTAATTAATATGCCCATTAATTAACTTAATATCTCCCCGAGTCTATGGTCCGACTCTAATTTAATTAATATACTCATTAATTAATTTAATATCTCCCTCGTGTCACACAACCAATGTACCCGAACTCGCTCACTTGGCCCAAATTTTCATCTCTTAGAACATACTTCTCAAAATTCCATTACAAAGAGAATGATCCTAATTAAATAATAATTAACAATTTATTGTATCATCCTATAATAAATTATTCTAGCTATAAGCTTTAATTAATTAATCCCCCATTAATTAATCTATCATCATGGCATCACTCAACCAAAATATCCGGACACTCCCTTGGTCCATAATACAATATCCCTAATTAATCATTCGAAATTGTCCTCAATAAAGTTTGCACAATTATTGATATGAGGTTTTCAATTTACTCAATCTGCCTAGATTTTTAAAATGCCGTTTTGTGGCCATTTTGGAAAAAGCGTATTAGAGAACGAAAGTTAGAAAACGTCATTTTCTAGAGGGCTACACGGACATAATCGCCATTAACGACTTGTGTGAAGATTTTTACCCAAAATTACCCACTAAAATCCTTACGAATCAAAATTAGTCCCAATAACTTGATTTGTAACTCCCCCAAATTAAAACCCAATTTGTATTGACCCAATCCGAAAATCATTTGTATAACACCTACTATGATATGAATTGAATATCACCAATTTACATTATAGAAATTTAATCACTTGCCTTATAAATTCATTGTGTCTGATTATCCTTTGGTGTAGAGATCGTTGTGTGATGAAAAACACCTTCCTTGTTCTTCCTCTTTGGCTCTCAAGAGTCCTCCCTCTTTGTCCCTTATGTTCTCAAATTTCTCCCAAATGAGTTATGGCTGCCCAAAACTCCAAAATGTAGGTTTTTTTTTAATCTCCAAATCCCGTTTTTAATCACATGGGCTTAATTAAAATGGCCCAAATACCCCCGAGTGGGGTTGGTTATGCCCAAAAATATCCCGTGATCCATTTATTACCCCCGGGTACACTTTTTCGACTATCTCAGGTCATCTGGACTCAACTGTGCACTCAGAATTTATATCGGAATTAATTTATAAAAAGTCCCTATCCCACACCCAACTTAGTCTATATCCGACTTCCAGCCGAGATAAATAAATGACACGTCACTTATACACGTTATGACGCAAATAAATTATTACTATTCACTTTGTAATTTAATTTTCGTAAATATTAACCATCTTCTCTATGATTAATATTTAAATAAATATTAAGATAACTAATTAAATTAAATTACGACACACAAGTAATTTAAAATTTTCCCGAATTAATTAAATATTAAATGCACAGAAATATGGGGTGTTACACAGAAGTTCTCCTATATCCATAAACGATCATCGGTACAAAAGGAATACCAAATGTCATATGAGAGAGTCCCACTCACGTATTTGATAATACGTTTAAGAGAGAGTAAGTGCGACTCTTTGAGGGACACCTGATATCGTGCATCGACTTCAATATTAAAGGCGATGTCGGGATAACTGGTAGTCAAGTAGAGAAGAGTACTTATCATACACCTATATAAGGTTTGCTCTACGTCATTGCCTAAAGTGTCCTTGCTAATCTTATTTAAGGTACTCATCGGGGTACTTGCGTGCTTAGAGGAGTCTAAACCAAAATTCTTCACAAGGTCTTTTGCAAACTTGGATTAGGAGATGAATATCCCATCATCTAGCCGACAAACCTGGAGACCAAGGAAGAATGTAAGCTCACCGACCATGATCATCTCAAACTCACTTTTCATCTCCTCTTTAAAGTCGTGAGCATGGAGAGAGCACGTGGATCTAAAGAATTTGTCGTCCCTATAGTGTATTTGGTCACCATATTAGAGAGAGACTTGAGCGGGTCTTGGTAATGAGCGTTGGATGTCCTTGTATCCAACTACCTGTATTTTTCATCTTCTAAATGCTGGGTCCGATGACCGTCCATTGTTGTTAGATACCCATCCTTCTCTCTCTAAACCCTCGATGAGATTTATTTACCGCTTTAAGTGGGCATTCTATTTGTCTTTTACTAACCTCTTACACTACCACTAGAATACCCCAATACAGGGATCTCACGCTTTCTCTTTCTTGCGCAAGGATCAGTCCTTTAGTAGAGCTGCTTAACGTTGGAAGCTTCTTCTCCTCCTCAAGTTCATGAGCATGTCGAGTGAATGTGGATCCAAAGACTATGTCGTCCACATAGACCTAGGAAACCAAAATAGCACCATCTCATCTCCTAGTAGTTAACGTCTTATCAACTCCTCCTCTCTTGAATCCACGGGCTAAGGGTTAGAAAGTAAGACTCTCATACCAAGAATGGGGTTCTTACTTCAAACCATACAAGGATTTTCTCAGATGATATACGTGTTTAGGGGGCTTAAGGTCCTCAAACCCTTTTGGTTGTTCCACGTAAACCTCCTCTTGTAGAATGACATTCAGAAAGGTACTCTTGACATCCATATGATATATCTTGAAGTGCAGATGACATGGCATGGCGAGTAGTAAATGGACGAACTCGAGCCTCACAATAAGAGCCAACTTTTCCTTAAAAAGTCTTCACCCTAAATTTTTGTGTAACCCTGATCGACCAACCTAGCCTTGTAATGGATAATGGTACCATTCTAATCCATCTTATTCTTTAAAATCAACTCAGTACTAATCACATTCATCTCACTAGGTCAGGGGATAAGTTCCCAGACATCATTCTTTAAAAATTGAAGCAACTCTTCCTGCATAGCAGATATCCAGTATTCATCTTTGAGTGCTTCTTTTTGGTTCATGGGAACGACTTGGGACGTGTATCATAGAAAGATAACAACGTTCTCTAGCTAAGAACGAGTCTTGACTCCTAATGTGGGATCTCCTAGTATAGAAGAAGAATTATGACTCTTGCGCACCCAAGCATGCGTGTCCCCTTAATCAGGAGTAGGGTCCACCCTGGGTGTGTGAGGGACTAAAGGATCGCCACTAGAAAGTGCGTCATCCTCACAAAAAATGATAGGATCAACAAATATCAATGGTTCATCATCTTGCACCGTTACTTTTATTGAATCCATAAACTTAGATTAACTCATGATAAAAACTCGATATGCTCTACTCGTCGATGAATAGCCTAACAATATTCCTTTGTCTCTTTGGGAGTCAATCGCTCTCTTTCCCATTGGATGTAACTTTTGGTCCCCAAAACATGAAAATATGAAAGGTTGGGCTTCTTTCCAGTCCACAATTCATAAGGCGTCTGAAGTTTGTGTGGATAAAGATAAACCGTATTCACCATATGGCATGTGGTAGACATTGCCTCTGCCTAAAATCTCCTAGCAACTCTACGACCTAGAAGCATAGATCTAGACATCTCCTGAATCGTCCGGTTCTTCTTCTCAACAATCCTATTTTACTGAGAAGTTTTCACGCCTAAAAACTCATGTTTAATCCCAAATCTATCATAGTAAATATCCATTTTTCCTTCCTTAAATTCAATGTCATTGTCACTACACATTCTATTGATAGTGACACTGTGTTAATTTTGGAGGACACGACACTTGGTCGTATGAAAATTTATAGCATCATATTTCTCTCTTAGAAAAATTAGTATGGAATAACGTGAGAAATCATCTACCATCACGAGGATATACCTCTTACCACCCACACTCTCAGTACGAGTAGGACCCATAAGATTCATGTAAATCAACTCAAGAACTCGTGAAGTGGTAATGGAATTAAACTTCCTATGGGGACTGCAAACTTATTTTCCTAACTGATAGGGTCCACAAATAACTGAAGTTAGCTTCCCAAGTGATGGCAAGCCATGTACTAGTTTTTTTTTATCTAAGCACTCTAAATCTCTAAAATTCATGTGACCTAGACGTTGATGCAACAGATCCATAGGAGTGATCATGGAGCTGTTGCAGACAAATAAGGACTTGGGCATAGTCCCATAACAATTATATTATGTCCTCACTCCTTGCAATAGAAGTTTACCAGCTTGATCATAAATATTACACTCATTCCAGCCAAACTTTACAGCAAAGCCAACGTCACACAACTGGCTAATGCTAAGAAGGTTTTCTTTCAAACCTTTGACGTACAAAATATTCCCTATCTTAGGAAATCTCGATATTTCTACTGTACTTCATACTACTAAGCTAGACTTTCTCCCATATCCAAAAGTGACTTTACCTTCCTTACGATAATTAAGGTAGGTAAAAAATGATACATCACCTGTCATGTGCCTAGACCACCCACTATCAAAATACCATTGTGAGGTATTATGTGCTTTACGAGAAATATGAGCAATAAGGGCTTTTACATCTTGATTAGGTACCTACGAAGTGGTAACCTTGTGTTTAGCCTTGTCATTATTGGTTCTAGTCAGAATGTTGGAAGTATCCACTAATGGAAAAGGCATCTGTTCAAACTTTTTCGTAAAGATGTGAGAATATCACTACTGTGGGGTAATAAAGAATGTGTACGTCATGTCTGATTCAAACTATAGCAAAACTCCCCAAGGTGTCCTTTTTTTTTGCAGTAAGTACAAAAGTACACAGTCTTAGGTCGACCTTGGTTTGCTTTTCTTGGCCTAACTCTCCTTTAGGGTTTTGGTTAATGTCCACGTGGATTAGTTATAAACTCAGGAAATGTTTTCGGTGTAATATTAGACGTGGAAGCACCGTCAAAACCGATTCCATTCCTTTCACCAAACCCTAAAGTGGGGGCAAGGATCATCTTTCCAAATCCGTTATCTGTCTTTACCTTGACCTCCCAGGCTCTCTCAAGGTCATGAGTGAGTTGGGATACAAAGGCTTAAAGTTTATTTCGAGCCTCCACGGATGCAAGGAGATCGCTCGTAAGACTAGAAACTTGATTGGTTAAGTCCCATTTCTCTCTCTCTCTCTATCTCTCTCTCTCTCTCTCTCTCTCTATCTCTCTCTATCTCTCCAAATATCTCTCTCTCTACACAAACTCTCTCCCTTTCTCTCAAGGCAATGCTAATGGAGGACTCTCTCTATTTTCTCTCCTAAATATTTTTCCAAGGCGATGATCCTAAGAGATAAGCCTTTCTTATTCTTTTTAGTTTTGAATGAATCAGCATACAAATCAGTATAGGCATGTCGTAGGTCACTCTCGCTCTCACTTGCAGTATCCTCTCCCTCACTCACATCTCTTTCACTGTCGAGGTGTCCCTGTGAAGTAGCATCCTCAACATCGTAAAATGCAGTATTTGTACTCACATCTGTAGATATAAATGCAGTGAAGTTACATTAATGCAGTGACTCATCTCTAGATCCACCAACTCGACCTCACTATCATCACTAAGAGAGGCATTTAAAGTAGCTTTGCATTTTCCTTGACGTTTCAACCTAGCTGGATACTCAAAATAATTATGACCTCTACCGTCACACTCATAACATCTCTCTTTGTCTCTTTTAGGAGTGTCCTTTTTATCTTTATTATTTTTCTTTCCAGATTTATTTTTCTCAGAATTCTTTTTATCTTTGAAATTTCCATTATTTTTTAATTTGAGAAATTTCTAGATATTTTTTCTAAAAAATTCCAAATCGTCTAAAATAAAATTAAACTCTGAATCTGAAGTTTCTTCCTCTCTCCGTTTAGTCAACTTACCTCTTTCTAGCTGACTCCTCACTTTTTCTAGCCTCGTCTTTAAGTGCTGTCCCTTTCTCTATAGATTTAATTAAATTAGAAAACTTGTCAATTTCATATGTCTTGATGTCTCCTACCAGTTCTTCTAATTTAAGATTGCTCAAATTTCCTATTGAATTTAACACAGTGACTTTAGGGATAAAACACTTAGGTAATGATCTCAAAATCTTTGTAATTACTCATGCATCAGGAATATATTCACCATGATTGAAAGTAGTATTAACAATATCAGACAATTGAACATAGAATTCATCAAAATATTCAGATTCAAGCATGGTTATCATTTCAAATTGAGTAGTTAAATTTTGTAGTTTATATTCTTAAACCACATTAGTTCCTTCATGGGTAAGTTGAATAACATCCCATGCTTCCTTTGACATGGTACACGTCATGATGCATCGAAACTCGTTTGGTGTGATGGCTCCAAAAATTGTACTTAGCCCACTAGAGTGATATGTACTCCATTTAAATTCATCCTCAGTCCAATCTGACACTGGTTTAAGGTTTATCACATTATATACAGTAACATAGGGAGGATTACACCCTCTTCCACATATAACCCATACGTGCTCATCAGTGGCTTTTAAAGAAGATTTCATACGGGCTTTCCAATAAGCATAGTTAGTCCCATAAAAAATTGGCATCCGATTATACAAGTTTTCCATTGTAATTGAGCTTTTTCAAAAATTAATTTTTTTTAGAAAAATTGATATCCAGAAAAAACATTTGCGGAAAAATTACACAGTATAATTGTGTAATTGGCTCTGATACCAATTTGAGACTGTGCTTTCATTCAATGAATAAACTCGAATAATTAAATTCCAATTAAATTGCCCAAATTTTAATTAAAATCCTAAAACATGCATTGATGCAAGGAAAACTGAGTGTTTATGTAGGGACACTGTCGTTGATTTCGGCTCCCGCTCTACATGAAAAAACCTAAGATACTACTACAATTGCGAGGCAAGCACAGGGAGTGATCTAATTTTAGACTGGTAATTATTTTAGCACATCAGGAATAAAAGCGTAAAAGGTGATATGGTGGTTATGGTGACAAAAGAAAAGAAAATTCAAGTCTACACAAAAGTAGAGCGAGAGTCGAGATCACATACTACCACACAGATCTAAATAACTACTGATTAGAATTTCGAGTCGAAAACATTTAACCGAGCATTTATAATTAAGCATAAACTTCACTCAATAAGGAATTTAACCCAAAGTTTCTTGAATAAACATTTAATCTAAAATGATCACACGCAATTAAATTCGGAATGTCTCTATAAACACTAAAGTTGCGTGACAAATAAATTTAAATGCATAACAATCCAACTTTAATACATGCGGTTTCAATTAAATACAATTTTACACAAAACCTAATTTTCGGAGCTCGAGGCTCGTTAATGGCGGAACACAAACCTAATTTCTTCACTCCAGGGACTCGAGGGTTTACGTGCAAGATCCAATCTATGTGTGTCCTTCATATTGGAAAGATAATTTAATTATATATATTTTTTATTTATCACTTTCCCAAATTATAAAGTTTGGTAGGTCCAAGATGTATGTAAAGTCATATTTAGTTTAAATCAGCTCAATTGGGACTACCCTTGGCTTCGAACTTTGGAGTGAGGCACAAATGAGTGAAAGGGAGTTTTGATAAAAAAAAATTAGATACATAGGTTACTTTGTAAATTTGGTTACATTCATGGTGGGCCTAGATTTACTTATTTATAGGAGTGCCCTTACGATCATGGGAGGTTTAGGGTTTTCCCATCATCAAAGTCGGGATTTTTAGGGAATCACCCATACCTTTGAGAAGTTAGTGTTTTATGAAAACAATGAGCCATCAAGGATTGGGGACAAATAACCCACACCTCAATTACAAATTAGGTTGTCCACATTATGGCATAAATATGTCTAAACCAAATATGGTACGAAGTGAAGGGGCTTGAACTAGATTACAAAATAAATATGTCTCAGTGACTCAAGAAAGTTTAAGGAGTTCTATGTGATCGCATTGATTTATTAAACTTATACTTAACCTCTTGTGAAAAAATTGAACTCATAAATCACAAACATATTAAATTCACACTAACTTAGAAAATATTAATGATTCTTAAACAAATAGTGTCACGCATTAATGATGAACTAGGATTCTTTATGCAAATCCATTGATCTTCAACTTATAACACCCTTAAACATAAACAAATTCAATTTTTGTTTCTCTCTTTTCTTTTTGAAGATATCACTTTTGATGATCAATTATAATCTTGGGCTTGGTAAATCTTTTTATTTTTCTCATTTTTCTTTTGCCGCTTTTTTGTTTATAAGGCTCTTGTCTGTGGTGGACTTTAATGCAACAGAAATTTACTCCCTTTATAGCCCTTTCCATTCCACACTCTTATTTTTTCAAACATAAAAGAAAACTCAATACAATGGTCCTTATATGCACAAATCCCCCTGATATATAGATATGTATGTAACAATATTGATAAGAGAACAACTCACTTAGCTCATGCAATATAAGTAGTTAAAATAAAAAGCATCTCGTGAAAATATTTACGGAGGCATATGCAAAGATGAACCCATTAAGCCAACCAAATTCGAACTACTCCATGCAAGCATGATTAAGAAATAATTTAAAGCATTGTAAACTATATTTTAATGCACTATCCACATGGAAAACATCGAACGAATGGGATTTAAACACACCAGTATGCCACAACTGTTTTGTAAAACCAACTTCATAAACAAACAAAAAACCTTTTTTTTGAGTTTTTAAACAATTTTAAAAAATGACTCAAAAGACAAACAAAATCTTTTTCGTATTTTTCTCATACACACTAAAAAAAGAAGAATGAAAATACAAAACATATAGACATCTTACAACTAGCCATAACATATAATATGAAGCAAGACAACAATTGTATGAAAAACATGAAAACACGGTCACTCATATGTATAATATGTGATGAATCAAGTGAAAATATGCGAGAATCAACAACTTTAATGCCTACAAATTGGATTTTCTAACCTATATGGGTGTAACATGACAATCTCGGGTTTTGGGAACCGTGGTGACACTATACTTAAACTTCCTAGGACCATTTATAAGATCGTAACAAAACTTATTGATATGACATTTCATACCGTAATATGTGCTCATGTAAACACAAGGATGAAATGTTACCTTTGCGTTGACCCTTTTTAACATCCTTGGCTATGGTTGACTCTCTTAAAACTTTGGTCTTGGATTTAGGAGCAAAGGCATCGGATCATCGAAGCCAACACCAACCTTGTCATTTTTTAATGGAAAGATGCTTAAAATCTTATCCAACTTCTCCGACGTAGATTCCAAATCAAATTTGACATGAATTGACTCTCTTAAATTCTCTTTTAATTCCACAATCCTAGACTCAAACAAAATTTAGACTTATTAATCAACTTTTCATAACTATTTCTTATAGCATGCTCTTTTAACATAGACCATAGCTTCAATTTTGCCTTTTTCAATTCAATGACTTTGTGTATAGCGTACGAAAGGAAACTTGAAGCTCACTGTCCTCTTCATCAAAACTCTATTGCTCTTCTTCACTAGCTTAGGAATAACAAGAACAAACCTCTGAACTATCATGCATATGATTATCTGTAGTGAAAGATTTTTCATTAAGGCTTATATGACTAGACGTGAAACTGGTGTAGTTATGCTCCAGGGGAGAGTCACATTCCTTTTCCGACTTACTATCATTAAGGGTAGCATTGTATGCCTTATTCTTCTTTCCTTAATTACTTAGTTTAGCGGGACACCTATATGAATAATTCCCAAACCCTTATCATTTAAACAACTTGCCTCGGTCATCCACATTCTTAGGCTTATCCCTCTACTCACTATCACAATCAGTGATAAGGTCCTTAGATTTCTTCTTATCTTCTCTAAGCTTAATAAACATAGTGAATTTCCTAGTAAACCTAGCAATCTCTTAGCGATCAAAATCGCCCTCACTCATGGACTCCAACACAACCTCCTTTTTAGCCCTCAAAGCCAAACATTTTTATTTTTTTCATTTTTTAGGAGGACGCATGTTCATATCATAGTTTTAAAGATCACCTAGAACTTTTTTAACTCGCATAGTAACGATTCCATTAAGAGAATCTAGGACTATGACATTGGTATTAAATATTTTAGGAAAATATCTTAAGATTTTTCTTATCACTCTCGCTTCGGGGGTAGTCTCACCTAATCTAAATGATGATCTAACAATATGCTACAACTTCGCATAAAAATCATCAAAAGACTTATGCTCTAACATGTATATCAATTTAAATTTAGTTGTCAGATTTTAAACTTAATAACCCTAGCTGTGCTAGTAACCACGTGTGTAGATTTCAAAATATCCCAAGCATCTCTTGTCCTCTCTCATGTCATAACTCTCCTCATTTGGAATTAAACATTGACGCATTCCCACTCTCCAAAGGGAGTACGCTTTTGGTAAACCACCTTCAGTGGGAGACCTCCCTTGCTCTAAGAGTTCCAAATGTTCTCATCGATTGATTTTAGAAAAATTTCATCCCAAACATCCAATAGGTATATATTCAACTTGCAAATGTGGGAGGTCGAATAATGGAATTTCCCTCTCGATCAAAATCCATCTAACAATACCAAAACACACTAAACATGGATCAAACACGATAAAGTACGGTAACCCCCTCTAATACCATTTTGAAAAATGTTCCAGAGCAAATAGGGTAAACAAATTATCAAATACGAATTTTTAAATTTCTAATTTTAATTAACCAAATGCTCAATGAATCAAATTTTAATTAAGCACCAATTAAACATGTGTTGTAAACTATTAGCTAATTTAATCTTGCCCTAATTATGCATCTAGTTGATTTCAAGAATAAATAAAGCTATAAACCACAACGCCAAGATGTACAAAGAAAACCCACAACGGAAAAAACCTCTCACGATCTAGCCACACTAGTCCACTATGATATAGGTCTCATACAAGGAAAAATTGGAATTACTCATAAACTTTATGCCTCCAAGTCTTGATGATCTTATTTTCTCCTTGTGACTTTTTTCACAACCATAATTGGACGCCTATCAATAGAAATCACAATGCAAGCGCCTCCCATCTCTTAGTATTAACCGGTCTTACTTATGTCTTAATTAGTCCATCCATAACCCAACACAACATGGAATCCACCACACGAAATTTACTGAACAAAGATGAAAAGGAAAATGATCTTGAGTGCTCAAACGTGAGGTCTCAAATAAACATATTATGTTGAAACTTGGATCCCAAATAAATGGTGTAAACTATGATTTTGGAGGCTTTGTATCTGCTCTTGGAAAATAGTTTTCAAAACCCTCTCATCTAAAACTCTTTTCAATGGTCTTAATTCATAGAAATGCGTGAAAATGCGGTGACACATAAACCAGTGAAACTCATTTGAATGAAAATAACTACCTCATTCAAGCGACACTAATCATTTCATTTGAACCAAAATCAATTCGTTTGAATGGCATAGTTAACCTCATTTGAACGAACTTCAAATGACATTAGCACGAGATATTTTTGCTAAGCAGAAATATTTCTCTCAAAGATCATTTGAACGAAGAGTACTAACTCATTTGAAAAAAAATAAACTCTTCAAACAATACAAACTCGTTTGAAAGATAAACAAAATTGTTCAAACATAATTAAAATCCACAAATATATTTTTCTTTCAAAAAATAACCTTAATGATTTTTAGAAACAATAAACACCCAAACTGAATCAAGGGATAACAATAATACGCATTCATACCTTTTTCAGATCCCGTGGATGAAAATGAAAATCATTATGAAACAAGAAGTGAGCTTGATGTTTCTTAACTTGGCTACTACGGTCTCCAACGTGCATCATAGGCATGGAGAAAAAATTGAATTCAAATCCTAACCTATGACTCAAAAAGTTTGTTAAAAAAGAATAAAGCCAATTTTACATTAAACGTTACAAATTCACTCGATGTCAATTATTCAATTACAAATATCGTTTTATTGTTTGGGGATGGACACCGTCACATCTACAACTTTGACTTCAGGCCAGAAAGAATTGTGAATGTATGAGATCTTGATATATTAATTTCCATAGATTTATATTTTTGAACCCAATTATCATATAAATCACTTGATCTAGTTAATTATATCCCTATTTACTTTTACATAAATACATTATTATGATGAAATGGGATTTCGTATCGAAGTGGAACACTATTGTTCGTGAAGAGTACTTAAAGTTGGACTCTAAATTTTGTTAAGGTGAGGAATTGTTTCTTGTGGAGCTCTTACTAACATCTAATAAATAACTTTATTTCTTATGGGTTTTTTCCGTGTCTTTTTATTTGATTAACTTGTTTGAAATTTTAATTCTTATTGGACTTCTATCCATTCCGTTTATGATGAGATCTACTTCTAATCTAAACTAGGATTAGTTTAGGAGTATATAAGGGTCACTATCTTAGCAGATTTAACACCGGATTATTTAAGTGTTAATGACATGTTTTAGAGAGGCCTTTGCGATTCCTTTGAAATATTTTTTGATTAAACCATATGTAACTCTTTGTATTTTGAGGCTCCTTTAGCACACCCCCCCCCCCCCCCCCCCAACTTCACTTATTAAAGAAAAGAGGTCCTTAGGTAAACCTTTGACCTGATCCAGACTACTACCAAACATTGAAAACTACAAATGTTATCAAGAAATGGCCATGATAATGTCACAGAGCTCAGCCACCTCCTCGCTTTCCCATAATGCCTAATTATTCCAACACATATTAGTAACCGAGCTTAGAGACCTCAGCACTAGTGACCCACCATCTTTGACATACATGGAGGACCTCGGTCTGAAAATAAATGGCCTCCATAGGTCATATATCCATCATCCCATAAAGGTATTATTAAAACACACCTCAATATAATATAATGGAAAACAAGTTACAATTCCAGACCTCCGAACTCTTGTGGTTCTTTTGAAGGGAGGGTAAAAAGGATGGCACTACTCCACCTAACTCTATCATTCAGCTCCACTTGTATTGATGAGTCATTTCCTCATTAAATGCACCCAACAACTACCTTACACCACCTGTAAGCCTTTCTCCCAGGCTCCACCTTGAAACTGTATATGTCACACCTCAAAAGGAGCTTTGTCCATACTATTACATCCCACTCATTATCTCCCCAAGAAAATGCATGTATAGGGAAGGATTTCGAATGGTTAAGGGCATACCAGAACCAAGATAACAAACTAATTGATCAAATTCAAGTTTGATTCATCATATATAAGCAAAACAAGTGTTTCTTCATTGCGAGATACACTTTCAACCCAATGTTGTGAACACTCAGTCATATCGTGGATCATTTCCAATTATTTTACTTATTATACACCCAGTTGAGTCTAAATTAATACTTAGGAACCCTAAGATAAGTCAATTAGTTACTTCCCAAAGTCCTTTAAATTAATAACAAAGATCACAGAGGCCTTAGATCCTCTTGACAAAGGTCAAGATGTAACAACCCAAATTTTTAAATGGATATTTTTAAATAAAATTGAAATATTCGAGAAAAATAAAAATTTTGAATTTAATGATTTTGATTAAATAAATATATTGGTTAAGTTTAATGCGAAAATTCCAAGGAATGATTGTGACACGGTCATGGTTCATATAATACGACTTTTGTCAGCACGTGTCGCGCAGGACGCGAACTTACGTGATTTTTGTAGGACATTTTATTGGGGCTAAAAATAATTTGACCATATTTATTGGATGCTAAAAATAGGCCTAAGAGTGCCATGGGGTCAAAAGTCAAAAAAATGAATAAAAAAATAAAATATCATTATTTTTCGTGAAAACAATAAAAGTACTCAGAAAATTCTGAAAATTACTATACCGACTCAAAATTTAATTTTGAGCAACTTTCCCTTCTTTGACATTTCTAAAAAACGTCATTAGAACACTATTTAGGCCATTTTTTAGTTCGACCAGACTTCTTTTTTCCTAAACTTTAACCATTTTGTTCCCTTATTTAAAGGGGTGGTGGGCAACCCCTTTTGAATATGTTTGAAGCAACTTTCTGCACCATGTTTTGGGAGCCAACATATTTTAGTTCCTCTCCTATTTATTATTGGAATACAAGTACCCCCAATTTAAAAAAATTTAAATACAATTTCCTTTATGTGCGGAATATGGATGGTTCAATTAAAGAGAATAATCTTTTCAAGATTCATAATTAAAATATTACAATTTTAATTCTTCCAAAATTAAAATTAAACTAAACCGGATTTTAATTTTCTCAAAAATAAAAATTTCTCTTTAAAACAAACTTCTGAATATTTAACTTTTAGCTCAAAAGAAATATAACCCACGTCCTAGAAATTTGCCTAACAAATAATTAATTCAATTTTGTAAATTAGGCCAAACCAAATTTTGTCCAATAAAAATAATCACTTGAATTAAATTAATATATACCAAAATTAAATTTGCAGCAAATTAAATATTTCAATTTTATCTTTTTACGTAATCATGCATCTAATGTGATTTTGCAAAAGATAAAATAAATAAACCACTATGCCGCGATGTGTGAGGAAAACCCACAGCGGGAAAAACCATGGACGACCCCTAGCCTTATGTACACTAAGTACAGAATTTTACAAATACAAGACAGACTACTCGACTTGAATCCCTTCAATCCCTTGACGTGTCTTCTTGTATCAACCTCTGCTTAGCTGACAATCCCGGACTCCACCGGAACCTTGGAATCCACCAATGAAGCTTTTGGGAACAACCGTCAACAACACATGGTGCCATTCACCATGTGAGAACGCCGCAGCAAAAATAAATTTTCTTCTTTTAGGGATGTAGAAGTAAACTCAAACTTATCTTCTTTGATGTGTAGAGATAAACCCAATTCCAAACACTCCAAGCAAAGATATATATGAAGAAACTTGGAATAAACAAACTATGGGTGTATAAACCTTGATTTTATTCTAAGGATTAAAACATTTTAACAAAAATCAAGGGGACTTTTTCTTGGAAGAATTTGCTCTCAACAACTATCTTATATGTGTGAAAAATTCGTAGAAAAAAGTCTGGTCCCGAAGTATATTTATTTCGCAAAACGATAGTGGGACAAAATAGTGGAAAATGGGCTAAAACTGCCAAAAAATTTCCCGCCCAGAAATCTCATTCGTTCGAATGACATTCTCATTCGAACAAACATATAACGATGTTCCACAAGCGAAATGGAAAAAAATGTTGTCTCATTCGAATGGCAAACTCATTTGAACGACAATATCGAACGAACTGCCAGAATGGTTAAAATTCGATATAAGCCCAAAAAACTTTAGTTGTAAAGTTCTAAAGAAACCTTATGAAAATACAGTTTATTTTAAAATAAAATTACACTCAATAAAATTATTCCAAGCTCCTATATATATATATATATATATATATATATATATATATATATATATATATATATATATATATATATATATATATGTAATGCATTCATACCTTAGAAGAGATTGCAACTAAGTTGATGACGTGAAACGAGGAACATGAAAACTAGTAATGATGATCTCTTGATAAGTAGGCCGCAACGTCTTCAACTTTAACATATCGTAGGCTTGAAGGATACACAAGAAAACTATCCTATATAACTCAAACATTTTTGTCCGGAATTGAGCCAACACTACACTAAGACTCAATCGAAAACTTGTGTCCTTACAAATCTCCCCCTTTAGCTATTCTGGGACAAAACCCAAAACAAAATCCTAAAGGGCTATTAAGCTCTACTAGACTCAAAAACATAAAAAACATCCCACCCCAAAATAGGAAACTTGACTCAAGACCCAAGGATCAATAGCTTTGCCGATGATAGTTGCCACTTAGAAAAATTCATGCACACTTAAACAAACTATCAAATGCATAGGGAATATCAAGAATATTAAATGCATGTAAAATAAATACTCCCCGTAAGTTAAATCACCCCTTTATCAAATAAATGACATACTTAGAAAGACGTCTCCCCCTAAATTAATTCTCCCAAACTAAGATACGATTACAATAGGATAAGATACCATTTCTCCCCCTATCATTCTCCCCCTTTTTGTTCAGGAATAGACAAAGGATAAAAACTAATTTAAACACGATAAAAACTAATCCATACAAATAATAACGGATACCAACGAATATGCAAAAAAAGTGATACCAATGTGATACATAAGATACTAAGCATGTGATATCAACAACAATATGTAACACGATAGATACTAATTATGAATTGGAAGCATAGATGGACTAGAAAGCGAGGTAAAGAAAAAAATACCATATATATGTAGACATAATGACTATCACTAACGCACATGCATATATTTATATATATATAGGTATAGACACCACACATGACACAAAATACAATAATCTTTTCACTCGTATGGAAATAATGTGTCATATGGAAACGAAAGTGTAGGTGTGTGAACTAGAAACAATTAAATTTAGACCCAATCACTTGAAACATGTTCACGGAGTTCTCATTTGATTGCAAACTTTATCACATTTGAATATAACCTCATGTGATAGTATAGATTGAACTCAATGAACAAACATACACAATTCATACAAGCCTACAATTTTGATGATTCTACAAACCAATGGAGTCATGATATGGAAAGTACAACTAGGATAAGTGGACATTGTGCGAACCGTTGATATACCATCCAATCTCCCTCAA
Source organism: Sambucus nigra (assembly GCA_949130495.1). NCBI lineage: Eukaryota > Viridiplantae > Streptophyta > Magnoliopsida > Dipsacales > Adoxaceae > Sambucus > Sambucus nigra. Next base: position 329,562,168 of record OX422210.1, on the reverse strand, counting down.
AATATGCATATATAGTTTAATCTTTTGAATGAATAAATGAACTAAACAAAATAGGCCTTGGCAAATATTGTCTTTTAACGCCATTATTCTTTTAGGCCTTTGGACCACATATTTCTTTTAGGTCCAAGAAAATAGTGGCTTACTCGCAAAGGATGATATTTCCTTTGGGAGCCCTTCCCCGTGCACATATCATATATTAAATTTTTAAACACACAATAAGCTCACGTGCAAAGGATTTTAACATGCACTAGTCCTCCTAGGTCACGCTCCCCCTCAATGTGAGCAAACTTGTCCATAAGAGTCTTTTCTTGACTATCACTCTCTTTCTTAGACATTTCTAAAATATTAAGTTTGTAATTTATGTCCATGAGCTTTTTACGAAAAATATCTTTTTGAGATAGTGAGGTTTGCAAAAGTTCATTGCTAGATTTAAAACATAAATTTTCGTTTTCAAGAAACTTAATACTTTTTGAAAATCTCAAATTTAACTCTCTTAATTTTTCATTAGACTTATTAAGCCCATTAAATTCCTCTAGAATATTAAAAACTTCATTATCATTAGAAATGGACAAATTGTCATTAAGACGTCCCATCGAAAGATACAAAACAAAAATGAGAGTGAGTAAAAAATGAACCAGCTAAGGAACCCTAAGATAAGTCAATTAGTTACTTAATAAGGACGCCCAGTTGAGTCTAAATTAATACTTAGGAATCCTAAGATAAGTCAATTAGTTACTTCCCAAAGTCCTTTAAATTAATAACAAAGATAAGAGGGGCCTTAGATCCTCTTGACAAAGATCAAGATGTAACAACCCAAATTTTTAAATGGATATTTTTAAATAAAATTGTAATATTCAAGAAAAATAAAAAGTTTGAATTTAATAATTTTGATTAAGTAAATATATTGGTTAAGTTTGATGCAAAAATTCCAAGGAATGATTGTGACACGGTCATGGTTCATATAATGCAACTTTTGTCAGCATGTGTCGCACATGATGTGAACTTGTGTGATTTTTATAGGACATTTTACTGGGGTTAAAAATAATTTTACCATATTTATTGGATGCTAAAAATAGGCCTAAGAGTGCCATGGGGTCAAAAGTAAAAAAAGATGAATACAAATATAAAATATTATTATTTTTTATCAAAATAATAAAAGTGCTCAGAAAATTCTGAAAATCACCATACCGACTTAAAACTTAATTTTGAGCAACTTTCCCTTCTTAAATATTTCCAAAAAGCGTCATTTATTTCTGATTTAGATCATTTTTCGGTTCGGTTAGACTTCCTTTTTTTTCAAAGCTTTAATCATTTCGTTCCTTTATTTAAAGGGATGGTGGGCAACCCTTTTTGACCATTTTTGAAGTACCTTTCGGCACCATGTTTTGGCATCCAACATATTTTAGTTCCTCTTCTATTTATATACACTTATCCCTAACATCCATTAAAACTAATTTTCAAGCTCCATTTTGAAGGCATAAACAAATATATTTCGATTTGGTTCAAGAGGGGTTTTTGATCAATTTTTCAAGGAGAACTTAAATCTCTAGTCAATTTCTATATCTAATCACATGCATATTTATCCTATTCTTTTCCTTTAGTGTTATGTGTCTTGATTGTAGCCTCCATTAAACTCATGTGTTCTAAAATAATTTATGAACATAAAATTTTTAGAAACTAATTTCGGAACTGTTTTTGCATAAATATTAATGATACCAAATAATTATAACTTTGTTATTATTCGGATTGTATTTAGGCAGCTGGTTATGTTATTGACATATACATGTACAGGAGCCCTTAGAAATTAAATTTGGATGTTTCATGTAAAAATCCTAAATTAACTAAATTACATGTGCTAGAAAAATAATAGCTAAGATGGAACTTGAGTTTAATCATGATTTGGAAAATCATAATATTTATGTGTTCTTGATTTCCCCCTATTTAGATTTAAAATCATTTATTTGGGAATTTAGTGTTGTTGAGAATATTATTATAAATTGTTGAGTGTGCCATTTATGAAATATTATAATTTTCAATATCACGGGAAAGCTGGGTATTATCGGTAATTGGTTTTTACTCCTTGTTATAGTACACTTGTTACGTACGGGACTATTGAGTGGGTCTTAGTTGTGATTTATGCTAATTAGGTATGGGACTAGTTAGTTGTAACACCCCGTATTTTTGTGCATTTAATATTTAATTAATTCGGGATTTTAAATTACTGGTGTGTTGTAATTTTAATTGAATTAATTATGACAATATAATTATTTAAATATTAATCGGGAAGTGAATGGTTAATGTTTAGAGAAATTTACTTACTAAGTGAATAGTAATAATTTAATTACGTCATTTCGAGTATTAATGACGAGGTATACACTTATCCCAGTCGGGAGTCTATATAGACTAAATTGGGTGTGAGATAAGGATTTTTATAAATTAATTCGGATGTCAATTCTGACTGCGCGGTTGAGTCCGGATGGGTCGAGATAGTCAGAAAAGAGTACCCGGGGGTAGTAATTGGGTCTCGGGATATTTTTGGGCATAGCCGGGCCCACACGGGGTGAGTTGGGCCACTTTAATTAAGCCCATTAGGTGAAAAACGGGATTAAGGGTTTTTAACCTAATGGGGAGATTAGGAAATCAGCACCCATCACAAATCTAAGTCTAGGGCTTGAGAGGGAAATTGGGGGAAAGCTTAGCAAAAGCCAAATTGAGGATTTTGGAGCCAAATCGAGGGACTACGCCAACAGAATCAGACACTACGAACACTTTCAGGCAAGTGGTTAACTGTTTTGATTCTAAAGCATGATAATCAATTCATATCATAGTGATGTGTGTATGAAAATTCGTTTTGGGTGTGTCACCAAAAATCTAAATTGGGTTTTTGTAAATTTATATTCCTTAATGAGATTAAGGGGGAGATTGATCGTGTTTATGATTCTAGGATGTAGAGAACTGAATCAGATGTTAAAATCAGTAAGATTAGAGGGTTAATTACTGATAAAATGAATGAAATTCGTATTGGGGATTGAAAACCCGGATAATACCCAATTCGGGAAAAAGTAGGAAATATTGAGATTTAATTCCAGATTGATGTTCTATAAGGTGCTTTGATCCTATTCTTATGTAGAAATAGGGTTGATTGGGCTCGGGTTAGTCCAGGGGAAAGAATGAAAGTTGGAGATTTTCGTTAATGGTGGAACTGTCTGTTGGAGAAGACGAAGTCAGGGACGATCGATCGATCGACCCAGGGGTTCGATCGATCGATGATTCAGAATTTTGGGCAGTTCGCCCAGTTTGTATATAAGGGGAAAATTAATTAGACATTTAATTTCCTAACATTTATTAGTGATAAATATATTTGAAACAAATATTCCTAGCAATTATGGGAGAAAGTAATTGGGACTAGGATGAATTTATGTGGGGCATTTGATGGATGAATTCGAGAGATTTCATTCCAAAACAGTGAGGTACGGATCAAGTGAATGAATCCGGGTATATTGGTCATACGACCCCAAGGTAGTGAATTAAGTTTGGAGATAAACTAAATAATTTTGAGTCGGGATATAGACTCGGGTGAATATTTAATTATGGACCAAGTGGGCGAGTCCGGGTATGTTGGTAATTATAGGTAAATATAATTGGGAAATTATGGAAATAAATGTGTGACACATTGTGGGCGAAAAATGTGGAAAAGAAATTATGAGATGTAAAAATGGACCAAGTGAGTGAGTCCGGGTATGTTGGTTATGTGACACCAAAGTATTAAATTAATTATTGAGAGAGGGTAATTAATTTGGAGTCGGAACATAGACTCGGGAAATATTAAATTAATAAGAGTGTATTAATTAATATAATTAGAGTCGGTTTGTAGACTCGGGTAGGATTAAATTAATAAGGGTGTTACTTAATTTAATTAGAGTCGGTTTGTAGACTCAGGTAGTATTAAATTAATAAGGGTGTTAATTAATTTAATTAGAGTCGGTTTGTAGACTCGGGTAGGATTAAACTAATGGATGGGATAATTAGTTTTATCAGAATCGGATTGTAGACTCGTGAAGGGTACTTATTAATTAATGTGATAATTAATTATATTAGAGTCGGACCACAGACTCAGAAATTGGGTTAATTAATTTAAGTGTAAATTAATTGTATTAGAGTCGAACCACAGACTCGGATTGGTATTAAATTAATATGTGTGTTAATTAATTTAATTAGAGTCGGGCGATAGACTCGGGGAAAGTATTATATTAATTAAGGTGTGAATTAATTATATTAGAGTCGGACCATAGACTCGGGAAGAGGATAAGTTATTAAGTGAGAAAATTAATTACATTGAGTCGGACCACAGACTCGGGAAATTATAGGCAGTGTACGGGATTTTGAGTATACGGTAAAGCCGGAGTTTATATTATATATATACGATGTCGTGATAGTATATATATACGTGTATTTATTTTGCGTGATACTAAATATCAGTGATTAGATATTTATTAAATTTATATACTCTAAAGCTATCAAGGGAGCTTGCGCGATGTGGGAGAATTCCCCTAGCTTGAGGAGTAGGGCGAGTATATCCCCAGGTCATAGCGTCCGGTATATATGGGTGAGGGATTTATCTCACTTTCAGGGAAGGAATATGATCGCCTCCACTTCGTTTATATTTTGGTCCAAGTTGGTGAGCGATTCTAACTTGGGGAAACTAGGTTTTGTGAGCACACCTAGTGAAATAGCATTCTAGAGGGAATCATCCGGTGAGGGTATACTCGGAAGGATGGATACACGTATTATATATGTGTGGATGTTAGTAAAGGTACGTATAATATGGTAGTAAATATTATATGTAGGTGAATAATACAGTGTGTGATGTATTTACCTTATATAACTCGGGTTATAGTTATATGTTGTTAATTAATGAGAAATTAATTAAGTTATTCATTTGTGGTAATAATACAGTGTGTGATGTATTTACTTTATATAACTTGTGAGACGGTTATATGCTACTATTGAAGAGGAATTAATTAAGTTAATTGTGAGATAACTTATAATTCAAGAAATTATTATACTCGGGTTAGAGTAATATGGTAAGGGAAGGTTATATCAGGACTAGTTGGACGGGGTAGTACAACTAGGTGGGGTTAAGGTAACCGGTAGGTGTGCACAATAGTGGAGGGGTGAGAATGTCCACAAGGGAGTGCGACACTAACTTAAATATGAAGCGCATTCATGCATTTTAAATTACTGCAGTTAATTCACTTGCTAAATATTTTCAAAATGTTTTGGGTTCTAACCCTTACTATAAAACTATTTTCAAAACCTTTTAGGTGTCCAGCCACAGGGACGCCAGGATTGATATTCTATTCCAGGGACACGGAGCTGCGACATATGTGGATGTTAGCAGGAGTTTTGATTAGACGCATCATTCATTCATTCCTAGAGTAGGAATCTTGTATCAGTCTCAGTTTTATTTAGGGCTTGTGGCCCGGACTTCTCGGTACAGTTTTCAGGTGTAATTTATTCAGGTGTTGAATATTTGTATTGGATTATTCATTTGGTGGCCGGTGATTTATTCGGCAAGTTGTGTAATTATGATTCAATTTATTTTCATTCAGTTGTGTGAATAGTTTACATTTTAATTCCGCATGTATTGTTTTGTTTAATTAAAAAGTTAAAATTGGCACCAGTTTTTGGAATACTCGGTGGTTAGTAAGTTTTAAAAAGTTTTCGATAGTGATGCTAAGGATGATCCAACTGGGATTCCTGTTTTAATTTGGTATAGGACTGATCACCGGGTATTTTATTAGGCGGGGTGTCACATTAGTATGAGTCTATCTGGGTTATATAAATTGGGGTGAGGACTAATTCCCTATATTATACCTTTCTTACGATAACCTATGATTGATATCTAGGTGGAGTTAAATTTTTATAATCATCCTTTACTTAGGATAGAGCGAAATTGTATTTTGGGAACCTTACTTGTGACTAAGAGGTATTTTTGAGGATTTTCACACAGATTTTAAGGGTGGGGGAAATTTATTTGAATAATGAGTATGAGAAATTTCAGAAAAACTGGTACCGCAGGACTAAAATGAGTATTAAAATTTATTGGCAACATAATGTGTCGGGCCGACAGTTTAAACGGGTCAAAGGATGATTTATGTCATGTCGTGTGTGGAACCCTATCATATTGTGAGGATCTTAGGATAAAAACGGATCAGACGGTGAATTTGACAAGGGGATGTGTGTGTGAGTGGAACCTTATCATATGTCAAGGGCCGACAGTGAAAACAGGTCATACGGCGGTTATGACAAGGGGATGTGTATTTTGGTGGAGATATCACCCGTGGTGGGAGGGCCGCTATAATAATGTATTTTGGTGGGAGAACCACCCGAGGCGGGAGGACCGCTATCCCTAATAATAAAGTGAGAATAAACAATAATTTTGGTTAATTTAATTAAATTAACATCGTGGGACTTGGGTTAATTTAAAATAATATTGGTGTGACACATTTAAACCTTGCGGGTACTTAGAAATTTACTATTGATGATTATAGACTTTCTTTTAATTAAAAGATCCTATTGTTATGGTCGATATATATAGCACTGTTGTCTGGGTTTGAGGAACCTAATTGAAAAGAGTATCCGGTATTCATGCTCAGGACTTTGGCTCTGACACATGCGTTGACTAATATTTTCAGGGATTTATTTGGAGTAGCTGCATAGGAATTATTGGAGATCTTTCGAAAGTGCAGCTGGATCTATTTTATTGTTTTAGTAGTTTGATTGTTCTCCTATTCAGTTGTATTTACTGTGAGACTATATTTGGGTTTTATTGGGACTTTCGGTTCCAAAGTTGTCTTAAGATTTTAGTTGGGTTTGATTTATTGTAATAATTGAGATATTCGAAGATTGCATGTGTTGGATTTTTATCACACTCTGGTGTTAAATCAGTTGGAAGATCTTGATATTTGGGATTGATTTAAATCATTTATCTTATGGATTAAAATTTTATATGTCTCATATCTATCACATGCTAAGGATGATATTTAATTTACTAACGTCCAACTTAATTTTGGTAGCGGCCGACGCCAGAATTTAGCAGGGTGTTACACAAGAGGTCTTTGAGATTGTAATAACCATTTTATAATCTAATATATTGCGAAACACCCTTTTGACATGGATGTAAGATCCTCAGCTCAGGTTCGAACCACTTTATTTACTTGTTTATTGCTTTAACACACATGCCCTTAACCAGTTTTAGGCCATGAGGTGAGAACCTGTTAGGTTTGAGCTCTCACATGATTGCAACACCCACCATTTGATATCAATGCATTGATCTTTTGTGTCTTGTGTACAAGGAGACTTTCCTAACCATATTAACTTTGGTACTCTTCTTTGTTCTTCATATCTTCTAAATGTTATGTTTTTTTCTTTTATTAAAAGCATTAACCATATTGGTTGATATTTTTTTCACACAACAAAACCAATGATAATGAGTTGACTTACTATGAGTTTGTTAAATTTAGAGCATTCAATTTACAAATAAATTAAAAGTATAGTAAGATTTCCTAAATAAGTTAGACTTAATTTTATGGTTTATAATTTTAATACGAAGTTATATTGTCTAATAAGTCTCTTTATGAGTGTAAACAATCTGTCTAGGAGTGTATCTAATGTGCGACCTGCATTTAAAAATACCCCTAGATGATCTCTTTAAGAAGTTCATATTATGTTTACTGAATTAATTTTATCAAACGCACAAACACTAAAGACAATACAAAAAGTCATTGTCTCACCCATAAACTAGTGATGAACACGATAAGATTTTAAGGTAAAAACTCCCCCAACCACTTAGTTATGAAAATAATCTCTAGGAAAAAAAAAGCTTATATAAAACGACTGAGGCAAATATCTAGTGCTTAAAATAGTTTGTCCATAATATGCAGATTAATTTGACCCATGTCTCATGTATTGTCCTTTTGTGTATAGTATTTAAATTGAATTTCTCTAAATATAAGTTTCTTAATGCACAAAATATCTTTTATATATTATAAAATGCTATACAAGACTTAAAGATTCCTGTTTGTTTAGGGTGTCCACATGGAACCCATTATATCTTTTCTAATATATTCACGTGTAATATTTGGTAAGAAACTTGTCTCCTTCCTCCGTGGCCCTTCGGTTCCGCACCCGTTCATTCACTGTTCAAAATGCTATGGTTGAAAACTAAATAACATAAATCCAACTAATTATTTTTCTCCCACTTCCCCTCACTGCCCACATCCTATTGAGATACCTATCTTTTATATATTATAAAAGGCTATACAAGAGTTAAAGACTCCTATTTGTTTAGGGTGTCCACATGGAATCCATTATATCTTCTCTAATAGATTCATGTGTAAGCTTTTATAAGAGACTTTTTTCCTTCCTCTGTTGCCCATTGGTTCCCCGCCCGTCCATTCCCTCTTCAAAATGCTGCACTTAAAAACAAAATAACAAAAATCTAACTAATTATTTTTATCCCACTTCTCCATCCATATAATTATGTTGAGATCCCCATAGTATTGAGTTGTATCCTTTTGTTTACTTCACTTATTCATCTACACATTGGATGTTGGGTTTGATAATGACAAATTTGAAGATGGGTTCTGATCAATTATTGGTACCTAACCATACCTTCTCTTCACATTAGATAAGTAGATCTTTGAACTTGTCAAACAACTATATATATACTTGCAGGTGAAGAGATGGATAACAAACTTCTACAACTACATGCATATGAAAATTCAAGAATTTAAAAGAGATTTATGGATATTGTCTATTATTATAATGCCCATTGTAGACACCACATTTTAGGACCCCCTAAGTCCCTCCTTAGACTCCTAGCACTTCCCTTTTCCACCGCAAACCTAGGTCGCACTCTGAGTATCGATCTAGAGACCATCGGGCTCCCCCGGGCCCAATTTGACTTCGGTAAACTCTTTCGTCGGAGTGAAAGCTCTTTGAATATTTTAAGGTCTCCGAATACCCTTTCCAAAAGTTCTCCCCGTGCATGAATCGACATAATGGTTCGGACAAATGGACCATTTCATTATCCAAAACTGATTCAGAGGCCATCGGACACTCCCGAGCCCCAAATTGACCCCAATCAACTCCACCGTCAGAGCTAAATCTTTTTGAATCTTCGAAGGGCACTAAAGCCCCTTTCCAATGATCCACCTCATGTGTGAAACAACATAACCATTCGGACGAACGATCAGTTTTCCACCAAAAATCGATTCGGAGGCCACTGGGCGCTCCTGGACTCCGTTTTACCAAAGTCAACTCTTCAACTCAAATGATACTGAATGAATCTTTGAATGGCATTGAATACCCTTTCTAACGATCCACCAAGTTCACAATTCTGACCTATGGTACGGATGAATGATCCATTTTACTTCGAATGGTCACCAATCGCTTCTGGGCCCTAGTTGACTAAGGTTAACTTTCCGAACTGAGCGAAACTCTTTGAAATGTCGAAGCACATTTCCTAGACTTTACGACGGTCCGCCACGTGCATAATTTTAACTTACCATGTGGACAAATGATCCATTTGCGTCCGACGATCTATCTTCCAAAGGACCGACAAGCGCTTTCGAGCCATATTTGACCCGAAGTCAACTCCCGGACCTGGGAGAGGTCCCAAGGACTCTAGAAGGTCTCTAAAATACCTTTCTAACTATATGATCCGTGCATTATTTGGATCCACAATTTGTGTGCTATAGTAATTTTTCCAGAAAAGTCCGCGTGGGACTGCCAATTCGCAGGTCCTGAACCCTGCCCTCAACAACATTCTCTCAAAATCAGCGAAGTTCAATAGGAGAAATCCCATTCATGCCTAAATACCCATAATTTTCACACCCAATTTGGCAAATATCCTTCTCTCTCATCAACATCCATCAACATTCAATGGAGTTCATCCAAGATCCAAGCTCAAGCTCGATAGAAGGTCCAATTCTTTCTCCCTTTCTTTTATATCTCTTGTTTGCATAAGTTACTTTAGATTCATAATCTAGTTTCGCTTTAGTACATACATATTAACATCTATACCTTTATTAGTATATTGCACATACTTTATTTTTTCATAAAAAATCCCAAAAACAAATAAAATAGGGTTACACCTATAAATTCCGAACGGAATTATCCACCACACTTTTTCAAAATCAAAAATACATTTTCTATTTGCACACACCTAATAAAAAGTCGTTTGAATCTATGGGATAAATCCCACCTTTATTCTACATTCAAACTACCTGGACTTTGATGCTTTATAGGCTACGTAGGCATCTCCTATTAAAATCCGAGTCTCGAGTCCAATTTTCCAATTTCCTTTATTTTTCGAATTTCTCAAAATCCTTCATTTTCACAATTATCATACATATACATATAACATCCTTGTTTGTATCTCATCCCACATATATTTTCATTTCCCAATAACGATCAATATCTCGATGAATGCTCATATTCTTTCTTCTATATTATTACTATTTTGGGAATATTCCAGTAGATGACCTCACCCTATCTTTTCCATGGTATGGGTCGAATGATTCCAATCCCCATTATATAAAAACATGCACATAATTCACGAGTATAAAGGAAAATATTAACATTTTCCCATGAGATACCGAAAAGTCGAAAAGGGTTCCTAACACCTTCCCATTCCGTAATTTAACCCTCGGACCTCCGATCTATTGGTTACGCGTTCATCAATTTGTCCTTGATTCCGCTCTTTCGAAGTGGCAACATATTCTTTTGCCTGTTTTGAGTAAAATAGTTTGGCGTATCTATCTCTTTACACTCACCCCACACTGACGATGGCCTAAGCCCCCTTTTCGAAGAGAAGGGTGCGAGACTGCGATGCAGTTCTTCCTTGGGGAATCCTCCTCCTTCCCCATCCAGAAGGAATGCCGCGCTGGTCGGGATGGCCACAGTGGCAACTCTGCAGTGGACAATTTTTAAGAGGGCTAGAATCTATTTACATAGGTGTTTTATTTTCTTGTATATTCCCCTATTTGCATGTCTCCCTTTATTATTCATATGTGCCTCATGCTTATGCTACTATTCACACACTTGTAGAAGATTCTCCATGTACACTTCACACCATATGCACCTAGGATCACGCATATCCACATGTTGCACACATCACTTAGAAATCCATGCTTAGGTGTCACTATCACACACCTCCACTTGTTTATATCCATGCTCACTTATCAAACACTCACTTGTAGATAGTTACACATCACTCACACATCATTTAATCGTGCTTAGTATAGTTTACCATTGGTACTTGTACTTCGCACCCTGTTTGGAATAATCAAGAAAAAGATACTCTCTCCATAAGATACTAATAAATGAATCATGCATAATTCACACAGCATCACCAAAGAGCATTGTTATTGACCAAATTTTGTCTCATAACTGGAGAGTCACTTCGTGATGGGTGCTGGTCTGGCAGGGCGGTGCAATTAGCCTAAGCGATATAACTCTCACCTTCCATTGTACAAGTACCTTCGGCGTATATCAAATGATTCCCTCACATCATACTTCTTTACCGAAGTTATAACGGGAGGTATATCGTAGGGAACTCGTTCACGTACGTCGAGTATATCGCATTCTCTCTCACGCGTATCGTCCCCAAGAGGTATTTAGTGAGGCAATTCACTTACACTCAGGTACATCAACTGGCTTGTCTACACGTAACGATTGCCCTAAAAAACAAGATGTATATCGTGGAAGTCACGCCAATGGGGGGAACCATTTCCATTTCACCCAACCAATTTCATACCCACATATAGGTGTCAAGCCTAGGACACGCATGTTAGATTGCCGGTTTCGACCCAAAACTCTGTCAAAATTTCGGGTCGACCTGTCGCCCAAATTTTTGCGCAATTTAAAAACTGGACCCTTCCCGTGAGCCTAGTTACAAGTCCAACTATAGCTTTACATATGTTGCAAACCCAATTTTTCTATGCTTAGGTCCCGTCCGATATTTTATTTTGCATTTAGGTGAACTTAATACAAGCTAGAACCAAATAAACATAATAATCATGCGGAGACCCGTCTCTCGTCTTCTCCACTTTCCTTTTTCATCAAAAATACCAAAAATATTCTTCCTCCTTTTTCCTCAAAACAAAAAGAAAACATTTTCGTCCTCATCTTTTCCAAAAATGTCAAAAATATTTTCCTCCTTTTACAAAAATAATAAATTTCCCTTTTTTCATTTTCGAAAATAAATTCTAATTTTTCTCCTTCTCAGGTCGATCACATACCCTTGGCCTGGGTCCATATTGGCTTCGGTCTTTAGTCGAACTGACCCAAAGTTCTGGCAGTCCCCTTACTTCCTCCAAGTTTGAGACTCACTCTCCCTCCATGGAAAACACGAATTAAGTGTCGAATGTACTGTCCATTTTGTTGACAGTTCTAGCTCAGCTCACTGCCAAAATTGACAACCTAGAAATCGAGGTTTATGAGATACAAAGAAATTGGGTCCCTTTCCCCAAAGATGCTGAGGTCATTTTCCCTCGTGCCATGGGTCCTCATGCACCCGAGCCTATTTGGGTTCCTAAAGAATGCCATCATGATCCACGTGCCCCTCCTGCTAACGGGCTACCACCAGCCCAGCTTCCTATGCCAAACCTTTTCAGGTTGGGGCTAATTTACCCATGACTGTTGATCCAAAAGAAGAAGAACTGAAAAAAGTCAAAGAAGACCTCAAAATGCTAACCAAGAAATTCGACCAAGTTAAAATCTTTGGGAACTACATGGACTACACCCACATGTCTCCTTATCCTAAAGCTAGATTACTAAAAAAATTCAAGATGCCTAATATCTAGAAGTTTGGAGGTAGTGGACCCCCAATCGTTCATCTTCATATCTATCACCAAGCCATGACTCTCCTAGAGGCTTCTAAAGAAATAATAGATCAGATGTTCCAGCAGACTGTGAAAGATAACACCCTCCCTTAGTTCATATCCCTTGAAGAATCTAGAATCCGTAGTTGGGAACACATTTCCTGTGAATTCATGTCACAGTACAAGTACAACAAGGAGCTGGAGGTTTCCAGTCGTGACTTGGATCTACTTAAACAGAATCCTGGGGAATCAGTCAGCAACTTTATAGCAAGAAGGAGAGAAAAAGCTACTACCATGACCAATCAACCCTCTAAAGAAGAACAAGTCAGCATTGTGAAGAAGAACTTCCTACCTCATGTCTGAGAAATAATGGGAGGACAGTATTACCCTCACTTATGAGCCCTCCGAGAAGTAGAAGTAGAAATCGAAGAAGATATTACCAAGACGAAAGTTGAACAAAAGAAAATCTCTGTACAGTTTACTCTTAAAAAGTTTGAAAATCCTGCTAGTACCGTAATTTCTACTATGAACAACATCTCTCAGCCTGTCTCTTCGTGGGCACCAGAAAGTCACCCAAACCTAATTTGAAAGGAATATACCAAGCTTTACTCTCCTGTCTCTAAAGTCTACCAAGCTCCCTTGAACCAAAACCTGATAAAACCCTTGGAACCTTGTCCATTACCAAATCCACTTTCGAAGTATTTCAAACCTGATGCCCATTGTGACTATCACCAAACTGTTGGCCATACCACCGACCAATGCTTCCATCTCCAAAACACAATCCAAAGCCTGATTGACCGAGGTATCATCGCCCCACAAGCTAATCTCAAACCAAACACTACACATAATCCACTCCTAAATTATTGAAATACCATCTTCCTAAAAGAAGAATCAAAACTCGACCCATCTACCCAAATCATGCCAAGTAAATCACCAGTCATACCCATATACTCTCATAAACCTCTCCAAACTTGCCCACAAATCCTCTTACACCCTACCATCCTTGCCGATCAAACCTTATCACTCCTTACCAGAGCCTACATAGTTGTCCGTACCCATTATGGAGGTAAAGACATGGAAATATCAGAAGTGTTGAACCAACTCCTACAGTTCGGGCTGAAATTACCCTCCCAGATGACCATCGATTGTCAAAAATTTAATGGGTTGTTCTTAAAAACTCAAAAATGGGCTCGACAGTCATAAAACTGGGTCGTGCCAGCCGATGAAGTTATTCTAGATGACCTAGTCCAGATCATGGCAGATTTATTTCGAAAGACTGGTGATATTTGTAGCATATCTGAGATGATCGACACTTTGAAATTACAAGGGCACCCGGTCGCTTCAATCTTACATTTTCCTGTCGAATGGGAGGAATTATACGAAGAGGCCATATAAGTCATAGAGTTTATTGACTTTGTATGGAAAAATAATGTCGTTGTCATAGGATGGGGGGACGATTCTGAAGACTCAGATGAAGAGCCATATTCAGTAAAGACTAGTCTAATAGTCAACCTATGCGGAGTGATATCATTCGAGGAGGTAATAGGAGAGATCAACTAAGTAGCTGAGCAACCCGATATCGATGAAGAAATAGGGTTTCTATTTTTCCCCTCTTCCGTGAACCACATGACCAGGTCGGGGAGACATTACCAGAATCCAAACTTACAACCAGCAACAAGTGATAATGGGAAAGGTATTGAGAACCTCCCTATGACAGAAATGACTCAGAAGATGTAAGGATATAAATTTCCAATTGAGTCCCTGTACTGTTTTGACTTAATTCCGTGAACAAAATGTGTTTGTAATATGTCATAGGGTGTTTTTTTATCATGATCCCACTCGGTCTATGACGTATTGAAGAAATTTAAGACGTTGCGGCAAAGCTTCAAAGATTTAATCATGTCATAGTTTAAATTGGTGCAAGTTTATTCATCTTCGAAGTTAATTGCATTCGGAGATCACTCAGGTATGAATGGGTATAATTAATGGTGCTCAGAATTATTTTTATAAAAGATAAGGATGTATTTTTTATAAAGAAAAATGTTTTAAAATGTTTTATAGTGTTTTAAAAGGTTTAAAATACGTTTTATGATGATAAGCTCATAAAAGAGTTTGACATTTTTGGATCTCTAATTAAAAGAGACGTTTTAAACAAAAAGTCAAACTTTCATGTTGTCGTTCAAACGACATCTAATCTCGTTCGAACGAGATGAGATGTCGCTCGAACGAGTTCCTCAAGTCGTTTGAATGACACGTTTTCTGAGGCAACATTTAAATCCTATTTAAACAGTGTGTGCATCATAATTTCGTAGGTGTGCTTTCTGGAAAATAGTTTTATGAACCAGAACCTTATTTGCACATGTTTTCTAAGGTTTACAAAGCATAAACACATCCTTAGAATTTTGCAAAGATCCGAGTTATCATTCTTATATGCTTACATGATCTTACTGCACCAAAGTTGTTTGTTCTACACATTGAACACAAAGGGTTTTGCGGTGAAGAAAAGATAAGGACTTCTTGTTCGACATCGTAGATGAATCAAAGTCATATCGGTGGACACCGAGACATACGTGGACACGTGTGTTATGGACAGGTATTGTGGAAGATGGAATTTATGTGTGGGCACTATTAAAAAATGATTGAAGATGAGAAGGAGCGTCAAGACCCGTGGGGATCGAGTCTCAGTGTAAGGCTAATCTCTCTTTGTAAAACCAATGTTCATAGTGATTGTCTGGCTTGGGCCGTCTAAGGTTGTTTTCCCGTTGTGGGTTTTTTCCTCGTACATCCGGCGTTGTGAGTATTCTTTACTTTAATTTACTTGCTTTAATCACTAGATACTTGTTTAGGATTAATCAAGATAAAACTAGTTTAAAGTAAGAATTGGGTTTTCACAACTTGGTTTGGTGCTTAATTAAAAGTTGGATAATTTTTTCATAAAAAATGGTTTGAAAGGAAACACACACATATTAGGCACTCTTCAGAGTAAAGTAAGGTCCTTGATCAACTGTAAAAGAGCCAAGATAACATCATTCTATGGGGAATTTTCATGTCTTTCCAACTGCACCAAAATTCCCTAATTAAGCTACTCACATGACCCACAGTTCATCCCTCAACCACACCAGAAGAAGCAGTGAACCTAGTTGGATCCTTGACCTCTACTCGAATGCTCTCCTTTTCTGAAGAGGAGATCCCTACGACAGGTCCCAACCATAACCATGCTCTTAATATCTCTGTTGAAGTTATGGGGAAACTTGTTCCCCTATCACTCTCCGACAACAAAGCAACTCTGAATGTTTGCCCATTAAGAACCCTCAATTGTTTGGGATTGAAAATGAATGACCTTTCCCCAAACTTTGTCGCCATACATTCCTACGACAACACCCGACGAGAAGTAATGGGATCTATAAAGCTTACAATAGGGGCTTGAAATAGCGTTGCTAAAGCCGTTTATT
Source organism: Sambucus nigra (assembly GCA_949130495.1). Classification (NCBI taxonomy): domain Eukaryota; kingdom Viridiplantae; phylum Streptophyta; class Magnoliopsida; order Dipsacales; family Adoxaceae; genus Sambucus; species Sambucus nigra. The sequence goes on along the minus strand of OX422210.1, from coordinate 329,545,826 downwards.
GAAAATAAACTATTTAAGCAACTCCGAAAAGTTTGTTGAAGAAACTCTTTACTTAAATCAAACTGATTTTGAACACAAGATGTGTTAACAAAATTATGTACGAGATTAGGACAAGATTTGATAACAAGTTTTAGTAAACAGTTTAAAATATTTTAAACTCAGCACACATCAGAATGGGATGAGAAGATGTAGAAATATTAATACTCAGGATTTTTAACGTGGTAAAACCTCACCAATTGAGGAAACATCCACGACTCCCTCTACGGAGTAAAACAAGAAAATATCACTAAAACAAATATGTGAGTTACAATCTATTTAACTAACATGCACACAATAACAAGTCTATACAAGTTCAGGATTGTACCCTCTGGCGTCCTTAAACTTTTCTGCAGATCTTGTTAGTTGATGTAGTTCTCTTAGTTTGTCAACTCTTCCTTTGTTTCAGCAGTATACGTCGACTTATGTTCACCAAATCTTATAGCCAACACTTTCAGTGTATGTAGTGTGAAGATGTTTGTGAAAAGTGTTCTATAACACATGCATGAACTCACACACACTTAGATTTACAAACAGTCCTATACAAATTACATATAAAGTCTATATGCAGTGAGTTTGTTATTTTTCTTTCTTACAAAACCATAAACCTTTTGACCTTTCAATATAACCCAGATTCCACGGAGATCTTGCTTAAGAAATCGGTCAAGACCTTTCTCAATCTCTTTTGAAAATATTTAGGAGATTGAAAACCCTCCAAGTGCGAATCCAACTAGGCCAGGTTAAGTTTTGTAAAAACAGAAACAAAAAAACATCTATTGTTGATTCTGAAGTAATAAAATGTTTTAACAGAAAACAATCAACAACGTACTTCTCTAGAAGAGAAATAAAATGCAACTAAGTGTATTATGACATGAAAAACTTCAGATCTATGATTTCTATTGAATCAGAAACAAGATCTGAGTAGGTGTCTAAGTTGGAAATAAGATTTTATGAACACAAGGTTACAGCAACCCAAGAGCACTCAACTCGAACTCTCATAAACTCAAGAAACACTAAAGATGGTGTTTATTTGGTTATGGTGTTTTGGAGAGGTAAGAGGTTTAGGTTGGAGAAGTTTTAGACGAAGTTAGGGTTTCTAACTTGACTCTCTGGTTTCTCTCTCTCTCTTCTCTTTTTTCTCTCTCTCTCTCTATTCTTTCTCTGAGACTTTTCAAAGTGGCAAAAGCTTTCGAAGGCTGAGATGAGAATCCTTTAAATAGCAAGAGGAGAAGGTTCCAGACTATCGTTCAAAAACAATGGCTGAGATTGAGTCAAGCTTCGTTGACTTCAATCCAAGGGCTCACAACAGGCGGTGGATTAAACAGGCTATGATTGGCTTAAAGGTTTACACGGGGATTCACTCAGGCGGCATGCAGGCCATTGATAAGGGTTGATCCAAGGGCTGTAAACATGCGAAGTTTTGTCTCTGTAAAGAAACACAACTCTGGCCAATCAGAGAGCAGCAAGTGTTGGCCATAGAATGAATACAAACGCGCGTCCAAAACTAATTACAAATCCAACCCTGGAGTCTCTGGCCCTTTTGGTTTCTACCCAGAGTAACTTTAGGCCAAAAACCACAACAAAACATATTTAGATATTAACCCCAAAACTTTTTAAATCAAGTTTTAGTTTAATAAAACCTTAATTAAAAGATGTTTAAAATTCCCAAAAAATTAATAAAAATCAAATTGAGGGATTTAAACACACTCACCACATTAATAAACATAAAGGTGCAATATGATATGCAAAAAATAAGTTCTAAGTGTGTGAGTGATGGCTATAGTCTCAGGATCATTACAAGATGAATAGGAGAAGAAGCAAAACAATCTCTGAGGCTCTTTGGTTTCTAGGATGGACACAATTTTGTCACAATTTCCAAACTAGATGAGCTCTTATACAGTCTAGACTCAAATGAGTCAAAAGTATAAGGGCTTCAATCTCCCCCTTTGGAAATATGAGACAAAATCTCCTTTGAGTCGTCTAGAACTCGTAGGCCGACAACAAATAAGAAAAACCTATTCCTATAAAAGTTCTATCTACCCAAATCCTAGAAAGCAAAAATTACATAACTCAACTATATACAGTTTAACATCCTATTATTACAATAGAGAATGACTGTACAAGAATAATACCTGCAAAGAATTACTAAGATCAAGCTGTTTAGTATATGCAGAGATAGACTCAAATTTCTCCCCCATTTTGTCTCAAATGGACAAAGGGAAGGAACTTGGAAAATATAACAGGTATTTACTCGACACAAACCATACCAATAGATTTACGTAAAGAAATGAATCTATTATAATCAAGAGGTTTGGTAAATAAATATGCAAGTTGTAGATCAGTAGGAAGATAATTGATTTCTAATTCCTTGGTTTCAACTAATTCACGAATAAAGTGATGTCTTATTTTAATGTGCTTAGTTCGCGAGTGTTGAACCGGGTTCTTAGAAATATTAATCGCGCTTTGATTATCACAATAGAGATGAAGTGTGGTTTCTAGAATACCATAATCACTTAGCATTTGTTTAAGCCACAATAATTGGGCACAACAGCTACGAGCGGCTATGTATTCAGATTCAGCAGTCGAGAGAGATGTGCAGTTCTATTTTTTACTACTCCATCCTACCAAGTTATTACCAATATAACAACATGCGCCTGAAGTGCTTTTACTATCATCAGTATAACCAGCCCAATCAGCATCAGTGTACCCAATAATAGTGCTCGGTGTGTCATTCGTGTACCAAATTCCTAAATTTAGAGTGCCTTTAACATACTTAATTATCCATTTAACAGAGTTTAAATGGCTCTCTTTGGGATTGTTTTGATAGCGCGAACAAACACACACAGCATACATGATATCAGGACGCGAGGCAGTCAGATAGAGTAATATGCCAATCATACTACGATATAAAGTAGGATCTACAGATTTTCCATTTTCATCTTTAGACAATTTTTCTGTAGTACTCATAGGCGTTTTAGCACTTTTAGCACTCTCGAGGCCAAATTTCTTAACTATCTCTAATGCGTATTTAGTCTGCGAGAGAAACAATCCATCTGGTTGTTGTTTGACTTGGAGACCTAGGAAGAACTGTAACTCCCCCATAAGGGACATCTGAAATTCCTTACTCATAATTTTAGCAAAAGATTTTACTTCTGAGGTAGAAGTGGATCCAAATATGATATCGTCTACATAGACTTGAGCGATAGTAATGTGTTTGCCAAAATGTTTGACAAATAAGGTTTGGTCATTTCCACCTCTTTTGAAACCTTTATCCAGTAGAAAACTGGACAGGCGCTCATACCAAGCTCTAGGAGCTTGCTTAAGACCATATAAAGCCTTTTTCAACCGAAATACATGATTAGGATAATTAGGGTCAATGAACCCTTTTGGTTGTTCTACATAGGTTTCCTCGGCAATTATTCCATTAAGGAACGCAGATTTAACATCCATTTGATATAATGTAAAATGCATGTGACAAGCTATAGCAAGAAGCAGACGAACTGATTCTAAACGAGTAACAGGAGCAAACGTCTCGTTAAAATCAATTCCTTCTATTTGGGAATAACCTTGAGCAACTAGTCTAGCTTTATTTCTAATTATCATCCCATTTTCATCAGTTTTATTTTTGAAAATCCAACGAGTACCAATAACCTTTTTGTGATCAGGACGTGGAACAAGATACCATACATCATGAATGACAAATTGTAAAAGTTCATCCTGCATTGCAGAAATCCAGTGAGAGTCATTCAATGCCTCATTTACATTCTTTGGTTCCACAAGAGAAACAAAGCAAGCATAAAGTGCATAATTTCTAAGTTGGGATCTTGTACGTACTGGCTCACTAGGGTTACCAACTATGTTGTTTATGGGATGATCTTTAGAAACCCAGTTAGGTACTTCAGGTGACTCAATAGGTAATGAATTATCTATTTCAGAAGAGTCATTTTCTAAAATATTTGACGATTCTTCTTCTATAGTTAATTCACTAGTCTTGCTTTCTATAGTAGTGTCACTAACAATTACATTTATGGATTCCATTAAGGTTTTAGTGCGAAGATTATACACCCGATAAGCTCTACTGTTAGGTGAATATCCTAAGAATATGTCTTTATCTCCCCTGCTCTCAAATTTAGATAAGTGTTCCCTATCTTTGCAAACGTAGCAGGTACTACCAAAGGTTCTAAGGTACTTAAGGTTAGGCTTTTTATTGTACCAAAGTTCATAAGGGGTTTGTTTGGAATTCTTTCTAAGATAGACCCTATTAATAATATGGCATGCTGTACGAATAGATTCTACCCAAAAATACTTAGGTAAGTTCTTGGCATGGAGCATGACACGTGCCATCTCTTGAAGGGTTTGATTCTTTCTCTCAGCTATACCATTTTGTTGAGGGGTCTTAGGAGCACTGAACTCATGTTTGTAACCATTATAGTCACAGTATTCTATAATACCAGTATCTTTGAATTCACCACCTCTATCGCTTCGGATTCTATTCACTTGAGTGTCTTTCTCATTTTCAATCCGTAAAAGAATCTTTAAAAAAGTTTGGAAAGTATCGGATTTCTGTTTTAAGAAAGCTACCCAAGTGAATCTGGTGAAGTCATCAACCATAACTAGAATATAACTGTGTCCACAGAGACTAACAGTTTGAGAAGGACCCATTAGGTCCATATGGATGAGTTCTAAGGGATTAGAGGTAAGGATATCTTTAACCCTTTTATGAGATGCTTTAACAATTTTTCCTTCTTGACAGGGACCACAGACAATGTTATGAATAGGTTTAATTTTTGGTATTCCTCTAACTATTTGTTGAGAGGACAATTTACTCAAATTTTCGTAATTAATGTGACCCATTCTGTTATGCCATATCTCATTGTCATCCATTCTGGCAACATTACAGATTTCAGAACTAGTCATGACAGTATAACAATTGTCAGGAGTCCTGGATCCTGTAATTACGCATTCTCCCTTTTCATTTAAAATCTTGCAATTGTTCTTTGAAAAGGTAACAGTATGGTTTAAGTCACAAAATTGCGAAATGCTGAGTAAATTAGCCTTGAGGCCTTTAACTAAAAGAACGTTTTCAAGAACAGGAAGTCCTTTTTCTTTAAGAGTTCATTTGCCTATGATCTGGGATGATACTCCATCACCAAAAACAACTTTTCCACCATCAAAGTGGGTTTTATTTAAAAGTTTTGTATCATCACCTGTCATATGTTTGGAACATGCAGAGTCCAAATACCAACCAGAAGATGTAAGTTCAGCTTTTAAGGCAGAAATAACAATATTACACTTCATCTGGGGTACTAGATCATCTTTTCTAACCCAAATTGCTCTGGTTTTCTGTTTGCGCTTGTTTGCTCTCATTTGATAAAATTTGCGAGCATTAGATTTTTGTTGAAAAACATTTTGCGCATGATTTTGAGTAAATCTAAACACCTGAGCATTTGATTTAGAAAAATTTCTGGGATTCCTTCTAGTAAATGTCCTTTTAGGTTTAGTCTTTCTATTCCTATAGTTGGAGTTTTTGTCTGGTGGCCTGGGAAGGACATAATTGTTACGACTCCTCCTAGAATAGTTAAAGTTTTGATACATGGAAGTATTGTAGATAGGCTTAATCAGTCTCCTAGCATATCAATCATCGAAAGAATGACCGTATATATCACAATAGGAGAAATAAAGATTGCTCAGAATGGGGTTTACCTTAGGAAAGTCTCTAAACAAAGGTTTTGAGAAATTTTGAGGCTGAATTTTATTCCTAGGTAGCACAGGTTTGAAAGCAGGTTCACTTTTCCTAATAGGGGGGCAGACATATTTTCCCTTTGGTAAACTTTCATGCTTAGAGCAACTTGCATCTCCAGTGTTAGTGTTTTGATGATCAAACTCAGTTTTTAGTGAATGAAAGTCTGGACATGTTTCAATAGGTCTTTTGCCTCCTGACACAAATTTGATAGGTTCAACAGGTTTTGTTTGTGTCTTCAACTTGGGGCAAAACCCTATACCAGTTCTATCATCAGAATTGGTTTTAGATTCAGCAACGAATTCCTCAAAACATTTAGAATTGTTTTCAAATTTTGTAAATTTTTTGAACACAGTTGCTGTTTTTTCTTTGGTTTGTTCCAATTCTAATAATGTCCCTTTGTATTTTTTCTCCAGAATTTCATTAGCTTCAGTCAAAGTTTTCAGTTTTTCATCAAACACTTTGATTTCACTTTCATGAGACATGCATTGAGTAGTATACTCTTCAGCATTCAGTTTTACCATCAGGCTTAGATCCTCTAGCTTTTTGGTAAGATCTTTCACAATCTTTTCTAATCTAGTGCTTTTCTTAAGAGTTTTGGCATATAGAGTGTGAATGTCTGGGAGATCTTCATTGTCTGAGTCACTAAGTGAAGTGTGTGAAGTGACCCCTAAGGTTTCATTTCTTAAACTCACGCACCCATTGACATCAGCAGTATCGATTCCCCTTTGACTCACACACCCCGAGGAAGAAGTATTAATGTTCTCAGTAAGTAAAGCATCTAAACCAGTTAAAGTATGATTCAAAGCAACAGAGCTAGAATTACTAGACTCATCCTCACTATCAAGCACAGGCATATCATCATTATATATGATTTTGGCAAAGAAGGATAAACAAGGATCAAAACCATCAGATGTCTCAGGTTCCTCATTTTCAGAGTCACTTGAGTCATCCCATGTTTTGTAGATGTTGGCTCTAGAGTGTTTGTTTTGGGTATTTAAATTAACTCTACAGTCTTGAGAAATGTGTCCTAGTTTACCACATCTATAGCATTCAGTCTTCTTGAGGTCTCTGTGAGGTCTTGTGTTGTCCTTGTTCTGTTTGTCATGAGGTTTCTCATGGGACTTCTGATTTGAAGGAGTTGAATAATTAGACTTGCCCTGTCTATTTGCAATACTGTTTCTAAATTTAACAATTTTCTTAAATTGTTTTGACATTAGGGCAATCTGATTATCTAAACTTTCTAAGTCACAGTCCTCATCAGAATCATTACTAGGAGTGTTTAACTCAGGCTTAATCATCTTAGAAGTAAAGCTAAGATTGGAATTGGTATGTTTCCTATGAGTGTGGGTCAATTGTTTCTTAAACTCTAATTCCATTTCCACAGTTCTTAATTTACTACTGAGTAATTCAGGAGTGAGATTTATATCACACATTTCCTCAATAGCATATCTTTTATTGTCAAATTTCTGTGGTAATGATCTCAGAATTTTAGACACAATTTCTTGTCTATCATAAGTTATACCATTAGCATGCAGTTTAGTGACAATATCAGTCAGGTTCATATAGAAGTCATCAAAAGACTCAGATTCAGACATGATTAAAGAATTATACTGTTGGATTAACATCTGAGTTTTAGCAGCCTCAACCCTAGAGTCTCCTTCATGGGCAGTAATCAAGGTATCCCATGCTTCCTTAGAAGTGGTACAAGATGAGATTCTCTTGAACTCATGTTCATTTATAGACATAAATATAGCATTCTTTCCTTTATTATTATTGCGAGAAACTTGTTTCTCTTCTTGAGTAAACTCACTTAATATTTTCTTAACCCTCTCATTACTTCCTTCAGTGGCTGGTTTAGTAGGATAAGAGTATCCATTTTCAATAATGTCCCAGACATCATCTCCCAAAGTTCCTTGAATGAAAGCAATCATCCTTACTTTCCAGTAAGAAAAATTGGTTCCATCAAAGACTGGAGGTCTGGTCAAGTTACCATATCTTTCATTTTTCTCGTCCATGATTGATTTTGAGAAAACAGTTTCAGAAACTCAGGATCATTTTGAAATAAGTTCACCAAAATCTCTGATACCAATTGAAATAGCGTTGCTAAAGCCGTTTATTGAAAATAAACTATTTAAGCAACTCCGAAAAGTTTGTTGAAGAAACTCTTTACTTAAATCAAACTGATTTTGAACACAAGATGTGTTAACAAAATTATGTACGAGATTAGGACAAGATTTGATAACAAGTTTTAGTAAACAGTTTAAAATATTTTAAACTCAGCACACATCAGAATGGGATGAGAAGATGTAGAAATATTAATACTCAGGATTTTTAACGTGGTAAAACCTCACCAATTGAGGAAACATCCACGACTCCCTCTACGGAGTAAAACAAGAAAATATCACTAAAACAAATATGTGAGTTACAATCTATTTAACTAACATGCACACAATAACAAGTCTATACAAGTTCAGGATTGTACCCTCTGGCGTCCTTAAACTTTTCTGAAGATCTTGTTAGTTGATGTAGTTCTCTCAGTTTGTCAACTCTTCCTTTGTTTCAGCAGTATACGTCGACTTATGTTCACCAAATCTTATAGCCAACACTTTCAGTGTATGTAGTGTGAAGATGTTTGTGAAAAGTGTTCTATAACACATGCATGAACTCACACACACTTAGATTTACAAATAGTCCTATACAAATTACATATAAAGTCTATATGCAGTGAGTTTGTTATTTTTCTTTCTTACAAAACCAAAAACCTTTTGACCTTTCAATATAACCCAGATTCCACGGAGATCTTGCTTAAGAAATCGGTTAAGACCTTTCTCAATCTCTTTTGAAAATATTTAGGAGATTGAAAACCCTCCAAGTGCGAATCCAACTAGGTCAGGTTAAGTTTTGTAAAAACGAAAACAGAAAAACATCTATTGTTGATTCTGAAGTAATAAAATGTTTTAACAGAAAACAATCAACAACGTACTTCTCTAGAAGAGAAATAAAATGCAACTAAGTGTATTATGACATGAAAAACTTGAGATCTATGATTTCTATTGAATCAGAAACAAGATCTGAGTAGGTGTCTAAGTTGGAAATAAGATTTTATGAACACAAGGTTACAGCAACCCAAGATCACTCAACTCGAACTCTCATAAACTCAAGAAACACTAAAGATGGTGTTTATTTGGTTATGGTGTTTTGGAGAGGTAAGTGGTTTAGGTTGGAGAAGTTTTAGACGAAGTTAGGGTTTCTAACTTGACTCTCTGGTTTCTCTCTCTCTCTTCTCTTTCTTCTCTCTCTCTTCTCTTTCTTCTCTCTCTCTCTCTATTCTTTCTCTGAGACTTTTCAAAGTGGCAAAAGCTTTCGAAGGCTGAGATGAGAGTCCTTTAAATAGCAAGAGGAGAAGGTTCCAGACTATCGTTCAAAAACAACGGCTGAGATTGAGTCAAGCTTCTTTGACTTCAATCCAAGGGCTCACAACAGGCGGTGGATTAAACAGGCTGTGATTGGCTTAAAGGTTTACACGGGGATTCACTCAGGCGGCATGCAGGCCATTGATAAGGGTTGATCCAAGGGCTGTAAACATGCGAAGTTTTGTCTCTGTAAAGAAACACAACTCTGGCCAATCAGAGAGCAGCAAGTGTTGGCCATAGAATGAATACAAACGCGTCCAAAACTAATTACAAAGCCAACCCTGGAGTCTCTGGCGCTTTTGGTTTCTACCCAGAGTAACTTTAGGCCAAAAACCACAACAAAACATATTTAGATATTAACCCCAAAACTTTTTAAATCAAGTTTTAGTTTAATAAAACCTTAATTAAAAGATGTTTAAAATTCCCAAAAAATTAATAAAAATCAAATTGAGGGATTTAAACACACTCACCACATTAATAAACATAAAGGTGCAATATGATATGCAAAAAATAAGTTCTAAGTGTGTGAGTGATGGCTATAGTCTCAGGATCATTACAAGATGAATAGGAGAAGAAGCAAAACAATCTCTGAGGCTCTTTGGTTTCTAGGATGGACACAATTTTGTCACAATTTCCAAACTAGATGAGCTCTTATACAGTCTAGACTCAAATGAGTCAAAAGTATAAGGGCTTCAGGGCTGGTCCTATAAATCCGATTGTTGAATTCCAAGTCATCGACATCCCAACCTATTTTAATCTGTTGCTCAGACGCCCGTGGCTCTACAGCATCAAAGGAGTGTCTTATTCCCTTTAATCAAAAATTGAAGTTCTTTGCCAATGGACATGTTATCTCCATCTTAGAAGACAGTGACAACACTGAGAATGCAAGCACCTGTAATCGGGTACTCAAGATACAACATAGGGTGAATGATATGCTGCTATCAGGCTTCCAAGTGGAACCACTCTTACTCCCAGTAGGGGACGACTTTGAAGATAGGGTTTGTCTAGAATATGACCCTCATGAAAATGTCAATGTAATCCAAATGTTCAAGAACATGCATTTCATGCTCAGACTAGGGCTAAGGCAAAGACAATAAGGGATAACTAAACCTATTGTGTTGAAGAAGGCCTTTCCTCCCTGCGGCTTGGGCTATCAACCATTAGAAGAAGAACTCAGATTGATCCATCAGACTCGATTAAAGAGAAAGTTAGAATGCGCCAGAACTATCTCGGGAGATTCCCAAAATGCAAGATTCATCAAAGAGGATGAATATTCCCCTTCTGTGGCTTCCCTGAACCTTGTAATGACCCTATAGACAAAAGAATAAAACTAGGAATGGAGATATTTTTTCAACACAACTACTCGAGGGTCGAAATTTCCCAACACTATGTACAACCATTCACTATAGAGGCCATAGCTGATTCCATGGGTTGTGAGGGCAGTGACTTTGATGATTATTTCAACTTATAGATACTAGGGTTGGCACTCTACATGATCCACTCAGGGACTACATCATTCGATCCATCCTACCTTATCAGAGATGCTGATGCGCCTCTTCTCAATTGGCATGCTGCACCTGTGCCACCTGATGATATTCAACCTAAGCCAGATGTTTATCCCATTTCCCCTTTAGTTGTTTCCTCTCACTCTGATGTAATCGAGACCTCCTATGATGAGGTTCTCAATGTTATTTTTCCTATCAATGAAATAAATGAAGATTTTGAGTATCTTGTTGTGCCTTAGATTAATTGTCTTGATTCTAATCAAACTTTTGATGATGATGACTTTGCAAATGAATATTTATAAACTGATATAAATAAGGTTAATAATAAATAGCATAACCGCATTCAAGTTAATGAATATGAAACTTTTGTTATTAATCTCGGTTCTAGTAGCCAAATGTACGAAATTAGGATAGGGGCTACCCTTAATGAGCACGAGCGCACGCAACTTGAAGATCTATTAACAAAATTTGTGGATGTCTTCACATGGTCCTACGATGGTATGCCAGACATTAATCCCGAGATAGCATAACATGAGATTCCAAATCTCTCAGAATGTAAACTAGTCAAATAGAAGATGTGAAAGCTCAGCACCGAATGGTCACTCAAATTAAAATAAGAAGTAATCAAGCAATTGAATGTAGACTTCATTCGAGTAATTGAATATCCTACATGGATGGCCAATATCGTACCCATGCTAAAATTAGGAGGAAAGGTTCGCATGTGTATCGATTATCGAGACTTGAACAAGGCCTCTCTGAAGGATGATTACCTGCTACCCAACATCGATATGACTGACGACAACACTGCTAATAACGCTCTCAAGTCATTCATTGACGGGTTTTTTGGATATAACCAGATCAAGATGCACCTTGATCATCAATAGAGAACTACATTCATCACCCTTTGGGGAACCTTTTACTACACTGTCAGACCATTTGGTCTTAAAAATACAGGGGCTACCTATCAAAGGACTGCCACAGCCATTGCATGATCTGATACACAAGGAAGTTGAGGTCTATGTAAATGACATGATTATCAAGTCTAGGAGTAGAGAAGGTTATGTTCCCTCTCAAGAGAAATTCCTTGAACGACTACGACAATACCAAATGTGACTTAACCCACAGAAATGTGTCTTCGACGTTACTACAAGGAAACTCTTGGGATTCATGTTCAGTGAGAAAGGGATAGAAGCAGATCCTACCAAGCTAAAATCCATACTTGAGATGCCACCTCCCAAAACGGAGAAAGTTGTTTGAGTATTCTTTGGGAAATTACGGTACATCAGTCAATTCATCAACCAATTGACTTCCATCTATGAACCCATCTTCAAACTCCTCTGAAAGGATTCTACCAAGGTCTGGAATGAAGCTTGCCAAGAAGACTTTGACCGAATTATGCAATACCTAACTCGACCTTCGTTACTCATGCCACCGCAGCTTAATATTCCCTTACTCTTATACCTAACCATGACTGATACTGCAGTCGGGGCTCTGCTACCTCAATACCTTGAAGAAACCCGCACAGAGAAATCCATCTACTATGCCAGTCAAAAATTAGTTGGTTATGAGTTCAACTACACCGCCTTGGAAAAATGATGTGCCTCTCTTATCTGGGTTACCTAAAAGTTACAAAACTACATGCTCGCCTTCCCCAATAGAATCATATCCCAAATAGATCCCATCAAGTACCTACTCGAGAAGCACACCTTATCCAGCCGAATGGCCCATTGGTTAATGCTTCTAGCCAAGTTTAATATCACATATGTCACATAAAAATCCATGAAAGGAAGAGCCATCTCTGACTAACTTACTGACTACCCTATGGAAGAAGTCGATGTCTGAATTTCTTAATTCCCAGACAAGAATATCCTTTGCACCTCCCAAGAATATCTTCGATGGAAAATTTTATTTGACAATGCTGCGAATAAGAAAGGATATGGTATTGTAATCTTCCTAATTTCCCCTGATGACTCCCACACTCCCATTACCATCAAATTGGATTTCCCCTACACCAACAACATGATTGAATATGAGGCATGCATGATAGGACTTAAAGTTTCCCTCAAGAAAAGAATTTGATACCTCAATGTCTATGAAGATTTATCCCTTATCATCGATTAAGTACTTAGGAAGTGAAATTCAAGGATGAGAAACTTTTACCCTTCCATGCCCACCTTGATGAACTGGCTTCCCAATTCCAAGAAATCACCTTCAACTAACTGCCCCGAATAAAGAATAACCTGACCGACGCCCTTTCCACCTTAGGCTCCATAATTGACATGCCTGAAGGAAAAACCATGGCCCCCTTCCTTGTCCAGAAATAAGACAAATCAACCCACTACTACCACATCGAGCTCTTTACGGAGGAAGAACTCGAAGTAGTTGACTGCTTGTACTATGACATTTGGCACCTCCTTAAATACAGTAGGTATCCCCAAGGAGCTGATAAGAAATACCGAGTAACTTTCCACAGACTGGATGCCTAGTACATTATCTGTGATAAAGCACTGTTTAAGAGAAACTTCGATGGAACCCATTTACACGCATTGCAGGGGCTGGCATTGAAGAAATGATGCAGAAAATCCACAGCGAGGAATGTGGACCCCATATAAACGGCCATACGCTCACCAAAAATATCATTCGAAAGGGATTATACTGGACTACCATGATTTAGGACTACACAACCTACGTTCAAACATGTCTCAAATGCCAACAGTTCTCTAACCTACAACATCTGCCTCCACGAGAATTTTAGAACATGACTTCTCCCTCGTCTTTCTCCACATAGGGCATCAACATCATAGGAAAAGTTACACCGAAGGTATCCAATGGGAATGAGGTCTTCCTAGTACCTATTCACTACTTCACTAAATGGGTCGAAGCCGAGCCATATGCAGTTCTAAATGCTAAGAAAGTGGCCAAATTCATCAATAAAAGCATCATCTACCGATACGGGGTCCCGCACGAGCTGGTATTAGACAATGGGATACATTTTGAGGCAGAGGTTATGGAAGTGGTCAACGAGTATGGGATTCAAATACATAAATCCTCTACATATCAGCCTCAAACCAATGGAGCAGTTGAAGTAGGCAATAAGAATCTCAAATAGATCATTAGTAAGACGATCGAGATTTATCACGATTGGGCTGACAGGATCCCCTACGCCATCTGGGGCTATCGCACTTCAATTCAAACCTCTATTGGGCCTACCCCTTACTCTTTAGTCTATGGCATGGAAGCAATCCTACCAGTGGAGCTGGAAATACCCTTGCTGCGCGTCATGCTTGAAAGCAAGGTCGGCGAAGAAGATTGGTACCAAATTTATCTTGGTGAGTTGTCCCTCTTAGACGTGAGGAGATTGAAAGTTCTCTATCCCATACAAGGGTACCATCGTCATATAGCGTAATCATTCAATAAGAGAGTCAAGGATCGCAGTGTCTGAGAGGGGGACTTAGCCCTCAAAGATATAGTAGAATCTTTCTGGGACCCAGAGGGAAATTTAAGCCCAATTGTAACAGCCCCTACATTGTGAACAAGATCCTATTGAGAGGCGCTATTGTACTCATCGACCTCGATGAAAAAGAAATGGCGCGTCCAGTCAACTTGGACCGTCTCAAGAAATTTTACCCGTAGTCCAAAATCTCGACGCGCTACAACTCTTCTCATCTCCATTTTATTCTTAAAAAAAACTCTCTTCATTTCCCTTACCCAAAACTATGTGGGCCTGATCCTCTAAAAACATTTTTAAAACTGAATTTAAAAATCTTACAAAATTCTCAGAGGTACGTAGGCAGCTCATTTGCTTCACATGAGAACGGCCCCCTTCTTTATCATAAAATGCTATTATTTTCTTATCCCCTAGAATGATAGTTCATTTTAACATATAAATGAACAAAAGGATTATGTATGCCTTAGTGATTGGTATAGATAATTAAAAATACAAAAGTCATCAAAAGGCACAACTAGATGATCAAAAACTTATTTATTTCATTATCTGAAAGTTTCGTACGATTACATCGGTATAAAGAGTTAAGCGACTTCCCTTGCCAACACTAAACCTACGAAAAAACCCAGATAACAACAAGACCCACTACTCCTGAAAATCACCCAAATTATTCCCACAAAACATAAAATGACACCTATTACAAGAAGCTTCACAAAATCCAACCCCCAACTGCCAGAGGAACCAGCACCATCATCACCTGCATCCTGGGCCCCCCAAACCTCCCCTGCTTGAATGGAGTATCGCAGATGCTCCATGGAGAGATAAGCCCAAACCATCTTGGGGTAGTCCACAATGCCTCCCTCCATGGTGTCAGATATGGAAAACCACCTTTGACCAGTCTCCACAGCCAGCATCCTGGCCACTACCTTCTTCCACAACCACTTCATGTAGTCCTCGAAGACATGCCAGACTCGTCGCATGTGAAAGGCGTCATAATCAACATTGTAAGAACACATTGCTTCTAAGGCTTCGAGGTAGTTAGCAAACCCAATGCTACCAGGGAGAGCCATCTTACAAGACTAAGAGATAGTAAGCAAGTAATAATGTGGAAAAGAAATAAAGTGAAAGTGTGAGAAGCAAAGCCCTATCCACACTCCCTTTTATACTTGGAAACTCTCAAGTAAGGACAAGGAACCTTGCAGAAATCCGAGTAAAACTTTCCCCACCAAGTACCAAGCAATTGAAGAAAGTGAAATCAAAGCCTTGGATTGGACTGACATGCTAATAGGCAGGATAGGGGTCATGCCGATAGGCAACCCCTTATTTTGGGAAATTCCCCTTTTTCCTCTTTTGTCAAAATAAAAAAAAAACTCAACAAAATATTTTTTTATCTTAAGGAAATTCCGAATTCCCTTTATACTTGTGCTTTTACTAATCTCATTTTAATAAAATAATTCTCAAATCAATCTTCAAAATTCATTTTACGGTCTCAGTAGCAAAGTAAAAAGAGCATGTGAATTAATTACAAAACAAGAAAATTAACAAAAACTCCATTCTTCATTTGCATATATTTTGCAGTATTACATTGATACTTTGCACGAAAAACAAAAAAACAACGAGATTCAGTCCGAACCAAATTCTCTCTCTCTCTCTCTCATATATATATATATATATATATATATATATATATCTTTCCTCTCTTATTTCTCGATCTGTTTAGGATCCCCCATCCCTAAAGTGCACCCTTTCCCCCTGGCGGCGAGATGACGTGCCCCCACTTATAGAGCCAGACCCTTCCCCAGATGAGGCATACAATACCAAACAAAAAGGGACCAGAACCACCTCACAAATATGAGCAGTCTCCAAAGATATACAGTCCCTAATGTCCTTTAGCCAGGTGGTCAAAACACTAATATGCTGCAAGGAAGAATGGAAAAGATCAAATCATCCAAGCATGAGGAAAGAGAAATAAATCAAGGAAATAAAAAAAGACGTATCGCAGGCCGAAGGACCTCCTCCGTCAGACCCAACTCCTCCAGGTCCATCGCTTGAGGGCGATTCTGCAGACGCACAGATCCCCCATCACCTCATCGAAGGTTGTAACTAGGGGAATGTAGTAGTACAAAAGAAGGCCCTAACATCATCACCACCGCTGACGTAGACGCACCGCCTGCGCTATGAGATGACCCCACCTGTCGACTCGAGCCCACCGTAGGGAGAGGCATCACATCATATATGCTAAATGGGAATCAGCCAACTCGAGATAAAGTTCAGATAGTCATACATCACCGCTATATCAGTGTATAGGGAGTATGGCTCTCCCATCATCGCATCCACCCAAGCATCAAAAAACATCTCCCGTATGCACCTCATGAACATTGGGGGCCTCGCTGGAGGCACCGCAACCTCATCCTCCATAATCTTGGATTACCCTCTCCCAAAGATACCAGGAGTAGCCTAAATTGTGTGCAAATAGGTATCGCATTTGTGTATGTCTCCCAGTCACCCTAGTGTGCTGAATAGCCGTCCCCTAGGGATAAAAGGTCACCAACAAATCTCTAGCCAATGTGAAGGATCAGTGTCAATAAAATGGCATCAAAGGAAAAGAACAGTCTCAAAAACAAAAGAGGGCTTACCCGCTCGCTTGTCAGGCCATTCAAGAGCTGACGCACTTCCTTCTAGAGAAAGGTTCTTCTTCGACTGCCGATTAGACCTATTCCATCGAAACATCCGACAAAAGTCCCCCATAGAGTCATCCTTCAAAGAAATCAGTTGGGTGTTCAACCCAATCACCTCATAGAACCACATATGCAAAGGATACAGATCAACATACAAGAAATAAAAAAAACGTATGAATGGAAAATAAGAATGCATAAAGGAAAAAGTGCAAAATAAAGAATACCTCTAGAAGATACGTGGCCCTAGTAAAGGTCGACCGAAAGCACTGGATGAATGCATCCAAAGAATAGTAAAGTGTCGCCAAAGTCATGCTCCCCTAATCATTGAAGCGGATGTTCAAAAACACCCTCGAAAATGGCATAAACCACAAATGGACGAGGTCGCCACTCATCGCCACCAAAACCCCCCCTAACACCAGCAAGATAAACAAGCGGGCCATTTGACGCACTTGTTGCCCATTATTCTCATCAACCCCACTCCTTAGCAAAAGCTCCCTCGAATAAGATAAGTGGAGGGAATCTTCGGAAACCACCCTTTCCACGTCACCCAGAGCCGCCGTCACCCCCTCCGATATCACCCACAACGTCTTGTCCACCTCAATCTGGGCACCCTCACAATCCAGCCCCAGCAGCTTCTGAACATCAATGGGAGTCACCATCATTTCACCAAAGCCAAATTGGAAGGTGTGGGTAGTGTCCCATCACCTCTCTCCCAAATCACATAGAACCATAGTAGAGCGGGGAGCCTCATCCAAAGCCAATGCTAGCCTCCCAAAACCCACAGAGGACACCATTCAGTGCACCATAACAGAAATGTGCTCCCAAACATCCTTAAGCCCATTCGTACCGCGGGAACAAATAGTCGACATGGAGACATCAAACTGTCAAGAAATGAAGAACTTTTGTATCAGATTCAGGAAATAAAGAAATCTCATCATGAAAAGAAGAAAGGAATACCAAGAGTTATGCAATACTTACATAACCACCAGGGTTCACCACCCTTGAAGAGAAATTACCTAAAGCCTCGTGCAAAAGAGTCTGGTCATCGACCACAAGCTCAAACGAGTTGAAAGAATTCTCACTACCTAATGCGAGGGGCATCCTAACCCTCCACTCCAACTCTGCCAAGTCATCGGCATTGAGCCACGCCATATGGGTCGCACTACTTGAGAAGTCAGCCATGTTGGACGTTAGGACGATTTGCAGAGATTTATAGAAGAATAAAGGAAGTCGGAAAGTTGTGTAAAGTGAAGAGAGCTCGCCCCCTTTTTATAGGAGGCTAAGGGTAATGCCGATCGGTAACCCCTCCACCCAGCGATCGAAACTGATCCTTTTACCTGCTCGAGGTACCCTAAAAGTTCATGACAATGCCGATTGACACACCTCCATCCACGATGGTGGGCACACCCTTTAAAATTTAGTACAAAAAGTCCAAAAAAGTACCATAAAATTCCAAATAATTCTTGGAAAATTCCTAAAAATGCCAGATCCATTCTAGCACCTTGTTCACTAAGGAGGACATTTTTTACACCCCAAGCGAAATTATAGAGAATCATTATCCCCGGTAACATCTCCAAAAGATACTCCAAATTTTCCCCCAGCTATAAAATCACCGGACTATTCACTATTCCCCAGCAGAACCTAAAATTCAATCTTCATCCCCACTGGAGTCCCTAAATTTCCCGAAGGAAAAGTACACCTTTTAGGTCATAATTGACCTCGATCTTGGATCTTCACCTAAGTTAGGTCAGAATTGACCTCGTTCCTCTATCATCACCTCTTCTAGGTTAGAATTGACGTCTATCTTGGATCGTCACCTTAGTTAGGTCATAATTGGCCTAAGTCCTCAATTGTCACCTCTTTTAGGTCAGAATTGACCTCGTTCCTCTATCCTCACCTCTTCTAGGTCAGAATTGACCTCTGTCTTCGATCTTCACCTCAGTTAGGTCAGAATTGGCCTCAGTCCTCGATTGTCACCTCTTTTAGGTCAGAATTGACCTCAATCTTGGATCGTTAACTCAATTAGGTTTGAATTGACCTTGGTCCTCGATCGTCACCTCTTTTAGGTTAGAATTGACCTCGATCCTCAGTCATCACCTCTTTTAGGTCAAAATTGACCTTGGTCTTGGATCGTCACCTTAGTTAGGTCAAAATTGACCTCCATCCTCGGTCGTCACCCCTTTTAGGTCAGAATTGACCTCAGTCTTGGATCATCACCTTAGTTAGGTCAGAATTGACCTCCATCCTCGATTATCACCTCTTTTAGGTCAGAATTGACCTCGATCTTGGATTGTCACCTTAGTTAGGACAAAATTGGCCTCAATCCTCGATCATCACCTCTTTTTGGTTAAAATTGACCTCGGTCATGGATCATCACCTTAGTTAGGTCAGAATTGACCGTGCTCCTCGGTCATCCCCTCTTTTAGGTCAGAATTGACCTTGGTCTTAGATCATCACCTTAGTTAGGTCAGAATTGACCTCAGTCCTCGAATGTCACCTCTTTTAGGTCAAAATTGACCTCGGTCTTGGATCGTCACCTTAGTTAGCTCAGAATTAACCTCGGTCCTCGGTCATCCCCTCTTTTAGGTCAGAATTGACCTCGGTCTTAGATCATCACCTTAGTTAGGTCAGAATTGACCTCGGTCCTCGAATGTCACCTTTTTTTGGTCAAAATTGACCTCCATCTTGGATCGCCACATTAGTTAGGTCAGAATTAATCTCAGGCCTCGGTCGTCACCTTATTTAGGTCAAAATTGAACTCGATCCTCACTTGACACCTCTTTTAGGTCAGAATTGACCTCGATCTTAGATAGTCACCTTAGTTAGGCAGAATTGACCTCGATCCTCGGTCGTCACCTCTTTTAGGTCAGAATTGACCTCGATCCTCGGTCGTCACCTTAGTTAGGTCACAATTGACCTCAATCCTCGGTTGTCACCTCTTTTAGGTCATAATTGAGCTTGATCTTGGATCTTCACTTAAGTTAGGTCAGAATTGGCCTCGGTCCTCATTCGTCACCTCTTGTAGGTCAGAATTGACCTCGATTTCGGATCGCCAACTTAGTTAGGATAGAATTGACCTCGATCCTCGATTGTCACCTTTATTAGGTCAAAATTTACTACGGTCCTCGATTGTAACCTTTTTTAGGTCATAATTGACCTCGACCCTCTGAATTGGTCATCCACATCCCTTAGGTTCGCAGAACTGGCCTCCATCCATCATGTGGTGTCTATTAGACGACCATCACTTGTTCCAAGCTCACCTGTCGAGGGTCTCTATAGACACAACATTTTAGGACCCCCTAAGTCCCTCCTTAGACTTCTATCACTTCCCCTTTCCACCGTAAACCTAGGTCACACTCTGAGTACCGATCTAAAAACCATCGGATGCCCTCGACCCCATTTGACTCTGATCAACTCTTTGATCATAGAAAAATCTCTTTAAAGCTTTAAAGGGCTCCGAATACCCTTTCCAAAGGTCTGCCCCATGCATGAATCGGCATAACAATTGGGACAAATGGACCATTTCACTACCGAAAACTAATTTAGAGGCCATCAGGAATTCTTGGGCGCCGAATTGACCCTAATCAACTCCACTATTAGAGAAAAAGATTTTTGAATCTTTGAAGGGAACTTAAACCCCTTTCCAACGGTCCACCCCATGCATGAAACGACATAACCATTCAGACAAATGATCAATTTTTCCCCGAAAATTTATCCGGAGGCCACTGGGCGCTCTCGAACTCCATTTGACCAAAGTTATCTCTTTAGCTGGAATGAGAAAGAATGAATCTCTAGGAGTCATTGAATACCCATTTTTAATGATCCGCCCCATGCATGTTTCTGATCTATGAGAGGGTACCGGGCATTTTTGGGCACCAGTTGACTAAGGTAAACTTTTCAAACAGAGAAAAACTATTTGGAATGTCGAAAAACATCTCTTAACCTTTCCAACGGTCGGCCCCTTGCACAATTCTGACTTACCATGCGGATGAACGATCCATTTGTTCCCGACGATCTCCCGTCGAAAGGATCGACGTGCGCTTCTGAGACACATTTGACCCAAAGTAAACTACTGGACCCAGGAGCGGTCCTAAGGGCTCTCGAAGGCCTCTAAAATACCTTTCTAATGGTATGCCCCATTCATGATTCGGATCAACGGTTTGTGCTCTATAGTCATTTTTCCAGAAAATTCTGCACGAGACTTCCCCCCCTTTTCCCTATAAATAAGGACCATGACCTCATTCCCAAAAAGGCAGGAAACCCATTCTCCCGAAATAAGCGCAGTTTAATAGGAGAAATCCCATTAAAGCCTAAATACCCGTCCTTTTGACACCCAATTTTGCAAATATCCTTCTCTCTCATCAACATCCATCAACATTCAAAGGAGTTCATCCAAGATCCAAGCTCAAGCTCGAAAGAAGGTCCAATTCCTTTTCCCTCTCTTTTCAATCTCTTGTCTTTGCATAAGTTACTTTAGATTCATAATCTAGTATCACTTTAGTTCATACATATTAACATCTAAACCTTTATTAGTATATTGCACATACTTTATTTTTTCATAAAAAAAACCCAAAAATAAATAAAATAGGGTTACACCCGTAAATTCCAAACGAAATTATCCATCACACTTTTTCAAAACCAAAAATACATTTTCTACAGGCACACACCTAATAAAATTCCGTTCGAATCTATGGGATAAACCCCACCCCTATTCTACATTCGAACTACGTAGACTTTGATGCCTTTATAGGCTACGTAGGCATCTCAGATTAAAATCCGAGACTCGAGTCCAATTTTCTAGTTTTCCAATTTCTCTTATTTTCCAAATTTCTCAAAATCCTTCATTTTCATAATTATCATACATATACCTATAACACACTTTTTTACATCTCATTTCACATATATTGTCGTTTCGATGAACGCTCATATTCTATCATCTACGTTATTACTCTTTTGGGAATATTCCAGTAGATGACCTCACCCTATCTTTTCCATGGTATGGGTCGAATGGTTCCAATCTCCATTATATAAACACATGCACATACTTTACGGGGTTAAAGAAAAATGTTAACATTTGCCCATGAGATACCGAAATGGCGGTATGGGTTCCCAACACCTTCCCATTTCATAACTTAGCCCTCGGACCTCCGATTTATTTATTTCGCATGCATCTGTTTGTCCTTGATGTTGCTCTCTCGAACTGGAAACACATTCTTTTGCCTATTTTGAGCAAAATAGGATGGCGAATCTATGTCTTTATATTCACCCCACACCGACGACGGCCGAAGCCCCCTATTCTAAGATCAGGGTGCGAGACCATGACGTGGTTCTTCCTCGAGGGATCCTCCTCCTTCCCCCTTCGAAACTAACGCTGCGCCGATCGAGATGGCCACACCTGTGTCCTCCGTCATGACGAGAACATCTATCTAGTAGAATGCATATCAACTACACCAACTCTTTTGTCCATAAAGCTTAGGGACTATAGGAATGATAATCCCCAAGTGACTACTATTTCCAGGGACTATAGGAATAAATGCAAATACAAAATACATGTTGACAAATTTTGCGAAACTGTTTACAAACTTGACTTCTGTGGTAATACCCAACCATGCTTTTAGATTTTTTCCTCATAATGTCTGGTTTCTAGGTTTTTATTTCACCATCTCCAACCTTACTATTTCTACAGTTTAATTTCAAATGAATTTTATTTTTGGACTTATTTATGATTTGTGGTTTAATTAAGGAATGAATAAATCTAAACTAAGAAAGCTAATAATATTTTATATTAGTTTAATGGAAAAATTAAGGAGAGGCACGAATGGTTGTTATATTTGGTAATTAAAGTTTTACAAGTTCTAAAAGAGTTATCAAGATAAACAACTTTATCACTCTTGAAGATTATGATATTGTCTGCAAATAATGATAGATTTTATAGTAAGAGACATTGAAACTTAGTTTAAGTTTTGATTAGTTGAATATAAGATGGAGATGGTATATATATATATATATATATGATATTGCATGCATAAATAATTTACAAATATCATTTTTAGGTCGTATAGTGATGCATCAAATCAAGGTAATTAAATTTAATTGTATGGTCAAGATCTTTTTTTTTTTAAAATACACCGATCAAGATCTTTAAAACTCGAAATGGTGGAAAGAATGTTTACTAACTCCATCCTCAAAACCCAAGATCACACACATTCCCATGTTCCTATTTTCATTTTTCTGTTTTGAATAGTGGATATCATATACATATATAATTTCTACTATAAATTATCCCCTTGAGTATCGTAATAATATATTGTGTTTTTAATTAAATTTATTTACTAGAAATTCATGTTTCACTTTTATCGTTTGGCTAAATAAGAATTCCCAATCAATAAATCTACAACATGTATGTTTATTGTAATTCTTTCATCAATAAAAATTATGGATTTTATGATTTTTTCTTCTTTTTTTGCAAAACAACACAATCATTGTCACCACTAGCCAAGGTGTATGGGTGTTTAACTAATTTCTAAGATCTGGAAAAAAAAAGATTCAATGTTTATTTATTGAATTTATTGATGTGTTTAAAGTTTTTTATTTTAGTTTTTTATATGGAGTGTTATCCATATAGGGATTTTTATTATTTTGGAAGAGTAAACATATTTTTATCTTTATATTATGTTTATTTCCAATTATTTGTTTTTAATAATAACCCACATCTAGTGAAAGTATGTATATGAAAGAAATGGTTATGAAATTGTTAAAATTTAATAGTATGTCACCCTGACTCTTTGATGGTAACATTTTTTAAGAAACATGTATATTTTTAATAATGTATACATAATCGCCTAACCCGTGCATCGCGAGGGTTTATAAGTAGCATATTCTAAAATGCACAAAAACATTTTTATTTCTCCTTGGCTTAAGAGTTGCCCATGTGGACAAGTAATAAATCTCCTAACAAACTTGAAAATCAATCCATGTTGGTCAAACCAGAATTCCACCAAAACCCTTGTTGCACAAATTGCCCAAAATCCCTAAACCATGGTTTCGATTTCAAAAAATATATATATACTCCACCTTCTCACCTGACATCTTCTCATACAATGAATGAAATAAGATTTCCTCCTCTTTCGTACCAACCATCTAGTACTATTATGAAGGTGTTATATATCCCTCTGAACTTCATCTATAAAAACAACATTTTGTTTACTTTCTTCCTCCTGTAATCAACAAATTATTTTCCAAAGGTAAAGATATATTGTTTGTATTTGTTGAATTTAATTTTTTGTTATGAGTACATTGCATAATTCATTGTAATACCTATTTATTTGATTTTTCCTCCACCTGCTCATTTTATAATTCTTCATTGCCCGTTATATTTCTCTATTAATTGGTATTGCAAGCTTGGTTTAGGCCAACAAAATTGTTTAGTGTCATTGTTAGAGGAAGGTGTGAATAGGTATGTATATCTAAAATAATTGGCTTAAGTTAGAATTTTTTTTACTATCGGTGTATGTTGTTTACGAATATGTATGATGAGTTTTTTTATTTGTGTGGGATTTATTTTTTATTTTGTAAAATTGAACGATTTGTAATATTACGTCATATATGCTGAGGTTTATGTATGTGTATATTTTTAAGGGTATTTGGATGGGTTGAATGATATTTACTTTTAACCTTCTATAGTTGCATTTCATATGTTTGAGAAAATGTCTAAACTTAAAAAAAATGAATGATTTGTAATTTTTAAGTCATAGATGTTGATGTTTCTATTTGTGTAAAATTTATAAGGTTAATTTGATAGGTTGAATGATATTTACTTTTAACCTCTTGTAGTTGCATTTCATATGTTGAGAAAATGTCTAAAGATCTATGTGTATGATACATCTATCCAAGTTGGGAAATGTGAACTATTGTATGCTTACTAGGAAAATTCATACCTTTCAAAATACACCATTAGGAGATATAGATCCCTTTGAGCTATATATACATGAAAGTTGTTGGAGACCATTTCATGTATCATGATATTGCATCAAGTTTAAGTACACTCGTTGCATTAAATTAAACTTATGATAATGCATAATCAGCTAAAAAATGCTATTTTTCAAAAAATAATAAGAGCCTTTTCAACCCGCTTGCATTCATTTATATTCATCCATGGACCAAATTTTTCATGTCATTTGAGTTTGGGTCTAGGATAGATTCTTTGAAATGTCACTACATAAAAAGTATAATTTGTATTTTCTTTAACTTCTAACGGACCAATGACCACGTGGTTTATCAATTTGTATCCATTAAATAACATGTCAAGAATTAATATGGATTATAAATATATCACCCTCATTATTGAAGTTAGAATGTGTCCAGTCAGCTAATAATGGTATATTATTACATTACAAGAAAAATTGGTAAATGTGCTAGGTTGAGATTATTTAAAGGATATATAATGTTTGTTTAAACCTAATTAAATGGTTCATTGGGCAAGAAATTATTTTAGTTATAAAAATACTTTTATTTTGTGGTGGATAGAAATATGTTGTCCACTTCTTGCAATTTGGATATGACAACATACACTTTAATTCTTTTTGCTTCACTTTATTGAGGTGCCATTTTTCTCCAAATATTGAGTTTATGATTGATATATGATTGGTAAATGTTGGAATTTTGATTTTATTTTTAATTATTAAGACACTATATTTGAGTTCATTTAAATTGAGGTAGTTGGTTTTTTGTTGAATGCATTTAGTTGGGTTTTGTGATTTGTTATTATGGAGTTCATCTTCAACTTCTGTTATAATTTGGTCCCTGATTTGTTAGAATTCCTTTATATGGGTGTGAGTGTAGAGTTATACGCAGTGTGCAAGATAAGAAATAAGGAGAACATGGAGTTTGAATCCACGAACTCCTTTTGTTTGCAGGTTTACCATAATGGGAAAATGATTTTTCCTTTTATGAAGCATAATTTTAAGTTAAAGGTTATTAGAATCTGGATGAGAAGCTGGAACCTAACTTTACCTTTGTTTATTCATTATATTTTCAATCGATTCAGAAGAGATAGAATTTGGTGAATTATCAAACTATCACCACATCACACTAGACACTTCACCATGCACAGTTTAGTGACCCACATAACCCTACATTTAGCCAAGGAGAATTAAAAACGTTGTTATGTATTATATATATATATATATATATATATATATATATATATATATATATATATATATATATATATATATATATTATCTAATTGAAATTGAAATCCCATGTGAATAAATCATAAATCACTTAAGCAACCTCTGAACAAAAAAATTGATTTTGAAAGGGATGTAACCAAACTACCTCCTAGCAACATACCCTTTTTTAAAAATAGTCAAACAAATAATTTTGAGATGATATTTTTTATATAAGTTCATGATATTTTAATGTGACCCTACAAAAAGAATCAATTGAAAATAATGGTTTGTTATTTTTAAAAAATAAGTAAAAAAACTACGAGTTTTTACCCTTTAAAACTGTCATTTTTTTACCTATTTTTTAAAAATATCAAAACAAATTATTTTGATCTGAATATTTTTACAAAGGAACATTGAAATATCACGAACCCATATAAAAAATATTAACTCAAAATTAATTATTCTACTATTTAAAAAAAATTGGTATGTTCATGCGTATGTTTAATGAGGTATGTTAGAGAGCCTAACTCTCTCTCTCTCGCTCTCTCTCTCTCTCTCTATATATATATATATATATATATATATATATATATATATATATATATATAATAATTATCCAATTGAATTTTAAATCCCATGTGAATAAATCACTTAAGCAACCTTTGAACAAAAAATTTGATTTTGAAGGGCATGTAACCAAACTAAATGAAGGAAAATTCAATTGCTCTGACATAATTCCTAAGCAGTGACGAAGTTAAAATTCACAAGAATAGCAGGTTTTTAAAATACTCGGCCATTAAACATTTGTTAATTTTTATCAACTATATTTTATAAATTTGACCTCGTCTTCTAATAATGACAAGCTAGGCTTTATTTTCAACATTCATGACTATATTGATTCTCCATATTGTGCTTTGATGTGCTTATATTGTAGTATTGTCATTGTTCTTATATTAAATCTCCATATTCATGACTATATTAACTAAGCAAAGAGAACTAAAGGAATTTTAAACCAAATAATGTAGGATGTTATGCATAAATCTAATCTTGGAAACTATGTTTCTCACAATATCACACACACTACAGTTAGAATACAACACAAAACAAGTTTTGATGGCAAATTAATGTTGGGCAGAGTAAGAATAGGATTATTAGTATTGACTATATGATCAGGCTCTATGGTTGAAGGCTAGTAAAAATGTTGAGTTCTAAGATTTGTTAAAATAATTGAAAAGGGTTATAGTCCAAGGATTGAATTAAGCAAGAAAAACTTCTTCTCAGATTTGAGACCACTGACAATTTAAGCATGTGTTAAGGAAATTTTTTCACAATGAGTACCTTCGATACCCTAAAAGCATATCAAACATGGCCTGGTAAAGGACGGTTTTTCATACCTGAGGATTAGAAGGTGTTGAACTAAAAAGATGTGGGAAGTAGAAGAGATATGAGACTCTTGGCTATTACGTACCTGAACAGGTGATTAGGTACCATTTTTTTTGCGTGACTTGATCATTTTCAAAATAGCATAAAGCTAGTTGTATGTTATTTTGTGTAACATCAAAAACTGAGGATGTTTATAAGTTTATTGTACAAGTATACAATTCAGTATAAACTTTAGTAAATCATTATATAATTAGTGAAATTATGTGGTATAATCCCACTAGCAAGGCTAGAAATTAAAGGCTCAAATCCGTAATTGATATTTATATGTTTTACCCCCAACAACCCCTTTTTTCTTATCCCTTTCCAATGACCTGATTGTAGTACCCAATATTTTCAATTAGTTACCATTTTGTATGTGTTAATTGATCGCTTTCAAAATAGCATAAATCCACTTGTCTGTTATTTTTCTTAATATCAAAAATTGAGTATGTTTATTAGTTTTTAGTACAAGTATACCATTTATTATGAATAACATTATCTAGGCTAATCAAAATGTCGTCGAGAACTGATTAGTATAAAATATGAAGATCTTTGGAGGCATCCCTGGTGGAGTGTCAGTTCATACTTCACTCTTTTTTTCATTAAATGTCAATAAATTCACAAATTTATTCGGTTATTTGTTCACTAGAATGTGTGGATCATGTTATTATTGTTAATTGTGAATTGTAACATATATGACTTGCAATTAGGTGTTCTCATCTTTTGATTTTGTTGGATCATTTGGTTATTGCATTTCGGATTGTTGTTGTTTTATAGTGGTTAAGTAGTTTTTGGAATTCGTTGTACAACACAACTTTCATATATCAAATGACTCATTGTAGGATGGTGTTAATTACTAATAAGATATCTCATACGACATGGATCTTAAATCGTCTTTTGGTTTATATATTGGGAATGTGATTCGGAGAAATTTGATAATTTGATATACCTTCAGAACTGATAAAATTTTCAGTAGACTTGGGAGAATGCAAAGGGAAACGCTGAAATGGTTCTAGTTCTGAGACTAGATGTTTGAGATCTACACCTAGGTGTCAGTTTTAGTGAGCAATGAAGTTGGTTAAGGCATTAAATAGTCAAGATGAACATGTATTGCATTCATTTCCTCCACTTCTTCGCTCGTAACTTTATATAGAAAATTACATCACTGGTTATAGCTTAAGAAATATATTGGAACTTATCTCAAAGATCTTCCCTCAAATTACACCTTAAGCACAAAGGTTTGGGGCTTGTCTTCTTAACATAAGAGGAAAATATTACTGAAACTGTATGCAAGATTAAGGAACCGCATGATGTTTATTGGAGTAAAAAAATTTCTACATCCCAACACTATTACTTTTTTGTTGTTTCAAATAAAGAGTTCATTTTCTTTTTTTGGACATAAATGTATAGTGAAATCCTACCTGTCATGCGTGTGAAGGCGTAGCATAATGAAATAGTACCAGCATCACCTCGTGGTCCAATGTTTAGGCCAACACCATAAGTAACTAAGGAAATAAAATTAAAGGATTTTAAACAAAATAATGTAGGATGTTATAAAATTATATACTAGACTTAAGGAATCCTCTTTTTTAGATGTAAGGACATGTTTTCTGAATGTATGTCTAGAATCTATGAATTTATGTGTTGTCCTAGGTCGCAGTTAGTATGTCGTATACCATTACATTTTGGCACGTCTTCACACGTTCAACCTTCATGTCCATCATCTGAATTCTTAGCATCACGTATCATCAACATGCACCCATCAATGACAACATGCGTCATGCATCTCCAACCGGCTTTATTCCTACTAACCCCACTATGCTAAAAGATAAAATGATTAATTGGAGTTATTAATGTTCATGTATTTATTTGGGATGTATTTTATAGAATGTGTTTATCAAAATGAGGGGTTTTTCTAAGTCAAAAATAATTTTTTAAGACCTGTAGGCGAGATTTAATAAAATAATAGTTTTTGCTCATGTCATTCAAATGACATACCAATGTCATTCAAACGACATGCAATATCATTTGAAACGTCGCTCGAAGGGTCGTTTATTTACTTCTTTAAACGAACCGATAATGTTTTACATTTTTAGGGTCGCATGTATGGTCGTTAGTAATGACATTAGATGTCGTTCAATGACATGCATATGTCATGTAACACCCCATGCACCTGAACGAGACACACAACGTTCTATTACGATAAAACTAAACTAAAACCATCAACAAAAATATAGAGCATCTAAATGTCCAAAATTTAAATACAACAAATCCACAATTTTTATTTGAACAATAGTGATTGTAAAACACGTGACAGTGTGATAATTGATTAAATTCGCAAATTTCTAATTTGGCACACTCATTTTATTGGAGTCTATTTCTAAACAAACTTAATTCAGCCCCTAAACATGCATCTAAACATCATAAATAATTCAAACCATGCATGAAAAATAAAGACGACTGATTCAGGAAAAAAAACCTTTCAGGTAAAACCTTTTATAAACACTTTGAAGAATTAACAAGACCTTTGACTTACATACAACTTGATAATCGCCCACAAGTGTGTAATGCACGGTGCCTTCAGCAAATCTTCAAAGATACGAGAGACAGCAAAATACCCTCCTGGTGTCGGTTCGTCATTCTCGGCTCGTCCACATGCATAATGACTACGCTCGGTATCCACCGATCAAATATGGAGATCCCTTTTCCACAAAGGTTGAACAAAATCAAAGTTGTGTTTTTGAACACCAAAATAATTCACTAAAGCATATGGGAGTTTTGTGCATTGAAAACCAAAAAGAGATTAAACCCTAAAAGGAAGAAGCCAAAAGAATTCCGCTTTCGTAGTTTTTATGTTCTGTAAAACGTTGGGCACTTCTTAAAGAAAAAGAAACCATAGAATGAGTTTTTATTGAAAAACATGCCGCCTAAAAAATCGTGCTCTTTCGAACGAGATAAGGTTCTTGCACGAACGAAAGACAGATGTTGTTTGAACGACATCGCGCGACATTGCCATGTCGTTTGAACGACGTACAAATGTCGTTTGAACGACTGTTGTGTCAAAAAAATAATATTTTAATGTCCGCTCCGATACATAGAAAAAATATTCATTCTCAAATTTTGACGAAAAAGTCCGCTCCAACACTTAGAAAATATTTTGTAAAAATATCCCAAAATCTCTAAGTGAAAAGTTAAGGTATTTAAAAGAAAACCTTATCAAAGTAAACTCCGTGGAGTCTTGAATGATGAAGAACTTGATTAATTCGGATCCATCTTTGATGTATATTTCTCTTGAATGTTCTTCGATGGTGTAGCGATATATGACATACTAAATTGATAATGGACTTATAAAAATATGTCCTTCCAAATCTCCCCCTATGTCTATGCCGGTACATACATAAAAATATCGGAATTATTAAAAACCAAAATGCCTATACAAATCTACCCTCCCATGAATAAATTTTCAAGACCTCAAAACTGTTCTTCAAACATCTTCGTCAAATCTCAAAGCTTCTCTCATCAGGGTGTGCAACATAATGATCTTCAGTCTTTGTACCTACACACATGAGATAAAGAAAAATACCTTCGTGGCGCATCGAGTTTGAAATGATATAAGAATAAATCATTCGCAAATCAAATCTCCCCCATAATGCAAAAACTCCCCCTTAACATGATAATTCTTTCTCCCCCTTTTTATCATGTCCCCAAATAGACAGATAAGAAGAAAAAATCAAAACATGGAGTGTCACGATCAAATGCATAGCAAACAAGTATCAAACTATGCGCATGCAAAGGAGTATCTCAAAAATCTCATAAACAATTTTTGATTTTTCAAATTTTTCATACAAAAATAAGATACTAAAAATCATACCATGGATTTAAACTCAAACAACCAAGTCATGAAAATATAATGAATGGGTGTGAACACATTCGATAGGTAAATTAACTCAATCAATCATATGTGCATGATGCATACGTGTACTCTTAACAAATGAACATCAAAAGTATCCTTAGGTGTGAAAATTTGTTGAATTTAGATGACATCGTCTTATACAAATCAACAAATCAAAGTCAAAGTGATTTCCACACCAATAACGTCCAAAACAATTTAGCGCTTTTTCGTGATTTTCAAGGACGTGCAAACACATTTTAATTCTCCATCCAAACTCCCTCATATATATTTTCTTTTTATATATGTATAAACTAAATTCTCAAACTTTGGAGAATTGGTGCAAAAACCTAATTGACCCATAATTGGCATGAATTTCTTTTTATTGCCTTTAAATTTTTCCGATATCTTTTAAACCTCTTTGGACCCGAATAATAAAATTCCTTAATTTTTTAGCTCCAATTTAAACGGAGGCTTAATCATAAAGGACAAATGATAACCTTTCGTAGCCCTACACCGTTTTCAAACAAAACAGACAAATCCTCACAAATATGGTTCAAAGGTGTACATTTTTTATTGTCTTGTTTTATCGCGCATGGTTTGTTTTAAGGACAGGATTGAAGTGAAAACACCCAACCAACATGTGATAAGATAAGCACAATAATCAAACAAATCCGTGCACATGTGCAATAAAGGAAGTCACGAGTCAAACATGTAGCAATTAACACTTAATTACATCTTAATGACTCCACACATTATAAAGCACACAGATGACATGATATATTGTTTCAAAACACTATCAAATAGTCACATGAAAAATGGAATGATGTTGTGACTTGGTCATCCTAAGTTTCCATCCATAAACGGTGTAAACAAAATACAAAACTCTTTTTGAATTTTCTCAAAATTTTATCAAAATAAAATATTTTTGACTTTTTCAAATTTTTCAAAAGCAAAATTTATACAAAAAGTATATATCACAATGCTAGTAAACATAAGTATCATGAAAAAAAGCTAGCGTATGACAAACATGCAAACACAATCATCTATATGATATGGCAAGAGAAGAATCATTTGTAAGCACACGAGAATAAACTTGTCTAAAATCTAGCGTATCCAAAAAAGATTTCCCAACCCAAATAGATGTGAAATGTCGGGTGGGGGATATAGGAACCAAGGGAACACTAGACATAAACTTTCTAGGACTTTTTTCAAGATCAAAACAAAATCACCTAAGGTGACCTTTCCTACCATAATATGAACATGTGTAAACGGGAGGAATGTTACCTAAAGTGTGATCTTTTCTAACGTCCTTGGGATTAATTGATCCTTTAAATAAAATAATGGTTTTGTCTTTAGCACTAGAAGCATGAGAACAAGATGATCCATTACCATAACTATCAAACCTACTTGAATCGTTTAAATCATTTTTCATCTTCAAAATTATTTGATTCAAGCAACAAATTATACTCTTCCAAAGACAGGGATTTCTTTTTCAAATTTTCAATTAAACTTAACAGTTTATTGTGCTACCCCTCAATTAAAATACACTTATCCCTAAGAGTCTTTTCATGTGCCGTAAAATCATCGATTAATTTTTTATCCTCGACGGCACAAACGGGAACCCTAGAATTTTGTAAGTCCTCAAATTCCTTTTCTAAAGATAGGACACTCTCAACACTCTCCTTTTTGAACAATTTTAAAGCATTAAACTCATGGTCCAAAGAATCAAAATTTTCACGATAAAAATCTCTTTGATTTTGAATCGTTTGCAAAATATCCATTGCGGATTTAAAACGATAATTTTCTTTTCCCAAAACTTTAATTCTTTTGCAAAGTTTCAAATTCAAAAGTTTTAATTTTTCAGCACTGTCGTGAACTTTTTCAAGAAATAGGCTGCTCATTAGATGGGCGTTCCATTGGAAAAATTGCGATTTTTCACAAAACTGATTTTTCAAAAAAAAATCAATATCAGTCGATTTTGTGGAAAATAAGAATACACGATAAATTAGCGCAACCCTCTCTGATACCAATTTGTAAAACACATGACAATGTGATAATTGATTAAATTCGCAAATTTCTAATTTGGCACACTTATTTAATTATAGACTATTTCTAAACAAACTCAATTCAGCCCCTAAACATGTATCTAAACATCATAAATAATTCGAACCATGCATGAAAAATAAAGACGACTGATTCAGGAAAAAAAACCTTTCGGGTAAAACCTTTTATAAACACTTTGAAGAATTCACAAGACCTTTAACTTACATACAACCTGAAAATCACCCACAAGTGTGTAATACACGGTGACTTCAGCAAATCTTCAAGGATACGAGAGACAGCGAAATACCCTTTAGGCGTCGGTTCGTCGTCTTCGTCTCGTCCACATGCAGAATGACTACGCTCGGTATCCACCGATCAAACATGAAGATCCCTTCTACAC
The DNA here is from genome assembly GCA_949130495.1 of Sambucus nigra. NCBI lineage: Eukaryota > Viridiplantae > Streptophyta > Magnoliopsida > Dipsacales > Adoxaceae > Sambucus > Sambucus nigra. The sequence continues at coordinate 329,512,076 of OX422210.1, read as the reverse complement.
AAAGGTTGAACAAAAGCAAAGTTGTGTTTTTGAACACCAAAATAATTCACTAAAGCATATGGGAGTTTTGTGAATTGAAAACCAAAAAGGGATTAAACCCTAAAAGGAAGAAGACAAACGAATTCTGCTTTCGCAGTTTTTCTGTTCTGTAAAACGCTGGGACTTCTTAAAGAAAATGAAACCATAGAATGAGTTTTTGTAGAAAAATACGCCGCCTCAAAAACCTTGCTCATTCGAACGAGATAAGGGTCTCGCGTGAATGAAGGACATATGTCGTTTGATCGACATCGCACGACATTGCCATGTCGTTCGAACGACGTACATATGTCATTTGAACGAATGTTGCGTCAAAAAATTAATATTTTAATGTTCGCTCCAATACTTAGAAAAAACACTCATTCTCAAATTTTGACAAAAAAGTCTGCTCCAACACTTAGAAAATATTTTGTAAAAAATATCCCAAAAGCTCTAAGTGAAAAGTTAAGGTATTTAAAACAAAACCTTACCAAAGCAAACTTCGCGGAGTCTTTAATGATGAAGAACTTGATTAATTCAGATCCGTCTTTGATGTAAGTTTCTCTTGAATGCTCTTCAACGGTGTAGCGGTATATGACATACTAAATTGATAATGGACTTATAAAAATATGTCCTTACAGTGATTACAATAAAGTTTCTCTCCAATAAAAAATTCTCCAACTAAAATTACACAACTCATTTATATATCAAAAATAAATCTTCCAATCCAAGCTCTAAAATTATTCTCCAAAATAGTCCATAGCGTCCCAATCCACGCTATCCTGCCACTAAAAGAAAATACAGGGAAGTACACAATATAACATGAATAAATGCTTAAAAAGAATTAGCACGGTGAATTAATCGCGATAATAGAAATCACATATACAAATCAAATGCAACACTCAATCATTATATGAATATTAATTTCTCAACAACACATCAATGAGTCACCAGGACTCACCTCACCACGCCTATGCATTCTCAAGCATATCCCATTTTTGGACTATTGGCGGGTGTCCATTCTCCGTTCCATATTAAAATCTCATGACAAGATTCTCAAATCACAATATAATATATCTCAATGAATCAAATAATAGATTTCAACAATTTTTTAGAATTCCAATGAATATCACAATTCAACATGAGTGCAATTGACACAGAAAGAAAATGGAATACTGTCGAAAGAATTTAGGAGCATATTGTGTAAGTCTCGTACCTCAAAATCATTACATGAATCGGCACATAAATTCAGCCTCTAGGTCTGATCGCACCATCACGTTCCTCTCACAAAAATAATCAAATTGCGTTCTATCCCTGATAAGCACCCAAAAGTGTTTATTTTATACCCCGAATAGATGCATTTTAGTCACTCGTTTTAATTAAAAATGACCTTATTTTCGTATTTGTTTATTTTTCAGGTCAACATGCAATTAACACATTAAATGATGCTAAATCCAGTCAATTGCGACGCAATAGCAGTCAAAGGCATTAAATGAAGAAATCAAAAGATACTGTGAAGTCAGAGTCCCATTGAGCTCACCCATGTCCCGTACCCTAGCCAACCCTAAACCTACCTAAACTTGACCCGAACGGTGTGTGTTTAGTTTGTCCCATTTTATTTTATATGTGTCATTTTATTTTTAGGGTTTATTTTGTTATTATATTATTTTATTTTATTGAGTCATGTATATACTTTTAGGATTTTTATATTTTAAATTTTAGCGTGTTGTATATTAGTTTTTATTTTCTTTTATTTTCTTAGTTTTTAGTTAGTTTATTATTTTTTTTATTTTACTAGTTTTTATTTTTATAGTTCTTATTTTAGTTGTGTTTAGTTTTTTTAGAGTTTTTATAGTGTTCCGTGTCGGGTCATTTTTATCTTAGTTGATTTTTTTTTTTTTTTTTAGTTAAATTTTTGTTTTGTTTTATTTTATTTATAGTTTTATTTTATTTTTTTAAGGTTCATAAGTTAAACACACACACAACCCCTCACACACACTTACCCACACACTATCCTACCCACAAACAAATCCCTTATCCCCACTTTATTCACCTACACTCACACACACCAAATCCACACCCCCACCACTATTCATCAACATCTTCCCCCCCTCTCTCTCTCTCTCCTAACCTCAACCCCCATAACGAAACAACAAAACACCTAACTCCAATAAAACCAACCAACCCCTTGACCTCATTTGTTGTGAAATCGATTGCGAGAAATCCGAACTCAACCCGCGCCAGATACCCACGAGCCCCCAGCCCCTGCCTGTGAGACCAAAGTCCGGTCGTCCCACCAAAACCTCCGGCGGACCACCACAAAACCCGACTTCAAAGTCTGGCCATCATATCCAAAATAGCAGATCCGACAATAGCAAAAAAAATAACCCATACCCAAACCCGTATTCGACCTCTCTCTAACCCGGGTCCGTCCAAACTTGACGCCCAGTAGCACCGGAGCAACCCGCGACCTACCATACCCCCCAACTCCTCAATCCCAACCCGTACCTGCTTCCATGCTCCAACACCCATGACCATAGCCCGATTTCAACCTAATCCCTTGCCTCAACTGCCCAAATCCGGACCAGACTCAAACCGTATTTATACCCGAGCTCAAATCTTGACCCAACAAGACCAAAACCGATTTAAACCTCCGACCTCGACCCATTTCAATCACACCCAACTCTATAATATCAACTACCATTCCTACCAATTAGGGACAAACAATCACCAAAATCCAAATACTCACGTGCCTTTCCAAAAATGGTAGACTTGGCCATCTCCAAATCCCACAAAATCTCTTAAGAAACGAACCATTCGTGGGTTATAAATTCAAAGGGAAGGTAAGTGATTTAGGGGAGACTCTCATCAGCAGAAAAAGAGAAGTACACAAAGAGAGACACAACAGAGAGACAAAAGTGTGTATATTATGTACAGTTTAGGGTAATGAAAAAAATTCTGAAAAATAAAAAAAAATTAGTTTAGCTTTAGAATAATTTTTAGGTTTAGTTTTTAGTGTTCTTTTTGCAATCAAGTGCTGAAAATTGTGAAGAAGTTGGGCGCATGTCAAGGTGCATTTCAAGATAAATTTGTGAAAAAATTTGCGTATTGTATTTCTACATTCTCTTTTCAATTTATTTCCTTCTTGACATATTATTTATTGGTGTTTATGCACACATGAGAATATTTGGCAAAACACCCCATTCAAGGGGTGGGATGCACTACGAATGATCTTAATTTAATTAATTAATTTCATTAAATGCTATATTTCTAGGTAAATTTATTTTTAACTGTCACCAATTAATTTATGTAACGAGAGTTAGTAAATTAGTTGGACAAATTAATGTTGAATTTTGGAATCGAACTAGAGATAGGTTTTTTCGAAGTTTGAATATTAATTCGGTATTGAAATTTGAGGAATGATATTGTTTTCGTTAAACTGATCCTAGCGGGTAATTTTCCGAAAATTGTATGATTCTTAATTTTTCATTGAGTGACATTTTTATGTTAATTTTCTGAAAAAGATATTCTTAAATTTATAATTATAACGAGAGTTAGATTATCGATTTAATATTATCTCGAAATATTTCGCATTAATAAATTGAGAAATTAAAATATTTGAAAATGCAGTGTAATCCCGTCTCTTGGCCTTCTCATTATTTCACACTCGATTGCAAATTCTTTTTTCGTTATTTAGTCATTCAGTAGTTAATTTTTCCCTAGAAATTGTTTTAAAAAAAATCAAAAAAATATTTTAATAAAAAAATTTGAATTGGATGTTTTCACATTAATTGTTTCACCTTGAAAGTTGGATTGATACCCGTACTTATCGCAATACGAGTTTTTTTAGACAAGTTTTGTAGGTACTCAAGGGAATTTTGAGAGTGGCTTTTGAAGACAATGACCATACGCAAAAAGCTTCTTATCAAATGGCGTCGTTGCCGCTTTCTTATCCTGGAAGCAATTGAAGATTTGTAATTTTTTTATTCATTTTTCTATTTTTTCTTTTTCATTGTAGTTATTCCTTCTCCCTCCTCCTTAGACTGGTTGTCTAGGATTTTTGAGGCATTGTTATTTACTTTCGTGCATTTTGACACCATATTGTTTTGTAATAATTATTCCATAAAAAAAAAGCAAAAAGGGAAACCGGACAAGACAGAGAGAGGGCATCCACGACGAGGATTTTTTAAGCCTCCTTACTTTGGGTTGGTCAGACTCCCGGGGATGGCTGAAGTTTGGCGAGCTTCCCTCGGGCCGACTCAACTCGATCTTCACCCCAAGTGTGTAAAAACCGTGAGGGGTACATTTTTTTTATCCCTCACGAATCTCCTACAAGCGAGTTCAGTTTTTGTGTGATTAATTGCTCCTATGTGCTTTTAATTTCTGCATCGCACTTAAATTGAATGGTTTGATGAATTAATTTACCTAAGACCTGGACCCGGTCATTGAAACGAGAAGGGATTTCATCATCCGACTCACTCGCATATCCATTGTCTGCTACCCTAGCTGTTATTAAATTTAAAATCAATCAACTAGATAGCTCCGTAGGCACACCTTTTTGTAAGAGGCGCTTACAAAGATAAATTTCGTACTTTTTTTCACCCGCGAACTGAATTCAAATTTGACTACCCCTTTCACTAATTTTAAAGATAATAATTGGCTACATGCTCGTTAGAACTTTTTTGACTGTGTGTTCCAATTCCATTCTTTAGGTAGTCGGTTTTAGTTAGTTCGACCAAATTAAGAGTCAAATTTTTCCCATTTTTCGAAAAATACAAAAAAAAATTATTTTCTTAAAAAATATTTCCACAAATCCCTAAAATATTTTCTTTCTTTCTTTTTCTTTCATATTCAAAATGCCAAAAAGATCTTCCTTTTATTATTTTCACAAAGATTTTCTTTTCTTTTGAAAAATATTTAAAAACCCAAAAATATTCCTCTTGTCATGGCCGAAGAACGTCCTTTATGGGAATACTTTGGCTAATTCCCATTCTCTGGAAGCTTGTTTGATGATAAGCCCGAATCGAACCTTCATTCATTAATTCATGGCTTTAAATCTCAAACGCCCACCGTTGATACTCGTGTGTCGTCCATGCACACATCTCCTTCTCCACCGCCTCCAGTGACGAGTGTCATCCCATCCCATGTTTTTCCGCACACACTGCTTTCTTATTAATCACTTGCCCCATGAGTGTCCACTTATATTTTCTCCATCTGACTCCAAAATGGAACATGTGTATCCCTATGACACTGTTTTGGACCCACCCTCGATGTATTGTCACCACATATCTAATGTCGAGGGGTATGAGTACCCAAGTTATTTATGGCGGCTTGATCACCCTTCCATGCAATATGAATCCCAACACCATGTTGTGTATCCTTACGGTTTCCAAGAGTCGTCATCGCCACCTCGTGCACCTCATACCTATCAGTCCCTTTCATATGCTCCTCATGCTGATCATACTTTTGTCCCTCACGGAAATGCTTCTCCCGTGAATGATGCACTTGACCCTGATTCGCACACTTCCAATGAATGTTCTCTCTATCCTGGTGTCTATAGTGAGTTGTGTTCACCTCAACCACCGTCGTCACCCACTGCCACTTCATCCGCACCTTGCACATCCTCTCTCGAGAGCCTCTTGCAAAAGTTCACACACTCTTCAATATCAAACTGAATCACTTCAAAGGCTTGAACAACGATTATATGATTTTAAGTGTGCGAACGAGACGGATTCCACCCTAAGTCGACCCATTATTACACCTACATGGGATGATGATGATTTGTCTAGTGCCACTGATTTTAAGTGTGACCAACTCTATCATCCTGAGAATCTTGAAGTTGCAACCATTCCATGGTCCAGGCCTCAAGTTGACACTTGTGTTGATTTATCCATTGCTTGTGCGATTGATCCCACACCGCCCTACCCTCTCGAACCCAACATTGAGGTTCGACTTTCCCCTTCCATAAAATCATTATTCATGCCCGAGCCTATACCTATTGAGCCCAATGCGTGTATTCCCTAAGAACCACTTCATCCTAGGTTAGCTCCGGCTATGAGTTCTTCACATTGTCCGGAGATTGAGTCCAAGATGGTTTCTAGCTCTCTGGTTATGGATCATGTCCCACCATGTTTGGCTCCTATTGATTCATATATTAACTTTGATTCATCTATCTCGGATTTGGATGCTGTGACAACCCGCTCACCAAAATAAGGGGTGGCCATCCCGATACTCCAATAATAAAGGGAATCATAGATGGATCATTTTCGGCATCACAACAATGTACTAAGTATACGGGACAACCACCCCATATTTCAAAAAAACGGATTGCCAAAATTTTTATTCTATAAGTTAAAGAAAGTATTTAAACAGCCCAATTTAAAAAGAAGGTGGATGGATTCTACAAGAACAAAACCGAACAATACATGTATAACACAATAACCAAATAGTTTGACTGTTAAAAGTCTCTTACAACTCATTAAAACCATTTAATTAAGTTACATAGTGCATTACAATAATCAAATACAATAACATGGGACACACGCTCGAGTAAAAGTCCCGATCATAACTAGAGTACAAAAATGAAGGCGTCTATAACAACATATTCCATCATATTCGCAAAGTATCACGGCTCCCCAAAAACACCAAAATAGGAAAGTCAGTACGGGCGTCCTTGCGACGGAGCAACTGAGCGAATATAAGATTCATGCACAACAAGAAATATGAATGGGTCAGGGCTCGATTTTATATGATCACCAGATGAATAAAAAGTATGACAGTTATGAACAGTTAATCATGATGGATATAGATAAGAATCTTCCTATACAATCTCAAAGCTTAAACTAAGGCAATTTAAATGATCATAAGTTTAATTCAATTATATAACGGGATAGGAATGATTAACATTAATTAAAGGCCTCCATCATTTTACTCTGTTTCATTTCATCGTTCGATTCCTCATTAGGAATATAATCACTGTTATATGCTCTTTATGGCATTTATCATAAATCAAGTCCAACTTGAATAAGAATAGTTATATTCATATACATATAACGATTCTAAGACTGCCCGTCCGGGTTTCCCCACTGTGCGCACCCATAAATGACTATCATCTTCCAGGGCATATCAACCAAGATAACCTGGGAAATAACCACATCCGGAATTACCTGGGAGTGAGAAATAACCGCATCCGAAATTACCTCACTAGCACAAAATAAATACAACATACATAATAACCGGTCATATGGCTGAGGACTATATTCACCCTGCATTCACTAGCCAGGGGACTTCACCTCATGCGCGAACTTCCCTTATGATAGCATTTAGAGAGGTGTGTTTAAGAAAATTATTATTTACCATATTCATGTCCATTTAATAGATACATCACATTTTATCCGGAGCCATGCGTAATTCATGTCATCGTTATAACCTCAATGAATCTATAAACTCTCAATTTATTCTCCAAACATTTTGCGGAGTTATTACAAACCACCAAGACTAGCATGCCTCAATTGAGCTTCTAACGTCTCCCAATATGACATTACAACTCCGAGTCTCATAATAATTGACTAAAGGAAAAGAATGCCCTAACATCAATTTAAGCCCCATTTAATCCATTTCTAATATAGGGTAGTTAACTAACTCATTTAGGACTCTAGGACTCTAAGTTTACTTCATACAAGAAGGTTCCTAAATCCTAAGCCGAAAGAAAAAGGGTCAAAATAGAGTTAGAAAAATAACTCAAAACAGCAGTCGCCCTGGCCGAATCGATTCGATCAGAAAGCAAATCGATTCGGACCAGCCGAATCGATTCAGATAAGAGGACCTGACTTTCAGCATACTGGCGAATCGATTCGGATGGGCCGAATCGATTCGGTCCACTCAGACCTGTAAGCTTCCCCCTAGCAAATCGATTCGCTAAGGGCGAATCGATTCACCCATCCTAGAATTTCCAATTTTGGCTATGGAGTTTTATGAATCCAAATTACCCCGACTCAATCCTCCCCAATCCAAGATCATTTAATGCAACCAACTAATCATAAATGCATCTAACAACTAGGATTTACACCAATAAACATCTAAATCAACTTCCAAGGGTTTAAAACCAACAAATCCATAAAAAACCTAACATTGTTAAACCATAACAAATCCACAACAATCAATACAATTTATTCCTCCTAAACCATATATTAGCAAGTAAGAAAACTTGCCTTGAGGTAGAAATCTCAGATTTCCTTTGATAGCAAGATCTCCAATCTTCAATCTCTCTCTTCTCCTCTTTTCTCCACAATTTTCTTCTTCTCTCTTTCTCTCTAGATTAATAACACACACTTAATAGAAATAAATTAGGTGCAAGACTAAATCGTGACTTTAGTTTGAATTCCCGACTTAAATGGTTAATACCACATTAAAATGACTCATAACTACACATTTAAGTTAAAACCAGTCAAAAGTGCCTGGAACATAAAAATATAATATGTCACATATTTTGACTATCTCGCACATTTCGGGACTAACTACGCCCTCTAAATTGGCATCCGGCAATTTTATAAATCATTTCAAGTTTTGGTTTCATTTTAAACCATAGGTGTCACTTAAAACATATGACACTATAAAACGTAGCATGATGATATTTACTTACACATATAGTAAATATGCAACAATCTAGTAAATATTATCTTTTAACTCATTCAATTAATATTTACTCCTTTTCTAACATTTTATATAATTACTTCATGCAGTAAATTAATATAAAATAAGTATCTCAAAAGTGAGGGTTGTTACATACTCCCCCCTCCCCCTTATAAGGGATTTTTTCCCTCAAAATTCAGGCATACCTTGTATAAAGAGATGCGGATACTTTTCCCCCATATCATCCTCACGTTCCCACGTCGATTCCTTGGCGTCATGATGACCCCATTAAACTCGCACCAGGGGCACCACTCACGATATCAATTTACGCTCTCCATGCTCTAAGATTGCAACAATATCGGGTTGCAAATCGATATCCTCCAAAGGAATATGCCAAAGGGCTCCTTCACACCTCTTGTACATCTTCAAAGAGGAAACATTGAATACATCATGGAGTTGTTGTAAGTGTTTCGGTAAGGCAAGTTGATACACCACTGGACCTATCTTGGTAATAATAGGAAAAGGTCCAACATAGCGCGGTGCAAGCTTTCCTTTCTTCCCAAAATGCTTTATACCTTTCATTGGCGATACTCGCACCAAGACTTGATCTCCAACTTCAAACTCTACATGCCTTCTATTCGCATCGGCGTAACTCTTTTGGTGATCTTGAGCTATTTGGATGCGATTCCATATGAGTTCAATCTTGGAAGAAGTATGCTGGATCATTTCAAGTCCAAGAAATTTATAATCCCCCACCTCCAACCAACAAGTGGGTGATCTACACGGCCTACCATAAATTGCTTCATAGGGTGACATCCCAATAGTAAATTGGTACAAATTATAATAAACAAATTCGACCAAAGGGAGATATTGTTCCCAACCACCTTTGAAATCAAGAACACACATTCGGAGCATATCCTCCAACATTTGGTTGACTCTTTTTGTTTGCCCATCTGTTTGAGGGTGACAAGGAGTACTCAATTTCAATTCGGTTCCCATAGCTTCTTGGAAACTTCGCCAAAAATGGGAAACAAAAATCTTATCTCTATCAGAGACTATATTTATTGGCACCCCATGGAGTCTAACAACCTCCGCAATAAATAGCCGGGCGTAACGAGCAGTATTATAATCGGTGCATACCGGTAGGAAATGTGCCAACTTAGTCAAATGATCAACGATAACCCAAATAGAATCGTGACCATTTTACGACGTTGGAAATCTCGTGATAAAATCCATCGATATGCTCTCCCACTTCCACACAGGTATCTCCAACAGTTGTAACAAACCCGTTAGTATTTGGTGGTCTACTTTCACCAATTGACAAGTAGTACATTGGGAAACAAATTCAGAAATATCCCGCTTCATGCCCGCCCACCAACACTGACGGTGCATGTCTTGGTACATCTTATCCCCGCCAGGATGCACTGCGAATTTGGACCCATGAGATTCTGTCATCACGGCCCGTCTTAAATCCCCTTCGTCCGGGATAATGAGTCTCCCGTGGAAACGTAGCCCACCCTCCGAGCTTATAGAGTAGGATTCCGCTACTTCGATCAATAAATGGCGTATACGGTCCTGACAACCTTCATCTCTTCCTTGAGCTTCCACCACGTTTGCCACAATAGTAGGCGTAACGATCAACACTGACATAAACGCCCTAGCAACCTCGTCCTCCTCACTAAGCTCCTTCCATTTGACTTTCCATACTTCAACTAACTCCCCCTCGGACTTCCGACTCAAAGCATCTGCCACCACATTCACCTTGCCCAGGTGATAGTGGATGTCAAATTGGTAGTCTTTCACAAACTTTAACCACCGGCGTTGTTGCATATTTAAATCTCTTTAGGAAAACAAATATTGCAACGATTTGTGGTCTGTGAACAGACTAATTTTCTCCCCAAGGAGATAATGCCTCCAAATCTTCAAGGAAAAAATAACTGGGGAAAGTTTCAAATCATGCACCGGATAATTCTTTTCATGGGGCTTTAGCTTGCGAGAAGCAAAGGCAATAGCCCGCTGCTCTTGCTGAAGTACACCTCCCAATCCTTGCAGAGATGCGTCGATAAAGACTAAATATTCCAATCCTGGCCCTGGTAATGTAAGGACTAGAGTAGAAGTCAACCTATCCTTGAGCTCATTAAAGCTGACTGACAAGAATTATCCCAAATAAACCTCACCCCTTTCCGGGTTAAATTTATCAAAGGGTTAGAAATTTTAGAAAAACCCTTGATAAATCGATGATAATAGCTTGCCAAACCCAGAAAACTATGAATCTCGATTGGTGTCATGGGCTTACCCCACTCCTTAAACACAACAACTTTACTTGGGTCTACCGAAATACCATGGACTGTTACAATGTGACCCAGAAACTGTACTTCCCGCAACCAAAAATTGCACTTCTCTAACTTGGCATACAATTGGTGATCCCTCAACGTCTACAGGACCAACCGTCAATGAGTAGCATGATCGGCTTCTGTTCGATAATACACTAGAATTTCATCAATGAACACGATAACAAACTAGTCCAGGAAGTCTGGAAACACTCTATTCATAAGGTCCATAAAAACGGCGGGGGCATTGGTTAGTCCGAAAGGCATAACCAAAAATTCGTATCTTGCTCTCGTATCCTCAACTGATGATACCCCATCCTCAGATCTATCTTAGTGAAGTAAGACGCTCCCCTAAGTTGATCAAACAAATCATCAATCCGAGGCAATAGGTATTTGTTCCGGATGGTGACTTTATTCAACTCTCTATAGTCAACACATAACCGGAGAGAACCGTATCTTTTCTTCACAAACAACATCAGAGCACCCCACGACGGCGTGCTTTGCCTAACAAAACCTTGCTCTAACAGGTCCTGAATCTGATCCCTTAACTCCCTCATCTCAACAGGAGTCATACGATACGGAGCTCTCGTAATCGGTCTCGTTCCCGACGCTAAATCAATTACGAACTTAATTTCCCTACTGGGAGGCAAACCCGGTATTTCCTGGAAAATATCTTGGAAATATCTAACAACCGGAATAGAATCTAAGGAAAGGACTACATCCCGAGAAGTCTCCTCCGCGATACAGTACAAGTAAGTGCTAGAACCTCCTTCGGAATGAGGCATAGCCACTAAAAACATTTCTTGCCCCGGAATGGAAAAAACTATACTCTTTCCATAGCAATTAACTACCGCACGATACTTCATTAGCCAATCCATACCCAGGATTACATCATACCCGACCTTATCAAGGACGAGCAAATCGGCCTCAAAACACAAGTTACCAAGATTTATTCCTACTTGTTTATAAATAAAGAAAATGAGTGAACCATCACCCATAGAAGATTCAACAATAGTGAAGGTACTTTCCGCAGATTTAATCAACTTTGTAAACTGAGAAAAACTTCTAAAAATAAACGAGTGTGTCGCACCCGTATCAAACAATACACGACCCATATGCCCCTAAATGAGAAACTTACCCTCAATGGCTAGCGGCGCCGACTGGGTCGAAGGAAGCATAGCATCCTGAATGTGGTGAACACGACCATACTGTAGTTGTCCCTACTGTGGAGGGATAACCGGATTAGGTACTTATGGCGGTAATTGAGCCCGTGGATGCTGTGGAACCCTAGGAAGCTGTCCCCCAATCAACTGAGGGCACGCCCTCTTGTAGTAACCCAACTCTCCGCATTGAAAGCATCGATTCGTCACATTCTTCTGATTTCGGCCCCGGTTATTTATAAACTACCCAACTCCTTGGCCTAGATGGCCTCTACCCCCACTACCACCCCGACCGGCTTGTTGTTGTTGTGGGACACCTTGACCATGCCTAATATTACTTCCACCAACATTGAACCCACCAAAATGCTGCCTTTTAAACAAGTCCCCTTGCTGGGGGTACCTTTCTCTCTGTTTACTTCCCGAAGATGGGGACGAGGGTAATCCTCCTCCTCCTACCCCATTGCCTTCGAGTTTCCCAGCTTGCCCCAAAGTTGAAGCCTTCTTACAACTTTTTAAATACAATCGATGTTCTTGACAATGGAGTAACACCATATTCATCACATCTACAAAAGTCTACAAGGCTGGATTACCCAACAAATGTTGTCGTATCCTCGAGTGAAAACCTCCAATAAATTTGGAGATCCTCCTCTCCTTAGGAGTCACCTCATCAGGAACAAAACTTTCTAACTAAGTGAACTCTTCATACTCCGTAACTGATTTCTCACCCTGTACCAAATCTTGAAGCTTCCTTCTCATCTCCCTCTGAACTGCGGGAGGAAAATACTTCTGGTCAAACAGAACCCAGAAATCATTGATGGTCATAGCATCTCTCTGCTCTGGTGTAGTCATCGACTCCCACTAATGTAATGTAGCTACAACTAATTTAAAGGTAGCAAGGATTTGTTTCCTCTCCTCACTATAATCCGCCATACGCAGATGGCGCTGCATATCCTTTTTCTACTGATTAGCTACTATGACGTCAAAACCTCCTTGGAATTCTGGGGGATGGCCCTTTAGAAAGGATTCTCTAACTCTCTCCCATGGAGAAGGTCCCGCAAGAGCCGGTACATCCTAAGCCCTTGGTTACTGGGCTTGTGGTAATTGCTAAACCACAACGGTCATAGTAGCATTGACCACTTGGGCCACGATATTTGCTACGTCAGCAACATTTATAGTTCCTTGATGTGGCGGTTGAGGTCCTACCTCCTGTTCTACTACTCTATTACTTTTAGAGGGGAGGCCTCTCTTAGGCGGCATCTGAAATGAAGAAATAATAGAATTAGAATACTATTTAAAACAATCTATCTTCCAGAAGATCGCAAACATAGGCAACAAAATAGTCCTAACATTAAGCTCTATATCAAAGAACGCTACAGTAGAACGTAACAAGTCCGCATAGATCCTAAAGACTCTAGAACCTAATGCTCTAATACCATCTGTGACAACTCGCTCACCAAAATAAGGGGTGGCCATCCCGATACTCCAATAATAAAGTGAATCATAGATAGATCATTCTCAGCATCACAACAATATACTAAGTATACGGGACAACCACCCCATATTTCAGAAAAACGGGTTGCCAAAAATTTTATTCTATAAGTTAAAGAAAGTATTTAAACAACCCAATTTAAAAATAAGGTGGATGGATTCTACAAGAATAAGACCGAACAATACATGTATAACACAATAACCGAATAATCTGACTGTTAACAGTCTCTTACAATGCATTACAACCATTTAATTAAGTTACATAGTACATTACAACAATCAAATACAATAGCATGATCCACACGCCTGAGTAAAAGACCCGATCATAACTAGAGTACAAAAATGAAGGTGTCTATAACAACATATCCCGTAATATATGCAAAGTATCACGGCTCATCAAAAACACCGGAATAGGAAAGTTAGTACGGGCGACCTTGCGGCGGAGCACCTGAGCGAATATAAGATTTATGCACAACAAGAAATATGAGCGGGCCAGGTCCCGGTTTTATATGTTCACCAGATGAATAAAACGTATGACAATTATGAACAGTTAATCATGATGGATATAGAAAAGAATCTACCTATACAATCTCAAAGCGTAAACTAAGGCAATTTAAATGATCATAAGTTTAATTCAATTATACAAGGGGATATGAATGATTAACATTCATTAAAGGCCTCCATCATTTTACACTATTTCATTTCATCGTTCCATTCCTCATTAGGAATATAATCATTGTTATATGCTTTTTATGGCATTTATCATAAATGAAGTCCCCGTTATCTAAAATAGTCTTTAAGAAATATTATGCGGAAGCGTAAAGGTGATGGTTCAACTAAAACAAACAAATTTTAATTTCTATTACAAATTAAAATTAAGCACAAAAGAAAATTAATTAAACACACACAAATATTAATTTCACTTAAACCAATTAATTAATCCAAGTCCTAGAATTTGCTTAAGTCATATTTTTCATTTAAACAAATTAGGATAAACCATTTTGAACAAATGACTTGAATTAAGTAAACATTACCCAAATTTAATTATGCACCAAATTAAATTAAAAGTGATTTAAACCAATTTTATCTTCTTTACCTAAGCATGCGTTCTAGGTGATATTGCAAGATAAAATAAAACAAGAAATCACTACACCGCGATGTACGAGGAAAAACCCAAGACGGGAAACAACCTCGGACGGCCCTAGCCACAAATCCACTAAGTACGGAATTTACAAATACAAGACAGAAAGGCTTACAACACACGAATCGATCCCTCTCAAACCTCGACGCTTCTTCTTGTAGATACCTCTTCCTAGAGGATAACCATGGAGCTCCACCGCGATCTCGGAGTCCACCGATCGGACTTTGTATGGTCACCGTCACCCGAACAAGGAGCCTTTCTCCAAGTAGGTAATGCCGCAACAAACAGCTTCTTCTTTCTTTGATGGATGTAGAAGCAAACCCAAAACTTCTCTTTGAACGGAAGAGATGAACCCGGTGCCAAAAACTCCAATCAAGATGTATATATATTGAAACTTGGATAAACAAACAATTGGGTGTAAACTAGAGTGGTGTATATTTTTCTCTAAAAATCTCACTCAAAACAAGAACATTTTCCTTAAGCAATTTAGTTCTCAAATTCTCTTTAAGAGATGGAATATAATGGAAAAGTTAAGTTGGAAAATGTTATTCCTGCACATAATAAAGTCTGAGAAAAGTTGGTTAAGAAACAAGTGGGGAAGTGGGAGAAAAACTGCTTAAAACTGCCAAAAACTGTTCCCGCCTGGCATCTCGTTCGAACGACATCTCGTTCGAACGACATTTCGTTCAAACGACATTCTCGTTCGAACGAGTCTTCTAACGAAGTTCCAGTATGAACTCGTTAGAAGCTCGTTAGAAATCTCGTTAGAAAGACCATCTCGTTCGAACGACATTTCGAACGAAGTTCCAGTATGCCATAATGGGAAGTCGTTGGCAATCTCGTTCGAATGACATCTGGTTCAAACAACAATCTCGTTCGAACGACATATCGAACGAACTTCCAGAAAGTTTGGAAAATTCGATTTTAGCCCAGAAAACATTATAAACTTATTTTAAAGTTTTAATTAATTATTTCTGAAAATAAAACTCAGTTTTAATTAAACCTAACACCCAATAAACAAGCTCCAAGCTCCTATATATATATGATTGCATTCATACCTTGGGAGAATGGAACTATGGTTGATGACGTATAAACGAGGCACGAAATCGGCATGATGATGAGGCTTTATACAGTTGGTTGCGACGTCTTCAACAAACACGCCATAGGCTTGAAAGATGATCAATATACTCTATCCTATGACTTAAACGTCACTACACCAAATCTGCCCATTTGTCAAGGTCATTGACCCTGACAAATCACCCTTGTCAAGGTCAAGGACCGTGACATTTCGAGGCGAGACAACTTTTTTTGTCACGGTCGTGTCACGATCATTGACCTTGACACAAAACTCGCATTTTGTGTCACGATTGTGTCGCGGTCAATGACCGTAACACGTTTGTCACGGTTTATAACCGTGACAAAGCCGTGACCCTTTTTAAAAAAAATATCACGGCCATTGACCGTGACACGTCCGTGACACAAAACGCGTCACTGATGTGTCACGGTCAATGACCGTGACAATTCTGGGCAGAATTTAAAAAAAATCTGTTGGGCAGTATGGCCACTGCCACTGCCCAGCAGTATATTTGTACCTGTTATAGCAACGTCGTACCTGTTCCGAACATCATATATCCAAACAAACTAAAGATAATGCAAATATATATTCATGACGATATAATCCAAATATTCAAAAAAGAAATAATATACATGATGATATAATCCAAATATAATTAAAATGGACAAACTTAAAAATAATGTTACTACATGTCTTGGGTAAATGTGAGGAGGTGAGTAGGACCCACGACATACGAATTGACGCACCCACTAATATACGTTGTGCCGCATTGTTCGCGCAACCACAATAAGGAGTTCTCCTTCCCGGGTATGACATGCGTGACGAGCACCCTGGACTCCATCTGTTGAAGCGCACGTCCATGAACTATTCCACCCTCGACGATATTCGGGTCCCTCAACCCCCGCCCTATCCGCTGGCCATCAAATATGTCCAATATGAACACGCTCGGCCAACCAAGTGTCGACAATGGTCTGTTGAAGGGCGCCGAATAGGGAAGTGGATCATCGAAGTACGAACGTGTCGGTGATGAAGGAGCGAGGTCCACATACTCGTCATCCTGCGCCTCGTCCTCCCGCACCTCCTCCGCCACCGCCTTCTCCTTCCCTTTCCCTTTCCCTTTACGGTCTCCGCCCAACATATGCTTCATGAATGCGTACATATCTTGGACCGTCGCCTCCAAACGGGACAGCTTCGCGTCGTGTGAATCCACCGTTCGAGCCAACCCGGTATCGCTCGTCTCCAATCCGATGATCCTAGATTTGGCCACCCGCGAGCTCACTCCCCTTGTCCTCCCCTTGCGATTAGAGCCAAGCACTTGGCTGAGTGCGTCTGTGGACAAAGATGCCTTGTCGGCATCAGACTGCGACTCATGCACTTCCTTAAGCTTTGCCTGAAACGACAAAAAAGAACATGATTAGTAAAATAAGTAAACTAAAAAATTATAACGTAATTAACAAAAATTAAACGTCGGATTACTTACAATCGTGGGCGCGACGCTCGGGGACACCTCCTTGTCCTTCCCCTTCTTCGTCCGAAGAGCCACATAAGTATCGAGCCTATGTGGCTTACCCCCTGGCCCACTCCCTACCCCCTAAAATAAAATAAAGAAAAGTAAAATTAGTATCTTCCCCGCAAAGTAAAATAATGAAGAATAATATATTTCTGTAGTTATAGAAAAATTAAATCTTACCTGCATCCTATGCTCCACCTCGGCGTAAGAGGTCCGGCCGGAGTAGTGCACGTCCGTCTTTTTTGCCCGATTTTCCCTCCCCAATTGGCGAGATGCCAATTGTCGATCCTCGATCTCATTGTCAATGAACTTCTGCCATTGTGCCAATGAGATCGGCTCCTTGGGCGGGACGGATTCACGCAATTGGATAATCGACTCTCTTGTTTTCCCAAAGTACCGTGCCCGCATATTTTTTTTCCACGACTTGAGTTGCTCTCTAATCTGCTCCAAGACGGGATCGCGTAGCTTTGGATCCAAGTTGAATTGTTCCTGTCCAACAAATACAATGTTAGTTGTGAATAAATATAAATATAAATATAAATATAAATATAAATATAAATATAAATATAAATATAAATATAAATATGAATATGAAATTGAAATTGAAATTGAAATTGAAATTGAAATTGAAATTGAAATTGAAATTGAAATTGAAATTGAAATTGAAATTGAAATTGAAATTGAAATTGAAATTGAAATTGAAATTGAAATTGAAATTGAAATTGAAATTGAAATATATTACCTGTAGTGCCGCCCAAACAGCTAACTTGAGCTCATATGGCACCTCCTTCCAACTCATAAACCCGGGGCCGATGACCGTCTTTAGCAGCTCGAGGGATCTCGCTAATAGCTCCGACTTGTTCTCGACGGTAATCCCAAATTTTCCATATTTGGGGAGCTTAGGGGCGGAGGAGCCCTCGTCGCCTCCGCTACCACCGAGCCCAGACGACATCATCATAAACAGCATCATCATCTTCGCCTTAATATCTGAAGGAGACATTTTTGCTGTAAAAAAATGTTATTAGTACAGATAAAAAAAAATGTTAATAGTACACATACACACACCCCTACCCCACCCCCACCACACACACGCACACGTCATGCCACTTTTAAAACTAACCAACCCAACATTTCATCAATTAAACTAACAATTAAAGTATACAATTATTAATTTACTAATTTACAATGAGGGACAATCCTACTTTCATATGAAATTGGCACTAATTATTAATTTACTTTGATCTAAAATTATACAATTAAAATTACAATTAAAGCTATACAATTTCTTAATTAAAGATATACAATTGTTAAAATTGCCCCTCCACACCCCCCACACCCCACCCCCACCCCCACCACACCCCTTGCCCCCCTCCCCCCGCCACGCACACACGCACACACCTACGCACACACACACACACACACCCCACCCCCACCCACCACCACGACCCCCTCCCCCACCCCCTCCCCCCACCCCACCCCACCCCCACTACCCCCTCCCCCACCACACCCCACCCCCATTACCCCCCTCCGCCACCATACACACACCTACGCACACACACCCCACCCCCACCACCCACCCCACCCCCACTACCCCCCTCCCCCACCACATCTCACCCCCACTACCCCCCTCCCCCACCACACACCACCATACACACACCTACGCGCACACACATACACCCCACCCCCACCACCCCACCCCCACCCCCTCCCCCCACCACGACCGTGACAACTACATTTATTGTTTATCAATAAAATTATGACATGAGATAATTGTAATTGGAGCATAAATTTCATTATCATAAAGGGATAAATCCAACCAAGTACAGAGATTCTACAAATTAAAGTGAGAATTAAATTTAAGACTTTCTAACAACATGCATGTGTATGGATTCTACATAGTTGGGCACGAAAGTAACTAATGATATTCCTAAAAACATACAATTGGCAACATTTTGTGAATTTACTAAACTTTATATAATATTATCAAATTCTGTTAAAAAATTATCTAGGGTTTTACCTAATTGAATTAATTTCATGAATAAAATTATTATCAATTTAAATATTTATATAATTAAATTTAACATATGAATTCTAGAACTTTTCTAACATTTACACAATTTTAACTATCACTAACATTTACACCATTCTAACTATCACTAACATTTACACATATATATACACACATATACATATACATATACACACATATATATACACACATACACATACACATACACATACACATACACATACACATACATATAGAAATGAAAGAGAAAGAGATGAAAAAAATTATACCTTAGAGAGAGAGAGAGCAGAAATCGCGGATAAGAGAGAGAGAGAGGGGGAAAACCAAAAGAGGTGGGAAAAAAGAATCCTAGGGATTTTTTTGCTGAAAAAGTTATCACGGTCATGTCAAGGTCATTGACCGTGACACAAATCTCGCGTTTTGTGTCACGGTCATTGACCTTGACACGACCGTGACACAGAATTGTCACGGTCATAGACCGTGACACGGCGGTGACAAGTAAATTTGTCACGGCCTTGTCACGGTCAAAGACCGTGATAATTCTGTGTCACGGTCGTGTCAAGGTCAATGACCGTGACACAAAACGCGAGATTTGTGTCACGGTCAATGACCTTAACAAGGGTGGCCGGCTGAAAGGTGACAATTTGGCCATTTTGGTGTAGTGCGTTTTTGTCCGGAATTGACCCAAAACAACAAAGGACTCAATTGAAAATTTGTGTCCTTACAAATCTCCCCCTTTGGCTATTCCGTGACAAAAACTATAAAAAAATCCTACAGGGCCGTCAAGCTCTACTAGACTAATAGAAAATCCCACCCAAAATAAAAATACATAGCTTGACTGAAACAACCCAAGGATCAATATCTTTGCTGACGATGAAAGTTGCCACTTAGAAGAATTTCTGCACACATAAGCAAACAATCAAACGCATAGGGAATATCAAAAATATTAAATGCAATTAAGATAAATACCCCTAAATCAATTCTCCCCGTTATCAAACAAATGACCTACTTAGAAAGACGTCTCCCCCTAAGATAAATCTCCCCCAAACTGAGATACGATAATAATTGGATTAGATACCATGTCTCCCCCTATCATTCTCCCCCTTTTTGTTCAGGAATAGACAAAGGCTAAAGAATCAAAACAGTAACTTATCTCCCCCAAAGAAAGCATATACACCCTCTAAACTAAGCAAGGGATAAAAGAATGGGATAACAAGCTAAAACATGTAATTGTGCATATAGTGATGAGAACGTTAAAGTATATGAGCAACAAAAGTTCAACTAATCCAGACAATAACATAGGATACCAACTAGGATGCAATAAAATGATACCAATATGATATATAAATTATTAAGCATGTGATATCAACAAATAATGCAATAAGATGAATATAAAGTATGAATTAAAGCATATATGGATTAGAAATCAAGACAAAGACTAAACAAAAATATCAAATATATGTATACATAATATATACCAAAGAGACTAAAGTAAACATATATAGATATAAACACACAAATGACACACACAAAATATAATAGGAGTCTTTCACACTCGTATGGCAAAAATGTGTCGCATGGAAACGGAAGTGTTGGGATGTGAACTAGTAACGATTAAATTTAGACCCAATCACTTAAAACATGTTCACGGAGTTCTCAATTGATTGCAAACTTCATCACATTTGAATATAACCTCATGTGACAATATAAATTGAACTCAATGAACAAACATACATAATGCATACAAGCCTAGCATATTGATGATTCTACAAACCAATAGAGTCATGAAATGAGATACGTAACTAGGATAAACGGACATTGTGCAAACCGTTGATATACCATCCAATCTCCCTCAATAAGCAATTATATTTATTTTGAATTAATGTATCAATCAAACATAGGCCTTGGCAAATATTTTTTCTTTTTAATGCCATATTTTCTATTTTTAGGCCTTTGGACCACGTATTTCTTTTAGGTCCATTCAAAACGGTGGCTTACAATCGCAAAGGATCACTTAGTCCTTTTGAAGGCCTTCCCCGTGCACATTTTTATTTATCATGTTTTCACTTTTCACACAAATCTCACGTGCAACGGATTTTGACATGCACTAGTCCTCCTAAGTCACAAATATGTAGATGACAAGATTGGAAGGAGAACACCTCACATAGCTCAAATATACATATGAAGTTCAAAATTCAAAAGAGCTCGTGAATGTATGAATAGAGGCATATAAAAATAGAATCCATTTAAACAACACAAAATCCAACTACTCCATGTAAGCACGGTAAAGAACATAATAAGAATTGACAATCTAAACTAAAAGTTCTAGCCACATCAGAGCGTAAAATATGGGATTCAAACACAAGTGTATGCCACATAAAGTGTGTCAAACTAAAATACACACAAACATAAATAAAAATCTTTTTGAGTTTTTTGAAATTTTTAACCTAAAATAAAAAATATATACTCAAAAGACAAATAAAAATCATTTGAATTTTTCATTAACCTTAAATTACCAAGAGATAAAATCCAAATGATAAACAAAAATCATTTTGTATTTTTCATTTGATTCAAAGAAAATTAAGGAAATATAATACAAAAGATAAAACAAAAATCATTATTCTAGCATGTGATTAAGCATGAGGCATAAGCTAGAACATGATTAAACAAGCATACATTTAGCATGGGAATATAGCATGAAGTACAAAAGCTAAAGTATGCAAACAAAAACATATTCATCCTTTAGATTTAGCAAGGGAGGAAGTATGTGAAAGTAAATGAGAATCAAAAACCCCATTTTGCAAGGCAACCAAGTCGGATTTCCTAACCCAAATTAATGAAGAATGACTATCTTGGGGTGTAGGAATTTTAACTACATTGGTTGCTTTACGTTGGGATTTTCTAGGAATGCGTTTAAGATCAAAACAAAATTTCCTAAGATGACCTTTTCGACCACAATGTGTACAAGTAAAAACATGTCAAAAAGATTTACCTAAGGAGTGATCTCTAAAGACTTTCCTAGTAGATTCTCCTAAAACATTGGTTTTGGCGTTATGAGTAAAGTCATTACAAGTATTGAAGCCTAAACCACAAGTGTCATTTTTAATTTGGACCGTTCCTAATATTTTATCTAATTTTTCCGAACGACACTCAAAATCAAATTTGACATTACTAGAGTCTTTTAATTTATTTTTCATTTCTAAAATGTTAGACTCTAATAAAATATTTCTCTCTTCAAAAGCAAGAAGCTCCTTTTCAAGGATTCCATTAAAACCCTAAGGCTATCTCTCTCGCCTTATATATATTCAAGCTTCTCTAGAAGAGCTTTCTCTCGTGTCCTAAGGTCTTCAACCAGCATACTTTTATCAACGACTTTGACACGTTCTTTCAAGCAAGCTTCTAACTTCAAATTAGCTCTTTTTAATTTAATAGATTCTTTATAAAGTTCTTGAAAAGAATTTTGAAGTTCACTCACATTAACCACTTCTTCATTTTCACTCTCTCTTTCTTCTTCACTCTCACTATCATAAAAAATAAGAGAATCATAAACTATGACCTTGGAAGTGTCATGTGTTAAAGTTTCATCAATCCATGAGTTCTCACTATCACTCACATGACTAGTCATAAAAGCCACAAAATTAGGCTTAGTGGGGGAATCGGGTCCCTCTTCCTTATCACTATCACTAAGGGTCGCATTATATGAAATGGGTCGTTTACCCTCTTTCCTTAGTTTAGTGGGGCACTCAGAAGCCCTATGGCCATAACCCTCACAACCAAAACACCTATTAGACTCGTTCCTATTTAATTGTTCATTAATAGGTTTAGGGATCTTCTCGACTTTGTCATGCTTGGAAGTTTCAAATTTCTTAAAATCATTTTTAAATTTAACTTTGTTAAATTTAAGAAATTTTCTAAATTTACGAGCAAACAAAGCCATGTCTTCCGAGTCACTATCACTCTCGCTCTCTACTACTTGCTTGACCTCTTTCCAGGCTTTTAAAGCAACGCACTTTTCTATTTTCTTTTCAGTTTTAGAGGGAAACATGTCTAGTTCATAGGTTTGTAAATCACCTACAAGCTCTTCTAATTTCGTAGAGGCTAAAGTTGGTAAAGAATTTAAAACGGTCACTTTTGGAATAAATCTATCGGGAAGGGACCTTAAAATTTTCTTTACTACTCTGGTGTCGGGTATTTTCTCTCCCAAGTTAAAAGATGAATTGACAATATCAGACAGTCTAGAATAAAATTCATCAAAAGTTTCATTATTGTTCATTTTGATAGTTTCAAATTGAGCGATGAGGTTTTGGAGTTTCGAAGCTTTAACGACACTAGTTCCTTCATGAGTTAGTTGTAAAATATCCCAAGCTTCTTTAGCGGTCTCACACGTCATAATGCGTCGGAATTCATCCGGTGTGACAGCGCTAAACAAGGCATTTAAACCACGGGAATTGAAATTAGAAAGTTTAAACTCATTCTCAGTCCATCTATCGGCCGGTTTAGGAACATGTTCATTTTTAACTAAGTGAGTTGGTGGGGATCACCCATTAACAACAGACATCCAAACTCTCTCGTCGATAGATTTTAGTGCCGATTTCATTCACGCTTTCCAATACGCGTAGTTTGAACCATCGAAAACAGGAAATTTTGAAAATGGGGAAAACTCCATTATAGCCAAAAATAATTTAAAAGATCTTTAACGAAATAATTTATCGCTTTGGCTCTGATACCAATTTGAAGTCCCCGTTATCTAAAATAGTCTTTAAGAAATATTATGCGGAAGCATAAAGGTGATGGTTCAACTAAAACAAACAAATTTTAATTTCTATTACAAATTAAAATTAAGCACAAGTGAAAATTAATTAAACACACACAAATATTAATTTCACTTAAACCAATTAATTAATCCAAGTCCTAGAATTTGCCTAAGTCATATTTTTCATTTAAACAAATTAGGATAAGCCATTTTGAACAAATGACTTGAATTAAGTAAACATTACCCAAATTTAATTATGCACCAAATTAAATTAAAAGTGATTTAAACCAATTTTATCTTCTTTACCTAAGCATGCGTTCTAGGTGATATTGCAAGATAAAATAAAACAAGAAATCACTACGCCGCGATATACGAGGAAAAACCCAAGACGGGAAACAACCTCGGACGACCCTAGCCACAAATCCACTAAGTACGAAATTTACAAATACAAGACAGAAAGACTTACAACACACGACTCGATCCCTCTCAAGCCCCGACGCTTCTTCTCGTAGATACCTCTTCCTAGAAGATAACCACGGAGCTCCACTGCGGTCTCGGAGTCCACCAATCGGACTTTGTATGGTCACCGTCACCCGAATAAGGAGCCTTTATCCAAGTAGGTAATGCCGCAAAAAACAACTTCTTCTTTCTTTTATGGATGTAGAAGCAAACCCAAAACTTCTCTTTGAACGGAAGAGATGAACCTGGTGCCAAAAACTCCACGCAAGATGTATATATATTGAAACTTGGATAAACAAACAATTGGGTGTAAACTAGAGTGGTGTATATTTTTCTCTAAAAATCTCACTCAAAACAAGAACATTTTCCTTAAGCAATTTAGCTCTCAAATTCTCTTTAAGGGATGGAATATAATGGAAAAGTTAAGTTGGAAAATGTTATTCCCGCACATAATAAAGTCTGAGAAAATTTGGCTAAGAAACAAGTGGGGAAGTGGGAGAAAAACTACTTCAAACTGCCAAAAACTGTTCCCACCTGGCATCTCGTTCGAACGACATTTTGTTCGAACGACATTCTCGTTCGAACGTGTCTTCTAATGAAGTTCCAGTATGAGCTCGTTAGAAGGTTGTTGTAAATCTCGTTAGAACGACCATCTCGTTCGAACGACATTTCGAACGAAGTTCCAGTATGCCATAATGGGACGTCGTTGGCAATCTCGTTCGAACGACATCTGGTTCGAACGACAATCTCGTTCGAACGACATATCGAATGAACTTCCAGAAAGTTTGGAAAATTTGATTTTGGCCCAGAAAACATTATAAACTTATTTTAAAGTTTTAATTAATTCTTTCTGAAAATAAAACACAGTTTTAATTAAACCTAACACCCAATAAACAAGATCCAAGCTCCTATATATATATGATTGCATTCATACCTTGGGAGCATGGAACTATGGTTGATGACGTATAAACGAGGCACGAAACCGGCATGATGATGAGGCTTTATACACTTGGCTGCTACGTCTTCAACAAACATGCCATAGGCTTGAAAGATGATCAATATACTCTATCCTATGACTCAAACATTTCTATCCGGAATTGAGCCAAAACAACAAAGGACTCAATTGGAAATTTGTGTCCTTACAATAAATCAAGTCCAACTTGAATAAGAATACTTATATTCATATACATATAACGATCCTAAGACTGCCCATTCGGGTTTCCCCACTGTGCGCGCCCCTAAATGACTATCATCTTCCAGGGCCTATCAACCAAGACAACATGGGAACCTAACGCAACGTCGGGAAGTGGCCATATACCTACGAGTGAGTCATAACCACACTCGAAATTACCTCACTAGCACAAAATAAATACAACATACATAATAACCGGTCATATGGACAAGGAGTATATTCACCCTGCATTCACTAGCCAGGGGACTTCACCTCAT
Organism: Sambucus nigra; assembly: GCA_949130495.1. NCBI lineage: Eukaryota > Viridiplantae > Streptophyta > Magnoliopsida > Dipsacales > Adoxaceae > Sambucus > Sambucus nigra. The sequence continues at coordinate 329,486,036 of OX422210.1, read as the reverse complement.
GCGCGCACTTCCCTTATGATAGCATTTAGAGATGTGTGTTTAAGAAAATTATTATTTACCATATTCATGTCCATTTAATAAATACATCACATTTTATCCGGAGCCATACGTAATTCATGCCATCGTTCTAACCTCAATGAATTTATGATCTCTCAATTTATTCTCCAAACATTTTCTAGCATTATTATAAACAACCAAGACTAGCATGCCTCAATTGATCTTCTAACATCTCCCAATATGACATTACAACTCCTAGTCTTATAATAATTGACAAAAGGAAAATAATGGCCTAACATCAATTTGTACACCCCCGGAATAAGCCCCATTTAATCCATTTCTAATATAGGGTAGTTAACTAACTCATATAGGACTCTAGGACTCTAAGTTTAATTCATACAAGAAGGTTCCTAAGTCCTAAGCCTAAATAAAAAGGGTCAAAATTGAGTTAGAAAAATAACTCAAAACAACAGCATTTTCGAATCAATTCGCCCTGGCCGAATCGATTCGGTTAGAAAGTGAATCGATTCGGACCAGCCAAATCGATTTGGATAGGAGGACCTGAATTTATGCATACTGCTGAATCATTTCGGGTGGGCCAAATCGATCCGGTCCACTCAGACCTGTAAGCTGCCCCCTAGCGAATCGATTCACCCAGCCCAGAATTTCCAATTTTGGCTATGGAGTTTTATGAATCCAAATTCCCCCGACTCAATCCTCCCCAATCCAAGATCATTTAATGAAACCAACTAATCATAAATGCATCTAACAACTAGGATTTACACCAATAAACATCTAAATTAACTTCCAAGGGTTTAAAACCCACAAATCCATGAAAAAAACTAACATTGTTAAACCATAACTAATACACAACAATAAATACAATTTATTCCTCCTAAACAATATATTATCAAGTAAGAAAACTTGCCTTGAGGTAGAAATCTCAGATTTCCTTTGATAGCAAGATCTCTAATCTTCAATCTCTCTTTTCTCCTCTTTTCTCCACAATTTTGTTCTTCTCTCTTTCTCTCTAGGTTAATGACACACACTTAAGAGAAATAAATGAGGTGCAAGACTAAATCGTGACTTTAGTCTAAATTTCCAACTTAAATGGTTAATACCACATTAAAATGACTCATAACTACACATTTATGTTAAAACCAGACAAAAGTGGCCGGAACATAAAAATACAATATGGCACCTATTTTGACTATCTCACACATTTTGGGACTAACTACGCCCTCTAAATTGGCATCCAACAATTTTATAAATCATTTCAAGTTCCGGTTTCATTTTAAACCTTAGATATCACTTAAAACATATGACACTATAAAACGTAGCATGATGATATTTACTTACACATACAGTAAATATGCGACAATCTAGTAAATATTATCTTTCAACTCATTCAATTAATATTTACTCCATTTCCAACATTTTATATAATTACTTCATACAGTAAATTAATATAAAATAAGTGTCTCAAAAGTGAGGGTTGTTACATACCCCCCCCCCCCCCCCCTTAATCGGGAATTTTTCCCTCAAAATTCAGGCGTACCTTGTATAAAGAGATGTGGATAATTTTCTCGCATATCATCCTCACGTTCCCACGTCGATTCCTTGGCGTCGTGATGACCCCATTGAACTCGCACCAAGGGCACCACTCGCGATCTCAATTTATGCTCTCTGTGCTCTAAGATTGCAACCGGTTGTTCTTCATACGAAATATCAGGTTGCAAATCGATATCCTCCAAAGGAATAGGCCAAAGGGCTCCTTCACACCTCTTGTACTTCTTCAAATAGGAAACATGGAATACATCATGGAGTTGTTGTAAGTGTTCCGGTAAGGCAAGTTGATACGCCACTGGGCCTACCTTGGTAATAATAGGAAAAGGTCCAACATAGCGCGGTGAAAGCTTTCCTTTCTTCCCAAAATGCTTTATACCTTTCATTGGCGATACTCGCACCAAGACTTGATCTCAAACTTCCAACTCTACATGCCTTCTATTCGCATTGGTGTAACTCTTTTGGAGATCTTGAGATATTCGGATGCGATTCCGGATGAATTCAATCTTGGAAGAAGTATCCTGGATCATTTCAGGTCCAAGAAATTTATTATCCCCCACCTCCAACCAACAAGTGGGTGATCTACACGGCCTACCATAAAGTGCTTCATAGGGTGCCATCCCAATATTAAATTGGTACGAATTATTATAAGCAAATTCGACCAAAGGGAGATATTGTTCCCAACCACCTTTGAAATCAAGCACACACATTCGGAGCATATCCTCAAACATTTGGTTGACTCTTTCTGTATGCCCATCTGTTTGAGGGTGATAATAAGTACTCAATTTCAATTCGGTTCCCATAGCTTCTTGGAAACTTCGCCAAAAATGGGAAACAAAAATATTATCTCTGTTAGAGACTATATTTATTGGAACCACGTGGAGTCTAACAACCTCCGCAATAAATAGTCGGGCACTACTGGGAGGCAGCCCGTCGTTCATTATTTTTTAGTATGAGGCTTATCCGGTTTGGGGGTGGTGTTTCACATCACCCTATGATTTTCACATGCTTTATAGACTCGTCCATATGTTTGTATCGCACTTGTTCTTCAGGTTCTATCTCTGCTCCATCATGCGGTACAATTTCATAAGCAGTTCGTTATGGTAATATCTTTCCTCTCTTGTGCTTTTATTTCTATATTTAGTTTTCAACATCGAGGACGATGTTCTCTTTTGTTTTGGGGCGAGGGGAAATTTATCAAAATCGTACCTCTTTTGAAAATTTTCAGAAACAAGTTCTTTTAAACTTTTTATGCAGTTAAAAAAAAATTATTACAGGAATTGTCTATCATCCCTCTTTTAGAAATCTCGGAATACCTGTGTTTGACCTAAAAATTACGCTTTTAACCTTAAATTAATTAATACATCTTAAAGCGTATCTGCACTATGAATTTGTGAAACTCAGCAATTTGCACTATCACATTTACAATCAAAATTAGAGGAGCAATTATATTCTCAAGAGAGCCTTAAAAGATCACTAGTGGCGACTTAAACCCGTGAGATTTGAGCTTTTCATCCTTTTGAGAGTTTTTACTTATCTCCGAGTCACAAGTTGACTCAACTTTCTTTGGGTACCACATTTAGTCGTTGCATGGTCTCATCGTTTTTTCAAATTTGGTTTAATCACTGAGAATGACATTACTTTCAAGTTATAAGAAACATGTATCTTGTAGTTTGTCTCGAACACTAAACCGATTTTTCCATACACTTACCATTTCCCTATCACATTATTAGTGACCGATTTTCGATATTTTCCTTATCCATATATATCACAGATACCATCCACATATCAGTTCCCATCATTACCATCATTTTTAAGAAAAAGAATGTTTGAAATTATCAATGAAAATTGTCTTCATTTTTGTTATGAAAAGAAAAATGTATCGCAATTAAGAAAATAGAAAAAAGAAGCAAAGAAAAAATATATATAGAAACGAAGAAAAAGAAAGCATGCGATCAAAAATTTGAAAAATGTAGACATTATTTAGTCACACTCTTCTCAAAACCCCTATCATTCATTTTCTTCATACCCTTCATAAATCCCATTTTCAACCTTGGTGATGTGTTCGGGCAAACGAGAAGATTATATGGTGAATAACTCGATGTTCTCGACAAATTGGTTAGCATTCCTTCATGAGATCAAATTTATTTCATGTATTAGTTATTTTTTTTAAGTGTGTGAGACTTTTGAACTTGCTTACATTTACTCACCTCCTCACACACTAGAGAGATACACTTACCCAATTCTCAAAGAGTTCGATTAAAAGAGATATACCTAGTGAGAATTGAAGTCAAACCTTTGATTCTATAAAGGCGATCTTAGAATTACTCTAATGATACTTAAGATTACTTCACACTACACATGCCGAGTTTTAGGAAATATTACGCTTTTGGTATTAAGTAATTTCATCACATTTTGATAGTTGAATAATGTTTTCCTTAACGTCCTTTTAAGTTGGGTTGTTCAGTATTTCATCATCAAATCAAAAACTGCATTTAAATAAGTTTTTAAATTTGTGGGTACATTCACTGCAAACCCTCACGAGACACCACTCGTCATATAGGGCTACCTATGGGCTTAACGGCTTATTGCACATGCTAAGTGCAATCGCCATTGCCTGCGAAAGTGGCACATTTTGGTTACTTATTTGTGTTTTCTCTCTAATTTTGCTCGAGGACTAGCAATATTCTATTTGGGGGTGGTGTGATAAGCAACCAAAAGTGTTTATTTTATACCCCGAATAGATGCATTTTTGTCACTCGTTTTAATTAAAAATGACCTTATGTTCGTATTTGTTTATTTCTCAGGTCAATACGCAATTGAGATGTTAAATGATGCTAAATTCAGTCAATTGCGACACAAAAGTGGTCAAAAGCATTAAATGAAGAAATCAAAAGAGACCGTGAATTCAGAGTCCCATTGAACTTACCCTCGTTCTGTACCCTAGCGTACCCTAAACCCACTTAAACTTGTCACGAACCGCGTGTGTTTAGTTTGTCCCATTTTATTTTATTTGTGTCATTTTATTTTTAGGGTTTATTTTATTATTTTACTATTTTATTTTATTGAGGTATGCATATACTTTTAGGATTTTTATATTTTAAATTTTAGCGCATCGTGTATTAGTTTTTATATTTTCTTTTATTTTCTTATCTTTTAGTTCTTTTATTATTTTTTTTTTTTATTTTACTAGTTTTTATTTTTAGATTTTTTATTTTAGTTGTGTTTAGTATTTTTTTAGAGTTTGTATAGTGTGCCGTGTCGTGTCAGTTTTATTTTAATTGTTTTTTATTTTTTTAGTTTAGTTAAATTTTTATTTTTTTTATTTTATTTTTATTTTTAGTTTATTTTTTTAGGGTTCATCATCATCAAATCCTAAAAATATTCATCAAATCCACACCCCCACCACTATTCATCATCATCTTCCCCCCCCCTCTCTCTCCCCTAACCTCAACCCCATAACCAAGCAACAAAACATCTAACTCCAATAAAATCAACCAACCCCTTGACCCCCTTTGCTACAAAACCGATCGCGAGAAACCCAGACTACACCCGCGCCAGATACCCACGAGCCCCCAGCCCCTGCCTGTGCGACCAAAACCCAGTCGTCCCACCAAATCCTTCGGCGGACCATCACAAAACCCGAGTTCAAAGTCTGGCCACCATACCCAAAATAGCAGATCCGATAACAGAAAAAAAACTCATACCCAAACTCGTGTTTGACCTCTCTCAAGCCCGGGTCCGTCCAAACCCAGCGCCCAGCAGCACGGGAGCAACCCGCGACCTACCATACCCCCCAACTCCTCAATCCCAACCTGTACCTGCTTCCATGCTCCAACACCCACGACCCTGGCCCGGTTTCAACCAAATCCCCTGCCTCAACCACTCGAATCCAAACCAAACACAAATCGGATTTATACCCGAGCTCAAATCCGAACCTAACAAGACCAAAACAGATTTAAACCTCCGACATTGACCCGTTTCAATCAAACCCAACTCTACAATACCAACTGCCATTCCTACGAATTAGGGACAAACAATCACCAAAATCCATATACTCACGTGCCTTTCCAAAAATCGTAGACTTGGCCATCTCCAAATCCCACAAAATCTCTTAAGAAACAAACCATTCGTGGGTTATAAATTCGAAGGGAATGTAAGTGATTTAGGCGAGACTCTCGTCAGCAGAAAAAGAGAAGTACACAAAAAGAGACGCAAGAGAGAGACAAAAGTGTGTATATTATGTAGAGTTTAGGGTCATGAAAAAAATTCAGAAAAATACAAAAAAATTAGTTTAGCTTTAGAATAATTTTTAGGTTTAGTTTTTAGTGTTATTTTTGCAATCAAGTGCTGAAAAATGTGAAGAAGTTGGACGCATGTCAAGGCGCATTTCAAGACAAATTTGTGAAAAAATTTGCGTATTGTATTTCTACACTCTCTTTTCAGTTTATTTCCTTCTGGACATATTATTTATTGTTGTTTATGCACACATGAGAATGTTTGGCTAAACACCCCGTTCAAGGGGTGGGATGCACTGCGAATGATGTCAATTTAATTAATTAATTTCATTAAATGCTATATTTCTAGGTAAATTTATTTTTAACTGTCACCAATTAATTTATGTAACGAGAGTTAGTAAATTAAATGGACAAATTAATGTTGAATTTAGGAATCTAACTAGAGATAAGTTTTTTCGAAGTTTGAATATTAATTCGGTATTGAAATTTGAGGAGTGATGTTGTTTTCGTTAAATTGATCCTAGCGGGTAATTTTATGAAAATAGTATGATTCTTAATTTTTCATTGTGTGACATTTTTAAGTTAATTTTTTGAAAAATATATTATTAAATTTATAATTATAACGAGAGTTAGATTATCGATTTAATACTATCTCGAAATATTTCACATTAACAAATTGAGAAATTAAAATAATTAAAAATGCAGTGTAGTTCCATCTCTTGGACTTCTCACATTATTTCACACTCGATTGCACATTCCTTTTCCATTATTTAGTCATTCAGTAGTTAATTTTTCCCTTGAAATTGTTTTAAAAAAATCAAAAAAAATTGAATTGCAAGTTTTCACATTAATTATTTCACCTTGAAAGTTGGATTGATACCTGTACTTACCGCAATATGAGTTATTTTTAGACAAGTTTTGTAGGTACTCAAGGAAATTTTGAGAGTGGCTTTTGAAGAAAATGACCATACGTAAAAAGCTAATTATCAATCCCCAACACGAAATAACCCTAAATAGACCTCCAAATTCAAGGTTGAACATAGAATAAAATAGGAACTAAGGTTTGATATAGGGAGAGGAAATAAAAGGCTACTGCAGTTTTATGATGATAAAAGTTGGTTTACAAAGGCTACCCATGACCTCTTTAAATAAGGGAAAAAGAAAGAATTTATAAATAACCAAAACTCTCGGAAACAGTCCACCGACTCGAAATTCGGGGGAGGCGATCGATCGACTCCAGGGTTTGATCGATCTATCCCTCAGATCCACCAACTCTGTCAGCTTTAAAAATGAAAGGTTAAATCTTTAAAACTCTTTTAAAAATTCATTTTAAATCCAAATTCAATATTAATGAAATTCCACTTGTCAAAAATAAAACTCAACATTTTAAATCAATAAAAATGTTTAAATCTCGCATTTTATTTTTCCCCAAAAATTCGAATTAATTTGGTAAAAATACCTCCAAAATACGGGTTGTTACATGTCATTTGAATGAAATGCACCGCCTCAATTTTTTATTCAGCCTATAAGTACCTGCTCCGAAGTTAGGTTTTACAAGCCTTTAAAAACTCCACTTCTCCATATCTGATGCAATTAAAGACTTTAACATTTAGGCTTTTAAACCATTTTTGATTCACTCCAAAGTCCCAAATCGTTTATGTGAATCATTCTTGACTTTATTACTCATATTAATCATTATAAGTAACACTTGTGGAGAAGAAGGCTATCTCCATTGCTTACCAATTGGATCTCTTGTGGGATCTCTTGCGGAAGACTTCGAATCGACACCTGAGGGTATTTCGCCATCACAAAAACGTTGTATTGCTGCTATGTAATTATAAGTTGGATATTTATAGTTTATAAAGAGATAAAAGCTTTTGCCCCTGATGGGGATTGTTCCTCAAATATGTGTTGTGATCGTTTGGATGTGCATGCAAGATAATTCATATTATTGTCAATCAAGATGCATAAAACGACGCAAATGTTGTGTATTTCACTTGTTAACCTACACGTTATTAGCCCTCTCGAGTATCTTAATCCCTATAGTTATGCTCGTTAACCAGACAACCACAAATTTCTATGTTAACATGCTTTGTAGGGGTTAATTGATATTTTACAGGTATTTGAATGCTTAGTATGAAGTGCAGATGCATTCCGGTGAATTTCCATGCACGATCGCACGCGCAAGGGCATTTTGGTCATTTCATAGTTTGGGAACCTGGCCCAACATCTGCACGAAAATTTTAGCCCTCCTCATAAGCTTTGCGTGGCCCAAATGGTGCGCGATTCCAAGTCCGAACGAAGAATTTATGGGAATTTTAGCGGAAGGGAATTCCAAATAAACTAAAACAGAAAGCAGCTTGGCTGATACCTGCTTCGTCAATCGATCGACCAAAAAGGGTCGATCGATCGACCCCTAATTGTTTCTGATATTGTGGGAGACACTGGGCATGTTTTTGAACCATCGATCTATCGACTCCCTGTTTTTCCTAGATATTTTGCCTCTCATTTTCTTTTTCCTTTTCTTTTCTATTTTAATTCTAACATACTATATAAGGGACATGTGTTGTAATAAGAATATATACTTAGTTTTGGAAGATATCTTAGGTTAGGGTTTGAATTTGAGAGTTCATTTTCATTTCTTCTTGGGTTGACATCCATTTGGGTTTGTAAGTTGAATTATTCATTATCCTCTCCATTAGTATAGTTACGTTCTTCATTTTTCCTCGCCTAGATAATTAGCTTAATTTAGTTATTTGTTGTTTTAATCTAGTTATTTAGTTTAATTTAGTTTAATTCATGCTTAGCCATTAGATAAATAGTGTCGGGGTTGTGTTCCGCCATTAACGGGCCTCGACCTCCGAAAATTAGGTTTTGTTTAAAATTGCGTTTAATTGAAACCACGTGTATTAAAGTTGGATTTTTATGTGTTTAACTTTATTTGTCACACAACTTTATTGTTTATAGAGACAATCCGAATTTAACCCGCGTGTGATCATTTTTTATTAAATGTTTATTCAAGCAACTTTGGGTTAAATTCCTTATTGCATGAAGTTTATGCTTAATTATAAATGCTCGGTTAAATGTTTTCGAGCCAAAATTCTAATTAGTATTTGTTTCCATCCGTGTGGTAGTATGCGATCCCGACTCTCGCTCTACTTTGGTGTAGACTTAATTATTCTTTTCTTTTCTCACCGTAACCACCATATCACCTTTTATGCTTTTATTACTGAAGTACTAAAATAATTACCAGTCTAAAATTCTATCACTCCTTGTGGATTTCTTACGATACCCGACTTATCGCTATTCTTACCTCGTAAATGTAGTAGTAGCTTCGGTTTTTTGCATGTAGAGTGGGAGCCGAAATCAACGACAGTGTCCCTACACGAACACTCGGTTTTACTCGCATCAAAATGGCTCTGTTGTCGGGGAGTTTGTTTTGGATAGTGGTTATTTTATTATTTCGTAGTATTTTTGCTTTCCTATTTGTATTCTTTGTTTTAACTTTTTTTGTAGGATAGCTTACTTGAGCGCTTATAAACTTTGATTCGTGGTTTCTCACTTTCCTGCTCTGATTCTCCATCTACTAACAATTTGGTAATCATGTCTTTATTTTATAATTATTATGGTCATTCTAATGATTCCTACTTTGGGGATAGTTTTCAAGTTTTCCATTTTGAAGTTTTTCTTAAGATTGAACAACTTGAAAACACCTATCGGAATGAAAATTATTATTGGGAGCTTGAGTTTGATTCACTATTCGAATCCAATGATGACTTGTATTCTGATGATTTTGAAGACGAGTTTCAACCAAATGAGGAGTCTGAGGCTCTTGAACCGAGGAAGCTTACTTTGGAAGAAACTCTCCTTCTTTTCCTCCAAAGCGCGGTTGACGATAGCGATGATGAATTGAGAGTTTAATCATTTTGCAATGACCTTGATTCTTATTTGCATATCAATGAGGAGGTGGAAACTAGTGTTTCACCTTGTCTTTTTGAAGTCTTTATCATTGGAAATGAGTCGCTTTCCCCTGAAATTCAATCTCCTAGTGACGATGAGTTGATTGAGATTGGATTTATTTCATCACCATATTCATTTACTGTAATCGAACCATTGGAATTTTCGGTTGATGCCTATGAATCAGTAGAAATTATAGAAACGTGTAAACCTTTTGCCGATGAGGACTTTTTACAAGAATTGTTTTCGATGGAAGTTATACCCGTGTGTGTGCCATCCCCCATTCCATTTGAAAAACCTTTAGGAGATAAGTCGATTTTTCTTGGTCCTTTAGTGTACCTATCCCCCTTGTTATGCAAATCCCCCGCCATCGTTCTAAAATTTCAAATTGGTGACGGTTCATTTTTTATGCCTTACACATGCCTTCCATTGTTCAAACGGAATTCTCATTTTTTGGGAGGCATGCATGTTCGAGAGGGTCCACCGTTGATCTTCCGAAGCCAAAATTTTGTTTGGGTGGATCCTCAACTATTTAGAATTCTACTATATAGCTAGTGAGGAGTCTAAATAGTAGATTGTACATAGTTAGATTTTTATTCATTCTTTATTTATTTATTTATTTTCCTCTGTTTAGTCTAGCGTAATTAGTTAATCTCTTTTTATTGCTTTTTGTATGCTTGGTCCTAACTCTTTTTGTAGGTTCAACAGACTTGAATTTGTGGAGATTGTGCGTCCCAGCATACGTTTGATAAGAAAAACCAAAAAGATAAATTTACTCGCAAAAAGATTTTCTTATTTTGCACACACTCATTCTCACGAATTTGCATTTGTTTGTTCTTTTTATTCTATTTTATTTCTCATTTTTATTTGTGAATGTGTGTGTGTGTCTCTCATTGTATAGTTTGTTCATTTTGTGCGCTTGTTTTTTTATGTATATATATATATATTTGATTCATTTATTTTTTTTGTGTTTTTTATTTTAATTTTTATATTTATATACACTCTATATATATTTATATTTTTTTATGTATATATTTACCCCTTATATCCCTGTATTCCCATTCCCCCTCCCCTAACCAAACAGTAATGCAGTGGGCTTTTAACTGGGTCAATCGATCGATTGATCCCCAGGGGTCGATCAATCGATTGACTAGTTAAATTCGAATCTACCTTCCTTTTTTCCCTTTCTCCTTCTATTCTCTCTTCTCTCCTCTCTCCCTTTTTCGAGCCCTAGTTTTTCCCTACTTCATTTTCACTCAAAATCAATATTTTTTTCACTCAAATCAGGTATACATTCTTCCTATTTACCTATCATTGTGTTTATTTGTTGTTTTATGTAATTTTCCTAACATTAATCCATTGTTTGACATATTTTGAGTTTTTCTCCTTATGTGTTGTTCCAACAATTTTTGTGCTTGAATATTGATAAATTTCCATTCATTAATACTCTTTGTTGGTTACTAATTGTTGTTTTTCATGAATGGGGCTTGTTTGTTGGTTCAATGGCATTTTCACACCCTCATTCCACATTGTGCATGCCAAGTGTTCGCTAAAATGCCTAAACCAATTTTTCAATCCGTTTTTAGCGTACACTTGGGTGATTTTCACGCGTTATCGTATATTGACACTTTTTGTCACAATGTGGGATATTTTCGCTCGGATTTACGCTCTTGCACACACCGTTTCAACTAGTTAACTAACTAACCTTTAATTGGGCTTGACAATTCTACTTGTTTTGCCTAATTATTATTTTGTATGTTGAAATGGCCGAGTTAAAGAAATATGATTCTACCAGGAGTGTGCCCATCCGGGGCATTGATGGTTTCCTTTGAGAACAAGAATGTTATTTGTTCCAAGCCTATTTTCATCCGCCACATAGGCCATTGGACTCCCACTATGCTTGGAACCTGGAGGAGTTGCCTGAGGTTGCGCGTACTATTTTGCGCAGGCACAGTTGGGAGCCCTTTCTTGCTACAAACATGCGTATTAATGAGGAGCTGGTTTGTATGTTTTATGAGACTTTTTTAGTTGTGAAAGGCAGGTCGTCTACCTATGAGGCCATGGCTAGGGGGTTCAGATTCAGCTTACCTGCTTGGATTTAGCGCGACATATGGGTGTTCCAGAACCTGAGCGGCCAGTTAGTTTTTCGGATGGGGAGATGTTTGGGCTTACCACATTAATCCAGGCATTTGCACCTGGGGAGATATGGTCTAATAAGAAATCTTTTTGCTCGGTCGCAATGGATCATTTGTCGAGATTACTTCATTACCTCAATGTGCACTCCATTATGGTAACAAGCCATCGGTCAGAGGTTCTTCATAAGCATGAAGCATTTGTCTACACCCTCATCAACAACTTGGGCGATATTAGTTTGCCCAACATTTTCTTAGACATGATGTATGCCTCTACAAATAAGAGGGCCTACACTATTTCCCTTTCATTTCCTTCCCTCATCACCAATATTTATTTATCGCACGGGTGCCCCGAGTTTGATTCTTACTGTAAGTGTGTCCCACTGAAGCTTCTAAATAATGATAACATCTCGAAGATGTTGGGCCACTCTTGGGGGCAGTCGGGTGCTAAGAGACAAAGGATAGATGCGACTGACGAGGCTGACGAGGAGGCCGGTATCAGGTAGATGGAGCAGGGTTAGAGTTCTCGGGTGCCACTTACAAATTCAGACACCCGCTTTGAGGCATACCAGGCACTATAGGACCAGCGCTGGGAGGAGACCTAGGTCTGGCGGGCTTTTTTGGAGTCTTAGCTAGAGCAGCAGAGGACAGAGTATAGAAAGGACAAAGAAGAGTAGTAGCAAGAGTTTCGCATGCTGCATGATATGATGAGAGACTTGTATGTGCATCGGCATGGGCCGGATACGTTTCTCCCACCACATTTCCAAAGTCCCTATGATCCTAGTGGTTCCGACCACTAGGCTACTGTTATGGGTTAATTTTTGTATTTCTGGGATCAGATATTATTATGTATTTTCCTTTTTATTTGTATTTCTTTCTTTTTATTAGTTGTTATGTATTAAGTGGTTTTGTACTGAAGTTATGAAATGATAAATAGTAATGTAGTTTGTGGTTGTGTATTGAATTTTGATGTGTGCGACTTTCCATTTTTAAAAAATCAAATGTTCACCATCAATTTATCTAGTATTTGCACTTCATCCCCTCTATATTGTTGTGACTTATGACATAACTTCTTTTAACTTAATATATCGGTAAATATTCTTTCTTTTCTTTATACTAACTTATTTTGTAGATTCGTTTGGACTTGAACTTATGGAGATCGCTCCAATTTTGGGTAATATAATTCTTTTACTATCTTTGTGTTGTTTTCTTTAATGGACGCATTGGGGACAATGCAACATTTAAGTTAGGGGGTGTAGGATATTTATCCATTTCATGTTTAATCCTTAAATTTTACCACAATTTAGTTACAAAGCATGATTTTTGTTAAAAATTAAAAAATTTCAAAAATATTTTCTTTCTTTTTTCTCCTTTATTGGGAATTTTTCCCTTATTTTCGATGACAAACATTAATAATTGGTCTATCTAATAAATAACTTAATGATGCATGTTCTTGATTTTAGAAGTTATTAGAATTTAGTCCTAAAATCATTGATATTGTGAATAACTTCATGAATTAAACTTTATCCTTGAGCACATGCGTTTTTCTTACTTTATTGATTTGGTTTAAGACTTTTATAACTCGGTAATCTTTTGTTGCATTGTATATACTTACCCTGAGTGAGCTTTGGGATTTTTCTTCATTTGTGAGTGTTATACAATTTTCTTTCCTCTTTCAAAATATTAATTTCGTTGGTAATCTCTCTATTCTTTCATTGATCATTCAGTAATTGAGTTTAAATCTTGAAATGTGTTACATGAGCATGATTTTTATAACATTGTTTTGACTCGAGAATTGCGTAAACTTTATGAAATGATCATAGGGAGTTTTTGTTATTTCACCCATATTGACCTTAACCTCACCTTAAATGTTTCCCCTCGTCAACCCCTTTAAGCCTAAATACTAGCCTTTAGTTTCATTACCCAAAATCCCATAACCAACTCCACATTGGAGTTTTACACCATACATATTACCTTACATGAATTTGTTTGGAATGTACTTGGGATTTAATGATGTTGTGTAGTGTGGTTGCAATTTGTGCATGAAAAGAGTGAGAAAAGAAGAAAGTATAGTGAAAAAGAAAAGAAAAAGTGAAAAACAAAAAAAACATGTGAAAAGAAGAAAAGAAAAAGAAAGAGAAAGTTTGTTTATATTGTTAATAGTGTTTAATAATCCTTTTTGCTCTACATTTCATATCGAATGCCTGTTTTGAAAATCATTTTCCAATTTTGATATTGCCCACTATTTCCTATTATTCCAAGATTTCATTCAAAACACTTTGAATCCGTATATACAACCCCTTCGTTTTGTACCCTAGCCTAGACTACATTAAAAACCTACAAGTCCTATGTGATCCTAGGGTGCATTTAATTAAAAGTTAAAATAGTTTTGATAATTTGTGAAGATGCATTTCACCTCTTTTATTGAGCGATATGTTTCATTGAGATTAAAGTTTTTAATTTCCTATATAGCATTCTTCATTTGCGATATGTGTGCTGCCTAGTTTCCCTTTTCACTTACTCCTTATGCCCGCATGTCCCGTGTGTCACCTCCCTATTTCAAGTGAATTCATTTGATGAGTGCAATGACCGTGAGGATTGATATATGCACACATTATGTTTATTCGGTTTATTTAAGTTTTTGCCAAATCATACTTTGCATATGCTCGCTCCCCTCCCACTTTTAAGGTTTCAATTTTATGAAGTTCATTCTATAATGTTAATAATTACGGACTTTCGATCATGTGAATTCGTTTGCTATGCTAATAACATGTTGAAATCTTGTTCGTATTATTACGTATGTCGCATGTTGGTTTGGACATAATTTGAGGAAACTGTATGATGTTTGTGGGTTTCATCCCTAAAAACCCTCACGTGACGACACTCGTCCACTAGGGTAACCTAGGGGTTAATGTCTTATTACATATTCTATATGAATCGAATCACCCGCGAAAGTGGCCTTTATCTATTTTTCCAATTCTATGCTATCTCTTATTGTTGGTTGTTTTGTAGTTTCTTTTGCATCTAACTTCATTGCAAGGGACTAGCAATGTGTAAGTTAGGGGGTGTGATACGGCGCAAATATTGCATATTTTACCCGTTAACCTACGCGTTATTAGCCCCCTCGGGTATCTTAATCCCTATATTTATGCTTGTCAACAAGACAACCTTGGATTTCTATGTTAAAATGCTTTGTAGGGGTTAATTGAGCTTTTATAGGTATTCAGATGCTTAGTGTGAAGTGCAGACGCATTCCGGTGAAGTTTTGTGCGCGATTGCACGCGCAAGGGCATTTTGGTCATTTCATAGTTTGGACACTTGGCCTAACATCTACAATAAATTTGTATCCCTCCTCGTAAGCTTTGCGTGGCAGTAAACATTGCTTGATTCCGAGTCCGAACGAAGAAGTTATGAGAATTTTAGCGGAAGGGAATTCCAAATAAATCAAAACAAAACGCAGCTTGGTTGATACCTACTTCATCGATCGATCAACCAAAAGGGATCAATTGATCGACCCCTAATTGTTTCTGATATCGTGGGAGACAGTGGGCATGTTTTTGAATTATCGATCGATCGACCCCTTGGGTTCGTTTGATCGACCCCCTGTTTTTCCTAGATATTTTGCCTTGCTTTTTATTTTTCCTTTTCTTTTCTTTTTTAATTCCAACTTACTATATAATGGATATTTGTTATAATAAGAAGATAATCTTAGTTTTGGAAGATATCTTAGGTTAGGGTTTGGTTTTGAGAGATCATCTTCATTTCTTCTTGGGTTGACATCCATTTGGGTTTGTAAGTTGAATTATTCATTATCCTCTCCATTAATATAGTTATGTTCTTCTTTTTTCCTTGCCTAGATAATTAATTTAATTTAGTTATTTATTGTTTTAACCTGGCTATTCAGTTCAATTCATGCTTTGCAACAGAGTAGCCACCCCTTTAATGATATTTTTGAACAACCAAATTTCATTATTGGGTAAGTTAGGGACCGTAAAGAAATAGATCTTTGAATTATCTTTACAATAGTGAATACCACACGTCAATAGGATTTACATGTCAAAGTTATGAAGATAATTCAAAGCTGCGACGAAAGGAGAACTAAGGCCAAAACCTTTAGTCGTACGAAAAAGTCCCATTGATTGAATGGATAAAGGATTTTCTTACTTTATTTCCTCCGAAATCACTTAAAATGGCCTATTTATCGAATGGTTCACCCATTTTTCTAAACATCTAACCATTTTAGTGAACGGGTATCCATTTTTGATAGTTATCCCCTAAATTTTATCCAAATCGAGCGAATATACCCCCAATTGTCAACATGGTAACCTATCCAGATCTAACGTACTTCATTCGTCTGCTGATCAGCAGGAGGACTGGTCCATTTTCCTTTAAATAGAGGGCCCCAACTCTCTTTTCAAGAAGCAGGAAAAATCGTAGAAACTCTGAATATCATCGAGAGTCCGAAAACTCGATTTTCTAACTTTCTTCTCTCCTGAATGTCTGAGACATTTGAGCTCATTCAGAAAATATTAAGGGAGCTTGTACTTCAGACAATATGCTTTCCCCTAAAAAGAAAAGCTCGGACTTCCACGAAGTCACTTTAGAGTCCAAATAGAGTCAAACCTCTATAGAAATTTTAAAAAAAAAATACTTCTAGATGAAGCTTTGACCATCTAGAAATAAAGAAAAACATAAAAGTCAAGACTTCTAGACGACACTCTTCCCGACTAAAAATACCAGAAAGGGGGGACACTCCCCCCCCCCCCCCCCCCACACACACACACAAAAAAAAAAGTTGACTTTTTCCACAAGGGTAAAGAACATTTGGCCAAATTTCAAGCTAATGCCTCGCATATAAATAGCAATAAATTGTAGATATCTGTGTATTTCATTTAGGTTGACCCCCTTTTAGGGGACCATGTATACAATATACATCGTTTATATTTCAAAAGCCTAGTTTCTAATCTAGGACTTTATTAGTTGACCTCATATGTTAAAAAATGCCAATAAAATGACACAAATAATAATGACAAAACAAGAAAACATAATTTTAAAAATCATTATGAGGAAAGTGTACGTGATTCGAGTCAGTTCGAAACTTTGCGTTGAGCCAATGTCTAAGATCTGACTGCTCCCACCACTTCTCCAAATGAATAAAGACCATCTATGTGGCAGCGCCCAAATATGTGGTTTAATATCAGAATACTCATCAAATGTCGGCCTTTGATTAGAAATTATTTTAACCTATAAATGTATCAATCCAATACAATGAAAATGGTATATTAAGGACTAGGCACCCTAAATACTGTAACGTCGTATGTTACATACCTCGGATCCCATTGCCTACACTTGTAAATATAACTCGTTTGTTAGAACTGCATTGACTTTGATCCCAAGTCTCTATGGGTACGTAAGCGCTATACCAAATTAAACTGATGAAGCCCAAGCCTCAAAATATGTCTCTTAGCATATTAATTCTTAGGGATGCCTCCATCCATAATACAACCACCTATAAACACCCTTATATCTTCTCCAACCCCATTAATAAAACTACATTCTCTTTGATCCCGTCTCCTTAGGTACGTAGGCACTATGCTAAGCTAAATTCGTGAATTCCAATACTTATGATACGTCCCATGATGTAGTATCCATTAGATATGCATACATCCCCAATGAACTCCCCCGACTTCGCCTGGTCAACTCCAATACTAAGATGTAGTGTCTTGTTCTTCTTTTTCTTAGTAGTAGAACATCACATCCTTAATACAACCTCTCCGCTTCTTAGGCCATCTTCGCCTAATTATTCACTTAAAAACTTGTCTAAAGGAAAATGATTTCTGGATAGTAATCACCCGACTATTATAAGGTTATGTAACAATATCAGACATCTTAGGGTTCAATACCATTATGATATTACATATACCAGCCCTCTCCCTCCCAAGCCAAGTCCTACACTTGTACACGTATCACGTTGGAGAACGTGAACAACCAAACTACGTAAGCTTTGATTTTGTGGCCATACGAGTACATAGGTGCAATACTAAGTCCTTCTCGTGAGCTTGAGCCTCAACAATGTATCTCTTGATACGTTGTCTCCACTGAGGTTCACCCATGTCTTAACCCTAATATCTTACATATACATAAGTAAAATGAGATATCAAAGTATCTCAAGGCGGAATAATATTTGATACACTCAATCGTTAAATTCATACTTGCATAGATTCACCTCTCACACCTCCCCTATATCACCTCCGAACAATTCAAAATAAGATATCAAACTATCTCGAGGTAGGACATTCGAAACATTTACCTACACACAGATGCTCAAACACATACAAACGCGTAAAAATTTATGCACCAATCATAATAGAGACACATCCATCTGTATCCTTTTTATCTCTTCTCAAACATTTAAGGAGATATCAAACTATCTTAAAGTCGAGCTCTGTCACGCAATGACATACTTACCAATGACCACCCGTTAGACAAGCACAAAGTCATACACAAACACCCTTGTGTACCTATATCGGTTGAACTCACATTTTTATACTTGTCACTAATACCATTTCACTACTTTAGCACATATCCACGTTTAAGGAATTCTCAACCTAAGGTCTCTAAACAAATTCTAAAATTAAGTAAAAAGTAATTAATTGATGTTAGAAGCAATAATAATCATAGAATTAGTGAAGAATAAAAAATTAGTGAGGTGCCAAATACCTTCCCCCTCGTAACTCAATTTTTGAACCCATACAATAAGAATCTCTAGACCAACCGCAAACTTAAAACTAGCCTTACGATTATACCGAAAGGGCTAGCCTAAATCTTTTGTTTATTTTTGTATAAAACAAACTAAAGACTATGAATAAACTAAGAAAATCCTTTATTGCACAAAATACACTCAGGCCCAGTCCCAAGAACTTGCTGTGTGCGACTTAACCTAGATATGAAGTCAAATATCTTCTAGGGGCAAGTCATCGAATCCAACCTCCAATCGATAACTCAACCTCAAGGGAAGGCCACATACCGGGACACAAGCACCCCCGCGACAACCGTCGCACCAAAACGTTTCCCCTCGAGGATCATAATTCCATAATAATGAATCAATTGGATATAATTTTTCCTTCATCAAATATCAATATTGCATACCATAGATGAATTCCTGGCTACCTCACAGTGGCGACTTTGTCGAAGAAAAATAAACAGAACTGAATTATCTATATACTTCCTTTATATTTCTCTCTCTCATGATTACTTTATGTCAATTTTACAACTATTTAGTGGTATTAGTTTAGAGTACCTCATATGTATTGCAATGTATATTTCCTAAACATGTAAGTACATGCGAAGGACCTAGTAATAAAATTAAAAATCAAAGTATGTAAAAAATTAAAGATTACCTATTTGCATCACTCACTACATAGTCTTGATTTTCGTATTTTTAAAATTTTATACCCTTAAGGGCCCCCCAAAGAAACTAGTTGAAAGAAGTTCGTAGTTCAGGCTGGTCACTTTATCCTAGGGCACATTCGTACTTTAGAAAATTCACCTCTCTCGGGAGAGAGGTTCTTACTTTTTTGAAGTCACTACCCCGAATAAAGATCAAACTTTCGAAAGTTACTTCCCTGAAAGGCTAATTGCTAATAATTATCATCAGTATTTTTTCCCACCCATCTGGTAAATTGATCAACTTATCTCTTCACTATCATAGGAAACATTTGAAGTTGGTTCAATATTGGGGTATATCTAATAGGCTTTCATAACTATTCAGTACTTGGGGTAAAGTGGTTTCACATATGCCTTAAATGTTTCTTTATCCAAGCATCCTGATATATTATGATCTGTAAGAGGGTAGTGTTACTGGTGTCTTTGAATATACTGAATCTGGTGAGGCATGACCCATTCCAATGGAAGATGACTTCAAGATGTTCAAGTCTTCGAGAGGATCAAGAAAATACAAGATAATTTTTTTGATGTGATGGTGATTCTATGAGGAAGAAAATGATTAGATATAAAATTTTCATTAATAATGAAAGAGAAAAGGGATCACTCAGAAGTGATGATTCTTAGGAGTGATAAGACAAGCACTTCAACTACCAAGAAGAGAGAAGGGAGATAATACTTTCTCATAATATTTGAGCAGAGTAACAATGCTTAACTTGTGTTTTGATTCGACCTTGACCAAGTGATCTATACATAAGTAAATACTAGGGATGATGGGGCATGTGCGTGACAAAAGGATATTCTTTGAAATAATATATGAGTTGTACTTTTTGTCTCATTTCCCTATTTTTTGTCTGTCCACTATGATAGATAACATTTGGCACAACCCAAAGTCAAAAAGCAAATATGTCAGGCATAATGCTAAAAAGTATGATTTCGTTAATATTTTCAACTGGGAAAGAAAACTTTTTGAAAACTTCGAAGTGGACATGAGGGTTACTCGCCAATTTTTATCTTGAAAATACTTTTTGAGTAGTGCTTAGGCTTTTAAACCGATTCTATTGTGATAGCTTTGGAGGGTGATTCCTCCATCCCTACCTTCTTCACAGCTGGTGAGCTTACCGGAGTCACCATATGCTCCGTCGTCACTTTCTTGGCCACAGCTGTCTCTACTGCAGCTTCTCCTCCAACAAGATCCACTATAAGTGTCCCACAAGCTTGGCCCAAATTGGACATATCCACTCATTATAGTCTTAGAAACTAAAAAAACATGCTCATCAAGTTCAACCCATTCAATAGAATGGTCTCTGCTGTGCTTGCCTGTCATTCTTGAGGAGAAGGTGCTCTAGATCCGACAACCACAACCTCCTTATTAGTCGTTTGATTAATTTGTACTCCATTACCAGCTGGAGTATCTTTAAAAACTAGTTGCTTCTGAGAACACACGATATGGTTGACTCACTTGTGTCTACACCATATAGGAGTTCCAACTAGTTTGGATATGGTGACAAAATAGGATTAGATTTCATGAGCATCCCCTCTAAGGTATGTACAAGATTCATCTTCAACATCATCCAATCCAAGTCAAATCCAACTACAAAAATGGATGTATTCTTATCTCTTAAACACATTATAGGACACAATTCATGCAATTAGGTGTTAATGTGTGTGCACAAATGCTTGCATATTTTTAAGGATTTTTAAAACATTTTTTAAAACAATTTTAAATATTTTTAAATTAACGAAAACATCCACTGTGACCTATATGCCACAAAACAAAAAATCCACTAACAATCATTCAATATTACAAGATTACAATCATTAAGCATTAATTCAAGATATTAAGACTAAGATATAAATGTACTTACACAAGTTCCCCTCTCTTTAGGCACTTTTGATCTGACCTCTTTAATCTTCTTTGCATCTTCTTTTCCTTCATCCTTGTCCTTTATTTACAGTGGCTTAAACAACCACATATCTCTCAAATGAACCACACAATCTAGGTGTTCGTGTGAAATTGACAGTGATAGTGAAGTGACTAAAACTACGTGCAAGTATGCATCTCACACCACTCAAGATGTATACAAATTAATCCTCCAAATTATACAATTTTTATATAAGATGCATAGATTTCAAATCACTAAGAAAATTAGACTTCAAGATTTTTATCAGATCTGAAAAGAATCTTTTTGAAAAATAGATTCAATCATTTCAAAACTTATTAATGTACAAGAATAGTTTCATAAACAGTGAAAATATTGTTTTTGAAACAAAACTTTTTAGTTTCAAAACATTAGACTATAGGTAGTCTCTTTCTAAAAGTATTTGAAATAATATAGTGAATCTTTAAAAAACATACACATGCATAGCAAGATCCAACAAGAAGAGATATAAGAAACACTAAAGCATGGGTTAACACAAATCCATGTATTCTAAAGCATGGGTAAATAGAGATCAGTTATGAAAAGACAAGACTATGTGATAATTGATTAACTTTGCAACTTTCTAATATAGCACACTTATTTAATTTCAGCCCCTAATCATGCATCTAAAGTGCAAGTGTCAACCCGTAAATAAATAAAGCATGTGACACAAAAAATTATGCTGAGACACAGAATTCAGGAATAAAACCTTTATTTCACTATGAATATACAAGCCGCAACTTACAATTACATAGAGAAATCTGCAATGGATCAATGCGCAGCCAACCCACAAAGACACGCAGTCTTGAACTCAGCAAGAGAATACACGCAGCACCCTCCAAGGACTCGCAGCCCAAACAACGAAGGAAGAACCGCAGCTCTCCTCAATGACACGCAGCCATAAAACTTTGTAGAGACTCCCTCAGCAATGACACGCAGCCCTCGGTTGCAAAGATCTCCCCACAAAGATGAACAGGAGCAAAGCTTGTGTTCTATGGTTCCAAAAGATTCACAAAAGTAATTGGGATTTTTTGGTGTGAATCAAAAAAAGTCTTGGGACTCATAAAGGTGAAGACTTAGAGTATTTAGGACTCTGAAAATCGTCTTGAAAAGTCTTAAAAAATAACTCCCCGAAGTTGGCTTTAAATAGGAAAACTTTGAGCCTAAAAAATCTCAAGCGAATCTGGCCGAATTTATCCCAGTCGGACCGGTCCGGTTCTGAGGCGGATCGGTCCGGTCAAGCGAATCGGTTCTTTTATTTTGGCCTTCATCGGTTCGCTTGCGGTCCGGGGTATACTGGATTTGCAGCAAGCGGATCGGTCCGGTATGGGGCCGGATCGGTCCGGTTTTCCCAGAAAAATAAAATCCTTTTAAAAGCCTCATTTTGTTTTAAAAAACTTACTTCTTATTTTTATAAAAAACATTTTATAAAAATTTCCCAATACTAAATATGAACTTTAAGGAACGTAAAAACAAAATTTTACCAAGTTCATTCTCGCAGGGGCTATGATGTTGAAGACTCTTTGATATTTGGATCCGTTGATGTATATGCGATCTTGAGTTTCTTCAACGGTGTAACGGCGTACGACATACAAATTGATAATGGACAAAAATGTCCTTACAAGTTATGAGAGTGTAAAGAAGCACAAATCCATATATTCTAAAGCAAACACGTGTTTTAGAAGTTTTTTAAAATACAAATTGCACCCAAAAATGTCTTTAGTGATTTTATATTCTACCCCGACAGTTTTTAAGGGGTAAAAATAATTCAAATTAAGCCCACAACATTTTAAAACATGATTTTAATTGTTTAAAAATTATTTTAAAAATATTTAAAATTGTTTTAAATAATGTTTTAAAAATCCTTAAAAATACTTCCCTTTTAGTGTTTCTTATATCTCTTCTTGTTGGATCTTGCTTTGCATGTGTATGTTTTTTAAAGATCCACTATATTATTTCAAATACTTTTACAAAGAGACTACCTATAGTCTAAAGTTTTGAATCTAAAAAGTTTTGTTTCAAAAACAAAAGTTTCACTGTTTATGAAACTATTCTTGTACATAAATAAGTTTTGAAATGATTGAATCTATTTTTCAAAAAGATTCTTTTCAGATCTGATAAAAATCTTGAAGTCTAATTTTCTTAGTGATTTGAAATCTATGCATCTTATATAAAAATTGTATAATTTGGAGGATTAATTTGTATAAATCTTGAGTGGTGTGAGATGCATACTTGCACATAATTTTAGTCACTTCACTATCACTGTCAATTTCACACGAACACCTAGATTGTGTGGTTCATTTGAGAGATATGTGGTTGTTTAAGCCACTGTAAATAAAGGACAAGGATGAAGGAAAAGAAGATGCAAAGAAGATTAAAGAGGCCAGATCAAAAGTGCCTAAAGAGAGGGGAACTTGTGTAAGTACATTTATATCTTAGTCTTAATATCTTGAATTAATGCTTAATGATTGTAATCTTGTAATATTGAATGATTGTTAGTGGATTTTTTGTTTTGTGGAATATAGGTCACAATGGATGTTTTCATTAATTTAGGGTTTTACCACGTACAAAGAAATTCTCTCTTGAGTGTGCTTTTTAACTCTCTACTACCACTGCTGCAACTTAGACATAGGCTTAACTTTAAAATGTCTTTCCAAGAACTTAAAATAACTTGTTCATAATCTTGTTTTAAATTTTCTATTTTATAAAAGAGTTTCCTCAAAAAGTAGTTCAGAACTTACTTAACTATTTTAACTTGTGTTAAACAACTTAGTAAGGTCTTTTACCTTCTAAAAATTGTAAACATCTTTATCTACGATAGCGAGAATAGCTCCCCAATGGAGTCGCCAAATGTAAGAGGGTAGTGGTACTGGGGTCTATAAATATACTGGATCTAGTGAGGCATGACCCACTCTAATGGAAGAATTATTTAAGGTGTTTAAGTCTTCAAGAGATGCAAGAAGATAAAAGCTAACTTTTATGTTAAGATAGTGATTCTACAATTGAGGTATGAGGACGACAATGATTAGATATAAACTTTTCAATGACAACAAAAAAGAAAAGAGATCACTCGAAAGTCATAATTCTTGGGAGCAAAGAGACAAGCACTTCAAGTACTAAGGAGAGATCAGGGAGAGAATAATTTTTGGTGATATTTGAGTAGAGTAATAATGCTTAACTTGTGTTCTGATTTGGCTTTGCCCAAGTGATCTATTTATAGGTAAATACTACAGCTGATGTGGCATGTGCGTGCCAAAAAGATATTCTTTGAGACCATATTTGAGTTATACTTTTGTCATATTTCACTGTTTTTCGTATGTCTACTCTGACAGACGACATTTGGAACAACCCAAAGTCAAAAAGAAAATATGTCGGGTATAATGCCAAGAAGTACGATTTGGTAAATATTTTCTTAAAATGTAACTAGGAAGGAAAACTTATTGAAAACTTACGAGTGGCCTTGTGGGACACTCTCTAATGTTTGTCTTGAAAATATTTATGAGCAGTGCCTTGGCTGCTTATCTATTTTGACAAAGTGTGAACTGTGTAAGTGTGTGAGTGACCTCTTAGGCCCCTCCAATTATTATTCTCTGTTTCTTAAGGTACTAAAGTGGTTGGACCTTAGATTTCCCAACAAGACTTGCCTCTCAGCTTCCAAACCTCCAAATTAAAACTACCAAGGTATCCCAATTGGACATCTACACGAGCCCTTCTTACTCGACTAAGGCTTCTTTCTAATAATTCTTATGTATAAGAAATAACAAAGTGTTAAATAATAATTTAAATAACTTATTTGTGACCTGGGCTTGGGGTTGCTAACAGAGAACCCCCTCATCACTTTTGGGTTGCTCCTAGAGCACCCCCTTTCTTGGACTGGGTCCATTGTGATGGAACCCTCTCTTTATCTTTGGGATTTTTCATGTAACACCCCGTATATTTGTGCATTTAAAAAAATTAATCAATTCGGGTAAAAATTTAAATTACTTGTTTGTCGTAATTTAATTGAAATAGTTATGGAAATATTTATTTATTTATTAATTAGAGTGCGAATGCTTAATATTTAGGGAAATTGAATTACTAAGTGAATAATAATAATTTATTTACGTCATAACGTGTATTAGTTACGTGACATTTATTTATCTTAGCCGAGAGTCGGTATAGACTAATTTGGGTGTGAGATCAGGATTTTAATAAATTAATTCGGATGTCGATTCTGAGCTCACGGTTGAGTTCGAATGGATCGAGATAATCGGAAAAGTGTACCCGGGGGTAGTAAACGGATCACGGGATGTGGCCCATTAGGCTAAAAATGAGATTAGTGTTTTAAGACCTAAATCAAAGAGTCGTGGAATGGAAGAAAAACATAAACCTAAATCTTAGAATTTGGGGAGAAAGTGAGAGGAAGGATTTAGAGCCAATTTGGGGATCTTTTGGGGATAAAGGAAGGAACGGGTTAGGTGCTCATCATCAAACTTGCATCTACACCAACGGATCAGACCCTACGAACCCCAAAAGTCAAGTGGTTAACTTGTTGTGATGTTTATTTATCATATCCAATTCATATTTTTGTGATGTGTAAATCAAAATTTGTATTGGGTGTAAAAGGGTACAAAAAAGGGGTTTTTGTTTAAAGAACACTTGAATGAAATTAATGAGGGAATTCATTGTGTCACATAGTTCTGAGATAATTTATTCAGATGTGAAAACTTAGTAGAAATTTATGAACGAATTTGGGATAAACAGATAAAATTGGGACAGAACGAGTAAAGACTCGAAAATTCCCCAAATTTGGAAAAGTAGAGATTTGTGAAATTTAATTTATATTTAAGGTTCTAGGGGAGGTCCTAATTATGTTCCCATATAATTAAAATTTTGTGTATGCTTGAGATGAACCATAGATGAGTTTGGATCTTAGAGGAATTCGTTAATGGTAGAAATAGGAAGTCGGAGAAGATGAAGACATGTTCGATCGATCGATCGATCGATGGATGGGATCGATTCGATGGGTGGTAATTTTTGACAGTTCAGCCTTGGGAGTTTTAGGTGGTATTTTCTTTTAGTTTAATTGCCACCAAGTCTAATTAAGGGAGAAAATTTAATTTAATATCCTAAAAATTATAAGGGCATATAATTAGGAGTGGTGGGGTAATTAAGTGTAACGCTTACGTATGAATTTTGAGAAAAAATTCTGAGAAATAAAATAACGAACTGGGTGAATAAGTTCGAAAATATTAGTAGGGCGACACTACTCGCTTAAATTAATTATGGATAAAAACTAATCAATTCGGAGTCGGGGATTAGACTCGGGTATTATGTTAATTTTGGGCCACGAGAGCGAGCCCGAGTATATTAGCTTGGCGACACCAAAAGTAATTTAATTAATTAATGTGCAAGTTAATTAATAATCGAAGTTGGACAATAACTCAATATATTTTGTATAGGCTTGTGTTACGCACTCAGTACACGATAAAGCCAGGATATTTTATATTTATATATATACGGTGTGTGATTGTATATATATGGTGTGTGCTTATAAATATCAGTGGTTAGATATTATTAATACATATACTCTAGTGCTATCAAGGGAGGTTGCACGTAGTGGGTGAATACCCTATCTTGAGGAGTAAGGCCAGTATATCCCCAGGTCATAGCGTTCGTTATATGGGTGAGGGGCTTATGTCACTTTTTGAGAAGGAATATGACTGCTTCTATTATGTTTATATTTTTGGCCAAGTTAGTGAGCGATTCTGACTTGGGATAACTAGGTTATGAGAGTACACCTAGTGTGATAGCACTTTAGAGAATACATCTGATGAGTTATTAGTCGGGGGGATGGGTTATATTTATATTCAACATATGTGTGAATGTTATAATAAGGATATGCATATAATGGGATAAATAGTTATATACGGGTCATTTAATACATGAAGTGAATTGTATTAATTATATATGGGTTATATGGACATTCAATATGTGTGATTGTTGTAAGATAAATGTACGTACATAATGGGGTGAATAATTATATACAGGAAATTTAAATATATGGAGAAAGGTGTATTATTTATATAACTAGTGAATGTTATATGGCTTTCAAGGAAGATGATTAACTAAGTTAAGGTGATAAATAACTTATAAATCATGCTTTTAAAATACTTGGGATTGAGTAGGTCGGTTGACAAGAGTTATATCAAGTGTCTATTTTCGGGATAGAGGACTATGTGGGATATAAGGCGTTAGGTGTGCACATTAGTTGATGGGTGAGTCTATCCTCAAGGGAGTGCGACACTGACTAAAATATGAAGTAAATTCATGCATATTTTATTACTGCAAGTTAAACATTTGCTAATTGTTTTGGGTTCTAACCATTACTATAAATTATTTTCAAAACCTTTTAGGTGTCCAACCACAGGGACCCCACGCTTGATTCATTCCAAGGATTTGCAGCTGCAGCATATGTGGATGTTGTAGGGTTTATATATGTGCCTCTATTCCTTATATTCCTAGTATAGGGATTTTCTATCAGATATTCGAGCATGTTGCTCACGGTTTTATTTAGTATTTATTTAAGATACTTGAGATCTATTATTATCCGTCGTTACATTTGTGTTGGATTTTAGCCGATTGTTTATTCGACCAGTTTCTTATTTATATGTGATGGTTGGATTCAGTTAGATTGTGATTGTTAATGATTTATTTTCGCATGAGTATTTCACTGAATTAATGAAAGATAAAACTTGGTGTGATACCCCGTATTTTCATGGCTTTTAAATTTAAGGATTTATTAAATTTATTTGAGATAAATTAATTTAATTTTAATCCGAAATGTTGTTTTAAATATTTACTAGCATGACAAGAGTTAGTAATTATTGGGAATATATTATTTGTTGCATATTACTGGATGAGTATAGTAATATATGAGATTTATTTTTATAATATTGTCACGTGTGAATAAAATGACAATTGTGGAAATTTAAGTCGGGACGCGCTTGTGTCGTGTCGGGACTAAATGTGGATTAATAAAAGTGAATATTTTATAAGTTGTTCGTATGGTCGTTTTGAGTGCGCCAACGCGTTTGAAAGGGTCGCGATGGTCAGAAAAGTATACTCGGGGGTTTGATTTGGGTCTCGGGGCGTTTTTAGGCCTAATTAGTACCCCGGGAGGGCATTTTGGTCATTTTACATTTTTGGGTAATTAAACCCACGAAATTTCAAGGGCTATATCAGATGTCTAAGGTTGCCTTCTAGGGTTAGAATAACCAAAGACAAGTGACGGCCATAGGAGGGGGAAGGAGAGAGCTTCCAAAGCAATCCAAGGCCCGAAATCCACCCGTTTGCACCGCCTCCACCACCAACGCGTAGATCGCGAGACGGGGAACGCAACCACACCAAATTCGGCACCAAACCAGAACATCGAAAATCCCAGGCAAGTGTTTATCTTGCTTATTTCGTTGATGCATCTTTCATATTGGTTTAGGAATGATTAGGATGAATGGTATGGAAGAAAAACCCAATTTGAGATAGGAAATTGCATGTAGTGATGACTTAAATGATATTCTGTAAACCTTTTGTGATGTAGAGGATTAAACCACAAAATTTTGATGTTGTATAAGAAGGGAATCTTAGAGCCAATCTGAATAAAGGAGGCAAATTCGCGCATCAGGCCCCCCGAACCGGTTCGCATGTATCTCGAACCGGTTCGCCCCCGAAACCGGTTCGCCCTTGGGTTCGCGAATGTGTGCTGGTCTGGGGTGCTTTTTCTTCCATTCCACACTTAGAATTTTTTTCTTGTTTTCTTTCCTTTCTTCCTTGGATTTTTCTTCAACTTCAACGGGTCATAACTCATCAACCGTAACTCGGATTTGGGTTTCGTTTCTTCCAGTGTTCTCGTTGTTCCGAGCTCTTAAACTTTCCAGTTGACTCCTCCTTCGGGATCTGGCTACAGAATTACCAAAATGCCCTTGAACTTGCCTTCTTAGCTTTTCTTTCATTGTCTCGCTTTCTCTTTTGCACTGCTTGCATAATTAACCTGTAAAACCAATAAGAGAAGCACGAAACACGAAATACTTGCCAACGAAGATTAGTAGCATATATGTGCGTCAAATCCATATAGGTTAAGTCACTCGGGTTCACAAATGCACGGAAATTAGGGGAATAAATATACAATATTTATGTCCAATCACGTAGTAAGTTGGAAAAACCCTTCGAATTAAAGTGAGAAACGAACCATTATACGTGATAACTAATAATGGGAAAATAAGGATAAATGTTGTGAATATGGGTTATGGGATAAACCTAAATTGATATGATAAAAGTAGTATATTTATATGATTGTGTATGCATATACTATATACTTGTGAAAATCATGCCCGCGCTACTTGCTATCCCTGAGGTTACCGCGCTGGGACGGTCATATCTCGAATGGGCCTTCAAGGGGGATATTGACTTTTACCGTAGAAGGTAGAAATCCTAGGTACAAGCTATCGAATCGGTAGTCACGGTCCTAAGAGACGTGATGGTATGTACTGACGTCTTGGACTTGGAAACTATGCTTCGCCTCAATATTATTTGTGTATGTATTTATACAGTTCGAGGGTGATTCCGAACTTGTATTTCCTTTAGTACGATTGATACGGGGATTGGATAGCAGAGTATGCCCGCACCATAATTTTTATACGGGGTGCTGTTAGAATATATATATTATACGAGTATTTAATATATATATATGAACTTCTGAAATTTGGGAAACTGCCTACTGTGTTAGGGTAAGTAAGACATGTGTAATGACTCAAATTGGCAATACTTGTTTTGAAAAGTATAATATGATATTGAAAAACTTTATGAATCAATAAAGTTAAAATGAGCGTTTTGTACTAAATGAAATTATCCTTTTAAACCATGATGTTGTTAAATCTTAAATCTTGAGAGTCAACTAAGATATGTTAAATCCTTGGGGAAAGATAGTGTGATATATGATGAGATAAACCATTGGGAAGGTTAGTGCGATAGGAGTGCACATTAGAAGAGAGGTGAGAATTTCTCAAGAGAGTGTCGCACTGATATGTTGTTGCATTGGCCTGTAATCAATTTAAATACTTGCTAAACGAATTTTTAAATCATATACACTATCGAGCTCTGACCCGTTTCCATTTCTCTTTCTCTCTTGTATATATATGTATGTATTACAGGTGCCCAGCCACATGGGCGTCTTGCATAGGATCCTTTGGATGGAACGCGTTGTAGCTTTTGTGGGAGTTGCAGGCCATTGTTTAGACGACCTCATTGTTGACTCTACTTCTATTTCAGCTTTATCCAGTGGGGGCATGTGTCGCCCTTTTTCCATTATTTAGTTGATATTGTCAGAGATTATAATTCTTTTAATTTCAGTATCTCTATTTCGGGATTATTAATGTCAGGATGTTTTCCTTAGTATTTTAATGTTGAGATTTATTATTGTTGGGTAAACTCTTGAATGTTCATTTTATTCTCCTACTTATTGTGTGACTCTTTAGACGTTAATGGTTTAAGGTTTTATAACCGGATTTAATAAAATGGGAATAAAGGTTTAAATGGTTTTGACACTTAGCTTAATTAATTAGGTTGTTTAAATTGGAAAAGTTTTATTTTCGACAGTGATGCTGAGAATGAACCAACTGTTCACCTTGAATTGATTTAATAAAGGAGTGATCGCCCGGTATTTAATTAGGCGGGGTGTCACAGGTGGTATCAGAGCATCAGGTTCTAGTGTCCTTAGGATCTGTACGACTTATTTCGCTTTCAGCTTAGCATTTTTATATAGAGCCCTAATACTAGGAATGTTGTGTTCATCTCTATACATTGGGAATTCGTGCTTCTGCGATTTGTTTATGCGAATGATGAACTCATCCAAATTTATTTAAATTTTCAGATGGACCGTCAAGAAGAACTAACTAAGGCGGTTAGGGGAGTTAACGAGCAAGATCGACTTACACCTCAGGTATCTCCAGAGAGAATATCAACCGCCGAGTTAGCAGGTATTGTGGCACAGGCAGTTACCACTGCAGTCTTACAGTATCAAGAACGCAACACGCAGCTTATGGGGGGAAAAAGATCTAGAGAGTATAGTCAGTCTATTATGACTGGAAATAACAAGTGTGTGAAGATGCAAAAATCACAACAACAATCTTTTCAAGGTCGTAAAAGCCACAAAGGTAACAAATTGTGTAGAGAAACACAAAAGCGTCAGGGTCAACAAAGCTGGGGGCCGCGTGAAGTCACGAAGAGGTGTTTTAAATGCGGAATGGACGGTCATGAACGTCGAACTTGCCCGGATCAGTCTGGAAAGGAACTTCAACCCAACCAGAAAGAACTTTCAGGACTCTGCTATAAATGTGTACAGCCGGGTCACATGTGGAGGGATTGTCCTCACCCTGACAAAGTTTTTCCACAAATTTCCCATCAAGGCCAGCAAGACCAG
Organism: Sambucus nigra; assembly: GCA_949130495.1. NCBI lineage: Eukaryota > Viridiplantae > Streptophyta > Magnoliopsida > Dipsacales > Adoxaceae > Sambucus > Sambucus nigra. The sequence goes on along the minus strand of OX422210.1, from coordinate 329,454,328 downwards.
GGAAAAAGCAAGACTAGTCAACAACGTAATGAAGTGAAGCAGTTTCAAGGGAGGTGCTTCCAATGTGGCAGAAATGGCCATAGGCGTCAGGATTGCCCAGAGAAGAATAGGGCCCCACGACAGGAATGTGCTAGTAATAAACCACAGAAGCCAGCTCCACCACCCTTTCCAACAGCCTCATTTCAGCAGAGACAGCTACAGTGCGGACGTGTCTATAACGTCCCCCAGGCAGAAGCTCCGCAGGCACCACCCGCGATTGAGGGTATGTTTTCTATCCATGATACTATGAGTCGAGTTTTGTTTGATATTGGGGCAACGCACTATTTTATAGCTACCCATTTTGCAAAGGCCTTAGGGCTATTAGCCGCAGCAGAGAGCCCTATGACATATGTAGACTCATCACTGGGAAATGGATCACTTATATTTTTATATGCCGGAGTGTGGGGGTGGAGATTGGTAGCTTGTATTACCAGCAGACATGTTAGTCTTAGATATGCATGAGCACGAAATTATTATCGGTATGGATTGGCTCGCAGCTTATAGAGCCATGATAGATTGCTTTGGTGAGAGTATTGTCCTTTCCATTCCAGGGCAAGAAATGTTTAAGTGGCGATGCCTCGCCCAGAAGGGGGATCTTTCGCCTAGATTTTTATATAAAGTAGGATACCTATAAGGAGATTGTGGTCCTCCTGGATTCGATTCCAGTCGTTCGTGAGTTTCTGAATGCAGTTCAGGTGTTAATTAAATTCAGTATAAGTTGGAAGTATAAGTTGTATTCTCAGAGGATGAGGCGTGTTTATGTGACACGAACGAGTCAATACATTTTGCTCACTGTTAGATTTTCATGTGCGACGAGTTTAATGCATAAAATTATAAACCTTATTATTATATGAATAATTTTCCCTAGTGTAGCGGGATTTTCATTTCTCTTTAGTGCTATCCGCGGAGGACGAATGAGTATATATTAACAGTGTTACGTATCTTATTGAGGTTACTCGTCGTAGTGATGCGATATACGAGTATGGTATTATCTTTGATAAAATGTTATAGAAATGGTTAGTACGATAATGAGCATTTATTGCAAGGCTAACGGAGTGGTTGCATTAGTGCAACACGTTTTGTTCTGGTGAGGCTTTACCTGTAAGAAGGTTGGACTCGCACTTATATTATCTATCCTAGAGACTTCGGAGGAGATAGTGGGCTCGAGATATTCGATGCCAATGTATAAGTGAAATTTAAGAGATTATGAAATGGGTAAGATAGTGACTGATCGTGAGAGAGACGATAAATTGTATAAGTGAACTTCATAATCAATGAACGAGATACAGAGTAGGATAAAGGAACCCGCAAGTGGATAATGAACCATGTGAGAATACAGAAGGATGGATGGGAAATCTGACAAGGATGACTAGTGTTGAGGTCGTCAATGTCTTTTGTTTGCCATTTTACATTAACGCTTATAAGATACAGGAGCCAATAAGGTTAGAGAGTTTAACCTAAGAACGAGATGAGATTTAATGGTGCTAGTGAAGCACGACGGAAGGGTATAACTAGTAAGGGACCCATATTGACATTTTAAATGAAGTAAATCCCTACCTATTGATGGTAGATTTAATCAGGTTCATCTAGGACAATAACGAGTCCCATAGGGCTAGGGAAGCTAAAGGGACAATAGAGGTAGAACTTAGGGTCAAGACTACCAAGTACACGAGAAGGACAACCCCAACATGGCCATTTGGGCGAGAGACAGGGGATTGGCATAGAGAGGTGTCTTATGTGTGGAAGTGGAACCAAAACAATTGATTATGTCCACAGTGAGTCAGGGGATAGAAGTGGGATGCCCAGTTGGGACAACAATTGCGAAGTTTTGGTTCGGTAGGATGAGAATATTATGTTAAGGAACCATTTGGTCCGCTGGTGTATAGGAGAGTGGAAGTATGAATTTTATCCTCAGATGGATGGAGTGACTTTCGTGACACGAGTGATCACAATATTCTTGTTAGCACTATATTTGTGTGGGGGACGAGTTTAGTGGGTGTATAGTGGTGTTACTATTAATTATATGGTTACCACGGAATAACGGGGCTTTGTTTTATCTTATCTGTAGCCTAGTAACTTTCATGCGGTTAAGCATGGGGACAGGGTTCATAGGCACCCTAGTTAATTATGGTAACTTTTATGCGGTTAAGCACGGGATATAGAGTGTATGGGGGCCCCGGTTAGTGTGATTTCAGAGTCGTCTTAAATAAAAGGGATGTGTAAATAAACATATTGAACGTACGCCTTCGGGGCAGTCAGAGAATAAGTGGAAAAGTGTAGTGAACTGATATCCGTTTGAGAAAGGAAACAGTCTGACGATATGTATACCAAGGAGAACTATTTCCACCGTAGGGAGTGGGAAGCTGAGGGAGAACTATGTAATACAATATCCCTAGGCAAGGGAGAAACCCACATTGTTGGGAAGATAGAAAACAGTATTACTTAGTGATATACCTAGAGTGGTTTTACGCATAGACAAGGTATAGATTCCTGCCTGATGAAAACTGCACAAGGAATAGAGTTCTTGAGCGTGGGAATTGGTGTTGAATGGTTCATAGTGAATTTGTTGTCGGGTAGGCCATTTAAAGATGGAAAAAGGTTGATTTAAGGCTATCAACCCGGAATTTTTTGAAATTTTATGGTTCCAGTCAAGGATTTAATGCTCGGGTTGGAAAAATCATGGAGGGGTCAAGGTTTACATCGCATTACTGTATGGATTTCCATAAACATGAATTGTTATCTTGGAATGGGTTATACAATCGAGTAGTATACCCAACTTTACTATTAATGGGAAGGAGTGAAACAGAACAAGGTGTCGTCCAATATTGTTGGAAATTTGGGTGAGACCTTCAGTCCCACCTGTGGTAAAAAGTGTCAAGAGGTGATCGGGAGAGAGTTACATATTGGGTTGAACGTGTTTCCCATAATCCGATGGGTAGAGGGGAAGCGAGGATTGTGCATTCTAAATTTTTGGGTAATTAGGGAGTAGTAATTACTACAGGTAGAGATACAGGTGATGCCTCATAACGGTTTAGTCTGCATGACACCTTGGGAAACTTTATGGAAAAAGTTTCATTATCTACCAAGAGGTTGGGATATAACAAGCTTCTAGGACCCGAAATGGGTTATGGTCCATCAACGGGAATTAAGTAAGTTATTTCCTTTCGTATAGTTCAGGGACGTAAGGAGGGGTAAGTCACCATGGGTTAAAGGTTCAAGTCTGACATGATTAGTCATGGATGATGCGGGTGATTATTCGAAAGATAGTCACACATTTGGCAATAAGGAAATTGACACCCATACAGGAGGGGAATTTCCTAACATGGAGATAGTGAAGCCGGTGGAGTATATGATCATCTTCTAGGACACTATGTTGTCAGGGTCCATCGAATTAAAGATTTGTGACCAGGTATTGGTTCGGGTGCTCCTATGAAAGGAGTGATGAAGTTTGGCATGAAAGGGGAGCTACCTTCGAGGTATGTGGGTTCTTTACCTATCTTTGAGAGGGTGGGACCGATAGCTTATCGAATGGGTTTACCAGAACATCTTCAGCGAATACGGGATGTGTTCCACGTGGCATAGCTGGAGGATATAGGAGGAGAGATTGAGCTTTTGGGAATGTTCCACTCAAGTATAATGACTTGCAATAAGACACCTCATATGAGGGGAGACTGGTAGCTATGTGAGTTCAAGATGCAGTCTAAGACAATACCACCAGTTAGAGTGTAGTGCAGTAGGGTCATCACAGTATTGATGAGTATACGTGGGACTAGGAGGAGGATATGTGAGAGTAGTGTCCAGAGTTATTTAGCGCAATAATGACCAAATTTCGGGGATAAAATTCTTTTGTAAGGGGGGAGTATGTAACACTCGGTGTAATTTCGTGCATTTAAAAAAATAATTAATTCGGTAAAAAAATTAAATTACTTGTGTGTCGTAATTTAATGGAATTAGTTATGGAAATATTCATTTAAGTGTTAATAGGAGAGTGGATGGTTAATATTAGGGAAATTTAATTACTAAGTGAATAGTAATAATTTATTTACATGATAACGTGTATTAGTGACGTGGCATTTTTTTATCTCAGCCTGGAGTCGGTATAGACTAATTTGGGTGTGAGATAAGGATTTTTATAAATAAATTTGGATGTCTATTCTGAGTGCACGGTTCAGTTCGAATGGGCCGAGATAGTCGAAAAAGTGTACCCGGAGGTACTAAACGGGTCACGGGGAGTTTTTAGGCATGACCGGGCCCATACGGGGGTATTTGGGTCATTTGGACTTCAAGCATTAGGCTAAAAATGTGATTAGTGTTTTAAGACCTAAATCTAAGAGTGGGGGAACGGAAGAAAAACATAAACCTAAATCTGAGAATTTGGGGAGAAAGTGAGAAGGAGCAGTTAGAGCCAATTTGGGGATCTTTTGGGGATAAAGGAAGGAACGGGTTGGGTGATCATCATCAAGCTTGCATCTACACCAACGGATCATACCCTATGAACCCCAAAAGTCAAGTGGTTAACTTGTTGTGATGTTTATTTATCATATCCAATTCATATTTTTGTGATGTGTAAATCAAAATTTGTACTGGGTGTAAAATGGTACAAAAAAGGGGGTTTTGTATAAAGAGCACTTGAATGAAATTAATGGGAAATTAATGATGTGAAAACCCAGTAGAAATTTATGAACGAATTTGGGATAAAAAGATGAAATTGGGACAGAACGAGTAAAGACTCGAAAATTCCCCAAATTTGGAAAAGTAAAAATTTGTGAAATTTAATTTGTATTTAAAGGTTCTAGGGGAGGTCCTAATTACGTTACCATATAATTAAAATATTGTGTATGCTTGAGATCAACAATAGATGAGTTTGGATCTTAGAGGAATTCGTTAATGGCAGAAACAAGAATAAAATGATAAATTATTTTTGTATAAGTTGTATGTAAATTTCAAGTGCGCCATTGAGTCCGAAAGGGTCGGGATAGTCAGAAAACTCTACCCAAGCATTTTATTTGGACTCCGCCGTAGTTTTAGGCCTAACCGGCACCCCGTATGGGTATTTTTGTCCTTTGGAATTTTGGAGTAATAATATGGAAGAAAATTGGGAAATAAAAGATAGATGCACTAAGGTTATATAGGAGTTATAAGTTCTAAACCTACGAGAGAGAAAAGAGAAAGGGACGAAGAAAGGTAGAAGGGACTATTAGTGTTCTTGGTGCCTAACTCAAGAACGCACACCAAAAACTATACCAAAGGGTAGATTGCGAGACGAGGAACACATCCATACCCATATCAACACCGGATTAGATTGTCGAAATTAAGGCAAGTGTTTAATTCTTGCAATTTATAGCAACAAGCATGTTCATATTGGTGTAGGTGTATTATATTCACTATTTGATTCATAAGTTTTGATGAAATTGGAGGATTAATGGCATTTATTAAAATCTGGAGATTAAAGTAGGATGAATCCCTCATATAGAGAGTTTAAAAATCCCAAATTGATGAGTATTGATGATGGATGAAATTGAAATTGATGTTCTTGTATGGAAATGTGATAAACTACGGTTTTGAATTGTTAAATTGGGGATTTTGGATTTTATAATTGATTTATGTTAAATTAAAGGTTCAAAGTTAAGGGAAATCATTTATACATGTCAGAACATTAATTAGGATTGTTGTTTTGTTGTTGGGGTTGAGAAATTTAGAGGTTTTAGGATTGAAATTTTGAGGAAGAAGAAGTGTGAATAGTAAAATGTAACAGGTCTGGCCAAACCAGAGAAAGACCCCATCTCGTTCGAATGAGAAGTCAGAGTCATTCAAATGACCTACTAAATCATTCAAATGACAGGTCCCAGAAAAGCCCAGAAATTTCCATTTTCCCTAGATCATGTTACCCAGTTCTTTATGTTAGGAAAACTGCCATTTACTAATATTAGCTTAATGCAGAATTATTTGGGAAGTAATCCTAGAATGTTACCTTTAGTATTAAAAAGGTGAATTAACCTTGGGAAATTTGAGAGTGTGAATAATCGAGTAAATTGCGTAAGTAGTAAAGAGAAATATACTACGTGTAGAAATATAAATATGGGTTGGGTGAATACCTAAATCTTATAAGGCTTCGGGAATGCTAATTATTATATGTTTATCATTATTGTGTGTATAGCATACCTACGCTGCTTGCTATCGGGCAGAGGTTTCGCGCAGTGGACAGTCTTATCCTGGGTGACCAAATGGGGGGATATTTGAATTGTACCTAGAGCATATGAACTTGGATACATGTTATCTCTTACATATGATAGCTTCGATGGTTGAATGGTAGCGTAGGTATGTGCGTGACCCATTTAGCTGATGAATATGCTCGCCTCCAATATTTATGTTATGAGACTTATGGTTCGTGAGAGACGTCGAACCAGTTGTCCTTTATGCAGCGAGCGATACACCGGGACACGATAGCAGAGTATGCATTGCACCAAGTGGTCCTAACCAGGGGGTGTAAGATTTGTATATATGTATAGGGATGATTTGACTATATGTATATATATATATATAGTTATGTTTGTGAATAATCCTAACGTGTGAAATTATCAAATATGTAAATGTTGGAAAACAAAATAACTTAAGGGGATAAAGTATTTACTACTAGAACACAGAATATCCAATGCAGTTAATGGGAGTGAGGTATTAAATAACGTATTTTATGCACGATATGAGTTTATCTTACGAACTCTAATTAGTAGTATATGTCTATAACCTAGTTGGAAATATGGAAAACGAGGTTAGGGTAGATGTACTCTAGGTGCACACATTAGTGGAGGAGTGAGGATCTCATGTGGGAGTTCGGAACTAATATGCACATACAAATTGCAATAATGTAGTTTTAAATACTTGCTAAAACAAATATTTTTTACAAATCGGGCTCTGACCCGTTTCTCGCTATTTCTCTTCTCTTTTGCTATATATATAATATATATATATATATACCAGGTGTACATCCACAGGGTCACCACTAGACTTAAACGCGTGGATTATTCGACGAGCTGCAGCTGTTGTGGAAGCTGTAGGTTATTGATATTAGGCGCTTCTATCTTTTCATTCAGTTCTTAGTTCAGAGATTTTAGTTAGGGCATGTGTCACCCGTTTCCATCTTAGTTATTTCAGAAATTGTATTTTCTTATTATCTTTTTTTCGTGTTGGATTGAGTATTATGATTCTATTGGTTTTAGACTTTGAACTGGAATGTTTTATCCAGTCTCATTTATTTCAGTATTTGATTCATGTTCAGTATTTATATTTGTGGAATGGGAATTACTTATATCTTAAAGCATGGAATTTATTAATGGATTAATTAAGTATAATTAATTGGGAAAAATGTTTTGACACTAAGATTAATTATTTACTAGGTGATTAATGGTGAAAATTATTTTTCGATAGTGATGCTATGAATGAACCAACCAAACACTTTGATATTAATATAATAAAGGACTGATCACCCAGTATTTAATTAGGCAGGTTGTCACAAGTGGTATCAGAGCATCAGGTTCTAGTGTCCTTTAGGATCTATACGGCTTAACACGCTTTCCGCTTAGCGTTCTTTGATATAGAGCCCTATCTTTAGGACTATTGTACTCTTATTTATACGTTTACGTCTTCATCTATTTGAGATTTAATAATAATTGTGGACTAATAAATTCCTTCTCGTTTACGATGCCTCTGAGAACAACCCCGAGAAATAGAAATGCCCAGCCAGAGCAGCCAGCAGCTCAGGCTCAGGGAATGATTAACGCAGCTAATGTTGCCGCCATTGTTGCTCAGACGGTAAATGTAGCTTTAGTGGTGGTGCAATAGTCCCCACCCCAGGTACATGATGTGGCGCTAGTTCCATCTCAGTTTCTCACTGCATAGGAGAGGGTCAGGGATGCTTTCAGAGGGCACATTCCCCAGAGTTCTCGGGCGGTTCTGACATCATCATAACGATCCAATGGAAGAAAGGTATCCAGAGGCCTGCATGTACGAGTGTGCCAACATTCAGAAGCAGTTACTGCCTTATTGCAAGATAGTGGGGGCCGCTTTGCAGTGGTGGGAGTCGACCACCACCTTAGAGGAGAGGGATAATATGACTATTCAAAGATTTTGGGTGCGGTTTGACCGCAAATACTTTCCCTCTGTAGTGTAGACATAGATGAGTCGGAGACTATTGAATTTGAAGTAGGAGGGTATGACAGTGGCACAATATGAGGAGGAATTCATGAGGCTTCTTACTATAGTTCCAGATGAGGCACTTACGGAAGGGAAGAAAATTATGATGTTCATGGATGGGTTGACCTGGAGGATTCGTGAGCACCTCATAGGTAATTTGTCGTTGGGTACTTTCACTGATGTACTCAAAGCCTCCCTATTACATTGCCAAGACCATCACGAGGGGAGCAAACTAGCAGGGGAGTCCATCCAGTAGGGCCGAATAGGAGGTAGTAGTGCCGGTGGGGCACCATCAGCTCAGGGGCAGACCTGTCAGGGTGAGCAGAGTTCCCACTAGGGGGACCCTTGAGAACGTGATAATTACGTGTGATAATTGATTAACTTCGCAACTTTATAATATAGCAAACTTATTTAATTTCGTCCCCTAATCATGCATCTAAAGTGCAAGTGTCAACCCATAAACAAATAAAGCAAGCGACACAAAGTTAAGGAAAAATCCCCGAAGGGCAAAACCTTTTATTTCTAGAACTTTGAACAATTTACAAGACCATTGACTTACATACAACCTGATAATCACCCACAAGTGTAACGCACGGTGTCTTAGGTAAACCTTCAAAGAAACGGCTAGAAACAGCGTCGGCTGGAATTTTCCCTTTCCAGGAGGGCAGCAATGAAGAAGAGAGACGACTTCTCCACAAGGGTTGAAAAGTTACAAGGATTGTGTTCTAGGGTTCCAAAAGATTCACAAAAGTAATTGGGATTTTTGTGTGTGAATCAAAAAGATGTTTGGCACATCAAAAAATGAAGTATTGTTGTGTTTGTACTCTTAAAAACGTTTTCTCAAAGACTTGAAAAATACACCACCGAAATAGGTATATATATAGGAAAAATAAGTTGGTGGTAAAACCAGTTATGGAACTGTTCGAACTTATCCCAGGCGGACCGCTCCAGCTTGGAGGCTGATCGGTCCGACCTCGGATCGGTTATTTTAAATATTGGCTTCTTTAGTTCGCTTTCGGTCCGTGGTCTACTGGACAAAGCAAGGCTTATCGGTCCGGGTAGAGGGTGGACCGGTTCGGCTTCCCAGAAAAATAAAAAACTTTTAAAAGCCTCATTTTGTAAAAAATATTTTATAAAAATTTCCCAATACTAAATATGAACTTTAAGGAACGTAAAAACAAAATTTTACCAAGTTCATTCTCGCAGAGGCTATGATGTTGAAGACACTTTGATATTCGGATCCGTTGATGTAGATGCGATCTTGAGTTTCTTCAACGGTGTAACGGCGTACGACATATAAATTGATAATGGACAAAAATGTCCTTACAACCCTGCTAAGAGATTTTGATCTAGAGATTCTAGGCAGGGATATGGGGGTTATAGATAAGGCCAGCCCAGTCAGCAGGGCTAGCCTCATTATTAGTAGGGCCATCAGGGCCAATAGAGGCATCAACAACGCTAGTGGAGGGGCGGCAATGGCCAGTAGGGTTGAGGCCAATAAGGGCAGAGGGTAGGTAACTTCAGTGGCAGGTGTTTCTCTGGTGGTAATATTGGACATAGGAAGCAGGATTGCCCCGACAAAGGTAGGTTTCCCCAGTAGCAGGGAGTCCAGCAGGAGCCCCAGAGACCCATATTTCCCGCCGTCCTACTAGCACCAGCACAGGTCCTAGCTTTGCCAGCACCCCCAATTCAATATGGAAAGTTATAGTATGTAAGTGTTTATAGCGTCCACCAGGAAGCACCACAATAGGCACCTATTTATTTAACACGGGTGCGTCGCTAGACACGACATAGAGTATAGTGACATGCATCGACTCACCACTAGGAAATGGGTCTTTGATTTTCTTTATATGTAGAGGGGTAGGTATAGAGATTGGGAGTTTGATTTTGCCTTTCGATATGCTAGTCCTAGATATGCACGAGCATGACACCATTATTGGCATGGGTTGGCTTGCTACTTATAGATCCATGATAGACTGTTTTAGTAGGAGTATTATTTTTTCTATTCCTAGCTAGGAGATGTTTATGGTGGTGATCGTCCACCCATTTATATTATATAGATTAGGAGACCTCTAAGGATATAGTAATTACTATTGATTCGATTCCTGTAGTTCGCAAGTTTTCCGACGTGTTCTAGGATATACCGGGACTACCGCCTAGTCGAGAGATAGAGTTCATTATAGATTTGATGCCGTGAACTCGCTTGATAGCCTGTGCACCGTACTGTATGGCTCCAGTTGAGATGAGGGAGTTACGAGATCAGATTGAGCAGCTGTTGGGACAAGGCTTCATCCGTAGGAGTACCTCTCCTTAGGGATCTCCCGCCCTATTTGTGAAGAAGATGGATGGTTCGTGAAGGTTGTGTGTGGACTACCGAGAGTTTAACATAGTCACAATATGGAATAAGTATCCATTGCCCCGAATAATTGATTTATTCGACCAATTGAGGAGGTATACCTTCTTCTCAAAGATAGATTTGAGATTGGCATACCATGAGTTACGGATTAGGGAGCAGGATGTGTCGAAGACAACTTTCTTGATGAAATATGGGTCCTATGAGTTTAGAGTCATGCTGTTTGGGATGACAAATGCTCCAGCCATATTCAAGGACTTAATAAATAGGGTGTTAAGAGAGTTCTTAGATCAGTTTATCATTGTCTTCATTGATGACATCCTGATTTACTCACACACTAAGGAGGAGCATGCCGAGCACTTAAGACGGGTTCTTCAGACTCTGAGAGAGCATCAGCTATATGCCAAGAAAAGTGCAGATTTTGGCTTTGAGAAGTACAGTTTCTAGGGCACGTTGTGTCAGAGATGGGGATATCAGTGGACCTGGGCAAGGTGTCTTGAGTGAGGGAGTGGAGAAAACCCACGACACCGACTGAGGTGCGTAGCTTCTTGGGGTTAGCAGGATATTACAAGTGGTTCATTAGAGGGTTCTCAAAGATTGTGGGTCCGTTGACAAATTTGACTCTCAAAGGGGTGAATTTAGTTTGGGATGATGCTTTCCAGTTATCTTTCAATGAGCTAAAGGATAAGTTGACTTCAGCGTTGGTTCTTGCTTTACCCAGGCCATGAGTGGAGTACTTAGTGTACACTGATGCCTCTCTACAGGGACTTGGTGGAGTGCTTTAGCTGGAGGAACATGCTATAGATTATGCCTCACTCAAGCTTAAGGCTCACGAGAGGAATTACCCCAGCCACAACTTGGAGTTAGCAGTAGTCGTGTTTGCCATACAGATTTATAGACATTACTTATTGGGGGAGAAATTTTGCCTCTTCACAGACCACAAGTTTCACAAGACCAAATCTATTCAAGAGTTTATGTCAATAAAGTTTTAGTTTATACTAATTCCTTTTGGGGTTTTGGATTGCGTCATAGAGAGATTGACGACTTCATACTTTTTCTTTTTGTTTTATCCTAGAATAGCCAAAGGGGAAGATTTGTAAGGGAGAATTTCACACCGAGTAAATTTGTATCGTTTAATGTAAAATTTATAAGATTGAATTTATTTAATTTAGTCAAAACTTTTTGAGTCATAGGTTATGATTTGAGTTTAGTTTGTCCTTCAATCCTATGATGCATGTTGAAGACTGTAACGACCAAATAAAGAGACATCAAGATCTTGTCTTATATCATACTAAGTTTTGTCTTCATATATAGGACCTAAATAAGGTATGAATGCATATTATTGTTGATCACTAGATTCAGTTTAGGTGTTTATTGTTGTTAGAAATCACTGAGGCTATTTTTTAGAAAACGGTTTTGAAATAAAAAATATTCTTTGGAGTTAATTTCGTTTGAACGAATTTATTTATCAATTAAATGAATTTTATAGTTTTTTAAAATGGGTTTATGTTTCGTTCAAATGAGTGATACTTTTTATTCAAAAGATATTTGATCGGGCTTCAATCGAAATGTTTCTGCTTGGAAGAAAGATCTCACAAAAGGTTCGTTTGAAGTCCGTTCAAATTTGGTTTGCTATGTCATTTGAACGACTTTGAATTTGTTCTAACGAAATGGATAGGGTCATTCTAATGAGGTAGTTGTTTTCTTTTTAACGAGTTGCATTAGTTTTCATGCAATTGTGTCTTGGCATTTTCTATAGCTTAAAGTCACTTTAAATAATTTTAGATGAGAGGGTTTTGAAAATGGTTTTCTGTAAGCGCGAGAACACTCGCAAAGAGTAATTTTAATTAAAATTGCAACACCAATTTTAAATATGCGAGGGAGAATTTAAACCGATTTTATCTTGTTTATTCTAAGCATGCAACTATGTGATAAAATAAATAAATCAAACCACACAAATAACTCAGGCCAAGATTCAGGACAAAAACCTAATGGAAAAAACCTTTATTCACTTAGAAATTTACAAGAGAGTCGACCTATAGACTACTTGATCCCCCACAAGCATAACACATTATTATTCAAAAATCTCTATGGAGCAACTATGACGCTCGCAAGAATCACATGAGCACAGTCCTTCGAATTAGTCTCAACCTTCGTCTTCAGAAGTGAATCCCCATAGGTATCATAAGTTAGCAATGGAGTGCCTCTCCACCAAGGTGTATGCAAGAGATACAAAACTTTCTAGGGTTCTAAACTAATTCACAAGAATCATGTTCTAGGATGTTTTGTTGTGAATTAAAAGTATTTTGACACACAAAATCTTGAAGAAATTTTGCTGTTGAAATGCCGAAATGACTTTTGCAAAAGTATTAGAAAACTCATTCACGAAACAGATATTTATACAAAAGTTGAGTCGACACATCATTCGAACAAAAATTGGATGTCGCTCAAATGAGATGATATATAGTTAGAACGACCTATTCGCCTGACATTAGATGGTGATTGAACAGTGATTTGAGCGACATTCAATGTCATTTGAACGACATTAAAAAACTTTATTATTTTTAAAACGCATTCCAGTAGCATGCCATTTGATAACTTACTTCAAGCAACCTAAAAACGAGTTATGCGCAAGATCAAGCAGCTTTGACTAAAAAATTCTTTTTGAAACTATTCTTTCTTAAAATCTTAAAGTCTTGTTCATGTATTGATAAAAATTCAGCATCCCAAATATAATTCCAGGAATTAATTTAAACTCTAAATTCATTTTATACCTTTTAGGATGTCGGGAGGTCTTCAAACTTGGAGATGCTTGAGTTCGGTTTGTCTTCTTGATGCGTGATGGTTTATTACGGGATACAACAAACTGGCCTAACGGTATGCTATGAACAATGTCAGAAAAATTATTCTTACAAATTTCCACCTTTGGGTATTTTGGCACACGTATATAGGTATAAACAATCACAAAATACGACACAAATCACATAAGATTTACACACTAGCCTAGTATCGATGTGTCCAAATGGTGGAATGGAATGAATAGGTGTGAGCTAGTAACCAAAGAATTATAACCCAAATACTCAAATATGTTCAAGAAGCTCTAATTGACCACAAATTTTTATAAAACTAAGCTTTAGCCTTAAGAGACAAATAAAATTGAGCTTAATGAAAAAAACAAGCACAATGCACACAAGCCTAGAATTTTAATGATTCTAAAAATCAATAGTGTCATGACAAAGTAAGCTTTACTGGGATACATTATCATTGTGCAAACCCGTTGATATTTCCATCCAAACTCCCCTCAAAATATTTCTTTTTGTTTCTTTTGAATGAATATATCAAACTAAACAAATTTGGCCTCTTTTTCGCATATTATTCTTTTTATTGCCTTAATTTTCTTTCTTGGTCTCTTTTCAAACGTTGGCTTTCATGATGTGATTATTATTCACTCGCAGCCCTTTCTCGTTCATTCATCACATTTTTAATGCTAAATAAAATCCTCATGGGCAACGGTTCTTACATGCACCAATCCTACATAGTCAAACAAACATGTAGATGACAAGATTGATACGAGAATATTTCACCAAGCTCAAATGTTCACCATGAAGTCCAAATTCAATAAGCTCGTGCATGTGTGTGTATATAGGCATATACAAAATTGAATCCACAAAGCAAGTCAATTCAGAAACAACTCCATAAACATGGTTAAGATCAATCTAAGCATTTAAACTCACAACCAAATGTCCTAGCCACATGGAAATTGCATAATGAATTTGATTCAAACACACCAAAATGCCATACTAAATGTGTAAAACTAAAATACACAAAGAACCAAAAATGTTTTTGATTTTTTCAAAATATTTTTTTTTTAAAAATCTTTTTTTTCAAATATGACTCAATATAATCAAAATATAATACAAAAAGTACACATGTCATAATAATAGCAAACATATATCATGAAGCACAACTAGCACATGACAAACATGCGAACACAATCTTCTATATGATATAACAAGAGAATAATCTTGTGCAAGAAAACAAGAATCAAGTAGTATACCATTTAGTGCCTCTAAAAGTGATTTTCTAACCCCAAATAGCTGTGCAACAACGCATGGGGGTTTCGAGAACCAAGGAAACACTAAACTTCAACCTCCTAGGACTTTTTCGAAAATCAGAACAAAAACTTTTAAGGGACCTTTCCTACGATAATGTGAACATGTGTAGACACGATAAATGGTACCTATGGGTTGACATTTTCTAATATCCTTGGATTAGTTTACTCTCAAAAACAAAAAATGGTTTTGGCTTAAACACTCGAAGCATGAGAACAAGATGAGCCAGTAACACCACTCAACAAACTGCTCGATTCTTTTAAATCATTTTTTAACTCCACAATTTTTTACTCAAGCAAAGAATTAGACGCTTCCAATTTTAGGGACGCCTTTTTCAAATTTTTAACAATTCCTAAAAGGTTATCTCTCCCCCCCCTCAATAAAAGTGAACTTTTTCCTAAGAGTCTTTTCACATGCCACAAACTTATTGATTAAAATATTTTTATCCTCTTTGGCACAAACACAAACCCTGGAATTTTTAAAGTCCTCCAGTTATTTTTCTAAAAATAAGAGTCTATCATCACTTTCCTGTTTGGATAATTTTAAAGAATTAAAGTCATGGTCCAAAGCAACAAATTTCTCATGATAAAATTATGTTTGATTATGAACCGTTTGCATAAGATCCATAGACGATTTAAAATGACAATTTTCTTTTCCAAAACTTTAAATTTCTTTGCAAATGTCAAATTCAAAGGATTTAGATCATCAAAACTATGATAATCGATTGAGAGTAAAAATAAACACAAGAGCGATGAACACAATCGCCTAAAAAGCAGGTAAATGAGATCAAACGTATTAAATTAGTGCAACCCACTTTGATACCACTTGTAGGCGCAAGAACACTCGCAAAGGGTGATTTCAATCAAAAAAATGCAACACTAACCTTACCCTTCATCTTCAGTTGTGAATCCCCGCAGGTTTTCACAAGTTAGCAATGGAGTGCCTCACCACTAAGGCGATGCAAGAAATACAAAACTTTCTACGGTTTTAAAGTAATTCACAAGAATCATATTCTAGAATTCTTTGTTGTGAATTAAAAAGTGTTTTGATACACAAAAACTTGAAGAACATTTTTTGTTGATATGCAGAAACATCTTTTGCAAAAGTCTTAGAAAACTCATTCATGAAAGAGGTATTTATACAAAAGTTGAGTCGGCACGTCACTCGAACGAAAATTGGATGAAACTAAAACGAGATGATATGTCGTTTGAAGGACCTCTTCGTGCGACATTAGATATTGCTTGAATAGTCCTTAGCATGACATTCAATGGCGTTTGAATGACATTAAAAAACTCTGTTTTTTAAAACACATTCAAGTAACATGTCGTTTGATAACTTACTTCAAGAAACCTAAAAATGAGTTATGTACGAGATCAAGCTGTTTTGACTCAAAAATTCTTTTTGAAAGATTATTTTTAAATCATAAAGTCATGTTTGTGTTTTGATAAAAATTAAGCATCCCAAATTTAATTTCATGAATTAATTTAAACTCTAAATTCATTTTATACCTTTTGGGATATAGGGAAGTCTTTAAACTTCGAGATGCTTGAGTTTAGTTCATCTTCTTGGTGCGTGAAGATTTGTAATGGGATACGTCAAAGTAGCCTAATGCTATGTTTCTTACATTTACCAAGAGTAAATACAAGGCTTCTAAAAACCTAGTTTATACCCTCTATTAGAAATTCAGGTTTTAACATAATATGTATATTTTAATTCTCAAATTTGAGCATATAAGATCAATTTACTCTTAATCAATTTTTTATGCTATTAATTTCGTGTTGCGCTTGGTAATGGATCGACTAGTGAAGAAGCAAGAAAGATCAGTGGATGTCGAGAAACTAGAGGTGCGTGCATTGTGATTTTTGTATTTTTTATCAGAAAAATAAATTTTATTAACTAGGTAGAATAGCCCTACCTAGGTTTCTTAGAAAAGGATAGGGGGAGACTTTCTAAGAAGACACCTTTATAGCTATGATAAAAAATAAGAAAAAAAGGTATATACGAATAGACCCCTAACTTGTTATTTTGATGATACCTTACTATGATTAAATGAATGTCTTAAATATCCATCCTATAGAGACCTATAGAAGCTTTGGGTAGATCCATAACTTTATTAAAAGTACTTAAGACAATATTGAAAAATCCTTGGTTTGCAAATCTATCAGCAACAATGTTAGATTCTCTTCAAATAAGAGTAAAAGATGATTTCACTCTTATACCTATCTCTTTAATAATCTCAAAAGGTCTTAGAAAGGGCCACGGAGGTTTGTCATATTTCAACTTACAACATCAATAATAAATTTAGAATCTTCTTCCACAATAACATTATAAAGTTTTAAAGACTCACATAGATTCAAACCTCTAAGGATAGCCATACTTTTAGCCATATTATTGGTTCCATCTTCTTCAAAAGATTTAAATTATTGTATAAGAAATCCTTGATGATCTTTAATTATGCCACCTGAACTTGGCAAACCTAGATTTCCTTTAGAAGAACCATTAGTATTGATTTTATGGAATCCATGAGGAGGTTTAGACCATTTCACCAATTTAAAAGTATTGAATTTTCTTTTTCTAAACTTGAGCATGAATCTATGAATAAGAACATCATTTTGAGGAAATGGGGATTTGAAAGATTTAGTTGAACATGTGGAAGAGATAAATTGAGTTGACTTGCTGATGATCATTATACAATCCATTCGACATCCTTCAAAGAGACTTTGATTTCTAATGAGCCAAATTGCCCACATGATCATGCCAGGGATAATCTCAAAAAGTAATTTTAGATAGTCATATCTAGTCTTTCTCATCCACCAAGACATGGGGATAACATTGATAGAGAACAAGTTCATTTTAACAACAAATAGGTTTGCAAAATAGGTCCAAACATTACTAGTAATTGGACCTTGAATGAGCAGGTGAGATAAATCTTGTTCAATATGATCACAACATCTTCATTTGGATGTTAAATTTAAACTAATGCTTCGAATTTTTTATCAAAAGGAGAAGTATATTGCAGGCATTTCCATCATAAAATAATAACTCTAGGAGGATATTCAATCTACTAAATTTGTCTAAATAAATATGGGAAAGGATGATGACACCTTATAGCCTACTAGGCTATTTTTGAAGAGAACATTTCATCATTTGAGATTTAAAGTATCCGTGATTTCTTTTTTCCTCCTACTGCTTAATTTCTCATGAGTTATAAAGCTGCTTATCTCAAATTTTATCACCTTCCTAGAGGCTTTTTCATACTTTTTTGAAAAACTAAGCAAGCTCCTTAAAGATTTGGATCCCTCATTACAGAAGATTATCGAGTCATCAACAAAACCAAAATTGCTTACGACATGAAAGCCTTGAGGATGAGAGAAGGGTGTAATAGAGCCTTTAATCATAAGGTTGTGAATTCCCTTATTCAAGACTTATGTTACAATGATAAATAGAGTAGGAGAAAATGGATCCCCTTGTTTGAGACCCGTGTTGGATTTAAAGAACCCTGCACTTTGACCATTGATGATGATTGAAGACCAATTATTTGGTATACATATCCATACTCTATCAATTCGAACTTCTGACAATCCAATTTTTCTTACGCTTTTGATTAGTTATGACCAATTAACCCTATAATAAGCCTTGGACATGTCAAGATTAATGATAACATTAGAACCATGGACTTTCCTTCCTAATAATCCCAATATTTCTTGACAAAGAAGAGTATTATAAATGATCGTCCTACCCTTAATAAAACCTGTTTGAGAATTATAATGATGTTAGGAAGGATATTTGAGAGTCAAGAGGCCAAGATTTTTGGTAATAATTTTGAGGTAGTAGTTGCATAAACTAATAAGTCTGAACTCATTACAGTGAGAAGAATTATTGCTTTTGGGGATTAAAATAATATTTTTGCTAGTCCAATTTCTTAGAAATTCACCTCCTGAAAATAATTGGGATTCCTATTAGAAGGCATCCAATATTGGCTGTGAAGAAGCTGACAAGGAGAAAAAAAGAGCATCATGGATTGAAGGTTTTAATCCTATCATTAAGTCTAATCTTTCCTTATATGATGGAATTATGCGACTAAGTTGACCGAGGTTTTTCCAATTGTGAGTTTTTCTCATACATCGAAGCATTGTGGTTTATTGATTTATTTAACTCTTGCGAATCACCTAGATACATGCTTAGGGAAAGATAAAATTGGTTAATAGTTTTTAACACATGTTTAAATGATGATTAATTAGAATTGGATTAATTGATCATCTGGTTAATTAAAATTAAAATTTTAAAAGTTGGTGTTTAATAACCCGTTTACCCTATTAGCTATCGTACGCTTCTCAATACTTTAAGCTACCTCAAATTGGCCAAGGATCCTCCACTATAATTTTTTTTTGAAAATGTTCTCAAAAATTTTCAGCCTGATCTGACTTGAAAAATATAATTCTCAGTCACTTTGTTGTAACATTCTATAGCGTCGTGACATTTGTTTGGGTAGATGATGCATGATGTTATCAACTCATTTTCATTCTACAATGTTAATATTTTTTATTCTTCAAGCATTAGATGAGAGTTTATGTGTGATTAAACATATTTATGGGACTTTGACAAACCTTTTGAACTTTTCTTTGATTTGTACACATTATTATATTTGACCACATGGCTATTAGAAAGAAGGGATTTTTTTTAATATAACGGTCTCAAAATGATATTTTTGTGACTTTTTGAAGTTTATCTTTTGTAAAGTCTTGAAAAAATTCATCACATTCTGATGAATGTTTCAAGAGATATGCATTCGACAAGGTAGAAATGTGAAAAAAAAGCATAAGATTTTCTATATTCTTTCTTTCAAGCCAAAAACGTGTAATTAATGTATGGAGACCAAATAACACGACCCTCTCATTAGTTCTTATGTGTTTTTCTCATATATAATGATTTCATACTTAATGATGGGTGTTTAAATCTCTGAGACCTCAGACCCAATAAGTTCTCCCCACGGGATCTTAGACGAGTTAATGAGGAGAAGTGTCAAAGTGAAAGACAATGATATAAAGTGGTTTAGACCTCAGTTAATGATCCTACATCCACTATGAAAGATTTTTCTTTGTATGTTAGGTTATAAATGAGAGTATTATAATCTAAATACCACTTTTTCTTTGGCCAAGTTGGTCTGAAGTGTTTGTTCTCTTTGTCATTGATCAAAGGTACACTGAGGAGTAGCTTATGGACTCATCTAGGGATTCTTTATCTTAGCTTAGGACTCAAAAGAGTTTACAATGTGAGAGAATTTGGAAGTGGTATAAGACTTCTCTTATAATCAACTAATAGATGGTTAACCAAATTTATAATAATGAACGTTTGAGGGATGAATATCCTTAGTTGTCTAGTATTTATTGGTTGAATTCTAATTTTATGAGTTGAATAATATTTGTTTAAGATATATTCAATTCCTTTTAAATGTTCATAAGTCTTCCATGTAAAATTGTTCCCTGTGAGAGATGATTAGTGGGAGGTAGTGGTATGGATGGGGTTACCCCAATGTCTAATGGCTATCGTAACGTGGTGGAGTAATGATAAAAGTCTTGTAAGTGGTGTAAGTTAGTTGATGGGAGTATTTAATGTGTATAATATCCTTCAATGCTAGTGTGAGTGGGTGGTGGAAGTAGGAGAATAATCTATGTACCTTCCACCTACTCACTAGAGAAGTTAAAAAATCTTTATCTGACATCTAAAGGGTCCCTAAGTGATTGAGGTAGCTCTAGAATGGTGTAATCTTGTTTTCATAACATAACACTCGAACTCCAACTATAAAGAAGAGTGAAAAACCAAGACGAGTTATGTTCTTTCTAGTTGAAGGTTTGCTGAATTAGTATAAAACATGAAACCAATCGTTTTGAGGTCTCTAAATTGGGCCATCAAGGTCTGGTTGAGCGAATGAGTCCTTTATATCTTTGGGAACACTTTTATGGTCTTTGACCCTAGTTTAAACTTCTTTCTATCATTTTTATGGTATTGGGAGGTTAGTACTAGTCTGGCGGATGTCTCCGGAAGATCTTAGGACTCGTTTATTGCACAGGGACAAAAATAGGTTATGAACTCTTAGAATTCTTGAGTACTAAATTGTGGCATCATTGGTAGCCCCTTCTTCATTTTTGAAATAATTTAAAGTGGAAATACTTATTCGTTTAAATGAATTAGGTTAACATCGTAACTAACCAATGGGATTTCTATTAATATGAGATTGTGTTTGGATAAAGCTTAATTGAGTGTTGGAGGTAGAGAATATTGGTGTCTCAGGCCTTGGGTGGATATAAATAATACCCTTGGGATCCTTTTAGGTCTTCACCATTCTCTTATGTAATTATCTCTTTCTTACTTGAGCTTTCTCTTTTCAATTAGTTATTTCATTTCTTTCCTTTGTAAACATGTCTTCTTGAAATATATCCCATTATACGTTATTTAATCCAACTCCCTACACTATAGTGGTTCGACATATGCCTCAACCATCTTTAGCTGAATAAGGGTCTGAAACTTCAGCACAACTATTTTCTTAGGGAACCCTTATTGGATCTCAAATTATCAAATACTTGGGGCCTAGTGACCCCAATTTCTTAGGTGGGACCAAGGTGGAGTCATAAATCGCTTAGGAGGACTTGAAGGGTATCCGTGAAAACTACTAAATTCCAGATAGCATGATCCTAAGGGAAACTAAGACTAATTAGAAATTTTGCACCTTGTTACAATAATTTCTCTTCTTCAACGAGTGTTTCATGATTTATCCAACCAGGGTTTCACTCCTTCATCCGGTGGTAGGGATCTTGATGTTTATTGGAGCAGCCACCATCCAAATTGTTGATAGTTCCTGAAGGCCAATTTTTTGTCTCTATTTTTTTTACTTTTATAGACTTCATTCACCATCTCCCAGTTATTATGGACTCGATAGATGCACGTGAACAAAGGAGGATGGATAGGCATCAGGAGAAGATGGCCTCGGTTCCCCCATATGTGGTGTAGGGGAAGAGGTATAAGATCATGAAGAACATAAAATTCAACATTGCTATGGAGATCCTCTGCCTTTTTATGAAGATGGTGGATGATTATAAGCTAAGTTATTAGTTTAATAAAAACATGTCGCTTAACATGGTTGTGAAAACCCAACCTTTGTTTCAAGAATTATTTAAGGTAGATGGCTCCTCTAGGCAAACTCAGAATAAGAATTTGATTCCAAGGGACTCGTATCCTTTAGTCTAAAAGTATCTGTGTCGTCATTTTATTCCGTCTGTGAAGGGAAATTTTTTTACTAGGACCCCTCTTATTACGAGGGGTCCCCTTTATAGAAAAATGGGAGGTCTGGGGCTTCCCCCAAGGTCTTTGTCCAGCTTGGTAGGAATGTGAGATCCTATGTTCTATAAAAGAGTCAAATATTACTAGTCGTCATCTTTTGAGGAGAAAAACTCTTGTGCCTCTACTGTGGAGGTTTTGATATTAATGATCGGGACTAATTTTTCTAAAATGGTATCGATGAGGAGGTTAAAAAGGTCCTCAACTAACTCTAAAGAATTGGCCCATATACTTGGCAAACTAACCTCATATTTATGTATTTATTTTAATCATATTTTTAGTCCGAATTTTTCTCTTATATTTTTCTTTTGTCTTGAAGTCCTAATATCTTAATGAGTCTCTCATGGATGATGCCATTAAGTGTTAGAGGGCGTAGAAGAATTCATTGGTGATGATTGAGTGATGGATTACGGTAAGATGGACATTTGAAAATGGTATGTGATCAGAAGTTGGAGATGGATGCTTTGAAAGATAAACGGGTGAGCCTCAGGGCCCAAATAAATTCTCTGGAGCAAACTCATCACTTAATAGAATAGGTCATTTATGATAGTGATATACTACTTTGTGATGCTCAAATTTTAGTTACTCAAGGTGAGAAAGACATTGCTGAGGCTCTTATTCATCATAGAGGACTATGGAGGCTTTCTACGATCAAATTCTCAAGATTTGGGGAAAGAATAACAAGCTTCAGCATGAAGTTAAGGATATGCATTAATTAAAGAAACAAGTTTTTGATTTCAGTAGTCTAAGGGACTGTGTGATGGTCAAGGGATTGAAATTAAATGATGAGCTTTCTAGAATTCTAGTCAAACATTTAGGGAAGATGGATTATGTGATAAGGATCCAAATTGATGCATATCGGAGCTCTGAGGCTTATCAGATGTTTTTTTCTAGAAATATTCCTCGATCTTTGAATCCTATAAGGCTAAAGTCCAGTTTATCTCCCCCGAGGTTGACACATCTAGTCTTTTTATTGAAGATTCAAATTCTGTTGAGGAGGATTATGATAGTGAGAGAAGTAGCAAAGGCGGAGCTATGAAGGCATCTAGTTCTGAAGACAAATAAAAAACCCCTACTCCCTCAGCCATATAGAATAAAGTTGTGATGATACCCTCTGCGAACTAATTAATTAAGAATCTTAAGAAGGACAACTTTTTGAAGCCTAAGCCTTAGAAGAAATTTTTAATCCTTTTACTCTATTTCCCCAGTGTGGACTTTGCTTTAAAACTTTTAAATTCTTAATTATTAATGCCAGTAGTTGGGTTTTAAAATTTTCACCTATTCCTTATTATATATTTTTCTTCTCTTTGCCAAGTAATTTTTTCTTGTTCTTGTTTGAGGTGTGTGAGATAGGTAATATCCCCTCTAAGTTATTCCTAGGTTCTTTTATGGGTCTGTAAACCTTTGTAATATGAGCTAGTAAGGATAAAAGCCTTAGGATCTAATAATTAAAGTTTTGTTATCGGTTATATTACCTCAAAAATATAACCATCTAAGGATGAAGTCATAGTGTTTAAAAAATAATGTTCCTTTAAGGGTACTAAGACATCTGAATCATAACCACCTATGAATGGAAGATTTAAGGTTCAGAAAATAAGTTCCTTTAAGGGTCCTAAGGCATCCGAAATTAAATCAATTAAAGAAAAAGGCCTTAGGGTTTAAAAGTGAAGTTCTTCTAAGGGTCCTAAGACTTATGAATTTAAATCAAATAAGGATGAAAGGCTTAGAAATTTTGGACTTTGCGCATCTGATTTAAAATTATAAGTCTGAATTTTTCTACAGATAAACTCTTAGTCCCCCAAAATTTTTGAGAGTGTAATTTTTAAATTCGAACTTTTTCAGCCATCGTTTTGAGAGGTTTTTCATCTTTTTAATGCCCGAACCTGCCTAAAAAACTTATAAACTAAAGGATGGAATTTTTTTGAGAGATGGTTTCTTAGTTTTTCCACTATTTTTTTTAAAACATATTTTGGTGGAAGATAGTCCTTTAAATTGACCATCTTGGGTCCTCAGATCTAAGTTAACTCAGGTGGAATCAAGGATGGAAGAATTCGTAAATACTTTAGTTTATCTAGGATCATCAGAACCTAGACTGTTTATTAAAGCCAATGACTAATTCCTTGCAACTCTTTTTGGGTGGTTTAAGATCTTACACACCTTAAGAACGAAGGATGAAAGCCTTGTAATTCTTGAAGGTTCTCATTTCAAGTCTCTTGGACCTCATATATTTCACTTAGAGCAAAAAATAAATGGACCTTAAGTTTAATTTAGAGCCAAGTATTAAAGCCTTATGACTCCTATTGGATCTTTGGACCTTATGTTTAATTTAGAGCTAAAAATTGAGCCCTAGTAAGTCTTGTTGGGTCGTTTAAGACCTTAGAGACCATAGGTACTGAAGATACCCTATTTTACACTTGGTGTTTAAAAGACTCTAAAGACCCTCAAATATCCTTTGGCAAGAGCAAAGATCTCACAGATGACTACTGACCTCAGATAAGTTGTCATTTTTCCTCCAAGATCTTAAATGCACTCAAGAAAAGGCCACAATATTGTATTGGGTCTCTATCATGTCTACACATACTTAAATATGATTAATCATTCCAATATGTATCCCCAGCTATGCTTAAATACCTCACCAATAGGTTTTGCCAAATTTAACGACCATGGTAGAACCTGAGACTGATGAAAAATAACCTCCCAAGGTTGCATGACTCTCAAGACACAATAGTATCGTCACATAGCATCTCAACGACAATTTATCGCAATCTTTTAGCAATTCTTGAGCTCTCAGCCTTCGATAGAGCATCTTCAACTAGTCTCTCGAGTAGATGGAAAATAAAATAATATTCCACCAACTACCATTACCCAGTTCCATTTGCATTGAATTCACCCATAAACATTTAATTCTACCAATAACCAACTTACACCCTTTGAAAATACCTAGGAAAACACTCCACTGTTCGATTGACACTGATAGACCTTGAGGACATCAAAACCATAGTGTCCCAGTCCATTCATTAACTCCCTAGATATTTATGTATACATAGGGATGGTTTAAGGATGAATACACTATCAATAAAATAGACTTAGACAGAATCAAGAGTTCCAGGAATTTGCAAGTGTTTTTGATACGCCGCAAATATTGCGTATTTCACCCGTTAACCTACGCGTTATTAGCCCCCTCGGGTATCTTAATCCCTATATTTATGCTCGTTAACCAAAAAACCTCGGATTTCTATGTTAACATGTTTTGCAGGGGTTAATTGAGCTTTTGTAGGTATTTGGATGCTTAGTGTGAAGTTCGGATGCATTCCGGTGAAGTTCCGTACGCAACCGCACGTTCGAGGGAATTTTAGTCTTTTCCCAGCTAGGGTACCTGGCCCGACATCTCACGGAAGTTGTATCCCTCCTCGCTAGCTTCGCGTGGCCGTGAACGGTGCACGATTCCGATGCATAACGAAGAAGTTACGGCGTTTCTTGCGGAGGAAATACAAGAAAGCAAAAGAGGAGAAGAGAAGAAGAAGAAAAGAAGCAGGGGATGCTGCTGCTGTAATCTGCCCTGCTTGATCGATCGATCGACACTTCTGGTCTATCGATCGACCTTTCAGGATTGTCGATATTTTCCCTTGATCGATCGATCGACCAAAGGGGTCGATCGATCGATCCCCTATTTTTCTGCAGATATTTTCTTTTCTTTTCTTTCTTCTTTTCTTTTATTCTAACTTACTATATAAGCCAAATTTTGGTTTTGTAATAAGGAGACCATCCCTTATACGTTTTTAGCTTAGTTTAGTTAGGGTTGGAGGGTTTTTGCTTGGTTCTTCTTCTTCATTTCTTGGATTGACACACTAATCGGTTGTAAGATTGACTATTCATCTTCCCTCTCCTTTAATCTAGTTGTATTTCATTATTTCCTTGCTTTCTAGATAATTTCCATGATTTATAATTAGGTTTTCTTGCTTTAATTTATTGCTTTTTTAGTTAATTAGTTTAATTTAGTTTAATTATGCTTAGTCCCTAGATAAATAGGGTCGGGAAAGCATTTCCGCCATTTTCGGGTTCGGACCTCGAAATTTAGGGTTTCGTGTAAAATCGCATTTAATTGAAACCTCGCGTATTAAAGTCGGATTATTATGCGCTTAA
The DNA here is from genome assembly GCA_949130495.1 of Sambucus nigra. NCBI lineage: Eukaryota > Viridiplantae > Streptophyta > Magnoliopsida > Dipsacales > Adoxaceae > Sambucus > Sambucus nigra. Next base: position 329,428,156 of record OX422210.1, on the reverse strand, counting down.
CTTTCTTTGTCATGCAACGTTAGTGTTTATAGTGATTATCCGAATTTAATCCGCGTGTGACCATTTTTCAGTTAAATGTTTTATCTCGCAACTTTGGGTTAAATTCCTTCTTGCGTGATGTTTATGCTTAATTGAAAATGCTCGATTAAATTGCTCTCGAGCCTTAATTCTAATCAGTAGTTGTTTCGATCCGTTTGGTGGAATGCGATCCCGATCCTCGCTTTACTTTTGCGTAGCGTAACTTATTCTTTTCTTTTGTCATGACAACCACCCATCACCTTTTCTTATTTCTTTTACACCATTTTTATTCTTGAAGTCTTAAAACAATTAACATCTAAAATTCAATCACTCCCTGTGGATTTACAATACCCGACTTACCGCTGTGCTTGCTTGTCAAGTGTAGTAGTAGCTTAGGTTTATCTTTGTATCGCGGCGGCGAAACACACGACGACTGTGTCCTCACACGAACACACTTTTTCCGCCCGTTCACAAAATTGCGCCGTTGGCGGGGAGTGTGTTTTAGATAGTAATTGTTTTATTATTTCGTAGTATTTTTCCTTTTGTATTTGTATTCTTTGTTTTAACCTTTTTTGCAGGATTGCATACTTTGAGCGCTAAGAAACTTTGATTCGCGGTTGCTCACTTTCTTGCCCGGATTCTCCATCTGCAAACACCGAGGTAATCATGTCCTACTATTATAGTTATTACGGTTATTCTAATGATTCATACTTTGGGGATAGTTTTCAAGTTTTCCATTTTCAAGATTTTCTTGAAAATGAAAGACTTGAAAACATTTATCGAAATGAAAATCGTTATTGGGAGCTTGAGTTGGATTCATTATTCGAATCCAATGACGATTCTTATTTCTTTACTTTCGAAGATGAGTTTCAACCAAATGAGGAGTTCGAGGCTCTTGAGCCGAGGAAGCCTACTTTGGAAGAAACTTTGCTTCTTTACTCCCAAGGTTTGGAAAGCCTAAATGATGCTGGAACGAGACTTGGTGCACTTTGCGATGAGATGAATTCTTATGCACAAAACAACGAGGAGGTGGAAACTTGTGTTTCACCTCAATTTTTCAAAGAATTTCTCATCGAGTGTGCATCTTTCTCCTCCGAAATTCAATCTCCTTCGGACGATGAGTCGATTGAGATTGAATTTGTTTCATCACCATATTCGTTTTCCGTGATCGAACCATTAGAATTATCGGTTGATTCCTGTGAGTTGGTAGAAACTTTTAAAACTTCTACACAATTTGCCGACGAGGACTCTTTGCCGACTTTGTTTGCTATGATAAAACCTATCCTCGTGTGTGCACTATCTCCCATTCCACTTGAAAAACCTTTGGGAGATGAGTCGATTTTTCTTGGACCTCTAGTGTACCTTTCCCCCTTATTATCCAAATCCCCCATCGTTCGGCCAAAATTTCAAATTGGCGATGGTTCACTTTTTTCACCACCCACATGCCTTTCGTTGTTCAAACGGAATTCTTATTTTCCGGGAGGCATGTTCGCTTTGGAGGGTCCACCATTGATCTTTCAAAGTCAAATCCCTTTTTGGGTGGACCCTCAACTATTTAGACTTCTAGTGTATAGTTAGTGTGAAGCCTAAATAGTAGGTTGTAAATAGTTAGCTTTTTAATTTTCTTTCTTTCCTATTTTTCTTTCCTTTTAATTTAGTCTAGTGTAATTAGTTAACTTTTTGTTATTTGTTTTTGCTATGCTCGGTACTAACTTGTTTTGTATATTCCTTTGGACTCGTGCTTATGGAGATCGCTCCAATTTTGGGTAATATCGTTCTTTTCCTCTTTTTATGTTGTGTTCTTAATGCGCATTGAGGACAATGCAACATTTAAGTTAGGGGGTGTAGGATATTCTATCCATTTCTTTGTTTAGTCCATGGATTTGCTTACTTGTTAGTTACTAAGTATGCCTTTTTGTGAAAAATTTAAAAAAAAAATCAAAAATATTTTCTTTCTTTTTTCTCCTTTGTTGGGCATTTTGCCTTGTTTACAGTGATAAATTTCAATAATTGCCCGATCCAATAGACAACTCAATGATGCATGTTCTCGATTTTAGAAGTTATTAGACTTTAGTCCTCAAATCATTGATATTGTGAATAACTTCATGAATTAAACTTTATCCCTTGAGCATATGCACTTTCCTTGTCATATTGATTTGGTTTAATATTTTTATAACTCGGTAATCTTTTGTTGCATTGTATATACTTACACCGAGTAAGCTTTGTACCTTTTGTCGTTTGTGAGTGTTATACACTATTCTTTTCTCATTGAAAACATTGAATTCGTTGGTAATCTCTCTAATCTTGCATTTGACCGTTCATTAATTGAGTTCATACTTGAAATGTGTTACTTGAGCATGATTTTCATATATTATTTTGACTTGAGAATTGCGTAAACTTTTGGAAATGATCATAGGCATTCTTTGTTATATCACCCATATTGACCTTGACCTCACCCTTTTATGTTTACCCTCGTTAACCCCTTTGAGCCTAAATATAGCCTTTCTTTTCATAACCCAAATTCCCATAACCAACTCCAAATTGGAGTTTTAGCCCATACATACACTTTACATACCTTTGTTTGGAATGTTACTTGGGATTGAATGATGTTGTTATGATGTCGGTTGCAATTTAAGCATATGAGAGTTTGAAAAGTAAAGAAAAGTGATGTGAAAAAAAAGTGAAGAAAAAGAGAAAGCAAAAAGAAAAAGAAAACAAATGAGAAAATGAGAAAAAGAAGAAAAGAAAAAGAAAGAGAAAGTTGTTTATAGTGTTTGTAGTTTTTCAATAAGTTTTGATTACTCTCCAATTGTTATATCTAATGCTTGTTTTGGAACTTGTTTTCCAATTTTGTAATTGCTCGCATTATCCCATTATCCCGAGTTTTCATTCCGATCACTTTGAATTCATAAATTTATTCCTTCGTTTCATACCTTAACCCCAAACCTACATTACAACCCTATAAAGTCCTATGTGATCTTAGGGTGCATTTAATTTAAAAGTCATAATAGTTTTGATAATCTGTGAAAATACATTTCGCCTCTTTTAGTGTGCGGTATCCTTTCATTGAGATTACAGTTTTTCATTTTATATATAGCGTTCTTCTTTTGTGACATGTGTTCGGCCTAGTTTCCATTTACATTTACTCTTTAGCCCGCATGTCCCGTGTGTTACCTCCCTGTTTTGAGTGAATTCATTTGATGAGCGTAATGCCCGTGAGGATTGAATATATGCTTGCTTTATGTTTATCCGGTTTATTTAAGTTTTTACCAAATCATATTGTGCATTTGCTCTCCCCTCCCACTTTTAAAGTTTCAATTCTATGAGGTGCATTCAACTTGTTAATAACAACGGACTTTAGCTTGAATTCGTTCAATATGCTAATAACATGTTTGAAATCTTTTTCGTTGTTGTTGAGTTTGTCGCATGTTTGGTTGGGCATATTTTGAGGAAACCATGTGATGTTTGTGGGTACCATCTCTGAAAACCCTCACGAGACTACACTCGTCCACTAGGGTAACCTAGGGGTTTAACGGCTTATTGCATACGTTAAATGCAATCGTATCGTCCGCGAAAGTGGCCTTATCTTTTTATTGCTTTTATATCATACTTTTGTACTTCTCCTGCTTTTGGTTTGCTTGTAGTTCTTGTTGTTTCCTATTTCATTGCTAGGGACTAGCAATGTGTAAGTTAGGGGGTGTAATACGCCGCAAATATTGCGTATTTCACCCGTTAACCTACGCGTTATTAGCCCCCTCGGGTATCTTAATCCCTATATTTATGCTCGTTAACCAGACAACCTCGGATTTCTATGTTAACATGTTTTTCAGGGGTTAATTGAGCTTTTGTAGGTATTTGGATGCTTAGTGTGAAGTTCGGATGCATTCTGGTAAAGTTCCGTACGCAACCGCACGTTCGAGGGCATTTTAGTCTTTTCCCAGCTTGTGTACCTGGCCCGACATCTCACGGAAGTTGTAGCCCTCCTCGCTAGCTTCGCGTGGCCGTGAATGGTGCGCGATTCCGATGCATAACGAAGAAGTTACGGCGTTTCTTGCGGAGGAAATACAAGAAAGCAAAAGAGGAGAAGAGAAGAAGAAGAAGAAAAGAAGCAGGGGCTGCTGCTGCTGCAATCTGCCCTGCTTGATCGATCGATCGACACTTCTGGTCGATTGATCGACCTTTCAGGATTGTCGATATTTTCCCTTGATCGATCGATTGACCAAAGGGGTCGATCGATCGATCCCCTGTTTTTCTGCAGATATTTTCTTTTCTTTTCTTTCTTCTTTTCTTTTATTCTAACTTACTATATAAGCCAAATTTTGGTTTTGTAATAAGGAGACCAACCCTTATACGTTTTTAGCTTAGTTTAGTTAGGGTTGGAGGGTTTTTGCTTGGTTCTTCTTCTTCCTTTCTTGGATTGACACACTAATTGGTTGTAAGATTGACTATTCATCTTCCCTCTCCTTTAATCTAGTTGTATTTCATTCTTTCCTTGCTTTCTAGATAATTTCCATGCTTTCTAATTAGGTTTTCTTGCTTTAATTTATTTCTTTCTTAGTTAATTAGTTTAATTTAGTTTAATTATGCTTAGTCCCTAGATAAAAAGGGTCGGGAAAGCATTTCCGCCATTTTTGGGTTCGGACCTCGAAATTTAGGGTTTCGTGTAAAATCGCATTTAAGTGAAACCTCGCGTATTAAAGTCGGATTATTATGCGTTTAACTTTCTTTGTCATGCAACGTTAGCGTTTATAGCGATTATCCGAATTTAATCCGCGTGTGACCATTTTTCAGTTAAATGTTTTATCTCGCAACTTTGGGTTAAATTCCTTCTTGCGTGATGTTTATGCTTAATTGAAAATGCTCGATTAAATTGCTCTCGAGCCTTAATTCTAATCAGTAGTTGTTTCGATCCATTTGGTGGAATGCGATCCTGATCCTCGCTTTACTTTTGCGTAGCGTAACTTATTCTTTTCTTTTGTCACGACAACCACCCATCACCTTTTCTTATTTCTTTTACACCATTTTTATTCTTGAAGTCTTAAAACAATTAACATCTAAAATTCAATCACTCCCTGTGGATTTACGATACCCGACTTACCGCTGTGCTTGCTTGTCAAGTGTAGTAGTAGCTTAGGTTTATCTTTGTATCGCGGCGGCGAAACACACGACGACTGTGTCCTCACACGAACACACTTTTTCCGCCCGTTCAGTTTTACTCTTTACTTCATACTCATAACCCACTGTTTTGAGTTCATATTTATAACTTGGATAATTTTCATTATTTATCCACTTGTATTTCTTATTGATACCTATATGAATACTTAGGAACCCTTAGAGAAATCAATTTGTTACTTCCTTATCCCTTTTGGATTGTTGATAAAAGCCTCAAGACCTCAGACTCTCTTGGGAAAAGATCAATAGGTCTCATAGACTATAACAACCCATTTACAATATAATAAATCAGTGCACCACCTTTGATAGTGGATGTAAGACCTCATATGAGGTCTGAACCGCTTTATATCATTGTCTCGTAATTTGATACTCCTCACCTCTTACCCATCTAAGGTCCAGAGGCGAGGACCTATGAATTTAAAGTACTTTACAAGTTTAACACTCATCAAAAACCAAGGGTGAAAGCCTTGTAATTTGTTGAGTCGCTCATATGTGGTCTCTTAGGCATCAGCCGTTTCACTTGGAGCCAATGGTGCAAGCCTTGTAACTCGTATTAGGACCTTGCACCTTAGGTTTAATTTATATTGTGGATTGAAGATTTGTAGTTCATATTTCTCCTTAGACCTTAGGTTAAATTTAGAGGAAAGGATTGTAACACCTCGTATTTTTGGGCATTGATTAATTAATTAATTTAGTAAATTTTAAAGTTTTTATGTGTCATAATTTAATTTAATTAACTATTATTCTTATTTAAATATTAATTCGGTGAGTAGACGATTAATACTTGAGATTTAAAATTGCTAACTGAATATTAATAAGTTAATAAGTTAATATGTGAATATTAACTTTTAGTAAAATAATTCGGATGGCAATTCTAAGTGTACGGTTGAGTCCGGATGGGTCAAAATAGTCGGAAAAGAGTATCCATGGGTAGTAAATGGGTCTCGAGGCATTTTTAGGCATAACCAAGTCCACAGAGGGGTGTTTAGGCCTTTTAATAAAGCCCACAAGCCTAAAAACTGGATTGACTTAATAAACCCTAAAAGTGAGAGGGTGTGAGAGACATAACTCATTTTAGAAAACCTAATCAAGGAGATGACAAAAGAGGGTGAAATTAGAGAAACCTTGGGATCCTAAATCAAGAACAAGTGTGGACATTCTTCATCAAATCATCATATACCACAAAGATATTCAGACCCTACAAACCCTAGAAGGAAAGTGGTTAAACTTTATCCTTATTAATTGCAAATTTCTATTTAACTGGGTGTGAGATGAATGTACTATTTTTGGGTTAGTTTGATATCTAATTGGGTTTCAATAAATTTAGATTTATAATCTGTAGTGGATTTGGAAATTCGATTTATTAACTTCAAATCTGCGTGGTTGTTTAATTAAGATTTGGAAATCTTAAAATCTTAGGTTTGATGTTAATTCATAATGGTTTCTGTGTGAAATTTATGGGCCGAAGTTTCTAAGAATGGTGTTAATGGCGAATGGTTTGATAAGTGAGGAAAGAGGGGAGAAAACCAGGGTCATTCAAACGACTTGGTTTCCATTCAAATGACGACCAATGTTGTTAAAACGATCGGTCAGTCGTTCGAACGAGATTACTTTTCCAGCAACCTTTTTCTATTCCCCTGTTTTGGCCATAGGTTTTATTTTTTGGGATTTCGATGATTGGCCTTGGTTTTTATGTTTGATTTTAATGGTTACAGTTATGGGGTATTGGTTTTATGAGGAATTTAAATGGGACAATTAGGAAAACAGTCCAAAAAGGCAAATTGAGGTTGAAATTGAGTAATTTAATAACCTTAGATTAATAAGTGTGCAAAGCTTATTAAGGAGAATTTTGAATAATAAATTCTGAATATTGTATGTTCCAGCCAAGTGAGCGAGTCCGGGTATATTGGTTGAGCGACACCGAGATAATAAATTAATCAATGCATAATTAATTGAATTTGAGTTGAAATACGAACTCGGGTATAGTTTGTGCTAGTGCTACGAATTTTGTGCATGGTATAGATGGAATGAAATTTAATATATATATATATATATATATACACGATAGTTTGATAGTATATATATGTATTGTGTGTTCATAAATATCGGTGATTAGATATTTAGTAAAACCATACCCCTCTAGTGCTATCATAGGAGGTTGCGCGTTGTGGGTAAATCCCCTGGATTGAGGATCAGGGTGAGTATAGTCTCCAGGTCATAGCATCCGTATTTAGTGGTGAGATATCTTAGGTATGATTCAGTCTCATTTTCGAAGGGAACTATGACCGCCTCCACTGCATTTATTTTGTTTCACTGATTTGGGGAGCTAACCGGGTTAGGGTGTCTAGGTGGATGAGTATGTCTGGATTGATAGGATTATAGAGAACATACAGTAAGTTTATATTCAGGAGGATGGTTATATATTTACGACATGTGCGTGCATGTTGTAGTATGTTGATATGTATATATGATTCAAATATTTATATAAGGGTAAAATACACGATGTGAATTGTATTCTTGTTATATTACTCATGAAAATGTTATATGGTCCGAAATGAAAATAGTAATTAGTTAAGTTAATGAGAAAAGTAACTTATAAGTCATATATTAAGCATACTCTGGTTAGAGTAGGGTGGCAGGATGGAACTATATAACAAGAACTAGTAGGTGGGTTATAGAGAAAAATGGTAGGTGTGAACATTAGTTGAGGGGTGAGTCGGTGCTCAAAAGAGTGCGACACTAGCTTAAATATGAAGAGAATTCATACATTTTAATTTACTACAATTTAATTCACTTGCTAAATATTTTCAGAATGTTTTGGGTTCTAACTCTTGCCATTAAATATTTTCAAAACCTTTTAGGTGTCCGACTGTAGGGACGACAGGTTTAATCTTATTCTAGGGTATGTAGTTGCGGTACATGTGGGTGCTGAAGGAGTTGTACTAGACGTCTCTTTTATTCACTTCTACTTAGGGACAGTATCTCACTTGTACTTTCAAGCATGTTTCTCATCGCAGTTGTACATTTTATTTCAGTTCAGATTGTTTTGGATATATTTTCTATGTGTTGGATTTATTTTGGTTTAGTTGTTCTTGGTCGATGTTTGTTCGGCTAGCACTGGATTCATATATTTGTGTTATGCTTAGACTCTTTATATTGTGATGGGTCTGTTTTTTGGTTAATTCAAAAGATTAAATTTTGACACCGGGTTAATTAATTATTAGGTGGTTAGTAGTTAATAAGTTTTCGACAGTGATGCTAAGAATGAACCACATGGAAATAATGTTTAATTTGATAAAGGCCTGATATCCCAGTATTTAATTAGGCAGGGTGTCACAGATGGTATCAGAGCATCAGGTTCTAGTGTCCATAGGATCTGTATGACTTACTACGACTTCAGCATAACGTTCTTTTGGTATGACCCCTAATATTAGCACTGTTGACTCACCTTTTTGCTTATGAGATATCGTACTTATGCTATTAAGAGTTTTATTAATGGTGAACTAATACAACTCATTTTGAATTTTAGATGCCGCCTATGAGAGGTAGACCTACTAGGGTAGCAGTGAGGGGCGGGGCGAGAGAGGCTCATCAGGATCTCGAGATTCCATAGCCACAGGACCCACCAGGGTTTGTGTCCATAGAGGAGGTAGCTGATATTATGGCCAAGTCGGTCAATGACACCATGAAAGCCATGTCAGTGCACTTTCCTCAGCCTCATCCATAGCATCCAATGACCCTAGTAATTCAGTCCCACCCTGGGCCATCAAAGTGGCATCAAGTTAGGGAGGCCTTTTAGAAGGTCCATTCCCAAGAGTTTCAGAGCAGTGCAGATGTGATTTTAGCCTATCAGTGGAAGAGAGAGATGCAGTGCCACATGTGCATGGTCAAGTGTAGTGAGGTACAGAGATAAATGTTAGCCACATTCAGGTTAACTGGGGCATCCTTATAGTGGTAGGAGTCTACTACCACTATTGGAGAGAGAGATACAATGACCATTGTTGAGTTTTGGCTGAGGTTTGACCACAAGTAATATCCCCCAACAGTTGGCGCCAAGATGAGGAGGAGATTCAGGGAGGTGATTCACGATGACCGTTCTGTGGTTAAATACGAGGAGTTCATCTATTTGGATAATTTAGTGACAGAAGAGGTGAGCAATGAGGAGAGGAAGAAGTCGAAAATTATTGTTGGTTTGGCCTAGAGGATCGAGCAATATTTTATTAGGAACACTACATTGGTGACATATTCTGACATTATCAAGGTAGCCTTGCTACACTTCCAGGACCATCACTCCCATCTGAAAAGAAGTAAGAGGGGAGGTGAGTTGAGCCAGTAGGGCAACGCATTGTGGGTGTTGCTAGTGGAGCACATAAGATAGCCATCCAACACGGGTAGGATACTCATCAGGGGAATCGTGCTAAGAGATTTCAAACCTAAGGTCAAGAGGTTAGGCAGGGCCAGTAGGTCCCTAATCAAAAGAAGGTTCCTCAGGGTTCCCAAGGCCAAGGAAATAATGGAAGAGGCCAATAGGGACAACATCAGGGACAACCTCATCAGGGCCAGCATCAGGGAGACTTTCAGAGGTGTTGCTTCAGTTGCGGCCAACTAGGACATTTGAGGAGGGATTGCCCACAGAAAGGTAAGGGCCAACAACAGGGTGCCCCACAGTGATAATAGGTACAAATGCCTCTAGCTGCACCAGCTCCATCAGCTCCACAATAGCAGGGACAGTTGCACAACGGGCGTGTGTATAACGTCTGGGATGTTCTGATTCCACCAGCACCTTAGGCGCCGCCCGCAGTTAAGGGTACATTTCCTATTCATTGTCATGAGGGTAGGATTGTTTTTATACTTGTGCATCACATTCGTTCATTAGAACCAAATTTACTGGTGTCATTGGGTCGTTAGAGTCAACCGATGGTCTCTTTATGTGTGTAGAGTCACCGATGGGGGGTGGGTCACTAATACATTCGATCTGCAGAGGATTAGATATTGTCATTGGGAGAGTAAGTTTAGTAGGAGATATCTTAGTATTAGATATGGATGGATATGATGTTATCCTAGGCATGGATTGGTTAGCAGGGTACGTGACGACGGTGGATTATTTTGAGAGGACCATATTGTTATAAATTCTGGGATAGGAGATGTTTTTGGTGGGGATGCCTCTTCTCGAGGGAGGGTCGCGTACTAATTTGTATTACATTGAGGAGGAGACCTCGCAAGGGATAGTGGTTCTGACATACTCGATTCCATCCATGAGGAACTTTGAGGATGTATTTTAGGACATACCATGGTTGCCACCTAGTAAGGAGCTTTAGTTTGTTATTGATTTAGCACCGCGTATGAGGCCTATTGCCCGAGCACCTTACTACATGGCCCCGTCAGAGATGCGTGAGTTGAGAGAGCTGATTTAGTAGCTTTGGGGCTAGGATTTCATTCGGTAAATCACATCTCCATGGGGTGCTCCTGTGCTTTTTCTGAAGAAGAGGGATGCTTCGCTCCACTTGTGTGTCGATTATAGGGACCTAAATAAATTCATGATAAGAAAATAAGTATCCGTTGCTAAGAAACTATTATCTATTCGATCAGTTGAGAGGGGCAGCGTACTTATCTAAGATTGATTTGAGATCGGGATATCATCAGTTGCGTATTCGGTAGGAGGATGTCCCTAATACCACTTTTCTATCACGGTACGGATATTACGAGTTCAAGGTGATGTTGTTTGGGCTCGCGAATACACCAGAAGTGTTCATGGATCTCATGAACAGAGTATTCAGAGAGTTCCTTGACCAGTTTGTCATCGTATTCATAGATGAAATTTTGGTCTACTTGGGCACTGAGGAGTAGCACACAGATCATTTGCACATGGTTTGGCAGACACTATATGATCACCATTTGTATGCCAAATTTGAGAAGTGTGGATTTTGGCTAAGAGAGGTGCAGTTGCTTGGCCACATTGTTTCAGACTGGGGTATCATTGTTTATCCAAGTAAGGTATCGACGGTGGGGGATTGGGGATAACCCATGACACCGATAGAGATTAATAGTTTTTTAGGGTTGGTTGGGTATTATCGCCGCTTCATTAAGGGATTTTCGAAGATTGCGGGTTCATTGATGAATTTGAATCGTAAGGGGGTGTCATTTGTATGGAGTGATCAGTGTCAGTTATCCTTCGATGACCTAAAGGATAAGCTGACATCAGCACCCGTGCTTTCTTTTTGTAGAGGAGGATTGGAGTACTGGGGCTATACGGATGCATTACAGGGACTTGGGGGGTGTGTTGTAGCAGGACGAGAGGGCTAAATCTTATGAGTCTCAAAATCTTAAGCCCCGTGAAAGGAATTACCCTACCCACGACCTTGAGTTGGCAGTGATCATTTTTTCTTTGAGGATATGAAGGCACTATCTTATAGGAGAGTAGTTCACATTATTCACGGATCATAATTCACTTCAGTATCTCTTCACACAAAAGGATCTGAACATGATACAAAGGCGATGGGTAGAATTTATGAAGGATTACTAGTTGGATATACAATATCATCCTGGTAAGGCTAACATGGTGGCAGACGCATTGAGCCAATGACCTACGGGAGACTTAGAAAAGGTCAGGAAAGCGAAGTGGAGTGAACTTCATCACGATGATGAGGTATCCACGGCATGCATGACAGTTTTATCGATTACGCCCAATATTGTCATGCGGGTGGTGAGATCACAGGAGGATGATTCATTTTTCCAAGAAAAGGTGAGACAACTCATAGCAGAGGGTGCAGAGTCTTACTCGATCAACTCAGAGGGAGGTCTACATTTTAATGGGAGGTTAGTCATGATAGAGGATGAGGATTTAAGGCATGCCGTTTTGACTAAGTCCCATGGCTCTAAATTCACACCAAATCTCGGTGGGGATAAGATGTACCAGAACATGAGGAGGCATTACTGGTGGTCAGGGATGAAACAAGATATATTAGAGTTTGTATTGAAGTATGCCACTTGTTAGGTTGTTAAAGTGGATCACCAGAGGCCTTAAGGGATGTTGGAACCGCTTGATATTCTCGTGTGGAAATGGGAGATAATTTCTATGGATTTCATTATGGGGTTTCCAACATCGTAGAGAGGTCACAATTCCATGGGTGATAGTGGATTAGTTAACCAAGGTAGCCCATTTCTTATGGGTTTGCATGGATTTTGAGACGATGCGATATGCACAGCTATTCATAGGGAAGATAGTTAAGTTGTATGGAGTGTCAATTAACATAGTGTCTGATAGAGACAAGATATTCGTATATCACTTATGGCAGAGCTTCCAGGAGTTTATGGGCACAGACTTGCGGTTGAGCACCACCTATCATCCACAGACAATGGGCAGATTGTGAGGGTAAATCAGATGCTAGAGGATATGTTGAGGATGTGCATTATGAACTTTGGGGGAATATGGGAGCAATATCTTCCATTTGTAGAGTTGGCATATAACAACTCGTACCAATTCACTATTGGCATGACCCCCATTTGAGGTCCTTTATGAGAGACCTTGTGTTTCACCCGGTTGTTAGGAAAGGTGGGGGACAACAAGTCATTAGGTCCAGAGATGATTCAGGAGACGTATGCCAAGAAAGAGTTGATTCGGGGATGTATTTGGATAGGCCATTACAAGCAAAAGACTTATGCTAATGCAAATTGGAGACATGTTGAGTTAGAGGTCGGTGATCAGGTATTGTTCGGGTATCTCCCATGAAAGGAATGATGAGGTTTGACAAGAAAGGGTAACTAGCGCCGAGGTATGTGGGACCTTTCCCTATCATTGACAGAGTGGGACTGATAACTTATAGACTGGGTTTGCTAGAGCATCTTCAGTGAATACATGACGTGTTCACTGAAGAAGTACCAGAGGAGCGAGAGGGATTTTTGGCACGTCCCACTCGAGGAGATTGATTTACATCTAGACGTCTCGTATGATGAGAGACATGTAGCTATCCTTGATTGTAGTGAGCACAAGCTACGGTCTAAGGTGGTACCACTAGTTAGAGTTCAGTGGAACATCACAGTATCGACGAGTCTACTTAGGAGCGAGATGACATGCGAGAGCGGTATCCAGAGTTATTCATAGCAGGTATGATCTAATTTCTAGGATGAAATTCCCTTATATGGGGGATGTATGTAACACCTCGTATTTTTGGGCCTTTATTAATTAATAAATTCGATAAATTTTAAATTTATTATGTGTCGTAATTTAATTGAATCAATTAATTATTATTATTATTTAAATATTAATTCGATAAGTAGATGCTTAATATTTATGGGATTTAAAACTGCTAAGTGAATAGTAATAATTTAATAAGTTAATAGGTGAATATTCACTTTTAGTAAAATAATTCGGATGGCAATTCTAAATGTACAGTTGAATCCGAATGGGTCAAAATAGTCTAAAACAAGTACTCATGGGTAGTAAATGGGTCTCGGGGAATTTTGAGGCATAACCAAGCCCACATAGGGGAGTTTGGGCCCTTTTAATAAAGCCCACAAGCCTAAAAACATGATTGACTTAATAAACCCTAAAAGTGAGAGGGTGTGAGAGCCATAACTCATTTAAGAAAACCTAATCAAGTTGAGGACAAAATATGGAGTAATTAGAGAAACCTTAGGAGCCTAAATCAAGAACAAGTGTGGAAATTCTTCATCAAATCATCATCTACCCCAAAGAGATTCAGACCCTAAAAACCCTAGAAGGAAAGTGGCTAAACTTAATCGTAATTAATTGAAGATTTCTATTCATATGATAGTGGGTGTGAGATGAATGTACTATTTTTGGGTTAGTTTGATATCTAATTGGGTTTCAATAAATTTATATTTATATTCTATAGAGTATTTGGGAATTCAATTTATTAACTTCAAATCTATGTGGGTGTTTAATTAAGATTTGAAAATCTTGAAATCTTAGGTTTAGTTTTAATTCGTAATGGTTTCTATGTAAAATTAATGGGTCGAAGCTTCTAAGAATGGTGTTAATGGAGATTGTTTTGAGCAATGGGGAAGGAGGTGAGAAAACCAGGGTCGTTCAAACGACTATGCTTCCGTTCAAGCGATGGCCAGTCGTTCGAATGAGATTTCTTTTTCGACAACCTTTTTCTCTTCCCTTGTTTTGGCCTTGGGTTTTGTTTTGAGGGATTTTGGTGATGTTCCTTTGTTTTTATGTGTGATTTTAATGGTTACAATTATGGGGGATTGGTTTTATGACGAATTTAAATGGTACAAGTAAGAAAAAAATCCAAAAAGGGAAATTGAGTAATTTAAAAACCTTAGATTAATAAGTGTGCAAAGCATATTAAGGATAATTTAGAATGATAAATTCTAGATATTGTATGTTCGGGGCAAGTGAGCGAGTCCGGGTAAACTGGTTGAACAACACCAAGGTAATGAATTAATTAATGCATAATTAATTGAATTTGAGTCGGAATACGCACTTGGGTATGGTTTGAGCTAGTACTACGGATTTTATGCACGGTATAGCTGGAATTAAATTTAATGAATATATATATATATATATATATATATATATATATATATATATATATATATATATATATATATATATATACGATAGTGTGATAGTATGTATATGTATTGTGTGTTCGGTGACTACATATTTATTAAATTCATACCCATATAGTGCTATCATAGGAGGTTGCATGTTATGAGTGAATCCCCTGGCATGAGGAGTTGGGTGAGTATAGTGCCCAGGTCATAACATTCATATTTAGGAGTGAGACGTCTTGGGTATGATTCAATCTCATTTTCGGAGGGAACTATGACCGCCTCCACTGCGTTTATTTTGTTTCACTGATTTGGGGAGCTAACCGGGTCAGGGTGTCCAGGTGGATGACTATACCTAGAGTGATAGAATTATAGAGAACATCCAGTGAGTGTCTGCTCAGTAGGATGGTTATATATTTACGGCATGCGTGTGCATTTGTAGTATGTTTATATGTATATATGATTCAAATAATTATATATGGGTAAAATACCTGATGTGAATTAATGTGAAAAGTAACTTATAAATCATATATTATGCATACTCGGGTTATAGTAGGGTGACAGGAAAGAACTATATAACAAGAACTAGTTACGGGGTAGATGACTAGGTGGGTTATATAGAAAAATGGTAGGTGTGCACATTTATTGAGGGGTGAGTCAGTCCTCATGAGAGTGCAACACTAGCTTAACTATGAAGAGCATTCATGCGTTTTAATTTACTACAATTTAATTCACTTGATAAATATTTTGAAATTTTTTTGGGTTCTAAACCTTTCTATTAAATATTTTCAAAACCTTTTAGGTGTCCGACTATAGGGGCGACATGCTTAATCTTAATCCAGGGTACATAGTTGCGGTACATGTGGGTGCTGCAAGAGTTGTTCTGGATGCCTCTTTTATTCACTTCTAGCTAGGGACAGTATCTCAGTTGTACTTTCGAGCATGTTGCTCATCGCAGTTGAACATTTCATTTCATTTCAAATTGTATTGCTTATATTTATTATGTGTTGGATTTATTTTGGTTTAGTTATTCTTGGTCGATGTTTGTTCGGCTAACACTGGATTCAGATATTTGTGTTATGCTTAGACTCATTTATATTTTGATGGATCTATTTGGTTTCTTATTGTCCTAAATGTTTTTGTTAATTAAA
The DNA here is from genome assembly GCA_949130495.1 of Sambucus nigra. Taxonomy (NCBI): domain Eukaryota; kingdom Viridiplantae; phylum Streptophyta; class Magnoliopsida; order Dipsacales; family Adoxaceae; genus Sambucus; species Sambucus nigra. The sequence goes on along the minus strand of OX422210.1, from coordinate 329,412,290 downwards.
AAGATAATATTTTGACACCGACTTAATTCATTATTAGGTGGTTAGTAATTAATAAGTTTTTGGCAATGACGTTAAGAATGAACCAGATGGAAATCCTGTTTAATTTGATAAAGGCCTGATGACCCAGTATTTAATTAGGTGGGGTGTCACAAGGATTTAAGTTGTGTATCTTATATAAAAGACAATATTAAGACAACGAATGTAGAAAAAAGGTTTGAGTACATCATTGATAATATTTCTTAAGATGTTATATGTTCCATCGGTGTGGAAGCTTGTATCCTTCCATATATTTCAAAAAGTAGCAGCTTAGATTTGCTATCTTAGTTACCTGATAGGGCCCTTACCATTTAGAACCCATCTTTCTTTCGATTGGATTTCTAGTGGCGATGGTAACATCCCTCAAGTCCAAGTTCCCCAATTTGAATTACATGTGGCGAATGTTTTGTTGAGGTATGAGGTCGTCCTTTCCATGTAAGCATCTATTTTGATAAATGCATATTCATACCTTTCTTCTAGATCATCTAGGTACCTCTTAATCCCCTTTTCATTAGATTTTGGTTCAAACTAATCTACCTTATGTTTTTTAATCTCGATCTCAGCTAAAACGACAACCTTAACGCCACACATTAAGGAGATGGGGTTTCCCCCATTGCACCTCTAACATTGGTACTGTAAACCTATAGTATGCTCGGTTGATCCTCAACCCATAGACATTTTTCTTTTTTTAGATTATTATTAAAACAATAAAAGTGGTCCAGTTAGTCCTTTAACTTGTTCATTTTCCTGAGGATGTCCTGGTGATGAGTAGTGGTTGCTCATCCTATTATTTGAGAAAAATTCTCTAAATGCTTGGTTTTCGAAATACTTTCCATTATCTACAATGATGAACTTGGAAAACCAAACCTACAGATGATGTTTTACACATGAAACATGTGGTTTTCCTTTCTTTTAAGGTAGCCAAAGGTTCAACCTCAACTCACTTGGTGAAATAGTCAATTGCTATAATGAAGAATATCTTCTCAACTTTGTTTAAAGGTAGAGGTTCTACCAAGTCTACTAACCATTGAGAAAAGTGTAATGGACTTAGCATTAGAGCCATTTTCTCAACTCGATGCTTTGGAATGAAAGCAAACCTATAAAACTTATCAAAATGTAATAAGAAAGACATGTATATTGTATTATACTGGATGAAAAAATAACATAACTTGAAAAATAAATTATAAAAAAAATCAAGTCTATGTTTTTTATGAAAAAATATGAGAAACGGTCAAGCACCAGTGAATGTCAAGTCAAATAATAAAACATATCCCCTGGTACTAATTCACAAATCTTATGTGTCCATCCCAGGGTTTTGAATTCCCTCTGATGGGCACGCCATGTGTGCCCTTTCTCGGGGCGCTTGACCGTCATCATTGTTTAGGATACTTTAAAGAGATAGAGTCGCCAGCCTATTCTCCTCAAACATGCAAAAGAATTTCTTCCCCTCGAGATAACGGCATCAAGGCCAGTACTGATGCTTGTGAAACGAAATAGTTCGAATGTTAGGGGACCAAGTTATGGAATAGGAAGGTGATAGGCACCAATCCCATCATTTTGATCACTCATGGGAAAATGTTAATCTTTTTCTTTCAGACTTCGTGATGTGTGTGAGCATGTGTATAATATAGGTGGAGAATGGAATCATTCAACTCGCACCATTGGAAAGGATGGAGTGAATTCATACTTAGTAATGTTCTCGAAAATAATAATTCAAAATATTATATGAGTATTTGCCGAATAACAAGCCGCTATGGAAGAGTGAATGTGTGTATTGGATGAAACACAAGCATGTAAGAGTATGGTATTCATAACGAATATATATATATATATATATAAGGAACAAATAAACATGCATAAAGGAGGACTCGAATCTCGACATTGGGCCAAGATGCCTACATAGTCCAAGGGACGTCAAACTCCACATAGTTCGAAGATAACATAGGATGGGGTTCAATCCATAAATCCAAACGGGGAATTTCTCTTATGTGTGTATGTGAGAAATTGTGCTTTTAAGAGTTAGAGTGTGAAATGAAAATTCCACTTTTGGAATTTATGGATAATCCCATTTTTCTTCTTTTTGGGGTTTTTTATGAAAATATATTATATGTAATACTACTACTAAAGAGTAGAGAATAATGGATGTGATGTAATGAGACTAAAGTACTAAAATAGAAATAAGATGATTAATGGAAGGATTAGAAAAAGCGATGGAGAATTGGACCTCCTTATAAATGCTTGATGTTGACCTTGAGATGTAGATGTACTGATCTTATAATGGTATGAAAGTGGTCTGGAGAGGTGGGGGAAATTAACAAGTGAGGTAAGAAAGTAATGTAAGGGAATGTGGGAAAATGGTTTTTTTAGGAAAGGAAAAAACTGTGAATTCGAGAGAATGTTCTCTGACTTGCTGAGAGGGGTGTTTAGTGTGTCAGTTTTCAAAGTGAGGTCATGGACCCTATTTATATGGACAATAGGGGGTGGTGATAAAAATGGTCTTAGTCCTACCTATCGACATAGCACCTCAGGTGCACTGTCGATAGGAAGGGTCCCTGAGGTGCCTATAGGCAGGCCATAATAGTTTTTTTGGAAAATGGGAATGTAAATAATATAATTGAATTATGCATGGGGTGCACCATTGGAAAAGGTATTCACAGCCCTTTAAGAATCAATTGAGCCAGTCTTGGGTCTGGGAGATGATCAAAGTAAAACAGGGCATGAAAGTGCCCGGTGGTCTCTATACGGGAGGTTTTCGAAGGAAAACATAATGTTTATCTGAACCATAAAGCTAATTCATCCATAGGGTGTACCATTAGGAATGGAATTAAGTTCCCTTAGAGATTTCATTTAACTTCATTCAGTTTGGAGAATTAACCAAGGTCAAATGAGGCCTCGAAGAGCTCGATGACCCTTCAAAGTAAAGTGGATCGTTCGTCTAAATTGTAAGGTTGATTTTTAAATGTAATTGACCATTGAAAAGATTATTTAAATACCTTCAAATATTCATTGATCTTTTGCTCGAGATAAAGAACTGATAAGAGTCAAATGGGGCTCAAGATCGTTCGATGGTCATTAGATCAATATTTGGGGTAAAATGAACCATTCGTTTGGACTATCACTTCAATTTGTGCATGGGATGGACTTTTCGAATGGGATTTCATATCCCTTTAAAGATCCATTGATATTTTTCTTAAGTGGGAGAGTTGACCAGAGTCAAAAGGAGCTTGAGAGCACCCGGTGGCCTCCAGTTCAGAACTCGGAGTATGACTTATGGTTTATGGTGAACGAGTGAGTTCTAGGTACCTAGGGCAGTTCTTGGGGGTTTCATATGATGAAAAGTCTATATAGAAACCCTCGATGTGAGAGCTTGGAATAAGTGAAGGCCGTAAAATGATAAACATCAAATCGGCATTGGGAAAGAGGATTTTAGGTAGATTCTATAGACCTAGAGGATGGGGACGATTGATTCGAAGGATTGAGGTCAATGCTATGGACTTAAAGGATGGAGATTACTGATTTAATGAGTCGATGTTAGTTTTTTGTACCTTGAGTTGTGACAACCAATTTTATCGGCCAAGGCTAATTCTGAGTACCTTGAGTTGTGACGACCGATTCCAGGGGTCGAGGTCAATTTTGATGATTGAGTTATGATGATCAATTCTATGGTCTAAGGTAAATATTGAGGACCTAAAGTTGTGATGACCAATTCTGCAAATGGAGGTCAATTTTGATGACCTTGAGTTGTAATGAGCAATTTCGAGGGCTAATGTCAATTCTGAATACCTAAGGTTGTGATAAACAATTTTGCGGGTCAAGGTTAATTCTGAGAACCTAAGGCTATAACGAACAATTCTGAGGACCGAGATCAATTCTAAGGACGTAATAATATGATGACCGATTTGAGGGTCGAGGTCAATTCTAAGGACCTAAGGTTGTGACAACCGATTCTGCAAGCTGAGGTAAATTCTTAGGACGTAACATTATGATGATTAATTATGCAGGTCAAGGTTAATTTTGATGACCATGAGTTATGACGATCGATTCTGCAGATCGAGGTTAATTTTAAGGACCTTGAGTTGTGACGAATAATTTTACAGGATAAGGTAAATTCTTAGAACCATGAGTTTTGATGACCGATTTTGCCGGCTCAGGTTAATTCAGAGGACCTTGAGTTATGATAACCAATTATATGGTCGAGGTCAATTCTGAGGACCTAAGGTTATATCTTATGGGTAATAAATCCGCAGGTAAAGGTGCAATGGATTTGGGGTGTTATAGTACTTTGGGTTCCTCTAGGCAATGTGTTGTCTTAAAATTTTGCTGAGGAATGTGTTTGTAGTTCCAACTGAGGAATTTCATCAGTTGGTTCTGTTGTAAGGGTAATCCTAATGAGGATTTTAAGAGTTACAAAGGGGTTTGGTGCCCCAAAATGGGAGAAAAATAAGGTTCTATATTTTTCAAGGATTTTTGGAAATTTTTTGAGCATTTTTCAAAATTATTTTGGCATTTTAGGGATAGAATTGGAAGGGGACTGTCGGTAGGCAGGCATGGGGAGGTGCCAATCGGTATAGGTCACAGACTCCTGATCTTCTTTAGGAAGAAGAAAAGTAAGCTATGAACCGTCAAGGGCAGTGGTGTAACGATCGGGAGGCCCCTTAGCCTTGTATATAAAGGGTCGACTTCTCTTCCTTTTTCATACCTTTAAGTGATTAAATCTCTTTCTTTCTCTCTTTAAGAATCATTTCTAAGTTCCTTCTTCTTCAAGATTCCAAATAGATGGAACTTCAAGTGATGTTTACAATAATGACTAGCTGGCGATTAACAATTGGGTAGTCCTAGAGTGGTGGTCTGTGGTGCCTCTTGCACTGGGAAATGTGAATGCCTTTGACTCGTTCGAGCCAGTTTCTGCTGAGCGATTTTTGTTGCGCGAGCTTGCGCCCATAGTTTGACAAGGTTGAAAAACCCTATTGGCTATGTAAGTATTGTGACTTTTGGTTTTCCAAATCATTTTTCTCTTTTCTGTTCTTGTGTTAATGAGGGATTTTCTTTGGGTTTCTTAAAAACTAACATAGCTCCTTTTAGAATTTAGTCTTAGGGACCAATGGGTTAAAGGAGGTTTGGGATAATATTCATGCTTCTCTATACGAAGGGTGTTGTATCACACCCTGCTTTTTAGTATGAATGAATAAGAGGTAGACATAAATCAATGAATTAAAGTAATGGCAAAATAATACAACTTTATTCATTATTAAAGTAGCTTACATAAAGTAGTACCACCGAAGGGGTGAGTTACATTTTTTAGTACAAACTATAAAGTAAAAAATTGAAAAGCACCGCTCTTTGCTCCCATCTGGCTTATTCTCTTCCCACACAGTCACGTATGCAAACAGGTGACTGGTATCTATCTCTAAAAGGGAAGATATATTATTCTCTTTCTTCGGGTTCATCTGGAGGAAAAAGTAATTAGAACAAATATGTTAAGAAGGTTTTACTAGTTCTATAACAAGGATACATAGAGATGAGAGTTGGCGTGTATATATAAATTAGTTTTTACCACCGCTAAAGAAATAAAGTTGATAATCCCATACTTTCCAGTTTATAAAGAAAATAAGGTTCTTCAAACTAATGATCCAATACTTACCAGATCATTAAGGATAATATAAAGAAAATCAAGGATCTTTGAACTAATAATCCCATACTTACTAGTTCATTAAGGGGTACATAAATAATTTAGCCATCAGTAAAACAAAAATAATAATAATCAACCAAAAAACTTTAGAAAACAGTAATCGGTTAAGCACATAAGTAAACTGACACTCATACGCATGTAGCAATAAATTTGGGCTCTCAATCATCTGATGCCATTAGGCCAAGGAGAAAGTTCTGTGGGATAACGCGTTAATCTATTTCCTAGTTAATACTGATGCTTATAATATAAATATTTTCACAAAAATGCAGGGGTAAACCGAATCAGTAACGAACATGATATCATTTATTAGGTGAGAAGGCTTAAATTGATATATATTTAAATTCAAATAACGATGATATTTAATAAAAATATATAGTATGGAAGTATTATAACAGGCACATACTAAGAGTGAATAGGAGCTATCACATAGTGATATTAATAACAGTATGCCAAAAACGCAAAGTTTACTATTAAAAAGGTAGAAAAATATACTTGCTCAGTACATCACATGGCTTTATATATCACAAGCGGATATAGGGATTGGATGATACTTGATTATCTATATACAATGTTTGGGTATATAACTATTTAGGATAGGGTTAGTCAATTTATACAAAAAACTGTATCTTTTAAAGTTTCAAGGGTTTAATTTTAAATACCTCGGGACTTTAAAATACTGGACTTAAGGTTATATTAACTCTGGTGCGATACTTTTTGTCATAAAATATTTTGAAATATTCATAGACAAAGTTTGGGTCTCAAATTCATAAGTTGAAAAGGTCAGGAGGGCTCAAAATTGCAATTTAAAAAAAATATTTCTAAGTTAAAACCTCATTTTTTTCATAATTAAGGCTAAGCCAATCCAAATATGGCCTTACCTTATATCATTTTGACCAAAAAAATAAAAGAAAAATATTGGAAAAAAATTCAAAAAATTCTTATTGGTCATGCACCCTCATGCGCTAAGTCAAGGTTTCAAGTCAAAAAGTTCATCTTCTTCTATTCGACAATTGACTTTAGGGTTTATGATTTTTGACATTGAATAATTTCTTCATTTATAAACCATTTAAGATGATTTCTTAACAAACTCAACCTAATTTTTCATAAGGAATCCAACTATATAGGTTTTGTGGATTGAGATGCAATATATCTCAAGTTCCATAACTGTGGTTTTTACTTAAAATTTGACTTAACATTCATAAATTTTAAGGATATGACAGGGATTCTTATGAACATGGTTTGTTTTATGCTATGTGTAGGAGTAATATGATTTTTATTTCAAGGTTTGAGATGCATTATATAGGGATAATTTAAGATTTTCAATTTTCTGGTTCAAAATACACTTTCAATCGATTCGAGTGTATTAGGCACATTCATGGAATTTTACCATTACACGCAAGCTCCTGAGGTTATAATGAGGGCATTCAAAGCATTAAACATGATTTATTATCATCATTTGGAAGTTCGCCATTGAAGCTCAAGCTTTAATGGTGGAAACTTCATAATTTTCACCTAGAGTTTTTTTATGTAAAATTTTGTACTATTTTAAGTTATTCTATCATTATAACAACACGGGAAATGATTGAAACTCAAAGAACTAAATATAGTACATGAAATCATAGAGCAACTATTTGGAGTTAACATTTTGAGTTTTGAAACTTCTATTTGAGTGAGTTTAAACTAAGGATTTCATGGGGTATTTGTTTTATATTAGCAAGGGAGTTGGTTTGTGGAAAACAAAAGTGGATTTGAATTGAAATTGTAAGATTTTAATGATTGAATTTTGTTCCTCACATGTCTGCATGGTGTTCACATGTGATTCTTAGCTCTTTGTGCTGATGTGTAAGCTTATTTGGATAGGGGTTTCATGAAATTAATAAAACTTTGGTGTTTGGTCCTTGGTTGGTCATATATATGCATTTATAGCCTTAAAAGTGTACTTTGACAGTGTATAGGGTCACTTTTGTAATTTTAGGAAGTTTTAAGGGTTAAAATTATAATTTTATGTTTCTTGAACTGAAAAGGATTAATTTGATGTAAAGTTGAGGTTTAGGAGTGAAGTATAAGTCAAGTTATGTTATTTTGAAGTTTTCAGAGGCTATTTTATAATTATTAAAACTTAAAGGGGTCTTGGTCAATTTAGTAAAGTTGTAGGGCATCAAATATAGTTTCATTCTTCTTTGGAAGTCTTTTGAATTTGAATAATTTATAAGGATTAAAACAGTGACTGTATGTGATTAGGGTCAGTTTTAAAAATCCCGGTTATTACATGTCCTATGTCGAGTTTGGACCGATGGCAAAGGCATTGGATGACATGTCTCGTTCTACTACAATGTTGTGTGATCTTGCAGAGAGATGGTGGGAAACTACCCACACGTTCCATTTGGGATTTGAGGAGATGACCATTACTCCCATTAATGTCCAGCAGCTATTGAGGCTGGATTGCGAGGGGTTCCAGATTGTGGTGGACCTTACTTTGAGGGTTACGCTAGAGGCGGAGAAGGCGTTTTTGGGATATATGGGTAAAATCAAGTCGATGGATTCTCTCCAAATTTCTACTTTAAGGTATGTGTTGTTAAGAACAAGGGTGGATGTGATGGACGGGTGGCAAGGGAGGCAGAGAACCCGTCTATTTATTTTTTTTCTATTTGGGGAGTTCTTGGCTATGATGAGCGGTGATGTCGTCCATATTTGATTTTTACTGTATTTGAGGACTATTTTTTACATACTTATGTACGAGTTAGGGGGATTTACCTTTGCGTACCTTTACGCTTCCCTGGATGCATTCAGTCTGTGCTATCGCTAGACCTTTATAAGGGGCACGTATCTTCTGGAGGTAATATTAGGTTTATTTCCTTGTAGTCTTTTTGTATTATCTTAACTAATTGTTTTATTCTTGTAGACATGGTTCTACGTGGTGATTAGGCACAATGCGGGGTTATTAGTCGTAAAGGATGATGATTTGGGAGGTCAACTGTCAGATGTGTTGATGGTGGAAGTCCAACCAACAGTCGAACCAATCCTTGTACCTGAAAGACGAGAGGATGGTTATGAATGACCTGACGAATGATTAGGTTGAATTTATTCCTTTTATGAGTTTTTATTGGGATTCTTATTTCTTGAGTATATACTAATTCTTTGCTGGGGACACATGTGACTTTCTACCCTTGGGGGAGTCTTCATGGGACACGAGGGGTTATTGGTATGCATGCACAGATGCAACGGTTGATGGAGCACAAGCTTGGGTACGTCTGGTACTTGGGGTAGAGAATGGTGAGACAGATAATGGAGGAGGAGGTGGTAGTCCCACTATCGGTTCCCCATATGTATATGAGGCGTGTGAGTGAGATGTCTGATGATGCAAGGGCGACTACGATGATAGGCGAGCCTTATATGCACAACACAGATACGGTGCTGAGTTATGGCTATTTAGACTTCTTGACGTGTTGGTTGATGCCCTATTGCCTTTATGATGTGGAGAAAATGCCTCTACCTGCCATTGCTTTAGGGAGTGGTACCGTTTTACTTGCGGGATCGACCCATAGCACAGGAGGTGGCACGACGGCAGCGGCGGAGGAGATTTCACTCATTCAGGTCACACCTCCCTCTTATAATTTTTGGTTGAGGAGTGAGAGGTCGTTGAGAATGCCACACCATCCTTATGCATCGGTGGCTGCGTTGACGGGGCTTAATGATGAGGCTCTCAGGCCTGAGGTATACTTCTCTCTTTATATTTTCATGTTCATCCTTTCTTGCTTTTATTGTCTGGATCGTCTTTTGTTGTTTTCTAGTTGCAATATATACGGGTGCACTGGCTGTGGGACACAAGGATTGGATGTCCCTTATGTCTACCAATGTGAAGAAGCTAGCCAATTGCTACATGGTACCGCCGACTAATATTGAGGAAAGTTGAAGTTCTCGGAGTGGAGGATCCAATGCCCATCATAGAGGGAAGCGTGTGCTTCGCGGGAGCTGAGGTTTTAAGGAGAAGGTTATGGTTTGAGGGTTCAGGCGAAGTCTCGTTGTATTTTTTTCTTTTTGGAATTTTCTTGTACCTGTGAAGATTTAATGTTGCCTAAGAAGGAATATATATATATATATATATATATATATATATATATATATATATATATATATATATATATATATATATATATATATATATAATGCATTACTTTTTGTTATTTTTCTTGATTTAGTGGCTTAATCTACATGCACTTTTGATTTTTTGGTGAGATCATTTTATTTATGCAAAGACATAGATAAGAATAAAAATGATTTTGAGGAAGATGTTTATTTTATTAAAATAGGAGTAATAAAAAAAATAACCTGGGGGTAACTTTTCAAAGTAAGGAATTTTGATTTTTCTTTTCGGTAAAAGAGGAAAAATGGAATATTTTTAAAATAGGGGGTTGTTAATCGACATATTCCTTGACATACCTATCGACATAAGGGTTAAGTCAAAGCACTCCTAGGGTTTGATTGCACTTTCCTGCATACATATAGTACTCTGCAGGGTAGAGATTTAATTTCGGATGGTTTATTTTTTTAAAGGGTTTTTGGATATAAAAGGAGAGTTATTGGATGTGTTCTTTTCACCACCAATCTTATTTCCTCTTTTTTCTGTTTACTCATATGCCTCTTCCAATGTATGAAGAATTCTCTTCTTACCTTGAAGGTTTAGAGCCCATGTGCCTTTACAACATTGACTACGACACTTTTATTTTGTGTCGAGTTTCTTTATGGCGTAATCAAACCACAAACTAGAATTCACTGGTGGCAGTGGTAAAATTGTGGTACCGTAAAGATCATGTCTTTTGGTTAATCTAGGATGAGGCCTATCCTACTTATAAGGTATTTTCAGCAATGTTAGGGTTTAACCCCGGTGTTAAGGTGGTTATGCCTGATTTTTCCTGTTCTCCTTAGTTTTTTTTGGCTGAGTTGCTCCATATTTCCCCGTTGAAATCTTGTCCATTGGTTCGTGGAGGGACTATTTATCTTCCGGCTATTATGCACTCGATGTGTTAAAGGGACTTTGTTAATGATGACTTTGTTAGAGCTATTGCTTTTTGCCTAACCATGAGGCTATTACTAGTTATGGGTGACTTGACACCCCATCCTTATGTGGACATAATAGTAGTGTGGATATCATACACTATGGTCCTACGATGGTGGTTGTGGGAGAGTCCTTGAATGGTTACGATGCTTGGAAGAGGGTGGTTTCGATTTTCTAAGGGTGAGCCCAGTGTTGTTTTCCTTGTGTCTTACAAAGAGATTTTTCCTCGCGACCCCTCCTCAGTATCCTCTATCTCTTGTGCCTAATTTCTTCGTCCAAACTTTCTTCAGTTTTGGCCCTTTAATAGTTATTTGGGTTAACGTGTTTGTGGATCACAGGGCTCCCTGTCCTCATTGGTCGATGCCATGGTGGGGAGACTTGTAGCCCATTTTGCAGCTAAGAGAGTATTACTACATGCAGTTGGTTAGCCTCCAGTAGACTTCCTTTTATTTCCCTTGGCAACTTCTGCACCAAGGTAGGTGGGAATAGATAGTGCCTCCGGGTATAATGAACATTTTCCCGGTGGATGACTTGGTTGAATCTTTACGAGTGATATCGGGACCCTTGTTACAGCTCTGCTGGCCGTCTACCAATCCATAAAACAATCTGTATGAGGGTCTTGGCATGTTTCTAGGGATTATTTAAAGTGGTCGTGGAAGAGGGTAGTTGGAAGATCTGAGAAGTGGATACTGGTCAAAGGGAACCTTTAAGAGAAGAAATTAATGATGAGGAAGAGTCATCTGGCAGTTGAGGGCAGTGTTTGTGAAGCTAGGGGTGGCATTTGTGAAGTTGGAGAAAATTTTTGTTTTAGGAAATTTCAGTTGGTATTTGGCATGTTTAATGATCTTTATCTGAAGCTAGTTATTTGGGTTGGGTAGGTTTCTTTGTAGGTTAGTTTCGTTATTAGAAGAGGGTGGTTTGTTTGACTCCCTCGACCAATATTTCATGTAATAGCTATATTTCTTAATTTGAAATAAATGTGGTGTTAACGTATTTTTTATGTTTTCTTGATGAGCTTTGCATTTGAGTTATCTATACCAATAGCTAAGGCATACATAATCCTATTGTTCACATAGATGATAAAATAAATCGCCATTCTTGGGGGTTAGAAAATAATAATATTTTGTAAAAAAGAAAGGACTACACCTGTGTGCATCGTATCGACTGCCTACGTACCTCTGAGGGTTTGTGAGCTTCATTTTAAAAAGAATTGTTTTGAGAGGATCAGACCCCACATAGTTCTGGGTAGGGGAAATGAAGAAAATTTATTTATTTATTATATTTTAGAATAAAAGGGGGATGAGAAGAATCGTAGCATGCTGAGAATTTGGATTAGGGGTGGAGTTTCTTGAGATGGACCAGATTGACTTGACGCACCATCTCTTCTCCATCGAGGTCTATGAGCATAGCAACACCACTTGATAGAATTTTCTTCACAATATAGGGGATGATCCAATCAAGTTTGAAATCTGTGGTCGAAGGCGGGTTCTAAGATCTCTTTGAGAGTCAAGTCTCGTTCTTGGAAACCGCGATCCTTAACTTTGCTGTTGAATGATCGTGATATCCGTCGATGGTATCCTTGTATGTGATATAGATCATTAAGTCTCTTTTCATCCAATAGTGAGAGTTCATCATAGAGGCTCTGTTGCCAATCTTTTTCGCTAATTTTTCTCTCGAGCAAGACACTTAGGGAAGGTACATCTAGCTTAATAGGGAGAACTTCTTCCATGCCATATAATAGAGAATATGGGGTAGCCCCGATAGGTATTCTAATAAAGGTGTGGTATCCCAAGAGAGCGTATGGGATTCGATCGATCTAATCTCTATAACTTTTGGTCATCTTCCTAATAATGGTCTTTAGGGTTTTATTGGAGGCTTAGACAACACTATTAGTTTGGAGTCGATAAGGAGAAGACTTGCGTCTCTAAATCCCATACTCATCAATTAGTTTTGTGACCTCAGCTTCGAAGTGGAGCCCATTATCTTATACTAATTTATGGGCAACCCCGTATTAGATAATGATGTTCTTTCTGATAAACTTAGCCACTTTCTTAGCATTCAATAGTGCATGTGACTCGGATTTGACCCATTTAGTGAAGTAATCAATGGTGATAAGGATTAAATCATAATCATTTAAAGGTTTGGGAGTGACCTTCTTTATGATTTCAATGCCCTAAGTGGAGAGGGGACATGGATAGGTCATGTTGTAGAACTCTCGAGGAGCTAAGTGTTTGATATTGGAAAATTGTTGGCACTTGAGGCATCTTCGAACATAGGAAGTGCAGTCTTGAACAATGGTAGTCCAATAAAAAGCCTGACAGATGCTCTTCTTTGAAAGAATATGACCATTCATGTAGGTCCCTCGTTACCCGTTGTGGATTTTCTGCATCATTCCTTCAATATCAGCCCCTGCTATGCAATGCAAATGGGTTCCATCGAAGTTTCTCTTGAAAAGTTATTTATTACATATGATATATTGGGTAGCGAGTTTACGAAGGGTCGAACAGTCTTTCTTATCTGCATCTCGAGGATACCTGCCATGCTTAAGGAGGTGCCAAATGTCATACTGCCATAATTTGGCAATGTCAGAGTCTTCTTCGATGATGAGCTCAATGTAATAGCAGTGGTTTGGCATAGTCTATTTCTGAACCAGGAAAGAGGCCATTGTTATTCACTCGGGCATGTTGATCATGGAGGCCAGGGTTATAAGGGCATCGACTAGGCCATTATTTGAGTGAGGAATGTATTGAAAAATCAAATATTTAAATTTTGAGGCAATCTCTTCTAGGTTAGCATGGAATGTTAGGAGATTTTTGTCTTTAACTTTACATTTTTTGAAGATTTGGTCGATATGAGGCTAAAGACCCCATAAACGTCCAGATGCTTGATACATTTCTTAAGGGCGATCTTGAGGCCTACAGTTCATGCCTCATATTTGGTTATATTTTTAGTGCAAGGTAAGTCAGTCTTGATGAAGATGGGAGCGTAAGAGTCAATGGGGAGATCAGGAGTATCCCAATGACATACCCTTTCTTGTTGGTAGCTCCATCAAATAACATATTCCATCTGAGATCCTCCTGAGATGCGGAGAGAATGCCTTAATCTAAGAATTCAAAGACCAGAATATCAGTTCTTTATATGGTATAATCGATAAGGTAGTGAGAGATCCCCTTTATGGCTTTTTGTGTGAAGCCCACGATATCGAATTCGGATAAAAGCATCAACTAATGGTCCATTCAACTTGATAGAGAGGGTTTATATCCTAGGTACTTAATAGGATCCATTCGGTATAATATTGTGATGGTAGAGTCAGCATGTAGTGTCGTAACTTCTGTGTGACCTGGACTAAGGCAACACATTACCTCTCCAAAGCAGGGTAATTGACTTCATACCCGACTAATTTTTTACTAGCGTAATATATGGCCCTTTATTTATGGTATTCTTCAATGTATTGGGCGAAAAAAAGCCTATGACAGTATCAGTGATAGTTAAGTACAGGTGGAGAGGAAAATTAGCCTCCAGAGGCATAAGTACTGGAGTTTGAGTGAGTTATCGTTTGATTCAATCAAAGGCTTCTTGGTAGGCCTTGCTCCCAACTTTGGTTGATCCTTTAGGAGTAGTTTAAAAATGGGTTCGTAGATGGAGGTCAGTTGGTTATTGAATCAACTGATGTATTGCAATTTACCAAGGAGTCCTAGAACTTCCTTCTCCATTCGGAGTGGTGGCATCTCAAGTATAGCTTTTAGTTTAGCGAGGTCCTCTTCAATTCGTTTCTCACTGACCATGAAACCCATGATTTCTCCTTTTGTGATGCTAAAAATGCATTTATGTGGATTTAACCTCATCTGGTACTATTTCAATCGCTCGAAGAACTTTCGCAGGGAGGGAATATGACCTTCATGAGTCTTGGACTTAATGATTAGGATGTGCAGGATAGTTGTGGAAACCCTTTGGTAGGTAGCCCTAACATTTTGAGTTCGAATGACATGACAGTGTAGTACAAGGTTCCCCATGCGGTGATGAAGGTAGTTTTCTCTTGGTAGTCAGGGTGCATCTTGATCTGGTTATAACCGAAAAATCTACGATAAATGACTTGAGGGTGAGTTGAAAGTGTTATCCACGATTATGTCTATGTTTGGCAATGGGTAATCATCTCCCGAGGATGCTTTGTTCAAAACCCAATAGTTGATGCACATGCAAACTTTTCCTCCTAATTTTGTCTTAAGGATGATGTTTTCAAGCCATGCAGGGTATTTAACTACATAAATAACACCTACATTTAGCTATTTGACCACCTCTTCTTTGAATTTAGGTGACCATTTCATTTGGAGTTTCCTGAACTTCTATTTGACTGGTTTGTATTCTGGGAATGTCAATATCTCATGTTGAGATATTTCTGGATCAATGTTAGGCACGTCGTCATAGGACCATGAGAAGACATCCATGAACTCTTTTGATAAATTTTTAAGTTATGCACGCCCATGATCATTAAGGGTAGACTCTATCTTAATCTCGCGTTGTTGGCTATTAGAATCGAGATTGATAATAACAATCTCATCATCATTATTTTAAACGCGATTATGTTGTTTATTTTTTTTCTTATTGAGATCAGTTAAGAATTATTCATTTACAAAATCATCATCATCAAAAGTTTTATTAAAATCAACACAACTAATGTAAGCCATAACAAGATACTCAAATCCTCATTTATTTTATTTTTAGGGAAACCAGCATTAAGAACCTCATCAAAAGAGGTCTCAATTACATTCACATTGGGAAAATGAGATATAAAAATAGGTACATATATTTCTTAAATCGGATAGACAGTAGGGTTTGACTGGTCTTGAGCAGGCATGACTAAGCCAGAATGCTAGTTTAGGAGAGGGATAACAACAATTATGATCTTGATAGATGGATCTGATGGTGCAACATCATGGTGGATCATGCGTAGACTCAGCTATAGTGTTAGCATGTCAAAGGATTGTTTAGAGTCACTTTCCTTGGAGTTCTCACTGATTATCATGGTTTCCTCGGTCAGGGGATTAACTTCATGTTTGGATTCTCTATCCCAAATGTGGTTATCCTGAAAGAAGATATCCGACCATGGTTTAACCTTTTTGTCAATGTGGTCGTACTACAGTTTCGAGAATCCATAAAAGGGGAAATCTTTACCACCTTGATAAATCTTCCATTCAGAGACTCCTGAAATAGTCTTTCCATTCTCCAGACTTATTTTCAATCACGATCGATGAATTTATTTGAGTTCATCTAGTGAAGGTTGCTAGCCCAGGCCACATAGGGGAAATGCCTCTTTCAGGATTATATGCTCAAGGATTCCTTTTTGGCATCTCCCTATCCCCATTCCAGGCATGAAGTGCATGTTCTTGAACATTTGAATTACATTGAAATTACCGTGAGGGTTGTGTTCTGGGAAGACTCGGCCTTTGAAGTCTTCCCCTATTAGGATAAGGAGTGAATCCATTCTGAAATCAGAGAGGAGAATTTTATTGGTCCCATAATGAATCTCTAACACTCGATTGATGGTATTGGAGTTATCCGTACTGGTGTCATCTTCGAAAATGATGATGACCTAACCTTTAGTGAATAGCTTTAGTTTTTGATGAAGAGAAGGGAATTCCCCTCGAATACTGTGGATCCATTGACAACCAAGGAATAGATTGAAGCTCGTAGGTATGTTGAAGACTTGGAATTTTGTCAGAGGATTGATAAGAACAATACCTAGTGTAAGCTTTATAGAACCCACTACTTCTCGACGAGTGTTATTATAGGCTTGTACAGTGGCGAATATAGGAGTGAGATCACTGACTTTCAATCCCAAGAAGTTAAAGATTCTAAGCTGACAAACAGTGAAAGAAGATCCATTGTCAATCAGTGATAGTGCTATGGTCTTCCCAAAGACTTCAACGGAGATATTAAGAGTCAAAAGCAGGGTTACTTTCCAAGAAGATTGAATTCTTCCCACTTCCATGTGTTGGACGCGTGTTGTGAGTGGTGTTGGTCTTGTGATTAGCTGACGAGGAAATTATACCACGGTCTATCAGGCCTTGGATCTTTTTTTTAAGTAAAAGCACTGGTCAGTGGTGTGACATGTGACTTGGTGAAAGTCACAGTGGGCATCGGTCTTAAAGTTCTTAGGGAGTGCGTTTGGTAATGGTCGAAGTTCCAATAGTTTGATCAGACCTTTGGTTAAAAGATAATGGTAGACTTTGGATAGGGGGATTAATCTTGGTATACTCTTTTCTGAAATGATTGGGAAAACCTTTGAGTGCCCAAGAAGTTACAGGTTGTGATATGTTATTGATGGTTGAGACAGAGGCACTAATAGGCTTCTCATACTGTTTCAGTGTACACTATCCGATCAACTTCTTCGATTCAAATTTCATTTTGGTGATACCTTCTTTAATTTCAACACTAGCCTTTGGGATGTCTCAGAAGTATAGGTAGTACTTTCCTCCCATATATGCTCGATATGAGGCTAGAAATTAATCATCACAATTCTCACTTATTCCTCTTCTAAGGGCCTATTGATCACAGTGGGTGCTTTCTTTCTACACCTCCAAATAAAGCTACAAACCGATTCCCTCGGGTTTTTCTTGAGCAACTGTAGGTCTCAGAGCGTGACCTCTAATTCTTCATTGTACTTCTACGGAGACATGAATTCTCAAGATACATCTTCCCAACTGCGAATTCTGGATTCTTTGATAGTTAAGAACCATCAAAGGGATCTTTCTTTTAAGGTTTGATGAAACATTTAGGCCATTATATATTCAGAGGCACCAAGAAGGGTCATGGATCTATGATAGCTTCGAAGGTGTACAATTTGAGGCCCACTACCCTCGAACTTCTAGATGCCTGGCACCTTGAAATTCTCTAGCCGTCTAACTTTGGGATAAGGAGACATGTGGGTGTAGTTCATATAGTTCTTGGATATCTTGACTTGGTCGAACTTCTTTGATAGCAATCTGAGATCTTCCTTGACATTATCTATATCCTCTTCTTTGGTATCCACGAGTACTAGTAGGTTAGCTTGGCTGGGCAAGGTGATGAATCAAGGGTTGAGGTGATGGTAGCCAATTTATAATCAGGGTGTGCAAGACATGCCAGTATTCTTCTAGGACCCAAACTGGCTCAGCATCAGGTGGACCCATAGTACGAGAAAAAAGGAACTCAATTTCTTTGAGGATCTGGGCTCAATGTTGCTGTATTTCTTGGACATTGATTTGAAGGTTGTCAATCTTGGGACTAAGTTGGGATAGGACGACCACCAGATCTAGCTGAACATTCGGTGCTTGATCAATATTCTCCATATAGAGCTCGTGGAGGTATATCCCAAATTAGATTGAAGTAGTAGAAGAAATGACGAAGCTTCGGGGTGGTTTGATGAAAAACCAAAGACAACAAGAAGCCAGGTCAAAGTCGGGTATGTAATTGACCTGAAAGGAAAAATGGTTTGAATTTATTTTTTCAGGAAATATGGAAAACGTTTGTGTTATTTTTTAGGAAAGGAGGAAAAAAATATTTTTAGTATTTTGGAGGGGGGAAAAATATTTTTGATATTTATGGTTTTTAAAAAGAGGATAAAAGGAGGGGAATCTCAGCATGATTATTATTACAATTAGGTTTTCACTTATATTACGCTAGCCTAAATGTAGGAAAATTGTTAGACAGGAATCAAGCCTAGGAAAATAGGGTTTAAAAAAGACCCGATTTGACTTGTTTCTAGATTGACGGGCAGGGGCATATTTTAAAAAAGGTGAAATAGCGCGACAAATCTGGGCGGTATGTCGACCCAAAATTTTGGCAGAGTTTTGCATGGTAACCAAGAAGAGAATTAGGAGTGCCCTATGGTTGACTCTTATATAAGTTTTATTCACTTGTTGGGTTAGTGAAAGGGTTCCAAACTTTGGGATGGACAGGGTCCTGGTTTGTGCATGGGACGGGCCTTTAGAAAGGGTATTCAGATGCCTTCAAAGATTCATTGATATTTTTCTTTAGCTGGAGAGTTCACCAGATAAAAATGAGGCCTGCGAGCACCAAGTGGACTCTAGATCAATTTTTAAGATAAAGTGTGCCGTAAATCTGATTTCCACAAGGGACGAACAGTTGGAAAGGGGATTCAGAGGCCATCAATAATTCATTAAGCTTTTACTCGAATGGGAGAGTTGATCGGAGTTAAATGAGTTTTAGGAGCACCCGATGGCCTCCAGATTAGTACTCATAGTATGACTTATGATTTATGGTGAACGAGTGAGTTCTAGGTACCTAAGGAGGCGCTTAGGGATGATTCTAGGATCGGGTGTCTACATCTTAAATACCAATACTTCCCACTTTGTTTATGCACAAATTGTGTTATATTAGTCATCCTTTTCACAAGCTACATATAATTGTACATTATTTTGTAACATCCTTAAAATGGTCCAAGGTTTTTAAAAATACTTCATTTGTAGTATACTCTTGCCCCTGCATATATATCCATTACACTTTGTGTTTTTGTTATACCTTACTCTCTTTTTATCAACTTTAGTTTGGCAAAGTAGACAATGCATACATATAAATGTAATCAAATGAATATACTAATTTACTAAAAATATATTCATTGATCAAACCCCTTCTCTATTAACATTTCTTCTTATTATCATTTATCGTGAGAATATATCCGCTCCTAAGCTATTGAAACATGCTCTAGAGTTTTGCGGTAACTGTGTACACTATTTCCACGATAGCCAAATATGTTATATCAAACCATTACACACTTTCTCTTGAATCGGGACCATAAATCACCATGTGATATATGAATTCCGTTATTCTTATGCATTTGTCGACCTTATATTTCACACTTATAAATAATGTGTGACTATCCCCAAAAACCCAACATAATGAATATTTATCATCTTGAGATACTATATAAGTCACCACAGCCCTTGTTTAAATGCCAAACATTTTGAAAACATGGACTATGGTGTGCTAATGTCCTAAAGGAGGTGAATATGCCACACATAGAATTAATTTCTACTTAAAATATTTTTTTAATAAACCTAACAATAACAATTGATTTTCATAATATAATTAAAACTCACACCCACTTAGGAAATTTATCAAAAACTTAGCCCTAAATTGATTATATCCAATTATTGTTCAAGGAAAGTGTTATTAGGTAATTCAAATTCAATTCAAAAGAATTTAAGTTTAGTTGCAACATAACAAGATGATAAATCTACACCTAAAACCAATTAGATCTAAATTCAAATTAATTTATGATTAGGTGCGATCTAGCCATGTTCATCTAATTCAATTGTAATTAAGTGAGATCCAAACATATAGAAACCTCAATTAATTTTAGGTATGCAATTATGTGAGTTTATTTGTTATGACTAGGATTAAATGCGAAAATGAGCACAACACCAAGATTTATGAGAAAAAAAAATCTACCTAGGAGAAAATATATCAGGATGCTACAACTAATCCACTAGAAAATGAAGATGTAACAAGAGATCAACAATTGACCTAGATTGATTTCCCTTACAAGCTCCTGTAATTCAATAATCCTAAATCCATAACCTAGTCCCTGCACATTTGAATCTATTCTTAAACACACATATCACTTGTAATCACTAAATCTCTATGGAAGTCTACCCCTTCTTTTGTCTATTTGGTATAAAATAGATTAACAAATCCATTTTCTTTTTAAGAGATAACGATAAGATGACATCACATCATCACCATTAACCTTTATTCTCCTTATTTCATATCGAAAGGACTAATGAGTGTGCACATACTAGGCGGAGGGGGATGAGCGGTGCATCACCTTAGTTTAAGGTTCTCATAGTTGCAACTCTATTGGAGACTATTTTTTAAGAGTACTGGACTCAGTTTAATGTGAAACTATATTTATTTCAGCATGTTATTCCAGTACATTCATGTATATTCTTCTTCTTTTGATAGTTCTTCTTTTTTCTTTTTTAGATTACAAACTAGATAGGAAAAAAATACTAGTATTGCACCTCACATAGGGATTGGATACACCCCAGGCATCCCTTGAACTTTACTTGTGACATCTATGCCAAAATACATAATAATCCTAAATGAAAATAGATCTTGCAAAAAATAAGAGACTTTCCAAAATACGCACACTACTTTGTCGCATAACATTTCCATATCACTATATACCCCATCACCTTGGAAGCCTAGATACGAGACTTAGGTCTAACCAACAACAGAACCTAGAAAAAAATTCCACTCTTCTTGGACTCATACCATTAGTGCATATAAAGTGGTATGCTCTTTTTGAACATCATTCACGTACATCTCTCCCACGTATTGTCTCCATGAGGCATATCGGGAGGCTTGATTCACATACTTTCGATTACATCAAAGAGATGTGACAAATGGTGACATCAACCTAAAGGGTTTTGTATCCCCCAAGAATGTTTCCTAAAGTAGTTTGGGACTTTTGGTTTCTACATATCCACTCACTTTTCACAACTCAATACTAGGAGCTACATGCTAAGTGAGGAGTACCATATGGAATGAGTCGTCACCCGAGCTTACCTCAAAAACAAAATAACCATCGTTTGCGTAAAATCATGATTGTTCTTCCTAGAATTACACTTAAGCAAAAATACTAATTTTAAGATTTCATGTAATATTACAGTCTTTGTCTTGGACGAGGGACAAAATCCGTATATCTTAAACTCCTATATCTCATAATCTTGACAAAATTCAAAACAAAGAATGGGTGTCATTATCCGACATTCTTGCAAGGCTAACCACATTAAGGAGAAAAATATCAACCTTGGGTCAGGAACAAATCTCACTCCAAAACCCACTGGAGAATACTGAGGGGCAGGGGGAAACTCGCACCTTTCCAACATTAAACACCAACAACAAATGGTCCAAGATACCAATAACCCCCTATAGTGACTATTGATTAGACGCGAATATTTTATTTTAGCATCTTTTTTTACTTATGCATTCTAGCACAATTATGTCAGTTATTTCCTCTATTTAAGGTAATATATATATATATATATATATATATATATATAATAAGGAGTAGAATGTTGGTTACTATTCCATAAGTTGATAACTTAATTAGAGGTGAGGATGAACCCACCAAGGCACTAAATTGAGGGTGAGAACAATATATACACAATAACATTATATACCTCACCACATCTCATTTTCTACTCTAATTGTAATTACAATTTTATCCCATAACAATTTACTTTCCCCCTCATTTTACACTTACAGATTTTGCTTTATTTCAAATACAAGGGTTATTACCGTAAAACAACAAAAAGGGTTATTTTGATAGTGAGATAAGGAATATTTCTCACCCTTACACGATGGCACTCCCCCTCTCTCCTAATTTCGATCTACCCCGACTTCGTCTTCGACTTTTCTTCACCTTCTTCTCCTCCTCCTCCATGGTACATTCTTCCTCCATCGTTCCTACATAGGTATGGAGTATCTTACCCTATGAAAGCTATAGTATATTAAGAATGTCTCTTCTAACTTAGGGTTTATTATTTAGGCATCTTTTCACATATTTTATTCACATCACAAATCATAAAATTGGACCATAAATATGCTATAGTATTTCTTCTAGAGGTATTCTCTATTTCTCTCTCTTCCTGTTGGCTTTTCAATTGGTAATTTAGGGTTACAGTTCTTATTTTTCTTTTGGTTCAGATGATTTTTTATCTTGAGATGATTTTTTATCTTGAGTTAGTATGGTTTTTTAGTTGATACATGTTTGGGGACATTTTTCTCTTCAAACTTTCCTAATTATTATCTTTACCATGTTTACAGGGGAACCCTACATGGTTTGGTTCTGATGATTCTAAGGATTATTTATATTTTAACTGGATTGTTTATTCCGTGTCATTATAGTTCAATCAAGCTTACTCTGCTTCAAATGGTATTTGATTTTACAAATGTTTCATTAATTTGTATGCAGTGTGGAAAACTTACTTTGTTTCAAATTGTTTCATGTGTGGAAAATCTGAGTTTGAAATGACTGTTTTTCCTAAACATCTATTCAAATATTTAAATGACTGTTGGAAGCTTTAATTTATACGCATTGTGGATAAGGAAATGGGGTAAAATGTTGATTGGTTTTGGTCCAGCCTGTTCCCTATAAGAGCTTCTTATAGCACTTGCCATTATGAAATATTTGATGCCAAATTAAAAGTTGGTTGAAATCTTAGTTCTATTATAACTTTAGTTTTAGTTTAGCTTCACATCTTTTAATTTTTTTTATCACAGGTAGATATGCTTCGAAGCGGAAGAATGTTAGTTGGACCTTGGCAAAAGTTATAAATCTTTTTCTTCCATTTTCTTTGGTGATATTTTGGTGTACATTAATATCTTGCAGGATCATAACACTTTACCAGTGTTATAGACCTAGATGGGACACCAGTTATATGCCAAGGAAGTAATGTCCAACACCATACTGTGTGAAAGCATTGATAGGCTTTCTTTGGATTACTGATTTTTATAGAAGGTTTATACAATATTATGGCAGCATTGCAAAGCCACTGTACAGTTATGTTAAGACCTATCATGATTTACTCATAATAACTCTCTTAATGCTTGATACTGTGCAAATTTTTCTCTTAATTTGTTAGGCATAATATATTTTTGTATTCTTAATTATCCTGTACAGGTATGTTAAGATTTTTGTGTTCTCAAAAATGTAAATTTCATTTATGATATGACAGGTTTAAAGAATCAAAGATGGATATTACGAGAGAACCATGGGGTGAGAACACCTCACGAAACTAGTGTCACCCCGGATAGGTTGAAAGTTCTACAACTTCCACTGGTGAGCAGAAAGTGTTTGTCCTAATTTTAATGTGAGGGTTTTAATTTTATTTAGTGAATTTATTATCTTAGATGGCTGAGTTGCGAACCATCAATATGAATTGAGGTTATTACGTCCCACATTTATGTAATATTATGAATCTCAAAAGCCGTCTCTGTAACTAAAATTATTTTTGGGTGATAGGCAATTAAAAAGGCCTTTCTTTCTCGATAGAGAGATCTCCCACACAAACCATTTGAGTCTTCAAAATCTTCAATGTAATATTGACATATCGATAGTGAGATCTCCCACACAAACCATTTGTAAATATACTTACAGTTTTTTTCATGTTTGTAGATCTGCGTAGTTTGTTGTCAAGATCATATATTGTTTTGTTCTTCTCCCTCTCACATCTCCATCTTAATCCCAAATTTTCCTTAAACCGAAACCTTCACACTCTCTGACTTCAGCCGCACCTGCCTAGGCAACCGATGATCACCATTTATCACCACTACAAGTCTCTCTATCCGTTTTTTGGAGTATCATTTCATTTAGTCTTCTCTTCTTAATATATTAGATCTATTTTTCCACTAATTTGGTTTCCACGCAGTGTTTTTCCACTAATTTCATTTACTCTCCTATCTGTTTTGTGGAGTATTATTTCATTACCACACAGTCTTTTTGTTCGTAGACTTTTGTTCATCTATGAACATCAGTTGATATCGGTTGCTCATCATGTTTATGTTTGATTATCACGTTTTATGTTTGATTATCATCATGATCAGCAATCATCTGGGAATAAAAGTCTGCAAAAAAGATATCAGTTGATAGCTAAAACAATATCAAACATAAACCAAAGACGCAAACTTTTGATTATTGAGTTTAGTTTTTCAAGTTCGTGCTATGTTGGTATTTATATCCGTTGGTAGTGTAATGATGAAAAGATCTCTCTCTCAATCTATTTACTTCAGCATTGTACTTTTATTTTTTCCATTGTTTTGATGTCCGTGTGCTAGGAGTAGTGCTGGCAATATGGTCTAATCCGGACCAAACCGCCCATTAGTTGCCCAGAAATAACCATCTAATTTTGGTTTAATATATTTGAGGGTCAAAAATGGTTTTTAAAGCCTTGTAGTTTGGTTGAGTCGCGGGTGATCAGTGGGCCAGTTGCGGGTCATTATAAAAAAAATCAGTTTAACCAATGCTTTGCTTCTCTCTTATGTAGCCTAAAAATAAAACCCCCAAAACCGTTATTCCCAATCCTAGAGTTGGGGATTTTGAATAACAGTTCAAAGTTTTGAATACCAGTTATAACTGTTATTGGGAGTTTAGACTTTTGATTAATAGTAAACAGTTATAACTGTTAATAGTTATAACTGTTAATTATTAAAAGCTATACAGGAGCAAGACTAAGTTAGTGTCTTGATACTGTAGCACGTATCATACAACTACTGAGTTAGTGTCTTAAGATTATGCAGCTCTTAAGCACATCAAGACTGTAGTAGGTATCAGGACATTAGCATGTATCATAAAACTAATGTGTATTTTTATGAAGGTTTTTTGGATTACGAGTTTATTTACTGATTTTTTTTTCAACTTCAACATATTGGCAATTAATTTTGGCTTTGGGGGTATATTTATTTATGTTTTTTTGGTTTCAAAGTCTCAACAGTCCCCCTTTAATTATCTAATCGTTAATCTCATTTTTATCTTTATTTTTGTATGCTTATAATTATAAAAGTTTTTATGTTTGTTTTGCAAATCAACCACGAAATCACAGCCGAATTTGAATATCAAGTATACTTTTTTGTATCTCAGTTATAATTGGTATTGAATAACAGTAAATAGTTTGGTACCGATTCCACCACCTCCTCCGTCAGCAACTCCTAATAAGTCCATTTCTTCGAACAAAAAAAAAGAAGTTTGGGTGTAAAATACTGAATGGTTTTGATCCCATATCATCGATCGTCACAAGTACATACCCGAGCCTTCTTACCGACATGTCAAATGAGGATTATTTGAGATAAAGGGTAATTCCTAGTTTTTATATAAATCAAGTGGATAGTTGATGTAAAAAGAAGAAAATAGTTATTATTGGCAAAGTTCTCAAGACACGTTGTAGTAAGACACACTTATCATTTGGAATTAGAACTTTCATATGTTAAAAGTAAAAATCCCAAATTTAATACATATTAGCTAATTGAATTGCAGTTTCATCAAGTTTTACTTGCATATCCCTTGATTTGTTTTTTTTATAATTTTTCCATTTTGAATACCTTGTTACATATTTCTTTCATCTGTCATGCTCTGTTTACAGACTTTTTAAAGAAATATGAATTTATTCATTTTTACTTCTTAGGTTTGGTCTAATACACTCGATGTTATTGGGAGCGAATGCTGGGATTGAATTCTAGACATGTGTAGAAGATTAGAGTACCTAACAAATGAGAACGAATGCTCGGATCAAAACTTAACAGTTGATGTCTCAAGCCGTACATCTTCAGACTCAAGGTGTATACCTTCAGACCCAACAGTTGGTTAAACTTCATCTTTATCTTTGATTTTGTATGAAACATGGGGTCGTGGTATTAGCTTGTTGTGGTATCGTTCGAAGGATATTATTTTTCATATAAAGTTGGAAAATATGGCAAGCTTTATGCTGCTCCTCTTTCTGAAATAGAGGCAATTGCATTGAACTTATATGCCCGGGTAAAAAAAACATTTCTTTTAATGTTTCTAGTCCAAAGTAAGTTCCAAACCCAAGAATTAATCATATCCAATAGTCTAGCAGACCATTTAAAGCTATTGAATTTGTATAGAAGAATAGGGAGGATGATCTATTTGATAAGATGCGTTATACCAGTAATGTATAAGAGGTTCCCTTTCCGTCTTTCTAACTTGATTCTGGCCTTATCCAGATCATGGACAACATCCGATCAGCCCCTTACGGCTAAATATTCAAGCCCGATAACTTCATTTTTTGGTCAGTCCAGTGCTGGAATTAATTGGGCCAAAGGACATTATTTCTCCCCTAACATATTTAGAGTTAAATTCTGGGAATGTGTGATTTAGGAAGAACTGCTTCCTCCTTTGGACAGAACTAAGTCGAATAGAATTGCTCTTTCTCTCTCCCTTTGGGTACCTCACTTTGATGTCTTTAATTGGACATCAATAAAGTTATTGTTGTCTAATGATTAATTAGTTCATGAATTCAAATTTTAGATTAACATACTCGAAATACAATGCAAAACTTGTTTGAATCTATATAACTATATATGAATTCCTTATATATGAGTTCCTTCTTAATCAAGAATCCCCTTCCATGTATTACAATGTTATATACTATCCATAAATGAGTTCCTTATATAACATTTCATCCTTCTGAATGAGCAACCAAATGCTTTTTTGGGTTCAATTTTATCTAAAAGGACTATTCGTTGTCCTGAAAAACTTATGTATACTTCTAAATTGAATACAAATAAACTTTAAGTAACTAAACGTTGTTGTACACAATAGTTAAAAGGTTTCTAATTGCACACACTTAACGTGATACCGGTAGGTAAAGAGCATACGTATGTTGATGCTCTGCTCTGATAATGTAGGTAATGATTATGTTTCTCCTTGAAAAAATATATGAGGGATACGATCGGGCATCGGTCAGGGAATGGTCCTGCGAGGTGGGACATGATGAATTGGCTGCGGGACTGTGGGGTTGGGCCTGGGGAGGGATGCCGATATTAGTACTAGTAGTCCAGATAAACTATCTAGATTGAACTAAAACGAACAGGAATGGTAGTCCAGATAAACTGTAACGCTTTTATCTCTTCGTGTGCATCGTGTGGTTGTGTCATTGGCGTATGGAATGTGAAGCATTTTTTCTTTTCTTTTTTCAGATTTGAACTATATGTAAGATTTAGTTCCATCCACCAATGACACAAAAGCTCTATTGAATGTTGTTTTTAGTCACAATCAAAGATTACTTTATCATCTTGAGAGAGTGAACAATTGGACTACAAAATGATAATAAGACCAATCATTTATTATTAATAATAACACCAATCAATTATTATCATCTTAATCTTAATCATTTTTGTGTTTCAAACTTTGTGCATATTGGGAAATAGAAGTTCTCTTGATTAGCTCGCAGTAGATCCCCAAGGTATTTCTACACCGCTATATATGTACCCTTATTTTGATGTTATATTGGTCCAGTGTTCTCACTTAAGCACCTCATCATCAAATATTATTAATGGTCAAGTGTTGGGTTTGTTGATTTTTTTATTGGGAATTAACAATTATGATGGCCAATTTAAATGAGACTTTGTCACATTTGAGCCTCACATTACGTTTTATTCATCATCTAATGTTATTGCAATTTTGTTGATGGAGGCATCCTCGCACAGTTAAGCCTCATAGTGCAACCAGAGTCTCTCTCAGCAATACCGATCAACAGCTGCAAGTAGGTGCTGTGACATAAAAGTTGAAACCATACTAATCAACATGTTCTGTGACATCGAAGCAGCCACTGCAATAATACCGATCAGCAGCTGCAAGCCGATTTCTTAATAGTAGATAAGAGGGTCATCTACAGGAGATCTTAAAGATTCAATTGACATCTTCTTCAGCCAAATTGTGATAGTATTTTTTCTTGGATTATTTTTTTAATAGGGTGGATAGTCCTATAAACAAAGGGAACTCTGCCCACAAATTTTAAAAATATTTACACTTTTACGTTGTAAACCAATTTTTTGTATTGTTGTGAAGTTTCATAATGGTATATAACTGTGATCGTTATGATGTTTATCCGATGTCTAAGACGGACTATTAGTATTGTAGATCTTTTTAATTACTTAACAGGGTGGATAGTAATGTAAATAAGGGAAACTTTGTCCAAATTTTATAAAAGAAATTCACATTTGTGTTGTAATAAAAATTGACTTAAATTGTTTACATATTTTGATCCTTGGAAAATTTTCTCCGTTCCTTCAGGCACGGGCATTTCGCTAGTATATATATATCCTTTTAAAGGTTTACTTGAGATTTTGTAGGTATTCGAATGCTTAATGAAACAACTTGTTGGTTTTCAAGAAATTTTCTTCACAAGATGTAACTTCAGAGTCATTTTCATAATTTCACACTTTGGAGTCCGGTTGCGGGAATAACACAGATATGTAGTTCACTGAGTTAGCTTCATGTGGCCACTGACCACGCATCAATATGATTTCTAACGAATTTTTACGGCCTTTTCTATGAGCATCCTTTGCGAGAATTGAATTTGGGTCATATTGTTTTCCCACCCATGGAAGCACCATCTCAAAACTGCAAAATTGGCCCTAAGCGTCCCTGATCAGCTCGAGATCAACCCTATGATGGCAGCCACGAAATTTCCTTCTTGTATTTATTCTTTATATTAATTGTTCTTTTCCCTAATTTCTATAAATAGTAAGTGGGGTTTTATTAGAACATATCTCTTTATTCTAGTTTTGTTTAGCTAGGGTTAGATTTGGTTTTGGGATATTTCCTCTGTTTTCTCTTTGAGGGTTTGGTGTGTAAGTCTAGCTTTCATCATCTCCTACCTCTTTTCATTATTATTTATTACTTCCTAGCTTTGTAACTTAATTTTCATGTAATCGATTTAGTTTTTATTGGTTTATGTATTGTTTTCCTCTGTTTAATAGTTTCTTTCATTTATTTCCCGCTTTCTTTCATCTCTCTTTTTCAACACATGCTTTACCATGCTTTGTAGCTAAATTAATTAAGGTTGAGATGATTGGACTCACCTCGGATTATTTTGATTTCTTTGTAAGGTGATGTCTTAGTGAGGGTGCTCTAGCAATCAACGTTAAACTCATTTAATTAAATTCCAATTTTAGTCCCAACAAGTCATAACTCTCGCAAACAAAAGTGATTGAATAAAGAAATAGTTTAAGCATGCAAGACAAACACAATTGAGGAAAAATCCCCCACATGGGCAAAACCATCATATTTTCACTATAATTTGTAAAGTTCGATTTACACGGATTACAATGAAAATACAAGTAGTGACATAAGAAATACCCACAGGCATCGGTTTTAATGTCGTCGACTAGAGTTCCCGCAAGAGCTCTAGAAGGCCAGCAATGGAAAAACTTCGTCTTATCCACAAGTGTACTTCAGATGAGTAGTATAATCTTCCTTGGGGTTTAGAGGATTCACATAAAGGATTGGGAATTATATGTCAATCAAAAAGGTATTAAAACCTTAAAATAATAACTATGAAAATAGGTATTGTTTGGCAGAAACGGAGGTACGTAGACTTTAGAAAAATTTGATGCATAAGCACTATTTAAATAGGCATGTTGAGGTGGTGCGTCATTCGAGCGACATACGATGTCGTCTGAGCGAGATGGCATCTTGTTCGAACGAGATACGATGTCGTTCTATGACACCCCGCCTAATAAAATACAGGGCGATCATTCCTGTACCAAATTAAAACAGGAGTCGCATATGGATCATTCTTAGCATCACTATCGAAAACCAAATTAATTACTTATAACCTATTAGGCTGGCGTCAAAATTTTATTTAACTAATATTTTTAAACAAACTATACAATTAAAACATTCACACGGTGTACATAAAGGAAAATGGAAAGAGATAAAATAACCGAACACTCGGTATACAACCAAATCGAATGCCATACTAAAAAGCGGTGAAAGAATAAATAAATATAATTGGGATTTCGGCCCGAAAGTTACTATAATGCTTCATATCTAGATCACAAGAATAGAAGCGTCTAAATCAAACCTGCATGCATCCACAGCTACTGCAGCAGACGCCTGACTCGAAAGGATCATCATTCAAGCATCCCTGTGTCTGGACACCTATATATATATATATATATATATATATATATATATATATATATATATATATATATATATATATATATATAGCAAAAGAGGAAAAATATAGAAACGGGTCAGAGCTCAAGTTGTGAAAATATTTAGCAAGTGCATAAATGCTTTATTTTTAAAAATAGATTTTATCTCATATTTAAATTGGTATCGCACTACCATGAAATACCCATCACCTCTCTTCTAATAGTGCACACCTAGATCATCCCTCTAAACATCCTAGTCAAGCTATGTTGCCTAACTAATCCGTCACCCTCAAACTCTAAAAATCCTAAGCAAACCAAGTACTAAGGGCTAAACTTCTCCCCAGTCTCAACATTAATCCATGTTCGTGCGTGGGGTGTCTCGCAAAGCGAAATCCAAATAAGGAAAACCCTCGATACACTACTACTTGGCAAGGTCGATCGTCGAGATCCATTAGACCCTCAGTACTCAACTTATATACATATACTCATATAATTAAATATACATCACATACTCATATTTATTTTTCATGCTCACTTTTATATACATATCACATTTGAAGTCCGGTAAAATCTCCCGGAATGAGAATTCATTTCATATTCAATTTATATCTTTACTCTAGCAGAGATATATTATGTTGTTCTCATACACAAGTAATGTACTATACACACAAGTACAATAACAATCCCAACAAGATATAACTAGAGGATGCGGTCTCTCAATGCTATTATCTTCCGGGGAATCACTCATATACCATCTTGGGGACCAGCGGTCGGACTAAATATCACCGACATCGCGGTCAACAATCACAACGTCTGGGAAGCGGTCATAGTTCCTCCCCGGCAATGAGACCAAACATACCCACCACGTCTCACCCCTAATAAAAAATCACACAATATAACAATGGACGCTATGACCTGGGGACTATAGCCTCCCTGCTTCTCAAGCTAAGGGCCTTACCCACATCGCGCAACTTTCCATGATATCATTAGAGGGGTTATGCTTCACACATACACACACACACACACACACAGATATATATATATATATATATATATATATATATATATATATATATATATATATATATACCATCCACACATAGATACATATACATATCCGTATTTTATAATATATATACTTTACTCACATAGTATATATGTATTCCATATTGTTCCTCGAAGATACAAATAAATGGCCATAATTGCCAATCACACATAATGATGACCAATAATCCCAAAGATTCTCACCATTAATAATATTCGAGTATTCTCACACTCACGATACTAAACTCAAAAGTATTCCCTCACTTGATAAATAACGTGTACCTTATTCACACTTAAGGATTTATATAATTTCTTCAACTATATCAATTCACACTAAGTAAATACACATTTTCCCAAATTCATCCTAATAGTCTCGCAGGACATACTCGGCCACAATCGATATAATTATGTTTTCTACGCGCATAATTATATAAGTTTAAATGCTCACTGAAATTATCCCAAGAAATATTCGTCACCAAACACCCTTAATTTAAATAGGTCGTGGATTCCATTTACACGAACCCAAGGACTACATTTGTCCAATTAATAATTTAGAGGTCCTCACACTATTTTTGAGAAACCCCAACTCTCTAATTCATCACTTTATCTATTTTCCTCGAAAATATAATTTTAGTGTCACACACTTAGAACACTCTCTTAGCCCCCATAAATTTCCCCAATTGGATAAATATATTTCCCTTAGTTAAGTCTATTTATTTACTCAATTAAATAGGCTAGATATCCTTAATTTGGGAATTTATCCCATATAAATTGAACCAACACACATTTCCAAAATTTTTGTTTGATCGATTGATCGACCCTTGGCCGTCGATCGATCGATCAAGCAGGGCAGCTTCTTCCTCGCCCATGTTTCGGCCATTAACAAACCTCCAACCATTTTTTCTCCTTCTCCCAACCTTATATAACCCCAACCAACAAATTTTACATAAAAGAAAATAGGTTCCAAACATCCTAGAACCAGAATCAACAACTAAATTCAGTTAATTCCTAAGTTTCTCCAATTTTATAATTTTCGGGATTTACCCGTTAAACTTCCGAAAAACCCATGAAAATCCAACCCAAAATCTTTAAGGTTTGTTATTACCAACTATGATATGAGATTTATGCTCATAATTAAATAAATCAAGTAAACACTTTCCTAGAGGATAAAATCCGACGACTCCGAGTCGAATCACGCGGAGTTTGGCCCGAAAATCCTTTTTCTCTTATCTTTTCTCCTCTTCCTTTCTTCTCTTCTTCTTTTCTATCTTTCTCTTTCCTTTCTCCTACTCTCCCGTGTCTTGTAGGGCAAGAGAAGAGGGTTTATCCCTTTAAACCCAAAATGACTCGTTTACTCAATTGCGAGTCCCTATAAGCCCAAAAATTCCAGAAACTCAATTACGACCCCCGGATACTTTATTCTGACTATCTCGGCCATTCCGAGACCAGTCGCACTCTCTAAATATCCATCCGAGGTACTTGACCACAAATCACTAATTTAACCCACTTCATCTCAATGCGGGTTTTCCCATTAAAATATTATCCTCAGTCGCTTTACCCAACTGCGACATATAATTAAAATACGCCGACTTATTTACTTAACCCCAAAAGTAAATATAACACCCATTGAAAATCATCTAATCCATGAAAACTCCAAAATTTACTATTCACGATAATTCTTAAATTCCTAAATTACACGTAATTATTGAATTTAATTTCCATAAAAGTGCAGGGTATTACACATTCGAACGACATCAGTGACGTGTCTCAAAAAACCCCTTTAAACACATCTGGCTTATTTATCATCTTCCAGACTTCAGAAACTTATTTTAAAAAAATCTTCCCAACTATTTATGCAAATAATTAAACACCCCAACTAAAATTATTTTTACCATAACAATGTGGAGTATTGGGAACGGTTGAAGTGTACGTTGCTTGACACATGATGCACGTACGAAGACAATGGATTCATGAATTCGGATCAAGGCCGTTATGGATGATCGTGGAGACGTGTCGAATGTAGCGGTATCAGACATACTTAATTGTGATCTAGGGGGACACTTGGAAAATTCCTATATTCTACCCCGGACAATTATAAAATATGTCCTTACAACTCTCCCCTATGCCTATGCCGGTACATACTTATTATGCTGCCCAAAATAAACAAACTCACATACAATTTAATATCCCTATTAAACCCAAAAACTGAAAAATACTAATGTGCGTCATAACAAATTCGATCATATTCAAATCTTCAAATCTTCAAACTTTCTTTGTCATCATCAGGGTGTGGACAAATGATTCTCCATTTTAATACCTACACACATCCTTTTTATGATGTCCCCAAATAGACAAATATGAAGAACATAAGCAATGCAAATGGAGAATGTCACAAGGAAATAAACTTTATCTTTTTGAAATTTTTAAAAAAAAAATTTAAGGAAAGAAAAAAATCACACCATGAAAGAACACGAAAACAACCAAGTCAATGATAGCGGTAATGTAGGGATGTGAAAAAATTCAACAGAAAAATCAATACATACAACCATAACATGTGTGCACGATGAATGTTGGATATTTCTTACAAATGAACTCAACATCTTCCTTAGGTGGAAAACATTATGGAATTAAAGGAAACTGACTTAATCAAATCATCAAATCAAAGCTCAAAGTGATTTCCACACCAATATTGTCCAAAATGTGTGAAACGCTTTTTCATGACTTTCAAGGACGTGAAAACATGTTTTTCATTTATTTTCATCCAAACCCCCTCATAAATAACTATGCATTATATTTTAGTTTGGAGGTGATGAAACTAAAATTTATTGGCCCATTTTATTTGGCAGGTTATTCTTTTTATTGCCATAATTAATTTTTTCGGGATCTTTTTTCAAAAAGTGGCTTTCTCAACGAGTTAATTTTGAACTCTCATAGCCATTTCCCATGATTCACTCATCATATTTGATTGCAATTGATTCCTCGCGCTAAATGGTTTTTACAGGCACTACCATCTTGTTAAGTTTTATAGCATTTTGGTCATTGTATAGACAGAATTGAGATGTAAACACTCAAGCCAATATGTCATAGACAAGTAAAATACTCAAATAATGTTGTGAATGTTTGCAATAAAGGAGATAAGGAGACAAACATGTAGAATATATCATGAATCACATCTCAAAGACTCCAAATAATGTAAAGCACATGAATGAAATGATGTAGCATCTCCAATAACTATAAAATAGTCACGTGAAATATGAAATGAAGTTGTGACTATGGTTATCTTAAATGTTCATCCATAATACTTGCAAACAAAATATAAAACAATTTTTGTTTTTTTCAAAAAAAATTATAATAAGAAAATCTTTTTCGGTTTTTCAAAAAATAAAATCTTTTTGGATTTTTCAATTTTTCCAAAAAAATCAAACAAATAATAATAGAAATGATACAATCTAGATATAGGAATAAAATGATATGATCATGAAAAAAATGCATCCTACTCTAGACATGGGGACCACCCCTCAGTCAACTGTGCAAATTCCTAAAGACTTCCTAAGACTCTTAAATCTAAGGGCATCTAAAGGCTTCGTGAATATATCGGCTAATTGGAGGTCGGTAGATACAAAACTCAAGGATATGAACTTTTCCTCTACAAGATCATGGATAAAGTGCTCGTGTATCCTAATGTGTTTTGTTCATGAATGCTTGACTGGATTACGGGATATGTGTATCGCGCTTGTGTTATAAAAGGAAATAGTCATGGTGTTATGTGATATCCCATAATCCTCCAACATCTACTTCATCAACAGAAGTTATGTGCAACAAATCCCGACGTCTATGTACTCAGCCTCCGTAGTGGACAAAGAGATGGAGTTTTGCTTCTTGCTTAGCCAAGAGACAAGAGAAGAACCAAAGAAGAAACACCCACCAGAAGTTTTCCTACATCCATCTGCATCCCCGGCCCAATCGGCATCCGAATAGGTAGATAAACGGTCACTGGTATCAAAGGAATACTATATGCTAAGGGAGACAGTCCCACTCACGTATTTGATAATATGTTTAAGAGAGAGTAAGTGTGACTCTTTTGGGGAAGCCTAATATTGTGCACAGACTCCAACACTAAAGTCTATGTCAAGATGACTGGTGGTAAAGTAGAGAAGACAACCTATCATACTCCGATACAAGGTTTGTTTTATGTCCTTTCCTGAAGTGTCCCTGCTAAGATTAGTTGAGGTACTCATCGGTGTACATGCATTGTTAGCAGAGTCTAGAACAAATTTCATCATAAGGTCTCTAGCATACTTGGATTGGGAGATAAACATCCCATCCTCTAATTGACGAACTTGGAGACTAAGGAAGAAAGTAAGCTCACCAACCATGCTCATCTCAAACTCGCTCTTCATATCCTCCTCAAAGGACTGAGCATGCTGGGAGCACGTGGATCTAAAGACTATGTCGTCCATATAAACCTGGGCAACCAAAATAGCACCATCATCTCTCCTGACGAACGACATCATATCGAATCCCCCTCTCTTAAAATCACAGGCTAAGAGATAGAAAGTAATCATCTCGTACTAAGCACGGGGTCATTACTTCAAACCATACAAGGCTTTCCTAGGATAGTAGACATGATCTTAGGGTCTTAAAACCCTATTGCTTGTTCCATGTAAACCTCCTCCTGTAGAATGCCATTAAGAAAGGAACTCTTGACATCCATTTGATATAACTTGAAGGACAGATGACATTTGATGGAGTGTAGTAGGAGGATAGACTCAAGCCTCACAACAGGAGAAAATGTCTCGTCAAAGTCTACACCCTCAATTTTTGTGTAGCCTTAGGCGACTAACCTAGCCTTATTTTGGATAATAGTACCAGTCTCATCCACCTTATTCTTGAATATTCACTTGGTACCTATCACATTTGTATAACTAGGTCGGGGGACTAGTTCCCAGACATCATTCTTTCTCAACTGAAGAAACTTATCCTGCATAGCACATATCCAGTGTTCATCTTTGAGTGCTTCCTTATAGTTCTTGGGCTCGACTTTGGACGTGTATCAAACATGGATAACAACGTTATCTACCTGAGCATGAGTATTTACCCCTAGGGTGGGATCTCCTAATATAGTAGAAGGATCATGACTCTTACAAAACCAGGCAGGAGTGTCCCCTAAATAAGGAATGGGATCCACTCTGGGTATGGGAGGCACAATAGGATCATTAGTAGAAAATGAGTCACCCTCACCCAAAAGGTTAGAATCAATAAACCCCGATAGTTCGTCATCTTGCACAAGGTTATACACCCGATAAGATCTACTAGACGATGAATAACCTTAGAGCTATTCAGGTTATACACCCGATAAGATCTACTAGACGATGAATAACCTAAAAATATCCCCTCATTGCTCCGAGAGTCGAACTTTCCAAATTACTCACTATCCCGTAGGATGTAGCATTTTCTCCTAAGGACACGAAAATATAAAAGGTTGGGCTTCTTTCTAGTCCACAATTCATAGGGTGTCATAAGTGTGTGTGGATGAAGATATACCCTATTCATGATATGGCACACAGTAGACACTGCCTATGCCCAAAATCTTCTTACAACCTTACGACCCAAAAACATAGATCTAGCCATATCCTGAATTGTTCGATTCTTCCTCTCAACAATCCCATTTTGCTGAGGAGTTCTAACGTCCAAAAAATTATGTTTTATTCTGAGGCTATCATAGAAAAAATCTACTTTTGCTTCTTTAAAATCAGTGCCATTATCACTACATATTCTATTGATAGTGACTCCGTGTTGATTTTGCAGGACATGACACTTGGTCGTAAGAAAATCCACATCAACGGATTTTTCTCGCAGAAAACCTACAATAGAGTACCGTGAGAAATCATCTACCATCATGATAATGTACCTCTTACCACCTAAGATCTCAGTATGAGTAGTACCCATAAGATTTATTTGTATCAAATCAAGAATGCGAGAGGTGGTAATGGAATTCAACTTTCGATAGGGGCTACGAATTTTCTTTCCCAACTGACAGGGTCCACAAATTGCGGAATTTGGATTTCCAAGTGATCGTAAGCCACATACTAGGTCCTTTTTAACTAATTTTTCCAAATCTCGAAAGTTCACATGACCTAGATGGTTGGTTCCATAGATCCATAGTAGTGATCATGGCGTTATTGCAGACAAATGAGGACTCGGGCATGATCCCATAGTAATTGTCTTCAGTATTCACCCCTTGCAATAAAACTTTATCACTTTTATCATAGACGTGGCATTTATTCCAGTCAAACCTTACTGCAAAATTAGCGTCGCACAGATGGCTAATGCTGAGTAAATTTTCTTTAAATCCCTTTACGTACAACACATTCTCTATCTTATGAAATCCTGGTAACTCAAGTGTACCTCGTCCTACTATTGTAGACTTGATTTCATCTCTAAAAGTGACTTTGACTTCCTTATGATCCTTGAGGAAGGTAAACCGAGAAACATCACCAATCATGTGCTAGGAGCACCCATTATCGAAGTACCACTTTAGAGAATTATGT
Organism: Sambucus nigra; assembly: GCA_949130495.1. Classification (NCBI taxonomy): domain Eukaryota; kingdom Viridiplantae; phylum Streptophyta; class Magnoliopsida; order Dipsacales; family Adoxaceae; genus Sambucus; species Sambucus nigra. The sequence continues at coordinate 329,374,228 of OX422210.1, read as the reverse complement.
GCTTTAAGAGAAACATGAACAACAAGGGATTTTGCGTTGTGTTTAGGCACCTAAGATGTGGTAACCTTCTGTTTGCCCTTGTCATTGTTGACTCTAGTCGGGATTTAAGAAGTGTCCACTAACGGCATGAAAATCCATTGGAACTCTTCCACTATACTCTGAGATGTGACGACTACAAACTCAACTCGCTCTCTAAGACTCTCAAAATTAGTAGTGGCATGTGGCGGAGCAAAAGTACGTCACGTTCGACCCAAACTATAACAATACTCACGAAGATGTACTTTTCTGTTGCAATAAGTACAAAAATATGTAGACTTAGGCCGACTTCGATTTTCTTTTCTTGGCTAAACTCCCTTTCAGTTTTTAGGTGGGTGGCCTTAAGGATTTTTAAAAACTCGAGAATTGGTTCTAATGTCGTATGGGATGTGGAAGCTCCATCAAAACCTATTCATGGCTTCTCACCTAAACCCGAAGTAGGGGAGAGGAGCATCTTTCCCATCTTCCCATATTGGTCCTCAATTCTTACATTGACTTCCCTGGCTCTCTCAAGGTCCTGAGTGAGTTAGGGCTATAAGGGATTCCAATTTCTTTCGAGTGTCTAGAGAGGAATTAAGCCCACTCATCAGATCAGTAACTTTCTTAGTCAAGTTTCCTTTCTCTTTCGCAAAACACTTTATCTCTCTCTCAAAACTCTCTCATTTAACATAGGTGGTCTCTACCTCTCTCAACAAAGTGAACAAGGAGATCTCTCTCTCTCTCTCTCTCTCTTAATTCCTAATCTAGAGCTGCTATCCTAAGATCTAACGCTTTGTTAGACTTTTTGGTCTTGAAAGTATCATCATATAAATAAGCGTACGTGCGTCATATATCACTCTCGTTCTCACTTGCTTCTTCCTCCCCTTCGCTCACACTGCAATCACTGTCGAGGTGTCCCTGTGAGCTTGCATCCTCATCTTTGTTAGGATCACTGTCAGTACTCACATGACTAGCCATGAATGCGATGAAATTACATTCATGTAATGACTCATCTCTAGAGTCCACCGACTCGACCTCTCTATCATCACTAAGGGTGGTGTTTAATGCATATTTGGGTTGTTCTTGACATTTCAACCTAGTTGCCCACTCAAACCCCTTATGACCTTTACCGCCGCACTCAAAGCGTCTCTCACTTTCTTTCTTAGAGGTTGTCCTTTTTATCTTTCTCAAATTTCTTTTCAGATTTATTTTGTCATAATTGTTTTAATCTTTAAAATTTCTAATTTTCTTCAATTTGAGAAATTTCGTGAAATTTTTAGCAAATAGGACCAAATTATCGAAGTCGAAATCAGAATCAGAATCAGACATCTCTTCCTCTCTTTTCTTAGATGACTCACCTCTCTTTGACCCCTCACTCTTTCTGGCCTGGGCTTTAAGTACTACGCCTTTGTCTTTTGATTTTATCGTGTTTGGGAACATGTCGATTTCATAGGCTTGTAGGTCTCCAACTAACTCCTCTAATTTTAGCGTACTCAAATTACCAAATGAATTTAACATAGTGACTTCAGGGATAAATCTCTTAGGCATTGATCTCAAAATTTTCTTAACTACCCTAGCATCAGTAATGTGTTCTCCTAAGTTAAAACTAGTGTTCACGATATCAGATAAATGTGCATAAAATTCATCGAAACACTCATTTTCACGCATTGATATAGTTTCAAACTGTGTATTTAAATTTTGCAATTTAGATTCTTTCACTGCATTTATTCCTTCATGGGTAAGTTGCAGAACATCCCATGCCTCTTTTAGATGTGGTACATGTCATGATGCATCAGAACTCGTCAGAGGTGACATTTTCGAAAATGGAACTAAGCCCACGTGAGTTATATGTACTCCATTTAAATTCATCCTCAGTCCATGCAGTCACAGATTTTAGAATAGTTATGTTTTATACAGTGACAGTGGGAGGCGTCCACCCTCTTTGACACACAACCCAGACACGTTCATCAATAGCCTTTAGGTGAGATTTCATGTGTGCTTTCCAATAGGCATAATTTGCCCCGTCAAAAATTGGGACTCAATTATATAATTTTTCCATTGAAATTGCGCTTTATTTTCAAAAAATAAATTTTCAAAACAAAATTGATATCCAGAAAAATTTTGTGAAAAAATTACACGGTAAATTTGTGTAAATGGCTCTGATACCAATTTGAGAGTGCGCTAGCAATCAATGTCAAACTTATTTAATTAAATTCCAATTTTAATTCCAATAACTCTTAACTCTCGCAAACAAAAGTGATTGAATAAAGAAATAGTTTAAGAATGCAAGACAATCACAGTTAAGGAAAAATCCCCCACGGGGCCAAAACCATCTTGTTTTCATGATAATTTGTAAAGTTTGGTTTGCACTGATTACAATGAAAATACAAGAAGTGACATACGAAATGTCCTGAGGCATCAGTTCCGATGTCGTCGGCTAGAGCTCCCGCAAGAGCTCCAAAATGTTAGCAATGGAAAAGCTTCGTCTTCTCTGTAAGTGTACTCTCGATGAGTAGTATAATCTTCCTTAGGGTTTAGAGGATTCACATAAAGGATTGGAAATTATTTATGAATCAAAAAGGTATTAAAACCTTAAAATAAGAAGTATGAAAATAGGTATTGTTTTGTTGAAACGAAAATTTGTAGACTTCAAAAAAACGTGATGCATAAACACTGTTTAAATAGGCATATTGAGGAGGTGCGTCGTTCGAGCGACATACGATGTCGTTCGAGCGAGATGGCATCTCATTCAAACGAGATACGATGTCATTCGAACGACATGAGTGACATGTCTCAAAAAAACTCGTTAAACAGATATGGAATATTTATCATCTTCCAAACTTCAAAAATTTATTTTAAAAAAATATTCCCAACTATTTATGCAAATAATTAAACACTCCAATTAAAATTATTTTTACCGTAAGAACGTGGAGCGCTGGGAACGATTGAAGTGTACGTTGCTTGACACATGTGGCACGTACGAAGATGATGGATGAATGAATTCGGATCAAGGCCATCATGGATTATCGTGGAGACGTGCCAAATGTAGTGGTACCAGAGATACTTAATTGTTATCTACGACACTTGGAAAATTCGTAGATTCTACCCCAGACATTTATAAAATATGTCCTTACTCTTAAGATAGTTAAATGGGTTATGTGGGACATGATTTTGGATCTCGAATATTTAATAATGTATATCATGTATGCATGATATTTACAACCTTGCCTATGTAATCTCGGGATTATTTTTTATGGTAAAATCATAGTAGCCTTTAATGAGAAATTACGGGGTGACAACTCTAGATTTTATTAATTGTCAAAATGAGATATAATCTTGTCAAATCTTTTCTTCCCATGTAACCATTTTTGGTAGTTAACTTGAGGTGTGGGATATTATTCTCAACCTGTTTTTTTCTTTATTGTTGTCTTAATCTAGTTTTAATACTTGTGCAACATTGATTATAGTATAAAATGAGTTGAAACTAAAGATCATCTTTTACACTTTTATTTGCAAAATAATTAATCAATAGAATTATAGAAACATTCTTTCTGAACTCGATACCTAGGCTAGCATTTATGTTCCCATAAGAGTGTAGTTAAACTTTAGTTTTTCTTATTTCCACTTGGAAGCGATAACAACGGCTAGCGAATTCTCACAACAATCGGTTTTCCTCGCCTCAATCAAATCGCGTCATTATCGGGGAGTGCTTTGTTATAGATTGTTATTGATTTAGTATTTCGTGATATTTTTTCTTTGTATTTGTATTCGTTATTTTAATTTGTTTTATAGACTTGGACAATTTAGCTCAAAAAATGCGTGAATTTGCAATCAAACATCTTCGTGGAAAATTACTATCTTGGGCTTTTTGGGGTAAACATGTGTTGCTCTATTTTTTCGATAATTCTAATGGTTCGCGTTTATATCGCAATCGTAGTTCTCAAAATCCCCCCAAATCAATGAATTTTTCTTAACTCTTACAAAAAGAGGAATTTAAAAGGCCTGTGACTTTGGGTGAGTATTACCAAAGTTAAGTAAAAAGTGTAAGGGATTTTGAGAATGATTTTTTTCTATAAAGGGCCACAAAATTCTTAAAATAACAAAGTTGAAAGATATTTTGATAATAGTTCTCTAAACTATTATGACAATAACCTTTGAAATTGTTATACTAATAATTTTCAAAGTAGTTCAGACAATAGTTCTCAAACTTTTTATTTTGAAAATTTTGTGCCTCCACCTATCACACAGCGTGAGGGTATGCGCATTCTTGAAATTGAAAAACTTAAAAACCGTTATGAGGAAAAAAATAATTCTTAGGAACAAGAGTTGGATACATTATTTGAATCCAATGATGATTTTTCAACTGAGACTTTTTGAAGTTGACAAATGTCTTGAACCAAATGAGAAAATCAATGATTTTAATCCAAGGATGCCAACAAACCATTCTTCTTTTCATCGAAGTCATAAAGGAGAACGAAAATGGTTAGGATATGGAAATATAATCTCTTTGCAATGAGATAATATATTCTTTGAAAAATTAAAAGGAGGTTGAGACTTGTTCTTCACCTTAACCAATTTTAGAAGATGATTTCATTAAAAGTTAATATTCCTCCTTTGAAACTCAATCCTCTAGCGATGATGATTCATTTCTTCAAATTGCATTTATTTCCTGCCCATTTTTGTTCACTGTTATCCAACCATTGAAACTATCCACCTTATCAGTTGAAAACTTCAAAACGTTCAACACTTTTACCGATGAGGATTATTTTCTTGAGTTACTATCCATTAAGGTAATTATGCCTCCACATGTGCTTGTGTCCCATTACAATTGCAAAACCTTTAGGCGTAAATTCTAATTTTTTGGGTCCTATGTGTGCTTGTTTCCCCTTCAATCCAAACACTCCATCATTAGCAAAATATATTAATTGGTGATGGTTCCATTTATTTCCAAAACAATGCCTTCCATTGTTCAAATGGCATTCTTATTTTTTTAAAGGCATAAACATAAATGAAGTACCACAATTAATCCCCCAAAGTAAAATAGTCTTTTGGGGGGAGCATCAAAAATTTAAACTTCCAGTGTATAGTTAGTTAAAAGTCAAAATTATAGTTGTACATAGCAACTTATTTCTTTTCATTTTGTTATTTAGTGTAAAAAGTTAATGTTTGTTATTGTGTTTTGTTATGCTTGATTATAACATGTTTTGTAGAATTTTTGAACTTGCACGTTTTGAGGATTGCCCCATTTTGAATAATATCATTCTCTTCCTCTATTTTAACTTTTGTTCTTTTGAGAACAATGCAACGTTTAAGTTAGGTTCATGGGATGTTATTCCCCTTTCATTTCCAGTTTCTTTTATTTGATTATATGTTATTCTAAAGCGTGCATTTGTTGTTAAAATGAATTTTTTTTAAAATATATTCTTTACTTTTTCTCCTTTGTTGGGCCTTTTGCCCTTGCTTCCGATGATCTTTTAAATAATTTACTAATATAATAGATAATTCAATCATTTATGTTTTCGATTTTAGAAGTTATTAAACTTTAGTCCTCAAAGCATTGATATTATAAAAAAATCACGAATGAAACTTTAAACCCATGAGCACACGTGCTTTTATTTTTTTTATGTTATTTGGTCTAAGATTTTTATAAGTAGGTGATCTTTTGTTGCATTGTATATACATTCACCAAGTGAATGTTGTGTTTTTATTCATTTGTGAGTGTTTATACATTACTCTTTCCTTCTTGAAAGGCATTGAAGTCGTCAGTAATCTCACTTTTCTTTATTTGGTGATTCATTAATTGCGTTCATTCTAAAATGTGTTACTTGAGCAAGGTTTTCAACGCTATTTTGACTAAATAATCACTTAAACCTTAGGAAATGGACATAGGCGCTCTTTTTTGCTACACCCATATTGACCTTGACCTCACCTAAATATTTTTCTAGTTAACTCCTCTGAACCTAAATATAGGCTTTCATTTTAAGATCCAAAATCCCATAGCCAAATCCAGATTGGAGTTTATTATCCATATAAAGACCTTCCATACCCTTTTTTGGAATTATACTTGGCATTTTCTGATGTTCTTCTTATATGGTTTCAAATAAGCACGTGAGAGTGAGAAGAAAAAGAAAAGAAAACGTGAAAAATAAAAGAGATGAAAGAAAAAAAAGAAAAAGATGATAAAGAGAAGAAAGACAAAAAGAAAGATTTTCCTGATTCAAATAGTGTTAAGTAATATTTGTCATTCTATTAGGTTATATCCAATGATTGCTATGGAAATTATAATCCAATTTTGATATTGCCTCTAATTTTCCATTATCCTAAGTGTTTCTTCTCGAACACCTTTGAATTTGTAAATATTCCCCTCTTTCATAATGTTAACCCATAACCAACTTTACACCCTTTAGAAGTCCTATGTGATCCTAGGGTGAATGCGAGGCAAAAGTCACAATTGCTATAATATGTAAAATTTCATTTCACCTCCCTTAATGAATGGTATCTTTTGTTGATATTACAATTTTTCCCTTTTTGAATAGCGTTATTCATTGATGACATGTGTCGAACCTTGCCATTTACATTTACTCCTTATACCTGCATATATCGTGTGTGTTACCCCCTATTCGAAATGTTTTCATTTCTTGAGTGTAATCATCGGTGATGATTTGAGTTCGTTCACGCTTTAATTTTTATCCGGATTATAAAAGAATTTTCCAAAATCATAATTTTTATGTTCTCACTCTTTCTCCCACATTTAATCTTCCAATTATGATGAAGTTATTATAATAATGTTAATGATTACAGAATTTTTGGTGAATTCATTTACTATGCTAATAACTTGTTTTAAATACATTTTGTTATTCTTGACCTTATCTTATTAAATGTTTGGGAATATTTTGAGGAAGCTTTCTTTTTGTTTGTTTCATCCCTGAAAACCCTCACGAGACAACACTCGTCCACTAGGGTAACCTAGGGATTTAATATCATCTCACATTCGCTAAATTCAATCGTTCACCCACAAAAGTGGTGTTTCTATCTTTTATGATTATTTTTTTATTATCTCTCTATTGTCATGGTTCTCATTTTGTTTCAACTCTAGGGACTAACAATGTCTAAGTTAGGGGGTGTGATTAATCATAAATATTGTATTTTAGTGCTCTTTTCACATATGCATTCTAGAACAATTGTGTATGTTATTTCCATTATTTAAGATCTTATTTTGGTTAGCCTTTGTTTGAGATTTATAAATTCCTTACAAGGTTTACTTGAGATTTTATAGTTATTTGAATGCCCGAAGCAATTGGTTGCGTTATAGGATTATTTCTCCAGTAGATGGAATTTTAGGAGTATTTTTGTAATTTCAAAGTTTGTAGTCCAATTGGAAGAATAGCATGTATGCATATCCCATCAAGTTAAGTTTGGGTGTTTGTTGACTGCGAATCAATCTCATTTCTAACAAAGTTGTTACATCCTTTTCCGTGCGCATCCCTTTTGAGAATTGAATTTGGGCCACATGTTTCTTTTCCCACCCATGGAAGCACTATCTCAAAATTGAAAAACCATCTTGATACGGCCTTATTTTTTTCATTTTAGTTTAGTTTATCTAGGGTTTGAGTTGGTTTTGGGAGGTTTCCTCATTTCTCTCTTTAAGGGTTTGGTATGTAAGTCTGTTATTTATCATCTCCTACTTTTGTTTATTGCTTATTTCCTTCTTTGCTATCCTTGTAACTTACATTTGATGCAATAGATTTAGTTTTTGTTGGTTTATGATTGTTTTCCTTTGTTACTTAGTTTTTTTCATTTCTTACTTTCTTTCTTTCATTGCTTTCTTTCAATAAATGATTCATCATACTTTGTAGCTAAATTAAATTTGGTTAAGATGATTTAACTCACCTTGATTAGGTTGTTCATTTTTCCATGGTGATGGATTAGGATAGTTTAGATGGGTTAAGTTAGTCTTGATATCTCATTTAGGAGATTTAATGGTCTTTATCGTGTATGCGGCATATTTACGGACTTGCGTATGTAATATTGGGAATATTTATTCATGGCTAAATCATAGTAGGCTTTTATGAGAATTTAGGGGTGACAACTTTAGGGTTTTAATTAATTATCGACATTAGATTTAATATTGTAAATATTTTCTTCCCATGTAAACAATGATGATAGTTGTGAGGCATATTATTCTCAATCTATAGTTTTCTTTATTATTGTTTTATTCTAGTTTCAATAGTTTCCTAGTTGTAATTGTAGTATAAAATGATTTGAAACTAAAGATCATCTTATACACTTTTACTTGTGAAATAATAAATAAATAGACTTCTAGCGCAATTCGCTATGGATTCGACACACAGACTAGCCATTATACTCCTATAATGTTGTATTTATAGTTTACTTTTTTTGGTGTTGATGTGGGAACCGATAACAAAAACTAGCATATTTACACGATACTCAATTTTTCTCGCCGCAATCAACTACAGAAAGCACAATTGTGTCCAACACAGTTAAGAAAGTGTGCCCAATTAATTAATGGCATTAACATATTAGATTCATATGACAATCCTTACCTATTTTTAATTCGACTATCCCCTGAACATGCAAATGTATGATTCAAAACGTATATCAAGAAAGCATACAATCAAAATTTAGGAAAAACTCCTTTCGGGTAAAATATTTTATTCATTTTATAAAATTTTAAAATCACAGCTTACAAATTTTATAAATGAATATACTATGACCCTCTCAAGAAGAACAAAATCGTATTCTTCCATGAGTAATCATCATCACAAGAATCATAACAACCACAATTCTCCTGCAGTCTTAGCCTTCCTCTTCAGCAGTGAACCCCTCGAGTTTCATAAGTCAGTCATGGAGATGCCTTATCCACAAAGGTTATGTATGCAAGGATACAAAGTATAGGTTTTAAACTTGATTCAATGAAATATATAATGGGAATGTGATTTATTAATCAAAAAGTTTTTTCAAACTCAAAACTTAACAACTTTTTCTAAAGGTAAGCGGAAATAGTTCTGGAAAAAGTCTTAATGAAAACAAACACTAAACAGGTATTTATAATATATTAAATGAATTTTGAATCTCATTCGAATGAGAATAACAGTTCGTTATAATGAACATGAACTCATCTCAATGATCAAGCTATTTTGTTTAAACGAAATTCAAAGGACCTAAAATAGTATGCCATCTTTCGATGTTCGGTCGAAGTAAACTTCAAACAACACTTCGAATGAAAAGATGATCTTTTTTTAATGAGATTCCCATATCATTTGAACGATATTCCCATATCGTTTGAACGAGATGCTTATATTTTGAAAAAAAAATTAAATCCATAAACTGTCTCGATTTTAAATAAAAAATAATTTCTAGATTTAATAAAATAAACATCCTAAAATAAATTTAAACTTAATAGCATTGTACCTTCATAGAGTGAAGATACTTTAACTTTGGAGATGTTGGAACTCCGTACTTCAGTTTTGGCTCGAATCAAATGATAGCGGGATACGCCAAAAACGATAGCTTAAGCTATGAAAAAATGATAGAAATCATGCTCTTATAAATCTCCCCCTTTTTGGATATTCCGATACAAACATAAAATCAAAATCCAAATTACAACGAATATTCCCTAGAAAAAATACAATTATATAATACCCTCCCAAACCCTAAAATGGATAGGTTCTAGGTAAAGATGTCTTCAAAATTAAGTCTTCAAATCTCCACTTCTTAGTCTTCTATTTGGTACTTTGTGTTCATCGGTGTAATACAAATATGATCTTCCATAATACCTAACACATGAAATAAAAAAAATACCCCGTGATGCATCGAGTTTGACAAATAAAATAAAATGCATAAAGATATAATCTCCCCCATATCCCAAACTCATGTAATCTCTCTGTAACAACCCGTGACTTTGGAGTACACGAGTCATTTAAAGTGTGTATTAACATTTAAAATTGGGTTTATTGTTTTAAGGTTTAAGAGGCTTACGGATTAATCAATTCTCATTTGAGAGAAAGAGAGAAAAAGCCCTAGAGAGAAAAATAAGAGAAAAAAGAAGAAAGGAAGAGAGAGAGAGGAAGAAAATCTTGGAGATTCCGGCCCAAACGCGACATCGAGGATGATCCAACCTCTACAAATCTGAGGCAAGTTTTTAATCTTGCTAAATAAGTCATTTGTGTATTTTATTTCATAATTTATGGGTTAAAGAATGGATTTTTGGGTATTAATATCAAAACCTAAAATTTTGGGTTAAATCTTGAAATCAATGTTTAAATATGGGTTTAAATGGAGTAGAAATGGTTGGGATCAACTTTTGGGTTCATTTATTGACTTAGAACCATATTGTGATAAATATTTGGAGGTTAGAATAGAAATTTTAGGGTTTTAAATTCGTGGGTTTTGTTGAGAAATGGAAATCGTCCAGGATATCTGGTATGGACGGTCGACCACGCCTCAAGGGAAAAGCCTACTGCATTTCTTCATAGGAAAAATTTGGACCCGCTGTCGAGCGGGGGTCTGGGACCGGTCGACCGGTACCCTATTTTTAGCCCAAGGATGTGAAATTCTATTACCCCTTTTCTTTTGGAGTTTTGTTCTTAGGGGGTTTTCTTAATGGACTTAATTATGGAGAGTGATGATATTAGATTTAGAGAATAGGGCCCTAGGTCGAATAGGGGCTTGCGGGCCTATGTTAGATCGATTTAAGAGGATGGGATGCCTCTTTTAGTAATGAAAGGATTATGGGGCTGAAGGGATTGTTGGATTATTTTATTATGATAGAGGTGGATTATCATGAAATGGTTATAAATGGTATAGGGATAGTCCCTTTTGCCTACATGTGTATTAATAATGGATACCCTTAGGTATAGTGGGGGATCTCAGTGAGGACGGGAGTCCTAGCTTGAGGTCATAAGTGAGTTTAAATATGATTGAGGACCGACGAGATAAGATGTCGAGTATCCTTGGAGAGTATAAAATTAAGGAATAAATTGTGAATGTAATAAGGTTTAGGGTTCATTAGAGCTATTAAACCTTAGAGGGAATTTTGAGAATCATGTGATTAGGCTATCAACTAGGTTAGGGTGGGTTGCCAATCTAGTGGGGATGGTCATTGTTTATCTGGGTGTGATTAATATTGAGGATTCCAATAAGTAATGGGTCCAAGAAATGAATTTAGGTTTGATCTTGAGGCTCATCGATTTTAATTATATAATTACCTATGATCGAGATAAGTATCGTGGGTTGATGTACTTTCATACATTGATGGAATGTACAGTAATTGTTATACATACATTAAACCCCAAGGTGATAACCCTAATGTTTGATATATATACGTATTTTGAGAGACTATTCACCCTAGGAAAATGGATGAATATGCTTCAAGTGATGGATTGTATTCACATATCAAGGTAAATTCATGAGTTTGTGGTGAGAGCTTGTATATTGAAGATTATGTATACTTATAGCCAAGTTTTTATATCTTATACATGTGAACGAGAGTTAGTTTATATATATAGATATATGGATATGTGAATATGTGTATATATATATCTGTATGGATATGAATATATGGATATATTTATGTTGTGGATATATATGATATGGACATCTAAACCGTATATGATGGTTTAATTTTTGATCATATGATGGGATCATATGGATGTGTATATATTGTGCATGTGAAGGATATATATACTTATGTGGTTAAGCATACCCAGCTCATGCTATCATTGGGAAGTTGCGCGAGGGTGAGCATCCCGACATACACAGCAGGGTGTGGATATTCCCCAGGTCATCCAGTATGTTATAATGCGATATATATTTTTGGGATGGGACGTGGTGGGTATGTCTCGTCTCATTGACCGGTTAGGAGCTATGACCGCTTCCCAGGACGTTGTGTGCTTGAGTATATCACGAGGTGGGTGTCGTGGATCCCCACCAAGTGGTCCCTAGTTTTGCTACGTGAGCCGAGCACTGGGAAGATGATAGAATGGTGCAGTTTATCGACGATATATGTAGCCGGGTATATTTGTGCATGGCCCTTGTACATCATATGTAGTATGTACACATGGTCAAGGGAATGGATGATTGGTATATATATATATATATATATATATATATATATATATATATATATATATATATATATATCCTATAGGTGAAAGGATATGGAATCTATATGGAGTACATCTTGGATGATTATGGTATACTAGATTGATGGGGGTTGATGTATCGCATTTAAGGAATATTTCGGTTACATCATCCCAAGGATATGAAATTGAAGACTTTGAGTTGTTTTTATATGGTAATCTATATTTAGTAGTATTGTATGTATGGCATAATGGATCTCTAGGATCGACATTGTCAAGGAGTAGTGTAACGGGGTGGTTCCTTGTTTGGATTTTGCTTTGTGAGACACCCCGCGCACGAAACGAGGTGCAGTGTCAAGATTGGAGAAACGTTTTGTCAAATATTTACGTGTGGCATGATGGATCTCTAGGATCAACGTTGTCAAGAAGTAGTGTAATGGGGTGGTTCCTTGTTTGGATTTCGCTTTGCGAGACAGCCCACGCACGAAACGTAGTACAATGTTGAGACTGGAGAGAAGTTTTGTCATCAATAATTTGTATGTATGTAAATTAGAAAGTAAATCTTATGATTCCACCCAAATATATATGGGTAACGTATCAAGAATTTTAATTAAATAAATTATAAACCGGAATCCATTAAGCCTATTATGGCAAAATTGTTTGTAAACATAATCAAGTATGATTAGAAAGGGGTGGATTCTTGGGTTAAGATAGGAAGGCAAATCTCTTGGGAATAGGCGGGGCCTATGTTAAGTTAGGTTGTCCTTATAGTTGGGGGTTATTTAACTAAAATTTGAGGATGCGAATAGGTGCGCGCCGTTAGATGAGAGGTTAGTTGGGATTCCACGAGAGTGCGATTCCACTTTGATTATGAAATAAGTGCATCGATATTTACTATGCACGGTTAACACACTTGCTAAACATTTTCACAACTCGTTCTCTGACCCGTTTACTTTTCTCTCCTGCCTGTATATATATATATATATATATATATATATATATATATATATATATATATATATATATATATATACTATTACAGGTGTCCTACCGCATGGATGCCGGATGACCTTCTATCCAGAGTCTTGGGAGTCGTGACAGGTTCAGACTATTGTGGGATGTAAAATGTAGTTGCTTCCTACTTTTTTAAAATTCTAGGTAGGATTCATGTTGTATATCGGGTTTGTACCCAAGGGATATTTATATATATGTTTATACTTATTCCATTTCAGTTATTGTTGTGGCTGTGACCCGACAGCTTATTCGGGTTTATTTCTTTCTGGCATATTAGTTATTAATTTCATTCATCACAATTCTAGTATGCATCTCTCTTTTCTTTACTAGTAGTTTAGTGTTGGTTGGTTGTCTATTGAATATTTTATTTAATTTTAACATCTCGCTTATATGATATCGGGTAGTTAGTCGTATATTATGTTATACGGACAGTTGATGTTGAGACTGAGCCATCTGAGACTCCTGATTTAATATAGTATAGGGCTGGCCACCCGTTATTATTTTAAGCGGGGTGTTACAGATGGTATCAGAGCATCAGGTTATAGAGTCTTTAGGATCTGTGTGAGTTTTCTGCGTTCTTCCGTTAACGTTCTTGATATAAAGCCCTACTATTAGGACTGTTGTGTTCACTGCGCTTATCTTTTTCTGTGAAGTGTATTAACTTGATTGACGTTCTGATAATAGTTGTTCTCATTTCAGACGTTACCTAGAGTATGTCATCTAGGAAAGGATAAGATTAGAGATACAATACCCATAATAGATTTTGGGTACGCTTTGATCGGGGGTATTTGTTTCTCCCAATTCCGGCGGAGATATAGAAGAGAACTCTAGCAGTGGTTCAGGGTGTTCTATCGGTGGTTGAGTAAGGAAGGGGAAAATTACTCGAATGGAAAATCTTGTACTTAGTAAGGTAAGTCTGAGGAGAGGTATGTAGTGAAGTCCTTGGGAGGTTTAGATAGATAAACCCATCAACTTTTATTAGGAAGCCTGGTGTTGGTGACTTTTCCTGACATGAGGTGTGTGGAGTTGTCCCAATATCGAGAGTATTGCCTTCTGGGAAGAGGGAGTAAGAAATTGGAGACTCGGTTTTGTTAAGTAGGACTGAGGGAGTTTTCAGTAGTCACAATCGCATTTTGTCCCTCAAAATAGTTAGGAAGGATTTTGAGGGAGATATTTCTCTTGTGGAGAAATAGGTTTAGGAATAATGATTGTCCTGGAAGAAGTAGAGGACTTTAAATAGGGATTCAAGGATAAATTAAAACAATTGGATTATGGAAGTATAAGGTAAAATACCTTTCTTTGGGTTTTGGTCATGCTTTGTGCGATATTGAGAACGTCGCGCATAAGGTATGATGAGGAGTAGCCTCTACACCGTTAGGGTATACAGAATTTCCTTGGAGGAAGGAGGGAGCAAGTATGGCCTTTGTATGGCATTTTTTTGAGAAAATGAATCATCTCGTGAAGAGATAGTCGAGAGTTATAATATTAGATTCCGGAAGTGCGGAATGTCGAAGTTTGTTGAGTAGTGGTTATAAGACTATTGTCTTATGGTAAGGTATTGATTTGAAGTAGAGGAATTGTATAACTGAGAGGTCAAGAGTTAGTAGACTCGTTGTTAAGCGGAGGATTTAGCTTATAGTTGCGCTACTGGAGGACTAGGTATTGGTTAGAGCCTTGTAATTGTTGAGACCTTGTGTCTTGAGCATAAGGTGTTTTTTTGGCATGTCGAAAGACGCGAAATTTATTTATATATATATATTGTATTATTGAATAGGCCTTCGAGAAATATCTAAAATATGAAAATCTTTTTATAAATTGTTAACCCTGGTTCAACTAATCTCAATCCCCGACCTAGATACACAGTAGAGTATTGGGAGGGTTCCTTGTTTGGATTTCGCTTGCGAGACCTCCCCCGCACGAAGGTGGCTAGTGTCAAGAATTGAGCAGAGTCCAACCATTGGGAAATTTTTTACTTTTATAGGGATAATAGTTTACTATAGATTATATTGCTGACAGTTATATTACAATTTAAGGCTAATGGAGCCTGATTATAATTCTATGAGTGGAAGCTCGGGTACGGGGTGTATGGGCTCCCCCTGGTAGTTAATTTGTTTTAAAATCTATGTGGTTTGACGTGAGAACTAGAAAGGATCGGTATAGTGATCCTGAGGGTTCATGCGAGGACTAGAAGAGATTGAGGTCCTAGGCACATCTTAAATTTCGCGAGCAAAATTTTTGGTAAGGGGGGAATTCTGTAACAACCCGTGACTTTGGAGTACACGAGTCATTTAAAGTGTGTATTAACATTTAAAATTGGGTTTATTGTTTTAAGGTTTAAGAGGCTTACGGATTAAGCCATTCTCATTTGAGAGAAAGAGAGAAAAATCCCTAGAGAGAAAAAGAAGAGAAAGAAGAAGAAAGGAAGAGAGAGAGGAAGAAAAGCTTGGAGATTCCGGCCCAAACGCGACATCGAGGATAATCCAACATCTACAAATCTGAGGCAAGTGTTTAATCTTGCTAAATAAGTCATTTTTGTATTTTATTTCATAATTTGTGGGTTAAAGAATGGATTTTGGGGTATTAATATCAAAACCTAAAATTTTGGGTTAAATCTTGAAATCAATGTTTAAATATGGGTTTAAATGGATTAGAAATGGTTGGGATCAACTTTGGGTTCATTCATTGGCTTAGAACCATGTTGTGATAAAGATTTGGCGGTTAGAATAGAAATAATAGGGTTTTAAATTCGTGGGTTTTGTTGAGAAATGGAAATCGGCCAGGATATCTGGTATGGTTGATCGACCGTGGTCTGGGGACCGGTCAACCGCGCCTCAAGGGAAAATCCTACTGCATTTTTTCATAGTCAAAATTTGGACCCGCAGTTGACCGGGGGTCTGGGACCGGTCGACCGGTCCCCTGTTTTTAGCTCCAGAAAGGGAAATTCTTTTACCCCTTTTCTTTTGGATTTTTATTCTGAGGGGTTTTCTTAATGGACTTAATATGGAGGGTGATGATATTAGATTTAGAGAATAGGGCCCTAGGTCAAATAGGGGCTTGCGGGCCTATGTTAAATCGATTTAGAAGGATGGGATGCCTCTTTTAGTAATGAAAGGATTATGGGACTGAAGGGATTGGCGGATTATTTTATTATGATAGGGGTTGATTATCATGAAATAGTTATAAATGGTATAGGGATAGTCCCTTTCGCCTACATGTGTATTAATAATGGATACCCTTACGTATAGTGGGGGATCTCAGTGAGGTCGAGAGTCCTAGCTTGAGGTCATAAGTGAGTTTAAATATAATTGAGGAACGACGAGAGAAGATGTCGAGTATCCTTGGGGAGTATAGACTTAAGGAATAAATTGTGAATGTAATAAGGTTTAGGGTTCATTAGAGCTATTAAACCTTAGAGGGAATTTTGAGAATCATGTGATTAGGCTATCAACTAGGTTAGGGTGGGTTGCCAATCTAGTGGGGATGGTCGTTGTTTATCCGGGTGTGATTAATATTGAGGATTCCAATAAGTAATGGGTCCAAGAAATGAATTTAGGTTTGAGCTTGAGGCTCATCGATTTTAATTATATAATTACCTATGATCGCGATAAGTATCGTGGGTTGATTTCCTTTCATACATTGATGGAATGTACAGTAATTGTTATACATATATTAAACCCCTGGGTGATAACCCTAATGTTTGATATATACATGTATTTTGAGAGACTATTCACCCTAGGAAAATGGATGAATATGCTTCAAGTGATGGATTGTATTCACATATCGAGGTAAATTCATGACTTTGTGGTGACGGCTTGTATATTGAGGATTATGTATACTTATAGCCGAGTTTTTATATCTTATACATATGAGCGAGAATTAGTTTATATATATAGATATATGGATATGTGAATATGTGTATATATATCCATATGGATATGAATATATGGATATATTTATGTTGTGGATATACATGATATGGACATCTAAACCGTATATGATGGTTTAATGTTTAATCATATAATGGGATCATATGGATGTGTATATATTGTGCATGTGAACGATATATATACTTATGTGGTTAAGCATACCCCGCTCATGCTATCATTGGGAAGTTGCGCGCGTAGAGGGTGAGCATCCTGGCATAAAGAGCAGGGTGTGGATATTCCCCAGGTCATAGTCATCCAGTATGTTATTATGCGATATATATTTTTGGGATGGGACTTGGTGGGTATGTCTCGTCTCATTGACCGGTTAGGAGCTATGACCGCTTCCCGGGACGTTGTGTGCGTGAGTATATCACGAGGTGGGTGTCGTGGATCCCCACCAGGTGGTCTCCAGTTTTTCTACGTGAGCCGTCCACTGGGAAGATGATAGCATGGTGCAGTTTATCCGCGATATATATAGTCGGGTATATATGTGCATGGCCCTTGTACATCATATGTAGTATGTACACATGGACATGGGAATGGATGATTGGTATATATATATATATATATATATATATATATATATGGTTAGAATAAATGCCTATATATATATATATATATTTATATATCCTATAGGTGAAAGGATATGGAATCTATATGGAGTACATCTTGGATGATTATGATGTACTAGATTGATGGGGGTTGATGTATCGCATTTAAGGAATATTTCGGTTACATCATCCCAAGGATATGAAATTGGAGACTTTGAGTTGTTTTTATATGGTAATCTATATTTAGTAGTATTGTATGTATGGCATAATGGATCTCTAGGATCGACATTGTCAAGGAGTAGTGTAACGGGGTGGTTCCTTGTTTGGATTTCGCTTTGCGAGACACCCCACGCATGAAACGCAGTGCAGAGTCGAGATTGGAGAAAAGTTATGTCAAATATTTACGTGTGGCATGATGAATCTCTTAGATCAACGTTGTCAAGAAGTAGTGTAACGGGGTGGTTCCTTGTTTGGATTTCTTTTTGCGAGACATCCCATGCACGAAACGTAGTACAATGTTGATATTTGAGAGAAGTTTTGTCAATAATAATTTGTATGTATGTAAATTAGAAAGTAAATCTTATGATTCCACCCAAATATATAAGGGTAACGTATCAAGAATTATAATTAAATAAATTATTAACCGGAATCCATTAAGCCTATTATTGAAAAATTGTTTGTAAACATAATCAAGTATGATTAGAAAGGGGTGGATTCTTGGGTTAAGATAGGAAGGAAAATCTCTTGGGAATAGGCGGGGACTATGTTAAGTTAGGTTGTCCTTATAGTTGGGGGTAATTTAACTAAAATTTGATGATGCGAATAGGTGCGCGTCATTAGATGAGAGGTGAGTTGGGATTCCACGAGAGTGCGATTCCACTTTAATTATGAAATAAGTGCATCGATATTTATTATGCACGGTTAACACACTTGCTAAACATTTTCACAACTCGGGCTCTGACCCGTTTACTTTTCTCTCCTGCCTGTATATATATATATATATATATATATATATATATATATATATATATATATATATATACTATTACAGGTATCCTACTGCATGGATGCCAGATGACCTTCTATCCTGAGTCTTGGGAGCCGTGACAGGTGCGGACTGTTGAGTGATGTAGAATGTAGTCGCTTCCTACTTTTTTAAAATTCTAGGTAGGATTCATGTTGTATATCGGGTTTGTTCCCAAGGGATATTTATATATATGTTTATACTTATTCCATTTCAGTTATTGTATTGGCTGTGACCCGACAGCTTATTCGGCTTTATTTCTTTCTGGCATATTAGTTATTCATTTCATTCATCATAATTCTAGTATGCATCTCTCTTTTCTTTACTAGTAGTTTAGTGTTGGTTGGTTGTCTGTTGCATATTTTGTTTAATTTTAACATCTCGCTTATATGATATCGGGTAGTTAGTCGTATATTATGTTATATGGACAGTTGATGTTGAGACTGAGCCATCTGAGACTCCTGATTTAATATAGTATAGGGTTGGCCACCCGTTATTATTTTAAGCGGGGTGTTACACTCTCCTGTAATTTTTTATCCGCCTTTTATTTTGTTCGGAATAGACAAGAAGTATAAAATAATCATGGAAAATAGGGTACATCCCTAAAGATAGAATATGATCAGAAAGATATATTAAATATTGACATGAAATGAAAAACTCAAAGGCTCCACAAACTATTTTTGAAATTTTTTAAGCGAAAAAAATTCAAATACAACACACCATGGAAAAACACAAAATAATCGAATCAGGGAAACCAAATGTAGGGGTGTGAACAAATTCTATAGGTTAATCAACATAGACAAACATAACACATATGCACAAAGGAATGAGACACCACTAATCTAAGTTCTCAAAGTATATCTTAGGAGTAAAAATGGTGAACTCAAATGACATTGACTTAACCCAATCAATTAATCAAGAGCATAATAACAGCCAAAACTATTATGTTATATGAGATTTTTATAGGACTTGAAAACCCATTGATCTTCGACTTAACTCCCTCAAAACTCACATATTAAATTTTTTGGATCAAATCTTTTTGAAGAAATTAATGCTCATATGTAGCGAAGCATGAATATTTTTATAAATTTTCCTACCACTTCTACTTTTATGTGACTTTAATCTGTGTGGATCTTTTCTTTTGCAAATGGTGTCTTTTAACGCAAAGTTAACATGTCTTTCGCAGCTCAATTCTATTGCTTAAAATATACCTAATTTATTGGATAAATGATTTTCTATTTTTTCAATCTGGGTAGTGGTTCTTACATGCACTACTTGTATTATCTCATTTTCACATTTGGTTCGTTTAAAAGTAGGATTGAGATGACAACACTACAATCGACACATGAAAAGTAATTACAATACTCGAATAAGTTCGTGCTTGTGTGCATTTAAGGAGACAAAGATACAAACATGTAGAAAGTAGTTATCATATTACATCTTAATGACACTGTAATACCCCGTATTTTTATGGCTTTTAAAAATTGGGGATTTATTAAATTTAAATTGAGATATTAATTTGATATTAATTCGAAAATTGATTTTTATATTTACTAACGTGATGTGAGTTAGTAATTATGGTAAATTTGTTGAATATTACTAGATGAGTAAAGTAATAAATGAGATTCATTTTATTAAAAATTGTCACGAGTGAATTAAATGGCAATTATGAAAATTTAAGTCGGGGACGCGCCTGTGTCGTGTCAGGACTAAATTATTATTATACAAAGTGAGTAAATTATAAGTTTCTCGTACGGTCATTTTGAGTGCTCCAATGTGTCTGTAAGGGTCGAGATAGTCAAAATAATGTACCCGGGGGTTTAGTTTGGGTCTCGGGGCATTTTTAGGCCTAATTAACACCCCGGGAGGGAATTTTGGACATTTTACATTTTTGGGCATGAAAACCCACGAAAATTCTAAGGGTATATCAGATGGAAAGGGTCATCTTCTAGGGTTGGAATCACCATAAACCAAAGACGTCTATAGGATAGGAAGAGTAGAGGCTTTCCAAGGGGTTTTAGGCCAAGAACTCCGCCGTTTGCACCGCCGTAGCGGCCAAACGATAGAACGTGCAACGCGGATCACCACCACCCCAATCTCTCCACAAATATGAACCAAGAATTCTCAGGCAAGTATCTATCTTGCTCTATTTTAGTTAGTGCTCCAATAATATTAGCCTAGGATTGATTAGGACTAGTTTTTGTGAGAGAAAAAACTATTTTGGAGATTTGAATTCGCATGTCGTATGAGAAATAATGTATTCTGGAAACCCAATTCATATGTAGAGATTGAACCACGAAATTACAGTAAATAAAGGTATTAAATCTGGTAAAATAATGGGAAGAAACCCAACAAAAGAAATATTTGGGTTCTTGATGTTTTTATGGATTATGCCCTTTTAATCCGTTATTCATGATGAAAATCCGCATGCTTGACATAGGAAATTACTTATTTGAAGTTATAATACTTGTAGTATAAATTATTGGGAGTTTGGTAGTCAAATATATCGTTTTGGATGATTTTGGAGGAGGGAACCCGTAACTGGAAATTTTGCAGATTTGCCATACCCGCTTGATCGATCGATCGATCGACCCTAGAGCATCGATCGATCGATGAATCGATTGATTTAACACCTGCCATCGATCGATCGACCCTTCCTGTATAACTCATTTTCCTTTTTTAATAGGTTGTTCCAACACGTAATAAGTTGGAATAATCCCACAAATTAAAATAAGAGACAAACCGTTATACGTGATAACTAAATAATGAGTAATAAGGATAAATATCGTAATTATGGATCGTGAGAGTGTATCTAAATTTTATATGGGAATAGTAGTACACATATGTGACTGTGTTTATGTATATATTATGTAAATGTAAAAATCATGCTCGCGCTACTTGCTATCCCTGAGGTTACAGCACTGGGACAGTCTTATTTCGATGGGACCTTTATGGGGGATATTGACTAGTACCCTAGAACATAGGAACCCTTGGTACAGGCTATCGGATCGATAGTCAGACGGTCCTAAGAGACATGAGGGTATGTGCTGACCTCTTAGTGAATTGGAACTATTCTTTGCCTCATTTTTCATGTGTTTTGTGTTAGTACAGTTCAAGAGTGATTCCGAACTAGTATTTCCCTTAGTACGAGTGATACGGGGACTGGATAGGAGGGTATGCCCGCACCATAGATTTTATGTGGGGTGCTGTTAGAATATATATATTATATGAGTATTTAATATATATATTTAAATATGGAATTTGGGAACTACCTACTGTGACTATGGTATGTAAGAAAAGAATAATTATTTCAACTTGGGAATAAGTGTTTGAAAAGTATGATATATTACTAAGAATCTTTTTTATCAATTAAGGCTTATGTGAAAATTGTGCTCTTAAATAAAATTAGCCTCCTTAACATTTGTACTTGTCGACTTGAAACCTTACGAGTAACTTAAGATAAAGATAAGTTAAACTGTTGAGAATATTAGTGTGATAGGTGTGCACATTAGAAGAGAGGTGAGAATTTCTCAAGGGAGTGCCGCACTAATATGTTGGTTGCATTTGCCGGTAAGCATTTTAAATAATTGCTAAACTAATTTTAAACTGTTTTACAATCAAGCTCTGACCCGTTTTCTACTTCCTCTTCTCTCTTGTATATATATGTATATATTACAGGTGCCCAGCCATAGGGGCGTCTTGCATAGGATCCTTTGGAAGGAACGCGCTGCAGGTTAGGTGGGATTGCAGGCCTCTTGCTTAGACGACCTCATTGTTGATTCCACTTCTAGCACTATTTATTCAGTTGGGCATGTGTCGCCCTTTTCCATTATTCAGTTGTTTTATCGGAGCTTGTGATTCGTTTATTTCCCGCATTTATACTGTGGGATTTATTATTGTCAGGATGTTTTCCTTTAAGTTTTAAAGTTAGAATTAATTAGTTGGATGTTTAATTGTTCAGATTATATGTTCCAGTATAGTTGTTGTGTGATTCTTTAACTATGAATTATGTAAAGTTTTAAATGTTGGGTTTTAAAATAAAATTTGGAAATTGATGTCTAAAAAAAATGGTTTTTAAACTTACCTTAATTATTTAGGGTGTTTAATTGGAAAAGTTATTTTTGCGATAGTGATGCTAAGAATGAACCAACCGTTCACCTTGATTATAATTTAATAAAGGACTGATCACCCGGTATTTAATTTGGCAGGGTGTCACTAGTGGTATCAGAGCATCAGGTTCTAGTGTCCTTTAGGATCTCTACGTCTTATCTCGTTTCCATCTTAGCATCTTTGATTTAGAGCCCTAACATTAGGAATGTTGTATTCATCTTTATCCGTTGGAAATTCGTGCTTCTGCGATTTGTCGATGTGAATGTTGATCTTTTCCAGATTAAATTTTTAAACTTTCAGATGGCCCGTCAGGACGAACAAGCTAATGCCATTGGGGAAGTTAATGAGCAAGAACAACTCACACCTCAGGTGTCTCCGAAAAGGGTACCAATCACCGAATTTGCGGGTATTGTGGCACAAGAAATTTCCACTGCAGTCTTACAATACCGCGAACGCAGCAGGCAACTCAGAGGAGGCAAAATACCTAAAGAGTTTATTCAAATTCATGTGACTAGAGTTGATAATTGTGCAAAAACACCGAAATTGTGGAAACAACCCCCTCAAGACCAAGACAGTTCCAGAGGTAACAAAATTTATGTAGAGGGACAAAAGTGTCAGGGCCAACAAGTTTGGGGTCAGAATGAAATCACAAAGAGGTGTTTCAAATGTAAAATGGACGGTCATAAATGCCAATCTTGTTCGAATCAGACTGGGGAGAAACTACAACCCGACCAGCGAGGAATTTTGGGACTCTGCTATAAATGTGTGCAATCGGGTCATAAGTGGAGGGATTGTCCTCAACCTGACATCGTTTTTCCATAAATTTCTTATCAAGTCCAACAAGACCAAGGAAAAAGCGAGACTAGTCAACAACGTAGTGAAGTGAGACGGTTTCGAGGGAAATTCTTCCAATGTGGAAAGAATGGCCATAGGCACCGGGATTGCCCAGAGAGGAATGGAGACCCACGGCAGAAGGGCACTAGTAATAAACCACAGAAGCCAACTCCACCAGCCATTCCAGCAGCCTCAGTTCAGCAGAGGCAATTATAGTATGGACGTGTATGTAACGTCCACCAGATAGCAGCACCTCAGGCCCCAACCGAGATACAAGGTACGTTCCTTATATTGGGGGTTGTGGGTTGAGTTTTAATTGGTACCGGGGAACCGCACTGTTTTATGGCTATTCATTTTCATGAGCCTTAGGGATATTATCCATGATGACGAGTAAGGTGTCATGCGTAGACTCACCATTTGGGGGAAAGAGTCTTTAATTTTCTTTATTTGAAGGGGTGCAGATATAGAAATTGATAACTTCATTTTTAATCGCGATCAATACTGATGTTAGTTATGCATGAGTATAAGGTCATTATTGGCATGCTAGAGTTTAGGTAGGAGTATTGTCCCCGCCATTTCGGGGTAGGAAAGCTGTTTGGTGGCAATGCCTCGCCCAGAGGAAGGATTTGCCAATACGAATGGAAAGGTAGAAGTATGACTGTTATCCTCGAAGGACGAGGCATGTTTCATGTGACATGAGCGAGTCATTACATTTTGTTCATTCCTAGATTAGCATGTGAGACGAGTTTAATGTGTATAACTACAAATGATATTATTATGTGGATATTTTTCCCTAGTGTAGTGGGATTTTACTTAGTGTTATCCGTAGAGGATGAGTGAGTATATTAATAGTGTTATATACTTTATTGAGGTTACTCGTTATAGTGATGTGATATACGAGTATAATATGGTATTGATTATAACTTTATAGAAATGGTTAGTACGATAGTAGGCAGTTAGTGCAAGGCTATCGAAATGGTTACATTAGTGTAGCATGTTTTGTTCTGGCGAGGCCTCACCTGCAAGAGGGTTGGACTCTCACTTATATTATCTATCCTAGAGAATTTGGAAGGGATAGTGGTATCGAGATATTCGATACCGGTGTGCGTAGAGACTTTGTTGTTATGATTCAGTATATATTGGGTTTACTGTTAAGCGAAAATATTTGACTCATTATCATGTGAAGCACTCAGGACTTGGTGATAGGTAGAGAGCAATGATATATCTACCCTTTAGATATGTGATAGTTAAGAGTTAGACTCCTATGTTTGGGATCAGGATTTTGAGAGTCCTAATTGTATGTGTAAGAGGTTTGTAAATAGTGATTACCAACAATACTGGATGATAGTGGATTGGCAAAATGTTCTTTATGTAGGTGTAATTACGGGAATGGATGAACCTTGTCTATCAAGAGACGAAGTAAAGGGGTGATATGGACGGAGGGCCCAACAGATTTCGATAACCGACAATGCTAGGTAGTAGTGTATCGGGGGGTTCCTTGTTTGGATTTCTCTTTGCGAGACATCCCACGCATGAAACTTAGTGTAAGGTTGGAAATAGGGAGATCTCTGGTCAGTAGTTCATGAGTTCAGTGCCTCAGTCGTACAAGGAACAGGTAATTGTATATGTAAGATGGAAGTTGAATTATGATTTAAGGCTAGTAAAGCCGATTGTGTGGTAAGAATGCATTAAAAGTTTTGTTTTATCGCCATGAGTTGAGGCATGGAACGATGATAGGAGGATTTAAAAGTTTGGATTTCTAGGGTGATTGAGAGTACCCAAGTGTGGTAAATGCGTTCGGAACACAAGGGAAATAAGGATTTTAGATGATTTTTAGTGTGGATTACCTAGGAAGAATTTTTAATACAAGAGACGAGACTTGTATTTGTTTGGATGTATAGATCATTAGTGATTTATTTTAATTATTGTATTTATTCGAGAGAATTTTTGTACTTATCTGAAGAGATTTGAGATTTGTAATCCATCTTTTGTTGATTGTGGGATTTAGATGATCTATACCTTGTATTTTGTGGGATTTAGGTCATTTTATCGATGAGTAGCGCTCCGTTCGCTCTCTCCGGGCGGTCGGGGTGTTACAAAGGTGGGCATCCTGGTTAGCTGATGTTAAAAATCGTCCGAGTGGAAGGGACGTGGGAATGTATGTGAGGACTATATGTTTATGGGACTAGCATAATGAGGCGGAAGTAGTAAAGGGAATTAATCGTCGCACGAAGAACGATAATCCATATATATATATATACATAAACGGGTGTGATTAGAGTAGCTCACCCGAATTTGGTTGGAAGGCTATGGAAAGCAATTTAAAAGGGGTATTCCTTGAGAAGGGTAAAATTTAATCAATATGGAGAACGCTCGAAGCGGAGTTGTAATTAGTCAAATGTGAAAGCGACTTGCGCATACAAAGAGTGATGATGTTAGTATGGTATAAAAGGTCCAGAAGTGCACTTCGTGGAGAAAAGTGCACGGGTCAGAACTTTTGGTACACGCCAAGGAAAGAAGGGAGTATTAAGTGTCACCTAATGTGAGACAATTCTAGGAAAAACACGATGTTTAATAGGACATAGTGAGTAGTCTCTGCATGCACCACTCATAGATAGAGATCGGTTGAAATAAGAAGATAAACCATAGAATTGTGTGGCTATCGACAATTCCTATAATGGGAGAGGCTCGTGGAGTCGGTTAAATTTCTCAAATGGGTTACCATCTTCAAGACAAGATAAAGGATTCATCCGAACGTGTGAAACAAATCGCCCAGGAAGGAAGTGATTGACATTACTTCGGGGTGATTTACAACATTAACTAATGTGCTCAGTCTTCCTTTGAAAGGAAGGGATAGCGTCGGTGCGTGGTCCTACACGGTATTATTTTCGAAATCGGGATGAGATTTTTGAATCCCACCTCTAATATGGGATTTTAGGAAAACAACGGAGATAACATTTCATTATGAGTGGGAGGTATCACCCATATCCTAGGAGCAGGCGCACGGTGATTAACGATTAGTAGGGCCGCACGAAGGCAATTTTGGAATCTTGGTGATCATTTCATTTTCACAACAGATATAACTAGCACGTGAAGTATAGTATGGTAGAGTTCTGTGGAAGCACTCGTACCTGTTTGTCGTGAACGAGATACTTATTGAAGTTTGGGTGTGGAAAAACCTTAACTACTCTCCCTCTGCGTATGTTTAGAGGTGAGCGGATAATCAGAATTTTGGATCGGTAAAGAATAATCCGATGACTATGGTGGAATTCCATGATTATTTTAGGCGAAGAAGAGTGGTCAGATGTTCGTATGGTTTCTCCCAGAACGGGATTTTTGTGTTTAGATAAATCCAAGAAGTTGTCATGTCGTAAGTTGCGACCTCCCAATGATATTAAAATAATGGGAACTAATCGTGTATATGTGTGTCTTAAGCGAATGTTGTCGGATAGGAGCACAGTGTGAGTATCTTTAATGAAGAGTGTTAAACCAGCTTTCTGTGAGGCGGGGGCTATAGTGATTGAGCGCCTCACTATGTGGATAAGTTGCGTACTGTTAAGGTATCCAAAATGTGTTTTACCAGGTAGGCCTTATTTTTTGAATTTCGGGATGAAATTCCGTTATTAGGGGGAAGTATGTAATACCCCGTATTTTTATGGCTTTTAAAAATTGGGGATTTGTTAAATTTAAATTGAGATATTAATTTGATATTAATCCGAAATTTTATTTTTATATTTACTAACGTGATGTGAGTTAGTAATTATGGTAAAGTTGTTGAATATTACTAGACGAGTAAAGTAATATATGAGATTCATTTCATTAAAAATTATCACGAGTGAATTAAATGGCAATTATGGAAATTTAAGTTAGGACGCGCCTGTGTCGTGTCAGGACTAAATTATTAATATACAAAGTGAATAAATTATAAGCTGCTCATATGGTCTTTTTGAGTGCGTCAATGTGTCCGGAAGGATCGAGATAGCCAAAATAATGTACCCGGGGGTTTAGTTTGGGTCTCGGGGCGTTTTTAGGCCTAATTAACACCCTGGGAGGGCGTTTTGAACATTTTACATTTTTGGGCATGAAAACCCACGAAAATTCTAAGGGTATATCAGATGGCAAGAGTCATCTTCTAGGGTTGGAATCCCCATAAACCAAATACGGCTATAGCAGAGGAAGAGGAGAGGCTTTCCAAGGGGTTCTAGGCTAAGAACTCCGTCGTTTGCACCGCCGTCGCCACCAAACGATAGATCGTGCAACGCGGATCACCACCACACCAATCTCTCCACAGATCTGAACCAAGAATTCTCAGGCAAGTACCTATCTTGCTCTATTTTAGTTAATGCTCCAATAATATTAGCCTAGGATTCATTAAGACTAGTTTTTGTGAAAGAAAAACCTATTTTGGAGATTTGAATTCGCATGTCGTATGGGAAATAGATGTATTCTGGAAACCCAATTCATATGTAGAGATTGAACCACGAAATTATAGTAAATAAAGAGTATGAAATATGGTAAAATAATGGGAAGAAATCCAACAAAAGAAATATTAGGGTTCTTGATGTTTTTATGGATTAGGCCATTTTAATCCGTTATTCATAATGAAAATCCGCATGCTTGACGTAGGAAATCACTTATTTGAGGTTATAATACTTGTAGTATAAATTATTGGGAGTTTGGTAGTCAAATATATCATTTTGGATGATTTTGGAAGAGGGAACCCGTAACTGGAAATTCTGCAGATTTGCCATACCTGCTTGATCGATCGATCGATCGACCCTAGAGCATCGATCGCTCGAACACCTGCCATCGATCGATCGACCCTTCCTATATAACACATGTTCATTTTTTAATAGGTTATTCCATCTTAAATTATTAGACATTCTTGGATATTAATGTTAGAATATTTTGGGATATAAAGAAGACCAGTAGGATTTTAGAAATATATGGAACCGTTGATGTAAGGCGAGATTAACATTTCACGGGGGTGTTTTACATATAAGGAACAATGGAAATACGTGTTAAAGGGTGAGAATCGTAAGGAAGTTACGTTGTAAAAATGAATAAGTACCTACTCAAATTATACTTGGGAAGATAGGGATCCACGAGTGTCACATAATAAGTTGGAATAATCCCACAAATTAAAATAAGAGACAAACCGTTATACGTGATAACTAAATAATGAGTAATAAGGATAAATATCATAATTATGGATCGTGAGAGTGTATCTAAATTTGATATGAGAATAGTAGTCTACATATATGACTGTGTTTATGCATACATTATATACGTGTAAAAATCATGCCCGTGCTACTTGCTATCCCTGAGTTTACCGCGCTGGGACATTCTTATCTCGATGGGACCTTTATGGGGGATATTGACTTGTACCCTAGAACATAGAAATCCTTGGTACATGCTATCGGATCGATAGTCAGACGGTCCTAAGAGACGTGAGGGTATGTGCTGACCTATTTGTGACTTGGAACTATGCTTCGCCTCATTTTGTATGTGTTTTGGGTTAGTACAGTTCGAGAGTGATTCCAAAATAGTATTTCCCTTAGTACGAGTGATACGGGGACTAGATAGGAGGGTATGCCCGCACCATAGATTTTATGTGGGGTGCTGTTAGAATATATATATTATATGAGTATTTAATATATATATTTAAATCTGGAATTTGGGAACTACCTACTGTGACTATGGTATGTAAGAAAAGAATAATTATTTCAACTTGGGAATAAGTGTTCGAAAAGTATGATATATTACTGAGAATCTTTATTATCAATTAAGGCTTATGTGAAAATTGTGTTGTTAAATAAAATTAGCCTCCTTAACATTTGAAATTGTCGGCTTGAAACCTTACGAGTAACTTAAGATAAGATAAGTTAAACTGTTGAGAATATTAGTGCGATAAGTGTGCACATTAGAAGAGAGGTGAGAATTTCTCAAGAGAGTGCCGCACTAATATGTTGGTTGCATTGGCCGGTAAGCATTTTAAATACTTTATAAACTAATTTAAAACTATTTTACAATCGGGCTCTGACCCGTTTTCTACTTTCTCTTCTCTCTTGTATATATATGTGTATATTACAGGTGCCCAGCCACAGGGGCGTCTTGCATAGGATCCTTTG
The DNA here is from genome assembly GCA_949130495.1 of Sambucus nigra. NCBI lineage: Eukaryota > Viridiplantae > Streptophyta > Magnoliopsida > Dipsacales > Adoxaceae > Sambucus > Sambucus nigra. The sequence continues at coordinate 329,344,522 of OX422210.1, read as the reverse complement.
GAAGGAACGCACTGCAGCTTAGGTGGGAGTTTCAGGCCTCTTGCTTAGACGACCTCATTGTTGATTACACTTCTTGCACTATTTATTCAGTTGGGCATGTGTCGCCCTTTTCCATTATTCAGTTGTTTTATCGGAGATTGTGATTCGTTTATTTCCAGTATTTATACTTTGGGATTTATTACTGTCAGGATGTTTTCCTTTAAGTTTTAAAGTTGGAATTAATTAGTTGGATGTTTAATTGTTCGGATTATATGTTCCAGTATAGTTGTTGTGTGATTCTTTAACTATGAATTATGTAAAGTTTTAAATGTTGGTTTTTAAAAGAAAATTTGGAAATTGATGTCTAAAAAAAAGGTTTTGACACTTAGCTTAATTATTTAGGGTGTTTAATTGGAAAAGTTATTTTCGCGACAGTGATGCTAAGAATGAATCAACCATTCACCTTTATTATAATTTAATAAAGGACTGATCACCCGGTATTTAATTAGGCGGTGTGTCACAGACACCACACATTATAAAGCACAAAAATGAAATGATGTCCCTCTCAAATCACTATAAAATATTCACATGGATATGGAACTATTGTGTGACTCAGACATTTTTAATGTTCATTCACATATGGTGTTTAAAAAAAATATAAAACTCTTTTTTGATTTTTCAAAACTTTATCGAAAATAAAACCCTTTGTTTTTTTCACTTTTTATTAGAAAAAATATTTTTTTTTTCAAAAAATTTCAATAAAAGCAAAACTCTTTTTGGATTTTTCAAAAAATATATCAAAATAATAAATATAAGTACAATGATAGTACACACTTGCAATAGGGACATATGATATGAACATGAAAACATCCTATGCTATAAACAAGTATCAACCCCAATCATTAGTCCCGAAGGAGTTTTCAAAAGGATAAGACATCCTATGAAAAATTTCCATCAAATCTTGTGAAGTATTGACTAAATACTCAACTTACTCTCGAATAATCTCAAAATCTCTCATGTGATGTGAGGGAGAATGCTAAGTAACATGTCTGGGAGTGCGTGCGGGAATATGTGTAGATGCATATCGTGTAAAATACCTATGCAGAACGATATCGGCGTCAAAATCGAGGTACGCTCCAACACTTAGAAAAAATTACTCATTCCCATATTTGATGAAAAAGTCCGCTCCAACACTTAGAAAATATTTTGTAATAATATCCCAAAATATCTAAGTGGAAAGTTAAGGTATTTAGAACAAAACCTTACCAAAGTAAACTTCGCGGAGTCTTTTGATGAAGAACTTGATTAATTTGGATCCGTCTTGATGTAGATTGCTCTTCAATGCTCTTCGATGGTGTAGCGGTATATGACACACTAAATTGATAAAGAACTTATAAAAATATGTTCTTACAAATCTCCCCCTATGTCTATGCCGGTACATACATAAAAAATCTGAATTATCAAAAATCAAAATGCCTATACAAATCTACCCTCCCATTGAATAAATTTGCAAGACCTCAAAATAGTTCTTCAAATATCTTTGTCAAATCTCAAAGCTTTTCTCATCAGGGTGTGCAACATAATGATCTTCAGTACTTGTACCTACACACATGAGATAAAGCAAAAACATTCGTGACGCATCGAGTTTGAAATGATATAAGAATAAAGCATTAATAAATCAAATCTCCGCCATAATGCAAAAACTCCCCCATAACATAATAATTCTTTCTCCCCATTTTTTATGATGTCCCCAATTAGGCAGATAAGAAGAAAAAATAAAAAAACATGGAGTGTCACGATAAAATGCATAGCAAAGATGGATCAAACTACGCGCATGCAAAGGTATGTCTCAAAAATTTCACAAACTATTTTTCAATTTTTCAAATTTTTCATACAAAAATAAGATACAAAAAATCACACCATGGATTTAAACTCAAACAATCAAGTCATGGAAACGGAATGAATGGGTGTGAACACATTCGATAAGTAAATAAACTCAATCAATCATATGTACACGATGCATAGGTGTACCCCTAATGAAAGAACATCAAAAGTATCCTTAGGTATAAAAAATATTGAATTTAGATGACATCGTCTTATGCAAATCAACAAATCAAAGTCAAAGTGATTTCCAAACCAATAACCTCCAAAACTATTTAGCGCTTTTACAAAATTTTCAAGGATGTGCAAACCCATTTTAATTCTCCATCCAAACTCCCTCATAGATATTTTCTTTCAGAGGTGTTAAACTTAATTCTCAAACTTTAGAGAATTGGTGCAAAAACCTAATTTTCCCATAATTGGCATGAATTTCTTTTTATTGCCTTTAAATTTTTTTCGGCCTCTTTTAAACCTCTTTGAACCCCGGATAATAAAATTCCTCACTTTTTAGGTCCAATTGAAATGGTGGCTTAATCGCAAAGGATAAATGATAATCTTTCGTAGCCCTTCACCATTTTTGAACAAAGCACACAAACTCACAAACGGCTCTTACATGCACACCTTTCTTATCAAGTTCTATCACGCTTGGTTCGTATTAAGGACATGATTTAAGTGAAAACACCCAACCAACATGTGATAAGACAAGCACAATAATCAAATAAATCCGTGCATGTGCAATAAAGGAAATCATGAGTCAAACATGTAGGAAGTATCACTTAATTACGTCTTAATGACTCCAAATATTATAACGCACGTGGATGAATTCACCTATTGTCTCAAAACACTATCAAATAGTCACCTAAAAAATGTAATGATGTTGTGACTCAGTCATCCTAAGTGTCCATCCATAAACGGTGCAAACAAAATACAAAAAACTTTTTGGATTTTTCATATTTTTTATCAAAATTAAATCTTTTTGTATTTTTCAAAAACAAAAATCTAATACAAAAAGTACATGTCATCACACTAGAAAAAATATATCATGAAACCTCAACTAGTGTATGACAAACATGCACACACAATCATCTATATGATATGGTAAGAGAAGAATCATGTGAAAGCAAACGGGAATCAACTTGTCTAAAATTGAGTGCCTCCAAAAGTGATTTCCTAACCCAAAGAGATGTGAAACGTCATGTGGGGGATTTAGGAACCAAGGAAACACTAGACATAAACTTCCTAGGACTTTTTCCAAGATGAAAACAAAAATTCCTAAGGTAACCTTTCCTACCACAATAAAAACATGTGTAAACGGGTGGAACGACACATATGGGTTAACCTTTTTTAATGTCCTTGAGAACGGTTGACCCTCTAAAAAAAATAATGGTTTTGGCTTTAGCAATAGAAGAATGAGAACAAGATGAGCCATTACCATAACTATCAAACGTACTCGAGTCCGTCAAATCATTTTTTAACTTCAAAATTTTTTACTCAAGCAAATAATTAGACTCTTACAATTTAAGGGACGCCTTTTTCAAATTTTTAACAACTCCTAAAAGCGTATACCTCTCTACCTCAATCAAAAAAAACTTTTCCCTAAGAGTCTCTTCACGTGCCACAAACCCATTGATTAAAATATTTTTGTCATATTTGGCAAAAACAAAAAACAACGAATTTTTAAGGTCCTCTAATTCTTTTAATAAAAATAGGACCCTATTATCACTTTCCTTCTTGGACAATTTTAAAGAAACAAAGTTATGGTCCAAGGAAACAAATTTCTCACGATAAAAATCTCTTTGATTTTGAACCGTTTGCAAAAGATCCATCGCGGATTTAAAACGAGAATTTTCTTTTTCCAAAAAATTAATTCTTTTAGCAAACGTCAAATTCAAATGATTTATGTCATCAAAACTCCGACTAGTGTCATCAAATGGGGCATCCGATTACATAAATGCTCCATCGAAAAAATTGCGATTTCTCACAAAAAAGATTTTTCAAAAAAAATCAATATCACACAAATTTTGCGAAAACTAGGAATACGCGATAAATTAGCACAACCCGCCGTGATACCAATTTGACGATGTGAGAAATCAAATTGTATAAAAAAAAATCCTTGAAAAGTCAGGATCACGCGATAAATTAGCTTAACCCGCTCTCATACCAATTTGAAAAATGTGTCTGTGTGATAATTGATTAAATTCGCAAATTCTAATTTGGCAAACTTATTTAATTAGAGTCTATTTCTAAACAAAACTAATTCAGACCCTAAACATGCATCTAAATTTGTTCAAGTGTCAAACCATAAATAAAAAAAGCATGTGACACAAAATTAAGGAAAAATCGCCGAAGGGAAAAATCTTTTATTCTAGAACTTTGAAAAGCTTACAAGACCATTGACTTACATACAACCTGATAATCGACCATAAGTGTAATGCACGGTGTCTTCATCAAACCTTCAAAGTAACGACTAGAAATATCATCGGCTGGAATCTCCCGCAGGTACTCCACATGGTCAGCAATGAAGAAGAAAATGGCTTCTCCACAGGTGTGAAGTTTATAAGGACCCCCTCCACAATAGCATACAACTCTCCGGTTGTAGAGTTCTCCCCACAAAGAATAAACCACAGCAAAGTGTGTTCTGGAACACCAAAATAATTCACTAAAGCATATGGTAGTTTTGTGAATTGAAAACAAAAAGGGGTTTAAACCCTAAAAGGAAGAAGCCAAAAGAATTCTTCTTTCGCAGGTTTTTTGTTTTGTAAAATGCTAGGACTTCTTCATGAAAAAAAAAACCATTTAATGAGTATTTATACAAAATTATGATGCCTCAGAATACGTGCTCGTTCGAACGAGATAAGGGTCTCACGCGAACGTCTTATAGATGTCGTTCAAACGACATCTCGCGACATGCCTATGTTGCTCGAACGAGATGGATATCTCACTTGAATGACATGGGCGTCAAAATTGAGTTACTCTCCAACACTTAGTAAAAATTACTCTTTCTCAAATTTGAAGAAAAAGTCCGCTCCAACACTTAGAAAATATTTTGTAAAAATATCCAAAAAGATCTAAGTGGAAAGTTAAGGTATTTAAAACAAAACCTTGCCGAAGTGAACTTCGCGAAGTCTTTTGATGAAGAACCTGATTAATTCAGATCCGTCTTGATTAGATTGATCTTGAATGCTCTTCGATAGTTTAACGGTATATGACATACTAAATTGATAACGGACTTATAAAAATATGTCCTGACAGACGTGTTTGAAGATTAATTAAAGACATTCCTACAAAGCTTAAAGAAATTAATTATGCCAAAGTTTAATTGGTGCAAGTTTATTCGTCTTCAAGTTTAATTGATGTCCGAGATCACTAAGGTATGAATGCATAATTTTAATGAGACTCATAATTTATTTTAAATTGATTAAGGATGTGATTTTTATTAAATAAATGTTTTATAATTGTTTGAAAAGGTTTACACTTCGATTTAATTTGATGAGGATGGATTAGAGTTGAATTTAAATGGAACTCTTTCTTAAGAGTTGATTTAAAATAAAACTTTAATTCGTTGGTTGCTCAAACGACTTGAGTAGTCATTCGTCCAAGATGCTTTATCGTTCGCGCAACATTGCTATCTTGTTCGAGCAATAAGTCATTGTCGCTTGAACGATGCGCCACCTCAAGGATTTTATTCAAGGCATGTTTTTCATCAGATTTTGTAAGTGTGCATTTTGTGAAAATCACTATTCATCCAGAACGTTTTTGCACTTAAGTTTTCTAAGGTTTTCCAAAGTTGATGCATCCTTAGAGTTTCAAAGATCCGAGTATTCATTAATATATGCTATAGTGATCTTTGTTGTTCCAAGAAGAGTTTTTATACACTTGAACATTTATGGTTTTGCGGTGAAGATTTGGTGAAGTCCAGTTTCAACATCGTAGACATTACAAGCCATGTCGGTGGACACTAAGACATACGTGGATGCATGAGTTATGGACAGGAATCATGGAAGAAGGTTACTTTCTACGCGGGCACTGTGAGATGAGTGGTTGAAGATCAGATAAGCGTTAAGTATCATTGATGGATTGAGTCGTTGAGTAATACTACCTTCTATACCTTTATAAAAATTATATTCATAGTGATTGTCTAGCTTAGGTCGTCCGAGATTTTTTTGATTTTTTGTTTTTCTCGTACATCCGGTGTTGTGAGTATTCTTTACTTTATTTTACTTGCTTTAATCACTAGATGGATGTTTAGGATTAATCAAGATAAAATTTGGTTAAGTTAAATTTTTCACAACTTGTTGCGTATTAAAAATTTGGAAAAAGTTTTCTCAGAAAAAAATAGAAATTGTTTTGTCATCCTTAAAATACTTTTCACATTAGAAATTAAAAGGGACCATCAAATTGGTATCAGAGCTAGAAACATATTTTTTGAGTTTGATCCCTTGTAATTTTCAAGATGAATTTTGGAGGTTTTTGTGTTCCTATTTTTAATGGCACAAATTATGCTTATTGGAAAATGCGAATGAGAAGTTCTTTAAAATATATGGATGAGCATGTGTGGTAAGTAGTTGAAAACGATTGGATACCACCAGTCACACGACATGGTGAGGTTACTAGTTTGAAACCCATTGAGTCATGGAATTATGCTGAACACGGGCTTGCACTGCATAACTCTCAAGGTATGGACATAATTTCCTCACATGTCACACCCGAAGAGTATAATAGAATCATGACTTGTGAAACTTTAAAAGGGGCTTGGGATACACTTTCACTTACTCACGAGGGCACTAGCATGGTTAGAGCACCTAAGTTAAAAAAACCTCACTACACAGTTTGAGATGATTAAAATGTTAAATAGTGAGTCATTTGATGAGTTTTACACTAGGTTGTCTAATATTGTCAACTCATTGTTTAACTTAGGTGAGAGGATTCCCGATAATCGTGTGATAAAGAAATTTTTGAGATCTTTGCAGAGTAGGTTTGATGCAAAAGTGGTTGTTTTAAACTCCTTAGGATTACTTGATTCGACAAAAGTTGAAGAGATTGTAAGTGGCTTACAAACCTGTGAACTCAATATGTTTACCTCCAAGCAAGTTCCATAGAAAGAAAAGGGCATTGCTTTGAAAACCCTAAAGGAGGAAACTAAAGTTTCGGATGAAAATTTTGATTTCGATTTTGAGGATGCCGCCTTATTGGCTAAAAAGTTCAAAAAATTTCTTAAGTTTCAAAAACAATCGACAGATGCCAAAAATTTTGAGAAATTCAAGAACAACAAGGTTGAGTTTACCCCTAAAGGTAAAAGTTAGAATCCTAATAGGGTTGAGTCGTTTAGGTGTTTTGGGTGTGAGGGGTATGGTGACAAATTTTTGAGTGTCCCACTAGACTTAAGAAAGAGGGAAAGAAATCGATATCTTATAATTCCACCTTAAGCGATAGTTATACGAAAGAGGGAGAGAGTTCCCCTAATGAGAGGAAGTTTGTTTCTTTTTTGGCATGTCATATGAGCGACGATGATGAATCTTCCCATGAAGATTCTCATGTGCATTACACTTCAGAGGTCGTTGAATCCCAAGTGAGTTATGGAGAAGTTAGTGAGGACGAGGAGGTAGATGTGAAAGAGTCGCAAGTTTCTTTTAATGAGTTATATGCCGAGGTCGTGAAAGTGAAAAAGGAAAACTCTAAATTGCAAGCTAGGTTGAATGAGTGTGCCATAGAAAATAATGATGCTATGATTGAGGATCTTGGGGCACGATAGAAGAAGCATAAGGAGAATCTAGAGTACGTCGAAAAAGAGAGAGATAGTCTTCGTAATTTAATGGAGACTTTGAAAAAGGAGCTGCTAGCCTTTGAGGAGTCTAGGCATGTACTTGAGTCTAGGATTCCTGAGTTGGAGGAGAAATTGAAAGACTCTGGTAATGTAGTTTGAATTGGAATCTAGGTCAAAAAAGTTGGATAAGATGTTAGGAACCATCCAAATAGAAAGTGATAGGTGTGGTATAGGCTACGATGATAGAGATGTTCTCATTACCAAAGCCATTACCAATCGTGTGAAAGAGCCCACTTGGAACGTGATTTTAGCAATCATTCCTACCATTTTTACACTTGCACACATTGTGGTAGGAAAGGTCACCTTAGACGTTTTTACTATGACCTTAGGAATGCTCCAAGAAAGTTTAGGAATAAAGCCATTTCGATTCCCAAAACCCCCACCCGTCATGTTACACCTACTTGGGTTAGGAAATTGGATTTAGTGTCATTAGGACTAAAACTTCATGGTTATCATTTGGTTGCACTTGATTATTTCCATGCTAAATCTAAAGGATGATTGTGTTACCATGTTTGTCATACGCTTGTCTTTGCATTATGATTTATATCATTCTACAGTTATGACAAGTGTATCATTTTGTATTATTTTTCATTTATTTTATATTATTTGAAAAATACAAAAAGATTTTGCTCTCATTTGAGTCAAAATATGTTGAAAAACTAAAAAGATTTTTGGTTTGTTTATGTATTTGATTTTACAAGTTTTATGTGGCATATTGGTGTGCTTAGACCCCTTTCCTTTCATTATCCAGGTGGCTAGGACATTTGGTCACAATTATTAATGCTTAGAATGATCTTAACCATTGTATTATGGGGTTGTTTGGAAGTTGATATGCATTTTGATTCGACTTTGTATATATGCCATTCTTGTACACATGAACGAGTTTATATGAATGATTGACATCTCTTACATATTTGAGTTTGGTGAGACGTTCTTATCTCAATTTTCTAATCTATGCGTAAGTAGACATACGGAGGCAGTGTGCATGTAAGCACCGTTCAACATGAGGATAGTTATTGAAAAAATGATGAGTGTTCATGGAAAAGGGCTGTGAGAGTGTAAAATTGACTCATCGTGAAAGTCAGCATTTAAAAGACCCCAAAAAATATAAAGGCAACAAAAAAACTCATATGCCAAAATATGGGCCAAATTAGTTTATGTTCATTCAAAATAAAATACTATATATATTTGAGGGAGTTTGGATGGATAAATTAAAGGGGTTTGCACCATGAATCCTAACATTGAAAAATCGTATCATAATGCTATTGTTTATAGAATCGTCAAAATTTCGGATTTGTGTGAATGTTTGGTTGTTTAGTTCATTAAGCTCACACTTTAAATGTCATATGCGGCTAAAATAAAGTTTGATGATTTATCGCTATCAATTAGAGCGTCTTGATCATTTTGATGTGTTGAAATTGTGATTCATTTGTTGTAGTTCACACCCACACATTCCATGTTCATGTTTGAGCACATTGATACTATGTTAGCATGTAACTCACATTTTTTTTGTTTTGATTTTTCTTAGTTTATGCTACTATTTTAGTGTTGCTTTGTAGTTTTGAGCCCCTTCCAATTATATTTTTTACGAAATTTATTCACTAGGCAACACTATTTAATCTTTTATGCTAGAACTGGGATTTTTGTTTGCTCGTTCTAATGACAACTTTGTGTCGCACAAAGTTTTCGTTCTAATGACATGTTATATCGCTCGAGTAACATGGGTGTACTATTCGAGCAACGTCTAGAATTTTCCCCTTCCTATTTATTTCATTACCCTGTTGCATTTGTTCATATTTTTGGTAATGATGGTTCTTGTTGGGCATGTTATGCAGTGTACTTTGAATGTTCACATATTTTTACTTCATTAATTCGTTTAATCACACCTGCTTAGATTGATTAATTACTTTGTGTGATTATTGTTTGCTAGCTACGGATTTTTTACTGATGATCATTATTAGTTGGTTGTTTGCATGATTATCTAGATATATTTAATAAATTATGTTTATGCTAGATATTTCGCTAAATTGGTATCTTTTCACTGAATTGTCTATTCGAGACAAAAAGGAGGAGAGATGTATAGGGGGAGATTTTCGTTGATCACTGTGTTTATTTTTTTCACGCACATTTATATCATTATTGGTATCTTATGTATATGCATATTTGATATCCGGATTTAAAAGTTGTTTTGTTTCAAATTGGTATCAAAATATTTTGCTCACATATTTCATTTTGATTTATATCATTTGTTCCTTCATACTTCACTGGGTATTTATTTGTTTCATGTGTGTAGGTATATTTAACGAGATTCGAGATTACAAGTCCACATTACATTCAGAAATTTAGAGATAGTTTCATGCTTGTCGATCCATTGTTTACTAGTATTTTCGTGTAATTTTTAATTTTCGAATTATCGGATGGGATTTAGGCGTCATACGGCTTGACGGCCAGGCTTAGCAATTTCACAGTTGGTTTGTCCCTGAATAGTCAAAAGGGGAGATTTGTAAGGACAAAATTTCCAATTGAGTCCATTATTTAGTTTTAACTTATTCCCGGAACAAAATATGTTTGAGTCATAGGGAGATTTTTATTGTCACGATCCCACACAGACTATGATTTGTTTGAAGATTTATTGAAGACGTTGTGACAAAGATTAAAGTAATTAATTATGCCGAAGTTTAATTGATTCATGATTATTCGTCTTCAAATTCAATCGATGTCCGAGATCACTCAATTATGAATGCGTAATTTTAATGAGAATCGAAATTTATTTTAAAATGATTAAGGATGTAATTTTTATAAAATAAATGTTTTAAAAATATTTTATAAGTGTTTGAAAAGGTTTACACTTCGTTTTAATTTGGTGATGACGGATTATAGTTGAACTTAAATGGAACTCTTTCTTAAGAGTTAGTTTAAAATCAAAATTTAATTCGATGGTCGCTCAAACGACTTGATCAGTCGTTCGAGTGAGATGCTTTGTCATTCACGCAACATTTCTATCTCGTTCGACCGACAGGTCAATGTCTCTTGAATGATGCGCAGCCTCAACGATTTTATTTAAGGCGTGTTTTCCATCAGATTTTGTAAGAGCGCATTCTGCGAAAATGAGCATTCGTCCAGAATGTTTCTACACATAAGTTTTCTAGGGTTTTCCAAAGTTAATGCATCCTTAGAGTTTCCACGATTCGAGTATTCATTAATATATGCTATATTGATCTTTGTGGGACCAAGAACAGTTGTTCTACACTTGAACATTACTGGTTTTGCAGTGAAGATTCAATTAACTTTTGTTTCAACATCGTAGACGTTACAAGCCTTATCGATGGACACCAAGACATATGTGGACGTGTGTGTTGTGGAAAGGCATCGTGGAAGAAGGTTACTTTCTGCGTGGGCACTGTGAGAGGAGTGGTTCAAGATTAGAGGATCATCAAGTCTTGTGGGTAGATCGTGTCGTTGAATAAGACTACAATTTGTACCTTTGTAAAAATCATATTCATAGTGATTTCTGGCTTGGGTCATCCGAGGTTTTTCCCGTTTGGGGTTTTCCTCGTACATCCGTCGTTGTGAGTATTCTTTACTTTGTTTTACTTGATTTAATTACTAGATGGATGTTTAGGATTAATCAAGATAAAATTTTGTTAAGCTAAATTTGTTCACAACTTGGTGCGCATTAATAAAATTGGAAAACAGTTTGTCATAAAAATAGAAATTATTTTGTCATCCCTAAAACACTTTACGCATAAGAAATTAAAATGGACCATATGGAACTGGCTTGGGTGTTAGATGGTAGGTGAACGTACTGTCATAACCTATTACTAGCCAATCAACATTACCTAAATCGAGACCGATGAGCATCTTTTCAACCTTCTTATAATTTTCCTTTTAAAGTAATCTTAACCTCCCGGACACATTAGAGATCTCTCTTGAGTTGGGATATACGAACTTAAAGTTTCTCACGAGTCTCCAATGAATATTTAAGATCTCCCATAAGACTAGCCATTGTGTTGGTCAAATCACATTTTTTCCGGACTAAAATGATCAACTGCTCACATAAAGAAACCTTCACCTTCTCGAGTTGAATCGTCGGCACCTCACACACCCTAAAAACTTTCACCTCTCTCTCCAAATATAACACCCTAAGAGACAAATCTTTGTTCAACATTTGGTTTTCAACGTCTCGGTGTAAAAATCACTAAAATCTTTTTAGAGACCCCCTTCTCCCTCACTTGCAATGTCATCCTCACTCTCACTCGAATAGCTCGAAACATCATCGACGCTTTCACATTTACATTTGTTCTCATCATATTGGGACAAACTAATAGAGCTCACGTGACTAGCCATGAATGCAATACATGATTCCTGTGGTGATTCTCCCCCTAAATCAACCGACTCGATGTCACTATCGCTAAGGGTGGATTTATTTCCAATCTCTTTGCCCTTTCTCTTTCACGTAATGGGACAGTCATATGACTTGTACCCTTTACATTCACATTCAAAACACCTTATCTCTTCATCATTCTCACCGCTATCCTTGAACTCATTCTTATTTTTATTTTTCTCAAAAATCTTCTTACTCGAAGAATTATTTTTTGAAAATTTGAGAAACATTTTAAAAACTTTCACAAACAAGGTCAAGTCATCAACATCAAAATCATCCTCAGATTCAGAATCACAAACTCTCTCCTTTTTCTTTTTCTTAGCTTCGGTCTTTAAAGCTACCTCTATATCCTTAGGTTTAATAGTGTAATACCCCGTATTTTTATGCTATAATTAATTTGGGGATTTATTAAATTTAATGTGAATTAATTATTTAATAAAGATCCGGAAATTAATTATGTTATAATTATTAACGTGATGAGAGTTAGTAATTATGGAAAATTTGTTAAATATTACTAATGAGCAAAGTAATATATAATATTGGTTATATAAAATGTCACGAGTGAATAAAATGACATTTTTGGAAATTTGAGTCGGGACGCGCCCGTGTCGCGTCGGGACTAAATATTGATGAATAAAAGTGAATATATTATAAGTTTCTCGTATGGTCGTTTTGAGTGCGACAATGTGTCCGGAAGGGTCGAGATAGTCAGAAAAGTGTACCTTGGGGTTTAGTTTGGGTCTCGGGGCGTTTTTAGGCTTAATTAGTACCCCGGGAGGACATTTTGGACATTTTACATTTTTGGGTAATTAAACCGACGAAAATTCAAGGGATATATCACATGTCTAAGGTTGTCTTCTAGGGTTAAAACAACTAAAGACAAGTGACGGCCATAGGAGAGGGAATGAGAGGCTTTTCCAAGCAATCCAAGGCCAACAATTCACCCAGTTGCACCGCCACCACCACCAACGCGTAGATCGCGCGAAGGGGAACGCAACCACGCCAAATTCGTCACCAAACCAGAACATCGAAAATCTCAGGAAACTGTTTATCTTGCTTATTTCGTTAATACATCACTCATGTTGGTCTAGGGATGATTAGGATGAGTTTTATGGAAGAAAACCCAAATTTGAGATAGGAAATCGCATGTAGTAATGGTTTAAATGTTATTCTGGAAACCCCTTCACATGTAGAGGATTAAACCACGAAATTTTGATGTTTTAGAAGAAGAAAATTCTGGAAAAGATTGATTAGAACCATGTTAAAAAGAATTTTAGGGTTCTTGAGATTTACATGAATTTTGGTCTGTTAATCCAAGATTATTAATGGAAATTTGCATGCTTTACGCAAAAGATGTATGGAATGGATTTATATTATTAGTAGTATAAATTTCTGGACGTTTGGGAATGAAAAGTTTGGATTTGGATGGAGCTATATGAGAAAACCCGTAACTGGTAACTGCAGAATTCGCCACACCTGCTTGATCGATCGATCGAGCCAAGAGCTTCGATCGATCAAAGGTTCGATCGATCGGGCCCCAGACCTCGATCGATCGACCCCTTCTGGCAGGCTCATATTCCCCCTTTTTAAATTAGTTGAATCCAATTTAATGAGAAATAATTCTTGGACACCCTTATTAAAATGTTTTGGGAGATAAAGAAGACCAGTAGGACATATGAATAATTTTGGGACCTTTATGTAAGATGAGAGTTGTAATTTAGAATACTTACATATAAGGAACGATGAAACTAGGTATTAAAGGGAGAGACGCGTAAGATAGTTACGATGGAACATAAATGAATACCTACTGAATTTTACACTTGAGAGGATAGAGTCCATGAGTATTGCGTAGTAAGTTGGAAAAATCACTCAAATTAAAGTTAGAAACGAACCGTTATACGTGATAACTAATATTGGGAAAATCAGGATAAATGTCGTGACTATGGGTTATGAGATGAACCTAAATTAATATGATAAAAGTAGTATATTTATATGACTGTGTGTATGCGTATATTATATACATGTGAAAATCATGCCCGCGCTACTTGCTATCCCTGAGGTTACCGCGCTGGGACAGTCTTATCTCGAATGGGCCTTCATGGGGGATATTGACTCGTACCCTAGAAGATAGGAATCCTAGGTACGGGCTATCGGATCGATAGGCGGACGGTCCTAAGAGACGTGAGGGTATGTACTGACCTCTTGGACTTGGAAACTATGCTTCGCCTCAATATTGTTGTGTATGTGTTAATACAGTTCGTGAGTAATTCTGAACTTGTATTTCCCTTAGTACGAGAGATACGGGGATTGGATGGCAGAGTATGCACGCACCATAATTTTTATGTGGGGTGCTGTTAGAATATATATATTATACGAGTATTTAAAATATATATATATATATATATATATATATATATATATATATATATATATATATATATATATATATATATATATATATATATATATATATATATATATATATGAAATTCTGAAATTTTGGGAAACTGCCTACTGTGAAAGTAAGTCATGTATAATGACTCAAATTGGAAATACTTGTTTTGAAAAAGTATAATGGAACACTGGGAAACTTTATTAGCAAATAAGGTTTAAATGAGAACTTTGTGATTAAATGAAGTTATTTTCTTAAACAATTATGATGTTCAATTTTAAATCTTACGAGTAACCTAAGATAAGTTAAACCATTGGGAAGGTTAGTGCGATAGGCGTGCACATTAAAAGAGAGGTGAGAAATTCTCAAGAGAGTGCCGCACTAATATGTTGTTGCATTGGCCTGTAAACATTTTAAATACTTGCTAAACAAATTTTAAATCATCTACACTATCGGGCTCTGACCCGTTTCTATTTCTCTCTCTCTTGTATATATATGTATATATTACAGGAGCCCAGACACAGGGGAGTCTTGCATAGGATCCTTTGGAAGGAACGTGCTGCAGCTTAGGTGGGCGTTGCAGGCCTCTTGCTTAGACGACTTCATTTATTTGACTCCACCCCTAGCATATTCTTTTAGTGGGGCATGTGTCGCCCTTTCCATTATTTAGTTGTTTATTTGGAGTTTGTGATTCAGTTATTTCTAGTATTGTCACTTTGGGATTTATTACTGTCTGGATGTTTTACCTTAAGTTTTAATGTTGGGATTTAGTTGTTGAATGTTTAAACTATTTGGATTATATGTTCCAGGATTATTGTGGTGTGATTCTTTAAATATTGAATTGTTGTAAATAATTAAATATTTGTTTTCAAAATAAAATTTGGAAAGTAATGTTTAAAAATGGTTTTGACACTTAGCTTAATTAATTAGGGTGCTTAATTTGAAAAAGTTATTTTTACGACAGTGATGCTAAGAATGAACCAACTGTTCACCTTGATTTTAATTTAATAAAGGAGTGATCGCCCGGTATTTAATTAGGTGGGGTGTCACATGTGGTATCAGAGCATCAGGTTCTAGTGTCCTTAGGATCTGTACGGCTTATTTCGCTTTCAGCTTAACATTTTTACTATAGAGCCCTATTTTAGGATTGTTGTATTCTTGCTTTTAAGTTTACGTCTTCAGCTATTTGAGATTTGATAATAACTATAGAATAATGAATTTCCTCACGTTTCAGATGCCTCCGAGACGTGCGCCAAAGGATAGGCGTGCCCAAGCCGAGCAGCCAGTAGCTGCGGCACAGGGTACTATGAAAGCTAATGAGGTAGCTGCCATTGTTGCTCAGGCGGTGAATGCCGCGCTAGCGGTGGTTCAGCAGGCCCCACCCCAGATTCAGGCAGGGGCGCCAGTACCTGCACAACTTCCATCTGCATGGGAGCGGGTTAGGGATGCCTTTCAGAAGGCGCATCCACCTGAGTTCTCTAGTAGTTTAGATATCATCACCGTCAACCAATGGAAGAAAGATATTCAGCGCATCTTCGTATGTATGAGTGCACAGACATGCAGAAATAGTTATTGGCTTCTTTTAAGCTGATGGGGGCCGCTTTGCAGTGGTGGGAGTCCACCACCACCTTGGAGGAGAGGGACACGATCCCGATTCAGTCATTTTGGGAGCAGTTTGACCGCAAGTACTTTCCACCCGCCGTGCAGACTGAGATGAGGTGGAAATTACTGAACTTGAAATAGGAGAATTCTACCGTTGCTGAGTATGAGGAGGAGTTCACGAGACTTCTCACGAGACTTTGTATGCTGTTTGTGGACGGGTTACCTTGGAGGATCCGTCAGCACCTTATAGGGAATCTATCTCTGAGTACTTTCACTGATGTACTCAATGCTGCTTTACTATATTGCCAGGATCATCGCTTCCATCTGCAAGGAAGCAAGAGAGAAGGAGAGTCCAGCCAGCAGGGCAGGATCGGGGGTAGTAGTGCTAGTGGAGCACCATCTCAAGGATAGACTCGTCAGCACGAGCAGAGTTCCCATCAGGGGGACCCTGCTAAGAAATTCCGTTCAGGTGATTCCAGACAGAGATTTGGGGGTTATAGGCAGGGACAGCCTAATCAGCAGGGCCAATAGGGCCAACACCGATAGCAACAGGGTCAGCAGCAGGGCCAACAGGGCCAACAGCGTTTTCAGCAGGGCCAGTGGCGGGGTGGTAACGACCAGCAGGGCCGTGGTTAGCAGGGTCAGAGGGGAGGTAACTTCTGAGGCCGGTGTTTTGTGTGCGGCAAGCATGGCCATAAGCGCCAGGATTGCCCAGAGGGTGATAGGGCCCCACAGCAGCAGGGTCCCCGTAATGAGCCACAGAGGCCACTTTTTCCAGCTACCCTCCCAGCACCAGCCCAGGTACCATCCCTACCAGCCGTTCCAGCAACTCCAGTGCAGCAGGGGCAGTTACAGTATGGACGTGTCTATAACGTCCACCAGGCAGCAGCTCCACAGGCACCACCCGCGATTGAGGGTATGTTTCCTATCCATGGTACTATGGGTCGAGTTTTGTTTGATACTGAGGCGACACACTGTTTTATAGCTACGCATTTTACGAAAGCCTTAGGGTTGTTAGCCACAACAGAGAGCACTGTGACGTGTGTAGACTCACCACTGGGGAGTGGTTCACTTATTTTCTTTATATGCCGGGGAGTGGGAGTAGAGATTGGTAGCTTGGTATTACTTGCAGACATGTTAGTCCTAGATATGCATGAGCATGACGTTATTATCAGTATGGATTGGCTAGCTGCTTATAGGGCCATGATAGATTATTTTGGTGGGAGTATTGTCTTTGCCATTCCGGGGAAGAGATGTTTGTAGTAGCGATGCCTCGCCCAGAGGGAGGCTCGACCGCTCATCTGTACTATATAGAGGAGGATACCTCTAAGGAGGTTGTGATCCCTTTAGACTCGATCCCAGTTGTTCGTGAGTATTCCGATGTCTTTCAGGAGATACCAGGCCTACCCCCCAGTCGAGAGATAGACTTTGTCATAGATTTATTACCGGATACTAGACTGATAGCACGCACTCCATACCGTATGGCTCCAGCAGAGATGCGAGAGTTACGAGATCAGATAGAGCAGCTGTTAGGTCAGGGCTTCATTCGCAGGAGTACCTCACCTTGGGGCGCTCCAGTCTTATTTGTGAAAAAGAGAGATGGCTCACTGAGGTTATGTGTGGACTACCGGGAATTGAACAAGGTCACGATACGGAATAAGTATCCGTTACCTCGAATCGATGATCTGTTCGACCAGCTGAGGGGAGCAACTTTCTTTTCGAAGATAGATCTGAGGTCGGGGTACCATTAGCTACGTATTAGGGAGTAGGATGTTTCAAAGACTTCTTTCTTGACGAGATATGGGTCCTATGAGTTCAGGGTGAGGCCATTTGGCCTCACAAATGCTCCAGCCGTGTTCATGGACTTAATGAACCGAGTGTTCAGAGAGTTCTTAGATCAGTTTGTTATCGTCTTCATAGATGACATTTTGATATATTCACACTCCGAGGAGGAGCATGCCGAGCACTTGAGACAGGTTCTTCAGACTCTACGAGAGCATCAGTTGTATCCTAAGTACGAGAAGGGAGGATTCTAGTTGCGAGAAGTACAGTTCTTGGGGCATGTTGTTTCTGAACAGAGGATAGCAGTTGACCCGAGTAAAGTGTCAGCGATGAGGGAGTGGGGACAGCCCACGACACTGACGAAAGTGCGTAGTTTCTTGGGGTTAGTCGGATACTACAGGAGATTCATTCGGGGATTCTCCAAAATAGCGAGTCCATTGACGAACTTGACTCGCAAAGGGGTACCATATGTTTGGGATGATGCTTGTCTATTGGCTTTCGACTAGCCGAAACACAAGCTTACTTCAGCACTGTAGTGACCGGTTGTGAATCCCTGGATTTTGAACTCTTTTAAAATCGTAATATTTCCTTTTATATATAACGAGATGCGGAAGCGTAAAAGGTGATGGTTCAACTTAAATACTAAATTTTAATTTCTATTCCAAATTAAGATTAAACACAAGTGAAAATTCATGAAACACACAAATATTAATTTCACTTAAACAAATTAATTTAAGTCCTAGAATCTGCCTAAGTCATATTTTTCATTAAAACAAAATAGGCAAAACTAATTTTAACACATCACTTGAATTAAATAAATAATTACCCAATATTTATTTTAGCACCAAAATAAATAAATAGTGATGAAACCAATTTTATCTTTTTAACCTAAGCATGCATTCTAGGTGAGTGCGAAAGATAAAATAAAAACAATAAATCACTACGCCGCGATGTACGAGAAAAAATCCAAGACGGGAAACAACCTCGGACGGCCCTAGCCACAAATCCACTAGATACGGATTTACAAATACAAGACAGGAAGGCTTACAACACACGACTCGATCCCTCTCAAGCCTCGACGCTTCTTCTTGTAGATACCTCTTCCTAGCGGATAACCTTGGAGCTCCACCGCGGTCTCGGAATCCACCGATCGGACTTTATATGGTCACCGTCACCCGATCAAGGAGACTTTATCCAAGTGGGTAATGTTGTAACGAAAAACTCTTCTTCTTTCTTTATGGGATGTAGAAGAAAAACCTGAAACTTCTCTTTGAACGGAAGAGATGAACCCGGTGCCAAACTCCAAGCAAGATATATAAATATGGGAAATTGGAAGAAACTAATTTGGGTGTAAACTAGAGTGGTGTATATTTTTCTCTTTGATAAACACTCACTCAAAACAAGAACATTTTCCTTAAGCAATTTAGCTCTCAAATTCTCTCTAAGAGATGGGATAGAATGGAAAAGTTAAGTTGTAAAATGTTATTCCCGAACATAATAAAATCTGAAAAAGGTTGGTTAAGAACCAAGTGGGGAAGTGGATGAAAAACTGCTTAAAACTGCCAAAAACTGTTCCCGACTGGCATCTCGTTCGAACGACATTCTCGTTCGAACGAGTCTTCTAACGAAGTTCCAGTATGAACTTGTTAGAAACTCGTTGGAAATCTCGTTAGAACGACAATCTCGTTCGAACGACATTTCGAACGAAGTTCCAGTATGAACTTAATGGTAAGTCGTTGGTAATCTCGTTCGAACGACATCTGGTTCGAACGACAATCTCGTTCGAACGACATATCGAACGAACTTCCAAAAACTTTGGAAAATTCGATTTTAGCCCAGAAAACTTTATAAACTTATTTTAAAGTTTTAATTAATTCTTTCTGAAAATAAAACACAATTTTAATTAAACCTAACACCCAATAAAACTTGTTCCAAGATCCTATATATATAATATTTCATTCATACCTTGGGAGCATGGAACCATAGTTGATGACATAAAAATGAGGCACGCAAACCGGTATATTGATGAAGATTTATACTCTTTGCTGCTACATCTTCAACAAACACTTCATAGACTTGAGAATATTAAAATTAAATACAATCCTATGAATAAATGTTTTTGTCCGGAATTGAGACAAAACTATATATGGACTCAATTGGAAATTTGTGTCCTTACAAATCTCCCCCGTTGGCTATTCCGGGACAAAAACCAAACAAAAATACTAAAGGGCTGTCAAGCTCAACTAGACTCAAAACATAACCCACCCAAACTTGACTCAACCCAAGGATTAAACGCTTTGCCATTGAAAGATGTCGCTTTAGAAAAATTCCTTCACACTTGAGCAAACTCATCAAATGCATAGGGAATATCAAAGTATTTAAAGCAATTAAAATAAATACTCCCCCAAAATTAATTCTCCCCTTTATCAACAATGATTAATCCAAGAAGTTAGCTACTCCCCCTAAGTTAAATCTACTAAATTTAGATAAGATATAAGATTATAATAGGATAAGATACCATTTCTCCCCCTATCATTCTCCCCCCTTTTCTTCAGGAATAGGCAAAGGATAAAGAACAAATATAAAAGCATATGGGCAACAGAAGCATAACTACTCCAAGATAGATACCAAAACTAAGATATAAGCATACAAGGACTAGAAAACAAGGCAAAGGCAAAAAAAACTATCATATATATATGTACTATAAATATATCAAGAATGCACACGCACACATATATAAATATAAACACACACATGACACAAAATAAAATAGGTTTGCACACTCGAATGGCAAAAATGTGTCATATGGAAACGAAAGTGTTGTGGTGTGAACTAGTAACGATTAAATTTAGACCCAATCACTTAAAAACATGTTCACGGAGTTCTCAATTGATTTCAAACTTCATCACTTTTGAATATAACCTCATGTGACAATATAAGTTGAACTCAATGAACAACCATACACAATGCATACAAGCCTAGCGTATTGATGATTCTACAAACCAATAGAGTTATGACATGAGATACGCAACTAGGATAAACGGACATTGTGCAAACCATTGATATACCATCCAATCTCCCTCAATAAGCATTTATGTTTATTTTGAATGAATATATCAATCAAACATAGGCCTTGGCAATTGTTTTTCTTTTTATTGCCATATTTTCTATTTTTAGGCCTTTGGACCACGTATTTCTTTTAGTTCCATTCAAAACGGTGGCTTACAATCGCAAAGGATCACTTAGTCCTTTCGGATCCCTTCCCCATGCACATTTATATTTACCATGTTTTCATTTTTCACACAAATCTCACGTGCAACGGATTTTGACATGCACTAGTCCTCCTAAGTCACAAATATGTAGATGACAAGATTGGAAGGAGAACACCTCACATAGCTCAAATATACATATGAAGTTAAAATTTCAAAGGAGCTCGTGCATGTGTGAATAGAGGCATATAGAAATGGAGTCCATTTAAACAACACAAAATCCAACTAGTCCATAAAATATGGTAAAGAACATAACAAGGATTGATAATCTAAACCAAGAGTTCTAGCCACATGGGAGCGTAAAATATGGAATTCTAACACAAGTATATGCCACTTAAAGTGTGTCAAACTAAAATACACAGAAAATAAAATCTTTTTGAGTTTTTGAAATTTTTAACCAAAAATAAAAAATATATATTCCAAAGACAAACAAAAATCATTTGAATTTTTTATTAAGCTTAAATTACCAAGAGATAAAATCCAAATGATAAACAAAAATCTTTTTGTATTTTTCAATTAATGCAAACAAAATGAAGGAAATATAATACAAAAGATAAACAAAAATCATAATTCTAGCATGTGATAAGCATGGAGCATAGACTAGAAAATGATTAATCAAGCATACATTTAGCATGTGAATATAGCATGAAGTACAAAAGCTAAAGTATGCAAACACTAACACATTCATCCTTTAGATTTAGCAAGGGAGGAAGGATGTGATAGTAAATGCCAATCAAAAACCCTATTTTGCAAGGCAACTAAGTCAGATTTCCTAACCCAAATTAATGAAGATTGACTATCTTGGGGTGTAGGAATTTTAAATACATTGGCTGCATTACGTTGGGATTTTCTAGGAATTCGTTTAAGATCAAAATAAAATTTCTTAAGATGACCTTTTCGACCACAATGTGTACAAGTAAAAACATGTCGAAAAGATTTACCTGAGGACTGATCTCTAAATGCATTCCTAGTAGATTCTCTTAAAACGTTGGTCTTGGCTTTATGAGTAGATTCATTACAAGTATTGAAGCCTAAACCGCAAGTGTCATTTTTAATTTGGACCGTTCCTAATATTTTATCTAATTTTTCCAAACGACACTCCAAATCAAATTTGACATTACTAGAGTCTTTTAATTTTTTTTGCAATTCTAAAATGTTAGACTCTAATAAACCATTTTGTTCTTCAAAAGCAAGAAGCTCCTTTTTCAAGGATTCCATTAAACTCCTAAGGCTATCTCTCTCGCCTTATACATATTCAAGCTTCTCTTGAAGAGTCCTCTCACGTGTCTTAAGGTCTTCTACCAACAGGTTATCATCAATGACCTTGACACGCTCTTTTAAACTAGCTTCTAACTTCAAATTAGCTCTTTTCAATTTAATAGATTCTTTATAAAGTTATTGAAAAGCATTTTGAATTTCACTCACATTAACCTCTTCTTCATTTTCACTCTCTCTTTCTTCTCCACTCTCACTATCGTCAAAAATAAGAGAATCATAAACAATGACCTTGGAAGTGTCATGTGTTAACGCTTAGTCAATAGATGAGTTCCCACTATCACTCACATGACAAGCCATAAAAGCCACAAAATTAGGCTTAGTGGGGGAATCGGGTCCCTCTTCCTTATCACTATCACTAAGGGTCCATTATATGCAATGGGTCGTTTAGCCTCTTTCCTTAGTTTAGTGGGCCACTCATAAGCCCTATGGCCATAACCTTCACAACCAAAACACTTATTAGACTCGTCCCTATCTAAATTTTCATTACTAGGTTTAGGGATCTTCTCGGCTTTAGGGATCTTCTTGACTTTAGGGATCTTATCGCCTTTGTCATGCTTAGAAGTTTCAAATTTCTTAAAATTATTTTTAAATTTATCTTTGTTAAATTTAAGAAATTTTCTAAATTTACGAGCAAACAAAGCCATGTCTTCCCAGTGAATATCACCCTCGCTCTCTACTACTTGTTTTACCTCTTTCCGGGCTTGTAACGCAACACCCTTTTCAATTCTCTTTTTAGTTTTAGAGGGAAACATATCTAGTTCATAGGTTTGTAAATCACCTACAAGCTCTTCTAATTTCGTAGAGGCTAAAATTGGTAAAGAATTTAAAATGGTCACTTTTGGAATAAATCTATCGGGTAGAGAGCTTAAAATTTTCTTTACAACTCAGTTGTCCGGTATTTTCTCTCCCAAATTAAACGATGAATTGACAATATCGAAAAGTCTAGCATAAAATTCATCAAAAGTTTCATTATCGTTCATTTTGATAGTTTCAAATTGAGTGGTGAGGTTTTGGAGTTTCAAAGCTTTAACGACACTAGTTCCTTCATGAGTTAGTTGTAAAATATCCCAAGCTTCTTTAGCGGTTTCACACGTCATAATACGTTGGAATTCATCCGGTGTGACAGCGCTAAACAAGGCATTCAAACCACGGGAATTAAAATTAAAGAGTTTAAACTCATTTTCAGTCCATCTATCGGCCGGTTTGGGAATACGTTCATTTTTAACTAAGTGAGTTGGTGGGGACCACCCGTTAACAACAGACATCCAAACTCTCTCGTCGATAGATTTTAGTGCCGATTTCATTCGCTCTTTCCAATACGCGTAGTTAGAACCATCGAAAATAGGAAATTTAGAAAATGGGGAAAATTTCATTTTAGATAAAAATTATTTTAAGGGATCTTTAATGAAATAATTTATCGCTTTGGCCCTGATACCACTTGTTGTTACCGGTTGTGAATCCTCGGATTTTAAACTCTTTTAAAATCGTAATATTTCCTTTTATATATAACGAGATGCGAAAGCGTAAAAGGTGATGGTTCAACTTAAATACTAACGAGATGCGAATGCGTAAAAGGTGATGGTTCAACTTAAATACTAAATTTTAATTTCTATTCCAAATTAAGATTAAACACAAGTGAAAATTCATGAAACACACAAATATTAATTTCACTTAAACTAATCAATTTAAGTCCTAGAAATCTGCTTAAGTCATATTTTTCATTTAAACAAAATAGGCAAAACTAATTTTAACACATCACTTGAATTAAATAAACAATTACCCAATATTTATTTTAGCACCAAAATAAATAAATAGTGATTAAACCATTTTTTTTTTAACCTAAGCATGAATTCTAGGTGAGTGCGAAAGATAAAATAAAAATAATAAATCACTACGGCGCGATGTACAAGGAAAAATCCAAGACGGGAAACAACCTCGGACGGCCCTAGCCACAAATACACTAGATACGGATTTACAAATACAAGACAGAAAGGCTTACAACACACGACTCGATCCTTCTCAAGCCTCGACGCTTCTTCTTGTAGATACCTCTTCCTAGCGGATAACCTTGGAGCTCCACCACGGTCTCGGAATCCACCGATCAGACTTTATATGGTCACCGTCACCCGAGCAAGGAGCCTTTCTCCAAGTAGGTAATGTTGTAACAAAAAACTCTTCTTCTTTCTTTATGGGATGTAGAAGAAAAACACGAAACTTCTCTTTGAATGGAAGAGATGAACCCGGTGCCAAACTCCAAGCAAGATATATAAATATGGGAACTTGGAAGAAGCTAATTTGGGTGTAAACTAGAGTGGTGTATATTTTTCTCTTAGATAAACACTCACTCAAAACAAGAACATTTTCCTTAAGCAATTTGGCTCTCAAATTCTCTCTAAGAGATGTAATAGAATGGAAAAGTTAAGTTGGAAAATGTTATTCCCACACATAATAAAATCTGAAAAAGGTTGGTTAAGAACCAAGTGGGGAAGTGGGTGAAAAACTGCTTAAAACTGCCAAAAACTGTTCCCTCCTGGCATCTCATTCGAACGACATTTCGTTCGAATGACATTTCGTTCGAACGACATTCTCATTCGAACGAGTCTTCTAACGAAGTTCTAGTATGAACTTGTTAGAAACTCGTTGGAAATCTTGTTAGAACGAAAATCTCGTTCGAACGACATTTCGAACGAAGTTCCAGTATGAACTTAATGGGAAGTTGTTGGTAATCTCGTTCGAACGACATCTGGTTCGAACGATAATCTCGTTCGAACGACATATCGAACGAACTTCCAGAAACTTTGGAAAATTCGATTTTAGCCCAGAAAACTTTATAAACTTATTTTAAAGTTTTAATTAATTCTTTCTGAAAATAAAACACAGTTTTAATTAAACCTAACACCCAATAAAACTTGTTCCAAGCTCCTATATATATAATATTGCATTCATACCTTGGGAGCATGGAACCATAGTTGATGACATAGAAACGAGGCACGTAAACTGGCATATTGATGAAGATTTATACTCTTTGCCGCTACGTCTTCAACAAACACTTCATAGACTTGAGAATATTAAAATTAAATACAATCCTATGAATAAATGTTTTTGTCCGGAATTGAGCCAAAACTATATATGGACTCAATTGGAAATTTGTGTCCTTACAAGCACCAGTCCTTTCCTTACCGAAGCCGGGTGTGGATTACCTGGTTTACACCAATGCCTCTTTACGAGGACTTGGGGAAGTACTTCAGCAGGAGGAGAAGGATATAGCTTTTGCCTCCCCTAAGCTTAAGCCGCATGAAAAGAATTACCCCACCCACGACCTGGAGTTAGCAGCGGTCATTTTTGCATTGAGGATATGGAGGCACTATTTATTGGGGGAGAAATTTCGTTTGTTCACAGACCACAAGTCACTGCAGTACATGTTCACTCAGCGATAGCTGAATATGCGTCAGCGTCGATGGTTAGAGTTTGTGAAGGACTATCAGTTCGATAAACAGTATCATCCGGGGAAGGCCAACGCAGTTACTGATGCATTGAGCCGTAGACCGGCAGACGATGTAGCGGACGTCTGGAAAGCAAAGTGGAAGGAGTTGGGTCACCAGGACGCAGTATCCCGTTCCTTCATATCTGTTATGACAGTCACACCCGAGATTGTTACGAGGGTAATGCAGGCACAGACCACAAACCCATTTTTCCAGGAGCAGATTGTACGACTTTTAGCCGAGGGGGCTGAGTCCTATTCTGTTAGTTCTAATGGGGGTTTGAGGTTTAATGGGAGATTGGTGGTTCCAGAAGGAGAAAAATTACGTCATGTAGTGATGACTCAGTCTCACGGGTCCCGATTTACGGTACATCCTGGAGGAGATAAGATGTACTAGGATATGAGGCGACAATACTGGTGGAGTGGAATAAAGAAGGACATCGTTGAGTTCGTGTCCAAGTGTTCTACCTTCCAGCTGGTAAAGGTGGACCATCAGAAACAGTCAGGGTTGCTTCAGCCATTGGAAGTTCTCGCATGGAAGTGGGAGAGTATTTCCATGGATTTTATTACAGGGTTGCCTACATCACCGCGGGGCCACAACTCTATCTGGGTGATTGTAGACCGATTGACCAAGGTGGCTCATTTTCTGCCAGTGCGGACAGACTATACCAAGGGTAAGTATGCTTAGTTGTTCATTGTTGAGATTGTCAGATTACATGGGGTGCCCCTGAATATTGTGTCAGATAGAGACAAGATTTTTGTGTCACATTTCTAGGAGAGCTTTCAGGAGGCTATGGGTACTGAGTTAAGGTTGAGTTCAGCTTATCACCCACAGACAGATGGACAGACAAAGCATCCTAATCAGATGTTGGAGGATATGCTACGCATGTGTGTTCTTGATTTTGGGGGAGGTTGGGAGCCACACCTTCCACTGGTAGAGTTTGCTTATAATAACTCTTATCAGTTCACGATTGACATGGCCCCATTTGAGGCTTTGTATGGAAGGCCTTGTCGTTCCCCAACTTCTTGGCTCGAGGTGGGGGATAAAAAAAGTTGCTAGGACCAGAGGTGATTCAGGAAACCTCTACGAGGATTGAGATGATCAGCAGTCGCATTCGAGTAGCCCAGGACAGGCAGAAGAACTACGCCGATGCGAAACGGTTCTTCCGGGAGTTTAATGTGGGGGACCAGGTGTTACTACGTGTGTCTCCTATGAAAGGAGTAATGAGGTTCGGGAAGAAAGTGAAATTGGGCCCGAGATACGTGGGACCATTTCCCATTATCGAGAGGATTGGGTCGGTAGCATACAGATTGGGACTGCCAGAGCATTTACATCTCATTCACGATGTATTCCACATTTCATCGTTGAGACGATATCTTCAGGATGATATGGCACATACCCATATTCCGATAGATGAGATAGACTTACAACCTGACAGCTCTTATGGGGAGAGACCGGTGGCTATCCTAGATCATAGCGAGAGAAAATTGAGGTCAAAGGTAGTTCCACTTGTACGGGTCCAGTGGGAGCATCATAATGTGGAGGAGTCCACTTGGGAGCGCGAGGCAGATATGCGCGAAAGATACCCAGATTTATTCTTACCAGGTATGCCTTATTTTTCTAATTTCGGGACGAAATTCCGTTATTAGGGGGGAAGTATGTAATACCCCGTATTTTTATGCTATAATTAATTTGGGGATTTATTAAATTTAATGTGAATTAATTATTTAATAAAGATCTGGAAATTAATTATGTTATAATTATTAACGTGATGAGAGTTAGTAATTATCGAAAATTTGTTAAATATTACTAATGAGCAAAGTAATATATAATATTGGTTATATAAAATGTCACGAGTGAATAAAATGACAATTTTGGAAATTTGAGTCGGAACGCGCCCGTGTCGCGTCGGGACTAAATATTGATGAGTTAAAGTGAATATATTATAAGTCGCTCGTATGGTCGTTTTGAGTGCGCCAATGTGTCCGTAAGGGTCGATATAGTCAGAAAAGTGTACCCGAGGTTTTAGTTTGGGTCTCGGGGCGTTTTTAGGCTTAATTAGTACCCCGGGAGGGCATTTTGGACATTTTATATTTTTGGGTAATTAAACCGACGAAAATTCAAGGTATATATCAGATGTCTAAGGTTGTCTTCTAGGGTTAAAAAAACCAAAGACAAGTGACGGCCATAGGAGAGGGAAGGAGAGGCTTTTCCAAGCAATCCAAGGCCAACAATTCACCCAGTTGCACCGCCACCACCACCAACGCGTAGATCGCGCGAAGAGGAACGCAACCACGCCAAATTCGTCACCAAACTAGAACGTCGAAAATCTCAGGCAAGTGTTTATCTTGCTTATTTCGTTAATGCATCACTCATGTTGGTCTAGGGATAATTAGGATGAGTTTTATGGAAGAAAACCCAAATTTCAGATAGGAAATCGCATGTAGTAATGGTTTAAATGTTATTCTGGAAACCCCTTCACATGTAGAGGATTAAACCACAAAATTTTGATGTTTTAGAAGAAGAAAATTCTGGAAAAGATTGATTAGAACCATGTTAAAAAGAATTCTAGGGTTCTTGAGATTTACATGAATTTTGGCCTGTTAATCCATGATTATTAATGGAAATTTGCATGCTTTACGTAAAAGATGTATGGAATGGATTTATATTATTAGTAGTATAAATTTCTGGACGTTTGGGAATGAAAAGTTTGGATTTGGATGGAGTTATATGAGAAAACCCGTAACTGGTAACTGCAGAATTCGCCACACCTGCTTGATCGATCGATCGAGCCAAGAGCTTCGATCGATCAAAGGTTGGATCGATCGAGCCCCAGACCTCGATCGATCGACCCCTTCTGGCAGGCTCATATTCCCCCTTTTTAAATTAGTTGAATCCAATTTAATGAGAAATAATTCTTGGACACCCTTATTAAAATGTTTTGGGAGATAAAGAAGACCAGTAGAACATATGAATAATTTTGGGACCTTTATGTAAGACGAGAGTTGTAATTTAGAATACTTACATATAAGGAACGATGAAACTAGGTATTAAAGGGAGAGACGCGTAAGATAGTTACGATGGAACATAAATGAATACCTACTGAATTTTACACTTGAGAGGATAGAGTCCATGAGTATTGCGTAGTAAGTTGGAAAAATCACTCAAATTAAAGTTAGAAACGAACCGTTATACGTGATAACTAATAATGGGAAAATCAGGATAAATGTCGTGACTATGGGTTATGAGATGAACCTAAATTAATATGATAAAAGTAGTATATTTATATGACTGTGTGTATGCGTATATTATATACATGTGAAAATCATGCCCGCGCTACTTGCTATCCCTGAGGTTACCGCGCTGGGACAGTCATATCTCGAATGGGCCTTCATGGGGGATATTGACTCGTACCCTAGAAGATAGGAATCCTAGGTACGGGCTATCGGATCGATAGTCGGACGGTCCTAAGAGACGTGAGGTTATGTACTGACCTCTTGGACTTGGAAACTATGCTTCGCCTCAATATTGTTGTGTATGTGTTAATACAGTTCGTGAGTAATTCCGAACTTGTATTTCCTTTAGTATGAGAGATACGGGGATTGGATAGCAGAGTATGCACGCACCATAATTTTTATGTGGGGTGCTGTTAGAATATATATATTATACGAGTATTTAATATATATATATATATATATATATATATATATATATATATATATGAAATTCTGAAATTTTGGGAAACTGCCTACTGTGTTATGGAAAGTAAGTCATGTATAATGACTCAAATTGGAAATACTTGTTTTGAAAAAGTATAATGGAACACTGGGAAACTTTATTAGCAAATAAGGTTTAAATGAGAACTTTGTGATTAAATGAAGTTATTTTCTTAAACAATTATGATGTTCAGTTTTAAATCTTACGAGTAACCTAAGATAAGTTAAACCATTGGGAAGGTTAGTGCGATAGGCGTGGACATTAGAAGAGAGGTGAGAAATTCTCAAGAGAGTGCCGCATTAATATGTTGTTTCATTGGCATGTAAACATTTTAAATACTTGCTAAACAAATTTTAAATCATCTACACTATCGGGCTCTGACCCGTTTATATTTCTCTCTCTCTTGTATATATATGTATATATTACAGGTGCCCAGCCACAGGGGAGTCTTGCATAGGATCCTTTGGAAGGAACGTGTTGCAGCTTAGGTAGGAGTTGCAGGCCTCTTTCTTAGACGACTTCATCTATTTGACTCCACTCCTAGCATATTATTTTAGTGGGGCATGTGTCGCCCTTTCCATTATTCAGTTGTTTATTTGGAGTTTGTGATTCAGTTATTTCTAGTATTGTCACTTTGGGATTTATTACCGTGTGTATGTTTTACCTTAAGTTTTAATGTTGGGATTTAGTTGTTGAATGTTTAAACTATTTGGATTATATGTTCCAGGATTATTGTGGTGTGATTCTTTAAATATTGAATTGTTGTAAATAATTAAATCTTTGTTTTCAAAATAAAATTTGGAAAGGAATGTTTAAAAATGGTTTTGACACTTAGCTTAATTAATTAGGGTTTTTAATTTGGAAAAGTTATTTTTACGACAGTGATGCTAATAATGAACCAACTGTTCACCTTGATTTTAATTTAATAAATGAGTGATCGCCCGGTATTTTATTAGGCGGGGTGTCACAAATAGTTTTAGGGAACATATTTCTCTCGTAGTCTGAAGGTCTCCAGTGCGTTCTTCTAAACTAAGAGTGTCTAAAATCCCAAATGATTTAAGCGTAGTGACCTTAGGAATAAATCGGGAAGGGAGTGACCTCAAAATATTTTTAACGATTCTAGTCTTAGGAATTCTCTCACGCAAATTGAAACTAGTGTTTACAATGCCCGACAACCTAGCATAAAATTCATCAAAACTCTAGGAGTCTCACATAGTGATGGTCTCAAACTGGGTGGTCAAATTTTGAAGCTTAGACGCCTTGACAACATTAGTACCCTCATGTGTCAACTAGATAATATCCCATGCATCCTTAGATGTAGTGCACGTCATGATGTTTCAAAACTCATCAGGGGTGACGGATCCAGAAATAGTACTAAGGTCACGAGAGTTGAAGGTACTCCACTTAAACTCATCATCAGTGGAGGAGGTGACATGTTTAGGACTCTCAATATTATCAACACTGATCGTGGGTGAGGTCCACCCTCTTTCACATAATAACCAAACCCTATCATCTATGGTTTTTAAAGAGGATCTTATTTGGGCTTTCCAATAGGCATAGTTAGATCCATCGAAAATTGGTAACCTATTATATAAGTTATCCATCAGAAAATTTGTGATTTTTCAAAATCAATTTTCCAAAAAAAAAAACTGATATCACAAATTTTTTGTGCGAAAAATCAGGATCTCACGCTAATTTGGGGAAACTAGCTTTCATACCAATTTGTGAAAGTTTGTGCAATGATCTAATGGCGTTAACTTATTAAATTCGGATGATAACCCACACTAGTTTTTAATTCAATTAGACCTAGAACATGCAACTATGTGATTCAAAACGTAAATCAAGAAAGCATGCAATCAAACAGAGTTTTAGGAAAAAAAAAACTTTTAAGTAAAACCTTTTTTTCACTTTATAAAATTTACAAATTGCAACTTGCAAATTTTATAAATGAATCTACTATAATCCTTTCAAGATTCACTAAACTGCAGTCTTCCATCACCTAAGATCCTCGCAAGAATCACAAGAATCACAGTCCTCCTTCAACCTTAACCTTCGTCTTTAGCAGTGAACCCCTCCGATTTCATAAGATAGCCACAGATATCCCTTCTCCACAATGATTGTGTATGAAAGGATACAAACTATAGGGTTTAAACTTTATTCACTCAAATATATTATGGGAATGTGATTTGTGAATCAACAAGGTTTTTCAAACTGAAAAGTTTGAAAACTTTTACTAACGGTATGAAAAAATAGTTCTGGCAAAAGTCTTAATGAAACCAAACACATAATAGGTATTTATAATACGTTTACAAATTTTGAGGCAACAATTCGTTCAAATAAATTTGGACCTCATTCAAACAATAATATAAGTTTGTTCTAATAAAAGTTAACTTGTTTGAACGGCCAAGCTATCTCGTTTGAATGAAGTTCAAACAATCTAACACAGTGCGTCCTCATTTGATGTTCGATCGAAGTAAACTTCAAATGAAGCTTCAAACGAAAATATAATCTCGTTTGAACAAGATTCCCATCTCATATGAACGATATGGGCCTATTTTGAAAAAAAATTCAATCCAAAAAATTGCCTCGATTTTAAATAAAAAATATTGTATCCGATTTTGATAAAAATAAACATCCCAAAATAAATTCAAGGAATAAATTTGAACTTAATAGCATTATACCTTCATAGAGTGGAGATGCTTGAAATTTTAAGATGTTGGATCTTTGGACTTTGTGTCGGTTGTAATCTAATGGTATGGGGATACGCCAAAACCTATGATAGCTTAAGCTATGAGCAAATGATAAAAATCATGATTTTATAACAATAGAGGCTCCAACCAATATTGGGTACCTCACAATGGAGTTCCAAACACTTCAATAGAATTTCCAGCAACTCTGACTTGTAATGACCTTGCAAACATACAATGCTTGTCCCTTTACCCCAACTCTGGGCTTCTTGATAAATTATAAATTCTGAATATTAAGAAGTTCACAAGAATGGGTCAACTGAGAGTCCACCTCAAGATATACGTTTGAGCCATGCAAGACTTAA
This sequence comes from Sambucus nigra, assembly GCA_949130495.1. Taxonomy (NCBI): domain Eukaryota; kingdom Viridiplantae; phylum Streptophyta; class Magnoliopsida; order Dipsacales; family Adoxaceae; genus Sambucus; species Sambucus nigra. The sequence goes on along the minus strand of OX422210.1, from coordinate 329,311,880 downwards.
AGTCTTTCGAGGAGGTCATGTCACAAGCCTTCTAGCACACCTTACTTGGCGGAGCCCTCAAATTTTTCTTGTCTATAGATGATGTGACACCCGCCTAATAAAATACCAAGTGATTAGTCCTATTCCAAATTAAAACAGGAATCCCAGTTGGTTCATCCTTAGCATCACTGTCGAAAACCTTTTTAATACTTACGAACCACCTAGTATTCCAAAAAGCTGGTGCCAAATTTTATCTTTTAAGTTAAACAAACCAGTACATGCGGAATTAAATATAAACCATTCACAGAACTGAATTAAATCAACTGAACAAAAATAAAATGACATGCCGAATAAACCATCGGTCACCAAAGCAAATTGTCCAATATAAACATCCAACACTTGAATAAAAAAAAACTGAAAACTATTCTGAGAAGTTTGGGCGACAAGCCCTAAATAAAACTGAACTGAAAAATGATTCCAACTCTAGGAATGAATGAATGATGCATCTAATCCAAACTCCTCCTAGCATCCACATATGTCGCAGCTCCGTGTCCCTGGAATAGAATATCAATCCTGGCATCCCTATGGTTGGACACCTAAAAGGCTTTGAAAATAGTTTTATAGCAAGGGTTAGAACCCAAAATATTTGGAAAATATTTAGTAAGTGAATTAACTGTAGTAATTTAAAATGCATGAATGCGCTTCATATTAAAGTTAGTGTCGCACTCTCTTGTGGACATTCTCACCCCTCCACTAATATACACACATGCCGGTTACCTTAACCCCATCCTAGTTGTACTACCCCGTCCAACTAGTCCTGGTATAACCTCCCCTTGCCATACTACCCTAACTTGAGTATAATTAATCATGAATTATAAGTTATCTCACCAATTAACGTAATTAATTATTCCTTCTTAATTAACAGCATATAACCGTGACACGAGTTATATAAAGTAAATACATCACGCAGTGTATTATTATCCACATTTAATGTTTACTACCATATTATACGTATCTTTACTAAAACATCCACACATATATCATGCGTATATCCATCCTTCCGAGTATACCCTCACCAGATGATTCCCTCTAAAGTGCCATCTCACTAGGTGTGCTCACATAACCAAGTTACCCAGGCTGGGATCGCAACCTGGACCAAAACATCAACGAAGTGGAGGCGATCATATTCCTTCCCTGAAAGTGAGATATGCCCCTCACCCATATGTCGGACGCTATGACCTGGGGATCTACTCACCCTATTCCTCAAGCTAGGGGATTCACCCACATCGCCCAACATCCCTTGATAGCATTACAGTATATAATTAAATAAATATCTAATCATTGATATTTAATGGCACACACAATATATACACACACATATATATATACTATTACTATACTGTACATATATATATATATATATATAACATACACCCCGGCTTTACCGTGTACTCACAACTCGTAACACTTGCCTGTAATTTCCTGAGTCTCTGGCCTGACTCAACTAAATAAATTTTCTCACTTATTAAATTATTATTATCCCGAGTCTATGGTCTGAATCTAATTTAATTAATTCACACATTAATTAATATAATATTTTCCCCGGGTCTATGGTCCGACTCTCATTTAATTAGTTTACACATTAATTAATTAATACCAATCCGAGTTTGTGGTCCGACTCTCGGTTAATTAATTTACACATTATGGTGACAATTATTGTGCAACGAAAATAAATAAGGAAAAGGAAAGCACCAAATAAGAACAATGAATGTAAAATGACAATCACACAACAAAGGATGTACGTGGTTCAGCAAAGAAGTGCCTACATCCACGGTGGTGCAGTTGGTGTTATTTCTATATACTCCGGAGAGTGATTACAGAGAATATATCTTGTCCTTTTGCCTCAGACCTAGGGTTCAATAAATACACGTACATTTAAGTAAGTGGGGGTGTTGGGTTCCCCCACGTCTTCCATCTCTCCCTATAACCTCCCTTAATGGGAACGTGGGAAGAGACCGGATACAATCAAAGTAAGAGGTGGGGGCCTGGACTTTGGGCCGCCAGAATTGGGCTACTCGTCCAGGCCCATGATCTTAGTTTTGGGTACCCACAATTGCCCCTATGTTTGTTGGGCCATGTTTTGGGCTCAATAAATTTGAATGATTAGTCATAATAACTTTTTGTACATTGTGCAACTCTTCGAAGGTTGTGAAGCTGATTTTGGCGGCATCCGCTTCGTATTTTGTGCACTATGATTAGCAAAATTTTAAGGATTTTCTAAAACAGCCACTTTTCTACCGTCGTTTCAATCTTTCCAGCACTCTTCCATTCCCTGTGAGCTCTAGCACTTCGTACCTTCTTCTCTCAATCTCCATCCTCACTGCTTCCTTATTGTTTGGACCCGTGCTTCTTTATTGTTCGAATCGATCTTCTATTTTGTAAGTTTCCTGTGCCTTTTCTTTGTATTTTTTCTTTAAGTTTGTAGCTTTTTAGGGTTTTCCAATGATAAAGATTGGGAATAGATCGGTCTCTGAATTTAGGAAGTTTTATAACATCCCTGAGTGGGTAGATATTGAGTGCTGCGCTTCCCCTCCTAGAAATGTTAGAGAGATAGATGACGCCCACTGGATCCATGTTTTGTTGCTTTCCCAGGGGGGACTCACTTTTCCTCCCAACGATTTGTTCTTGCATTTCTTTGGCTATTTTAATATTGTTCATGCGCATTACTCGCCCAATGTGTGGAAAATAGTTAATGGCGTACATAGGATAAATCAGTTGTATGGTACTAGGTTAAGGCCCGCCGAGGTCTGTTTTTGCTATTCCTTTTCTCGAACTAGCTCTGGTGTCCTCTATCTCAAAGTTAGGAGCCCTGACAGGGTATTGGTAGTAAATCTACCTGATTCCCATAAGGACTATTGGCAAGAAGGTTTCCTTGTTAGAAACTGGCAGTTTTCTCCCCAATTTGAAGGGTTGAGGTCTGAGAGGTTCTCTGTTCCCTTTTATGGGGAAGAATACATAGGTAGACTTTGCTCGGTTATTTTAATTCTTGCTGATTTGTGATTTTTCTGATTCTTTTTTATTCTTCTTCCACAGCGAGGTCAAAGAACTTGGAGCCTTCTCTCAGCGAGGTCCGCCTCTCTGAACTGGTTAAGGCTTGGAACATCAGGGAGCCTTTGGGTGACGGCGAGCATCCCAGGTCTGCTGCTTTTCTTCTTGAGTACAAGAATATTGGCTCCAGTTTCATAGCAAGGCCTGTGGACAGTATCCCAGAGTTTGATACCTCCGAAGAGACTGATGCGGATCCTATCCAGTTGGACGAGGAGGAGAGCAGCTCTGAAAGTGACATCGTAGGAGCTGTAAGTAATTTGGGTGGAGGGAGCTCTAGTAGTAGCAGTTCCTCTGATCTCGTAGAGGTCTCTGAAGCTCGAGAGTCGTCGAGCACATCTAGAAGTTCGAGTGAGGAAATGGCTCCTCCAAGGAAGAACTTAATCCGGGATGATGATGATGATGATGAAGACCACATTCTTCTATCACAGAGGTCGAAGAAGGAAAAATCTAGCTCGGGGGCTGTGGCTACTGGTTCTCGATCCTCTGCTCAAGAGCAGGAGAAAAAGAGTAAGGAAGAAGAGCAGGTAAGGGAGAGAGAGAGAAAGAAGGAAGAAGAGAAGAAGAAGAAGATGGAGGAGAAGAGGAGGGTAGAGGAGAGGAAGAAGAAAGAGAATGAGAGAGAGGAGGAGAAGAGGAGGGTGGAAGCAAGGACGAAGGCTGGGCAGGACTTAGTCTCGGTGTTCGCGCTGCCCGAGGGGGCTTTTGTTGCAATTTCCCCTCAGTTGGCCCCCTCCCTGCTCGAGAGAGTTGTTCTCCCAGTTGATCTTCAAAGGGCGGTGGGGTCCGAGAAATTGGCCTTTTAGGTTAGTCAGAGGCTAGCTTTGGTAAGATTTTTCCTTTTATCCCATGTTTTTGTGTATTCCATCATTTCCTTCTCTTAATGTTTTCTTCTTCTTGCAGTATGTGACTGACTTCGTCGTGCTATATCATGCACGCGATGAGCTGATGAAGAAAAATAGCGAGCTGGAGAAAGAGAACGCTTCCCTGAAGGGTAAAGAGCTCGAGGCTAGTTTTAAAGCCATTGAAGCTTCTTGGATTTCATCCGACCTGTCTCTTTCTACAGCTAACCGGGATAGGGACGCAGCAGTTAAAGATCTGAAGGAGCTGCGACAAGCCTACGACTTGGTTTGCTCGAGCAAGCTGGACGTTGTGGAAGAGAACAGGGTGCTTTTAGAGGAGCTAAAGAAGAAGGAGTCTGAGGCTGTCACTGCCAAGGAAGACTCGTACAATTCTGGTTGGGCTGCAGCATACGAGGATGCTGAAGTTCAGATAGGCTATATTGGTCGTATGAACTTCAAGAAGGGCTGGAACAATGCCCTATTGGCTGCCGGTGTCGATATCGACTCCCCTCTATTTGACGAGCATGACCAGGGTCCGAAGCCAACCATGGATGAAGTCCCTGCCCCAGCTGTTGAAGGTGCTGACCATGTTCCTCAGATGACCCCTACTGATGCTTCCCTTATTGTGGCGACAGAGATTACCCCTGCCGAGGGCAGTGCTCCTACTGATGCCGACAAAGGGAAATAGCCATCGACCTCTGGGCAACCTGAGGTTGCTAACTAGATATCTTTTAGGATTCCTTTGTATTTTTTCCTTTCTGTATTTAAACTTTCTTTTTGTTGTTCGATGTAATTTCGACCTTTATTAATGAAAAGGCTCCTTTTTCTCATCGTACTGCTTTGTCTCCTTCTCTCTCTTGTCTTTTTATTGCTTGTAGTTAATTGATGTTGATGATTATATTCCTGCTACTTCCCAATTAGGAAGTATGTTGGGGCCCAATGTGAGCTCCGAAGTTCGTCATACTTTTGTGAGGATATGCAAATCTCTGCGATTGAGGAACAAGCGCTTTATAGAGAAAACTAAGCTCGTTGCCAAGCTGAAGAATAGGCTCCAAGATATGGAGGACATTGGTGCCTTAGTCCAAGAGGAGGTCAACGCATTGAGGACGAAGCTATTAGAGGCCTCTGAAATCAATCAAGTTGGGGAAGTTCTCCAGCAGGAGAATGAGGCTCTGAGGAGAGAGGTCTGATGACTTAGGGAGCATGCGTCGAGCACTACTCTAGCAGTATTACAGGGTTCCTCATCATCGCAAGCTAGAGTTGGTCAGAGTGATGTGCCTCCTGCATTGCAGGGTCCTTCTCTTCTGATCGTTCCGCGAGCTCGCAGGAAAACCAGGGGTTCATCAAGAGAAATGGAGGAGCTCCGTGATGATGTTCAAAGGGCGTATGTGATTGCAGCTGGGCTCCAGAGGGATGTTACTCGGTTGCGACACTTGTTCTCAGAAAGGCCCTCGACAAGTGTGGGTTGACGGCTACGACCAGGGTTGGTCAGATGCTCCAACAAGGTTGTTAGAGGTCGAAGAGATTTCTTTTATCAGGGGATGGCTGAGTGCCTTGAAGGAGCTGCAAGTCCCGAGGAACTCGATGCTCTGGTATCGCCATGAGATTTCTCCCTCTACCTTGATGCCTAACCCCTTTCAGAGGGATGATCGATGGATCCCCATCGATGCCATCCCTCGGCAATTATTAGAGTCGGATGCAAATGAGGTTGGGGAAGAGTTAGCTCCTGCTCCCGATGACGGACGAAGAGTTCGAGTGGCTGACTATCTCGCTCAGAGGCCTCACCCCCATTGAGATTTTTCCAGTCGTTGGTTTTTTTATTATTTATAGTGTAAATGCTTTGGGCGAGCTCGTCGACTAAACATGTATCACCATTGTTGTAAATATGACGAATTAATGAAAAGTTTATGTTTTGGGCAAATTTGCCGACTAAACAAGTGTATCATATTCTTCATATTCTTGCTGCTTTATGATCTTCTAAATTTGTGTTGTCATGCGAGTGTCCTCCTAGTCCAGTATAATATCGAGATACCATTATGCATCACTTTACCTTTTAGGTCGTGTCGTCACACTCCTTTAGGCCTAAGTGTGGCAATTGGCGAGGACACACCTGGTGTTGGATGCTCTATCCGATCAGGATTTTATTCAACCAAATAAGGTTTGATGACCAGTAAAAATTTGGTCATATTGCCTAAGGATCCCCAATAGGGATTCATATATTGCCAGGGGCAATGCTAAAAGGTCCTTCGTATTTCATAACGGCAACCTGAGGAGGGACACCTCCCTGCTAAGGCATGGTGATCAATGTGCATAACAAAAGAATAAGTAATAGAAAAGATCTAAAAATAGAATCTCTTAAGATTGGCTGCGTTCCATGCTCGTGGTATTTCTCTGCCGTCCATCATTTCCAAGTGATAGGCGCCCTGCAGATCGTCTCTCGTTATCTTAAAGGGTCCTTCCCAGTTTGGGCCTAGCTTGTCGTCTGATGGTTTTACTGCGCTGCCCAGGACTTTCCTTAGAACGTAGTCCCCAACTCGGAATGTCCTTGGGTTAACCCTTTTATTGTAATGCCTCGTGAGCTATTGCTGATAGCTCGCTAGTTTTACTAGGGCTAGCTCTCGGCGCTCATCGAATAAGTTGAGCTCAGCGAGCAATGCTGCATCATTATGGCCCTGGTCAACAAGGCTGGACCTCATTGTCGGTAAACTGACTTCTAGTGGGATGACTGCTTCCATCCCATATGTCAGCGAAAATGGGGTTTATCATGTTGCTCATCGTGGAGTGGTTTGGTAAGCCCATAGAATGTGTGGTAATTCATTTACCCATGCGCCTTTGGCTCTCTCCAATCGCTTCTTTAATTCGTTGATCACAATTCTGTTGGAAGCCTCAGCTTGGCCATTGCTCTAAGGGTAGGCCACCAAACTGAAGTGGTGTCTGATACCGTGTTCGCTACAGAAACTCTGAAAGGATCCACTTTCGAATTGTGTTCCATTATCAGTGATGATGGTTCTGGGGACACCAAAGCGAGTGATTATATTTCTCCATATGAATCGTATCATATCTGTGTCTCGGATGTTCGCCAGGGGTTTCGCCTCGATCCATTTAGTGAAGTAGTCAGTTACAACCAACAAATATTTACGATTGCCGGTGGCGGTGGGCAGTGGTCCCACGATGTCAATTCCCCATTGGGCGAGTGGCCATGGGCTGGACAGTGACTTTAGGTCGCTAGTAGGCTGGTGGACCATAGGAGCGTGAAGTTGGTACTTAAGGCATTTGCGGACATACATCGCAGAGTCCCTTTGCATATATGTCCACCAATAGCCCTCCTTCATTGCTCAAAAAGTTAGAGACCTTCCTCCGATATGGCTTCCACAGACTCCTTTGTGAAGCTCATGAAAGCACTTTCTCTACATCTCCTGGGTGAACGCATTGGAGGTAGGGACCGGAGAAGGATCTCTTATACAGGTTACCCTTCGAGGATAAGTGAAAGCGAGCAGCTTTGAATCTTATCCGGTGGGCAGTCTTCTTGTCATTCGGGAGCATGCCATCCTTCAAATAGTCCCTTAAGGGGTCTATCCAGCTTGGACCTGATCCCACCTGGAGTACCTGTTTCCCACCTGGTAGCCTGCTATCGTGGATGCTCGGGTGAGTAAGGAAATAGATGGGGATGGTTCTTTTTAGATCGGAGTTGACTGCCGAGCTCAGGGCTGCTAGGGCATCAGCATGGCTGTTTTGCCCTCTAGGAAACTGCTGAACATTGATCTCTTCGAAGCTCGCCATTAATTTTTTGACTAAGGTGAGGTAAGCTGCCATTCTTTCATCTTTTGCATTATAATATCCACTTATCTGATTGGACACTAATTGGGAATCGTCGAACACCAGCAAATGGTTTGCTCCCAAAGTGTGTGCCTTCTGGAGGTCGGCTATTATGGCTTCGTATTCTGCTTCGTTGTTGGAGGCTGGAAATCCAATCCTAATTCCTTGTTCAAGGATTGTATTCTCTGGAGTAATGAGCACAATGCCTACCCCTGCCCCCTTTGAGTTGGAGGCTCCATCAACAAACAGTTTCCAGGTTTCCTCTGTTGTTTGGTTCTCCTTTTGCCTTGTTGGTCGAGGTTGGTCGGAGGGTTCCTCTCCCGTGAATTCGGCTATGAAATTAGCAAGGATCTGACCCTTGATAGCTGTCCTTGGTTGAAATTGGATGTAAAATCGCCCGATCTCGACTCACCATTTAGACAGTATGCCCGGCAAATCCGCTTTCATTAGGATTGCCTTAAGGGGATGCGACGTAAGTAAAATGATAGCGTGGGCTTCGAAAGAATGCTTCAGCTTCCTCGAGGCTACTACTAGTGCAAAGGCAAGCTTCTCCAATGGTAGGTACCTCTGGTCGGCATCCAGTAAGGTCTTGCTCGCGTAATAAACGTGGTGCTGGACTCCTGCAACCTCGTATATTAACACAGAGCTGACAGTGTGATTGGAAATGGAGAGGTACAAGTACAAAGAATATGTTTGCTGTGGTATGACGAGTAGTGGTGGAGAGCTTAAGTAAGACTTGAGCTCGACTAATGCTCGCGAGCAATCTGGGCCCCACTCTACCCTTTTGCTTCCCTTTAGAAGCTGGAAAAAAGGCTTGCACTTCTCGAAGGATTTAGAGATGAAGTGATTTAAGGCAGCGAGCATACCAGTGAGCTTCTGTACATCTCGGATTGTGCGAGGGGGTTGCACCCTGTTGATTTCATCGATCTGGTCTGGGTTAGTTTCTATACCTCTCTTACTGACCAAGTACCCAAGAAATTTTCCTGACTGGACACCGAAAGAACACTTGCTCGCGTTAAGTTTCATTCAGTACTTCCTGAGGATTTCGAAGGTGTTTGATAGTTCTGAAAGGTGATTTTCCTTCTTCTTACTTTTAACAAGCATGTCATCGATGTAGACCTCCATGGTGTCTCCCATCTGATCCTTGAACATTTTGGTGACCAGCCACTGATAGGTTGCCCCTGCATTCTTGAGCCCAAAGGGCATGACCTTGTAGCGGTATAACCCAACTGTTGTGATGAACGTCGTTTTATCCTGGTCTGGGGCATATAAGGGGATCTGGTGATATCATGGGTACGCGTCCAGGAAACTCATTCGCTCATTCGCTACAGTGGCATCTACTAGTTGGTCTATTTTTGGGAGGGGGAACTATCTTTAGGGCACGCTTTATTGAGGTCAGTGAAGTCGATGCAAACTCTCCACTTCCCTTTGCTCTTCGGAACTACTACTGGGTTGGATAACCACTTGGGGAATTGTACTTCCCGTATGGATCCTGTATCCAGTAATTTTTCAACTTCTTTTTCTACCACTTTAGCCTTCTCGGGTGCAGTTCGTCGTGCCTTCTGCGTGATTGGCTTGAAGGTGGGGTCGACGTGCAGCTGATGATAGACCATACTAGGATCGATTCCAGGCAGCTCGTATGGTTCCCACACGAAAACATCTACATTGCGCCTCAGCAAGGTTGTCAATTCCTTTTATTCCTGGTCGGTGAGAGATGCTTCAATCAATAAGACTCTATTACTGTCGCCATCTCCAGTCGTAACATCTACCAGGTCCTCGACGACCCGCTTGGAGGGGAGGAGCCTGGTCTCCTCTACTCCAGGTCTTTCGTACTTTAATTGCTATTTAGAAGGTGTCAGACCTTCTTCAACTTTCTCGCTGGGCTGTTTGGCCTTCTTCTATGGATTTGGTCGGATGGCTTCTGTGAAGCACCTTCTCGCCATTGCTTGATCACCGTGGATCTCCATTACTCCTCGCTCGGTAACATACTTGAGTTTCTGATGGTAGGTCGAGGAGACTGCCTTCATCGCATGAAGGCATCCCCTGCCGAAGATGGTCTGGTATGGGGAGTCGATGTCAACTACCAAAAACTCGATCATTTTGGAGACGTTCCCAGCGCGCACCGGTAGTACAATCTTTCCCAATGGCATAGTTATTTTTCCAGCAAATCCAACTAAAGGTACAGTAGCTTCCTTTAGGTCGGCGACGCTTAACTTCAATTTTCTGAATAGGTCGGGATACATTACTTCGGATAATATCCCTTGGTCGACGAGCAACTTGTCGATGTCAAAGTTAGCTATCCTGAGGGTAATGATCAGAGCATCGTGATACGGGGTCCTCACTCCCACCAGGTCTTCATCTGTGAAAACAATATGCTTGTTATAGTTGACTTCATCTGCTCGTCGGTGCTTTCCTAACTGTGACTTTGCAGGATCGATTTGAAAAGCATGGATTACCGTTGTAAGTTTCTTCATCTCCATTCGAGCTGAATTCCTTGTATCTGCTTGGTATCAGATGCCCCGTGAATTACCATGAACTCATGTCCAGCGTCATCTTCGAGCACGTTGTCAGGTCTCGTCTCCCTATTGGTAGCCACTTTTTCTTCCCTTTTCTCCACATACTCGTTCAAATGCCCAAACTGGGCCAACTCCTCGAGGTGAGACTTAAGAGCTTTGCAATGCTCGGTCTTATGTCCTCCCTCTTTGTGAAAAGCGCATCTTAGCGCATTGTTCCTCTTCGAGGGATCTCCCCCATCTTCCTGGGCCACTTGATGAATGGCTCATCCTTGATCTTCACGAGAATTTTGTAAATTGGTTCTCTGAAGACGGTGCTGACCGCCTGGAATGCTTTTGACGCATCATTGTTCCCTCTATTCTTGGAGCCATTTTCCCCCCGTTCTTTCCTCCTTTCTTTTGGTTCTCAGCTTTGTCACTTCCCTTGGTAGTGTGTTTAGCTCGACCGTTTTCTCCTGTACCGAGGCGGGTGACATCTTCCACCTTAGCGTACTTCTCGATGCGAGCCATTAGGTCATCAATAGTCATAGCCTCCTTCTTTGTCAGGGACTGGTATAGAAGGGAAGAACTGGGTAGCCCAATTTTAAAAGAAGCCACTGCCACTTGCTCCGAACAATCCTCGACCTCATTGAATAATTCCCACTACCTTTTCGCGTAGTCCCGGAGGGTCTCTTGAGGAGTTTTCTTCATTATTAGCAAAGCGTCCATCCTTTTGGGATGGGAGCTACTAGTAATGAATCGGGCCGTAAAGAGCTCGGCCAGGGACTTGAAACTCCTGATGGACCGGTGGGGAAGCCTTTTGAACCACTTCTGCCCTACGTCATGCAGGCTCGAGGGAAAAATTTGACGCATTAGCACGTCCCGGTGGTTCCAGAGGGTCATGGCATGTCGGTACCGCCTGACGTGATCAATGGGATCAGTCTTACCGTCATAAATCTTGAACCTCGGAATGGAAAATTTCTTGGGGGCTTCTTCTTCTTAAATTTCCCTCATAAAAGGTGACTTCATTTGGTTTTTAGAGCTTGTCTAGCGAGTTCTCGGGTCGATCTGGTACCGTGGTGGGCGGGATATTGGTCTATCTCCCTGCGAACCAGATTTCGTATGTTCTCGTTACTGCGAGTAGGGCTCTGGTAACGGCGAGCTCTTTGCAATTGCTCGCGGAGGTCGTCGTCTGATTTGCCTCCCTTAACTTTTTGAGATTCTCGCCTAGGGCTCCTTCCTCGGTTGCGAGACTAGCTCGCCTGAGGGCTAGGAGTGCAGTATGGACGTCTCCTGTTATCATGATGAAGCTCTCTCTCCAGTCTCTCCAGTCTTCTTTTCAAGCGAGCATTCTCTGCCTCGTGCCTGCGAGAAGACTCTCTCTGCTCGTGGAGCCTTGCCTCGTATGCATCAATCAGCCTAGATATCTGTGTGGACCTCGCTGGTCCTTGGCTTTCTTCTGAGGCTGACCTTTCTAAGCGAGCCCTCTGATCTAAACGTTGGACTTCAGACCTAATCCTGCGAGGAGCAGATGGTTCTTGAATATCCCCTGCCTGGGGGGCATTGCTGCTGTGACCAGACATTTTAAACTTCTTTTTTTGGTGTGGGCTTTTCTCAGGGAAGATAAACGATTTCCCACAGGCGGCGTCAATTGTGGTGACAATTATTGTGCAACACAAATAAATAAGGAAAATTCAAGCACCAAATAAGAACAAGGAATGTAAAATGACAATCACACAACAAAGGATGTACGTGGTTCAGCAAAGAAGTGCCTACATCCACGGTGGTGCAGTCGGTGTTATTTCTTATACTCCGGAGAGTGATTACAAAGAATATATCTTGTCCTTTTGCCCCAGACCTAGGGTTCAATATATACACGTACATTTAAGTAAGTGGGGGTGTTGGGTTCCCCCACTTCTTCCATCTCTCCCTATAACCTCCCTTAATGGGAACGTGGGAAGAGACCGGATACAATCAAATTAAGAGGTGGGGGGCCTGGACTTTGGGCCGCCAGAATTGGGCTACTCGTCCAGGCCCATGATCTTAGTTTTGGGTACCCACACACATTAATTAATTTATACCAACCCGAGTCTACACCCCGACTATAATCTAATTAATTACACATTAATTAATTAAATACTTTCCCGAGTCTACAGTCTGAATCTAATTTAATTAATTACATATTAATTAATTTAATACTTGGTGTCGCCCAACCATTTCACCCGGACTCGTTCACTTGGCCCGTAACTTAATATTTTCCGAGTCTATCCTATTTCCCCATAACTAATTTATTTCACCTCAATTCCTTTACTAATGTAGCATCATCCAACAACAATACCCGAATATTATTCCTCGGACCAACCTCAATACTTATGAATTATTTCCCGAAATTCGTTCATCTCATGACATACCATTTTCACCCTCCTAAACCCAATTATATCACCCTATAATTGTTAAGGAAATACGTGCCACAAATGAATTTATCACTAAATAAAAGTAAAGGTTTAAATATTAAGTAAATTCTTCTTTATTTACAAAACTGGCGAAACTGCCAAAATATCTGTAGCATCGATCGATCGAACCCCCCGGGTCGATCGATCGATCGTTCCAGTACTCGTCTTCTCCAGCCCACTGTCGGCCATGGACGAACCCTAAATCTTTGATTCTCAATCTACACCCTTACCCAATTACAATTAACATATCCTCTATATAAGAAAAGGGTATAAATATCTTAAAGACCTTAATTCATCATCAAATTCCATCAATGTTAACGTTTTCCCGATTTGGGTTTTATCCGGGTTTCAAATCTCCAATACGAATTTCATTCATATTATCAGCAATTAACCATTGATTCTTACTGGTTTTAACATACAGTTCATTTCTCCACATTTTAGAATCATAAACATAATAAATCTCACCCTTAATCCCATTAAAGTATATCAATTTCCAAAAAACCAATTTTAGTTATGGCTACACACCCAAAATGAATTTTCATATACACACACCATGATATGAATTGATTATCATCAATTTAGAATTCACAACAGTTAACCACTTTCCTGGAATTGTTCGTAGGGTCTGATCCGTTGGTATAGTCCCTTAATTTAGCTCAAATAATCCCCAATTGGCTCTTGATTTGCTTTCCCCCAATTCCCTCTCAAACCCTAGGTTTAGAATTTGTGTTTACTGCTGTTTAACAATTCCCAATTTAGGTTAAAACACTTAATCCCGTTTTTGGTCACATGGGCCTAATTAAAATGGCCTGAATCACTCCGTGTGGGCCCGACTATGCCCAAAAATACCCCGAGACCCAATTACTACCCCCGAACACTCTTTTCTGACTATCTCGACCCATTCGGACTCAACCACGCACTCATAATTGTCATCCGAAATACTTTTTCTCATTTCCAAATTTCGACCTCAAAATGCGACACACATTAATTCAGACAATTAAACTTAAAGTCGCCAATTATAAATAAATCCTCAAAATTACGAGGTGTTACATACTCCCCCCTCCCCCCCCCCCCCCCCCCCAAAGAAATTTCGTCCTCGAAATTAAGATAAGCCTAGTGTTCCAAGCTTCAAATATCACTTTCAAGTCATGCGTCTCTAAGCTCTCTATATCTATCTCTCCCGTTTCTAACTATAAGTAACACAATTATGCGTTTTGATTAACCCTGGTGCCCATACACCCTATGCCCGTGCTTTACCGCATGAAAATTTTACCCGACTATGCAAGTTGTAACCCTAAATATGACTTTCAACCCGTAGTCATATCACACACACACACACACACATATATATATATATATATATATATATAGATATATATATATACTGCCTGGTGTACCCAACCCATGTACTAACGACCAAACATCTCCCCACTTCCAATGTTGCGCTAAGTTTCATGCGTGGGACATCTCGCAAAGAAAAATCCAAACAAGGAACCCCCCTCTGATACACTACTACCTAATATTGTTGGTCACTGAGATCCGTTAGACCCTCAGTCCATAGCACGTACCCCAAAATACTTGTTTCTTAACACAAAAGCATACACGCCTACCCTTATGCTACAAAAGACAACATAAATTATCGTGCCCTACTATCACTAGTCCTTGCGCAAAAATAGACCCCGAGATATCTCTTTCCCTCCTAAAAAAAATAATTTTAACCACCCTGGTTCACTTCAGTAAACATCCCTACTTACCGGGATAAAATGTGAGACCACAAGACCTCACTATGTGCCTATCGCACCACGCAATACAACATATATAGACAAGTATATATAGGCTAAACTCCCTCTCAGGTGATACCTAGTTCCAAACATACCCTGGTGTCGTGAACACCAAAACTTAACCCCACTATCCACAATAGTTCAATTCTATCGCTATCCAGCCAATATTTAGGAAATATTATCAACCCTACTCCCATTATTCTCGAAAGTAGTAACTCCTCACATAATTCAAACCTTCACTCAGTATACACCTCCACTCTCCCGTGAAGAACACCAAAGAACTTTGCTACCCCACGAAAAGTTTATCCACATACTATGGCTGCTACAGCCAACGCACCCACTAAATTCGACTCACCCGCGAACTCTAGTGAAAAATAAGTCTTATATTGTGACATCCTCCTTGCCACCCAAAAATATTCCCCATGCCCATAGGGTAAAAATAATTACCTCCATACTCTAGCTGCAACGGTTGATCCTCGAGTTCCTGAGCAGCTTCCCCCTGCCCGAACGTAGCCATGACTTGTTGTAGTGACTGTATATCTAGGACCTCGTCCTATAGTTGACCCATGCCATGCTTAGGACAATCCCTCTTCATGTGCCCCGCTTCCCCATAAACAAAACACCTCTTAATAAATTCACCTTGCCACTGATCCCTTCCTTGCTGGCTTTGTCAAGATTTCCTTGCCATCCTGCCGATAGCCTCTAGCTCTAAATCGTTTAGCATGATTTCCCCATCGAAAATACTGCCCCTGATCTCCCCCTGTCTTCTATTGGGATACCCCACTGGTACTGTTCCCTCCTGCTTCATCCGACTGGCTGGTTTCCACTCCCCTCTTGCTTCCTTTTACGTAGAAGCGATATTCCTTACAGTGCAGGAGTGCTGCGTTAACGACATCTGTATAAGCTACTAATGTGGGATTACCAATCAAATGTTGTCTGATCCTCTAGACCAACCCATCCATGAACCTTGCCTTCTTTGTTTCTTCATCTCTTACCTCATCCGGTACAAAATTTGCTAAACGAGTGAATTCTTTCTCGTAATCGGCCACTGAACGGTCCCCTTGTGTTACCTCTTAAAATTTCGTCCTCATTTCAGTCTCAACTGTTGGCGAAAAATACTTACGGTCGAACTGCACCCAAAACTCGACAATAGTTACTGTATCCCTTTCCTCATTTGTGGTGATCGACTCCCACCACTGTAGCGCTGCTCCCACTAAACTAAAAGTGGCTAACATTTTCTTCTTCACCTCATTGCACTATACCATGCGTAGGTGACGCTGGATATCTATCTTCCACTGACATGCTAGCACTACATCTAAGCCCCCTCGAAACTCTGGTGGATGGACCTTTTGAAAGACCTCTCGTAATTTCTGCCACCCCGACGGCCCCTTGTGAGCCTGAACATCTAGCGCCACTAACACTTGTGGCTGATCTTGTGGAAAGTACCTTTCCATAGCGATTATCATTGCTTCAACTGCCTGCGCCACTAATTCAGCTACTTGTGCTGCCAAAATCATCTCTGGCAGTTGTTGCGGTAACTCTTGCTCCTGATGAGCCTCTCTAGTCTCATATCCCCCTACTGCCCTAGCTGCTCTTCCTCTCTCCGGGGTGGCATCTGAAATGAGAATCGAATCGTACGAGTTCACCCTCAAATAAAATATATGGCAGAAGAACGTAAATGCGCATACGTATAAGAATACAGCAATCCTATGATAGGGCTCTATAACAAAGATTCCTAAGCTGAAACGTGAAAAGCCGCACAGATCCTAAGGACACTAGAACCTGATGCTCTGATACCATCTGTGACACCCCGCCTAATAAAATACTGGGTGATCAGTCCAATACCAAATTAAAATAGGAATCCCAGTTGGTTCAGCCTTAGCATCACTGTCGAAAACCTTATTAAAACTTACTAATCACCTACTATTCCAAAAAACTGGTGCCAAATTTTATCTTTTAAGTTAAACAAACCGTTACATGCGGAATTAAATATAAACAATTCACACAACTGAATTAAATCAACTGAACAAAAATAAAATGACATGCCAAATAAACCATCGATCACCAAAGTAAATAGTCCAATATAAACAACCAACACCTGAATAAAATAAACCTGAAAGCTGTACTGAGAAGTATGGGCGGAAAGCCCTAAATAAAACTGAACTGAAAAATGATTCCTACTCTAGGAATGAATGAACTATGCGTCTAATCCAAACTCCTGCTAGCATCCACATATGCCGCAGCTCCGTGTCCCTGGAATAGAATATCAATTCTGGCATCCCTGTGGCTGGACACCAAAAAGGTTTTGAAAATAGTTTTATAACAAGGGTTAGAAGCCAAAATATTTTGAAAATATTTAGCAAGTGCATTAACTACAGTAATTTAAAATGCATGAATGCGCTTCATATTTAAGTTAGTGTCGCACTCTCTTATGGACATTCTCACCCCTCCACTAATGTACACACCTACCGGTTTCCTTAACGCCAACCTAGTTGTACTACCCCGTCCAACTAGTCGTGGCATAACCTCCCCTTGCCATACTACTCTAACCCGAGTATAAGTAATCATGAATTATAAGTTATCTCAGCAATTAACTTAATTAATTCCATCTTAATTAATAGAATATAGCCGTGACACAAGTTATATAAAGTAAATACATCACGCACTATATTATTACCACCATATTATACATATCTTTACTAAAACATCCACACATATATCATGCGTATATCCATCCTTCCGAGTATGCCCTCACCGGATGATTCCCTCTAAAGTGCCATCTCACTAGGTGTGCTCACATAACCTAGTTACCCAGGCTGGGATCGCTCACCAACCTGGCCCAAAACATCAACGAAGGCGGTCATATTCCTTCCCTGAAAGTGAGATATGACCCTCATCCATATAGCGGACGCTATGACTTGGGGATCTGCTCACCCTACTCCTCAAGCTGAGGGATTCACTCACATCGCGCAACCTCCCTTGATAGAACTAGAGTATATAATTAAATAAATATCTAATCACTGATATTTAATGGCACACACAATATATACACATATATATACTATCACTATACCGTATATATATATATATATATATAGCATACACCCCGACTTTACCGTGTACTGACAACCTGTAACACTAGCCTGTAATTTCCTGAGTCTCTGGCCTGACTGAACTAAATAAATTTTTTCACTTATTAAATTATTATTATCCCGAGTCTATGGTCCGACTCTAATTTAATTAATTCACACATTAATTAATATAATATTTTCCTCGAGTCTATGGTCTGACTCTCATTTAATTAATTTACACATTAATTAATTAATTAATACCAATCCGAGTCTGTGGTCCGACTCTCAGTTAATTAATTTACACATTAATTAATTTATATCAACCCGAGTCTACATCCCGACTTTAATCTAATTAATTACACATTAATTAATTAAATACTTTCCCATGTCTACACTCTGACTCTAATTTAATTAATTACACATTAATTAATTTTATACTTGGTGTCGCCCAACCATTTCACCCGGACTCGTTCACTTGGCCCGTAACTTAATATTTTCCAAGTCTATCATTTTCCCCATAACTAATTTATTTCACCTCAATTCCTTTAATAATGTAGGGTCACCCAACTGCAATACCCGAATATTATTCCTCGAACCAACCTCAATACTTATGAATTATTTCCCGAAATTCGTTCATCTCATGACATACCAATTTCACCCTCCTAAACCCAATTATATCACCCTATAATTGTTAAGGAAATATGTGCCACAAATTAATTTATCACTAAATAAAAGTAAGGGCTTAAATCTTAAGTAAATTCCTCTTTATTTACAGAACTTGCGAAACTGCCAAAATATCTGTAGCATCGATCGATTGAACCCCCTGGGTCGATCGATCGATCGTTCCTGTACTCGTCTTCTCCAGCCCACTGTCGGCCATGGACAAACCTTAAGTCTTTGATTCGCAATCTACACCCTTACCCAATTACAATTAACATATCCTCCATATAAGAAAAGGGTCTAAACATCCTAAAGACCTTAATTCATCATCAAATTCCTTCAATTCCAACGTTTTCCCGATTTGGGTTTTATCCAGGTTTCAATTCTCCAATACGAATTTCATTCATATTATCAACAATTAACCATTGATTCTTACTGATTTTAACATACAATTCATTTCTCTATATTCTAGAATCATAAACATAATAAATCTCACCCTTAATCCCATTAAAGTATATCAATTTCCAAAAAAAAAACAATTTTACTTATGGTTACACACCCAAAATGAATTTTCATATACATACACCATGATATGAATTGATTATCATCAATTTAGAAATCGCAATAGTTAACCACTTGCCTGGAATTCTTCGTAGGGTCTGATCCGTTGGTGTAGTCCTTTAATTTGGCTCCAATAATTCCCAATTGGCTCTTGATTTGCTTTCCCCCAATTCCCTCTCAAACCCTAGGTTTAGAATTTGTGTTTACTGCCGTTTAACAATTCCCAATTTAGGTTAAAACACTTAATCCCATTTTTGGCCACATGGGCCTAATTAAAATGGCCCGAATCACTCCGTATGGGCCCAGCTCTGCCCAAAAATACCCCGAGACCCAATTACTACCCCCGGGCACTCTTTTCTGACTATCTCGACCCATCCGGGCTCAATCGCGGACTCCGAATTGTCATCCGAAATACTTTTTCTCATTTCCAAATTTTGACCTCAAAATGCGACACATTAATTTGGACAATTAAACTTAAAGTCGCCAATTATAAATAATTCTTCCCACTCAAATAAATTCTCCAAATAATAAATTTAAGTTTCTCTAATTTAAATATTTTTATATCTCCCAAGATAATTAAATATTAAATCCTGAAAATTACGGGGTGTTACAGATGATGGACGAATCTCAAATGTGAGTGACATCTATAGGGAGTTTGTAAAGAAGTAAAATACAATGATGAACTGGAAGTTACACTCCGACATAAAAAAAATGACGAAGGAGGAGATCAACGAGAAAATGGGCACCTTAATTTCTTGTTAAAGGAATAAATTCACTCATATGGTAACTCGACCTTAAGACATGGAGCTGGGGGCTATCATAATTAAGAATTTGATCCCGTGCTATCGATCCCAAATGAAGATAGAATATTTACCGCCTTTTAAATCCTTAATGGATGTAGGCACCTAACTGGAGGAAGACCTTATGAATCTACCTCCTAAGGGTGTGACTGACAATTGAAGGAATGTTCCTCATTACACAAACAGGAGGACTAAAAAGATAAACACAACCGATGTCAATGCTATTTCGGTTCCAACACCCTCACCTACATACTAAAACACTAAAAGAGTCAAAAGGACATTCCACCCCCTCTACGGTCGCATAGGTACAGTTTATTAAGACCTCAAGAATAAGTGGCCTTTAAATCCTTGAGATACCAGACCATTACCCAATGCCTAGCCTAAAGTTACAAGAATAATATTTACTGCCAGTATCATCAAATAAGGGTGCATAACCTGGAAGGATGTTGAGCTGTCAAGTTTTTCATCCAGGATTTTATCGACTAAGGAAAGATTATTGCACTGATTAAACAAAAGACCTATCTTAACATTATTTCTCTACCAACCATGGTTCAGGGGTGAATGACTAACTAGAGAAAATGAATATGGTGATCCATCCCTCTTAAGAAAGTTTGCCAACTCAAATGAAGAATTAGAATAACCAAGACTCAAAAGTCTTATCAATAGATATCTGGATCATGTGGTGACAACACAAACCCACATGGATCCAATGGTTCAGACATTCAAAGATTTAAAAGCTACCAACTAATATGCTCTAGAAGTAATATTGTATCAAATAGAATTCAAGGAGAATTCAGATCTCCTTTTATCTGAAATCATTGATAAGCATGAAAACCCTCTATGAACACTAGTAAGTGATTTACAATGAGCTACAATAAGATGCAGGGTACATAAGAGGATTAAAAAACATAAAAGTCATCCCTACTAATCATCCCCACTAGCTAAGGTGAAGAAATTAAAATAGCAGATTATCAAGGATCATGTGTAATAGATGAGTTATTAATGAGGAAGAACTGATTTTCTATTTTAATGATTTGATCTTTATCCTCTCGGGATGATGAGGAATATGTGTGCACTTTGAACTTCGATGAAATATTGGTAAAATTGATCACCCCCATTTGGGAGTTTGTCAAGGTCTACCATTTCACCCGGACTGGGAGATAAAGATCCAGTCCTAAAGCCCATTCTTTCTGAGGAGACGCAAAGGAAATGAATTTCTCAAGGAATATTTGTTGTTAGGAATCGAAGAAAAATGAGTTCTTGATCAACTGAAGAGTACACATGCCAACATATCTATATAGGGACTCCTCACGTGCTCTAAACCCTATAGATATTTCATATTGAAATAGTTCTCTTGGAAAGTGGTACTTATTTCCTCAAGTCCCGAAGAACTTATGGAGACAGTCAGGAACTTGAACTTTGAAAGAGTATATCACTCTCTAATATTGAATTTCCTTAGGAGGACCATGTCATATCATGGACCTAAACATCATAGTAAATGTTTGTGGTCAAATGATTCCTATGGTGCTCATCAATAATGAATCTGCCTTGAATGTCTGCCTTGAATGTTTGCCCATTAAGAATTGACAACTTCTCGAGGATTAATCATGAGTATCTTAAACCTACCACTCAGGCTATTAGATCCTATTATATTATTCGAAGAGATGTGATGTTTCTATTAAACTAAGTCTTAGAATCGAACCACTCAATGAGCTAATCGAGTTTCAAGTGATTCATATACCTATGTCTTTTAATTTGGTCCAGGGAAGACCATGGATCTATGACATAAGGGGTTTAGCTTTGTCTTTACCCAAGGAATTAAATTATTTTTTAGAGAAAATCTTATCACAATATTAAGGGATTTAAGCCTACATAAAGGTAAAAGACCTAGCACCACAATCCTTAAAATCCAACATGAAAGGGGAGACATATATATCAACAGTTTTCCTCTAGAACCGCTCATACAACCCATTTCTGCCAATATAAAGGAACATATTCCGTCGCAATATTCTAAATATGGATGTTGTAATATTATCCATATGATGAAGAAAATGAGATTCCTACCCGAAATGGGACTTCGGAAAAAAAGATCAGCGAACCCATTAAAGTACTGCAATATTGTAAAAGTAAGGGATTAGGATACAAGTGGAAGAGGGATGATCTTACTTCCAAATAATTGAAAGTGAAGGGACCATAATTCAAAAAAATAAGGGTTGGACATGCTCCTAGTCACTTTTGCCTCAACAGACACTTTATCAAGGAGGGTGAAAATTTTCCCTTTTGTGGATTTCCCAAACCATGGATAGATTCCAACTCTATAAAATGGATTTTGGTATGGGAAATATTCTTTGAAGAGCGCCCCACATGGGTAATTGAAGAATTGAACGAGATAGAAAACAACATTAGAAAGCTGAATAAGCCCTCTACAAGCTAGGATCCCCTCAAGGATTTGAAGATCACCGAGATGTTCTAAGAGATAATGATGGAAGATGAGAAAATTTTGACTTTCTTCCACCTTTCGATGATTGAGAATCCCTTTTAAGGATATATTTCCAACATTATATGTGAATATCCTCTATCTACTATCTGTAACCTACCATTTGAAGAGAACTTCCTTGAGGAAAACTATTTTATTGTACTCAATCATTTCAACCGTTTCATCGATGAAATAAATTTTAAATATGAGTATCCATATGGGCAAAACATTAATGATGATGAATGTGATAATGAAACTAATGAACTCAATTTACATAATGAGGAATTAAAAGACCACCTAAAATGGATTAATAACAAACAAACTGATCATGCACAATATGTTGAAGAAATGACAATGGTTAATTTAGGCTCTTCAAATGAGATAAATGAAATTAATATGTGCTTCTTTAGCCAATCTAGAAACGTCCGTACTCATCCAAATTATCAAAGTATACATTGATGTATTTACCTGGTCTTCGGTCGATATGACAGGAATCGATCCTGAAATGGTCATCCACCGCATACCCACATACCTAAAGTCTAAGACAATCCAGAAAAAACTTAGAAAGCTTTGACCAGAATGGTCCCTCATAGTTAGATTGGAGGTAATGAAATAAATCAGTGTAGGCTTCTTAAGGGTTTTGAATACCACACGTGGATAGCTAACATCATATATGTCCCCCAAACAGGAGGGAATGTAAGGATGTGCATGGATTACAGAGATTTGAATAAAGTTACCCCGAAATATGATTATCCTTTGCCAAACGTAGATATGATCATCGACAACACCGTTGACCATTCCCTAAAGTCCTTCATTGACAGCTTCACTAGATACAATCAAATCAAGATACACCTAGAATATCAAATGAGAACAACTTTTACTTACCCTAGTGGGCATTTTGTTACACGGTGATGCCATTCGGACTCAAGAATGGCGATGGAACTTACCAGAAAGGGGATAATACCTTGACGCATAACATGGTCCATAAAGAGGTTTAAGTATATGTGGATGGCATGATGGTAAACTCCAAGAGATGATAATGGATTGTTTGACACTAAGGAAGTTATTAGAAAGACTAATAATGTATCAAATATTCCTAAACCCTAAAAAATATGTCTTCAGAGTGACTAAAGGAAGGCTAGTATGATTTCTCATCGGCAAAAAAGGGATTGAAGTAGACCCGAACAAAATTAAGGCCATTATGGAGATGCCACTCCCATGCTCTAAAGAGGAATTTAGGGGTTTCCTTGGAAGTCTCCATCTAAGTGTATACTATACTAGATGTGTTCCATTGAGTAGATTATCTAAATTCCTTATCAAAACAAATTTGATTCTTTGACCAAGAGGTCACCAGAAAGCTTCATGAACATCCCGGATTCACTCAATGTTGAACCTTAAGTATACCATTTAGGAAAGGTATAAGACTTAGCGGACTTAGATTCACATATCGGTTAATTTGTTTTCATAATTGAAAATCCTTTTTTATTTACCATGGTTTTTAATTTTGTCAAATACGGAATTGAAATATACTCTGCATATAGAAAAATCTACTTTATAAAGAACTGCATCTTTTAATGTATTTTAACTGTGGATGTTCTTGTGTACAAAAACATATTTAGGGTTTCCCTAACACTTATTTTTAATTTTTTTCCTATGGAAAGTGGATAAAATTGTGGACACTCGCGTGACCTGCAATATCGCTGCAATGATGCCTCAACAAAGACATCCTTCCTTGTAGCGACAATGTGTTGCTATATATTTTTGTCCTATGAAAAATGTCTATATTTTCACGTGACTTGATCGTCGCTTCAGTTCCCACCAGTGATGAATTTCCCACTGCAGTGACGTTGCTACGAGACGTGTCTGACAGATCCGAAAGTGCTTTTTTGGCACAAGGTCTTCCTCAAGATCCTTTTGAGTTGTGTTTTAAGTACAACTCTTTGGGTGATGAAAACCTGAAAATGACTAGTTGATTCTATAAGAGTATGACACCGAGTATATAAGCCTTTAAACCATTTCAAATTAGAAGTCTATATAATTAGTTGTTGTTTTCTCTTCCAATCAGGGAGTGAGAGCTTTGAAAAAATATTTTTGCTGATCAAAAGACATCACATATTTGAGAGCACATTTCTTCACTCCTATTCTTTGAGTTCTTTAAGACTTTTTTTAATAAAGTTATATTTACTCACATTGTCTTCAATAGTCTAATTTCATTAGTGAGTAAATATTCTATTCATTGACTTAGAAAACCCGTTTTGAGATTTAAAGCACTAAACCTATTCAAACACCCCAACACACATATCTTTGGGATTCCCTTAAAATTCCAGGTGTAGCATTTTGGTTACTTGAACGTTCCTTCATGGAATGAAGTTTCTTCAACTTTAAAGAAGAAAATTTAGTAAAAGATTTGACGACGTTAGTCACGGATCAAAATCGGTTATGGTTGTGTACATTCTTCAGTTATCGGTGCTTTTTATAGTGAATATGGTGAGAAATGGTTCATAGTCAATCATAACGTCATGTGATTGTAAGCCTCTATCTTATAGATGTTAAAATCTACCATTCTGCATTTATTATTCTTATTGGACTCAGATTTTTCTCATTAGTCAGTTTTCCCTCGTACTTCGAGTCTTGTATTTATTTTACTCTTTTTGTATTTTTTAGAATCATTGTCTTAAATATGAAGATATAACTTGAGATTCTAAAATCTAGTAAAATATGTTTTTCACTTAAAATTTTGGATTGATAAAACCTTTTCATAGTAATGTGGCACCCCTCTTATTAAAATAACGGGTCGCCAACCCTTTACTAAAATAAAGCAGGAATCTTATTTGTCCCATTTTTAGCATCATTATCGAAACAAATTAATTACTAACCATGTATTATTAAATTAAGTCGCGTGTCAAGTTTAATCTTAATTAACGTGACCTAACAACACTATAATCAAATCATAATTTATTCAGATAATAACAAAAGTCCATAATCACACATTAAGTCGAAACAGAAATCCATCACATGCAACTTCACCGAATAAACTATCGGTATAACATTCATATAATAAGTCCAAATAATGAAATGAAATAAAATAAAATAAAGTAAATCTGACTGGTATGGGCAACATGCCAGAATATAAAGAAAGGATCTTGTCTAGAATATGAGAATAGAAACGATTAAACAAAACCCTGCAACATCGTACAAAAGTCGCAGCTCCGATACTTGGAAAAATAATCACGTTTGGCATCTCTGTGGTTGGACATCTAAAAGGTTTTAAAAATAAATTTGATATCGTTCAGAACCCAAATAGTTTTCAAAATATTTTACAAGTAATTAAAATACGTAAATATATGTATATTCATTTAATCATATATAAATTGGTTCCACACTCTCTCATGAGACAATACCCACCTCTCATTTAACGTGCACACTTAATATAAGCATTTCAATCACTTAGTTATGCTACCTAACTAAATAGTTCCCAAGTTGTAACAACCCGAGGTCTTGGAGACGATGATTTATTTATTTTGGGAGAAATAAATATTATTTTAATTGGAGATTAATTAAATTGGCAATTGAGGTCAAAATTTGGAGTCGTTCGAAAGTGTCTCGAATGACAATTCTGAGGGTACCATTGTTTCTAGAAGGGTCGAGAAAGTCGAAATGACTGTACTTGGGGTCTATTTAGGTTCCAGAATAAATTAGGACCGTTTGACTCGAATTAAAGTTACCGAGTCATTTACAGTTTGTATTATCATTTAAAGATGTGTATTTTTGGAGAATAGGCTTAATTAGCCTACGGGAGATTTATTCTCATTAGAGAGAAAGATAAATAGAAAGAAAGAAAGAGAGAAGAAGAAAGAAGAAGAAGAAGAAGAAGAAAAGGAAGGAGAAAAGAGAGAGAAAGAGGATTTTCCGACCAATACGCGATCTCAAGGCGGATTCAGACCCTACGAACCCGAGTCAAGTGATTAAACTTGCTAAATAATTATTGTGTACCATTTATTGCATGATTTGTGGATTGATATTATGGGTTTTAGGTTTAGTTTAACAAAAACCTAACTTTTGGGTATAATCTTAGATTTGATATGTAGATCTTTGATTTGAGGATAGAATTAGTTTATATGTATTCTAGGATGATTATTGATGACATATATGTGATTGGGTTGAAGAGAAATGGAGAGAAAATGATAAAAATGAATTTTGGGTATTTTAGACTTACAAAAAGTAGCAATTTTTGAGGTTTCTGAAGGGTCAAATCAATTCGGCCTCCTACCGAATCGATTCGGAAATATGCAAGTGTCCAGGTCAGAGTGACCGAATCGATTCGGACCCCAGACGAATCGATTCGGACTGAGACAGAGTCCCAGGTCTGATGACCCGAATCGATTCGCCTTCCTGGCCGAATCGATTCGCTGGCCGAAACGATTCGAAATTGGCCCGAATCAATTCGGAAACAGGACTTTTTCAAGGAAAGTTTTCCTAGGGAGAATTTCTTCCCGTTTTGTTCGAGGTTATCGATTGGGAACCTCTATAGAAGATATTTGGAGGATGTTTTGGAGACTTTTAGAGGGTTTCCCTTATAAGAAATTATTGGAGTCTTATTGACTAAATTTGAGGAATACCGATTAGATATTTTGGTATTTTCTAAAGTACGGAAGCCCACCTTGATTTGGAGATTCTACTTGGAGATAATAATTACAATTCATATGAAAAAATGAGGATTATGTAGAGATACCAGATCTTAGGATCCAATTCCAAATGGGACAACTTCAAAGGATCATAAAATGAATTGAACCATACTATGGATGGAGAATTACAAATGTAAATTGAGGTTCTTTAGGATAAAGAATATCCTTAGCTCGAAAGAATTGAGAGACAATTCATAATTAGAAGCGACATTTGAGCTTCAAGCGAGAATTAGTATCGTGTATACTAAGTGGGGAAGATGTGTGAGAAAATGACGAGTAGTATATCAAGAGAGGGAAATATACTAAACAATGACATTAATTTGGTTGCGCCTAAGGGCATATAATAATTACGAAAAAGGTGTGACAGGTATACCTTATATGATGGTATATCTTTATATGATGTATGTATACCTTGTATGATGGTATATATATATATATATAGTGAAGCATACCCCCTCCTTGCTATCATTGAGAGATTGCGTGCGTTGAGGGTGAGCATCCTTGCTCAAAGAGCAGGGTGTCGATAGTCCACAGGTCATAGTCGTCCCTTGTGATTATTATGCGATATATATATGCATTCTTTTGGGGTGAGAAGTCGGGGGTATGTGACGTTCTCACTTGTTGGTTAGAAACTATGACCGCTTCCCGGACATTGTGTGCGTGATTTGATCACGAGGTGGGTGTCGTTGAACCCCACCAGGTGGCCCCAGTTTGCTACATGTATGGGCTGCTGGAAGATGATAGCATGTGAGCCTGCGTCCTCTAGTTATAGCTCGTTTGGATGGTTATTGTTTATTGTGCTTGTACTTGGGTATCAAGGGCATAATGGACCTCAATAACTAACATTTCCAGGACTAGTGTATCGAGGGGATTCCTTGTTTGGATTTCACTTAGGCGAGACGTCCCACGCATGAACCGCAACGTAATGTTGGAAATTGGGGAGAAGTTAGTCCTTTATGCTCATATTTATATATATATATATCACCTATCCCGACAATCGACAGTGCCAGGAGTAGTGTAACAGGGGGGTTCCTTGTTTGGATTTCGCCTCGGCGAGACGTGCCACGCATGAAACGCCGTGTACTATTGAGAATTGGGAATATTAATTAATTAAAATGGAATAATAATAATTTGGGTTACATGCATCACGCATTGAGGGGCTAATGAATCCCGAGGATCAGTACTGTCAGGAGTAGTGTAACGGGGGGGTTCCTTGTTTGGATTTCACCTCGGCGAGATGTCCCAGGCACGAAATGCAGTGCCGTATTGAGAATCGGGAGGAGTTTTGTCCTTAACTCTTGATGCTAATAACTCATATAATTAATTATATATATGCTTACATGCCAAATAAGGGCATCACTAGAATATAAAATTCTAGTAATTGAGAATGTCGATGTATTGTGATGATGTTGGTTATGAGGATGATTGTGCAACCTTACATGTTCAATAAATGAAAAAATATAAAGATAACTACAACATTTAAACCAAAGTATGACTTAAATTTTATAGATAGGAGTAGATTGGGAGATAGGTTAGATGGTTTCAACTAAATATTTCAATTAGGTTTAAATTAGATTCTCTTGCCTAAACCAAATTGGTCATCCATTTGGAGATCACGTGCATACGCTTAGTGCGCGATTTAGTTGAGAGGCGAGTTGAATTTTATTGAGAGTTCGATTCCATTAAATCATGTAATAATGCATTTATAATTATTATGCATTTTAATACACTTGCTATAAAATGTTTTTCAACTCGGGCTCTGACCCGTTTATATTTTCTCCCTCCATGTACATATTGTATTACTTTAGGTGTTCCTCCGCAAGGACGCCATTGATGTTCATCCATCCAGTAATCGTGGAGCTGTGGCAGTAGCGGACTGTTGCGGTACTTTGCTTTAGTCGATTACTATCTTTGTATATCTAGATTAGGATTCAGTTGTATATTGAGTTTATATTCAGGTGTTGTAGACTAACACTTTCATATTTTATCTCTCAGATTATTGTATTGACTGTTACCCGACAGCATATTCGGGTATTTAATTTGTACATTGTGTTGCCCTCTTATATATATTTGGATTTTGCGCTTATCACTCATCATAGTTAGATATGTATCGTTAGTTGTGATTGCATTATTGGTTTTGTTGTTGTTGTTAAATAAAAGTTTTAAATTTTTAACAATTCGCTTTTAATGGTTTTGGGTAGTTAACCTTATATTATTTACTATTGTTAGTTGATGTTGAGACTGTGCCATCTGAGATACCTGATTTAATGTAGTATAGGGCTGGCCACCTGTTATTATTTTGAGCGAGTTGTCACACAAGTGTCCTTATATTCTATACGCTATCCCTTCCCGCGTAATTTATTTATTTAGCTTTCACATTTGCTAATCATAATAATTCTCAATTCTAATTTGTGGAACCATTCTCAATAACTTTCACTAGCCATAAATTTTCACATTTTAATTCAATACGCCCGTATATACTTTGTTGCACATATATATAATTATTTTATAATCAAATCATGCACACGTATATATATATATATATATATATATATATATATATATATAACTACCGTCCCTAACCATAATACATTTATCGGATGCGGGTATCTAATGCAATCATAACCCATGAAATACTCACATCATCTTGCTGCTACATCGGAATCTCACATCGAACTACGATAGAAAACAAACAATAATGTTGGAGGCGGTTATAAATTCCCCGATTAGTGAGTGAGCAATAACCATACTCGTAATTAACTCACCTTGGACACAACCTTATCAGACACATGCATGGTGATTATGACCTATGAATAATACTAGCCCTGCATTCTCTAGCCAAGTTTAAACTTAATCGGGACTAGTTTAAGTGACTTCTAGACTTATTAATGGTATATGTAAAGTAAAACAGGGATTAGGATTATATTATGAAGGGTTTGGGTTTAAGGAAAGGTCATTTTCAAAAATCCAAAGGTTTAGAAGAGTTATACAAAGAGTTTGAGAGAAAGCGAAGAGAATTGAGAAGAAAAGTTCAAGAGTCCAAGTGAAAAATTGAAGAACAACTCAAGAATAATCTAGGATTGAAGGATTATAAGGAAATTCTTGAAGGATTATCAACATCTTCATCAGATTCAGACCCTACGAACATCATGAAAAGTAATTAACTTGCTATTTGATTTGTATATTCAACTTTAGTCATATCATAGTTAGAAAATGATATTTTGGAATATTTTCACTTAAAAATTATGGGGTTTTGGAAAATGATTTATAATTGGCAAATAGTTATAATTAAAAAATGTTATAGATTATTATTATTTCTGAAGAATTAACATTGATTGAGAATTCTGAATTTTCCAAGAGTTGATGTTGATAGGAAAAATTGAGAAAAATGATTTAGTGTGATATTATGAGAATTTTATGTTAATTGGAGATTAAGCATAAATTTCATATAATCATCTTGTGTAGTTGAATTCTAAATAAAATTGGAGGTTTTATACCTGGGATTTATGTGAATTTGATAAATTGGTTGTTATATGAATTGGGATTGAGGTAGTTGAAATTAAATGGAGAAAAATTGGTTGTGGAGAGTTTAGGTCTTCTTTTTTAATGCTTTCGGAAGATATTTGAGAAAAATCCAAAACACATAGCCCACTTAATTTTTCGTGTAGAATTCAAATCTGAAGTCGAACCGGTGATTTGAATTAAATTTGATTTTCTACATTTTTTAAAACATATATAAAATTGGGACTTTTTTTGTGAAATTTAGAGTATTTGAGGTGAATCATACTCGAGGATTTATTAATGAATTGTGATGAAAACTTGGGAATTGAGATATGGGCTAAGTGATGTAGTCGTGTGTCCAAAAATTATATTTTGAATGTAAATAAATTAATTCTCTATATAATGGAGTATTAGGAAATAATGCCATTTATGCCATTAGTGATAGGCATACACATGTGTGGAAAGTCTCTCTCTCTCTCTCTCTCTCTCTCTCTCTCTCTCTCTCTCTCTCTCTCTCTCTCTCTCTATATATATATATATATATATATATATATATATATATATATATATATATATATATATATATATATATATATATATGTATGTATGTATTGGTGTGAAAAATATAATTATATGGATATTATTAAATAGCCCTCTAAGGGCTATCATCGGAGGTTGCATGAGTGAGTGATCTTCCTTGGTCAGCGAATGCAGGGTTAGTATTATTCATAGGTCATAATCGTTACGCATGTGCCTATTTAGGTTGATTCTTAAGTAAGGTAATTATAGGTATGGTTATTGCTCACTAATCGGGAAACTTATGACTGCCTTCAATGTCGTTGTTTATTTTCTATCGTAGTTCGGTGTGAGATCTCGATGCGGTAGCTAGGATGATGTGAGTATTCCCTGGGTTATGAAAGCATTAGAGAACCACATCCGATAAATTCATTGTGGTTAGGCATGCGATTATGCATATATAGTGAGTGATATATATGTATGCATGATGCGATAATAATATATGTATATATACGTGCAAAAAAATATATATGTTCATATTGAATTAAAATGTGAAGATTTATAACTAGTGAAAGTTATTGGGAAGGGTTCCATGAATTATAATGATTAGCAAGTGTGAAAACTAAATAAATAAATTACGCAGGATGGGATAACGTACATAATTTACGGATACTTAGGAACTAGTTAGGTGGGTATAATAACTAGGTGATTAAAATGCTTACATTAGGTGTGCACTTTAGAGGAGAGGTACTTATTGTCTCATGAGAGAGTGTGGCACCAATTTAAATATGAGTAAATGGATATACATTTATTTATATATTTTATTTACTTGGAAAATATTTTCAAAGGGATTTGGGCTCTGGCACATATCAAATTTATTTTTAAATACTTTTAGGTGTCTAAATAGAGGGACGTCGATCGTGATTATTCTTCCAGGTATTGGAGCTGCAACAGCTGTGGAATTTTGCAGGGTTTTGTTTAGCCGTTTCTATTATCATATTCTAGACATGATCCTTTTCCATATTCTAGCATGTTGCTCATGTCAGTCAGATTTATTTTATTTTATTTCATTATTGGGTTTTCTTGTATGAATGTTACACCGATGGTTAATTCGGTTAAGTTGCATGTAATGGATTTGTGTTTCACATGTAATGGGTTAATGTGGACTTTTGTTATAATCTGAATAAATTATGGTTTAATTATCGTGATAATATGAGGTTAGTAATTAATTGGTTTCAACAGTGATGCTCAGAATGAGCCAAATGAGATTTATGTTTTATTTTAGTAGAGGGCTGGTAAATCGTTATTTTAATAAGTGGGGTGTCACATATAATAAATAAATAAGCCTTTTTCTTCAATTAGGGGAATTACTTTTTAT
Source organism: Sambucus nigra (assembly GCA_949130495.1). Taxonomy (NCBI): domain Eukaryota; kingdom Viridiplantae; phylum Streptophyta; class Magnoliopsida; order Dipsacales; family Adoxaceae; genus Sambucus; species Sambucus nigra. The sequence goes on along the minus strand of OX422210.1, from coordinate 329,279,764 downwards.
TTGGGTAGCTATTATCAAAACACACACATTCAACTGATCTTAGAGAGGGTCTCCAAGTTTTAGGTGTAATAATCCAGGTTTAGATTTTTTTGTGTGTATAATGGATGGAAGTTAAACCCTACGACGTCCTTCATTTGAACGTAATAGTCATTCTTATTGGAAATCTCGTATGACAACTTACATGATGTCCATGGAAGATAGAATATGGAATTGTGTTCTCTGAAATGGACGTCCAACTTGACAAGATTAGATCTAGTTAAGACAATAGCGATTTAAAGGATAGTTAGTGTAACATGAGGGATTCAATGTTATTTTTAGTTCAATATCCCCGACTGAGTTTAGACACATATCCACTTGTACAATGCCTAAAAAGGCCTGGGAAATTTTACAAACAACCTATGAAGGAACCTCCCTCGTTAAGTACTCTAAGCTTCAATGACTTACCACCCGTTTTGAACTTCTTACTATGAATTAAAAAAACTTTTGATGAGTTCTACCCTGAGATGAACAATGTAGTAACTTATTTCTTTACTTTGTGGAAGAAAATTCAAAATAATATAATTATTGATCAAATCATGCGTTGTCTCTCCACTAGGTTTCGTGGCAAAGTGGATGCCATTGATGAGGTAAGAACTTTTCTTTTGAAGACAATTTGTGTAGACAAATTTATTGGATCTATCCAAATCTATGAGGAAAACTTGTCTTTTCACCAAGGAATGTCTGCCAAGGTGAAAAAATATGGCTTTCTTGGATAAGAAGATATCTACTAATTTTAGTTAGGTTAATGTTAGTGAGGATGATACGAAATTACTTACTAAGTTTTCCAAGAAGTGGAAAAAATGTTTTCAATAAAAAAATGCTCCCAAGAATTACCCGATTAAATTTGAAAATGGTTAAAGACATGGAGTAAAGAAAGCTTAATATACAAAAACCATCATGTTTTACGTGTGGTGGTCGAGGGAATATGTCAAAGCGATGTCCCTCGGATTTGAGTGATGATGGTGGTAAGAACTCTTATCAAGCCACTTTTAGTGATGATGACTCAAAATATGATGATGACTCTCAAGAATAAAATTATGATTTAAAGGATTTTGATGTTAATTATTTCTCTAGTGAAGAAATGGTTACTTCTAATCCCTCATCGAGAATTGTTGAGCAAGAATTAGAAAAAGAAGAAAATTAACTTCAACCGGATTATGTAAGGCTCTACGAGGATTCCATAAACCTCAAAAGGCATAACATAGAACTCTCCACCATGTTAGACAATTCCTAGAACAAAATTTCTATGGTGACTAAGAGTAATATTAGCTATTTAGATGTTCCATATATGGTATCTAGTGAACCACATATTGAAGTACGTACCAATGTATTTCTTCGTCTTAAGATTGAGTTATTTATGATATCCTTACTCGAGAGTGAAAACTCGAGAATAGTTTTAGATAACCAAATCTCTTTTCTTGAGGGTGAACTACCATTTGCGTCCAGTTTTAAGATAAATTTGGTGAGCACGTATTAAAGTTTGACAGGATACTTTTTGGGGCTAAGTTTTCTACTTAGGGTAAGTAGGGAAGCGATTTTGATAGTGACGGCTCCATGTCTAGAGAAGATTTCATAGCGTCAAAATCAATTTTCCATTACCCATTAGTAAATATTCAACCAACACTTTACCTGCCGAAAACCAAATAAAGGTGACTTTCATTTGTTCCTTTCATAACAAAGGACACTTGAAGGTGTTTTGTTTAAGACTTAGGAAGAAATAACTCAAGAACCCCATTGACCCAATTGTTCTACAACTCCATAGGTGCACAAATTATTATAAGTCAGATCACTATAAGGAGTTTTGTGTTGAGCGTCAACCTGCGTCACGTTTAGGTGGTTTTGATAAGGGTAAAAAGGCTGATATGAAGGGGAAGAAGATGGAATCCACTCAAAATGTTTCCAAAGGGAATGAAAAAGTAAACATGGTTGATCTTCCTACAATTACCGAATCGATTTCTAGAGCAAATTCATTGAAAATTGAATCGAATAGGATTTCGAAACAAATTATTGGTAGATGGGAACTAAAATCCATAGAGAAACATGCCAAGGCTTGGTCATTGTTTATGAAAAAAATATGATTATGTCGGTTTATTTGTCTTATAGTTTTTGGTTTACTCTTTTTTGATAGTCATCTTGATTTTTCTTGATAATTTTTTCTTTGTTTTGTTCATACTTTTGGATTTTAACCTTGTACAATATTAGTCTTCTATGCTTGTTAGGTATTAGTTAATACCATATGCTTAATTGTAAATCTACATACTTAGTTATTTTACTAACGATTTTATTTATGGCCTTTATACTCCATGCTTAAAATTTATATTTTGAAACGCCTTGATAAATTGACCTTTATATTTTAGAGTATTTGTCATAACTCATTCACTTCACACCGCATAACAAACTTGAGAATTTCCATGGAAAATATAATAAAGGGGTTTATTTTCTAATTCTACCAAAAATTATATTCTTTATATGATGTTTTGATGAAAGGTTGTCATTGATAATTCTTCTTATATATGAGAGTTTTTATCGTCATGGTTGGAGTTGAAAAATATATATGTGTTTCAAAATCATGAGCGATGATTTTGTATTGTCTGAACTTTCGATTGCAAGAAATACCTTTGAAAAATCTAAAATAGTTCTCCACCCTTTTAAATGAATGAGAGAAAGCTGCCATATGAAAAATTTATCAAAAGTGATGTCTCAAAGATTTTTATTTATCCAAAATTGAGTAACATCAAGGATATGAGACTTAAAATGTTTTAAGCGTAAATACTTATTTGGGGGAGTAAAAAAGTGGTAGTTGAAAATTTTATTTATTTTTAGGGAAAAATGAAGGATTCTCTTTGTTGCATAATGTCAAAAAAATATAAAAGTGAGTTCAAACATTAATATTTATTCTTTAATTTTACAAGTTAATGCTCATTTTATTCACTTTTCTATCACAAGTTATGTCTTTGAAGCACTCTATCTTTTTATGGATTTAATTTTACCTTAGGACTTTGAATCCTAAACCCGTCTTTGTGTAGAGTATTTGGCAGAAATACGAACCATTGTATGATCTTTTGAAGCTTGTTTAATCAATCAAAATAGTATTTATGGGATTAAAATGTGCGTGGCTAGAGCTAATATTTTTTTAGTACATTTCCTTATTTGTGTGTCACTTTTACACACCTTAGTTTGCTAGAAGTTGTCGCGACCCTTATTGTCACAAGAGCTTTGCCGCAGCGACAATGCAACGACCAACACGAACTCCTCACTATAGTGAAACCACCAAGGTTATTTCAAAATACCTAAATTTAGATTCATGAACATTTTCACCCATTTATTTCTCTTAAAACCTCTTTCACCCATAAAAACCTCATGTCTTCCTCCATACTTAGCATCTTGGAAATTAGTTTTTGTATTCTTTACCTAATTTTTGTGGATTAATTTTCTTCTTCGTAATTTTTCCTTCCTAGATTTTTAGATTTACTCCTTTTAGAATTAGGTGTTAGTGATGGTAGTTTTGTTGGATTTTGATAAAATCTTTTCTATGATTATATGTTTTACTTATCTTGAGTTAAGATAGACTCTTTTGACTAGCTTGTATGGTGTATAGTGGTTTACATTTTTGGGGGTTTTAAGTAATAACCGAGCCCGATATTTTATTATTTCCCCGTATAATTTGTATTCATGTGAAATTGTTAGGATTTGGATTATTAATATATGTGCCTTTATATCCCTATCCAATTACTCTCTTGGCCTTCATGTTAATTATTCAAAATTATTGGATGAAATTTGATAATTTAGAAAGCTGAGTAGATCGAACGAACTTAAGGTCATTCTAAAGAGGTCCTAGTCTCGTTAGAACGAGATCTAGTGGTTCGAATCAAAATCCCACGTCATTAGAAGTGGACAATCAAGCAACCCACCTCTACATAGGTGCACAACCTCATTAGATTATCGTTCAAAGAATTGATTGAAAGAGAACCCAGTCGCCTTCGAACGAGGTCCCATTATCGTTCGAATGACCCGGGCAGAAATCTATCATTTTGAATTATCTTGATGTGTTTTCACATTTTTTTACCATTAATGGGGTGACGTGTCAACAACTGATTTTTTCGTTGAATAGAATTTTTTTTTTATTGGGGGAGAATTTTTAAATGGTTTTAAGTAGGTCTTGTGGGGGTTATAAGAGAAGAGGATGAGTGTGATTTCCATCATCATTTTCAACATCTAGTTATCTCTCTACCTAAGTTCCTCCACCCATCTTCTTCCTCTCCAGCCATTTTCCTCTATAACCAAACCTTACGACCACCTCTAAACCATAAGCACACCATTTTCAAGAACATTCTACCATCTTTAAACTTGGGTCAAGGAAGAAAGTTGTGGAGTAAATCTTGTAGACAAGATTTTTGTAGTCATTTAAAGGATATTTTGAGTCTTGGTTCTTAGAAGTTCTTAGGAGCTTTCAAGTAATTGCTTTTGTGTTTCTCCTCTTCTAATCCAAGGTAGGGTTTTCCTCTTCCAAAGTTTCCAGATTTTCTAGCTATGGAAATTATGTTAGATGAATGCTAGATTATTTATAATGCCTAGTTTAAATTTATTTGATGAAATACTGTAGTCTTGAAAAAATGGAGTTTTCCTAACAAGACAAAACTATAGAAGGGTCTTTTTACAAATTTACGGTATTTTACCTTCAAAATGGAAGCATGTTAAAAATATATAAAACCATGATTTTAATTGTCTAAGTGCATTTTGAGGTATTTCTAGGCTTGAAATCCTCTCACACGTGTATGATCATGTAGTAAGATAAATGATGATATCTTAGACTTCTTTAAGCATGTTAAAATGGGTTTTATGATGAAATGAATAAATGTAGAAAAACAGTCCTAAAATGTGTTAAATATTATTAAAAATGAATGAAAATATTATTTAGGGTCACATGTAATAATAGGGAAAGTTATGGACATTTGGTTAAAACTAATCTTGAATGAGTAATTATATTTTATGTGGAAAAACATAAAATGATAACATGATTTTGACATAAAATCATAAGAGGAATATTTGAAATAGAGAGGTTTGTCTTTAGTGCCAAAATGAAATTAAATATGTTTTTAAAAAAAAAAAATATGATTCTATGCACCCTCTGCAAAAGGCATGAGATTGCCCGAGTCTAATAAACACAACCTTTAGCCACAAATCTCACGGGTGGTTTTGTTCAATACATTATTGGTATTTACCAATCACAATCCTATATTGAACTAACATACAAGTTCTCGATACATCGTACAGGTTCCCGTAGTTTCAAATAAACTACTCAGATGGCATTGAAATTTTTTTGATAGGATGTCAACTTCCTATCTAGGATGAAATTATCAATTGTACTAGAACCAAAATTCCAATCTCCTTGTGATCAACCCGAATTCGACTCATTGGATTTCCTGTAAATCTCTATTGACCGACAATTATAAATGAAACAATATATTTAGACAAATATAGAGCATTATCATAAACTATATTCTCATTTCAAAATAAATAAAACAATCCTTTATTAATCAATAATAAAATATTTTATATATGGTTTTATGAATAAACCCCAACGAGCTCATACTCAGTCTTAATGACATGTGACTATACATTTGACTCCATTTCATTTTACGTGATTGTTAAAAGTCTTAGATGGTAAGATCTTTACAAAAAGATCCTTCAGGTTGTCCTCAATTTCATTATTCCTTTTGATGATATCCCCCCTCTGCACGATCTCCCGAATCATTTGATACTTGCGCTTAATGTGCTTCACCCTATGATGAGTCCTTGGATCTTTTGCATTTAAAACTACACAGTTTTTGTAACAATAAAGTGTTGATTGTACTGAAGAAACCACACTCGAATCATTTAGGAAGTTCGGGTGACAAACAACCTACTTTATTGCCTCCTAAATGTCAACATATTTGACTTCCACGTTTAATCATCGATATATGAATGCTTGATACTCATCCAACTCATGGCTCCACCTCTTAGGGTACATACATTTCTTGAGGTTGATTTCTCAAACCCCTATCCGATTGAATGTCCAAGTTAATGTACCTAACGAGTACTAGACTATCTGCTGAGTAAATTAACACATAATCTCTAGTCCTCTTTAGGTACTTGGGAATGTGCTTCACAGAAGTCTAGTGCTCCTCACCTAAATTAAAATAGAATCTTCTTATCATTCACGCCTACGATATAACATATATATGGTCTAATACATACCACAACATACATGAGGCTCCCCACTGCCGAAGCAAAAGAGATATTCCTCATCCTCTTTATATCATGAGGTGTCTTTTGATAATTATCCTTAAATAAAGGAACTATATACCTGAAAGGGATAAACCATTTCTTAGAGACCTTCATGCTAAACCTTGTGAGCACGGTGTAAATATAAGTAGCTTCGGATAATCCTAACATCCCACTTTTCCCATAATGAAATACCTTGATTCCTAGGATGTGGTTGGCTTCTCCCAAGTCCTTTATATCAAGCTGACTAGACAACCACACTCATACACTAGAAAATACACCAGCAGTATTCCCTGTTAAGAGAATATCATCAACTTATAGTACTAGAATTACTACCACACTTCCATTATTCTTTTTATAAACACAAGTTTCATCCAAACATTAATTAAAACTAAAAGATTTGATGGCCTGATCAAATCGAATATTCCAAGACCTTGATGCTTTCTTATGTTCATAAATGGATCTCTTAATATTACACACTTTAATTTCTTGCCCCTTTGTTATGAATTACATGGGTTGCATCATATAGACGCACTCTTCAATATTGATGTTCAAGAAAGCATTGTTGACATCCATATGTCATATCTCAAAATTGAGATGCTCAATAATGGATAAGATAATTCGAATAGACTTAATTATGGCTACGAGAGACAAGGTTTTATTATAATCAATCCCCTTTTTCTGAATGAACCCTTTCGCAACAAGACATTCCTTGAAGGCTTCTACCTTCCCGTCCACCCCTCTCTTCCTCTTATAGATACACTTTCACCCTATTGGTTTTATCCCATCCAATAAGTCTACACGTTCACACACTTGATTTGAATCCATCTTAGTCTCCATAGTCTTTAGCCAAATCTAGGATTCCTTATCTTGGAGTGCCTCGTTATAGATATCGGGATCTAGTTCATGTTCCCTCAAGACTTCACCGTAGTTATTTCCTAAATATAAAAACCTATCAGGTTGATCCTAACCCTTCAGCTATGATGTGTAACCACTTATGGTTTAGTATAAGTGACACGTGAATTTTGATCGTTAAAATACTCCCATTACCATTAGGTAGTGTATTATCGAGATCAACCCGCATGTCTTCATGTGCAGGTGGTTCTTAAGAAGTTTTTAATCTTATCCTCATAGATCTTGCAAGATAATATTCCTCTTAGGCTTAGGGTTTATCATATATTCTTCTTCTATGTACCATAGATTTGTGTTAATAGTTACCTTTTGGTGCATAGGATTGAAAAAAATCACCTTTGGTTCCTTTCGAGTAACCCACAAAGAGATATACTTCTTTCCTTTCTTGTAACTTCCCAGTCTACTTCCTCAACATGTATACTAGGAAACCCTAAATCCAAATATGTCCTAGACTAGGTTTGCACCCAATCCACAGTTATGTGGGAGTTGTTGATACTAATTTACAAGTAACTAAGTTATGTTCGCCTCTAATGCATAACCCCTAAAAGAATTCAGAAGATATGAATATATTATAAAGGACCTAAACATATCCATAAGAGTCATGCTCCTTCTTTTCGTTGCACCATTTTGCTGTTGAGTGCCCGGTGTAGATAATTGGGATTTTACACCCAATTTCAATAGGTGTTACCAAAACTCTCCCATAAGGTATTCACTTACACAATCACAACATAGAGTATAGATTAGTTTATCGTGACTATGCTCCACCTCATACTTGTGCTCTTTAAACTTATCAAAGGCGTTAGACTTGTAGTGCATAAGGTAAACATTTTCATATCTAGATTAGTCATCGATGAAAGTGGTGAAATAATCATAACCACATCTTGTCCAGATAGTATTCCAACACATCTTTGTATTTATACCCTTTGGTCATAAAGGCCTCTTGGTCATATTTCCCTCTAAAAAGGATTCACAGACTAGACGTGCGTCCACTTGCAATGAACTTAATTGTCCATTTGAGACCAACATGTGTATCCTCTTTAGATTGATATGACCTAAACGCAAGTGCCAAAGATATGTTTCATTCATATTACAATGTTCCTTTCCTTTTAGGTTAGTTACATTTAAATAATTCAATTAAGTATTAAATAGTAGAGGTGAGAGATGTCTTATAATATAAAGACCATTTAAAATGTTCCCACACATATAGGATATTTTCCATTTTTTATTAAAAAAAATCCTTTATTAAAATAAACCAAATATCCATTCATCACATGCTTAGAAACTGAAAATAAATTTATTCTAATACCAGTAACACAACAACATTCTACCAATACTAACTTATTGTCTTCACCAAAATTTAAAACTAAACTCCTACTACTAATAAAGTATCCTTGTGATGATTGCCCATGAATAGAAATGTATCTCCATCATTGAGCTCCCTAGTTACTCAAAACCTTTAAAAAGAATTGCAATCATGATTAGTGACTCCCAAATATATACACCAGTTATCGGTAGATTGCACCATAAAACATGTCTCCGTCATATAGGAGAAGTTACCATTTCCATTTCTTCTAGCTAATAAGATGAGACATTTCTTCTTCCAATGTCCTTCCTATTTTCAGAAGTAACAAAAACCTATCATATTTTTACATCCCCCCTCAGGATTAAGGTTTTTCTTGACAACTTTAGGTTGTCCTTGATACGTTTCCTTCTTTTTCTTACTACCTTTCGATATAGAAGTAGATTGACCTTTCTCAGTAACCCGAATCACAGCCTTGTGCCTATTGATATTCTTTATAGCTTGGATTTTCTTAAGAAGTTGCGCTAGAGAATAATAAAATTTGTCCATACCATAAGTGAGGCGAAACTATTTTAAGGACTCTAGTAATGATTGGAGCGCAAAATAAATTTTGATTTCCCTATCGATTTTAGATCCAAGCACCTCTAGTTATCCTAAGATGGATATTATATTTAAAACATGCTCGCGTATAGGAGTACCCTCAGGCATCTTTATGTTGACTAACCTTGCCATCTAACCTTACGACACGATTATGATCCCTAGCCATATCCTTGAGGTTAAAAATCATTTCGTAAGTAGTGGAGATGTGATTATGCTCGTGCTACAACACATTAGTGATAGTGGACAATATGTAGCTGGGAGCCATCCGATAAGAATTTTCCCACCTCTGGTAGGTTTGGATATAAATTATGATTGTCCTTTCCTCCATCTTAATAGGGAAGGTCTCCGTCAAGACATTCTTATAGTTCTTAGCAATTAGCACAATATCTAAGTTTATTTTCCAGTCTATATAGCTCTTGCTCGTTAACTTATTATCTTCCAATATAGAATCTCGTGGGTTCAATGATGATCCCATCTTAAAATCTAATAATCATATATTTTTAAAGGAGAGTTAATTTCAAAATATGCATGTGGCCATTCGTCTCCTGATCGGTGCGCATGAGCGAGGAATTCACGCCCTTTTGGGGTGCTTTGATCGTCTTCTATTGGGGTGATGTGTAGAGATAGAGTGGCTAACCTATTTTGCCTAAAATAGGCAAAAGAAATTTTTTGACTCCAAATAACGACATCAAAGACATATTGATTCTTGTGAAACTAATTAGTTCAAGGATTCGAGGACTATGTTACCGAATGGGAAGGTGTTAGGCACCCATCCCTATCATTGGCAAGTGTTATTATTCTCCTTAATAACTCTATGAAGTGTGTGCGTGTATACATAAATGGATAATATAATTACTCGACTCGCATCATGAATAAAGTCAGTGTGAGGTCGTCCTTAGGAATGTTACCAAAATAGTAATCAAAATATTATGGGTGCATTTGTCGAGTCTCCGATCATTTATAGAAGGACGACGGTGTAGGTTGGACAAAATAAAAGCATGAGTCACAAATATATGATATGAAAATAATATAAGAACTAAAATAGGAGAGGACTTGAATTTTAAATTTTATCCTAGATGCCTACATAGCCTCCAAGTGTGAGAACATGTAGTGAATTTTCCAAATTGGATAAGGAAAGGATGGAAATGGAATCTGAAGGCGAGGTTTTAATATGGAAACCATGCTGACTTTGAGAGAATATTACTGAGATCACTGAGATGGATATTTTTTAGGGAACTTTTGAAGTGGGATCATTATCTCCTATTACATGTTCAAGGGTGCCGATCGGCATTGTCCTTAACATGCCTGTCGACAAGCAAGTCAAAACACACTCTCAATAGGCTAGGAAATGGGTTTGCCATTCGAGAGTTTCAGGTAGATTTTCTAGGAAAATGCTAATAAAATTCAATCTGTCAGTCTGAATTGTGAAAGGAATGAACAGTTAGAAAGGGTATTCAGATCCCTTTAATAATCCATTGGGCCACTCCCGAGCTCAAAAATTGACTATGGTCAAACAGGTCTCGAAATCACCCTTTGATCTTTTAGATAAGAGGAAAACGAATCATTCATCTGAATCATAAGGATGATTCACACATGGGATGAATTGTTAGAAAGGTTATGTATGGAAATTCTATTTTCCAAAGAGCTTCATTTTTGGAGATACTAATGTCAAACGGGGCTTAAAAGGACCTAGTGACCCTTCGGAGTGAAATGGGTTATTCATTTGTACCGTAAGGATGATTCCCGCATAGGGTGGACTGTTCGAAAGGGGATTCAGATCTTTTTGAGGATCCAAAGAGATTCACTCAAGTTAGAGATTTGATTGTAGTCAAACAGGTCCAAGGAGCACACGGTGGCCTATAGGACAATTTTAGGGGGACCGTGGTCCATTTGTGTGAACCTTAAGGCTTATTAACACACGGGGAAAACCTTTGGAAAGCTAATTCAGAGCCCTTCGAAGATCCAGTGAGTTATCACCCAGGTGAAAGAGTAAACCTGCCATCAAACAGAGCTCGAGAGTGGCCGGTGTCTTCAAGATTAGTTCTCAGAGAAAACCTTTGTTTTATGATGAAAGAGAAAAATTCTAAGGAATAAAGGAGATGACTAGGAGGTTCCTAGAATATGGTATCTATAGATACCCTTGATAAGTGAGCTTTGAACAAGTGAAATTCATCAAATAGACACCACACCGATGTTAGGAGAGAGAGTGTTTAAATTCAATTCTGCAAAGGGTGACTGGTTTAGAGGGTAGAGGGTGACCAGTTCAGAGGGTCGAGGTTGGTTCTGAAGACCTAAGGTTGTGTTGGGGATGAACGATTCTGTGGGTTGAGGTTAATTTTAAGAACCTAAAGTTGTAGGTAACGATTTTATGGGTCGAGGTTAACTCTGAGGACCTAAGATTATAAGGACCGATTCTGCGGGTCGAGTCAACTCTGAGGACCTAAGGTGATGATGACCGTTCTTTAGAGCCAAGGTTAATTCTAAGGACCTAAGGTAATAGGGATCGATTCTCCGGTTCGAGGTCAATTCTGAGGACCTAAGGTGATGACGACCAAATCTGCAGGTCGAGGTCAATTTTGAGGACCTAAGGTTTTAGGTATCGATTTTGTGGGTTGAGGTCGATTCTGAGGACATAAAGTTGTGACAACCATTTTTAAGGGTTAAGGTCAATTCTGATGACCTAAGGTTGTAGGGATCAATTTTGCGGGTTAAGGTTAATTCTGAGTACCTAAGGTCATAGGGACCGTTTCTGCGGGTTGGGGTCAATTCTGAGGACCTAAGGTTGTAACGCGAGGAGTTTCTCTCATGGGAAATCTATAATTATCTTGGGCATGAAGATGAATATGTGGTTCCACTGGGGACTGTGTTATTTTAAGACTCTTCAGTGGAAGGATTCATCCTCGAGACATTCGGCTGGGGATTATATCTTTTGAGAGGGTATAACTTCGCTGGGGAAGTCGTGGGGGACTTTGATTGTAGGCGTATCTTGAAATTCCGTTAATAGATGAATGGGGAGAAAGCTTAGCCTAGAGAGTCTGTTGGGAGAACTAGGAAAGTATTATATTGTAATTATGCTTGGGAAGAACTTGATTTGAGGTTGATATTCTACTGGGGAAGACTTCAGATTTAAGATTCCGCTGGGTAAATGTAGTAGACTTGGATATGAGTCAATTATTTGTTCTATTTGTGAAATATATTGAAGGTAGGTGTGGTTAGGTTTATGTTGGGATAAGAGCATAATATTAATCCTACTGGGGATTTCGAGAGCATATAAGGGGTTTAGTGTTCCAAAAAACGTTTTCTTGGTGAAGAAATTTTTTAATATTTGTTTGATATTTTTATGAATTTTTTGGGTAATTTTTGGATTTTTCTACAATTTTCTGGTATTTCCTTTCTTGTATGAATATTGATTCTCTGTTGGGGATTGAAAGTGGCCTTCTATCCCTGGGGGATGACTCCACAGATTTTACGGGCATGTAGATGAAGATAAGGAGGTTGTAGTTGTATGAGTTTGTGTACGTCTGGTACCTAGGAGAGAGGGTGGTGGGGTAGATGAGGTGACATCTAATTCTGGTTCTTTCCCTTTGAGGTTTTCTTGCAGATTCATTGTTTGAATGGGTGGATCTCAACGTTGACCATGTTTCCACGTTTTATGTAAGGTCGTTATACCTAAAAAGAGACTCCAATGTGGCAAAAAGATATGCATATTTTCTTTGATTATCTTAATTTAGTGGCTTATTCTACATGGATTTTAATCTGATGTTGCGTTTTTGCATTGAGAAATAGTATGAATAGTGTGTTTTTTGTAAATATTTTGAATATTCTTTTGGCATATTTGAGTAGAAGATGGCCTTGGAGGCTTAGTTGACAAAGATCTTCCCTTTTGAAGGGATTCTTACAAAGAAAAAGTTGAAAGAATGATTTTTTTAGAATTTTTTTAAATAGAGGAAGGTCTTGGAGGCTTGGTTGGTATTTGGATGGGAGGATAGAAAGCTTGGTTGTAAAGTGGGGCTTGTCGCCTTAATTGGATTGTGTTGAATCTGGTATGTTGAACAGACTATAAGGATGTTGGTTTTACTGACGTTGTTGCTTTCTAAGAGACGTTGCATTCTACTGCAGTGATGTGTGCTTTAGGAGAGAGGTGGTGGGACACTACCCATAATTTTCATCTTGGCTTCAAGGATGTTACTATCACTCCCATAGATGTTCACCAGCTACTAGAGATTGATTGTTAAGGGTTTTAGTAATGTTGGCTTTCTCGGAGAAGTTACCTTGGTTCTTACTGCGAGGCTTTTGCTCGTGACGGTAGACTTATAGGTGGATCCCCAAATGGTTGCGATAACAGCGTGAATCTATTATTGGCGTAGTCCTACGGTGGTGATACTAGCTGAGACTCTGAATGGTCTTTATGCTTGGAGAGAAGGTCGCTCCGATTTTTCAAGAGGGGACCCAGTGATGTTGTCCATGTGGATTTTCGAGAGGTTCCGTCTAGCGGCTCCTCCTTAGTACCCCTTGATGGGTGTACTGAATTTCTTTTCTCAGTACTTTTTCAATTTCTTCCCATCTGTAGAGAACTGGTTTAACTAGTTTGTGGAGTATGGAGATCGATGCCTCCGTTGGTCTGTGTCATGGTGGGAAGAATTTTAGCCTATTTTGGAGCTGGGAGAGTATCAATATGTGCGGTTCGTTATCCTGTGGAAGACTTCATTCTATTTTCTTTGTAGGCTTCCGCATCAAGATGGATGGGATTAAATAGTGGTTCTTCGCACACTAGACTTCTTTTCAATGGAGGATCTGACTGAATCCAGTGGCATGAGGTTGATTTCTTTGTCATAGAGTCGTTGACCATCTACCCATCCATCTCAATTTGTAGGAGGGGTCTGGCATCTGTCTGGGGACAATATGAAGTGGTTGTGGAAACGATTAATAAGAAAGATCCTGACATAAGAGACCGGACAGAGGTTGTTTATTCTTTTTGACACCATGGAAAGGGGTAGTAATTTTTTCTAGACTAGTTCGAGAGTGCCAATCCATGGACAGGATTCGGAATACTAACTAGGAAGGGGAAATCTAGGGACCTCTGGGGGCTGATGATGGTGAGGTTGGATTTTCTTGAAGTTGCAGATAGGTTTGTGAAGCTGGGAGAAAGCTTTTATGAAGCTAGGGAAAATTTGTGTGAAGCTTTTGTGTTTTTCTTTTTTCTTTTTTTAAATAAATTTGGTATAGCTTGATAGGTTTGTTATTTTAACACTAGTTTTGGGTTAGTGATAAAAGGGGGTGGTTTGTTTTAACCCCCTTCACTGAGACTTCGTGTAACGGTACCGTATTTCCTTATTTGAAATAAAAAATGATTTTGATCATATTGTTGTGCCTCTTTATGCATTTTGCATTTGAGTTATCTATACTAATAGTTAAGATATATATAATCCTTATGTTCATGTAAATGATAAATTGAATCGCCACTCTTGAAGGTTAAAAACAAATAGCATTTTGTGATAAAGAAGGGCACTATGACCATATAAGGTCTATGAATTGCCTACGTACCTCTGGGATTTTAAAAAAATTCTTATGAGTTTCATTTTAAAAGAAAAAAGGTATTTGAGAGGATCAGGCCCCACATAGTTATGGGTAGAGAGAAATGAAGATTTTTTTTTTTTAAATAGAAGGGGGTGAAAAGATTCGTAGAATGCCGAGATTTCGGACTAAGGGTAGAACTTCTTGAGATGGTCCAGGTTGACTGGATGTGGCATTTCTTCTCCTTCAAGACAAGTGAGCATAGTGAAATATCCTAAGAGAATATTTTTCACAATGTAGGGGTCGCTCTAATTCATCTTGAATTTCCCTGTGGGGTCCCAAACATATTCTATGATCTCTTTGAGGTCCAAGTCTACTTCCTAGATACCATGATCCTCGACTCTTCGATTGAATGATCATGTTATCCGGTGATGGTACCCTTGTATCTGGTATAAAGCCTCCAGTCTCTTTTCATCCAAGAGTGGAAATTCTTCAAAGCGGCTCTAATGCGAGTCTTCTTCTCTAAATTTTCTCTTAAACATGATGCATAGGGAAAATATTTCTAGATCAACGGGTAGAACTACCTCCATGTCTTGTACTAAAGAGTAAGAGGTATCCCCAATAGATGTTCTTATTGAAGTAAGGTACCCCAAGAGGGCGTAAGGGATCCAATCAGGTCAATCTATACAACTCTCAATTATTTTTCTAATGATGGTTTTGAGGTTTTTATTTGCAGCTTTGATAGCATCGCTAGTTTGGGATGACTAAAGAGAAGATTTGTGTGTCTAAATACCATACTCATCGACCAATCTTGTGACCTCAGCTTCGAAATGTAACCCATTATATTTGACTAACTCGTGGGGAACCCGTATCGGTTTTCCAATTTCTTAGCATTCAGTACTGTGTATGACTCGACTTCAACCCATTTGGTGAGGTAATCAATAGAGACTACGATGAAATCATGCCCATTTGAAGCTTTGGGTATGACCTTCCCTATGATATCAATACCCCTGGTGGAGAATGGCCAGGGAAAAGTCATGTTGTATAATTCTTGAGGAGTTAAGTGCCAGAGGTTAGAAATCTGTTAGAATTTGAGGCATCTAAGGACATAGGTGGTAAAATCCTGAACCATGGTGGTCCAATAGTACCCTTTACGGATAATCTTTTTGGATAGAATTTGACCGCTAATATGGGGTCTACATTCTTCGCTATGGATTCTCTGCATTATTTTTTCAACACCAGTGCCTGTAATGCAGTGCAAATGGGTTCCATCAAAGTTTCTCTTAAACAGTGCTTTGTCACAGATGATGTATTGGGCAGTCACTTTATGAAGGGTATCATGGTCTCTGTTATTTGTTTCTTGGGTATACCTACCATGCTTGAGGAGTCGCTAAATATATTATTACCAGATCATGGTCATATCTAAATCTTCCTCGATGACGAGCTTAATATAGTAGTAGAGGGCTGGCATAACTTATTTTTAGACTAGGAAAGGGACCATAATTTTTCCTTTGGGCATGTCGAACATGGAGGCCAGGGTAGCAAGGACATCGACTAAGTTTTTCTTGTGTGAGTCAGGTAGTGAAAGGTGATATCTTTGAAGTGGGAGGCCGTCTCTTCTAAGTGGGCATGGAAGGCTAACAACTTTTTATCTTAGACTTTCCTTCTTTTAATAAATTAGCTGATGATGAGGTAAGTTTCCTCGTAGACATTTAGGTATTTGATACCTTTCTTGAGGGTGCCTTTGAGGCCTACAGTGCATTCCTCGTATTCATTCATATTACGGGTGCAAGGAAAATCTAGCTTGACGACAATGGGAGTGTGAGGCTCATCAGGGGCGATTGGGAGTATCCCAATGTCGTATCATTTCTTATTGGCAGCTCCTTCAAAGAACATTCTCCATCGGAGGTTCTCCTGAGAAGTGTAGAGAATATCTTAGTCTAAGAATTTAGAGATCCAAACATCGTCCTCTTCCATGGGGTAGTCAGCAAAGTAGTTGAAAATGGCTCTCCCTTTTATGGATTTTTGCATAACATACACAATATCAAACTCAGATAGAAGCATCAACTACCAAGACATTTGGCTAGATAGGACGAGTTTCTCAAGCAGGTACTTGTTAGGATCCATTTGGGATACTAATTAGGTGGGAAAAGCGAGCATGTAGGGTCGTAACTTTTGAGTGACTTGCACTATGGCGATGAATGCTTTCTCCAAGGCGGTGTAGTTGACTTCGTAACTGGCCAATTTTTTGTTAACGTAGTAAATGGCCCTTTCCTTGTGGTATTCTTCGATATACTGTGCTAGCGAAACCCATACTATGTTAATTGTTGTGATTAAGTACAAGAGGAGACGTGGGTGTAGCGGCATAACTACCAAAGGTCGATTAAGGTATTCCTAAATTATGTCGAAGTCTTCCCGACGGGCCTCATTCCAAACTTTGGTATAATCCTTTCAGAGGAGTATAAATATGGTATCACAAATAGAAGTCAGTTGGTTGATCAACCAATGGGTGTACTAAAATGTTCCTAAGAATCCTCGGACTTCTTTCTCCATTCAAGGTGGTGGTATTTCAAGTATGGCTTTCAGCTTAGCAGGTTCTGCTTCGATTCCCTTATCATTAACCATGAGGGGGGTCACATGACCTTCCTAATATTTAGACTTAATAAAAAATTCATTTACATAGACTTTGACTTCTTTATGTATCAGATCATGTAAGATGGTTATGGCGGCCCTTTGGTAGGTAGCTCTAGCATTCTTGAGCCTGAATGGCATAACAGTGTAGCAAAAGGTTCCCCAGGGGTGATGAATGCAGGTTCCCCTGATAGTCAGGCTTAATCTTGGTCTGGATGTATCCGGACAATCCATCGAGGAATGACTGATGGCATGGATGGTTGTGTTGTCTATATAATGTCGATGTTGGGCAATAGATAATCGTCCTTTGGAGATTATTTGTTCATATATCAGTAGTCGATACACATGAAAACTTTTCCTCCTCATTTCGGTATGGGGACAATGTTGGCAAGCCATATGGGATATTTGATCACACAGATAAAGCCTACATTCAACTACTTGAGCATCTCATTTTTTAATTTTGAGCGACCATTCAATGTGGAGTTTCCTTAGCTTCTGTTTGATCGACTTGCATTTTGGGAGAGTTGGGATCTCGTGATGAGATATTTAGAGATCGATGATGGGCATGTCATCTTAGGACCATGCGAAGACGTCCACAAATTCCTTCAGTAATTATTAGAATTGTGTACGCTCATCTCGTTAAGGGTGGACACGATCCTAATTTTGTAATGTTAGCCACTAGAACCGAGATTGATAACAATAGTTTCATCATTATTAATTTGAACACAATTGTGTAATTTGTGATTAACCTTACTAAGATCAGTTAAGAATTATTCACTTGTAAAGTCATCATCATCAAAAGTTTGATTTGAATCAAGAAAATTAATGTAAGGCACAACAAGATACTCAAAATCCTCATTTATTTCAATTTTAGGAAAATAGTATCGAGAACCTCCTCAAAGGAGGTCTCGGTTACATTTTTATTAGATAAAGGAGAAGCAATAATAAGTGAAGATATAAGGTAAACAACAAGGTTAGGTTGAATCTCAGCTGGTTGGATTGGTATAACATTCTAGTTGAGAAGAGACTCATCAACACCCTTGATCAGAATGGGCAGGTCTGACGATGTAACATATGAATGGATCGTATCGAGAGCTAGATCCAATGTTTATAGATTAAATGAGTCTTCGAAATCACTTTCGTCGAAGACCTCAGTAATTGTTACGACTTTCTTAATGAGGGGTTTCACTTTATACTGGCAGCCCTCAGCTCAAGAGTAGTTGTCTAAAAAAAAGATGTCCATCCCTGGTTTTATCTTCTTATTATCATGGTCATACAAGGGTTCAAGGAAGCCGTAAAAAGGGATGTCTTCACCTTCCTTGACAAATATTTTATTCAGAGAATTGCTTAAAATAGTCTTGGCATCTTCTAAACTCCTTTTCAGTCGTGGTTAGCGGAGCGCTTTGAGTTCTTCTTGTGAAGGCTTATAACCCAGGCCATATAGAAGAAGGACTCTTTCAGGACTATAAGATCAAGTGTCCCTTATTGACGGTTCGGGCATAAAATGCATGTTCTTGAACATCTGTATTATATTAACATTACCGTGAGGGTTTTGTTATGGACAAACTCAGTCTTTAAAACTATCTCATGCTGGGTGGGGAAGTGGATCAACTTTGACGATGGAGAGAAGCATGTCATTCATCCCATGCTGGATTTAAAATATTGAAATGCTGGTGCTGGCATTTTCTTTACCATCACCATCCTCTTAAATGGTTATGACCTGCCCTTTGGCAAAGAATTTCAACTTCTAACCAAGGAAGAAAGATAACCTTGGATGTTATGAAGCCATGGTCGACCAAGAAGCACGTTGAAGCGTGGGGGTATGTCGATAACATGGAATTCGGTGAAAGAATTGATAGGTCTAGCCCCTATTATGAGTTTTATGGACACCATCACCTCTTAAAGGGTATTATCGTAAGCACGCACTGCAGCGAAAGTAGTAGTAAGGTCGTTCACTTTCAACCCCAAGCAATTGAAGGCTCTGAGTGGGAAAATATTAAGGGTGGATCCGTTGCCAATAAGGGAGAGTGGGACTGCCTTTCTAATCACTTTAGCATATATGTTAAGTGCATTGTGAAAATTGGGACCAATTTTCATACTTTTCTCTTCGGAAAAGGAAAGGAGTCTAGTAGAGGTCACAGCTTCTTAGGAAGTGGTGGAAGGAGGGATCGTGGGCTCGATGAGAAGTGTTATAAAAGCATGCTGGTGTAATTGGGAAGACATAAAGAGTCCTCATAAGATGATGTAATCTTGAGTCTTCTTGAGTTGGTCAAGGATTTTGCTCTCCTCAATGGTCATTTCTGGTATGGGAATTTCTTTGATAAATCCATATCCCTTATCTGCCCTGATGACTGAGTATTTGTCATCCTTATAGTGTCTCCCTGATCTGATAATGTGGTTTACTAAGGTGAGGAAGAATAAGAATCTTGTGTCTTCGTCTATTTACGGCTAAATGGCTACTTTACTGATTTCCCCCAATATGTCTTTAAATAATATCATTACGCAAATAATGATTACTGGACTAACTTTTCCCTGACTCAATTTACCATCTGAGCTATTAAATTCGTTCCCCCATTCAGTGGCGATGATGTCTTCTTGCCAAGAGAAATCGATGCATTCAATTACCTCTATAACTTCCTCATATAAATCTTCCCAACGGCCATGATCTGTACTATGTTTTCTAGGTTGACTTCTTTAGTCAGTACCACCCATTCCTATGATTCTCGAGCCCATCTTCAGCCAGTACCACCCATTCGTGTGATTCTTCAGCCAGGCCACTAAATTTTTGATAGTCGATGGTCATCTCGGTGGGCAATTTTAGCCCAAACCCCAAAAGTTGGTTCAATAATGTTGGTAACTCCATGTCTTTCCCTTTGGATCGAGTGCGGATGTCAATGCACGCCCTTGTAAGGAGCGACATAGCTTGCTTGGTGAATTAGGAAGGTTGTAAAAGAAAATACGAGCAAACTTTGAGATGTGTGGGTGAAATTACGAGTATGATGGGTTATTTACTAGGTACAATATAAGTGGATGGATCAAATTATTGGTCATTTTCTAAGAAGAAATTATCTACGTGTGCGGGAATTGGGTTGTTGGTGGTATTAGGCTTAGGATTTTTGGGCAGAGTGATGAGATCCCGATCAATAAAGCCTTGAATAACTTTTCTAATATGGTAGAATTAGTCACTAATATGGCCCAAGGATTGGTGAAAGTCACATCGGTCATCGGTTTAAAGTTCTTGGGAAGTGAGATTGGTAATGGATGGGAGTCCAAAGGTTTAGTGAGGTTTCGACTTAACAAGTCCTGGTAGACTTTGGATAAGGGTGCATGGATCTTAGTGTATTCCTTTCTGTAGGTATTAGGTCGTCTTTCTAGTGCCCAAGAGGTAGCAAATTGGGAAATATTGATGATGGTTGGGACTATAGCATTGACAGGCTTCTCGTACTTTCCAAAAATGAACTATATAGTCACTTTATTCGGTTCAACTTCTACCTTGGTAACACTTTCTTCAATTACTACACTCGCTTCTCGGAGAGCTCAAAAGTGTGGATAATACTAATATCCTATATTCTCTTGAATATGGGGTAAGAAATTATTCTTCAGGATACTGACTTGTTCTTTTTTGGAGGGTCAGTTAGTCATGGTAACAACTTTCTCTCTCCACCTCCCTATGAAAATACTGGCAGTTGTCCCTGAGTTCTTCTTAAGAATCTTTAGAGCACGGTGTGTAATATATGGCTCTTCGTTGTACTTATATTGAGACATGAATTCCCGAGTGATATCCTCCCAACTATAGATTCTGGATTTTTGGAGGGATGGGAACCATCGGAGGGCGCTTTATTTCAAAGTCTGTTGAAACATTTAGGACATTATCTCTTCAGAGGTATCAAGAAGGGTCATGGATCAATGAGAACTGTGAAGATTCATAATTAGGGGGCCCCTGCCCTTAAAATTCTCGATGTATGGCATCTTGAGCTTCTTCGATAATCTTTCTTTGGGATAGGGGACATATGGGGTTATTCCATGTAATTCCTAGATATCCTGACTTGGTCGAATTTCTTATACACCAGTTTTAGGTCTTCCTTTACCTTGCTCAGTTATTCCTCCTTGGAATCAATAGGCACTGGCATATTAGCCCCTATATGGGCAAGTTTTGACATAGGGAGTTGAGTTGACGAAAGCCCGTTGGGAGGCGGGACAGGCGGAGCATGTTGATATACTTCTAGCTTCAAGAAAGTATTGAGAGCGAGTGAACCCGTGGCATGAGGAAAGAGAACCTCACATTCTTCAGGAATCTAGACCCAATTTTGTTGCATCTCATGGACCTCAGTTTGAAGGTTATCAATCTTAGCATTGAGTTGGGCTAAGACCCTCATCAGATCAGGTTGTACATTCGGTGATTAGTCGAAATTTTCATGAGGAGTTGGTGAATGTCGGTAGTTTGATGGAAGACCGAATCCAATAGGGATCCAGGCCAAGAATCGTTTATGCGATCGACTTGACAAGGAAAAATGGTTCGAATTTAGCTTTGAATGAGGGAAGAAAAGATTGCTTTTCTGTATTTTTAAAAAAGAGGAAAAATATTTTCGGTGTTTTTGATAAAGCGAGGAAAAATGTTTTTGGTATTTTTGATAAAAGGAAGAAAAATATTTTTGGCATTTTGGTTTTCGAGAAAAAAAAGGAAAAAATTAGAGAAGAATCTCAACATCATTACTATTATTATATTTTCACTTCTATTAGTTTTACCTGAGTGCAAAAGAAATACTGGATAGGACCCGAGCCTAGGAAAATTAGGTTTGAAAAAAATATGTAAGACGTGATTTGACCTGTTTCTAAGCTCATGAATGGGGTCCTATTTTGAAAAATGATAAAATAGCGCAAAACATTAGGCGGCATGCCGACCCGGCATTTCGACAGAGTTTCTTGTAGAATCCAAGAAACTAAATATGAGTGCCCTAGATTTGACGCATATATGAGGTTTATGCATTTTTTTGGGTTAGTGGTAGGGTAAAACCCTTTGGCATGACTTCCACGATATACTTCTTGCTTTTGAGGGAAATCGGTATGGGTGGACAAGCCATTTGATATACCTAATTGTACATGAATTGCCTCACTATATACCTCATGGGTACAGCACATATGAGAGAGAATTTGATATACTCGATGTACGTGAATGAGCTCCCTACTATATACCTCTCGTCGTGAGTTCGGTCAAGTGGTACGATGCGAGGGAAAACATTTTATATATGTCAAAAGTACTGGGTCAATCGAAGGTAAGAGTCATATTGCTTAAGCTAACTGCGACCAGCAGGACCAGTGCCCATCACAAAGTGACCCCCAGTATGGGATAAAATATTGGTCAATGTTGCAATGCTCTTGGTGGCGTAGTCTTCACAATGCATGATTCCTAATTAATATATTATGGAAAGAGTTTTTTATTTGACATGATGAGTAAAAGAAGCACTATACTAATAGGGAAGAATGTTAAAGTATCATGAAAAGTAAATCTAGCATGGATTATGACGACAACACTAAGAATCGATACGTGTGAGTGATATGTGAATATCTACAAGTGAGTTTGTGGTAGTGAGCCTAAACATTGATCAATTACAAGTGGCGTGTGATATGTACAAGTGAGCATGGATATGTGAAAGTATGATAAGTGGAGGTCCATTCTAATGAAACCTTAGTATGGATATTCTAAGTGGTGTGTGAAGCATGTGGGCATAAGTGATCTTATATACAAGTTTAGGTATGGGGTGTATATGGAGAGTATTTACATGTGTGTGTAGTGAAAAGTGAGTGGGAAGTGATATATACATGAGGTAGATATATACAAGAAATAGAAGAGGGAACATCCAGGTAGGTGCATATCCACACGTGAAAATAATAACACCCATGTAAAAATAGGGTCTAGTCCTCTTATAGATACTCCCCAATGGATTCGTCACTGTGGCCATCCCTCTTCCGGATGGTGCGAGCGCATTCAAGGGGTTCCCATTATTTTGGGGCTCTTCGATCGTTGTTAATTGGGTTGATGTGAATAGATAGAGTCACAAGCCTATTTTGTACAAAATAGGTAAAAGAAATTTTGTCGACTCCATAGAATGGTATCAAAGACATACTGATGCTCGCGAAACCAATTAGTTCAAGGATTTGAGGGCTAAGTTACGGAATGGGAAGGTGTTAGGCACCCATCCCTCTCACGTGCATGTTTTATTATTCTCCTTAATAACTCCATGAAGAGTGTGTGTGTGTGTGTGTGTTTGTGTGTGTGTGTGTAAATGGAGAATAAAATTACTCGACTCGCGTTATGGATAAAGGCGAAGTGAGGTCATCATTACGAGTGTTTCCAAAATACTAATAAAAATATTATGTGAGCTTTTATCGAGTCACCGATCGTTTATTGAAGGGAGACGGTGTAGGTTGGACAAAACATGAGCATGAGTCACAAATATATTGTAAGAGAATAATATATGAAAGAAAATAGGAGAGGACTGGAATCTCGGATTTTACCCGAGACACCTACGTAACCAAAAAAGGCATCAAAGTCCCCGTCGTTCGCATATAACATGGGGTGGGGTTTATACCAGGACTCCAATTGGGGACTTTTCTAATATGTGCATGTTGAAAAAGATGTTTTAGTGTGACAAAATGTTATGAGAAATTCCCATTTGGAATTTACAAGCAAACCATATTTTCTTTTTTTTTTAGTCAAAAATATAGTATGCACAATACTACTAATAAAAAAGGTTGGCTATTAATATGTGCGATCTAAATGAAATGCTAAAATAATAATTGGGTGACTAATACAAAAATGAGAGAATTTAAATAGAGATTGAAAGATTTGGACATTCTTTTGAATCTTTAAAGTTGATCTTGATTGTTGAAGGGTTGTTGCAAGTGTACGAGGAGATGGAAGGGAATTTGAAATTTTGGGCAAGGAAAGGATGGAAATGGAATGTGAAGGAGAGGTTTCAATATGGAAACCACGTTGACTTCGAGAAAATGTTGTTGAGATCACTGATAGGGATATTTCTGAGGTTCATTCGAAGTGAGCACATGATATCCTTTTATAGGGTCATGGGGGTGCCGATCGGCATTTTCCTTGACATGCCTATCAACAGGTAACCCCATATACACTGCCAATAGGCAGTGAAATGGGTTTTGCCATTCAACAGTCTCATGAAGAATATCCGAAAAATGGTTGTAAAATGCGAATCTAGATCTTCGATGTTCCAAATAGATTCATTTGGTTCGGAGAGTTGACCAAGGTCAAACGGGGCTCGAAAGCATCTGGTGACCCTTTGGAGTCAAATGGGTCATTCGTTCGTACCTTAAGGACGATTCATGCACGGAGTGGACTGTTCGAAATTGGATTCAAAGCATTTTGAGGATTCAAATAGCTTCACTCAATTTGGAGTGTTGACCGAAGTCAAACTGGACTCAGAGCACCCGGTGGCCTCTAGATTATTTTTTGAGGGAAAGTGGTCCATTCGTTCAAACTATATGGTCAATTCGCGCATGGGTAGGACCATTGGAAATGGAATTTAGAACCCTTAAAAGATCTAATGATATTTCCCTTATGTGAAAAAGTTATCCGCCAGTTAAACGGATCCTGGGAGCACTTGGTGGCCTCCATATCAGTATTCAGAGTATGAGCTAGGTTTTATGATGAAAGGGGGAGTGCTAGGGACCTAAGGAGATGCTTAGGAGGGTCCTAGAATGTTGTTCCTATAATACATGTGTGAATGTAACTTCGATTTGATTTAAAAGAGGCATCCCTCACTGCCAAGTTTTAAAAATAAAATCCTATAGAACGTCTTAGTTCGGTATGAAGTGAGATTTCTCAATGGGAGATTAAATCATATCAGCTTCAACTAGAAAAACTTTCATCTTTCAATTATGTACGTGGATAGTTAAGGAACCTTTGTTGAATATAATTGAATAGTCGAGGACTTTCGGTCCCATAAATTATGTTAGTGAGACCGATAAGGAGGATATCAAAAGGTACGTCCTATTGTATAGCACCAGTTCATCTAATAAAATTATACCTGCTCGTGTAGAACTTCCTCAATGGGAGGAACAAACTCACTCACAATTAATTTCACTAAACTATCACTAATGAATTTTTAAATTTTCATGATATTGTGATTAAATTTTCATCAGGAATTAATCACATCATAATTCTAAAATGTCAATAGAGACCGTGAAGTTTATGGTGAAACCCATCTCCCACTTAGTATTTCGAAAAAACTTGAGGGTATTGAAAAACAATTTATTCAATTCTAAAAGACCAAATTTAAATCATTCGTAATTTACAGATCCACTCGTATGATTTAAATATCTTGATCTCACATTTAAAATTTTTTTAAATAATAATTTTCTTCATCATACCGACCTTCCAGTTAGGGTATTCTTAGCTTGTTACATACCCTCATCTACTAAAAATCATCCTGGCTACTATCACTTTGTAGCCAGGAAGTCTGAGAAGAAGATGTTGCTTGTGACTTAGACTTCTAACCATAATTGGAAGCCTCGGTTCTTCTTTACCTCAGGGGCTTGGGAGTTTGGTCCTAATGAGGCTTGTGGAACATCTGTTCCAAGGACACCCCTGAGGTGGGCTAAGGTCTCTTTCTTGGATAAAACTAACCCTAGATTGAGCATAGACAATCATAAGCATGTTGAAGATCTTCGTAGTCAGGGAGAAGATGGTAAACTCGTCAAGTACAAGCATCTGATGACCCCTTAATATTTATCTCAGATGGGTCTTGGAAGTGGCCTTTTGGTCGAGCTTCGTAAGTATTCAAAAAAAGTAATTTCACACCAAGTCTAGTCTCGTAGGTTTCATGTGTCTGATCTTCTAACTATGATGTTTTCTTTTTGCAGAGAAACCAGAAGGAGTTTTCGAAGACCATTGGAATATGTCTTCTCCCAGCATCACAAAACTGCTAGAAAAACATGGGGGCAAGACTGTACCACCCCCTGCCTAAACAAATAAGGGAAAATCTCCTACTGAGACATCAAAGAATAGGAGGGCACATAAAAACCCTTCCCATACAAGGCTCGGTAAAGCTCAAAATACTGAGCGTAGTATACCAATATCCTCAGATGATGCCTTATCAGCTCGGCTTTCTCAGCTAAAAATTAGTGACAGCCTCATAGGCAATAGTGTTCGGGCTTCTGATGCCCTCGGCCATGCAATGATCGAGGATGATAAGCACGTTCTTCAATCGATGGATATCCCTCTGCTGGCAGAGTTTGCTACTCATAGGGCAGTTCAGGTACTTATTTATAATTTTCTCAAGTATTAGCTCTGCTCTTAGCATTTTATTATTGCTAATGTGTCTGATTATTCTTTTTCAGAGTTCTCTCTCTCTTCATCACCTGGCTAAATATACTCTGACGAGGTTGCCTCTGATCCAGAAGAGAAAGGATGCTGAAGAGCTGAAGCTGATTTCCTGAGAGAGATTATTGATTTGAAGAAAGATCTAAAGGAGAGGGAGGATGAGATTTCTTGCATGAAGACTTATCATGCTAAGGCCCTAAAGGCAAATAATGATAGCCTTCAGTCCAAGGTTGATGCTGCAGTTAAGGCTGCCATGGAGGATGCTTCAGAGACAATCATCAAGGAATATCAAACCTCTGATGAGTTTGTTAGTTTTAGCCTGGAGTACTTAAAGAGAGGCATCAAGGCAACCAGCCAAGATGTTGATTCTAATGCGCCCTCTAAAGTTAATCTGCCTCTTCCTTCAGCTCCTACTTCTTCTTCAGCTAATCCCGAGGAAGATAAGAAGAAGGTGTAAAATCAAGAAGCTTTTGTTTTCCTTTTTTCAACAGTTGTACTTTTTTTTCTTTTTTGAAGATGTATTTTCACTTCCTTTTTAATCAATGAAAAGAGAGATATTTATGTTCCTCTTCTTGTGTTTTTCAATACTTTGTACCTTGTTGATTGATGACTTTCTTCTTCTTAATAGTTTATGGATAAATTGGAATACTTCTCATTTACTGACTCCGAGCTAGTTTAGAGGTGTAATGAGCTTTTTAAAGCTTGTCACTTATCTCTGATTGATGTCGACCTACTGCAGTTTCTCGGGAAAGCGGTATCCAAGCAAGCCAAAGAGGATTATATTCATTTGAAGTGTCTTATTGATCGTGTAGTGGCTAATAACGTTGCCTACTATGAAATGATTGAAGAGATGCAGGAGGAGCATAATAAATCTAGGGCACTTTTTCATGAGGATTATGAGAAGAAATTCCAAGACCTTGGTGAAGGTTGGGGCTTTGAGCAAAAGTTGGATAAATTTGTTTCTCATTTTCAAAGACAAGAATTCCTATTGAAACATGAGGTGAATGAAGCAAGGGGCATTGCCAAGCTTCTAAAGGAATAAAATAACAACTTAGGAGATGAAATTGATGCCCTGAATTCATCCACCATTATTTCTACTAAAGATGAGGATCATTCCTTCTTGGAGGAAGAAAATGCAAGGTTGCGTGAGGAGTTGGAGGCTCTGAAGAAAATAAAACCTACTTCTTCATCTTCTCGAGCTAGAGTCAAACCTAGCAGAGGTACTAGTCGAGGTACTACAGAGGAAGTCAAGACCCAACAGGACCTCACCAATCAAGCTGCGTAATTAAAAGCTAAAGCTAAAGCTATTGGTGAGATGTCTCAGAAGTTACAGACCTTGTCTGAACAACTATCCACTCAATCTTCTCAATTACAAGCTAAGGATTGAGTGTTAAAGAAAATGTATTCTGAGATTGACAAATTAACCTTTCAATTCCATAAACAACCGAGGGAAGTCTGGATGGATGGGTATAATGAATCTCTAGGGAATCTTAATGATAAGCTTCAACAAGCTAAGAATGAGATCTATAAATGGGGTTGGATAAATGCTTTGACAATGATGAAAGTGGATCAAAATAGCTCATTAAGGAACTTGCATGATCCAGGCTTATTTGAGCTTGACAATTCTCCTTTTAAATTAGATGTCAATTGGATTCCCGTTCATCGTATTCCTCAATGCTTGATTTCAAAATACTTGGGAGATTACGAGCTTCATGATGAATTAGAGATCATTAGACCTCCTCACCTGCTTGATCGTCCTAGTAGCAGCAATACCACAATGCTTCAGGATTTTAACTTTATCAACACTCATTATACTTTAGATGATCCTCCTTCTGGAATGAATCCTGTTTTAAAAGCTATAGGGAAACGTCCCGCATTATGAAGCTGTGAACTTTGTTTTGTTAACACAGTCATATAATTATTTTGATTGAATGAAATGAAAATTTGATGAACTTATCTTATGTTGAATGTTAATCCCTTCTTTATCATTAATTCTATTGACACACTTTGATTCAGTTGAGTATCAATGATCAATGAGTGCAGATGTTATATTATAATACTTAGATTAAAATCTAAATTTAGAGCTAATTAGATGAATACATAGGTTCTACTTGTATACTTAGATTAAATCTAAATTTAGAGCTAGTTACCCATGTGTCTCCAAAGGTTTTACTAATGCACCCAAGTATTGGATTTTTATATTAAATATCAGTGGTGTGACTAGGCGTTTATGGAATATGTTCTTACATTCCTCTTGAGGAACCTTTGCAACGTTCTTCATGTACTTCTCCCAGTAGGATAAAGATCTTGTTCTATCCTTATGTTTGTGGACCAAGTTTCTTAAGGATTTAACATCCTGTTAACTTGGACTTCGTGTATCAACAATCAAGTGTGTGGCTGCTCCGAGCAACTTATTGCTTCCATCAAGAAAATTTTAGGGAAATATTTGCTGAGCCAAGCAAAACTTTTCTGAACCGAGTAATAATTTATAACTTTTTATCAAGCTAGTGTAGTGTATAGGATGAGTACTCCCAAAAAAATGAATTACAAAAATGGAAAGAAACTGAAGATTTTATTAATATTGCAAGTTGAAACTGATTACAACATCATTGATAATACTTTTGGAGATGCTTTTCATGTCATGGGTTTTTGAATTCTTCACCTTCCAAGGTTTTAATTCGATAGGTTCCAGGTCAGATTACTGCTGAAACATGGTAGGGCCCATGCGAATTGGATTCAAGCTTGTTATTTTTCTGAAGAACTTTCTTCAACACATAGTCTCCTTCCTTCAAGTTGGTCGATATTATCCTTTTATTGTAAAAATGGGTTGTTCTTTGCTGATAAGCCACATTGCGCAGCTCATCATCTTCTCTTAATTCTTTCCATATATCTAGATCCAAACTTCTCATTAGGTCACTTACAGGATGTAATACCCCGTATTTTTGTGATATTTATTTATGGGATTAATTGAATTAAATGGGTATTAATTGAGAATTAATCCGGATAAAATACTAACGAGATGTGAGTTGGTATTTGATTATAATGGGTATTATTCGATTATAATGAATATTGAATATATTGAATTTGTCGTGAAATTGAAATACGGAAATTTGGAAATTTTGTTAGGACGCGTGTGACAGTCGCGTCAGGAATATAATTATTTTAATTAAAAAGAGGATTTTATTTTTATCAACCGTATGGTCATTTTGAGTGCGCCAACGCATCCGGAAGGGTCGAAATAGTCAGAAAACACAAGCCGGGGGTTTAAATTGGGTCCCGGGGCATTTTTGGGCCACACCGGCAACTTAAAAGGGTATTTTGGTAATTTTGAAATTTTGGGAATAATAACCAACGAATTTTGGGAGTTAATATTAGGTTATTTTGTAACCCACTAGGCCATTACCAGCACTTAACTAATTTGAGGGCTACGGGAGTTATAGGAAGAAGTGGGAGAGAAGTTAGAAGAGGTTCCCAAAGAGAAAACCACCATCTTCAACCTTGGGAGGAAATCCATAGAGAAAGGGGAGAATCAACCCATTCACCAACACCAAATTCAGAGAACTATCTAAGGCAAGTGGTTTAATTTCGTTAATTTCAAGCGAATGCTTCTTCCATGCTTAGAAAATTGATCTATTTGCATTGTATTGGGAGATTTATAAAAGCCCATGAAATTGGAGTTATAAATTCAGATATTGATATAGGTTTGCATGTAGAATTGTTATTGGGTGATTAGACTAAAAGAATTACTAATTTTTATGTTACAAAAACGAACTTATTTATGGAAATTGATGACTTTAAATTTCTAGGGTTCATGTTCATAAGATTTGGGAAAAATTGGGGAGTTATGATAATTAGATGATGTTTAGAAGGATTTAACCCTATATAAATGTTGAGTTATGACCTACGAACGTTTAGTGATGATTAGAAACATTAAAATACTGTTGGGACGACTTTTAGATGAAATTATAGGTGAAGAAAATTGGGAAAAACGTAGTAGGAGAATTCTGGGCTCGAACTGTCACCTCGTTAGAAGACCTGCCCAGGTCGTTCGAACGAGCTCGTTCGAACGAGCTTCTAACGAGTTGATAGTTTGACTTCTAACGAGTTGGATGTTCATTCGATGCCTTTCGTTCGAACGAGATCTCGTTAGATGCCCACTTCGTTCGAACGAACTCTCATTCGAACAACCTCGTTCGAACACTTCTAACGAGTTGACAGATTGGCCTTTTTGGCCTGATTTGATTTCTAATGTCCCGTAACCTGGTTTAATTGTAGAGATAACATTCCCTTGATGACTAATTGATATAGTTGGGATATTTGGGATATATTGAGGAGTAAAACATAGAAGTGTGATTTATGAAAATTGTGGATTAGGACGTGAGTGACTAATTACGATGTGAGAGTAATTGACGATTTAAATGTTAGTATTAACCGGGGGTATGTGAATTTCGTAACATTATAAGTTGGTATAAGAATGATAAGTATACCACTAATAAATTATAGTAATTACTAAGATGTGTGCATTCTTAGTATATGTATATGATTTTATGTGTATGACATACCTACCATACTTGCTATCACGGGAGGTTTACGTTCGCTTAGGGCCATCTAATCTTTGTGTGCCCGGATTTAGATTGGTACCTCGAGGACATAGTTCAAGAGAACGACTTATTTGTGAGTTAATAAGTCAGTTGACTATGGAGCGTAGGTATGTACGTGACCCATGGATATGTTGAATTATGTTCGCCTCCATTTTTGTGTGTTGTGCTTATCCTAAAAAAATTCTTGAGAGATTCGGAATTTATAATCCTTATGTACATGATGTACCGGGATGGATAGCAGAGTATGTGTGAACCACAGCTTAGCCTCGGGGTGCTTATATTGTATATTTATGATGTGAATAATATACGGTTAAATGAAAAGGAATTGTTATGTTTAATTGCGAGTATGATTGTAGTAACGTCTTGATAAAGATAAAAAGGGATAACCTGCTGTGAAATGGTAATGCTGATAATTGAGAATCCGAGTTTAAGTAAAGCTATCTATTTAAGTGATAACATTGGGAATTCATATTGTGAATTGAGTAGGAAGGTTAGAACTTATGTCGGTTTAGTTAGATATGAGAATCACTTGAATGGGTACGGTACGTTAGGAGTGCACAATTAGTCGAGAGGTGAGTATTTCATGTGAGAGCACGTCCTAACATGTATTTTGCATTCATTGTTTTAATGTTATTAAAGCACTTGCTGTTTTTAAAATACTCTCCACTTTCGGGCTCTGACCCGTTTGCTTTCAAATCTATTTTTGTAAAAACCTTTTTAGGTGCCCAGCCACAAGGACACCGTGCATAGGAATTCTATTCAGGTGACGAGCTGTAGATGTTGTGGAAGTTACAGGGCCTTGACAGTAGATGCCTCTTTTCTAGTCTTGACTCCATATTTAGTTCCATCATTTGTAGGGCATGTCGCCCATTTCTTTTAGAGACATTTTATATTTCAGTTATTCAGATTGTGGATTGTAATTATTTCAGGATTCAGACTTGTTTTATTATTTCAGTTGTGGGATTGTTGTGAGGAGTATTTCCTCCAGACTCTTTATTACATGTTGATTTCACTATTGGGACTTTATTGTGTATGGTTATGTTAAAAAAATTTATTCTTCACTTACTTCATGTTAATCAAATTTAATTTAAAATTGGCAACTCGCTTTTTAAATACTAGGTGGTTAGTAATCATTAAAATGTTTTCGACAGTGATGCTATTAACTGAACCAACTTGACATTTTGAATTAATTTAATAAAGGAGTAGCTACCCGGTATTTAATTAGTCGGGGTGTCACAGGTGGTATCAGAGCATCAGGTTCTAGTGTCCTTTAGGATCTGTACGGCTTATTATGTTTTCGCTGAGCTTTCTTTGATGTAGAGCCCTATATTTTAGGACTGTTGTATTCCTTTATGTATGCTTCGCTCTTCAGCTATTTTAAGTTTATAACTGCGAACTTATAGACTTTACTCTTATTTCAGATGCCTCCACGACGTGCACCACGGGTTCCTAGGAATGCACAGCCAGAGCCCCAGCCAGCTCCAGTACAGGGCACCATGAATGCCGCCGAGGTTGCAGCCATTGTAGCCCAAGCGGTAAATGCCGCTCTCGCCGTTGTACAGCAGGTACCACCTCAGGCGCCAGTAGCCGCGCCAGTTCAGGCACATGCATTCTCGTCTGCTTGGGAACGTGTTCGTGATTTTTTCAGAAAGCACACCCTCCGGAGTTCGTAGGTAGCTCCGATGCTGTGGTATCTAGTCAGTGGAGGAAAGATATTCAGAGGCACTTGAGGATGTATGAGTGCACCGATGTTCAGAGGCAGATACTAACTACTTTCAAGCTAGTGGGATCTGCATTGCAGTGGTGGGAGTCTATTACCATCGCAGAGGAGAGAGATACTCTCACGATACAGGAGTTCTGGGTGCGGTTCGACCGCAAATATTTTCTGTCAGCTGTTCACACGGAAATGAGAAGGAAGTTGATGAACCTTAGACAGGAGGGAAGGACTGTGGTCGAGTATGAGGCCAAATTCACAAATTTGCTGAATATTGTCCCGGATGAGATATCGACAGAAGATAAGAAGATCCAGAAGTTCACCGATGGATTGACATGGAGGATCCGTCAGCATTTGTTGGGGAACCTCTCGTTGGCCACTTATTCTGACGTGGTTAACGCTGCACTGTTACACTGCTAGGATCACCGCTTTCACATGGCTGAGAGCAAGAGATCAGGAGAGTCCAGCCATCAGGGCAGGACTGGAGGAAATGTTGCCAGTGGGGCACAATCTACTCAGGGGTAGAGGCAGGGTGACCAGGGTTCTCAGCAGGGGGATCATAAGAGGTTCAAATCGGGGAATTTTAAGCACGGACAGGGAGGTTTTAGGCAGGGCCATCAGGGTCCGAACGGCCATCAGGGCCAGCAGGGGAAGAATGGTCAACAGCAGTTTCAGCAGGGCCAGCAAGGCCAGGGCAGAAGTGGTAACGGTCACCAGGGCCGTGGTCAGCAGGCGCTGCGAGGGGGAAACTTCCAGGGGAAGTGTTTCATTTGTGGTAAGACTGGCCATAAACGCCAGGATTGTCCTGATAGGGGCAGGGCCCCACAGCAGCAGCAGCAGGGTGCTCGACACGAGCCACAGAGGCCTATGTTTCTCGCCGCCCTCCCAGCACCATCACAGATGGCAGCATTACCACCCATTCCAGCAGTCCCAGTTCAGCAGGGGCAGCTTCAGTATGGGAGGGTATATCAGCTTCAACAGGCCGCAGCCCCACAGGATCCACCAGCCATTGAGGGTATGTTTTCTATTCAGGGAACTATGGGGCGTATTTTATTTGACACGGGGGCTACACACTGTTTCATTGCTATGAGATTTGCACGCACCATTGGGTTGTTAGACACCGCCAAGAGTACGGTTACTTGTGTAGATTCGCCATTGAGTAGAGGTTCTGTGATTTCCCTTATTTGTAGAGGTGTGGGTATAGAGATCGGGAGGTTTACTTTACCCGCTGACATGTTAGTATTAGAGATGACCGAGTACGATGCCATTATTGGTATGGATTGGCTAGTTGCGTACCGAGCCATGATTGACTGTTTTAGTAGGAGTATTATCTTTGCCATTCCTGGGCAGGAGATGTTTTTGGTGGCGATGCCTCATCCTGAGGGAGCATCGTCCACTCACTTGTAATATATAGAGGAGGAGACCTCTAAGGAAGTGGTGATACCACTTGATTCGATTCCGGTTGTTCGAGAGTTTGCCGATGTATTTTAGGATATACCTGGATTACCTCCGAGTAGAGAGATAGATTTTGTGATCGATTTGACGCCGGGCACTCGGCCTATTGCCCGCGCACCTTACCGTATGGCTCCAGCTGAGATGAGAGAATTACGGGATCAGATTGAGCAGTTGTTGGATCAGGGGTTTATTCGGAGGAGTACTTCGCCGTGGGGTGCCCCTGTGTTGGTCGTTAAGAAGAGGGATGGATCGTTGAGGTTGTGTGTGGATTACCGGGAGTTGAATAAGGTCACGATACGGAATAAGTATCCGTTGCCCCGAATCGATGACTTATTCGACCAGTTGAGAGGAGCTTCTTTCTTCTCAAAGATTGATTTTCGATCGAGATACCATCAGTTGCGTATCAGGGAAGAGGACGTCTCGAAGACTGCTTTCTTAACGAGATATGGTTCCTACGAGTTTCGGGTTATGCCTTTTGGGCTAACCAATGCTCCAGCCGTGTTTATGGACTTGATGAATAGGGTGTTCAGAGAGTTCCTGGACCAGTTCGTCATTATTTTCATTGATGACATTCTGGTTTACTCCCAGAAAGAGGAGGAGCACGTCGAGAATTTGAGGCAGGTTTTGCAGACGCTACGTCAGAACGAGTTGTATGAAAAGTATGAGAAGTGCGGGTTTTGGCTGAAGGAGGTTCAGTTTTTGGGGCATATTATTTCCGATTGGGGGATATCTGTTGATCCGGGTAAGGTATCCGCGGTGAGGGAGTGGGGACAACCCACGACACCGACTGAGATCCGTAGTTTCTTGGGCCTAGCAGGATACTACAGGAGGTTTATTCGGGGATTCTCAAAGAAAGCGGGTCCTTTGACACATCTGACTCATAAGGGTGTGCCGTTCATTTGGAGTGATGCCTGTCAGTTGGCATTCGATGAGTTAAAAGACAAGTAGACCTCAGCACCTGTGTTAGCATTGCCGAGATCGGGAGTTGAGTATCTAGTTTACACCGATGCGTCCTTACAAGGACTTGGAGGTGTATTACAGCAGGAGAGTTAGGCCGTAGCTTATGATTCCCGTAAGCTTAAGCCTCACGAGAAGAATTACCCCACCCATGACTTGGAGTTAGCGGCAGTGGTATTTGCCCTTCGGATTTGGAGACATTACCTTTTGGGGGAGAAGTTTCGATTATTCACAGACCACAAGTCCCTACAGTACCTATTCACGCAGAAGGAGTTGAATATGCGGCAGCGAAGGTGGCTTGAGTTTGTGAAGGATTATCAGTGCGATATCCAATATCACCCGGGGAAGGCTAACGTGGTAGCAGACGCGTTGAGCCGTAGGCCAGTAGATGAGGTGGCAGGGGTGTGGAAGACTAAGTGGAAAGAGTTGGGACACCAAGATGCAGTGGCCCGACCATTCATGTCTGTGATGACTGTTACACCGCAGATTGTCACGAAAATGGTAAAGGCCCAGGCAAATGACTCGTTCTGTCAGGAGCAGATAGTTCGATTACTAGCAGAGGGAGCCGAGTCTTATACCGTTAGTTCAGACGGGGGATTACGCTTCAATGGGAGACTGGTAGTTCCGGAAGGGGAGGAATTGCGACACGAGGTGATGGCAGAGTCGCACGGCTCACGGTTAGCGGTACATCCCGATGGAGCTTTGTGAATTATGGAAAATCGCTGACATTTATCACACTTCTTAGCAAAAGTTGTGCAGTCTGCTCGCATTGTTGGCCAGTAATACCCTTGAGTACTGATTTTTTGTAGAAGTGTTCTCCGTGCTATGTGATCTCCCCATGTTCCTTCATGCTCCTCCAGAATTAGATCTTGGACCTATGATGGATGCACACAATGCTGAAAATTGACTGTTAGTCCTCTCCTGTACAGAACACCCTTTTCTAATACATACTGAGCTGGTTTGTATTTTAACTTCTTTGCTTCCACCATATTTATTAGTATAGTTCCTTCTTAAATGTATGCTCTAATAGGATCCATCCAGGATGGCCCCATATCTATAGCAATGAAATTGATCATCAAATCTTCATCTATGCTCCTATTGGTCAAAATCTCAATAAGGATAGTTTATCGGAGTTCAATTCTGGTAGCAGAGGCTAGCCAAGCAAGGGTATCAGGTTGGAAATTTTCCAACCTTGGGATTATGTCCATCTGAACGACTGGTGATTTTACAATGATTTACATCGCCTTGGATAAATACGTGGTTGTCAATTCTCCTTTGGCTCTATATAAACCCAGTGTTTGGTTTACTACCAGCTGAGAGTCACTGTGTGCCACAACTTGCTCGGCACCCAATGAGTGGACTAAACTTAGGCTTATAATAAGAGATTCGTACTCTCCTTCACTGACTATGATTGTATGGGCTTGGAAATAGGGTTTCATGTGTATAAATGCTTCAATCAATGCCAATGCCAATTTTTCCAAATGAGGGTATCTAATTTATGCTCCTCCAAAAGCCTTACTGGTATAGAAGACGGATTTTTGAACTCCATTCTCTTCTCGAGTCAATGCGGAACTTACTATCGATTCAGAAGCATCTAAGAACAGGTACAACTTTTCACTTGTGATTAGTCGGGAGAGTAATAGAGGTGACCCCAAATACTTTTTCAACTCCCCAAAAGATTTTTCACATTTTTAAAGCCATTCAAAGATTTTTCTAAGCACCTTGAAGAACAACGGATATTTATTTATAGCTCGGGACACGAGTCTGTTCAAGGCTTCTACTCGTCTAATCAGTCTTTGCACGTCCTTTTTACAAGTTGGATTTTGCATTTTAATTAGTTCCATGATCTTGTTTGGATTTTTTTCAATTCCCCTTTGATTTACTATGTACCTGAGGAACATTCCCTCTTGCACTCCAAAAACACATTTGGTCGGATTCAGCTTCATTTTGTGCTTTTCAAGTTGATCAAAAGTCTGGCTAAGGTCGGGAATGTGATCAAATTCCTTTTTACTTTTTGTAAGCATATCATCTACATAGACTTCCATATTCTTGCCTACCTGTTTCTCGAATACCTTATTAACTAGTCTTTGATATGTAGCACCTGTATTTTTTAAACCAAAACGCATAACATTATAACAGTATGTTCCTCGGGGAGTGATGAAATAAGTATTTTCCATGTCCTCGAGTTTCATTTTTATCTGGTTATAACTAGAATAAGCATCCATAAAGCTGAGAAGCTCATGTCCTAATGTAGCATCCACGAGCTGATCTATTCAGGGCAAAGGAAAGTGACTCTTTGGGCATGCTTTATTTATATTCGTGAAGTCTACGCACATTATCCACTTGTTGTTTTTCTTTTTGACCATAATTACATTAGCCAACCAGTCTGGGTATGTCACTTCATTATTAAAAACTACATTCTGAAGCTTTTTTACCTCTTCCTGTATGGCTTGGTTATTCTCGGGGCTGAACACTATTTGCCTTTCTTTGACTGGTTTAACTTTTTTATTTACGCTGAGCTCGTGATAAAGGAAATTGGTATATATCCGAGGCTTGTCTTCATGACTCCAAGAATACACATGATTTCTCGTTTAAGGAAGATCACTAGTTCCTGTTTAAGAACAAGATCCAACGTTGTCCTTATTTGAGTGGTGTGTTTCTATTTATCATCATCTAACACTATGCTTTCATTTGCTTCCACAATCTGTCCCTTTACCAACTTTGTTTCCTCTCTTGGATCTAAGGTTTTAACATCAGATTCTTCATCATGCTCAGGAGTATCCATTTGGTAGGTAGTGGTTTTCTTCTTTATTTTTTCCAAGCTCAGGAGTATCCACTCCCGAGCTACTTTCTGATCACCTTTCACAATTCCCACACCAAAATTAGTAGGGAATTTTATACGTTGATGAACAGTGGATGGAACTGCTTCGAACTTCTTTAGGCCTAGTCTTCCCATGATTATATAATAAGTTGAATGGACATTTTTATCCATTATAAAGAACGAATCTTCTCTGTTTAACTAGCTGGTCTGGTGACTATCATCACATCCATTTTAATGGTTCCCAAAGGGAAGACTTTCTCACCTGTAAAGCCTATTAGTAGTCGATGATAAGGCTTTAATTGGCTAAGTTTAAAATCCAAGTTGCTAAAACAAGGATAGAACATGATATCCGTCGAGCTACCATTATCTACTAATACTTTAGAGATAATGATTTCTTCTTTTCTGACTTTGATTACCAGTGGGTTGTCATGAGGATACAATACTCCTGAAAGGTCATTTTTAAAGAAACCAATTACTAGTTTGTCTTTCTTAGCATTCCTTGGTCGATCCTTCTCTACTAGGTTGATCCTCTGTATGTACGATCAAGCTTGTGCCTAATGGAGGTAAGCTTTTCTCTTTGCTGTATGATCTCATCCTTCTGCATCTCCACTTGTAATCATTTGGCAATCAAAAGAACTAAATTGATACAGAATACCTCATGTTCTGGTTTTCGGGGTTTTTTAAGGAGATCGGCATCATCATCTTGATCATTTTCATAAATTCTTTTGTTATCCTCTCTCGGCTTGTAAGGAGATTTTGATCTACACCATCCTCCTGCCTTGTTCTGTCGATCAACGTACTGATTTAATTTTCCTCTTCGAATGAGTGTTTTAATCTCATTTTGAAGATCTATGCAACATTCCATCATGTGACCGTGATCCTTGTAAAATTCACAGTACATAGTTTTGTCTCTCTTAGTTGGGATACTTCTCAACTTATCAGGCCAATGCACATTTTTATTATGCTTGATTTCCTCCAAAACATAGTGAATTCCCATAGTAAGCGAAGTTTAGTCGTTGTACTTCTTGAGTCGCTCCAAAACTCCTTTATGTCTTGATTCCCTGTGTTCTCTAGGTTCTTTATGATCTTTCTTATCATTTTTGCCATACACTTTTTTGCTCGAGCTACACTTGTCTGCCATTGCTTCCTCGGCATTTATGATATTTACTGATTTAGCCATCAATTATGCCATTGTCTTCGAATGATCCTTAGCAAGAGTGTAATATAGTTTTTTGGGGAGAAATCCACTTATGAGGGAAGTTATTACAGTATTCTCCTCATAATCTATTACTTCCAGTTTCTCGTTATTAAAATGACTGATGTAATCTTTGGTGCTCTTTCCTTCTTTCTGTCTCACGCTAAATAAGTGTGCCACCCTTTTCACAGGCATTTTTCTAAAGCAAAAATTGTTAATGAATAGCTCGACCAGCTAGTTGAAGCTAGAGATTTATCCCTGAGGAAGAACATTGTACCAGATTTGGGCAGATCCGGTAATGGTTCTAGAAAATTCTCTACACCTCATTTCATCGAAGATAGTATAAATGTCAGCAGCTGC
Organism: Sambucus nigra; assembly: GCA_949130495.1. Taxonomy (NCBI): domain Eukaryota; kingdom Viridiplantae; phylum Streptophyta; class Magnoliopsida; order Dipsacales; family Adoxaceae; genus Sambucus; species Sambucus nigra. The sequence continues at coordinate 329,240,052 of OX422210.1, read as the reverse complement.
CTGGTATTGTTCTATGTGGAGGACTGGATTAGTTTTTCATCATATTTGGTCATTACTACTGGAACCTTGAACTTTTCTGGAGTAAGGAAATCCACAATTGCTTGCACAAATGGAGACCCTTTTACAAAACTTCTTTGTAGTGGATTTCTTATCTTTGCCATTTCTCCCAATCTGTCTTCCAATCTCTGTATGGAGCCTTTCCATGCATCATTGGTAGCACCGAATTTATATATCGCAATTTTATTAGTTACTAAGCTTTCTTCTTGAAATTGTTTCTCGGTCCGAGTAACAATTCATTGGGCGTTTGATATAGATTGAGTCAAGCTTTCCCTTTGATTAGATGGTCGTCTAGTATTACCAGATCTTTCCCTAAGAACATTTTTGTTCCCACGGGGTCCCAAACGATCAAAGGGAGATGTACGACTTAATCTTTCTAAGGTGCTTGTCCTTCTAGAGAATGAGAATGCCTATGAAAAGATGCTGATGTCCTGAGTAATGAAGCTGACCTTGGATGGTAGGAGACATCTCTTGCTGATATCGAGTGGTTGCGTCGACCACCTCTTTCTGGGGGTGGTGGCATATTTCCTTGAGCAGATAAATCAGGTGCTCCGGCTTGGAGGGTTTGTGCAAGTTGCCTGATAGTATCTTTGTAAGGACACAAATTTCCAATTGAGTCCATATATAGTTTTGGCTCAATTCTGGACAAAAACATTTATTCATAGGATAGTATGTAATATTCTCAAGCCTATGAAGTGTTTGTTGAAGACGTAGCGGCAAAGAATATAAAGCTTCATCAAATATGCCGGTTTGCGTGCCTTGTTTCTACGTCATCAACTATAGTTCCATGCTCCCAAGGTATGAATGCAATTATATATATATAGGAGCTTGGAAAAAAGTTTATTGGGTGTTAGGTTTAATAAAAACTGGGTTTTACTTTCAGAAAAATTTAATTAGAACTTTAAATTAAAGTATATAAAGTTTCTGGGCCAAAATCGAATTTTATAAAAAATTCTGGAAGTCGTTCGAAATGTCGTTCGAACGAGTTTTTCGTTCGAACCAGGTTTCGTTCGAACGAGTTTGCCAACGAGTCTAAACTGGTCTGTCGTTCAAAATGTCGTTCGAACGAGATTGTTCGTTCTAACGAGGTTTCTAACGAGATTCTAACGAAGTCCATACTGGTGCGTCGTTAGAAGTCTCGTTCGAACGAGAGTTCGTTCGAACGAAATGTCGTTCGAACGAGCTGTCAGGCGGGAACAATTTTTTTTGGCAGTTTTTCACCCACTTCCCCACTTGGTTTTTAACCAACTTTTACTGACTTTTATATGTGCGGGAATGACATTTTCCAACTTAACATTTCCATAACTTTTCCAACTTAGTTTATCTCTTAGAGAGAGTTTGAGAACAAAAATGGTTTAGGAAAATGTTCATGTTTTGAGTGTTAATTTTTCAAAGAGAAAATCCTTCACACTCTAGTTTACACCCAATTGTGTTTAGTCCAAGTTCTTATTTACATATTAAATTGCTTGGAGTTTGGCACCGGTTTATCTCTACCGAATTCAAGAAGAGAAGTTTTGGTTTGCTTCTACATCCATCAAAGAAGAAGACATTTTTGTTGCGATTCTACCCATTTGGAGAAAGGCTCCATGTACGGGTGACGGTGACCATAGAAAGCCCCATCGGTGGATTCCGAGATCGCGGTGGTGTTCCGAGGTTATCCGCTAGGAAGAGGTGTCTACAAGAAGAAGCGTCGAGGCTTGAGAGGGATCGAGTCAGTCGTTGTAAGTCTATCTGTCTTGTAATTGTAATTTCATATCTAGTGGATTTGTGGCTAGGGCCGTCCGAGGTTGTTTCCCATCTTGGGTTTTTCCTCGTACATCGCGGCGTAGTGTGATTGGTTTATTTTATCTTGCTTCAATAACGTAGAATTCATGCTTAGAATAATTCAAGATAAAATTCGGTTTAAATCATCACACTCACTTTAATTTGGACTTAAATTAAATATTCGGTAATGTTGTTTAATTCAAGTCATTTGCTAAAATTTGGTTTCGCCTAACTTGCTAATATTGATAAATATGACTTAGGCAAATTCTAGGACTTGGATTAACTTATTTTAATTTGTTTTGAAGAAATTAAAATTTGGCTTTGTTTATTTGTGAACCATCATTCAACGCTTCCGCATCATTTATTGAATTTATATAAAAGGAAATTACTTTACGTTTACAAATTGGTATCAGAGCCAAAAACGATAAATTATTTCGTTAAGATCCTTTCAATTTTTGGCTAAAATGGAATTTTCCCCATTTTCAAAATTTCCTATTTTTGATGGTTCAGACTACGCGTATTGGAAAGCGCGAATGAAATCGGCACTAAAATCTATCGATGAGAGAGTTTGGATGTCTGTTGTTAACGGGTACTCCCCACCAACTTATTTAGTTGAAAATGAACGTGTTATCAAACCCGCCGATAGATGGACTGAAAATGAGTTTAAACTTGCTAATTTTAATTCCCGTGGTTTAAATGCCTTGTTTAGCGCTGTCACACCGGATGAATTCCGACGTATTATGACGTGTGAAACCGCTAAAGAAGCTTGGGATATTTTACAAATAACTCATGATGGAACCAGTGTCGTTAAAGCTTCAAAACTCCAAAACCTCACCACTCAATTTGAAACTATCAAAATGAATGAAAAAGAAACTTTTGATGAATTTTATGCTAGACTTTCTGATATTGTTAATTCATCTTTTAACTTGGGAGAGAAAATACCTGACGACCGTGTTGTAAAGAAAATTTTAAGGTCCCTACCCGATAGATTTATTCCAAAGGTGACCGTTTTAAATTCTTTACCCACTTTAGCCTCTACGAAATTAGAAGAGCTTGTAGGTGATTTACAAACCTATGAACTAGATATGTTTCCCTCTAAAACTGAAAAGAAAATCGAAAAGGGCGTTGCTTTAAAAGCCCGAAAAGAGGTCAAACAAGTAGTAGAGAGCGATAGTGATAGTGACTCGGAAGATATGGCTTTGTTTGCTCGTAAATTTAGAAAATTTCTTAAATTTAACAAAGATAAATTTAAAAATGATTTTAAGAAATTTGATACTTCTAAACATGATAAAAGCGAGAAGATTTCTAAAGCCGAGAAGTTCCCTAAAACTAGTAATGACAATTTAGATAGGGACGAGTCTCATAAGTGTTTTGGTTGTGAAGGTTATGGCCATAGGGCGTTTGAGTGCCCCACTAAACTAAGGAAAGAGGGTAAGCGACCCATCTCATATAATGCGACCCTTAGTGATAGTGATAAGGAAGAGAAGCCCGATTCCCCCACTAAGAAAAATTTTGTGGCTTTTATGGCTAGTCATGTGAGCGATAGTGAGAACTCATCGATTGATGAAACGATAGCACATGCCACTTCCAAGGTCATTGTACATGATTCTCTTGTTTTTTATGATAGTGAGAGTGAAGAAGAAAGAGAGAGTGAAAATTAAGAAGAGGTTAATGTGAGTGAGCTTCAAAATGCTTTTCAAGAACTTTATAAAGAATCTATTAAATTGAAAAGAGCTAATTTGAAGTTAGAAGCTAGTTTAAGAAAGAGTGTCAAGGTCGTTGATGAAAATGATTTAATAGAAGACCTTAGGACACGTGAGAGTACTCTTCGAGAGAAGCTAGAATACGTAGAAGGCGAAAGAGATAGCCTTAGGGGTTTAATGGAATCCTTGAAAAAGGAGCTTCTTGCTTTTGAAGAGCGAACTGTTTTATTAGAGTCTAATATTTTGGAATTGCAAGATAAATTAAAAGACTCTAGTAATGTCAAATTTGATTTGGAGTGTCGTTCGGAAAAACTAGATAAAATGTTAGGAACGGTCCAAATTAAAAATGACACTTGTGGTTTAGGCTTCAATACTTGTAATGAATTTACTCATAATGCCAAAACCACTGCTTTAGGAGAATCTACTAGGAATGCATTTAATGATCACTCCTTAGGTAAATCTTTTCGACATGCTCTTGCTTGTACACATTGTGGTCGAAAAGGTCATCTTAGGAAATTTTGTTTTGATCTTAAACGAATTCCTAGAAAATCCCATAGTAAAGTAACCACGGTAGTTAACGTTCCAACACCCCAACATAGTCATTCTTCATTAATTTGGGTTAGGAAATCCGACTTGGTTGTATTGCAAAATAAGATTTGTGATTCTCATTTACTTTCACATGCTTCCTCCCTTGCTAAATCTAAAGGATGAATGTGTTAGTATTTGCATACTTTAGCTTTTGTACTTCATGCTATATTCACATGCTAAAATGTATGCTTGTTTAGTCATTTTCTAGTCATTGCGTTATTTCATATCACATACTAGATATTATGACTTGTTTATCTTTTTGTATTATATTTTTGCTTGAATTGACTGCATAATATAAAACGATTTTTGTTTATCATTTGTGTTTTATTTATTTCATTTAAGCTTAATGAAAAATACAAATGATTTTTGTTTGTCCTTTTGAGTAAATATCTATTTTTGATTAAAAATGTTAAAAACTCAAAAAGATTTTTTTTGTGTGTATTTTAGTTTGACACACTTTAAGTGGCATATATTTGTGTTTGAATCCCATCTTTTACGCTCCCACGTGGCTAGAACTTTTGGTTTAGATTTTCAATCCTTAAAATGTTCTTTACCATGCTTTATATGGAGTAGTTGGATTTTGTATTGTTTAAATGGATTCTATTTTTATATGCCTCTTTTCACACATGCACGAGCTCTTTTAAAATCTTAATGTCACATGTTATATTTGAGCTTTTTGAGGTGTTCTCCTACCAATCTAGTCATCTACATATCTATGACCTAGGAGGACTGCATTTCAAAATCCGTTGCATGTGAGATTTGTGTGAAAATGAAAACATGATAAATAAAATGTGCACGGGGAAGGGCTCCGAAAGGATGAATTAAATCCTTTGCGATAGTAAGCCACCGTTTATTGGATCTAAAAGAAATACGTGATCCAAAGGCCTAAAAACAGAATATATGGCATTAAAAAGAAAACATTTGCCAAGGCCTATGTTTGTTTGATATATTCATTCAAAAGCAAAAGAATATATATGCTTATTGAGGGAGAATTGGATGGTATATCAACGGTTAGCACAATGTCCGTTTACCTAGTTGTCTTTAATGTCATGACTCTATTTGGTTTGTAGAATCATCATCATGCTAGGCTTGTATCCATTGTGTATGTTTGTTCATTGAGTTCAATCTTTATATTATCACATGAGGTTATATTTAAATGTGATAAAGTTTGCAATCAAATGAGAACTCCGTGAATGTTTATTAAGTGTTTGGGTCTAAATTTAATTGTTGCTAGTTCACACCCCTACACTTCCGTTTCCATATGACACATTTTTGCTATACGAGTGTGCAAACTTATTGTATTTTTGTGTCATGTGTGTGTTTATATCTATATATATATATGCAAGTGCTTCATTGATATATTTCTAGTTTATATATATATGATATTTGTTTTGTCTTTGCCTATTCTTTTCTTGCCCATATGCTTTCATGTCTTAACACTTTAAGCTTCAACATGCTTTTATGTTTATTAGTTCTTTATCCTTTGCCTATTCCTGAACAAAAAGGGGGAGAATGATGATAGGGGGAGAAATGGTATCTAATCCTATTATTATCGTATCTTAGTTTGGGGGAGATTTATCTTAGGGGGAGACGTCTTTCTAAGTAGGTCATGTGTTTGATAAAGGGGAGAATTAATTTAGGGGGAGTAATTAATTAATTGCATTTAATACTTTGATATTCCCTATGCATTTGATGAGTTTGCTTAAGTGTGTGCATTTGATGAGTTTGCTTAAGTGTGCAGGAATTCTTCTAAAGCGGCATCTTTCAATGGCAAAGCGTTTGATCCTTGGGTTGAGTCATGTTTGGGTGGGTTATGTTTTGAGTCTAGTGAGCTTGACGGCCCTTTAGGATTTTGTTTTAGTTTTTGTCCCGGAATAGCCAAAGGGGGAGATTTGTAAGGACACAAATTTCCAATTGAGTCCATATATAGTTTTGGCTCAATTCCGAACAAAAACATTTATTCACAGGATAGTATGTAAATGTAATATTCTCAAGCCTATGAAGTGTTTGTTGAAGACGTAGCGGCAAAGAATATAAAGCTTCATCAAATATGTCAGTTTGCGTGCCTTGTTTCTACGTCATCAACTATAGTTCCATGCTCCCAAGGTATGAATGCAATTATATATATATAGGAGCTTGGAACAAAGTTTATTGGGTGTTAGGTTTAATAAAAACTGGGTTTTACTTTCAGAAAAATTTAATTAGAACTTTAAATTAAAGTATATAAAGTTTCTGGGCCAAAATCGAATTTTATAAAAAATTCTGGAAGTCGTTCAAAATGTCGTTCAAACGAGTTTTTCGTTCGAACCACGTTTCGTTCGAACGAGTTTGCCAACGAGTCTAAACTGGTCTGTCGTTCGAAATGTCGTTCGAACGAGATTGTTCGTTCTAACGAGGTTTCTAATGAGATTCTAACGAAGTCCATACTGGTGCGTCGTTAGAAGTCTCGTTCGAACGAGAGTTCGTTCGAACGAAATGTCGTTCGAACGAGCTGTCAGGCGGGAACAGCTTTTTTTGGCAGTTTTTGGCAGTTTTTCACCCAGTTCCCCACTTGGTTTTTAACCAACTTTTACTGACTTTAATATGTGCGGGAATGACATTTTCCAACTTAACATTTCCATAACTTTTCCAACTTAGTTTATCTCTTAGAGAGAGTTTGAGAGCAAAAATGGTTTAGGAAAATGTTCATGTTTTGAGTGTTAATTTTTCAAAGAGAAAATCCTTCACACTCTAGTTTACACCCAATTGTGTTTAGTCCAAGTTCTTATTTACATATTAAATTGCTTGGAGTTTGGCACCGGTTTATCTCTACCGAATTCAAGAAGAGAAGTTTTGGTTTGCTTCTACATCCATCAAAGAAGAAGACATTTTTGTTGCGATTCTACCCATTTGGAGAAAGGATCCATGTACGGGTGACGGTGACCATAGAAAGCCCCATCGGTGGATTCCGAGATCGTGGTGGTGTTCCGAGGTTATCCGCTAGGAAGAGGTGTCTACAAGAAGAAGCGTCGAGGCTTGAGAGGGATCGAGTCAATCGTTGTAAGTCTATCTGTCTTGTAATTGTAATTTCATATCTAGTGGATTTGTGGCTAGGGTCGTCCGAGGTTGTTTCCCGTCTTGGGTTTTTCCTCGTACATCGCGGCGTAGTGTGATTGGTTTATTTTATCTTGCTTCAATAACGTAGAATGCATGCTTAGAATAATTCAAGATAAAATTCGGTTTAAATCATCACACTCACTTTAATTTGGACTTAAATTAAATATTCGGTAATGTTGTTTAATTCAAGTCATTTGCTAAAATTTGGTTTCGCCTAACTTGCTAATATTGATAAATATGACTTAGGCAAATTCTAGGACTTGGATTAACTTATTTTAATTTGTTTTGAAGAAATTAAAATTTGGCTTTGCTTATTTGTGAACCATCATTCAACGCTTCCGCATCATTTATTGAATTTATATAAAAGGAAATTACTTTACGTTTACAATCTTGCATGGCCTATTGCAAGACTGCCTAGAATACCGATTAAATCATTTGCAGATGGAGGAGCAGAAGGAATAGGCAGAATACCTTCATTCCTGAGACTGGATTCAAGATTTTCAACCATTTAGATGTTTGATTGAGTGAGATCGATTATAAATATCATTCCCACAGATGGCGCCCATATTTTGATGGAAAAAACTAGACGAGGCTAATTAGTTAATCACAGATAAATATAAATAAAAGAGACAAGAGATTTTTAAAGTGGTTCGGCTTGATGGAAGAGCCTACGTCCACTGTTGTGTATTGCTTTGGAATTGTTCAATTGCCTCTCTTTTCGTGTGTCCCTGTATGTAGGGTTTATAATGTATTTATAATCCCCATGGGGTGTACAAGAGCTAAAATATCAAAGGATGGAATGTCTTTATATCATAGACATCTACATATGTATAGTTATTAATGTATACAACTGTTTAAGTTTGCCTGTCACTATTGGTTGGCATCCCTGGAGTTGGTCGTTATCCCTGGTGTTGGTCGATATTCCATCCTGTAAGGACATTTTTGTCCATGAGCATTTTATATGTCGTACGCCGTTACACCGTTGAGAAAATTTCAGAATCATACGCTCATCAACGGAATCCGAATATCAAAGGCAGAAAAGGAATCAGGGAACAGACCGGACCGATCCGGCCCAGATAAAAGAACCGATCCGGTTCCTCCGGACCGATCCGCCTAAAGAGACCGGACCGATCCACCTGCTGAGGTGAGGCCAGTGTACCCCGGATCCATAGCGAACCGATGAAGCTAAAAAAAACGAACCAATCCGATGCCAACTGGATTGATCCGCCTTCAAAAAAGGAACCGATCCGATGTCACCGGACCGATCCGCCTAAAGAGACCGGACCGATCCGACGAGGATAATTTCAAACAAATCGTGTTCAGATCATGTTCCGAATTTTAGGGCTCAAGTTCTCCTATTTAATCCCACTACGGGAAGTGGTTTTTCTAAGACTTCTACACACGATTTTCAGAGTAAAGAAAGCCCCAAGTCTTCACCTATTGAGTACCAATACTCTAGGTATTTTGATTCACACAAAATCCATACATTTGTGAATCCTTTTGGTAACCCAGGAACGCAGTTTTGCAGTTCAACCCTTGTGGAGGAGACCGTTCTTCTTCTCCATTGCAGCCCTACTGGAAAGGGATAATTCCAGCCACGACTACAGAATCCGATACCTGAGGGTAATTCTTAGTCAACTTGTATTTTCATTGTAATCCGATTGTAAGCCGTTTTCTTACAAATTATAGTGAAAATAAATGGTTTTGCCCCTGTGGGGGATTTTTTCTTAATTGCATGTGTTTGAATGTTCTTGCGTAGATTATCAATTTATTCAATCACATACTGCTGCATGTTTAGGGTTTGTTTGTGTTAAAAGGGTTTTATATATAATTTGATCATTTGAACGTGAGCACACACGTTCTCAAATTGGCATCAGAGCAGGTTACGCTAATCTATCGCGTATTCCTTTTTCCGCAAAATTTTTCTAAGATATCAATTTTCTAAAAAATTGATTTTTGAAAAAGTGCGTGTTCAAATGGAGAAGTCATATTATAAAATGCCTGTTTTTGACGGGACAAATTATGCTTATTGGAAAGCCCGTATGAGGTCTGCTCTAAAAGCCATTGATGAACGTGTCTGGATTTTGGTTGAACGAGGGTGGACTCCTCCCACCTTGACTGTTGATAATGTGACCAACTTGAAACCTGACATTTCTTGGACTGATGAAGAAATTAAATGGTCATCTTTTAATTCTAAGGGTCTAAGTGCTATTTCTGGGTCTGTCACACCTGATGAGTTCAAACGCATAATGACGTGTACCACGTCAAAAGAGGCATGGGATGTTTTACATCTCACCCATGAAGGAACTAATGCTGTGAAAGAGTCTAAGTTGCAAAACTTGACAACTCAATTTGAAACAATCACCATGCATGATTCTGAATGCTTTGATGAATTTTATGCTAGACTTTCTGACATTGTGAATACTAGTTTTAATCTTGGTGAACATATTCCGAATGCTAGAGTTGTTAAAAAGATTCTTCGTTCTTTGCCTAAGCGTTTTATCCCTAAAGTCACTGTGCTAAATTCTATGGGTAATTTAAATACGTTAAAATTGGAAGAACTTGTAGGAGATTTGCAAACTTATGAAATTGATATGTTCCCTAAAATGCTAAATCTAAAGATAAGGGAATTGCTCTTAAAGCCCAAGAGAGAAGGAGTGAGGGGTCAGCTAAAAAGAGGGTAGAGTCATCTAGAAAGAGAGAGACTGACACGTCAGATTCTGAGTGAGATTTTGATTTAGATGATTTGGCTCTTTTCGCAAAAAACTTCAAAAGGATTCTCAAATTTAAGAAAAATGGCTATTTTAAAGATAAAAAGAAATTTGAGAAAAATAAGTTTGAAAAGAAAAATGAAAAAGTTTCCAAAAATTCTCCTCTGAAAGAAAGTGAGAGATGTTTTGAGTGTGATGGTAGGGGTCATAGAGCCTTTGAGTGTGCCAATCGTCTGAATAGAGAGGAAGGGAAAGCTGTCCTTAATGCTACCCTTAGTGACGACAGTGAGGTCGAGACGGTGGATTCAGGAGATGAGTCACCGCATGAGTGTAACTTCACCGCATTCATGGCCAGCCAAGTGAGCACTCCTAGTTCTCCTCACGACGTTGAGGATGATGCTTCACTAGGAAACCTCGACAGTGAGATCGATGTGAGTGAGGGGGAGGATGACACAAGTGAGAGCGACAGTGATATACAACGCGCCTACGCTGAGTTATATTCTGAGTATTTTAAAACTAAAAAGCGTAATAAAGCGTTAGTTCTTAAGATCACCTGCTTAGAGGAAGATTTAAAGAAAGCGAAAGAAAGAGAGTTCTCCACCTGCACCGCCCTGAGAGAGAGAGATTCTACATGTGTCGAGAATGAGAATTTGTTTAGAGAGAGAGAGAGCGTTTTAGAGAAAGAGAGAGGGGACTTGATTAAGCAAGTGGCTAGTCTTACGAGTCAGCTCCATTCCTCCGTGGAGACTCGGAAGAAACTTGAAGCCCTTGTTGCCCAGCTGACTCATAATCTTGAGAAAGCACGGAAAGTCAAGGTTCAAATCGAGGACAGATCTGGGAAGATGGGAAAGATGCTCCTCGGCCCCGCTTTAGGTTTTGGTGATCGTTAAGGAATTGGATATGATGGTGCCTCCACGTCCCAAATTGCACCTGGACCAGTTCCTGAGTTTACTACAACTCCTTATGGTCACCGTAAAAAACCTCGAAGGAGAGTTCGACCAAGAAAAGCAAACCAAGGTCTGCCTTTGATTGTGCTCTTTTGTACTTATTGTAAAAGAAAAGGCCACCTTAGGGAATCTTGCTATAGTATGGGTCGAACACGACGTACTACTGCTCCACCACGTCATACTGATAAATTTTCTAGTCTGAGAGAGCGAGTTGAGTTCTTAGCTGCCACGACTCAGAGTTTGATGAAAGAATTCCGACGGATATCTTCGCCGTTAGTGAATGCTTCTCACATTCCAGCTAAAATCAACAACAACAAAGGCAAACAAAAGGTCATCTCTGCTTGGGTGCCTAAGAAAGATAAAAAGGCCTTTGTTGTTCATGTTGCTCTCAAAGCACATAATACCTCACAGTGGTATTTTGATAGTGGGTGCTCCAGACACATGACAGGTGATGCCTCATTTTTTTCGACTCTTGAGGACTATCAGGATGGCAGAGTCACCTTTGGAGATGGGAGCAAGCATTATAGGACGTGGTACTGTCGAGTTTGAAAATTCTCCCACCCGAGGAATGAGGGAAACATTTCTTGAGATGCGCCCATGAAACAATCTCCATACGCACACATAAACATACTCTGATTTCATGCAAGTTTTTCTAATAACATGTATATGATAAAATCAAGAAAAACTTTATTATCTAACTAATCAGATTTTAATACATGCGGAAATTAAAATCAATTAAATCTGATTTAATTAAAAGTCAAAATAATAACAATCTGATTTATTACGTTACAATCCAATATATCTCATATGAAGAATTATTCCAATTCAAGAATTTAAATCATGTAACAATTTTAATTCTAAATCATACATAGAATAAGATAAGGATAAGAAGATAACAAGTATGATTTTTTAACGTGGTAAAAACCCAAACTCGGGAAAACATCCACGACTCCCTCTACGGAGTAAAACAAAATTTCACTAAAAAAGAATTATCGGTCACAAGCTATATAACAAACTAAACACACAAACAGACCTATACAAGTTTAGGAATGTACCCTCTTGGTCTCTTATCCTTATAACTTCTCTGCAGTTCTGATTGTTGTAGTTGTTCTCTCAACTTCGTAACTCCGTCATTCTTCTTTAGCAAATTCCAACTCAGTCAAAACTGATCTCTCAACATCATACTAGTTGTGCAAAACGTGTAAGTGAATATGTTCTAAATGCAACAATGCAAGAACTTTCTTCTCTCTTAGATACTCTCTCTCTAATTCTCTATATTTTTCTCTCTTAAAAAATATTAAACCCTCTTATGTTTCTCACTCTAGAAAATATAATCTGAATAGCTCTGAAAAAATCTAACTCCAATAAACTCTGAAAAGAAGTTTATATAGGTGAGAAAACATTATTCTAGAAACTTTAAAATCAAGGGTTCAGATTAAAAATTATTAATCAAAGGTCGAGATTAAATCGAGTTAAAACTAATTAACAGATTTTATCAAACTCAGTCTTAACAAGTTAAGTCTATTATAAAAACAACTCAAGAATCTTAAAACCATTCTCTTGAAAACCTAAAACCACTACAGATGAAATCCAGGCTGGTATAAGTTTTAGATGTAACAAACTTCTCCAACGGATATAATAGAGACAGGTGGCAAGATCTCCAAATAGATCAATGGGATCTAATGGGTAACTTCTAAAACCAAATGCTAAAAGGTATAGCTTAGTTACTATTCAATCAACATCAAATCCAAAAGCAACTACCCAACTGACAAAGCCGTAAGGTTCTAAAAGGCTACAAAGGATGAAACAGGTATAGTGCCGAAAGCCTAAATGGCTATAGCAGGTAGCAGGTCAAGGGCCGAAAATCTAAGGCTTCTACTAGCTGGTAACAGGTGACAACGACCAAGTCCAAAAGGTTTAAAAAGTTTAATTTAAAAATTGAACTAGATCTTCTAGGCATCAAACCATTTGGTCATAGTAGGTAGCGTCCTTATGGGAGAAAAGGACAAACCTAGCAGGTCTAAACCATGGACTAAAGGTTCTAAGAATTCTGGTCATCGCCTAACGCGGTACACTAGCAGGTTTAGGAGAATTCAATATCTAACGCTAGATATGGTTGGTCAAATCAAATCTCACTAAAAGACGAAACCAACAAAGACATCTACTAGTACTAAAGCTATTAAAGAGCAAAATGATTCAGTAGCAAATCTAAAGCTACATGGTATAATAGGACAAAACAGTGTACTAATGCACTAGGAAGACTATGAATATACTAACAGGTATGGACGAAAAAGATTATATAATAAACATAAAAAAATGTTTAAGAAAATTTCATTTTAATTTTGTAAAGTAATTCCGAAAATTATTTTAAAATAAGAAATTCATTTTTAACAAAGTTTTACACCAATTTTACTAAAAATTTATTTTTAGTAAAAAAAATAATATTTCTTTTTAGAAAAAAAATGTTTAGGCCCACAATTAATTAGACACACAATAAAAAATCATAGATCAAGAATTATGCATGTGTGCCTAATGTGTCAAGTGCAAATGTGCAACACACGTGAATACCTTTACTCGGATATGTCGTTGAGTAGAGTCGAGGCATGTTGAGTCATCGAGTAACGTCGTAAGATGTACTAAGGATAAGGCTGGCACTAAAAATATGTTTTGACACAATATCCAAATTAGTTGAAACTCCTAAATAATGTAGACTCAAGTAAGTCAAAGATTTAGGGTGTTTCAGAGTTACCTGGATTTCCTAAGCTAGAAAATGTTTTGTACGTCAAAGGTTTGAAAGCAAACCTTCTCAGCATTAGCCAGCTGTGCGACACTGACCTGGCAGTAAAGTTTGACCGGGACGCGTGTAAAGTCTACAATCAAGCCGGTAAGCTTTTGATGCAAGGTGTGAGGACCGAGGATAATTGCTATGGGACTGAGCCCACATCCTCACTTGTCTGCAACAGCGCCACGATCACTCCTATGGATCTGTGGCGCCAACGTCTAGGTCACGTGAAGTTTAGAGATCTCAACCGCTTAGCTAAAAATGACCTAGTACGTGGCTTACCATCTCTTGGAAAGTCAACTTCGACCGTTTGTGGACCCTGTCAGTTGGGAAAACAAATTCGTAGTCCCCATAGGAAGTTACATTCCATTACCACCTCTCGTGTTCTTGAGTTGATTCACATGGATCTTATGGGTCCCACTCGTACTGAGAGTCTAGGTGGTAAGAGGTACATCCTCGTGATGGTAGATGATTTCTCCAGGTACTCCATTGTAGGTTTTCTGAGAGAGAAATCCGATGCTGTAGAATTTTTAACGACCAAGTGCCGTGTCCTGCAAAATCAACACGGTGTCACTATTAACAGAATACGTAGTGACAACGACACGGAATTCACAGAAGCAAAGATAGACCTTTACTGTGATAGCCTCGGGATCAAACATGAGTTTTCTGCTGTGAGAACTCCTCAGCAAAATGGGATTGTTGAGAGAAAGAATAGAACGATCCAAGAGATGGCTAGATCTATGCTTCTAGGTCGTAAAGTTTCTAGGAGATTTTGGGCAGAGGCAGTGTCTACTGCATGCCACACGGTGAATAGGGTGTATCTGCGTCCACACACACTTCACACTCCTTATGAGTTGTGGACTGGCAAGAAGCCCAACCTGGCATATTTCCGTGTTTTTGGGAGTAAATGCTACATCCTACGGGATAGAGAGCAATTAGGAAAGTTCGACTCCCGGAGCGACGAGGGAATATTTCTAGGATATTCATCGAATAGCAGAGCATACCGGGTTTTTAACCTGAAGAGCTCTAGGGTTATGGAATCAATAAACGTTACCGTGCAAGATGACGAACCTCCGACGGTTATTGATCCTAACCTTCAGTGTGAGGATGAGGACTGTTCTGACAGTGACTTACCTGTTCCTCTCTCACACTCTGTGGACCCTACTCCTGTGTTAGGGGACACACCTGCTTGGGTTCGCAAGAGTCATGACCCATCTGCCATTGTTGGCGATCCCACTCTAGGGGTCAAGACTCGTGCTCAGCTAGAGAACGTTGTTAGCCATCTTTGCTACACGTCCAAAGTCGAGCCCAAGAACCACAAAGAAGCACTCAAGGATGAACACTGGATATCTGCTATGCAGGATGAGTTGCTTCAGTTTAAAAAGAATGATGTCTGGGAACTTGTCCCCCGACCTAGTGAGATTAATGTAATAGGTACCCGGTGGATTTTTAAGAACAAAATGGATGAAAATGGTACCATAATCCGTAATGAGGCTAGGTTGGTCGCTCAAGGCTACACACAGATAGAGGGTGTAGACTTTGGGGAGACATTTGCTCCTGTTGCGAGGCTTGAGTCCGTCCGTCTTCTGCTCGCCATCGCATGTCATCTGCGCTTTAAGGTATATCAGATGGATGTCAAGAGTGCCTTTCTGAATGGCATTCTACAGGAGGAGGTTTATGTGGAACAACCAAAAGGGTTTGAAGACCCTCAGCACCCTGAGCACGTCTACTATCTGAGGAAAGCCTTGTATGGTTTGAAGCAAGCACCCCGTGCTTGGTACGAGAGGCTTACTTCCTATCTCTTAGCTCGTGGCTTCAAGAGAGGGGGAGTAGATATGACGTTGTTCATCAGGAGAGATGACGGTGATATTTTGGTTGCCCAGGTCTATCTGGACGACATAGTCTTTGGATCCACATGCTCCCACCATGCTCACCACTTTGAGGAGGAGATGAAAAGTGAGTTTGAAATGAGCATGGTTGGTGAGCTTACATTCTTCCTTGGTCTCCAGGTTCGTCAGCTAGAGGATGGGATGTTCATCTCCCAATTCAAGTATGCTAGAGACCTAGTGAAGAAATTTGGTTTAGACTCTGCTAAGCATGCACGTACACCTATGAGTACCACTACCAAGCTTAGTAAGGACACTTCAGGCAAGGACGTAGAGCAAACCTTATATCGGAGTATGATAGGTAGTCTTCTCTACTTGACTGCCAGTCGTCCCGACATCGCCTTTAGTGTTGGAGTCTGTGCGCGATATCAGGCGTCCCCGAAAGAGTCACATTTACTTGCTCTAAAACGTATTATTAAATACGTGAGTGGGACTCTATCATACGGTATTTGGTATTCCTTTGATACCGATGACCGTTTGTCCGCCTATTCGGATGTCGATTGGGCTGGGGATGTAGATGGTTGTAGGAGCACTTCTGGTGGGTGTTTCTATTTTGGTTCTGCTCTTGTCTCCTGGCTGAGCAAGAAGCAAAATTCCATCTCTTTGTCCACTGCGGAGGCTGAGTACATAGTCGCCGGGAGTTGTTGCACACAACTCTTGTGGATGAAGCAAATGCTGGAGGATTATGGGATATCACAGGACACCATGACCATTTCCTGTGATAACACGAGCGCGATACACATATCCCGCAATCCAGTTCAGCATTCGCGCACAAAACACATCAGGATACGTGAGCACTTTATACGTCATTTAGTTGAAGAGAAAGTCATATCCCTGAGTTTTGTTCCCACCGACCGTCAGTTAGCCGATATTTTCACGAAACCTTTAGATGCCCTTAGATTTGAGAGTCTTAGGAAATCTTTAGGGATTTGCACAGTTGACTGAGGGGTTGGTCTATGTCTAGAATAGGATGCTCCTTCATGTTCATATCATATGCTTCCTATTGCTAGTCTATTTTATATGTACCATTGCTTAGTTGTACAGCTTTATTTTATTCTTGTTGCTTTTTATATTTCTTTTGAAAAATACAAAAAGATTTTCCTTTAAGAAAAATTTTGAGAAAAAGCACAAAAAGATTTTTTTTGATAATATTTTTTGAAAAAGGCCAAAAAGATTTTTCTGTTTTTGCACCTTTTATGGATGTGCATTTAAGTTAGCCAAGTCACAAATTCATTCCATATATCCATGTGACTGTTTGATAGAGACTTGAGAGGCTACATCATTTCATCCATGATCTTTACATTGGTTGGAGTCTTTGAGATGTAATTAGTGATATCTTCCTACATGTTTGACTCCTATATCCTTTATTGCACACATGCACGACTATATTTGATTATTGCACTTATCTATCTCATGTTGGCTTGCGTGTTTTCATCTCAATCCTGTCTATACAATGTACAATATGCGATAAAACTTGACAAGATTGGAATGCATGTAAAAACCGTTTTGGTGAGACTGTGTGTTTTTGTATAACGGGGAGGGGCTGCGAAAGGTAATCATATATCCTTTGCACAAAAGCCACCGTTAAAAAGGACCTAAAAAATTGAGGAATTTTAATATCCGAGGTCCTAAGAGGTTAAAAGAGCCCGAAAAAATTTAAAGGCAATAAAAAGCTATACATGCCAAATATGGGCCACTTAGGTTTCACCATCAATTCTCCAAAGTTTGAGAATTTAGAATGCCTCTATTCAAAAGAATATCCGAGGGAGTTTGGTTGGAGCATATAAACGGGTTTGCACTTCCTTGAAAGTCCTGAAAAAGCATAAAATCATTTTGGACGTTATTGGTGTGAAAGTCATTTTGAGCTTTGATTTGTTGATTTGATTGAGTCAATATCTTATATTGTCATTCTTTTACACCAAAGGAAGCATTTGAGTTCATTCGCTAGGAATATCCAATATTCATCGTGCACATATGTCATGTTTGTATGCATTGATTTTCCTATCGAATTTGATCACACCACTTCATTTACGCTATCATTGACTTGGTTACTTTGTGTTCATTCATGGTGTGATATTTTTCATGTGACCCCCGCTCTTGCTTATTTGATTTATTTCTCTCATTTGTCTATTTGGGGACATCATAAAAAGGGGGAGAATGAATTATCTTATTATGGGGGAGTTTTGAAAGTTTGAGTTTGTTCATAAATTGGTATATATGTTTATCTCACTTCAAACTCGATATGTCACGTGGTATTTTGTTTTTTTCTCATGTGTGTAGGTACTACATGGATTATCATTGTATTGCACACCTTGATGAGAAAAGCGTTGAGATTCCTGAAGATTTGAAGATCAAACGATGCAGTCTTATTCACTTGTACTCTTTCAGTTTTGGGTTCATGGAAGGGTAGATTTGTATAGGCAATTTTTTATGATTGATAATTCGGATGTTTGTGTTTATGTATGTACCGGCATAGACATAGGGGGAGATTTGTAAGGACATTTTTGTCCATGAGCATTTTATATGTCGTACGCCGTTACACCGTTGAGAAAATTTCAGAATCATACGCTCATCAACGGAATCCGAATATCAAAGGCAGAAAAGGAATCAGGGAACAGACCGGACCGATCCGGCCCAGATAAAAGAACCGATCCGGTTCCTCCGGACCGATCCGCCTAAAGAGACCGGACCGATCCGCCTGCTGAGGTGAGGCCAGTGTACCCCGGATCCATAGCGAACCGATGAAGCTAAAAAAAAACCGAACCAATCCAATGCCAACCGGATTAATCCGCCTTCAAAAAAGGAACCGATCCGATGTCACTGGACCGATCCGCCTAAAGAGACCGGACCGATCCGACGAGGATAATTTCAAACAGATCGTGTTCAGATCATGTTCCGAATTTTAGGGCTCAAGTTCTCCTATTTAATCCCACTACGGGAAGTGGTTTTTCTAAGACTTCTACACATGATTTTCAGAGTAAAGAAAGCCCCAAGTCTTCACCTATTGAGTACCAATACTCTAGGTATTTTGATTCACACAAAATCCATACATTTGTGAATCCTTTTGGTAACCCAGGAACGCAGTTTTGCAGTTCAACCCTTGTGGAGGAGACCGTTTTTCTTCTCCATTGCAGCCCTACTGGAAAGGGATAATTCCAGCCGCGACTACAGAATCCGATACCTGAGGGTAATTCTTAGTCAACTTGTATTTTCATTGTAATCCGATTGTAAGCCGTTTTCTTACAAATTATAGTGAAAATAAATGGTTTTGCCCCTGTGGGGGATTTTTCCTTAATTGCATGTGTTTGAATGTTCTTGCGTAGATTATCAATTTATTCAATCACATACTGCTGCATGTTTAGGGTTTGTTTGTGTTAAAAGGGTTTTATATATAATTTGATCATTTGAACGCGAGCACACACGTTCTCACATCCTTAATGACTAGGATTAATCTCCCATTATATAACACGTGTCAGAATCTGAATGGTTCATGTAGATGGTCAATTTTTTGTATCAACAGTCACTATATTGAGAACATACTTGATAAGTTCAATAAAGGTAGTGATAACATAACTAGAACACCTATTGACCCAAATCTTTATTTATATATAAATACTCTGAAAGGTATATCTCAATTAGAGTATTTTCGTATCATAGACAATTTAATATATGCCATGAACTGCACTCATCCAAATATTTCGTATTCAGTTCGCAAATTGAGTATGTAAACAGGAAATACAGTGAAAAACTATTTAAAAGTTATTACAAGGGTTATTAGATATTTAAGATATACCCTTAACCATGATTTTCACTACATAAAATATCCAGTGGTACTGGAAGTATACAGTGATGCAAACTGGATATCCGATTCGAAGGATTCTAAATCCAGAAGTGGATATATATATATATATATATATATATATATATATATATATATATATATATATATATATATATACTTAATAATGTCGCGATTTCATGAAAATCCTCAAAACAGATTTGTGTTTCCAGATCTACCATGGAATTTGAATATATAGCTATAGATAATGCTGGGGAAGAAGCATAGTAACTTTGGAACTTTTTAGAGGATATTCCAATGTGACCAAAATATTTTCCCACAATTTTCTCATACTGAGATAACCAATTAGAAATTAGCGAAGCAAAGGGTGATATTTATAACAGTAAGTCTCACCATATACCTCTAAGACACAATACAATGAAACCACTTTTCTATAATGAAATCATTTCCATTGATTATATTAAGTCTAAGGACAATAGTAGATCTGTTAACTAAAAGTTTGAATAGAGAGAAAGTATATCATTTATCGAGGGGAATGAGATTAGATGCTATAAAATAAAGAATTGTCTTCATGGAAACCCTGTCTAGATGACTGGAGATCCCAAGATCTAAGTTCAAACGGACAATCGAATCTTGAACAACTCTTTCAAGTGAGCACTGATGAGTTTTTAAACTCATACCTATTCCTATGATAAAATAATGTTGCCTACATCGTAACTTAGAATAAGCATAACTTTTAATGACACCTATATCTTGCAAATCCAAGTGGGGTATTGTAGGCTACTCTAAATGGAAAGTCGCATATGAGAGTATGAAGATGCCGCTTCTATGATAACTTAAAAGACTGAAATTATCTAAAGCACTCATGAAATTAGGAGTTGTTCGGGGCCAAAATGAACACAACCAAAAGAATCATCAATGTTAAAAAAAAATGTGTGAAGTCTACTATCTTGATTTATGCCAAAAACTGAACAATTCAAGACATTGTGTTTAATGATAAATCAGTAAATCATGTAGTCTTTCACTAGGGAAGATTCAAGGCTAAAAACTATCTCTCCCGATGTACGTAATTTGTAATATAACCTCTCTTTGTGTTTGTATAGTCTTTACATGTTGATCCAACCAATTTTTATTTATGTGGGGGATTGTTAACTTATGATTTTAATGGGGTTGATAAAATCATATTTTTGTCAACTTGAAGGTCAATTTGAAATGGAACTCACACGTCTTTTGAGATGATTATGGGTTGTAACGTGTTATCCTGCGCGAGGAATATTGTGTGGTATACTCACATATACAAAAGCATAAATTAATTAATGATAAATTGTTTATCAAATTACCCACTTATAATATGGAAGTTGGTTTAAGAGTATTAAAAAATCTGTAGTCCCATATATATTAAATATGAGAAATGGGTATAATATAAAAGGACCTAATTTGGCTTATGGGTTTGGTACCCTTGGGGTATCCTAACTCTTTGACGAAAGGAGGATCTACATGGACTTGGATTGACTTTCAAGCTCACGCACACGTCGCCTCCTTGACCCATCCCGATCCGACATGGGCTCGGATGTCGGTCCTGGGATTTGTCTAAGTATTAACTTTTGGAGCAAAATTTTATTGGGCCTTTTTTATTATATTATGCATTCAATTTTTTGGTGTCTTTTATTATTTTTGGCTCAATTTAATTATGCTTTTGTTAGTTAATTTTGTCCGACTATTGTGACAATCATGAACGCTTTTAATTGCTCTAACCTCCATTTCAGTTAATATATATTGATCAATTTGTTTCGTTTTTCCTGTAGGTTTTTCTTGAAATTTTTCTGTCAGAGTGAGTTGATTTTCGTTCATAGAAAAAAAAAGTTCTTCTATTATTGAATTGTCGTTACTTATAATTTGAAGTGCTGTTATAGCAAGTGTTGATTGTTGTATCCTGATAAATGATTGTCATTGAGTCTGTGAAGCACCGTTGCGGAGAAAATCTCATCTTAAAGATAAAGTGTTGAACATATGTTTCAATCATTTTTTTTTTTTCATTTTGTCACTCTAAGTTTTTGTTTGTTCATATTAATTTCATTTATATCTTTATTTATATTCTGTAATTAGTAAAAATCATTTTGAACAACATAAACGGGTTAAAACAGGAGCCTACACGAGCAAGGTCTAGAGTTATTTTTAGTTAGCATTTGGAGGTAAGGGAGTCTACGCTATATTTCATGCACATATAAAAAGAAATTGATATCAAGTGTCTATGGGCACATATATTCGGGCTCAAAATAGTTAGGATAAAATATAAATAACTATGGTTCATGAATTGTATGACAAAGCATTTATTTTATTTTTTTTGTAAGTTTTTAGCATACACCTTGGTACACATATAATCGTCATATTCATATAGGTTGATGACGGTATTGAGTTTGTCTGATAGGTCGTCTGGTGTGCTGTCCTAGCTGGCTAGCTCCTTGTCGTTTTTGAGATTGGATGATCGTAGTCAGTTTGGGTAGGCTGGTTGGAGTTGTTCTAGTAACAAAAAACATGGAACAAAGTGTAGAGTCCACAAATATAAAATGAATAATATTGTTTGAGAAGAATATGAGAGAAGGGCAGCAATGTACGTAATGAATCAGTCATGGGACCAATATTGTTCTCCCACCAACCACTACTAGGCAACACTAACAGTAGAGGCATGTGATCGCTCATTCATGTTGATGGCTGCTGTGTTCCTTTTGTCACATTCAAACTTAGGGGACACTGATTGTCGCATCTCCTCGCATAGCTGACAAACTCATGCTTCATTTGCCAATGTCTCCATCAATATGAATTATAGTTTATTGATAAGGAGGGGTGGTAATTCGGGCTATCATTGTCTTTTGCGTTTGAGTATAAATTTTGGATAGTAATAACTTTACTATCAATTTTTTAATTAGTTGAATCAACCGTATTACAATGGAATTATCTCACTAAAACGTATTGTTATGTGCAGGTCTAAGTGGATCAATCAATTATCTACGAGTGATTTATTTAGTTATTGACTTTAATTCTTCAATCAATTTTACTTTATTTGGATCTCAATATCAACTGAGTTTACAATTCAAACTAAGCTCATGTATTATTATTATTATTATTATTATTATTATTATTATTATTTACAAGTGTCTCCGAACTTATCAAACTAATTTAGATGGATAAATTAATATATTTTCAACTTATATTTATTTATGGGTTTTTGGCATTTGGTCTCCATTGGTGATTTCATTTATGGATAAATTGCTATATCATGTCAATAAACATTGTCTTTTTTATTTAAAACTAAAATAAATATTTTTTCATAAATAATTAAACAAAATTGTTTAATTTAATGTCTTAGATTCGCGATTGATTTGTGCTGCTAGTGCGGGGCCACATTCAACAATAATGTGGCTCCGCGTCAACGGCACTAATCAATCGTAATATCATGTCAATAAACATTGTCTTTTTTATTTATAAAAAAAATATTTTTTTCATCTTAATTTTAATAAAAAACTGTTTAATTTTTAATTTTTAATTTAAAAAAAACTGTTTAATTTGATGTCTTAGATTCGCGATTGATTAATTCTATTGGCGCAGACCCACATTCAACAAATGATGTGGGTCCGCGCCAGCGACACTAATCAATAGTTATATCATGTCAATAAATATTGTTTTTTTTATTTATTAAAAAATATTTTTTTAATTTTAATTTTAATAAAAAACTGTTTGCTTTTAATTAAAAAAACTGTTTTTTTATATTAATAGAAAAACTTTTTTTCTATCAATTGTTAAAAACAAAAGAATAAGAAACTTTAAAAAAAAAACTTTAAAAAAATAAAAGATGTGGCTTCTAAGCGGGCAAGCTAAAATTACTCATTTATTTATGGGTTTTTTGGCATTTGGTCTCCATTAGTGATTTCATTTATCACCTTGAATACCAAAGTTTAATGTAATATCACTTTCCACACTATTTTCACTTAGTCACAAAAAGTTGCAAAAAAAATTAAAAATGCATAGTAAAAAATAAAAATAACACACAAATGGATCTTCCATATTCAAAGTGATATAAAACATAATTATGAGAATCAAATGTCAAATAGTCATTTATTTAATTACAAACCAGTTTCGAACGATGTTAATTTTACAAAGACTTTCAAATCATACCTTTCACCCGATAATGTTTCATCCACGTATCAGTTAATAATATGTGGAATTTACGTAAGGGGGTGACTATTCCCACTCCACTAAATTCTCCTCACACTCCATTTAAACATGAAATGACAATTATATCCTTCTCTTGCCCACCTTTTTACCTCCAACTAAAACAATTGATAAAAATAAAAATAAATGCATTTTGAATAAAAAAAACCTTATTTTTTTTAGTAAAAACTGCTTTTAATAAGAAACTGTTTGAAAAATCAAAAAATTTGTTTTTAAATTTTATAACTACTTAAAAAAAATATTTCATATGTTTTAAAAAAATAAACTGTAAAAGCGGTAGCAGCTTTTCTATTAAAAACAAAGTTGTAATTTCCTTTTAAACTAAATCGATGCGGAAGCGTAAGGACGATGGTTCACAAAAAGAATAAAAGCCAAATTTTAATTTCTTGAAACAAAATTAAAATTGCAACCAAGTGAAGTAAAATTAATCAATTAATATATTCACTTAAACCAATTCATTAATCCAAGTCCTAGAATTTGCCTAAGTCATATTTATCAATATTAGCAAATTAGGCGAAACCAAATTTTAGCAAATGACTTGAATTAAATAAACTTTACCCAATATATAATTTAGTCCCAAATTAAATTGAGTGTGATAATTTAAACCGAATTTTATCTTGAATTATTCTAAGCAGGCGTTCTACGTTATTTATGCAAGATAAAATAAACCAATCACACTACGCCGCGATGTACGAGGAAAAACCCAAGACGGGAAAAAACCTCGGACGGCCCTAGCCACAAATCCACTAGATACGGAATTACAAGTACAAGACAAAAGACTTACAACACACGACTCGATCCCTCTCAAGCCCCGATGCTTCTTCTTGTAGACACCTCTTCCTAGCGGATAACCTTGGAACACCACCGCGGTCTCGGAATCCACCGATGGGACTTTATATGGTCATCGTCACCCGTACATGGAGCCTTTCTCCGTGTGGGTAAATTAACATAGAAACACTTCTTCTTTCTTTGTGGGTGGTGGAAGCAAAACCCAAAACTTCTCTTCAATTCTGTGTAGAGAAAATCGGTGCCAAACTCCAAGCAATTGATAAGTATATAAAAACTTGGAATAAACTCATTTGGGTGTAAACACTAGAGTGATGGAAATTTTTCTCTAAAAATCTCACTCAAAACATGAACATTTTCCTAAAACAATTTTTGCTCTCAAACTCTCTCTAAGAGATAAACTAGGATGGAAAAGTTAGATTGGAAAATGTTATTCCCGCACATAATAAAGTCTGAAAAAGTTGGTTAAAAACCAAGTGGGGAAGTGGGTGCAAAACTGCCAAAAAATTGCCAAAAACTGTTCCCGCTTGGCACCTCGTTCGAACGACTTTTTGTTCGAACGAAATCTCGTTCGAACGAGACTTCTAACGACGTTCCAGAGAGAACTCGTTGGATATCTCGTTCGAACAGAAGGTTCGTTCGAATGACATATCGAACGACATGTCAGTGGCCTAATATGGGAACTCGTTGGCAGGTTTGTTCGAACGACATTTTCGTTCGAACGACAATCTCGTTCGAACGACTCTATCGAACGAAAAATCAGAAAGTTTGGAAAATTCGATTTTAGCCCAGAAAACTTTATAAACTTATTTTAAAGTTTTATTTAATTCTTTCTGAAAATTAAAACACATTTTTTACAAAACCTAACACCCAATAAACTTTGTTCCAAGCTCCTATATATATAATATTGCATTCATACCTTCGGAGCATGGAACTATGGTTGATGACATAGAAACGAGGCACGCAAACCGGCATATTTGATGAGGCTTTATACTCCTTGCCGCTACGTCTTCAACAAACACTTCATAGGCTTGAGAATATTACAATTAAATACTATCCTATGAATAAATGTTTTTGTCTGGAATTGAGCCAAAACTATATATGGACTCAATTGGAAATTTGTGTCCTTACAAATCTCCCCCTTTGGCTATTTCGGGACAAAAACCAAACAAAAATCCTAAAGGGCCGTCAAGCTCTACTAAACTCAAAACATAACCCACCCAAACTTGACTCAACCCAAGGATTAAACGCTTTGCCATTGAAAGATGCCGCTTTAGAATAATTCCTGCACACTTAAGCAAACTCATCAAATGCATAGGGAATATCAAAGTATTAAATGCAATTTTAATTAATTACTCCCCCTAAATTAATTCTTCCCTTTATCAAACACATGACCTACTTAGAAAGACGTCTCCCCCTAAAATAATTCTCCCCCAAACTAAGATACGTTAATAATAGGATTAGATACCATTTCTCCCCCTATCATTTCTCCCCCTTTTTGTTCAGGAATAGGCAAAGAATAAAAAACTAATAAACATAAAAGCATGTTGAAGCTTAAAGTGATAAGACATGAAAGCATATGGGCAACAAAAGCAAGGCAAAGGCAAAATAAAATATCATATATATATGTACTATAAATATATCAAAAATGCACACGCACAGATATATAGATATAAACACACACATGACACAAAAATACAATAAGTTTGCACACTCGTATGGTAAAAATGTGTCATATGGAAACGGAAGTGTAGGGGTGTGAACTAGTAACGATTAAATTTAGACCTAAACACTTAATAAACATTCACGGAGTTCTCATTTGATTGCAAACTTCATCACATATAAATATAACCTCATGTGACAACATAAATTGAACTCAATGAACAAACATACACAATGCATACAAGCCTAGCGTGATGATGATTCTACAAACCAAATAGAGTCATGACATTAAAGACAACTAGGATAAACGGACATTGTGCAAACCGTTGATATACCATCCAATTCTCCCTCAATAAGCATATATATTCTTTTGCTTTTGAATGAATATATCAAACAAACATAGGCCTTGGCAATTGTTTTCTTTTTAATGCCAAATATTCTATTTTTAGGCCTTTGGATCACGTATTTCTTTTAGATCCAATAAACGGTGGCTTACTATCGCAAAGGATCACTTAGTCCTTTCGGAGCCCTTCCCCGTGCACATTTAGATATATAATTTCTTATCTCACAAAGCTCACGTGCAACGAATTTTGACATGCACTAGTCCTCCTAGGTCATAGATATGTAGATGACTAGATTGGTAGGAGAACACCTCAAAAAAGCTCAAATATAACATGTGACATTAATATTGCAAAAGAGCTCGTGCATGTGTGAATAGAGGCATATAGAAATAGAATCCATTTAAACAACACAAAATTCAACTACTCCATATAAAACATGGTAAAGAACATTTTAAGGATTGAAAATCTAAACGAAAAGTTCTAGCCACATGGGAGCGTAAAAGATGGAATTCAAACACAAGTATATGCCACTTAAAGTGTGTCAATAAAAATACACACAAAAAAAAATCTTTTTTAGTTTTTGACATTTTCACTTATCACTATCACTAAGGGTCGCATTATATGAAATGGGTCGCTTACCCTCTTTCCTTAGTTTAGTGGGGCACTCAAAAGCCCTATGGCCATAACCTTCACAACCAAAACACTTATTAGACTCGTCCCTATCTAAATTGTCATTACAAGGTTTAGGGATCTTCTCGGCTTTAGGAATCTTCTCTGCTTTAGAAATCTTTTCGCCTTTGTCATGCTTAGAAGATTCAAATTTCTTAAAATCATTTTTAAATTTATCTTTGTTAATTTTAAGAAATTTTCTAAATTTGCGAGCAAATAAAGCCATGTCTTCCGAGTCACTATCACTATCGCTCTCTACTACTTGTTTGACCTCTTTTCGGGCTTTTAAAGCAACGCCCTTTTCAATTTTTCTTTCAGATTTAGAGGGAAACATGTCTAGTTCATAGGTTTGTAAATCACCTACAAGCTCTTCTAATTTCGTAGAGGCTAAAGTTGGTAAAGAATTTAAAACGGTCACTTTTGGAATAAATCTATCGGGTAAGGACCTTAAAATTTTCTTTACAATACGGTCGTCAGGTATTTTCTCTCCCAAGTTAAAAGATGAATTAACAATATCAGAAAGTCTAGCATAAAATTCATCAAAAGTTTCTTTTTCATTCATTTTAATAGTTTCAAATTGAGTGGTGAGGTTTTGGAGTTTCGAAGCTTTAACGACACTAGTTCCTTCATGAGTTAATTGTAAAATATCCCAAGCTTCTTTAGCGGTTTCACACGTCATAATACGTCGGAATTCATCCGGTGTGATAGCGATAAATAAGGCATTTAAACCACGGGAATTGAAATTAGCAAGTTTAAACTCATTTTCAGTCCATCTATCGGCGGGTTTGATAACACGTTCATTTTCAACTAAATAGGTTGGTGGGGACCACCCGTTAACAACAGACATCCAAACTCTCTCTTCGATAGATTTTAGTGCCGATCTCATACGCGCTTTCCAATACGCGTAGTTTGAACCATCGAAAATAGGAAATTTTGAAAATGGGGAAAAATCCATTTTAGCCAAAAAATTTAAAGGATCTTAACGAAATAATTTATCGTTTTTGGCTCTGATACCAATTTGTAAAAGCGGTAGCAGCTTTTCTATTAAAAACAAAGTTGTAATTTCCTTTTAAACTAAATCGATGCGGAAGCGTAAGGACGATGGTTCACAAAACGAATAAAAGCCAAATTTTAATTTCTTGAAACAAAATTAAAATTGCAACCAAGTGAAGTAAAATTAATCAATTAATATATTCACTTAAACCAATTCATTAATCCAAGTCCTAAAATTTGCCTAAGTCATATTTATCAATATTAGCAAATTAGGCGAAACCAAATTTTAGCAAATGACTTGAATTAAATAAACTTTACCCAATATATAATTTAGTCCCAAATTAAATTGAGTGTGATAATTTAAACCGAATTTTATCTTGAATTATTCTAAGCATGCGTTCTACGTTATTTATGCAAGATAAAATAAACCAATCACACTACGCCGCGATGTACGAGGAAAAACCCAAGACGGGAAAAAACCTCGGACGGCCCTAGCCACAAATCCACTAGATACGGAATTACAAGTACAAGACAAAAGACTTACAACACACGACTCGATCCCTCTCAAGCCCCGATGCTTCTTCTTGTAGACACCTCTTCCTAGCGGATAACCTTGGAACACCACCGCGGTTTCGGAATCCACCGATGGGACTTTATATGGTCACCGTCACCCGTACATGGAGCCTTTCTCCGTGTGGATAAATTAACATAGAAACACTTCTTCTTTCTTTGTGGGTGGTGGAAGCAAAACCCAAAACTTCTCTTCAATTCGGTGTAGAGAAAACCGGTGCCAAACTCCAAGCAATTGATAAGTATATAAGAACTTGGAATAAACTCATTTGGGTGTAAACACTAGAGTGATGGAAAATTTTCTCTAAAAATCTCACTCAAAACATGAACATTTTCCTAAAATAATTTTTGCTCTCAAACTCTCTCTAAGAGATAAACTAGGATGGAAAAGTTAGATTGGAAAATGTTATTCCCGCACATAATAAAGTCTGAAAAAGTTGGTTAAAAACCAAGTGGGGAAGTGGGTGCAAAACTGCCAAAAAACTGCCAAAAACTGTTCCCGCCTCGCATCTCGTTCGAACGACTTTTCGTTCAAACGAAATCTCGTTCGAACGAGACTTCTAACGACGTTCCATTCTAGAGAGAACTCGTTAGAATCTCGTTGGATATCTCGTTCGAACAGAAGGTTCGTTCGAACGACATGTCGAACGACATGTCAGTGGCCTAATATGGGAACTCGTTGGCAGGTTCGTTCGAACGACATTTTCGTTCGAACGACAATCTCGTTAGAACGACTCTATCGAACGAAGAACCAAAAAGTTTGGAAAATTCGATTTTAGCCCAGAAAACTTTATAAACTTATTTTAAAGTTTTATTTAATTCTTTCTGAAAATTAAAACACAGTTTTTACAAAACCTAACACCCAATAAACTTTGTTCCAACCTCCTATATATATAATATTGCATTCATACCTTGGGAGCATGGAACTATGGTTGATGACGTAGAAACGAGGCACGTAAACCGGCATATTTGATGAGGCTTTATACTCTTTGCCGCTACGTCTTCAACAAACACTTCATAGGCTTGAGAATATTACAATTAAATACTATCCTATGAATAAATGTTTTTGTCCGGAATTGAGCCAAAACTATATATGGACTCAATTGGAAATTTGTGTCCTTACATAAACTTTTTACCTGTTTTATCTAACAAGAAAACAACGCAAAATAAAAGTGACACGACACGAAATATTTCTTTAACCTAACACGAACACAATCCAAGTAAAATAGACACGAGATGACACAAACTATTATTTTAATTTATTTACAAAAATAAAAACACGACCGAATTAAAATGCGACACAATATGAAATCTTTTTTTTTTTACGAAACACAAATATGTCCAAGTAAAAGCGACAAAACATGATTAATTTTCAAACACAAATAATAATTTTTTTTACCAAATAACAAACACAATTTTTTTACCAAAATAATTATTCGGTAGCATTATTATTTGTGTTTGAAAAAAGAATCATGTTGTGTCGCTTTTACTTTGCTATATTTGCGTTTCGTAAAAAAAAAAATCGTATTGTGTCGCATTTTAATTCGATCATGTTTGTGTTTGTGGGTTGAATAAAATATATTTTAACATTTTCTTTAATATTTGTACAAGTTCATTCAATGAATTGACAATTTCCTCATTAATTGATTTACACTTTAGTATTCACTCATTTTTTTTATCCAATACAAATGCAATCTAATTACAAAACTACACAATACGAGATGATATGAAATTTAATTTTTTACCTAACACAAACACGACTCAAATAAAAGCAACACGACAAAATACAAAATCTTATTTTTCTAATCAAATCCATACACGATCCAATTAAAATGCGACACGACACATCACGATACATAATCTTTTTATTTTAACAAGACACAACTTAAATAAAAGCGACACGATACACCCCTGACACAATTTTTTTTTTTTTATCTAGCACGATCTAATTAAAACGTAACACGACACGAAAGAAAAAAAAGCTTTTTAAACAAATGTTGAAATAAAGTCTTGTGAAGTTTTTGCTTCATAAGTCATGTCGTGTTACTTTTTTTTAAGTCGTGTTTTTGTTACGTAAAAAAATGAGATTTTGTATCATGTCGAGTCACTTTTATTTTAGTCGTGTTCGTATTAATTAAAAATGAAATTTCATGTCGTGTCGTGTTACGTTTTAA
Organism: Sambucus nigra; assembly: GCA_949130495.1. Classification (NCBI taxonomy): domain Eukaryota; kingdom Viridiplantae; phylum Streptophyta; class Magnoliopsida; order Dipsacales; family Adoxaceae; genus Sambucus; species Sambucus nigra. Next base: position 329,209,294 of record OX422210.1, on the reverse strand, counting down.
TTAGATCATGTTTGTTTAAAAAAAAATATGTCGTATCACTTTTGAAAATTGTTTTTTAAACAAATAAAATTTTGTGTCGGGATGTATCGTGTCGTTTTTATTTGGTCGTGTTTTGTTAAATAAAATTGGAATGTTGTGATATATGTTTTTTGTTTTTAGATAGTGAGACGTTTAAAAAAATGACTTAAAACTCATATGAAATAAGGTTTGTATTTTATAACAGGGATAATTTTGTCATTATATTAAAATTTGGAGCGCCGACGGATTTTGTGGAGCGGCAATAGCCGCACCCTTCAATATAATTTTAGAGAAATATGAATTAGTTAAGATTGACTTCAGACGTTATAAACAAGCAAATGGTCCTTAAAAGAGAAGTAAACTTTATATTTAGTGGGTCCGTATCAGTGGTACTAACCAATCGCTTCTTAAGACATAAAAAAAAATATTCGCGTATCTAAAATATCAAATTTTCAAAAAAAAAAAACGTATGTAAAGAAAAGAGCACATACTAAACATATTTTTTAACAACAAAAATAAAAACGAGAGCTTACATTAAATATAATAGAAATCATAACTTTTAAAATAGTTTAAAACTCTCTTAAAAGATTAAAAAAAAAAAAATTAAAATAGAATGTCGGATCGCTGACCCGAACCATTTTTTTAAAACAGTAAAAAAATATTTTTTAATTTAGATTTTTGTGTGGTATTTAAACATTTCAGAGGATATATAAAAACTTATTTTTTAATTGATTTTTTTTAAAAGCAGTATAATTTTTTTATAGAAAAAAAATTTATGTTTTTTTTTTAGAAAATGACTTTTGTTTGGGATTTTTTTGGTAGAAATTTTATTTGTATCAAATTTTAGCTATTCGCATCCGACACAAATTCGGCAAAAATTATTGTGCCTATATAATTAACATTAGAGTCATTAAATAAATATAAGTTTTCATTTAGTTTTGAAGGGGTCCAATTTTGTTAGGCTCGGTATAAAAAATGAAAAATAAATATTTTAAAAATACATTTATAAGGATAAAAATCTTCGATTAAAAAAAGTAATAGTGAATATCATTTGTACTTACAAATTTAAAATATTTATTAAAAAAAAGTGGTTTGAAAATAATTTGCATTTGCATTTGGATTGTAGTGGAGTAAGATAGTTCGGACACAATGATATATATAATATATTGGATAGCTTGGCTTAAGAGAGAGTTTAATCATCTAAAAAGATAATTACGTCTTCTAACAAAATATTGGAGTGCAAGCATACTTAGTTGGAGCGTGTGTAGCCTCACCTTTTACATAATATCCATTTTAAACATGACTCAGTGTGAGTCTGACAAAGTCTATATTTCTGAACTTTTATTATTACTTAAAAGATTTCTCTAGAATTGCTCTATCGAGTCTAGGAGAAATTCTTTCGGCCTGTGTTTTGAAACTAAATTGGAACCACCTAGCTGATGTAGCGCCACATTCCCTGTCTATTCTCCATGTTAAAGCGTAAAAAAATAAATAAAAACTAAAATTAACGGGGTTTCAGGGTGGAAGCATTTGAGACAAATTTTTAGGGATTATTATAAGTATATATATAATTGAAAACTTGCAGTTTTTAGTGTTATTTTTAAATGTTTTTGTTTATATGTTTAAATGACCATTTTTAATTGATTTTTCAGCTTAACTTTTTGGTCGGTTATATATTTTTAGCTCTAATCTACTAATATATTTTTTTGGACGTTAAGGTCCCTCTCCCTTAATGTATACAGATTTTCAGTAATGTTAACAATAAATTTTGTAAAGTAAACATTAATTTTTTTGAAAAAAAAACAGAATAGTTTGGACTTAGAATTTTACAATATATAGGCAAATTTTTGTAATAAATACATGTTAAGTTTGTGTATATTATAACTTATAAGGTATATACTAAGAGGTGAATGATCTTCGTGTCCAAAAATATATAAGTAGACAAGAGTCAATAAAATAATATTGGTCATGGACTGAAATAATTTTATATTTTTGTAAAAAAAATAATATTAAATATTATTTATGATTTTTTGGTTTATTTAAATAAGATATTTTGGCGATTTTACCCACATTAAAATGGTCAAAAGTGGTTCAAGTGACGTTTGGTTCAAAATGGTGGTCAATCATAAATAATTTTTTATTGGTCAATCACATGATGGACACCCAAATAACCAAATTTTTTAGTGGTCATTTGGCCTGGATATCAAAGATTAAGGTCTTATGAATTGGGGTTATATTTTGAATTTTACAATAATTTTACGAAAAAAGGTGTCGCAAAAATTACAAATAATATAGTAATGCGTTCGAATAGCACTCAAGGTGATAATACAATAAAATTGAGTACTCAAAGTGATCTAAGACATAGCAAATGGGATGAAAAAAGAAATGACATTTTTTAATGTACTATAGTTTTTTCAAGGATTAATATTTTAACTAATATGTAAATATAAAATAATTTTTAACACATCAATATATTTTATAGAGATTTGCTTTAGTCTCACCTCAATTGTTTAAAAAGGTATCTCCTCTATATGTCTTGCAGAATTTGTAATCAGTCCTATAATCATTTAGACTAATTTTAATCTCCTCTTTTCATATATTTCAACATAAGGACATCTGTCACAGTTTGTTGCTAGAAGAATAACAGCTAAAAAAAAAAACTAAGAATTGACACCAGAAAAAATGGGTTAGATATGTTAAATTGAAATTCCAAGAGACAAAAGAGTCGAAAGCAACCTCATAAATTGTCGTGGATTGCAAGGTATAAAGCCAACATGAATACCATGTTAGTTATGTGGCAACAGACATTTTATGGACGTGTTGAATTCAAATTTGTTTCACCTCAAAATCATTGAGAGGACGATAACTCTCAATTGACGTAAAATATTAAATAATAAAAATGCAATTCCAGTAGAACCTTTTAAAAATTATACTTTTAAGGGGTAACAGACCACTTAAGTTCGCTTTTATGTTTATGTTAAAGTATGACATCTTACCTCATGTCATCTTTTTACTTGAGCTCTTTACTTAATTTTTTTCAACGACATAAAATTTCACAAATTATTAAATCAATTAACAAAATCTTTGATTCATACTTTGACTATTTCACAAATATTAAACTAAATTATAAAATAATTTTGAACAAAATTATAAATAGTTTGATCATTTTGCAAATATTTTGGCAAAGTTACAAATATTTATTACCGAAGTACAGATACTTTTGACAAAATGGTAAATATTTTGACGAAAAAAATATTTTTCTATCAAATCAATTAAAGATACATTACATAAAATTACAGATGTTGTTTTTAGAGTAAATTACCATATTAGCCTCTTATATTTTTCCATATCTTCATATCGCCCCCTGCCTTTTATTTCTGTAAATTTCGTATTTTACCTTTTATTTGGTGTCAATTTCATCACTCTATTAACATCCACAAAACTTCTTAATGACAGAGACCATGTTGATTTTCATTTGTCTTTTATGTTATTTCTACTATTTATTAAAAACAATTGTACATAATTATGAATTATTAATATAATTACAGAAATTAACACTTACTTGAATTTGCAGAAACAATAACAGAATTAAAGATAAATCCGAGCCCTGAAGAACAATCTCCTTAAGGCAAATTTATTTCCTCCAATGTGCTCAAAGGTTGTTGAATAATTGTCTTCCAAGATAGAACGGATTTTTCGAATTAATTATATAGCAAAGCAATAATTAATTCCAATGAACAGAAATCTGTGTTAATACTCAACCAGAGTAGTGATATGATATGCAGAAATGAAGAAAATATTTTCTGGATGAAATAACATTTTCGGAATTTTTTTGGAGGGTTATTTTTTCAGCAAATAAAACAGGAGGAAAATGTTTGTATTTATAACTTTTGATTAACTCTCAAAAACTGTTGATTTGTTGACTGTTGACCTTTGGCAATTAACTGTCAAATAGTTAATTAATAATTAATTAATTCCGTAATTAATTCGGCCAAAAAATGTAGGAGAATTTTATAAGTCCAAGCCCAAGCCCAAGCCCAAACCGAGCCGAGTCGGCCGGATGGCGCGCCCCCAAGCCCAAGCCCAATAAAGAGTTGGGATACCCCAAGGCATCCAAGCTTTAGTCCATCATTTGGGTTTTATTAACTCATCATTTTTCCACTACTCTTCCAATGTGGGACAAGAGTTAAAGCATACCCAATTCATTAACTTTTCATTGCTTTGTGAGTCACTTTGGGGACATATTTATCATTCATAACTTATTGAAATTTGACATATGAAACAGATATTTTTGGGGTTACAGTAAGAACATTGATTTTAAAGAGCCCCTCATTTAGGTAGCCCTTTCCCACATACATGTCATTCTTTGACAACACAAAGCGATCAGACACAAACACAATCTTGAAACCATTTTTAGTCAGGAGAGATCCAGAAATCAGATTCTTTCGGATATCAGGCACGTGAAGAACATTGTTGAGAGTAAGTTCCTTTCCATAAGTCATTTTTAGAGCAATCTTTCCTTGTCCCACCACCTTAGACGTGGAAGAATTTCCCATAAAGAGGTTCTCCTCATTTTCCAAAGGCTTATAGGTAGAAAACATCCATTTGTTTGCACAAATGTGTCATGTGGCCCCAGTGTCCACCCACCATTCCTTGGAAAATCCAGCCAAGTTACATTCAGAGACCACGACAGAAAGATTCATATCCGCCAAGTCACTGGCGATATTTTTACCCTCAGTTACATTTGCTTGAGGATTATTTCGATTTTGCTTCTTAGGCTTACGACACTCGCTTGAGCGGTGTCCAGGTTTACCACAATTATAGCATTTGCCTTTTAACTTCTTCTTGTTCTGTTTGGAAGTGCCTTCCCCATCATACTTTCGTTTGTTCTTCTTAGGACCTTCAACGACATGGACTTTTGTTTCCATTTGATTCTTTCCACTTTTCTTTTGAGACTCACGGTTATCTTCTTCGATTCTCAACCTGACCACCAACTCCTCCACATTCATGTCCTTTCGCTTGTGCTTGAGATAATTTTTGAATAAAGTCCAAGATGGTGGCAATTTTTCAACCATTGTAGCAACTTGGAAAGTTTCACTAAGTGACATTCCTTCAGCATGAATGTCGTGGATGATCACTTGGAGTTCTTGCACTTGCGAGATCATTGATTTAGAATCAACCATTTTGAAGTCCAGAAAACACCCGACGATAAATTTCTTCATCCCAGCATCTTCAATTTTGTACTTCTTTTCTAAAGAATTCCATAATTCCTTGGATGTCTTGATCGTGCAGTAGACATGATACAATGTCTTGTCTAAGTAGGCCAGAATATAATTCCGGTATAGGTAGTCCGAGTGCTTCCCAGCATCAACAGCAACAACCTTTTCAGAGTCATCTCCCTTTTGAATAGAGGGACAATCTTCATATACAAACCTACCCAGTTGGCAGATAGTGAGATAGAAATACATTTGTCCTTGCCAACGTTTGAAGTCAGCCCCATTGAACTTTTTCGGTATCTCCTCGTGTGGCATAGATACGGGTGCAGTCACATTTGTGTTAGTGACAGTCACATTAACAGGAATAGTGTTCGTAATTTGTGATTCCATTTCTGTTACAAAAATAAAATTTTTATCAATGATAAAATTCATATATAAACGAATTAATCAAAACAGAATACAAAATTATGTGCACCAATTTCCTCCAAATATAATTCACAATAAATGAATTCTAAAAGAATTCTAAATAATATGCAGAATTAAACTATAAAATAAACAGAAGTTTATACAAAATAAAATTTGTGTCACATTAAATTTTTTAATAATAAAAAGAATTCCGTACAAAACAGAATTATAATTTTAAGATTAAAAGATTTATATAAACAGATTCAGCAAAAATTTACAAATAATTTTTTATTTTTTAAAACAAAATAAATATAAACAGTGTAGAAATTAATTTATGTACCAAAATTGATTTATTAATTTCTGCAATAAAACAATAATTTAATTTGATTTTTTCTCTATCAAAACAAATTTATTTTCAATAAATAAATTTCTGTAATAAAAATTTATGTACACTACAAAACAGTAGAAAAAATTAAATTTGCCTTGAGATTGTTATTTCTACTATTTATTAAAAACAATTGTACAAAGTTATGAATTATTAATATAATTACAGAAATAAAACGAAATTACAGAAATTAACACTTACTTGAATTTGCAGAAATAATAACAGAATTAAAGATAAATCCGACCCTAAAGAACAGTCTCCTTAAGGCAAATTTATTTCCTTTAATGTGCTCAAAGGTTGTTGAATAATTACCTTCCAAGATAGAACGAATTTTTCGAATTAATTATGTAGCACAACAATAATTAATCCTAACGAACACAAATATGTGTTAATACTCAACCAGAGTAGTGATATGATATGCAGAAATGAAGAAAATATTTTTCTAGATGAAATAACATTTTCGGAATTTTTCTGGAGCGTTATTTTTTCAGCAAATAAAACAGGAGGAAAATGTTTGTATTTATAGCTTTTGTGTTGACTGTTGGAACAGTCAAAACCGAAATTAACTATCAAAAATAGTTAATTTGTTAACTGTTGACCTTTGACAATTAACTGTCAAACAGTTAATTAATAATTAATTAATTTCGGCCCAAGCACGAATCGAGTCGGACGGACGGCGCGCGCGTGTGGGCTTTTGGTCCAAGCCCAACACATGCATAGTGTAGGCCATCTCCCCTTCAAAGAGTTGGGATACCCCAAGGCATCCAAGCCTTATTCCATCATTTGGGTTTTATTAACTCATCATTTTTCATTTTTCCACTACTCTTTCAATGTGGGACAAGAGTTAAAGCATACCCAATTCATTAACTTTCATTGCTTTGTGAGTCACTTTGAGGACATATTTATCATTCATAACTTATTGAAATTGGACATATAAATATACTATGTTAATATCCTACGGAGGAGAATGCGTTCGTATATGGTCCCATAATTTTCGTAGTGTGGGTTCCACCTAAATTTGAGCACAAAGTTGCTCAAAATTCTGTCCAGAAAATTCTGGACAGCTTTTTAATTCCAATTTAAGTCCAATTTTCCAACACTTTATACCCTTCAGTTAGCAGTTCCCAAGACCCAAAGATGCAAAAACACTAAATCCATCATCTTTGTACTTCAATCCATACGAAACCATCGATAGTCATATTTGGCTGGCATGTTCGGGGGTTGATAATACATTCCTTGACCTATAGTCAATTAATGGTAAGCTTTTGCTTTTATTATGTTCAAATATGATATTAAAACTTTATTTTTATGTTCCTCGGCTAATTGAGACTCTAATTAACATGTGATATGGAAGGATTCTTATTATTTTACTGTCAAATATCATCATGGTGGAAATTTTGGAGCAATATAAGTATGTTGGTGATTTTGTTCATTACAATGATAATGTTGATCCTAAAGAATTTTTTTTAATTTAAATATATATACTATAGAAAATGATTTAGGTTATACAAATGTCTAATCTTCTTGATATAAAGTTCTGTCACTAAATATTAAGAATGGATCGAGGCTTCTAGTGAGCGATAATGCACTAGACCATATAGCGCGAATGGTTATGGTTTTGGCACGTGACCCCCCTATGGGTCACGGTTTAAACCTGTGATCATATTAAGCATGTCAAAACTGGAGGTCATGTTCTAAATTCGTAACCCATAGGGGAGGACGTGGGTTACGTTCCAAAGCTATGACCACCATACCATTGGGGGTCACGGTCCAAAACCGTGACCTATAGGGGAGGACATGGGTCACAGTTCAAAGCCGTGACCAATAATTTATTTTAATTAAAAAATATATATTTGGTCACAGTATTGGACTGTAGCCAAATAAAAAATTTATTAAAAAATAAATTTATTTTTTCCATCCCAAAAAAATTTGTACAGTTTTCAAACCTGTTTAAATTTATAGAAATAAATATTTAGCCATTATGTAATAAAATTTAACTAACGCATTTTTGCGTAAATATGTAATAATACAACGCAAGTTAACTAACGCATGCTTGCGTGAATATGTAATAAAATATAATGCATGATTGTGTGAATATATACAACGCATGCTTGAGTGAATACGTATAACACAAATAAAATACAACACATGCTCACGTAAATATATTCCAAATGGTCCAAATGTTCCTTCTTCAATGAGACATCTAAACTAAACTTCTAAATGTCTCAAGTGATATGTAACAAAGGACTTGAATCCCCAAAATAACTTTGGAACGCCTACGTATCTAAAAAGGGTATCAAAGTCCACGTAGTTCATAAGATGAAAAATGTTGGGGTCTAACTCATAACTCAAATCTAGGGTGTCTTTTTTTTTTATAAATATATATTTCAAATTTGTAGAAAATTTTGATAACACTCTAAATTGGGAATTATTGTATAGGTCCCCTTTTTAGATTTTTATTTACAAAAATATATGTAAATGCATATATGAAAATAAAAAACAAGGAGTCTCGTGACTATACGGTCAGTTGCTATATATTATATTGGTCTCGTGCAAGGTGATGGTGCCTCTTGTAGGGTCGTTTGAGGGTTGTTTCCCCCTGCAATGACATGTTTTTAAGCCTAAGTCTAACTATTTGCAAGTTTGGATCATATTTTAAAACTGGGAGTCCCATGACTACGCTGTCAGTTGCTACGTGTTAGTTTGGTCCCGTACAAAGTGTTCGTGCCTCTTACGAGGCTCTTTGGGGGTTATTTCGCGTATTCGCCCTTTAACGGTATGTTTTCAAGCCTAAGTCTAACTATATTGAATTTTGTTTCATATTTATAAACTGGGAGTCTTGTGATAATGCGGTCAGTTTTTACGTGTTACTTTGGTCCCGTGTGAGGTATTCGTGAGTCTTGTGAGGCCGTTTGGAGGCTCTTTTGTATTTTTGCCCTTCAACAGCATGTTTTCAATTCTAAGTCTAACTATTTACAATTTTGGGTCATATTCTCCAATCGGGAGTTCCCGTGACTATGTGATCAGTTATTATGCGTTACATTGGTCCTGTGCGAGGTATTCGTGCCTCTTGCGGGACCATTTGGGAGCTATTTTGCATTTTTGCTCTTCAATGGTATATTTCAATCCAAAGTCTAATTATTTGTATGTTTGGGTCATATTGTTAAACCATGAGTCTCGTGACAACGTAATTAGTTATTATGTATTAACTTGGTCCCGTGCAAGCTGTTCGTGCCTCTGACGGGGCCGTTTGGGGGATGCTTTGCATTTTCGCCCTTCAACGGCATTTTTTCAAGCCTAAGACTAACTAATTGCAAGTTTGGGTTATATTATCAAACTGGGAGTCCCGTAACTATGCTGTCAGTTGCTACGTGTTATGTTGATCCCTTACGAGGTGTTTGTGCCTCTTATGGGACTGTTTGGAGGCTATTTTATGTTTTCTCCCTTCAACGACATGTTTTGAAGCCTAAGTCTAACTATTTGTAAGTTTTGGTCATAATCTCAAACCGGGAGTCATGTGACTATTCAGTCAGTTTTTATGTGTTATGTCGCTCCCGTGCGAGGTGTCCGTACCTCTTGTGGGGAAATTTGTGGTCGTTTTATATTTTCATCCTTCAACAGTCTGTTTTGAAGCTAAAGTATAACTATTTTCAAGTTTGGGTCAAATTTTAAAATAGGGAGTTTCATGACTACGCAGTCAGTTGTTACATGTTATGTTTGTCCCGTACGTGGTGTTCTTGCCCCTTGTGGGGGTATTTGGTGGTTGTTTTGCATTTTCTCCCTTCAATGGCATATTTTCTAGCCTAAGTCTAACTATTTACAAGTTTGTGTCATATGCTAAAATCGGGATTCCTATAACTAGGCGTCCAGTTGCTACATATTATGTTGGTCCCATATGAGATATTCGTGCTTTTTGCGGGGTCATTTGGTTTTTTTTTTTTCATTTTCTCCCTTTAATGGTAGGTTTTCAAGCCTAACTATTTACAAGTTTGGATTGTATTATCAAATTAAAAGTCCCGTGACTATGCGGCCAGTTGTTACGTATTACGTTAGTCCCATGCAATGTGTTCCTACCTCTCATGAGGCCGTTTATGGGCTATTTTACATTATTTCCATTTAATAACATTTTTTCACGCATAAGTCTAACTATTTGTAATTTTGGGTCATATTCTCAAATCGGGAGTCCCATGACTATGTAGTCAGTTGCTACATTTTACGTTGATCCGTGCGAGGTGTTCGTACCTCTTACGGGGCCGTTTGAGGGTTGTTTTGTATTTTCTCCCTTCAGCGGCATACTCCAAAGCCTAAGTTTAACTATTTATAATTTTAGGGACATATTCTCAAATCGGGAGTTCCATGACTATGCGGTCAGTTACTACGTGTAATGTTGGTTTTGTGTGAGGTGTTCGTGCCTCTTGCGGGGCCGTTTGGGGGCTATTTTTCATTTTCACCCTTCAATGGCATGTTTCCAAGCCTAAGTCTAACAATTTGCAAGTGTGGATCATATTCTCAAACCGTGAGTTATGTGACTACGCAGTAAGTTTTTGTATATTATGTTGGTCCCATGTGAGGTGTTCGTGCCTTTTCTAAGGCCGTTTGGGGGATCTTTTGCATTTTCATCCTTTAATTGTATATTTTAAAGCCTAAGTCTAACTATTTGAAAGTTTGGGTTATATTCTCAAACTTAGAGTCTCGTAACTATGTGGTACGTTGGTCCCGTGAGAGGTGTTCGTGCTTCTTACGAGGTGTTTGGTAGTAGTCTTACCTTTTCTTCCTTCAATGGTTTAGTTTTTAAGCCTGAGCCTAACTATTTGCAAGTTTGGGTCATATTCTCAAACCGGGAGTCCCGTGACTATGAGGTTAATTTCTATGTGTTATATTGATCCCACGCGAGGTGTGAGCACCTCTTACCGGGCCATTTAGGGATTATTTTGCATTTTCACCCTTCAACAGTATGTGTTAAAAGCCTAAGTCTAAATATTTGCAAGTTTGGGTCATACTCTCAAACTGAGAGTTTCGTGACTATGCAGTCAGTTACTACCTAATATGTTTGTCCCATGCGAGGTGTTCGTACCTTTTGTGGGGCTAATTGATGGTTATTTTACATTTTTCCCTTCAACAGCATGTTTTCAAGCCTAAATATAACTATTTATATGTTTGAGTCATATTTTAAAAACAGGAGTCCTTTACTACCAACCAGTTACCACATATTACGTCGATCCAATGTGAGGTATTCATGCCTTTTGCGGGGCCATTGGGGGTTATTTTTTATTTTTTTCCTTTAACGACATGTTTTCTAGGCTAATCCTAACTATTTGCAAGCTTGGATCATATTCTTAAACTAAAAGTCCTATGACTATGCAGTCGGTTGCTATGTGTTACGTTAGTCCCGTACAAGGTGTTCTTGCATCTCATGAGGCCATTTAGGGGATGTTTTACATTATTTCCCTTCAACAACATTTGTTCAAGCCTAAGTCTAACTATTTTTAATTGTGGGACGTATTCTCAAATTAGGAGTCCCAAGACTACGTGATCGTTACTACGTGTTATGTCGATCCCACACGAGGTGTTCGTGCCTCTTACCGTAATATTTGGGTATTATTTTATGTTTTCGCCCTTCAACAACATGTTTTCAAGCCTAAGTCTAACTATTTGTAGGTTTGGGTCATATTCTCAAATTTGGAGTCCCGTGACTACGCAATTAGTTTTATGTGTTACGTTGGTGTCGTGCGAGGTGTTTGTACCTCTTTCGAGGACGTTTCAGGGTTGTTTTGTATTTTCATCCTTTAACGATATGTTTTCAAGCCTAAGTTTAAGTATTTGAAAGTTTGGATCATATTCTCAAACTGTGAGACCTATTAGTATGTAGTCATTTGCTACATGTTACGTTGACCCCGTGCGAGGTGTTTGTGCCTCTTGCGGGTTCGTTTGGGGTTGTTTTGTATTTTCATCCTTCAGTGGTTTGTTTTCAAGACTAAGTCTAATTATTTGGAAGTCATGGTCATATTCTCAAATCAGGAGTCATGTGACTATGCGATCAGTTGCTATGTGTTACGTTGGCCCCATGCGAGGTATTAGTGCCTTTTACGGGGCCGTTTGGGGAAGTTTTGCATTTTTGCCCTTTAACAACATGTTTTAAAAGCCTAAGTTTAACTATTTGCAAGTTTGAGTCATATTCTTATACTGTGAATCTCGTGACTATGCGGTTTGTTAGTACGTTTTATGTTGTTCTCGTGCGAGTTGATCCTGCATCTTACGGACCGTTTGGGGGATGTTTTGTATTTTTGCCCTTCAAAGGCATGTTTTCAAGCCCAAGTCTAAACATTTGAAAGATGGGCCTTATTCTCAAACTAGGAGTCATGTGACTACACTGTTAGTTTCTATATGTTACATTGGTCATGTGTGAGGTGTTCGTGCATCTTATAGGGCCATTTGGGTGCTCTTTTTTTGTTTTCACCCTTCAACGACGGGTTTTCATGCCTAAGTGTAACTATTTTCAGGTTTGGGTCATATTCATAAATCACGAGTCTTGTCATAACGTGATTAGTTGCTATATGTTACTTTGGTCCCGTGCGAGGTGTTCGTGACTCTAGCAGGACCATTTGGGGATTATTTTTCATTTCTTCCCTTCAATAGAATTTTTTTAATTATAAGTCTAACTATTTAGAAGTTTGGATCATATTCTCAAATCTGGAGTCCTGTAACTATGCGATCAGTTTCTATATATTACGTTGGTCCCGTGTAAGGTGCTTGTGCCACTTGTGCGACCGTTTGGGGGCTATTTGTATTTTTTCCCTTCAACAGTCTATTTTCAAACCAAAGTCTAACCATTAATAAGTTTGGGTCATATTCTCAAATCGGGAGTCTCGTGACTATGCCATCAGTTATATGTGTTACCTTGGTCCCGTGTGAGTTGTTCGTGCCTCTTGCGAGGCTGTTTGGGGGACTATTTTGCATTTTCGCCCTTCGACTGCATGTTTTTAAGCCTGAGTCTAACTATTTGCATGTTTGGGTTATATTCTTTATAGAAAGAGTCTTGTGACTATACGATCAGTTGTTATGTTTTATGTTGATCCCGTGCAAGGTGTTCATGCCTCTAGCGGGGCCATTTGGGGATTATTTTACGTTTTTATTCTCCAACGTCATGTTTTTAAGCTTAAGTCTAACTATTTACAAATTTGGGTCATATTGTCAAACCGAGAGTCTCGTGACTATGCACTTAGTTTTATATGTTGCGTTTGTCCCGTGCAAGGTGTTCGTGCCTCGTAAGGGGCCATTTGGGGTTGTTTTATATTTTCACCCTTTTAATAGTATATTTTCAAGCCTAAGTCTAATTATTTGCAAGATTGGATCATATTCTCAAATCGAGAGTCCCGTGACTACGCGGTCAGTTACTAAATGTTTTGTTTGTTCCGTGCGAGGTGTTCGTGCCTCTCGTGGGACTTTTTGGTTGTTGTTCTGCATTTTTGCCCTTCAACGATATGTTTTCAAGCCTAAGTCTAACAATTAGCAAGTTTGGATCATATTTTTAAATTAGCAGTCCCATAACTATGCACCAAGTTGCTACATATTACGTTGGTCCCATACGAGGTATTCGTGCCCTTTGCGGGGTCATTGGAGGTTATTTTTCACTTTCACCCTTTAACGATATATTTTCTGGGCTAAGCCTAACTATTTGCATGTTTATATCATATTCTTAGACTGAAAGTTCCGTGACTATGTGGTCAGTTGCTACGTGTTACGTTAGTCCCATGCAAGGTGTTCCTACCTCTCATGTGGTTGCTTGGAGTTGTTTTGCATTATCTCCCTTCAACATCATTTGTTCAATCCTAAGTTTAACTTTTTTTAATTTTGGGTCATATTCTCAAACTGGGTGTCCCATGACTATGCAATCAGTAGTTATATTTTACGTTGGGGTGTTTTTGCCTCCTGCAGAACTGTTTGGGGGCCATTTTGCAATTTCACACTTCAATGGCCTGTTTTCAAGCCTAAATCTAACCATTTGTAAGTTTCAGACATATTCTCAAATCGAGAGTCCTAGTTCTACGCGATCAGTTACTACGTGTTGTGTTGGTCCCATGCAAGGTGTTTGTACCTCTTGCGAGGCCATTTTGGGACTATTTTTCATTTTCACCCTTCAACGTCATGTTTTAAAGCCTAAGTATAATTATTTTCAAGTTTGGGTCATATTCTCAAACCAACAATCCCATGACTACGCAGTCAATTTTTATGTGTTACGTTGGCCCCGTGCGAAGTGTCCGTGCCTCTTTCGAGGCCGTTTGGGGGCTATTTTGCATTTTTATCCTTTAATTTGTAAGAAACATGTGTCTTGAAATTTGTCCCGATTAACTATTTTTGTATAACTTTATTTGTAAGTTATCATTGAGAACAACATCACTTTCGGGTTGTAAGAAACATGTGCCTTGAAATTTATCCCGATCACTAGATTTTCACCCTTTCACTTCACTCATTACATTCTCATATTCTTCCATATTCTGACATATTCTCCACACCATCCATTTATCACCTACATTTATATATCATCCATCATTTTGAGAAAAAGAGTGTTTTTTAATTGTAAAATGTCTTCAGTGATTGAGAGTATAAGAAAAAAAGAAAAAAAAAGAAAAAAAAAGAGAGAGAAAAGAAAAGAAAAGAAAAGAAAAGAAAAGAAAAGAAAAGGAGAGTTTGGAGTTAGTCCTTGTTAAATAAAGACACTTGTGCCTAAAGTGTAGTACACTCTTCTCACACATCCATCATACGTCCATCATATCACCATCCTATCCTATTTCATCATATCCTTCCTATTTCATTTTCTCCTCACCCATATACATCCTTATTTTCCCCTAAGTGTTCGGGCAAATGAAAGTCAACGTGGTAAATAACTCTACGTTCTCACTATAGTGATTTGCATTCTTTTTATGAGATCATTTTTCTTTCTAAATGTTCTTTCTTTCTTATACGTGTGTGCACTACACCAAAATGGGAGATTTCTGAGTGTTGTTAGCACTCACAAATGACCTTTATAACTGTTATTTACCGTCATAATTTAGGGGGTGACAAAAGAAAATTTGTAACTCCTAACAGCAGTCACAAATTTTTATAACCCCTTTGGGGTTATGACTGGTGACCCCAATTTGTAACAGCTATCAGCAGTTACGAATCTAACATTTGTAATTGTTGTCAGCAGTTACAAATCTAATACTTATAAATTTTGTCAGCAGTTACGAGTTTGTGACTGTTGTCAGCAGTTACGAATTTGTAACTGCTATCAATAGTTACGAATTTGTGACTACTATTAGCAGTTATGAAGGTTGAATTTGTTAAATGTAATAAAAATTGTTACAAATATCTTTATATTTTCACAAAATTATGAGAGTAGAATAAAAAATAAGCTAAATTAAAGAAGTAGATGAAATATCATGAACATGTAACAATTCTAAAAAAATTCGACAATATTTCATTTATATTTTCGACGTTCCGAATATCTGGTACACATAAAACTTTTTTAGACTTAACATCAAACAAACCCTTCTTGGGCGCTAAGTACAAAATGAACATAGAATAAAAAATAAACTAAAAAAATGACGACACAACACTTCAATGATATCAAATGTGGGGCGTATTGATGCAGTGACATCCTCCCTCGTGTACTCGGAGTACATACGTCTGCTGAGCAAGTTCAATTGACTCAATTTTTTATATGCGATGTCTCGATATCTATTGACTTCTTCTTTTGTTTCTTGTCAGGAAGTGTAAACACCTAGAGTGAGGCCTTTGAATACTACGTATGTCAGGTATGCCATGTGTATACCTGCAAATAATAAAATATATCATTTATCAGTAACTATTATTTTTGTATCATAAAAAGATATGATTAATATCGTTTTTGTGCAAATCCTTTTATTAAATACATAGCATTTTATATTGCACATGGAAATAATTCATTCTTTCATCAGACCAGATGTTGAAATTGAGGTCAAGTATTCTTAGAAAAGTTAATTAGCTAAACACATTAAGTTAATAAACTAAATATATAAAAAAAGTAGATATATCAATTTACAAAAGGTGAATATTAATTAACACGTACATACATGGACATGAGAATCTCTAGAACTTCGCTTGGCATCAGTATCAGAGAAGACAGTTTCGACAAGAACAAAGGTACCAATAATCTCAACACCAAGACCTGATCCCTTGGGTTGGTCCTGGAGCGGGTAGATGCATTGGGGCACCAAAACGGTTTGGCATGGATCCCACATCACATTGGTCCTCATGGGAAGGAGAAATAGGCTTCCTCATTTCCACTCGACAGAGGAAAATTGCATTTGCCATCGAATTTGCAGCCTTTGGTAGTGTTGTATTTGTTACAAAGCTTGATTTTTACAGCCGACGTTGAGGAACGGGTAGGGATGAGAAGCTTTCAATCGTAAGAAAGAAGCTTTCATGGTCAATCCTTTGTGGTAAGCACTCTAACACGAGGAATGAGAAGAACGTGCCCATATTCAATTGGACTAACCTGCTAAATTCATACACAACAAAAATGAGTTTAGTACAAACTCTTACACAATACATAATCCCCTAGAAAATGAACAACTAAGTGACATACATTAATGACAACAACACTTGGCAAATTCTCTACGTCAATGGGTGCATTAGGGTAGAACTGGACTTCATCGTCCTCACTTGCTTCAAATTGAAAAAGCACCTCTTCCTGCCTAACTTTTGTTAAGTTAAATTTTCCCCCATCAAAAGGTTGCAGAACCATATCCACGCAAAATTCAGTTGGCCTCTTCTTGAGGTGATGACCCTCGTTCAGCTGCGCAATAAAGCCATACTCTCCCGGAATCACCTAAAAACCAACACCATAACAAAAATTCAGAAAAGAAAACTAATAATTATCAATATATAAGTTCTATATGAGTCCAAAGAAGAAGAATATTCAATCTGGATTACAACAAGTATATATACTGGCATCCCATCCTCGTTTATGGATAACCTTATGCATTTACATTGTGTTCCTCCCTCGGTTTCTGGACAACCTCAACATCACTCTTAAACTTGAGTGGGGTTTCACCAAGAACTTGAGCATCCCATCCTCATTTCACAACACCCTAGTCATTCTGTAGAAGAACCACTAAAGAGTTGTTAAATTAATATTCTACATGATGTGCAACACACTGACTTAAATAATTTAATAACCAATGAAAAGTTAAACATGATTGTGAAGTGATGTTGAATTTTAATACGGATTAGAATATCCAAGATCAAGTAATGCACTATTGACAACCACTCACATTTTTAATGCAAGCGATAGAAGGGACATATATGCCCAACAACAACCACACACATTCCCAATATTATGAGTATGTTTATGATAAAGTAGAGGTGAATCTAGGTGTGTCGTGTTGTCTCATTTCGGGTTCATATCCAGTACTGAGACTGAACCTGCTTCTTTCCTCTTCAAAACAGTCTACTTCAAATTCAGCATGGAATTTCATTAGGCACTCTAAACCTGCTTCTTTCCTCTTCAAAGCAATGTGGAATTCTTATATTCCTCCAAACATTTCTTTGTTCTTTTGGAAATGTCTTATGCATATTGTGCCTCTTGATGATGTTATCCAAAATACTGGCATTTAGGTGCCACTGTTGTCACAATGCCTATTTTGAAGGTGTTTGTGTTAAAAATGAGAAAACCAAGAAGTTTGTTTCATTCAATTGAACAACTAACTGTATATTGGTAAAATGTGAGTACACGACATGTCAACTCAAATGGATAGGATGAAACTTCAAGGTCAAGAACTTGCAAATAACGTATCATGGAAGATACTATGAAGGATTTAATCTGTGATACGTCGTCGTTAATGTCAAGTTTCCCACATGAGATGCGTAGTTTCTCAATGTCAGTTTTATCGCATAAACGAAGAATGCAATCAATAACATCATCAAAAGAAGGATCTGAATAAGAGAAATGAGTGTCATCAAAGTCTAAAGAAGTAAGTGAGCGCCAAAAGTTTTTCCATCTTTTTGAGAGAAGGCATATTCATTGGAAGGAAAGAGAAAATGTGACTATGGGATCTAGAAAATACCTTATTCCATCAGTATCATTTCCATTGTTGTTGTTGCTATCATCCTCAATTTGCTTTGCCCGCTTACTAGCCATTGACTGAAATTAAAAGTGGGAATTACAGTGATCGGCCATGTCGAAGGTGGAGAGACCAACGTCTGCGAATCAGAGCATAGCCTCGACAACATGGACTCGATCAATTTTTCCCCAAACATGCGTATCAGACCATGTCGAAGGTGTCAGTGTTGACAGTTACCTGCCATGAGATGAGCCAAACCTGGAAATTGTATTAACTAGCTATGGATTCATAAATCTATTATTATGACAAAGTAATTTGGTTTGTTTCACATATCAACTTAATACAGACGAAGTTAATTGAATATTAACATATGAGTTTTGATGAGTTCTGGGAATGGGATTACTCAATATACTATTTCACACAACTAGTAGGGTTTTGAGAAAATGATGTGCCATTTTTTGAGGGATCTCAACCGCAACAACTGCAAAAACCTCAACCTTCACCCCCCAAATCAAAATTAGATATAGAACTACGATTTAGCAAAAAGTATTTGGGGTTTTCTTCCTATAACCAATCAATCAATAACAATATATATATATATATATATATATATATATATATATATATATATATATATATATATATATAGAGAGAGAGAGAGAGAGAGAGAGAGAGATTACAGGTCTAATAAAGCCACCATTGGCGGTGAAATTGCGAGGGGCAGAACCTGATAAACCTCCGCGATGGAGACCCGTAGGGTTACGAAGACTATCATCATAGCAGAGAATTTGATTAAAATTTATTGATAAAGTAGTTTAGAATATATGGGAACTACACAGATGTTAAAATCACAGTTACTGCAACAAGCAAGTACAATTTAAACAATATATAAATAACAACAAAATGGTATAGGAAAACCCTAATATTCTAGAGTCAATTCAAAGGTCAAAAGCGATGTAATTTATAAATAACAAATGCATGAGAATGTGCACTTACGATTACAAGTTAGGCACTAGAGGAAGTAGAGAGAGAGAACCTCCCATTGTTGGCGATGAAGCTCCTCGATCTCTTTGTGGAGCTCTTGCTATGTCTTCTCCACTATGGCGCTTCCCACTATTTTCTCTCTACCAAAACCCTAATATTCCAGTGTTAGTGCAAGCCAAAATTTTATGAGAAGGGAGAGGGAGATTGAAGAGGTACGGAGGAGGGAGCGGGAGATTAAAGAGAAGTAGGAGAGAGAAGAAGGAAATTAAACCTCTGTCAAAATTTTGGTGACCCCTAACAGCACTCATAAATTAACTCTTACACATTTGTGTCCGCTATGAGCAGTCACAAATTTATGACCACTCATAGCGATCACAAATTAAGTTGTAAGCCAAAATTTATGACGGCCATGACCAGTCACAAATTTGTGGCCGCTAGTAGCGGTCACAAATCTAAGATTTGTGACTCCTCATAGCAGTTATAATTTTATCACTGCTCATAAGAGTCATAACTTAAGTCTAGTGATAAATTTGTGACTCCTTGTGGCAGTTATAAACTCGTGACTCCTTATAGCAGTTACAAATTAATTATATGGGTAAGATTTATGACTGTCATTAGCAGTGACAATCCAATTTACTCCAATTTTTCATTACCCAAATATTTTATGACCCCTAATGGCAGTTACAAATAATGTTGTGACTCCTAATGGCAGTGATAATGTTTGTCACCCCCATTAGCAGTTACAAAAAGGCAGTCACAAAACTAGTATTTTGGTGTAGTGGTGAGATGTTTGATTTTGCTTACAATTACTCACCCCCTCACACACAAGAGCGATACACTTACCCTAATCTCGAAAGTTCATTTGACAGAGAGATATTCAGTGAGATTTTAAAGTTGAAGCATTGATTCCGAAAAGGCAATCTAGGAATTACTTTTATGATACTCGGCCCATTTTGACTGATTCACACCACACATGATGAGTTCTAGGAAGGATGTGCCTTGAGTATTTAATTAGCTAAACCTTTTTCTACCCCTTTAGCTTGTATTCCTCAAAATATTTATCTTGTGATGAATTGTGCGATTATTCTATGCCTAATAAGAGATTGACTGTCGTTTGCAAATAAAGAATTTTGTGGGTATATTCCCTGCAAGTCCTCATGAGACAAAAGTCGTCCTCTAGGGCAGCCTATAGGTTTAAAGGCTTGTTGCACGTGCTAAGTTCAATCGCAAGTGCCCGTGAAAGTGGTATACTTTTGGTTTCTTATCTTTCTTTCTTTGTATCGTTTACTCGAGGACTAGCAATGTTCTGTTTGGGGGTGGTGTGATAATATGCCAAAAGTGTATATTTTATACCCCGAATAGACATTTTTTAATTGCTAATTCTCAGCGAAATGGGACTCATGTGCATATGTGTCTATTGTGCAGGCTTGCTTGCTGTTGCAGTTCCAAAAGCTCTATTTTGAGGCAATTTGTAGCAAGAAATGGCTAAACCCAATGTCCCCAAACCCTAACCTAGCCCAAACCCTCTCTATCCTTTCCCAAAATAATCACTCGAGCCCCGTGTGTGCTTAGTTTGTGCTTTTTAGATTTTTCTAAATTTTTAATTGAGCTGTTTTTGAATTTTTTAGAATTTATTTTATATTTTTGAGTCATGTATATATTTTTAGGAATTTTTATATTTGTGTGCCGCGCATGTTTTTATTCTTTTTTAGTATTGTAATATTTTTATAGTTCTGCATTTTAGTTTCATTTTATTTTATTTTTATTTGATTTTTAGTTTTTAGTATTAGTTTAGTTTTGTTATTTCTTATTTTATTAAGTTAGGTTTATTAGCATTATTTTATTTTGAGTCTTTTATTTTTATACTAGAAATTTGATTTTTGATTTTATATTTCTTTAGTTTTATTTTAATTTTTTAGATTTGTAAATATTTAGTTTTTACTAGGTTAGCATTTTAATTAGATTTTTATTTTTTATGTTTTTAGTAGGGTCTTAATTTATTTTTAGGGTACAAATTAAACACACACACATACTAAGCTACACACTCACCTACACCTAAACTAAATCTCCCACTCACACCTTAATACCATACACCACACACACACCACAAAACCCCACCCATCATCTTCCCCACTAACACTCTCTCTCCTTTCACCAAAACTCCAGAACCACATAATTCCATATACCTAGAGACACAATCCCCACCTGCCAAATTCAACCCCATACATCCTCCTTAACCCACGACCAACTGCTAAACTACCCGTAAACCCCTCGCGACCTACTCGAACCTGCGAATCCTGCTCTGGCAGTCGATACCCTTTAGACTCGCCGATGACCACGGACCCAAATCAACCTGTGCAAACCCAACACCCATTCAATTCCAACCGTCGCCCAATCAAGACCCATTAACCAACCCACCAAACCGGATACGCAAACCCCAGCAGCCCAATCCGAACCCGAATCCAATTCCCATGAGCGACTCGAGCACCCCATGCCAACCCAAAAGCCAAAATCGCGTGTTACCTTATTTTGTCCAAAATAAAGACCAAATTACAACTAAACCCATATGACACACATGTTCCTTAATTGTCCATTTACCCAAAAACCCACTTACCCCACTTTCCAAAATTAACCCCTAATTAGCTTCTTTTAACCATATACCCAAAATACCCTTTTAACAAATCTGATTTTTTCCTCACCCTTACCTCACACACCCCATACACACTCTTATATCTACCCAAACTACCCCTTAGGTCCATGTGCATTATATAAGAAGACCTAAGGCCATAAAAGGGACATCACCTAAAAACCCTAAGTAGGGTTTTGCGAGAGGAGACTAGAGAGAGAGAAACAACTTGTAAATAGTTTTTTTATATATTTTTTTATTTTTTAGATTGGTGAGTGATCAATTTGTGAGAGATTTAATTGAGTGTATATATTTTATTGAAAATCATTTGGATGTTCATTTGGAGGATTATACGCTTCTCATTCAAGGATTTGAGTTCAATTGGATGCAAAGATATTTGGTTTCATTGTCCTCTTCTCTACTCTTATCTTATTGCCTTTGTTAATTTGATTATCATGTTTCATATTATGTTAAGCTAAATCCCCTTTCAAGAGGTGGGATTATCCATTAATTTGATGTTTCATTTGAATGAACTAATTAATAAAATTAACTAGAATATATGGTGTAATCCCATCTCTTATTTGGTCTCGCTTTGATTTTCGCACTCATCTCATATTTTACATGTTCATTTAGTTAGATTTCATTCATTTTCTTCACACTTTTTAGTTAGTATTTATATCCTTGATTTTAGTTTAGTCATTTCTCCATTCACCATTATATTAAAATTGTTCTAATATTAAAAAATTAAAAAAAATTGAAAAGTCCAAAAAGAAATTAAATAAAAAATGAATTACATGTGTTTTTCTCTCTCTTCACTCCCCTGATTTAACTTGATACCTCACTTACCACTATTCTCTAGCTTTGTTCTACTTTTATAAGTAATTGAACGATTTTGATTAGATAGGCTTTCCACAACGACGACATACCAAAAAGCTATCTATTAGGAATGTTTTCAAGCTTAAGTCTAACTCTCTTAAAGTTTGGGTCATATTCTCAAACTGGGAGTCCCGTAAATATGCAATCAATTGCTACGTGCTATGTTAGTCCCTTGCGAGGTGTTCATGCTTCTTGCGGAGCCGTTTTGGGATTGTCCTACGTTTTCGTCCTTAAATGGTTTGTTTTCAAGCTAAAGTTTAACTATTTGGAATTTTCGATCATATTCTCAAGTCGGGAGTCCCGTGACTATGCCATCAGTTGCTTTGTATTATGTTGGTCCCGCTTGAGGTGTTCGTGCCTCTTACGGGACCATTTGGTGGTTGTTTTGTATTTTCTTCCTTCAATGGTATGTTTTAAAAGCGATGTCTAACTATTTGCATGTTTGGGTCATAGTCTCAAACCGAAAGTCCTTTGACTACATAGTCAATTGCTATATGTTATGTTAGTCATGTGCAAGGTGATGGTGCCTTTAGTGGAGCTATTTGGTGCTTGTTTTGCATTTTTCACTTCAATGGTATGATTTCAAGCCTAAGTCTAACTATTTGCAAGTTTGGGTCATATTCTAAAATCGAGAGTCCGTGACTACCCGGCCAGTTGCTACATATTATGTTGGTCCCATGAGAGGTATTCGTGCCTTTTGTAGGGCCATTTGGGGGATGTTTTTCATTTTCTCCCTTCAACGGCATGTTTTCAAGCCTAAGTCAAACTTTTTTTAGGTTTGGATCATATTCTCAACTTGAAAGTTTCGTGACTACGTGGTCAGTTACTACGTGTTATGTTAGTCCCGTGCAAGAAGTTCATGTCTCTCACGAGGCCGTTTAGGGGTTGTTTATCACCCTTTAACAACATTTTTCAAGCCCAAGTCTAACTATTTTCAATTTTGGATGATATTATCTAACCGAGAGTCCCATGACTATATAGTCAGTTGCTACGTTTTTTGTTAGTCATGTGCGATGTGTTCGTGCCATTTACGGGCCGTTTGGGAATTGTTTTACTTTTTTGCCCTTAAACGGTATGTTTTCAAGCCTGTCTAACTATTTGCAAGTTTGGTACGTATTATCTAATCTGGAGCCCCATGACTGCGCTATCAATTACTACATATTATGTTGGTCCCGTGTACAGTGTGCATGCCTCTTGTGGGGACGTTTGGTGGCTATTTTGCATTTTTGCCCTTCAATGGCATGTTTTCAAGCGTAAGTCTAACTATTTGCAAGTTTTCATGTTCTCAAACCGGGAGTCTATTGACTACACAATTAGTTTTTATATGTTACGTTGGTATCGTGCGAGGTGATCGTGTCTCTTCCTCGATCGTTTGGGGGATGTTTTGCATTTTTGTCTTTTAATGGTATGTTATCAATTCTAAGTCTAACTATTTCAAAGTTTATGTCATATTCTCAAATCGGGAGTCCCGTAACTACGCGATCAGTTGCTTTGTGTTATGTTGGTACTGTGCTAGGTTTTCATGCCTTTTGTGAGGCCATTTGGGGCTATTTTGCATTTTCTCCCTTCAACGACATGTTTTCAATCCTAATTCTAACTATTTACAAGTTTGGGTCATATTATCAAATCATGAGTTTCGTGACTACGCGATCAATTATTATGTATTAAGTTGGTCTCGTGCGAGGTGTTCGTGCCTCTTCCAAGGCTATTTGAGGACAATTTTGTATTTTCTCCCTTCAATGGTATGTTTTAAAAACATAAGTCTAACTATTTGTAAGTTTAGGTCATATTCTCAAACCTTGAATCACGTGACTACGCGATCAGTTGGTATATGTTACATTATTCTCGTAAGAGGTGTTCGTGCCTCTTGTAGGACCATTTGGGGGATGTTCTGCATTTTTTCATTTAACAACGTGTTTTTAAGCCTAAGTATAACTATTTTCAAGAGTGGGTCTTATTCTCAAATTGGGAAACCTGTGTTTACGTGGTTAGGTGTACGGTATTACATTTGTCCGATGCGATGTGTTCGCTCCTCTTGTGAAGTCGTTTTTCATTTTTGCCCTCCAACGACATGTTTTCAAGCCTAAGCCTAACTATGTTCAAGTTTGGGTCATATTCTCAAACTGAGAGTCCCGTGACTATGCGGTCAGTTGCTACATATTACGTTGGTCCCGTACGAGGTGTTCGCGCCTTTTTCACAACCCTTTGGGGGCTATTTTGCATTTCTCCCTTCAGTGACATGTTTTTAAGCCTAAGTCTAGCAGTTTTTAAGTTTGGATTATATTCATAAATCGGGAGTGTTGTGATAACATGATCAGTTGCTATGTGTTACTTTGGTCTCGTGTGAGGTGTTCATGACTCTTGTGGGGTCTTTTTTCATTTTTGCCCTTCAATGGTATGTTTTCAATTC
Organism: Sambucus nigra; assembly: GCA_949130495.1. Classification (NCBI taxonomy): domain Eukaryota; kingdom Viridiplantae; phylum Streptophyta; class Magnoliopsida; order Dipsacales; family Adoxaceae; genus Sambucus; species Sambucus nigra. The sequence continues at coordinate 329,184,288 of OX422210.1, read as the reverse complement.
TAAGTCTAACTATTTGTAGGTTTGGGCAATATTCTCAAATCTGGAGTCCTGTAACTATGCGATCATTTACTATGTATTATGTTGGTCCAGTGTGAGGTGTCCATGCCTCTCACGGGATCGTTTAGGGGATGTTTTATATTTTCTCCATTCAACAACATGTTTTTAAGCCTAACTTTAACTATTTGTGAGTTTGTGGTTATGCATACTTTAGGAATCCTCCTTCAATGGCATGTTTTCAATCCTAAGTCTAACTATTTGCATGTTTGGGTCATATTTAAAAACTGGGAGCCTCGTGACTACATGGTTAGTTGCTATGTGTTATGTTCGTCCTATGCGAGGAAGACGTCTATGTAGGATTGTGGATTCACATACTTGGATGCAAAAAACTGGTTAATGTTATCACGGGTAGGAAAAAGGTGATTGTCTACAAGGTGTCTCATTTGGAAGATGACATTATTGAATTCAGCTAGAGTAAATGCAGAACTAATTGGCTCACTATAGGAGTAGAGAAAGCGAGGATCACCAGGCGACACAAAATGAGGCGCTATGGCATAGAATTATACTAATCTAAATGAGAAACTATTATATGCTTTGAAGAAATATTGATTATATGCTCAAGTTATTCCTCAACATCATCTGGAAGTATGAAGACCCCATGATTCAGAAGAACAAAAAAACATGATTAGGAAAATAATGGGAAGTAGGAGACATTTCAACTCAGTGTTAATATTAATCACCGTGATATGGAAGATACGATATAATAAATAAATATTAATATTCTTATCAATACCATAAAATAATATTATATGTTCATGATCAATATCACTTGGGTGCAATGTAGTCAAAACACAAGAGGGCACTACCATGTTCATGGTGTAGAAATCCTTAACCAAGTAGGCTTGAGGAAAATTTCGTCTTGTCCACATATGAAAATGATTATCACTCAAGAAAAAAAATCACCTTATTATTAGATTTTGAAAATGATCTTATTTATATGAGTACTCTATATCCTTGGAAAGACAGTAATGTTAGCTGATAAGATAGATGTAAAGAAAATGTTATTCCATGAACATGGGTTATCATGATGTCATGGACATATTCATCTGTACCATACATAACCAAAATATAAAACTCATGAATCAAGTTAGAATATCAAGGTCTCGATTAAGTCCAAAGCTCTTTCTAACCTAGATGCTAAAAATTAGAGGAATAATAGTCCTAAGAAAAGATCCCAAATCAATACTCCTTTCCCATTTAACAAGGAATTTGGAATGGAAAATATCATTCCGGTTCTTATATTATTTGAATAAAAATATTTGGGTCTTAGTGGATGTTGAGATATTGGAACGATGTTTTAAAGCCAATGAAAATATCTTGAAAATCACGTAAAAAAGGCAGCGGGCAAAGAATTCCTATGAGAAAATGGGTATCAATAATATAAATTGGATTATCTTTTACTAAAAATAATATTAAAAAATTTCATGTAAGAAAATTGGTCAAAATATGCTTAACTCAAACACATACTTAACACTATAGTATACAAACACTTAATTTGGTATGGTACAACCAAGACTAAGACACACTCAAGAAGGACTATCCTAATTCATGATAAGTGAACTCATCAATTCTTAATAAAAGTTCAGCATAAAAATTAACAAAATCTTATACATAAGAAGTAAATAAACATAAAACTAGAAATGAACTTATCAAAATGATGAATAACCATCAGTTAGAGACCAAAACACTCCTAAAGCTTCTAATGTCTAAATATGGGAAGAATTGATAAGGTATTGAAGGGATATGCTAATGTTTGTGAAAAATAGATTTTTTTGAATTGACGTATTCAGTCAACTAAAAAGTCATATCACATAATTTGTTAGAGTGAGGATATCATTGGTCATGAAACTAGTTTCACTACAATGACGACTTCGAGAATGGGTTGCAAAGACCTATAAGGATCCAGATTGTGCAAAAAAAACAACACAATTTGGTTTATTGTAGAAATTTTTAATAAATGTGGTACACAACTTACTAAAAATATTCTAACTGTGGTATAATCAAACAATCTCTCAAAAATCATACTCGAGGTTTGTGGTTATATCAAACACTTAATACAAAGAATGATCTGATATGCAAAGGCCTTGGGTTAATTTAATTAGTTTAAAATATAATTATTTTAATACATAATTCGTTATAGAAATTGAATAATATGAGCATTAAGAGGGAAAACCAAGAACAAATATTAATGTTGTTGTTGACTTTGTAATATTGGCTCTATAAAACAAAGAGAAAGCCTTATTTTACGTTCAAAACATAAAATTTTCAATTACCATTATTTCTTCCTCATAAGAATTTTTTAATTAAAATATAATTGTCCCAAATCCCGAAGTTACTCACTTTTGGATAAATATACATATTTTAGACCTCAATTTTTCAAAATTCATGAATACAGAAATTTTCTCTTTTGGCAAAGGGCGGAGAAGTATTTCCATTTTAAATGTAAGCATACCTTAACCCTAATGTTTCATCCTAACCAATTCTTCGGTCACGATATTTTGAATATATTACATTTTCTTTTCAACTCCAACAAAGATCAAAATCTGACATCAACAAATGATTGAAAATGGCACCTTTTTTGTAATTACAAAAACTTTAATCTTTTTTTATCTTAAAACTACTCAATTTGTGATGTTTCACATGGAAATTGACCAAGTTTATTGTGCATTATAAAGCACAAGAGTTATAACAAATAATCTAAGATTGAAATTCATTTACTAAGTCATTTCAATCTGTATAATTATACATATGGAGTATATATGTCATAAATACAACTAATTATACAATATCTGAGCATGTAAGTTTAAAATTGTGGCATTTCGCCTAATAAAATACCGGGTGATCAGTCCTATATTAAATTAAATAGGAATCTCATCTGGTTCATTCTTAGCATCACTGTATAAACTTTTTAAAACTTACTAACCACCTAGTATTCAAAAGGCATGGTGCCAAATTTTATCTTTTTATTTAACATCCCAACAATAACATGCGAAAGAATATACAAATAACCATTCGCACAAGCACTGAAATGAACTATACTAGACATGAATAAATATAATCCTTGCCGAGACAACCATTAGCTACAAATCAAATAACGAAACGAATCACATGAGTAATAACTAAATACATCAACTAACTGAAATAAAATGGACAACTAGAGCGACATGCCCAAGTGGAATACTTAATGCATCCTACTCTAGAAATGAAATGACTGAAATGGATAAGTCAAAGTCCTGCAACATCCACATGTGTCTCAGTTGCGAAAACCTAGAATAGAACAATTCTGGCATCCCTATGGATGGACACCTAAAAGGTTTTGAAAATATTTTATAGCAAGGGTTAGAACCCAAAATATTTTGAAAATATTTAGCAAGTGAATTTAAATGTAGTCAATTAAAATGCAAGTTTACTCTTCATATTTAAGTTAGTGTCGTGCACTCTCTTGAGGACACCTCACCCCTCCACTAATGTCCACGTCTAACGTACTATACCTGACCCATCTAGCTAACCACCTCGTAACTAGCCTTGTCACATATATCCCACGATTTCCACTACTCTAACCCTAGTGGGTTTAGTATGCTTTATAGGTTATTAGTCTCGTTAACTTATTTAAGTCATTTCTCACTTAATGCCATATAACATTCTCACGAGTTATGCCTCTTTTATTTGGTTCACATTACGTATATGAGTTATAAGTTATTATTCACACTAACTTATTAAATCAATTCCCATTCAATACTATATAACCGTTTCACAAGTTATATTGATTATACAATTCTCATCCTGTATAATCTCGTATATAATTATACCATATATACTTACAAATCCTACAACATTCACATATACATGTCGTAGATATATACTATCCCCCCGAGTAGGCACTCATCGGTTGTTCTCTAGATGCTGTCATAAACGGATATTCTCATCCACCCGAAACCCTGATATGGTTAGCTCCCCGTTTCAGAAAATAAACAAACGCTGTGGAGGTGGCCATAGTTTTCCATGGTAATGAGAACGAATCATACCAAAGCGTCTCATTTCTGAACTCGAACGCTATGACCTAGGGACTATACTCACCCTGCATTCACTAGCCAGGAGATTCACCCACATTACGCAACCTCCCGTAATAGCACTAGAATGGGTATGCTTTACTATAAATATCAGTTACGCAAATATTTATAAATCATACACACACACACACACACACACACACACACACACACACACACACACACACACATATATATATATATATATATATATATATATATATATATATATATATATATATATATATCACCGTATATATATAGAAATCTAGGCTACTGGTGTACTATGACCATACACAAGCCTAAAACATATAAGTTTATGGTCCGACTTTATTCCAATTAATTATACACTAATTAATTTATCATGATTTTGGTTTCACCCTACCAATTATGTTCGGACTCTCTCTCTAGGCCCGAAACTCAATGTTAAATTTCATCCAATTAAGTTTCCCCCACTTAATTAATAAGGTTTCAATCACTCAATCATAAACCTTAATCTCTCCAATTTAATTAATCCTCTAATTAATCCAAGGGTAATTAGTCACACCTATCAATCTGGGCAATCTGCAACTGAATAACAACAAAAAAATATTTCTTAAAATTTGCCCCCGAATATGGGCAGATTTTTAAAATGTCGTTTTGGACATTTTTTTGAGAAAACGGATCAGAGAACAAAAGTTAGAAAACACGATTTTCTACAGGGCAACTCAGACAAAATCGCCATTAGAACATTAATTACCTCGATTGTGTATAGATTTCTTCATCAAAGCTTTCCAAGATTCATTCTAAATCCATCATTTTATCATATTCAATCTAACCCTAACAATTACATCATTTAGAGTATTAAATCAACCAAATCTTGTCATCTCTTATAGATTTATAACTCCCAACAATGAAAATCCCCAATTTCCAATGAGACATAAACCGTAACATATTAATTGATTTCACCTCCTTTAATATGAATAGGTAAATGCAAATTAAACCACTTGCCTCAATTTGTAGATCAAAGCCTTTGGATGAGAATGTTGGATTGAATACAAGGATCTCCTCTTGTTCTTGAAGCTATCTCCCCAAATCCCCAACTTATCTTCTAATGGCTCTCCTCCTATTCTCATCCTAATTTAATCTTCTAAAATGACTTTAAATTGCCTCACCCTTACACAGTTCGGGTTAAAACCTTAATTCCCGTTTTTGGGTCTATGGGCCTCCTAGAAAGGGTCAAAACTTTTTATTTGGAGCTCAATTATGTCCAATTAAGTCCCGAGACCCCATATATACATATGGTCACTCATATCCAACTATTTTGACCCATCCAGATTCAACCGTGCACTCCAAATTGACATACGAATTAATTTATAACATCTTCCAACTTTAAGACCTCAAAAAGGCGACATAAAACAGTTCAAAATATTTAATCCATATTTAGGTTAGTGTCGCACAGTCTCTTGAGGACACCTCACCCATCCACTAATGTGCATGCCTAATGTACTATATTTGACCCTTCTAGCTAAACACCCCGTAACTAGTCTTGTCACACATATTCCATGATTTCCCGCTACACTATCCCTAGTGGGTTTAGTATACGTTATAAGTTATTAATCTCATTAAATTAATTAAGTCATTTCTTAGTTAATTGCCATATAACATTCTCACGGGTTATACCACTTATACAATTCACATTACGTATGAGTTGTAAGTTATTATTCACAATAACTTATTAAATCAATTCCCATTCAAAACTATATAACCGTTTCACAAGTTATATTAATTATACAATTCTCATCGTGTATCATCCCGTATATAATTATACCATATATACGTACTAATCCTACAATTACATCAATTAGAGCATCAAATCAACCAAATCTTGTCATCTCTTATAGATTTTTAACTCCCAACAATGAAAATCCCCAATTTCAAATGAAACATAAACCCTAACATGTTAATTGATTTTACCTCCTTTAATATGAATAGGTAAATGCAAATTAACAATTAAAAATTAAGCCACTTGCCTCATTTTGTAGATCAAAGCCTTTGGATGAGAATGTTGGATTGAATGCAAGGATCTCCTCTTGTTCTTGAAATCATCTCCAAAAATCCCCAACTTGTCTTCTAATGGCTCTCCTCTTATTCTTATCCTAATTTTAGTCTTCTACAATGACTTTAAGTTGCCTCACCCTTACAAACTTAGTGTTAAAAATTGAATTCCCGTTTTGGGGTCTATGGGCCTCCCACAAAGGGCCCAAACTCTTTATTTGGAGCTCAATTATGTCTAATTAAGTCCCAAGACCCAATATATACATATGGCCACTCGTTTCTAACTATTTTGACCCATCCGGATTCAATCGTGCACTCCAAATTTCCTTACGAATTAATTTATAATATTTTCCAACTTCAAGGACTCAAAAAGGCGACATAAAATAGTCCAAAATATTTAATCCATAATTAGGTTAGTGTCTCACACTCTCTTGAGGACACCTCACCCCTCCACTAGTGTATCTAACCCATCTAGTTAACTACCCCATAACTAGTCTTCTCACACATATCCCACGATTTCCCACTACTCTATCCCTAGTTGTTATAGTATACTTTATAAGTTATTAATCTCATTAACTTAATTATGTTATTTATTAGTTAATTTCCATATAACATTCTCACGGGTTATACCACTTATACAATTCACATTATGTATGAATTATAAGTTATTATTCACACTAACTTATTAAATCAATTCCCATTCAATACTATATAACCGTTTCATAAGTTATATTAATTATACAATTCTCATCCTATATCATCCTGTATATAATTATACCATATATACGTACTGATCGGGCATAAATATTGTATTTGTATCCCCTTAATTTCGGTACCTTTGTGAATTTGAGTGGTGCAATTGATATGGATTTAACTCGTAACTATGCTACTAACCTTTGTTGGCAAGTATTTCATGTTTTGTGTATATCTTATGTATTTTACAGGTAAAGTATGCAAGCGATGCGAAAGAGAAATCGAAACAATGAAAGAAAGGCTAGGAAGGCAAGTTCAAGGGCATTTTCATAATTTTGCAGCCTGATCCCAGAGGTGGGGCCAATTGGAAAGTTTAAGATCTCAGAACAACGATAACATTAGAAAAAACGACACCCAAATCCGAGCTACGGTTAAGGAGTTATGATCATTTGAAGTTGAGAAAAAATCCAAGAAAGAAAAGAAGAAAGCATGAAAATATAGTGTTAAATTTCGAGCAAGTTCCCCAAAACCACAGGGTGAACCGGTTCAGGGGGAATCGGTTCGGGGTACATCCAGAACCGGTTCGGGGTACTTGATGCGCAAATTTTCACTTGAATGTTGATTAGTCCAAAGAGTTCTAATATGTTACAAGATCTTCTAAAACGTATTTGTATCTTTATAATGACTTAGAAAAGATAGTTTTGAATAGTTTTTCATAGAGAGGAAGGTAGGAGAGTAGCTTAGAACCATAGAAAACAATTCTCCATAAAGTAGGTACCTTTATTGTTTGAATTGCGAGTTTTCTTTAAATAAAGTTTGTTCCTTTCTTTCTTAATCTTGTAGTTAATTTATTTACATGCTTTCTTTATTTTCTGGGTTTCCAATTCGTTTATACATGCTTAGAGATATTTTTCTTATTAATTCAATTACATGCAACGTAGGATTCATATTTTTAATTAATTGCACTATGTTAGGCTAGATTTCTAAGGGTTGGTGGGCATGAACCCAACCCGATGTAATTTAGCCATGTAGAAATTGGGGTTTGAATTGAAATTTGAATGAATCGTGTTGTGTAGTTGTCAAAACCATCATAGACCTTTTTACCTCGGTTGACCCTAGGTAACTGTGGTGTTTAAGGATGTGATGCGCATGTAGCTATTACGACACTTCTTTACTCATCCTTTGATTATGTATGATGCGGGATTGAAACTCATATATGTAATGCTTGGGAGTACTAAAGACTGGGTTCAATTAAATTTCTAATTCAAAATTCTAGCATTCTATACGGTAAATTTACTAGGGTTTGGGGGATTGTATTCCCAACTTGATTTTTTCCCTTCATTCTTGTTAAGTCATTCTTAGTTAGTTAATTTTTCTCACATAGTTAATACAATAGTTTAATTTAGTTTGCACTTAGTTAATTAGTTATTTTCCATCTTAATCATCTTTTTATTTCATTTTAGAGTCAAGTTAGGGTTAATCGTCTGTCCTTCCGTCATGATTTTCTCGTCCTATTTCGCTGTGGAGACGATCCCGACTTACGTAGTTTATTACTAACGCGACAGGTTTGCACTTGAGCCTAGATAGTACGCACATTAGAGACACATTCTTAGTAGCGTCAAGTTTTTGGCGCCGTTGCCGGGGAAGTAGGTGGACGTAGGTTAGAATCCGTTAATCTAAAACTTCGAAAAAAATATATATATCAAAAAGCACAAAAAGATACTTCATCCCTCAAAATCCTGTTAATGAAAAATCCTGAAGTCACTCTAACTCCCCAAAATACTCCAACTAGCATTCACGAAAACCCGGTAGTTGAGTACGACCCCGATAACTCTCACACTCCAAACGTTCAACAATTATGGGTTCCACCTAACATGCCTCCATACTCAATTGAAAGTAACACTCCGGCATCCCTCTTAGGACACACCACAGAGCACGCTCTGAGCATAAAAAGTAAGGATACAGAGTCATCAAGCGAGAGAGCCATGTCACAACACGGTAGTGTAGCCGCAGGTGAGGAAGAGGTCTCGTACCGCCCTTTGAGAGAAATCTTATATCCCGAGCGAACTGTCACTCTGGGATTCATTTTACTCCCGTACAATGCAGGGCAATTTCGTTTTAGGAATGGGATGATCCAGATACTTCCCAACTACCATGGAATGGAATCAGAAAAGCCATATCTCCACATCCGGGAATTTGAGGAGGCGTGCGAGACCTTCAGTGACCAAACTTGCACAAAAGATGTGATCTGCCTCAAACTCTTCCCATTCTTGCTAAAGGACAAGGCTAAGACCTGGCTATGGTCTTTACCTCCAAACTCGGTTGCATCATCGAACGACTTGCAATCTAAATTACTCAAGAAATTCTTTCCCCCACATCGAACGAACTCCGTCAAGGCTCAAATTCAAACCTTTCGACAACTAGAAAATGAGTCGTTTGATCGATGTTACGAGCATTTTAATGAGTTAATCACTTCGTGCCCTCATCATGGATTTGATAAATTGCAAATCATTTCCTTCTTCCATAATGGGCTGAATATAAATTCCAAACAACTCGTTGAAACCATGTGTGATGGTTCCTTTGTCGACCTAGACGCCAACGATGCTGAGCTTCACCTGAGGTATGTCGTCGACGAGACTACCTAAGCATGGGATACATCTGACCCTAGTGATCATAATCGAACTCGCCAAATGAACACCACTCCATCGGCGTCTGGCCTATTTCACGTAGAAAAGGATACTATGATGGACAGTCGACGCGATCTACTTGAGGAAAGGAATGCGAGAAGTACTTGAGATATGTGCAAGAGGACCAACTGGCTCCATCCCGAACCCCATTGAGAAGGTGTGTGATATTTGTGAGGTGGGACATTCAACAGAGGAATACCCGATGATACCCGCCTACAAAGTTATGCTTCAAGAGCAAGTGAGTGTTGTAGGAGTATTTAAGGGTAATTTCGGTGCACCGCATGGGAATTCTTACAACCCTTCATGCAAAAACCATCCTGGTTTTATCTATGGGCAACAAAATGCTGCGATGAATCCTAATTAACATGTTTCCAATCCCCCACCATCGAACTTTCAACAAGCACCTTACATGCAGGGACATGTGCAAGCACCACCACCTCCAGGGCCATATATCACTCCACCGCAGAGAAATCTCGAGGATACGATAAACCAATACATCACTGCCCAGAATGCAATGACTTATATACATGAGCGCATGATCAATGACATAAATGCGACTATTTCAAAGATGCAATCATCGTTGAGTATCCAGGAGAAGGTAAAGTTTCCTGCCCAGGGTCAAAGACCTCTCCAAGGTCAAACTAGTGTTAGTTCCACATCCCATGACCATCCTGAGCAATGTAGTGCAATTACCACTCTACTTAGTGGGAGAGTAGTTGACTTGTCACCTTCGCCGCAATACGTACCTAAAAATAAGGAGGTTTTGCTCGGCACGAAAGAGGCCGAAGATGCCCCTTTAATTGAGAGTGATAAAAAAGATAACACTGGCGGACCCAAGGTCTTGGTGAAACCCCCCACCGCTGCCCCATACCCTCAATGGTTGGTCCCGCACTCCAAAGAGACTTCTCGGGATTATGTTTTGGACGTCCTCAAGAAAGTAAAGATTAATTTACCTTTCCTCGAGACTATATAAAAAAAATTCGCATACATTAAGTTCATTAAGGACTTACTCACAGTGAAACGCAAGATAAAGGTAAATAAGAACGTCTTATTACCCCAGAATGTTAGTACGGTTTTATCGAGTGACCTTCCATTAAAGTATAAAGATTCGAGTTCACCCACCATCTCATGCATCATGGGGAAGAATAGAATCGAAAGGGCGCTAATATATTTAGGGGCGAGTGTTAACATTCTACCATATTCCATCTATAAGAAACTATATTTGGGAGACCTTAAGCCCACAAATATGACTCTCCAGCTCGCGGATCGTTCTGTGAAGAAACCTCATGGAATCGTCGAGGATGTGATTGTCCAAATAGACACTTTCTACTTCCCGGTGGATTTTGTCATTTGGGACGAGGAGCCCTCCATTCTCTCAAGAAATCATGTTCCCGTTATTCTTGGCCGCCCATTCTTAGCTATGGCTAATGCACTCATCAATACTCGGAGTGGGCGAATGCAATTAACATTTGGGAACATGACCCTCGAGATAAATATTTTTAATAATATAAAGAACGAGGGTGACGAAGGAGAACCGTGAGAGACGAATCGTTTAGAGGCAGCACACGAGCATGGGAGGACCCACACGCGAGAGCCAATAGGGGTATGCCTTGTTACATCAAGTGAGAGAGACGGTTGCAACGTGGAGCGAAAGTTAGGGGAGGTATGCATAGTAACTGAAATGAAGAGTGTGAGTGAGCCCTTGAGTGGGAGAGAGAGCGACAATTTAGAGGGCATCGGGAAAGGTTTGTATGAGTGCTTAGACGAGAGGGAATGGCGAGACATGATAGATACTTTTCTCCTCGATTGATTCCCACCCACACCACCTAATAATTTTGAGATGGAGTGAGGAAGGAAGGATGTGGAAACAAAGCAAGAAAGAGAGCTAGAGGAGTTGAGCCTAACGAAATTTGAGAGAGAATTCGGGCAGGTGGATGAAAGACTTAACAACGAAGTCCAATCTCTATTGGACTCATGGAGTAATTTAGGAGAGAGCGAGTGGAAAGATAAAATTGATGAGTTTATTCACAATGACCATCCACCCATGCAACTTGAGTCCTCAGAGGTAATTGAAGATAAGACTCAAGTCTCATCTGACTTAGAGCCCGACCCACATAATACGCATCACGAGGATCCTTTTCTGATTAATTACAATGAGTCTCCCAGTCTTTCCTTTATTTATGGTCAAGGGCCCAACTTATTTCGGTTATTGGTGTATAACAGGCAGAGGGGAGAGACTAGGAGAGCAACGGATCCCGTGCAAGGGGTTGGGTGATTTGTAGAGAGAAATGAGAGGTCATCGCACCCCCGACGCGTATGGTGTGATTTTTGTTGTATTTTTGAGTCATGTATGAGTGTCATATAGTGTCTTGGTGCATTTTGATATTTTTTTTGTTTGATTTGTTGCACTTGTTCTTTTTCTTCTTTTGATTTTAGTCCTTTTGATTGAGGACAATGCAAAAGTCTAAGTTGGGGGGGGGGGGGGGTGATAAGTGTGTCTTTCTAAAACTTCACAAATCTTTAAAATGCCAAAAATATATATATATATATATTTTTCTTCAAAATAAATAAAAATTAGAATTTAAAATTTTCAAAAATATCACCTTTATTCTATTTGAAGTCTCAAATTGTTAAATCTCAATTGCACAAAGCCGAAATTGACCAAAGATGGAAATTGAGGGAAAATTGACGACTTAACGAATAAGTGTAGAGATTATTAACCCTGTGAGATTTCGAGCCGATATTTTTTTTAGAGCATTTTAAATCAATTCGAGTTAATGATTAACTCAAAGTTCATTTCAGCGTTTTAAATAAGTCTTTGATGATCTCAATTCTTTGTTTTTATCGGTAACGAGAAACATGTGTGATGTTGCCTCGAAAAGCGGGCTATAAATCTCTAAATTAAATTAATCTCGAGACGCATATGGTAACTTAATAAGTAATTCGGACAATGAACTAGGCCATTGTTTGTTATCCAAAAATATTAGCCATAAAAGATGTGAAAAATTATCCTTTTGATAACCCAATTGAGCCGAATAAATTTTTTTTTCGCTTGGTAACCTGAAAAACCCAAGTAGCCCGGAATTGTGAAAATTGGTAATGTCATCAAGTAAGTCTAAATAGTGCAATAAAAAGGGGCAAGAAAAAAAAATCGATAGAAAAATCCTCAACAAAAATCGCAAGAAAAAGATTAAAAAATGAGCAAAAGCCTGAAAAAGCACTAAGGGACATCATAAGAAAAAAAATTCCAATTCCGAAGTTCTCAACCATTTCCATGTTACCCACTACACCTTTAACCTGAAAAGTCCTACCGATTCCGGAATGCTAAATTATTTATTGCGTGGAGAGCTGAGACACTAAAAGATAAATAAGAAAGAGTGAATGGTGTGTAAGAATAAATGTTCCCGTTTCTCAAAAGACCGTATTCCGATGAAGAGATCATTTCACCATATATTTCCATCCTTTCAACATAGTATGGATGAATTTGTGTTTCAATATATTTACTCTTTATGGCACACATACCGAGAGAATAGCCACAATTCGAGTGATTCGTTTGTGAGAGCATCCCATGAGAATTTGAATCAAAACGAAGTTTTGGAAAGCAACGTAATGATCAATCAGTGGAAATTTGAGGTTAATTTTTGGCTTCGCACACAACACGATAAATTGAGACTTTTTTGAATATGAATTTATGGTTATTATTTTCCGAAAAGTTTGAATTGTACAATTTTTAAGTATTTTGATTTTTAATTGAGTCTAAATCGAATTTTGTGGGTATATTCACTGCAAACCCTCACGAGACAACACTCGTCCTACTAGGGTAACCTAAGGGTTTAACGGCTTGTTGCATACGCTAAATGTAATCGCTTGTCCGCAAAAAAGGTATTCTACCCCAATTAAGTGTTTTTAAGTATTGTGACATTATTCTTTTACTTTTACATTGCTCGGGACGCGCAAAGTTCTAAGTCAGGGGGACTTGATCGGGCATAAATATTGTATTTTTATCCCCATAATTTCGGTACCTTTGTGAACCCGAGTAGTGCAATTGATATGAATTTAACTCATAACTATGCTACTAACCTTCGTTGGCAATTACTTTGTGTTTTGTGTGTCTTTTATATGTTTTACAGGTAAAGTATGCTAGCGATGCGAAAGAGAAATCGAAACAATGAAAGAAAGGCTAGGAAGACAACTTCAAGGGCATTTTCGTAAATTTTTAGCCTGATCCCGGAGGTGGGGCCAGCTGGAAAGTTTAAGAGTTCAAAACAACGATAACACTGGAAAAAATGGCACCCGAATTCGAGCTAAGGTTAAGGAGTTATGATCATTTGAAGTTGATAAAAAATCCAAGAAAGAAAAGAAGAAAGCATGAAAATATTTCTAAGTGTTGAATTTCCAGCAAGTTCCCCAGAACCACCGGGTGAACCGGTTCGGGGGGGGGGGAACCGGTTTGGGGTACATCCAGATTCGATTCGGGGTACCAGATGCGCGAGTTTTTACTTGAATGTTGATTGGTCCAAAGAGTTCTAATATGTTACAAACTCTTCTAAAACGTATTTGTATCTTTATAATGACTTAGAAAAGATAGTTTTGAATAGTTTTTCATAGAAAGGAAGATAGGAGAGTAGCTTAGAACCATAGAAAAGAATTCTCCATAAAGTAGGTACCTTTATTGTTTGAATTATAAGTTTTCTTTAAATAAAGTTTGTTCCTTTCTTTCTTAATCTTGTAGTTAATTTATTTACGGGCTTTCTTTTTTTTCTGGGTTTCCAATTCGTTTATACATATGATTAGAGATATTTTTCTTATTGATTCAATTGCATGCAACGTAGGATTCATGTTTTTAATTAATTGCACCATGTTTGGCTAGATTTCTAAGGGTTAGTGTGCATGAACCCAACCTGATATAATTTAGCCATGTAGAAACTAGGATTTGAATTGAAATTTGAATGAATTGTGTTGTGTAGTTGTCACAACCATCATAGACCTTTTTACCTCGGTTGACCCTAGGTAACCGTGATGATTAAGGATGTGATGTGCGTGTAGCTATTGCAACACTGCTTTACTTATCCTTTGATTATGTATGATGCGGGATCGAACCTCATATATGTAATGCTTGGGAGTACTAAAGACCGGGTTCAATTAAATTTTTAATTCAAAATTCTAGCATTCTATAAGGTAAATTTACTAGGGTTTGGGGGATTGTATTCCCAACTTGGTTTTTTTCCTTCATTCTTGTTAAGTCATTATTAGTTAGTTAATTTTTCTCACATTAATACAGTAGTTTAATTTAGTTTGCACTTAGTTAATTAGTTATTTTCCATCTCAATCATCTTTTTATTTATTTTTTGAGTCAAGTTAGGGTTAACCGTCTGTCCTTCCATCGTCACTATTTTCTCGTCCTATTTCCCTGTGGAGACGATCCCGACTTACCGGGTTTATTACTAACGCGACAGGCTTGCACCTGAGCCTAGAGAGTACGCACTTTAGAGACACATTCTTAGTCGCGTCATGTACTAATCCTACAATTACATCAATTAGAGCATCAAATCAACCAAATCTTGTCGTCTCTTATAGATTTATAACTCCCAACTATGAAAATCCCAATTTCAAATGAAACATAAACCCTAACATGTTAATTGACTTTACCTCCTTTAATATGAATAGGTAAATGCAAATTAACAATTATAAATTAAATCACTTGCCTTAATTTGTAGATCAAAGCCTTTGGATGATAATGTTGGATTGAATGCAAGGATCTGCTCTTGTTCTTGAAGCTATCTCCCTAAATCTCCAACTTGTCTTCTAATGCCTCTCCTCTTATTCTCTTCCTAATTTTAGTCTTCTAAAATGACTTTAAGTTGCCTCACCTTTACACACGTAGGGCCCGTTTGGCAATCCAATTCCAAGGCTTGGAATTAGAATTGGAAGAACAATTTCAATTTCGTGGAATTCAAATTGGCCTTCCAATTCCAATCCCAAGCCTTGGAATTGGGTTGCCAAACGGTCCCTTAGGGTTAAAAACTCAATTCCCGTTTTTGGGTCTATGGGCCTCCTAAAAACGACCAAAACTCTTTATTTGGAGCTCAATTATGTCTAATTAAGTTCTGAGACCCAATATATACATATGACCACTCATTTCCAACTGTTTTGACCCATCTGGATTCAACCATGCACTCCAAATTGCCATACGAATTAATTTATAATATCTTCCAACTTTAAGGCCTAAAAAAGGTGACATAAAATAGTCCAAAATATTTAATCCTCAATTCGCCAAATTAATAAATTCCTAAATTTTACAAACTCACTAATCATGGATTTAATTCCTCCCAATAAAATAAATTATTTTTCTCCAAACATTTTATTTAATTAAAGGTCCTTGAATTCATGGGTTGTTACATACTTCCCCCTTACAATGGAATTTCATCCTCGAAATTAGAATAATCCTAGTACTTCCAGTATCGAATAGCTCCCAAGTCGCCTACCCTTAAGATCCTACACCCATCTCTCCCACTTCTAATCAAGAATTATTTGTAACAATTAGATTAATTAACCAGGGCGCCCATAAACCCTGTACCCGTGCTTAACCGAACAAAGTGAAACCCGACTTTTACCAACACTTAAACCGTAATAGAACTTCAATCCCCCAGTTATAACATTCCAAATACCCCTCTCTCAACATAAAATTATACATATCCACTCTTATGTAAAAAAGACAACACATACTATCGCGCCATTACTATCACTAGTTTCCTTGCATGAAAATAAAACCCGAGCTATATCTTCCCACTCGACAATAAGGCCAACCGCTCTGAATCACATCAGAAATGTCCTTACTCCCCAGGATTTCAATTTAACAATATTAGTATATTAACATGTAACACATTTTAATATACATTACTGTATATATATGCTAGACCCTATCTCAGGTGAAACCTAGCAATGATAATTCATACCCTAATACTGCGAACAACCAGTCTTACTGTAGCCCCAAACTATAGCTACACAGTTAAAACTTGGAAAAATGTCAACACTACTCCTATAATCCTCGAAAGTATAAATCTCTCGTATAACGCAACCATCCTCTTAGTGTAATCCCCCACTCTCACGTGGTTAACACCAAAGAACCCTGCTATCCCACGGTACTTAAATATATATATATATATATATATATATATATATATATATATATATATATATATATATATATATATATTATAGCCATTGCAGGAAACACATCCACTAATATTTTTCTCACTCACGAGTCCTAGTGATAACAAATCGTAGGTTGTGACGCCCTCACTGTCACTTCCAAACACACCCATGCTTAATCAATTCATAATTCGGGGGACAACTTATTCCCATTCATCTGGAATATACCCAAAATCATTGCCTTTGCATCTTATCCCCAAATCTGCTAAGTATCTGCACAGTAGGGGCTCTGGCTCATCCCAGGGTTCCCATACACCCTCCTACTCGACCCTAATTTCACAAACCTTTGATCATCAATTACGTAACCATATTTGTCTCAAATTTTTACCCCCACATTATCGGCGTGGCTATATCCTCCAAATATTTTCGATGACTTACTCCTTACCATTCGATTCTCCCGGATATTACCCCAACTTTATTATCGATGTGAGATCCTCAAAATACTCCCTTAGTCACATGCCTAAGGGTCCCTACGATGGCAATAATGGCTAAAATAAATCACACAAAACACATAACAATCTGCACAACCTAGCAACTTGTGGTGCCAAAGATTCGCAGTGTTTCTTTCGCAACACTTTTTGACTCCACTAGCCCTATCTCTTAGTGGATTTGCTCAATGTATTTTCTCCACACGTTCACCAATTGTCGTTAAATCCAGTGACCTAGAATCCAATGTTGTCTTCACACTTTCGACATTTTATTAAGGCCTATGCGTATTACACTTCCCAACAAAGCCTAAAAGAACTTTCCCTGCTGCATTATTCCTTAGCATCGTTGGTCCTTGATTTCCATAGAAACCAAATATACCCCCGGGACTCTCAAACCTTACCCTATACTCACAAGTGTATCATGGACTCCCGCATCTCTAAAGGAGTCATATACTACTGCGCTCATACTATCACTCAGCCCTCAGTGCTAAATATTAATAACAAGTCAAATCTCCCCGCTCCACGGTTACCCTACATCCCTTGAATCTCATCACTAAAAGTCCTACGCACCAGGAACCAATATAACTAGAAAAATGCCCTCTATGAATCCTACTTCACACAATATTGTTGCTATGATATTGTTCAACCCTCTTTCAGGTGAGACATCTCAAAAAGAATATACATCCGGCACGGAAACAATGAGTACGATAGCCTTGTTATGATCGTCCACTATTACAAACCCGTCCGTACCCGAGATAAAACTATACCTCGAATATCACCTCTCATAGGAGCTGGTCTTTAATAAATACATCATCTCAATGTAACCACATGTTCTTTCCAGGTGGAACTGAAGAGTGCCTCGCTACTCTATGGTAAAAATACACATACTAATGATATTAACGATACTTCCACTAAATCCATTTCTCACGCGAATCTAGTACTAATACATTACTCTGACCCTCTTACATCACACAAAACATACCCCAATCATCTCGGAATAAAACTTGTAGTTTCAGTTGCCCACAATACTACCGAATCAATGGTCATTAGGCATAACACCCTCATCCTAACCAAACCAAAAACTTCTCCAACAGATGCCCCTATTGGGCACCTAGCTCCTGTCCCCTGACTCGCCGCGGACAAAATCCACCCATGTGTTTCCTCTCGTTTATACATAAGACATCTCTCTGTATCCTTCCCTTTCTCTAGCCCCAACGGTCCTGTCGGTGTTGTCATTTTCATGGAGCGTTGACCTTGATTGCTACTCCGAATGTCCCTTTGGATCCGCTGATCCAATAGACTTGTTGTTGGCCTCAAATAAACCCACTGTCACTCGGTAATGGCTTCATTGAACTCGATCATTAGTCTGGGTCCCCTACTGGGTATTCCTTCCCTTGGAAGCTTACTAGCACAAAAAATCCAAACTTACTCTTTGATATATTCTTCAACCCTCTTAGCTCCCCTCTCTCGAGAGCATTGATACCAATTGTAATTGTACAACTTTGACGATAACGACAACAGTCATCCTAGCCAGATCTCCTATCCATGCTGGTACATTCTACTCACAGGTCTATTATTAACTTGCAACCCCACTTGATTCTCCTTATCCCTCTCATCGGTTACGAAGTTTACAAATTTTATCAACTTTCTGAAAAACATCGCTAATGCCGTTTAATACAAGATTAAACTGTATAAGCAACTCCGAAATGTTTGTTGGAGAAACCCTTTTCTTTTGAAAATAAAAATTATAAACAAGATGTGTTTACAAAGAAACTTATGTACGAGAGTAATTAAGACTGTGTAATCAATTTTTAAAACTAAGGCAGTTTCAAAAATTCAGCACACTTATAGAATGAGATGAGTAGATGAAGATAATCAACACAATGATTTTAACGTGGTAAAACGTCTCCCAACAGAGGAAACATCCACGGTGACTTCTAAGTCACAAAAACAAAAATCCACTAATAACAAAAATTAGTTACAAACAATACAACATGCAAACACACAAATCAACCTATTCTAAGTTTAGGAATATACCCCCTTGGTGTCCTTCTAACTTCTCATAGATCTGATTTGTTGATGATGTTCTTCAGTTTGCTAACTTCCTTTGCTTTAGCTTCTTTACGTCGACTCAATGATCTCTGATCTTATACACAACACTTCCAGTGTAGTAGTGTGTTAAGTGTTTGTGAAGTGATCCCTATTCACATGCATGAACTCACACACACTTAGATTTATAGGCAGTCCTATAAAAATTACATATAAAGTCTATATGCTGTGATTTTGTTATTTTTCTTTCTTACAAAACTAAAAACATTTTTGACCTTTAATATAACCCAGATTCCACCGAAATCTTGCTTCAAAATCGGTCAAGATCTTAATCAATCTCTTTTTGAAAACATTTGTGAGATTGAAAATCTCCAAGTGTAACTAGGTCAGGTTAAGTTTTGTAAAAACAGAAACCATAAAACATTTTCAAAACCAAATGAATAAAGATTTTCTTAAAAAATGCAGATCTAGTGAAAATGTAACATGCAGAGTATAGATCTAACGTTTCTATGAAAAAAGAAACAAGATCTTCACTCTAAAGTTTAAGTTGTTAACAAGATCAAAGCCAAGGAGGTTACAGCTTCAAAAGAACAAACCACTCTCTCTCTCAAACACTCAAGGTTGTGTTTGGGGTTGAATGTACACGAAGGTTTGTTTCAGAGTTGAAGTGTTTAGGGTTAGGGTTAGGGTTTGGCTAACTGTTTCCCTTTCTCTCTCTTCTCTCTATTCTTTTCTCTCTTCTCTCACTTCTCTCTCACTTCTCTCTTATTTTTTTCTCTCAGAAAGACGAATGCCCAAAAGTCTTCTAAGGCTGAGAAGTGGAGGGTATTTATAGGGCTGAGGGAAGGTTCTGGATGTTCGAGGCAAATCAATGGCTGAGATCAAGTCTTGCAAACTTTGACTTGATCCAAAGGTTATAAAACAGCGGTGATAAGAAATGATTGTGATTGGTTCATATGGATAGCACCGGGATTAACTAAGAACACATGCAGACCCTCGATTAGGAATGATCCAACGATCAGCAATCAATCATCCACCCTTCTCACAAAAGAAACACAAATAGGTACGCCCGGAGGATGACAAGTGTTGGCTTGTGAGAGGCTCTCACACGCGCGTCTAAAATAATTACAGAAGGTACCCTGAAGTCTCTAGCGCTTTGAGATCCTACCCAACCAAACAATCGAGTGAGAAAAGAAGTTTCCAAAATAGAATATTAACCCCATAAACTTTATATTCCCATTTTATTAATAAAAACATTTATTTAAAATATGTTCAAAAATGTTTAAAAAATATTTAAAAATTCCCAAAAAATTATTAAAGATCCAATTCAAGAGGAATTAAACACACACTCAATTTTAAGCAATATGAACACATGTATGCACTTCTAATTGTGTGTAGTGTGATTAAATTTATACCTTCATAGATCATTGAAGAGAATTAGAGAGATAAGATCTGAGGCTCTTTGGGTTCTAGGATAGACAACCAATTTTGTCACTATTTCCAAACTAGATGAACACTTATACAGTATAGACTTAAGCAAGTCAAAGGTATAAGGTGCTTCAATCTCCCCCTTTGGAAATATGAGACAAAATCTCCTTTGAGTTAGCTTAAAACTCATAGGGAACCAAAAGAAATAAAACATAGTCCTATACAAAATATACTATCTACCCATTTCCTAGAAAGTCAAAAATTATATAACTCAACTATTTACAAATTTTTACACTAGAAAAGGTAGACAATCAGTAGAAGAGCTTCCTGCAAATATACACACTAAGATCAAGCAGTTTAGATGAAATGTGAACAAAATATTGAACTCATAAAACTCAAATTTCTCCCCCATTTTGTCTCAAATGGACAAAGGGTAAAACTTAAAGTCTTAAGAGTTTAATCAGCGCATACTATGCCTATAGAATTTCGCAAATACAGAAATCTATTATAGTCTAAATGTTTACTGAACATGTCTGCAAGTTGCAGATCAGTAGGCAGGTAATGAATTTCTAATTCCTTAGTTTCAACAAGTTCGCGAATAAAATGATGCCTTATTTTAATATGCTTAGTTCGCGAATGTTGAACCGGGTTTTTAGATATGTTAATGGCGCTTTGATTGTCACAATACAATTGTAACTGATCTTCTTTAATCCCATAATCACTTAACATCTGTTTTATCCATAATAATTGAGCACAGCAACTTCCTGCTGCTATATATTCGGACTCAGCCGTAGATAAAGATGTGCAATTCTGTTTTTTACTACTCCAACCAACTAAATTATTGCCGATATAATAACAGGCACCTGGTGTACTTTTACTATCATCAGTACAACCGGCCCAATCAGCATCAGTATACCCTATGATGGTGCTACAGGTATCCTTAGTGTACCTAAGTCCAAGATTAAGAGTGCCTTTTATGTACTTTATTATACGTTTTACACTCAATAAATGGCTCTCTTTAGGGTTATTCTGGTAACGAGCACACAGACATACAACATACATTATGTCTGGTCGTGAGGCAGTTAGATAGAGTAGGCTACCAATCATACTACGATAGAGTGGGGAATCAACTGACTTTCCAGTTTCATCTTTACATAATTTAACAGTAGTACTCATAGGCGTTTTGGCGACTTTAGCATTATCTAAACCAAATTTCTTAACAAGATCTAAGGCATACTTGATTTGAGAGACAAATAGTCCATTAGAATTCTGTTTCACTTGAAATCCTAAGAAAAGCTGTAGCTCCCCCATAAAGGACATGTGAAACTCCTTATGCATTATAGCAGAAAAAGATTTAACTTCAGATGTTGAAGTTGACCCGAAAATGATGTCGTCTACATAGACTTGGGCTATAATAATGTTTTTGTCAAAATGTTTGACAAAGAGAGTCTGGTCATTTCCTCCTCTCTTAAAACCCTTATCCAACAAAAAGTTGGAAAGGCATTCATACCAAGCTCTAGGAGCTTGTTTTAAGCCATACAAAGCCTTTTTTAGACGAAAGACATGGTTAGGGTATTTAGGATCAATGAACCCTTTGGGTTGTTCTACATATGTTTCTTCGGACAGAATTCCATTGAGGAAGGCAGATTTGACGTCCATTTGATAAAGTGTGAATTTTAAGTGACACGCTATGGCGAAAAGAAGTCGAACAGATTCAAGACGAGTGACAGGGGGAAAAGTCTCGCTAAAATCTATTCCTTCTATTTGAGAGTAGCCTTGAGCAACTAGTCTAGCTTTGTTTCTAAGGATTACCCCATGTTCATCAGATTTGTTCTTAAAAATCCAACGTGTCCCAATAACATTTTTGTTTTGAGGCCGCGGTACAAGATACCAGACATCGTGAATGACAAATTGTAAAAGTTCTTCCCGCATAGCAGAAATCCAGTGAGTGTCATTCAATGCTTCATTAACATTTTTCGGTTCCACAAGGGAGACGAAACATGCATAATTAGCATAATTTCTTAACTGGGATCTAGTACGAACTGGATCATTAGGATTACCGACCACGTTGTCAATGGGATGATCTTTAGAAACCCAGCCAGGTACTTCTGGACTCTCAATAGGTAATGAGTCATCTATTTCTGATGAATCAGTTTTGAAATCATTTTCAGATTCAACCACAATAGGTGATCCAGATGTCTTATTTTCGACAATAGTGTCGCTTACAATTACATTTATCGATTCCATAAGGGCCTTAGTACGCAGATTGTATATACAATAAGCACGACTGTTTGGAGAGTATCCTAAGAAGATGGATTTATCACCACGTGTCTCGAATTTAGACAGATGTTCTCTGTCTTTACAGACATAACACTAACTTCCGAAAGTTCTTAGATATTTCAGATTAGGCTTCTTACCGTACCACAACTCATAAGGGGTTTGTTTAGAGTTTTTCCTAAGGTAAACCCTATTTATGATATGACATGCAGTTCTAATAGATTCTACCCAGAAGTATTTAGGTAGAGATTTGGCATGCAATATGACACGTGCCATCTCTTGAAGAGTTCGGTTTTTCCTTTCAGCAATACCATTCTGTTGAGGAGTCTTAGGGGCACTAAATTCATGTTTGTAACCGTTGTAGTCACAATATTCAACTATTCCTGTGTCTATGAACTCTCCCCCTCTATCACTACGAATGCGATTGACTAGAGTGTCCTTCTCATTTTCAATTCTTAATAAAATTTTCAAAAAATTCTGAAACGTGTCAGATTTTTGTTTCAAGAAGGCAACCCAAGTGAATCGTGTGAAATCATCAACCATGACAAGGATATAACTGTGTCCACAAAGACTAACAGTTCTAGAGGGACCAATAAGGTCCATATGGATGAGATCTAAAGGTCTAGAGGTGAGAATGTCTTTAACTTTTTTATGCGAAGTCTTAACTATTTTTCCTTCCTGGCAATGAACACAGACAACACTTGAAATAGGTTTAATTTTAGGAATTCCTCTAACAATCTCTTGACTAGACAATCTACCAAGAATATCATAACTTAGGTGACCCATACGATTATGCCAGATCTCATTGTCATCCATTTTGACAATGCTACAGGTTTCAGAACTAGTCTTGACAGTATAACAATTGTCAGGTGTTCTAAATCCTGTAATAATGCATTTACCTTTATCATTTAGAATTTTATAATTGTTCTTTGAAAAGGTAACAGTATGGTCAGAGTCACAAAATTGTGATATACTTAGGAGGTTGGCTTTGAGGCCTTTAATTAATAGAACATTTTCGAGAACAGGCATTCCTTCTTCTTTTAGGGTTCCTTTACCTATGATCTGAGATGAAACTCCATCACCAAAAACTACTTTCCCACCAGCAAATCTGGTTTTGTTTAAAAGTTTGGTTTCATCTCCTGTCATATGTTTGGAGCATCCTGAATCTAAATACCAACCAGATGAAGTGTGTTCAGCTTTTAAAGCAGTGATAACAATGTTACACTTCATTTGGGGTAAAAGATAATCTTTTCTAACCCAAATAGCTCTAGTTTTAATTTTGCGCAAGTTTGCCCTCATTTGATAAAATTTTCGAGACACAGCTTTTTGTCGAAAAACATTTGGAGCAGCAAACTGATTATTGTGAAAAATTTGAGCTTTTGGTTTAGGAAAGTTTCTGGGAGCCTTTCTCTTAAATGAACTCTTAGTTTTGGTCTTTCTATTTCTGTAGTTAGAGTTCTTATCAGGTTGTCTTGGAAGGACATAATTGTTACGATTTTGCCTAGGATAGTTAAAGTTCTTGTAGACAGAAGTGTTGTACACAGGGGTGTTTAGACGCCTAGCATAACAACCTTCAAAGGAATGACCATAAATGTCAGAGTACGAGCAATATTGATTTCTTGAGGGATGAATTTCCTTAGGAAAACTTCTAAAGATGGGTTTAACAGCATTCTGTTCAGAAGTCCTAGTCCTAGAAGGTATGGCCTTATAGGTAGAATCAGCCTTTCTGATCAAAGGACAGACGTATTTAGTCTTAAGTGCAGTGTCAGCCTTAGAATTACTAGACTCTCCAATGTCTTTCTCTTGTTGCTTTTGATCAAATTCCTTTTTAATAAAATGAAAGTCTGGACATGTTTCAATTGGTCTTTTGCCCCCAGACACAAACTTTATAGTTTCAAGATTTGTAGTTTGTGGTTTGTTCTTAGGGCAAAATCCAATACCAGTTCTATCATCAGAATTGGTCTTGGAGTTAATAACAAAGTCAGTAAAAAAATTTGAATTATTTTCAAACTTAGAATTTTTTTTGAAAACAGTAGCTGTCTTTGTTTTTGCTTCCTCCAGTTCTAATAATGATCCCTTGTATTTCATTTCCAGGGTTTCATTAGTTTTAGTCAACTCTTTTAATTTTTGATCAAAAGTTTCAATCTCAGATTGATGAGTCATACACTGGTTAGTGTACTCTTCAGCATTCAACTTCACAATAAGACTTAGATCATCTAATTTCTTAGTCAGGTCTCTAACAGTCTTCTCCAATCTAGTGCCTTTTTTAAGAGTTTTAGCATACAAGGTATGGATATCAGGGAGGTCATCTGTGTCTGAGTCGCTAAGTGAAGTGTGTGTAGTGACCCCTAACGATTCAGTTTTAGTACTCACGCATCCATTTGCATCGTCGTTATCGAGATCACTTTGACTCACACACACGGAATTAGAACTAGCAACATTTTCAGACAATAAAGCATCTAGGCCAATCAAAGCAGTATTCACACAAGCAGGATTAGAAGCATCATTATCACACACAGGCATATCATCATTGTAAATGATCTTAGCATAAAAGGACATGCAAGGGTCAAGTACATTTGATGACTCAAGTTCCTCTTCATCAGAGTCACTTGAATCATTCCAAGTTTTACAGACATTGGCTCTATTGTGTGTGTTAGCTTTATTCAGATTAACTCTGCAATCGTGAGCAATGTGACCTAGTTTCCCACATCTAAAACATTCAATCTTTTTAAGGTCTCTAGTGGGTCTAGAATTGTTGTCCTTAGGATGTTTGTCAAGGCCTCTCTCATGAGGTTTGGTATTAGACAGAGTAGGATAATTAGGCTTGCCTTGTTTAGTTGCCTGTTTGTTTCAAAATTTGACAATTTTCTTAAATTTTTTAGACCTCAAGGCAATCTGATTATCTAGTTTGTCTATATCGCACTCCTCATCATAGTCAGAGTTGGTCAAATTAGACTCAAGTTTGGGTATCTTAGAGGCAAAACTCAAGTTAGAGTTGGGTTGTTTTCTTTGTGAATGATTTAATTGTTTCTTAAAGTCTAATTCCATTTCCACAGTCCTAAGTTTGCTACTGAGTAACTCAGGGGTAAGGTTTTGATCATTCATTTCCTCAATAGCATATCTCTTACTGTCAAACTTTTGTGGTAATGACCTTAGAATTTTAGAGACAATTTCATTCCTATCATAAGTTATACCATTAGCATGCAACTTAGTAACTATATCAGTTAAGTTCATGTAAAAATCATCAAAAGACTCAGAATCAGACATGATCAAAGAGTTGAACTGCTGGATAAGCATTTGAGTTTTAGCAGCTTTAACTCTTGAGTCTCCTTCATGGGCAGTGATTAATGTGTCCCAAGCTTCCTTAGAAGTGGCACAAGATGAGATTATTTTGAACTCATACTCATTAATAGACATAAAAATGGCATTCTTGCCTTTATTGTTATTTCGAGAAATGGTTTTCTCTTCTTGGGTAAATTCACTTAAGATTTTCTTTACCCTCTCATCACTTCCTTCAGTGGCTGGTTTAGTAGGATAAGTGTATCCATTTTCAATAATGTCCCAGACATCATCTCCTAAAGTCCCTTGGATGAAGGCAACCATTCTTACTTTCCAGTAAGCAAAGTTGTTTCCATCAAAGAGTGGAGGTCTGGACAGATTACCAAACCTTTCATTCTTCTCGTCCATAGTTAGATTTTTCAGAAAACGATTTCAGAAACACAAGATCTTTTGAAATAAAAGTTAACAGGGCTCTGATACCAATTGAAAAACGTCGCTAATGCCGTTTAATACAAGATTAAACTGTATAAGCAACTCCGAAATGTTTGTTGGAGAAACCCTTTTCTTTTGAAAATAAAAATTATAAACAAGATGTGTTTACAAAGAAACTTATGTACGAGAGTAATTAAGACTGTGTAATCAATTTTTAAAACTAAGGCAGTTTCAAAAATTCAGCACACTTATAGAATGAGATGAGTAGATGAAGATAATCAACACAATGATTTTAACGTGGTAAAACCTCTCCCAACAGAGGAAACATCCACGGTGACTTCTAAGTCACAAAAACAAAAATCCACTAATAACAAAAATTAGTTACAAACAATACAACATGCAAACACACAAATCAACCTATTCTAAGTTTAGGAATATACCCCCTTGGTGTCCTTCTAACTTCTCATAGATCTGATTTGTTGATGATGTTCTTCAGTTTGCTAACTTCCTTTGCTTTAGCTTCTTTACGTCGACTCAATGATCTCTGATCTTATACACAACACTTCCAGTGTAGTAGTGTGTTAAGTGTTTGTGAAGTGATCCCTATTCACATGCATGAACTCACACACACTTAGATTTACAAACAGTCCTATAAAAATTACATATAAAGTCTATATGCTATGATTTTGTTATTTTTCTTTCTTACAAAACTAAAAACCTTTTTGACCTTTAATATAACCCAGATTCCACGGAAATCTTGCTTCAAAATCGGACAAGACCTTAATCAATCTCCTTTTGAAAACATTTGTGAGATTGAAAATCTCCAAGTGTGAATCCAACTAGGTCAGGTTAAGTTTTGTAAAAACAGAAACCATAAAACATTTTCAAAACCAAATGAATAAATATTTTCTTAAAAAATGCAGATCTAGTGAAAATGTAACATGCAGAGTATAGATCTAACGTTTCTATGAAAAAAGAAACAAGATCTTCACTCTAAAGTTTAAGTTGTGAACAAGATCAAAGCCAAGGAGGTTACAGCTTCAAAAGAACAAACCACTCTCTCTCTCAAACACTCAAGGTTGTGTTTGGGGTTGAATGTACATGAAGGTTTGTTTCAGAGTTGAAGTGTTTAGGGGTAGGGTTAGGGTTTGGCTAACTGTTTCCCTTTCTCTCTCTTCTCTCTATTCTTTTCTCTCTTCTCTCACTTCTCTCTCACTTCTCTCTTATTTTTTTCTCTCAGAAAGACGAATGCCCAAAAGTCTTCTAAGGCTGAGAAGTGGAGGGTATTTATAGGGCTGAGGGAAGGTTATGTATGTTCGAGGCAAATCAATGGCTGAGATCAAGTCTTGCAAACTTTGACTTGATCCAAAGGTTATAAAACAGCGGTGATAAGAAATGATTGTGATTGGTTCATATGGATAGCACCGGGATTAACTAAGAACACATGCAGACCCTCGATTAGGAATGATCCAACGATCAGCAATCAATCATCCACCCTTCTCACAAAAGAAACACAAATAGGTACGCCCGGAGGATGACAAGTGTTGGATTGTGAGAGGCTCTCACACGCGCGTCTAAAATAATTACAGAAGGTACCCTGAAGTCTCTAGCGCTTTGAGATCCTACCCAACCAAACAATCGAGTGAGAAAAGAAGTTTCCAAAATAGAATATTAACCCCACAAACTTTATAATCCCATTTTATTAATAAAAACATTTATTTAAAATATGTTCAAAAATATTTAAAAAATATTTAAAAATTCCCAAAAAATTATTAAAGCTCCAATTCAAGGGGAATTAAACACACACTCAATTTTAAGCAATATGAACACATGTATGCACTTCTAATTGTTTGTAGTGTGATTCAATTTATACCTTCATAGATCATTGAAGAGAATTAGAGAGATAAGATCTGAGGCTCTTTGGGTTCTAGGATAGACAACCAATTTTGTCACTATTTCCAAACTAGATGAACACTTATACAGTATAGACTTAAGCAAGTCAAAGGTATAAGGTGCTTCACTTTCCTTCCCATCCGGCCACTGTCCGACCCTTTTGGAAGATTATTGAAATTTTCCTTGCCTCTCTATTTAACCTCAAGTGAGAGTATTCATAATAATGCATGATAAGCACCCAAAAATGTTTAAATGAAATCCCAAATAGATATTTTTTAATTGCTAATTCTCGATAAAATTGGACTTATGTTAGTATTTGTTTGTTTTGTAGCTCAATAAGCATTTGTAGAGTTTAAAATGATAATTCAGGGCAAATGCGCGACTAAAGTGGCTTAATACCGTAACTCGAACCTCATCCCGTACCAAAATCGAACCTAAACTATCCACACCGAACCCTGTGTGTGTGTTGAGTTTGTAATTTTATTTTTTTAGATTTTTATTTTTATATCGTTTTATTTTTTAGTTTTTATTTTAGATTTATTTAGAATTTTTAGGATTTATTTTCTATTTCTTTTTATTTAGTATAATTTTATTTTTCTTTTTATTAGTTTTTTGTTTTTTTATTAGGATCAATTTTTTTTAGGATTTCATTTATTTTTTAGCTTCAATAGATTTTACATTTTTTTAGGATTTTAAATTTTAGTTTTAATAGATTTTTATTTTTAGTGTCATTTCTTTTATTTACTTTTTATTTGTGTCTTTTATTTATAGATTAGGAATTTATTTTTTAGTAGATTTTAATTTTATTAATTTTATTTTAGTTAGTTAGTTTTAATTTTTATTTAGGTGTACAAGAGATTTCACGCGTGCTTTCCAATAGTCATAATTTGACCCGCTAAAAGTTGGAACTTTATTATATGAGTTATCAATTGAAATTGTGCCTTTTTCAAAATAATCAATTTTAGACCAAAATTGATATCAAGAAAAAAAAAATTGCGAAAAAATTATCCAGTAAGTTTGTGTAAATGGCTCTAATACCAATTTGAGAGTGCGCCAGCAATCAATGTCAAACTTATTTAATTAAATTTCAATTTTAGTCCCAACAAGTCTTAATACTCGCAAACAAACGTGATTGAATAAATAATTAATCTAAGCATGCAAGACAATCAACGTTGAGGAAAAATCCCCCATAGGGGTAAAACCATCTTATTTTCACTATAATTTTGTAAAGAATGGTTTACACGGATTATAATGAAAATACAAGTAATGACATACAAAATACCCTTAGGTGTTGCTTTCAATGTTATCGGCTCGAGTTCCTTTAAGAGTTCCAGAAGGTCAGCAATGGAAAAGCTTCTTCTTCTCCACAAATGTACTCCAGCTGAGTAGTATAATCTTCCTTGGGGTTTAGAGGATTCACATAAAGGATTGGGAAATATTTGTGAATCAAAAAGGTATTGGAACCTTAAAATTTGAAGTCTGGAAACGAGGTCTATTTTGCAGAAACTGAGATATGCAAACTTAGAAAAACGTGTAACACGAACACTATTTAAATAGGCACTTGAGGTGGTGCGCCATTCGAACAAAACGCGGTGTCGTTCGAGCGAGATGGCATCTTGTTCGAATGAGATATGATATCGTTCGAACGACATCAATGATGTGTCACAAAAAAACTCCTTTAAAACATTTCTGCGTGTTTATCCTCTTCCAGACTTCGAAAATTAATTTAAAACAATATTCCCAATTATTTATGCAAATAATTTAAACACTCCAATTAAAATTATTTTTACCATAAGACTGTGGAATAGTGGGAACTGTTGAGGGGTACGTTTCTTGACACATGATGCACGTACAATGATGATGGATGCATGAATTTAGATAGAGTCCGTCGAGGATGATCATGGAGACGTGGCGAATGTAGCGGTATCAGACATACTTAATTGTGATCTAGGCTATTTGAAAAATTCCTAGATTCTACCCCGGACATTTATAAATCATGTCCTTACTAGATTTATGAGTGAATTTTGGGTTTTGTTGGTGTAGGTTGCATGTAGAAAAAACCTAGTTTTGAAATAAATGGATTTGGGGGCATATAACTCATGTAATTTGTGTTGAGATAATGAAATTGGAATTTTGATGTATTAATGAGAAAATCTTGGTGTATTTTAATTTAAAATAATTAAATGGGATTAATTAGGTGTTTATGATGATGTGTTAATAAAATTAAGATTTAATTAAATCGGATTATCATGCGTAGTTTCACATGTTGATTTATTTATGTGTGATTATGTAACTTGTTGGTATTATTAAATTGCCATTGTGACGACGGGTTGTTGGGTATCTTATGCTTTCCCTATATTTTAGGATGCCTTCTAGGTATGTGACTAGTGGGTAAGCCTTTTGATGATTTATGCTTTCTAGGTATGGGACTAGTGGGCAGGCATTTTGATGATTTATACCTTCTAGGTATGGGACTAGTGGATAGGCCTTTTGATGATTTATGCCTTCTAGGTATGAGAATAGTGAGGGTAGATTATTACGACTTTATTATGTCGGGGGCGGGCTGATTTTTGATACTTTACTGTCGTTATGCTATCCTCGGCATGAGACTAGGTCGAGGTTTATGTTTAAAATTCATCCTATACATATGGTAGGACGTTTTGATAACTTGGGGACCCTTAGGTATGGGACTAAGGGGTATTTTGAGGATCTCACATCGATTAAAAGGGTGGAGTAATTTATAAATTGAGAATTAATGCCTAAGATATAAATGGGTATTAAAATTGGTGGAGACATAATGTGTTAGGGACCGACAGTTTAACCGGGTCAGCTTGGGCAATTTATGTCATGTCTTGTGTGGAACCTTATCATACTTCCGTGGATCGACAGTTTAAACGGATTTGGCTGGCTATTGACAAGGGTAAGTGTGACACTTTAGTGGAAATTACCACCCAGGGCGGGAGGACCGCCATAATAAAAAGTGAGAACAATGATAAAATTTGGTTAATTTAATTAAATTAACAATCGTGGGACTTGGGAATTTAAAATCATATTGGTGTGGATTTTTAAATGGGAATCTATGTGGGTAGTTAGTGATTTACATTTATCGCATTTAATAATCTCGTTTAATTAAAATATTCTATTATGATATTTATTGCGTATAATGCTACTGTCTGGATTCAAGGATCCTATTTGAGGGGAGTAGTGTGTATTCATGCTCAGGGGTCTGACCTTGTGTGTTAACTAACCTTTAAAGAATAAGTTTTGGAGAAGCTGCCTAGGATTTTCGGAGTATATCGTTTGGAGGTGCAACTGGAGTTCATTCATTTTATTATTTTTTTTAGTTAGACTTTCTTTTTCAGTCGTATTTAATTATGAGACTTCATTTGAGTTTTATTGGTCCATTCGGTTCCAAAGTTGTTTAAGGGATTTCAATTGGATTATTCAGTCGGTTTATTATTCATATTTTATTTAATCATTCTTGGAGATTGGATTTATTCAGATTTTTAAGATGTGATGGATCTTTTATCGCTTAGTTGTTTATGATCATTTAGGATTGATTCAATTATTAATCTTGTGAACTGATTTATTTATGTCTCATATATGTCTCATGCTAAGAAGGGTATTTATCTAGTTCACGCCCGGCATAGTCCGGCGGTGGTGGCTGGCCACCTCGTCTGTCAGATTGCGTGGGGTGTGACACTCCTTAGGTCCCTAGCACCTCCCCCTTTCACTACAACCCCTATGTCATACTCAGAGTACCGATCTAGAGGCCGTCGAGCGCTCTCGGCCTCGGTTGACTCCGATCAACTCTATTGTCATAGTGAAAGCTCAATGAAACCTCAAAGGACTCTGAATTCCCTTTCCAACGGTTCACCCCGTGCGTGAATCTGCTTA
Source organism: Sambucus nigra (assembly GCA_949130495.1). Taxonomy (NCBI): domain Eukaryota; kingdom Viridiplantae; phylum Streptophyta; class Magnoliopsida; order Dipsacales; family Adoxaceae; genus Sambucus; species Sambucus nigra. Next base: position 329,151,870 of record OX422210.1, on the reverse strand, counting down.
ACGGTTCGAACGAATGAACTATTTTACTATCAAAAATCGATCTCAAGGTCATCGGGTGCTCCCTGGCCCCGATTTGACTCCAATCAACCTCATCGTTAGAACCAAAGATCAATGTATCTTTTAAGGGAACTGGAACCCCTTTCTAATGGTCCTCCCCGTGCACGAAATGACATAACCGTTCAGACGAACGATCCATTTTCCCTTAAAGACTTATCCGGAGGCCACCAAGTGCTCTCGGGCTCCGTTCGACCAAGGTCAAATCTTCATCTCGAAAGATACTGAATGAATCTTCTAAGGGCACTAAATACCCTTTCTAATGGTCCCCCCCCCCCCGGTGCGCGAATTAGCCTTACGGTACGATTGAATGACCCGTTTTACTCTGAAAGGTAAACCGGCGCTTTCGAACCCCGGTTGATCAAAATCAACTCTCTAAACTGAGCGAAGATCTTTGGAACGTCAAAGTAACTTGTATAAACTTTTAAATGATCTACCCCATGCACCATTCAGACTTACGGTTTGGATGAACGATCAATTATCGTCTAAAGATCTTGTGTCCAAAGGACCGACGGGCACTTTTGAGCCCTATTTTACCCAAAGTCAACTCTCAAAACTGGGAGCGGCCCAAGGACTCTTAAAGATATCTGAATTACCTTTCTAACGGTATGACCCATGGGAAATTTAGATTTACGAATTACATTCTATGATCATTTGTTTCGGAAAAATCTGGACGAGACTACCGATTGGCAGGTCCATTTCCCTGCCTTTAGTTAGTGTGTCTAGGGTCACCTGTCGATTGGAATGGCTAGGGGTATGCTAATCGGCAGTCCCACTACCCTATAAAAGGAGGGAATGAGCTCACTCTCAAGGCACACCTCGGATCCATCAATATTAGTGATCTCAGCAAAATTCTTCTGCAATCAGCGAAGTTTCCTTGTGTGAAATTCCCTTCCACCTTTCATCATTTTCATACCCAATAGAGAAAAATCTCTTTCCCGCTCATCCAATATCCATCTCAATTTGCAAGGGAGATCATCAAGGATCAAGATCAAGCCTCAATTTTCAAAAGAAGGTCCAAACATCCTCTCTCTTTAAATTTCTTTTTTTTTCGCATTAGTTATATAAATTATCAATTTAGCTTTTACTTTAGATCATACACATTAATAGCTCATCCTTTATTAGTTATATTGCACATAATTTACTTTCTATAAAAAAAACAAAACAAAGAAAAAGAGGGCTACACCTATAAATTCTGATGGAAACACGCCTTATATATTTTTCTTGAGGCGGCTTCTCACTCGAACGACTGTAGCTGTCGCTCGAATGAGATGCCCATGTCATTCGAACGACATGGTGATATCGCTCGAATGACTGCTGTTGTCGTTTGAGCGACTGATCTAATTAGAGTTTCAATTAAACACTTCTCTAATCCGTCTTTATCAGAATAAAATGAAGTGTAAACCATTTCCAACTTTTTAAAAACATTTTAAAAATCATTTCTTTAATAAATTAACATCCTTAAATATTTGAAAATAAATTTCGAGTCCCATTAAAATTAAGCATTCATACCTGAGGGATCTCGGAATGCACTTAAAATTGAAAAAAAAATATGCACCATAAAGCGACATGATAAATTCTTTAAAGCTATACCGCAATGTCTTCAATAAACTTCAATACGTCATAGTCTGTATGGGATCGTGACAATAAAAAATACGACCTATGACTCAAACGTGTTTTGTTCCGGGAATAAGTCAAATAAACATACAACGGATTCAATTAGAATTTTTGTCCTTATAGTTGAACTACAAATATCTTCACTACGCGTCATGCTTAAAAGCAAAGTTAATGAAGAAGACTGACATCAAAACCGTCTTGACGAGTTGTCACTTTTGGACGAAAGGTGGCTAAAGGCTCTATATTACATACAAAGATACCATCGCCAGACAATATGATCATTCAATAAGAGAGTTAAGGACTGTGGTGTCCGAGAAGGGGATTTAGGCGTCAAAGAAATCATGGAACCCGTATGGGACCCCAAAGGGAAATTTAGGCCAAACTGGAGTGGCCCCTACACTGTGAAGAAGATCCTATCTGGTGTCGGCGCTATGCTCACCAACCTCGATGAAGAATAAATGACCCGTCCTGTCAACCTGGACCGTCTCAAGAAATTCGACCCTTAGTCCGAAATCTGGGCGCGCTGCGACTCTCCTCATCCCCCTTCTATTCTAAAAAAAAATTCTTTATTTCCCTTTACTCAGAACTATGTGGGGACTGATCCTCTAAAAATTCTTGTTGCTTTCAAAAATGAAAATCAGAAATTTTTTAAAAACCCCAGAGGTACGTAGGCAACTCATACGCTTTACATGGGCACGATGCCCTTCTTTTTCACAAAATGCTATTATCTTCTTACATTCGAGAATGATAATTCATTTTATCATTTACATGAATAAAATGATTATGTATGGTTTAGCGATTGGTATAGATAATTCAAATGCAAAACTCATCAAGAGGCACAACAATACAATTAAAATCCTTTCCCCAAATTTATTCCCATAAATACCTAACCTGAAACACACAAAAACTTCACAAAAAAACAACAGCTTCACAAAAGGCCCTACTCGCAGCTACCAAAGGATCCAACTCCATCATCATCTACATATTGAGGCCCCCAAACTTCTCCTTCCTAGATAAAATACCGCAGGTGCTCCATAGAACGGTAAGCCCGAACTAGCCTGTGGAAAACCACTACGCCTCCCTTCATGGCGTTAAACATAGCAAGCCATCTCTGCCTAGTCTCCTCGACCAACATCTGATCCACTAGCCTCCTCCACAGTCATTTCATGTAATCCCCATAAACATTCCAAACTCTGCCAATAGACTGGTAAGGACGGGTTAACGATCGACGACTCTCCCATAAAGAGCCTAACCGTATGCGCATGCCTTCCGTCAAATCCTCCACAAAAAAGAAGTCAAGAATACGAGAATGCATGATTTTCTCTCATCCAACTTAACGCATGAGCTGCTAATGAAAGTAAAAAGAAGTCCGATGGAGGCCAACTAACCGAACTTAGTTGTATTCTCCAAGTTCCAGAATGGGCTGTAGCTCCCCCCATAAGGGTACCGACCATCGCAAACATCGAACCCCGTGCTCCACAAACCAGTTTCCCCAGTTCTCAATGTTCGGGACAAAAATAATAAAATAACAAGTGAAGAAATTTGGCACAAATACCAAGGGATATTCAGGGGGACCGCCAAGCAAAATCTCTCAGACAGCCACATGCATGGTTTCCTTTCAGAAAATTGAAACGGCCTTCCCACTAAGTGTTTATACCATTCAGGGTCTCTGCTAGTATCACTCTCATGGGATTACGACGACATGACATCCATACAGTAGTGGCAGCAATTTGAGGGTCCACCAGAAGGTCCCAAGTCACCAACAGTAGCTTCGAAGTTAAGCTAAGGGAAACGACTTCGGTATAGCCCGCATGATTAACATCCTGTAGATGCACGAAATACAGCATAATCGGGAGATACATCATTCCTCCAGTAACCAATGACCGAGACACTGAGGGTAGGATATGGAGAAATTTTTCTAACAGTGCCCGAGGAGATTGAGAGAATTCAAGCAAGGTCGTCGCCACACTGGGGTTTACCCCCAATATAGCAGAAAGCTCCACATAAGTTAGGCAGACGTCGTCCAAGCTAAAATGAAAGACATAATCCTCCTGGTACCAGAATTGAGTTTTCACCGTCAGCATGTTCCACTCAATGGGCCGATTTGCCCACAAAAAACCTAACGCAAGTTAAAGGTGTCATAGTCTACATTGTACGAACACATAGCCTCTAAATTCTTGAGATAAGAGGCAAATTTAGCACTTATGGGAATGGCCATTTTTGAAAATAACAAGACACAAAGCAAGAAAGAATCAAGAGAAGAAAACTGTGGATGGGTGAAGAAAAATTCTCCAACTTTACCCCCTTTTATACTTGAAAAACTTGGTTAAAGACAAGGATCCTACAAAATTCGGAGGGATCCCTACCCCATCAAGGACAAAGTAGCTGAAGAAAGTCCAATCAAAGCCTTAGGGTGATTTGGCTAGACTGGCCTACCGAAAGGAAGGATAAGGGATATGCCAATCGACATCCCCCCATTTTTAGAAAATTCCATTTTCCCTCTTTTATCAAAACCAAAAAACTCAATAAATATAATTTTTATTCGAAAAGAATTCTGAATTTTTCTATCTTTATATTTTTAACTCATCCTATTTTAAAATAAATTCTCTTTTTAAGTAATTCTGCTCCTTTTATGGTCTCAACAAACAAAGTAAAAAGTTCATGTAGATCAATTCGTTTAAAGTGAAGATAAATAAATAAAACCCCATTCATTTCATATAAATGTGTTGCCATAATTACATATCTTTTGCAGAAAAAAGAAGAAGAAAAACAATGGGACTCAGCTTGATCCCCCCCAAAACTTTCTCTCTCTTTATTTTTTCTCTCTATCGCTAGGATCCCCCGTCCCTGCGATGCGCACTCTTCCCCCCAGTGACGAGTTGAGGAGCCTCTGTTACTCGATACAGAACCCTCCTCGAACGAGGTAGATGACACATACAGGAAGGAAACGGGATTGAATCCTGGATATGAGATGTCGTGAAAGCCACCCAGTCCCGGACGTCCCTCAGTCAGGTAGTCGACACTCGAACATGCTGCAAGAAAAATAAAAAGAGCAAATCAGTCAGTTTAAAGTGAAAGAAGAATTCTGAAAAATAAAAGACAAAGGAAAAAGTTACACCTATGGCTTGAGAACATCCTTAGTCAAACCCAGCACCTCTGGGTCCATCGCGTTGGGGTGATGCAACATACTCACCTATCCTCCCCCAGGAAATCTTATGTTGTAAGAGGAAGGAGCGAGTCGCAGAAACTGAACCTCTAACATCACCGCCACTGTCGACGTCGATGCACCACCCGCGTTATGGGCTGGCCCTATTGGTCGACTCGTACCCCTGCCTGAGGCTGTAGGAGGCGGGGATATTCGCCACATTGTAGATGCATGACGGCATCAGCTAGCTCATCACAAAATTGAGATAGTAGTAGGTTGCCAGCATGTTCATATACAAATAATGGGGCTCGTCGATCATCGCCGCCACTCAAGCATCCTTCGATATCTCCCTCACATGCCTCATAGATCTTAGGGGCATCGCTGGTGGGACCTCCACCTCGTCTTCCACAATCTACCTGGATACTCTCTCCCCTAGATAACAGGAGTATCCAAACGCATATGCCAGCAGTTAGCACATCAGCGCATTCCCTCCGGTCACCCCCATATGCTAAATGGCCGTCCCCCATGGATAATTGGTCACCTACATTTTTACCAAGACGAAGTCAATACTTTCACAAAGGAAAATTCCAAAAATAATAACTCAAAAGAGAAAAGAAGGGATAACCCAGTCACTCGTTAGGTCATTCAAGACCTGATGCAACGCCGCCAACGAAACAGATCGCCTCGACTTTCGGTTGGACTTTTACCACCGGTACATCCAACAGAAGACTGCTACTGACTTATCCTATAAACTAATCAAGTGGTCATTGAGCCCAATCACCTCATAGAATCACATTTACAAAAGGACAACGGTCAGTAATCAGAAGAAAGCAATCAAGAATAAAAGGAAAATGTATAATGGAAAAATGCAAGGAAAATTATCTCCAGAAGGTATGTGGCTCCAGTAAAAGTCTGCCCCCAGTACCGGCTGAAAGTATCCAAAGATGAATAGAGGGTCGCCAAAGTTAGGCTCCCTTAGTCAAAGAGAGGGATACTCAAAAAATACCCTCAAATATGGTAAAAACCACAAGTGGACAACGTCGTCACTTGACACCACTAGAAATACTCCCAATAGCAAAAAAATGAATAAGCGAGCCATTTGACAAACCTACAGCCCGTTGTTATCATCAATCACCGGGCTCAACAAAACCTCCCGAAGATGAGATATACGGATCGAGTCCCCCGATACTATTCGTCCAACATCACCTAGCACCACCTCCACCTCCATCGACGTCACCCTCAATGTGCGATCCACCTTTATCTGGGTCCCCTCGTAATCTATCCCCAACAGCTTATGTACGTCAATAGGGTTCGCTATCATCTCCCCAAAACAAAAATGTATGGTGTGGGTAGTATCCCACCACTTTTCCCCCAAAGAACATAAGACAGCCGTCCAACGAGGCGTCTCATCCAACGCAGACGCCGGACTACCAAAACATGCTGAAGAAACCACCCAGCGCACCACCGAAGGAAGGTGCGCCCACATATCTCTAAACCCCATCATCCCCCAGGAGTGAAGACTCATCACAGCAATGTCACTCTGTTAAAGAAAAAGAAACCTTCTGTCAAAATTCAAAGAAATAAGAAAATGTAAAAAAAATGCGGAAAATAAGGCCAAAAGTCATTCAGTACTTACATAACCATTAGGGTTCCTCACCCTGGACTATCGATAGTGCGAAGGCTCACGCAAAAGAGTCTACTCATTGGCAACATGATCAAACAGATCAAAGGCATTCTGGTTGAACAACACTAATGGCACCCTGGTCCGCCACTCTAAATGTGCCCAATCATCAACACCTAGCCACGCCATGTGGATCTCACTACTAGAAAAGTCTGCAATTTTCAAAATTGAAATGAAGAAATAATGCTGGAGAAAATATCAAGAGGGAGAAACAGAAGATAAGAAATCTAGAAGTTGTAAAAAAATGAAAAGAATTCACCCCCTTTAATAGAAGGCTAAGGGGTATGCCGATCGGCAGTTTCCTGACACTAGCCGATCGGCACTATCCCTTTCCCTTCCCAAGGCAGTCCAAAAGACCGTGCCACTGCCGTTTAGTAACCCCTACAACCTTCTGGTCAGCACCCTCTTGAAATTTCGTACAAAAAAACCTAAAACAATGTCAGAAATTTCCTAAAATTATTAAATCAATGTTGGAACGTTTCTTTCACTAAGAAAATCATTTTTCAAGCTCCCAAATCCCCAACCAAATTAATACCACATTTTTCCTAGCTTAAAACCCTAAAAATCAACACGCCCGCAAAGCCCACTACAACTCCCCAGCGGAGTCTCAAAAAATTTCATCTTCAGGAGAAATCAAGTGCCTCATCAGTAGAGCTACCCATTTCCCCAGTAGGAATTCACGAATTGAACTTTTCCCCAAAAAAATTCCAAATTTTCCCAAAGCAGAGTTAAAAGCCTTAAACCAGGCATCTCTCCTTAATAACACATTCCCCAACGGAATCCCAAAACCTCGAATTATCAACTGAATCAAGATTATCATCCCTTTTCAAAAGTACATAATCCCCAGACGAATGTCTCCTCCCTAGTAGAGACTCAAATAAAAATTCCCCAGGAAAGTTATCCCCATTTAAGGTCCTCAAAATTTACCTCGACCCGCAGAATTGGTCGCTCCCATTTAAGGTCCTCAGAATTGACTTCGACTCTCAGAATTAGTCACTCCACCTAAGGTATGCAGAATTGACCTTGACCTGCAGAAATGGTCGCTCCACTTAAGGTCAGCAGAATTATCCTCGACCCTTAGAATTGGTCGCTCTAATTGAGGTCCGCAGAATTGACCTCGACCCGTGGAATTGGTCGCCCCACTTAAGGTTTGCAGAATTGACCTTGACCCGCAGAATTGGTCGCTCCACTTAAGTTTCGCAGAATTGACCTTGAATTTCAAAATTGGTCGCTCCAAACTTAAGGTCCTTAGAATTGACCTTGATCCTCAGAATTGGTTGCTCCACTTAAGGTCCACCGAATTGAGCTCGACCCGTAGAATTGGTCACTCCAACTTAAGGTCCTTAGAATTGACCTCAACCTTCAAAATTGGTCGCACCGTTAAGGTCTTCAGAATTAACCTCGACCCTCAGAATTGGTCGCTCCCCACTTAAGGTCCTTAGAATTAACCTCAACCCTCATAAATGGTTTCCCCCAACTTAAGGTCCTCAGAATTGACCTCACACCCCAGAATTGGTCGTTCCCAGTTAAGGTTCTCGAAATTGACCTCAACCCTCAGAATTGGTCGATCCCATCTTTAGGTCCTCAGAATTGACCTCGGCCTACAGAATCGACCATCCCCGGCATTACCTTAGGTACTCAGAATCGACCTTGACCCTCTAAAATGGTCATCCATGTCCCTTTAGGTCCGCAGAATTGACCTTTTTTCTAAAATATCATGTGGTGTCTATTCGATGGCCTTCACTTGTTCTAAGCTCACCTGTGGAGGGGTTATATTGACACCATATTCTAGGACCTAGCACTGCCCCCTTTCACTATAACCCCTAGGTCATACTCTGATTACCGATCTAAAATGAGGTTGATGGGACTAGAAAAATCACTAATCAAAGCTTAAAAATCTATTGAAAATGAGAAGGGTATGTTATTAGACTTGATTTGCGCTTTAGAATAAGACAACAATGCCTTAGGAGAACGAAATTCAGATTTAAGAAGGTTTAATAGTTTAATAAAACTTAAGGTTGTTGAACAAGGAAAAAGTGATTTGACCCTTGAACCCGAAAAAATGAAAAAGAAATTTCTTTCATATGAAGTATCAAAATGTAAACTTGAGAAGACATTTGAATCTTTGAAAAATGAAATTGACTTGTTTAAATCATTGAAAGACAAGTTACATTTTTATCAAGTTGACACATCTAGTTAGAGTTCATCTTCATCACATGAATCAAATGATATTAATTAAATGCCTTTGAAAAAAATGGAAAGAAACTAAAAGTGAAAAAGAATGTTAAAAAAAAGAATATAATCAAAATGTTTCAAAGTATCGTTCATATTCATTCTCTTGCACCTTTTATCACAAGGAAGGTCATCTTGAATCATTTTTTTACAAATTAAAAAAGGTTCAACGGTGTAAACACCACATTCTAGGATTCCCTAAGTCTCTCCTTAGGTCCCTAACACTCCCCATTTCACTACAACCCCTAGGTCATACTCTGAGTACTGATTTAGAGGCCATCAGGGGCTCTCGCACCCCGTTTGACTCCGATCAACTCTATCGTCAGAGCAAAAGCTTAATGAAACTTCTAAGGTCTCTAAATACCCTTTTCAAAGGTCTACCCCGTGCACGAATCGGCATAACAGTTCGGATGAACGAACCATATTACTATAAAAATCGATCTAGAGGGCCCATATTTGACTCCAATTAACCTCATTGTGAGAGAGAAAGATTAATGGATATTAGAAGGGAATTAAAACCCCTTTCCAATGGTCCACCCCATGCATGAAATGGCATAACCATTCAGACGAATGATCCATTTTCCCTCAAAAACTAATTTGGAGGCCATCGGGCGCTCCCGGACTCCGTTTGACCAAGGTTAACTCTTCAGCTCAAACTGAATGAATGTTTGAAATTCACTGAACACCCTTTCCAGTGATCTACCCCGTGCACTAATCAAACTTATGGTACAGACGAACGACCCGGTTTACTTCAAAAGGTCATCGGGTGCTTCCGTGGCCCGGTTGACCAAAGTTAACTCTGCTAATCGATCGAAGCTCTTTGGAACATCAAAGTAACTTATATAAACTTTCCAATTGTCCATACCATGCATAATTTTAACTTACAGGTTTGACGAACGATCCATTATCGTCCGACGATCTTCCGTCTGAAGGACCGATAAAAGCTTTCGAGCCCCGTTTGACCCAAAGTCAACTACCAGACTCGAAAGTGGCCCAAAGTACTCTTAATGGTCTCTGAATTACCTTATAACGGTATTGCTCATGCACTATTTGGATTTACGGATTGAGTTCTAGGACCATTTTTCTGGAAAAAACTAGACGAGACTACCGATTGGCAGGTCCATTTCCCTGCCTATCAGTAGTGTGTCTAGGGTCACCTGTCGATTGGCAGGGCTAAGATTATGCCAATCGGTAGTCCCCCTACCCTATAAAAGTAGGGCATGATCTCACTCTCAAGGCACACCTCAGATCCATCAATATCAGTGATCCTATAAACATTCTTCTGCAATCAACGAAGTTTTCTTGTGTGAAATTCCTTTCCACCTTTCATCATTTTCCTACCCAATTTAGAAAAATCTCTTTCTCTCTTATCCAACATCCATCTCAATTTTCAATGGAGCTCGTCAAGGATCAAGATCAAGTCTCAATTCTCCAAAGAAGGCCCAAACATCCTTCTCCCTTTAAATTTATTTATTTTCGCATTAGTTATATAAATTGTCAATTTAGGTTTTACTTTAGATGATACACATCAGTACCTCATCTTTTATTAATTATATTGCACATAATTTATTTTCTATAAAAAAACCCAAAATAAAGAAAAAGAGGGTTACACCTACAAATTTCGACGGGATTCTTCATCACATTTTCTCAAAACTAAAAATATCCTTTATACACACATATATAATAAAATCCAATTTGAATCTATGGGATAAACCCGACCCTTGCTCCTCATGCGAACTACGTGGACTTTGATGCCTTTATAGGCTACATAGGCGTTTTGAGCTAAAACCCGAGACTCGAGTCCAATTCTCCAATTTTCTAAAAAAAATTATTTTCATATTTTCATCTTCTCCTATCTTATCTATATATTATTCATATATATTATGCTTGTGTCTCATACTTGCGCATTTTATCTAATAAATATTATCGCTCCATTATACCGATCGGTATCTCGTTAAGCGCATACATCGTGTTTTCTGATTATATTTTTAGGAACATTCCTTTGGGTGACCTCACTATATCTTTTCCATGATATGAGTCAAGATATTCCAATCTCCATTTATATATACACGCATGCACACTTCACGAAGAAATTAAGGAAAATAGTAACATAAGCCCATGAGAGACCGAAAGGGCGGGCTAGGTGCCTAAGACCTTTTGATTTCGTAACTTAGACCCTGAACCTCTAAACTATTGGTTTCGCAAGCACTAGTTTGTCTTTGATGCCTCTATCTTGAGGTGACAACAATTTCTTGCTTGTTTTATGAAAAATAGGTTGTCGGCTCCATCTTTACATCACCCCACATCGATGACGGCCGAAGCGTTCGTAGATAAAGGGCGCGAGACCTTCTCACCCACCCCAAGTGCATGTGCGCGAGCGTCGAGAACACCTGAGGCACGCAACAGAGTGGTAAAGAGCCCTAAAGGGAAGGGATGTCCATAAAGGGAAACAATTTTTTTATCGCAGTCTCATTTTAAGGATGTGCGATGTGAATATTACATGTGCACTTTTTGTGATGGACCTCGAAACCTTTGAAAATCTTGTTTTATACTTTTGGATTCACATGTTGACACTAGTTCAAATAACTTGAATGTTGTTGATGACTTGATAAATAAGGTTTATGCTCGTATGTGTAAATTTGGCACCTTGTGTTTGAAAAGAGAAGAAAGGCTTGTTCCCGAAGATGTCTTCGATAGGAAGAAGTTTTATTTACATCATGTTAATGGAAATCTAACATCTTTTCCATATGTTCCACCTCATTTTCACTATACGAAAAGTGTTAAGGAAATAACACGTTTATAATGGGGGTATAAGATGACAAATTTTGTTCCTAAGAGAAGGAATTTTAAGAAGAATCATTTCTGGAGCGATGATGTTTCCAAGAGACAAAACTTTTATAGAAGACTCATTTTTGGTAGATTTAGATATTTACCCGAGTCTAGATGCATAAATCATAGGAAAAGGTTTTCGTTTCGTAGACATAAAAATACGTTTCTTAGTAAAAGAGTTACTTTGAGGAGAAAAGATTGGGTTCCTATGAGAGGTAGACCTAGGAATGATCTTAGAGATAAAATTGAGATTGAGATTGAGATTGAGATTACTCAAAATAAGGTTAAGAGGAAGAATGATGTAGTCATTTTGCCTCCCAAAGATCCGGGAGCGGCAACACACCCTTTACCTAAAAAGGTAGGTGCATAGGATATATATGGTCTTTATAGGTTGTAACCCCCTTTATTCATTTGGTATAATTTGTTAGGTGTGAGTGCTTTCGTTGTCATATTTGGATCTTTTACATGCTTTTGGTGAGGATTTTCATGCATTCTGAATTTCATGCATTTTTCATGTATGTATGTTTGTTCATAACATATTATGTATGTACATATAATAATCCTTGAATAACCAAAAATATTTATATTTATTATTTTTGTGGTTATTGATTAATTTATATTTATACATGTGATTCATTTTATGAACTTATTTTGAAAAAGGATTGAAACATGGATTCAAAACAATAATATGAAAATGAAATTATTTTCAATGACATGTTTAAAATTCATATGAAGAATCATGATAAGTGAAGTTTGTTGAGATCATTGGCATTTATTTCACTTTTCACATGTACTTTACATGTCTTTGGATCATATGATACTTTTTATGTGTCTTGCATGGTTGTTTTATTTTTGAATCATGATTAAATTCTGAGATCTAAGATTGATCAATTCATTTGATAAATGTTTCTATGGACCATTTGAGGATTTTGTGTGAAATATATATATACTTTATGGAGGTTATTGATGACACGTTTTCAAAATTGAAAGGGATACCGGTGGTTAGATCATATTAATTTAAATAAGTATCATTGATAGGTGTCCACCAAAGAGTGTGTGAAATTCGATGTAGAAAAATCCATTTAATGATGAAAAGATCCAACGCCATGTGCTAGAAAATTCAAGGAAAGAAAAACAAGATAAGTTTTTTTTTTCCTGTAATACTACTTTTACTACCTACTTTAAGGATTTATACATCATTTTGTGGGTGATTACATAGTTAGAATATACCATTTGAAGACCTCGAAAGGATAATGATGAATTGATATGATTAAGCTTAAAATGTAATTCATATGAAATAATTATATGCACTCATTTAATTATGTGATATATTGTTTGTTCACATCATGCCACATTGATATAAAAAATCACTTAATTGCGTAGATAATAATTTGAACTAATATGGTTGATTGATTTATGTTTGTACGAATTTGAGTTTTATACATGTCACTAATCTTAGTTGAAAGCAAATTTATGGAAATAATCCATTTGATAGCCTAATCATGATTACTTTATAGGTTTTTGTGTTACATGTGAATATGTGCGTGTTTGATTCTTTGAATATATCAAAAAGTTAATAAAATAGTTTTTGAGCATGTATATGCATCTAACATTGCATATTTTGAAAGAGTTTGCCTTTTGGGGTTCATGCCAAGTATTTTCTAGGGCAAAATTCATGACTTGTGCATTATTGAGATAATAGTGTGCATGGGGACATTCTACTAGTGAAAAAATGGATTTTTGATTCTACTACCCATATGCATTCCAAAGGAGGTGTTTTCTCAGGGATTTTCCATCCGTAAGATTTAGTGTTATTGAGAAGGTTTTAAGGATGTTTGCATGACTAAAAGTTCAATTGTACTCATAGATATGCCCAATGAATATTCAATTGCTATGTTCGACTTAAGGGTTTCAAACATCATTTGGATAATTTATTACCTCATATTTTCCCTTTAGAGCTTGTCTTAGTTGTGTTTTCACTCTTCCTTTATGATTTCTTTGCTATTTCACGGATTCGAACTAATTTTGGCTATTGATTTGAAGATCTACGATTTCAAGGCTCATTTTTCATAGATTTGGATTTTAGATATTTGGTTTTAGGTACCTTAACGCATCGATTTAGGTGTATTGTGGTATTTTGGTTGATACCTTTTTATGAATGATCATGGATTTTGCACTCCTATTCTATTTTGGAGTTGCTACACTTTTATATAGAGATTTGATGATCATTTGTGTATATATCTTGTTGCTCTATTTGTCATTGTCTCATTTTAGACAGACTTGTGGATGTTATCTTTCTTTTATCATGCTTAGATATATCATGTTCCATACTTAGTTGTATGAGATTCACATGTTATACATCCTATTTCATATGATATACATATTTATCATGATGTTATAGCCTTATAATACCGTGTTAGCATCATTCATTTGTTATACCCATGATGTTCCACATGTTTCTCATATTAACATTGGTTTATCACATGTTGTCTAGCTTATGCACTTGCTAGATTTACTTGCCATTGCAATTTGCTTCCTAACATGTTTTATGTCCATTATCTATTTCTTTTCTTCACCCCTTTGAAATTTTCGTGTCGAAAGGGGGGGGGGGGGGAGGCTTCTAAGATAGGGGTAGTTATTACTTGGATACTTTTCTTTGTATCTAAGGGAGAAGCGTTGCTTAAAGGGGGAGAAAATTTTTATTGGAGGAGAGTTACATCATTTTTATACACTTTTGGTGTTGATATATACATTGATATGATTTTGCTGATATTTCACATTGATATACATTTCTTTCATTCATATTTACCTCTTAATGTTTCATATGACATATCTTTAGGAATTCTAAACAAGGGGGTTTCTCTTTGTGCATGTCATACCTTATTGTTCTTTTCGTACTGTTCATGTTTTTTTTAGGAACTTGTGATTCAACCCAACCCTGAATCGATGTTGGTTATATTGTCAGTTTATTGGATTTCATGTGTATTGCGACATGCTTATCTCATTATATGGCTAATGTGAAGTGAGTTTTGTTTGTCGTAATCAAGTATTTTAGGTTTTTTTAGGTTTTTCCACAGAATAGCCAAAGAGGAAAATTAAAAATGTATGTATTCATTTATCATATTATTGTTGTCGTAATTTTGTGTCAAAGAATTTGAGGCATGCTTTAGTAAGCCAAAATACTTGGTTTCATATAATCATTTAGTATAGAGAGTCTTCGAATGCTTGATTTTTCTACATCGAAGACTTCGAGTGTTGGTCATTTGAAGATGTATCCTTTATTATGGATCATTGATTAAACGTCTAAGGCTATTCACATACATATGTTTTTCATTTAACTTTGACAAATAATTATTTTGAAATAATAAGTTATATATTGAGATGTGTTGTGATTAACCTAGAGGAAAGGCCAAATTTAAAAAATGCAGTTTGTTTAAGAAGAATATCAGTTTATGCCCTAAACCATTCATATGACTCTATTTCATTACCATGAGCACGACCTGAAATGTTTTAGCATACCGTCTAAAACTGTCCACGCAATTGGATTTTAAATTTTTGCACACATCTACACATTTTTGTTATGACTTCTTCACTGCCAAAAACCATGTGCACATACCTATTTTTGGCCGCGCGCACGACGGTGATAGATTCGTTATAAATAGAGATTTTCCCTATTTAAATTCTTATATATTTCTCTTATACTGAGAGAGATTTCCAAGAATGAAATATTATCAATTTTATCTCTTTATACAAAATCACTAGTTCCTTTATAAATTGAGAGAAAACCTAGATCTATCTTGACCTAGTTTTTTTATGAGGAATCAAGAGTATTTTGCGATCAAATGTACTTAGCCTATATTCAATTTAATTGATCCAAATCAGAATTAAAGATCAAAACTCATTTATGAAATAGTTATTTGAGTTATTGGAGAGCTCAAGCATGGTGAGATCCTAAGGAGGAGAATGCGACTTCCTCAGTCGTTCGATGGAGTTTCGGGTGGACCACTTATTGTCAATGGGGGTGATTTTAATATTCATCGATAACTTCTTATTAGGGAAGAAGAGATAGGTATTTTCCTGCATCGTATATACTATTTTCAAGTTGAATGAGAGTTTAGGATGCGCCAAGGATTTTTACCCCTAGGTGGGAGTTTTTTCCTCATAAATGTTGCTTATGGTATGATTGTGTGTTATTTACTTTGATTATCACATTTCTAACACACAGAATACCTAGATTTATATTGGATCTATGAAGATCCACTAAAATTAAACCTATGAATACCATTTAATTCAATTTTGTCATAATTAAATTAGATTTTCTTTTTGGTTGATTTAATTGTAGATTTACTTGCCTAATCATCATCCCAACTAACTGTAATTTAACTAGGATTGATAAGGTTAAAGAGAGTTTTAAAATTATTAAAATTAGGCTAATTTCATTAAGAGATCTATTCAATCCCTCTAGGTTTATTTGAGTACACACTTATTAGGATTAATCTTTAGTTGAATTCACTCATACATTTTAAGTCCATATCATTAGTTAAGAGTAATCTTTATATATTTTGGTTTAAACTTTAGAGTTATGCCATTTTGAATGTCAAAACCTTTATTATGTTACATCTTTGTTTAAGCCTCTATTTTACTTCTAGGATATGACTCTCGTCTTATGGGTTTAATTGACCTACTTTGATTAATGTAGGTATATACTTTGTTTGGTAGTTTCACTTATAATGTCAGGAGTGTCAGGCCAAGGAGAAAGGGAATGGGATCTCTATCCATTATCCAACCCTTTGCTCCATGAGGTCTGATTTTATTCACAAGCCTAAAAAATGAATAAAAATATAATTCCGAGTTCAAATAATGCACCATAATCATTGAAAGGACAATTAATTGGTGACTATATAAAACAAGTAATAACCAATTTATACTCTCTTTTACGATCGTCAATGGTTGGATGCTTACAATAATGGTTAAAATAATTAGAGAATCTACCTTTACCTCGTGAGAGTATTTTATTCTGGCGTTAAGTTTGAACACTACCATTGTGCATAGGATAAAGTTAGTCATGTTTTTCGAAGTAATCCATAATGAATACCATCTACCCACTGTGGAGATCCCAAAATATCCTTTAAAGGTCATGATACCCCGACAATGAGTGATATTTGGAGAAAATTTACAAATAGTCTATGGACTCATCATCAAAAGAAAACTCTTAAGTAAAGGAACTTGTCTGATGTGTTTTACCTTCTTCACATGATTGAGGATGTAAATATTTTTCAAAATTTCCATCATATAACCCTACCGTATCCATATGATATGACTCTCCATAATATAAGTACGTGTTTACCAATGGATTTGACCATTTTGATGTACATTGAAATGAGATTAGTTATTGATTGAAAAGGGAGGATAAATCAATCCTTTCATTTTGGGAGATATATGTGTAGGTCGTTGCTAGATAGGAATGTTCCTTTGATTCTTGATAAGACATCGAAGGAATCTATCAAACCCCTTACTTATAAAAATCTATGAATTCAGAAGGATTAAAAGTCAGCTAGGGAGACATACCGACTCGGATGATGAAGATGAATATGATGAATAATGTGAAAGAGAAGGAAATGAAGAAAAATTTAGTGAATATGACTTACCCACAGATGAGTTGCCCGAGTTTAGGGTGCGTTGTGTAGTCGAGAGATCACGTGGTATTATCAAGGCATCTAGTTTACGTGCACAATCCCTTTCTTCTATCAAAGGACTACCCACTGATCAACTTAACTACATTTCATGATGTGCAACTAACTTACTTTGAACCGAGATCACCAAGTTGACCAAGAGGACATTTGATCTCATTAAGCAGATTAGAGCTTAGACCTTCGCCTATTACGCTCTCCACTTTTTTAACGAAGTTTTCTATCTTGAGGAGGAGCATGATAGATCTTAACGGTTAGGTGCGTGTTCTCCGTACAATGTACGATGAGGTCAGGTGTTGATGATGACGATGATGCTGATGAGTGATTGGGTGGATATGATCTTATTGGGTGGTTAATGTTTTTAATGATGATGTTTTTTTTGGTGAAGAACTAATTTTTTTTGGTTGATCATTTTATATTGAGTATTATATTTGGATGATTTTTCATATATATTATGTTTTATCCTTAACTCATTAAGTTTTTTTAGGGTTGATGCAATTGATGATACTATTGGTTGACTATTGGTTTTAGTTATGATGATATAATTGATTCGGCATACTCACTTATTTAATGTTGATATTAATTTACTATGTTGTCTCGTATACTTTTATACAATTTATGAATTGGATCGTATCACTTTGTGTAATATGACTCTTTAATCAGTTTAAATATGATAAAAATCATTTTCTAATTGCTTAAATCTA
Source organism: Sambucus nigra (assembly GCA_949130495.1). Classification (NCBI taxonomy): domain Eukaryota; kingdom Viridiplantae; phylum Streptophyta; class Magnoliopsida; order Dipsacales; family Adoxaceae; genus Sambucus; species Sambucus nigra. The sequence continues at coordinate 329,133,918 of OX422210.1, read as the reverse complement.
TTTCTTATTCTTGTGTTCTTTACCTTTGTCAAATTCCATTACAAAAATAACAGGAGAGTGTTTTCTTCCTATAAAGAAGAAAATATTTGTCGCCTTAAAAAAGGGAAGAATGATAGATTAAGGGGGACATTGGAATAATGATAATATGACTTTTCTTATATGTAAATGAGTTAGGAGGGTATATAATCATTAGCTGTGGAGTGAAATACATCACTGTGATATTCTAGGATGTATTCACTAGATGGATTTTTGATATACTTTATGTGATTAGGTGTCTCGTACTTTAAAATTCATATATATCTGTTCATCTTATTGTATCTTGCAATACTGTCTTACATTAGTATCGTGTCCTCATTTGTTAATGTATAACATTTTGTATATTTAGTAATAAAGTAGATAGCATAGGAGATTTTAGGAGTATATATATATACTCATGTTGCCTCGCATCACTTGAATTGTCTTATTCTATTTACAATATATACTTTGTATTTTTTCCTTGAAGCCGTTCCAATAAAGCATCACATTTGGAAAGATTCATAAACCTCATTCAAAATTGTTCATGATCATGAATGTTGGATTGACACATAGGTTGAGGTAAATGGACTTCAAATAAACCTAAATGCTTTGTCATATTCAAATTAAATTTTTCTTAAAAAGGAAGTTTGATTTGTATGTGTGTTGGTTTGTTTTGGGTATTAGGTGATATACGTATGCAAGTGTACTGTTCACATAAAAATATACTTTAAAGGTTATTTGCATGTGTATATCATATGTTGGTTTGAGTAAGGTTCAAAATATCATATGTTTTTTTTGCTCTAACTAAGTCTGGGACTTTTGTTAACCATTCCCTTCAGCGAAGAACTGAGTTCGCTGGTCACGTGGTCAGGATGAGTTTTTCAAATTAGATAAGCTTTGTTCGTGTGACTTCCCTCGTTCAATATTCGCATCGAAAAAGTAAAGCATCCTCTTAAGCGAAAATGCTTTACTGGTCATGAGTTTTGTTTGTAAAATTAGATAATTTTTAAATATCTCATGGGAAATCGTTCTTCTTATCTCTCCAGATAAACAACATCTTATTTAATCCTCCTCTCTTGAAGTCTCATTCAACAAGATTTGTTGTGAGACTCTCGTACCAATCTCTAAGAGCGTGCTTCAACTTATGCAAAGATTTATTCAACCAATAGATGTGCTAAAAACATTTAGGGTCTTTAAACCCTTGGATTTCTTAACATAAACTTTTTCCTTCAATATTCCATTGAGAAAGGAATTTTTTGCATCTATTTGATAAACCTTGAAGCATAAGTGACATGCCACATCCAAAAGAAGACTAATATATTCTATTTGGGTAACCAACATAAAAATCTCATTAAAATCCACACCTCTACTTTTGGCTAGACTTGAGTTATAAGCCTAAATTTATTTCAAGTGATTACACCATTTGTATCCATTTTATCATTATAAATCCACTTGGTGCCTATCACATTGATGTTTCTAGGACAGGGAACAATTTCCTGCACTCAAACTGAAGCAAATCCTCTTGCATTGCAAAGATCCAATGTTCGTCTTCAAGTGATTCCTTCACATTCTTGGGTAAAATTTGGGAGTTGTATAAAGCGTAACTAATCTTACTCGTGACTTTAAAATGTGTAATGACACCTTCCTAGCATCTCCAATGATGTTGAAGGCATCAATATTACTCTTAACCCAAGATGGTGGATTTTTCTCCCTACTCAAATTATGATCCACTTCTCCTTTATCTCTCTAAGGAGTGGCGGAATCATCACCAAGAGGTGCATTAATCTCATGGATATGGTTATTTTCGTCAACAAATGAGACAGGAGAGTCATCATTGATCACCCTGTTATATGATTCCATGACCTTAAAACTTTAAGTTGTACAGCTTATAAGCTCTATTAATTTATGAATATACCAAAAATATATCTTTTTTTCTTTGGGAATAAAACTTTCCTAGATTATCTCTATCTCGTAAAATGTAGCAAGAACTCCCCAAAACTCATAAATATTTTAGGCTGGCTTTACGTCCAATCCACAATTCATACCATATCACATTAGTTCCTGGACAATAATATACCCTATCCATCATGTGGCATGTGGTATTAATCGCCTCCACTTAAAACATCAAAGTCACATTCCTCCCTTCAAGAATGGAACATGACATCTATTTTATCATTTTATTCTTCCTCTCTTTTATTCCATTTTAGGGAGGTTTAACAACAATGGATAACTTATGCTTAATGTCGTGTGCATCATGATACTTGTGTATTTATTGTTCAATAAATTTTTTACCATTATTACTTTTCAGACGGACAATGGAGAAATCATGATGATTTTAAAGCAAACGACATTGAGTTTCCATATCTTTCAGTGTCTCTGTCTTCTCCCTCAGAAATCCAAAGATGACATACCTCGAGAAGTCATCCACTATCACTATGACTTCTTACTATCTATACTCTCCATACGCATAGACCCCATGAGATCCACGTGGATCAACTCTAAGACACAAGAGTTAGTAATAATACCAAGTTTCATATGTGGGATTCTTATTTTTTTTTTACCCTTTTAACATGCCCCACATGCTCGATGAAGGATTTCTAAGTAATGGTAAGCCATAAACTAGGTCCTTCTTGACAAGACGATCAAGTTACTTATAGTTTACATGGAATAGTTACTGATGCCAAAGATTAAACTTAGTCGCTTTGACATTATGATAAATAAATAAGGACAAAGGGCCAAGCCCATAATAGTGGTTAGGAATCCTCACACCATGTAGTACCATCTTTCCTTTCCCATTAAAACTTCTCAACACTTTTTAGAGAAATTAATCTCAAGGTTTTCATCACACAATTGGTTTATGCTCATATGATTAGCTTTTAGAGACTCTACAAACAAAACATTATCTAGCTTAGGAATTCATGAAATATCAATGGTTCCTTTACCCAAAATTTTAGACTAACTAACATCTCCAAAAGTAACTTTACCATGTTGTGATCCTCAAGGTAGCCCAAAAGAGATTTGTCACTAGTCATGTTTTTTGAGAAATAGCTGTCGAACTACCATTGGGAGCTACATTATGCTTTCAAGACAGTGTGAATAAATACGTTCTTCTTCCTCAAAAGCTTCTCATATCGCGAAAACTCAAGTATTAACTCTACTTTGGCACCATTAACCTTGCCTTAAACAAGGAAAAATGGGAACCTAAAGGTATCCTCAATAATGGTGATAGAATTGGTAGTTTACTCAACTAAAAACTCATTACTATTAGAGCCTGAGTTATTTTCACTAAGGGAGGCATTTAACCCACTTTTCTCTTTTTTTATCTTCCTTAGTTGAGTGGGGCACTAAAATATGATGTCTAAACCCTTGAAATTCAAAATATTCTCATGTTCCCTTATCATCTCGAGACTTATGATGACGTCTACCAGAAGAGTTGCGAACCCCGTTACTCTTTAAAGTTCTCTCCACCTTTCCTGTTAGGCCTAAAACCTTATGGATTAGATTTGAGAAACTAATTGAATTTCTTGGTCAACAAGGCAATATCCACCTCATTCTCATCGAAATCGTGATTATATATTTACGAAAAACTTTTTTATACCTTCAACGCGATGCCCTTAGCTTTATTAGTTGACGAACAGTTCTCCAACTCAAAGGTTTGGATGGATCCTATAATTTATTCTACCTTTATGTTATTACTTCCACCTACAACATTAAGAGCTCAGGTGTAAATAATGAACCTAGGTGATAATGACCTAAGAATTTTTCTTACGACTCTAGAGTATGGGATCTTTTCACCTACAAAAGTTAAAGTTCACAATAACAGAGAGTTTTGCGTAAAACTTAACGAATGTTGCATTTTCTTATATCTTCAGCAACTCAAACTGGATGGCAAGTTGTTGGAGGTTTAATATCCTAACGGTATTTCAACCCTCATAAGTGAGTTGGAAAATGTCCCACGTCTCCTTAGACGTAGTAAACGTAGAGATCAGTTGGTACTCTTCTTAGGTGACACAATAGAAAATCATATTTACCCTTAGAGTTGTATGTAGCTAACCTATGTTCATCCTCTAACCATGGCTCCTTAGGTTTCGGGAAAACGATTGCTCCTAGTTGATTCGTTTGGCATTTCCACCCTTAACTAAAATTAACCATATCCAATCATCTTGGTACTTAAACAGTCAGATGCATGATCGAATGAACCTCAATAGACATACATATCCATACGCAAAGTCCACTCTATTACCAGTTTGTAATAGGTATATACCTAAATGTCTAGATCCAATTAATTAATTTCTTAATCAATTAGCACGTTAAGCACATAAAATATTTTTTTTTACATAAATTTTAATTTTATAGAATAAAATTAATTAGCCCAAATTTCATCCAAGTGATTATAAGCAACGAAAGCAATAAATTCAATCATAAACATTGAACACGTAATTTAGAGTTCAAATCCTTGTGGGAAAAATCACTATCGCCCTAACCCACTTATAAGTCCACTAATACTAAGATGAATGTTTACATGACTTAGAAGGACCCATACATGACTTACATATATGACAACGATAATTTCCATGATGCAACTCCCTTGCGTTCTAATCCTTTACCTCTAGAAGTACCAACGAGTTCTTATCTATTCCATGAATCAACTGCACAACCTCCAAGGCCTCGGTATCCATCGATATCAATTGTAGATGATCATCCCATACATAACCGAAGTTCTATCTTAATTAACATGAATCGTGACGCTCGAATGTATTAGAAGTGGAAGATCTATGGGTATTTGTAAGCCTAAAGTCTACTTTGATTTCATGGATTTGACATGATCTCACAAACTCAAAGGACAATTTCAAAACCAAATTGGAGTTTATAAGAGAAAATTTTATAATTGGTCAATTTAATTTTTATTTTGGCTTATCCCGTTACACACCACTGCACTTACAAGACTACTTCCATGCATTCGAAGACAAGAATTTGATGACATTTTAATGATAGAAGATTGTTTATCTCAACATCATTATGAAGTGGTTTGATAAATTCTTTATTTATTGAGGGTATTTTTATAATTAGAGTTTGTATTAAAAGTTTTCAAAATGTTTAAAGTGATTTTTAGAAGTCTTTTTGAAAATTTTTACTGCTTGTTAGAATGAGTTTGATAGGTTGTTGGAACGAGTTTACACAGTGTCGTTAGAACGAGATTCCATTGTTCGAACAAAAAACTCGAACGCTGCCTTTAGGTCAGTTCTGGAATGTCGTTTGAAGTTTCATTGGACGTCGTTCAAATGAGATTGGGTAAATCGTTAGAACGAGTTTAACACATTAGAAAGAGATACCTATTGGTCAATCACTACAATGTTGTTCGAAGTTATGTTGGAAACCTGATCGAACAAAAATAGGTATGTCATTCGAACAAGGTACCTGTTCATTCGAATAAGCTCACGAGTATTTGTTTTTTTAATCAAATCTGATTCAAATCTATAATGCCTATACTTTTATAACAAACTTCCTTATAAATAGAGATGCAAGATTAGAGTTTTAAAGAACTCTTTTAAACCCTTTTCAAGCCATTTTTAGAGTTCCTTTTGTGATCAAACTCTACTGATTTTTCAACTAAAACCCTTGAAAATTGAGAAATAACTTTACCAAATCAAGAAGAACACAATCCATGTTGAACAACCCTTGTAGAGTTCATCTCGAATGCTAATTTTTGGAGCAGAGGCTCTACAGCTGAAGAAGAAGGTTGATCGGTGGATACCGAGGGAAGACTGCTTTCTATGGATGGTGCTGGACTGTGTCGTATTTGTAGAAGACTTAAAGAACTGCGCATTATACCTAGAGAGATAAGTAGTCTGTACGTCGTATAGTATCTGTAAATTTTAATATAGTGCTTAAATAGAGGTTTTGCCCGAAAGTTATTTTTCCTTACTTCTTCCCATTTTTGTTTGGTTTTGCTTGATTGATTTGGACTTCATCATTACATGCATACTAAATTAAATTAAGATAAATTTGTTAAAACTTGAATTTGTGTGTGTTTGGCCTAAGATACTAATAAATCCATAGAATATGTATTATCAAATTGGTATCAGAGAAGGATACACTAAGTTTTTGCGTGACCCTTTAAAATTTGAATTTATTGGATAATTTGTATAATAGGCTACTTACTTTCGATGGGTATAACTATGCATACTGAAGATCTAGGATGAGTTCCACTTTAAAATATATCGATGAAAGAATCTGTCTTGTTTGTAAAAGGGGGTGGACACCACCCACTGTGAGCAATGATAATGTCGAATGTCTTAAACATGTCTCTGCTTGGACAAAAGATGCTTCTCAATGGAGTAATTTTAACTCACGGGGGTTAAGTTCCATTTTGAGAGCCATCACCCCTGACGAGTATCGCTGCATCATGATGTGCACCACGTCTAAGGAAGCTTGGGATACCTTCCAGCTCACTCACGAGGTGACCAATACTGTGAAAGCTTCTAAGTTTAAAAATATCACCACACGATTTGAGACTATTACCATGCTAGAGTCTGAGTCTTTCGATGAATTTTATGCACAATTGTCTGATATCTTCACTTTAGTTTTAATTTAGGTGAGAAAATTCCTTAGACGCGTGTAGTTAAAAATATTTTGAGATCATTTCTAGTCCATTTTATTTTTAAGGTTATTGTGATCAATTCATTGGGGATATTAGATATGCTTAGGTTAGAAGGACTCATAGGAGACCTTCAAATGTATGAGATCGACCTGTTTTCCAAAACTGTTAAACCTAAGGAAAAGGAAATTGATTTAAAATTTCAATCTAAAAAGAAAGAGAAAGTGTCGGCTGACTCCGAGTATGATTTTGATCTGGATGATATAGCCCTTTTTGTAAAAAAATTCAAAAAATTTCTCAAACTTAGAAAAGAAAATACTTCCAAAGAAAATAAGAGTTTTGAGAAAAACAAAAAATATAAATCAGGAAAGAAAATTTTTGAAAAAGAAATAAAATATTACCCTAAGAAAAATGAAAAGAGAAGTTATTAGTGCGAGGGTAAGGGTCACAAAGCTCGTGAGTGTGTTACAATATTAGAGACATGGAAAAGGCAAAGCTACCTTCAATGCCACGCTTAGTGATAACGATGTCGGGTCAGTGGATTTTAGGGATGAATCACCACATGAATGTAACTTCACCGCATTCATAGCTAGTCATGTGAGTACATATAGTGCGCCTAATGTTGATGAGGAAACTGCTAAACATGGCGACCTCGTCAGTTAGTCTAGTCATTCTAGATAAAGTGAGGGAGATGACGCTTTGAGTGAAAGAGGCGAGAGAGAGCAAGTCCTCGTCAGTTAGTTTAGAGAAGATGTTGAAAGAGGCGAGAGAGAGCAAGTCCTCGGTAAAAGTTTCTTTGGGAGATGGAGTCATTTTAATATAGAGGGAAAATGATGACTTGACCAACAAAGTGGATAGTCATACGAGAGATCTTCAAGCATCCATGGAGACTCGTGAAAAAATTGAACCCCTTGTATCCCAACTCAAAAAAGATCTCGAACGTGTCCAGGAGGTAAAGATCACTATAGAGGATACATCAAACATGGTTGGAAAGATGCTCCTCGGTACCCCTTTAGGTATTAGGGAGATGTAAATAATAGGTTATGATGGTGCATCCACATCCCATGCCGTAGCGGCTCCGATTCTTAAATTTGTGGTAGATCCTTATGGGCCTCAACCTAAACCACAAAAGAGAGTTCAACCTAATAAATAAAACCAAGGTAAACCCAAACAAGTCTATGTTTGCACCTATTGCAAAAGTAGAGGTCACCTTAGGGAATTTTGCTACAAGTTAGGTAGAACTAAACGTACACAAACTACCGCGCACTGTTATAGGGACTTTACTTATCTGTGAGAGCAAGTCAAGTTCCTAGTTGTGAGTTCACAAAGCTTAATGGAAGAATTTTAACGGATGTCTATGCGGTTTGATAACGCTTCTAATGCTACGACTAAAGCCAACAATGATAAGGGGAAACAACAAGTTACCTCCACTTGGGTACTTAAACAAGATGTCAAATCCCTTATTATTGACGTTTCTTTTAAGGTTCAAAATACTTCCCAATGGTATTTTAATAGTGGGTACTCTAGGCACATGAACGGTGACATATCATTTTTTACCAACCTTGAGGATTGAAGGGAAGACAACGTCACCTTTGGAGATAATAGTAGGTTTAGGATTGTAGGACGTGGATGTGTTAAGATACCCGGACTCCCTAAACTAGACATTGTGTTGTACATAAAAGGGTTAAAAGTGAACTTAATTAGCATGAACCAATCATGCAATGGAAACTTTGCAATAAAGTTTGACCAGTCCGAATGTAACATATATGATGTTTCGGTGAAATTTTACTACAAGGAGTGAGGACCTAAGATAATTTCTATAGGATCATTCCCAAGTCCTCGTTTGTGTTCAACAATGCCATGGTCTCCTCTATGGACCTTGGGCATAAACGACTAGGTCATGTGAACTTTAGAGATCTTGAGAGATTAGTAAAAAGGGACCTAGTTCGTGGCTTACCGTCATTTAGGAAACCAACTTCTTGGATTTGTGGACCCTTTTAATAAGGAAAATGAATTCTAAGTCCCCATCAGAAGTTGAATACCATTACCACCACATGTGTTTTGGATTTAATTCACATGGGCCTTGTGGGTCCTACTAGCTTAGAGAGTTTAGTTTGTAAGAGATAAATTCTCATGATGGTTGATGACTTTTCTAGATACTCTATCATGGGATTTCTTAGAGAAAAGTTTGATGCGGTTGAATTCCTAACAACCAAGTGCCATGTCCTACAAAACAAACACAGTGTCACTATTAATCGAATGCGTAATGACAACGACACTTAATTTAAAGAAGCTATATTGGATAGCTATTGTGATTGAGTGGGCATCAAACACAAATTTTTGGTCAATCGTACTCCTCAACAAAATGGGATAGTTGAGAGTAAGAACCGAACGATACAAGAGATAGCTAGATCCAGGTTTTGTAGGAGAAACGTGCCTAGACATTTTTGGGCAGAGGCAGTAAGTACCTCATGCCATAGGGTGAATAGCGTATATCTTAGTTCACACACACTACGCACACCATATGAGTTATGGACAGGGAAGAATCCCACCCTATCTTATTTCCGTGTCTTTGGAAGAACTTGCTACATCTTGAGAGATAAAGAGCACTTAATGAAGTTTGACTCCCGGAGAAACGAGGGGATATTTTTAGAAAATTATCATCTAGTAAGTATAGAGTGTTTAACCTTGAAAGCTCTAAGGTTTGGAGTTAATGAACGTGATGATAAGAGACGATGAGTCACCAACGTCTATTGACCCTAACTTAGAGGATTCACCCTCTTGTGTTTGAAAGAGTCAAGACCCCTTCGCTATACTTTGTGATACCACACTAGGTGTCAAAACTCGCGCTCAACTTGAGAATGTGGTTAGCTACATTTTCTAGACATCCTTAGTCATGCCCAAGAATCTGAAAGAAGCACTCATGGACGAGCAATGGATATTCGCTATGCAAGATGAGTTGCTTCAGTTTTATAAGAACGTCGTCTGGTAATTAGTCCCCTGACCTAGCAAGACTAATATAATTAGTACCAAGTGGATCTACAAGAATAAGATGGATGATAATGGTACCATAGTTCTCAATAAGTCTAGGTTGGTTGCTCAAGGCTACACACAGAATCGGAGTGTAGACTTTGATGAGACATTCACTCCTGTTGCTAGGATTGAGTTTGTTCACTTACTACTTGCCATAACATGTCATATGTGGTTCAAGTTATATCAAATGGATGTCAAGAGTGCGTTCCTAAACAACATTCTATAGGAGGAAGTTTGAATGGAACAGCTAAATGGGTTTGAAGACACAAAGCACCCAGGACACGTCTTTTATCTTAAGAAGGCCTTGTATGGTTTGAAGCAAGCACCCTGTGCTTGGTACAAGAGGCTCACTTGTTATCTCTTAGCTCATGGCTTCAAGAAAGAGGAAGTGGATAAGGCACTATTTGTGAGGGGATAGAGTGGTGCTATATTCGTTTCCCAAGTCTATGTGGATGACATAGTATTTGGATCCACGTGCTCTCGACATGCTCACACTTTTGACGAGTAAATGAAGAGAGAGTTTAAGATGAGAATGGTTAGTAATGTTACATTCTTGTTTGGTATTTAAGTACATAAACTAAAGGATGGGATATTCATATATTAATCCAAATATGCTATGGATCTATTGAAGAAGTTTGGTTTAGACTCCGCAAAGCACTCACGCACCCCTATGAGTACATCGACTAAGCTTAGAAAAGACATTTTAGGTAAGGACGAATAGGAAACCCTTTATAGGAGCATGATAGGTAGTCTTCTCTCTACTTGATAGCTAGTCGTCCATACGTTGCCTTTAGCTTTGGAGTTTTTACGCGATACCAAACGTCCTCAAAAGAGTGACGCTTACATGCACTTAAACGTTTCATCAAATACGTGAGTGGCACTCTTTCCTACGATATTTGGTATTCCTTTGATATCGATGTCCATTTGTCCACCTATTCTGATGCCGATTGGGCCGAGGATGTTGATGGTTGGAGGGTCACTTCGAGTTTACTTTGGGAGTGCTCTTGTCTCTTAGTTGAGCAAGAAGCAAAAATCCATTTCTTTATCCACGACGTAGGTTGAGTATATATTCGTCCGGAGTTATTGCATGCAACTCATGGATTAAGCAAATGTTGGAAGATTATAGGATTTCACAGGGCACTATGACTTTTTCTTGTGATAATATGAGTGCATCCATATATCCCGTAATCCAATTCAACATTCATACACAAGGAATATTAGGATGCATGAGCATTTTATTCATGATCTCGTTGAGGATAAGGTCGTGTCCTTGATCTTTGTGAGCACGGAACGTCAATTATCCGATATTTTTACGAAACCTTTAGATGCACCTAGATTCGGGGATCTTAGAAAGTATTTGGGTATTTGCTTCATTGATTGAGTTCGGATACTTTATCTAGCATAGGATATTTATCATGTTCATATCTAATATTCCTATTACTAGATTATTTTATCATTGTATTCATATGTTTTTCTTTTTGATATATTTGAAAATTTCTAAAAATATTTTTGTTTTTTATGAGAAAGTTAAAAAAAATTCAAAAAGATTTTTGGTTTTTAAGAAAAAGTTTGAAAAGTTGAAAAAGAATTTATTTTTAATAAAAATTTTGAAAAAGTAAAAAAGATTTTTGTATTTTCATTTTTTCAACGTATATGGATGAACAGTTAAGATATTCGGATCACCTCTACATTCCATCCATTCACGTGTCTTTTTCATAGTGTTTTGAGACATGGACTTGTTTCGTTAGTGTGCTTAATAATGTTTGGATATCATATCGTTGATCATGATGATTACTTTCTAAATGTTAGACTCTCTGTCACCTTTATTGCACAGGTGCACTGACTTTTTGAACATTGCTTAGTTATTATGTGTCGAATATGATGTTCTCATCTCAATCCTACTAAATAATGAACCAAATATAAAAAGAGATAAGTTGTGCTTATAAAAACTATTATCTAAATTTCATTTCTCGAAAAATATTATTAAATGTTAAACAATGAAAAGGGGCTACGAAAGAGCAAAATTCCTTTTGTGTTAAAAGCCACCATTTGCAAAAAGATTCTAAAAAGATTAACGACACACAAAAATAGAAGTGACAAGGCCATTTATTTTATATTCATCGATGCTTCACTACATATGAGCATTATAATTTCTTTAAAATATTTGAGAGTGAATTCTTATATATGTGGGATTTTGAGGGAGTTATAAAGTGGAAGATCAATGAGTTTTCACAATGACTTTCTTAAAAATCATTAAATAGTTTGGCGTTATTGTTTTGAGAATCATTAAAATTCATGGCATATTGCATAAATTGAGTCAATTTCATTTGTGTTCAACATTTTACATCTAAGGTAGAAATTGAGTTCTTTCTTTAGAAGTGTCTCATGACTTCGTGCACCTATGTTATGAATGCTTATATTGATTTGTCTATGAAATTTTTTCATACAATTACATTTTGTTTTCACGATTCAGATATTTTAATGTTATTACGTGGTGATAATGCGCTTTTGTACCTATATCTATTATTTTTTATACTTATACTTGTTATGCTTGAAAAATTGAAAAAATTAAAAAATAGTTGTTTGATAAGGGAAGAACACATTATGACTTTTGGATTATCATTACTTATGCTTATTGATTATCTTTGTGACAATATCTTTACTTCTTCACGATATTCTTATAATTCATTATAGATTCTACTCCTTTGTCTATTACAGACAATAAGGGGGAGAACAAATTGAGGGATGTTTATTTATTTTTTTAAACTCGTACACGTCATGGTATTTCTTTTATCTCATGTGTGTAGGTCATTCCGCCTTGATGATGATTTCTTGGATTGCAAAATATGAAAACGTTTGAGTTGAGGACTTATACATTTATGCATTTCCATTTCTTGATTTGGGATGACATTAGTTGTATTAGTCTTAGGGGTCAATTTGGCTTCGATTTTTATTTTGTACCACAATATCCAAAGGGGGAGATTTGTAAGAGCAAGTTTTATAATTTCTCAATTTAGTTTTCATTTTGCATATCCCATTACACACCACTGCACCTACATGACTACTTCTACGCATTTGAGGACAAGAAGTTGATGACATTTTGAAAGATTGAAGATCGTTTGCCTCAACATCATTCTGATGTGGTATGAAGTGGATTGCTAAAGTCTTTATTTATCCAGGGAATTTTTATAATTAGATATTAAATTAAAAAAATTCAAAATGTCTAAATTATTTTTAGAAGTTTTTTTAAAAATTTTAATGGCTCATTATAACGAGTTTGATAGGTTGTTTGAACGAGTTTACACAGTGTCATTAGAATGATATTCCATCGATCGAACGAAATCTGGAATGATTTTTTAGAATGAGATTCCATCGTTCGAATGAAATCTGGAACGTCGCCTTTTGGTCAGTTTTGGAATGTCGTTCAAAATTTCACAAGATGTCGTTCAAACAAGATTTGGTACATCGTTAGATTGATTTTCCCAAATTTGAACGAGATGCCTTTTGGTCAAGCACTAGAATGTCATTCGAAGTTACGTTGGAAATTTGATTGAACGAAAATAGTTACACCGTTTGAACGAGGTACCTTGTCCTTCGAATGAGCGCGAGATTTTTTATTTTTTAATTAAATCTGATCCAAATCTCTAATGCATATCCTTTTGCAAGAAACTTCCTTATAAATAGAGATGCGGGATTTAAGTTTTAAAGAACTCTTTTTAACCATTTTCCAAGACATTTAGAGTTCTTTTTGTGATCAAACTCTACCATTTTTTCATTCAAAACCCTTGGAAATTTAGAGATTATTTTACCAAATAAAAAAAAACACAATCCATGTTCAAGAAACCTTGTATAGTTCATCTCTAATGCTGATTTGTGGAGCAGAGGCTCTACTGCTAAAGAAGAAAGTTGATCGATAGATACCAAGGGAAGACTGCCTCCTGTGGACGGTTCTAGACTGTGCCATATTTGTAGAAGACTTGAATAACTGCACATTATATTTACAGAGCTAAGTAGTCTATAAGTCGTATAGTGTATGTCGATTCTAATACAGTATTGAAATAGAGGTTTTGCTCGAAATGGATGTTTTCGTACTTCTTCACATGTTTGTTTGGTTTGGCTTATTTGATTTGGACTTCATCATTACATGCACACTAAATTAAATTAAGATAAAATTAGTTAAAATTTGAATTTGTGTGTGTTTAGCCTAAGATACGAATAAATCCATAGAATTTGCATTCTAAGAGTTTTTTAAAGGTAAGATTCTTCCTTTGAAAGAAGCATTTTAAAGTACTTAAATAGTTTAGCAGTGAAAGAGAACCAATATAACACGTTTATGAGTATGAAGACCTCGTTCGAACTAGGGAGGCCCTCATTCGAATGATAGTTTTCAAACGAGGTATTCTCATTTAATTTTTTTAATCTAATGAGGGTCCTTTTTAAGAAGATAGAGGTCTCGTTTAAAATTAGCTTCAATCGAGGGTTACCTCGTTTAAAAATCTTTTCGATCGAGGTCTATTGTCTTGAAAATTAGTCCCTCGTTCAAAACCATCTTCGATTGAGGTAACTTATTTTGAAGAGGCCACATATTTTTAAACCCTCGTAAAATTTGAAAAAAAAACTTTTAAATCTTTTCATTAATTTATTTTAAACAAAGTCATGTCCTATCAGTTCCTAGCAATTAAGTAAACTACAAGGATATACAAAACTTTAAAAACCTCACGAAAACTCTAATACGAAATATTTGAATGCCTGATCTCGTTTGACAATCTTTGCCATGGTGCTTTGTCTTATTGTATTCACTTGATGTAACATTACAACTCAATATACGTTATATAAAGACATTATGACAAGTAAGTTTGTTCTGGAATTAAGCCAAAGTAAATAAAACTTAAGTGAGTGTAAAATACATCCTTATAAAATATAATCTCTAGAAAGATATTAAACTTGAAATATCTCTTGAACACACTTTGGAAAAATATGGATTGAATCAATGAATGTATGTTCAAATGTGAACTATTCTCCCTCAATGTATATTTTATGAAAAGCTGAGGTGAGGAGAAATCAACTAAAGTTTCTGGAAGATGAGGAATGTGAGATGTAAATGAAGTTGTATTTTTCAATAAATCCATTCAATTTTTTTAATTTTAAATGTGATGAACTTTGATTTCTTTTGAACTATTGATCACATGAAAGATGAGTATGATAATCAGCGAAGAGATTTAGACATAATCTTTCAAATCTACAAATGATATTCTCAAAGGTTTTCTAGTCATTGTAACAATCATATTTTATTAAGGTGCCAATAATTTACTGAGGTGCTTATCCCTTATAATTAGATATCCCTATAGAAAATTATCAACTTATTCTTGACTTTGGAATCTAATTTTTTTTACCTCATTTTCTCCATTGTTTGCAAATTTAAAGGGACTTTTGACATTTCATAATATGTCCCAAAAATGCGAGAAAATATTTGACACAATGAAACAAATCATCGGTATTTTTGTTAGGAAAAAATGTTTTTGCATGTAAAATAACTGTTTTTCCCTTTAGCACATTTACAAAAAAAAATATTCTTATAGCAAAGTCAAAGTTTCATTATGTTTTGTAAGAGAAACTTTATAATTTGTATAACACTCTTAATCTTCAACATCTTCAAGTCTTATTTGTCTTGGATAAGATCGAATGGAGATATGCTTAATAGTTTTCTTATCGTGCAAATTTATTTAGGTGGCACATGACAAGTCCAATATCTGGGGGAATGTCAATTGACTTGGCTCCTGACCAACTAACTTTCTGTTCGGGTATTAAACATGAAAATTTAGAACGACCATATTTGTGGGAAAAATAACCCAAATTTTAAGTTAGAAAAAGTGAAATATTCAATTGAAAATGGATTAATATTACATAATGTCATACACAACTTGTAAAATGACTTTTAAAGGTATTTTGTAAATGATTTTTCTTTGTTATAAAGTTATGGGTCATGGTCACGTAAAGTTGTAGTACTTAAAATTTGACCATTTTATTTACATCTTTAAAAATATTTGATCGCAATAAGATATACATTTGAATTATTTACCAAGATAATTTACAACAACACCAAAATTAAAATCATGAATATGTCAATGTCACGAGCATCCAATAAATTACCCGAATACAACGGTCTGTAAGGAAACATAACTTTTCATTTGATTTAGAACGTCAAGTTACTTAAACATACAAGTAATTCTAAGGAACCCGTTTAATTATACCATGGTTGGCCCTGGGCATGTGCCACCTGGACAATTGCATAGGGTCCATTTTCTAAATGCTCTAGTATTGTACTATGTTGCTCTAATATTGTATTATGTTGAGGGGCCCAAATTGATGGTACTTCACTAAGTAAATTCCATTACAATTAACTGTGGATAACACTTATAATCAAACTCATCCTTAGTATTAGAAAGTAATAACCCATTTGGTCCATCTTTATTGGACCCATAACCATCAGAAATTGTAAGAAGAAAGTTGTAATAGTTTTTATAAGAAAGAGACTTAATTTTATTAGTTCCTTTTTAAACTCCTATTTACATGATGAGATTTTTAAGTTTTTAAAAGGAATTTTCAATTTGAGTTATATTTATTCAGAAATGATGATGTATATTATAAGTATCAGGGAAGTATTATATCTTGTATATCGTATTATAATTACATAAATAATATGTTATTTATATTTTTCAATAAAGATTAAAAATGTTTTGTTTTTAATATTGCATAGGGCCATATAAATCTTAGGCCAACCCTGAATTGTACTAAAAAGGTCATACCCACTATGATGTCAAGAACATCTTTGAAAATGTTTTAAAAGGACTCCACATGAATTCACACGCTAATCAATGTGAAATTTAAAACTCACATGAGTCTACGGGTGAAATTTGAGGGCCTCCCTACAATTACTCTCACTACAGACTGAAAACGTAAGGATTTCCTTTTTAGATAAATGCGGAAGCGTAAGGTGATGGTTCAATAAAATTAATCAATTAATATAATTCACTTAAACCGATTAAATAATCCAAGTCCTAGAAATTGCCTAAGTCATATTTATCAATGTTAGCAAATTAGGCGAAACCAAATTTTAGCAAATGACTTGAATTAAATAAACTTTACCCAATATTTAATTTAAGTCCCAATTAAAGTGAGTGTAATAATTAAACCGAATTTTATCTTGAAATTATTCTAAGCATGCGTTCTAAATTATTTATGCAAGATAAAATAAACCAATCACACTACGCCGCGATGTACGAGGAAAAACCCAAGACGGGAAACAACCTCGGACGGCCCTAGCCACAAATCCACTAGATACGGAATTACAAGTACAAGACAGATAAACTTACAACGACTGACTCGATCCCTCTCAAGCCTCGACGCTTCTTCTTGTAGACACCTCTTCCTAGGGGATAACCTTGGAACACCACCGCGGTCTCGGAATCCACCGATAGGACTTTTTATGGTCACCGTCACCCGTACATGGAGCCTTTCTCCAAGTGGGTAGAATTGCAACAAAAAGTCTTCTTCTTTGATGGATGTAGAAGCAAACCAAAACTTCTCTTTGAAACGGAAGAGATAAACCGGTGCCAAACTCCAAGCAACTTGATATGTATATAAGAACTTGGATAAACAATATGGGTGTAAAACTAAAGTGATAACTAAATTTCTCTTTGAAAACCTCACTCAAAACATGAACATTTTCCTAAACAATTTTTGCTCTAAAACTCTCTCTAAGAGATAAACTAGGTTGGAAAAGTTAAGTTGGAAAATGTGATTCCCGTCCTTCATAAAGTCTGAAAAATCAGTTAAGAAACAAGTGGGAAAGTGGGTTAAAAACTGTCAAAAACTATTCCCGCCTAGCAGTTCGTTCGAACGACATTTCGTTAGAACGAACTCTCGTTCGAACGAGACTTCTAACGACGCACCAGTATGGACTTCGTTAGAATCTCGTTAGAAACCTCGTTAGAACGAACAATCTTGTTCGAACGACATTTCGAACGACGGACCAGTTTAGACTCGTTGGCAAACTCGTTCGAACGAAACCTGGTTCGAACGAAAAACTCGTTCGAACGACATTTCGAACGACTTCCAGAATTTTTTATAAAATTCGATTTTGGCCCAGAAACTTTATATACTTTATTTTGAAGTTCTAATTAAATTTTTCTAAAAGTAAAACACAGTTTTTATTAAACCTAACACCCAATAAACTTGTTCCAAGCTCCTATATATATATAATTGCATTCATACCTTAGGAGCATGGAACTATGATTGATGACGTAGAAACGAGGCACGCAAACCGGCATATTTGATGAAGCTTTATACTCTTTGCCGCTACGTCTTCAACAAACACTTCATAGGCTTGAGAATATTACATTTACATACTATCCTATGAATAAATGTTTTTGTCCTGAATTGAGCCAAAACTATATATGGACTCAATTGGAAATTTGTGTCCTTACACAGACATATACATATGTATAGATAATTTGTTTGGTTTGTGTAACTAATTTCACCGCGTGTACGATTGTTAGTTTCCTCAAAGTGAACACGTGAAGATTTTTATTTATTTATTTATTTTCATTAAGTGGGATAAAAGTAAAAACATAAAGTGGTATGAAGTTTTAAATTTTGGTGTCATATTTGACACCTAAATTGTTGATTGTTAAAACCTATAAAAGTAATAGATTTTTGGTTAAAACTTTATATATATATATATATATATATATATATATATATATGTTCGTGTACATATATTTGCATCGTATCTGATAAATGTTATATTATCACTTGATAAATTCCTATGTAGAATTTTTCGATAAAAATATGTGTGAAGATTAGGTGCTTGTTATTTTTAGATTACCTGAAATGTATCTTGATTTCTAAAAACCATTGACCAACCCTTATTTAAGATATGAATATTATACAATCAATTGGATCAAGTTGAAGAGGATACCAAAAATTATACCAAATTATAAGGACTTATTTTAATAATGGTAGTTTTAGGGGACAAAGTAAAAGTAGAAAAACACCTTGTAAACAATATTTTTTCAAGGACCTCTAAGAAATATTGAAATAATATATATTGTAAAATTACCCTTGTACCCTTACCATCATTCAACCTCATGCTTAACACCTTTCCACCTTACCTAGAAAATTATGTATCATCTACAGAGAGAAGACTTGGAACACTTGTCATAATTTGGTGAAGTTAAGACTACAAGACCACTTCGATACGTGAGACCTCAACATTGACTCATCCATGTAAAAGCCTTGTCACCTGGATACGTGTCAACACCATGATGTATTTGAAAACCTATAAATAGGAGCTTTGGAAATCAATTGAAATTCACACCAATTCCGTGAGAATCATAAAATGAGAAAGTGAGAGAGAGTTGCAAAAAATATAAAGAAAGAATTTCTTAGAATTCTTAGGGATATTCATCTCGTTGGCAATGTTTTATTAACGTTATATTGTATCTTTATAGTTTAAATTTCATGTTTTATATATTTTCAAAGTAAAACTGCTAGTAAAGACACTAAAGGTCCATTTAGGTGAACTTCAAATTGTGGGGTTTTCAAAAATGAAACATATAACTCTTTTTCATCATGAATTATTCAGTTTAAAAATGGATTTTCACGAAATAAATTTATATTCTTTTGGAAAAGATGATTAATATTGCTTATATTTCTAAATGCATGATTGATAAACTACTTTTACAATTGGATTTACTTATTTTCCAAACTGAAAACTCGTTTAAAGTGGCATATGGGCTTTGGAAATGATTTTATAATAGTGGTTCATTATTGTGGAATTCAATTGAGTCATTTTAAAGTTAGGCCTTGTGAAATTTTATCTAGCTGATATGGTATTTAAGAGGTGCTCATGTGACCCTCCAACTCTACTAGGAGTGGATTAAAAAATGTTATGTCTGCAAGAGTTGGCCTTTAAGTGGTGACCTTGTAGCCCACTACCTCTACTGAAATTGACTGATTCAAATGAACTATGTATTGAATTATTTAACCATGATCTCTGTTTAAAAAGGCTGAAAATATGTTTTTTTAGTAAGTTACTATAACTGGTTAATCATCCTAAATCGATACATGAATAAAAGAAGTAATGAATGAACTTTTAATAACATATATTTAGTCATATATTTTGTTTGTTAGATTTACATGTGCCCTAAGATTAGATTTTATATCCCGAATATCTCTTTGAGGTGAGTACCCTTATTCATTCTTAGTGAATTTTTATTATATGATATTATTAAAGTGATATATATATATATATATATATATATATATATATATATATATATATATATATATATATATATATATATATATATATATATATATATATTTGCAAATTGTTTTAGTATCAAAATGCATATGATGCCGATGATTTTGATTAAAAGGATTTACTTGTTAATAACTTTTTATAAGGAAAATAATGTTTTAAATATGATATTGATAATTAAAGATGGCCTAAGAAACTCTGTTGTGGTATCGGACCTTACTAGATGGGTTATCACTGGTGTGTCCTAAATAAAGTGTTGTTCAAATCATGATCTTATGGACCATGTTACCTGGGAATAATACGATAATCGATGTTCTACCTTGTTTTTGTCGGGGATAAAGTACAATGATCGAACATGGAAATAATTTGATGGATCCAACAATAATTTTGAATAATGGAATTGCTACTTTCTTGTAGCCGAATGATTTACATTTGAACTATTTACTTTCAAGTGCTAAAGTGTGGACATGATTGTCTTGAAAATGTATGTGTGTCTGTGTGTGTATATATATATCTTTTAAACTTATCCAAATATATTTATATGATTTATAACCTGAAAGGCATTTGTGTTTTTGAAAACCTGAGTTTGTTATGGGAAATTAAATCTCATTAAACTTTAAACTAATGTTGTATAAATCACCATTTTCAGGTGGTGGTTAAAGAGGAAGATTGGTGTATGAAGATTATATTTTGAGATTTACTTTGTGATTAGAGGATAGTATAAAAAAAGTTGTTAGATATTTTGTTTCTCCTTAACTGATTCTAGCACAACATATAATAAAATTAATTTATCTATGAGCATAAGAAGTTATGTTTAAGAAGATTTGATGACGTAGTACCTTTTCAGATAGTTACAAAAATGTTATAAATATCGAGGTGCCAAACATGTGTGGATACCCATAATACACTCTAAATATAGAAGCACAATAATGCCATGCTAAAAGCATAAGGTTTAAATCACCTGAAGTTAGAAGCACGATAATACCATGCTAGAATAATGAGGTGTCAAGCATTTGAAGTTGGAAGCATGACAATGCCCTGATGGAAGAATGAGGTATCAAGCATGCAACGTAGAAGTATGCCACATCAAATTTACAATCACGACAAAGCAAAGCTAATTG
Organism: Sambucus nigra; assembly: GCA_949130495.1. Classification (NCBI taxonomy): domain Eukaryota; kingdom Viridiplantae; phylum Streptophyta; class Magnoliopsida; order Dipsacales; family Adoxaceae; genus Sambucus; species Sambucus nigra. The sequence goes on along the minus strand of OX422210.1, from coordinate 329,112,827 downwards.
CCGACTCACCATGCTAGTACACCAGCTTGTGTTTACCTAAACATACTTCCTCCTGTTTGTACTTTGAAAGATAGAAGTCAAATAAATCCAGTACAATCTTTAAGATTCTTATATATTTTGTGCTCAAGTTCCATTATATTCAACATGTTATTATCCCAATTTTTCTAGTTAGGTGATATTCTACACCACTTCTAAAATCATATATGATATTCGATTCTACTACAGTTGATAACGTTTCTCTTATGTGACAAATTTATTCGATCTAATTTACTTATAATCCAATGAGATATATTTGATTAGTTCTACAATATCTTCATATATTAATTAATGAGAATCATATATGAACACGTTACATCTTTTTCTATGATCATGCTATATATTTTTATTTATTATAGAAAACTTTGTTATTTATAATCAAAGTTTGTTATTTTTTATCTCAAATAGTTTATATCTATTTTAAATCTTACAAAACTTGATTTTACTGCATTGGAAGTGTCTAGAACTAACTTTCTTTCATGGATTACGATTATTAAAATTCATCTCGATGCCATGAATTTGGGAGATACCGTTAGAACATAATTAATGTGTCCCTGCGGGGTCGTGCTAAAGCCATGATATTTCTATGCCACCATATCCACTATATTTGGGATTTTCTGGTGATGAGGCAGTGACCATGGGGGATATGGATCGAGTATTGGAGCTGGTAAAGGTCGGGTTATGATCGGAGGAGGCAGGTAGGTGACAGGAGGAGTTTGATGGGTTTTGGAAATGGATCTGAGAGGAGAGAGAATGAGTGGTTTAATGGGAAAGATGGTGGGAGGTAGTATTGGGTGTAGTGGGGTATATGGTAGAAGAGTGTGGGTGAGGGTGTAGGATAGGAGGTGTGTGTGTGTGTGTGTGTATAGATTGAAAACAAAAACAAAATAAAATTTAAGACTAAAAGAAATAAAACATAAAAATAATTAAATAATAATAGAATCCTAAAAATATTTACAAATCTAAGAAAAAAAGTAATTCCCTAATTTAAAAAATATAACATAAAAATAAAATAAAAATAAATTAATAAGATAAAATAATAATAATAATAATAATAATAATAATAATAATAATAATAATAATAATAATAATAATAATAATAATAATAATAAATCTAAGAAAATAAAAATAACTAAAAATCTAATTAGACGCACACCTATTATATTTACATAAAATAATAAAACACTAAACAGAATAAAATGAACTCATAAAAAAATGACTCTAAAAATATAGAAAATAATAAAAATAATACTACACACACACACTAGGGGTTTGGGATAAGACAGGCTAGGGGGTGGATAGGGCTTGATTAAGGCTTGGGTAATTAGTACGGGAATTGGGATTAGGTTATAGGATTGTATATCCCTGAATAAGCACAAATTTTCCACAATCATCATGAAATAAAGCTTCCGAAGTTGTAATTGCACGGAGACTTACAAAACACACGAATATTAATATAAATGAAATTTTATTGAGAACTAGCGATCAAAAGGAGATTATTTGGGGCTTAAAATATATACTTTTGGGTGCTTATCAGGTTTGAAATACAAATTTATTCATGCATGCAAGTATGATTGCATATTGTACCGTAACGAGCATGAAGAGAAGGATGAATGTCATGTATGCAACGAGCCTAAATATGTCGTTTGTGAGAATGGAAAGGACAAAGCTAAAAAAATTCGTAAGTTCTCACATGTCCTATAAAAGGTTTTGAAGTATTTTCCACTTGGGCCACGGTTAAAACGGTTTTTACTATACCGTGGGTAGCGTAGGCCATGACATGGCACGCTAGATGCGAGGTGGGGGGGGGGGGGGGAATATGATGTGTCAACCAGTTGATTCACCCATCTGAAAATTTTCAAATGCACAACACCATGAATTTGCAAAGGAACCGTGCAACGTTTGTCTTACAATCTCAACTGATGGGTTTAAACCTTTCAATAATTTAAGTACTAGTCAGAGTTAGTGGCCAGTTCTCTTGGCGCCTTTAAGTCTCCCTCTGACACTATGCATGAGAAAGGAGTTCACATTGTTGTCTTTGTTGATACCCGGGCCGAAGGCTCCCAGTGATGATATTGATATATTCTTAGCACCATTAATCAAAGAACTTAAAGATTTACGGGATAAAGGTATGACGATGTTCGACTCTCATAAGGATGACGAGTTCATACTTAAAACAATGGTGATGTGGGCGATCCACGACCTTCCAGCTTATGGGAACTTGTCCGGTTGTAATGTTCATAGTCATTATGGATGTCCCATATGTGGGGAGGAAACTGAAGCATGTTGGCTAAAACATAGTAGTAAGATGAGTTACACGGGTCATCGTAGATTTCATCCGACCAGTCACTCTTTTAGGAATGAAAAGTCTAACTTTTTGCCTGTCAGTCACGAGCACAGAATGCCACTTGCTCGGCTTTCTGGCCAGCAGATCGAGGATAAGTCAATGGCTTCGACTGCGGGGAATATGTATGTAGGCAAACATCCTCAGTTTGTAAACCTTAAGCGTAAAGCTAGGGGGGATTCGAACGATCCTAGTAAAGCAAAATTGTCGTCCAAGCGATCAATATTTTTTGCTTTGTCGTATTAGAAAGATCATCTTGTAAGTCATTTAGTTGTTATGATGCAAACAGAGGAGAATATTATAGAACATCTGATAGGAAAATGCCTGGGTGGATCTCATTCCAAATATGGAGAGTGGGCCCGCCTAGATCTACAGGAGATGAAAACAAAGAAGAAACAGTGGTTGAAAAATGATCCTACAACAGGAAGAATTTCTACCCCCGGGCTGCTTTCACTTTGACTAGTAGTGAGAAAAAGATCCTCTTAGATACGTTGTTCAACTTGAAGACTCCAATCGGTTATTCTGGTAATTTACGTAGGGTAGTAAGCTACCAAGCAAATGAATTGAAACAGTGCAAGTCTCACGATTAGCACGTAATCATCTAATTAATCCATCTGTTATTTCGGCATTGCTTTTTTGAACACAAAGATCTCCATCGGGAAATTATGAAAATCAGTTTGTGTTTTACCTTACTTTATGCAAAAGGGGTAAACAAAAGGCGCGTTAAAATTACGAAATCAACTTTAGCCGAGGTAGTTTGTGTATTAGAGAAATATTTCCCTCCGTCGTTCTTCGATATCAGCATCCACTTGCTTGTGCATTTATGCGATGAAGGTTTAATATGTGGTCTTATTAGGTATCATTGGATGTATCCGTCTGAGCGATTGATGAAAACCTTCAAAGATTACGTAAAGAATACATGGTATATTAGAGGGTCAATTGCTGAAGAATACGTAATGGTGGAATCATCGCTATACGCTAGGGAACATATGCCAGAACAATAGGTGAGGAGGTTCAATCCTCGTGGAGAATGAGTGATCGAGGAACCTGACGAGTTTGAGGACGAATTTCCATTTGGGAACCCTAAATAGGTGAAACTCACAAATCTACAATCCGAGCAAACATCTCGTTATGTCTTCGAATCGCAAGATGAAGTCGAAGGTTGGAGAGAGTGAGTATCCACTATGTTTTTTATATTTTATAATCTAAACTCTACAATTTATTGGTAGGAAGTACAAGAATGAAATTGCCAAAAATCAAAGGAGAAATTGCACGACGACTAATTTTAGTTCATGGGTATCAAAAGAGGTAAATTTCACATCTTATGTGTGTGGTTATTTATTTATGTGTGATAAAAACATGCCCTAATACAAATTCATAAATAAATGTCGCTTCTAAAAAGAGGTGATGCCTCTTCCAGGCTTTCACGCCTAGCAAAAGGCCCTAGTTTTTGTGCGAAGGAGTTTAAAAAATTGGACACCAACGGTTTTGATTTCATTTATCCATATGAGGAAAAGCTTTTGACGTGAAATAATGAAATATCAATTTCTGCCTTAACCACCTGTATTGCTAGCAAAAATGATAAAAATCCAAAGAATATAGTGCTAACCTATTATGGGATAATCTAACAAATCCTAGAACTTAATTACTTAGATTTCACAGAAAACGTATTCTATTGTGATTGGGTAAAGGTGGAGGATACAACGAATGCTTGCAAAGTTGATCTTGACTCCAAACTTATTATGGTATATTTATAAAAGCTGAAGAGTAAAGATCGCATAGTCGACGAGCCTTTTATATGTGCCTTTTAGAACGTAAAGAAGTTATTCTACTCGAACTTCATAAACGATGGCAATTGATCTATTGTCGTGCATGCCCTAAAGGGTATGACTACTGAAGAGGATGCATTAAAGGCTCCAAAAGAGTTCCATTCAGCTCTTGATGACAACCCTAATTTAAAGGATCTTTTAGTTGATTTAGAGGAAGATTGAGTATCAAAATATTATGTTATCCTTGTCAATCTTATTTGTATCCTATTATGATATTGACATTGACTTAACGCTTTACTTTAATGAATGAATGTTTAATTACTTTTACGAATGTAATTTCACCCCAAATATCTCTCTTAATCTCAAAGGTAAACCTTATTTTTTGTATTTCTGATTTAAACCCTAATGTATATGTGTGTGTGTGTATATGTGTGTGTATTTCTGTATATGTGTGTGTATGAATGTTTAGTTACTTTTACGAATGTTTAATATGATTTATGTAAGTTAACTTTTGATAATATATTTTGTTTAGACGAATGTTTAGTTACGTTCATAAGACGCTCGATTTGAGAATAGAGTCATTTGAGTTCGTGATTGGATCAAATTAACCTAACTCAATTTCCACGTGTTCATGTACGTATACATTTGGTGATTAGTTTCATTGATGCAGTGTTCGTAAAATGAAGTTAAATTAGATTTATTTTATTAAGATTTTATTAAATAAACTAATCACAAATGTACATGTAAAAGAATACATTGGGGGCTTCAGGATCAATTTTGTCAAATTACACGTTCAAAAGACTCTATTTAATGGCCTTCTTGGATCACTGGAATCAGGTACTCTTTACTTTAACTGAAGTAGTTATATAATTGATATGGATTATTGGCTTGTTGTTGGATAGTATGTTAGAACGAGTATGAGATAATCATTGGTTTTGTTTGGTTTGGTTGTTCGATAATTATTGGTTGTTGGCTTGTTGTTGGATAGTATGTTAGAAGGAGTACGGGATAATTATTGGTTTTGTTTGCTGTAGTTGTTGGATAATTATTGGTTGTTGGCTTGTTGGTGGATAATATGTTGGAAGGAGTACGGCATACTTATTGGTTGTTGGCTTGTTGTTAGATTTTGGTTATTGACGCCTCTCACGGGGCCGTTTGGAGGGTGTTTTGGTTTTTCGCCCTCTAACGACATATTTTTAAGCTTAAGTCTAGCATTTTCAAATTATTGTCATATTCTCAAATCGGGGGTCCCGTGACCACGCGACAATATAATTTCAAAACTGACATAGCTTGTAATTCCATAATAATATAATTATGCACTTGACATAGCTTGTAATTGAAGCAGAGAACGGCATGGCCTAGGTCATGAAAATCTTTGTGACCCAACCTTTGATATCCTTCACACAACAGTCACTTTCTCGGTCATATTAAGTCTTCTCTTTACAATGGAAATATACACCTACAATATGTCATTTGAGAATGAAAGTGTGGAATCAAACTATAGTTGCATAATAAGCCTTACTTCCCCTCATTCTCCTCAAAAAAATCGAACTCCACCATCTAAAATCAGTAATGGGAACACTTGATAAAGTTGTAAAAAGCTAGAGCACTGGTCCAAAGACTCTCCAAATAAAACTCTAAAGAAACCAGCGGTAACTCTTAGGAACCGATCGCGAGGTCACAGGACCACCAGTTCGAGACCGCAGACCAATTTTCATAATATATACACTTAGGCTTGAAAACATGCCATTAGAGGGAGAAATCTCGAAACATCCCCGTGAGTTGTGCCAACACCTCGCACGGGACTAATGTAACTCTTAGGAACCGACTGCATGGTCACAGAACCCCCGGTCCAAGAGCACGGGCCAATTTTCATAATATCAACACTTAGACTTAAAAACATATCGTTGAGGGAGAAACCTCGAAACACCCCCCAAACGGTCCCGGGAGCGGCACCAACAACTCGCAAGGGAAAAATATAACTTATAGGAACCGATCGCGTGGTCACGGGGCCCCCGGTACGAGAGCACAGACTGGTTTTTAGAATACTTACACTTAGGCTTAAAAACATGTCGTTAGAGAGCGAAACCTTGAAACACCCCCCAAACGGCACCGTGAGCAGCGCCAACACCATGCACGGGACCAATGTAGCTCGTAGGAACTGACCGCGTGGTCAGGGTACCCCCGGTCCGAGTGCACAAACCAATTTTTAGAATATCTACACTTAGGCTAGAAAATATGTCATTAGAGGGCAAAACACTGAACCACCCCCCAAACGACCCCGTGAGCAGTGACAATACCTCACACGAGACCAATATAACTCATAAGAACTGACCGCATCATCACAGGATCCTAATCCGAGAGTAAGAACCAATTTTCAAAATATTTACACTTTAGCTTGAAGCCATTCCGTCAGAGGGCAAAACCCCGAAACACCTCCCAAGCGGCCCAGTGCGCTGCGCTAACACCTCGCACGGTACAAATGTAACTCATAGGAACCGTCCACCTAGTCATGGAACCCACGATTCGAAAGCACAGACCAATTTTCAGAACATCTAAAGTTAGGCTTAAAAACATTCCATTAGAAAGTGAAACCCCGAAACACCCCCTAAACAGCCCTGTGAGCAGAGCCAACACCACGCCCGGTACAAATGTAACTCGTAGGGATCGACCGTGTGGTCACGGGACGAGCGGTCCGAGAGCACGAACAAATTTTCTGAATATGTACACTTAGGCTTGAAAACATGCCGTTAGAGGGTAAAACCCCGAAACACATCCCAAACAGCCCTGTGAGCGGTGCCAACACCTCACACGGTACCAATGTAACTCGTAGGAACCAACCACGTGGTCATGGGACCATTGGTCCGTGAAAAAGGACCAATTTTCAAAATATCCACACTCAAGCTTGAAAACATGTCGTTAGAGGGTGAAACCCCGAAACACCCCCCCAAATGGCCCTATGAGCGGCTGATATGCCCCAAGTGTGACCTCGGCTCGGAGACACCAACCTCGACCGAGATCGTGGCCGACACTGAGAAGCCTTGGGCATGCAACATCAGCACTCGGCCATAGCAAGGTCGGCCCAGGCCGACACTACCACCAGCCTCTCGAAGGGACATCGCATGCATCACAAGGATCAGCAGCATTCTTGTATACCTTGAAATGGCAACCTCGTCCAGACATAGGCCGAGCTCGCAAGAAGCCACCAGCAACCTCATCAAGACATTAGTCGATGCTCCAAACACACCAGCTCAACCTCGGCTCAGGCCGACCTTGTCCATTGTCTCGGCTAGGATTAAGCCGAGACCTCCATGGTCACCTCGGACTGAAAGAGCATCTAGACTTACCAACCTCGGCCTCTCCCAGGCCGAGGTCATACACTAAGCACAATAGACGAGCATCTGATGACATATGGATAAAGGCACGTGGACACATATCAGTTATAACAAGATTATTCCCCACACGCGGGGAGAATATTTCATCATCATTCTCTACTTGTGACAGTGACAGATGGCTTTCCCATATTGGCGAGGCAAACACACACATGCACATTACATGCATGGGGAGTACATTACACCCCCTAGGTACTATATATAGAGGTCATCCTCTACCTTGCAAAGGATTTAAAACTGGTAACCCTAGCTGAAATCTTGTCTTATACACACAGTAGAGAGAGAAAGTGAGCTTATGTGTATTGTATCCATGGCCATCAGTGCCTTATTATAGTGAGATTATTCACACACAGTGGACGTAGGCCAATTTAGGCTGAATCACTTATATTCTGGTGCTCTCTTCTCTTCTCCTCATCTCATTCTCCTACCTTTTACGTAACTATGATGCCATTGTTGTTCTTAGATTGAGCTTGAAAACACCTTACCTGGTGGTGTTAATTCTAGCATCATCATTTTGGCACCGTCTGTGGGAAGAGAGAGAAGCTATCTCTTCCTCTTCTTCAGTTTAACCTCACCGGAGACTCTGGTGGTGAACCAGGCACCACCCCTTGTGTGGAGCTGCTTCACCATTGAAAGAGGTCCTTTGAGGTACTAAGCTCATCTGCTACACAAGATCTATAGTGTTAATATGTGGCACCAGAATTACCACCGCCTCTTCCGCCACCTGGGGGTGGAGGGCCTAGTTCCAGTCAGGCGCCGCCCCAGTCCGAAATGACGGAGGTAGCTGCAGCCTTGAGGTCTTTAGCTGCAACACAACAAAAATATGCAGGAGCAATTTTCACAGCTCAGCCAAACTATGATATGGCCACCTGGAGTCTCACCGGATATGATCACTCCGGCGGCTGTTCAGCCTCATCCTGATGCCAAGGGACCACCCCAGGCACCAATGAAGGACCAGCCTGCACCCCAGTGGAGAAGGGACGTTGCTGACCCTAGGCACTTGCGCCTGGGGAGACAAGGAAACCCTTGCCCAGAGGACAGGTATGACGATCTAGAGGCGGAAGAAGCCCCGAAAGACATCTGGGAGTCGTATGAGGTGTCAAATAACACTGTACGACCTCTTCAGCAAAGTCAAGGTTGTGTCGGCCGAAGAGGTGAAGAGGCCCAACAAAGAGGGTCCGCCTTTGATAGGTTGAGCAGAGGGTCAGCCTTTGAGAGATTAGGCCCGGTGAATGACCTAAAACAGAGATTGTCGAGATCAAGGAGCGCAGCAGGCTCTCAGAGAGGGAACAGGCAGGGTCGGCCAGATCAAGGTCGACACTGTGAAAGAAGAGGCAGGGAACAGGAAGAGGTCAACAGCCGACGTGCCGTGAAAGGGGAACCCTCGGTCCATCCCATGGAGGTGGCTGGGGACAACCTCGGTCAGGTCGATGGAAGAAGACCGTGGAATGACTCTATCCAGCGCCTTGAGGAGAAGATAGGAGACCTCATTAAAAGCAGGGACTCATTATAAAGGGGTTACTCAGAGGGCTCTCCATTTGTGGCTAGGATAGTGGGCTTCCCAACCCCAGCTAAGTTCAAGCCTCCTACAGTGTCTCCAAGTATGATGGCAGCACTAATCCTATACATCACATCGAGATGTACTAGTCGACAGCAGACATCTACTCGATACCCTATGAGATGAAGTGTAGGGCCTTCTCTGGGACCTTAACAGGGGTAGCGCACAGTTGGTTCACCTCCCTTCCGAAGAACTCAATTGAGAACTTCAAAGGCTTGGCTGAACGATTCATACACAACTTATGCTTTGGGGTGAGACCTCAAAAGAAGACTACTCACCTGCTGTATGTCAAGCAGGGCAAGGATGAGAGCCTAAGAGACTACATAATGAGATTCAACAAAGAGAAGTTGGAGGTCGAAGATTATAAAGAGAACATAGCCATGATCGCCCTCATAGGGGGTCTACAGAAAGGGAAGCTGTTGTGGAAACTTACGGAAGACCCCCCTAGGTCTATGGCCGAGATCCTGGCAACCATAGGGAAAGTAATGAATGCGAAAGAGGCAATGGCCGCCAAGTATGAGGATGAGAACCACGGTGGCAGTGGAAAGTCCCAAAACAAGAAAGATGGGGAGAAGAGGTCGGGTGATGACAAGTTCGCTCACTATACTCCTGTGACTGTAAGCTGCGAGCACATCCTCAACGAGATTAAGAATGATAGGACTCTGAGATGTCCAGAGAAACTAAAAGCCCCACCACATAAGAGGAACAAAAACCTATGGTGCGAGTTCCACCAGGATCATGGTCATATCACGGACAGATGCTTCGCCTTGAAGGATGAGATTGAAAAGATGCTAAAATCTGGAAAGTTGAGGAAGTATGTGGACGGTAAGGCTCCTAAGGGTGGAAGAGATGACCCTAAGAAAAGGAGAAATGACAGATGCCGTGACAATGTCCCGGACAAAAGAGATGATGATTCAGAAGGTGATGATGAAGACGATCCGGATCTTCCGCCGAAAGATGACAACACCCAGGTGAAGAGGGTTGGTATGATCTCGTTTGGTGTTGACACCATATGCGGAGGATTTGCAGGAGGTGGCTCTGAAGTAGCTGATAGGAAGGCTCACGTAGCATAGGCCAGGTCAGTGGCCAAGCTTGAAGTTGTGAATCTAACGTCTTCCGATACAGTGCAGAAGAGGAAGAAAGTAGACATGGACACCCTTGTAGTTGGGTTCTCCAGACTCGACTTCAAGGGTATCTTAGCCCCCCATGATGACCCTCTGGTCATAACAACAAGGGTGCATGGGTGCGAGGTGCAGAGGATCCTCGTAGACGGGGGGAGCTCGGCGGACGTGATGTTTTGGCCTTGCTTCAAGAGCCTAGGTCTTAGCAGAGCAAGACTGGTACCCTATCACCACCCATTGATAAGCTTCAGTGGCGAAAAGGTCCACCCCTTGGGCATGTATGAGATGGACGTATGGATGGGTGATGAGTGGCCTAAGAGGCTGACCAAGAAGATAAATTTTTTCGTCATGAACGAGAACGTGTTTTCGGCCTATAACCTCATCATAGGAAGGGTGGCCCTTAAAGAGTTTGAAGATGTGCCGTCGACGGTCCATCAGATGCTAAAATTCCCAACTCCCTATGGGGTAGGGGAAGTACAAGGTGACCAGACCACAGCGCGAGAATGTTACTTCAACTCGGTCGAAGAGAGAGAGGCCCATAAGAGGGCAACCTCCACTTATAGCATTGATACACTTGACCCAAGAGATGAGACAAAGTGAAAGAAGGGAGAGGTCGCGGAAGAGGTAGAATCCATTGTCCTCAATGAGGATGAGCCATGAAAAAACTGTCCAGGTCGGTAAAGCCCTAAAGGCAGAAATCAAGGAAGAGCTGATAAACTTCCTCAGGAGGAGACAGAGTGTCTTCGCATGGAGTCACGCCGATATTCCCGACATCGACCCTGAAGTTATGAGTCATAAGCTCAACGTGACCAAAGATGCCAGGCCAATCAAATAGAGACGAAGAGTCTATTCCAGGGATAAGTACGACGTCATCCGAGAAGAGGTCAAAAAATTGGAAGAGGCTGAGTTTATAAGAGAAGTCACATATCCGGAGTGGTTATCAAATGCAGTCATCGTGCCCAAGGCCAATGGGAAGTGGAGAATGTGTGTTGATTTCACTAACCTGAACAGATCTTGTCCAAAACACAACTATCCCTTACCTCGGATAGATCAGATGGTGGATGCTACGGCGGGACATGAGCTAATGAGCTTCATGGACGCGTATTCAGGCTACAACCAGATCTTCATGGATGCAGAAGACTCGGAGAAGACGGCCTTCATTACCGACAAAGGGACGTACTGCTACAAAGTGATGCCCTTCGGCCTGAAAAATGCAGGGGCAACATACCAACGTCTTATTAATAAGATGTTCGAAGAGAAAATAGGTAAGATTATGGAGGTATATGTAGATGATATGCTAACAAAGAGCTTGAAGGCTTGCACTCATGTAACGGATCTCGAGAAGACCTTCGACATTATGGACTCATACAGAATGAAACTCAACCCTGCGAAGTGTGTCTTCGGAGTAGGAGCTGGGAAGTTCCTAGGATTTATCGACAACCAGAGAGGGATCGAAGCGAACCCTGAAAAAATCAAGGCTTTTCTTGACATGAAGACACCGAGGAGTTTCAAAGATGTTCAAAGACTTACGGGGAGAGTGGTTGCCCTTAACTGGTTTGTTTCCAGGGCAATAGATAAGTGCCTTCCATTCTTTAAGGTGATGAGAAAGGCCTTCCAATGGGACGAAGAGTGCGAAAAAGCCTTCAGCCAACTCAAGTCTTATTTAGGGTCTCCCTTATTGCTGTCTCGGCCTGTAGCAGAGGAGAAACTGTACGTGTATCTGGCAGTCTTCGAATCAGCCATCAGGGCAGCCATAATACGGGAAGACGCTAGAATCCAAAGGCCTGTATATTTCAACAGTAAGGCCCTTCAAGGGGCCGAACAAAATTACCCTCGCATGGAAAATCTAGCTTACGCCTTGATACATGCCTCGAGAAAGATGAAGCCTTACTTTCCGGCCCACTCCATGGTTGTCCTCACTGACTCCCCACTAAGACAGGTCCTACATAAACCTGAGAAGTCCGGGCAATTGATGACATGGGCCATTGAGTTGGGGTAGTACGATCTTACCTACCAACCTAGGACGGCCATCAAGGGGCAAGCCCTCGCAGACTTTGTTATTGAGTTTATATGGGAAGAGGCCGAGGCAGAGAATGGCCTAGAGGGTGTTGAAAACCGTGGTGTCTTCCAAAATTTAGAAGAGACGACACCAAACATCTTCCAAGATCAGGAAGAGATCGCATCCAATGGGGCCTCGAACCAAGTTGCAGAGAACGAGGAAGATCGGTACCTCTTCAAAAAAGGAGTCATGACAGAAGGGGTCTTCTCATCAGGTACAGATATTTGGAGCCTCTTCGTTGATGGATCTTCCTGTGACAATGGAAGTGGTGCGGGGTTGATACTCTCAGCTCCAGATGGTGCCAACATTGAATACACTTTGAGATTCAACTTCCGAGCTTCTAACAATGAGTCCGAGTATGAGGCCATGATAGCAGGTCTCTCATTGGCAAAGACTCTTCGCGTAAAGCGACTCCTACTCCACAGTGACTCAAGGTTAGTTGTCAATCAAGTATTGGGAATCTATGAGGCCAGAGATGAAAGGATGGCCAAATATCTGAAAAGGTTGAGAACAATGTTAGAACATTTTAAAGAGGCAAGACTGAAGAGAGTGCCTCGATAAAGTAACAGCCACGCAGATGCATTGGCGAGGTTGGCCTCGGCAACGAAGACAGATGTTAGAAGGACCATTACTATCGAGGTCTTGGGGAAGGCAACCATTGAGCAAGAAGAGGTATATAACCATTATCACAATTTGAACTTAGAAGACTCATGGATGGACCCCCTCTTCATATATATCAGAAAGGGAGAGCTACCTGAATCCTAGCTAGAAAGGCGGAAATTGAGTTATAAGGCTGCCAAGTTCTCGGTAGTAGGAGACGTCCTGTACAAGAAAGGATTCCCGCTACCTCTCCTCAAATGTGTGCACCCCACAGAAGTTTCTCGGGTCTCACAGGAGGTCCATGAGGGTTCTTGCTCTAGCCACATAAGGGGAAGACCCTTGGCCAAAAGAATCATCACCCAGGGGTACTGGTGGCCAACCCTGTCCAAGGACGTCGCAGCCTACGTGAGGAAATGTGAAAAATGCCATAGGTTCGCCACCATCCCTCATCAACCTCATCAGCCTATGAAGTCAATCACTTCTCCATGGCCATTTGCAGTATGGGGAATTGACTTAGTAGGGCCCCTGCCAAGAGCTCCCAACAATTATAGATTCTTGATAGTTGCCATCGACTATTTTTCAAAGTGGGTGGAGGCAGAGCCGATGATAACGATCACAGAAGACCTTCCCATTTATTTGGAGGAATATCATATGCAGATATGGCCTCCCAAACACTCTCATCTCGGACAATGGGACCCAGTTCAAGAACTCCTCTTTAGAAAAGTATTGCCTAAGAGTAGGAATAAAGCAATTCTTCACATCTCTTGGACGAACTCAGGTAAATGGTCAGACCGAGGTCACAAACAGAATAATTCTCGATGGAATCAAGAAGAGGTTAGAAGATGCGAAGGGAAGATGGACTGAAGAGGTCTACGCTGTGTTATGGGCCTACAGAACCACGGCAAGGACACCGATAGGAGAAACCCCGTTTATGTTGGCACATGGCTCAGAGGTCGTCATACCAACGGAAGTAGGGCTCCCAACTCATAGGATTCAGACCTATGACCCTGATAATAATGGGGAAGAGAGGAGGCTAGACCTAAATCTTATCGAAGAAAGAAGAGAGGACGCAGAGGTTAGACAAGCAGCCTACCAATAGAGGGCAACGAAATTCTACAACCAGAGGGTGAAGTCAAGACCCATTGCAGTGGGAGACCTAGTGCTAAAGAAGACTTTACATAAAGCAAACAAACTCCACCCAAACTGGCACGGTCCCTACAAAGTGACAGAAGAGGTTGTGCGTGGCACTTACAGGCTAGAAAATCTAGAAGGAGAACCTTTCGCTAATCCATGGAATGCTGATCACCTAAAGAAGTATTACATATGATGTTGCATGAAGTTGTGTAAATGTACCATATTGTCATGAAGAGGTTATTAATAAAAGATCAGTTCCCATGGTGGCCCTTGCTTCATTTTGCACTTGTCAGAAATTAATGGATATAACATCTTAGGTGATGACCTCAAACCTTCATATAACCATTCAATGGTGATGAGTTCTGAGATCAGACACCATAATGGGATGACCTCAGACCCTTAACATCATTAATTTGGTGAGATTCATTAATGGGGCTAACATCTTAGGTGATGAGCTCAAACCTTTATAACACCATTCAATGGTGACGAGGTCTGAGATCAGACACCATAATGGGATGACCTCAGACCCTTAACATCATTAATTTGGTGAGATTCATTAATGGGGCTAACATCTTAGGTGATGACCTCAGACCTTCATAACACCATTCAGTGGTGATGAGGTCTGAGATCAGACACCATAATGGGATGACCTCAGACCCTTAACATCATTAATTTGGTGAGATTCATTAATGGGGCTAACATCTTAGGTGATGACCTCAGACCTTTATAACACCATTCAGTGGTGACGAGGTCTGAGATCAGACACCATAATGGGATGACCTCAAACCCTTAACATCATTAATTTGGTGAGATTCATTAATGGGGCTAACATCTTAGGTGATGACCTCAGACCTTCATAACACCATTCAGTGGTGACGAGGTCTGAGATCAGACACCATAATGGGATGACCTCATACCCTTAACATCATTAATTTGGTGAGATTCATTAATGGGGCTAACATCTTAGGTGATGACCTCAGACCTTCATAACACCATTCAGTGGTGACGAGGTCTGAGCTCAGACTACTAATTTGGTTTAAGCATGAGATTAATTGTGGGGATCACACCTTAGTTGGCGACCTCAGACCTTCATAACACCATTCAATGGTGATGAGGTTTGAGCTCAGACTACTAATTTGGTTTAAGCAAACACCATTGCATAAGCTTTAGAGCAAAAACATCACGACATACATACAACAAAAGAAGATGGTCCTCTTCAGAGAATAACACATTCAGAGAATAACACATTCAGAGATTATAAATATTCAGAGGTTACAAAGAATGGAAAAGTAAGAGCCATGCTCATTCAGAAATTATAGATGTGTAGGGATTATAATTTCAGGGGCTACCAAAAATATTCAGAGATTCTCTTTCATGGTTGAGGGAGGAATGCTGGTGCCTTCGGTTTGGTTAAGCTGGACGATGTTGGTCACCTAGGCAATGTCATCATGGTGGTCTGCCCCTCCAAACTCTGTGCCATCCAACGTGGCAGTCTCTGCAGGCACGGCAGCCTCCTCCTCAACCTCCTGAAGGGCCTGGGCAAGCTGAGGATTAGCAAAGCTAAGGCCTATAAAGTCAGAGGCTTTTAAAGTGCCAGCCTCCTTCTCCTTGACAGCCGCCCACTTGGTAGTAGCCTTGATACCTCTCTCGAGGTATTCAAAGCCAAAGCCCATAAACTCATCAGAGCTTTTATACTCGGCTATTATCCCCTCTGAGGCATCATCAAGGGTTGCCTTCACGGTCGAGCTGACCTTCTGCTGCAGAACATCGTCCTTGGCCTTCAGAGCCGCAGCATGGTCCTTGTTAAGCCGAGAGACCTCCTTCTCCAGCCCCTTCACCTTCTTGTCAGACTCACCCAACTCAGACTTCAGCCGGTCGATTTTTGCATTCAAAGAACTCTAGATCCTCTCAGCCTCTTGACCCTTCTGGATAAGGGGTAACTTCCTCAGAGTCCAATTGGAGAGGTGGTGCATCGCTGCCAGGCCCTGCAGATTTTGCGATTAGGAATGAGTCAAAAACAAATCAGAGGTTACACTTAGAAATTACAAAGAAATATGAGGTCATACCTGAATGGATCTGTGGATGCCGAACTCAACCAGCAAGGGAGTATCAAGTGACCAGAAGAAGCGCTTGTCGGCCTCGGTCATTGTAGAGCCAAAGGCATCTAGGGCCTGCAGACTATGGCTGACTATGATGTCAGTAATCTTCAACTGCTCTAGACGAGCTGACAAGGCGTCTGCTGAAGAGATGGGGATGGCAGTATCAGCACTCTTTTTCTTCTTCCTCTGATCCTTAGGGGCATGTTCAGTTGAAGCCCTCTTCTTTGTGGCTTGGGGCTTTGAGGCACAGGGATCTAGGGGAGGAGCATTAAGGCCTGCTTTCTTTGCAAGTCTCGTCAAGCTAGGAGCAGCCATTTCCCAGAGTTCGTCTGAGATATCCTTTGGACGCTCTGCAAAATTAATAGATCTGAGTTAGAAGATCAGACAAAAATAAACTCAGAGGTTCAACTTCAAATAGAAAGATCTTACCAAGCTCGAAAAGAGGACTTCCACCCAGACCTGTCTCAGAGAGGTAGTGGGGAATCATCAAGTGTTCGAACCTAACAAACAGACCATGTACCCCCTGATCTTGAAGGGCTTTCACCTTCTAAAGGTTTTATCGGCTCAGTCCAGGGTCAGCCCTCGCAGACATTGTGACCTTACCCCATCTAAGGGGCATCCTAGGCTCCAGAATGGACGAGGGATCACATGGGCCAAATTCCCATGGTCCAGAAGCAAAAAAGTATTGTGGCTTCCAGTTGTGGTTAGAAGTCTGAGTTATTTGAAGCATCTTTTTTTCAGGCTTCCGAGCTACAAAATGATAGTAGCTCGGATGATTTTTGGCTGAGGAAGGGACATAGCAACCTACTAAGACCTGAACTGGGAGGTCTGAGTGGTGGACAGCCTTCCATAAGACTATGGACCTTATTATGACCCTCCAGGCATTAGGGGATAGTTGAGAGGGGGGAAAATTGATATAGGAAAGGATAGATTTGATAATGGGATGGATGGCCAGACGAAACCCCAACTTGAACATCTGCTCGTACAAGCATATTTCACCGTCTCGGCCGTGAAAAGTCCTCTCTTCCCTCAGAGGTCTTCTTAGCTTTATGGAGGGACTAATGGAATACAGATATCTGAAGCAAAGGAGGTCTACCTCAGTTACAGTACTCTCAATCTCGGCCGCCTCAGAGACGTCGACATCACTTTCAACGTCATCATCATCTAGCTCAACGTCGGCCGGAGCAGATGTTGATGGGTTACCCGGGAACCTCTGAGCGAACTCGACACCGGTGAAGTCCGACAGAGGAATGGCGTCAAGTGGTGGTGGAATGGCCACACTCGGCTCGACGATCTCAACCTCTGAGGAAGAGGCTGAGGTGCTTGAGTTGTTATGAGATGAGGCCCGGCTGGAGACCTCGGCCTGATCAGGGGCCTGATCTTCCCGAATTGAGAAGTCCATGGCATCCTGGAAGGAATCCACGGACATGGGGTCTGAGGTGGAAGACTTAGACTCGGACATTGGTATAGGATCGACAGAAACCTCTGCATGATTGAAAGACTCCGAGGGATCAGGATATATCACCTTCAGGGGTGGTGGAAAGATGGGTCTAATAGGGAATTCTTGTGACCTACGTGCCTCCTCCTGTGCTCTTTCTATTTGTCTGATTTTTTCTAAAGTCTTCTCCCTAAGGTAGGGGAACTCCTCAAGAAGTTGGTATAGGGGTCTGAGCATACGAGGCAGACTATACACTTGCCTAACTCTCCTAAGTAATAAACAACACTGGTGATTTGGCTAAAGATCAAAGCTAGGTTTTTTTAGCAAGAACAGTGTATGAACAATCAACCGGAAAACTCATAAGCTAACCAGAAAATGCATGAGATCACCGGAAAATGCATGAACCAGACGGAAAATGCAAAGAGAAAGACAGACAGAAAAATGGAGAGGAAGAGATAACGAGGGGTACCTGAAGAAAGGCGAGGAAAAGCGAGGAAGGAATCCCAGTAAATAAGCCCCCAAATGTACTTCTAATCACGAGTTCTTCTAGAGAGAGAGAGAGTTGCAGAAATGGCTAAGTTCGAAGAAGGAGAGAAATGAAGAAGAAATAAGAGAAAATGGGACTTTTACCCTTAAATATGAATGCACACTCCCCAAGGCCCATCATTGCTTTGGGAGACCAACAGACAACCAGCATAATTACCCTTGTCAGACACGCGTGCCACTTCAGTAATTGACAAGTGTCAGAAAAAGAATATTGGTACAGAGCAATAGGACCTCGGAGTTATAGACCCCATATTCACCTGCTTTCGCATGTAACTAAGGGCTGGGGGTGATTGATATGCCCCAAGTGTGACCTCGGCTCGGAGACACCAACCTCGATCGAGATCGTGGCCGACATTGGAGAAGCCTTGGGCATGCGGCATCAACACTCGGCCATAGCAAGGTCGGCCCAGGCCGACACTACCACCAGCCTCTCGAAGGGACATCGCATGCATCACAAGGATCAGCAGCATTCTCGTATACCTTGGAATGGAAACCTCGGCCAGACATAGGCCGAGCTCGCAAGAAGCCACCAGCAACCTCATCAAGACATTAGTCGATGCTCCAAACACACCAGCTCAACCTTAGCTCAGGCCGACCTTGTCCATTATCTCGGCTAGGATTAAGCCGAGACCTCCATGGTCATCTCGGACTGAACGAGCATCAAGATTTACCAACCTCGACCTCTCCCAGGCCGAGGTCATACACCAAGCACAATAGCCGAGCATATGCTGACATATGGATAAGGGCACGTGGACACATATCAGTTATAACAAGATTATTCCCCACACGCGGGGAGAATATTTCATCATCATTCTCTACTTGTGACAGTGACAGATGGCTTTCCCATATTGGCGAGGCAAACACACACATGCACATTACATGCATGGGGAGTACATTACACCCCCTAGGTACTATATATAGAGGTCATCCTCTACCTTGCAAAGGATCCGAAATTGGTAACCCTAGCTGAAATTCTATCTTATACACACAGTAGAGAGAGAAAATGAGCTTATGTGTATTGTATCCATGGCCATCAGTGCCTTATTATAGTGAGGTTATTCACACACAGTGGACGTAGTCCAATTTAGGCTGAACCACTTATATTCTGGTGCTCTCTCCTCTTCTCCTCACCTCATTCTCCTACCGTTTATGTAACTGTGCAGCCCTTGTTGTTCTTAGATTGAGCTTGAAAACACCTATCCTGGTGGTGCTAATTCTAGCATCATCAGCGGCGTCAACACCTCGCATGGGACCAATGCAAGTAGGAACTGATCGCATTATCACGGGACCCCCGGTCCAAGAGCGTGTACCAATTTTTAGAATATCTACACTTAAGCTTGAAAACATACCGTTAGAGGGCGAAACCCCGAAACACCTCCCAAATGGCCCCTTGAGCGGCGCCAACACCTCGCACGGGACCAATATAACTTGAAGGAATCGATTGCATAGTCACAGGACCCTCGGTTCGAGCGCAAAGACCAATTTTTAGAATATTTACACTTAGGCTCGAAAACAAGCCGTTGGAGGGCGAAACCCCAAAACACCCTCGAAATGACCCCGTGAGGGGCGCTAACACCTCGTACGGGACCAATGTAACTCATATGAAATGACCCCTTTGTCAAGGGACCCCGGATCGAGAGCACGAATAAATTTTAATAATATCTACACTTAGACTTGGAAACATGTCGTTAGAGGGAAAACCCTGAAACAATCCCCAAACTGCCCTGTGAGCGGTGCCAACTGAAAAATGCGTTACTAAAGCCGTTTATGAAAATAAACTATTTAAGTAACTCCGAGTTGTTTTTTGAAGAAACTCTTTTCTTAAATCAAAAAGGATTAATCACAAGATGTGTTTAATAAAATAGTATGTACGAGATCTATTCAAGATTTAAGCAACAAGTTTAAAAAATAATTTAAACCAGTTTTAAATACAGCACAACCAAGAATGAGATGAGAAAATGTAGAAGGCTTATGTTCACAATTTTTACGTGGTAAAACCTCACCAATTGAGAAAACATCCACGATTCCCTCTACGGAGTAAAAAGAAAAATCCACTAAAACAAATATATGAGTTACAAACTATATAACTAACATGCAAACAACTCAGACCTATATAAGTTTAGGAATGTACCCTCTGGTGTCCTCAAACTTCTCTGCAGTTCTGATTGTAGATGTAGTTCTCCCAGTTTGTCAACTTTTGATTTGTTCCAGCACTTTACGTCGACTTATGTTCTCAAGATCTTATCACCAACACTTTTCGTGTTGTAGGGTGTAAGTGTTTGTGAAGGTGCTCTCTAACACATGCATGCACACACACACACTTATTAAGTACAAACAGTCCTAACAAATTACAGTTTACACTATATGCAGTGATCTTTTCTTTTTCTTTCTTCTTAGAAAACTTTGAACCTTTTTGACCTTTCAAACTATCCCAGAATCCACGGATACCTTGTTAAGAAGACAGACAAGGTCTTAATCAATCTCAGAATTTAAAACAAAAACTTTTTGAGATTGAAAACCTCCAAGTGAGATTTCAAACTAGGTCAAAGGTTTATTTTACAAGAACAAGAAACAGAAAGCATTTTATTGTTGATTTCAAAGTAAGAAAACGTTTTAGAGAAAACAATCAACAATATATTTCTCAAGATGAGAAATAAAATGAAACTAAGTGTAATGTAACATGAATAACTCAGATCTGAGATTTCTATGGAAACAGAAACTAGATCTAAGTAGAAGTCTAAGTTTGAAACAAGATCTCACGAACACAAGGTTACAGCAACAAAAATAACTCAACTCAAACTCTCAAACACTCAAGAATACTCAGGATGGTGTTTTTGGCTATGGTGTTTTGAAGAAGTGTTTAGGTTAGGTTTGAATAGGATTTGGACGAAGTTAGGGTTTCTAACTTTTTTCTCTCTCTGGTTTCTCTCTTCTCTCTCTACTCTCTCTTCTCTCTTCTCTCTCAATACTTTGAGGAAATGAAATGGCAAAAATCTTCGAAGTCTGAGAGAAGGCCCCATTTTTTATAGGGAGAGAGGAAGGTTCGAGATATCTGATCCAAACCAAGGGCTGAGATTGAGTCAATTTAAATTGACTTGAATCTAAAGGCTCACACAAGGCGGTGCTTAAACGAGCGCTGATTGGCTTAAAGAGTTACACGGGGATTCATCAGGGCAACATGCAGACCATTGATAAGAAATGATCCAAGGGCTGAAAACACACTCGACTAATGTCTCAGTAAAGAAACACAAATCTAACCAATCAGAGGCAGACAGGTGTTGACCAGTTATGAGATGTTAAACGCGCGTCTAAACTAATTACAAAGACTACCCTGAAGTCTCTGCCGCTTTCGAATTCTACCCAAGGTAACTTTAGGCCATAAAATTCAATAAGTCATATTAAGAGATTGACCCCAAAACTTTTTAAAACAAGTTTTAATTGTTAAAAACATGATTTAAAAATGTTTAAAAAATCCCAAAAAATTATTAAAAATCAAACTTAGGGATTTAAACACACACAACACATGTACACACATACTTATGCAATATGATGTGCAAAAGATGAATTCTAAGTGTGTGAGTGTTGGCAATAGTCTCTTGATCATAACAAGAAAGAGAGATGAATAGGCAATCCAACTTCTGAGGCTCTTTGGTTTCTAGGTAGACACAATTTTGTCACAATTTCCAAACTAGATGAGCACTTATACAATATAGACTCAAGTGAGTCAAAGGTATAAGGGCTTCAATATCCCCCTTTGTAAATATGAGACAAAATCTCCTTTGAGTCATCTTGGACTCGTAGGGCAACAAGAAAAAAATAAAAACTTATTCCTATCAAAATTCTATCTACCCATATCCTAGAAATCAAAAAGTACATAACTCAACTAAGTACATTTGAATACCCTATTACAACTGTAAAGAGTAACTGTACAACAAGAACCTGCAATAATTCACTAAGATCAAGCTATTTAGAATATGCAAGAGTTGAATAGACTCAAATTTCTCCCCCATTTTGTCTCAAATGGACAAAGGGAAAAACTTGAATAAACAGCAAAAAGATTAATCAGCATAAACCATACCAATAGATTTACGTAATGAAATGAATCTATTATAATCTAGAGGTTTGGTAAATATATCTGCGAGTTGTAGATAAGTAGGAAGATAATTAATTTCTAACTCCTTAGATTCAACCAATTCACGTATAAAATGATGTCTTATTTTAATATGCTTTGTTCGTGAGTGTTGAACGGGATTTTTAGAAATATTAATCGCACTTTGATTATTACAATAGAGATGTAATTGGTTTTCTTGAATACCATAATCACTTAGCATTTGTTTAAGCCACATTAATTGAGCACAACAGCTGCCAGCGGCTATGTATTCAGATTCAGCTGTTGAGAGTGATGTGCAGTTTTGTTTTTTACTACTCCATCCTACCAAGTTATTACCTATATAATAACATGCTCCTGAAGTGCTTTTACTATCATCAGTACACCCAGCCCAGTCAGCATCAGTGTACCCAATTATAGTGCTTGGTGTGTCATTAGTGTACCAAAGACCTAGATTTAGAGTGCCATTTACATATTTAATGATACGTTTAACAGCATTCAAGTGGCTCTCTTTAGGGTTACTTTGATATCGAGCACATACACACACAGCATACATAATATCAGGACGCGAGGCAGTAAGATATAGTAAAGTGCCTATCATACTACGATATAGAGTAGGATCTACAGATGTTCCATTGTCATCTTTAAAAAGTTTTAGTGTAGTACTCATGGGCGTTTTAGCATTTTTAGCACTCTCAAGGCCGAATTTCTTAACGATCTCTAAAGCGTACTTAGATTGCTAAACAAATAATCCTTATGGATTTTGTTTGACTTGGAGACCTAGAAAGAACTGTAACTCCCCCATAAGGGACATCTGAAATTCCTTACTCATAATTTCATAAAAGGATTTTACTTCTGAGGTAGAAGTTGATCCAAATATAATATCATCTACATAAACTTGAGCTATCGTAATGTGTTTGTCAAAATGTTTGACAAATAAAGTTTGGTCATTTCCACCTCTTTTGAACCCTTTATCCAAAAGAAAATTGGAAAGTCGCTCATACCAAGCTCTAGGAGCTTGTTTAAGGCCATATAAAGCCTTTTTTAGACGAAATACATGATTTGGATGCTTAGGGTCAATGAACCCTTTAGGTTGTTCTACATAGGTTTCCTCAGCCAGTATTCCATTAAGGATCGCAGATTTGACATCCATTTGATATAATGTAAAACGCATGTGACAAGCTATAGCGAAAAGCAGACGAACTGATTCTAAACGAGTAACAGGGGCAAAGGTCTCGTTAAAATCAATTCCTTCTATTTGGGAGTATCCTTGAGCAACTAATCTAGCTTTATTTCTAATTATTATCCCATTTTCATCACTTTTATTTTTGAAAATCCAACGAGTACCAACAACCTTTTTGTGATCAGGACGTGGAACAAGATACCATACATCATGAATGACAAATTGTAAAAGTTCATCCTGCATAGCAGAAATCCAGTGAGAGTCATTCAATGCCTCATTTACATTCTTTGGTTCCACAAGGGAAAAAAAACATGCATAAGGTACATAATTTCTAAGTTGGGATCTTGTACGCACTGTCTCACTAGGGTTGCCAACTACGTTGTTTATGGGATGATCTTTAGAAACCCAGTTAGGTACTTCAGGTGTCTCAATAGGTAATGAATTATCTATTTCAGAGGGGTTATTTTCTAAAATATTTGAAGACTCTTCTTCCAAAGGTAATTCACCATTCTTGCTTTCTACAGTAGTGTCACTAACAATTAAATTTATGGATTCCATCATGGTTTTAGTACGAAGATTAAACACTCGATAAGCTCTATTATTAGGCGAGTATCCTAGAAATATAGCTTTATCTCCCCGGCTCTCAAATTTAGATAAGTGTTCCCTATCTTTGCATACATAACAAGTACTGCCAAAGGTTCTAAGATATTTGAGATTAGGCTTCGTATTGTACCAAAGTTCATAAGGGGTTTGTTTGGAATTCTTTCTAAGATAGACCCTATTAATGATGTGACACGCAGTACGAATAGATTCTACCCAAAAATATTTAGGTAAGTTCTTGGCATGTAACATGACACGTGCCATCTCTTGCAAGGTACGATTCTTACTCTCGGCGATTCCATTTTGTTGAGGAGTCCTAGGAGCACTGAACTCATGTTTGTAACCATTATAGCCACAGTATTCTACAATACCGGTGTCTTTGAATTCACCACCTCTATCACTACGGATTCGATTTACTTGAATGTCCTTTTCATTTTCAATCCTAAGAAGAATTTTTAGGAAGGTTTGAAAAGTGTCAGACTTTTGTTTTAGAAAGGCTACCTAAGTAAATCTAGTGAAGTCATCAACCATAACTAGGATGTAACTGTGTCCACAAAGACTAACAGTTTGGGAGGGACCCATTAGGTCCATATGGATGAGTTCTAAGGGATTAGAGGTGAGAATGTCTTTGACTTTCTTATGAGGGGCCTTAACAATTTTACCTTCTTGACAGGAACAACAAACAATATTATGAATGGGTTTAATTTTTGGAATTCCTCTTACTATGTCTTGAGTAGACAATTTACTAAGATTATCGTAATTTATGTGACCCATTCTGTTATGCCATATCTCGTTGTCATCCATTCTGGCAACATTACAAGTTTCAGAATTGTTCTTGACAGTGTAACAGTTGTCAGGAGTTCTGAATCCAGTAATTATGCATTCACCTTTTTCATTTAAAATCTTGCAATTGTTCTTTGAAAAGGTAACAGTATGGTCTGAGTCACAAAATTGCGAAATGCTAAGTAAGTTGGCCTTTAGACCTTTAACTAGAAGAACATCTTTAAGAATAGGAAGCCCATCTTCTTAGAGAGTTCCTTTGCCTATGATTTGAGATGAAGCTCCATCACCAAAAATGACTTTACCACCAGCATATCTGGTTTTGTTTAAAAGTTTAGTTTCATCTCCTGTCATAGGCTTAGAACATCCAGAGTCTAAATACCAACCAGATGATGTGTGTTCGGCTTTTAAAGCAGTAACAACAATATTACACTTCATCTGAAGTAATAGATCATCTTTTCTAATCCAAATTGCTCTAGTTTTCAACTTGCGCTTATTAGCTCTCAACTCATAGAATTTGCGAGCATTAGATTTTTGCTGAAAAATGTTTTGCGCGTGATTTTGAATTTTGTGAAAGACTTGAGCATTTGGTTTAGTAAAATGCTTAGGATTCCTTCTAGGAAATGTTCTTTTAGGTTTGGTCTTTCTCTTTCTATAGTTAGAGTTTTTATCTGGTTGTCTAGGAAGTATATAATTGTTTCGACTCCTCCTAGAATAGTTAAAGTTCTGGTAAGTACGAGGATTATAGATAGGTTTGACAAGTCTCCTAGCATAGCAACCATCGAAAGAATGACCATATATGTCACAGTAGGAGCAATAAAGATTTCTCAAGATGGGGGTCTCCTTAGGAAAGTCTCTAAACAAAGGTTTAATAGAGTTTTGAGGCTGAACTCTATTTCTAGGTGGTACAGGTTTGAATACAGACTCACTCTTCCTAATAGAAGGGCAGACGTATTTATCCTTAGGTGAACTTTTAAGCTTAGAGAAACTTGATTCCCCAATGTTAAAACTTTGATTTTTCGAATCAAACTCAGTTTTTAGAGAATGAAAGTCTGGGCATGTTTCAATAGGTCTTTTACCTCCTAACACAAACTTAATAGTTTCAAAAGATTTTGTTTGTGTTTTCAAATTGGGACAAAATCCTATGCCAGTTCGATCATCAGAATTGGTTTTAGATTCAGCAACAAATTCATCAAAACAGTTAGAATTATTTTCAAATTTTGTAATTTTTTTGAAAACAGTTGCTGTCTTTTCTTTGGTTTGTTCCAATTCTAACAATGTCCCTTTGTACTTTTTCTCCAGAATTTCATTTGTTTCAGTTAAATTTTTCAGTTTTTCATCAAAAACTTTAATTTCACTTTCATGAGTTAAACATTGGGTAGTGTACTCTTCAGCATTCAGTTTAACCATCAGACTTAAATCTTCCGATTTCTTGGTAAGATCTTTAACAGTCTTCTCTAGTCTAGCGCTTTTCTTGAGAGTCTTGGTGTAAAGTGTGTGAATGTCTATGAGGTCTTCATTGTCCGAATCACTAAGTGTGGTGTGTGGAGTGACCCCTAACGATTCATTTGTTAAACTCACACACCCATTGACATCGTCATTATCGCCATCCCTTTGACTCACACACCCCGAGGTAGTACATGCAACATTCTCAGTAATCAAAGCATCTAAACCAGTAATAACCACATTCGAATTATCAGTCATAGAGTTATTTGGTTCATCCTCATTAACAAACATAGGCATGTCATCATTATAAATAATCTTAGCAAAGAAGGACATGCAAGGATCAAAAGTATCTGATGACTCAGGTTCCTCATTTTCAGAGTCACTTGAATCATCCCATGTTTTGCAGATGTTAGCTCTAGTGTGTTTGTTTTGAGTGTTCAAATTAACTCTACAGTCTTGTGCAATGTGTCCCAGTTTACCACATCTATAGCATTCAGTCTTCTTAAGGTCTCTATTAGGTCTAGCGTGAAAGTCCTTGTGATTTTTGTCATTGTTTTTCTCATGAGGTCTGTGATTAGAGGGAGTTGGATAATTTGACTTGCCTTGTTTATTTTCCACTTTGTTTCTAAACTTAATGATTTTCTTGAACTGTTTAGTCATTAAGGCAATCTGATTGTCCAAACTCTCTATATCGCAGTCCTCATCAGATTCAACAATGGAAGTATTAAACTCAGGTTTAATCAATTTAGAAGAGAAGCTTAGATTGGAACTAGTCTGTTTCCTATGGGATTGGGTTAACTGTTTCTTAAATTCCAGTTCCGTTTCCACAGTTCTTAATTTACTACTGAGTAATTCAGGAGTGAGATTTATATCACACATTTCCTCAATAGCATATCTTTTACTATCAAACTTCTGTGGTAATGATCTCAGAATTGTAGATACAATTTCTTGTCTATCATAGGTTATCCCATTAGCATGCAGTTTGGTCACAATATCAGTCAGGTTCATATAGAAGTCATCAAATGATTCAGTTTCAGGCATAATTAAGGAGTTATACTGCTGGATAAGCATTTGGGTTTTAGCAGCCTTAACTCTAGTGTCTCCTTCATGAGCAGTGACTAAGGTGTCCCAAGCTTCCTTAGAACTGGTACAGGATGAGATTCTTTTGAACTCATGTTCATTTATAGACATAAATATAGCATTCTTTCCTTTATTGTTATTTCGAGAAACTTGTTTCTCTTCTTGAGTGAACTCACTTAGAGCTTTCTTAACCCTCTCATTACTTCCTTCGTTGGCTGGTTTAGTAGGAAAAGTATAATCATTTTCAACAATGTCCCAGACATCATCTCCCAAAGTTCCTTGAATGAAAGCAATCATCCCTACTTTCCAGTAAGCAAAATTGGTTCCATCAAAGATTGGAGGTCTGGTCAAGTTACCAAATCTTTTATTTTTCTCGTCCATATTTGATTTTCAGAAAACAATTTCAGAAACACATGATCTTTTTAAAAGCAGTTAACAAAGCTCTGATACCAATTGAAAAATGCGTTACTAAAGCCGTTTATGAAAATAAACTATTTAAGTAACTCCGAGTTGTTTTTTGAAGAAACTCTTTTCTTAAATCAAAAAGGATTAATCACAAGATGTGTTTAATAAAATAGTATGTACGAGATCTATTCAAGATTTAAGCAACAAGTTTAAAAAATGATTTAAACCAGTTTTAAATACAGCACAACCAAGAATGAGATGAGAAAATGTAGAAGGCTTCTGTTCACAATTTTTACGTGGTAAAACCTCACCAATTGAGGAAACATCCACGACTCCCTCTACGGAGTAAAAAGAAAAATCCACTAAAACAAATATATGAGTTACAAACTATATAACTAACATGCAAACAACTCAGACCTATATAAGTTTAGGAATGTACCCTCTGGTGTCCTCAAACTTCTCTGCAGTTCTGATTGTAGATGTAGTTCTCCCAGTTTGTCAACTTTTGATTTGTTCCAGCACTTTACGTCGACTTATGTTCTCAAGATCTTATCACCAACACTTTTCGTGTTGTAGGGTGTAAGTGTTTGTGAAGGTGCTCTCTAACACATGCATGCACACACACACACTTATTAAATACAAACAGTCCTAACAAATTATAGTTTACACTATATGCAGTGATCTTTTCTTTTTCTTTCTTCTTAGAAAACTTTGAACCTTTTTGGACTTTCAAACTATCCCAGAATCCACGGATACCTTGCTAAGAAGACAGACAAGGTCTTAATCAATCTCAGAATTCAAGTGAGATTTCAAACTAGGTCAAAGGTTTATTTTACAAGAACAAGAAACAGAAAGCATTTTATTGTTGATTTCAAAGTAAGAAAACGTTTTAGAGAAAACAATCAACAATATATTTCTCAAGATGAGAAATAAAATGAAACTAAGTGTAATGTAACATGAATAACTCAGATCTGAGATTTCTATGGAAACAGAAACTAGATCTAAGTAGAAGTCTAAGTTTGAAACAAGATCTCACGAACACAAGGTTACAGCAACAAAAATAACTCAACTCAAACTCTCAAACACTCAAGAATACTCAGGATGGTGTTTTTGGCTATGGTGTTTTGAAGAAGTGTTTAGGTTAGGTTTGAATAGGATTTGGACGAAGTTAGGGTTTCTAACTTTTTTCTCTCTCTGGTTTCTCTCTTCTCTCTCTACTCTCTCTTCTCTCTTCTCTCTCAATACTTTGAGGAAATGAAATGGCAAAAATCTTCGAAGTCTGAGAGAAGGCCCCATTTTTTATAGGGAGAGAGGAAGGTTCGAGATATCTGATCCAAACCAAGGGCTGAGATTGAGTCAATTTAAATTGACTTGAATCTAAAGGCTCACACAAGGCGGTGCTTAAACGAGCGCTGATTGGCTTAAAGAGTTACACGGGGATTCATCAGGGCAACATGCAGACCATTGATAAGAAATGATCCAAAGGCTGAAAACACACGCGACTAATGTCTCAGTAAAGAAACACAAATCTAACCAATCAGAGGCAGACAGGTGTTGACCAGTTATGAGATGTTAAACGCGCATCTAAACTAATTACAAAGACTACCCTGAAGTCTCTGCCGCTTTCGGATTCTACCCAAGGTAACTTTAGACCATAAAATTCAACAAGTCATATTAAGAGATTGACCCCAAAACTTTTTAAAACAAGTTTTAATTATTAAAAACATGATTTAAAAATGTTTAAAAAATCCCAAAAAATTATTAAAAATCAAACTTAGGGATTTAAACACACACAACACATGTACACACATACTTATGCAATATTATGTGCAAAAGATGAATTCTAAGTGTGTGAGTGTTGGCAATAGTCTCTTGATCATAACAAGAAAGAGAGATGAATAGGCAATCCAACTTCTGAGGCTCTTTGGTTTCTAGGTAGACACAATTTTGTCATAATTTCCAAACTAGATGAGCACTTATACAATATAGACTCAAGTGAGTCAAAGGTATAAGGGCTTCACCAACACCTCATACGAGACCAATGTAACTCGTAGGAATCGACCACATGGTCATGGGACCCCCGATCCGAGAGCACGGACCAATTTTTAGAATATCTACACTTAGACTTCAAAATATGTTGTTAGGGGCGAAACCCCAAAACAACCCATGAGTGGCGTCAACACCTCACACAGGACCAAGGTAACTCGTAAGAACCGACTGCATGGTCACGGGACCCCCGGTCTGAGAGAACGTACCAATTTTAAGAATATCTGCACATCAACTTGAAAACATGCCATTAGAGGGTGAAATCCCGAAACACCCCCACAACGGTCCTATGAGCGGAGCCAACACCTCACATGGAACCAATGTAACTCATAGGAACCGATAGCATTCTTACAGGACTCACGGTTCAAGAGCACAGACCAATTTTTAAAATATCTACACTTTGGCTTGAAAACATGTCGTTAGGGGGCGAAACCACGAAACACCCCCAAACGGCCCCATGAACTGCGCGAAAACCTCACACGGGACTAATGTAAAGCGTAGGAACCGACGGCATGGTCACGGGACCAACGGTCCGAGAGCATGGACAAATTTTTTGACTATCTAAACTTTGGCTTGAAAACATGTCGTAAGGAGGCGAAACCCTGAAACACCCCCCCAAACAGTCCCGTAAGTGGTGCCAACACCTCGCATGGGACTAATGTAACTCGTAGGAACCGATCGCGTGGTCACGGGACCCATGGTCCGAGAGCACGGAACCATTTTCAGAATATCTACACTTAGGCTTGAAAATATGTCGTTAGAGAGAAAAACCTCGAAACACCCCCCAAATGGCCCCGTGAACTGCTCTAACATCAAGCACGAGACCAATATAACTCGTAGTAATCGACCACCTGGTCACGGGACCCTCGATCCTAGAGCACAAACCAATTTTTAGAATATCTACACTTAGGCTTGAAGTAATGCCGTTAGAGGGTGAAACCCCGAAACACCTCACAAACGGTCTCGTGAGCGGTGCCAACACCTCACACGGGACCAATGTAACTTGTAGGAACTGATCGCGTGGTCACGAAACCCCCAGTCTGAGCGCATGGACCAATTTTCTGAATACCTACACTTAGGCTTGAAAACATGTCGTTAGAGGAAGAAGCCTCAAAACACCCCCCAAACGGCCAAGTGAGCGGCACCAACACCTCACAGAGCAGCAATGTAACTCGTAGGATTCGACCGCATGGTCACGGGACCCCCGACCCGAGAGAACAGACCAATTTCTAGAATATCTACACATAGGCTTGGAAACTTGTCGTTAAAGAGCGATACCCTGAAACACCCCCCAAACGGCCCCTTGAGAGGTGTCAACCCCTTGCACGGAACTAATATAACTCATAGGAACCGATCGCGTGGTCACGGGACCTCCGGTCTGAGAGAACGGACCAATTTTTAGAATATAAACACTTAAGCTCGAAAACATGCTGTTAGAGGGTGAAACCCCAAAACACCCTCCAAACGGCCCCATGAGCGGTGCCAACACCTAGCACGGGACCAATGTAACTCATAAGAAATGACCTCATGGTCACGGGACCCCGGTTCGAGAGCATGAACCAATTTTTAGAATATCTATACTTAGGCTTGAAAACATGTCGTTAGAGGGAAAAACAACGAAACACCCCCCAAACAGCCCCGTGAGCGGCCCCAACACCTCGTACATGACCGATGTAACTCGTAGAAAATGACCGTGTGGTCACGGGACCCCTAGTTTGAGAGCACGGATCATTTTTTAGAATATCTACACTTAGGCTTGAAAACATACCATTAGAGGGTGAAACCCCGAAACACCACCCAAATGGTCCCGTGGGCGGCGCCAACACCTCGCACAGGACCAATGTAACTAGTAGTAACCGACCGCAAAGTTACAGGACTCACAGTCCGAGAGCATAGATAAATCTTTAAAATATCTACACTTACACTTGAAAATATGTCATTAGAGGGCGAAAACCCAAAACATTTATCAAATGGCCCCATGATTACCGCCAAACCTTGCCCGGGACCAATTTCACTCATAGGAACCGACCATGTTATCACCGAACCCCCAGTCTGAGAGCACAAACGAATTTTCAGAATATCTACACTTAACCTTGAAAACATACCGTCAGAGGGAAAAACCCCAAAACACCCACCAAACAGCCTTGTGAGCGGTGCCAACACCTCATATGGGATGAATGTAACTCATAGGAACGGACCGTGTGGTCATGGGACCCCTAGTCCAAGAGACGAACACATTTTAAGAATATCTACATTTAGGCTTGAAAACATGCCGTTAGAGGGCGAAACCCCAAAACACCCCCCAAATGACATCGTGAGTCGTGCCAACACCTCACAGGGGATCAATATAACTCATAGGAATCGATCGCGTGGTCACGGGACCCCTGGTTTGAGAGCACGGACCAATTTTTAGAATATCTACACTTAGGCTTGAAAAAATGTTGTTAGAGGACGAAACCCCAAAACACCTCCCAAACGGCCCCGTGATCTTAGACAACACCTCGTACGGTACAAATCAAACACATAAGAACCGGTCGCGTGGTCACAATACCCCCGGTTCCAGAGCATAGACCAATTTTCAGAATATCTAGAGTTACGCTTGAAAACATGTCGTTGGGGGGAGAAAGCCCAAAACACCCCCCCCCCCAAACAGCCCCGTGAGCACCGCCAACACCTTGTATGGGACCAGTAGAACTCGTAGGAACCAACCGCATTATCACGCGACCCCCAATCCGACAACACATACCAATTTTCAGAATATCTACACTTAGGCTTTAAAACGTGTCGTTAGAGGGCGTAACCCTGAAACACCACCCAAACAGCCCCATGAGTGGTGTCAACAACTTGCACGGTACCATTGTAACTATAGGAACCGATCGTGTGGTCACCGGACTCCCGGTCCTAGAGCACGAACCAATTTTCAAAACATCTGCACTTAGGCTTGTGTAGAGGGGGCTTGAAGGTAATTTTGAGATTACAGGTAATTCCACATTAGCAACAGTGTTTTGGGGATTAAGGCACCGTGGCAGCTCAGCGTGGCAGCTCAAGCGAGGCAGCTCAGCGTGACAACTTGTATTTTAGCTTGTTGTATTAGTCATATTGTATCTTTGTTTATATTGACTATCAACGAGAATAATAATGAGTTTTAATGTGAGGTCAAACGGTACTCGCGAGGGACCAGGCTTGGCAGGGACTGGGAGAGATTTCATGCTCTATCGAATGACCTCGCCGTGGGAACTTTAGAGGGACTTGGTTTAGAGGATTGAGAAGTGAGGCACCGTTGGGGATTGTCCTGACCATCTTAGATACACATAGTAAAACACCGAAGGACCCTGACCGTGGAACCTCGAGCGGAGTAGCTTGGAGTTCCATTGGGTGTTGAGTTGTGAACCAAACAGCCCTCTACTTAATGTCACATCTACTATAGGTGATGTCACTAGCTAGCTAAACAATGTCAGACATGCACTTGAGTAAACCATCGTGGTATTTGGGGCTGTCAGGCAGTTGGTGAGCCACCTCTGCAGCAACAGCCCCCGACACACAGTGGTTAGGCAAAAGGCATGTCTTGGCATTTAATGTTTATGATGTGGAGACAACTAGTGCATCAGGTATTTAATATTTGTGACATAAAGTATGAGGGATGTCTTTCACAGGCATTAATGACGAGTTGCCTCGGGGTGGTGTGGGGGGCTATTTAAGGACCCCAACCACCTTTGAGGAAGAGAGATCTTTCAGAGAGTTCAGAAGTTATTGCTACATATAGTATACGTTAGAGAGAGTTATTACAGACCAGAGAGATTCTTACTCACCCACCATTGTCATTTATTATGAAGCTTTTAATATTTGATAGAGATTCTTGAGGGTGGTTGGTGTGTTTTGGTTGCCTGCCAAGGTGTATCTATGGTGCTTACTTCTCTCTCCATCTAGCTAAGTTATTTCTAAGTTCATTACTATCTTCTGAGTTATACACGAGAGATTTGAGAGATCAAGCTGAGTCTATCTTCATTGAGTAGTGTTTGTATGTCCTATCATTAATCCAAGGTTTTGGCTAATTAACTTATCATTACCGTACTCAAAAGGGGTTACGCCTCCATCTTATCTAAACTACCCTCGTACATTTGGCGACTCCGCTGGGGAGGTATTCTTCTAAGTAAGGAGTATGGCGCAAGATAACGTTAATCAAAGGCTCAACTTTGATGGCATCCAACATAATGAAGAAAAGGTTGTGGGAAAACTGGAGGCTTTAAGGGATGGGGCTCCTCGAATAGAGGTACCTCCGGCTCAGGTGACGACAGGCATTCCAGGGGTGACACAAGCTTTCACGAGTGCGAGGTTGGGACCCACTCAGGTAGCGCTCCTCATGAGTAAGTTTTATGTGTTTTTGCAAACTTCGGTAGCTTCAACGATGTTAGGAGGATTGGAAGCCAATGCCTTCGTAACACCAGGGGCAGCCCCAATGGCCCCACCAGGTGCAGGTGTAGCAGGAACGGTCCCAGCAAGCATACCCTATGTTGTGAATCCAGCAGTGGGAACCTCAGGAGTAGGGGTGGGCGCGGTCCGGTCCGGTCCGGTTTTTGGCCATTTTTAGTGCCGGACCAAATAATTCGGTCCTATATTTTAGAAGACCGCATTCGGACCGATTTTATCGGTTTAGCCTATTTATTCGGTCTAAGCTATTTTCGGTCCGGTTCGGTTAATAATCGGTCCGCATTTTAAATTATTTACAGTTCCTAAAAAATCTATTTACAGTTCCTAAATTATTTCTAAACCAGTTCACAAATAAATTATTTCTAAATTATTTACAGTTCCTAAAAAATCCCAAATAAATACAGTTCCTAAATAAATGAGTAAAAAATTATTTACAGTTCCAACTTCCAAGTCAGTTCAGCACATAACTTTCAAGTCTGTACAGTTAGGAAACAAATAACTTAAGTTCCTAAATATGTTCAACTCGACACTGAGTTGTAAAACAAACCAGTTCCTAAATAAACCAACACTTGGTCATTTGAAAATCTAACGTTATAAACCAACAATAGGACGTTGGTATTTACAGTTCCTAAACCAAGGCAACGAGTAAACCAACATTTGATGATTAGGAACATATGAAAATCTAACATTATAAACCAACGGTAATAACAAAAAAAATCATAAGAAAAATTAAGAAAAAAACATATTATGTTGGTGTTGGATCTTTAGTCGCTGGAACTGTGGAGTTGAGGTGCGCCACCGCCGGATCTTTAGTCGCCATTTTGGGTTGAGGTGTGCGCCGGATCTGGTGTTTTCAAACCAGATTTGAGGTGTGGCTAGGCAGTGCACCGGATCCTAGCTAGCGGAGTTGGGGTGTCGCTGTGGAGCCTGTGGGTGTAAATGGGATGGGAGAGGGGAAGTGATATTAGTGAGAGAAAGAAACTAGGAGGAGGAAAGTTAGAGAACTGAAATGTTCAAATGTGCGTGTGCCGCTGCAAGCCTGCTACCCTTTCTTTTGTTGTGTTTTTTTAGGGTTTAGTTATTAAACAAACATATATTATATATTTATATAAAATAAATATATTTTATATAATATTAAAATAAACGGTCCGGTCCGGTCCGGTCCTAAGATCGAATTTAAGCGGAATAATTTAGACCGGACCGAAAATATTCAGGTCTCTTAATTTAGGACCGAATTAAGACCGATTATTTAAAAAGCCTATAAAAGTGGGTCCGGTCCGGTTCGGTCCAATCAGGTCAATCGGGTCGGTCTTTTTTTTGTCCACCCCTACTAAGGAGTATCAATGGCCCCAATTGTGACAATTGTTCCAGCTTCAACGGGCACTCAGCCCATGGTTTCTTTGGTGGGTGCCCCAGTAGCATCACCCATAGAGGAAATGAGGAAGGAGTTGCAGAAAGAGATGCTGAAGTTCATACAAGCCTCCTCGCAATCTGCGGGCGAGGTATCTTCGGTTTATGATGACTTTTGAACACCTTATCCCCAGGAATACAACGATGAGCCCTATCCAAAGGACTATATTCCTCCCATTTTTGAAAAATACACAGGAAAGGATGGGAACCCAAAGGAGCACATTAAAGGCTTTGTTGAACATTTGGGGGAACATTGTAATAATAAGAAGCTCAGGTTGAGGAAGTTTTCTAAATCCTTAACCAATAAAGCATATACCTGGTATTCCCATTTGGCTCCCAACAGCGTTTCTACATGGGAAGAGATGCATGTGTTGTTCGTCCAAAATTTCTTTCTGGCGGAAGATTAGTTTACTCTGACCCAACTGGGGAGGGAGAAGCAATGACCTGGGGAGGAAGTGGTGGCGTATGTTCGAAGGTTCAGGGAAAGGTCCCTCGATGTAAGGGAGGAGGCCAAAGAATCCAAGTTATTACAGATCTGCGCTGAGGGGCTGCTTCCTGAGTACATTTGCCATCTTATCAATGAGACGCGATTGGGGACTTTTTCGGCATTCTTAAAAGCAGTAAGAAATATCTCCTTGGTGGTACGACCAAATCCGGTGGTGGTGCCAATGATATTTAGGAAGCCGATGCAACCCGCGGGGGGGAGGTCTCAGCCCCCACGGGTAGGGTACATCGAGGGGGGAGATGAGGGCAAGGTACTAAAGAAGGACAATAAGAGGAAGTTTGGAAGAGATAGGGAGGACCCACCACCATTACCTTGTACAGTAGAGGAGGCTGTCAGCTATTATAATGCGATGGTCCAAGGAGGAACGGTCAATGAACCAAAAGACATTCCCGTAGGGGAATTCGATGCGACAACGAAGGCGAATCATAAGTATTGCCAGGTTCATCGGAGGATCCAGCATCTAACGGAGAGCTAATTTACACTGAGAAGAATCATCGACAAGTACGTAAAGATAGGGACGCTGCAAATCCCTCTACATAACGTCAATAATAACCCACTGCCAGCACATGGGGTGAATCTCGTGGTGGCCTATGATGAAGAGGCGGAGAGAGGAGAAAGAGAGTCAACGACGAAGCAAGAAGAGTACTAAGAAGCTCTGGAAGATTGTACGAGGGGAATGGCTAATGTAGTACTGGCCTACGATGAAGCAAGCGCCAAAGACATGGAGGATGTGTACAGCATTGAAGGTGAGGAAGCAAACCCAGTCCTAGAGTACTGTGCGGTTTTGAAGTCCCCGAAATTAGGTTGGAGATAACCCAGGCAATACTTAACATTATGAGGAAGAATGAGGTCCCTTCGCTGAGATGGAAGGGACCCATGGCCAGGTTGGTCAGGAGATTCCTCTCAGAAGTAACCTTCAGCGATGCAGATAGGGTCGTAAGGTTCCCTCATAACAGGCCATTGTATGTGACCGCCAGCATCAACGGAGTTAGCTTTGTAAGGACTCTTATGGATGGGGGACCTTCCATCAATAACATGCCAGTCAACTCTTTCCACGCAGCCAATATTCCAGAAGAAAGGTTGGTCCATATGCCTTTGGTGATTTCAGGGTATGATAACCAATCTTCCAAATCCATTGGGTACATTAATGTTGGGGAAATCTGAGTTCCCATGTCAAGTTCCACGTAATAGAGAATGTAACTTCCTATCATCTTCTAATAGGAAGGGTGTGGATGCACAATCAAGGGCTAGTTCCTTCAACGTACCACCAATGTGATAAAGCGAACATCAAGGGAACGGAGGTGACCATTAGGGCTATGAAGAGGCCCTTCGCTATTGAAGAATCTCACTTAGTAGATGCATAATTTTACACTGAGTTGGAGGAGGATGTCCGGGTCCTAACGAGAAGAATGGAGGGAACATGGGTTCCCTCGATCAGAGAAAGGATGGGTCCCTTGAACGAGAATAGTAAAGAGGTTGCAAGTAGCGCAAGAGTGATGATCGAAGAGGCTAACCAGGTGGTCCCTCGAACCCAAAACATCTCGAAGCAGCTTAAAGACAGGATGAGGCCCAGAGTGGATTCGATGGAGTATGAGGTCCAACGACAAAGCGTGCTTAGCCAGTTCTTAGGAGAAAGAGTGGCCGAGGTTTCTAAAGAAAATAAGAGGAAGGCAGTCACCACTACCAGCAGACAGTGCAAGAAGGTTGTTATCGAGGAAGGAAAATGGTATATCAATTATAATGGTGTGAGCGGGAGGCCGAAGAAACTGATGATGAGGTTGACCCGATATATGAATGCTTTCTGGTGGATCAACAGAGATAATTCATGGTGATAGACAGCTCCAACAAATAGGAGTTCATAGAGGATGTCGCCTAAGAACCAGACTACATGATAGATCAGCCAAAGCCATAGGCACAAGAGTTAGAGCAGTTGAACCTGGCGAAAGAAGGGGAAGATACAAGGCCTATCTTCGTCAGGATCTCAGTGAAAAGAGATGAGAGGCCTTGGTTAAATTGATTCGAGACGTTTTTTCCTAGAAATACACAGAGATGGAAGGGTTTGATGAGGAAGTGAGCTGCCACAAGTTGAACGTAATGCCATCAGCCATTCCAGTGAAATAAGTGACAAGAACGTACAAGCCTGAGATAGATTTGAAGATCAAAGAAGAGGTTCAACGCTTACTAACGGTGGGGTTCATCACACCGATACACCACCCACTCTGGCTATCTAGCATTGTCCCAGTGGGAAAGAAAGACAAAAACCAAATAAGGATCTGTGTGGATTTTAGAGATTTGAATAGAGCTTGTCCCAAAGACGAGTTCCCTCTGCCCTCCATCGATAGACTGATAGATGTAACGGTTGGTCATGATATGTATAGCTTCATGGATGGGTATGTAGGGTACAACCAGATCAATATGGACTCCTCGTATGCAAAGAAGACAGCATTCAGAACCCCGCTGGATAATTTCATGTACAGGTGATGCCTTTTGGACTCAAGAATGCTGGGGCGACTTACCAGAGAATGATGATGGCCATTTTCCATGACTTCTTCCACAAATTTGTGGAATTCTATGTGGATGACTTGGTTATCAAAAAGAGGAAAGAGGAGTCCCATCTGGGCGATTTGACTAAGGTGTTCACCCATTACAGGAAGTTTAAATTGAAGATGAACCCACAGAAGTGTGTTTTGGGAGTGACAAGTGGGAAATTCCTAGGCTTCGTGGTGGATCGACAGGGAGTGTAGATGGACCAGGACAAGCAACGAGCAATCTTGGAGATACCAAGCCCTAGAACGGCGAAGGAGCTAAAGAGTTTCCTTAGCAAAGTCTCCTACCTTAGGAGATTTGTGCCTGGATTAGCCGAAATAACACATCTGTTGATGCAGCTGTTATGAAGGGGCACGAAGTTCAAGTGGGAGGAGATTCACTAGGAGTCTCTCGACGGGCTGAAGATACTGCTCGTTTCACCACAGACCATGGTTCCCCTAAAGGCAGGAATACCGTTGCAGCTGTACCTCACATCCACCATGAGGTCCGTGGGAGCTTTACTGGCATAAGAGATTGATGGGCAAGAAGGACCAGTCTACTACCTCAGTAGGATCATCCATGGGCCAGAAGTCAGATATAGCAGTTTAGAAAGGCATTGTCTAGCCTTAGTATTTGTAGTGCAAAAAATTAGACATTATATGTTGTCTTTTACAATTCATATTGTGACTAGATGTGATCCAATTAAGTATTTTCTAGCAAGAACGATTTTGATTGGTAGAGAAGCTAGGTGGTTCCTCATCCTCTCTGAGTATGACTTGAAGTGCGTGGTTCCTTGCGCAATCAAAAGCCAGGCTTACGCTGACCTATTGGATATTTTCCCCTCAGAAACGTTTGAGCCACCTAAGGAAAGTATCCCAGGAGACGATATGTAGGCCAACCACCTAGACGCAACGGATGAGGAATGGACAATGCAGTTCGATGGATATTCGGCAAAAAAGAAAGGAGGAGCAGGGGTTATTCTCTCAAAGGGAATGGAGGAGATTCGCCTTTCCTACAAGTTTGATTTCCCTTGTTCCAACAACGAGGCAGAATATGAAGCATTGGTGCTAGGGTTGTTAGAGGCTCTTCAGAGGGGAATTCGTTCACTCTGCATCAAAGGGGATTCAAATTTGGTGGTTCAGTAAGTGAATGGAGAGTAAACATTGAAACACATGAGCCTGGAACCATACATGATAATCATTCAGAGGCTCCTCTGCCAGTTCCATCGAATCAAGATCAAGAGATATCCCAGAACGATGAATCGACACCCAGACGCCTATGCCACTATTGCCCAGAAATGGTCATGAGGAACGATACAACTATCGTCGTGATCCAACGAATAATAGCTCGTTCGATGGTATAGTCAATTCTACCAATAGAAGAGGACGCAGATTGGAGGGGAGAGATCAAAAGGCAATTAGAATCTGGGGAAGGAGCGATAGGGCTGAGAGAATTAGCCCAATACTTCACGAACCAAGGAAACCTTTACTTTAAGAACGTCGGAGGATGGTTATCGAGGTGCATCGGTCCAGAAGAGGCAGAGTAGAGATTGAAGAAAACACATGAAGAGCACTGTGAAACAACTGAGATACCCCTCTACAGAAGAATGCAGAGGGAGGGGTATTTTTGGCCAAGAATGAAACAGAACGCGGTGGAGCTACAACAAAAGTGCAACAAATGCCAATTATTCTTCGAGGCAGTTGAATGTCATTTGTGGAAGCTCAGGATGACTGGAGATAGCCCTATATTGACTTCATTAAAGATGGAGTTATCCCAACAGAGAAAATTGATGCGATGGGACTCCGATAAAGGGCCCCGAGATTCTACATTAAGGAGGGGCAGCTTTATCGAAGGGGATACCTCAATAGGCCTTTGCATTTTATCATGAAGGAAGAAGCAGCTGAGGTCCTCAAACAGGCGCACGATCCAGCTCACATAGGAGGGGACAAGTTGTATGACCAGTTAATAACTTTGGGATACTATTGGCCAACAATGGAGAAAGATTCTGTTGAGTTCGTTTGAAAATGCAAAGCTTGTCAACTTCATGGAAATATGATCCATGCCCCATCGGTGGACCTACATTCCCTAGCAACGCCTTATCCTTTTCATACTTGGGCGTTCGACCTAGTAGGGGCAATACATCCTTTTTTGAGGGGGAAGATATGGATACTGGTAGCAATGGAGTGCTTCACAAAGTGGGCTGAAGCAATACCACTGAGAAGGGAAACAGCAGGGGTGATGAGCAACTTCATCAAAGAATACATCATTTACCATTTTGGGATCCCAAAGGTTATCCTTTAAGACAATGGACCCCTTTCGTCAATTTAGAAGTGACGATGCTCACAGACAAGTACTCTATTGTCCATTATACTTCAACGGTGGCATATCCAAAGGGAAACGGTCAAGTCGAAGCAACTAACCAAACTTTGGTTAATATCTTGGCTAAAATAATGGAGGATTTCCCAGGATCGTGGGATGATAATATACCAGCCGTATTATGGGCCTATCGAATGACTAAGAGTAAGCCTACAGGGTATACACCGTTCTCTCTTATTTATGGGGCCGAGGCGATTCTCCCAATGGATTTGGAAGTTCCCTCTACTCGATATGCTTTCTGAAGTAGCATGCTCCATCAGAATAGACATGTGAAGTTGGAAGCGTTGGATGAACACAGAGATAATGCGATGCAACACTTTCAAATGCATATGAAACAGCTGTCCAGGGCATACGATAATGTAATGAGACCAAGGAAGTTCATAGAGGGAGATCTCATATTGAAGGCAGTAGTGAAATAAATCAGGGGGCTTCCTCTAAGTTTGCAGTAAATTAGGAGGGACCTTTCATCGTAAAAGAGGCTCATGACTCAGGTTATTGCTTAATTTCAAAAATAGAAGAAGACAAACCATTCAAGATTAACAATAAATAGTTGAAAGTCTATCATGTGTAGGCAGTTATATTTGATCACTGATGTATTTGGGCTGTTGTTATGAATACACAAGTTCTTTTTATGATGAGTATGCAAGTTCTTTTTTTATTATAACTCAAGTAGAGATAAAAGGATTACAGAACTTCACAATCTATGCAAACAGTTGTAACACAGAAATCGCATGAGAAAATAAATATCTTTTTCCATTCATAAACTTTGGGGCATTACAAAATTAGGAGCTGTTTCCCAAGAGTTACATGAGAAGAAAAGAAAAAATATATATGCAAGTTCATTCGCCTAGGAGGAACCAGAGATCTAGAGAAGAGAAAAAATCTCTAGGGAGGCCCGAAGAAGCTGCTTGGTAAGATCGTTGAGCGTTGATAGAGACCTCCAACCTTGTTTGCGCCTGTGTACGCTCGATTAGGAGTTTCTCTCATTTTAGCTTCACCAGACGTAGAGATTCTTGGATGTCCTCCATATCCTTGTCAATGGCCCCAAGAAGAGGCCCTAGCTCGGCCAACTTAGCTTCCTCAGCCTGTTGGTCCTCCTGATGTTTCTACAAGAGTTCCTTCTAGCTGTCCAGTTGTTGGCTCTTCAAGGTCTTCAAATGCGTGATAAGCCAGCCAAAATGGAAGCCGTTGCGACCCAACTCCCTTAAATAACTTAGAAATTGGTTAAGGAGGGGCCTGGTAACGTTTGAGGTCGAAGTGTTGGCAATTTCAGCAACGACGGTAGCCATGCCCTGAAGCCTATAACTCATAATAGAGATGTTTGAACGCAGGTAATCCACCGTGAACGTCTCAGGATGATGATTTACAAGTTGTTCAATGACCAGATGATGGTTGGCAGGCATTTAAGGGGAACGTTGAAGCACTATCAGGAAGAAGGCATGAGGATCTAGGTCGGACAGAGGAAGCTCACAGCTAGATTCGCTCTCCATAGCAGCACCGGTCGTGGAACCTTGATCATTATGGCTAAAATCTTCTGAAACGATAGGTTCTCGATGGGGCGAGGCAATGGGCGAAGGAACTGGTGGAGAATCCTCCCAAGCAACCTAAAAATAGTTAAAGGAAATATAGAGTTCATGAAAAAATCTTAACAAGTGTTTTCATTGTTAAGTCATCAATATAGGAGGAGTTTTGAAAAAATCTTAACAAGTGTTTTCGTTATTAAGTCACCGATATAGGTGGAGTTTATGAAAAAAAATCTTAACTAGTGTTTTCGTTGTTAAGTCACCGATATACGTGGAGTTTATGAAAAATCTTAACAAGTGTTTTCGTTGTTAAGTCATCGATATAGGTGGAGTTTATGAAAAAAACCTTAACAAGTGTTTTCGTTGTTAAGTCACCGATATAGGTGGAGTTTATGAAAAAAATCTTAACAAGTGTTTTCATTGTTAAGTTACCGATATAGGTGGAGTTTATGAAAAAATCTTAACAAGTGTTTTCATTGTTAAGTCACCGATATAGGTGGAGTTTATGAAAAATCTTAACAAGTGTTTTCGTTGTTAAGTCACCGATATAGGTGGAGTTTATGAAAAAAACCTTAACAAGTGTTTTCGTTGTTAAGTCACCGATATAGGTGGAGCTTATGAAAAAAATCTTAATAAGTGTTTTCATTATTAAGTCACCGATATAGGTGGAGCTTATGAAAAATCTTAACAAGTGTTTTCGTTGTTAAGTCACCGATATAGGTGGAGTTTTTGGAAAATCTTAACAAGTGTTTTCGTTGTTAAGTCACCAATATAGGTGGAGTTTTTGGAAAAATCTTAACAAGTGTTTTCGTTGTTAAGTCACCAATATAGGTGGAGTTTTTGGGGAAATCTTAACAAGCGTTTTCTTTAAGTCACTGATATAGGTGGAGTTTATGAAAAAAAAAACTTAACCTAACACAGGTGAAGTTCGATAAACTGAGAAATGCAGAGAGAAATTTGGGAAGTACCTCAGCAGTAGTAGAACCGAGAATGGGAGTCACCACGGCGGCCATAATGGTATAAACCGTTGGGGTCGGGCTCATTACCTTAGTAGCCTCAACGGGGCCCTTGGCTGAAGAAGCCTCAATGGTAGGCAAACCTCCCTCACCAATATAAGGTACTAAGGCCAACACGGGCGTATCATCAGTGGAAGACGTTGGACCTTCAAGAGATGCCCCAACGCCCGTGGGTACAGAAAAACTAACATAAGGAGCATCAGCATCAACCTGGGCCTTGGAAAGGAAAAGTCCACTGAGAACAAAGGGTGGAGAGAGACTTGGAGAAAGTTGCAGCAACAAAGCTAAGTGTTAGAAATGACAAATTAGTACTCAAAAAAGAGAGAAATACTTAAAAATGTTACTTACCCCCGTTATGGCACTAAAGAGGGTAATTGCGGTCAGAGGTCTCGTTAGTACAGGGGGAAGAAGGATGCTGGCTACTAGAGATGCCATCTCAACCTGGGGCACCCCAACATGTCAAGGTTCAGCATATTACACAGAAAGAAAAGAGGTGGAGTAGAGAAATATTGCCAGACCTAACAGGTAATAGATAATATGTTACCTTGGGGGAACCTTCTACAACTGGAATAAGGGGTAGAAGAGCCTCGGGATGAGGTTCTAATTCAGAAGAAGTTGGGGGTGGGCTCATTACCTCAGCAGATTCAACGGTAGTAGCCCCCGCAGCAGCATCTCTCGCCCATTGGGAGGATGAACGGCGACAATAAGTAAGATTTATCGGGGGAACGGGGAAGGGTAGTGTCTGCTAGAGAGATACTGTAATGCCCCCCCACGAAACGGCTTACGGGGGGGCTGGGGGGACTAGGCCCTTCTTCTTTAACTCCCTACACCAAAACATTTTCTTATTAAAAAATGAGCAAATGCAACACACCTTAAGAGAAGGGGAATAAGAAATAAAGAATGCACACATACCTCAGATCCAGAGGGAGAACGAGAAGATATAACCACTGGTAAAGGTGGCGAGGGGGCAACAATAGAGGGAATAGTAGATAGAGGTATATCGGTTGTTCGTTTCTTCTGGGACTTAGTGCCCATATTTTTCTTCTTTGTGCTCGTTGCATCGCCAACTTCAGGTACCCTCGACCATTTTCTCCTCTTTACCAAAGGCTCAGTCGGATCAACCATGATTATGGGAAAGGCAGCCGAAGGAGGAACGACGACATCGCGCTATTGAAACTCAGCATTTATTCTCTCGACCTCAGCCTGCACCTGCCTCCTTAGCTTTTC
The DNA here is from genome assembly GCA_949130495.1 of Sambucus nigra. Lineage (NCBI taxonomy): Eukaryota > Viridiplantae > Streptophyta > Magnoliopsida > Dipsacales > Adoxaceae > Sambucus > Sambucus nigra. Next base: position 329,068,072 of record OX422210.1, on the reverse strand, counting down.
AGCTACCTCTGGAGACATAGAAGGGGGAATGGAGGCAATGGGAAATGCCTACAAAGGAGTTTGTGTTTGAACCTGGGGCTTGGACTTCGAGGACTTAAACTTCTTGGCCTTCTTAGCAGGTGGCTCAGAAGTCCCTTCTCCCGTTGCAGCTTCGGTCAAAGGGGTAGTTGGTTTGGGAGCTACAGCGGCCTTAGGTTTTGTGGCGGCAATTGGGATCATTGGGCAATGAGGGGGTAGCTCCTGGGGAGATACTTTAATGGTTTTACTCAAGGGAAACACAACCCCAAGCACGGAGTTCCCCTTAAGACCCAGTTCAGAAGAAGAGAAAGAAAGGACTGGGGGATATTGAGGGGGGACTGAATGTACTCACGGATCATTTCCAACTGACCCAAATTGAACTTGGTGGAAAAAGAGGTGGATACGTCTCCTTTCCTAGTGGCACTAGGAAGGGTGACACGGACATCGATGGTGGTCGTCACACCAAGCACCGCGGCTACAGTATAGAGGGTGCAAGCTTCAGTAAAAGTGTCCCTTGGGTGGTTGTGTTGAAACACAGGCCAAGGGCCCCCCGATCGAACCCGAACTATCTACTATATATGTCTGGGTTGTAGGGTTCTGAGGTGTATCCCCATTCAATGTAGGAAGGAAGAAAATCGGGGGTAAATAGAAGCACCACGGCTTTCGAGGGATCTTCTACAACTGGGATGAACTTGACCGTTGTGGCTGCAGAAGGAAAGAAATCCCAACTATGGGCAAATGTAGACTCACCGTATGGCCTCATCACAAAGGAGTCTAAAAGATCAAAAACTTCAATTATCTCCTTTCGACTTTGTTTTTTGTGAAAACATAGGAGGCATGGGGGCTTGATACTGCCCACATGTAGGGGAATAGACTTGGCGGCGATGGCGGGAAAATGGGTGTAAAGAAATCCCATCAAAATGATGGTGTTGGCAAAATTGGCCAAGTTATAACGGCCCACTGATCGTGCCATGTCTATGTGGGTTTGATCCAACTAGGTGTAGAGGGACCCCAAGGCGATGGCGGTCAGAGAAAGGTTGAAACCCCTGGACAAACGAATGGAAATATTTATAAGGTCCCTCCTGGGTTGATCGTTGGGTTTTCCAGTCAGGAAAAAGCGTGAAAGCAATACAAGTATGTTGGCTGGTAGTTCCAGGGAGGTACCTCTACCTCGGCCCGTTACATCACTAACATCCTTCACAGTCGAATCTTCAAAAAAATAGTTGATGAGGGGAGTAAATGCGGCTTTGTTCGACGAACCAGTGCAACTGCGGTAGATTCGATCTAGTTCAGCTCGATCAGCAATCTTTTTGGCATCCAGGGCCTCATCGTGATATGTGAACTCATTTACTAGCCTCAAGGAGTTCACAGATGTCCTCCAGTGTGACGGTGAACTCCCCCCATGCAGCAAAGAAGGTGTGAGTTATGATGTTCCATTTGGAAACTAGCACTTATAGCGTCGCGTTGTGCTTGGTGAGGGTGAACTCCCTAAACCAGTAGACTCGATGAAGCCCAACCTTTGCAAGAGCAGCAGCGTGAAAGCTCTGTATATGTGTGTTCCAGGCGGTGAAATGGGATGGTGACCACCAGGTGCTTCGAAGTCAATCTGGGAGTAGGGGATGTCACCACGATCCAGACGAAAATGCAGAGTCCCCTCGGGTGGAAGATAGCCCCACTTTGATGAATCCATTTCCTCATCACCCAACATTAAGGGGTCAAACTTTGATGAGAAATAAAAAACCTTGCATGCATCAGAAAATTTATCACCTTCACCAAAGATAGGAGCCCGGCGATAGAAATGTAGTTGCTCTTGACGAGCAACATCCAGGTCACCGGCGCTGGGGATAGTGGTGGGGCCAGAGAAGGCAGGTGGCGCACTGGTGGCAGGTGTGGTAGTGTTGCGGGAACAGGCCATTGCAGACAACATTGAGGAAAGGGAAAGAAGCTTGGTAAAAGAAGGGTTGGGAATGAAGGTGGAGCAGTACAACCACAAGCGGTGGGGTAGAAGATGAGAGGAGGAAGAAGCTAAAAAGAGCTTGGTAAACAATGGAGTTCGTACAAAGTTTCTCTCTCTAAGGAATACAAGATCTTGAAGAAGAAGGAAAGAGAAGGGTTTGGAAAAGAGACGTTTGAAGCCTTTTAAACCTGATTTTTGAGTTTCCCACCATCGAATGTGCACAGCCGCCTATAATCATTTCAAATGAACACGTGGCACTTCGGGAAGTGTTTTGACAGTTGAAAAGACAGCACTACGTCATTTACGAAGTGATGCCCGGGGAATAAAAAGGGTTGCCTTCCTAAGCAAGTTTGAGTTTTGGTGCCAGAATTTTTGTCAGACATATCCAATAACTCCCAACGGAAAAGATGTCCCAACGGTTCCAAAAAGCTATGACGCCCCCTCGCCACAAGTCCAAACGTTGTTTAAATGGTGACTCGGCTGCATCGGGGAGAATTTTTACTTTTTCAAACATAGCGAAGCGTTACAAGGGAGAATTTCACTTACCAAGAATCAAAACGAGTATTTGAGAAGGTTAGCAGGCCTTTCGGGAGAATTTTAAATAATAAAAAGCTAGAACGGTTGAAGCTCAGTATAAGGAAACAGTGGCGATGTCCCTTCGTCAAAGCCCCAACAAGTCGTAGTGCTTCGGCTTAGGTACATCGGGGAGAATTTTACTTTTTCCTACAGATTATAACGATGTGGTTCTAATGAAGGAAAGGAGGCCATAATTTTTTCACGCAAAGAAGGTTCATCGGTTTGAGAAGTTTCGTGCAGACATTTCTTGTTCCAACAAATCTCTCAACGTAAGGGAAAAATGTAGAGGGGTCTTGAAGGTAATTTTGAGATTAGAGGTAATTCCACATTAGCAATAGTGTTTTGGGGATTAAGGCACCGTGGCAGCTCAGCGTGGCAGCTTAAGTGAGGTAGCTCAGCGTGACAACTTGTATTTTAGCTTGTTGTATTAGTCATATTGTATCTTTGTTTATATTGACTATGAGCTATAACGGTTGAAATGATGTAATGAGAATAATAATGAGTTTTAGTGTGAGGTCAAACGGTACTCGCGATGGACCAGGCTTGGTAGGGCCTGGGAGAGCTTTTATGCTCTATCGAATAACCTCATCGTGGTAACTTTAGAGGGACCTTGTTTGGAGGATTGAGAAGTGAGGCACCGTTAGGGCTTTTCCTGACCATCTTAGATACACCTAGTAAAACACTGAAGGACCCTGACCGTGGAACCTCGGGCGGAGTAGCTTGGAGTTCCATTGGGCATTGAGTTGTGATCCAAACAGCCCTCTACTTAATGTCACATCTACTCTAGGTGATGTCACTAGCCAGCTAAACAATGTCAGACATGCACTTGAGTAAACCATCATGGTATTTGGGGCTGTCAGGCAGTTGGTGAGCCACCTCTGCAGCAACAGCCCCCGACACACAGTGGTTAGGCAAAAGGCATGTCTTGGCATATAATGTTTATGACGTGGAGACAACTAGTGCATCAAGTATTTAATGTTAGTGACATAAAGTATGAGGGATGTCTTTCACAGGCATTAATGACTGAGTTGCCTCGGGGGTGGTGTGGGGGGCTATTTAAGAACCCCAACCACCTTTGAGGAAGATAGATCTTTTTGAGAGTTCAGAAGTTATTGCTAGAGATAATATACGTTAGAGAGAGTTATTACAAACCAGGGAGCTTCTTACTCACCCACAATTGTCATTTATTACGAAGCTTTTAATATTTGATAGAGATTCTTGAGGGTGGTTGGTGTGTTTTGGTTGCCTGCCAAGGTGTATCTATGGTGCTTACTTCTCTCTCCCTGTACTAAGTTACTTCTAAGTTCATTAATATCTTCTGAGTTATACATGAGAGATTTGAGAGATCAAGCTGAGTCTATCTTCATGGAGTAGTGTTTGTATGTCCTATCATTAATCCAAGGTCTTGGCTAATTAACTTATCATTACCGTACTCAAAAGGGGTTACACCACCATCTTATCTAAACTACCCTCTTACAGCTTGAAAATATGTCGTTAGAGGGCGAAACCCCAAAACATCCCCCATATGTCCCCGTGAGCGGCGCCAACACCTCGCACGAGACGAATGTAACTCGTAGGAACCGACCGCGTGGTCATGGGTCCCCCGGTCCAAGAAAACGGACCCATTTTCAGAATATCTACACTTAGGCTTAAAAACTTGCCATTAGAGGGCGAAACTGCAAAACACCCCAAACGGCCTCATGAGCAGTGCCAACACCTCGTACGGGACCAACGTAACTTGTAGGAATTGACTGTGTGATCACGGGACCAATGGTTCGCGAGCACGGACCAATTTTTAGACTATCTACACTTAGGCTTAAAAACATACCATTAGAGGGGGAAACCTCAAAACACCCCCCAAACGGTGTCGAAAGCGACGTTAACACCTCGCATGGGAACAATGTAACTTGTAGGAACCGACCATGTGGTCACAGGACCCATGGTCCAAGAGCACGAACTAATTTTTAAAATATATACACTTAGGCTCGGAGACATGTCGTTAGAGGGCAAAACCCTGAAACATCCCACAAACGGCCCCGTAAGCGGTGCCAACACCTCGCACGGGACTAATTAACTCCTAGGAACTGTCTGCATGGTCATGGGACCCCGATTTGAGAGCACGAACCAATTTTCAGAATATCTATCCTTAGGCTTGAAAACATGTCGTTAGAGGATGAAACCCCGAAATACCCCCCAAAAGGCCCCGTGAGTGGCATCAACACCTCGCACAGGACCAATGTAACTTACAGGAACAGATCGCGTCATCACGAGACCAACAATTTGAGAGCACGGACCAATTTTTAGACTATCTACACTTAGGCTTGATGTTATGCCGTTAGAGGGAGAAACCCCAAAACTGGCCCCAAATGGCCCCGTAAGCGGTGCCAACACCTCGCACGGGACCAATATAACTAGTAGGAACCGATCGCGTGGTCACGGGACCCATGGTTCGAGAGCACGAACCAATTTTTAGAATATCTACACTTAGGCTAGTAAACATGTCGTTAGAGGGAAAAACTCCTAAACACCCCAGAAAGGCCCCATGAGCGGCGTCAACAGCTCGCACTAGACCAATGTAACTCGTAGAAACCAACTGCATGGTCACGGGGTCCCCAGTCTGAGAGCACGGTCCAATTTTCATAATATCTACACTTAGGCTTGAAAACATCCCGCCCCCCAAATGTCCCCATGAGCGGTGTTAACACCTTGCACGGGAACCAATCGCGTAGTTACGGGACCCCCGGTCCAAGATCACAAACCAATTTGTAAAATATCTACCCTTAGACTGGAATATATGTTGTTAGAGGAAAAAAGCCCAAAATCCCCCCCCCCCTCAAATAGCCCCGTGAGTGACACCAACACCTCACATGGGACCAATGTAACTCGTAGGAACGGAGCGCGTGGTCATGGGACCCCCGATCTGAGAGCACAGATAATTTTTCTGCATATCTACCCTTAGGCTTGAAAAGAGGTCGTTAGAGGTTGAAACCCCGAAACACCCCCCACCCCAAAGGGCCCCGTGAGTGCTGCCAACACCTCGCATGGGACCAATGCAAGTAGGAACCGATCGCTTGGTTAGGGGACTCCCGGTTCGAGAGCACGTACCTATTTTCAAAACATATACTCTTAGGCATGAAAGCATGTCGTTAGAGAGAGAAACCCCAAAACAGCCCCCCAAAACGGCCCCGTGGGCTGCTCTAACACCTCGTACGGAACAATTGTAACTCATACGAACCGACCACGTGGTCACGGGACCCCCGGTCCAGGAGCACGGGTCAATTTTTAGAATATCTACACTTAGGCTTGAAAACATGTCGTTAGAGGGAGAAAGCCCAAAACACCCCCCAAACGTCCCCGTGAGCAACGCCAACACCTTGCACAGGACCAATGTAACTCGTAGGGTCGCGTGGTCACGGTAACCCCGGTCCAAGAGTACGAACCCATTTTCAAAATATCTACACTTAGTCTTTAAAACTTGTCGTTAGAGGGTGAAATCCTGAAACACTCCCAAACGGCCCCATGAGCAGTGCCAACACCTCGTACGGGACCAATGTAACTCATAGAAACTGATCGTGTGGTTATGGGACCCTCGGTCAAAGAGAACGGACCAATTTCATAATATCTACAATTAGTGTCGTTAGAGGGCGAAACCCAAAAACACCCCCCAAACAGCCCCACGAGTGGCGTTAACACCTCGCACGAGACCAATCTGACTCGTAGGAATCGATCGCATTATCACGGGACCCCCAATCCGATAGCACATACCAATTTTCAGAATATCTACACTTAGGCTTAAAAACATGTCATTAGAGGGTGAAACCTTGAAACATCCCCCAAACGGCCCCGTGAATAGCGCCAACACCTTGGATGGGACCATTGTAACTCATAGGAACCGACCGCGTGGTCACAAGACCCTCGGTCCGAGAGCACAAGCCAATTTTTAGAATATCTACACTTAGGCTTGAAAACATACCGTTAGAGGGAGAAACCCTGAAATACCCTCTAAATGGCCTCCTGAGGGGCGCCAACACCACGACAGGACTAATGTAACTTTATGAACTGACCGCGAGGTCACGGAACCCCCCGTTCGAGAGCACAGACCAATTTTTAGAATATCTATACTTAGGCTTGAAAACTTATCGTTAGAGGGAAAAAGCCCAAAAAACCCTCCAAATGGCCCCGTGAACGATGTCAAAATCTTACACGAGACTAATGTAACTCGTAGGAACTGACCGCGTGATCAGGGGGCACCCGATCTGAGAGCACAGACCAATTTTTAGAATATCTACACTTTGTCTTGAAAACGTGTCGTTAGAGGACGAAACCCTAAAACACCCTCTGAACGGCGCCATGAGTGGCGCTAACACCTAGAATGGGACCAATGTAACTGTAGGAACCGATCTCGTGGTCACGGGACCCCCGATCCGAGAGCATGGAAAAATTTTCAAAATATCTACACTTCAGCTTGAAAACTTGTCGTTAAAGGGCAAAACCGTGAAACACCCTCCAAACGGCCTCGTGAGTGGTGCCAACACCTTGCACGGGACTAATGTAACTCGTAGGAGCTGATCACATGATCACAGGATCCTTGGTCCGAGAGCATGGATCAATTTTCAGAATATCTACACTTTAGCCTGAAAACTTACCGTTAGAAGGCAAAACTCTTAAACACCCCCCAAAAAGTCTCGTGAGTAGCGCCAATACCTCGAACGAGACCAATGTAACTTGTAGAAACCGACTGCGTGGTCACGGGACCTCCGATCTGAGAGCACAGACCAATTTTCATAATATCTACACTTAGGCTTAAAAAGTTACCGTTAGAGGGCGAAACCCCGAAGCACCCCCTAAATGGCCCTGTGAGCGGCGTCAACACCTCGTACGGAACCATTGTAACTCGTAGGTACCGATTATGTGATCACGGGACCCCCCATCTGAGAGCACGTACCAATTTACAGAATATCTACACTTAGGCTTGAAAACGTGACGTTAGAGGGCGAAACTCTGAAACACCCCCTCAAACGGACCTGTGAGCGGTTCCAATACATCACACGGGACCAATGTAACTCGTAGGAACCAACCATGTGGTCACGGGACATCCGATCTGAGAGCACGGACCAATTTTCAGAATATCTACACTTTGGCTTGAAAACATGTCGTTAAAGGGTGAATCTCCTACCCCCCCCCCCCAACGACCCCGTGAGCAGCGTCAACACCTCGCATGGGACCAATGTAACTTGTAAGAACTGAATACGTGGTAACGGGATCCCCGATCCGAGATCACGGACCAATTTTCAAATTATCTACACTTAGGGTTAAAAACATGCCGTTAGAGGGCGAAACCTCGAAACACCCCCCAAATGGCCCTGTGAGCAAAGCCAACACCTCGCACGGGACCAATCTAACTCGTAGGAACTGGCTCCATGGTCACGAGACCCCTGATCCAAGAGCATGGACCAATTTTTAGAATATCTACACTTAGGCTTGAAAACATGCCGTTAGAGGGCGAAACCCCAAAAAACCGCCCAAACGGTCCTGTGAGCGGTGCCAACACCTCACACGGGACCAATGTAACTCGTAGGAACCGACCACATGGTCATGGGACCCCCGATCCGAGAGCTCGAACCAATTTTTTAGAATATCTACACTTAGGCTTGAAAACATGTCGTTATAGGGTGAAACCCCTAAACACCCCCCAAACGGCCCCGTGAGCGGCACAAACACGTCGCACGGGACCAATGTAACTCGTAAGAATTGATTGCATGGTCACGGGACCCCTGGTCCGAGAGCACGGACCAATTTTTAGAATATCTACACTTAGGCTTGAAAACATGTCGTTAGAGGGCGAAACCCCGAAACACCCCCAAAACGGTCCCATGAGCGGTGCCAACACCTCACATGGGACCAATGTAACTCGTAGGAACCGATCGTGTGGTCACGAGATCTTAGTTCGAGAGCACGGAGATAATTTGAGAATATCTTCGTAATCTCAAATCAGGGGTCCCGTGACCACACGAGCTTTTATAATTTGTTGATAGCATTATGACCGTGCGGGGTTTACATTACGTAGGTTTTAGAATGTCCCAAAAATATAGGAGATTCTGCCCAATTTTTTTTAATATATTTAAAACTGGACACGGATCTAAGTCGTGACTATCTCGATTTGTTCTCACACATAAACAGGGTCATGGCTTAGGGCCGTGATTATTTTGGTAAGGTCAAAGCATGGGCCACGGCCTTGAAATGTGACCATTTTCATATACCGAAGGATGGGTCACGGACATGAGCAGTGACGAGATCCATGACCATTCTCATATATTAAAGAATGGGTCACGAACATGAGCCGTGACCAGAGTCGTGATCATTCTCATATATTAAGGCTGTGACCAGATTTATGTATGGACCACGGCTAAAGTCTGCGACCATCTGTCGTGACCCCTAGGTCCGTAACTCTTCATTTGGTCGAGGATTTGGGTCATGCCCCATGAAAATAGTCACGCCCAAAATGGTCACGGCCCTTGGCCACTACCCACAGTCCTAGTCAGGGTCTTTGGCTGTGAGCATTCGCCAAATATGGTGTAATGATTATTGCCCCATTACGAAAGCAGATTGTGCTGATTATGATAGGAGGTGCGGTAAGTATAAAAAATACGTAGCCATCCACCAAAATCCAGGTGCATCACTTATGTCGATCACCTACCCGTGGCCGTTTGTAATATAAGGGATAGATTTGTTCAGCCCCTTACCAAAAACTAGGGGCGGGTTCAAATACTAAGTGGTCTCAGTGGATTATTTCACTAAATGGGTAGAGTCAGATCCCCTAGTCGAGATGCCATACGAAAAAGTCTTCCAATTCAACTGGAAGAACATTATTTGTCGATATGGGATGCCATATGCATTCATTACCGACCGCGTCACTCAATTTGATAATCAAGAGTTCAATAATTATTGCACGCACTCCAAGATACAGAAGTTACACTCTGCACTAGGTCATTTGTAGTGTAACGGGTAGAGTGTAACGGGCAGATAGAGGTAACCAATAAAACTTTACTTTATGGGATGAAGAAAAGGTTGGATGATGCGAAGGGGAACTGGATTAATGAGCTGCAGAGTGTACTTTAGGAGCATAGGACCACATCGAGAACAACTATCGACGAAACTCCCTACATGTTAGCGTTCGAAATAGAGGAAGTGGTTCCAACAGAAATTGGTCTACCAAGTCATCGAGTCCTCAATTTTGACTCACCAAAGAGCGACCTCATGAGAAGCTTAGATTTGGACGTAGTGGAGAAAGTCAGAGAACACACGGGACTTCGGGTGGCTGCCTACCAACAAAGGGTTGCTCGATTCTACTACAAAAGAGTAAAATCGACCACCCTAAAGGAAGGGGACTATGTTCTGAAAAAGTTCATTCAGAAGGGAAACAAGCTAGAGCCCCACTGGCACAGTCCATATAGAATATCGGTCGTCATATGACCAAGAACGTACAGGATTGAAACATTAGAAGGGGAGCAGTTCAAGAATTCGTGTAACGCTAATCATCTGAGGAAGTACTATCAGTAATGAAATATGAAGTCTTTTCCTAGTACGTAATTTTTGTCAATGATAAATTAAGGATACATTTTGCTCCAAGAATGTTGTCACTTCTATTTTCTTTGTTTTGTGGGTATAAGACATGTACATATCATCATCAATATGATTTATCAAAAACTTCATGTATGACTTCACCTATGGACAAGTCACGGACAAGAAGTTCAATTTCATGTATGATCTCGTCTCAAGGCAGATCACGAATAAGAAGTCTTACCAAGTATGGGGAATCCCGTGAAGTCTTATGGATGACCATATCTGACCATAACTAACACAAGGATAGATCCTACTAAACTTGGTCAACTCTAGTAACCAATATTGACACATGGTCAGGACGACGAGATTCGTTCATATGACCAATAAGCTGGCACAAGCACTGGTAGAACCTAAGTTAGGATAACTCAGGTTCGTCCAAAATTGGTAGCTAGAAAGGCGGATCAAGTAGGCGATAAGATGACCACATGATCGTAAGACTAAACCATTAGCAGTCCCATCCCAAGTACAAAAGCAGATAGTAAGTTGACATGGAAAATAATTAACATGCTACAATAAGCCCATAAAACTAGAACTAACTAAATTGAAGGCATACAACCACATTTTCTTGTGCAAAATATTTTGATTATAGTATGATTTAGTCAAGTGCATGTAAATATCTTCAAAATCAGCAAGATATGCAAAAACATGCAGAGAAAATAAAAGATATGGTAAAAGGCTAATCACTACTGAAAATCTCATACTTCTTGTGTTGGCTCAATTTTGAGACAAACAATTATTATGCTCCTACATTTTTTATTAAAATCTATTTTTATAAATCTTTAGTCATATATCTCCATACTTATTTTGTATAAAAACTATTTTTGGTAAAATACATGTAATATGTGTTCTTACCTTAAATATTTTTTTATATATAATAAATTATGAGTTTTCTTGTATTTCCATTTTTTTTAAATTCCTATTTCATTCCTTTTATTTTTCTAGATTTTAATTGTGTTGAAATATTTTTTGATTAAACATTATAGTTTGTTTAATAAAACCTTTTGACACAAAAAAATTAAAATGACAACTTTTTTTTTTAGGTGTCGTTTTGGGTTGGATTTTTTTTTAAACCGTTTGGAGATTTACATTTTTGTTTGGTCCTTTACAGTCGTTGGTTTTGTGTTGTTTGAGGTTAGGGGGTTTTTTTTATCTCACTTTCTTTTGTTTTCCAAAACTTGTCGACATACCCTGTTGGAAAACAGCTGTATAAGCAGCTGTTGAGTTACAAAACTTGAAAGTGAATTCCTTCTTGTCCCACATCGGTGGGTTGGAGGAAATGGGATGAGTTAATATACCTTTTTTGTGAGTCTAAAGGGTAATCCCTTTGGGCATTAGATGTTTTGTGTGTATGGGTGGGGGACTTATTGGGCCAAGACACACACGCGCGCGCGCGCCGTCGCCGCCGTCCGTCTTGGGCTTGGGCTTATTAAGAAATAATTTTTTGGACAAATAAATTAACGGTTTTGGGCTTTAAAAATTAATTTTTAACGGTAATTAATTCCACAAAAACGTGGGCCTTTTTACTTTTGATTTATTCCACCCACGTTTCCAGTTTTCTCTCCACGTTTTTGCCCACTAACGGTAATTTATTTTTTGCATAAAAAGAGGTTGAGACCTCCATTTTTTAAAACAGTTCCAACACAAGTTCATCTTCCCCATTGATACAGTTCCGAAATTTTTCTCCCAGAATAATTAATCTCGTTTGACAGATTAATTATATTATTAGAATCGAGCAATTATACAGAATGGGTGTACACAGACCGGGTTGATTTTTGTGCTTAATCAATCCGTATTTTCTGATCTGAAGGCTGTTTTATCCTGAGGGTGGCGGGGCTTCGGGACTGTCAGCACACTTTGGGCAGAGCCGCGAAACACCTTAAAGAGAGCGACATTGTCCGCGACTCAGCCGTGTTCTAGACTGTCCAGTTCGGGATTTCTTATATTTTTCTGTCCCAGATTTATTTGCTACAAAAATTGGGTAATTTCGTTCCTACTTTTTAATTCTGCATTTAATTATTTAAATTGCTGCTACAATAATTTTAAGGTGTTTAAGAAAATTCTGCCATGGACGAAATTAACTCAAGCAACCTTAATAAGCCTTTCAAATATGAAGGCACCCATTTTAAACGTTGGAGCAAAAAATTGCTATTTTATTTAACTACGAAAAAGTCGCATCATGTGTTCAATTTGACAAACCCGTAGTAAATAATCCACCTACTGTTGAAGAAAGCAAAACAATTAGAACTTGGGAGGAAAATGATTTTTTGTGCAAGAACTATATTCTGAATGCTCTAAGTGACGAACTTCATGAATATTATGCCAATTATAAAACTGCGAAAGATGTTTGGGTTGCACTCTTTAAAAAATATGACACGGAGGAGGCGGGTGCTAAAAAAATATGCCGTCAGCCGTTATTTGAAATTTCAAATGATGGATGACAAATCTGTTGTTGCTCAAACCCATGATTTGCAAATGATTGCCCATGAAATTATTTTCGAGGGCATGGCTTTAGATGAGCAATTTCAGGTGGCTGTAATTATTGATAAATTGCCTCCACTGTTCAAAGAGTTTAAAAATATTTTGAGTCATAAGTCTAAAGAATTTTCACTAGAGTCACTTATTGCTAAATTGAGAATTGAGGAGGAATCCCGAAAATAGGAATATAAAGATGAAATTCTTGTTGTGTCTAACAACAAAAATCAGAAAAAGAACCACACTCCAGTTGTTTTAAAGGCAAACGGAAAAATATGAAAAATCAGAAAAAGAGCCACAACCAGAATTTTAAAAATCAGACTCAGACTCAGAATAAGTATAAGAACCCTGGAAATGGACAGTCTAGAAACTCGGGATAGTTTCTCTGTTTCAAGTGTGGCAAGCCTGGCCATATGGCTCGCAAATGTCACAATGTGCCACAAGCACAAGCGAATTTGACCGAAGAGGACCTATGTGCTATGATTTCAGAAATCAACATGGTTAGCGGTGCCGAAGGGTGGTGGTTGGATACTGGCGCTTCCCGCCATATCTGTTATGACCGTAGTCTGTTTAAGACTTATTCTGAGACTGCAGATAAGAAGGTGTTGTTGGGTGATTCTCACTCCACTGAGGTTGCTGGTACTGGAAATGTGGAATTGAAGTTCACTTCGGGAAAGACAATTATCCTCAAAGAAGTTCTTCACACTCCCGAGATAAGGAAAAATTTGGTTTCGAGCTATCTTCTCAACAAAGCTGGCTTTACTCAAATTATTGGTGTTGATTTATTTACTTTGACCAAAAATGGAATTTTTGTAGGCAAGGGTTATGCCACTGATTGGATGTTTAAATTGAATGTTGATGCAATGAATAAATTTTCTCCTTCTGCTTATATTGCTTGTTCATTTAATATTTGGCATGCTAGGCTTTGTCATGTTAATAAACGACTTGTTAAAAATATGAGCACTTTAGGATTAATTCCAGAATTATCATTAAATAATTTTGAAAAATGTGAATGGTGTAGTCAAGCAAAAATCACTAAGACACCGCATAAATCTGTTTTTAGAGAATCTGAACCACTTGATTTAATTCATTCGGATATTTGTGAATTAGATGGTGTCACAACTAGAAATGGCAAACGTTATTTTATAACTTTTATTGATGACTGTTCTGATTATTCATTTGTGTATTTAATGAAAAATAAAAGTGAAGCGTTTGACATGTTTAAAATTTTCCTTAATGAAATTGAAAATCAATTTAATCTGAAAATAAAAAGGTTACGTAGTGATAGAGGCACCGAATATGATTCTGGACCATTTATTGACTTTTATAAAACCCACGGTATTATTCACGAGAAAATTGCCCCTTATTCGCCCGAAATGAACGGTAAAGCCGAAAGAAAAAATAGGACATTAACTGAATTAGTTGTGGCTATTTTATTAAATTCGGGGGCTGCCTCACATTGGTGGGGTGAAATTATTTTGACTGTGTGTCACGTGCTTAATAGAATTCCTAATACTAAAATGAAAATATCTCCTTATGAAATTTGGAAAAATATTAAGCCCAACGTGTCATACTTTGGAAAGTGGGGGTGCTTAGCCTATGTACGTATACCCGACCCTAAAAGGTCTAAATTGGCGAGTAGAGCATATGAGTGTATTTTTATAGGCTATGCTATTAATAGCAAAGCATACCGATTTTATGACTTGAAAAATCAAGTAATTATTGAATCAAATGACGCCGATTTTTATGAAGATAAATTTCCTTTTAAACTGAGAAATAGTGGGGGCGAGTCATCCACTAATGTTTCTTTAAATAAAAACAAAGAAAATAATGAATCCATCTTAGAACTTCGAAAAAGTAAAAGGTATCGTGTAGAAAAAGATTTTGGTCCCGACTTTTATGCCTACACTTTAGAGGAGGATCCTAACACTATTCAAGAAGCTTTATCTTCTTTAGATACCGATTTATGGCAAGAGGCTATTAATGATGAAATGGATTCTTTGGAAACAAATCAAACTTGGCATTTGGTTGACCTTCCTCTTGGATGTAAAACAATTGGGTGTAAATGGATTCTTAAAAAGAAATTAAAACCTGATGGCACTGTTGAAAAATATAAGGCACGTCTTGTTGCTAAAGGTTTTAGACAAAGAGAAAATGTAGACTTTTTTGATACATTTTCACCCGTGACTGGAATAACGTCTATACGTGTACTATTTGCTATATCTGCCTTAAATGATTTAATTGTACACCAAATGGATGTTAAAACTGTATTTTTAAATGGAGAGTTAGAAGAAGAGATTTATATGGATCAACCTGAAGGTTTTATTGTACACGATCAAGAAAATAAAGTATGTAAATTAGATAAATCTCTTTATGGACTCAAACAGGCACCAAAACAATGGCATGATAAATTTGATAGCTTAGTCATCTCTAATGGGTTTAAAATTAATGAAAGTGACAAATGTATTTATTATAAATATGTAGAGAACATTTGCACTATCATATGTGTTTATGTAGATGACTTGCTTATATTTGGTTCTAACATTCATGCCGTAGAAAATGTTAAATCATTATTATGTGCCAATTTTGATATGAAGGATTTGGGTGAAGCTAGTGTAATATTAGGAATTAATATTACTAGGTCAGAAAAGGGACTTTCTTTGGATCAATCTCATTACATTGAGAAAGTTCTAAAGAAATATAATTACTTTGACTGTAAACCTGCTAGTACTCCATTTGACCCTAGTGTAAAGTTATTTAAGAACACTAGCGACAGTGTAAATCAAAATGCTTATTCAAGCATTATTGGTAGCTTACGTTATGCTACAGATTGCACTAGACCTGACATAGCTTATTCTGTGGGAGTACTATCTAGATTTACCAGTAGACCTAGTATGGAGCATTGGAATGCTATTGAGAGGGTCATGCGGTACCTTAAAAGGATGATGAACCTCGGATTACACTATAATAAGCATCCCGCTGTCCTTGAAGGATTTAGTGATGCTGATTGGAACACCCTATCTGATGATTCTAAGGCTACTAGTGGATATATATTCAGCATCGCTGGTGGTGCAGTTTCTTGGAAATCTAAGAAACAAACTATTTTGGCTCAATCCACTATGGAGTCTGAGATGATAGCATTAGCTACTGCTAGTGAAGAGGCAGGTTGGTTAAGAAACCTCCTGTTAGATATCCCATTATGGGAAAGACCGATACCAGCCATTTTGATTCATTGTGATAGTACTGAGGCTATTGCAAAAGTTGAGAACCGTTATTATAACGGTAAGAAACGACAAATACGTCGTAAGCATAGTACTGTTAGAGAATTTATCTCTACGGGTGCTGTGAGGGTGGATCATATACGGTCTGAACAGAACTTAGCTGATCCTTTGACGAAAGGACTAGCGAGGGAGAAGGTGTGGAACACCTCGAAAGGGATGGGACTAAAGACCTTGGATAAATGAGTCATTTTTTATGGTAACCCAACATATAGACTGGAGATCCCAAGAAATATGTTCAAAGGGTAATAACAAGTCACAAGTGATATGGGTTGAATCATGCGATTATTAATTAATATAGAACGGGGTTTTACTCTGAGTCCATCCCTATGGAGCATGATATCCTGAAGCGACTTAAGGATGAGTTATGATAACTCTTAATGAGATCTATAGCTCTATTTTGAGTGGGGTACTTAGTTACAGGAGTATTCTTGATAGACTCACCTATGTGAATGTGGAAGTGTGGCAGCTTCCTGTGGATATTTTGGGCAAATTCCTAAAGCGTTCACTATACTGGGATAGAAGCACATGGCCGTAACGTGCTAGCTATTAGAACTACACCCAAGTAGGGTTGTGTGTGGGATGTTGTCAGAGATAGAGTTCAAAACTACGGTTACTCTAGTATATTCTGAATCATCTTTACTACGTAAAGGTTCAAGTCGAAAGACACATTTGCTTATGCACAATTCTCTGAATTATTGCTCGATAAAAATGTTTTCAAATTTTGCAAGTGGGGGATTGTTGGAAAACAGCTGTATAAACAGCTGTTGAGTTACAAAACTTGAAAGTGAATTCCTTCTTGTCCCACATCGGTGGGGTGGAGGAAATGGGATGAGTTAATATACCTTTTTTGTGAGTATAAAGGGTAAGCCCTTTGGGCATTAGATGTTTTGTGTGTATAGGTGGGGGACTTATTGGGCCAAGACACACACGCGCGCGCGCGCCGCCGCGGCCGGCCCGTGCCCGTGTCCGGGTCCTTTGCTTGGGCTCATTAAGAAATAATTTTTTGGACAAATAAATTAACGGTTTTGGGCTTTAAAAATTAATTTTTAACGGTAATTAATTTCATAAAAACGTGGGCCTTTTTACTTTTGATTTATTCCACGCACGTTTTCAGTTTTCTCTCCACGTTTTTGCCCACTAACGGTAATTTATTTTTTGCATAAAAAGAGGTTGAGACCTCCATTTTTTAAAACAGTTCCAACACAAGTTCATCTTCCCCATTGATACAGTTCCGAAATTTTTCTCCCAGAATAATTAATCTCGTTTTACAAATTAATTATATTATTAGAATCGAGCAATTATACAGAATGGGTGTACACAGACCGGGTTGATTTTTGTGCTTAATCAATCCGTATTTTCTGATCTGAAGGTTGTTTTATCCTGGGGGTGGCGGGGCTTCGGAACTGTCAGCACACTTTGGGCAGAGCCGCGAAACACCTTAAAGAGAGCGACATTGTCCGCGACTCAGCCGTGTTCTAGACTGTCCAGTTCGGGATTTCTTATATTTTTCTGTCCCAAATTTATTTGCTACAAAAATTGGATAATTTCGTTCCTACTTTTTAATTCTGCATTTAATTATTTAAATTGCTGCTACAACATACCCTCTCTCTCTCTCTCTCTCTCTACTCTTTACTTCCTATTTCATCACTGATCTCGTGTAAGATTTTAGGGGCTTTTGAGTTCAGTTTTTTTTTTACGATTTGGGTTTGGAAGCATCTAGATTTTGAGGAAGTTGCTTTGCTCTTGGGTGTGGTACGATCTTCAACCGAGTTGGTTTGTGTATCTGGATTTTGTGGAGATCGATTTTGAGCTACTTTTGTGTGGAGATTGGTTTTGAGTTTTTTTTTATTCTCTGTCGAGTTTTCTCTCTCTCTCTCTCTCTCTCTCTCTCTCTCGGGTTGGGCAATTTTTTTTGTTGGATCTACTCAGTTTGGGGGCTTATCGCGTTTTCGATTGCCTTCCGGTGGGCAACGTTTTTTCGATAATTTTTTGTGTCGGTGGTACATCCTTCCAGTGTGGAGGCTCTAGTTTTGAGATCTACGATTTGACGCTGTTCCGGTTGGCTATTTGCCGGTGGCATTTTTTCGGTGTGCTGATTTGTCTCCCGTGGTACATTTTTCGGTGGAGCTTGGTTTTTCGACAATTTCTTTATGTCCGTAATTTATATTGTAGTCCTATACTTTATATCCTCCTTTTTGCTTATTGATAATATGGTGAACGAAAGTTTGGTTGGTAACTTGTTTTGTGGTTGAGATTCAGAGCTTCTTGTTGGTCTGTTTGGGTATTTGGTTTAAAAATATTTGGACTAAATTTTATTGGACTATTTAGATTTAAATCTAAATTTTTGGGGGTTTGTTGTTGAGAGTGCATTTTCACCTAATTCAGTGTATGCGCGTTTGTGTTAACTTGACTTAACATTTTAATACACTTTGGGTTAAGTTTTTTTGTCACTCATAATTGGATCCTACTTTTAGTTTGATTATTTACCAACTTTTCCATAGTATCCACTTTTGAACATTTTTTTTGTTCATTTTATAAGTGGGTGCTAATCTGCGTTGGTGAGTCTAATCAAATCAAATTTAGATTTAGTGTATGTGCATTTGATATTTGGACTTAAGTATATTTTGTGCCTTATCTTTTAAATCTGATTTAATTTAATTAATTTGGGATTAAAGATAATTTGATTTGGCCTCTAACTAGTTATATTCTCTAAGTTGAATTTTTGTGTGTTCACTTTATTTAGTTGGGTTTAATTAGTGTGTGGAGTTTAAATCATATCTTTTATTTATTTGATTTTATTCAATCCTAATTTATATGAGCAAAGTGTTACGTGCTTTATTTTTGCTCATTTTACTTGGACTTGATATTTTAACATAACACCGGTTTAAATTGATTCATGTTCTATTTGGTGTTAAGTTAATTTGTATTTTAGTTGCGCGACACAATTTTTGGAAGTTTATCTCCTATTTTATTTGTGGTCATTTGCGCTAACTAAATTGTTTTAGGATTAATCTTTACTTGAATATTAATTATTAAGTAAGACTTTGTACGTGTCTTGTGACTTAGTAATCATTCTTTTAGGATTGATTAATTCAATTTCATCTTATTTCTATTTATTTGTGTTATGTACATCTACACGGGGTCTCGGGTTTGAGTTTGTGGTTGTGCGTGTGTAGTTACTATTACCTAGGTGTAATTGAGTTGACTAATTGTCAGTCAAGTTGGGTTGTATTTAGACTAAGTTGGGTGTACGGGCTTGTATTTGCTTACTTTAAATCATTACAAACGGGTGGACTGTAATTTGTAACTACTAATTGGTAATAGTGGACTTGGGTGTGTGAGTTGTCCTAGGACTAGAGACACGGGATTTTCCACCACGGTGGTTTCCTCGAGAACAAATATTGTTTCACTTTCCACTTTTCTTCATCTCATTCTTATAGGGTATTTTCATTTCTAGCATCACCACTTTTACCTACTAGTGTGCGTTTGTATTTTAATTTATAAATTAATAGATTTTATATCAAAGACTTAAAAGAGTTTTTTAAATAACCTAATTCGCATTAGTGCGTACTGTTAGGTCTTTTAAAGTGGTATCAGAGTTTCAGGATTCACTTTATTAAAGTTTTTTATTCCGCCAAGATCCTGAAATATTTTTAAAATCTATTTTTTATTATGGGAAAACAAATTGGTAATGCAAAATTTCTTTGAGAAAATCCATTTATGAATGTTCTAATAAGGCAATGCTCTATTCTTAATATAACATTAAAAGCAAAAATGTCATAGGCCAAGCGATGGGTGCAACCGAATTTAAAGAATGTTCGGCTTGCACCACATCTTTAGATGCTTGGAACATTTCTAAATCTTCTACACCTTTGTCTAAATTTACGAATATTTTTTGTGATGATGAATGTGATGATATATATGTTTCTACCATTTTAGAGGAGTGTGTGTGTTATAATTCTATTGATATTTGCACACTTAATGACAATACACACTTGGGTGAAGTAAATTCTAGATTATTGGCTAAGATTGATACTTTAAATGATCAAATCAAATTTATTAGTGAAGAATCTCTCATGCGTGTTGATAATTTTGAATCTAACATTATTTTACTTGAGAAAAAGATTTGTATGTTGACCAAAACTAATATTTTACTTGAACGTCAACACAAGGATGCTTTAAATAAATTTGACTAATCTCAATTTGAACTTAAATCTGTTTTGAATAAATATGATGAATGTCAAAAAGATCTTAAGGCCAGCTTTGAAAAAGGTAGATGGTTTTTCAATTTTGAGTTTAAGTATTGATGAATGTGTTCCTTTGAAAGCTATTGGGTTGCGAAACTTTTGATGAAACTAATTTTGTTAGTTGTAGCGAACATTTCCCCGAGTCAAGTGAAATTAAAATGAATATTAAACATGATAATATTGAGGATTGTGTTTCCTCATTTGTTAAGCCGGTATTTGTTTGTAACTTTTGTCATAAAAATGGTCATTTAGAAGAATTTTGTCTTAAGAAATTAGGACAAAATAAAACTAAATCAGACAAATTTAGCCAACCTCAAAATGTTGGGAATGTTCAAAATGTCAAACCTACTTTTCATTGTAGTTTTTGTTCTAAGAAAGGACATTTAGAGAAATTTTTCTTTAAAAAGTTGAAATTAACTAGAAAAATTGAGAATATTGAACATTTTAACAAGCCTTATAATGCAAACTCCAATGCTAGGCATGTGTATCGGTGTAACGTTTGTCTTAAAACGGGTCATTTAAGACGATTTTGTCATATGCGCTTAAGTTTGAATAGACAACAAAGTGGTAGTAAAGATAATATGCCCAGGATCCATTTGAAATCAAACTTTGTTGCATATCGTCCTCAATATGTTCATAGTCATCATGCCTATATGAAAATGATTTTTCCTAATGTTAAATCTAGGTGGTTTAAGAAAGACAACTTATGTTACCCAAAGATGTGTAACCTTATTCCAAACTAATTTGTTTTAGTTTGTTTGTTAGTACACTTTATCTTCATATGTTTGTTGTACTAACTTTATTTTATAGAATTCTTCCCTACCCTTTGAGACAAACAAGGGCAGAATTTGAGACTCTTTTAGTATTGTATTTTACAATTTCTTTGAGTCATTTAGGACTCTTATTGTTAGTAGAGTTATGTATTTTTGTGTTGTGTCTTGCCTTTGAGTCTCAGTTTAGTTTATCTCAAAATTGGCCAAAGGGGGAGACTGAAAATCTCATGATTCTTGTGTTAGCTCAATTTTTAGACAAACAATTGTTATGCTCCTGCATTTTTTATTAAAATATATTTTTATAAATCTTTACTCGTGTATCTTCATACTTATTTGGTACAAAAACTATCTTTGGTAAATTACATTTAATATGTGTTCTTACCTTAAATAAATTTTTATATATTATAAATTAAAAGTTTTCTTGTATTTCTAGATTTTTTTAAATTCCTATTTCATTTCTTTTATTTTTCTAGATTTTAATGGTGTTGAAATATTTTTTGATTAAACATTATAGTTTGTTTAATTAAACCTTTTGACACAAAAAAATTGAAACGACAACTTTTTTTAGAGGTCGTTTTGGGTTGGCTTCTTTTTAAACCGTTTGGAGATTTATGTTTTTGTTTGGTCCTTTATAGTCGTTGGTTTGTGTTGTTTGAGGTTAGGGTTTTTTTTATCTCATTTTCTTTTGTTTTCCAAGACCTGCTGACATACCCTCTTTCTCTCTCTACTCTTTACTTCATACTTCATCACTGATCTCGTGTAAGATTTGAGGCGCTTTTGTGTTCAGTTTTTTTTACGATTTGGGTTTGGAAGCATCTCGATTTTGAGGAAGTTTCTTTTCTCTTGGGTTTGGTGCGATCTTCAACCGAGTTGGTTTGTGTACTTGGGTTTTGTGGAGATCGATTTTGAGTTGCTTCTTGTGCCGATTTGAGCTTTTGTGTGGAGATTGGTTTTGAGTTTTTTTTATTCTCTGTCGAGTTTTCCCCTTCTCTCTCTCTCTCTTTCTCTCTCTCTCTCTCTCTTTCTCTCTCTCTCTCCCCCCTCTCTCTCTCGCGCGCGTGCGGGTTGGGGCAATTTTTTTATTGTTGTATCTACTCAGTTTGGGGGCTTGTCGCGTTTTCGGTTGCCTTCCAGGACTACATTTTTCCGGTGATTTTTTTTTGCCGGTGGTACATCCTTCCGATGTGGAGGCTCCGGTTTGAGATCTACGGTTTGAGGCTGTTCCGGTTGGCTATTCG
The DNA here is from genome assembly GCA_949130495.1 of Sambucus nigra. NCBI lineage: Eukaryota > Viridiplantae > Streptophyta > Magnoliopsida > Dipsacales > Adoxaceae > Sambucus > Sambucus nigra. Next base: position 329,045,887 of record OX422210.1, on the reverse strand, counting down.
CCAGTGGCATTTTTTTGGTGGTGCTGATTTGTCTCCGGTGGTACGTTTTTTGGTGGAGCTAAGTTTTTCGGCAATTTCTTTGTGAGGTAATTTTTTTTCTCGATACCTTTTTATATATATACTGATTTACGTATTATATATATATATATATATATATATATATATATATATTGTTACACACACACACACTTTATATCCTCCTTTTTGCTTACTGATAATGTAGTGAACGAATGTTTGGTTGGTAACTTATTTTGTGGTTGAGATTCAGAGCTTCTTGTTGGTCTGTTTGGGTATTTGGTTTAAAAATATTTGAACTAAAATTAATTAGACTGTTTAGATTTAAGTCTGAATTTTTTAGGGGTTTGTTGTTGAGAGTGCATTTGCACCTAATTCAGTGTATGAGTGTTTGTGTTAACTTGACTTAACATTTTAATACACTTTGGGTTAAGTTTTTGTGTCACTCATAACTAGATCCTACTTATAGTTTGATTATTTACCAATTTTCTATAGTATCCACTTTTGAACATTTTTGTTTGTTCATTTTATAATTGGGTGTTAATCTGCGTTTGTGCGTCTAATCGAATCAAATTTAAATTCAGTTTATGTGCATTTGATATTTGGACTTAATTTGGACTTAAGTATATTTTGTGCCTTATCTTTTAAATCTGATTTAATTTAATTAATTTGGGATTAAAGATAATCTGATTTTTTGCCTCTAACTAGTTATATCTTCTAAGTTGAACTTTTGTGTGTTCACTTTATTTAGTTGGGTTTAATTCGTGTGTTGACTTTAAATCATATCTTTTATTTATTTAATTTTATTCAATCCTAATTTATATGAGCTAAGTGCTACACGCTTTATCTTTTGCTCATTTTACTTGGACTTGATATTTTAACATAACACCGGTTTAAATTGATTCATATTCTATTTAGTGTTAAGTTAATTTTTATTTTAGTTGCGCGACACAATTGTTGGAAGTTTATCTCCTATTTTATTTGTGGTCATTTGCGCCAACTAAATTGTTTAAGGATTAATCTTTACTTGAATATTAATTATTAAGGAAGACCTTGTATGTGTCTTGAGACTTAGAATTTAATCATTCTTTTAGTATTGATTAATTCAATTTCATCTTATTTCTATTTATTTGTGTTGTGTACATCTACACGGGGTCTCAAATTTGAGTGTGTGGCTGTGCGTTTGTAGTCATTATTACCTGAGTGTTATTGGGTTGATTGATTGCCAATCAAGTTGGGTTGTATTTAGACTAGGCTGGGTGTACGGGCTTGTATTTGCTTGGTTTAAATCATTGTAAACTGGTGAACTGTAATATGTAACTAGTAATTGGTAATAGTGGACTTGGGTGTGTGAGTTATCTTGGGACTAGGGACACGGGGTTTTTCACCACGGTGGTTTTCACGAGAACAAATATTGTGTCACTTTCCACATTTCCTCATCTCATTCTTAAAGGGTATTTTCATTTCTAACATCACCACTTTTACTGACTAGTGTGTGTGAGTATTTTAATTTATAAATTAATAGATTTTATATCAAAGAGTTAAAAGAGTTTTTTAAATAACCAAATTCGCATTAGCACGTACCGTTAGGTCTTTTCAACTACAACAATAGAGAAGCACAAATATATTTGCCACTAATTACAAACTGTTTGTTGAAGGATAGAAGATCAAAAATAAAAAGGCTTCACATAAATTGACAAGAGAGGGAGATTTTTTCAGGAGCATATTGAGTCTCATACTCTGTTATCTGGGCATCCATAATAGCAGCGGGGATGGCTTTAGAAGCACTAGGTTGGTCAGTAGAAATCTCAGCCAGATCGCCCGCAACATATTCTGTAGTTACCTCCACTGTCATGGCCTCACGCTCAACAGCGAGAGCTTTGGCTTCATCATTATCGCCTTTCTTGGCCTGTACTGTCTCTACGATGTCAGGGAAGTGCCTGATGACCCTCTTCTTGATCTCGTCGTAGCCCTCCATAAGGATGGTCTCCAAGTCAATGTTGTATTTGCTCAAGCTCTGAAATTTTTTCACTTCCTCCTCCTCAGCTATTGCAACGGCATAGGTGGCTCTCTCCAAAGCCTCATTAACTTTCTTCAAGTCTTCTGCTCCTTTGGCGATCGCTTCATCCGAAGATTTGAGCTTAGTTGCATCCGTCTGTGCCTACTCCTTCAGCTTTTTTATCTCCTCTTCCGCTTGGCTCCTGGCATTCACATTGGCTACCAGTTGATCATCCTTCTCTTTCACCTCTAAACAAACCTTTGTCATAATCAACCTTGGTATCTTTCATCTCGTTCAACAAGGTCTCGTAGTGGCCAAGGAAATCTTTGTGCTCATCTATCAGTTCATCGTACGCATTTTGGTATGAGGCCACTTGCTTCCGCATAATGGTGGCACCCATAGCACCCTGAAATAAAGAAGTAATCATTAAAATAAGGTATAGCGTGGATAAATTAGAAATATAAGAGTTTGATCAAGAACTTGCCACCATTATCTTGTGCTGAGTCATGCTCTAAAGCTCATCAGCATTGAATTGAACGAGATGTTTGAAATCATGGGCATAGCCATGATATCCGAGCACATCAGTGGAATTTTCATTGTGGCAGATGATGGAGTCTGAGGCCACTTGCTCCCGCATAATGATGTCACCCATAGCATAAGGTACGACGTGGATAAATTAAAAATACAAGAGTTTGATCTAGAACTTACCACCATCATACTGTGTTGAGTTATGCTCCAGAGCTCATCGGCATTGAACTGAAGGAGATGTTGGAAATCACGGGCATAACCATGATATCCAAGCACATTAGTGATGTTTATCTTATGGCAGAGGATGGAGTCCGTCTCACTCCTCAGTTTCTCCCTGGTGACTGGATTCTCAGAATCATAGGTTAAAGGATCCACTTCTCCATAGGGTTTGAAGACCCATCACCCCTGATCAATCGCCGAGTAGGTGCCCCCAGAATTTGAACCATTTCCCCTAGCCTCCTCTGTTGCTTGGGGCTAGGTGGGGGAAAGGAATTCTCCATAGGCCATTTTTTATCACAAAGTGGATCATCCATAGAAGCAACAACCTTGCCTTTACCCTTGGCCTTCACAGCAGCAGCCGCCTCAACGTCAGCTTATCTCTTAGATGCGTTTCAACATTTTTCCTGGCCTCGACGTTGGCCATTTTCTTTTCCTCAGTCCTCTTCTTCTCCTTGGCTTCAGCAGTGGCAGTAGCCTTAATCTTCTTAGCCTCGGCATCTAGCTTTATCTTTTTGGCAATCTCCATTGCTTCACGATCAAGGACTAGAGGTGCCATTGAATTCACTACACCAAATCTGCCAAATTGTCACGGTCATTGACCTTGACAAGTTGAACTTGTCAAGGTCAATGATCGTGACAATTCTGGGGGAGACAATTTTTTTTGTCACGGACTTGTCATGGTCATTGACCGTGACAAGCCCATGACAATGTTAAAAAAATTATCACGGTCGATGACCGTGACAATTCTGGGCAGAATTGAAAAAAAATCTGTTGGACAGTTTGGCCACTGCCACTGCCCAGCAGTATATTTGTACCTGTTATAACAACGTTGTACATGTTCAATCATCATATATCCAAATAAAATAGAGATAATGCAAATATACATTCAAAATAGAGACAATATGCATCAAGATATAATCCAAATATAATTCAAATGTACCAACTTAAAAATAATTCAATTCAAATAATGTCACTACATGTCTTACGTAAGGTTAAATCCGAGGAGGTGAGTAGGCCACACGATATACGAATTGACACACCCACTGATATACATCGTGCCGCATTGTTCGCACAACCACAACGGGGAGTTCTCCTTCCCGGGTATCACATACGTGACGAGCACCTTGGACTCGATCTCTTGAAGCTCACGTCCATGAACTAGTCCACCCTGGACGATATTCGGGTACCTCAACCCCCGCCCTATCCGTTGGCCATCAAATATGTCTAGTATAAACACGCTCGACCAACCAAGTTTCGACATCGGTCGGTCGAAGGGAGCCAAATAGGGAAGTGGATCATCAAAGTCCGCACGTGTCGGTATGAAGCAGTGAGGTCCACATTCTCGTCATCCTGCACCTCTTCCTCCCGCACCACCTTCTCCTTCCCTTTACCCTTGTGTTTTCTTCCCAACGAACGCTTCATGAATGAGAACATATCTTCGACCGTCGCCTCCAAATGGGACAGCTTCGTGTCATGCGAGTCCACCGTTCGAGTCAACCCGATGTCGCTCGTCTCTAATTCAATGATCCTAGATTTGGCCACCCGCGAGCTCACCCCCTTGTCCTCCCCTTACGATCAGAGCTAAGCACTTGGATGAGTGCGTCTGTGGACAAAGATGCCTTGTCGGCATCAGACTGCGACTCATGCACTTCCTTAAGCTTTGCCTGAAACGACAAAAAGCACATGATTAGTAAAATAAGTAAATTAAAAAATTATAACGTAATTAATAAAAAGTAAACTGTCGGATTACTTACAATCGTGGTCGCGACGCTCGACTACACCTCCTTGTCCTTCCCCTTCTTCGTCGAAAGAGCCACGTAAGTATCGAGCCTATGTGGCATACCTCCAGGGCCACTCCCTGTCCCCTGAAATAAAATAAAGTAAAATTAGTATCGGCCCCGCAAAGTAAAATAATGCAGAATAATATATTTATGTAGTTACAGAAAAATTAAATCTTACCATCATCCTATGCTCCACCTCGGCGTAAGACGTCCGGACAGAGTAGTGCACGTCCGTCTTTTTTGCCCGATTTTCCCTCCCCGATTGGCGAGATGCCAATTGTCGCTCCCCGATCTCATTGTCAACGAACTTTTGCCATTGTGCCAATGAGATCGGTTCCTTCGGTGGGACGGATTCACCCCTTTGGATAATGGACTCTCGTGTCTTCCCAAAGTACCGGGTCTGCATATTTTTCTTCCACGTCTTGTGTTGCTCCCTCAACTGCTCCAAGACAGAATCGCGTAGCTTTGGATTCATGCTGAATTGTTCTTGTCCAACAAATACAATGTTAATTGCAAATAAATATAAATATAAATATAAATATAAAATGAAATTGAAATCGAAATCAAAATTGAAATATTCATATGAATATAAATATAAATACATTACCTGTAGTGCCACCCAAACAGCTAACTTGAGCTCATATGGCACCTCCTTCTAACTAATGTACCTCGGGTCGATGATCGTATTTACCAGCTCGAGGGATATCGCTAATAGCCCCGACTTATTCTCGATGGCCATCCCCAATTTTCCATATTTGGGGAGCCTAGGGGCCGAGGAGCCCTCGTCGCCTCCTCTACCACCGAGCCCAGACGACATCATCATAACAAGCATCATCAACCTCGCCTTAATACCTGAAGGAGACATTTGCTGTAAAAAATGTTATTAGTACATATCAAAATGAATTAAAAGAAGACATGCAAATAAGTAAAATTACTACAAATCCGAAACATCCCCACCCCCACCCCTACTGCCCACACACACGCACACTACACAAGAGTGAAAATGATAAAGGGAAAATCAATTAAAAGCATTAAAATAGATGTTTTGGTACAAATTGAAAAATTGTTTAAAATTCGGGTTATCATAAAAAATGGATTGATATTCGGTAGGAGCAGCCAAGTCATCTACACTACTATTTAGACGCTTTGGCGCGTGTTGGACAATTGACCACGGCTCGTTGTTGATATACTCCGAGTAAAACACTTGGTTAACCTTTTGAAATGAACAAACAAACGGCTCATCGCTCACGTGGTCGTTGCTCTTCAACTTGGACAAGTCAACCATGATCAAATTGGTGACATGATCAACTTTACAAGCATTTTTATCCTCAACACTTACCCAGTCATAGTAAAATACAAACTCTTTGAAGCTTATATAATCCAATTCAAATATATTTCGAATTACACTAGAGTACATCATTTCAGCTTCAACGAAGTTTTTATCTTTTACGCTCGCTCGAAAGAAAGTAAGAGCCTTGTATGAAATGCCCGAGTTCTGTACATTTTTACTTTCCACGTACACTTTAGCGCCGAAAATGTAACCGTTCAATCGATACTTTTTATACTCTTGTGCCACGAACAAGGGTCCAGTGGCTAGACGAGCAAGCCTTGATGTCGCATCACCCGTCTTTAAGAGTTTAGAATATAGATAAATTAATTATATTATTTGTAAAATTTGAGTGTAATGTAACGTTATATAACGGCCATTTTCATTATAATTACCTCTTGTGTCAACCACAGCCTAAATTCACTGTTTGATTGTACCATTATTTTTCGTCTTTTATTGTTCTCACAAGCTTCATATTTTCTGCATATTACAAAATTAATCATGTATAAAATAATCTATAAAATAATGTTAAACATTATAATAATCGAAACTTACTTTTTCCATTCTTCGGCATCTTCATGTGTGTCAAATAGATAACGAGCTACTTGTTCATGTTGCAAACTCGTTAATTTCACTCGTTTTTCCATCACATGGCCACCATCATCGACGAACTCATCAGTGTCATCAACGCTAGTCGAGTCAAGCATATATTCCCGAGTATATATTGATGACTCCACGGTGATGTATTCCTTTGCAATTGATCCTGCAATGTATCGCGTTGACGTAATCTTTAAAAACTTTCATCAATCTTTCAAACGGATACATCCACCGATATCCAATTGGACCACAAATAAGTGCCTCGTCGCATAGGTGTACCAACAAGTGAACACTTATGTCAAAGAATGTTAGGGGAAAGTACTTCTCTAACACACAAATCGCTTCGGTCACCGCCAATTTTGCAGCCACTATGTGTTCTCGATTGACTACCTTCTCACACAAGAGTGAGAAGGTAATACTAATTTGCATAATAGCCCTCCGCAAATCCTTGTGCTTGGAGAAATAGTGATTAAACAATAGAGGAACCAACTGCATGATCACATGCCAATCGTGGGACTTACACTTATGTAAATCATAAGTAGCATAATTCACAATCCTTTGCAAGTTGGACGAAAAAGTAGATGGGCCCTTCAAATTATATATTGTGTCCAAAAGCACCTTTCTTTCCCCATTCGTCAAAGTAAATGCATCAGGGGGGGAATTATTGTCCTTCCCCTACTATCTTCTTTCAACCATAGTTGTGGCTTAAGTTTCAACGATTTAAGGTCTTTTCGTGCATTTTCTCCATCCTTCGAATGACTCCCCCCAAGGCAAGTGCCCACAATATGTTCAGAGAAGTTCTTCTCTGCATGCATCACATCCAATACATGGCGCACCGGGTTATTCTTCCAATAAGGCAAGTCAAATAAAATTGACCTCCTAGACCATGCCTTTCTTGTCTCAGTTTCATTCCCAGTTGGGGTCTTCTTATGCTTGACATTCTTAAATTTGGGATTCTTACCTGGCATATTAGGGCCACATTCATAAGATTTACTTTCAATTTTTGAACCCGAAAGTTGTCTCGGCGGTAGCCTATGTTCAATCCCGCCCAATAAAAAATTGAAACCTTTCTCAAATCTGAAACTATGAGCCGGGGGTAAAAGCCTCCTGTGGCAATGGTATATATTTTTTTAGCTAAAGGATAGACGAAGAGATTCAGTCTCCTCTCCACAAATAGGACACCCCAAATAACCATATACTACACAACCGGATAATGTCCCAAAAGCTGGAAAATCATGAATTGCCCACATCAACATAGCTTTCAGCGTAAACTCTTGTTTTCTAAAAGAGTCAAATGATTGCATACCCTCTTCCCACAACTCATTTAATTCTTCTACCAAAGGAGCCAGGTAGACGTCGATGTCATCACTTAGTGCCTTTGGCCCAGGTATCAACAAAGCCATCATCGAAAATTCAAGTCTCATGCACTGTGAAGGAGGGAGGTTGAGTGGGGCTAGGATCACTGGCCATACACTCTGATTGGTGCTTAGATTTCCAAATGGATTGAAACCATCTGTTGATATAGCCAAACGAATGTTGCGTTGTTCTCGAGCAAAATTGGGATACTCATAATTCATCCTCCTCCAGGCAGTAGAATCAATAGGATGACGCATGATATTACCCCCTACTTATGCCCTAGCATGCCAAGTCATTGCCTCCGCTATCCATGGTACTGTGAAAAATTGCTTTAATCTAGGCCCAACGGGAAAATATTTCAATACTTTTTGAGGCACTTTTGAGCTTGTGCCTTCCTTACTAGTAGATTGGACATATCTAGGTTCATCGCATACCGGACAACGATTGAGATTTTCATACTCCTTTCGATATAGTATGCAGTCATAAACACAAGCATGAATTGATTTATACTTCATTCCCAAACCTTTCAAACTGTTCTTCACAACAGGATAGCTATTTGGAAGTGTATTCTCCTTGGGTAATAATCTCTTCACCCATTTCAGAATTCCTGTCACGCTATTGCCAGACAAACCGTATTGCGTCTTCAAACTGTGCAAACCAACCATGGCATGTAAAGTTGTTTGATCTTTCTCACATCCAAAGTATAACGGTTGGGTCGCCTTAAATTTTAAACTTTGGTAGTCATCGTCAAGTTTTATCGTGATATATTCACGAGAACTTGAACCTTCTACATCATCAGTAACCTCATTCTCTTCTGCTTCATAAACTCCGTACGCATCATCAACTAAATCCTCTAACATATTATGATCTACGTCGTCCCCTTCTACATCTATCCTACTTATTGAAGGTTGTTGTGAAGGTTGGTCGGGGATAAAAGGAACTTTCAATTCACCGTGAAAACTCCAAAATCGATAACTATCTTGCATACCCGATCTTAACAAATGTAGTTCAACTATTTTTCACTCAAACACCTTACCATTCTTACACCGAGCACACGGACACGGAAACTCTTCATCATTATGACATCTCTTTTCATATTTCACAAATTCGTTAGCACCTCTGCGAAACACATCCCCCATTCTATTTATCTCACCCATCCACTCTTTATATTTCGGATATCCCATCACAGCTAGCACAACTAATCACCTATTAAAGGTACAAAGCGTATATTCATGGATTAGTATAAACAAAACATAGATTTATAGTATGTTTCATTTAATTATGTCTTATTTATATTCAAATTCAATTTATAATAGAAATTTCTATTTCCTCCATCTCCTCTAAAGGGTGAGTGGTCCTATCCCATTCAAGACCGCATTTTTCTGTAATATACTTAACAGCTCATGCACATTGTTACGATTTGAAAAAAATTCGGCAGCATATCCCCATAGTTCTTCAAGTACACGACATAGATTGGCAAGTGTGAGTGTTATTTCAATTGATCAATTCAAATAACAGTCACACTTGTCAATCTAGTATGTACCTAGAGAACATTAGGATACGACTGCAAAACTTCCTCCAAAAGTAACAACTTTAAGCCACTAAGAATATTATGCAGAAATTATGCAATCCCAAACTGTCCAAACGGGGCAATTCGAGAGATCTCATTACAGGGGTAATGACTCTCGAACGGGTCTAACGGCTATTGAATGCGTACGCATAAGAACTAGAAGGCTAGTATCTATGCACACTATATGTAATTTCAAGTATGTTTCATTTAATTATCATACTATATATATATATTGTTCGATATACAAAGTAATTTTCAAAAAAAGTTAAAAAATTTCACCCCCATATGGACAATAATCCAGTGGTCATGCCACTTTTAAAATTAACCAACCTAACATCGATCCACTATAATCCAACAACAATATCAACAACAAATGTGTATCCCGTACTCCTTCTAATTCATCTACTCAATTAATTATTTTCATCAATTAAACTAACAATTAAAGTATACAATTATTAATTTACTAATTTACAATGAGGGGCAATCCTACTTTCATAATTAATCATATATTAATTTACTAATTTACAATGAGGGGCAATCATATATTAATTTACTAAAAAAATTAATAACCAATCAATTCGTTTACAAGGGACAATTACGTACATACACGCACACTACACACACGCACACATACACACACACACGTGCGCACATACACACAGACACACGCAACCCCCCACCACCCACCCACCCATCCTTACCCCCTTCCCCGCCCCCCACCCTGCCCCACCCCTTTCCCCCACCACACACACGCACACACACCACACACACAAACAGCCCCCCCCCCATCCCTGCCCCCTCCCCCCACCCTGCCCCACCCCCTCCCCACCCACCACACACACGCACACACAAATACACACACACACACACACGCATATATATATACATATATAAATGGAAGAGAGAGAGAGAGAGAGAGAGAGAGAGAGGGAGAGAGGGAGAGCAGCGTAAAGAGAGAGAGAAAAAAGGAGGGAAGAAGTCGGTGGGGAAAAAAAGGAGGGGAAAGGGTTTTTGCTGTAACATTTGTCACGGACGTGTCACGGTCCTTGACCGTGATAATGTTATAAGGATTGTCACGGTCAATGACCGTGACAAGCCCGTGACAACTGTTCTTGTCACGATCAATGACCGTGACAAAAAAATGGGTGTTTTTTTGTCACGGTCATTGGCCATGACAAGACTAGCCGCTGGAAGGGTGCCAATTTAACCATTTTGGTGAGTGATTTGTTGATTCAGGCAAACTGGGAAAAGAAGTTGCATAGAAGGAGATATGATTGGAATGTGAATGTGAATCAACCAACTAAAAGTGATCGTGGACCACAAGCTAAGCATTATACCTTCTATAATCTCCTCCTCAGTAAAGCCCTCGTAGACCTCTCGATCAGCAACCAAGTTAATATACCCGTCCCTTGGAGGGACACCACCTGGAAGGATGTAATACCCAAATTTGATGAACTTATGGATAGAGAAAAGCTTATCGAACTCTACGAGATTGGGGGTACAGCTGGTTCTACCCAACTCCTTTAGGGCAGGTGAAAGTTTTGGAGCCTTCTTGACTGAAAAAAGACAAATATGAAATGAGGCGAGTAAGCATAAATCAAAACCTGTATAACAGAATTGAATATTAAATGTGTACCAATATGGTGGGGGGAGCACCAATCACGACGAATACTGTAAGATTTATCCCTCTCATCAGAACGGAACTCCCAATTGCCTTTTATGAAGAAAAACTAGTTTTTCCAGCTATGATTGCTAGTTTGCACGACCTGCACCATCTTTTGGTCACACTTTCAAGGCAAAAAATAGTAGTATCCATTGGCTTTGGCATTGTCTTTTATGCCATATATCCACCGAAAGATATCACCAGATAGGTCAAAGCTCGTGTGAAGATTCCAATACTCCATGGACCCAAGGATGGATCTATACGCATTTGGTGGGACCTGAGTAGGAGCCACACTATAACCCCTTAGAATTGATCTTATGATCGGGTGAAGGGAAAGCCGAACTCCCACCTACAAAGCCCAAATCGGGAAACAGATTTCATCAGCATTAGGCCGATCATAGACCCTTTCATCGCAGTCTGACAGCCACATAGATATACTTATTGGGATGTTATACCTATATTTAAAACCCTCCAATTCATCCTGCAAGGTATCACAGCCATTATTTAAAGCATCGATGTTGGTTGGATCCCAGGTGTCAGAAGCCCTGGAAGTACCCTCATTAGTAAAGGGTATCACAAGATGTGGAGGCCATCTGGTCGTTGGGAGCAGTACGAGGAGGGGAAGGATCTAAGTCAACTATAGATATGAATACGGTATTGATTAGCCTTTCCCCATTGAGGAGATGACCCACCACTATGGTATCTACAGCAAGGGAAAACTCAGGTCCAACTGGTGGGGGGTTTGAAACAAACCCTATGAATTAGGCAACTGTAGGGGTGTACCTAGGATGTCCAGGCTCGTCTTCTGGTTGAACGACCTGGATGGGGGTTGGGAATATCCTAACGGTGACACGGGGACAAGTTGGATCTAACTCAGCTAAAATTTTGAACAATCAATAAACGTGGGGAGGATAGCTCGTCAAGAGGAAAGACGGAGTTTTTATGGATTGCCTAAACTTAGGGGCTATTCAGACACATAAACCAAATGTCAGTTTTAAATAAAACCCTAACCAAATTAGGAGCCCTAAACCAACCAACTCAATGGTTGTCTAAATGCCGACTCTCCTCCAATTAAATCAGCAAATACCCAACCAATAATTCATCCATGATAAGATTAAGATGGCAGAAATTTCAAAAAAAGAGGGTTCCCTCCCAAAAGCTCTAAAATTGCAGAGATAAAAGGGAGGGCATACCCAAAAAATCCTAGAGAGTTTAGAAGACAACTAGAGACGCCTCAACTCTAGAGATAAGCAAGGGAACAAGTTTAAAAGACTTTTGGTTATAGAAGAAATTAAGTGAAGAAGAAGTGTTTGTGGAAAGATGAAGTTCTCTCTTTAAGACGCACGCAAGAAGATGAACGATTGGAAACAAGCAAAATGATTTTGAAATAGGTATTTATAATCAAAAAATGGCGGCAACTTTTAATCATCACACGATATCATGCCTGGAAAAGAGAACAGACGCTTAGGGGTGGCAAAACGGGTCAACGTGTCATGTTTTCACACAATCCGACACGACACGATAAGAAACCAGTGGACCCGAACACGACACGACACGATAGCGTGTTTTTTTTAACCCAAACACGACACGTTAAAAACACGACACGACACGACACGATAAGTAAATATAATTCGATTGGATACGATTAGACTCGACCCAACACGACGCCATTAGACCAGTTAGTGAGGAATTAAAAAATAGTGGGTCTAAATAGTCGACTGATAATGGGTATAAATGGGGTTAATAGTGGGTCTACATAGGGTATATATCGTGTCCTTAATTGGGTCACTATCGTGTCACTATCGGGTCCTTACCAAGTAAATTTCGTGTCATAAATTGGACACGAACACGACACGACCCGATGGCACCAATTAATTTCGATTGGATACGATTAGACCAGACCCGAACACGAACGACCGTGTTAATTTCGTATCAATTTCGTTTCGTTTCGAGTCGTTTTATCGTGTCGTTCCCAAAATTTCCACCCCTACAGACGTTGTCAGTTTAAATGCATGCGCACTGCCCCATGCGCACGTAATAAATACTCCAAGCGTGAACACCCAACTATCGACACATATCAAATTCGACTTTAAAATGAAAATTTTCTTCAAGTCAAACTGTTCGACACGCACTAAGAAGATTTAAAGATGACCAGATTCCTTAATGTCGATCGTATCCTACCAATTAGCATTCCATCCATTCCTTTTACCTAGTAACCACTCTAAAGATTCACTACTCCAGAGAACTTGCTATAAGCTCCAGTCATGAACGAAGTCTTAGGGGATTTTGCTATATCATATTTATGGGACACCTTGTGGACCTTTCAGGAGGTGACACGTGTCCTCATTAAGGGCAGAAGGAGTGGTCAGCTTGATATAAAATTTGCCCGTCCATGAGCAATGAGGTCGGCTTTGGTATAAATGTGCTCGGACCGACAGTGTAACAGATTGTCTCATTATTAACACCGGTGTAAGTTAACGGTGTTTACGGATACGTCACGAATATTGCATACTCGCACTCGTTATCTTAATGCATTCTAACACTTTTGTGTTCCTTAATGCCTATATTTATGCTCGTTAACCAGATAACCTCTTTTACTTATGTTTATATGCTCTGCGAGATATAATTGAGCTTTTATAGTTATGGAAATGCTTATAGTGTGGATTGGTTACTTTTCGAGGAAGTTCCGTTGTCTAACACAACTTCAAAGGCATTTTAGTCATTTCACTCTCCATCCCCTGCTCAGTAGATTTCCATGGAAGCATAGTTCGATGAGTTAGCTTCACGTGGCCGCAAACGACACATCGTTTCGAGTCCGGATGAAGAAGTTAGAGCCAATTCCGTAAAGAACTCTTTTATCCCTTTTAAAAACCAAGGACCCCTAAAAACAGAGCACCGGTCGACCGGCCTTGAGATTCCAATCGATCGGGATATCTGTTGAAGCCTACAAAGGAAGGCAGGGACATTTTCTCATTCGATCGGTCGCTTTTTGTCGATCGATCGACAGTTCAACATTTTCGAGAGTTTCTACTTTTTCATTTCTTTTTCCTTTATTTCTTTTACAACTTACTATATAAGTTGTTTTTGTGTAAATAATCATTAATTAAGTTTTTATTAGAGTTTTAGGTTAGAGAGGGGAGATGTTGGGTGTTGCTTATCTCTCCTAGAGTTTGCACCCATTTGGGTCTGTAACCTAGATTTACTTTTCCACTTTTCCATTGTTATTTTTCTTGCTTTGTAACCTAGATTTACTTGCTTTCATTTACTTGTTTTATGCATTGCTTTCATTTAAATACATGTCTTTCATTATACTTTGTAGCTAGTTTAGTTTAGGTTGAGACTGATTGAATTCACCTTGGGTTAATGGGTTGATTTGCTTTGGTGATGAGTCTTATGAGTTTAAATGGGTTAGGTTGTTCTTGATCTTATACCTAGGAGATTTAACTGTGTATATTATGTATGCGCCATCTTTACGATCTTGCGTGTGTAATTTCAAAAAAAATTGTTGACGCCAAAACTTACGACAATTTAGGGGGTGACAACTCTAGATTTAATTACTTGTTAAAATGATATTTAATCTTGATGAATTTGTCTTCCCATGTAACCATTTATACGTATTAATCTGATATGAGGGATATCAGTCCCTAATTATTGTTTTTATTGCTTTTGTTAATCTTAGTTTAAACACATGCCTAGTTTTATCTTTTATTTTATTTCTCATCTTTTACACTTTTATTCTTCAAATAATAAATCAATTAACATTTAACAACATTCCTTGTGGATTCGATACCCAGGCTGACCGTTGTACTCTCATATAGAGTATAGTCATAGTTTAGGCTTTTTGTGTTACGATAGGGAGCCGAAAACAGCGACAGGCGCTCAGTGACGAGAGCACCACGATTTTTCCCTGTTAATCATTTACTAAATCCCGTAAATGCCAGCCTTGCTCCAGTTACATCACATGATGGAATATCAACAATCACGTTTATCCCACCTGATCATCCCACCTGCACACGCAAGGAAGTTACGTAATATCCCACCTTTATCGAGTCGAGCTGTAACAAACTCATCATTATCCGTCTCGAGATGTAAAAGTTGTAACAATCAAACCTATAAAGGCACTCCACATGTCCCACTATATTCTCTCTCTAATAATTACCTATAAATAGCACTCAATCCCACAGAATAAAGAATCCGAAATTATTCTACTTGACAGACATAAGCTAAACTCTAGGGAGAGAATTTTGAGAGCTTGTAATCATTTATTTCATGGCTATTGGCTATTGAAAGACATACAAACAACATTGCGCTTGTGAATGTAAACACCGCATTGGGCCAAACCATGTTAATCTTTGGTTTCCTTCTTTATCTCTCACCCATCTCTAATCTTCCTCAAATTGACAAGTTAGTAGTGATAGTTTCTTTATCTGTTATTGTTTATTACCTATATTCATTAGTGTTATTGTTTATTACCTATATTCATTAGCTAAGACTCACAAATCCCCATACTAGTTTTAGACATAACAATCTCTATTAACATTTTCCAAAGTTTCATTGCACATCGATATAATATGTTTTTCTTTTTTATCAGCTCATATTGATATAATTTAATATCGCTATTCACGAATCCATAAAATTTGAGATATCAATATACATAATTTTACCATTGTGATACATTCGTTTTTATATTTTAAATCTTGAACTAATTGATCGTAATGAAAAAAAATTCAAAAATATCAATTTTATAAATAAATGGACTCATAAAATAAAAATAATGAAAAAAACATAAGATAAAAAGCAATCTATCTAAGAAAAAATTCTCGTAAATATTATCTGAACTTCGCTTGACTAATCGTCCATAAAATGGGTCAGTCTTTATTGCAAAGCATTCAGGTTGTATTACAAATAGTTCTAGCATGAAAATTGCCTCTAAGATAGAAACTTTCCAGAAAGATCTTATTAAAATAATGGACAAGATCAATATATATCACTAGTATTGTCCTACGTGTTCAATACAGTGCACGAAGCTCTAGCATCCTAATCCAGCAATGGGATTCACAAAAAATTATAATCCAGCAATAGAGCATACTTGACAAATAAACTTATTTTTCTCTTTAATTCTGTTTACAGGGAAAAAAATCAAAAGAAAAGAAAACAATATTGTACCTAATTACAGTGGCACTTGTAATATGATAAAAATATAACGACTTGTCTCCTCTTACCCTTCCATCTATAACCACAACAGAGGAGGGGAGAGAGAAACAATGGATACAAGTAACCAGAGTTCATATGGAACTTAGGTAGTCTTTAATCAGAGTCAAGATAGGATTGGCATAAGAAGATCCTTCCAACCTCTGAAACATGATCCCATCCATCCGGGCTTGAATTCCATCAGAAAACGTTAGATCCTGTAGCACTTGTTTTAATGTTGTCTCCACTCCAACTAGAGAACCCCCTATGCTGCTTAAGACTTCTGGTAAGGACGCCGAGGGTCTCGACATCTCAACTAGAGTAACCTGGATGGATGTGTTCAAGGGCACGTTAGATAGAATTTAACCAACTCATTTTATATCCTACTACTACTAGTTGGATCAACTAATCCAATATTAATACTACACTTGAACTCCCCAGGTGAAATAAAAATTGAACTTCGTACTAGTCAAAAGTGGAGTCACACAAGGAACAAAAAGAAGGAAAAAGGGCACATTAAGACTTTAATCCGAAATAAAGGTAGTACTATGATCAAGTGCTGAATTTTTAGATCTTTTAGATCCTACACTCGCACATCTTTTCGACCAACAAGAGTGAGTTGGCCTTCATGTGCTGATTTTTTTTCTATGAAAGCTGTGAATATGATCATTAGCCATCAAAAGTTTAGAACTATTATAATACATTAGGTCTTTCTTGGTTTCTTATATTGATCTAAAAGAACCTTAGATCTCTATTGGCCACACACACACCATATCAAGGTTCTAAAAGGCGTGAGGCGTGGTCGAGGCACAGAGATCAAGCGTCAAGCCTTAGGAGCCTAGATCCGCCTAGGCCCGTTTTTCCTTTTTTATTATTTTAATTATTCTAACGCTAGTAATATAATAAAATAATACATACCTTGAATTTTGAAAATATATCCGTATGTTTGGTAGCTATCTTTCTCATATTCATGCTCCATAATCAATATATAAAATGTATTTCTCAGCATTTAATAAGCAATATACAAAATGTATTTTTCATAATTCAATAATCAATATCAATAATCATTCAATAATTAATAATCAATACAAAATGATTCAATATAAGAAATGTATTTCTCACCTTTCAAATGAATCATATAGACATTTGCTCGGAAGTTGGTCGACAATGTTGCACTTTTTTTTGGACGAGAGGCAGAAAGGTTTGGGATATTGTTTGTCTTTTAATTGTTTTGGACGAGATATTGGTTCGGTTTGTAAAAAAAAACATTTTTAAAAGGCGATATCGTTTCACTAAGGCGCCTTTGTTTTAAAAAAAAAATGCACCTTAAGCCTTTTACCAAGAATAAGGCGTAGGCGGGGCGTTTCTCTCAAGCCCCAAGCCTAGGCGTCGTAGGGGGAGCCTAGGAGTACGTAGGCAGAGCCTAAGCACGCATTTTAGCACACAGCCCCATATATACAAAGGCTGCCTCAGGAACAGGCATACCCTCCTTAATAGACAAACTTTCTGCTAATTTCCATTAACCCTAGGTTTCTCCAATTTGATCCAACCTCCGTCTTATTTTTCTCTCTATACATATATGCATTTATGTACAACTTTCTTTCTTTCTGAATTTCTTTGTTTCACAGAATTTTAATTCTTTGGGGACACAGCACCTGGATTTTTAGTGTTTTAACTTTGGTCAAATCTTCGTATCTAATCAGATTTGTGATTGTGCTTTCGAAATCTGACGTAAACTACACGTCAAAAAGGCTCCCAAAAATATCTAACACACTTTTAGAGAGAATTACTCTTTTCTATTTCAAAATTGAAGTCTACCTCCAATGAGACTTACAAGTGGGTATTTAAAGGGAAGGAGTAGCTTAGGTTCCAAACTAATACACTAATTACAAAAATGTCATTACTACTCCTTACCTTTAAATACTAAAACAAAGCAAAAAAAAATACAATAACAAAAAGAAAATAGAACTACGAATATGCCAAAAAAAGGATAATAATGCCCTTGATTCACATCAATCTCCACACCCCCCACCCCACTCCCACCCCGCCCCTGAAAAGAGTTCGTCCTCGAACTCAAATGGGAAGATCAACTGAGCCACCCTCCAAAACTGTAATCAAGGCATGCTGGGGAAGCTCCTCAGGCGCATCCAAATAGTCAGAGGTGGATGATCCATCGCCAATAATAAGCGGCGGCGGGGGAGAGAGCAATCAGAAACTCGGTGACCAACATTGCCACAGTTGTAGCACCGCAAGGTAGGAGGCCCTGACTGTGGAGCAGCGAGAGGAGCGGGAGTAAGGACTGAAGCTGCCACTAGAGGAGCTGGAGCAGAAACCAGTGTAGTTGGAGTCCGTGAGACCGGAAGAGCTGCGGGCACTGTGTGGTAACCTTGGCCACATACTCGACCGCCTTCAAAAAGGTCGATATCTCCCCAAGCCGAGATCGTGCTGAATGTATGGCTGCAGTCCCAATATATAGCGGCTGATCCGCCGTCTCCGGAGGCGAGCTCGGGTGCACAGAAGCTGAAACTGCTCCGTATACTCCACCACCGATGATGCGTCCTGCCTGAGAGACTGAATGCGAGAAAACAGGTCGCGCTCATAGGTGGGAGGAATGAATGACGCCTGGAGGGTGGCCTTCAGCTCTAGCCAAGTCCGGATAGGGGGCAAACCTGTCGCTGTCCGGCGGTAGCAGAGGTCGTTCCACCAAACCCGAGTGAATCCCTGAAATTTGGTGGCTGCGAGGAGAACACAAGAGCGGCCCTAAACCCGCTTATAGTCGAATACCGTCTTCATTGAACCTAACCAATCAATCATGGCATCCGGAGAGAACCGCCCATCAAACATGGGAACATCAATGCGAATATCCCATAGAGACTCCGAGAAAGAAGCTGAAGAGCCATAGCTAGTGGACCCTCGTCTTGATGAGCATCATGGCCCATCACGTCACCTGGCACATGCGAAACAACATCAGCAGGAGGGGGTGGCAGTTGTACAGGCGGTGGATGAAGAGGATGGACGTGTTGGGGCACGGGAGGTGTTGGGGGAACGCGGGGATAGTGAGGGCATGTGCCAATCAAGTAGCCATGCTCTCCACAGTAGAAGCACTGTCGATCCTGTAGTGGAACAAAGCGGCATTGGGTGGGGGCGGAAGTATCTACTCTAAAATATACTGGGTCGCTATCCCCAAACTCGGAGGAGAATGAGGAAGAGCCTGAGTGTAGTACTGAGAGGGTGTGGTGGGAGGGGGTATAATGCAACGGCAGAGGGTGAGGGTAGTGTGACTCGGGGTCGGGAGGGGGGTCGGGGGCCCTAAAATAATGACCTAGGCCTCCGGGACGATCAAACAACCCATAGTGGTGCGGAGATGATTCGGGTGGGCCGGTGGGTGGATAAAATAGGTTCGGGGCTGAAATGAGGTGGAACCACTCAAAAAAATAGGCAGGTTGGGGGTTGTGTAGTTCAGGCGCTGCCCATGATTTGAGCCGAGGGGTGGGTATGTGAGGTCGGGTTGGTGGAAATGAGAACTTAAATCGAGTTGGGGGTATTTTTTGAGGGTCGGATTGGGGGCAGACTAGGGTTTCGGCACCTAAGGAATGGGGCAGTGGGCGGGAGTGGTTCGGCCGGAAGGGTGAGGGGTCTGAAGGGGTTTGGCAGGTCGGTTGGTGGGTTGTGGAAGCCTAGGCTGGAGGGGGGCTGAACCGGGGAGATGGGGTAGTATTTGAGGGTCGGCCAGTGGGTTGTTGACTGCCGCAAGTGGGCAGGGGTTGATTGCAGCGGCGGGAGGGAGGTCGGCAGTGGTGGATGGTGGTTGGGTCGCCGACCGAGGCAGGGGTGGTGGGAATAGCCCTCGGCACAGGAGGGGGTGGGGTAAGGGCAGAACTAGGGTTTTGGAGTGGGATGGCTAGGGTTTGGGATTCTTTTTGAGTTGGGGCCGGAATAAGGGGGCTAGGGTTTAGACCACTTGGGTGTGGGTGGAGGGTGGTAATGGGTGGTTTGATGGCGGAGAGAAGTTAGGCCATTTGTTGCCTCAACTCCGCCATCTCGATTTGATGCTTTTGGTCCATTCTTCGAATTGATCCTTCAAATCTTGATTAGTATCTTCGTGTTGTTTGGATTTCTTGGGAGCCATTGCGAGTAGCGTACGATTTTTTATACAAATACATCAATACACCAATACCAATGTGGAGCGACACCCGCTCTGATACCAATTTGACGTAAACTACACGTCAAAAGGCTCCTAAAAATTATCTAACACACTTTTCGAAAGCGAAATATTTTTTTCTATTTCAAAATTCAAGTCTACCTCCAATGTGGCTTACAAGTGGGTATTTAAAGGGAAAGAGTAGCTTTGGCTCCAAGCTAAGACCCTAATTACAACAATGTCATTACTACTCCTTACCTTTAAATACTAAAACAAAGCAAAAGAAAATACAATAAGAAAAATAACAAAAAGAAAATAAAACTACTAATATGCCCAAAAAAAGGACAATAATACCCTTGATTCACATCAAAATTAACCTTCATTTTTCTCCATAGATTTTTCCCCTCCCAACTGAATCTTCTCTCACATTACCACTCTTCCCACCTTCACACTTTATTTCCAGATATTTCATGTGTTCCTCACCTATTTATGTTTTCTTTGAAGAAATTTCCATGAATAAGGAGGGTCTGTTTGGCAGTCTCAATTCCAAGGCTTAAAATTTGATTGAAAGCTAAAATTCCAAATCCATTGTTTAGCAAATAAAAAAAAAGTCAAGAATAACTCTTAATTCCGGCTCAAATCTTCAAATTCCACAAATCAAATTCCGCAACAGGGATTAGGGAATTCTAAAGCCTAGGTTGCGGACTTTGTTCAAATAATATACTAACTCACAAAAACTTGTTCAAAAGCATGCCTTCTCTCTCTCTCTCACACACACACACACACACAAAAACAGCTAGATACTCGGAATTCATAACTTTAGGTCCTCATCTCTTTTTATTTATACATACATATATATATATATATATAGAGAGAGAGAGAGAGAGGTAAACTCCTGTGCACACTAAGTTTGCACATCATTTTTTTTAAATAGTAAAAAAAAATATTTTCGAGCTGATTTTTTTGTGTGATATTTAAACATTTCAACGGACTCATATAAAAAAATAAGCTCAAAAAAAACTTTTTTGCTATTTTTAAAAAATTGGTCAAACTTTCGCTACTTTTAAGCACTTTAAAAGCTACAAAAGTTTAACCGATTTTTTAAAAATAGCAAAAAAAGTTTTTTTCAGCCGAGTTTTTTTATATGGGTCCGTTGAAATGTTTAAATATCACATAAAAAAAACGACTCAAAGATATTTTTTTTAGTATTTTAAAAAAATTGGTGTACACCAGCACGTGTGCAAACTTAGTGTGCACAAGAGTCTCTCTCTCTCTCTCTCTCCATATATATATATACACAAAAACACGCATTTTTGAAATTAGAATTCTATAATTGAACCAAACTGTTGAATTCTAATGCAATGGATCTGAAATTCATCAACTTTCAATTCCATAAAATTCTAATACTAATTGAATTCCAACTCCATAGATCCAAGCACACCCTGAATTCTTTTTTGAGTGGATGTATAATATTGAACTTTACTTGAAATGAATGCTTGAGAAAGTTTATATTACTTGCTAAAGTAATTAAATTTTGAGGCCTTATGGATGTTCCAAAGTGTTACTGTGAATCCTCATCCAAAAATGTTTTCTTCTTGTGACTAACAGTAAACATTAAGAAATTTTCATCTATGAAGCACGGACACTCTCGCGGACGCCACGAATCGGTTTTGACACGAGTCCGACACACGACACACTCCGCCACATTGCCGACACGCTGGGACACGTAAAAGGACACGTTTTTTTTTCTATTTTTAATTTTTTTTTAATTTTTAATTTTTTTTTTCTTATATGATGGTGATCCTGCTTTATTTATGATTTTTAATGTTAAAGTGTGTTTGAATTTTGTTTTGTATGGTCCATTTTCTTAATTTCATGTTAAGAATTTTCTAATAATGTATTTTATGGGGAAAATCTAGTTTATTTCATTAAAATATATATTTAAATATATATTATATAATATACGTATCCTAGTGTGTCGTATCGTAGGTTTTGGAAAAAAACAAGTGTCGCATATCGTGTCGAAACACGTATTACGTGTCGAGTCCGTGCTTCATAGCTTTTGATTATGAGCTATAACCAATCAGAGAGAGAGTCAAGAGAGATATTGAACAATTATTACCAATCATAGAAAGAGACCTGACTTGCGTTGGCTATTTCAATCGACCTGCCCAGTTTTTAATTGAAGTCCTTTTATTATAAAGGTAATCCGTTTTTGAGACAACCTCTGTACATATACATTTAACTTTAAGCATATACGTGCGTATGGTATTATAGACACTACCACTGCGGAATTGATAGAAGAACAAGCACATCATGGCAAATTCTTATAAACACAGCCAAGACAAAAAAAATGAGAATACATACATATATATATATATATACACATACGCATATATATGTTTATAGAGATGTAATGCTTTGATTGGTTTCTTTAAATAAAAAAACTACACCGTTTGTAAGATGAAGCTCAATAAGTACTATGAATATAACACGTTATGCGCACTATTACGACTCTTACCTGATTATTTTTAGTCTCATTTGAACAATTAATATCTTTTCCCCTAAATAAAGCATATCCATTGCTTGTTTGACTTGTTCCATTATTGTGTACGATTTTAAATTTCTTTAAAATCCTTCCTATACACGTGTTTATTATCGTTAATGCATATGTAGAAGCGCAGTGCAATGAATATGTAATGCCCAACACTGTCAGACACAAAAGTGCTCCTCAGCGCTAGAATTGCAGCACTATGAGAACTTGAGTAGGTAAGGTCCCAGTTTGAGCAAAGCCAAAACATAAATTATTAAATACAATATCATGGCCATGACAATATATTTGAACATAAAAACGGTTACTAAAATTTTGGAATGAACTTCAATTATGTCTAGTAAATAAACACCACCGGTACTTATTGACAGCAATATAGAATGTAATGAGACCAACCTGTCTGTCCTGAGGTATATCGGCCTTCTGTTTTGCTATCGCGACAGCCCGAGAAAGTCCACCAATAGCATCAACTAAACCTCGTGAAGCAGCATCATTACCGGTCCAAACTCTCCCTTGTGCGACCTCTTCCATTTCATCCACCTGTAACAGAATGATTGAGATTGCAACGAATTGATAAAAAATAAAAAATCAATTCCAAAGTTCAACTTTGATGGACTAACATTCATGGCTCTCGAATAAGCTGCCTTGTCACGAAATTGTTTATATGCATTATGTGCAGATTTGGCGAAGAGTTCTGCTTCATCTGGTCTGCAAGTTAAATTTCACTACTTTTAAGTGGTAAACGGGTAATAACATATAGAAAGAGAAGTCAAATGGGAGAGCACCAAGGCTGTTGTCCACGACTAAAATAATATTAAGTAGTGGGTTGACCTTGAACACATCTGACGTAAACTACACGTCAAAAGCAAGGTTTTTAATCGCGGTCGCGCAAGGTGTCGCGTTTTGGCTCTGGGGTCGCGTCGCGCATCGCGCAAGCAATTCGTGCATTTCAGTTTTTTTATTAGAAAAACATATAAAATAACATTTTAAACTGATATTTGTAAAATAATTAACATTTTAATTTGAAAATTATAGAACAAATAACTATTTGGGCTGAAAATTATTTTTTTTAAAAACATTTTAAGCTCCACATTTGTAAACAAGTATCATTTAAACTGAAAATTACAAAAGATTAACATTTTAAACTTAAAATTATAAAATATTAACATTCTAACTGAAATTATAAAGACAAATTACAGTTTAAAATCAAAATTATAAAAAAAATAACATTTTGAGCTGAAATTTTATAAATAAGTAGCATTTTAAACTGATAATCTTTTCCATATGCATGCTTCCATCCATAATCTTTTTTGTGTGCCATTTTTTAATTTGAAAAATAAAAAATAGATAACATTTTACACTGAAATTTATTAAAAAATATACATTGTCTATTGAATTTATTAAAAAAATTCCATTATTTGAGATTTGAAAAAAAGTTGTTGAAATATGAATAAAAAAAGTGAGTTACTGAAAAAAAGTTACAAAAAAAGTAAGTTTTTAAAGCTCCCAAACAAAAAAAGTTAACTGAAAAAAAAGTATACTGAGAAATAAAAAAAAAGGTGTTAATAGCCCGTAAATTTTTTGAAGGGTTAAGGGTTGGGTTAAACACCTCTTGCATTTCCCTTTTTTCAAAATGGCAGCGTTTTCTTTTTTTTTTCCAAAGCTCCAATTGCGCACTTTCGCGCAAAATAGCGCACTTTCACTCCCAATAGCGCACGCAAAAGGAGCATCTTGTTTAGCAGTGCCAATAGCGTGGCGTTTTTCAATCGCAAAAGGCAATTGCGCGCTATTGCGTTCGCAATAGCGCGCTTTTTAAAACATTGGTCAAAAGGCTCCTACAAATATGTAAACACCACTTTAGAGAGAGAAACACTATTTACTATTGTCAAAAATCAAGTCTACCTCAAATGAGGCTTACATGGGGATATTTAAAGGAGATGAGTAACTTAGGCTCCAAGCTAAGGCCCTAATTACAAAAATGTCATTACTACTCCTTACTCTCTAAATACTAAGACAAGACAAAAGAAAATACTATAACAAAAATAAAGGAAAAATAATTAAAATACAAAAAACTACTGATATGCCCAAAAAGACAAAAATGACCTCGATTCACATCAATCTCCCCTCCTTGAAAAGAGTTCATCCTCGAACTCAAAGGGAAAGACCAACGGAATAACCTTCCAAGACGGTGATCAAGGCGTGCTGGAGAAGCTCCTCGGACGCGTTCAAATAGTCAGGTGGAGGATTCATCGCCAATAATGCGCGGCGTCGCAGGAGAGAGCAATAAGAAGCTTCGTGCCCAACATTGTCACAGTTGTAGCACCGAAAAGTAGGAGGTCCTGGAGGCGGCGCAGTGAGAGTAGCGGAACAGGAACTGAAGATGCCACTGCAGGAGGAGCTGGGGCAAAAATCGGAGTAGGAAGAGCCCGTGAGATCGGGAGAGTTGCAGGCGCTGTGTGGTAAGCCTCGACCTTGGCCGCATACTCAACCGCCTTTAGAAAAGTCGGTATCTCCCTCAGATCGAGATCGTGTTGGATATGCGGCTGCAACCCAATATATAGCGACTGATCCGCTGATCCTTCGTCTTGGAAATGCGAGCTCTGGTGCACAGAAACTGAAACTGCTCCGTGTACTCCACTATCGATAATGTGTCCTGCCTGAGAGATTGAACGCGAGCAAAGAGGCCGCGCTCGTAGATAGGTGGGATAAAGGGCACCTGGAGGGTGGCCTTCAACGCAGGCCAAGTCTGAATAGGAGGCAATCCGACTGCCGTGCGGCGGTAGCAGAGGTCGTTCCACCAAACCCGGGCAAATCCCTGGAACTTGATGGTTGCGAAGACACAGAAACGGCCTTGGACCTGCTTATGCTCAAAAAAATTCTCCATCAAAGCTATCCAATCGACCATGGCACCTGGAGAGAACCGTCCGTCAAACATGGGCACGTCTATGCGGATATCCCCGTGGAGGCTCCAGGAAAGCAGCTAAAGGGCCATAAAAAGTGAACCCTCATCCTGATGAGCATCTAGGCTCATCAGGTCACCTGGCACAGGAGGAACAACATCAGCAGGGGGTGGTATCCGTGCAAGCAGTGGATGAAGAGGTTGGCCATGCTGGGGTTGCGAGAGGAGCTGGGGGAATGCGGGGGTAGTGAGGGGCACGTGCCTATCAAGTGGCCACGTTCGCTGCAATTGAAACAGTGTCGATCTCGAAGTGGAGCATGGCGATGGGCATCGGGTGGAGGTGAAGGTATCCACTCTAAAATGCTGAGGTGGCTATCCCCGAACTCGGAGGAGGAGGACTCCGATTGGAGTAGTGAGAGGGTGTGGTGCGGGGGTGTATGGTGTGACAACGAGGGTATTGGTTGCTCAGGAGTCCCAACGGGATGCGTGGGGGATCTGGGGTAATCGCTTAAACCGTGGGGGTTGGTGTATAAACCGGGTCGAGGATGTGAGGTAAAGGTGGGACGGGTAAATGCGTCAGGTGGGTAAAATAGTGTAGGTGGACCCGAATAAGTGGTTGGATGGGGGTATAAGGTATGTATGAGACCCGAAAAATGGTGTGGGTAATTATTTGGGTCGGGTGGTTGTGGAAATGATCCGGGAGGGAACCCGGCCTCATAGTGGTGGGAGATTGGGTCAGTGGGGGTCGGATGGGGTGGAGCTAGAGGGTGGACGGTCCAGCAAAGGGGGGTGGGTTTGGGCAGGGATGGGATGGGGGGTTTTCCGGGTATGGGTTAGGGCCGGAAGATGGTTTTTGGAGACCTAAATGGAGTGGGTGAAGATTTAGGTTTGGGCGGCTAGGGTTTGGAGTGAAGCCGAGAGATTTTTCGGCGGTTTGGGGGCACGGACTACTGTCGGAGGCAGATTGGAGGGGGGGGGGGGGGGGGGGGGGTAACTCAGTAGGGTTGTAAGGGTGGTACGAAAAGTTGGTGGTGGGAGAAGCTAGGGATTCATCGGAGTTGGTGGTGGGAGGTTTGAGTTGGGTCAGTTGGGCCATTTGTTGCTTCATTTCTTTCATTTGTCGCTTCAAATCAGGATTCTCTTCTTCTTGTTGTTGTTTGGATCTTTTGGAAGCCATTGATTGTAGCGTACGAATTTAATAATAAAAATACACCGATAAACCAAAAACCAATGTGGAGCGACACCCGTTTTGATACCAATTTGACGTAAAACTACACGTCAAAAGGCTCCTACAAATATCTAAACACCACTTTAGAGAGAGACGCTATTTTCTATTGTCAAAATTCAAGTCTACCTCAAATGAGGCTTACATGGGGATATTTAAAGGAGAGGAATAGCTTAGGCTTCAAGCTAAGGCACTAATTAAAAAAAATGTCATTACTACTCCTTGCCCTCTAAATAGTAAAGACAAACCAAAAGAAAATACTATAACAAAAATAAAGGGGAAATAATAAAAAGAAATAAACTACTAATATGCCCAAAAAGACAAAAATGACCTCGATTCACATCAACATCATGTGCAGGAAGGTCATAAGACATTCAAGAATAACATTAATCTTTCAGCTATCAGACTTCAACTTTGGATATTTTGATTAATGAGCGAATCAATCTTTTACTTAGTTAACAAACAAGTGTATCTAAATACCTAGCAACACAACGGGGCTTCCCACCTGAATGGTCGCTGATCAGCTGCAGTCAGCTCGGCATATGTTCCCCTCGATATGATATCCTTGTTGAAGCCAATCTTTTCATATAAATTCCTCAAATTAAACTTCCCTACAAGTAGCAACATAAAATCTTTCAGCACACATGAAATATAGACTAAATAAGGTCACTTAAGAAACTAGGAAACGCTTATCCTTTATTTTTTGCTCATAACATAAGCGCGCACATATTTTCTATGTGGTATAGGGCAGTTCATCCAACAAAGCCATAACTTTTTTAGGCGACCTCCACAGGGGGCAATGGTGCCTGACCGCTGATAGGATATTGTGGAGCCAACATTATGCGTTCAACCCAAAGAACAAAATCAAACTGACCTTTGTGGGTCAGTTGATTTGGGCTTTTTGGCAATGGTATGGTTCTTATTACAAAATCATAAAACCAAGTAATATGTTTTAAAGTCATTGCACGCAGAACTGGACAAAACCAACTAGAGATGGAACCAAACAGGGACAGAGAGAGAACAACTGAAAAACACAGTAGCAGAAACAAGGAGGTCTCAGCACAGAAGTATTCTCTGTTTCCAGAAAAAAATTCAGACCATGAGAAACTCTGGACGGTGACCCACTATAGTTCATCACAATTTTATCAGCTAGAAATTCCTCAGAATATCTGCTGGTCAGAGAACCGTGACAATTGAACTTATTACTGTGTAGAAGTCCGTGAACATTATTCATCACATTTGTAATTGATGTCTGGTTTCTTAGGTTCAAATTTTTCAAAGAGAATGTTTTATTGGACCTATTAGTTCATAAGTCATAAGGTATGCCTAAATTCAAGAGAAGCTTGGAGTAGTAACCCAGTGTAGAAAATTGAACATAAAGAATGTTAAAAGAACCATGTCTTTTGGTAGTTCTCACTGTGTGACCAACTTAAATCTCATCAAAGTTCATAGGAATATGCAGTTCACCTGTGACAACCCCAATTGAACCGGTTAAGGTAAGATTCTCAGAAACTATAGCATCTGCTGCCATTGCCATATAATATCCCCCACTAGCTGCTACATCAGCCATCGATGCAATGACAGGTTTAGAGGCAGCTAGAAGTCTGATTTCCCTCCACATTCTGTAAATCATAATTAACAAGGCTAACCAATCAACAATAAGATATTACTAGAAATTGGAATGCAATTTTATTTGAACTTTCTTCCCATGGTTTTCAGCTTTTCTCATTTTAAAAGAGCCACATAATATCATTTTTTATAAGAAACATGAAGCATTTTATTCATAAAAAATTTGTACAGGTCATAAAGAAACTGTGGACCAGCAGTCCACTCTAGAAAGAACCAAAGCAAGATACAAAAAGAAAGAGAGAACAACAAAACAAAAGCAGAAACAGGAAGAGAATCAACACCCTCCCCTGAAACAAGATGTTGAATGACAAGCGCACTCAGGTAAAACAAGCAGCAGACCAGCAGCAACCAAGAACCTTGCATAAGTACATCAGCCCAATTATGCCTTATCATCCAGCCACATCTTCAGAGCTTCTTTAGCCTTCCAGTGATGATAAACTTATAATAACACAACTGCCCGATTTTTCAACATAAAATAGAGTAACCCTGTTACCCTAGATGAAGATGCCCAAAGGGAGGCAATAAAGCTAATCCTCTTCCATAACTCTTCTTTCTCCACCAACTTGTCTATGGAAATAAGATTTTTTCTCTAACCAAACATTCCACACTACACCAGAGATGGATCTCCACAAGAACTTGGCTTTCTTACTGTCTCCCTTAAGAACCCACTCCATAGGAAGGGACCCTTACCCAGCTCTTAGGAAAAACAGCCATAATCCAGAACTCTAAACGTAACTTATACAAGAAAATCGAGTAAAGGAATAGTGGAAACTCACTATCAGTCTTGCAAAGAATACACCAACAGGGTGATAAACAAGACGGGGACTTTCATGAAAAAGAATCATTAGTACTGACTCTCCTAGTTACGGCATGCAAATACTTGAACTTTTCAGGGTATTCCCATTTTCCAAATCATCTTGTGTGTTTCAGAAACAAGGAGAGGTGGAGAGTTCAATAGAGCATCGATAAAAGATTTACACCAAAACCCTTCCATGTTAGCAACTAACACCCTTGATAAAAAAAACTCGAGCGAAGAGACAAATTCCCCCAAACTCATGACCCCAAGATTTCTTCTAAAGAAGAAATTCCAGGATTAATCATTATATTTCCATGGAACCACGCTTGAAATAAGGCTTTGAGAATTGAGAGGGAGCTTACAAAGGCGAGAAAAGAAAAACACAACGGAATCTCCCCAGCCCAGATGTCTTCCCCAAAACGAATTTGTTTCCTTTCCCAACAACAAGGCGCACAAACTTTGAGAAAATATACATTTCTTAAGAGATGAAATTCAAAGGACTACGGTAGGATTCTCTCATCACCATTTTTTTTAAATCTCACTCAATTTTGTGAACACCATACTTACATACTTTCAATAATGGAAAACTATAGAGAACCCTTGTACATCGGAAACCTCCATAGTAACTGACCCAAGAGAGCCACATTTCTTTTAAGTAAATCACCCAAACCAGAGCCTCTTTTTGTCTTGTTTCTACATACAATTTCCCATTTCACCAAATGATTTTTTTTTTACCCTCTTCATTACCCTCCCAAAGAAAGTTTCTCACGAGTTTTCCAATTTTATCGTGGGGATGTTCTAAGAACTGATTGAACCAGCGTGACTCTACCTCCCCTATATAAACACCTCCACAACCATCCATCAAGTTTTATAGTCACCTTTTCTACCACCAGTGACCACAAACCTTCACTACAAGGGTTACGACCCAACAGCACACACAATTATTCAAAAGGCCACAATTCGCTCTTACATCCAATCTCATTAGCCAATCTACGTACCAAAGAAGATTGGGTCATCCACAAATTATACTAGTGCTACCCTCACTCCATCAATAGAAATATAAAGATGTAAATCCTCAGAATGTAATATAAGGAATGAACACAAACATCTCATAGTTCAATAAACAGAATGGAAAGTTATATCACTGTCTCAGGAAACAAACTATGTTTGATAAAGAGGGTTTTAGTTTACACACCTGTCTTGGCTTGTTTCGTAGGCACATTGTACTCATATCCTTCAAAGTTGGACCTTCTATTAAGAGTTAACTTTATATTATTTCTTTTTCATGCCCCAGGTGTAAGATATGCAACATCTTAAACACTCCTGAGATGCCAATGAGGCCAGTAGAACTGGGGGACAAAGGCGGTTGTGTCTCCCACTAAGACATGCCAATTGTAATTGAAGAGTGGTATTGATGTAATTAAGGGTGCGAAAGCGTAAAAGAATTATTATCTACACAACAACATGTAAAATGACCAAGAGTTTCTTATTTCTCTCTCTAGTCTCTCAATATCAAATAGGCAAAAGTGATACAAATGAGGGTCTTCCGGCTATTTATATTAAAGGTACAAAAAAAGGTAAAATAATAAAAAATGCTAAAATGACCGCTATGTCCCTATGTGCTCCTGCATCATCCCCCCCCCCCCCCCCCCCGCGCGAGAAGAATCCATATATGCCGAGTATTGCCAAAAGAAATCAGGATCAACAAGTTGCAATGTGGCCTCGGTAATCCAAGAATCTTCTGCCTCGGGGCGTCCAACCCAACGGACCAAGTAACGGGTATAGTCTCCTGAAGAGGAAGAAACAAATGTTGAATCAAGGATGCTCTCAATAAAATCCACCTGTGAACGGACTGGGTGGGTCGAGGATGATGGGAGGGAATGGGTGGTGGGTGGGTGCCGCGAAATGGAGAAAGATCCGCCATGTTGAACGTGCGGTGCATGCGAAGCTCAGGCGGAAGGTCGACCTCATAGGCATTTCGCCCACAAGTTCAGATGATAGGAAAAGGGCCAAAGCAGCGCATAAGAAGCTTGTTGCCTTTGCCTAGTCAGCGCGCCTTCTGGAGATACACTATAACTAAATCGCCAGGCTGAAAGGAAACAAAACGGCGATGCTCATCGGCCGCCGCTTTGTAAGAGGCATAAGTGATCTGAAGGCAGGCATGGACGTCAGCCTGAATGGAAATCAAATGTGCCGCAAACTCCTCCGCAAAGGGACACGTAGGTACTGTCGGTGGGAGCTCGGCGAGATCAATGGGAATAGTGAGAGACCGTTCCAACACAATCTGAAAGGGAGAGAGACCTGTAGAACGGTTGACGGCGCTGTTAAAGGCAAACTCGGCCTGTGCAATCACTATATCCCACCTACGAGGATGCTCCAATGTAAAACATTATAAAAGGTCACCCACACTCCTATTGACCACCGCGGTCTGTTTATCTGTCTTGGGGTGAAAGGCATTCGAAAACTGAAGCTCAGTCCGTAACAAACGCCATAGTATCCAACAAAAATGACCCGTAAATCACACATCCCGTTCAGACGTAATGCTGCGGGGCACTCTATGCAAACGGACCTCACGGAAGTACAAGGATGCGACATGAGAAGCATCTGTCGTTCGAGTACACGAAATGAAGTGAGACATCTTAGATAACTGATCCACGACGACGAAGATGGAGTCGTGTCCGCTAGAAGTATGGGAGAGACCAACAATGAAATCCATCGAGACATCCTGTCACGGGCGTTCGAGAACTGGTAGTGGAGTGTATAAGCCAGCATTAGTATGCTACCCCTTGACCGTCTGACAAGTATAGCAACATCTGATGAAGGCATTAGCATCCCGCCTTATAGTCGGCCAACAAAAACGGTCCCGCAACATCGCGCGAGTGCGTATCTGTCCCAAGTGCCTTGCGAGACCGCCACCGTGAACCTCCGATATAATCTTCTCTTGTAAAAAGGAAGAAGGAATACACAAAGCTTTCCCTCGATGTAAAAATCCATCCTGTAATAGATACTCACCCGACGCACCATTGCCCTGCTGACATGCGGCAAAAATGGGACCCAACTCCACATCAGTTGGGTAAAGGTCCTGAATCTCATCAAACCCAAAAACCTAACTCCGCAAAGTCACCAAAGCATGAGCTCGCCGGCTAAGTGCATCTGCAACCAAATTCTCATTATCGGGCTTATACTGGAGGTGGAAAGTGTTAAGCTGAAGATAGGCGGTCGATTTGGCGTGTATGTCACAAACACGCCGCTGGCTATGAAGGAATCGCAAGGCCTCATGGTCAGACTTGATCACAAACTCCTTATGTAGGAGGTAAGATGACCAAAACTTCACTGCCATTACAACCGCATAGAACTCCAAGTCATACGTAGAATAGTGTAAGGTCGGTCCTGTCAGCTTCTGACTGAAAAATGCAATGGGTTTCTCGTTCTGATTCAATATGGTCCCCACCCCTGTCTTGCAAGCATCGCAAGACAACTCAAACAGCTAGTCAAAGTCGGGTAAGGAGAGGATGGGAGCAGTCATCATCAACTCCTTGATACGCGTGAAGGCTTGCTCGGCCTCCACAGTCCACCTGAACTCGGCGCTCAAAGAAGTGCTCATCAAGTCCGTGATACGGGTCTTAACAGTGCTGAATACCACTATGAATCGTCGATAAAACCAGGTGAGCCCGTGAAAGTTGCGAACCTGAGTCACAGAAGTGGGTGTAGGCCAATCCACTATCGCCTGAATCTTGCCGTCATCCACCCTGACGCCGTCTCTCGATACCACGTACCCCAAGAAAGTCACCGATGGAACCATAAAGGCGCACTTTTTCAATGTGAGGTAAAAGCGCTAGGCTCGCAAAACCTCCAAAACCTGAGTCACGCGTTCCATATGCTCCTCCTCGAATCGACTATAAATCAAAATGTCGTCAAAGTAGACCACAACGAACTTGCCCAAGAAAGGGCGCAAAATCTGAGTCATCACCATCATGAATGTTGAAGGAGCGTTGGAGAGGCCGAAAGGCATCACCGTCCACTCGTAAAGTCCATCCTTGGTCTTAAACGCCGTCTTCCACTAATCCCCCGGCCTCATACGTATCTGATGATAGCCACTCTTCAAGTCCAACATGGAGAAGATCGTTGCTCCATGGAGTTGGTTTATCATATCCTCAAGTCTGGAGATAGGAAACCTTTACTTCACCATGATTTTGTTGATTGCGCGACTATCCACACACATACGCCAACTCCCATCCTTCTTGGGTGCTAAAACCGCTAGCACCGCACAAGAAGACATGCTCTCCCTAATATAACCCTTATCAAACAATTCGGTGACCTGCCTCAAACGGTCTCCGTGGGTAACTCCTCATGTGAAACCAACAATGCCGAAGGACATGCCATACGAATGGGTCTCATAGGGCGGAGGAGGAAATCCCTCTTCTCGTGTTTGAACGAGTAGGTATTAGCTCGTCCATCATGCACACTACGATGATCATACTGCCACGGCCTCCCCAAAAGTAAGTGGCACAGCCTCATATCCACTACAGTACATACTACCAAGTCATTGTAGTCTCCTATCGAGAAAGCTACTCATTGTCGGCTCGGAGTAATAGCGGTACCATTGCTCAACCACCCAATTCGGCACAGGGAGGCTAATAATTCCGTAGGAAGTTTCAACTTGTTTACCATCTCTTGAGCCACCAAATTGTCGCTCGCTCCGCCGTCAATGATTACCGTACAAAGTCTCCCTCCCGTAGTACGAGTAAAGAAAATACTCGTGCGAATCCACGAGTCATCACTAAGAAGGGATGCTTGGGGGTCCACCGAAGTTGTGATCATGACGGTGTGCGTGTAAGCAGTGGAAATATCGACAAGTCTTGCTTAAGCATGGCAAAAAGAGTCACGACGCCGACCAATGGATTGAGCAGTCGATAATTGTACATCGGTAGGAATAGGGAGGATGCCCAAGGAGACCCTTTGAATAAAGGATTACGGCTTTTTGAGGGGTTGTGGATACTAGGGTTTCTCGAGTTTGGGGTAAATAGGGTTTAGCGTCATTTTTGTTTTTGGAATTTGGCTTAGGTTGGTATTAGGATAGATCTTGGATTGTTTGGAAGGAGAATACAATGAATCTTGGTTGTGGGTAATGCTTTCTTGAAATTCCGATGGTTCTTGAATCGTTCAGGGTTGGTTCTCGGTTTGATTTTCAGCGTTGGATGTTGTGGCTACAGTTCTGGGCAGAATCGGTGAAGAATCTAGACTGTCTTGACTGCGGACGGTGACTGGAAAGCCGGCTGGACCCCCGGACTTGACCGCGGCTGCTGAAAAATCGGCGGTGTCGGCAAATGGTTGGGCAGCAACTGCTGCCGTGGAATCTGACGCAAGTCGGGCTGAACCGGCTGTTGGAGAGAAGCGGTACTTTGGCAGCGGTAATCATCCTGGGCCGACGGCTGCCTCGCCTTGTCTGGCCGGTGTCAACGCCCCACCGGTGGTGGTGGATGTTGATGGTAAAACATCAAAGCTAGGGTTTATCTGGGAATCATCCAATGAACCCAATTTGAGTCCCAATCTTCTATGAACATGGTTGATTCAAAAACAAACCACGCTCTCTGATACCAATTTGATGTAATTAAGGGTGCGGAAGCGTAAAAGAATTATTTTCTACACAACAACAACAACAACAATATGTAAAATGACCAAGGGTTTCTTATTTCTCTCTCTAGTCTCTCAATATCAAACAGGCAAAAGTGATACATACTAGGGCCTTCCGACTATTTATTCTAAAGGTACAAAAAAAGGTAAAATAATAAAAAATGCTAAAACGGCGGCTATGTCCCTATGCTCCTGCATCAGGTATACATGACATATAATTGTATTGTTGGCTTCAACCCCGAAGTAAAAGAGAACATTTGTTTCTGGTATTGTAGACTTCAAAGGAGTTCGTTTAATTGGGTCGTATCAACCATACATCTCATGCTTTTTTCCCTCATCCTATACATTATTTATGAATCCACATAGTAAGCAGAAAAGAGATATCACAAACATTATTACTATAATATGGGTATTCCAGAGTAACCCCTTCGAGAAGGGTGACTCTCTCTCTCTCTCTCTCTCTCTCTCTCTCTCTCTCCGAGTAACTCTATCGAGAAATCAAATTTCGAGCAAACAAGTTGTTCACACTTCCATATGATTATACGGAGTGGCAAACGGGATTGCACTCATGTAAAAGATTACATACTTGGTTTAAGTAAGATAGGAGTTGGAAGACTTGTCATCCAACAATGTAACACATTTGGGATCCTTGAGGATATTGCTTAGGGGCTAGAATCATAGTTGTCAAAAGTGCATCAAGGCACAAAACGCGCAGCTGCAAAAAAGCATGCTGTTTTCCTGTTTCTTTTATTTAATTTTATGATGTACATACTAAATAATGCTACATGATTACCTCATTAGAAATTTTTATTTCCTGAACATAAGTGACCAAATTTGTGTTCACAAAATAACAGTTCCAAGAAGTTTGTTTGCTTCACTTTTGTTAGTTTACAATCTTAATTAGTTCTATTTTAATTGTTTTATTTTTGAATGAGCGAGGAAATCATGATTACTCCTGCATATGTGAAATTATATAAACATATGTCTGTGTGCGTGTCTGTTTTATATATTCCTTTATTGGTGGTTGCTGGACTACACATGAAACTGTTGTATAATTGTTTCATATATGTTTATATTTCTATAACTATACAATTGCACATCAAATTATTGTAATTGAGTATTTGCTAAATTGCTAAACTGTACCTGGTATGATATGAATATTATATGTGGTCTTAGACTCCTTGAAGTAATTTTTTGTATTTCCTTTCTTCCTTCGCAATTTTTTCTTCTTCATATAATCTACGTGGTCATTATAGTCCCAAAACTATCCTTTCATCTATGAAAATATGAATGATTTAACCATTGGCGCCTGGGTGTGTCTTAATAAACCAAACTAGAAAGGTATATTTGGCATCGCGGGTTTTGCATTATGTCAAGTATGTATGTTCCTTGGGAAGCTCACTGTATCCTTTTTTAATTAGAAACAAGATAAATATTTTAATACTAATAGAGAAAAATTGCAAAAAAAATGTGGACCAGCAGTCCACAAGACAAGGAAAAATAGAAAGTCTTAAAATAATAGGGAAGCAAAGAAAAACCAAAAAGATAAGAAGAAAAAAGATTGAACTAGTCATTTAGCTTCCTCCTATCATATAATCAATATATCATTACAAATACAAGTAAAACTTATTTTTCTATGTTTTGTAAGAAAGTGCAACTTAACCCGAGGCGTGCACCCCACTTGCACCTAGGCTCCAAGGAGACCTTTGCGCCTTAAATAACTATAATTGGGAGGTAATGTAACACTAGAAGGGCCCCACCATTCTTAGTACAAGAGAGAAGCACCACTTTCTACCACCAAGTAGCCCATTGTTATTCTGGAGCGTCTATTTAATTAATAAAATAACAACCTAAGACTAGACTGACTGATTACAACGTAGTACGTCATTGTACTACCAGCCACCTATACCATCGATTAATTCCTGCAAAACGGATTTGACTGGCTGATGACCCATATATCAACAGGCAGTCTTCTGAGACCCCAAGAGAGAAATAAGCCACCTTCTAGGCGTTGTAAACAAGGCGAGTTGGCCAAAGACGTCTTCTTCTCATTAATGATGGTATCTTTCTCATTAATGAGAGCCCAGAAGAATTAAATACCCACACGCTTATATAAGGAAGGGTTCATCTTCATTAATCCGGATCATAACCACCACTTTCCTCTCATTTAAGGAAAAACATTGCCTAGTTCAAAGGACTTCTTTTACATTCAAGACTCTAGAAAAATCTCACCAATCCAATTGTTCTTCCATTAGTAGGCCTTGCTTGGCCAATTGGTTTTGATATCTGTCTCTTACTCTTGTATTATGAGTGCTTTCTCACCCTCTCATCCAAAATCTCAAGGACTTCCTCCTACTCTTTTTCTAGCAAAAGAGCAACCCAAATATAGCCTCCATCATTCTCACACCCTCACGCACTCCACATTCTAAAATTACCATCTATGAAGGTACTAGTAAAAGAAAACCAATCATAAGAACAAAAGTATTTGATGTGAATCGAGGGCATTTTTGTCATTTTTTGGCATATTAGTAGTTTAGTTCCTTTTTGTTATTTTTATTAATTTTCTTTTGTTGTTTATTTGTAAGTTGGGACATAGGTGAGCACAAATGGGTATTAAGCTTATTTGTAAAGTGGGAGTCCCACATTGGTTAGAGACCCATTTATTGCTCCCCTCCCCCACTTATAAATAGACCCCCTGTAACCCCATTTGTGGTAGACCTTGATTTGGAATATAGAAAAGAGTATTTTCTCTCTCTAAAAGAATGTGTTAGATTTTTTGGAGCCTTTTGACAGGTGGTTTACGTCACTATTAGTTGAAACTCTAGGCAAGCTAATGATCTAAGCCAAACTATTTAGTTATCTTGCTCAGCTTTTACATAGCTTTTACATAAACTCTTAATCTCTTTTGCATCGAAATCTCCAGCTGTAAGAAGCACATCCCTGAAAATTTGGAACTCTCCTGGTCCACTCGATGCTCCATAGTCCATACATTCTTTCTACTCTGTCTTCCGCCAGGATGATCGACAGTTCATATAATGCTTTACACCCTTCATATATCACCTCATACAATTCTTGTCCACGCCCAGTCATAGCATATATCCAGAGTTGAAGCTTTACTACCCATTTGAGGTAGTAAAAGAGCTCAGATCTAATGCACATTCACACCTTTGGCCAATGTCAAAGATAAAGATGGTTGAAGATAGCAGGATAAAGCAACACGTTTGAGGTCAAAATGCAAATAAATGAAACCATATGAACTAACTAACCCACAAAGTGTTTCACCATAAAAACTGAAAATTTTAGGGTCATTTACTGTTTGGGGTACATTTGTTTACAATATTTTGAGCTTGGGGTACACTAGTTTCCATTATTATCGGATGGGTTTTATTTTAACGGTTGGGCTTAACTTCCGTCAGCCAATTGTACCTTATGCACCCAATTACCAATATTACCCTTGTTTATAATGACGCATGTACCCTTTTTACAAATCAAAACACTAATATCCCTTTGGGGGTCTTCTCTCTCACGATCGGCTGCTCATATTCCATTTTTCAAGCTTCAACATTTTACAATGCTTCAAAACTTCAACATCGCATCAACATTTTGATCATTTCCAAAGCTTCATTTTCGGGCAATGCCTCTCAACATTACCCTTGTTTTGTTATTTGTTTATATAGGGTTTTGTTCTTTAACAATTTTTCTAGGGTTTTGTAGTTTATCTTTTGATTTTGCTTCTCCCATGAATAAAGTAGAACTTGTTTGTCTAGGGTTTCGTTTTTTAACAATTATTTTACTGCATGCTTTGTCTTTATTAGGTTTGCTATATGGCTCTGCGTGGTAATAGAAATTTGGTAGAACACTTCGAGCGGAAATGAAGTAAATATAGTAAAAAATACAGTGGTGGGCGGAGGGTAGTTCTTAAAGACATTAATGGAGATGAATTATGTTTTATGGACTTGGTCAATGACATTATAAGTACACTGGTTTGAAGAGTATGGATATTAAATGGGTTAAAGATGGAATCTTGTGGACCATTCAAAATGATGCTCAGGTAATTGACATGTGGGACAACTTGATAAAAGACTTTGGAGAGTACCATCTTTATTTAGAAGACGCAAATTTTCCATCTACATTCATCCCTCCCAAGAGATCACCAACAACTCCCCAAAGAAAGTTTAAATCACCGGCAGCTATAAGAAAGTCTCCAAGACTCAATGGTGGCCCAAGGTAAGTATAGCTAATGCTATGGAAGACCCTGAATGGTGGCCCAAGGTAAGTATAGTTAATGCACCTCAATTCGTATTGCAGT
The DNA here is from genome assembly GCA_949130495.1 of Sambucus nigra. Lineage (NCBI taxonomy): Eukaryota > Viridiplantae > Streptophyta > Magnoliopsida > Dipsacales > Adoxaceae > Sambucus > Sambucus nigra. The sequence continues at coordinate 329,006,458 of OX422210.1, read as the reverse complement.
CCTATGTTTGAATCATATTAATGTATGTTGTTCATGTCCTTTCAGCCATAACATGTTGTCAATCCTCCTGATTGAACTAGAGGTCCTGGGAGGCCAAGGGTTAAGAGGAGAAGAGACCCTGATAAACTACTGGCACCAAAGAATAGAAACGATGGAATCCACGATTTTTTTATCCATTTATATTTTGTTTTTTACTCTAGTTTTGATACCTAGTAGAATACAACTTCTTATTTCGAAGTGAAATGCCTAGAAAAAAGAAAAAATCGTGGTCGGGAAGGTCATAGTAGCCAAAGCCATTGGAATTTTTAATTTATAAATTGGAAAAATCAAGAAGAAAAAATGCAGCAAGTGTTGGGAGTTAAGCCATAACAAAGCTAGTTGCCAGGGGAAATCATCAAGAGATGGTAATAAAACACAAGCTGCTGAGGGACCAAGCACTATGGAGGGATCAAACAACCAGCTAAGTATTCCATCAGTGCCAGTTCCAAGAACAAGAGAAGGTGGCAAGAAGGGCAAAGGGAAATGTGTATACAACAGCCACACCTTCTACACCAAGAAATGTGGATACAACAAATGTTACTCAAGGTTGTACTCAGTAGGTTCATTAGTTTGTGTTTAACTTTGTGTTTTGGGCCAAGCTGCTTATCTTGGGGGTTTGATAACTTTGTGTTTTGGGAAAACAATTGCAAAGTGAAGTTATGAATGAAGTTATGTTTGATGTCAACAGATGCAAAGTGAATTTCATAGAATATTTGATCATTTCATTGCAAATCTCATTCAATCAAAGACATTTCATACACACCACAGATTACAACATTTCATACACTGAATTTCTTTTTAAAGTCATCACAAAGATCATTCAAACTAACTTCTACTTTAACCCTCACATTCACTTTCCTAGCTTCATCACATTTCCTAATTGCGTTTGTTAACCACTCAAAACACCCACATGTCAAACACTTGAGAAATTTTTTGCCATTACTTCTTTCTTACTTTGAAGTCCAGTTCTCCTTGTCCCCTGACATCTATTTGGGCATGATGTCTCTTTCCATGGACAATTGTTAACCCAATGATCATGCCGGCCATAATGAAAACACCCATCACTTGATGATGACCCTCCTGTGCTTTTTATTGCATCTTCAAAGAGTTTAAATCCATTACATGATTCATGTTGACACTTCAAAATTTTTTGGCCATTAGATGTCTACAACAGCAACACGAGGCCATTACACTGATCAAAATTACATTTGTTGTAAACCCATGAACAGTCAATTGCAATGTGGTAATTTTGACCACACATTTGACATACGCGTTGCTGTTGTTGTGTTGCTTCTTCATCTATGCTGCCACCCATTTATATTTCGTATGAATTTTATTTGGATGTTAACTGCTGCTGTTTGGTGAAAAAATGGAGATGATGTAACAATATATAAAGATGAAGTTAGTGTGCAATAAATGCAAGCGCCGTTGAACCATCTTGAAAAGCATGCACGTTTGAAAATAAAGGGTATTGTTGGTAATTGGGTGCATAAGGTACCGCTGGCTTACGGAAGTTAACCCCAACCATTAAAATAACACCCATCCAACAATAATGAAAACTAGCGTACCCCAAGCACAAAATATTGTAAACAAATGTACCCCAGACAGTAAATGACCCAAAATTTAATTATGTAGAACTCTAAAAGGGCCATGTATAGGGTTAAGCAACAGAAACTCCCTGCCCTCGTTTGCTACCTAAAACCTGCAGAAGCAGCCCTAAACACTATCCGAGTAACAAAGTGGCTCAGCAGTCACACTCCAAACCAAGCAAGTAGACCTCCTGCTAGGCTTTTACACAAGCTTTGGATGTTCCTGAGTCAACTCAACATCCAAGTGCATTGCTATTTCTACAGCCACTGCCAGAATCAGTACTGCCAGTCCACAATTTCTTATGGCTACCTGGGTGTTTCGCTATGCATGGATACGATTGTTGGTTTTTAAAAAAGAGACGATATGAACTTGTCGAAGCTTAGAAATCACATGGCACTTTTGAGAAGAGATGAATAGATTAACATCATAGTTCCAGAAGTCGAGAACTTGCTCAGAAGGACACTTATTTACAGAGATCCTCCTATGTGCTGGATAGCTCAACTTCACAGATTGATAGTGTCGCATGAGTTATGCAGGATCTTTACGAAACTAGTGCAAATAGGGCCTTGTCGTTCCCCTATGCTTTGCTAAATCTATCTGCTATACTTTTCTTGCTTTTAAAGATATATGATGTAAAAAAAGAACTCACACAAAGCATATCTACACATTCAGATAGAGAGACCACACAAACCTGAACTGCCTTGACTTGAAAAATTAAAGGAAAAAATACATCAACTTTAAAATTGATACCAATTTATCATTATAATAAAAGCACAAAGTTACATAACCAGTTTACGTCAATGATAAGGATAATCTATCAAATAGTTCAACTTGTTAAAATTTAACTCCAAATATTAAAAAGAAGGGAAAAAACACAATAAACCCTGAAGTTTGTGGTAATTTGCAATTTTTACTCCAATGTTTCAATTTGGCATGGTAAACCCTGAAGTAAGTTAACATTAGCAATTGGACCCTTGGGTCTAACACGTTATTTTCATGTGGCAGTTTATGTGGCGAATGACATGGCACAAGCTGACAATGCACCCAATAAATTGGCGCCATGTGAAAAATAACACGAAAAAAAAATATAATGGAAAAATTAAAATAAAATAAAGGAAAATTTATAAATACAAAAAAAAAATTAAATCATTAAATTTATTTAAAACAACTAAAAACTTGGCAAAAAAACAAAAGGGGTAAATTATATAAAAAAAAAAAAACTGTAAAAAAAAATGTATTTAACAATTAGAAAAAATTAAAAGAAAAATACAGAAGACTTTAAAAAAAAGGAAAAGTCACAAAATACTAAAAACAGTAAAAAAATTAGAATACAAGAAAAAATGTTTTAAAAACTAAAAAATAAAAAGTAACAAAAAAACTGGAAATTAAATTATACCAAAAAAAGGAAATGAAAATAAAAGAAACTAAAATTGAGGGAATAAAACTAAATCGTCTAAAAATTTGAGAAACAAGAAAGTTCCTAAAAGTGGAAAAAAAAAATAACGAAAAAACAGATCGTAAGCCACCCCCACCCACCCTCTCTCTCTCTCCCGCCGATTTGATTTTTTTTTTTAAATCTACGGTTTGGCTTGGTTGGATTGTGAATTTTTTTGATGGAATGTGGGTTTGTTTGAGTGATTAAATGTGTGCGCTTGAGTGTTGCGTGTGAGTGAGAGGGGAGGGGTTGCTGATGTAGCAATTGTTGCGAGGGTGGAGTCGGGTGGTGGAGGTGTTTTTCAAATTTTTTTCTTAAATTTTTCATTTACATTGATTTTATATTTTCAGTTTTTAAATAAATGAGTTTGTGAGTATTTTTTCCATTTATTTTTTATTTTTTTAACAAGTTGCTGAATTGGTTTTAGGGCTTTTAAGATATTTCTTTATTTTTTTAATTTTTAGGGAAAAAGACAACGTAAACCCTGAAGTTTGGAGTAATTTGCAATTCTTACCCCAATGTTTCAATTTGTCATGGATAAACCAGTTCTAATTGCAATTTGGCTTACCATGCCAAATTGAAACATTTGGGCAAGAATTGCAAATTAACCCAGACTTCAAGGTTTACGGTGTCTTTTTCCTAAAAAGAAGTTCCTGTTCAAGCATCATTTATAAATTGTAATTTTTCTCATAAAAAGAAACAGCACAAAAAGAAGCACTTACAAGTCAGAAGCAAGTGCATCACCTCCAGGACTATCGATTCTGATGATAACAGCCTTGAACCTCTTCGACTCTGCACAGAGAACTACGTTAAAAACTTTTACGTTTGCTTCTCTTTCAATCAAGAAACTTCAATCTAAAATGACGAATAGAGGACACTTCCCTCATAAACAAATACACTTACGGCAATGTGGTTTTACCTTTTATTTTTCAATCCAGAAACTTAAATCTAATAAGAACAATAGAAAACACTTCCCTCTAAATACACGTATGGGCAATGTGCAGTCCATGTTTTAATGTAGTTCGGACATATACCTTAGTAAACATTATAGCTTTGTAATTTCTGTGTACACTCTGGAACTAAAAAGGAATTTTATGCGCTACGTAATATATGTGGCGCTACAAATGATTTGAATAGATCAACCTGGTTCTTTCTAATTTATAATCATTTACTTTTAACAAGCAGTAAAATATAGTAACACGACCTCAACAGATATTCAAGTTACGTACTTCATTTCAATAATACTTACTTAAATGAGTTCCCTTCTTTCCAATGAATCCCTTAAGAGCTATTCATGATAAATCATATGTTACATAATTGAAAAGTCAACTTAGCTTATATTTTCTTCAATATAGCAGAGTAGGGACCCTCTCGCTCTTTCACATATATCTGAAGATCGTCAAACAGTTTATTGCAATTTATGTTTTAATATGCATATGGTCTATCATTTCACTAAGACATTAAGTAGCCTGAAAATAACCAAGACAGGCAGATATATGTTTCAGGCAGGATTCACATTTTTAGTGACTGATTACCGCCCCCCCACCCCACCCCACCCCACGAAATTGTTTTAATTTCCATTTTGTGCTCATTGCCAGAAGGAATTTACACATTACTATTGTTTTTCTGTTCACTTGTGCATCTACACGTGGCTTGCCCAATCAACAATTCCATAAGAAAGACTGCCACTGCCATAGGTTTATCCAGCTGAACCCCCCACCCCAACAAAAAGAAACATGCCGTGACAAGAAATTGTAATACCCCCAAATTTTATATTGATAAATTTAATGATTTAATTATGATAAATTATTAATTGAGAATACATGAATCGGGTTAATTATAATGGAAGGAGATTTATTAAATGAGTAATGTTGAAATTATAGATTTTTTGGTAAATCTGTGTAATTTATTGGTTAAATTGATCTCTTTATGTGTTGAAATACATTGTAGGAATTAACATTTTTGGGCGTGGGTAGTTTGGTCTTTTAGTATGTCTTTGCAGTGTTCCAAAAGGCGCGCCTAGGCTTGAGGCTCGGGAGAAACGCCCTGCCTCAAGACTTTTACGCCTTTATTCTTGGTAAAAGTCTTAAGGCGCACTTGCTAGTCCCCCCCCCCCCCCCCCCCCCGCGGCCTTGCTAGTCCCCCCCCGCGACTGCAACCTAGGGCCCCACAACCGCGGCCTTGCTAGTCCCCCCCCCCCCCCCCCCCCGCGCGCGCGCGCAGCAACCCAGGTGCGGGTCTTGTTGCCTTGGTCCCTTTAATTGTTTAAACCCACAAGATTTCATTTGCGTATTTCATTCCCCCTTAAACCAAACCTTTTACCCCTATTTTCTCTTCATCCCTAACCTCTAAAGCCGTAAACCTCATTAAAATACAACCTTCAGGAATTTGGGAGTGCTTCAAGAGGAAAAGTTGGTTAGATTTAAGAGGAGATCAAGTAACTCAAGTTAGATTTAAAAAATAGTTAAAAGGCAAGAATAGTCTACTTTTCCCCTTTATTGCTTAATGACTTAGATATTGACTAAGAATGTTTAGTGAATTGAAAATGATTAGATAAACCTAATTAATTTCCTATTATTATTAATTTATTTTGAAATTGGTGAACCCCCATATATTGTGAATGCTTATAAAATGATTATGTAAATTAAAGAGTATATGTTGTAAATATGAGAAGATTTATATGTTAATTGGCTAAGAGTTGAATAATGTGTCGTATTATGAATTTTGAGAAAAGAAATGTGAGCTATGAATATGACTCGTCCCGTAAAAATTTTAATATGAATTGCCTATGCTTATCTTGGGACTTCAAATTGTTGAAAAATCATATTGACCCCACTCAAAATGCGTATAATTTATTGGATTATGAAATTGTAATTGAAACCTTGGGAATTGGGTTAATCAAACATGTGAATTAGCAATAATGAATATTATGAGTAAAAAGATATTATTTGAGACTTTAATTATACGTGATTATCGAGGGGATTATTGCTTAGTGCCAAATTGTTGGTTTTGAGACTTGGATGTTGATTAAACGTCGTTATTGAAGATATTATGTTGTGAGTAATTGATTCTTATCGTATATGTATTAATTGTTGATTATTTGATGTCATTGAGTGTTAATGGGACACTGGTCGTGATGTTGTATATATGATTTGTTGATTTGTGCGTTACTCTTATTTGTTGATGAGATTTGGGTGATAGGATAATTGTTGTCGTTGGTGAGATTTTCTTATTAGATAAGGGTTGTCGAGCATTAGTTTATGTTTATGGATGTATGATGTTGATGAGAGGATTAAGACCTTTGGGATTATTTATGGTTGAGATTAGGGTTATGGTGAGGTCGTACCTTGGTGCGATGGCAAGTGCCCTCACCCAATCTACGGTTGGTCTCAAGTTTGGGACATGGGAGCAGCCTCTCCATATATGGGGTAAGGTCAGCCGACATCCGCCTCTCCCAGACCTGCAATTAAGCAAGAGCCTTGTGTACTGGGTACGACCTTTTATTGGGGTTATAGTACTTTGGTTATAAACATGTACGGTTTAAAGGTTATTTGTATTAGCATAAGGAGTTGACTTGAGACTTTAATGCAGTAGTCACTATCTATGAGCATTGTTGGGACATGTAATGAGGTGCTTGGGTAATCATAAGGGATGGTGTTTGAGGTTATGTGTATTAGCATAAGGAGTTGACTTGAGACTTAATTGTAGTAGTCACTATATATGAGGATTGTTAGGACATGTGATGAGGTGCTTGGGTAATCGTAGAGTGAGCTATGAGTTTCATGTGAATTGTGTGTTTTGAATCGATTGGAGTTAAGGTAATGTACACAGAAGGTTAGGTGTTTGTCTACTCTCGACGATCTAGACATAACTGTATCAGGGGGATTCCTTATTTGGATTTTATTTATGAGACGTCTCACGCACTGAGTTTGAAGTTTAGGATTAGTAAGTCTTGCACGTAATTTTAGTAGTAAGGATATGAGCGATGAGTAAGTGGTTATTGAAATGTGTAACTTTTTTGTAGACTTTATTTAAGAATATGATGAGATGTTTGAGGAACTTGTGGAGTGCCTTGAAAGTTATTGAGGGGAACAATCATAAAGTGAATCTTTTGTGGTTACGTATAGTATGTGATTGATGGGTAGAGTTAGGTGCCTTAATACATAGAATGATGGGTTAGTAGTTTATTTGCTCTCAATGACTCCTCAATCTAGACTGAGGTGTGTATTGGGGGAGTTCCTTGTTTGGATTTCATTTATGATACGTCCCATGCATGAGGTCTAGGAAAAGCTAGGAGTTTAGAGTTTAGGAGGTGTAAGTTAAGTAGTGGTTCTTAAGTAAATATTTAGTTGATATATGTTTGATATAGATTCTTGACGACACCTAACCTAAAAAAAAGTGCATCGGAGGGGGGGGGCATCCTTGTTTGGATTTCATTTATAAGACGTCCCATTCAAGGAGCCTAGCATCGACTGACTACGAATATATCATATGTGCAGGACCCAATGTTTTAAATTGCACGCTATTGCGTTTTGCGCAGTAAAAGCGCAAACTTCTTTTTACGCGACTCCCACATTGCGTGATGTGACCCGTAATCGTGCGCTATTGGGACACTAACTAGGTTTTTAAAAAAACAAAATTGTGTCATTTTATTGAAATAAAAGGGGGCGAAATAAGACCCTATAAAACCAAAACCGTAAGGCAATAAAAAAATACCTTCATTACCTGTTGCCTATTTCAACCCCATAACCCAAAGAAACCCTAGAAGTCGGAGGCACTGAGGTTGCTAATCGAAGTCGACGGATCAAGTATTGTTGGAAATCCGGACGTTGATTTCAGCTTTATTCGCAGCAACCCTAAAAGTCAGGTGCGTTTGAGGGATTTCAGCTGCCGGCTTTGCTTGGGTGAGGTTCTCTCTCTTCCAAACCCTCATTTTCATTATTTACAAAGGTCGAAGTGAAGTTGTCTGACTAGTTTACAAAGTTTAGTTAAAAAGGTTACTTTCAGTTAAAAATGTTACTTATTTTGACAAATCTCAGTTTGAAATGTCATTTTTTTAATTCTCACTTTACAATGTTATTATTTTAGCTATAAATAAAATGTTTCCTATTTTTTATAACTCTCAGTTTGAAATGATACTTGTTTTATAAATTTCAATACAAACTGTTTTTTATTTTATTATCTTCAGTTTTAAATGTTAATTATTTATCAAATTTCAGTTTAAACTGTTATTTTTTTTATAAATTTTCGTTTCAATGTTTTCTATATTATAATTTTCAGTTTGCAAAAATGGCAAACCAGAAAGAATATGGGAGATGTAACACCCCATAGTTTTGAGAGTATTTTAAATTACACGCGTGTTCGTAATTTAATTAATTCGAGAAATAAAGTGAATTGAGTACATGTTAAATAGCAAATATATAGATTAATATTTATGTGAAATTATATTTACTTGTGTGATAAGTAAATGAAAACATGTTAAATTACATTACGTCGTAAGTGAGTAAAATCAACGGATTTAACGACCTCATTAGAGTCGTGTTGGGCATGAGATGGAAACATAATATTTGATAACTCGGATGGTAATTTCGAGTGCTCCAATGATCCGGAATTTGTTGAGATAGTCAGAATATCTGATTTTTGCGAATTTTGACATCACTTCAAATGCATACCATTTTATTTATACTTTAAATTAGACTATGAGCCATAAACGGATAGAAAGGTATGGATCTTAACTTTCCAATGAACATTTTTGGACTTTGTGGAGGGAGTAATAGCCGTTTTAGTAAAAAGTGTTTAATCTGTCACCAGGATATTAGATTTGTGCGAAATTGTGATTTTTAAGAGTTCTAATGGGATAAGGACTCAAATAGTTTTACCTATTTAAAGAAAGCTCATGGGAGGACTTTTTAAAACTCATATTCACCTATTCCCAAGATTAGGAAGTGCCTTAGACGAACCGGGGATGAATTCCAGGTAAGAAATTAAGTGCATAATAGGGTGAACATACTGGGTGAAAATTTATGAAATCGGGTGAGTTTTCGAAAAGGATTAGGCTACGGGTTGGAGTAGAATAGTATAGTGGCCAGAATTATGATATTTATGAATTTATAATGAATAAGTGAATACTTGAATATTCGGGAGTCGGGGGTAGACTCGGGAATAGTGGGCTAGTGCTACGAGAGATTTATGCACGTTCAGCTGGTTGTATATATATATATATATATATATATATATATATATATATACTGAGAGAGAGAGTATATATAAATATATGGATATATCTGATTGATATATGTGAACATACCTACTATGGATGCTATTGTAGGAGGTTGCGCATAGTGGGGGGCCCACCCTGGCGTGACCAGCAGTTGTTGGGTCGGTTTCCCAGGTCATAGGACTATTGCATGACCACCGTATGTGAGTTTAGAACCTAATGAGGTAATGTGGTATGGTTATGATCCACGAATGTATGTCTATGACCACCTCTAGTTACGTATTTACGATTTGGGTTCAGTGGTGAGATTTCGATCCGGTGGCCCAGGAGTGACACGTGATGTACCTGCAGCCTGATAGCATGCTAGGAAATGCATCCGCGAGGTCTCAGCTCTGGTGATGCTATTATACGTATATAGCGAGTGATATATATATATGTGTAGGAGATGTGATATGTATTACGTATATAAGAGTGTTACATCTATATGTGTGAATTAAACGAATGTGTGAACATTGAAATTATAACTACTGTAAAGTTATGTGACTCGGTTAATGATAAGATTATAACTAAGAATTATAATGATATAGCTTATGTGATAGCTCATTGAGAATAAAAGCAAAGTAAAATACGTGTAGATCGGTTAGACTAGAGGTTTAGCGTGTATTCGGCTACGTTAACTAACCAAGCTAGCAAGGCAGGTAGCATAACTAGAAAATTCAAAATACATGCGTTAGGTGTGCACCATAGATGAGGAGTGAGGATAATCTCATGTGATTGCGATTCCAGATGAACATGAATAATTCTGTTGCATTTTCATTATTACATTTTAAATACTTGCAAATATTTTTTAAATGGTTTTGGGCTTTGACCCGTATCAAAAATCTTTTTCAAAATCTTTTAGGTGCCCAGCCACAGGGACGCCAGACGTAGCTATCTTTCCGGTCAGGCAATACTGCAGCAGCTGTGGATGACTGCAGGCCTCGACTAGACGCATCTATCCTTGCCTTTTAAGTAGGATTTCATTCCAGTGATATATTCAAGGCATGTCACCCATTATTGGACCGTCTTTACTTTATGCAGACTTTACTTTATTTCAGTTTCAATCGAATTATTGTATTGGGATTTACCGAGAATTTTTCGATTAATTTTTTTATTTTATCTCTCAGCATTTATTTCATTCGTGTGGTGAATGTGTATTTAAATTATTTGGAATGGTTTGTTGTACGATGGAAAGTTTTATTAAGGCAAGTTAATAAGTTTTTAAAATTTGACAACGGACTTAATAAGTTATTAGTAATTAATTTGGTTTTCGATAGTGATGCTAAGAATGAGCCAGTCTGAGATTCCTGTTTTATTTTAGTAGAGGGCTGGCCACCAGTTATTTAAATAGGTGGGTGTCACAGATGTATCAGAGCATTGATGTAGAGCCCTATGCTTAGGACTGTTGATTCATATTGCGCTTTTACGTTCTCCTGCTATTGTGTATAATTAAAGTGAATCTTATATGAGTTCGGTTTGATTTCAGATTCCAAACAGGAGGGGACGACCCACTAAGGCAGCTGGAGGAGAGGCTCAACTGAAGCCACAGACTATTCAGGGGACAGTGACCGCAACAGCGGTCGCCACTATTGTTGCGCAGGTAGTTAATGTCGCGATGACAGCCATGGCACAACAATTTCCACCAAGCACCGCTACAGCAGCCAGTGACACCAATTTAGACTCACCTAGTACCGTCAGTATGGGAGGGAGTCAGAGGGGCCTTTCATAAGGACCATCCACCAGGGTTTTAGGGAAATGCGGACGTTATAGTAGCTAGCCAATAAAAGATGGACATCCAGATGTATTTACGTATGGTTGAGTGCAGTGACACTCGGAAACAAATTTTGGCAACTTTTAAGCTTGTAGGAGCGGCATTATAGTGGTGGGAGTCAGTCACCACATCTGAGGAGAGAGATACCATAACTATCGGGGAATTTTGAGTGCGGTTCGACCGCAAGTTCTTTCCATCTGCTGTTCAGACAGAGATGCGGAGGAAGTTTTTATACTTTTATAGGAGGGCCAGACAGTGGTCGATTATAAGGAAGAATTCACTCGTTTGGCAAACTTCGTACCCGACGAAGTGGATACGGAGGAGAGGGGTCTTTAAGTTTGTTGATGGACTCACTTAGAGGATTCGCCAGCACTTATTGGGAAATCCGGTTTGGTGACTTACGCTAATGTCGCCAATGCTGCACTTTTACACTGTCAAGACTATCGCTTCCATCATAAGGGGGCGAAGAGAATTGGGGAGTCTAGCCAGCAGGGCCAGACTGGAAGTAACGGTGCTAGTGGGGCACCACGAGGGGTACCCAGTAGAGGAATCAATCTAAGAGATTCAGATCAGGGAGGTTCCGACAAGGAGACGCTGGATTCAAACAGGGCCATCAAGGCCAACAACATGTTCCTCAGGGCCAGCAGGACCAAGGAAATAATGGGGGTGGCCATCAGAGCCGAGGCCACCAGGGCCAGAGATCAGGGTAGCCCCGACATGACCAGCAAGGCCAGAGACAGGGGAATTTCATAGGCACGTGTTTTATATGTGGAGAGCAGGGCCACATGCGTCGAACTTGTTCGCAACGAGCTAGGGAACGGGAGCAGGGGGAACAGTTACAGCAATTTTTAGGTCAATTTAGGCGTGAGTATTATGTTCATGAACCAGTTGAACAACCAGTACAGTTGGCAATTGAAGGTATGCTTTCTATCCATGGGGAAATGGGGTAAGTTTTGTGTAACACGAGTGCGTCACAGTATTTTATTAGCATTAGATTCGCGCGTGTGACGGGTTTAGTGGGTATAGCGTTAGTTATTATTATGAGTATATATTTACCGTTGGGTAGCGAGGCTCTCTTTAGTTCCATCTGTTGGGGAGCGAGTGTGGACACTAGGAGGATATGTGTTAGTGGGTCTACTCGTTTTAGATAGGTGCGAGTATGTTGTTATCCTAGGCATGGACTGGTTAGCGACGCTTTGAGCGATGGTGGATTGTTTCAGAAAGGCTATCGTCTTCGCTGTTCCAGGACAGGATGTGTTGTCTTTGCGATGTCTCGTCCTGAAAGCGGGTCGAGTCCGCGTTTATATTATATTGTAGAGGAGACTTCGAAGAGTATAGTTGTCTCGTGCGTAGGGACTTTACTGATGTGATTCAGGGGTATCAGGGTTACCTTCGAGCTGAGAGATTGAGCTCGTCATTTATTTAGCACTGTGGACTTAGTGATAGCGCAAGCGCCGCATTGTATGACTCCTTTAGAGATGTGGGAGTTAAGGATTAAACTTAGTACTTCTGGGAGCAGGACTTCGAGTGTCCCGGTTACGTAATTTGGGCCTACGGATCTCGATGACCGACAGCGCTAAATAGTAGTGTATCGGGGGGTTCCTTGTTTGGATTTCGCTTACGAGACGTCGCACGCATGAAGCTCAGTAAGCATCAGAAGTTGGGAGACATGTTGGGGGCTAGGGCATCGATTTAGTGCGTTAGTCATTTTACGTGTTTGTAGATAACACTTTGAGCTGAGAGCTATTATATGATTTAAGGCCAGCGGAGCTAGGTAGTGCCATGTGGAAAGCATTGTGGAGCGTCTGCGTCACTAGATAAGTGGGGCAATCTTGAGAAGAACTGAGTCACAATTAGTAGGGTAGGTGAGCCTACCTTTACTGTATAGCCATGTCGAGCATGCGGAGCCGAGCTTAATTCATGTATGTTATGTCTGTGATATTTGTGCAGATATGCACAGGGTATAGGACATATGGGCGCCGTGGTTAGTTCGATATTCAGTATTGTCCGAGATAAGGGAACTTAGAAATAAATGTGTTGAACCGTATGTCTATATGGCAGTTAACAACAGATTTGGAATGGTAAGGTGGACTGAACTTCATTAGATTAAGAAGATAGTTCGAACATTTATAGTAGGGAGAAACATCATACCCGAGATGGGTTAAGGGACTGTGAAAACACAGACAAGAGATCCTTCTTGCCAAGGAAGGGTCCAATATTTTTTGGAAAGTAAAGAAGAGTCGTACCCAGATAGTTTTAAGGGTGGCCTGCGCATCAATAGAGGGGCTAATTGTACAAACAAGGAGAACCTTCGCAACAATTGGAGATTCCAGTGAGAGAATGGAGTGTATACTGATGGACTTCATTTTGGGTTACCAACGTCGCGGATGGATGAAGATTCCCACTGATTTTTGGGACCGGTTGACCGAATGGAGCAGTTATTACCGATTTGGATGAGTTACCGGCAATGCGCCCAACATTTCATTAAAGAAAGGAAATGAGCCGACACGAGGTGTCGCCCAACATCGTTGCGGATCAAGATAGGATCTTTGTGGCCCACCTCTAGTAGGGTTATCAGGAGGTAATGGTGACAGAGTTACATTTTAGCAAGGCGTGTCGCACGTAAATTGATGAGTAAACGGGAGGGGTGACTAAGATATTGGAGAATATGCAAGGGATGCGTATTCTAGATTTTTATGGTAATTGGGAGGAGTAATTATCGTTGGTAGAGTTACGTGTAATAACTCATACTAGTTTACTATTAGCGTGGTGCCTTTTGAGGCTTTGTACAGGAGACTTTGTCGTTCGCCCTCTGGTTGGTTAGAGGTGAGGGACAACAAGCTTCTCACGCCTCCGTCAAAAAGGATTGAGTTAATCAGAAGTTATTTTCGGGTAGTTTAGGAGCGTCGTAGGAGTTACATAGTCGTGAACCGAAGATTTCTGAAGTCTGACATGAGTGGTCAGGTGTTATTGCGGGTGTTTCCCATGAAGGGAGTTATGCAGTTTGGAAAGAGAGGAGGTTGGCACATAGAAATGTGGGGCCTTTCATGGTCCAAAGTCCCGGTATCGGACACCCGATTTTCAACTCGATTGCGGTATCGGATGATACGCAAAGATAAGCTATTTAGAGAGCGCAAAAAATTCCGAAAAAATATAAAAAAAATTTAAAAAAAAGATTAACAATGTGGACCAATCAGATACGTTCAAAACCATCCTTTAATATGCATAGCAATGTAAAATTGATTATAATGAAATAGGCAGACCTGGACATAAGATAACATTATTTTTTAGCAATCTAAACATTATTTGTACATAAGTTCTGTAGAGGGGGCTTGCAGCTCAGCATGGCAACTCAAGCGTGACACCTTGGTGAGGCAGCTCAGCGTGGCAACTCATATTATAGCTTGTGGTTTTAATCACATCGTACTTTCATTATTGATTTCTGTAAGCTTTAACGATTGTAATGACGTAACGATAATAATGGAAGGGTTTGTATGAGGTCAAACGGTACTCACGAGAGACCAGGCTTGGCAGGGCCTGGGAGAGCTTTCATGCTCTATCGAATGACCTCACTGTGGGAACTTTAGAGGGACCTGGTTTGGAGGATTGAGAAGTAAGGCACCGTTGGGGCTTGTCCTGACCATCTTAGGTACACCTGGTAAAACACCGAAGGACCCTGACCGTGGAACCTCAAGCGGAGCAGCTTGGAGTTCTATCGGGCATTAAGTTATGGACCAAACAACCCTATACTTAATGTCACATCTACTATGGGTGATGTCACTAGCCATCTAAACGTTTGTCAGACATACACTTGAGTAAACCGCTGTGGTATTTGGGGCTGTCAGGTAGTTGGTGAACCACCTCTGCGACAACAAACCCCTGACACACAGTGGATAGGCAAAAGGCATGTCTTGGCATTTAATGTTTATGACGTGGAGACAACTAGTGCATCAGGCATTTAATGTTGTGACATAAAGTATGAGGGATGTCTTTCATACTCTTTAATGACTGAGTTGCCTCGGGGGTGGTGTGGGGGGCTATTTAAGGACCCCAACCACCTTTGAGGAGAGGATGATCTTTTTGGAGAATTAAGAAAAAGAGTCATTGCAAACTAAAGAGTTCACTAACTCACCATTGTCATTTATTGCGAAGCTTTTAATATTTGACAGAGATTCTTGAGGGAGTTTGGTGTGTTGCTACCTGCCTACCAGGATGTACCTAGGGTGCTTATTTTCCCTCTCCCTCTAGCTAAGTCATTTCTAAAGTCCATTATTATTCCCTGAGTCATACACGAGAGGCTTTGCGAGTTTAAACTGAGTCCATCTTCATTGAGTTTTGTGTGTGTGTTTCCTATAATTAGTCTAGGGTGTTGGCTAATTTAACCCGTGGTTACCATACTCAATAGGGGTTACGCCTCCACATATATAATCTAAAGTACCCTCTTACATTTGGCGACTCTGCTGGGGAGGCATCCTCCTAGAGAAGGAGTATGGCGCAGGATAACGCTACTAGAAGACTCAATTTTGATGACATACAGCATAATGAAGAACAAGCTGCAAGGGAACAGGAGGCCTTAAGAGATGGGGCTCCTCGGGGAGAGATACCGCTGGCTCCAATAACGATAGGCGTCCCAGGGGCTGCACAACCCTCCACGAGCGTAGGGCTGGGACCTACCCAGATGGCGCTCCTCATGAGCAAATTTTACGAGTTTTTGCAAACCCCAGTAGCTTCCACTATGCTGGGAGGATTGGAGACTAGTGCCTTCGTGACACCAGGAGTGGCCCCAGGGGCCCCACCAGGGGCAGGCGTTACGGGAGCGGTACCAGCAAGTGTACCCTCTGTTGTGAATCCCACTATGGGCGGCTCAGGCGTTTCAATGGCGCAACCGATAACGTTCGCTCCAGTTGCAACAAGCGCTCAACCATCTGCTCCGTTGCAGGTGGCCCCAGTGGCCTCGCCCTTGGAAGAGATGAGAAAAGAGATGCAGAAGGAGATGCTGAAGTTCATGCAGTCTTCCTCGCAGGCTGTGGGCGAGGTGGCAGCAGTCTACGACGACTTCCGGACACCTTACCCCCAGGAGTACAATGACGAACCCTACCCGAAGGACTATATTCCCCCTACCTTTGAAAAATATTCAGGGAAGGGGGGGAACCCGAAGGAGCACATCAAGCGTTTCGTCGAGCACCTGGGGGCGCATTGCAATGACAAAAAGCTTAGGCTGAGGGAGTTTTCCAAATCCTTGACTGATAAGGCCTACACTTGGTACTCTCACCTGCCTCCCAATAGTGTCTCCACGTGGGAGGAGATGCACGTGTCGTTCGTCCGAAAGTTCTTCTTGGCAGAAGATGAGTTCACCCTAACCCAACTTGGCAGGGAGAGGCAAAGGCCAGGAGAGGAGGTAGTGGCCTATATCCGAAGATTTAGAGAAAGGTCCCTTGACGTGAGGGAAGAAGCTAAGGAGGCCAGGTTACTACAAATTTGTGCTGAGGGATTACTTCCTGAGTATATCTGTCACTTGATCAATGAGACACGCGAGGGAACTTTTTCAGCTTTCTTAAAATCTGCAAGAAATATATCGTTGGTGGTGCGACCTAGCCCGGTAGTAGCCCCCATGATGTTCAGACAGACATTACAACCCCTCGGGGGAAGGACACAGGCCCCACGGGTAGGATATGTCGAGAGAGAAGATGGGGGCAAGGCTCAGAGGAAGGACAACAAAAGAAAGTTCGGAAGGGATAGGGAAGACCCGCCACCGTTGCCTTGTACGGTGGAGGAGGCTATGAGTTGCTATAACGCAATGGTCCAAGGCGGAACGGTTTACGAGCCAAAAGGTGTCCCGATAGAGGAGCCCGACGTGGCAACTAGGGCCAATCCCAAATATTGTCAGGTGCATCGAAAGGTCCAGCATCCAACAGAAAGCTGCTTCACGCTGCGAAGAATCATAGACAAGTACGTGAAGGCGGGAACGCTGCAAATTCCCCCACAAAACGTTAACAATAACCCGCTCCCGGCGCACGGGGCCAATGTTGTGACGGCCTATGATGAAGAGGTAGAGCGAGAGGGGAGAGGGGCAACGAGGGAGTTCGATAAAGCACTTGAGTATTGCACTAGAGGAATGGCCAACGTAGTTCTGGCGTATGATGAAGCAAGTGCTAGGGACGCAGAAGACGCCTATAGCGTTGAGGGCGAGGAAACAGGTCCAATCATAGAATACAGCGCAGTTTCAAAATCCCCAAAGTTCGCTTGGTTCTTCGATCAAGTGGGGATACCAAAGGAGAGCAGACTGGAGATAACTCGGGCGATCCTTGACATCGCGAAGAAGGACGCGGTTCCCTCGCTGAAATGGAGAGGACCCATGGCGAGGCTGGTAAAAAAGTTCCTATCAGAGGTGACCTTCAGCGATGCAGATAGAGCTGTAAGGTTCCCTCATAACAGGCCCTTGTATGTGACGGCCAGTATCAACGGGGTTAGTTTTGCAAGAACGCTTATGGATGGGGGTGCTTCCATCAACATTATGCCGATCAACTCCTTCCACGCAGCTGATATCCCAGAAGAAAGGTTGGTCCCCATGCCTCTGGTAATCTCAGGGTATGACAACCAATCTTCCAAATCCATTGGGTATGTGAATGTGGGAATTGTAATGGGAAATCTGAGTTCCCACATCAAGTTCCATGTAATAGAAAGTGCAACTTCCTATCATTTACTAATAGGAAGAGTATGGATGCACAATCAAGGTTTAGTTCCTTCAACATATCATCAATGCGCCAAGGCGAATGTTAAAGGAACAGAAGTGACCATTAGGGCTACAAAAAGGCCCTTCGCCATCGAGGAAGCTCACTTTGTGGATGCGGCCTTTTATACGGAGTTGGAGGAAGATGCTCGAGTCCTAACAAGAAGAATGGAGGGGGCATGGGTTCCCTCGATCAGAGATAGAATGGGGCCTCTGAACGAGCAAGGCAAAGAAGCCGCGAATAATGAAGGGGTGGGGGCCGAAGAAACCCATCAGGTGATCCCTCGACCCCAAGGTACTACGAAGCAGCTCAAAAACAAAGTAAAGCTTAGAATGGATCCTGTGGAGCATGAGGTCCAACGGCAAAGCGTGCTGAGTCGCTTCTCAGGAGGAATAATCGCTGAGGCTTCGAGAGAAAGGAAGAGGAAGGCCTTGGCAACAGCTACCAACAGGCAATGCAAGAAGGTGATCACTGAGGAGGGGAAGGTGGTATACCGTTTATAACGATGTGAGCGGGCGGCCGAAGAGACCGAGGATGGGGCTGACCCGTTATATGAGTGTTTCTTGATAGATCAACAGGGACAGTGTATGGTGATAGACAACTCCAACATACAGGAGTTCGTGGAGGAGGTCGCCGAAGAACCAGACTACATGGCAAATCAACCGAAGCCCCAGGCACAAGTGTTGGAGCGGTTGAACCTGGCAGAAGAAGGGGAAGACCCAAGGCCCATCTTCATCGCGAAGGATCTCGGTAAGGCGAAGCAAGAAGCCCTGGTTGGGCTAATCCGGGAGTTCATAGATGTCTTTGCGTGGAAGTATACCGAAATGGAAGGGCTAGATGAGGAAGTGAGCTGCCACAAGTTAAACGTGACACCTTCAGCCATCCCGGTAAAACAGGCAACAAGAACTTATAAACCTGAGTTGGATTTGAAGATCAAGGAAGAGGTTCAGCGTTTATTGGCAGCAGGATTCATCAAACCAATACAACATCCCCTGTGGCTATCTAGCATTGTGCCAGTAGGGAAGAAGGACAAGAATCAAATAAGGATCTGTGTGGATTTTAGAGATTTGAACAGGGCTTGCCCCAAAGATGAGTTCCCTCTACCTTCCATCGATAGCTTGATAGATGCCACGGCTGGACATGAGATGTATAGCTTCATGGATGGGTACGTTGGGTACAATCAGATCAAGATGGACCCCGTGGACGCAGAGAAAACGGCATTCAGAACCCCGTTGGGCAATTTCATGTACAAAGTAATGCCGTTTGGACTTAAGAACGCGGGAGCCACTTATCAAAGAACAATGATGGCCATTTTTCACGATTTCCTCCACAAATTTGTAGAATTCTATGTGGATGATTTGGTCATCAAATCGAAGAAGGAGGAGTCCCACCTAAATGACTTAAAGAAGGTGTTTACTCGATGTAGGAAGTATAAACTAAGGATGAACCCATTGAAGTGCGTCTTCGGAGTAACATGTGGGAAGTTTCTAGGCTTTGTGGTTGATCGACAAGGGGTGCAGATGGACCAGGATAAACAACGCGCGATCTTAGAAATGCCGTACCCAAGAACGGCGAAGGAGCTGAAAAGTTTCCTCGGTAAAGTCTCCTACCTTAGAAGATTTGTACCAGGATTGGCCGAGGTAACACACCCGTTGATGCAACTGCTGCGAAAGAACACAAAGTTCAGGTGGGAAAAGGATCACCAGGAGTCCCTCGATGAGTTGAAGAAACTGCTCGTGTCACCACAAATCATGGTTCCTCCACAGGCAGGAGCACCGTTGCAGCTATACCTCACCTCCACTACAAGGTCCGTTGGAGCTTTGCTGGCACAGGAGATCGACGGGCAAGAACGGCCAGTGTATTACCTCAGTAGAATCATACAGGGGCCGGAGATTAGATATAGCAGCCTAGAAAGGCATTGTTTGGCCTTAGTCTTTGTAGCACAAAAACTTAGACATTATATGCTGTCTTTTACAATTCATATTGTAACTAGATGTGATCCTATTAAGTACTTGTTGGCTAGAACTATCTTGATTGGCAGGGCAGCTAGGTGGTTCCTTATTCTCTCCGAATATGATTTAAAGTGTGTGGTTCCTCGTGCTATCAAGAGCCAGGCGTATGCTGATCTGTTGGCAATCTTTCCATCAGGAACGTTTGAACCACCTAAAGAAGACATTCCGGGAGACGACTTACAAGCCAACTATCTGGACACAACCGATGAGGAATGGACGATGCAGTTCGACGGGTCTTCGGCTGAAAAAAAAGGAGGGGCAGGGGTCATCCTTTCAAAAGGAACGGAGGAAATTTGCCTTTCCTACAAACTAGATTTCCCTTGCTCCAATAACGAAGCAGAATACGAAGCGTTGGTGCTAGGGTTGCTGGAGGCTCTTCGAAGGGGAATTCGTTCACTCTGTATCAAGGGTGATTCGAACTTGGTAATTCAGCAAGTTAATGGAGAATATGCGTTGAAACACATGAATTTGGCACCATACAGAACGATCATTCAAAGGCTCCTCAGCCAGTTCCATCGGGCCAAAATCAGAAGACATCCCAGAACAATGAACCGACATCCAGACGCTTATGCCACTATTGCTCAAAAGATGGTCATGAGGAGCGATACGACTATTGTTACGATCCAACGAAGAACAGCTCCTTCGGTGATACAGTCAATACTACCGACGGAGGGAGACGCGGGTTGGAGACGAGAGGTCAGGAAGCAACTGGAGTCTGGCGAAGGAGCTATGGGACTCAGAGAGTTGGCCCAATACTTTACAAACCAGGGAAATCTTTACTTCAGAAATGCAGGGGGATGGTTATCGAGATGCATTGGGCCAGAGGAAGCAGAGCGGAGGTTGAAGAAAACACATGAGGAGCACTGCGAAACAACTGAGATACCTCTTTATAGGAGAATTCAAAGAGAGGGATATTTTTGGCCTAAAATGAAACAGGATGCGGCAGAACTACAACGGAATTGTGATAAGTGTCAGCTATTTTTCGAAGCAGCTGAGTGCCATTTCATTGAAGCCCAAACAGACTGGAGGCGGCCCTATATCGACTTTATTCAGGATGGAATTGTCCCAACGGAGAAATTGGATGCGATGGGGCTAAGGCGAAGGGCCCCGAGGTTCTATATCCAAGAGGGGCAGCTTTATCGAAGGGGGTACTTCAACAGGCCGTTGCGTTGCATTACAAAAGAAGAGGCAACTGAGGTCCTCAAACAAGCCCATGACCCAGCTCACATGGGAGGGGCCAAGTTATATGATCAGCTGATGACGTTGGGGTATTATTGGCCAACGATGGAGAAAGACTCCGCCGAATTTGTCCGAAAATGCAAGGCTTGCCAGCTTCATGGAAATATGATCCATGCCCCATCGGTGGACTTACACTCTCTGGCAACGCCTTATCCTTTCCACACTTGGGCGTTCGACCTCGTGGGGGCGATACATCCTTCGTCGAGGGGTAAGATATGGATACTGGTAGCAACGGAGTGCTTTACAAAATGGGCTGAAGCAATACCACTTAGAAGGGCCACGGCTGGAGTAGTGAGTAGCTTCATCAGAGAGTATATCATTTGCCGTTTTGGGATCCCAAAGGTTATTCTCTCAGATAATGGGACTCCCTTCGTCAACTCAGAAGTAACGATGCTCACAGACAAGTACTCCATTGTTCATCACACTTCAACGGTAGCATACCCGAAGGGGAATGGTCAGGCTGAAGCAACTAACAAAACTCTGGTTAATATCTTGGCTAAAACGATGGAGGACTTTCCAGGATCGTGGGATGACAAGATACCAACAGTGTTGTGGGCCTATCGAACGACGAAGAGGAAGCCCACAGGGTACACTCCGTTCTCCCTTGTCTATGGGGCTGAGGCAATTCTTCCAGTAGAGTTGGAAGTTCCCTCGGCTCGATACGCCTTGCGAAGCAGCATGCTCCCTCAGAACAGGCATGTGCAGTTGGAGGCATTGGATGAACACAGAGACAACGCGATGCAACATTTTCAAATGTATACAAAGCAGCTCTCTAGGGCATATGACAACATGGTAAGACCAAGGAGGTTCGTGGAGGGAGATCTCGTTTTGAAGGCAGCAGTAAAACACATTAGGGGACTTCCTCTGCCAAAGTTCGCAGCCAATTGGGAGGGGCCTTTCATCGTGAACGAAGCTCATGATTCAGGTTATTGCCTAATTTCTAAGTTGGAGGAAGATAGGCCATTCAAAATTAACAATAAATGGCTGAAAGTATATCATGTGTAGACAGTTTGTTTGTACCATCGATGTATTGGGTCTTCTTATTATGAATATACAAGTTTTACTGATGATATGAAATATAGACATTGATATGAAAGCAAGCATAACTCAGAGATAAATTAAACAACGTACATTCTTCCATTCATTAAAGAAGAGAGCATTACAAGCAAAATAGGGAACTACTGCCCAGGAATTACATGAATGAAAGAAAGAAAATATGTACAGGAGTTTTACTATGCTAGGAGAAACCACAGATCCGGGGAAGAGAAAAAATCCCCGGGGAGGCTCGAAGAAGCTGATGCAAACGAATTTTGAGCGTTGACAGCAACCTCTAGCCTGGTTTGCACCTGGGCGCGTTCAATAAGGAGCTTTTCCCGTTTTAGCTTAGCCAAACGCAGAGCTTCTTCGGCTTTCGTTAGTTCTTCATCGGCCGATTCCAAAAGAGGTGCCAGCTCGGCTAACTTAACCTCCTCAGCCCGTTGGTCCTCCTGGTACCTTATCAACACTTCCCTCTGGCCGATCAGTTGCTGGTTCTTCAAAGTCTTCAGATGCGTGATAAGCCAGTCAAAACGGAAACCATCACGCCCCAACTCCTTCAGAAAACCTAGAAATTGGTTGAGAAGGGATCTGGTAACACTGGCAGTGGGGGTACTAGCAATTTCAGCAACAACGATCGCCATGCCTTGCAGCCTGTGACTCATCACATGAACATTTGAGCGCAGGCAATCCGGTGTGAAGGTCTCAGGATGGTGATCCACCAATTGTTCAATCACCAGCCGATGGTTGACGGGCATTTGAGGAGATTGCCGAAGCACCATGAGACAGAACGAGTGAGGAGCTAGGTCGGGAAGAGGGACCTCACACCCAGATTCGCTCTCAACTGCAGCACCAGTCGTAGAACCTTGATCATCATGAATAGAATTTTCCGAAGCATCAGGTTCTCGGAAGGGCGAGCCTACAGGTGAGAGGACTGGGGGCGAATCTCCCCGAGCAACCTGAAAAGAAAAGCCCAAATAAGGTGGAGTTTATTGAAAAAAAACTTAACAAGCGTTTTCGTTGTTAAGTCACCGTTATAAGGTGGAGTTTATGAAAAATCTTAACAAGCGTTTTCGTTGTTAAGTCACTGTTATAAGGTGGAGTTTATGAAAAATCTTAACAAGTATTTTCGTTGTTAAGTCACCGTTATAAGGTGGAGTTTGCGAAAAAAAATCTTAACAAGCGTTTTCGTTGTTAAGTCACCGTTATAAGGTGATGTTTATGGAAAATCTTAACAAGCGTTTTCGTTGTTAAGTCACCGTTATAAGGTGGAGTTTATGAAAAATCTTAACAAGCGTTTTCGTTGTTAAGTCACCGTTATAAGGTGGAGTTTATGAAAAATCTTAACAAGTGTTTTCGTTGTTAAGTCACCGTTATAAGGTGGAGTTTGCGAAAAAAATCTTAACAAGTGTTTTCATTGTTAAGTCACCGTTATAAGGTGGAGTTTTATGGAAAAAAAATCTTAACAAGTGTTTTCGTTGTTAAGTCACCGTTATAAGGTGGAGTTTTGTGAAAAATCTTAACAAGCGCTTTCGTTGTTAAGTCAACATTATAGGATGGAGATTATGAAAATCTTAACAAAAGATAGGAGGAAAGATATACCTCAGTCACAATGGGAGCATTCGAGGCAGCCTCAGGGACAGGAACCGTTGGGGGAGCAATTATTAACCCAGATGCCATAACGGGATCCCTGGACGCAGAAGCCTCCACGCTTGTCCAAACTTGATCACCCGTGTAGGGCACAAGGGCAAGCATATGGGGTTCATCACGAGAGGACACGGAGCCCTCAAACAAAGCCACATCAGGAAGGGGTGTAAACACACCAACCTGGGCCCTCACTACAGGAGTTGATGCAAGATCGGGAGAAAACTGTGCACAAAGCCAAGTGTTAGAAAAGAAGAATGGGCACAGAAAATATGAAGAAATAGCTCGACGTGTTGCTTACCTCAGTTATGGTGCTAAACAAAGGAATGACAGTCGGGGGTCTCATCAACATCGTTCGAAGAAGAATACTTTCCAACAACGAAGACACTTCAACCTGGGGTACCCAAAACATATCACAATTCAGTAAGCCAAATAAGGAAAGAATATGACTGAAAGAACTACAACAAACAAATTACAGATCACATCATACCTCGGGTTCACTCTCCTCAATAATTACAAGGGGCAGAGGAACCTCGGATGAGGCCTGTAAATCTGAAGGGACCAAAGGTGTTATCTCGGGAGATGCCACTTCGGGCAGGGTCATCGCTTCAGGCGAGGAAGCACTCGCAGGGTCAACGGCATCACCTCCCGCAATGACATCCCTCGCACGTTGGCTGACTAAACGACGAGAATACGTAAGCCCTGTCATGGGGGAACGGGGAGGAGTCACATCGGTATGAGATACACCGAAGCGTCCCCCCACAAAAGGGCTCACGGGAGGACTGGACGAGTCTGGTTTTTCTATTTCAACCCCCTGCAAAACAGTTGTCAAAGAAAGGGGGCGAGGGATAAGCATACACACAAGCAAAGACAGTCATCCTCAAGCAAAAAGGGGATAATAATTAAGTCAGCAATGCATACCTCCGATTCAGAAGGAGAACGAGAGGGCACAACCACGGGCGAAGTGGGAGGAGTGGCAGCAATTGAGGGGGCAGAGGTTGATTGCACCTCAGGGGTCAGGCGTACTTCAGGAGTCCGTTTCTTCTGGGACTTGGTGCCCAGAGTCTTCTTTCTCGAGCTAGCTGCACTAATGCTGACGCCTTGAGGAACCCGGGAACTCTTCCTCTTTTTGGCCGTTGGCTCTGAAGGATCCACCACCACCGTGGGGAAAGCAGCGGGGGAAGGGGCAACGACCGCATGCCGTTGATACTCAGCATGTATTCGGTCCAGTTCTGCCTGGGCCTCCTTCCTCACACGCTCAGCCATCTCAGCAGGCATGGGAGGAGGAACGGATGCTATAGGAAGAGCTGCCACGGGAGTTTGGGGCTTCTGGGACTTCGACTTTGATTTTGATGTCCCACTCTTGGCCGTTCTTGCTTTCTTAGCAAGAGGTCGAGAAGCCCCCTCATCGGTAGTAGCTGCAGCAGAGGGGGCAGCCTTCTTTGCAGCAGCAGTTTTTGACTTAGGCGTGGCAACTGGGACCATGGCACAAAGTGGGGGAAGCTCCTTGGGAGGTGCTTTGTGGGTTGAACTTAGAGGGAACTCTATCCCAAGCACAGAGTTGCCCTTTAGCCCCAACTCTAGGGCAGAAAATGAGCAAACAGGAGGGTACACTGGCTCTTGCTCGATGAACTTAGCAATTTCAGCTAGTTGTCTTGGCCAATATTTGGTGGCAAAAAGAGGGGTCACATCCCCACGCCTAGTAATACTAGGAATGGTGACACGCCCAGCCATTGCTGAGGATATCCCCCACGCAGCAGTTGAAGAAAACAACGAACATGCCTCGGCAAAGGAGACTTTGGGGTTTGACGATTGGAAAACTGGACGTGGCACCCCCTGGTCAAACCCAAACTGACGGCTGCATCGGTTGGGGTTGTAATGCTCGCTCGAGTATCCCCACTCGGTGTATGAGGGCAGATATCCAGGAGAAAGAAGAAGAACTACGGCCAGCGAGGGGTCCTCGATGTCAGGAGAGGGATCCCGTATCATTCGGGCATCAGGATGAAAAAACTTACAAGTGTGAAAAAAGGCCTCTTCTTGATAAGGCCTCATAACGAAGCTCTCAAAACGGTCAATCACTGAAATCAACTCCTTTCGGCTTTGCCTCTTATGGTAAATAAAGGACCGAGGAGGCAGAATTGATTCAGCCGAAGGAGGTCGGTTGGACTTGGCCGCTACGGCAGGAAAGCGGAAGTAAAGAAAGCTAGTCAGAAGCACGCTATTGGCGAAATTGGCTAAGTTATAACGACCAATAGAGCGTTCCATGTCGAATAAAGTCCTGTCTAACCAGGTGTACAAGGATCCCAGGGCAATTGCAGCCAGGGGAAGCTTTATGCCTCGAGCTAGGCGAAGGGACAGGTTGATGAGGTCTCTTCGGGGCTGATCATTAGGCTTGCCCGTCAAAAAGAAACGGGACAAAATCACAAGAATGTAAGCGGCAAGCTCCAACGAAGTACCTTGACCAGGGGCAGTTGATGAAGAGCTGCCTTCGCTGGAACTCTGGAAGAAATAGTTGATCAGGGGAGAAAAAGTAGCTTTGTTGGAAGAGCCGATGCAGCTTCGGCATATGCGATCCAACTCAGAACGATCCGCAGTCTCTTGAGCATCAAGAGCTTCATCGGTGTAGGGCTCATGGCCTGTTGCATCGAGGCCCAAGAGCTCACACACATCCTCCAGAGTTATGGTAAACTCACCCCAGGCAGCAATGAACGTATGAGTATCCACGTTCCATCGAGAGATCAAGACAGGAAGGGCAGCATTGTTCTTTGAAATGGTGAACTCACCAAACCATTTAGCCCGTTGCAGTCCAATCTTGGTAAGAATATCAGCATAGGAACTCTGCATGTGCGAGTTCCAGGCAGCAAAGTGGGCGGGGGATCCCCCGGGTGCTTCGAAATCAATGTGGGACCATGGAAAGTCCCCTCGCTCTAAGCGAAATCTCAGAGTTCCTTCTGGGGGCAAAAATCCCCACTTAGACACCTCTTCGTCTTCATCACCCAGCAACAGGGCGTCAAACTTGGAGGAAAAGCAAACAGCCTTACAGGCAACAGCAAAGCCATCACCCTCCCCAAAAACGGGAGAGCGACGGTAAAATCTCAGCTGCTCTTGGCGAGCAGCACCCCGGGCGGAGGCAGCAGTGGTGGTGGCAGACGGAACACTGGTGGCAGAAATGGTGGGGTCGCTTGAAGACGCCATGGCAGAAATGGTGCTTGAAGCCGTAACAAAGAAGGTTTTGAGAAAAAAGGGATTGAAGGCAACACTGGAGACGAACGATCACAAGTAGTGATTATAACTCTCTGCAACAATGGCGTATCTACCTCTCTCTCTCTCTTTATAAGAACAGAAGCGATAGTCTGAGGAAAGAAGGTAACAATGAAGTAGGAAAGAAGAAGTAGAAGCAGACCCTTTAGGCCCACGTGGTTAAGGTTCAAAGTATTTTGGAAAAATGGCTGTTGAGACTTTCGAGTTTGGCGTTTCGATTTTCCCACCCTCGCACGTGCACGGCCGCCTGTAATCATTTCACAAGAACACGTGGCACTTCGGGAAGTGCTGTGACAGTTGAAAAGACAGCGCACGTCACTAATGAAATGATGCATAGAGAACAGGAAGCGTTGCCTTGCTCAGCAAGTTTGAGTTTTGGCGCCAATCTCCTTGTCAGACTTACCCAACGGAGCCACAACGAAGAAGATGTTCCAACGGTTACACAAAGAAAAATCCATCAAGATGAGCCATTTCGTGCAGACATTTCTTGTCCCAATAAATCTCTCCACGAGGGGGCAAATGTAGAGGGGGCTTGCAGCTCAGCATGGCAACTCAAGCGTGACACCTTGGTGAGGCAGCTCAGCGTGGCAACTCATATTATAGCTTGTGGTTTTAATCACATCGTACTTTCATTATTGATTTCTGTAAGCTTTAACGATTGTAATGACGTAACGATAATAATGGAAGGGTTTGTATGAGGTCAAACGGTACTCACGAGAGACCAGGCTTGGCAGGGCCTGGGAGAGCTTTCATGCTCTATCGAATGACCTCACTGTGGGAACTTTAGAGGGACCTGGTTTGGAGGATTGAGAAGTAAGGCACCGTTGGGGCTTGTCCTGACCATCTTAGGTACACCTGGTAAAACACCGAAGGACCCTGACCGTGGAACCTCAAGCGGAGCAGCTTGGAGTTCTATCGGGCATTAAGTTATGGACCAAACAACCCTATACTTAATGTCACATCTACTATGGGTGATGTCACTAGCCATCTAAACGTTTGTCAGACATACACTTGAGTAAACCGCTGTGGTATTTGGGGCTGTCAGGTAGTTGGTGAACCACCTCTGCGACAACAAACCCCTGACACACAGTGGATAGGCAAAAGGCATGTCTTGGCATTTAATGTTTATGACGTGGAGACAACTAGTGCATCAGGCATTTAATGTTGTGACATAAAGTATGAGGGATGTCTTTCATACTCTTTAATGACTGAGTTGCCTCGGGGGTGGTGTGGGGGGCTATTTAAGGACCCCAACCACCTTTGAGGAGAGGATGATCTTTTTGGAGAATTAAGAAAAAGAGTCATTGCAAACTAAAGAGTTCACTAACTCACCATTGTCATTTATTGCGAAGCTTTTAATATTTGACAGAGATTCTTGAGGGAGTTTGGTGTGTTGCTACCTGCCTACCAGGATGTACCTAGGGTGCTTATTTTCCCTCTCCCTCTAGCTAAGTCATTTCTAAAGTCCATTATTATTCCCTGAGTCATACACGAGAGGCTTTGCGAGTTTAAACTGAGTCCATCTTCATTGAGTTTTGTGTGTGTGTTTCCTATAATTAGTCTAGGGTGTTGGCTAATTTAACCCGTGGTTACCATACTCAATAGGGGTTACGCCTCCACATATATAATCTAAAGTACCCTCTTACAAGTTCTATGAATTTTGAACAAGACATTTATTTTAGGAATTTTTGAATTACTAAACATTATTATAAATATTATTTGAACATAATAACTAGTAATTTGTACAAAATATTGTTTTTTGGAATTTTCAGAATTTCTAAAAAATAGTTTAAATATTATTTGAACATTATTTGTACAAAATATTATTTTTTAGAATTTTTAGAATTATTAAACATTATTTCAAACAATATTTGAACATTATTTGTACACAAGTTTTAGGAATTTTGTACAAAACATAAGTGAGCTGTGACCATTTTTTATTTTGTACATAAAAAAGAACTTTTAAACATAAGTGAGCGGTAACCATTTTTTATTTTGTACAAAAAAAATAATTTATAAACATAAATTCCCTTTAAACCTTTTTTGGGTACAAAAAAAACTTTAAAACATAAGCAAGCTGTAAATATTTTCATTTTGTAGAGAAAATGAACTATTAAACATAACTTAGATTTCTACCATTTTTTTAGAAATAAAAAATTTCTAAAAACTATTAAACATTAGTTTGCTTTTTTTTTTTAAAACAAAAATTAATTTTAATTATTTGTCCCGTTTTTTTATTTTTATTTTTGACAATACAATTTACTTAAAAAATATAATTTTGTCAAAAAAATAGACATTTTAAATATACCCACTGTTTTAGATATAAAAAAAAGCTACTTACCTTGTGCATTCCAGCTGTAAGAGCTGTAAAAGCAATACCTGCCCACTTCTGTTTTACATATACACACCGGAAGACTCCACCAAAAATAAAACAATAGAAGACCCGTTTCTCCTTTATCCTTTCTTTTCTTCTTCTTCTTTTTTCTTTCTTTTGTTTTCTTCAAGATCCATCTTGAAAACAAATTCTCTCGTCCGATATCTCCGAGATCATGGCCGATATCACCGAGATCCCGCATATATCGGGCATATCGCCGATATACCGCCGATATTCTACGATCTCATCTTAAAATCGACTCGCGACTCGGAATCGTATCGTCACCCTTCGAGATCGAGTCAACTCGGTCGATACCGAGTTGACTCAGCCGAGACTTTGAACCATGATTGAGATGATAAAGCCAGTGGTGTATAGGCTCGCCTTACCAGAACATTTACAGCGGGTTCACGACGTGATTCGTATGTCGTCATCAAGGAGAGGCCTTAGGAATGACGTAGTATAGCAGCACATAATGATTTGAAGAGACTTGTCGCTAGTTTTGGGTCGTAGTGAGTAAGCCTTCAGTCAAGATGGTATCATTAGTGTATGTAGTCATGAGTTGATTTGGGAACGTGAGGATGCCGTGCGGGATAAGTATCCGGAATTCTTGGTACCAGGTATATCCAAATTTTAGGAACGAAATTCCGTTGTAGGGGAGGAGTATGTAACACCCCGTAGTTTTGGGAGTATTTTAAATTACACGTGTGCTCGAAGTTTAATTAATTCGAGAAATAAAGTGAATTGAATAATTGTTAATTAGCGAATATATGGATTAATATTTATGTGAAATTATATTTACTTGTGTGATAAGTAAATGAAAACATGTTAAATTACATTACGTCGTAAGTGAGTAAAATCGACGGGTTTAAGGGTATCTCATTCGGGACACGCGGATAGAGTCGTGCTGGGCATAAGATGGAAAAATAAGGTTTGATAACTCGGTTGGTAATTTTGAGTGCTCCAATGATCCGGAATGGATCGCGATAGTCAGAATATCTGATTTTTGCAAATTTTAACATCACCTCAAATGCATGCCATTTTATTTATACTTTGAATTAGACTATGAGCCATAGATGGATAGAAAGGGATGGATCTTAGCTTTCCAATGAACTTTGAATCGGGTCATTTGGACTTATGTGGAGGGAGTAATAACCGTTTTAGTAAATGTAAGGGCACAAGTCTCCGATTGAGTCTTAATGTAGTGTTGGCTCAATTCCGGACAAAAACATTTAAGTCGTAGGATAGTGTTCAAGTGTATCCATCCAAGCCTATGACGTGTTAGTTGAAGACGTAGCAACCAAGATTATAAAGCTTCATCATAAGCCGGGTTTATTGTGCCTTGTTCCTACGTCAACATCATTTGTTCCAATGCTCATAAGGTATGAATGCATTTTATAAATATATATATAGGAGCTTGAAAATTTATTAGGTGTATTTTATAAATTGTTTTAACGACTTTTTTTACTCAGAAAATATTTTTTAGAACTTTTCATAAAAGGTTTTGGGCTTACAATGAATTTTTCATTTTCTGACAGGTCGTTCGAACGAGACTTCTAACGAGATTTCCTTTTTCGCGCTGGAACATCGTTAGTAAAGTCGTTCGAACGAGTTTGGTGAGAACAGTTTTTTTGCAGTTTTTTTCCATGTTCCCACTACTTTTTCCCCACTAACTTTTTGACAGATTTAACTAGTGCGGGAGCAACATTTTTAAAGATACTTTTTCATAACCTTTTCTTCACTAAGAGTGTTTTGAGAGTTAATTCTTCCAAAGAAAAAGTCCCCTTGATTTTTGTTAAAATGTTTTAATCCTTAGGATAAAATCAAGGTTTATATACCCATAGTTTGTTTATTCCAAGTTTCTTCATATATATATTTGCTTAGAGTGTTTGGCACCGGGTTCTACTCTACCGTTTGAAGAATTGTTTGGGTTTACTTCTACATCCCTCAAAGAAGAAGACTTGTTTGTTGCTGCGGCGTTCCCACTCGGAGAAAGGCTTCGTGTGCGGATTGACGGTTGTTCCAAAGGCCTCATTGGTGGATTCCAAGGTTCCGGTGGACTCCGGAATTGTCGACTAGGCGGAGGTAGTTGCAAGAAGACGCGTCAGGGGCTTGGACGGAGTCCAGAGTTGTGTAAGTCATCTGTCTTGTAATCATAAAACCATACTTAGTGGACTTAAGTCTAGGGTCGTCCGAGGTTTTTTCCCATTGTGGATTTTTCCTCGTACATCGCGGCGTAGTGGTTGTTTACTTATTTTATCTTTTGCAATATCACATTAGATGCATGCTTAGGTAAAAAGATAAAATTGGTATATTTAATTTGGTGCTAATTTAATTTGGGTATATATTAATTTAATTCAAGTCATTAATTTTATTGGATAAAATTTGGTTTGGCCTAAATTGCAAAATGAATATTTATTGTTAGGCAAATTTCTAGGACTTGTATTAAATTGATTTTTGGGCTTAAAGTAAAAATTCACAAATTTGATTTTTAGTTTAATTTTAATTTTGAGAAAATTAAAATTTGTTTTACTTTAGTTTTAATTTGTGAAGAAATTAATTTTAGTTTATGTAGTTGTTTAGTTGAACCATCCGTATTCCGCATTCAAAGGAAATTGTTTAATTATGTTTGAAAGATTTTGTGGGGGTCTTTGCACTCCGACAGTAAAAGGCGTTTAATCTGTCAAAATATTATATTTATGGCAAGAAATATGATATTTATGATTTTATAATAAATAAGTGAATACTTGAATATTTGGGAGTCGGGAGTAGACTCGAGAATAGTGGGCTAGTGCTACGAGAGATTTATGCACGTTCAACCAGTTATATATATATATGTGTGTGTGTGTGTGTGTGTGTGTGTGTGTGTGTGTGTGATTGATATATGTGAACATACCTACTCTATGGATGCTATTGTTGGAGGTTGCGCGTAGTGGGCGGCCCACCCTGACGTGACCAGCAGGTGTTGAGTCGGTTCCCCAAGTCATAGGACTATTACATGACCACTGAATGCGAGTTTAGAGTCTAGTGGAGCAATGTGGTACGATTATGATCCACGGATGTAAATCTATGACCGCCTCCAGTTATGTGCTTATGATTTGGGTTCGGCGGTGAGATTCCGACCCGGTGGCCCAGGAGTGGCACGTGATGTACGTGGAGCCTGATAGCATGCTAGGGAATGCATCCACGAGGTCTCAACTCTGGGATGCTATTATACGTATATATATGTGTGTGTGTGTGTGTGTGTGTGTACGAGATGTGATATGCGTATTCGGCTATATGTGTGTGTGTGTGTGTGTACGAGATGTGATATGCGTATTCGGCTACGTTTATTCGGCTACGTTAAGTGACTATATATATATATATATGTGTGTGTGTGTGTACGAGATGTGATATGCGTATTCGGCTACGTTAAGTGACCAAGCTAGTAAGGCAGGGTAGCATAACTAGAAAATTTAAAATACATGCGTTAGGTGTGTACCATAGATGAAGGGTAAGGATAATCTCATGTGAGTGCGATACCAGATGAACATGAATAATTTTGCTCCAATTTCATTATTACATTTTAAAAACTTGCAAATATTTTTAAAATGGTTTTGGGCTCTGACTCGTATCGAAAATCTTTTCCAAAACCTTTTAGGTGCCCAGCGTTCCGATCAGACAATACTGCAGCAGTTGTGGATGACTGCAGGCCTCAATTTGATGCATTTATCCTTGCTTTCTAGATAGGATTTCATTCCAGTGATATATTTAGGGCATGTCGCCCATTATTGGACCGTCTTTAATTTATGAAGACTTTTACTTTATTTCAGTTTCAGTCGGGTTATTGTATTGGGATTTACCGAGAGTTTTCTGGTTAATTTATTTATTTTATCTCTCAATTTTATCTCTCAGTATTTTTATTCGTGTGGTGAATGTGTATTTAAACTATTTGGAATGGTTTGTTGTACGATGGAAAGGTTTATTAAGACAAGTTAAAAAGTTTTTAAAATTTGATACCGGGCTTAATAGGTTATTAGTAATTAATTTGGTTTTCGATAGTGATACTAAGAATGAGCCGGTCTGAGATTCCGGTTTTATTTTAGTAGAGGGTTGGCCACCCGTTACTTAAATATGGAGGGTGTCACAGGAGACTACTTCAGTTTAAAATGGAATTGCCCCGAGGATCTTTTATAGTGGACTATTTCCCAACATAGATACCCTTAACCAAGATTATGATGATATTACCTTGGATGAGAGAGACTACTTTTTATTTCTTTTTTTTTAAATTTATTTTTGAAACTTCATGTGTTTGAGATTTTTGTGCAGATTTATTTACGCTATGTTGCTTTATTTGGAACAATATGGTCGTATATTTGTTTCTTATTTGGAATGTTGTAGCACCTTATGGCCTTATGACCAAGGTTCCAAAAAGCGCGAGGCGAGTGTAGAATGGGCGCTTAGGCCTAGGCGGGCTTAGACGTCAACTAGGCATTTTTTTTATTTTTTTTATACAAACCAAGTATACATGAAATTCAATTGTTTGTACACTATATCCCCTTCCAGTTTAAAGGTAATGTAAAGTAAAACGACCTTGAAGGATAAAAAAATTCTGTCCGCAAGTGTATCAACAGCAGGTTTATAATACAACTAATAAGGGTGGTGAGGTGGCAGCGTAGTAGTTGGAATAAAGGGAAAAAGGGTATCAGTGTAGTTTGGTAGTCGTATAGGTTGCGAAGTAGTAATGGTGCTGGTCATTACAATGATGACAGCTATGGCAGAAATTTAGTTGAAATGGTAGTTGTGGCTTAATAGGAGTAGAAGCAACAGTAGCATAAGCGGTAGAAGTGAGGGTTTGATTTTAATATTTTAAGCGAAGTTACTGTTTGCTCTTTCTAAAGTTGAACTACAATAATATTGCTAATTTCAATGTTACAGACAAATCAAGTTGGGGATGGGACGAAGCATTAGTGTCTATGAAGCACGGATTCTTCAAATGGTAGACGCATCTGAATCGCATTCCAATAGGGTGCGCTTCTCCCCCGAGTCTCCTATGATTCGCACCCACCTCATATCCAATTTTTTTTATTAAATTTGATTATGGATTCTTCATCGATTCTAGAATCCTGATTTATTCTGAAGAATATTAAGCTCGACCAAGATTGGTGGTATTTTTTGGATCAACGTCCTTCGTAACGCTATGAGGATATATATTCTACATAAAAAGGAAGTTTGAGAAGAAGAGCGGGTGAGAATTGGCCAAAGATAAAAAGAGATTCAAGATATTAAAAAGAGATTGAAGCATCTTATATTGAAAATCATTGACATAGATCTTGAAGCTCAAGATTGGCGTGGTATTGCAGCTCAACTTTTAACATTGTCCGGCCTTCTTGAGTGGTGAAACTGAATAATAATTTCAGAATGATTTAAATTTAGTGGTGGACAAAATGGCTATATTCTATGACAAGCGAAATTAAGTAGCGAGAATTTGTTTGGGAATAGATCTTTATCACGAATGAAATTATCATTTACATATTTTTCATATGGTCCCATTATTTTTATGTTGGAGGTTAATGAATGTAGTTATTGATTCGTACAAAACCTAATGTACTATCTACACAAAATCAAGGAACATTATAATATATTTTATTTTATAAATTATATTTCCCAACACACCTGAATCCTACTTTTTCAAAAAAATTCTAATCACCGCACCAGCACGGTGTCGCTC
Organism: Sambucus nigra; assembly: GCA_949130495.1. Taxonomy (NCBI): domain Eukaryota; kingdom Viridiplantae; phylum Streptophyta; class Magnoliopsida; order Dipsacales; family Adoxaceae; genus Sambucus; species Sambucus nigra. The sequence continues at coordinate 328,971,364 of OX422210.1, read as the reverse complement.
TGCATCTGTGACTCATAGATATGTATGAATGAACATATTCCAGTCAATTCATTTGACAGGATCAGGCTTAATTACAATTTACAAGTTATTCATGATTAAAATAGGGTATTTTTACTTTCACCCCCACTTTTGTTCAAACCTATTTTTACACCCCATTTTTCAGAAATATGATATACACCACAAAAATAGTTGCTAACGCGATCATGAAAGACTCACAAAAGTGACACTTAGCTTTAGCAAAATTTTTGGGGGTGTATCTCAAGAAAAAGGGTGGAGGTGTAACACAAGTTGATAAAAATTTTTGGGTGAGTCAAAATGACCCCAAAGTTAAATGTATTTGCACATACCATAGATTGAACATACCTCTTACACTGCGAATCTTCTCAATGAATTGCTCACCAACAATACCTGAACCGGGTGAACTAAATGGACCCCTTACACGACTAATGCTTCCAGAGGCTCTGATTACAGCAATTTGGTCTTTGCCACCTGATAAACCGAGAGTCCATTTCCTAACTCGTGAGTATTTCCTGTAGTAAAAGATAGGACTATTTCATAAACTTGTGATAAGAAAGCCTATAAATACAGGAGAGGGTGAATCGAATTGCTGTTAAAGTGAAAAAAATTACTTGGATGAAAGTTACTAACTAATTTGACATCATAACCACCCAATTTATGTCTAAATTAAAAAAATATAAATTAACGACAAGTTTGAAAATGGTTGGTGCTTGGAATTTGTTTTCTTTTCATCTCTTTTTTGGTTGTTTTTTTTTTTTTGGGGAGGAGGGGGGCGGGGTGGGGGTGAGGGTGAGGGAGCACTTGTAAACAGGAAAAACTTGCCTGACTAGATACTAATTCATGGAACAGTCAGACATATATCATGGACAAACAACGGAATGAAAACTTTGAAATAATTCACAATCATCATCAGATCTTATTTGGAGACATCGGGGCGTACAACTGTTCAACATTGATGGTAGTAAATTTTTATTTATATTTTCGTATATAAAAATGTAGCGATTGTGATGAGAACCAAAATGACTTCTATAACATTGAACTAGGGGTGTAAACGGGTCGGGTCTGGATCGGGTCTGGGTATATCCAGATCCGATCCGGGTATATTTTTAACGGATCGGGTCTTACCCGATTACCCGACGGGTCTCAGAAAATGGATCCAGACCCGGATCCGTTAAGGACCCGGAGACCCGATCCGAATACCCGACCCGATTATATATATATATATATATATAAAAAAAAACTGTTTATATATATATATATATATATATATAAATAAAACTGTTTTTATATAAATATAACTTATATTTATATAAAAACAGTTTTATATAAAAACAATATAAAAACTGTTTATATATATATATATATAAGTTATATTTATATAAAAACAGTTTTATTTAAAAACTGTTTTTTATATAAAACTGTTTTTATATAAAATAAAACTGTTTTTATATATATATATATATATATATATATATATATATAAACAGTTTTTTATAAAATATAAGTTATATATATATATATATATAAAAACAGTTTTTATATAAAACTGTTTTTATATATAAATATATAACTTATATATATATATATATATTTATTATATTATATATATACACATTCGGGTCGGGTCCTTATCGGATCGGAGTCATGTATATCCAGATCCGATCCATTAACTAATCGGGTAATCGGGTAATCGGGTAATCGGATAATCGGGTCTATAAAATTTGCTCAGATCCGTTAATTTAGGTCGGGTCCGGATCGGGTCCGGGTCCAGACCCGGTCCATTGACAGCCCTACATTGAACAACAATTAAAAACTCATCTAATATATAAATGCACTACTGATGCAAGATAGAGCAAGTAAATGGAATGATATATCTAAAGAGCAGATAATAACACCCTTGAATTATAGAGATCTCATGAACACTAAAGATACGCATGCTAGCTGACCTCGTAAGGAAAAAAAGTATACCTGTAATCAACTATAGGGAGTTTCGTATCCTTCAGAAGTCCCAGTCTCTCTTTCAACATAGATGTAACCTGAAAAGGGTACACATTACTGGGCAAGATGTCTGAATTGATATACCAATTAGGTGAAAGAAACATAAAGTTCTGAGATGCAAACATATACCAAAGCTGATGTCACAAACCTATTCATAATTTAAATTAGTAGTAAAACTTGGATGATTATAAAGATGACGGAGAAGAAAAATGACGGCACAAACATATAATGGACTTGTATGATGCATTATTTCATAATAATTCAACAACAAATAACCAGTACTAACATCATATATAAATAAACAAAAGAAGCTACTTTTTTGCATGTAATAAAATGAAATTGTAACAGATTATATCAAATTTTAACCGCTTTTAGTCGTTTGATAACATTATAAGATCTAGCAATACATGTGTACTTGTGTGTGTATATGTATATATATATGTGTGTGTGTGTGTGTGTATATATATATATATACATAAATCACATTTTCTACATTAATATAACAATAAGAAAATTTATAATATAGCAAATAATTTTTTTAAATAAATAATTATTAATACACCGAAGAATCAGTGATGTTATGACCGGACTGGTATGTCAGCACGGAGTACTAACTGGAAAAAATATAAGTCAATCAAGTACTAAAGTGGTAGTTTCACATCAAGATTTCCAGAAAAAACCTTGATCAGTTCTCTTCCATTCAAGTTGTGGGACAACATTTCCATTGGAACAAAACCTTAAAGCCAGCCAACTCACTGATGACAATGGAGGAGTACAAACAATGCACTTGGGGTGGGGGTAGAGATGTGAAGGGAGAAACATTCATCGAAGAAAAAAATTTCAAGCCAAGTAGAGAGAAGAGGAGAGAAATGGAGATTGTAAGGTTGTCAACTAGCTAAAACAGAAAATTGTACAAAGATGGGATAACATTATTAAATGACACGTCTTAGTTATGCCAACAAACCAATTTGAAAGTGAGCAGCGTCGCGGAGTTTTGGTCATTCCAATGAAAACTCGGCAAGCTGAGGCAAATCTGACGTAACACGGCAATTGGCACACAAATTAGAACTACTTTCTCTCTCAATGATATGATATCCTGAAAAAGGTTAATTACAAGGATATTTATAGTCTAGAAAGGTGCTGCCTAGCTAGCTTAGGGCACACTAAAATGAGACTAAAGGGTGGAAAAGAACAAAAAGAACATTCTAGACTAGGGCCTACACCATATGAGTCGCAAACAGGCAAAAGTACTAGCAATGAGGTTAAAATAAACGAAACAGCCATTCATGGAATAAAGGGACAAGAATACCCAAAATGGGCAAGGACCATAACTCCCAAGGGGTACTCATCAAACCAAATTAGACTTCTGCTGTGACCGAAACATGAAACAGTTTATTATAAGTCACTGTCAAAATTGAGTCAAGATGATTTCGTCAAAAAAATTGACCCATGAATGTGGTTCTCACAGTTTAAAGGAGTTATAATAGAAAAATGTCTTTTTTTACAGGAATATTAATATAGAAGTTATTTTAGTGCCGCATTCTAAGAAGCATGGATACTTTTACGAATGCGCGCACCGTATCGGATACCGATACTCCGCGAAATACTATTGGATAAGTTTCTAATACTTCTTTTTATGATGAATAAAATTTCGATTTAGATGCTTTGCAGATACTCAGAAATATTTCACAGATAAGCTAGGATGCTCTAAAATACTCTATATCACATGTCCAATACATTTTGTTACGGTACGGATAGTACAGACAAAAACAGCCCACATTAGTGAACCGTTGTATCGACCCATTATGGGTAGAGTTTGGGCCAGAGAAACCAAAGTAAACCATTTCATTTTACATTTACGCAGTACCCTAATCTAACTCCTTCCCTCTCTCAATCATCTCCCACTCTCTCTCTCTAGGCTTAGAACGAACCAGGCAGGGTTATCATCTGAAGGCTAGGCATCGACTTTGTCCACGATGCAGAAGGAAATTATGACGGACATTAAGACGCTGTTGCCGAAAAGTGATGAAATGGTGGCCTTTCTTGACTCCGTAAACTGTATTTTACCAACGGTGAGTTGCTTGTTTTTCCTTGTCTTCCATCTCTAGCAAGACTCCAGGGATCGTGAGATAAAGCTTATTACTTTAGCTTTTTTAGTTTTTATTTTGTTGTCGACATGGAGAGCAAACAACACACTAGAACTTGTTTGACCCCAAAATGATAAACACTGGTCCTATAAAAAATATCCCAAATATGGACTGGCTCGACCCAAACCGGTCCGTCCATATAGTCTCGGCCCGGATTCAGTCTGCCCACATCTAGCCCAGCCTGTCCAAACTTATCCAACTACCAATTCTACTTGCAGGTGAACGCAAACATTGTAAATCGGAATGTAACTTTTCTTCATCATATGGAGGAAGGAGATGTCAATGAAAGACTATCTCACAACAACAAAACTAAAATGAAGGAAGATTATTTTGAAAAAGTATTCATGCGAGAAAAAGAATTCATGATAGTTGTGTGTACATTTATAATGATTAAAATTCTTAACTAAGGACACTAAATTGCCACTTCTTCGATACTTAGCACTATGGGAATAACAAACATTGAATATAGAAATAAAAAAAACAATTAGATTACAATAGAATTCATCATAATTATGCGTGTATAATTATTAACAGACACACACACACAAACACACACACACATATATATATATATATATATACACACATATATTTCTATTATAATTGGAACAATGATAATAAGATGTATTTTTACTATATATACTTATACAATATATATAATATTTATATTTAATGTATCATCAACATATCCGTATCGTACTTTTTGGGCAATTGGTGTATCCTTATCTGTATCCGTATATGTGCTTCTTAGGTCGTATGATTTCCGTATCCAAACATTTTCTTAGATTTGTCATATCGTTGTAACATTTCTCATATCTGTTCAAATTCAGCTGTTGATCATATGTGAAGCAGCAATGATTGGAATTGATATTGAGTTAATACCATATAACACCGGGTAAAAGTTTACACGACTAGAGCACTCAGTCACTTTTTAAGATCAACGTTTTTGCCCAGCTGCCATTAGAATATTATTCCTCTCATGCGTGCCAAATAGCCAGGCCCAGTATGTATATCAGATATCAATAGCAAAACAATCTCAAAACCCACTTTCTTAAACCAGAGGGTTTATTTAGAAATTCAAGGTTCGTTTGATTCGGGGTGAAATACTTTTAACCACGGTGAAAAGTTAAATGGTAAAATGTTTCTTCGCGTATTTAAAATTAATTTTTTGTTGAATTGAAATTGTGAATAAGTGTACACCCTATAATTATGTAACTTTAAACAAAAATAGTAAACAAAATTTTATCTAAATAGGTGAAGACATTTCACCATTTTTTTTAACCGCGGTGAAAAATATTTTACCCCGCACCAAACGGACCCTTAGAACAGTTTTGGGCGTATGTTAATCTTTCAACTCAATGGTTGACAAGCATAACAACGTTAAAATTAAACCATTTGTATCCAATGAGTTTTAGAAAATGTGGATCCAAGAAAATTTTAATGAGGGGAATAAGAATAGCAATTTCTGCAGCTGTGTACAATCCATTTTGAACGCTGAAAGTGAAATACTAAAATACTAAGTAGAAGAACCACTAAATTCAGTGCACTGTTGTCTAAATCTATGAATGTCTGAATGTTTACTTGTCAAAAAAACAAAATGAATGTTTAAATAAACAGTGAAGCAGAGAACTGTATCACTGAGGTGTGACAGATGCCAATATGACATCTGTCCCTAACTCCCTATAATTCAGTAAAAACCTTACCTCATCGTCGTATTTTATATCAGTTATCCAGCCATCTTCTTTCAGCCTTTCAACTTGATAAACTCCTTCATTTATGAAGCTTTCAACATCTTCTTTTTTCTTTCCTGCATAAGAACATCAGAATCCCAATACTTAGTTTCTGTATTTGAGGATCACGCCAAACCTCAAAGTACCAAAGCACCTTTTGTATGAGAAACTTTGTCCAGCCAATTCCCATAGATATTATCAAGCAATGCAGTTAGCATCTCACGATTTTCTTCAGATATATTTTTACGTATAAGTTGGTCCCCTGCACTCTTATATTTACCAATTCTCTGCACTTGTGGCTCAATCCCAGCTTTCTCAAGAACACCTGCAAAACAATGTTTGATGCCACTCCGCTGCAGTTAAAAAGTAATCATGAGCGTATTGAAAACGCGAGAGAGACAGAGAGAAACAGAGAAGTAGTCCCATCACAGTCATGCTTGACGTCAAAAATCAAAAGTATTATCGAGAATGAACTGCTCTCAAAGGAGGCGGAAGGCTTTTTAAAAAAGTCTTATTTGTCTTTTAAATGCATTTTTTTCTATTTTGAGAGAGGGGGTTTCCAGTTTTTATAAAGAGCTGACACCATAATATGAATATAAAAACGAATTTATCCTTTATTTCCTTGGTTAAGAGAACTAATCAACTTTTTGTGAAGTATAGGACGAGTTCGATCAGCCTCTCTGCACATGCGTACACCCCTGTGGGAACACCTCACGTAGTTATATTCCGTCCATTCAGATTGGAGAGCCTACACGTGCTCTCGCGGGTTGGTCACCGAAGACCTGAATACACCGTTATTATGAAATAAGGGACTAACCAACTTAAAGTTCCCAAGTTATTGACTAATGATGACCAATTCTATCAGTTCACCTTTAAAGAATAAGGGGGTTGTCAAAACTTTCCCATGGTTAACAAGGTTCTGATGAAAGGCTTTTCTCTGGAACATACTGTTCTCATTACTAATAATTAAGCCACACTGGGACATAGAGAAAAGTTTAAATGATTGATTTTATTGAATCATGCCATTTTCAAGTCACAAGTTTGAGCCATTAAGTGTTTGCCTTTTCCCCAAACTCAGTGGTGTTAGGTGGGACGTAAAACTCCTGAATAAAAATGTAAATGATATCTCACTCGTGTTGATCGACATATTGTGTTTTGCATCCAACAATTTCAAGTCTAAAAAATGCAAGGTCCCCCACACATCGAAACCCGAATGCAGTGAAAAATTGGAAAGTATCTGGAACCACTTAAACGAGTATAGACAAAGATATTAGTCTAGGATAGCAGGCTCAGTTGAATCACTAGGAATGTGAACAGGGTAGATGGATGGAATCGAAGGACGTGATGATTATGTAAGTGTTTTTTTTGTATTGGATAATAACTGTAGCATAACTACAGAAAACTATGTGAGTAGAACTAATGGGAATCCGTTGTTATTTTCCTTTTATTTTCCATTTTATCACTATTTTCTAATTTTTGTTCTTTTTAGGCTTTTTCTTTCCTTAATTAGTCTCCAAGCATGTTTGGGACTAATTAGGCATTTTTTTATTTTTCATTGGTCATTTCAGTCATTTTAGCTAATTACTTGATTAGCAAGTAATTCAGCCCATATAAATACTCCTTGTATTCTCATTTGTACTTACTTTTGCAATACTTGAAATACAAGACATATTTTGATTCTCTCTCTAAAAATTAGTGTCTGGTTTATTTCTTTTAGCCATTGACGTGTAGTTTACGTCAAAATTGGTATCAAAGCGGGTGTCGCTCCAAACATCGGTGTTCGTGTGTTAGTTTGTATCGGTGTGTGTAAGTGTATCAACAAATAGTACACTATTCGTAATGGCTCCAAGAAAATCCAAGACTCAATTGGAAGATATGCAAGAATTGAAAGAACAAATGGATCGCAAAGTGGAAGAAATAGTTCAAAAGCAACAAGAACAATTCGAGGCATTTTTACAACAATTTTACAAAATTCAGGCCACCATCACCAAAAAAATTCTGGAAAACACCACACAAAGGCCCGAAAAGGGAATTCTACAAGAAAATGCGACCCAAGACAACCAAGATCCTTGAGCTGCAAACCCTAACATTTCCGCCCATAATTTGAATCAAGATCCTCAGTCGCAAGTTCATGCTAAGGCAACAGGGTTGGATCGACTACAAGCAGCATCCATTTTTGAACATCCAACAGGTCCGGCAGTTCCCTCGGCCACAAAAACTTCATACGGGATTCTTGGTGGCCACGATCCCATTGCTATGGCTGCCTATAGCAGATCCCTAACAGCAGCCAACCTCAACATCTTAGCAGTCCCGGTCTGCCCCACTGCCGACCTCTTCTCCAGGTCTGTCACAAAAATCCACGGCGACCATTCAGACTGTCCTGACCTGCGCAAGGGTCATTCGAAGCCCGACGGTCGACATCTCTACTCCAATCAAGATGTCGAAACCCTAAGTGGATTATTCCGGCCAGAATTTCTTCAAACAAATAGGATTCTTGAACCTCTCCAAACTTCCAATCATTCCAAAAACCCTAAGCCACACTCGAATCAAGAAACCACTTGATATGGGCTCGAACCTAGTCCACTCATAAATCTTGATCCGTTTGTCCAAACACCCCCTCCCTTTGGTTTCAACTCTCACCCCTTTTGTGAAAGAATTCCAAGACCCATAGACTTACCCATCCCCGATCATATACCATATCACCCACCATTACCTCATCGCCCCCACCCCTATATTCCACCTTCTCCCCCATCGCATCACGCACCTTCCCACCATGATCTCTCCCTATTTTACACCGATTATTCGTCACCCACCGACACCGGCGATACCCGTCGTAGCGTCCTGGGCTGGATTCCCCTACCCCCACCCGATGGCCCTCGTTTTGTATCACTACACAACCGCCAGTGCTACTATTGTGGAGAGCCTTGGAGTGCCAGACCATTTGATCGGCACATGCCCCTATCGCGGTCCCAGCACCTCCCATGGTTCCACATACTCATCCTCTTCATCCACCACCTGGCCAAGTGCCACCGATTCCGATTGACCCTATTGCATCTATGTCGGGTGACGTGATGGATTTAGGGACTCATCAGGATGGAGACCCACTTTTATTTGCGATTCAGATACTTTCTCGGAGTCTCCATGCGGATATACGCATAAATATTCCTATGTTCGATGGTGGATTCTCCCCGGATGATATGATCGACTGGTAGCCACTATGGAGACAGTTTTCGATTACAAGCGGGTTCATGGCTGTTCATGTGTTCTTCTAGCCACCACTAAATTTCAGGATTTTGCTCGAATTTGGTGGAATGATCTTTACTACCGTAGGACGGTTGCAGGACTCCCTCCCATTCAGGATTAGCTCGACCTCAAGGCCGCTCTTCAGGCCTCATTTATACCCCCGACATACGAGCGAGACCTCTTTGCACGCATCCAGTCCCTCCAGCAGGATACGTCCTCAGTATTAGAGTACACGAAGCAGTTTCAGCTTCTTTGAACTAGAGCTCGCCATCCCGAGACTGAGGATCAGCGGATCAGCCACTATATTCTGGGGCTCCACCCACATATTCAGCGGGATCTTGGGTTGAGGGAGATACCAACCTTTCTAAAGGCGGTAGAGTATGCTACTAAGGTCGAGGCCTATCATGCAACGCCTACATCTCCTCCAGCACCCTGACCTCCACCTTCGTTGGTTCCTGCTCCTCCTACAGTATCAGCATCGGCATCGTCTACCGCTACTCCCGCCAAGTAGTTGCGACACATTCAGGTCCTCCCACATTCCGGTACATTCATTGTGGCAACGTGGGAGATCGAGCTTCAGATTGCTCCTTCCACGTCGGAGGGCCTTTTTAGCGACGGATCAGACACCGGGGGTACCTTGATAACACCGAGCATCCTCCTGACCATGCATTGATTACAGTTTTAGACGGTGACTCTATAGGCCGTCCCCTCTGAGTTCGTGGACGAACTTTTTTGAGGGAGGGAGAGTGATGGGAATCCGTTGTTATTTTCATTTTATTTTCCATTTTATCTTTATTTTCTATTTTTAGTTCTTTTTAGGCATTTTCTTTCCTTAATTAGCCTCCAAGCATGTTTGAGACTAATTAGGCATTCCTTTATTTTTAATTGGTCATTTTAGTCATTTTAGCTAATTACTTGATTAGCAAGTAATTCAGCCCATATAAATACTCCTTGTATTCTCACTTGTACTTACTTTTGCAATACTTGAAATACAAGAGATCTTTTGATTCTCTCTCTAAAAATTAGGGTTTGCTTTATTTATTTTAGCCATTGACGTGTAGTTTACGTCAAGAACAGAAGCAAACTTTTGCAAAAAAAAGGTTATATATATGATATTAACTTTACTATAGCAAAAAAGTGGACCGAGAGAAGGGGTTGAGAATCTAAATAAGAATTTTAAATAAGTTAAAGTGTCACGAGGAAAGGAAATGGGAAAATTTAAATTTAACACTTGAAATAGTAAAAAATAGACCAACATGTGAAAACTCAAACCATATGGATAAATTCATTCAAGAAAAACGTGTAGGAGAGATTGCATATGAATAAAAGAAAATTGTAAATGGTCACTTCAGAAAAACGTGTACGGTATGAAATTTTGTATGGAAGATGTATTAACAATTGGTAATTTGATGCGGATAAAAAGGGATGGTTACTCGGTGCTCTTGTGGAAAAAGACTAGGGCGACAGTGATCATGTATTGTGAGGTACGAGGTCTTTGCCTATGTGGAATACTTAGGGAGTGCAATATGATATGTTTTAGCGCCAAGGAATTTCCCTTCCCAAGTTAAGAGTGCTTTTGTTGATTACTACTTTTGTTGATTACTATCCTTGTGGATATGTGAAGAGTTTCCTGGGTCTATACAGAGTCTGTTGTTGGGGAGGGGAGGGAGGAATTTTTTTTACCGGGAGTTGTAAATATCTTATGCGCCCAAAGTAGCTAGTTTTTTTTTAATGGCTTCTTACCTAGTATACTTTATGTAACATTGTTTTGTTAGGTTTATGAGATAATCAAACCAAAATAATAAGATAAGGAAGAAGGAAGAAGGAAGAAGAGAGAGAGAGAGAGAGAGAGAGAGAGAGAGAGAGAGATGAGGAGGAAGAATGGGGAAGAGAGAGAGAGAGAGAGAGGAAAAGGGGATGGATGGATGAATGAATGAATGTATTACCTTCATTCTCCCCTTTTATTATATTTATATTAAGAAGTTTCAGATATTACATAAATACCCTACACAACATAACTATTACAAATAAGTCCCTAAAAACACTCCCCCTCAAGGTGGTGCAAAGATTCCTATCATGCCCAACTTGACCAAAAAAAATTGCAAACAAGTTTTATTCACACCCTTGGTCAAGACATCTAACATACGGAGTACAAATTCAATGTGCTTTGTCCTACCATTTTGAACGAAGTTGTGGGCAATACTAATGACACATTTGTTGTCACAACACAAATTCATTAGCTCATGAACAGTCGAACAGGGTAACCCAACTCATCTAACATAGTCCGTAATCACATCAACTCGCAAACACCATATGCCATGGATATGAACTCAACTTACACTCGTGTACTAGATCAACTACAAATCGTTTCTTGCATCGCCATAAAACAAGATTACATCCAACAAATGTGCAATACCCCGTGAAGTGGATCGCCGATCACTTACATACCCTAACCAATTAGCATCGGTATACGCTTCAACACGTAAGTGACCGTGCAACAATATTTTCTTTTCAGGAACCTTGAAGTAGCGGAGAACATGATACGTTACTTCTAGGTAAATAAGTCTCCCAACCAAATGCTAAAATATTCTCACGTCATTTAATGGCTTTATGTCCATATCATTGAGCCCATAGTTATGTTCAATGGGTTATCAACAGCCTTAGCTCCAAGTTTACCCATTTTAGACAGCATACCTAACATATACTTCCGTTGAAAAATGAACACTTAAAGAAAGTATCTTAATAATAGTCTTTAACCTCGAACTCTGTCCCAGGAATGTCTTTATTCTTTGTATCTCTTTCGGTCTCCGGTGATAACAATAGCATCAACATATACAATAAAGGAGATTTATAATATGATCTAATCCTGTTAGCTCCAATTGATGACTGGCTATTATACAAGTGTTGACTTACGCCCCTGTGTTGGGACTCGGCTCCCGAACCGTACGTGAACGCTACAACAATCCCTACCTACCCTAGTCCATCCCTTCACCTGGATAAAGATTATTTAAGCACCCTTGAAAGCAAACAAAATGAGATAACAGAGTAAGCGCCTCGTCTGTGTCCTGTCACTTAAAGGCAGGTACCTCTTAATGAGGCGAGTATGATCCGCCTGACTTTGTGTACCCTACTCTCTTAATATTCATGCTGAACCTCTCAAACCAAGAACGTGGAGATTGTTTTAGCCCATATAAGGCCTTATTTAGCTTGCAAACTAAATTATGGCCATCAATTAAAACCATAGGGCATCATCACATACAACTCTTCCTACAAATCGCCATTAAGAAAGGCATTTTCTAAATCCAACTGAAGCAAAGGCCAAGACAAATTAGTTGTCAAGGAGAGAGTGACTCATACGAAGTTCATCTTAGCAACCGGGGAAAACTTTTCCTGATAAGTGAAAAATTTTGCAACTAATCGAGCATTATGTCTCTCAATTTTTCCATCAGCTTGATATATAACCAACTGTTATAACCCATTTGCAACCTACTGATTTCTTCCCTTTAAGGAATGGAACAATATCCCAAGTATTATTCTTCTCAAGGGCCCTCATTTTCTTAAAAATGGCATTCTTCCACGGAGCATCTGAAAAACTAAAAGGAATAGGAACCAACGATACAGAAGAAGTGAAAGCACGATACTTGGGAGATAAGTCATCGTCAGACACAAACTGAGATATATAATGTTTCATACAATCACGAACATCCTTACGAAGAACAATAAGTACATCAAAATTGAGTGAGGGATACCTGGATCGAGGGACACTGTTGGTCCTGGGTTGGAACAATGACTTGTTTTGCTTTCCTAGTATATAAAAGTATCTCCTTTGCCTGTTGCAAATCGTTAGTTTCAATAGTAATTGGCACATGCTCCCCTTGACTAGGCACACGCCCCTGAGTAGGAACAAGCAACAAAACGGGGCATGGGTTTTCTATATCTAAAATCTCCCCTTGTAGCGGAGTGGAGGAAAAGAAAGGAACCGGCTCAAAGCATGTGATATCCATGGAGACAAAACGACAGCGAGTAGTAAGATTATAACATCGATACCCCTTTTGTGTGGCAAAGTACCGGAGAAACACACATCATATTGCCTTTGGGTCCATTTTGTTCTTTCGCTGATGAATATGAACATAACACAGTCAACCAAACAATTGGAGGAATGGTGAACAGGAAAGAAAGAGTGAGCGTGTATAATAGAGATTGGTGATTGATAGCCTAGAACTCTAAAAGGCATTCGATTGATTAGATATGTTGCGGTTAAGGTTGTATCAGCCCAATATGATATAGGTATCCCCATACCTATGAGAAGGGAATGGGTCACCTCTGTTATATGACGATGTTTTCTTTCAGCTACACCATTTTATTGTGGAGCATCTACACATGAGGTTTGATGAAAAAAACCACTATTAACAAAAAATGAGGCAAGGTCACCATACATAAACCCTCTATTATTGGATCGAATGATCTTGAGGGGACACCCAAATTGAGTACACACCATTTATGAAAAGTTTGAGAAAGGAATGAACTTTACTTTTAGTCTTTATAAGATAAAATTCAAGTATAACGACTAACGTCATCAACAAACACAACAAAGTATCGAATTCCAAGTAATGAAGTAGTTGGTTCAGGATCCCACACATTTATTATAACAGAGCTAAAGTTTCATTAATACTAATGGGATGGGGAACACGACATTGGTTCGCAAAAACGCATGCTTCACAATTTAGCACAAACGGTGCAACAAAGACAAATTTAGGGAGTATACACTTCAAACTTGAATAGATAAATGTCATAATCTATTAAGTTATTGCATCAACAAATCTCTATCGCTACTAATATTCCTAACACTAGTTTGATTGCAAATAATAAGGAGTGGGCCTCATATCCAGCGAATATAAGCCATGGTCTTCACGTCCACTCTCAATCGTCTCCTCGTACCCAAGTCTTGAAAGATACAATGGGATGGAAAAAATGATACACAACAATTCAAGCTTTTGGTATGGTGACTGACATTAAGAAGATTATTGGTAAGCTTTGGAGTACGAAAAATAAATGATAGGGTAATATTAGAAAAGACAGTGCCATTCCTTGTCGTGGAGGAGAAAGATCCATCCGCTACTCTAATCTTATCCCTAACATAACACACGTTATACGAAGAGAATTGGAGGCCATACCAGTCATGTGATCAGTGGCCCCTGAATCAATGATCTGAACAATTGATGCAAAAACTAAGCAAAATTAGAGGTGGATGTAAAGGCAGAACTGTGATGGATATCACATTGAGCCAACATATATTTGAAGATAGGCAACATCTTTCTTAGTGAAATTTCGTGCCTCGTGAAGGATACAGGCAGTAGGTGCTGAAAGCTCATTAATTGTATGTGCCGCAGATGGACTTCTAAATGGAGCAAACCAAGGCCTAGCATTTGACTGAGCTACGGGAGGTTAGCCGTGTAAATTCGAGGATGTTTCACGAGGAGTACGCCCTCAATTATCAAACTTCAGTTTGTTCTTATCATCTTGCTTCCCAACTTTTTAGGGTGTGAGCATCTTCAATTGTTGTATGGTGAAGGCAAACATCTCAAATAAAGGCACTTGTGGCTCATGTATTCCTCGGTTTCGATATAGTAAAACACCTCTTTAACCAAAGTATGAGCAGTGAACCCTGGCATGCTCATATTGTGGGTGTGACCACCCAAGAACTCAAAAATGCAATTTGTAGGAGGGTAGTGTGACTGGGGTCTATGAATAACTGGAAAAGGTGAGGTGTGACCCACTCCAATGGACGTTGTCTGCAAGGTTTTCAAGAACTTCTGGAGCACCTTCTCCTTTTGGTAAAAATTGAGCTCAAACTGGAACTCCCTCCCTGCAAGAAGATGAACTTCCACAACAATAATAGTAATTTTCTCAAGGAGAGCTCCTGAGAATGATGGTTGTTAGTGAGAAGTGAAAGAACAAGGCACTTAGCAGTAGAGATTGAGCAGGGAGAGAATACTAGGAAGTTCTGGTGTGATTTTGACAGAGTAAAAGTGCCATTGAGTTTTTTCTCCCTTGCTTGACCTTGCCCAAGGATCCTATTTATACTTGGGCACTAGGGCTGATTTGGCACTTTTGGTGCCAAAAACTTAGAGGGTTGATGAGGGACAAGGTCTACAGTGTACCATTTGTCCCTACCTGTGTGCAGCAGCCTGTCCCCTCAGACAGGTGCTACCTGGTGCAAACCAAATTCAAAAAGCAAATATGTCTCCTAATGGAGACAAAATATCTGATTTGGTAAATATCTTTTGAAACGGTAACTTTTGGTACCAACTTTGTAAACTTGAGAGGGGTCTCAAGGACCACCTCCTCTAAAATCTTCGTAAGCTTGAGGGGGGTCTTGAGGACCCCCTTCTAAAATCATTTTTCTTGAGAAGGGCCTAGAGGACCCTCTCCTTTAAAATCATTTTATAAACAATTCTTTTTTCGTGAGTGGCCCTTTGGCTGCTCACCTTGGTTGTGTCTGACTCTGAGGTGTGTGAGGACTGAGCGACCCTGGGGTCTTTCTACTAGTATTCGCTCAATCCTATAGTGCTAAGTGGTTGAGCTTGCTCAACATACCTTGTCCCTCAGCCGCCAAGCCAAAAATCCCAAGAGATCCCAACTGGCCTACTTGAGCCCTGCTTGCTCAACTAGGCAACCTGTACAAGAAAATAAGTATTAGCACTGTTGTTCTTTTAAACAATGACTTTTCATGATGAGGGGTTGCTTATGGTAGCCACCCCCTCATCCTAACTTGGTTTTCTGGGAGCTGAGGGGGGAGGACCTTGAGGGTCCCTCCCCCAATATGAATTTTTGCTGTTGAGGAACCCTAGGGGGGGTTCCTTCTCAAATGTCATTTTTTTGCTGTTGAGGAACCCTTGGGGTTCCTTCTCAATGTCAACTTCTACTGTTGAGGAACCCTAAGGGGGTTCCTTCTCAATGTCACTTTCTTACGAGGGACCCTAGGGGGTTCCTTCTCAATGTCAACTTCTACAGGGACCCTGGGGGAGTCCCTCTCAACATGGGCTTCTGCCGCCACCTAGGTGAGGTTCCTTCTCAACTTGAGTTTCTGCAGGGACCTGGGGGGGTCCCTCTCAACATGGGATTCTGCCGCCACCTAGGTGAGGTACCTTCTCGACTTGAGTTTCTGTCGGGACCTAGGTGGGGGTTCCTTCTCAATATGAGTTTCTACCAGGACCCTGAGTAGGGTTCCTTCTCAACATGAGTTTCTGTCGAAACCCTGGGGGTTCCTTCTCAACATGGGTTTCTGTCGTGACCCTGGGTGGGGTTCCTTCTCAATATGAGTTTCTGCCAGGACCCGGGGGGGTTCCCTCTCAATATGAGTTTCTGTCGGGACTCTGGGAGGTTCTTTCTCAATATGAGTTTCTGCCGGGACCCTGGGTGGTTCCTTCTCAATATGAGTTTCTGCCGGGACCCTGGGTGGGGTTCCTTCTCAATATGAATTTTTGTTGAGACCCTCACCCCAAAATATAGTGGTCAAGCTTGAAACACCCTTCTACATTAGCCCCTCGTGCAAAGTCTTTTGTGTTGGGCAGACCAAAAGGCTTTGTATGCCATAAATTCGATTTTCAATTTTGAGGGACCCTAGGGTTCCTTCATCATTCCCCCTAGGCTCATTAAATGCTCTGTCACTTCATCCCATGTTTTGTGGATGAGGCCACTTATAGTGGACCTCCTTATCTGGGTATCAACTTGGGCAAAGGGGTTGCTCGCTGTGAGCCCCTCGTCCTTAGCCTTTTTATGTGGCCTTTTGTCCTGTTTAGAGGGGTTGCTCATGGTGAGCCCCTCGTCCTGGGCCTTTTTCTGTGGCCTTCCATCTTGGATAGAGGGGTTGCTCGCGGTGAGCCCCTCGTCCTTGGCCTCTTTTTGTGGCCTTCTATCTTGGGTAGAGGGGTCTCATCCTTGGCCTTTATATGTGGCATTCTATCCTGTTTAGAGGGGTTGCTCATGGTGAGCCCCTCGTCCTTGACCTTTATCTGTGGCCTTCCATCTTGGATAGAGGGGTTGCTCGCAACGAGCCCCTCGTCCTTGGCCTCTTTTTGTGGCCTTCTATCTTGGGTAGAGGGGTTGCTCAAAGTGAGCCCCTCATCCTTGGCCTTTGTCTGTCGCCTTCTATCTTGAGTAGAGGGGTTGCTCGCTGTGAGCCCCTCGTCCTTGACCTCTTTTTGTGGCCTTCTATCTTGGGTAGACAGGTTGCTCACTGTGAATCCCCTCGTCCAGGTTTTACACCTCGTCATAGGGCCACTCAATATGGACCCCCTTATTCTAAATATTATCTTGCTAACTTGGGCAGTAGGAGCCCCTCTAGGTGGGCTCACTCACCCTTGGCTATTCTAGAATAGCAGTTGGACACCCCTCTACATTAGTCCCCTCGTACAAAAATCTTTGTGTTGGGTAAACCAAAGGGTTTTGTATGAAACCATCAGTTAATCTTGGAATGTGAAAGTTTCATGCCTTTACATCATTACACTGTCCGATTTAGAGGGACTGAGGGGTCCCTAGTGGTGGCCTCCCTCATCCTTAGTCATTCTCTATTCACCATCGGTTTTGGGCAGAGGGGCCACTCTTGGTGAGTCCCCTCGCTCCAACTCATTTTACCTTGTTTCCAGTTTATGCAGTGAGGGGGGGCCCTTGGGGTAGACCCTCTCGTTTCTATGTCTGCCTTTGGCAGATGGGTCAATTATCTTGGACTCCCTCGCCCTGGGTTTTCCTCTTTGTATATGCCTTTGGCAAAGGGGTCACACGAAGTGAATTCCCTCGCCATGAACTGTTCGCGCCTTTGATTGTAGCTGAAGGGCCACTAGTGGTGGACTCCCGCATCCTCAAACTGTTACTTGTGTTGGTCTTAGCAAAGGGGCCACTTAAAGTGGACCCCCTTGCTATAAGCTATTTCTTGTATTGATCTTGGAAGAGGGTACCACTCGTGGTGGATCCCCAGCCATGAGTCCTTTTCTGTAGCATCAAGTTTGGGAAGAGGCACTCAAGGTGGATCCCCTCGCCCTAGGCTATTTTCTGTCAAACTTGCAATCTTGGGGAGGTGGAACCACTCTAAGTGGATCCCCATACTCCAGACTATTTCACTCTTTATTCACTGGCTTGAGGACTTCTCAATATTAGCCCCCTCGTGCAGAAGTGTCTTGCAATGTCAAGAGACTTGTGCACGAAATATCATAATCAAGATTTCACTCTTTGTTTACTGGCTTGAGGACTTCTCAGCATTAGCCCCCTCTCAAGCAGGATACAGGTTAATAGTATCGGCGCTCCAATGCCCTTGGAGCCCCAGGTACTAAACTGTCGTACCTTTTATTAATACTTTACAATTGCTCAAGACTGTGAGTGCTCCTATTCCCTTGGAGCCTGAGGTACTAAACTGTCGTACCTTTGTTACTATTTTATTCATACTTGGCACTTGCTCGTCTTCTCGGGTTGATGCTATGAGCGCTCCGGTGCTCTTTGGAGCCTTAGGTACTAAACTGTCGTACCTTGTTTTTATACTTGGCACTTGCTCAAGACTGTGAGCGCTCCGGTGCCCTTGGAGCCTTAGGTACTAAACTGTCGTACCTTGTGTTTATACTTGGCACTTGCTCAAGACTGTGAGCGCTCCGATGCCCTTGGAGCCTTAGGTATTAAACTATACTTGGCACTAGCTCAAGACTGTGAGCGCTCCGGTGCTCTTGGAGCCTTAGGTACTAAACTGTCGTACCTTGTGTTTATACTTGGCACTTGCTCAATACTGTGGTGCCCTTGGAGCCTTAGGTAATGTCGTACCTTATACTTATACTTGGCACTTGCTCAAGACTGTGAGCGCTCATATGCCCTTGGAGCCTGAGGTACTAAACTGTCGTACCTTATATTTATACTTGGCACTTGCTCAAGACTGTGAGCGCTCCGATGCCCTTGGAGCCCTTGGAGCCTGAGGTACTAAACTATCGTACCTTTTATTTATACTTGCACTTGCTCAATACGCTGCGTTGCTCTATTTTTTGTGAGAACTTCAAGATTGAACTTTCGCGTAGTCTGTGAGGTACTTACCTATGATCTGAGAAAGTTATCGTTTTAGAGCTGCCTCCTTTAACTGTGGGGTACTTGCATATGAGATGAGCAAGTTAAAATTTGGAAGCTACCCCTCTAACTGCGGGGTACTTGCATACAACTGAGCAAGTTAAAATTTTGAAGCTACCCCTCTAACTGCGGGCTACTTGCATATGAGATGAGCAAGTTAAAATTTGGAAGCTACCCCTCTAACTGCGAGGTACTTATATATAGGGGTGGCCATATGCCCGAGGCCCGCCAAGCCCGCCCAATAAAAAAATAGGGCTTGGGTAAGGTGAATAAGCCCGCAAAGCGGGCTTGGCAAAATTTGATAGGCCCGATTTTTTTTTGGGCAGGCTTGGGCATGAATTCTTAAGCCCGATGAGGCCCGGCCCGGCCCGAGAATTATAGATATAATATTAATATATATATATATATATATATATATATATATATATATGTGTGTGTGTGTGTGTGTGTGTGTGTGTGTGTATTAATTTATTATTAAAGTGTAAGACTACAAAATTATAAATAAATATATAAAGCGGGTAACTTTTACAAATATAAAACATATACTAAGTCTTTTTATGTAGAGTGGGGAACTTTATATATAGACTCTGTAATATTTAAAGTTTAAAACATGTTTTTAATTAAAAAAATAGGTCTTTGATTAAGAAAAAATAGATTTTTTTATTTAAAAAAATAGTAACCTGGCTTGGCCAACGGGCCTAGGTAAAGAGCTTTCAAATCTGGGCGGGCTTAGGATTACATAATAAGGCCCGATCCAGGCCCGAGCGAGTTTGGGATAGCTCATAATTTATAAGCTCGGCCCGAGCCCGACCGGGCCTGCCCAGCCCTGCCCATGGCCACCCCTATTGTATATGAGCTGAGCAAGTTAAAATTTTGAAGCTACCCCTCTAACTGCGGGTACTTGCATATAACTGAGCAAGTTAAAATTTGGAAGTTGCCCCTCTAGCTGTGGGGTACTTGCATATAACTGAGCAAATTAAAATCTGAAAGCTACCCCTCTAACTACGAGGTACTTGCATACAACTGAGCAAGTTAAAATTTGGAAGCTGGCCCTCTAGCTGTGGGGTACTTGCATATAACTGAGCAAGTCATATTTCTGAAACTGCCCCTCTAGCTAAGGGGTACTTGCATATAACTGAGCAAGTAATAGTTCTGAAGCTGCCCATCTAACTGCGGGGTACTTGCATATATCTGAGCAAGTTAAAATTTGAAAGTTGCCCCTCTAGCTGTGGGGTACTTGCATATAACTGAGCGAGTAAAATTTTGAAGTTGTCCCTCTAACTGCGGGGTACTTGCATATAGGCTGAGCAAGTTATGACTTTTTAGCGCAGCCCCATGTGACTGTGGGGTACTTTTTAGCACAACCCCATGTGACTTTGGGGTACTTTTTAGCACAACCCCATGTGACTTTGGGGCATATTTTCTTTAGACCAACCCCATGTGACTGGGGGGTATTTTGTTATGCACATTCTATTAATATGATTGATCATTCTTCGGACTATGAATATGCATATGCGTTGAATGAGCCCACTGCATATAATTTGTCTCATCCAGCCTCATAGTGGTAATACACAGACCGAGATGATGATCGTTATTACTTCCCATTGTTGGAGTGAGACATGATGAAGAAAACTCATCTCCTCTAGAGCTCACCTCTGAATCACCTTTGAACCAGACATATTCTTAAAAATGTTTTTAGGTATACACTCCTCAAAAACTGAACAACAAATGTGTAGAGAACCACCTCTCTAGGATTCAACAGCAATTAATACGATAGTATGTAACACCACATACAAACCATAAAAATAGTGGAATAATGCATGTACCTCAATCGCGAACAACAAGGAGAGAAAACGGATTGAAACACAATTAATTTGAATCGCGAACAAATCGCAAAAGTAGGGTTTATACTACTTGTCCTACGGGTTTGAATACATACCCTATAGTTTTACAAACCATGCTCTGATACCATGTTAGATTTATGAGATAAGCAAACCAACATAATAAGAGAAGATGGGGAGAGGAGGAAGAAGAGATGAGAGTGAGAGTGAGAGAAAGAAGAAAAGGATATGAATGAATGAATTACTCTCATTCTCCTATTTATTCTATTTATATTAAGAAGTTTCAAAAATGACATAAATACCCTACACAACATAGCTATTACAATAAGTCCCTAATAACATGTTTTCCTTTCCTTCCCAGGATTTTGATTAATATACACTTGTTTTCTTATCAAAAAGGGAAGGGGATATAGGAAAGATGGTAGCACTATCGTAGATTTTGAGTGGTCTACACTCACAAGTTTAAAAAGAGTTGAACATAAATAAAATATGTCTTTTCTAACTAAAGAAGTATATCACTAACATCTAAAGATCGTAAGGTTATATCAAAAATAGCTAAACCTCAAAACATAAAGTATTAAAATTGGAGGTCTATATTAAAAGAAAGGTAAAGATGGAGAAAACAAAATAAAAATCCCAAGAACAAAGTAGTGGAATTTACCGACGATACTAAATCCGTAATGAAGGCCAAAATTGTGTTAAATCAGGAAATGGACCAACGGTAGAAATTGCCAAGGCCGTAAAAGCTGCAAACCTGTGATACGGAGATGGGTGTTGGCCAATCAACATTCGCCTAACTCTTAGTCGAATTGGCCCGAACGTCCTCCCTCGATAATGCATATCTGTGAAAATCAGGGTCGGTCCAATTGATATAGTAGGATGATATTGTTTGTTATGTCCTTTTTGATAATTGAGAAAAAGAATAAGAAGAGGAGGAGGAAGAGGAGGCAAGGTAACCCTAGATCATTGGAAGATGATTACATCCTTTGGTATCAGACTTCGGGAGTTTTAGCAATGAAAGTGAAGTTTGAGTCCCTGAATTTCCTTACTCGCTGATTTTAGTGTGAGAAAATTCAGAGAATTTCCATTTCCAGTTGGGTCGCACCTAGGGCATGCCATGCCTTTCCTGTCCAACACTATTTTCAGACACTTCCTTCATCGACAAAAGACGGTGTCCACCCTGCGACCTAAGCAACACCATATCCGACCACTTTGCACTGATCGATCACCGGATCTTCACAAACATGAACCAGATCTGAGATTTAATAGAAATCAGATCTACATTTGTTCAAGCTTTGCACCGGCGAGTGGATCACCTTATTGGAATGCAATCCTTCCGGGAGCATCTCCAGCCATCTTTGCCTGCGCGTGGACTTCATACACCCCCACACCGGTGTGTGTCACTGACACACTTTACCTACGGCAAGTGTCTTGATGGTATTGATTGAAGTTTGAATCAAGATAATATTTGATTCGAATCAATTGCAATCGGTGTTTCGAATCTGCTCGTATTTGATTCGATTCAGTAGTGATTGAAGTTCGAATTAAGGTAGGATTCAGTTAATGTAATTCAATTGCAATCCGGTGTCAGTTTCATTGTTCGGTCCAGTCGATGCTATTTCACATGTGATTTGGAGTTTGATTCATACATTGCAACTAGATTAAGATCTAGAAATTAATTGAGATTACTGTGCAGCGTGTTCTTTACAAATTTGGATTCCGATTTTTTTTTACCTTTTCAATCTGGCGCATTGCAACCTTGTTGAGCGTACGCCAAGTGTTTGATAGAAGTGCACACCAATTGTTTGTTAGAAGTCTTTCTTCGATTCTACCTTAGTAATTGCTTCAAATTAAGTGCTAATAAAAGATGAATCGAGGAAAAGGAAACCATCAACATGGTAGAGGTGTTGGCAATCCTATAAATCGTGAAGCAAATGTGATTGATTATCAAAATGGTGTGGCTCAACTCAAGAGGAAAGTGAAAGCTTTAACCCTAATGGTTCAAAAGTTGTCTAAAGTACCTCATCATTGTTTCAATTACACTTTTGTTGATGATGATCCATCTAGCACTGATTCTAAGCTATCTGTTCATGCTATTTGGCATGATAGAGTTGTCAATAAACGCATAAATCAAATTTGGAAGATTGAAAATCCACGTTTTGAACAATGGCTAGAGTTAACTAATTGCAGCCCCATTAGAGGTGATTTTTTATTAGAAAAGGATGATCTTTCAGTTTTAGAAGTTCAAGAATACTTTAAGAATAATGACCTTCCCTCTTCTGATGAAGAATTGTGTGAGTTCAAAGGAACCGAGGAAGAAGTTGAACCACCCCTGCTGTTTTATGATTCTGAAATCTACTCTGCTGCGTATCAATCTCATCCAACATTTGACGAATCTGAAATTGATGAAGATGATTTTGTAGTAGACGTTCCATTTGAAGACCAACCCTAATTTGATGAATATGAAATTGTTAAAGAGGATTGTGTTGTTGAACTTTCATTTGAAAATGAAGACTCTGAGGTTTATAGTTGGCAACACTGATTCAAGGATAGAGAAAAATGTGTTTGGTAAAATGTCTAGGCAGGTTTTGGGTTTATAGTTTTTGGGATGAGGACATAGAGGAAGGGGGCTGTAGGGAAAAGTATGTCACATAACGAAGTTTCAACTTGTATGATGAATGCCAAGTGTATGCTACAACTCTTGCAGGTGTTGTTCGTGGACCACTTGAAATTGTTGGGGTTATTTCTAAGACAGAATAGGCCCCATTAGTAGTGAAAAGTGGCTTATGTGACGCTTTGAAGCTGTTGGATGAACTGAAGATTACAATAGAGGCAAAAGGAAAAGAAGAGGAAAAACGAAGAAATATATTTTCCAAAGTCAGTAGGAGTAACCCTCCTACTTAACAAGGACAAATTTTTCTGAGGAGGGACTGACGTTTTAGGATAATATTGTTTGTTATGTCCTTCTAAAAGTTAAGTTGTTTAGTTGTATTCATTTTAGTGGCAGTCTGTCTTACTTGGTTGTAATCACGTTAGTTGTAGTTAGAAACTATAAGTAGTCATGTTACCTCATTTGTAAGGAGACTTTTGATAATAAGAAATAATAATAGAAGAAACATTTCTCTCTAATTTCTCTCTCATTTCATGCTAACCCTAGATATTGGGAAAATGATTACATCACTCATAAGCAAGCACTTCTTTAAGTGTAAGCAGAAGCGCACGGGGTAGTAGGAAAACTACGACCTGGGCAACATGGGAAAGGTGTTCCTCCTCCGAACGATTGTATATCACTATATCATCAAAATTGACGACGACAAGCTTACCCAGAATTTGCCTCATAAACCACATAATGGTGTAAGGGGCATTGGACAACCCAAATGGCACAACGGTACACTCGTAGAGGTCGTCCTTTGTTTTGCTGGTCGTTTTCCACTCGTATAGGTCGTCTTTCACTCGTCGGCTTGCTGCATTCGAATCTCGTGGTACTTGCTCTTAGGGTCAAAGTTTAGAGATCCCCACACAATTTTCCTTCAGGCAAAGAATAAAAACCGTTATTTCAATGTGATCTTGTCGATAGATCGATTGTCAAAACACATACGCCAACTCTTATCCTTTTTCAGAGTGAGAAGGGCCAAAAATGCAAAAGGAGGCGTACTCTCTCTACTGAGACTGCGGCCCCATTACTCAATGACTTGTCGTTGCAGCTAAACCTGTCACCAGGTCATGTCGAGTTTTATCGTGTTCGGATCTTCTTAAGTTTGTGTCTAAATGGGTGACATTCTAATGAGTGAAAAAACCATATTCAAACACGACCCGTTATCTCATCAAGTCGAGTCGTGTTCACCCGTTATTAACATTTATGAATCATCTCAATTGTAATTGAATTGACAAGTTAGCGTTAGGGGTGTTCGCGGTCCGGTCCGGTTCGGTTTTAAGGTTTTTTTTGGACCGGACCGACTTGGTCGGTCCTCTAAAAAAATGGACCGAGACCGGACCGATAATGTCGGTTAACCGACCCTAGTCGGTTCGGTTTTTAATAGGGTCGGTCCGGTCTAACCCGTCGGTCCTCATATTAATGAATTACATCATTTATAATAGTACAAATATACCCGAGTCTATTTTTTTCAAACATTAAAAACTAAAAAATATCAAAATTTGCGATTAAAACAAACCTACTATTGGATTAAACTATAATTTAAACTAATCAACTATTGAAATATATACTTTTACTATTTATTTATCTTATATATATACATATATATGTAAAAATATATTATTTTATATACAGTCGGTACGGGTCGGTCCTAACAGGGTTTTTGAAACTGTAAACCGTGGACCGGACCGACTAGGTCGGTCCACCAAAAAAATAAACCGAGACCGGACCGATTAAGAAAAAAACCGAAAAAAAAGGGTCGGTTCGGCTCGGTTCGGTTCGGTCCGTCGGTTTTTTGAACACCCCTAGTTAGCGTGTTAACAACCCAATTAAACACATTAATTCATTAACAGTACTAAATCTCCCATTTAGTAAAATTTGATAACACTAACATGAAAATATATAAACTCTTTCGCATGCCAAAATCTAATAATCAAGCCCACTAATGGATGTAAATCACTGTAGTGATGATTTATAGAAAGTTAAGGATATTCCAATTATCTCGACGATGTGATTATGGGTTACTAACGAATCCTTAAACATTATAACATATATTAATGGTCTGTTGTGAGGCACATGCTACCATCACGTGCAATCGAATAAAACAATGGTCAAAATTTTAAAGAAATTAATACATGAAAAGAAAGTGGAGTTTTATTAGGTATGAATGTATTTTAAAATATAGGTTATTACATGAAAAACACATGTAATTTAGGGGTTTTGTTTTTTTAAATGACCAAAAGCACTTAACAATAATTCTTGAAGACTTAAATTAAAGCATCTTAACCTGTCAACGGTTTTAAACTAGTAACTATTGCCACTTATATGACACAAAACTATGGTCCACCCATTAACAATTAACTTCGTGTTGTGCTTTCGTGTCGTATCTCATTTTGTCAGATCCAACTGTAATTCCTCGTTTTTAGCCAGAGACATATGTGGTATGGTAGTGGGGAAGATTGGGCAATGGACTCAATGCTAGTGGGGAGAAGACTAGTTATGCCGGGACAAATATCTAAGTGTGTGTCCAAGAAAACTCACTTTTGGCGGGATGTCGGAATTAGGTGTGGCGATGGGTCTAACAAGTGCGTAGCCTATGCCAACTTCCTCCGCCTCCGCAGCCAGAGTGGTAAGGGAAACAACAAGGGTTAAAGGTTGAAATAGGTGAAGCTCACGCGTTGGACGTAATTGGCCACCATGTAAGTTGGATTGGCTGTAATGCAAGACGCGCTCGAGTAACAAGTGACATACACTCATCTCCATAATTGTACACTCATCGAAGTACATACTAGTTAAGAACAACACGAGGCACTGACAACTCATAGCAAGCGATCCTCCTTCGCCTAGCCAACCAATACGACAAGGCCTAACAAAGGTGGTTTTTGAATGGCTTACCGGACTCAGTGGTGAGTGGGTCTCACGTCAGTGCCAAATGGGTCCGACCTCCATGGGTGTAGTGTTGCGTGGAATGGGAAAAATTATCGAGGAGGATGATCCAAAGTAAAAGAGGTTCAAGTATGAGGTTTTAGTGGTTGATTGAGGCTCCATTTCGCTTGAAATGGACTTAGGGTTGTTGTCGGTGACTCGAATGGGGGTTGTGAAATGACCCCGGGGGGGGGTCTAAGTGGTTTGTAAATTGTGAAGGGTTAAACGATAAATTTAATTTGAAGGCATTGGCTTGTAATGGTGCCAAGATAGGGTTTCTCCTTTAAAACTAAAAGAGGCGTGAAGAGAGATTTTGTTGCATAGGCTATTAAGGGCATCACATGAGGCTGCCACCACCGGAGTACGGGTCAGAGGTCCGACGGTCGTCGCATATGATAGCAAGAGTCATTGATATCCAGAGTTGGGAAGGTCACATATGGTCGACAAGACAAGGACTCTAGGGTTTTCATCGTCCCCTCGTTGTGCTGTAAGGGTATAGCGATGTTAACTTGGAAAGGCACCATCGCGACTAGCCCGTCATCGATGATGGTCTCTAAGCGCAGACAAAGTCAGTGAAGCGTCAAATTTAGGGTTTGGGCTCATTAGAATTGATAGAGGAGCACTAAGGTTAAACAATTTAGTAGAGCACTCATTGGGGCTAAATGTGGCCGAACAACATGGTTCAAAGTATCGGTCGAGTCAACTCGGAATCAGAGGGTACCGATACGATACCGAGAGACGTTTCAAAAAAAACACTGAATCATGTTGTCTCGCCGAGATATCGACCAAGACAACCGATTCCGAGACGTCTCGCCGCAATATCGACCGAGACAGCCGATTCAAACGACACATTTTTTTTTTACCCCTGTGACATTTTTTTTGTAGCCAAAAAATATTTTTTTATTTTTTTTGTAAAAAGATGTCAAAAATACATTTTGCAAGACATTTCTTTGTAAAAAAAAAAATGTTGTAAAAACTATTGAGACCTTATATAATTTTTCTGAGTAATATGAAAAAAAAAATTCATCATTATTTGAACATTGTCATATTTTCTTTTACTTTTTGATAAAATTTTAATTTTTTACCATATTTCTTCATTGTTGAAAATATATTGTAACATTTACAGAAATACAACCTATATAAGTTTGTCCACATAACATATACATGCAGAATAATTTTACACACTAAGATTAAATTAAACAATTGCAATAAAATTAAAATGTCACTAATATAAGGGTCCGTTTGATAGCAATAATTGTTATGGAAAATAAGGAATATTTCTCATTTTCCATCTTTTATGCACATTTGATAGCATTTATTTGCACTGGAAAATAATTCTAGGTTACACTACGGTACTAACACCTTATGCACAAAAAGTTGATTTCCCATGGAATTCAATTCTTTGGGTGGGTGGGGGGGGGGGTTAAGAATTGAATTCCAGCTTTTCAATGACTTGGAAATAAATTCCAGCTTGTTCTATCAAATGGACCCTAAAACTAATAACATTCACCGTACATAAAAATATTTGAACTTGGAACAAAATATCCTATCAAAATATAATGTCACATAATGCTGTACAAAAATGGAAGAGACAAAGATTGGGGTAAAAAAGAATCCCCATAAGTCTAGTCTCGTCCATGAATATCAAACATCATCCTACATAAATTAAAATCAACAATTAGTCATTAATACGTAACTATTTAGAGATTTTAAATAATTAAAAATAAAAATAAAATTAGTACATTAGTAATATGCCAAGTCCACCACACCTGAGAATAACTAATCATACAATGTAATGCATATTAAATAATGGTTTGAGCATATCTGATTGGTACATATTGTTAATCTTAATTTTTTAAAATTTTATATATTTTTTTTCGGAATTTTTCGCGCTCTCTAAATAGTGTATCTTTCCGTATCGCCCGATACCGCGATCGAGTTGAAAATCGAGTGTCCGATACCGAGACTTTGAACCATGCCGAACAAGGTTCGTCTGGTGCTAAGTTGACATTGGTGGTCTGGTGTGGAGGTGACTCCAAGGATGTGACGATATGGACTACGGATGTCTCAGGTTTGATCGGAAGCCACAAATCACTCTAATGGCACCACTTTGAGTCCCAATCGTCACCGCCAACGATCAACTCCCCAAGAGCGAATGTTGTTCTTATACCCATTTGATGCGGACGAGGAAGCGATTACAACATTGATAATTAGGGAATACTCTAAAATTCTCCCTCAATTCTCAAAATAGTAGTAGTAATTACAAAACGATGGGAACTTGTCTTTTATAGGTCCACAGGAATGTTTTTGACCAACTAGTGATATCATGGTGACATCACGGATGAGATGGCCATCACTAAAATACTATAAAAATTAATACAAGGAGTTCAGGTGAAACAACAAAATAAAAGTAATAAAGGACAAAAATAGCCCAGCCCAGTCTACTCTACTCATACTCCTGCATAAAAAGGCTCTCTTTAAGCCTTGCCTTTATAATGAAAAGTAAATATGGGAACCATTATAATGAATGGGCTCAAAAGTGGTTGAACATGCATCTTTTCAATGCCCTCGAAAATTTATAACCCAAATTCGTATATATTTTGAAAAACACTAGATTGTGGGAACCGGAGGGAAAATTAAATACGGAGAGGATTTGTGGGATAAGAATTCAATCTTGCGTGTTTCGTAGATTATATTGTCATTCATTAAATCCCATAGAGTCCTGGACTATTTTGTATCTTGGACATTTAGAACATAACCTCCAATGGAAATCTATAATGCTAAAGAATTTCATAATTTTATTTCGCATCTTGGTATTGTTTAGGGCTTGCTTCTCTTGCATGGTGTGGTGTCTAAAATAACCGGGTGACGACGGGGAATTCTTCCAGTTCTTTCTCTTGGAAATCTTTCTTAAATTTTATGATGAACTCTCCATCTCTTCTTCCCTTTGAATATTCAAATATATATGTAAAAAAGGGATTCCTCCAAACGCAGTATATGCTCTGTTAGTGAGAAGGTGAGCACATGTTATTTGCTGCAACTTAAAAGGCCTAAATCTTGTTTATTAACCCATTGGCTCTGCGTATTTAAAATTAGCAGTGAATATTGACAACATTTTGCTCCATTGCACACAAATTTTTGTGGAACAAGAAATGTTTTGAGCTTGGAATGGTTGGAGTTTTCTTAAACTCATGGATCAGTTTTATTGCTATTAATAGATCCTTGAATGAGGATTCAAAGAACTCAAACCCTTAAGGCATGGTTCGAAGCATCAGCCGAGACAACTCCACCGAGTTGACTCTGTATCGCAGGGCATTCAACTGAGTTCGAGTCACGAGTTGTGAAATAGACGAAATAGTACTAACTCTGACTTAGCCTAAATATCAACTTCGCGACACGCTCATTTGTTTCCTATATGATTTCCCTCTTTTGGTTATAGACATATTAACTATTGATATGTGTTCAAGTTATACATGTCTAATCAAAATAAATAATTACAAATGTAAGTATATAATTTGCAATTTCTTTATGAATTCTTTTATAAAGGGCAAACCCAGTGCACGAGGCTCCCGCCACTGCGGGGTACTGGGGGGGTTGGATGCACGCAGCCTTACCCCTGCATACGCAGAGATGCTGTTTCCGTGACTCGAACCCGTGACCTCCAGGACTTATGAATTCTTTTATAGTTAAAGATATTTGGAGATCATGTGCTTATAACTTTTGGAAAAATGCAATTGAAAAGTGCACCATGTGTAAGTATATTCAATTAGACAATCCTATTCATGCTAAATGATGATGGTGTAACTATCTAATTGATCCATGTTATTACATTTAGTTTTCTAAACTTTTTTATGTTCTTTAAAAAAATATAGGCTCTCTGAACAGCATATTGTTGTGTGTCACCCGAAATCCCCCACATATGCAATTGCAAAACAAAGAAAAATAAACTTACTTTTATGACTACTATATATCTGATTTTTGTTCAGTGTATATGAAACATCTGAAAGTACAAGAGAAATCAACTTACCTCCAAGGAATGATGCTTCAACAGTTAAACCATATAAAGCAAAATAAGCACTGGGAGGTGCATATAGCTCTTCACAAGCACAGCCAAGGTAATATTCTTTTTCTCCACATACAGGGACATAACCCACAACGAATTTTCCTGCATAATCCAAAGTAATAAGTGTATGGACCTTGAAGGAATTGGGTGGTAGGAATTTACGTATCTTAGCAGTGGCTAAAATCGAAACATTTGTGCTAGATGTTAAAGGTGGCAAGACAGTTACAAAAATAACAACCTCAACACCCTTATAATGTCAAGGAGAACAATGTGACTTATATCAGTAGCAATTAACTCCAAGATGATCTGATAAAAAACGAGTTTCAGGAGATAAAGAAAAAAAAACTCCACCAAATCAAAAGAACTTGGGATGCAATATGAAGAATAGGTCAAGAATCTGATTTTCCACGGATGTGTACACCCCTGTTGGTCCACCTGTCGTAGTTTGTCCCAGCAATTTGGAATTGAGGATCTAGACGTGTCATTGGGGATTAGATGGGCTCTCTAAGATGACCAGGTACCATAAGTTATCAAAAAATCATTTATGCACAAGCATGTTCAGTAGGAGCTGCAGTGTGCACTTCTTTCTATTTCATGTTTTTGCACTTCTGTTCTCTCTTTTCAAACAACAAAACATTTGTTGTATATCAGGAGACACCTAATGCGATTGTCCCACTACTACTAACCTAGTCATTGGCTCTGTGACTTGGGCAGACGACATCCTCCTCCCCCAAACCAAATTATCCATAACACCCCAACCCCGTGCTCTTAAAGGGGTAAAAGTGCAATGGGAGGCTCCATTATAGGCTGCGGTTTGCACCCATGCACTACATCCTGGTAACTTGTGTGTTCGTGCGTGCACTCAAACACACACACCTCTACACATGAATGTGGCATCAGTGTGTGGACAACTATCCAACTTTCACAAGCATATAGCGCACCAAAATTCGATCTATTCATTTGCATGCGTTATAGATGACTAGAGACCCACACATTGAGCATTCACTGGTGGTGGTTGGGGTTAGCAGCTCCAGTCGTAGAATCTCCTAACTTATCCCAGTTTGTCCATCAAAAATCCCAAAGAAAGGACAGGGGTTCAAATTATAGAAACTTTTATGATATCTAACAAGGGAAGAAAAAGACGAGTAAAATCAAAAAATAAGAATTTTACCTGATTTCTTAAAATCCAATATGTGCCTTCGAATTTCTTCAACTTTACCCCAACCACAATTTAAGGGTTCAATGTGGAGATAGATACCAGATATACGAGGATCATATGCAGCTTTAACGAAGTTCTCACAAATTTGAGGTAGAGATAATCCTGAAGAGAAACGGCTCTTTAGCTGATCCGATATCTGAAGATTAAGAGGAAAAGGTTTTCAAGTTCCACTATGTAACAAAAATATTCATATGCAACCAATGATATGAGATGAGAATGACAGTTCGGACCTCATACATAGAATAACATGTATAAATTTGTTCATAAAGCACTTAACTAAAGCAAAGTTCGGCTTCCCAACAGTACCAAATGCATGTGGACTGGTCAAGTTTGGAAAGGATTATATTTTGACAAGTATGTCTGTATTAAAAGAACCGCGAAAAGGGGGGCGGAACCCGTGACTGCATGGCATATACAGGCGATGAAGACCAAAAAGAAAAACTAAGGATCCAGAAAACAAGGGGGAAAACTTCAATGTTATGTCCCTAACATGAGAGCACAAAAAATCTACAAAAGACATTACATCGATAAACAAAATCTTGGGAAACCAAAAAATTAAAGAACTCAACATCCAAAAACTGCAACTTCCGCAGAGGGAGCGCTTCACCATCAAACCACTGTCTATTCCTCTCAAACCAAATGGACCACATGATACTTAAAGGAGCAGCTACTTAATGATACTGAACATCACTCCTCACTCTACAACCGTCCCAAACCAAAAGCATTTAGCCATCGTCCTTGGTGGAACCTCTGGCATGCAAAAAGAGCTAAAGTGACATCCCACAACTCCCTAACCACCTCGCGATGTCCTTCCTACACATCCAACACCTACTCACCAACCGCCCTCCTTCCTCTTCATGTTATCCAAAAATAGCACTTCTGGTCGCGGTTCAAGCAAAAAAAGCCACCAAAGCAGAAACCCTTGTCTCCAAATAGTTGTTGATGGAAAGGCCTATGCCTTGGAAATGGATGTAACCCACGGGATCTCGTCTTGCCCCCTTAACCCTTAAGCAGCCTCGTCTCTGCCTTGACTCTTTCAAAGCCTGAAAGAACGTTTGAACTGCCTCTAACTTCCAATCCTGAAAAGGGCATCTGATGATGATGTGAGAAATTGGACATATATCATTCTCAACCACCATATCAAATATAAAATAGCAATAAAGCAAGTAAAAGGAAATAAACGCAAGATATAGAGTGGTTCGACAATAAAAATGAGCCTATGTCCACTTTGTTTCCCTACTCTCATTATACACGTTGTATTGTACAAGATTGAGGTGCCGTCAGAGGCGTACAAGAGAGATAAGAGAGGAGAATACATTAATACAGCTAGGCTGGGCAATCTGGGATGCGACCTGTCGATGATAATGTCGATGATAATCCTGTATGGCTGCGGCAGGGGGAGTGACTTTTAGAGAGAGTTAGGGTAGAGACTTTGGCAGGGTTTTGCCAAGTGATTCGTCCTCCTAATATTGGGGTGAGCACTTCTATTTATAGTAGTCATAAAGTAGGACAGTTGTCAAGTGACTCGTCCTCCTAATAGTGAGGTGACTAAGGAATCCTTTTAAAAGTAGGACAGTTATCATGTGACTCGTGGGAGCGGAGGTGACCGCGGTCTGTTTGGACCCAAGCAGTAGCTAGAGCTTAAATGATGGCCGCGGCCTGTTTGAACCCAAGCAACGGCTGATATAAAAAGATGGCCGCGGCCTGTTTGACCCCAGGCAGCGGCCTTACCCTTAAACCTTCTCCGGCTATAATGTCAATATTGGGCATATCAATAGCCCCCAGGCCATAGTGCCAAGAGGTGGTGAGTTGGTGTTGTGGTTGTGTTGTATGCCCTTGCCACGGTGTCATTGTCCATGGCTTTTGCAAGTTGCCTGATAAGGACGCGGCCAATGTCTTGTGATGCTTCACCTTCCAGTGCCCTCTTATATAAATGGGATCATGTCGTGGCCTTCAGTACCTAATCAATTTCCTTGAGAGCATATCGAAGGCAAACCTCTGTCCTTTTTCCCTTGTATTCTCCGGCGAATTTCAGGCGTCAGTTTCAAGGCGGTGTGAGGCGTTCTTGTGGTGGATCGAGGCTGAGTAACCAGCGATTACTCTGTCAGTTTTCCGGCGACTTTCTTCCACTTTCCACTGATTTCCAGGTAATCATCTCTTCAACTTCTTCTTTCCATATTGCTATTACCCTTTTCTGCCATTTCATGCTTTTTTCGAATATGGAGCAATTTAGTAAACTCGTGTTCCGTAAATCCTTAATCCATACTATTTGCTCCCTAAATTTTGTTAATCCATGCTTGGTTTCGACTCTTGGCTATTGAGTATCATTTTCAAATATTTGTTGTGGTTTTCTGGCAGTTAGGGTTTTTGGATAATATGAATTTAAGATTTGGGATTTCTAAATGGATTTTGATATATTGGGAATGATTTCTGGATAATTTAATCTAGCTGGAATTTTTTTGGGTAATCAAATAGGTTTTGGGTTTTGTGACAGGATCTGGCTATTTTGGATTTTGTTTTTGGCCAAGAACACCAATAACATGTTCCTGGTGATCTTAGCCAAAACCCTAGGGTTTAGGTTTTTTTATCCTTGAAAGTTTGGAATACAAACGGTTTACCTGTTTATCCCCTTGGCCGCGGCTTTCTAGTGAAACTCCTTCGCTTACTGCGGCCTTTAGTTAATTTTCCAAATCCTTGCCTAAGTCCCCCCTTGACTGTGGTCATTTAGTTGTTTTGAACTATTTGGCTGCGGCCTGAGATTTAATTTAGACTTGAACTTTATGTGGCTTCTATCTTTGATCTCACTTCCCTTGACTGCAGTTGTTCAGTGCTATCGAACTAACCTGCCGTGGCTTAATAGAGTAGGATGGCCACAGCTCTTTTAACTCAATTCTTTTCCTATTGTTCCGATCATAATGGCTGCGGCACCTAACTGCGGAGTCCTTCTGCTTTTTCAATATTGCTACAGCATTATGCATTGGAACACTTGGGAGTATTTAGAGGATTTCTGGAAGAGACACTTCGCGTTCATCCTCCTGAAGTGCTTCACATAAAGCCTTTAAAGGGTAGCTGCGTTGGCTGAAGCCCTTGGATTCCCAGAAGGGGTCATTTGCTCTCTTTCTGTTGCGGATCAGAGGTCATTCTCCGCGGTCCCTAATGATGGGATCTGTTTTCCTCTTCATGCATTCCTCTTGGGGCTGCGGCTGCCAGTTCCCGTTCCTGTGAGGAGGATTTTGAGTGCCATTAACTTGGCCCCAGCCCAGCTTGACCCAAACAGTTGGAGGACA
Organism: Sambucus nigra; assembly: GCA_949130495.1. Taxonomy (NCBI): domain Eukaryota; kingdom Viridiplantae; phylum Streptophyta; class Magnoliopsida; order Dipsacales; family Adoxaceae; genus Sambucus; species Sambucus nigra. Next base: position 328,936,139 of record OX422210.1, on the reverse strand, counting down.
ATTCTTGCTGCGATGCTAATTTGGAAGAAGCATTTCAAGGACATCATTCCTGCAGAGTTCTTTGAATTTTATAGACCCAAAGAGAACTCCGTTGAAAATCCATAGTACACCTACTTTGGTCTGCGAAAGGGGGATAGGTACCTAATGACAGGAAGGCCTTCCAGTGTCGAGAACTGAAAAGGTAAATTCCTGTTTATTTCTGGTGCCAACTAGGAGACCTACCCCAATGAGAGGGAAAAAACATTTAGGTTGCCGCGGCAATTTAGTCACCCAAACAAAAAAGGTAACCACGGTCCTGTAAGACCCCGTAATTTTAATGACTTTTAATATGTGATTAATTAAAAGTAAAATGGGGATTAAATGGAATTAATTATGAATAATAATTGGAATTAATCCGAATTGAATATTATTAGAGAATAAAGTAATATGTGATTGATATTGAATATTACTTAGTGATTAAAAGTAACATACGATTATATGGTCGCGAGTGAATAATAAGTGAATTATTGAAATTAAGTCGAGACGCGCGTGTGAGTCGTGTCGGGACTCAATTGAAAGGGCTAAAAGGAATATTATTTTAAGTCATTTCGAGTACACCGTTGAATCCGGAAGGGTCGAAATAGGCAGAAAAGTCTACCCGGTGGTTGATTTAGGTCTCGAGTCACTTGGGAACCAAAAGGACCCCCCGGAGGGGTATTTTGGTCATTTTAATTGGGAGGTGAATAGTAACCATGAAAATTTGGGTTTTATTATATAAATGAAGAGATTAGAGAACTTAGGTTCATTCACCCAAAAACAAAGGAAAAGTCTGTGAGGAGAATGAGAGGTTTTTCAAGGAGAGGAAGAGGTTTTGAGAACAAATCAAGGGACAACCACCTTGCACCACCACCGGGAAAGAGGAGGGGACATCCTACACTTATCTTCTTCAAAGGATCAGACCTACACCTTAAGGCAAGTGTAATTCTTGTTCCAATTAACGAGTACATTATCCATGTTAGAATAGGATTAATATTTACCCATGAGAATTGTGAAATTGGGCATCAAATGATGAATAAACAAATTAATGTGATAAGTATTGCATGTAGTTGAGAAATCCACATGTTGAGGTTACCTGATTGATGATTTGAATTGTAAATCACGAAATTATATTATGGGTTTTATGAAGAGTATCAATGGTGAATATAGAATTTTGAGGATTTTAAGGATTATATTGATTTTGATAAAAACCCTTCTTGAAAGTAAGGAATTATATGTTTTCTGTGTTATAATCACCCATAAACGTGTATAAATGATGTTGGGATAATTGGGATTCGTTAGAATATATTCCATGTGAGTTTGGGTGTAAGAAAATGGAGAAAACGCAGAAAATTGAGGTTGGGGACGAACTGCTGAAAACGTTGAACGAACTGGGATGTCGTTTGAAGTCGTTCGAACAAGACGAGAATTCAGGGACTTCTAACGAGATTGCAGAAATCCTGTTTTAGCCCAGATTAGTTTGGAAATTCGTATTTTGGCCCACAATAGGTTCTAAATAATTTTGGTACATTAACAAAGAGTGAGAGACTTGGGTTAATGTTAGAAAACTATATATTGAATTAAGAAAGGAATTATGTGAGTGATAACTACATAATAAAATACGATAATGAGATTGAATCGTAATTAACAAGTACGGGTAGTATTCAAGAAATACAATGGTATTGAACGGTCATTTGGATGCGTAGGTATGTGCGTAGCCCAAAGGCTTAGGACTATGTTCGCCTCCAATACATGTGTTTTGATATTTGTTGTTCGAGGGATATACCGAACCAACAGTCCTTTATACAGTGACGAGATGTACTGGGACTAGATAGCAGAGAATGCATGCACCGCAGTTGCGTCTCGAGGTGCAGTACTATATATATATAATAGAGTGAATGTATATATATACTTGTGATATTATCTACTGTGTGAATTAAGTAGACATAAAAGATAGTGAAATCTGAAATTAATTAAGTTTGAGAACACTAAATTATACTGAGAATTGAACTACTATATATTTATTACATGTATTGCGAAGAAAATACGTGGGGAAAATAAGGGCTATGGATAGTTGACACAGTGTTATAATCTAGCGAAAGTGGGAATAATAACTAGCATAACTTGGAGATACGTTACGCATGCACACTAGATGAGAGGTGAGAATCTCAAGAGAGAGTCCGAGAATCTAACATGTATATAATAATTGCTAATTGTAGCATTTATTCACTTGTTGTTTTTAAAAAATTTTACAATCGGGCTCTGACCTGTTTTCTCTTGCATATTCTCTCCCTCTTGTATATATTATATCAGGTGTCCAGCCACAGGGACGCCCAGCATAGAGGATTGGATATTTATTTGCTATGATACTATGGAGTTGTGGACTTTGCATTAAACGCACCATTCTATTGATTCATGTACTCTGTAGTTATTTCTTTTATGGCATGTTGCCAAAGGATTTGTCTCATTTCCATTATGTCTCAATCAGTCGTTTTATTTGTGTCGGTATTGGATACATTTGGTTTTAATTGGTTTATTGTATTGGGATGTTTGAAACTGGGAAGTTTATTCCAGTTACATTAATTAAGTTGTGATGATACTTATTCATTATTCATTGTTGTGGGATGGTTTATATTATAACTTGTTGGCATTGTTAAAAAGGAATTTTATTAAAAATTAAATTTTGAAATTTTAACACTAGCTTAATTGATTACTTTCAACAGTGATGCTAAGAATGAGTCGATTGAATAATTCGAGTTGATTGGGTAAAGGATTGGCCATCCGGTATTTAATTAAGCGGGTTGTTACAGGTCCGCCTCTTTATCTTTTGCTTTTGTTCAACTTATTCCACAAATTTGTCGCGGCATTTACTATTTTTTTGTCAAAAACAACTATTTCAAGCCTGAAGCTCAATAGCAGGCAGAAACAGAGGGTTGAGGGTGTGGCTCTCTTAGACAACGAACAAAAACGCTTTCCCAGTATAGTAACATCTCGGAAGATCTTTAAAAGAGGATACTTTCCTTCAAAGAGTGTTCCAAAAATGGTTGCGGAAGGTAACGCCAATACTTACCTTTTTCTTATATACTTTACTGCGGCACTTATTTTGAACTTTAACTGATTTCTTCTACTCCAGGGGGTGTTGAGGAGATCAACCGCGAGCTTCTTATAGCTCAACTTAATGAGATGGATGAGGCCGCTCTTGGCCTCAACCAGGCCCAGGAAAAAGGGAAAAAAAAGGAAGAGGGCTCCTAAGGAGGGGATCCCAGCAGCTGATGGATCTGCGACCGAGGCTGCCAACCCTACTGTTGAGAAAGATGCAACTCCAGCTGATGATGCTGCAGCAGTTAGGCCACAAAGTGAAGCCCGGGTGGATGATGACATTGGTGCTGAGCTAGCCGCGACCGGTATAATCTCATCTGGAGGGGATTTCCATGGAGGCTCTAACCCTATTCATGTTTCAAACACCGAGTCCCCTCGGGGACAATTATTGCTATTAATGCCAATTTGCCCACTCCACAAAGTAGGGCAGAAAGGGATCCTGATGGTCGTCCGCATCCCCGTTTAAGACAACCTGATCCAAAGTCTCCCTGGGACACTATGGTCGCGGCATTTTCTAAGATGAAGAAGGTTGCGGATGCCGCTGATCTCACCTCGCTAGAGTAGGGGTGTTCAGAAAACCGAATGGACCGAACCGGACCACCCTAATTTTACCGGGTTTTTTTTAATTGGTCCGGTTCAAGTTTTTTTTTTGACAAACCGATCTAATCGGTCCGGTCCTCGGTCCCCCTTATTAAATACCCGGTCTGGACCGACCCGGACCGGTTATATATATATATATATATATATATATATATAATTATAATTTTATTTATATATAAAACAAATACTTAAAGAAGAGAAAACAGGTGAGGGGTACGCTCGTCAATATTCAAAATAGGAAAACAAAAAAAAAACTAGGCTCCTCAATATTCAAACAAACATTCCACATCAACACAACCGATCTTTCTCTACTCTCTCTCAAGCTCTCCTCTTTTTTCTTTTTTTCAAATCAAAAATCCATTTGCGCCGAAGGCTGCTCTACCCTCTGCCACACATAACACTGCTAGGCGGGCTACTCCACCCTCTGCACACGGAGGCTGCTGCTCTACCCTCTACGGTATTGTTTTTATTTTCTAAAACAAAAACTATGATAGTTTTTTAAAGTATTAGATACATCGAACATGTGTTGTGTATTATCTTAACAAAAAAACAAGTTACTCAGATTTTTGTTTATCTCAGATCGGACGTGTGTTGTGTATTATCTGAGACCTGTGTTGTCTCATATTTTTTTTTTTTTAATTTCAGATATATTATTTTAGTTGTTTGAGTTTTTAGGGTCTAAAATGTTAACATAATAACTTGTTTAAATTTATGTTGTATATATTGTAGATAATGACTGCTCTACCCTCTACAGTTTTGATGGTAAAATTTGAACAGTTTTCAAGGGTAGTTTTCATTTTTAAAAAGATTATTTCAATAAGATTAGGACCGACAAGTTAGATCGGACCGACCATATAAATAACCGGACCGATTAAGCCCGAAAGCCAGTTTAATCGGTCCGGTCTTGGTCCGTTTTTTTTAGGGCCGGTTAAATCGGTTCGGTCCTTAAAATTACTAAAAACGGAATCGGACCGGACCGCGAACGCCCCTAGTCTGGAGGGTGAGGATGCTGAAGACTTGGAGGAATATGCCCTCCACAATCTGCTGAGGGTAAGACAACTTACAGCTTTCTTTTGTCTCCACAGTTCTTTTTATGCACTAAGTATCTAACATTTTGCTTTTACTTTGTTGGTCTCCAAAGGTTGTTATGGCCCAAAGGGCCAAGTATGAAGCACTATACAGGCTTTATACGGCTGCGGAGACCAGCCATCAGTCTGCCTTGCAAAATGCCAAGACTTCTTCCTTTGCAACCGGCAAGAAGTCTTTTGAGGCTGCGCTCCAAGCCTACAAGATGGAGGCGGACAACAAGGTTCAAGCCGCAGTTGATGCAAAGAAGGAGGCGGAAGACAACTTCAAGCAAGCTGAGGAAGCTTTGGAAGTTTCTGAGGCCAAGACTGCTGAGGCTGCCAGGCAAGCTACGGCCTTTAAGAACAAGTTCATCCAGGTTCAAAAGAAAAACGAAAACCTGGTTCAAAAGCAAGCTGAGGCCCTCCAAAAGCTCAAGGATGAGCATGAAGTAGCTCTTGAAAATGTTGATAATGTCGTGGACGCCTTCAAATCCTCCAGGGACTTCTTTTCATGCTGAATAATAAAGCCTATCTCCGCGGCTTCCAGGAGCTGAGGCACAGGGTTAGCAAAGCCTTCTAAGACTCCAAGGACACCATTTTTTCCTAGAAGCTTAGTGACCCTGATCACACGAAATGTGTTACTGAGCTCAAGGCTGCGGAGGAGCGGGCTAAAAAACATCTTGAAGAGGCTGCAGCCGGTGATGAAGAGACAGAAACCGCAACCGATGACGCCGACAATAATGATGAGGAGGAAATAGCCTCTTAGTTTTTACTTGCAACTTTTGCTTGATCTCTGCGGGAAGAAGTTTTGTAAACAAACTTATCATACGAATTTCGTAAATAATTCATATGGGTTGCGACCCTTTATATAACGAATGCCATCTTCTCCTGTATCTATGGGCTACAGCTGATATCTTGAACAGGCTGCGGCCTTTTTACTGTTTTAGAGTTGCATAGTAGACATTTTGTATCCTCCACCTTTTGAAGTATGTCGCGGCGGTGCAAGCTTTTTGGTAGAGAGATATTGCGGCCAAGTAGGCTGCAGCAACTTAGGCTTAAGCTTTTTCTCTTTCATTAAATTCTAAACGTGTGAATAGACAGTGGCCCTTTTACTACTATCTTCAACGCTTTGCAAAGTAGCTTTGGCATATGTTGTAATCTTCTCATAGGAATTTTATCTTTTAGGAATAGGCTGCAGCCGCGTAGGTTTTGTCGAAAGATTGGTTGTGGCTAAAGAGGCTGCGGCCATAGACTTCAGACTCTTCAAAATGTTGTAGTAATGCTGGACTGTCGTGGATTATTGGGAACAGTTTCCCTCATTTGACTGCAGTTACTTTCTTTGAGTTGCGTTTTGGGGAATTTTCAAGCCTCCCCAGTCTGGGTTGTCAATAAGCCACCCACGGCTGCATGGGTATTTTCAGGCATCCCTAGGCTAGGTGTTATCAAGCCTCCCCATGCTAGGTATTTTCAAGCCTCCCTAGACTTGGTTGCCAATAAGCCACCCACGGCTGCATGGGTATTTTCAGGCCTCCCTAGACTAGGTGTTATCAAGCCTCCCCAAGCTAGGTGTTTTCAAGCCTCCCCAGACTAGGTTGTCAATAAGCTACCCACGACTAATAATGAGTATTAGGAGCTCTCAAGACTAATAGATGCATCCCGACAGATGGCCGGCTTTGTGAACATAAGCATCATATGCTTTCGTATGTCCTTGCGCCGTGAGGGGCGTTATGAGCCAATTAAGGTCGTCACCCCTTCTCCTCCATAGACTCTTCCTCTCGTAATAAATAATCCCCAAAATAATGGGTCATAAAGTTTCCTTTCGAAATCTGTCAAAGACAACGATTTTTCACAAGGTTATAGATGAGGAGATCAAGAATTATCATGTGACTAAAACTGTCATCCACATATATATATATATATATGTGTGTGTGTGTGTGTGTGTGTGTGTGTGTGTGTGTGTATATGTATGATTTTGTAAGTGAAGTACAAAGCATATATGTAAAAGCTACACTTAGAGAGTTTAACAAAAAGCGAAAACTAAGACAGAAGTTAAGCATGCGGCCTGCCAGCTAAGGGTTGCATCCCTTATGCATCCTTTAAGAACCGCTATAGCATTCCCTGCCAAACAAGCCTCTTAATCTCATCCTTCAAAGCGTAGAATTTGTCAGTGGTGTGGCCATGGTCCCGATGAAATGCACAGCGCTTCTCTCGATCCCTCTTGTGTGGCGGGGATTTAAGCTTCTCCAACCACCTAAGCAACTTGTCTTCCCCGATGTTCTCGAGGATGTGCTCAACAGTGGAGGTCAGAGGGGTGTAGTGCTCATAGGCCTTTTCTGGCTCTGCTTACTTCCTCTTTTTAGGGACCGTGGCCGTGGTCCGAGTTTCTGCGATCTCTGGTGCTGCAGTCTTCTGCATTGACGTGAAGGCTGCGGACTCCAGCATCAAAACCCTCTGTGCCAGGAGGTCGACTTGGCCTTGTAGTGATATCTAACTGTCGTATAGGTGATTGATGTAGTTCAACAATTGAGCAACATCTTCATTCGGTTGCGAACCTGATCCAAAGCTTCCTTCCATGACTTCTGCTTTATTAGTCTTTAGAAACTTACTCTGAGAGGAACTAAACAATGGTGAGAAAAACAAGGAATGTAGAGACAAAACCAAGTGTATTAGGGGGGATGCACTCTGTGTTGCCGAGGCCGCAGCACGTATATGCTCATGAAGTTACCATCGTCACTTTCCCAAGGAAAAAATCACCATCCCTTTTCCCCGGGTGGTGAACTGAAAAAGTAAAAATATACAATAACTGCAATAGAGGGGTTGCGGCCTATAGGCAATTAAACTGCCAGGTCGCATCCAGCCTGAGGCAGTCGAGGGTGTAACCTCAAAATTGGACCCAGAACCCGGGTTTCGCAAACAAAAGATGACCAGAAGAGGCCTACTAGGAATCTACCAAGGACAAAACAGTCCTTAAGTGCAAAAATAGCACATATCTGGTAGTAAAACCCTAAAGTAAGGAGGTAAAAAGCATAAATGAGTAAAATTGAAGCTCATCCCTAGTTACCCACCTTTACGAGGCTAAAGCCTTTTGTGCTTTTCAACACTGACTATGTACAGCAACATCATTGGGGTATAAAGAGCAAATCTACAACCATAAAAAAGAGGACCTATAAACAGATCTAGAAATAAACGATCCCCTCACGAGGTTTATATGTAAAAATATGAATCCCACAACCCAAATCTCACCCATGGGATAATGACCCAAGGGCCCCCATGGATGAAACAAGGTGTAAGGAACCCTAAAATATAAAGGAAACTTTTAATACCTCATTTCCCACGGATGGTGCCAAAATAATGATGCGAGAAATTGGACATATATCATTCTCAACCACCATATCAAGTAATAAATAGAAATAATAAACGCAAGATATAGAATGGTTCGGCTATAAAAACAAGCCTACGTCCACTTTGTTTCCCTACTCTCATTATACACGTTGTATAGTATAAGATTGAAGTGCCATTAGAGGCGTACAAGAGAGATAAGAGAGGAGAATATATGAATACAGCTAGGCTGGGCAATCTTGTAGATGATAATCCTGTATGGCTGCGACAAGGGGAAAGCCCCCAAGTATGGTGACTTCTAGAGAGAGGTAGGGTAGAGACTTTGGCAAGGCTTCGCCAAGTGATTCGTCCTCCCAATAGTGAGGTGAGCCCTTTAATTTACAAAAGTCATAAAGGTGGTGTCACGTGCACGGAACACGTGACATGTGGATAAGTGAGGTAAGGAATCCTTCTAGAGGACAGCTGTCAAGTGACTCGTGGGAGCGGAGGTGACCGCGGCCTATTTGACCCAGGCAGCGGCTAGAGCTTAGATATGATGATCGCGGCCTGTTTGAACCCAGACAGCGGCTGATATAAAAAGATGGTCGCTGCCTGTTTGACCCCAGGCAGCAGCCTTACCCTTAAACCTTCCGTGGCAATTATGCCAGTATTGGGCATATCATCTGAATCTCATGTTCTTGATAAAACAACCCCCCATCAATGCCACATGATCCGAGCCAGAGCCCTCAAAATCCATTTCAATATGACTCAATTCGAGAATTAGCTCAGCCAGAGGGACACTGCCACGCTAAATGTCTTTCCAAAACCTCACTCTCCTCCCATCCCCAACCTCGAAGGAAATAAACCTGCTAAACTCATCAAACCCATTGCTAATAGCCTTCCAACGACCAACAGTCCCATATGGACATACTTAAAAATCCAGCCTCGCACCCAAAACGATCCGAACCAGACCTAGCCACCACAGCCCTTCTCCACAGGTGTTCCTCCTCGATAGCAAACCTTCAAAAGCCACTTGCGCAAAAGAAAATCTATTGGTCTGTAGTCCTCAAACCACCCGTGCCCAAAGGGCAACATCACTCCTCCCATCTAACTAGGAGATACTTTTGATCATCACCACAACCACTCCACAGAAACTCTCTCATATACTTCTCCAACCTCTTCCCTCACTGATATCCAACAGGAGGAGGGTGGAGGGGTAATAAGTATAGATGCTAAAGGATTATAAAACTAAACATTGATAAATAAGAAAAGCCTTCCACGATTATTTTAGATAAAAAAAATTATTGATAAAGAGGGAAGAGAATACGATATAGGATCCAATAAAAAATGAACGAAAAAAAATAATTAACAAAGCACACACTTTTGATCTGGTTGAATATGGAACTTAAGTACGCCCCTAAAGTGCTTAAGATGAACACGAAGGCGATGCTGGAAAACTCTATCCTTCAGAAAATAAATGGAAGAACTTGATCCCCGAAGATCTCTCATCTCTGTGTTCCATTTCGTCTAAAGCCCACCAAACAATCACAAAGATATTTCACTTCACTTCCAAGGAATCTTCTCATCCTTCTCTCTTTAACCAAAATCTTGAAACTAAAGAAGCAAACTCTCAACTAAACATGCAATACCCAAGCCTGCTCGAAAACCCTCAACAAAGTGTTCCATAAGTGACAGACAATCATGCACAATTATGCAGTGCAAAAATGAATGAGAATGGTATTCACTGCACTTTTTACCATAATGCCCATAACATAAACAATGGCTTGTTAGCAATCCGCACCTTCACAAGGCATTATGCTTGAGCTAATTGAGAACCATAAAAAACATAAACACCTCAACTTTGTAAGGGACATAAAAAACTCAACTTTTGGAGGGGCCTTAGACTTTCAGATAAAATTGAGCAATTTAAAATAGAGGGGGATGGAGTTTAGAGAAGACTAGAAGAGAGTTCAAAAAAAGAGTACGAGCTAAAGTATAAAATAGGTAAATTTGGGAAAAAACTAACACCGCCAAAATTTTACATATTACATGATATGGCCAGCGTGCCCTTTGGAAACATTTTTGTCCTTTTCCCTTTTTTTTATTTTTGTAATTTAGTGTCTTACTAGTTATTCCCCTCTTTTACCATTTCCCCTTTTTTTATTTACTTTTACTTCTATTCGAGTCATGTGATGTAAAGACCTCTACTATAAAGGGCAAGTATGTAGAATGTTATCATTTATTTACTCGTCTTTTCGCCTTGTCTTAGTGTTGTCCTAGGCTAGCTAGGCCACACCTCTAGGTATACCATGTTATCACCCCATCTGGAGATATTATAGAAAAGTTCTAATTTTTGTTTATTCTAGAGTGTTATTTGTCGTGTCATGTCATATTGATATCTCCAGAAGTGTTCTTTGTCGTGTTATGTCATATCGATATCATAGACATAAGCACTCCCAAGTTGTTCTAAAATAAATCGACAACTTCATTGGCGCCCATAAAATTAAACCAAGTTGGGATCAAACGAAGAATATCGGCATTGGAAGGAACAATGACTATTTTCATCACCGAGATGTGTCACCAACTCCCCCCCCCCCCCTTCCCATGTTCCTCCTTGTTATGACAATGCCACCAGCGTCAACCCCCTAAGGATTCTTGCAGTCACCAAACATGCCTCGAGGCGTTGACTACATTCAGTGTCGTCATTTCCAATGGCTCTTGTTGTTGTGCAGAATATTTCGAGGGATTTAGCAACACACAATTATTTAAAGCCCAAGGCGCATCAAAGCACTATTAGTTCCCTAGAGTCGAGGCGCAGGGCGAGGCACGTGCCTGGTCGAAGAGAGGCTCACATTATTCAGAACATGCAAAAATTGTATATATATAATAATAAAATTATTTTATTATAATTTGAAATCTATAGCATAAATTACTATTGACAAAGTTATGAAGAGAAAGATAAGAAAATATATCTAATACACCATATGAAAAAAAAAATCAAAATTTATTTAACATTTAATTATCAAATAATCAACAAAATTAATATTTTTAAAACTAATGTACTCCAATGTGTGAAAAAAAAATCAAAATCAATCGCAGACATCATAGTGTTGGAGTTTTTTTGGTTTCTTTTTGTCCAAATAGTGACTAGTGAGAACGATAATGTTACACCACAACTTAGGCTTGACTTTGGTTAGTTGTGAGTTGGGAAATTGATTAATTCTCCATATTACATTGGAAAATACGCAGTGTCAACATATTAATTGATCAATTCTTGTATTTGGGGTATTTTTTACAAAAAATTTAATAAGGCCCACCTCGAGCCTGGAGCCTAGGCGCACAAGGTGCGCGCCTTACTGAAGGAGCCTTGTCTGAGGTAAGGCGAGGCGCCAATGTTGCGCCTTGCCTGGATCTTAGGCCCGTGTCAAGGCGCGCCTTTAACAACTATAGCCACGCAAGGCCATTCCGACGGTAAAGCAACGATAGGCCAAAACCCTTGTTGGATGCCGATGCGGAGTCATAACAACAACAAAGACCCCGTTGTCGATCGTGCAGCCCACGCGAGGCCAGACGACAATGTAATAGGTCGATTCATAACTCCACAGCCTCATGACAATTCTAGTAACTGACCCCACCACCGCAAGCCTCCTCCGCACAAGAGCTACGCTCCTTCAGTTCACTGCACTCGTTGCCACCTCCACCACCAAGCACCAACATGATTCTTTAGAGAGATGAGAACCTTCGTACGATCCTACAGATTCCAATTAATATCCAAACCACTTTTTAAGCCCCATCCAACTCTCAACACTTCGAAAGGGGCCATGGATTGAGAGTTTCCACCAGCCCCCACAAAGGAGGGCAGCGTTTGGCATTTTTTTGTGCACAAAATTTGGCAACGAGGTTCCTCGTCGTTTAACATTCAAGGACATCAGTCGCCCGGACCAAGACAAGTGGAGGACCAATCGATCACCATTCGAGGACTTGAGTCCTAAAGCACATCCTTATGCCCCCATTGAATAGCGTGTACTTGTTTTTGTGCATTGAAATGGGCCATGTAATGGATGGTTGCCCTATACATGACGTCTACGGTTGGAGGCCACTTATTGAGGACCTTGGAGCATAGGCCATCTCCATTGGGTCGAGTGGGTCTATCGAATGATGAGGACGAGTTTGAGGAGGACAACGTGGATCAATTGGGGCTAACATCGGAGTTGTTGGCAAAGAGCCTCCACGAGGACTTCATAAAAATGGACGTATGACCCCCGACCTGCTTATAGAATGGTTGCATTCAATGGAGAAGATATTTGAGTACTAAGAACCTGCGAAAAGTTAGGTGTGTGAGGTTGATGGCTATCAAGTTCCATGGATATGCCTAAGTGTGGTGGAATGAGCTTCTCTGATGTAGGAAGGTCGAGGGACTTGAGTTGATCCACACGTGGCCAGTTATAAGCAGTGTTCTTCTAGATACGCCAAGTTTTGGCCCTAGGCGTGGATTAAGGCGTGTTCAACGATGGTCAACGTTTTTTGGGGGTAAGGCGTGAAAAAACGCCCGTTTTATGGGGGGTAAGGCATGAAAAACGCGAGCTTTTTTTAAGTAAAGCAATAAAAAAAGCGAGTTTTTTTTTTTTTAATATTTTAAAAAAATAGTAATGTAATATACAAATATTCAACCATATTTTAAGGTATGCACCATTTTAGTATTTTTAATAGCCTTGTCATAGTTAAAAAATATTAAAATATATTAAAAAAGGCCTAAACGCCTTTTCACGCCTATTTTCGCCTAAGGCCCGCCTAGGCTTCTAAGGCTTAAGGCTTAAGGCTCGGCCTCCACGCCCAGCATTTTTTAGAACCTTGGTTATAAGACAGCTTTTGAGATAGGCATTTATTCTCCTATCATATAGACGTGACCTGTTTATCCATTTCTAGTAGCTCCAGCATGGTACGATATCTATGATCGATCACGGATAGGTTTTAACATTTGTGCTCTCTCGGACACAGTTAAATGAGGAAGAACATTTATTGCCTAATCGGTGCAGGATATGCAAGAATTGCATAAGTTGGTATTAACTTAATTCGCAAATCCCGATATTTTTTTATTTTTAAAAAAGGAATCCTAGTGAATCCATTCCGGTCCATGATTCCAATCCTCTTTGATGAAAGCAAGAAATCATTTACAATTGGTTCATTGAGATGTAATGCGTCTTCTGCTTGCTATAAATCAAAGAGATCTCCCAAACTTCGAGCCTTTCGTCTTTGGCCTCTAGCTATTATCTTGAAAGTGCGAAGTCTTTGAGGTGGCAGTCGCTCTCAATTGATAATTATTCTTCATGAGCAAGGCAAAGTGGGACCTTAGTTGTTGGTCGCCCGGTACCTCCAGCAGCCAGGGGTCTAACTCTGTGACACTCTGGCTAAGACCATCGAGTATGCACTTCATCCGAAGGATTTCCTTCTGCGGAGCCAGGGTTGCAGTTATCCTTTGAAAGGCCAAAGATAGCCATATGAGTCCTTTCAAATGTTATGAAGATGGGTAGGCGGGGAACAAGGCTTTCAAGTGCCATAAAAAAAAGCGACGTCCGTTTTTAGCGGTTGAGCGGGAGCAAGTATGAGGCTGACCCACGTGACTAGGAGATAAGAGAGACCCTTGTGGCTCGCACCAACACGATAGCTCTTCGGAAAATGAAGTGTTCTTTGCCATTTAGTGTCTTGTTAGTTATTCCCCATTTTTACCATTTCCCTCTCTAGATTTACTTTACCATTATTTGAGTCATGTGATGTAATTGCTCTACCATAAATGCCAAGTATCTAAAATGTTCTCTTGTGTCCTCTTTGCCTTTTAGCCTTATTTTAGTGTTGCCCTAGGCTAGCTAGGGCACACCTTTGAAATTAAAAATACCATATAATTACCCCGTTTTGGGATATCATATTCGAAAGAGAGAAAAGTTTCTCTAATTTGTGCTTTTTCTCACGTGTCATTTATCATGCTATGTCATTGCATAAATGATTTGGAATATTTATAAAAATTAAAAATAAAAAATAAGATAAAAACTTAAAAGTAGACATACATAACTATCACATGTTTGTATCCCTCATTCCCTCACTCACTAACATCCAATAAAGCCTCAATTGAACCAGTGAATTGTTGCTTGTTCAAAGTTTCATCTATTAAATGACATGACCATTTTCTGGAAGTTTCTGTATTCTCAATATAGGAGGGGCCAATTTTTTTCCAAGTTGCACTAAATTTGGAAGTGAAGTAGCAGCAACTCATCTGAGGTCCAAATTATCTATGCAATAGTGTTTTTTAGTATTTTGAGTGGACAGCTCATTGAAGTCAAATTTTTTAAAACCAACCTTTCACACATTATTGATGGCGAGCGAGTAATAAATAAAGCTAATTGGTAGAGAAATGAGTTAACATGTCACATTTTGTATGATAAGGAACATTTATTCAATAAATGAATGAAAAAGAAACCTGGCCGCGTAATTTAATGTTTAAAACACTGCCCTTCCGAACACGTTGCCAAGGAAATGCAATAAGCATTCGGAGCTTGACCACGAAGCTCTTCCACGCACCCGGATTTTTGAACTCAAACTCTCCACTCGGATAATCATCACCGCTACTTGTCACACGCCCATTACCATCCAACTCGTCGTTTTTTCCCTCTTTTTCAGTTTTGGTCTCAGAGGACGAATCAAAAGCTCGAATGGAGAGGTTTCTATGGTGACACAAATTGTGCGGAGATTGAAATTTGGAGAAAGCCAAAGGGGAAGGGGAAGGGGAGGGAAAGGGGATGAGGTGACTAGGAAGTATAGGCTTTGAGAGAATAGTAGACACGCTACGGAAGTGATTAGAAGCCAAATGAGAGGTCTGGAGAAGCTTCGGCATTCTCTTACTATCTTTGTGTAGAAAAGTGAGGAAAGAGAGGGAAAGGGTATTAGCTCTAGATGGGAGATGATCGAGGGGCCAAGGATGACAAGGCTAAGTTAAAACCACGTCGTCTCGTCATCATCATTTTTAGTCGGCCACTTCAAACGACAACAACTATTGTATATAGTATAATTTAAGTTAAATCTAAAAAAATAACTTGGTCGTAAAAACGATACGATATAACTTGAAATTAATAATTAATAGGTCAAGTTTTATTGGGTACGGATTACTATCAGGTTAACACGATAGATCCGTTCAAAATAACAAATCGGATTGGTTAAATTTGCTTCACCCGATAACAACCCATTAAAACTCGAATATTGTTCATGTTATACCGGGTCGTGTGACTCGTTAGTGACCATTATGACCCGTTAAGATATGTAGAGAAAAATAAAAATAATATTTTTAGTTTGAGAGGGCTAAATATGTAATTATGCAACGCTAACCGGTCTTATTGGTACGTGTCTATCGATTCATATAGGGTTAAACGGGTACAACGGGTTAAACAGGTTAAACCTCTTAAGACCGAAAAACGATTTGTTACCTTAATGGGTTCGTGTCGTGTAACCAATTAGGAAAACGAATCGTGTAAGAATATTGGATTCATGATCCGTTAAGTTAACAAAACGTGTTCGGGATGAGCAAAATTCCACACGAATTCGTTAAGACCCGACACTAACACGACCTGAACCGACCCGTTGCCAGGTCTACTTGATTGGACTATGGATCATATTCTTAGGCCTTCAAAATACTACAAGTAATATAATAATTATTTTTATTAAGGACTACCACACTATATATACTCAATAATTTCAACACAATTTTTCACACATTTTCTATCTTTATCCACTAAACTTCAATATCTCACTACACTCCAATATCTTTTCTCAGCCTCACTCTACCTAATATCTTTGTCCCCACTACTCCAACATTCACCAACAATCATAATTTTTTTACCCAATAGCTTTGATTGCATTTGTTCCTCACGCCAACAATCATTAAGGTTGGTCCAACTTCGCCAACATTCATAAAGTTTGTTCACACAATAATTAGGGTTTGTCATTTAAACATTCAAATAACAATGGAAGGTGATACTAATGAGTTTGGGACCACAAAAGACAATGGAGGTAATTTTTGTCTCTCATTCGTATAACTATTTGTTTGTTCTTAAGGATTAAAGAAATGTAAAATGGCAGAAAATCGAACAGTGGTCGTCATTCGTCCCGAAACACCACCCTACATTAACATCTTTCGTTCTTTATGAATATCCCAAGACTTGTTACTTTTCTCGGCATATTCCTCCCGAATTGGCTTAATCATTCTGTAATTTTCCTACCGAATTGGTTCATTAATTTTAATCTTCATGATTCATTTGATTATTGTTATGAAGTCTTGAGTATGATTCATTCCATCATGGGCATAACATAATTATGTTCTTATTTATAAAGGATTCCTTCATGGATTTTAACTCCGTATTATTTGATGAGGCGTTAGCCAATATCAACATACCTGACAACGGGATTGATGGTTCCTTTGGAGTCGATGTTAATGCCACTTTCTTTACGGACCATGTATTTTTATCACTCATAATATTCGTAGCTTTTTAAAGTGGGTATGTATTGATTATTTGTATTATTTATTCTCAGGTAATTTCCACCTGTCAAGCGTTGGTCACTTGGACTCAAGCACGAGTTCGATCGGTTTAAAACAGTAAATGTGATCACCATGTCTAAAGCACCTTCGACAACGCGTAAGGGACGTCTACATCTGGGATTTGAGAGAGGAGGGGAGTACCGTGATCATCACAGGAAGAATGTTAAGAAGTAAATAAGTACTCAGGGTGAAAAAAATAAAAAGAAGGGTATGAGAACTAGGAAGTGAAATTCCCCATTTCTATTGAAGGGTATTTCACTTGACAATGGGATGTGGATGTTATAAATTGTAAGTGGAGTTCACAACCACCAATTGTCAGAATCATTAATTGGCCATTCATCGAAGAGATGTCGTTGAGTGGGGTGAAACCAACCGCCATTTTAATGAGATAACATGCCGCAATGCTAGTATTGTTTCAATAATGAAAACAATATACAATGCTAAGGAAAAATTAAGGATTAGCAAAAGAGAGGGTAGAGATGCAACAGTTAATGAAGTTGCTCGGTGACAAACACTATGTATATATGTATAGAACGAATGAGTCTACGATGGAGGTGGAAGACATTTTATAGGCTCATCCAAACTCCATCCGATTGGCAAAGTGTTTTTCATCGGTTGTCATTGTCGATTGCACTTACAAGACAAATCGATACACGATGCCTTTGTTCGAAATGGTTGATATAATATCTTGTAGACGATGTTCAATATTGCTTTTGCATTTTTAATTACGGAAAAGAAAGAGAACTGCCAATGGGCATTGGGTCAGTTGAAATTGATATTTGATCTATTTGCATGTCCCATTATCCTCATCACCGATCGGAAGTACGCGTGCATCAATGCATTATAGGTGGTGTTCCTCGATGCAAGACATATGGTGTGAACTTTCCACGTTCACTGCAATGTGGAACTCCATGCTCGTAAAGAGATCCACGATGAGGATTCCTTGAAGAAATTCATGAGAGATTGGGTTCATTTGGTTGAATCCCTCACGGAGAGTGATTTTAATGAATATTGGTGATTATTTCACGTGGATTGGGTTGCATACCTCAACGCTCTGAACTACATTGATTGCACACGAAATAACTTGAAGGAGACCTTGGTTCATGCATGGACAAATATGATTAAGCACCAGGAAAACCGAACTACAAATATGTATGAAGAAGCACATGATAAGTTGAAGAGACAATTGGAGAGTTCTCAATTACATTTTGACAAGGTGTTTTCCGGCATGCACAACTTCATTAAGTTGCAAGTGACAGGAATTATGGACGAGTTTGAGGATTCCTTATAGAAATTAAAACGCTTGCGCAATCTTCCTATTTTGCGTGAGCTAACTGGACGAGTTTTACACTATGCCATCGACCTAATTCTCAAGGAGATAAAAATGTGTGATAATATTAGCATGGATTTTAAATTGTGCATATATGTAGCACGTAATGTCTACGATATACCATGCACTTATGAGTTGGGCATCTACCGAATGGAAGGTCGGGTTATACTTTAGGGGATGTGGATGGACATTGGAACAAATTAACTATGGTGCCCGAGTTAACGAGGTACCACATGGTTAATTATAAGTAAAAAATGATACTATTTAAACAAAGGTAAGAAAAAACAACTCTAGATGAGCAAAAGGCCATGTTACGAAAACTGAAGGATATAGGTTATCCCACCACTGCGAGGCTATTTGAGTCGTTTGAGCTTAAGTAGGGTAAGGGTCGATCGTGAGGTCGAAAACCAACTGCTCGTGAGAAAAAATATAAGAAGCCAACCAAAAGGGATCCTCGGGCTTTGAAATTACTAAGGAATTAGCAGAGAATGAATAGAGTGTTGTCCAGAGGCCTAAGAAGAACATTAATTTTATGGAGTTCACCAGCCCCGCCCCATGGTGCCCTAACTACAAGCCCGCTTATAGGAAGTACCAGAAGGAGATATCGGACTTTTACAGAGGTTTCGTAGAAGATATCGTGGAGTTGGATACCAATGGCAATTGTGGGTTTAGATGCGCTGCTACTTGTTTAAGGATGGGGACCCAAAGCGATGGATGGAAAAATATGAGAGTAGATTTGATGGATAAAGTTCTGGAAAATAATGATTTTTACGTACACATCTTTTGTAGTTGGTTTTCGAAAACTATTCCAAATATGTTAGACGATTATACAAGCCCATGTGGTCCAAAGTCTTCGATGATCATGCCAAAATGTGGTTACCTTTTGGCTGGGACTTATAATTATGTGTGTGTGTGTCCTCATATCGAAGAGAAAGTACTTCACATTTTTACCGATGAAACATGGACGAACTATGCATCCATATTCGTGCAGATTGCTCATGTATTCAGGAGTCACTTTGGCGTTTTAAAGTTAAAACAAGGTTGTCTGTTGCCACCGGTTGCAAGTCACAGGCATAGCTATTCCTTACCTGAAGTCAAATCTTAAATTGACAAATATCCGGATCAAGTATCAGAGTTTTGAAAATTTTGCCCAAAGGATGTAGCGACCAATGATCAACCCATAGACATCAACTAGTTGGGGGTATATTGTATTTTTTATAGGTTGTAGGTTGTTAATGATGGGTATGTTGTATCTTTCGTGGTTGTTAATAAGGAATATGTTGTATTTTTTGTACATGTGTTAGAAAATGTGTAGGTTGGTTATTGGGGATGCCTTGTAATTTTTATACACATATAAGTCAAGTTGTTCAAATTATTGCCAATATTACATATGTAATGGATTTCACTATCATTTTCAATCGAGTGTTTATGTTGTTAGATGTTATTGTATTAAATTTAGATGTATTTATATTGTTGGATGTGATCAATATGTATTGAAGTTGGATGAATTGTGTGTATTATAGTAGTATATTAAAGTTGGATGCATTAAACTTTGATGGAAGAAAGTTGGATGTTAGTTTAATGTGGATTCATTCGGCATGTGGATATTAAATCATAATAATACACCTCGCTGTGTATATCACGAACCAAACTGTTGCCTTGGAAACCAAATCCCACCAACAGGGATGATTATACCGAACCTGCACTGAATATATTTGATTCGGCATAATCATCATGAGTTAGGAACAATATTTCGGCATGATCACCCCGAACCAAATATCTCCAATCCTTATTCGGGATAATTATCCCTATTAATAGGTTTGGTTTTCCAAGGCAACTGTTTGGTTTGCGATATACATAGCGAGGAGTCTTATTATGATTCGGTATACACATGTCGAATGAATCCAGATCAAGACTATATCCAACCTTAAAACAACCAATAACATTGATAACAAAGACATTAACATTACAATAATATAGACATTAACATTCTAATAACATTGATAACATAGACATTAACATTCCAATTATAGACATTAACATTAATAATATAGACATTAACATTCCAATAACATTGATAACATAGACATTAACATTCCAATAACAATGTTATAGACATTAACATTGAGAACATAGACATTAATAAACAATAACATTGATAACATACCGAGTTCACACATACTAGCTTCAAGCACAATTGATTACATATTACAACTTTGATAATATATTGCAAAATTATTTACAAAAATCCAAATGTGCCCCATCCTCAATTATAAAAATCTACCCGGACCAAATTAAAAACTTCACTTTCTTTTTCTTTTTCCTCCCTCAACCCCCTTTGCCTTCCCATTTTCCTTTTTCCCTTTTCATTATCTTTTCCATGCTTTTTAGTATTTTTCTTAACCGGCTCTTTAATGATAATCAGGCGACCCACCCCACTTATCGTTGTTAGTATTTAGTACGCTTTTTCATTCCGCCCAAGCAATGTACTGGCATCTGCAACAATGCCATCATCCATATTCTTCTTTAATAACTCCATCGTTTTACATACTTAGTCCACTTAGTGAAAATTATTTACGTAAGTATGACAATTGGTTAAAGTACGAAAATTATTACAAACTTAATACTTACCAAAGGCATTTTTGTTGGTTTGGACTGTCGGTAAGCGGGGTTCCAGATAATCGGGTAGGACTTGGTCATGAACCACTCCATGTAGTCCGCAATACAGTCCTAAAGGCACGATACATATACTGACCGTGACTTCTCCAATAACAGGTGGTCTTGCTAGTTTTTCTGGTACCATTTTTACATATGATGCGGCATTCTCATCTTTGGCTCATGCCTTAAAAAATTTGGTGATCCAATTCAATTGAAACACACAAGACTCACTGTACTCTAGTTGTGCATCGGCCCTACTAACGCCCAGGCACTCAACTACTAAGTCAATCACATTAGGGATTTCAATCTCCTCGTCCTCTTGAATAGTGATGTGTGGGCTAAATAAAGGGTCACCGACTAAAGGCATTTGCGTGATTTGAGCTACGTCATCGAGAGTGACGAATATCTCCCCAAACGTCGTGTGAAAGTTGTTAGTTTCAGGATGCCATCGCTCGACGAAATTCGAAACCAACACGTAGTCAATGTACCTATGGCTGAATTTAATCAAATCGTCGAGCTTTTTCCCTTGTAACCTTCCTACACAGCCCGTCACTAAGATCGTCAAAGCCCCATTCGTGTATCTTTTTCTAGTGATTGATACATAACAACGACACTCGTTCAACCTATAATAGAAATATAAAGTATATTAATACTAATCATAAGTTTCAACAATAAATGTTTGAAGTAGTTAAATTGGGAAATGTGATTACTACTGAATCGGTCCATATGCCATAAGCAGCATGGTCCTTGAAATGCTTCAAAATGCTGAGATCATTAGGGCCCCCATATAATCCAGACGATGCTCCAGCTTTGGCAACCCTCATTTTACTATATTGGGCAATCGACTTCTGTAGAGTGTGTAATGGGTTAACTGATCGCCCAGGAGCAACGGCATCGCCCTCAATTTGATCATCCTCATTGCCCATATGAGGAGCATCTTCATTACCCTCACCCCGATCCTCCTCAAAATGACCCTCTGATGGAGTCTCATAATGGCCCTTTGAGGGAGCCTCAACATCCACCAGTGAAGTAGCCCCAACAATGGCCTCTGCATGCCCCTCTACACTAGCATAAACATCCCCCTCAACAGGATACTCCTCATGGCCCTGTGCAGCAGATAAAGCATGAATCTCTTCTCGGCACTTCCTTTCAGAAGCAGTAACTCTATTCCTTTCAGAACGGGAGTAGTATATAATTTTGTCTACGGATGACCTGCATTAAAAACAGAGAGTACATATTAAAAAAATATTCTTACATACAACACACGTGAATAACTAAATTATAAACAAATATAGTACATATAGGATATGATAATTGGCTATATTTACAAACATATATGACATGTAAATAAACAAATCATAGATGACATGGAGCACATCTAAAGGTACTCTTCATAAATAAACTTATATACATGACAATGTGTATAAATGAATAAAATAAATTACAAATATAGATGACATTCGAATAAAATATATTACATACATCGATGACATGAATAACTATTATACACGAATAAGTAACTAATATACATGCACAAGTCATGGACTTTCATTCATTCGGGGCAAAAGCAGAGAAATAAGACAACTGATTCGACATAAATGTGACGAGAATGGGATTACATCTTGTGATGTTTTCCCCGAATGAATGTATTTCATAATCCTAAGTTTGTTTCGACATAAATGTGACGAGAAATGGATCACATCTCGCGATGTTTTACCCAAATGAAATGAATGTATTTTATTACCCCAAGTTTGATTCGTTATAAATGCGACAAGAATGCGATTAAAAGTTGGGGTAAAATACATGAAGGATGTTAAGTTCAAATGAGAACCTAATTTGTCAGAAATGTGACAAATTTGGAAATTTGTTTCATATGATTTATGCTAAATGAAGCCCTAGGTTGTTCAAAAAACCAATTTGATTCAAAATTGGTTTAACCAATTCATTTAAAAATCCAATTAAATCGATTCATTATACCAACAGGGATGGATGAAAAATTCAAAAGAGAGCATGCATTATGTCAATATAAACAGTTGCAAACGGTCGTATATTGGATGATCACAAATCCTTTATTGCAAATGAGCATATATAGTCTTGGTTAGATTGATTCAGGCCAAAAGAATATATAGCTTCGTTCGATTGATTCTTTATACTGTTGGCTTTTTAGTTCTAAAATTATATTGTTGGCATGATTCGTTAGGTTGTTGGGATTAATTTCAATTGAGTCCAAAATTTTATACCATTATTCACATTAATATTGAGTACTAAGCTGAATTTAATTTGTAATTGAAGTTGAAAAGTTTTGAAGTTGAGAAGTTATGAAGTTGAAAGCTTGATAATTTGAGAAGTTTAGGCTTAAATGTGTAGAGAGAAGGAAGGAAGGTGGGTAAAATAATTTTTTACACTTTAATAATGGGATGACCCTCAATGTGGTATAAGGAAGTAAAAATTAGATTATGGTGGTATTTTGAAGTAAAATTAGGCTTGTGGTATTTGGGAGTTATTATTTGGGTGCCCTTAGCACCCCTCTATTCATGAGGATTCTCATACAAATTATGACAAATGACTATACTTTTAGTTTAACTTATTATTATGTTATAACTGGTATACCATTTAACAGTGGGGACCAGTCATAACTATTAAACCTTCAAAGCAAAAGAATAATGTAAAGACCTTATTAGAAATTTCCAACCAATTGACAATAATGTACAAAGTAAGAGAAATAAAAAAAACTACATAGTTTCACATATGTGCACACATTGTGCACAGCGTTATGTTGCGCACACATACCACGTATATGCACGCGCACCAATACCATGCATATGCACACGCACGTCATGCATTGAGTATAGAGTTTCTTGCACACCACTTCACATAATTCACACATGTAGTTTCACTGCACATATACATGCACACCCATTATTTCAACAACACGCGAAGTTACAAAAACACTACACACGCATGCACATTTTCACTCACATGTTTCATCTGCTTCAATAAATAAAATACCATAGTTTCATGTGCTATTATTGAGTTCGGTCATGCTCCAAAAACTAAAAAGCCAATAATGTCAATTCATCACATCAAGTCTCAATAGTACAATTACCATATAATCAAGAATGATTGTATAAGAATTGTTCACCTAATAATCAAACCAATTACGACAAAATAAAATTGTAATGTGATATCACATATGAGATAATAGGCCATTATATGCTACATATCGGACTCTCATGCCCCAAACAAGAAAAGTAAATTGAATAAGAGGATGGGCAACTAAACGCTAATGGATTTTTATCTTATATGTGATATCATGATGCCTAAAAAGGAAACAGAGAAAGACTTACCCTAATTAATTAACACTTATATATACATAGTTATAAATATGAATATATGTGTGACACCTCGTGAAATTTAAACTAGATTGATCAGGTTTAAAATATGTAAAATAGGTGTCTAAAATATTGAGTATCATTCTAAGAACGCGATAAAGAAACTAAGATATATAAACTAAATAATTGAATACAATTAAAGGTCAAGTCCATATAAAACTCTGGCACCATAATCATCCACAGTAATAAAACCCAACATTAGAAGTATGATTGTCTCCAGATAAAACCAACTCTCCAAATAGAGTAATAAATGTTAAATAGCCAACATGACATAAATGTAAATAGGAATATAAAGAGTGATCACGTGGGCTCGACACCTACATCCTATAAGAAAAGCAACTGATAAGTGCAAGATAAAATCATAGGTGAGACTGCATCGACGACCTATTTCAATGATTACATTAACAACGCGTTTACGATGAGTAAGACTATAACTAAGTTTGGGATAAAATATAATTACGCACCTTCCTTGTATATATTAATTACTTTTAAGTTATCCCAGGCCAAAATTATCCTAAATATCACATGCGTCTAACTTCCAAACACAAGTAAACCCCGTGATTACATATTATTTATCTCAACTGAATATAAATAAAGGTTATATGATCATAGAAGTCTATATGTCTCAAGTATCTGAATATATAGTGAAAGACAGTCTCTACGCCTAATATCACATAATTACGATCTCATATACGTACATACAAAGGGATAGGCTCGAGTCCGCACATAACGAAGGCCTATCTCGATCGCCTTTGGGGATCACTCATGTGTACTGGGCATAATTATAGGTTATCCCACACTAATAACATCAAATCCACCAATAAGGGATAATCACTCTGCCTTCACACCAATCATATGGCCCCATAGCCCAAGTGATATGAGAGGATCCACTTGTTAATCCCATTGGGGTCTAACGGTTACTTTCAGCACGTAGTGTATGGGGTAACTGATCAAGGTAGAGCCCGTGTAATACCTTGTATTTTTGTGGATGATATTTATTATTTATCAAGTGTGAAATAAACGAATAAAAAGGACTAATTATTACTTGGGTGATATGGTAATAGTACATTTGCATAATTTAGATAATAATTAAATTTTGCATGTGATGTGATTTTTAGTAACGTGTATTTGACATAATTAATTGGTGATATTAATTATATAATATTAGACTATGTGTACACATATAATAAAACATTGTGTATTTTTATTACGCTATGAGGTATTACCGTGTGTTATGTATAGTATCATTTGGATTGGACTTTGAAGTGTCACAGAGCCTCGTTTACATGCTTTTATTATCTTAAGTTAGGCTTGGGGGTAAGTACACCCTCAGGGTAAGTTTTGGGTTATTTTTATGTGTATTTTGAGCTCATTTGGGGGATTGAATATAGGCCTTAAGTGGAGGTGTGAAAATAAGAGATATAAGTTGGGATTATGACTCTTTAATAATTCATTTATCATTGGAAAAGAAAGCCCTAGCAACATGAGGCATTTAGGAGAAGTGGAGAAATCTTAGGGAACATGAGTCAAGCCTATATTCGGTGTTCTTAGATTTTTAGGCAAGAAATCTCTTGTAATACTCTTGTGAATTTATAATTAATTTAGAATTCATGCTTTCCCTTGTTGTTTTGGGGATTAGAATTCATGTTTAGGACTAAGTTCTTTTTATCTAATCATGATATTGTTTTGGGCTAATTAGGATTAGGAACTAATTAACCTTGTGATTAAAGTTTACGTTTTGATGTATAAATTTGAAATTTATGTAGTATAAGAATGAAAATCATGTTAGAACCCATGCTTTAGGATTTATGCACATTTTTTAATTGAATTTATGTATTAACTTGAAGGTTTATTATGAAATCGAAAGAGATTAGTAAACCGCTGATGTTTTTGGGCAAAGATATATCTTTATTGATTAACCCTTGAAATTGATAAATTAATATATTTACAATGATTAGGAATCGTTATAAGCTTGTTACCATACTTAGATTTAAGTTTTGTTATAGTTTGGGTTCAAAATGGAGCTTTGTATTTCATTAATGGAGGTTTAGGGGTAAAGAACCACGAAGTGGAGAAGATGATTTGTGTACAAGATTGGTCGATCGATCAACCAATGTCGATCGAGCAATGCCCTCGATCGAACGATGGTTGGGGTCGATCGATCGATGCCCCAGTTTTGGCTTAGGTTGAGCTTTTTTGTATTAAGTTCGATTTTTAGCCTAGTTTTGGTTAGGTATCTTACGAGTGATGATATGGGTTTATAACGAGATGAGAAATTTAGTTTTATTGGCAATAAAATCATGGCTTTATGAATGAGAAAACCTTAACGTAGATAGAACCCTCCAGTGTTGGTGTAGACACCCCATTCTGTTCCCCCCTAAACTCTCCTTAGGTCCCTAGCACCTCCCTTCATCACTACAAACTCAGGTCATACCCCGAGTACTGACCTAGAAGCCATCGGGCACTCCCAGGCTCCGTTTGACCAAAAGTCAAAGTCTTTAACTCGACCAAGACTGAATGAATCTTCGAAGGGCACTGAAACCCCTTTCCAATGTTTTGCCCCGTGCGCAATTCCGACTTACCATGTAGACGAACGACCTGTTTTCCCCCGAAACTCAATCAGGAGGCTCCCGGGCTCTGTTTGACCTAAGTCAACTCTTTAACTTGAGCGAAACTGAATGAATCTTCTAAGGGCACTAAAACCCCTTTCCAACGGTCCATCCCGTGCGCGATTCCGACTTACGGTACGGACGAATGATCCGTTTTACTCCGAAAGGTCACCGAATGCTTTCAGGGCTCGGCTGACCAAAGTCAACTCCCCGAACCGGATCAAACTCTATGGAATGTCGAATTACATCTCCTAACCTTTCCAACGGTCCACCCCGTGTGCGATTCGGACTTACCATGCGGACGAACGATCCGTTTGCGTCCGATGATTCCCCGTCCAATGGACCGACGAATGCTTCCGAGCCATATTTGACCCAAAGTCAACTCCCTAACTCGGGAGAGGTCCAAAGGACTTTCGAAGTTCTCTGAATTAACTTTCCAATGGTCTACCCCGTGCGCGATTCTGATCAACAGTTTGCATTCTGCGACCGATTTTTCGAAAAGTCCTGAAAGACACTGCCAAACGGCAGATCCCAGACCCTGCCTATCAACAGTGTGCCTAAATGCACCTGTCGATTGGCAGGAACAGGGCTATGCCGATCGGTAATGCCCTGGGCCTATAAAAAAGAGGCTTGACCTCACTTGCAAGAGGAGCCCAGATCTGATAGATATCACTCTCAACAAATCCAGCAAACCTCTCTCGAAGTCAGCATGATTTCCACACCTAAATCCCTTTCCAACCTTCACTTTTCATCATCCTTTTCATCAAGCTTGGTGAATTAACTACCCTACATCATCATTCAAGTCTAAGAGATGCTCTCCAATATTCAAGATCAAGCTCAAGATCTTCAAGAAGGTCCAATTTTCTCAACTCTCTCCTTAAATTCTCATAAATTTGCAATAACTTGTTTTATTACTTAGCACTTTCATTATCTCATCTCACACATCCTAATATACTTTTTATTTAGTATTATTGCACATCTCTTATTTTCATATAAATAAAAACCTAAAAAATAAGAAAAATAGGGTTTGCTCATAAATTCCAAACGAGAATTCTCATACTTTTCTTGCACTTTTCTCATAACTAAAACACTTTTTCTACACACACACACACAAATAAGAAAATCTCCCGGTTGGATTTATGGGATAAACCCCACCCCTCATTTTTCATGCGAACTACGTGGACTTTGATGCCTCTATAGGCTACGTAGGCATCTCGGGGTAAAACCCGAGACTCGAGTCCTATTTTTACTTTTTCTCTCATTTTCTATTTTCTCTAAACTCCACTCTCTTATATTATAATATGTATACATATATTTGTTCTTAGTGGCGTATTATTCCACATGCGTTATCGTTCCATCATAACGATCAACGTAAGGATAATCGCGTAAATCCTATTTTCTAATATTATTTTTATACCTTCCTACGGATGGCTCATTTTACCTCTTCCATGGTACAAGTCGATGATTCCTATCTCCACTATATATACACATGCACACACATCACGGGGAAAATAAAAGGAAAATAGCAAAAACCCATGAGAGACCGAAAGGGCGGAATGGGTGCATAACACCTTTCCATTTCGTAACTTAGCCTCCGGACCCTTTTCGAATCATTTTGGTTTCGTATGCATCAGTATGTCTTTGGATGTTGTCCTTCAGGATGTCTTCCCCTTTTCTTTTATCTGTTTTGAGTAAAATAGACTGGCGACTCTAATCTCTCTACATTTTTACACCTCACCCAAATGACGCCGATCGAAGCGCACCCGAGAGGGACGCACGGGACCTAGGATCCTCCCTCACGCCCCCGCCCGCCGCGAGGATCGGGGGATGGCCACAGTGGCGACTCCGTTGGGGACTTTATTTTGAGGGCTAGACTTTATTTACATGGATGTTATGTTTGTTTATATTTTCCCCATTTTTGCATGTTCCCCTTTTCCATGTATCTCCCGTACTTATGCTTCTATTCACACACTTGTACAAAATTCTCCATGTACGCTTCGCACCACGTGCACCTAGGGTCACATATATCCATGTGTTGCATGCATCATCCATCCATACTTGGTGAACCATTGGTACTTGTACTTTGCTCTCTGTTTGGCATAATCGAAAAAGACATTCTCATAAGATACTAATAAGAGAATCATGCATGATTCACACGACATCACCAAAGAGCATTATTATTGACCAAATTTTTACCCAGTAACTGGAGGGTCAATTCGTGATGGGCGCTGGTCCGACAGGGCACAGTTAGCCTAAGTGATATGACTCTCACCTTCCATTGGCCAAGTACCTTCGATGTATATCGAACGGTTCCCCCCGCATCGTACCGCTTGACTGAAGTTATGACGGAAGGCATATCGCTGGGAACTCGTTCACTATGCCTAGTATATCGAATTCACTCACACGTACCATCCCCGCGAGGTATATGGTGAGGCAATTCACGTACACTCAGGTATATCAAATGGCTTGTCCACACGTACCGATTGCCCGCAAGAGCAAGACTTATATCGTGGAAGTCACGCCAAAGGGGGGAACCCTTTCCGATTCACCCAACCAACTGCATACCCGCATATAGGTGTCAAGCCTAGGACACACATATTAGATTATCGGTTTCTACCCGAAACTCTATCGAAATTCCGGGTCGGCCTGCCGCCCGAATTTTCATGCATTTTTAAAAATGGGGCCCTGCCCGTGACCCTGGTCACAAGTCCAGCCATAGCTTTGCATATATTACAAACCCAATTTTTCCAAGCTCGGGTCTCGTCCGGCATTTCATTTTGCATTTAGGAGAATTAATACAAGTGAAAACATAATAATTATAATAATCATGTTGAGACCGTCTCCAAAAAGAAAATTCTCCTTTTTCTTAATCCAAAATCTAAAAACATTTTATCCTTTCCTTATCAAAAATCCAAAAACATTTCTCCTCTCTTTATCAAAAATCCAAAAATATTTTGTCCTTCAATGTCAAAAACGAAATTTTCATCCCTTTTTCTAAAAAATAAATCCCATTTTACGCCTTCTCAGGTCGATCGCAAACCCTTGGACTGGCTCCCTATTGGCTTAAGTCTTCAATCAGATCACCCCGGAGTTTCTCCCTTTCCCTTGCTACTTCTTTCAAGTCCGGAATCCATCCGCCTTCCATGGAAAACATAAATCAAGCACCCATTGTGCAGTCGGATCTGACGGCAGTTCTAGCTCAGCTTGTGTCCAAGATTGACAACCTGCAAACTGAGGTCCGAGAGATGCAATGAAATCATGTTCCCATTCCTCAAGAACCCGAGGCCCTATTACCTCGTGCTATGGATCCACCCGAGCCTCTTTATGTTCCCGAAGAGTATCAGCACGCTCCACGTGCCCCTTATGTTAATGGGCGGCCGCCTGCCCAGCTTTTTATGTCGAACCTTGCCCAGCCTCGGGCTAACTTGCCTATGATTATTAATCCGAAGGAAGAAGAGCTTAACAAAGTCAAAGAATACCTCAAGATGCTCACCAAGAAGCTCAATCAAGTCATAATCTCGGGGAATTACATGGACTACACCCACATGTCTCCTTATCCTAAAGCGAGGTTACCCGAGAAGTTCAAGATACCGAATATCGAGAAATTCGAAGGAAGTGGACCCCCGATTATTCATCTCCGTAGTTACCACCGTTCCATGACTCTATTAGGAGCTTATGAAGAAGTGATGGCCCAATTATTTTAGCAAACTTTGAAGGATAGCGCCCTCCGATGTTTTTTGTCTCTCGAAGAGTCCAGAATTCGTAGCTGGGAGGATGTAGCCTAGGAATTTATATCACAGTACAAATATAATGAAGAGCTTGAGGTCACCCGCTGTGATTTAGAACTGCTCAAACAGAACTCTGGGGAATCAGTCAATAACTTTATAGCCTGATGGAGGGAAAAATCAGCTACCATGACCAATCGGCCTTCCAAGGAAGAACAAGTCAGCATAGTGAAGAAAAACTTCTTACCCCATGTCCGAGCAACGATGGGAGGACAATATTATCCCCACTTCCGAGCTCTCAAGGAAGCAGGAGTAGAAATCGAGGAAGGTCTTTCTAAAACAGATGTCGAACCAAATAAGGTGTCCGGATAATACATTCCTAGGAAATATGATAAGCCTGCCAGTGCTACAGTCTCAACCATCAATAACATCTCTCAACAAACCACCTCATGGGCACCAGAAAGCCGCTATGTCCCAGTCCGAAAGGAATACACCGAGCTCCATGATCCCCTCTCCAAAGTTTATCAAGCCTTGTTAAGCCGAAACCTTATCAAACCTTTGGATCCCCGTCCATTGCCAAATCCACTCCCAAGAAACTTCAAGGTAGATGCCCATTGCGCCTTTCACCAAACTGCTGGCCATACCACCGATAAATGCTTTCACCTTCGAAACATAATACAGGGTCTAATTGATCAGGGTACCATCGCCCCACTAGCCAATCCTAAGCCAAACACTACTCACAAACCACTTCCAAATCATGCCAATGCCATTTTTTTAGAAAAGAACCCAGAATTCGATCCCTCAACTCAAATCACACCCATATAGTTTCCTAAAACTCTCCAAATTTTCCCATATTTCCTCCTATACCCTATTAGCCTTGCTGATCAGGCACTGCCACTCCTTACCAGAGCATGCATCGCTGTCCGTACACGTTCTGAAAATGGAAGCATGGAATTGTCAGAAGTGTTAAACCAACTCCTAGAGTTCGGGCTGAAATTGCCCTCACAGATGTTCATTGATTGCCAGAGGTTCGGTACGCTATTTTTGGAAGCACGAAACTGGGCCTGACAGTCAGATAGTTGGGTAGTGCCAACCGATGAAGTCAGCCTGGATGATGTCGTCCAGATCATGGCAGAATTATTCAGACAAACCAACAACATTTGCAATATCACCGAGTTACTTGATGCTCTGAAGCTAGAGGGACGTCTGGTCCCTTCACCCTTAGACATCCCCACAAAATGGGATTACCTGTATGAAGAAGCCGTTGAAGTTGTGGAATGCATCGACTTTACATGGAAAGACAGAATTATTGCCACCGGATGGGGGGAAGAATTCAGAGATTCAAATGAAGAACAAACTTTTGAGAAAACTGGCCTGGGAGCCGACATGTGTGGAATGATATCATTTGAAGAACTCCTCGGAGATATAAATAAGGTGGCAAATAACCAGAGATCGATGAGGAAATGAGATTCATATTTTTCCCTTCTTCAGTAAATCACATAACCAGATCAGGGAGGAATTACCAGATCCCAAACTCACTACCCACCAATGACAAATGGAAGGGCATTGAAAACCTTTCTATGCCAGAAATGACCCTCGAGAAGAGAAAGATCCTCTATCAACTAAAGAAAACTCAAGCTAACATCACTCTATGGGGGCTTTTCATGTATTTTCAGCTACACATAAATGCTTTGATCAAGTTGATCCCTGGACCCATAGTTCCTCCTTCTACCACACCAGAAGAAGCGGTAAAGTTGGTCGGATCCTTGTCCTCTACCCGAATGCTATCCTTTTCCGAAGAAAAAATCTCTAAGATTTGGCCAAACCACAATCATGCACTCAACATCTCCGTCGAAGTTATGGGGAGGACCGTACCACTCTCTCTTATCGACAATGGATCCGCCTTGAATGTCTGCCCACTAAGAACCTTCAAATGTTTAGGCGTGAAAGAAAGCGACCTCACTCCAACCTCCGCTGTTGTGTGTGCCTACGATAATACCCGTCGGGAGGTGATGGGATCCATAAAGCTTGTAATAGGGGCTGGCCCTATAAACCCTGTCGTCGAATTCCAAGTTATTGACATCCCAACCTGTTTCAACCTATTGCTAGGATGACCTTGGCTCCACAGTATTAAGGGCGTGTCTTCCTCACTCCATCATAAATTAAAGTTCTTCGCCGACGGACGGGTCATTACCATCTTGGGCGACGATAACAATGCCGATGGTGCAAGTACCAGCAGCCCAATCCTTGAGATACAACATGGGTCAAATGATATGATCCTATCAGGATTCTGAGTTGAACCACTTCTACTCCCGGCAGGGGATAACTTCAAAGAAAGGGTTTGTCCATAATACGACCCTCATAGCAACGTTAGTGTGATTCAGATGTTCATAAACATGCACTTCATGCTCAAACTGGGGCTAGGGCAAAGACAGCAAGGGATACTTGAGCCCATTGAACTAAAGAAGGCTTTCCCTCCTTGTGGTTTGGGGTATCAACCGTCAGAATAAGAGCTCAGAATGATCCACCTGTCTCGACCAAATAGAAGACTAGATCGCATCCAGACTATCCTAGGTGACTCCTTGAATGGACGATTCATCAAAGAGGGTGAGGACTTCCCCTTTTATGACTTTTCGTAACCATGGTATGACCATACAGACAAGAAGATGAAGCCTGAAATGGAGATCTTTTTCCAAGATAGCTGCCCATGGGCCGAAGATTCCCAACACCAAGTACAATAGCTCATCAAAGATACCGAAGAGACTGAGGAAAGTGACTCTGAAGATTCCTTCAGCTTACAGACACGGGGGCTGACGCTCTTCATGGTTCATTCAGGCACTACATCATTGGATCCATCCCACCTGATTAAAGCTGCTTATACACCTCTCCTCAACTGGCATGCTGCGCCAGTTCTACCTGTTGAAATCTCTCCAAATCCTAATGTTTACCCCATTTCTTCTTCTGTTGTCTATCCTTGTTCAAATGTAATCGAGTCCTCCTTTGATGAGTTTCTTAATGTTGTTTTCCCTATCAATGAAATAAACGAAGATTTTGATTATCTTGTTGTGCCTTACATTAACTGTTTGGATTATAATCAAACTTCTGATGATGATGATTTTGCAAATGAACAATTCTTAACTGATCTAGATAAGGTTAATAATAAACGACATAACCGCGTTCAAGTTAATGAAGAAGATACTGTTATTGTTAACCTCGATTCTAGTAGCCAACTGCGCGAGATTAAGATAGGGTCTACCCTCGATGAGCATGAGCGTGCACAACTCGAAGAATTATTAAAAGATTCGTGGATGTCTTTACATGGTCCTACGATGATATACCTGGAATTGATCCTAAAATAGCTCAGCACGAGATTCCCACTCTCCCAGATTACAAGCCGGTCAAACAAAAGTTGAGAAAGCTCCGCACCGAATGGTCGCTCAAGGTCAAGGAAGATGTGGTCAAACATTTAAACGTAGGCTTCATTCGCGTGATTGAATATCCCACGTGGCTAGCCAATATAGTTCTCGTGCCAAAATTAGGAGGAAAAGTTCGTATGTGTGTAGACTATCGGGATTTGAACAAAGCCTCTCCAAAGGATGATTATTCGTTACCCAATATCGACATGATCGTGGACAACATAGCCAGTCATGCTCTCAAGTCATTCGTCGACGGGTTTGCCGGATACAACCAAATTAAAATGCACCTAGACCACCAAGAAAAAACCGCATTCATCACCCCATGGGGAACCTTTTGCTACAGTGTCATGCCATTTGGCCTCAAGAACGTTGGGGCTACCTACCAGAGGGCTGCCACAACCATCCTGCATGATCTGATTCACAAAAAAGTTGAGGTCTATGTGGATGATGTGATTATCAAGTCCAAAACTAGAGAAGGTCACGTTCCTGCTCTCCGAAAGTTCTTCGAACGACTGTGATAGTATCAGATGAGACTCAATCCGCGTAAATGTGTATTCAGCATTACAAAGGGAAAACTCTTGGGATTCATGGTCAGTGAGAAGGGGATAGAAGCAGATCTCGCCAAGCTGAAAGCTATACTTGAGATACCACCTCCCCGAACAGAGAAATAAGTCCGAGGTTTCCTAGAGAAATTGTAATACATCAGCCGGTTCACCAGCCAGTTAACCTCCATCTGCGGACCTATCTTCAAACTCCTTTGAAAGGATTCAAATAAAGTTTGGAACAAGCCATGCCAAGAAGCTTTTGATCGAATCAAACAATATCTGACCCAACTCCCGGTACTCATGCCACCACAGACTGGTCTCCCCTTGCTCCTATACCTAACCATAACCGATACTGCAATTGGGGCTTTGTTATCCCATTACCTTGAAGATTCTCATAAAGAAAGAGCCATCTATTATGCCATTCGCAAATTGGTCGGGTACGAGGTTAACTACACTGCTTTGGAAAAGGCGTGTATCGCACTTATCTGGGTCTCCCAAAAGTTGCCGCACTATATGCTCACCTTCCCCATCAAACTTGTATCCCGAATGGACCCCATTAAATACCTTCTTGAGAAACCCGTATTGTCCAGCCAAATGGCCCGATGGTTGATGCTCCTAGCCGAGTTCGATATCGTGTACGTCACGTAGAAAGTCATGAAAGGAAGAGCCATCTCTGACTACCTCGTTGATTACCCCGTAGAAGAAGCTGATGTCTGGATCTCCGAATTCCCGGATGAAAACATCCTCTGCATTACCCGGGATAATCTCCGATGGCAAATGTTCTTTAATGGTGCTGCCAACAAGAAGGGATATGGCCTTGGTATACTTCTGATCGCCCCAGATGACTCCCACACTCCCATCGCCATCAAGTTGGATTTTCCTTGCACCAATAACATGACTGAATACGAGGCATGCACAGTAAG
Source organism: Sambucus nigra (assembly GCA_949130495.1). Taxonomy (NCBI): domain Eukaryota; kingdom Viridiplantae; phylum Streptophyta; class Magnoliopsida; order Dipsacales; family Adoxaceae; genus Sambucus; species Sambucus nigra. The sequence continues at coordinate 328,900,861 of OX422210.1, read as the reverse complement.
CCTCAAAGTTGCTCTCAAGAAATGTATTCAATGTTTAGACGTCTACGGGGATTATGCCCTCATTATCTATCACGTGCTCAGAAAGTGGAGAGTCAAGGACGAGAAACTCCAACCCTTCCATGCCCACTTAGAAGAACTAACCGCCCAATTCCAAGATATCACCTTCCATTACATACCTCTAGCAAAGAATAACCTATCCGATTCTCTCTCTACCTTAGCCTTTATGGTCGACATGCCCGAAGGAATAACTATGACCCCCTTACTAGTTCAAAAGCAAGGCAAACCAACTCACTGCTACCACATTAAACTTGTCACCGCAGAAGATCCCGAGCTAGCCAATTGTTGGTATTATAATATCTGGTGCCTCCTCAAGCATGGTAGGTATCCCGAGGGCTCCAACAAGAAAGATCGAGCAACCCTTCGAAGACTCGTCGCCTAGTATATCTTATGTCACAAAGCACTGCTCAAAAGGAACTTCGATGAAACTCATCTGCACTGCATCACAGGGGCTGATATTGAAAAGATAATACAGAAGATCCACAGCGAGGAATGCGGACCCCACATGAATGGTCACATGCTTGCTAAGAAGATCATCCGATAAGGCTACTACTGGACCACCATGACCCAGGATTGCACCGCCTATGTTCGAAAATGCCTCAAATGCCAATAATTCTCCAACCTTCAGCATTTGACTCCACGTGAATTATACAACATGACCTATCCCTGGTCGTTCTCCATCTAGGGCATCAACATCATAGAAAAGGTTACACCGAAGGCTTCCAATGGGCATGAGTTCATCCTAATTGCCATTGATTACATCACCAAACGGGTCGAAGCGGAGTCATACGCAGTGCTCAACGCTAAAAAAATGGCCAAATTTGTTAAGAAAAACATCATCTGCCGGTATAAGGTCCCGCACAAGCTAGTATCAGATAACGGGTTGCACTTCGAGGTAGAAGTCACAGAGGTGGTCAACGAGTATGGGTTTTAGAGACACAAATCTTCTCCCTATCGACCTTAAACCAATAGTGTAGTTGAAGCCGCCAATAAGAACCTCAAAGCCATCATGAGCAAGATGACCGAAAGATGTCGGGATTGGTTTGACCAGATCCCATACGCCCTCTGGGGCTATCGAACCTCAATTCGAACCTCTACTGGGGCTACCCCTTACTCTATAGTTTACAGTATGGAAGCAGACCTACCCCTGGAGCTGGAAATACCCTCGTTGCACGTCATGCTTGAAAGCAAGCTCAGTGAAGAAGACTGGTGCCAAAGCCGTGTTGACGAGCTGACCTTCCTAGACGAAAGGATATTAAAGGCACTATACCATATACAAGGGTACCATCATTGAATAGAGCGTTCATTAAACAAGAGAGTCAAGGATTGCGATGTCCGAGAAGGGGACCTAGCCCTCAAAGAAATTATAGAACCCATCTGGGACCCCAGAGGGAAATTCAAGCTCAATTGGAGCGGCCCCTAAATTGTCAAGAAAATCTAGTCCCGCGGTGCCGCCATGCTTACCGACTTATATGGAGAAGAGATGGCTCATCCAATCAACCTGGATCATCTCAAAAAGTTCTACCCCTAGTCTAAAATCTCGGTGCACTACGACTCTTCTCGTCTCCCTTCTATTCTAAAAAAAAAATCTCATTTCCCCCTGCCCAGAACTACGTGGGCCTGATCCTCTGTAAATAACCATTTTCAAACTAAGTATAAAATTTCAAAACCCCAGAGGTACGTAGGCAGCTCATACACCTTACATGAGCACGACCCTTTCTTTTTCACAAAATACTATTCTTTTCTTCCCTCCGAGAACGACAGTTCATTCTAACATATATTTGAACAAAAGGATTATATATGCCTTAGCGATCGATATAGATAATTCAAAAAAATACAAAATTCATCGAAAGGCACAGGTGGATGATCAAAAACTTGTTTATTTCACTAATAAGAAATTACGGTACAAATTACATTAAAAAAAGAACGGATAACTCCCTTCCCCCTACCCTCCTAAAAAAGCCAAATAAAATCCCCACATCTATCCCCCATTACACAATAAACTCTCCAGGAGTCCTATCCACAGCTACCAAAGGAGCCCGCTCCGTCATCATCACCTGCATCCTGGGGTTCCCAAGTTTCCCCTGCCTGAACAGAGTGTTATAGACACTCCATGGACCAATAAGCTCGAACCAGCTTAAAAAAAACCACAACACCTCATTCTATGGTGTTAAAAGAGACAGGCCACTTTTGTCTAGTCTCCACTGCCAATATATTGCTAACTACTCTCCTCCACAACCACTTCATATACTCCCCAGGGATATGCCAAACTCTCCCAACGGACTGAGAGGGACGGGTCGACGAACGTCGACTCTCCCACAGAGAGCCTAGCCGCAGGCGCAAACGCTCGGTCAAATCCTCTACCGAAAAGAAATTTAGTGTTCGAGGTGACACGACATGTGCCCAGCCAAATTGGCGTAGAAGCCGTCAAGGGAAATAAAAAGAGGTCTGGATGAGACCAATCAGTCACACATACGAGTATTCTCCTAGCTCCAAAACAGGCAACAACTGCCCCCACCAAGGCACTGACCAGTACAGATTCGGAGCCCTATGCTCCACAAGCCAATTCTCCTAGCTCTTAATATCCAGGGCAACGCTGAAGAAATAGCGCGAAAAGAAGTTGGGTACATCCGACAAAGGATATTCTAGAAGAATCACCAGGCAAAGTCTTTCAGACAACCACATGAACAGCATCACGGGGCTACCCCGCAGGAAGTCAGAATAACCTTCTCGCCAGGCATCCAGACCGTTCAGGGTCTCCGTTAGTATCACCGCTGCAGGATTGCGACAGTATGACATCCATAAAGTAATGGCTGCAAGTTGTGGATTCACCAGCAGTTCCCCAGTCACCAGCAGTAATTTTGAAACCAGGCCCAGAGCAACGGCTCCAGCATAGCCAACATCACCAACTTCCCGTAAATGCACGGACTGCAACACCGTCGAGTGGGAGATCATTCCTCCAGCGAACAGTAATCTAGTCGCCAAATGTGAAATACGAAGAAGCTCGACGAGCAAATCCCTGAGAGAACGGGAAACTTCGGGTAAAGCCGCAGAAACACTAGGATTTATCCCCATCATGGCAGAAAATTCCTCGTAGGTAGGACAAACTTCATCCAACCCAAATCGGAATACATGGTCTTTGGGGTACCAAAATTTTACCGCCGCCATTAGCATGTTCCACTCAATGGACCGATTGCGCCATAAACAGACTCGACGCGTGTTGAAAGCATCGTAGTCGACATTATAAGAGCACATCGCTTCCAAGGCTTTGAGGTAGTTAGTAAACTCAATGCTACCAGAGAGAGACATCTTGCAGGACTAAGAGGTAGTAGGAAAGTAAGTAAGAATGTGAAGGTGTGATGAAAACACTCCACCCCTACCCCTTTTTATACTTGAGAACCCTCACAAAAGACATAACCCCTGCAGAAATCGGAGGGAATCCACAAGATACAAGAGGCTGAAGAGGGCAATAATTAAAGTTTTGAATTGATGGGACTAGACTTGACTGCCGATAGACAGGATAAGGGGCTTGCCGATCGACAACCCCCTATTTTTGGAAAATTTTCCTTTTCCTCTTTTGTCAAAATCAGAAAAACTCAATAAAAATAAAATTGATATTCTCAACAGAATTTCAAAAAAATCCTCTTCCACCCCTATATAATTTCCCATTTTTAAAACTTTCCTTCAAAAAATCCTAAAAATGTCTCTTTTTACGGTCTCATCAGCAAAGTAAAAAGCGCATGTGCATGCATTCACTCACCATTAAGAATAAAAAAATCCCATTGCATTGCATATATATATTATTTTGTGTTACATCAAATTTTACAGGAAATAAAAGAAAAACAAAAAACAAATGGGACTCAGCCCGAACCCACATTTTCTCTCTCTCTCTCTCACCTACCCTTCACCCTTCTCTCTAAGAGCTTCCACCCTTACGACGCGCTCTATTTCCCCTATGGCAAGATGACGCACCACCGCTACTCGAGCCAGAGTCCTCCTCGGAAGAAGCAGATGGCACCAAGCAAGAAGGAACTGGGACCGCATCCCGAATATGGGCAGTCATCGAAGATATCCACTCTCTGATGTCCCTCAGCCAAGTGGTCGACACACGGACTTGTTGCAAGTAAAAGGAAAAATCAGTATCAAAGAGGGATCAAAATAGAAAAGGAACCAAAAAGAGGAAGAAGATATATCGCAGGATGAAGAACCTCATTTGTCAAACCCAGCTCCTTCGAATCCATCGCATGAGGATGATGCAACATGGGGACCATCCCTCTATCAGCCCGTCGGATGTTGTACGAAGGGGTATGCAATAAAATAAAGGGAACCTCTGAAGTCACCATCATCGCAGACGTCGACGGACCACCACCGCTGTGGGAAGACCCCACCACCCGACTCGAACCCACAGGAGGGAAAGGAAAGGCATCATATATTCTGGGAGCCATCAACCAGCTCGTCACAAAGTCCATATAGTCATACGACGCGGTTGTATCAGTGTACAACAAGTAGGACTTACCGATCATAGTCGCGATCCTCGCATCCTTCGGTAGCAGTCGCTCCCGCCTTATAGACGTAGGAAGCTGCGTAGGTGGCACCACCACCACCTCCTCCACAATTAGCCCAACCACCCGCTCCCCCAGATACCAGGAATGGCCGAACTCATCGCAAGCAAACACCTCATCTGTGCATTCATCCCGGTCGCCCCCGTATCCTGAATGGCTGTCCCCCAAGGGTAAAAAGTCACCTGAAAATCCCCTGCAGGCATAAGTCAATACAAAATTAAAACATGCCAAAAACCAAGGCTAAAAAGGAAAGAGTCTTACCCTACCACTAGTCAGGCCATTCAAGACCCGACGCACCGCCTCCAGAGAGAGAGATCCCTTCGACTGCCGATTGGCCTTGCACCATCGATACAATCGACAGAAGTCCCCAATAGTCTCGTCCTTCAAGGAAATCAGTTGGGTATTGCACCCAATCACCTCATAAAACTACGTCTGCCAAAGACAGGAATTCACATTAAAAAAGAGACGCATAAGGAAAATGCGAATACATGAAAAGAAAATGCACAAAATTAAAGGATACCTCGAGGAGATACGTGGCTCCAGTAAAAGTTTATCGACAGCACCGGCTGAATGCATCCTAAGAAAAATAGAGGGTCGCCAAAGTCAGACTCCCCAATCATAGAGAGGGATGTTCGAAAACATCCTCAAATACGGCAAGAACCACAAATGGACGACGTTGCCACTCGATGCCACCATGAAACCTCCCAGCACCAACAAAATGAACAATCGGGCCATTTGTCTCACCTGCAGCCCGTCCTCCACATCAACCACCCTACTTAGCAAGACATCCTTCAGTAAGGACAGCCTAATGGAATCCCCAGAAACTATCCTCCCTACGTCACTAAGCGTCGCCCTCACCGCCTCCGGCCTCACCATCAGAGAGTGATCCACCTCTATCTGCTTCCCATCACAATACATCCCCAACAGCTACTGTACGTCTATGGGAGTCACGATCATCTCCCCAAAACTGAAATGGAAGGTGTGGGTTGTATACCACCATATCTCCCCCAAAGAGCATAAAACCGCTATTGATCGAGGCGTCTCATCCAGCGCAAACGCCAACCTCCCAAAACCCGCTGATGATACCACCCAACGCACCACATGTGGAAGATGCTCCCAGACGTCCTTAAGCCCCGTCGTCCCACGGGCACGCATGTTCTTCAAAGAGATATCAGACTGTCAAAAGAAGAGACCTTGTCAAAATTCAAGAAGGAAGGAAAAATGACAAAAAATAGAAGAATGCTAAAAGTCAGGTTGCTTACATAACCGCTGGGGCTCACCACCTTAGAAAATAGATGACGTGATAGTTCCCGTAGCAAAGTCCGCTCATCCACAACCGGCTCGAATGCGTCAAAGGAGTTCTCACTCTCCAAAGCAAGAGGCGCCCTGGCCCTCCACTCCACGTTCGCCCAGTCATCAACAGTCAACCATTCCCTATGCGCTGCAGTGCTCACAAAGGTAACCATTTCTTAGAGATCAAAACGCTAAAACGATTTGCGGAGGAAAATCGCACAAAGAAAGAAAGCAAGAAGCTGTGAAAAATAAAGGAAATTCGCCCATTTATATCGGATGCCAAGGGTCATGCTGATCGACATTGACCCCCCACCTACCGATCGACACTGCTTCTTTACCTTCCCGAGGTAGTCCAAAAGTTTGTGCCACTGCCAAATGGCACCCTCTGAACCATGCCAACCGGCACCCCCTTTAAATTTTGTACAAAAATTTCCAAAAAATACCGTACAGCCTTGAAAAATTCTCAGAAAATTCCTAAAAATCCCAGGAAGGATTTAGAACATTTTCACCAAGAAAATTTCGCACTCCCTCAAGAAGAACCCCTATTTCCCCAGCGAGACTCTCAAAAACCAAGTAAAACTCCTCTCGGTAACATCCTCAGATGATCTCTAAAGATCACCCCCTTATGCCCTAAAGGCCTCAATTTTCCCCAAGCAATACATTCAAACCCTGGGCCACCTAAATTTCCCGAGTGGAATTTTGGCTATTCGTTCAGAGGATGCAAAAGATTTCCCCAGCAGTCGGCTCCCCAGCCCAAAATAAAATCCCAAGATAAATCTCCCCAACGGAGTTCCCCAAGAACATCTCTACATATGCCTGCAGAATTGGCTTCGACCCGCATAATTGGTCATCTCCACCTTAAGCCCGCAGAATTGGCTTCTACTCGCAGAATTGGTCATCTCAACTTAAGCTCGTAGAATTGGCTTCGACCCACAGAATTGATCACCTCCACCTTAAGCCGACAAAATTGGCTTTGACCTGCATAATTGGTCATCCCTACATAAGCCCGCAGAATTAGGTTTGACCCGCATAATTGGTCATCCCTAATTAAGCCCGTAGAATTGGCTTCGACCCGCAGAATTGGTCATCACTGTATAAGCCCACATAATTGTCTTCGACCAACATAATTGGTCATCTCAACTTAAGCTTGGAGAATTGGCTTCGACCCGTAGAAGTGGTCATCTCAACTTAAGCCCACGGAATTGGTTTCGACCCGCAGAATTGGTCATCCCTCCTTAAGCCCTCATAATTGGCTTTGACCTGCAAAATTGGTCATCTCATACTTAAGCCCGTAGAATTGGCTTCGACCCATATAATTGGTCATCTCTACTTAAGCCCGCATAATTGGCTTCGACCCGCATAATTGGTCATCTCAACTTAAGCCCACAGAATTGGTCATCCCTCCTTAAGCCCTCAGAATTGGCTTCAACCCGCAGAATTGTTCATCTCATACTTAAGCCCACAGAATTAACTTTGACCCGCAGAATTGGTCATCTCTACTTAAGCCCGCATAATTGGCTTCGACCCACAAAATAGGTCATCTGAAATTAATCCCGCATAATCGGCTTCTACCCACAGAATTGGTTATCCCAGCACACTCCGTAGGTCCTCAGAATCGGCCTTGACCCTCTGAATGGGTCATCCTCCCTCAAAAGCATCATGCGGTGTCTATTCGACGGCTATAGTTTGTTCCAAACTCACCCGTCGAAGGGCTCTGTAGACACCACATTCTGTTACCCCCTAAACTCTCCATAGGTCCCTAGCACCTCCTTTCATCACTATAAACCCAGGTCATACCCCGAGTACTGACCTAAAAGCCATCGGGCACTCCCAGTCTCTCTCTCTCTCTCTCTCTCTCTCTCTATATATATATATATATATATATATATATATATATATATATATATTGTGTTGATTATGTGAACATGCCATACTCGTGGTAGAGCTATCGGTTGGGGTTGGTTTCGCGATCGGGACCGTGTACCATACGCATGGCTATTGACACTGGATGTAGTGGAGGTCATTGTATCAAATCATGCAGCAGGGGTATCACCCCTTTGTGAGGAGAGAAGGTTGGTTAGCTGGAGCTATTAGTCGGGTTGGGTATGGGCCTATTAATGATGTTAATCTGTAGTGATGGCCCCATTATTTATATGTGTGTTTTGCTTAAGTTCCTCAGGGAGGGACTCATACAGACTTACCGATATAAGCATGAGATTTTTTTCGAAGGTAGTGGCCTTCATGTAATGTAATATATAACGAAAAAGAATTTAATATAGTATTGTGATGGATAATTGATAATGGACCCTATGTCGTATTAAATACATTATGTGATTTACTTGTATTTTACTTGTGGATGACATTGAGGAGGGTGGTACTTGGGTTGTATTCTTACACGTGTAGTTAGTTGCATCCCTATTGCAGGATACATAGGTAGTTCAAAGAAGTACACGTTTAATTAAAAGATGTTAAAACAAAGAGAATGTTACTTTTATGAGACTGTGAATATTTTAATAAATATATGCTTGGGCTCTGGGGTGTAATTATACTTGGGTAGTTAGTTACATTCTATATTAGTTATTCGTTACGTGATAGTTCTCAATTGTCTAGATATAGAGACTTCTAATATCAATTATGCCTTGAGTTGGGACATGCGTGTAGTACTTGCATTTAGATGAGTGGTGATGAATTCATTGCACGTGAGGGTCGAAGGGTTGGATGTTTATTATAAATTAGTCGCATGATTTATATTGATGTATTGAAGTTATATTTTTCATCTTTAGGGCGCTGATCCAAATCTATAAATTGTCCCCCCTTCTGGACATTATTATTGTATATACAGGTTTAACCGGGATTAACAGTCAGACTAGCAATCGTAGAGATCTAGTTATCATTCTTAAAGCTGGAGTAATATTTCCATCCAATTGTCATTGTATTTAGGAGTTCAATTTGAAGATAGTTTCGGTGGTATTTCTTTTATTTCATCTGGGAGATTTATAATAAGAGATTTTATATAGTGATCCCATTTATTGGAATTTCAGTTTACCTCAGTCCACTTATTCATATTCACATCCTTTATTGAGTTTTATTTGGAATAATTTTTATATACCGTCGCTTTTTATGTTTGTCGTTGATGCTGAAAATGATATAAATTTTTTAGTGTTCCCGGTATTTCGGATCCGACTTGATCATCCAGGCATAAAAAATGGGGGGTGTTATAGCCTGTTTCTATCACTGGAGTACCATCGCAGTTAACAACATACACACCCTACATTGTTCACCTAGTACGTATCCCACGAGAATACACACATCGTATGTTGCATATAATACACAAGAGTAGTAATCTTATGCGTACAAGGTTATTACATCTTAAATCCAAGTTTATGAAATTAACTAGTCTCTTTTAATTAAGAATAAAATCTCTAAATTATTCCTACTTCGGAAACCTAACCAAACCAACCTTAACCCACCTTTGGCAAAACTCAGGGGGTCGATCGATCAACTGCCAAGCTTGATCAATCGGTTGTCCCTATATGCTGGTCCTCCTTTTCCATTAGGGGAATCATCCTTAAAAATCTCCATTTACATCATTCTGAGCTCCCAATTCAGTTGTAAACCCAAATACCATAATATATAATTGTGACAATATCAATCGTAATCTATAACCAAGGTTTTTTACATGATTCTAACATATGTTGAGGGATAAATTCCATTTTACCAAAGAACCCTAGTTCCATAACTAATTAATTAAGGTTAGATTTGATATCAATTCGTTTGATTATTAAGGGGCTTTTGATTGAATATCAGGGTATAACATTCTCATAACAATTATACATCAATTTCATCTCAGATTCATAGGGAATTTTACCAAAATCAAACTATCTTAATAACATGAATAATAACTTAAATCGTCTTATTAATTTAATTACAAAATCAATTAATTAATACTTAAAATCATATTTCAACAGGATTATGTCTTGAATCCAGGAGTAATTATACTATAACACAAAAATAATTATATTCCTACACTAGGTAAACTTACCTCAATTCTAATTGTGATGATTTCCAAGCTCAATTGCTCAAAATCTCATTCTTTTCAAAGTGCCTCCTCTCTTTAGCTCTAGGGTTTCTCTTTATAAGTGTTATAATGGATTAGGTTTAACCTAACGGCCTTCTTAATATGATAATTTCCAAATTAGCTTTATGCCCCATGTGGGACTCAACTTAATGAGTCCAAATACATCTCTAAATGGACCAAAACCTAGCCCAAGTCATATACCAATCCATATGACTTAAAACCTATTATTTTAAGTCATAATCAGACATCCTACATGACCCAAAAGTCGAACCAAAATACTATGTCAACATTCTAATATTCTAATTGGTACGAGTCCTAAAATCCATTATTAAATTATTTATTAATTTAGTGCGACATAACATTATAGAAAACTACTTCACGGTCGGTGGAGCCCGACCCCGAGAGGATAATCCAAACAAGGAAACCCTCGATATCAAATATCTAACCATTCCATAGTCGCCCATAATACGTCGTCACTTCTAAAAATTACTAATTTAATATCGTGTATTAAGGTGCATCAATTTCGATTTCCAATTTCGAATCACATACACATATAACACATATGAAATATAAATAGTGACGCCACATATTACTGTAGGCAACTATAATGTAATTTCATAATTAATTTAATGCACTAAAATTACTAGGTAGTACATTCTTCCTTCCACAAATGAGGAGTTTCATTATCGAAATTCAAATTTTATACCTAACTACGATAACCTTGGATATCTTGCCCGCATATCATCCTCTCTCTCCTAAGTAGACTCAGTCTCGCTATGATGTCCCCACTGGCAAGTAGACTTAGCATATACAAATATGGTAGCTTCGATACAAGGATTAGGAAATTTATTCTGTTCAGATAAGAAATAAATAGGGTTTACATTAGGTTTTATTGGTTCAAGGTTTATTAACAATGGACATATGGTTTCATTTAGATATAGAAGTAAAATAGAGATGCTAGGTGATGTGTACAAATAGGTTACCTTACTAGCTTTTTACGGTGAAAAATCCTAATAAATTCAATTTCTCCTTTGGATGTTGCTGGTATGAGATGAAGGACGAACCAGTTGTGCGAGGAGGGGAGAGTCCGGAGTTAATTATAAGGAAGATACAGAGGCGAGAGAGAGATGTGTGTTTGAATAAGATGACATGTTACTGTAAAGTCAGACAGACAGACAAGTATCTTTTGAGAGTCATATTTAAAATCCATCCCATACGGTCCGTCGATGAGGTTTTAATCACACTATTCTATATATAATTTCTTGTTGATTAAGAATAATTTGATGAATTCTATTATATATAAGCTTTAAAGGACAATCCAGTATTAGTTTATCCTCCTCCATGATATTAGTTTATTAGACTTAATGGTAATAACAATCACCTTAAGTTTTTTTCATTAGGTTATAACTTGATCCACACACGAGGATCGATTAGACATTATTAATCAAATATAATTGTGTTAAATGAGTGAAAATTATATTTAAATTATTTTATGAATATTTTGAATCGAAATGTAGTTTATGAAAAGTTGTGGCATTTCATGAAAGGTTGTGATCGTTCATATGGGTCTTGTCCATTCATGAAAGGTCATGACTATTCATGAAAATTTGTGGTCATTTGTGAAAGGTTGTGACTATTTAAAAAGGTGTGTTTATTCTGAAAGGGTTCCTCACATTCTATAGATTGGGCACTCCTCCTTCATTTAAAAAAATAATTTTTAAGAGCACAAATTTTTTCTTTTCATTTTTTTGAGTATATTACTTGAGAGAGCAAAACATAGAATTGTCTTCATCTGTTCTCGGTGAATTGAAGTGCAATTACTTCAAAAACAAAATTAGTTTATCTTGGGAGGCAATTGTTCATCAACATTGGGCACCATAGAGGGAGCGAATTTATCTATAGAGATTGTGTTAAAGATGGAACTCAGATTTAATCTCTTATTTTATGAGTCTCATTTCATACGGATCTTCTCATTGCATTTAATAAATCGCAATACGTATAATTAATGATCGCAAAATACTATATTTTCAATGGGTAACGATACAAGTAAATCAAATGGAGACAAAGATATAAAGTCAAAACATAGGACTATATGAAGCTGTTGTAACACCCTGTAAAATCTAAGATAGATTAATCAAGTTTAAAATAAATAAAAATAAGAGTCTAAACATTTGGGTATCATTCTAAGCACGACTGAAAATAAAACTAAATGCATAAAATAAATAACTGAACCATACTAAAGATGAATCACATAAACTCTGATACCATTCTAACCAACGGTGATAGAACTATTGCATAACTATAATTATCTCACAGATAATCCCGTACTAAATGTAATAGTAATATTAACTCGAGTCTATTAAACATAAATCTGACGCGACAAATAGATAAATATGAATAAGAGAGTGCACGCGCAGGCTCGAAACCTACATCTTATCTGAACAACCTGTGAAAGAGTATAACAGGATCAGGTTTGAGGCTACACATGCGGCCTATGTCCTGAAAAGATAATAAAATAACAACGTTAACAACAAGTTTATGAATAGTAAGAATATAAGTGAGTTTACGATACAATATAACTACACATCTTCATCTTGTATTTTAGTGGTTTTTAATTTATGACAACCTAAAAACCCTAAATATCACATGCACTTATTCCCTAACCCAAGTGAACCCCGTGATTACGTTTTACTCATCTCAACTGAATATAAGTAAAGGTTCCAAAATGTACCAGCCTATACATCTCAACTATATAAACATATACGTGAAGACAGTTTCTATATCGACAAACATATAAGTATGGTCCATGCCACATATATAATAAATGGGATACTCTCAAGACTTCATATAATGAAGGCATATCCCTACCGCTTTCGAGCATCGCTCGCGTGTACTAGGTATAGTTATAAGTTATCCTGCACTTATAACCACAAAACATCTATAAGGGATAATCATTATGAATTCACACCAGACATATGACCCCATACCCAAGGTTATATAAAAGGATCACCCCCTGAATCACATCTAGATACAATGAGTATTTTCAGCACGTAGTGTCAGGGGTAATCATGACTAAGATAAAGCTTGTCTCTATCTACCGGGGTACCAGCACGATCTCTGTCATACGTGCCCCATATGGTTATTTCTTGGTACGTATCCCATGAGTACGCACACCCGATATGTTGCACATAATACACTAGAAGAGTAATCCTAATCATATAAAGATTACACGTCTTAAATTCAGATTTAATAGGTTAATTAACCTCTTTTAATTAAAAAATAAAATTTCTAACAGAATATATATCATTCGAACGATATTATTCGACTCATTTGAACAAGTCTACACTGGTTGGTTGAACGACTTCCAAATGTCGTTCGAATGAGAAATATCAACTCATTCAAACGAGACTAAATCTCATTCGAATGAGACTAACCCACAATTATCCTTTTCACAGGCCAATTCCACTATTGTTAACACTCAAATAAAATTTTGAAGCTTCTAACTATCCCCAAACCCCACCTCTTTTATATATAAATGGTTTAACATCGATACTAATGAATCTCCAATAGTTTTAGTCAATCCTAAGATAGTTTAAAGGCTTAAATCCCAAAATTATCTTAAGAACCATAGTTTATAATTTTTTTCTAAATTCAACAGAAATTCAGATTTATTTAAAATTAATAAGGGGCTTTTGATCAATTAAAGTATAACACGATCCTAACAATTATATGTTCAATCTAACTCAGATTCATGATATATTATGATAATTTCAAATTATACTATGAATATGAATATTAACATAATTTATTAAATTAAACATAATTTGAAATTAGTAATTTAATTATCTAAATCAGATCACACTGCAATTATATTTATATTCCAATGAATAATCACATCAAAACATAAAAACACTTATATTCAAACACTAAGTACACTTGCCTCAATTCAAAAGGGTGATTTCCAAGCTTTAGGCTTCTAATTCCCCTATTCTCCCAATTTCCTCCTATCTCTAGCTCCAGATTTTCTCTCCCAATGTGTGAGAGTGAATTAGGGTTAACTAAGTGACCTTTTTAATAAGCTAATTTCGAAATTGGGTTTAGGCCCCATATGGGTCTCAACCTAAAGAGCCCAATTACTTCTATGAACTTCCCAAAACCTAACTCAAGTCATAACCCAACCCATAGGGCTTAAAACCCAATTTTTTAGGTCATACCTGGATATTCAACATGTCCCAAAAGTCATCCCAATATACCATATAAACATCCGACTATACTAATCGTAATGGGTCTAAAATCAATTATTAAATTATTTATTAATATATACATTATTTATTAATTTATACACAATCAATTATAATTATTTAATTAATTTATTATCATGTATTAAGTCTAATATCAATTATAAATAGTATATGCACATAACACATATGAAATGTAAGTGACTTCATGAGTCATTGCAGGTAACTATACTCATTTCACAATAAAATTTAATGCACTACAATTACGGGGTATTACAACTATACAATCAAATACCATAATGAAAACAAACATCATATACTTACTTTATCAATCGTAAACTCAAATATAGTCCCTGTGAACATCAGTAGTAGGCTTCTTAACTACAACATATGGTTTTAAGTTACTTTATTAATTATGTTACACCAAAGTTATTATATTCAAAGCAAAATGCTTACTAGTAGTTATTAGTTGAGATCAAAGTTGCATAATGTCATTAGTCCTTGATTGTGTATAAATTGCCTCTGGTAATTCTCAGGGAGACACTGGATACCTTAGTCATTGATTTGGTAGGACTGCCTTTGGCATCGTCACCACCCATCTTAATCATAGTGGACAGATTCTAAAGGAATATATAATCGGCATTTCCTACTCAAGTAAGACACATGGAGAGTTTCCCTAATCTACCCATGAACCAAGTTGGCCACCGACTTGGTGTTCTGTTGACTTCTAGCCAACTATATATATCATGGTTAACCAAAGGCGGATCATTACAAATCCCTACAATTTATGCAATTCCTAATAGATTACTTCCCTTGTAATTAAATTCATGCTAAGACTTAAATATGACAGTAAATATTAACTCTAACAAATGCGGATCATCAAGAGATTGTATCACATAAAGACTTTAGGGAAGTTGGACCGTGTAATTTTATAAATAAGAACCCTAATCATGTAATACTCTGCAATTTTTATTTAATAAATTTAAACAATTAAAATTATAATAGAGCATAAAATTTGGATGGTTTATAATAGGAGAAATTAAACTAAGTGAATAAAGTTTGATTTATATGAATTTTGTGTTGATTAAATGGATAAAATGAACCTTTATTTATTACAAATCATTCTGGTAATTAGATGGAAACTTTAAGGGCATAAATGTATTTTCGTTTACCCTGTGCACCAAGTTAGGGTTTATGAGGATTGTTGATCAGGTGCATATAAGGTGTTTGAAGAGTTGAGAAGAGAGTGAGAGAGAGAGAGAAGTCGGCGGAGACCAATGACTGTGGGTGCACTCAGGTGCGACCATGTCCTGAGGCCCATGACCGTATGTAAAGTCTGGTCGATCGCTACCTTTAAGGTTCGCTACCCAGCCGCGGGGTGGTGTATCGTGTTTTTATAAATAGAGTCACAGACTTGGGATTTCACTTGTTCGCATCACTTGCTCTCAAATTAAACCTTCAGCACCTATTTTATCTCCATTACTAACTTTATAAACTCTAAAAGTCCATTAAAACTAAACTTCCAAGCTTGGATTTAGAACTTTTGCATGTGGATTTTAATGAAACTCTAAGAGGATAACTTGTAGATCTTGGGGAGGAGAACCAGAATTTTAATTCAGATTTCATTAATTGGTAATAAGGCAAGAATATCTAGTAATTTTCCTCTTAAATACTTCACATATTATTGAATTTGGTTTTATCAAATTTAGACACCTAATTAAATAACTGTTCTAATAAATAATTTAATTGGTATCACACAGCATTTTACAAATTGGTATTAAAGCCAGTTGCGCTAGTTTACTGTGTTGATCCTGTAGTGCAATTTTTTCTATGGTTATTTGTGTTCCTCTCCTGATTTGTTTGCTCGATGGATTCTAATACTGTTGATATTGTTAGTCGAGTTGAGTTTGATAAAGTTCACAACCTTGCAAAACAATTAACCCTTTTGAATTTGAAACTTTGCAAAAGAATTAAAATTTTAGAAGAAGAAAAATCTCTTTTTAAAAATAAGTTTGAATATATGCAAACATTTCAAACTCAAAGAGATGTTTGTCGGGAACACTTTGGTAATTTGTGGATTGACTTTGATTCTTTAAAAGTTTCCAAAAAGGAGAGTGATGATAAAGTCCTTGTTTTAGAAAAAGAATTAGAGGACTTAAAAAATTCTAGGGTTCCTGTTTGTGCCGTTGAGGAGAAAAAATTAATCGATGATTTTACGACATGTGAAGAGACTCTTAGGGATAAGTTTGTTTTAATTGAGGATGAGAGAAATAAACTGCTAAGTTTAATTGATAACTTGAAAATGAAATCCCTAACCTTGGAAGAGTCTAATTCTTTGCTTGAGTTTAAAATTTTAAAGTTGAAAAATGATTCGAAATACTCGAGTAGTTTGTGTAGTGATGGTAATGGCTCATCTTTTTCTAATGCTTTCGTTGTAAAAGGCAGAACCATTATTTATTTTAGAGGGTCAACCATTCCGAAGGACGTTAGAAAAGGTCAACCCATAGGTATCGTTCCACCAGTTTTCACATGTTCACATTGTGGTAGGAAAGGTCACCTTAGGCATTTCTGTTTTGATCTTCGAAGAGGTCATAGGAAGTCTAAGTCTAGTGTTTTGTTGGTTCCCTAAACCCCATGTCGACGTGTAACATCCGTTTGGGTTAGGAAATCACTTTTGGATACGCTAGACTTTAGACGTGTTGATTCTCATTTGCTTGCACATGATTCTTGTCTTACCATATCATATAGCTGATTATGTTTGCATGATTGTCATACGCTAGTTGTGCTTTTTGATATATTCTTGCTAGTGTTATGACTTGTGTACTTTGTGTATTAATTTTTTTTGTTTTTGAAATTTTTTGGAAAAATACGAAAAGATTTTTTTGATAATTTTTTGAAAAATTAAAAAAGAGTTTTAAGTTTTGTTTGCACCGTTTATGAATTGGCACTTAGGATGAATGAGTCACAACTTCATGCCATATCCACATGACTGTTTGATAGTGTTTTGAGACCATATATTGTGTCATTCACGTGCTTTACCAAGTTTGGAGTATTTGAGATGATATAGTGTTACTATCTACATGATTGACTCTATTTTCCTTTATTGCACACATGCACGGATTTGTTTTACTTTTGTGCTTGTCTATCACATGTTGGTTAGGTGTTTTCATCTCAATTCTGTCTATACAACGAACCAAATGCAATAAAACTTGACAAAAAGTAGTGAATGTTATAAATCGTTTGTGAGATTGTGTGATTTTGTTTTGAAAAAATGGGGAACGGCTACGAAAGGTACTCATTTATCCTTTGCAATTAAGCCACCATTTAAATGCACCTAAAAAAGTGAGGAATTGAAAATTATCCGGGGTCCAATGAGGTTTAAAAGAGCCCAAAAAAAATTGCAAGGCAATAAACATAAAATAATGCCAAAAATGGGCCAATAGTTTCTTTATCACCTCATAAGAAAAATAAAATGCATTATCTTTTAATGAGGGAGTTTGGATGGAATTTTCAACGGTTTGCACGTCCTTGAATGTCATGAAAAAGCATTACATAGTTTTTGGGAGGGTAGAATTGTATAGGGCATTTGAGATTGATAATTCGGATATTTTTATTTTTTACCGGCATAGACATAGGGGGAGATTTGTAAGGACATTGTCCGTCACAATTTAGTATGCCGTATAGCGCTACAAGTTGCTACAAGTCGTCGAAGGATTGAGAAGCTTACACCTACAAGAGACGAATCCGAATTTCAAGAAGACTTCAACATTCAAGCCCAACAAGGATGAATTTGGTAAAATGTGTTTAAGTTCCATTTACAAGTTCCATTACAAGTGTTGGGATATTTTTATAAAAGTTTAAATAATTTTTGAAATAATTTTAAATGGTTTTTAATTTTTCAAAATTGTAAAAGGTTTGGATAAATATATCCTAATCCCGTGAATAGTTTTAAGATTTGGGGATTTCAAGTTATTTAAAAATTTAAAAGTTTTTAAGTGGATCAGTGACTGTCGTTCAAACGACGTCACATCTCGTTCGAACGAGATGGAGATTCGCTCGAATGACGTCGCACCTTGTTTGAACGACAGAGGTTTTTGCTCACATGTCACCGCCTTGATTTTTATTATAAATAAGGGTGTCAGGATTCTATTTTTTGTGTGGAGAAATACTGGTTTTAAACAGAATACGATTTTGAGTGTTTTGGTTTATTCTCCAACATTTTTTGAGGGTTCAAGTTTTGGTTTACAATTCACAAATCCCAATATCGTTTGTGTGAGTTATTTTGTGGAACTCAAAGCATATTTTTCTATTTTTCAACCTTTGTGGAGAAGTCATCTCCATATCTTATCGGTGGATACTGAGCGTAGTTATTCTGCGTGTGGACGAGCCGAAGACGACGAACCGACACATGAAGGGTATTTTGTTGTCTCTCGTAGCTTTGAAGGTTTGATGAAGACACCGTGCATTACACTTGTGGGCGATTATCAGGTTGTATGTAAGTCAATGGTCTTGTAAACTTTTCAAAGTGTTGAAAAAAGGTTTTTGCCCGAAAGATTTATTTTCCTGAATTTGTCGTCTTTGTTTCACATGCATGGTTTGAATGATTTATGACACTTAAATGAATGTTTAGGGGTTGATATAAAATTGAATTTGGTTTGATCAAATTTAGACACCTAATTAAATAAGTGTTCTAATAAATAATTTAATTGGTATCACACAACATTTTATATCTCGTCACCACATAATTGGTTCTTACAAGTTATATTGGTCCCGTGCGAGGTGTTGGCCGCGCTCACGAGTCCGTTTGGGTGGTGTTCCAGGGTTTCACCCTCTAACGGCATGATTTATAGCCAAAGTGTAGATATTCTGAAAATTGGTTCGTCCACTCGGACCTGGGGTCCTGTGACCTTGCAGTCGGTTCTTACGAGTCACATTGGTACCTTGCGAGGTGCTGGCGCCGCTCACGGGTCCGTTTAGGGGGTATTTCGGGGCTTCTCCCTCTAACGACATGTTTTCAAGCCTAATTATAGGTATTCTAAAAATTGATTCGTGCTCCCGGACTGAGGGTCCCATTACCACGCGGTCGGTTCCTACGAGTTACATTTGTCCCGTGCAAGGTGTTGGCACCGCTCACGTTGTCGTTTATGGGTGTTTGGGCCTTTGTCCTCAACGACATGTTTTCAAGCCTAAGTGTAGATATTCTGAAAATTGTTCGTGCTCTCGAACCGAGGGTCCCGTGACCACGAGGTCAATTTCTAAGAGTTACATTGGTCCCCTACGTGGTGTTGGGGCCGCTCACGAGGATGTTTGGGGGTGTTTCGGGGTTTCGCTCTCTAACGACATGTTTTCAAGCCTAAGTGTAGATAATCTAAAAATTGGTCAGTGTACTCGGATCAGGGTCCCTTGACCACGCGGTCGGCTCCTACAAGTTACATTTGTCCTGTGCGAGGTGTTGGCGCAGCTCCCAGGGCCGTTTGGGGGCTGTTTCGAGATTTCACCATCTAACGATATGTTTTCAATCCTAAGTGTAGATATTCTGAAAATGGAACCGTGCTCTCAGACCGGGTTTCCCGTGGCCATGCGATCGATTCCAATGAGTAGCACTGGTCCCGTGTGAGGTGTTGGCGCCACTCACGGGGCTGTTTGTGAGGTGTTTTGGAGTTTTTCCCTCTAACGATATGTTTTCAAGCCTAAGTGTAGATATTTTAAAAATTGGTCCGTGCTCTCAGACCGGGGTTCCCCTGACCATGCATTCGATTCTTACGAGTGGAATTGGTCCCGTTCGAGGTGTTAGTGTCATTAATCGGGCCGTTCGGGGAGTGTTTCAGGTTTTATCCCTCTAACGGCATGCTTTCAAGCCCAAGTGTGGATATACTAAAAATTGGTCCGTGCTTTCGGACCGGGGTCCCGTTACAATACGATCGATTTTTACGTGTTAAATTGGTCCCGTGCGAGGTGTTGGCACCGCTCGTGGGTCCGTTTGGGGGGGTGTTACGGGGTTTTGCACTCAAATGACATGTTTTAGGCTGTCAGTTCCTACGAGTTACTTTGGTCACGTGCGAGGTGTTGGCGCGGCTCACGGTGCCGTTTGGGGGTGTTTTAAGGTTTCGCCCTCTAACGGAATGTTTTCGAGCCAAAGGGTATATATTCTAAAAATTGGTCCGTGCTCTCGAACCGGGGGTCTCGTGACCCCGCGATCGATTCCTATGAGTTACATTGGTCTCGTACGAGGAGTCGACACCGCTCATGGGGCAGTTGGGGAGTTGTTTCGAGGTTTCGCCCTCTAACAGCATATTTTCAAGCCTAAGTGTACATATTCTAAAAAATCTTTCGATCTCTCAGACCGAGGGTCCCTTGACCACACAGTCAATTCCTACGAGTAACATTGGTACTGTGCGTGGTGTTGGCACCACTCACGTGGCCGTTTGGGGATGCTACAGGATTTTAACCTCTAACGGCATGCTTTCAAGCCTAAGTGTAGATATTTTGAAAATTGGTCTCTCCTCTCGGAATAAGGATCATGTGACCACGCGGTCGATTCTTATGAGTTACATTGGTCCCGTGGGAGGTGCTGGTGCCGCTCATTGTGCCGTTTGGGGGGTTTTGCAGTTTCGCCCGCTAATGCCAAGTTTTCAAGTATAGGTGTAGATATTCTTAAAATTGGTCCGTAATCTCAGACGGGGGGTCCCATGACCACGCGGTTGGTTCTTACGAGTTACATTAGTCCCGTGCGAAGTATTGGCGCGGCTCACGAGGCCGTTTCGAGGGTGTTTCGGGGTTTTTCCTTCTAACGACATGTTTTCAAGCCAAAGTCTAGATATTCTAAAAATTATTCCGTGCTCTTGGATCGGGGGTCATGTGACCAATGTAACTCTTAGGAACAGACTGCGTGGTCACGGGACCCCCGATCCGAGAGCACGGACAATTTTCAGAATATTTACGCTTAGGCTTGGAAACATGCCGTTAAGGGCAAAATCCCAAAACACCGCCCAAACGGCCACGTGAGAGGTGCCAACACCTCGTACAAGATAAATGTAACTCATAGGAACTGATCGCGTTGTCACGGTACCCCCGATCTAAGAGCACGAACCAATTTTCAGAATATCCACACATAAACTAGAAAACATGCCGTTAGAGGGCGAAACCCCGAAACACCTCCAAACGGCCTTAGGAGGGTGTTTCGAATTTTCACCCTCTAACGGCATGTTTGCATGCCTAAGTGTAGATATTCTGAAAATTGATATGTGCTGTAGGATCGGTGGTCCCATGACAATGTGGTCAGTTCCTACGAGTGACATTGGTCCTGTGCAAGGTGTTGGCACCGCTCACCGGGCTGTTTGAGGTTGTTTTGGGGTTTTGCCTTCTAATGGCTTGTTTTCAAGCTTAAGTGTTGATATTTTCAAATTTGGTCCCTGCTCTCGGATTGGGGGTCCCATAACCACGTGGTCAGTTCGTATGAGTTACATTGCTTCCGTGCGAGGTATTGGCGCTGCTCGCGAGGACATTTGGGGGGTGTTTCAGGTTTTCGCCCTCTAACGACATGTTTTCAAGCCTAAGTGTAGATATTCTAAAAATTAGTCTGTGCTCTCGGAACGGGGGTCTCGTGACCATGCACTCGATTGCTACGAGTTACATTGGTCCTGTGCATGGTGTTGGCACCGGTCACGAGGCCGTCTGGGGGGTGTTTCGGGATTTTGCTCTCTAACGACATGTTTTTTAGCCTAAGTGTAGATATTATAAAATTTGGTCCGTGCTCTCTGACCGGGGTCTCGTGACAATGTGGTTGGTTCCTACGAGTTATTTTTGTCTCGTGCGAGGTGTTGGCGTCACTCACGGTGCCGTTTTGGGGGTATTTCAGGGTTTCTCCCTTTAACGACATGTTTTCTAACCTAAGTGATAAAAATTGGTTCGTGCTCTCGGACTGGGGGTCTTGTGACCACGCGGTCGGTTCCTACGAGTTACATTGGTCTCGTGGAAGCTGTTGGCACCGCTCACGGGTCCATTTGGGGGGTGTTTTGGGGTTTCGCCCTCCAATGGCATGTTTTCTAGCCTAAGTGTAGATATTCTGAAAATTGGTCCGTGCACTCGAATCGAGGGTTCTGTGACCATACGGTCTGTTCCTACGAGTCCTATTAGTCTCGTGCAAGGAGTTGGAGCTGCTCACGGGGCCGTTTTGGAGGTGTTTCGGGGTTTCGCCCTCTAACGGCATGTTTTCTAGTTTATGTGTGGATATTCTGAAAATTGGTTCGTGCTCTTAGATCGGGGGTACCGTGACAACGCGATCGGTTCCTATGAGTTACATTTATCTTGTACGGGGTGTTGGCACCTCTCACGTGGCCGTTTGGGCGGTGTTTTGGGATTTTGCCCTTAACGGCATGTTTCCAAGCCTAAGCGTAAATATTCTGAAAATTGTCCGTGCTCTCGGATCGGGGGTCCCGTGACCACGCAGTCTGTTCCTAAGAGTTACATTGGTCCTGTACGAGTTGTTGGCACCATTCAAGGGGCCATTTGGGGGGTGTTTTAAGGTTTCGCCCTCTAACGACATGTTTTCAAGCCTAAAGTGTAGATATTCTGAAAATTGGTCCCTGGTCTCGAACTTGGGGTCCCATGACCATGCGGTCGATTCCTACGAGTTACCACTGGTTTCTTTGGAGTTTTTTTTGGACAGTATTTGGACTAGTGCCCTGGTTTTTTACAATTGTAGCAAGTGTTCCCATTACTGATTTTAGATGGTGTATTTCGATTTTGTTGAAGAGAGTGAGGGGAAGTAAGGCTTATTATGTAACTATAGTTTGATTCCCCGCTCTCCTTCTTAAATCCCATATTGTTGGTAGGGATTTCCATTGTAAAGCAAAGACTTAATATGAGCGAGGAAGTGATTATTGTGTGATGGAAGTCAAAGATTGGTTCATAAAAAATTTCGCGACCTGGGCCGTACCGTTCTCTGCTTCAATTATAAGCTATGTCAGTTGCGAAATTATATTATTGCGAAATTATATTTTCACGTGGTCACGGGACCCCCGGTTTGATAATATGACAATAGTTTGAAAATATCTTGGCTTAAGCTTAAAAACATGCCGTTAGATGGCGAAAAACCAAAACACCTCCCAAACGACGCCGTGAGAGGCGCCAACATCTCGCACAACGCCGACAACCAAAAACTAACAACAAGCCAATAAATAATAAGTAATCCGTACTCCTTCCAACATACCATCCAACAACAAGCCAACAACCAATAATTATCCAACAGCTAAACCAAACGAAACCAATAATTATCCCGTACTCCTTCTAACATACTATCCAACAACAAGCCAACAACTAATAATTACCCAACAGCCGGACCAAACAAAACTAATAATTATCTCGTACTCCTTTTAACATACTATCCAACAACAAGGCAATAATGCATATCAATTATATAACTACATCAGCTAAAGTAAAGAGTACTTGACTCCAGCGATCCAAGAAGGCCATTAAATAAAGTCTTCTGAATGTGTGATTTGACAAAATTGATCCTGGAGCCCCCAACGTATTCTTTTACATGTACATTTGTGATTAGTTTCTTTAATACAATCTTAATAAAATAAAGTTAATTTAACTTCATTTTATGAACACTACAACAATGTAACTAATCACCAATGTATATGTACATGAACACATGGAAATTGAGCTGGGTCAATTTGATTTAATCACAAACTCAAATGACTTTATTCTCAAACCGAGCGTCTTCTGAAAATACCTAAACATTCGACTGAACAAAACATATTATCGAAAGTTAACTTACATAAATCATATTAAACATTCATAAAAGTAACTAAACATTCATATACACACGTACACAAAAATACACACACATATACATTAGGGTTTAAATCAGAAATACAAAAAATAGGGTTTAAACATTCATACATCAAAGTAAAGCGCTAATACAATAATAGGATACAAATAAGATTGACAAGGATAACATAATATTTTGATCCTTAATGTTTATCTAAATCAACTACAAGATCCTTCATACTAGGGTTGTCATCAAGCGCTGACTGGAACTCTTTTGGAGCCTTTAATGCATCCACTTTAGTAGTCATACCCTTTGGTGCAACAATAGACCAATTGCCATCGTTTATGCACTTCGAGTAGAATATCTTCTTTATGTTCTAAAAGGCACATATAAAAGGCTCGTCGATTGTGTGATCTTTACTCTTCAACTTTGATAAATCTACCATAATAAGTTTGGTTTTAGGATAAATTTTTCAAGCATTAGTTGTATCCTCCATCTTTACCAAATGACAATAGAATACGGTTTCTGTGAAATCTAATAATCAAGTTCTAGGATTTGTTAGATTATCTCATAATAGGTTAGCACCGTATTCTTTGGATTTTTATCGCTTTTACTAGCGATTAAAGTGGTCAAGGCAGAAATTGATATTCCACTATTTTGCATTAAAGCTTTTCCTCATATTGATATGAAATGAAATCAAAACCGTTGGTGCAGAATTTCTTAAACTCTTTCGCACAAAAACTAGGGCCTTTTGCTAGGCGTGCAATCCTGAAAGAGGCATCACCTCTTTTTAGAAGCTACATTTATTAATGAATTTCTATTAGGGCATGTTTTTATCACATACGAATAAATAACTGCTCACATAAGATGTGAAATTTACCTCTTTTGATACCCATGACCTAAAATCAGTTGTCGTGCAATTTCTCCTTTGATTTTGGGCAATTTCGTTCTTGTTCTTCCTATTAGTAAATTGTAGAGTTTAGATCATAAAATATAAAAAACATATAATAAAGAAGAAGAATTCAGCAGATACTCACTCTCTCCAGCCTTCGACTTCATCTTGCGATTCGAAGACATAACGAGTTGCTTTCTCGTATTGTAGATTTGTGAGTTTCACCTCTTTAGGGTTCCCAATTGGAAATTTGTCCTTAAACTCGTCAGGTTCGTCGATCACTCATTCTCCATGAGGATTGAACCTCCTCACCTATTGTTTTGGCATATGTTCCCTAGCGTATAACGATGATTCCACCATTACATATTCTTCAGCAATTGACCCTCCAATATACCGTGTAGTATTGACGTAATCTTTAAAGGTTTTGATCAAGCGATCAAAAGGATACATCCAACGATACCTAATAGGAACACATAATAAAGCTTCAACGCATAAATGCAAAAGCATGTGGATGCTGATATCGAAAAATAACGACATAAAATATTTCTCTAATACATAAACTGCCTCGGCTAAAGTTGATTTCGTAACTTTAATGTGCCTTCTGCTTACCACTTTTGCACAAAGTAGCGTAAAACACAAACTGATTTGCGTAATTTTTTTGACGGAGATCTTTGTGTTCAGAAAAGTAATGCCGAAATAACAAAGGGATTAATTGGATAATTGCGTTCTAGTCGTGAGACTTGTACTATTTCAAGTCATTTTCTTGGTAGCTTACTACCCTACGTACATTACCAGAATAATCGATTGGAGTCTTGAAGTTGAACAACGTGTCTAAGTGGATCTTCTTCTCACTAGTAGTCAAAGTGAAAGTAGTCCGGAAGGTAAAAATTCTTCCTATTATAGGATCGCTTTTTAACCACAGTTTCTTCTTTATTTTCATCTACTGTAGATCTAGGCGGGCCTGCTCTTGATCTTTAGAATGAGATCCACCCAGATATGTCCCTATCAGATGTTCTGCAACATTCTTTTCTGTGTGCATCACATCAACTACATTCCTTACACGATGATCTTTCTAATATGAAAAATTAAAAAATATTGATCGCTTGGACCACGTCTTCGCTTTACTAGGGTTGTTCGGATCCCCCTAACTTTACACTTCAGGTTTACAAACTGGGGGTGTTTATATTCCTCACAATTGAAGCCATCGCCTTCTCCTCGATCTGCTAACCAGAAAGCCGAGCAGGTGGAATTCTGTGCTCGTGACTAACAGGCAAAAAGTTAGACTTGTCGTTCCTAAAAGGATGACTAGTCGGCAGAAATTTATGATGGCCCGTGTAACTCATCTTATTACTATGCTTTATCCAATAGGCTTTTTATTACTATGCTTTATCCAACAGGCTTCAATTTCCTCCCCACATATGGGACATCCATAATAACCATGAACATTATAACCGAACGAGGTCCCATAAGCTGGAAGGTCATGGATCGCCCACATTACCATTGTTTTAAATGTGAACTTTCCACCCTTATGAGAGTCTAACGTCGTCGTGACTTTATCCCATAACTCTTTAAGTTCTTCGATTAATGGTGCTAAGAATATATCAATATCATCACTGGGAGCCTTCGGCTCGGGTATCAACAAAGAAACCTTTATCATGCATAGTGTCACGGAGAGACTTAAAGGCTCCTAGAGAACTGGACAATAACTCTGACTAGTACTTAAACTACCGAAAGGGTTAAACCCATCGGTTGAGATTGCAAGACAAACGTTGCGCGGTACCTTTGTAAATTAATGGTGTTATGCATTTGAAATTTGCCAGATGGGTGATTCAACTGGTTGATGCATCAGATTCCCACGCATCTCGCATCGAGCGTGCCATGTCATGGCCTACGCTATCCACGATACAGTAAAAAATATCTTAACAGTGGCCCAAGTGGAAAATACTTCAAAACCTTTTGTGAGACTTGCGAGCACTTGCCATTTTTTGCAGCTTCATCCTTTCCATTTTTACAAACCACATATCTAGGCTTGCTGCATGATGGACATTCATCCTTCTCTTCGTGCTCGTTGCAGTACAATATGCAATCATACTTGCATGCATGAATACATTTGTATTTCAAACCCGATAAGAACTCAAAAGTGTATATTTTAAGACCCAAATAATCTCTTTTTGACCGCTAGTTCTCAACAAAATTGCACTTATATTAATATTCGTGTGTTTTGTAGGTCTCCGTGCAATCGCAACTTCGAAAGCTTTATTCGTGATGATTGTGGAAAATTTGCGCCTATTCAGGGCTATAAAATCCCATAACCTAATCCCAATTCCCGTACCAATTACCCAAGCCTTAACCAAGCCCTATCCACCCCCTAACTTGTCCTATCCCAAACCCCTAGTGTGTGTGTAGTATTATTTTTATTATTTTCTATATCTTTAGAGTCATATTTCTATGAGTTCATTTTATTCTATTTAGTGTTTTATTATTTTATGTAAATATAATAGATGTGCGTCTAATTAGATTTTTATTTATTTTATTTATTTTTATTTTCTTAGATTTATTTTTATTATTATTTTATCTTACTAATTTATTTTTATTTTTATTCTAGTCTTTTT
Source organism: Sambucus nigra (assembly GCA_949130495.1). Taxonomy (NCBI): domain Eukaryota; kingdom Viridiplantae; phylum Streptophyta; class Magnoliopsida; order Dipsacales; family Adoxaceae; genus Sambucus; species Sambucus nigra. The sequence continues at coordinate 328,873,351 of OX422210.1, read as the reverse complement.
TTTTTAAATTAGGGAATTATTTTTTTTCTTAGATTTGTAAATATTTTTAGGAGTTTATTATTATTTTATTTATTTATATATTTGTTTTTTCACTTTTTATTACTTTTAGTCTTAAATTTTATTTTGTTTTTGATTTCAAGCTACACACACACACACCTCCTATCCTACACCCTTACCCACACTCATCTACCATACACCCCACTACACCCAATACTACGTCCCATCTTCTTTCTACTATGTAAGGACACAAATTTTCAATTGAGTCCATATATAGTTTTGGCTCAATTCCGGACAAAAACATTTATTCATAGGATAGTATTTATTGTAATATTCTCAAGCCTATGAAGTGTATATTGAAGACGTAGCGGCAAAGAACTTAAAGCTTCATCAAAATGCCGGTTTGTGTGCCTTGTTTCTACGTCATCAATTAAGGTTCCATGCTCCCAAGGTATGAATGTAATTATATGTATATAGGAGCTTGGAACAATTTGTATTGGGTGTTAGGTTAATAAAAACTGCATTTTATTTTTCAGAAAGAATCAATTAGAAACTTAAAAATAAGTATATAAAAGTTTATAAAAGTTTCTGGGCCAAAATCGAATTTTAAAAACTTTCTGGAAGTTCGTTAGAAATGTCGTTCGAACGAGTTTTTTCGTTCGAACCAGATTTCGTTCGAACGAGTTTTGTCGTTCGAACCAGGTTCGTTCGAACGAGTTTGCCAACGACCCTAATCTGGACAGTCGTTCGATATGTCGTTCGAACGAGTTTTCATTCTAACGAGATATCTAACGAGCCCAGGCTGGTCGCTCGTTAGAAGTCTCGTTCGAAAGAGAGTCAAGTTCGTTCGAACGAGACGTCAGGCGGGAACGGTTTTCAGCAGTTTTTGACAGTTTCTTTCCCCACTTCTCCACTTAGTTTTCAACCAACTTTTTCATGCATTATCATGTGCGGGAAACACATTTTTCAAGACAACTTTTCCATTCCATATCCATCTCTTAGACAGAGTTTGAGAGCTAATTTATTTAGGGAAAATGTTCATGTTTTGAGTGTCATCTTTTAAAAGAAAAATTCACACACTCTCTAGTTTACACCCAATAGTTGTTTATCCAAGTTCTCCTACACAAATATCAATTACTTGGAGGTTGTTTTGGCACCGGTTTTTCTCTACACCGAATTGAAGAGAAGTTCGTTTCATTTCTACCCGTTTGGAGAAAGGCTCCATGTTTGGGTGACGGTGTGCCTAATTGTCCCATCGGTGTATTCCGAGACCACGGTGGAGCTCCGTTGGTTATCCGCTAATTGGAGGTTGATACAAGAAGAAGCATCACGGCTTGAGAGGGTTCGAGTTTAGGAAGTAAGTCTTTTGTCTTGTATTTTGTAATACCATTTTTAGTGGATTTGAGGCTAGGGCAGTCCCGAGGTTTTTTCCCGTTAGTGGGTTTTTCCTCGTACATCGCGGTGTAGTGTGACTTTGTTTATTTTATCTTGCACAATAATTTAGAATCCATGCTTAGGATAATTTCAAGATAAAATTGGATTTAATTCTCACACTCATTTAATTTGGGACTAAAATTAAATATTGGGTAAAATTGGTTTATTCAAGTCACTTGCTAAAATTGGTTTCGCCTAACTTTGAATAATTGTTAATTATAAATTAGGCAAATTCTAGGACTTGAATTATGTTTTTAATTTGTTTTGAAGAAATTAAAACTTGTTGTTATTTTTGAAAGTTGAACCATCACCTGTTTTACAACGCTTCCGCATCATCTCTATTGTGTTTTACATACAAAGAAAATTAAATATTTTAATTTGAGATTATTATTTCAAACCCGGGAATCCAACTCTGCGTTTTCAAATTGGTATCAGAGCCAAAAACGATAAATTATTTCGTTAAAGATCCTTTACTTTTTGGCTAAATATGGATTTTTCCCCATTTTCAAAATTTCCTATTTTTGATGGTTCTAACTACGCGTATTGGAAAGCGCGAATGAAATCGGCACTTAAATCTATCGATGAACGTGTTTGGATGTCTGTTGTTAACGGTTGGACCCCACCAACACATTTAATTGAAAATGTACATGTTCCCAAACCCGTTGATAGATGGACTGAAAATGAGTTTAAGCTAGCAAACTTTAATTCCCGAGGTTTAAATGCCTTGTTTAGCGCTGTCGCACCGGATGAATTCCGACGTATTATGACGTGTGAAACCGCTAAAGAAGCTTGGGATATTTTACAATTAACTCATGAAGGAACGAGTGTCGTTAAAGCTTCTAAACTCCAAAACCTCACTACTCAATTTGAAACTATCAAAATGGATGAAAAAGAAACAACTGATAAATTTTATGCTAGACTTTCTGATATTGTTAATTCATCCTTTAACTTGGGAGAGAAAATACCTGACGACCGTGTAGTAAAGAAAATTTTAAGGTCCCTACCCGATAGATTTATTCCAAAGGTGACCGTTTTAAATTCTTTACCCACTTTAGCCTCTACGAAATTAGAAGAGCTTGTAGGTGATTTACAAACCTATGAACTAGATATGTTTCCCTCTAAAACTGAAAAGAAAATTGAAAAGGGCGTTGCTTTAAAAGCCCGCAAAGAGGTTAAACAAGTAGTAGAGAGCGATAGTGATAGTGACTCGGAAGATATGGCTTTGTTTGCTCGTAAATTTAGAAAATTTCTTAAATTTAACAAAGATAAAGTTAAAAATGATTTTAAGAAATTTGAATCTTCTAAACATGATAAAAACGAGAAGATTTCTAAAGCCGATAAGATCCCTAAACCTAGTAATGAAAATATTGATAGGGACGAGTCTAATAAATGTTTTGGTTGTGAAGGTTATGGTCATAGGGCTTTTGAGTGCCCCACTAAACTAAGGAAAGAGGGTAAACGACCCATTTCATATAATGCGACCCTTAGTGATAGTGATAAGGAAGAGAAGCCCGAATCCCCCACTAAGAAAAATTTTGTGGCTTTTATGGCACATGTGAGTGATAATGAGAACTCATCGGATGATGAAATTATAGCACATGCCACTTCCAAGGTCATTGTACATGATTCTCTTATTTTTGATGATAGTGAGAGTGAAAAAGAAGAAGAGAGTGATAATGAAGAAGAGGTTTATATGAGTGAACTTCAAAATGCTTTTCATGAATTATATAAAGAATCTATTAAATTGAAAAGAGCTAATTTGAAGTTAGAAGCGAGTTTAAGAGAGAGTGTCAAGGTCATTGATGAAAGTGCCTTAATAGAAGACCTTAGGACACATGAGAGAACTCTTCAAGAGAAGCTTGAATATGTAGAAGGCGAGAGAGATAGCCTTAGGGGTTTAATGGAATCCTTGAAAAAGGAGCTTCTTGCTTTTGAAGAGCGTACTTCTTTACTAGAATCTAACATTGTTGAATTGGAAAATAAATTAAAAGATTCTAGTAATGTCAAATTTGATTTGGAGTGTCGTTCAGAAAAACTAGTTAAAATGTTAGGAACGGTCCAAATTAAAAATGACACTTTTGGTTTAGGCTTCAATTCTTGTAATGATTTTAACCCTAAAGTCAAAACCAATGTTTTAGGAGAATCTTCTAGGAATGCATTTAATGATCACTCCTTAGATAAATCTTTTCGACATGCTCTTACTTGTACTCATTGTGGTCGACAAGGTCATCTTAGGAAATTTTGTTTAGATCTTAAACGAATTCCTAGAAAATCCCATAGTAAAGTAACCACGAAAGCTAATGTTTCTACACCCCAAGATAGTAATTCTTCATTAATTTGGGTTAGGAAATCCGACTTGGTTGCCTTACAAAATAGGGAATTTGATTCTCATTTACTAACACATGACTCCTCCCTTGCTAAATCTAAAGGATAATTGTGTTAGTGTTTGCATACTTTAGCGCTTGTAATTCATGCTATATTCATATGCTAAATGTATGCTTGTTTAGTCATTTTCTAGTCATTGCCTAATTTCATATCCCATGCTAGAAATTATGACTTGTTTATCTTTTTGTATTATATTTTGTGTTTGAATCGACTGCATAATATAAAAAGATTTTTGGTTATCATTTGTGTTTTATTTATTTCATTTAAGCTTAATGAAAAATACAAATGATTTTTGTTTAGTCTTTTGAGTATATATCTTTATTTTTGATTAAAATGTTAAAAACTCAAAAAGATTTTGTTTTGTGTGTATTTTAGTTTGACACACTTTATGTGGCATATATTTGTGTTTGAATCCTATCGTTTACACTTCCACGTGGCTAGAACTTTTGGTTTAGATTTTCAATCCTTAAAATGTTCTTTACCATGTTTTATATGGAGTAGTTGGATTTTGTATTGTTTAAATGGATTCTATTTCTATATGCCTCTATTCACACATGCACGAGCTCTTTTGAAATCTTAATGTCACATGTTATATTTGAGCTTTTTGAGATGTTCTCCTATCAATCTAGTCATCTACATATCTATGACTTAGGAGGACTAGTGCATGTCAAAATCCGTTGCATGTGAGATTTGTGCGAAAAATGAAAACATGATAAATAAATATATGCACGGGGAAGGGCTCCGAAAGGATGAATTAAATCCTTTGCGATAGTAAGCCACCGTTGATTGGATCTAAAAGAAATACGTGATCCAAAAGGCCTAAATACAGAATATTTGGCATTAAACAGAAAGCAATTGCCAAGGCCTATGTTTGTATGATATATTCATTCAAAACAAAAGAATATATATGCTCATTGAGGGAGAATTGGATGGTATATCAACGGTTTGCACAATGTCCATTTATCCTAGTTGTCTTTAATGCCATGACTCTATTTAGTTTGTAGAATCATCATCATGCTAGGCTTGTATGCATTGTGTATGTTTGTTCATTGAGTTCAATCTTTATATTGTCACATGAGGTTATATTTAACTATGATGAAGTTTGCAATCAAATGAGAACTCCGTGAACGTTTCTTAAGTGTTTGGGTCTAAATTTAATTGTTGCTTGTTCACACCCCTACACTTCCGTTTCCATATGACACATTTTTGCCATACGAGTGTGCAAACTTATTGTATTTTGTGTCATGTGTGTGTTTATATCTATCTATATATGCACGTACTTATTGGTATATTTATAGTATATATATATATGATATTTGTTTGTCTTTGCCTTGCTTTTATTGCCCATATGCTTTCATGTCGTTTCACTTTAAGCTTTCACATGTTGTTTATTAGTTCTTTATCCTTTGCCTATTCCCGAACAAAAAGGGGGAGAATGATGATAGGGGGAGAAATGGTATCTAATCCTATTATTATCGTATCTTCGTTTGAGGGAGATTTATCTTAGGGGGAGACGCCTTTCTAAGTAGGTCATGTGTTTAAAGGGAGAATTAATTTAGGGGGAGTAATTAATTAATTGCATTTAATATTTTGATATTCCCTATGCATTTGATGAGTTTGCTTAAGTGTGCAGGAATTATTCTAAAGCGGCATCTTTCTATGGCAAAGAGTTTAATCCTTGGGTTGAGTCAAGTTTGGGCGGGTTATGTTTTGAGTCTAGTAGAGCTTGACGGCCCTTTAGGATTTTTGTTTGGTTTTTGTCCCGGAATAGCCAAAGGGGGAGATTTGTAAGGACACAAATTTCCAATTGAGTCCATATATAGTTTTGGCTCAATTCCGGACAAAAACATTTATTCATAGGATAGTATTTATTGTAATATTCTCAAGCCTATGAAGTGTATATTGAAGACGTAGCGGTAAAGAACTTAAAGCTTCATCAAAATGCCGGTTTGTGTGCCTCGTTTCTACGTCATCAATTAAGGTTCCATGCTCCCAAGGTATGAATGTAATTATATGTATATAGGAGCTTGGAACAATTTGTATTGGGTGTTAGGTTAATAAAAACTGCATTTTATTTTTCAGAAAGAATCAATTAGAAACTTAAAAATAAGTATATAAAAGTTTATAAAAGTTTCTGGGCCAAAATCGAATTTTACAAACTTTCTGGAAGTTCGTTAGAAATGTCATTCGAACGAGTTTTTTCGTTCGAACCAGATTTCGTTCGAACGAGTTTTGTCGTTCGAACGAGTTTGCCAACGACCCTAATCTGGACAGTCGTTCGATATGTCGTTCGATATATCGTTCGAACGAGTTTTCGTTCTAACGAGATATCTAACGAGATTCTAACGAGCCCAGGCTGGTCGCTCGTTAGAAGTCTCGTTCGAACGAGAGTCCAGTTCGTTCGAACGAGACGTCAGGCGGGAACGGTTTTCAGCAGTTTTTGACAGTTTCTTTCCCCACTTCTCCACTTAGTTTTCAACCAACTTTTTCATGCATTATCATGTGCGGGAAACACATTTTCCATGACAACTTTTCCATTCCATATCCATCTCTTGGAGAGAGTTTGAGAGCTAATTTATTTAGGGAAAATGTTCATGTTTTGAGTGTCATCTTTTAAAAGAAAAATTCACACACTCTCTAGTTTACACCCAATAGTTGTTTATCCAAGTTCTCCTACATAAATATCAATTACTTGGAGGTTGTTTTGGCACCGGTTTTTCTCTACACCGAATTGAAGAGAAGTTCGTTTCATTTCTACCCGTTTGGAGAAAGGCTCCATGTTTGGGTGACGGTGTGCCTAATTGTCCCATCGGTGTATTCCGAGACCACGGTGGAGCTCCGTTGGTTATCCGCTAATTGGAGGTTGATACAAGAAGAAGCATCACGGCTTGAGAGGGTTCGAGTTTAGGAAGTAAGTCTTTTGTCTTGTATTTTGTAATACCATTTTTAGTGGATTTGAGGCTAGGGCCGTCCCGAGGTTTTTTCCCGTTAGTGGGTTTTTCCTCGTACATCGCGGTGTAGTGTGACTTTGTTTATTTTATCTTGCACAATAATTTAGAATCCATGCTTAGGATATAAAATTGGATTTAATTCTCACACTCATTTAATTTGGGACTAAAATTAAATATTGGGTAAAATTGGTTTATTAAAGTCACTTGCTAAAATTGGTTTCGCCTAACTTTGAATAATTGTTAATTATAAATTAGGCAAATTCTAGGACTTGAATTATGTTTTTAATTTGTTTTGAAGAAATTAAAACTTGTTGTTAGTTTTGAAAGTTGAACCATCACCTGTTTTACAACGCTTCCGCATCATCTCTATTGTGTTTTACATACAAAGGAAATTAAATATTTTAATTTGAGATTATTATTTCAAACCCGAGAATCCAACTCTGCGTTTTCATACTAAACCACTCACTCTCTCTCCTCTCACCTCCATTTCCAAAACCCATTAAACTCCTCCTATCACCTACCTGCCTCCTCAGATCATAACCCGATCCTTACCAGCTCCAATGCTCGATCCATATCCCCCATGGCCACTGCCTCATCACCGAAAAATCCCAAATTGCCGGGAACCATGCCCGGCCTACTCCTTGCAACCTCTACCCGCCGGTGAACACCTGTTATACCTGATTAGAACAAGCTCCAGTCATAACAAACCCAACCCAGCTCGCCCCTGCCATTTCCAACACCGAGCAATAGCCACGACCCTTCAATCTTAACCCATCCACTAACCTATTGTTCTCCAACCCGACCCCTGCTACCACAAACCGGATGTGACCTGATCCGGGTATACTCGAAACCAGATCTGGACCCTTACACATTTCCAGCAACTCTCGATTTAATCCATCCATACCCACTTTCCCATAACCCAACTTCCTTACCATTTCTAACCATAGCCCCGGGTATACTCATGTGCATTTCCATTACCCCTCTCACACCTTTCACCTCTCATGCAAATTAAAACCTTCTCAAAGTCCAAAATACCCCTTGCTCCATGTGCATGTATAAAAGAAGAACCAATAGCTACTACAAGGGGCATCACCTAGAGAACTAGCGAAGAAAATCTTAGAATAAAGATAGAAAAAAATGAGAAAAATTGAGAGAATTGAGAGAAAAAAAATTGTAGAGAGCTCAATTTGTTGGATTGATGATTTTAATCGCAATTTAGTATTTGTACTCAATTTCTATTCCATCTCTATTTCTTTCAATTGTGTTTCTTCATCATGCTTGGCTAATCACTTCATTCAAGGAGTGAAATGAACCCTCAATGGATTTAGTTATTCTTGTTTACTTTGTTATATTTAGTTAGTAAATTGTTATTCATACATGTGTTTATTCATCCATCCATCCACCCACCATGGCCGACGAGCGTGCCTTAAGGGACTATTTTACCCAGATAACAACTACCCCACCATCATGCATCATTCTTCCACCCACCCCAGCGGACCAATTTGAAATTCCACTGGCAACCATTTCAATGTTGCACAATTTCCATGGCCTCGAACTTGAATCTCCATACACTCACTTGAGAAAATTTCTCACGGTTTGTGCTACATTCAAAAATCAAAACTTAAATGAAGAAAATGTTCGTCTTCTCTTGTTTCCATTTTCTCTCAATGATAACGCATCCTTGTGGCTCCATTCCTTGCCACCGGATTCAATCCATACATGGGAACAAATTGTGAATAAGTTAATGTCCAAGTTTTATCCAATGAGCAAAACCAATGAGATTGAAAATCCCTTACTAAGACGTTTAATCAAAAGTTAAAACAGTTAAGAATGGTCCGAATGTTTTCTTAGGAAACTCTTTCAATAACACCAAGGAAAGCGCAAGTTATATTAGAAAATGTTTTTGAACAAGAAATTTCAATTACTTAGAAACTTAAAGGTTTAAAATAATTTTAAACACATATAGCAGTGATAGCAGAAGTAAGACAAGTATAAAAAACGTTCACACAAGATAAAGATTTTAACGTGGTAAAATCCCTATCCAATAAGGGAAACATCCACGACTCCCTCTACGGAGTAAAACAAAAATCCATTAGAATGAGTTACACGGTACAAGAAAGCAACCAACCAAATTTGACCTAAAACTAAGTCAAGAAATTATACCAGTACTTCTTTATTTTTGTTCTACTTTTCTGGCTTATGACTATTGTCTTTAACGTCCTCCAAGCTTTACTCCTTAGCTCCTTCTTTACATCGATTCAGTTGGTAAAAAACTCTTTACCAACATAACTTTAGTGATGTTATGTGATAGTGTAGTGATGTGATGTTCCTAACACATGCATGTAACTCATTCACACTTATGCAGACAGTTTCCTACGAATTATAAATTAATTCTAAAATGACATGGAAGAGTCTGAATCAAATTTTCTATAAATTAGACTTCCTTTTTTATAGGCAAATCAGAAAACAATATTGCTATGAGAGTACGCTTTTTCTTCAACCGGAGAAACTAATTTAATTAAACATAATTTTTAATTATCCAGATTTAAATACACACCTAAGTCATGCATCTAAAGGTGATTGATTAAACATTAAACATATTCAAATCAGGCAGGGATCGGTCACACATGGCAAATGAGGACAAATCCCCCAAAGGGGTGAAACCTTATTATTTCAATATGATTTGTAAACACTTACATACATAATGAAATACAGTCTGACAAGCGAAGATCCCCAGGTACTGGTTCGTTGTCGTCAGCAAGAGCTCCTTCAAGATGCTCCAAGATCAACACTGTAGAGATCCTTCGTCTCCACACAAGATGCTCCATGAAAGGGTATAATAGGGTTTAGGATGATGCACACATATGATTATGAGTGTTTGGTGAAGCTCAAGGTTTTTGAGCTTGAACCATATGAAGAGTTGATATATTAGGTCTATAAAGTGTACCCTCAAAGTCTTAAACAAAACCACCTCTGAAGATGGAATTTATAGACACTCAAAAAGTTTGATGCGCCAAATTTTTCTGAGATCGTCGAACCGATTCAGAAAGAATCCATCGGTTTGATTCGCCAACCAGATCGGTTCGTTTTTGCTTTATTGAATCGATTCGCCCTTTACAGAAGATTAGCCAGTACTGGATCGGTTCGTTTTTCTCTTTATCGGATCAGTTTTAAAACATGTCCATACATGATATAATAAAAGATCTAAGATCCTATATGTCTCTCTTATTTATTTGAAACCTTATTTCACAAAATGTGAAATATGAACTTGGAGACATAAACGTCTTTAGATCTGAAAGTCTTGTTTTTCAAGAAAACTTGAAAACAAAAAGGGGGATATGTTGGGATTTTTTTTGATAGAAACGTTATAAAACTAAAACCCAACAAAGAGTTAATTTCTAAAAAGGAAATCATCCCTAAAAGAACGTGACTATATCACTTAGTCAGATCTCAAATCTCAAACATGCGAGACAAGATCAAACTTGTTGACATTGTTTGGACAAGAGATTTGAACCAAAAGAGGAACTTAAATCACGAAAACACTCTCAAACTCTCAAAGTTTTCTGGAAAAATTTGGCCAGAGTTTGGTCTACATTTTTCTTTTTTTCACTCTCTCTCTTTCTTATTTTCCCCTCTCTTTTAGACTTGCCAATAGATTGGAAACTATTAACCCTCAGTCTCTATTTATAAGGACGAAGGAAGGATCTAGAAGGTTAAGGGTAAATTAACGATCAAGATTAATTCGGCTATTCAGTGATCAATCTATGGGCTCACAATGCACTGTTTCTAAACGTTCAGCGATTGGATGAAACGGGTATCACTTGGATTGAGTAATAACGCATGCAGACCATTGATTAAAACTAATGAGCGTTCTAGATTAAGTCTTAAGAATGTGAGTATAAAGAAACACAAATCGGGTCATTAATAAGCCAACACGTGTATGTTTTAGATTACTTAAAAAATTGCGTGTTTTTATCTTTGAAATTTTTTATTTTCTACCCCAAATGTCTCTAGCGCTTTCGGATTCTACCCAAAGCATATTTAGGCAGTTTAAGATATTATGAATTAGTTCCAAACAATTTTAAAACCCAATTTTAAATGTTTAAAAAATTGATTTTAATTGTTTAAAAATTTAAAAAAATTTAAAAAATATTTTTAAGCCAATGGGAACACACTCGCACCTCATACACACAAAATGCGAAATAAATGAAGTTGTAGGTGTTGTGAGTTGTGTTGGTTACTACCTTTTCCAGTCTGGATTATTCTTGATGCAAATCATGAAGAGGCATGAAGCTTAGGGTTAGACAAAGGATGACACAATTTTGTTTCCATTTCCAAACTAGACAAGCTCCTATATTTTAGACTTTGGAAATATGAGACAAAATCTCTTTTGAGTCATCTAGGACTCGTAGGGATACAAAAAAATAGAAAACCTTAATCGTATAAAAAAATTCTATCTACCCCATATCCTAAAAATGAAAAATACATAAAAAGGTATTGATTCCTGTACATAAAACAGCTAAGATCAAGCTTTTTAGAATAAATGTACAATTAATGTCTAAGATGAACTCAAATATTTCTCCCCCCTTTTGTCTCAAATGGATAAAGAGAAAAATCATAAAAATAGCTATCTGATATAAGCATAACATTGCAAATTTAAATGATGATATTCGATTCTTCCATAGCCATACCTATGGATTTCCTTAGGGATTAAAAATGAGTGTTATCCAAAGGTTTTGTGAGTATGTCTATTAATTGAAGATCAGTAGGTAAATAATTAATTTCCACATCCTTAGATTCGACTAACTCTCATATAAAATGATGTTTGATTTTAATGTGTTTGGTACATGAGTATTAGACATGATTTTTGGAAATGTTAATCGCACTCTGATTATCGCAATAGAGATGCAATTTTTCTTCGTTAATCCCATAATCGCTTAACATATATTTTATCCATAATAGTTTAGGACAGCAGCTACCCGCGGCTATATATTCAGATTCAGCTGTGGATAAGGAAGTACAATTTTATTTCTTACTATTCTAGCCTACCAAATTATTACCAATGTAATAACATGATCCTGACGTGCTTTTACTATCATTGGAACACCCAGCCAATCAGCGTCGGTGTATCCAATTATCGTACTGGATGTGTCATTTGTATAACAAAGTCCTAAGTTGCGAGTTCCTTTTACATATTTTATAATTGTTTTAACGCACAGTAAATGACTTTCCTTAGGCACATTTTGTTATCGAGCACACACACAAACAACATACATAATGTCAGGGCGTGAGGCAGTTAGATATAGAAGACTTCCTATCATGCTATGATACAGGGTAGGATCGATGGATTTCCCATGTTCATCTTTTAATAATTTTATTGAAGTACTCATGGGTGTCCTGACATCTTTGTCATTTTCTAAACCAAACTTCTTTACTATCTCTAGAGCATATTTGGATTGCGATATAAATTAACCTTCTGAGTTTTGTTTTACCTGAAGACCTATAAAGAATTATAGCTCCCCCATAAGAGACATTTGAAATTCCCCTTACATATCTTTAGAAAAAAATTTAATCTCAGACGGGGAGGTAGATCCAAAAATAATGTCGTCTACGTACACTTGAGCTATTATAACATTTTTGTCAAAGTGTTTGACAAAAAGAGTCTGATCATTCCCATTTCTACTAAAACCTTTATTTAAGAGAAAAGTAGACAATCGTTCATACCAAGCGCGGGGGGCTTGTTTTAACCCATATAGCGCTTTTTTCAAACGATAGACGTGATTCGGATGGTGAGGATCAATGAACCCTTTAGGCTGTTCTACATAAGTTTCCTCAGTTAAAATACCATTAAGGAATGCAAACTTTACGTCCATTTGATATAAGGTGAATTTCAAGAGACACACAATAGTGAGAAGAAGCCGAACAGATTATAAACGTGTTATAAGGGCAAAAGTTTCTTCGAAGTCTATTACTTAAATTTGAGAAGAACCCTGGGCTACAAGTCTGGATTTGTTTCTAACTACCATCCGTGTTTCATCAGTTTTATTTTTAAAAATCCACCTAGTGCCAATAACCCGTTTATTTTCTGGTCTGGGAACAAGATACCATACGTCATGAGTTTTAAATTGAATGAGTTCCTCTTGCATAGCACTTATCCTGTAAGAATCATTTAAGGCTTCATTCACATTCTTCGGTTCCATAAGAGAAACAAAGCATGTGAAATGTGCAGTATTATGTAATTGGGATCTTGTTCGAACAATGACCACATTATCTAAGGGATGATCCTTAGAGTTTTGGTACGAAGGTTATAAACAGTTAAGAAGGGTCCGAATGTTTTCTTGGGGAAATTATTTTAATAACACCAAGGAAAGCTCAAGTTATGTTAGAAAATGTTTTTGAATAAGAAATTTCAGTTACTTTGAAACTTAAAGGTTTAAAAGAATTTTAAACACTTATTACAGTGATAGAAGAAGTAAAACAAGTATAAAAAACATTCACACAAGACAAATATTTTAACGTGGTAAAACCCCTATCAAATAGGGGAAACATCCACGACTCCCTCTACGGAGTAAAATAAAAATCCACTAGAATGAGTTACAGTGTACAAGCAAGCAACATATTATCCAACCAAATCAGACCTAAAACTAAGTCAAGAAATTATATCAGCACTCCTAAATTTTTCTTTGATTTTTCTAGCTTCTGACTGTTTTCTTTAACATCCTCCAAGCTTTACTCCTTAGGTCCTTCTTTACATCGATTTAGTTGGTAAAAATCTCTTTACCAACATAACTTTAGTGACGTTATGTGATAGAGCAGTGATGTGATGTGCCTAACACATGCATGAAATTCACTCATACTTATACAAACAGTTTCCTACGAATTACAAATTAATTTTAAAATGACTTACAAGAGTATGAATCAATTTTTCTTGAAATTAGACTTCCTTTTTTGTAGGCAGATCAGAAAAAATCTTGCTATAATAAAATAGCCAAGATCCTATATGTCTGTCTTATTTATTTACAAACTTATTTCACAAATTGTGAAATATGAACTTGGAGACATAAACGTCTTTAGATCTGAAATTTTTGAAGTCTTGTTTTTCAAGAAAACTTGAAAACAGAAAGAGGGATATGTTGGGAATTTTTTTGATAGAAACGTTTTAAAAATAAAACCCAACGGAGAGTTAATTTCTAAAAAGGAAATCAGTCTTAAAAGAACGTGACTATATCACTTAGTCAGATTTCAAATCTCAAATATGTGAGACGATATCAAACTTGGTGATAGTGTTTGGACAAGAGATTTGAACCAAAAGAGGAACTTGAATCATGAAAACACTCTCAAAGTTTTCTGGAAAATTTTGGCTAGAGTTTGGTCTACGTTTTTCTTTTTCTTTCATATTTTCCTCTATTTTTTCACTCTCTCTCTTTCTTATTTTCTCCTCTCTCTCAGACTTTCCAAAATATTGGAAACGGTTAACTCTTAGTCTCTATTTATAAGGACGAAGGAAGGATCTGGAAGGTTAAGGGTAAATCAACGATCAGGATTAATTCGACTGTTCATTTATCAACCTAAGGGCTCATAATGCACGGTTTCTAAATGTTCAGCGATTGGCTAAAATAGGTATCACTTGGACTGAGTAATAACGCATGCAGACCATTGATTAAAACAAATGAACGTTCCAGATTAAGTCTTAAGAATGTGAGTATAAAGAAACACAAATCGGGTCGTTAATAAGCCAACATATGTATGTTCCAGATTACTTAAAAACGCATTTTTATCTTTGAAAAATCTTATTTTCTACCCCAAATGTCTCTAGCTCTTTCGGATTCTACCCAAGGCATATTTTATGCAGTTTAAGATATTATGAATTAGCCGCAGAAAATTTTGAAACCCAATTTTAAACGTTTAAAAAATAGATTTTAGTTATTTAAAAATTCCAAAAAAAACTTCTTTAATGATATTTACAAAATTGTTTTTAAGCCAATGGGAACACACTCACACCTCATACACAAAAAATACCCAATAAATGCAGTCCTAGGTGCTGTGAGTTGTGTTGGTTACTAACTTTTCCAACCTTGATTATTCTTGATGCAAATCATGAAGAGGCATGAGGCTTAGGGTTAGACAAAGGATGACACAATTTGATCTCTATTTCCAAACTAGACAGACTCCTATATTTTAGACTCAAGGGAGTCATATTTATAGCGTGCTTATGAGATAAGTCAAGTCATCTAAGATTTTCATCAAAATCCAACCGAGCAATTTTGTGAAGCATGGGGCCATTTTTAAGGTTACATCAATAGTTTCCCTCATCATGGTCTCGAGAAAAGTCTGTTAGTCCATAGTTTTTATAATGGTCTCATTCCTTTCTCTTGAACCATGATCAAATCCATGCACAAAGGCAAGTTCTTGTACTTAACTCCCACGGCCGCCTATAATTTTCTTCACGAATTAGGCGATGACTCTCAAGATTGGGAGGGAACCAATGAATTTTTGAGATCTGAGCCACCATGTGTAGGGAGCACTTAGAAGGTAAAAAATTATTCTGATTTGAAAACTTTGCTTCATGGATTAAACACTTTCATTAAGATCGCTGATTCTCTCAATTATTTTATGCAACAAAATGTTTTTATCTCTAAAAAAGTGATGAACGTCAACGAGTCTAGTACTTCTTTTTGTAATGTATACTTAAGCCACAATCATTTATCTCATTTGTTCCCCCTCATTCTAGATGATACCGATCCCACTATGGCCCAAGCATGTGCCTTTTATACCACTAAGAAAACCGTTCCCCCATTGTTTACTTGCAATCCCAATAATAGGAACCATTCCTATTTTTCTTATAAGTATGACAACAACCTCGCTCCATCACACCCACAATAATCTGTTGGTGGTCCACCCAGGTCTCACCAAAACCAAAAAAAGCAACATCGCCTTCCTATAAAAAACCACCATTCTCAATTCCATCCACAATACCTCCATCATCCTTTGTCCCCCACGGAGGACCGTCAAACACTAATCATTAAATTGTCCCTGTTCCACCTCCTTCTTATGAGTATTCACCACCACTTAGTTCTAACCGTGAGATGGTCCCCCAACCCCCTTATTCCCCTTCGCCACAATTTTCCATCTCCTCTCTTAAGAATATTCTCACTCAATTTATCATGACTCAATAATAAACCACGCAGGCATAGACTCAGTCCATCCAAAGGCTTGAGCAACATCTTAACCAGTTTGATTCCGAGCATGAGAAAGGTCATTTTCCAAGCCAACCCATTGTTAATCCTATTGGGAATGGCAAAGAGACGACTTACAAGGTTGGATTCACTTCCACTCCACCCACATACCAAGCATAGATGAAAGCGGTGAGTACTCTAAGATCTGAAAACAGGATGACAATAGTGTTAATGCTCCCCATGATGTGCAAATTCCTCCCACCTAGAATTTCCCATTAGAACCTCTCCCTAAGGTTCCACCACCCAGAAAATCCACTGCAAATCACGAGTCTAAACCTAATGAGTCCACCACTGTCTATATGCCCAAATCACCCTTCCCTCATAAGTTGGCTCCGACAAAGAAAGCCCAATAATTTGATGAGATCGGGCAGTTATTTTATAATGTTCACATTAACATTCCCTTCCTCACCGCGATTCAATAAGTTCCGTCATATGACAAATTCTTAAAGGACTTATGCACTGTGAAGCGCTAGACGAATGTGACTCGTGATTCCTTCGTCACCAATCAAGCCACGTCCCTCATCCATGAGAACGGTATTGTGAAGTACAAAGACCCTGGTCGTCCTACTGTCTCTTGCATGTTAGGAGATAAGTTCACTACTCGGGTTTTGCTTGATCTCGGGGCTAGTGTTAATTTGTTACCTTACTCCATCTACCTTGAGTCAGGTTTATAAAATATGAAACCTATACGGATTACTCTTCAACTTGCTGACCGTTCTGTGAAAGTACCTAAAGGAATAGTTGAAGATGTTTTGGTAAATGTCTCTGACTTTTAGTATCCTGTGGGTTTCATCATCTTAGACACTCCTGCTTCCGACCCAACCAATATTCCTATCATCTTGGGTCACCCCTTTTTGGCAACTTCAAATGCCATCATCAATTATCGAGATAGGTCCATGAATATTTCTTTTGGCAACATGATTGTTGAAGTCAATATCTTCCACCTCATGCAATAAAAGGTCGACGTTGATTATATTAATGAGGTATGTGTGTTTGACTCTTTAGTCCAAGAGATGTTGGGTCAAACATACCCCAAAGATCCTATCCAATAATATTTGGGTCACTTTGGGTCCGCTTTGGTATTGATTCCTCCATCTACGAAGTAAATGACTTGTTAGATTCTACACCACTGATGGACACTTCCACTTGGGCCACTCCTTGTCGACATTATTCTTTCTGTGGATGACCCAGTTAACCCATGCCCTGATATTTCCCCAGACTCTATTTCTGCATCTGAGTCTGATGCCTCTCTTGAGTCTTTACTTAGTTTGGAGCTTAAGCCATTACCTTCCGAGTTTAAATATGCTTTTTAGGACCAAACCACATCACCCTATCATAATTGCTTCCGACTTGACCTCGAATCAAGAATATCAATTGGTCCACACTCTCACTCAACATAGCACTTCTTTAGGGTGGACCATTTCAGACATGCACAGTGTGAACCCCAATGTTTATAGCCATCACTTTTATTTGGAGGAGAACGCCAAACTTCTCGTGAGCCACAACGTTGACTCAATCCAACGATGAAAGAAGTCATGAGAGCTGGAATTTTAAAATTGCGTGGTGCCGATATTATTTACCCCATATCGGATAGCCAATGGGTCTGTCCCATTCATGTGGTACCAAAAAAGTCTGGCATCACCGTCATAAAAAATATTGATGATGAGCTTGTGCCCACCTGCATACAAATTGTTTGGTGTGTTTGTATTGATTATAGAAATCTCAACGTTATCAATCGCAAAGACCACTTCCCTCTCCCCTACATTAGCCAGATGCTTGAACGTTTAGCAGGCAATGTTTACTACTACTTCCTTGACAGCTATTCAGGGTATAACCAAATACCCATTGCGCCCGAGGACCAAGAGAAAACTACATTTACTTATCACTTTGGCACATTTGCGTACTCTCGTATGCCTTTTGACCTTTGTAATGCACTTGCGACGTTTCAAAGGTGTATGGATAGTATTTCCAGTGACATGGCAGAGAGTTTTCTCGAAGTCTTTATGGATGATTTTTCCGTGTTTGGTTCATCATTTGAATAATGCATGTCTCACCTCACTATGGTCTTTCATCGTTGTCAAGAAAAGAAGTTGGTCCTCAATTAGAAAAAATGCCATTTCATGGTAAAAAAGGGTATTGTTTTAGGTCATGTTGTCTCTAGATTTGGTATTGAGGTAGATAAAGCAAAAATTGACTCGATTTCCACGCTTCCCATTCTGAAGTCAGTTAAGGACATTCGCTCCTTCTTAGGACATATGGGCTTCTACCGGCGCTTCATTAAGGACTTTTCTAAACTTGCTCGACCTTTAACAACCCTTTTATCCAAGGATGCCCCATTTGTATTTGATGACGCATGTGTCGCACCTTTTGAGCGCCTCAAAGCCTAACTCACTTCCGCTCCTATGATTCAACCTCCCAATTGGTCTCTCCCATTTGAGCTTATGTGTGATGCATCTGATTTTTCACTTGGTGTCGTGCTTGGTCATAGGGTTGACAAGCTCCCCCACTTCATTTATTATGCTAGCAAAACCCTCCATAATGCTCAACTTCTTTACACGACCACTAAAAAGGAGTTATTGGCGATAGTGTTTGATCTTGATAAGTTTAGGTCATATTTCATAGGCTCTCCTATCATCGTGTACACTGACCATGCTGCCCTTTAGCACCTTATCCATAAGAAGGATTCCAAACCACGATTGATATGGTGGATTCTCTTACTATAAGAGTTTAACCTTAAAATTTGCGATAAGAAAGGTTATGAAAACGTAGTTGCTGACCATCTTTCCCGCATTACTGTTACGTCTGACTCTAATCATGTCCCCATTTCTGAGTCATTTCTCGATGAACAACTTTTCTCTATCTCCACCTTACCTTTGTATGTTGATAATGTCAATTTCCTCACTACTGAGCAACTTCCCAATCATTGGTCGAAACAAGATTGCTTTAAATTCATGGCGAATGTGAAGTTTTACTCTTAGGATGGCCTGTTCCTTTTCGAGTATTGCACTGATTAATTCATTCATCGTTGTATTCTCTAGTGTGAACAACTAAGTATTTTGTCCTTCTGCCACCATAGTGCTTGTGGTGGCTACTTTAGCTCAAAGAAAACTACCGCAAAATTTTTTCAAAGTGGTTTCTATTGGCCTACCCTTTTTCAAGAGGACCATCACTATTGTTAGGCTTGTTCCAAATGTTAATAATCTGGATGTATCTCGCGTCATTATATGATGCCTTTCACGCTCATCCTCATTATTGAAATCTTTTATGTGTGGGGTATTGATTTCATGGGACTATTTATCTCCTCTCATAGTTTTAAGTATATTCTAGTTATAGTTGACTATGTCTCCAAATGGATTAAAGCAATCGCTTGCCGAACAAATGTCCATCGCATTGTGGTCGCGTTTCTTAAAGAGCATGTTTTCACATGTTTTGGAACCCCAAAAGCTATTATTAGTGATGGGGGTAAACATTTTTATAATCGATTCTTTCAACACCTTGTCAAACGTATGGTGGTACCCATAAGGTTGGTCTCTTTTACCATCCCCAGACTAGTGGTCAAGTTAAGGTCTCCAACCGCGAGATCAAGAAAATTCTTAAAAAAACTGCCAGTCCTAATAGGAAAGATTGGTCCTTATGATTTAACGATGCATTGTGGGCATACTGTACTTCTTATAAGACTTCGATTGGCATGTATCTTTATCGGTTGGTCTTCCAAAATCTTTGCCACCTCCATGTTGAACTCGAACATCATTCATATTGGGCTGTCAAAGCCTTTAATTTTTATATAGGTGAGGCAAGAGTCCATAGGAAGCTACAACTTAATGAATTGGAGGAGATAATAAATAATGTCTATGATTTGTCCAAGAAGTATAAGGAAAAGATAAAGTGGATCCATGACCAATAAAAAAAATTTGTTATATAATTCTCGTCTTTATCTATTTCCTAGGAAGTGAAAAACCAGGTGGTCTGGACCCTTCATTATTGAGTCAGTTACTCCTTATAGTGCCATCACCGTTCAAAATCCAAAGGATGGTAGCCTCTTTCAAGTCAATGGTCAATGTTTAAAGCCTTTCTTAGAGTTAGGCCCCACTCACATTAAAGAAATTGATCTTGTTGACTCAATCTATGAAGACTGATGTTTCAGTCTTGTTTGGGAATTTTTCTGCCACCCCGTTCGATCTTAGTTTTATCTTGTTTAAGTTGACTCAAACTATATATGAAATTTTTCATTCGATCTGGCTGAAGACATTAAACTTAGAGCTATCAGGAGGCAACCCATCATGTCTTGTTTCGATTTATGAGTCTTGTGTTGTTTGGGGGTGGTGTTTCACACCACCAAATGATTTTTTTATGCTTTATAGACTTATTCAAATTTTTGTGCCGCTATTATTCTTCAAGTTTATCCCTTCATTTAATCATGTGATCCACATTCATTAGCGGTTGATTATGGTACTCTCTTTCCTATCTTGTGCTTTCAATTTTCATATATAGTTTTAAACATCGAGGTCGATGTTATCTTTTGTTTGGGGGTTGAAAAATTCATCAAAATCATACCTCTTTTGAAAATTTTGTCTGAAATAAATTGTTTTTAACTTTTTTTATGTAGTTTAACTCATTTTTTTATGACATAAAATGTCTATCATCCCTCTTTTAGAAGTCTTGAATTACCCTTGTTCGTGCCCTAATTACCCTATTACCATAAAATTTAGTAGTACCTCTTAAGGCGTACTTGCACTATGAATTCCTAAACTCAATATATTTGCACTTCCACATTTGCAATTAAAAGTTGAGGAGTAACTATATTCTCAAGAGATCCCTAAAAGATCACTTGTGGAGACTTAAACCCATCAGATTTGAGCTATTCACCTTTTTAGAGTTTTTACGTATCTACGAGTCACAAGATGACTCAACTTTCTTTGGGTACCGTACTTAGTCGTTGCATGATCTCATTATTCTTCATCTTTGGCATAACTACTGAGAATGATATCGCTTTCGAATCGTAAGAAACATGTGTCTTGTCGTTTTTCCCGAGTCCCAAACCATTCTTTACTATACACTCACCTTTTCTCCATATCAAATTACCATTCACTTCACACATTATATTTTCATATTTCCCTTGTCCACATATATTCCCCACGCCATCCATATAGAATTTCCAATCATTACCATCCATCATTTCTTTGAGAAAAATAGTTTTTGAAATTCTAAATGTAAAATGTCTTCATTGTTGGTTTGAACTGAGAAATACATTGCCAAAAAAAAGTCAAAAAGAAAAAAAATGTGAAAAAGAAAAAAAAATTGCGATCAAAGTTTGATAAAATGAAAGCATTGGGTATTCAGATTGTGTTTCACTCTTCTCAAAAACCCTACCCTACCATCATACCATTCATATTCTTCATTCCGCACTTCTTGCATAAACCCCACTTACATCCTTGGTGAGGTGTTCGCGCAAATGAGAAGTCTGTATGGTGAATGACTCGACATTCTCACAATAGTGGTTAGAAATCAATCAAGAGATCAATTTCATTCATGTATCCGCCATTTTTTATAAGTGTGTGAGACGTTTAAACTTATTTATATTTACTCACCTCCTCACACACTAGAAAGATACACTTACCCAAATCTTGGAGTGTTCGATTCAGAGAGACATATCTAGTGAGATTTGAAGTCAAAGAATTGATTCTATAAAGGGCTATCTAGGAATTACTCTTATAATACTTAAGATTGTCTCACACTACACACACTGAGGTTTTAGGAAGGATTACGCCTATGGTACTCAGTACTTTTATGTCATTCACTGGCGGTTGAACATTGTAATCCTTGAAGTCTTTATAGATGGGTTGTACAACTTTTAATCGTCAAATAAGAGACCAGCTTTCAATAAATCATTGTCAAGAAATTTTTGAATTTTCTGGGTACATTCGCTGCAAACCCTCACGAGACAAAACTCGTCCCGTAGGATAACCTATAAGTTTAAATGCTTGTTACACATGCTAAGTGCAATCGCAAGTACCCGCAAAAGTGATATAGTTTTGGTTTCTTATCCATTTTCTTTCTCTCAATTTGCTCGAGGACTAGCAAAGTTCTGTTTGGGGGTGGTATGATAAGTACCCCAAAGTCTATATTTTAAGCCCCCAAATAATCTGTTTTTGATTGCTAGTTTTCAATAAAATTGCACTTATATTAATATTTGTGTATTTTGTAGGTCTCCGTGCAATTGCAACTTCGGAAGCTTTATTTCATGATGATTGTGGAAAATTTACGCTTATTCAGGGCTATACAATCGCATAACATAATCCCAATTCTCGTACCAATTACCCAAGCGTTAACCAAGCCCTATCTACCCCCTAGCATGTCCTATCCCAAACGCCTAGTGTGTGTGTGTAGTATTATTTTCTATATTTTTAGAGTCATTTTTTATGAGTTCATTTTATTCTATTTAGTGTTTTATTATTTTATGTAAATATAATAGCTTTACATCTAATTAGATTTTTATTTATTTTATTTATTTTTATTTTCTCAGATTTATTTATTATTATTATATAATCTTATTAATTTAGTTTTATTTTTAGTTTATTTTATTTTTGTTCGGGTCTTTTTATATATTTTTTTAAATTAGGGAATTACATTTTTTTCTTAGATTTGTAAATATTTTTAGGAGTTTATTATTATTATTTTTTATTTTATTTCTTTTAGTCTTAACTTTTATTTTGTTTTTGTTTTCAAGCTACACACACACTATAAGGACATAAGTCTCCGATTGAGTCTTAATGCAGTGTTGGCTCAATTCCGAA
This sequence comes from Sambucus nigra, assembly GCA_949130495.1. NCBI lineage: Eukaryota > Viridiplantae > Streptophyta > Magnoliopsida > Dipsacales > Adoxaceae > Sambucus > Sambucus nigra. The sequence goes on along the minus strand of OX422210.1, from coordinate 328,850,554 downwards.
AAAAAAAACGTTTTGAGTCATATGATAGAGTTCTTGACCATCCATCAAGCCTATGACATTTTAAAGTTGAAGACGTTGCGGCCTACTTATCAAGAGAACATCATTGTCGGTTTACATGTGCCTCATTTCACGTCATCAACTTAGTTCCAATCTCTTCTAAGCTATGAATGCATTGCATATATATATAGGAGCTTGGAACATTTTTTATTGGGTGTAATTTTATTTTCAGAAGGTTACTTTAGAACTTTGAATATAAAGTTTTTGGGTTTAAAATGTAATTTAACAGTTCTGACATTTTGTTCGAAATTGTCGTTCGAACGAGAATGTCGTTCGAACGATAATTTCGTTTGAACGAGTTTGTGAAAGACTTTTCTCTTTTGGCCACTGGAACTTCGTTAGAAGGTCGTTCGAACGAGACTTCATTCGAATGAAAATATCGTTCGAACAAGATTTTCGACAGGAAAATATTTTTGTAGTTTTTCTCCATTATCCCACTCTTTTGTTCCCACTAACTTTTGTCAGAATTAATATGTGCGGGAACCAACTTTGAAAAACTAACTTTTTCATCTTCTACAATCTCTAGAGAGAGTTTTTTGAGAGCTTAATTCCTCTATGAAAAAGTTCATGTTTTGAGTGTTTGTTTTTCAAGAAAATCATTCTTAAACACTTTTGTTTACACCCATATTAGTTTATTCCAAGTACCACATATATATATTTTCTTGGAGTTTGTTTGGCATCGGGTTCAATTTTTCACCTAAGAAGAAAAGAGTTTGGGTTTACTTTTACATCCCTCAAAGAAGAAAAAGTTTGGTTTTGGCTGCGGCGTTCTCATACGGTGAAAGGCATTGTGTGTGGTTGATGTGTTCCTAAAGCTTCATTGGTGGATTCCAAGGTTTCGATGGATTTTGAGATTGTCGACTAAGTAGAGGTTGGTACAAGAAGACGCGTCAGGGGCTTGAAAGGAGTCGAGTCGAGTTAAGTAAGTCATTTGTCTTGTACTTGTAAAATTCCGTACTTAGTGGACTTAAGGCTAGGGTCGTCCGAGTTTTTTTTCTCGTTGTGGGTTTTTCCTCGTACATCGCGGCGTAGTGGTTGTGAATTTATTTTATCTTACAAATCACCTAGAACGCATGCTGAGGATTAAAAGATAAAATATTATTTAATTCATTTCTTTAGTTTAATTTGGTGCTAAAATAAGTTTGGGTAAAACTTAAGTTGATTTATTTCAAGTCAGTAATTTATATTTGCTAAAATTTGGTTTGGCCTTATTTGGTAATATTGAAAATATTGTGTAGGGAAATTTTAGGAGTTGTGTGAAATTAATTTTGGGCTAAAAGTAAATTTCTCATAGTTAACTTCATGTGTTAGTTTTGTTTGTGAGATTGCTTTTAGAAATTAAAATTTGTGTTTTTAATTTAATTTTTCATCTTTTTAAGAAAATAAAATCAAATAAGATTTGGAAAATTAAATTGTTGTGTTGAACCATCTTTATTCCGCATTTGAAAGGAAATTAAAGTGAAAATTTTAAAATTGGGGGTCTACGTTTCCAACAAGTGGTATCAGAGCATTGATTCAGAAATCCTCACGTTGTCTTAGATTGGTATCAGAGCCGGATCACTAATTTATTGCGTTAAGGTCCTTTTATATATTTTTGGTTAAAAATGGAATATTTCCCATTTTTCAAATTTCCTATTTTCGATGGTTCTAATTACGCGTATTGGAAAGCGCATATGAAGTCGACACTAAAATCTATCGACGAGAGGGTTTAGTTGTCAGTTGTTAACGGGTGGTCTCCACCTACATATTTGGTAGAAAATGAGCGTATTCTTAAACCCGCAGATAGATGGAGTGAGAATGTATTTAAACTTGCAAATTTTAATTCTCAAGGTTTAAATGCCTTGTTTAGCGCGGTCACGTTGGATGAATTCCGACGCATTATGACGTGTGAAACCACTAAAGAAGCTTGGGATATTTTACAACTCACTCACGAGGGAACTAGTGTCGTAAAAGCTTCTAAACTCCAAAATCTCACCACTCAATTTGAAACCATCAAAATGAATGAAAAAGAAACTTTTGATGAATTTTATGCTAGACTTTCTGATATAGTTAATTCATCTTTTAATTTGGGAGCGAAAATACCCGATGATCGAGTAGTAAATTTTTTTTTAAGGTCCCTACCCGATAGATTTATTCCTAAGGTGACCGTGTTAAATTCTTTACCCACTTTAGCCTCTACGAAATTAGAAGAGCTCGTAGGTGATTTACAAACCTATGAACTAAACATGTTTCCCTCAAAAACTGAAAAGAATATAGATAAGGGCATTGCTTTGAAAGCCCGAAAGGAGGAAAAACAAGCAGTAGAGAGTGAAAGTGATAGTGACTCGAAAGATATAGCTATGTTTGCTAGGAAGTTTCATAGATTTCTTAAATTTAACAAAGATAAATTTAAAAATGATTTTAAGAAATTGAAAAAATCTAAGCGTGACAAAGCCGAAAAGATCCCTTAAACTTTTAATAAAAATTTAAATAGGGACGAGTCAAATAGGTGTTATGGTTGTGAAGGGTATGGACATAAGGGTTTTGAGTGCCCCACTAAACTAAGGAGAGAGGGTAAGCAACCAATTTCTTACAATGCAACCCTTAGTGATAGTGATAAGGAAGAGGGATTCACTTCCCCCATTGAGCGCAACTTTGTCGCGTTCATGGCTCGTCATGTGAGCACCGATAATGACTCTACCCATGAAGATATACAACTACATGACACTTTCAAGGCCTTTGTTTGTGAAGCTATAAAACATGATGGTAGTGTGAGTGAACTTCAATTTGCATTTCAAGAATTATATGAAGAATCTATTAAATTAAAAAAGCAAATTTTAAGTTAGAAGCAAGTTTAAAAGAGCGTGCCAAGGTCGTTAATGAGAGTGCATTAGTTGAATACCTTAGGACACGAGGGAGAGGTCTTCGAGAGAAGCTTGAGTATGTTGAAGGCGAGAGAGATAGACTTAAGGGCCTAATGGAATCCTTGAAAAAGGAGCTTCTCGTGTTTGAAGAGCGCAATATTTTATTATAGTCTCACATTTTAGATTTAGAAAATAAATTAAAAGACTCTAGTAAAGTCAAATTTGATTTGGAGTTTCGTTTGAGAAATTAGATAAAATATTAGGAACGGTTCAAATTAAAAATAACACATGTGGTTTAGGCTTAGATACTTGTAATGAGTCAACTCATAAAGTCAAAACCAATGATTTAAGGAGAATCCTCTAGGAACAATGTTATAGATTATTCCTTAGGAAAGTCTTTTCTCCGAGTCTTTAGGTGCTCACATTGTGGTCGAAAAGGTCATCTTAGGAAGTTTTTCTTTGATCTTAAACGAGGTACTAGAAAATCCCTACGGCAACCAAGGTAGACAAGATTCCTATATCCCGAGATCATCATTCGTCATTAGTTTGGGTTAGGATATCCAACTTGGTAGCTTTACAAGATAAGATTTTTTATTCTCATTTACTTTTACACGATACCTCCTTTGCTAAATCCAAAGGTTGAATGTGTTAGTTGTTTGCATACTCTAGCTTTTTGTGCTTCATATTATATATCATTGCTAGGTATATGCATGTGTAGTCATTTTCTAGTCATTGCTTTATTTCATATCTCGTGCTAGAAATTATAACTTGTTTATCTTTTGTATTATATTTATTTTGTTTGCATTAAATGAAAAATACAAAAAGATTTTTTTTGTCATTTGTGTTTTATCTTAGGAGTAATTTAGGCTTAATGAAAACTTCAAATGATTTTTGTTTGTCCTTTGAGTAAATATTTTTGTCTGTTTGGTTAAAATTTTCAAAAAACACAAAAAAATTTCTTTTTGTGTGTATTTTAGCTTGACACACTTTATGTGGCATATACTTGTGTTTCAATCCCTTATTTTTCGCTTTCATGTGGCTAGAACTTTTGGTCAAGATTGTCAATCTTAAAATGTTATTTACCATGCTTACATAGAGTAGTTGGATTTTGTGTTGCTATAATGGGTTCTATTTTTATATGCCTCAATTCACACATGCACGAGCTCACTTGAAATTTTAACTTCACATGTATATTGGAGCTTTGTGAGGTGTTATCCTACCAATCTAGTCATCTACGTATTATGTGACCTAGGAGGACTAGTGCATGATAAAATTCGTTGCACGTGAGATTTGTGTGAGATATAAAAATGATATATATAAATGTGCACGGAGAAGGGCTCCGAAAGGAATTATTATCCTTGGCGAGTAACCCACAGTTTGGAATGGACCTAAAAGAAATATGTGGTCCAGAGGCCTAAACAAATAATGGCATTAAAAGAAAATATTTTCCATGGCCTATTTGTTTAGTTTGATATAGTCATTCAAAAATTAATATGCTTATTTTGAGGGAGTTTGGATGGTATATCAACGGTTTGCACAATGTTCGTTTATCCTAGTTGCGCTTTCAATGTCATGACTCTATTGGTTTGTAGAATCATCAACATTCTAGGCTTGTATGCATTGTGATTGTTTGTTCAATGAGTTTAATTTATTTTGTCACATGAGGCTATATCTAAATGTGATAAAATTTTATAATCAAATGAGAACTCCGTGAACTTGTTTTAAGTGATTGGTTTTAATTCATTGGTATGTTGTTCACACCCCTTCACTTCCGTTTTCATATGATACATTTATGCTATAAGAGTGTGGAAAACTCATGTTAATTTATTTTATGTCATTTGTGAGTTTATATTATATATGTGTGCTTTTACATATTTTATATCTATCGTGTATACATATATATATATATATATATATGATATTATGTTTTATTTTGAGTCTTTTCCATTTTAGCTAGTCCACCTATGCATTAATTCATAATTGGTACCTAACTTGTTGCAAAATTTTGTTTGATATCACATGCCTAGTTTCTTATGTTGCAAATTGATATCATTTTTGTTCGCTTCATAGTTAGCATCCATTATTCTTACTTGGATTAGTTATTGTCTATTTGTTGACCATTTGCTTTCATGTCTTTAACACATTATGCATCTTCGCTCTACTTGTTTTCCCATATACATATCCATTGTGTAGTTTTTAGGGAGTTTCATGTACTTAATTATCTTGGGGGAGAAATGAGTACTTTATTAATTCTATCACCTTTGTCTATTCCTGAACAAAAAGGGGGAGAATTATAGGGGGAGAAATGGTATCTAATCCTATTATAATCGTATCTTAGTTTAGGAGATTTAGCTTAGGGGGAGTCGCGACCTTCTTAGGTAGATCACATTTGATAAAGGGGAAATAATTTAGGGGGAGTATTTATTTTAAATTCATTTAATATTTTGATATTCCCTATGCGTTTAATATTTTGCTTAAGTGTGCAGGAATTATTCTAGCGGCAACTTTCATCGGCACAGATAGTCATCCTTGGGTTTTGAGTCAAGCTTGTATTTTTTATTTTGGGTGGGATATTTTTGAGTTTAGTAGAGCTTGACGACCCTTTAGGATTTTATTTTGGTTTTTGTCCCGAAATAGCCAAAAGGGGAGTTTTGTGAGGACACAAGTCTCCGATTGAGTCTTAATGTAGTGTTGGATCAATTCCGAACAAAAAGTTTTGAGTCATAGGATAGAGATCTTGACCATCCATCAAGCCTATGACATTTTAAAGTTGAAGACGTTGCGGCCTACTTATCAAGAGAACATCATTGTCGATTTACATGTGCCTCGTTTCACGTCATCAACTTAGTTCCAATCTCTCCTAAGGTATAAATGCATTATATATATATATATATATATATATATATATATATATATATATATATATAGGAGCTTGGAACATTTTTTAATGGGTGTAATTTTATTTTAAAATGATTTTTTTTTCAGAAGGTTACTTTAGAACTTTGAATAAAAAGTTTTTGGGGTTAAAATGTAATTTAACCATTCTGACATTTCGTTCGAAATTGTCGTTTGAACGATAATTTCATTCTAATGATTTTGCGAGCGACTTTACCTTTTGGCCACTGGAACTTCGTTAGAAGGTCGTTCGAACGAGACTTAGTTTGAACAAAAATCTCGTTCGAATGAGATTTCTGGCGGGAAAATATTTTTGCAATTTTTGGCAGTTTTTCTCCAGTATCCCACTCTTTTGTTCCCACTAACTTTTGTCAGAATTAATATATGCGGGACCCAACTTTGAAAAACTAACTTTTTCATCTTCTAAAATCTCTAGGGAGAGTTTTTTTAGAGCTTAATTCCTCTATGAAAAAGTTCATATTTTGAGTGTTTGTTTTTCAAGAAAATGATTCTTAAACACTTTTGTTTACACCCATATTAGTTTATTCCAACTACCACATATATATATTTGCTTGGAGTTTGTTTGGCACCGGGTTCACTTTTCTACCTAAGAAGAAACGAGTTTGGGTTTACTTGTACATGCCTCAAATAAGAAGAAGTTTGGTTTTGGCTGCGGCCTTCTCATATGGTGAAAGGCACCGTGTGTGGTTGACGGGTTCCTAAAGCTTCATTGGTGGATTCCAAGGTTCCGGTGGATTCCGGGATTGTCGACTAAGCAGAGGTCGGTACAAGAAGACACGGCAGGGGCTTGAAAGGAGTCGAGTCGAGTTGAGTAAGTCTTTTGTCTTGTACTTGTAAAATTCCGTACTTAGTGGACTTAAGTCTAGGGCTGTCCGAGGTTTTTTCCTCGTACATCGCAGCGTAGTGGTTGTGAATTTGTTTTATCTTGCAAATTACCTAGAACGCATGCTTAGGATTAAAAGGTAAAATATTATTTAATTCAATTCTCTAGTTTAATTTGGTGCTAAAATAAGTTTGGGTAAAACTTAAGTTGATTTAATTCAAGTCAGTAATTTATATTTGCTAAAATTTGGTTTGACCTAAATTGGTAATATTGAAAATATTGTGTAAGCAAATTTTAGGACTTGCGTTAAATTAATTTTGGGCTAAAAGTAAATTTCTCATAGTTAACTTCATGTGTTAGTTTTGTTGGTGAGATTGCTTTTATAAATTAAAATTTGTGTTTAATTTAATTTTTCAACTTTTTAAGAAAAGAAAATCAAATAAGATTTGGAAAATTAAATTTTTGTGTTGAACCATCTATATTTCGCATTTAAAAGGAAATTAAAGTGAAAGATTTTAAAATTGGGGGTCTACGTATCCAACAAGTTCTATCACAGCATTGATTCAGAAATCCTCACGTTCTCACACACACACCTCCTATCCTACACCCTCACCCACACTCTTCTACCATACACCCCACTACACCCATTACCACCTCCCATCATCTTTCCCACTAAACCACTCGCACTCTCTCCTCTCACCTCCATTTCCGAAACCCATTAAACTCTTCCTGTCACCTACCTGCCTCTTACTAGCTCGAAAACTCGATCATAACCCAACCCTTACTAGCTCCAAAACTCGATCCATATCCCCCACGGCCACTGCCTCATCACCAAAAAATCCCAAATTGCCCAGTACCATGCCCGACCTACTCCTTGCAACCTCTACCCTCCAGTGAACACCTGCTATACCTGATCAGACCAAGCTCCGACCACAACAAACCCAACTCGGCTCCCCCCTACCAATTCCAACACCAGGTAGTAGCCACGACCCTCAAATCTAAACCCAGCCACCCACCCGTTGTTCTACAACCCGACCCCTGCTACCACAAATCGGATGTGACCCGATCTGGGTATACCCGAAACCATATCCGGACCCTTACCCATCTTCATCAACTCTCAATTTAATCCATCCATACCGACTTTCCCATACACCAAAGCCCTGGAAACACTTTCCTCTTCTGATTAAAAACAGAAGAATACAATCCCCCCACATGTTTAATGCCTTTGATCCCATTTACCTTAAATGCCCTCAACACCTAACTTTCCACATGCACTCATGTGCATTTCCATTACCCCTCTCACACCTTTCACCTCTCATGAAAACTAAAACCTTCTCAAAATCCAAAATACCCCTTACTCCATGTGCATGCATAAAAGTAAAACCAATAGATACTACAAAGGGCATCATCTAGAGAGCTAGAGAAGAAAATCTTAGAATAGAGAGAGAAAAAGTGAGAAAATTGAGAGGAAAAAAATTTGTAGAAAGTTCAATTTGTTGGATTGATGATTTTAATCTCAATTTAGTATTTGTACTAAATTTCTATTCCATCTATCTTTCTTTCAATTGTGTTTGTTCATCATGCTAGGCTAATCACTTCGTTCCAAGAGTGAAATGAAGCCTCCATGGATTTAATTAGATAATTTAATTATTCTTGTTTACTTTGTTTCATTTAGTTAGTAAATTGTTAATCCTACATGTGTTTATACATCGAGAGATGATAACCATCCTTGAGAAGGGATTGAAATCTAGTATAACTTTAATTTTTTGATTCAAACTAGAGATGGTAGCATCCACTAGTTAGAGTGTATTAGATTTTCATATTACTCATATTTTAATTATTTTTAAGGATTTAAAGTTGATTATATGAGTTAGCTATAGCGAGTGATTTGTATAATATCTCTAAATCCTTTCTTCATTTGAGTAGTAGGGATGACAAATTACCTAACTAAATCTATATTTGTTATTTTGTCAAATGGTGAGAATCAATTGATGAAATAAATAAATATTTGGGAACGTAGTAAGCTTGAATAATTACACTCATTTAATGCATGAAGTAGAGGTGGATTTTCATTCCTTGATTTTATCTCACTTGATCTTATCTCATTTTATTCACATCATATTCGAGTTACTTGATCTTATTTTAGCACACTTTTTAGTATTGATTTTATATCTTTCATTTAGTGCAATTACTTAGTTTCACCACCCCTTGAAAATTTGTTTTAATTTAAAAAAATTCATAAAAAAATAGAAAATAAAAAAATTAATTTAGATAAATTGTTAAAATAGAAAATGAATTACATGACTTTTCATTTGTTTCACTCCTTAGTGTTGGATTGACATCCTTACTTACCATTGTACGAGTTTGTTATATTTTTGTAGGTTTTCAAGTTTTTTTATTGGAGAAGCTTTCCCACAACAACATACAAAAGTTATTCCAACAAAACCCAAACCCTTCAAGCTCTTCTTCATGGTGAGATAATTGTGTAGTAATGTGTTCTCTTCTGGGATAATATCTCTAATCCACTTAAGAATTCCGGTTACGTTGTTCCCAAACAAACCAAATTGACACTTCAAATTATTCAAATCAATCATTTCATATAATATCGAGTGATCTTCATCGTGATCTTTATACAACGGTTTAGCATCAACGGCTTTAGACCGTATGTATTCCCGATCTCCTGGAAGTTCAACATCAAATTTTCCATTTAGTTGGCCATAATGCGCATTATCCGTATCCATAAGTTTGCGGTTTTGACGGTTGTGGAGTCCATAAGTATCATCAATTTAGTCAATCAATGGACGATGTGTTGGTGAATCATGTACCACTTCCACTCGTTGGGGTTTCGTTACGCGATCGGACACCGACAATTCTTCCGGAACATAAGGTATGTTTTTTTCACTATGGTATGTCCATATTTTATAGTCTTGACAAATTCCTCCACTTTATTAAATGCAACTCAACGTATTCCAATGACTTATTTTTTTCGTTCATACAACGGCCGCACGGACTCGAAATCTTGTCACTTTTACGATTTTAAAAGTGTATTTAACAAATTCTTGAACGCCGTTTACATGATTAATTGAAATTCAGTTAGTCTCTCCCGTCAACTATTTGTATAGTGGGAAATCCATGTAATAATCTTCAAATTTCAGTCATGTGGTAATAGGTAAAAAAGTATTATTAAAACTGAAACAAAAACAATATTTTTACAACAGAAGTAATAAAAAATATTATTAAAACTTATACAAAACCAATATTTTTAAACTGAAACAAAACCAATATTCTTAAAATAAAACAAAGCAAATATTCTTACAACTAAAACAAAAAAATGTTATTACAACTGAAACAAAACAAAATATTATTTGGTCTTTTCCAACAGATAAATTGGCCAAGAAAGACAAGAGTCTGCATAATTCCTCAATTCCATCCCTTCCCCACCGTCAACGAGCACAGGTACATCTCCGTAGCCGTTGTATATTTCATTGACCAGTATTCGAGCCTCACTCGTCTCTAAAGGTTGGTTGGAAACCCTGGAGATGAGTGTGCACACCCCAATAACCCTATTCATGCTTAGCTCCTTGAAATAGTACTTTTCGCCATAGTCACTGTGAGTTGTTGATAATGATCCAAGTCCCGTGATAAGCGGAGGCACGGGGAATGAGAATGTTGAAGGAGTCGACATTTCGAAGGGGAATGTTGGATGAGGCGGCATTTGGGCGGGTAATGTTAGATGAGGCGACATTTAGGAGGAGAATGTTGGATGAGGCGACATTTGGGAAGGGAAACTTGAAAGGGAAGGATAGGGAAAACCTTGAGGAGGAGGGTGAGGGAAAGGGTAACCTTGAGGAGGCAGCATTGGGATCCCATAATTTTCGAAAAGGGACACAAGTTGCCTAATTTGATTCGTCAACATTCCCAAGTTATTTTTGATATCCTGGACATCTCCATCGGTCTTTAACGGTCATTCCTCATTGGACGAGAAACGATCCTTGATCGAAGAAAACTCGTCCACGAGAGGTACAATCTGTTGAAATTTTATTTTTGTCATATGTGTGCCAACACCTCTCGTCCTCCCATTTTGTCACTTTTCAAAGGTACGGGTCTGGGCATTATTTTCAAGGTTAAAGTCATCATTAGGTCTTGAACCTGACTAACTGTTGATGGCCTCTATTGATTCTAGCATCTTAGCCAAGTGCGGTGAGAATTTATTATCTTTGTCCCGTCGAGCATGAACTAATAAGTTGGACCGATTTGTTTTTTCTCCTACATCTAGACCATCCTTTGTCCTAATCGCCCATTCATTCTTCAAATCCTCATATGATTTGGATCCCATTCTGTGGATATCAGTTTTTAATGCCCTATTTTTTTTATTTTGCTCCCTTTAGACGAAATTTTTCTCCGTCGCCTCATTCTCTAAAAACTTATTCCACTGCTCCACCGGAATTTCAACATTGGGAGGCACTCTCTCTTTCAAAGAAAAAATATCAAAGCTCGCTACCTCCTTCGGGAAATGTTTCTTCCGAAGGTTTCTCCTATATGTCCTCAATGATTCAACAACCCGAGATAGAACCTTATTCTTGGAATGATCTAGAAATGAGAAATACTTGCAGAGTTGATCATATATGTCATATTTCACGGGTTGATCAACTAGGTTCCAGTTTTCTGGTCCACTAACTTCCATGTTCATTTTTCCCAATGCCAAACACCGAGCTTTAAAGTTCAGCACATCATTCCTATCACCCGTCGGGTTATTCCCGAGAAGGGAGAACCCAATGGGCTTCTTTTGGATTGAGAAGGAGGCATCGACAACATTAGATGGGGGCAGTGGAGCAACAGGGGTGCTGGATGAGGGCGCCAAAGTAGCTGCAGTTGGACTTGGTGAGGAGGTAACCATTGGTGGAGTTGTGTATTTCTCACCAATTGGTGTTGAGAATTCGAGTTGTGCACGAGATGGTGAACCTCGTTGCGATGTCCCCTCATCACTTGGTTCCCTTGGGTTATTTCCTCCCAACATTATCTACAACAATGAAAAACCATAAGTGACTCAAAAATTATAATCAGAAATTATAATGAATTAATCAAGCTTATGACTATATATATATAGTAAGTAAGACTTTAGAATATGTTCAATGTGTCTGATCTCCATCCATTCGGTATTAGTTTTTAAGAAACTATGAATTTTTGCATGTGGCCAACGAGGAGGAAGGGTATCTATGATTGATGTGTAGATATCCGTGACATGAACTCGGAATACCATCCTTTTCAACTTGTTGGCAAGATTCAATTTAGCGTGCATATGGCGCGAGACATCACCATCTATGCCAATGCTCTCTGTACACAGTTGTATCCATAACGGGTGGATTTTTTCCACCTTCTCCAACAATGTAACCGAGGTCAGGGCTACGTCAGAATCATGTGTGTGAAATATATTTTGTATAACGTCATCCCAATTTTCCGGTAGGAAAAATAGAATGCGACCGAATAGTAATCTTGCTGGAGATTAATTCCACGATTTACAAGGTAGTTAAATTGTTCGATCTTTTTATTTCCATACCTATAAATAGGAGTACCCTCTATATGACGCTCATTAATAAAAGAGTTACATATGTTGTCCAATTTCAGCCTCTCCAACTCTTGTTGTTAGTGATTATCACCGTGCCTCATTTTTTCGAAGAAAAATATAAGAGGGCATGAATATGAGTCCTACGGTTAATGTATAAGGGTATATTAGGGTATATTAGTTTGATTAAGATTTTGAGAATGGAAAGGATTTTGAGTATATTAGTTTGATTAGGGTGAGGAACCTAAAATACTCAATTAATTTCTAACTCTAAATAAATACCGAGTTCTAAATGACAATACCCTTAAATAATGCTATTTATTTTAATCCCTACGTACCACATTCAGTCAATACTAATAATACTCAATTAATTTCAAACTCTAAATAAATTTCAAGCCATAAATGACAATACCCTTAAATTTGGCAATTTATTTTAATCCCTAAGTAACCACATTTATTCAATACTAATAATGACAATACCCTTAAATAATGCAATTAATTTCAAACTCTAAATAACAATCCCCAATTAATGTTAACAATACCCAATAAATTTCAATCCCTAAATATAACATACCCAGTCAAAATAGGAAATTACAAAACATTTCCTTTTCTTAAAAAAAAGTACACACACATATACACATATACATACACATACACACACATGTACATACGTATACACACATACACACACATACACATATATATACACACGTACACATAAATACACTCACATTCACACACATATATACACACGTACACACACATATATAGAAATACACACCCATTCACACACATATACACACATATACATTAGGGTTTAAATTAGAAATATAAAAAATACGATTTGCCTTTGAGATTGAGAGAGAGATTGATGCCGAAATTAGTGTTTGAGATAGAGAATGCAAATCGTCGAAATTGCACAGAGAAAGAGAGAGGGAGATTGAAGCGAGAAGAAATAAAATGGTGGCAGAATGTTTTTAGTATAAGGACACTGGTCACGACCTAGATACGTGACCCATTACAATTACCCTTAAAATATTTCCACATCAGCATGTAGGCAACCACTTAGTCATAGCCCCCAGTCGTGACCCACACACATGAAAAAATTGAGATGGTCACGGCCTGCAGTCATGACCCATTATGTGTGCATTGTGGCCTTGGTCACGGCCCTTATCCGTAACCCTACTGCGACCAAACTTGGAGGGAACTTTGGCACGAATTTAGCACATGATGGTCATAGCCTGGTCACGACCTAAGGTTGTGACCCATACTAGTCAGGAATTTGGTTCGTGACCACTTCCAAGAGCATCCATGACCACACTGGGTCATGGATATGGTCACGCCAAATTTTATGTGGTCACGGCTTTGGGCCGTGACCAGCTAGTCGAGGCTTTGGGTCGTGATACCCTTTGGGTGACCATTCGCAGGATTTGGTGTAGTGAATATCCCTGCGTAGCTACCCATTTTACTAACGATCTTCCTGATGAATGTGCTCTACATCATCCTTAATGTACCTATTTAATCAAGTCCTTCACTTTGGTAGATGAACATATCAAAGTAACGAAACAATGTACCCCTTCAGAATAAAATTCCTCCTTCCAGGACGTAGCTCGTAGCTCTGTAACAGAGTTTTCTTCCTTCTTTAGATTCTGCTGGTACGACGCTGGCTTCTATATATGCTCGTATCGGATCCATCCAGGACGGTCCAAGGTCTAGTTTTATGATATTTATTGCCTCCTCTCTGTAAAAGTTCTCTGTAGCTCTGTTCTCGTGGCTGATGCTAATCGGGCAAGTGCGTCTGCTCGGGTATTTTCTTCTCTTGGGATTATGACCATCCCCAATCTCAAAAAATTTTGATAACCAGTATTTTATCTTAGGTAAGTATTTATTTATGGATACTTCTCTCACCTCATGGATTCCTAATACTTGATTGACCACCAATTGCGAGTCATTGTGCACTAATATTTGTTTGACACCAAGAGATGAGGCTAGACCAAATTCGTCTATATGAGCACTTCGTATTCTGCCTCGTCGTTGGAGGCTTCAAATTAGAATCTAAGGGCATATTCTAAATCCATATCATCCGGTGTCATGATTATTAGACCTTATCTACTTGTAGTGGTGCGGGATGAACCGTCTACGAACATTTTCCATACAGGAAGTACTTCTTCAAACCCCCTTATGATCAAATTACCATGTCTTAATAATTTTTTTAACTACTCTAAGTAATAATAAAGTTATTGACTGGTTGATGATTCTATAACATCAGTATTCTAGTCATCCAACTGAGTGTTTAGGCTATCTCCCACGGGAGTCTGCTTGTTTGGGTAAACTTGTGAGAAATCTTCTGAAGAAGTTTGCTCGGTCTGATTTGGGGTTGAGCTCTCTTCCGTAGAAGTCTGCTCAGCGGATTTTTCCTCATAAGTAAATTTGGCACTAAAATCTGCCACATCTTGGCCTTAAATCGTTGTCCTTAAATCATAATGGATGTCGTACTCTCCTAGCTCCATGGCCCAAGCCATTAGTGTAACTGATTTCTTAGGCTTATGAAGGACTTGTCATATAGGGAGGTCCATGTAGATGATGATAGCGTGGCCTTGAATGTACGACTTTATCTTTCTGGATGCTTCTATCAGGGCAAGAGCTAATTTCTCCAACCTGGGATACTAGATTTGTGCTCCATGGTATGCCTTGCTGGTGTAGTGGACATGCATTTATATTCCTTCCTCTTGACATATCAGAGCTGAACTAACTGCAAATTCATATATAGCCAAGTAGATGTAGAGTTTCTCTTTGAAAATTAGCCTTGACAGTAGTGGTGCATATCCCAAGTACTGTTTTAACTCCAGGAACGCAGTTTCATATTCAGCGTTACACTCAAAAGCTTTTCGTAATACCTTAAAAAATGGAAGACATATGTCCGTTGCTCTAAAAATAAAAATGTTAACTGCTGCCACGCATCCCGTTAATCTCTTATCTTCTTTCTTGGTTACTGGGGACTACATATTGATCGGTGCTTGGATCTTATCGGGATTAATCTCAATCCTTCTTTGGTTAAATATAAAGTCTAGGAACATCCCTAATTTTACACCAAAGACATATTTTATCGGGTTGAGCCTCATCTGGTGTTTTTCCAACTGCTAGAAATCTACTACAAGTATTTGATGTGGTCGGAAGACCTTTTTCTCTTCGTGAGCATGTCATCCATATACACCTCCATGTTCTTTCCGATATACTCTTCGAGTACTTTGTTTACTAATATTTGATATGTCTCTCCAGTATTTTTTAGCCCAAAAGGTATAACGTTGTAGCAGTAAGTGCCTCTTCTAGTTGTGAACGATGTTTTTTCCCTATCCTATAGTTTCAACTTGATATAATTGTATATCAAGAAATCATCCATGAAACTGGGCAACTCATGCCTCGAAGTGGCATCAAGCAACTGGTCAATCCTGGGCAGTGGGTAGGAATCATTCGGGAATATTTTGTTTAGGTCAGTGAAATCAATACGCATTTGCCACTTGTTATTTTTCTTCCGAACCATCACCACGTTGGAGAGCTATTTAGGATACTTGATGTCTTTTATAAAAAAAAAATCTGTAATTTTTGCATTTCTTCCTACACGGCCATGTCCTTCTCCTGGCCATAGACCCTTCGTTTCTATTTGATTGGTTTAGATCCTTTAACTATACTCAACTCGTGATAGATAAGACCTAGATCAATTCCCATCATGTCTTCATAGATCCAAGCAAATATTATTTTTTGCTATCTAAGAAAGTTGATCAAATCTTTTTTGAGGTCAGAGGTTCCACTGATGAGCTCATCTGAATGGTCTTCTTCGGTTGCTCATTATCTAGGATAATGGACTCGATTTCTTTAACAACCTTCCCTTAAACAAATTTTTCTATCCCTAAGCCTCCAATTTTCTATCCCTATCCCTAAGCCTCCAATTTTTCTATTATGGTAAGGCTCCAATTTTCTATCCCTAAGCCTCGGGCCTTTAAAGAAATTATAAAATATGACATATATTGAGTTTCCATTATCGACGAGGATCCTTGCTATCTTGCTCTCGTGCACCAGCATAGTGAGAACCAGAGGGTCATCATGCGGGTATAAGATGCCAGACAAATCATCCTTGGAAAATAAAATAATAAGGTGATCTTTATTTACCTTCATCGGGCGGGCATCTACGTTGCCTATCAGGTTGATCTACCTGATATGAGAGCCTTCCTTCACCTCATTAAGGTAGGCTTTCCTTTTGGCGAGCTCCTCTCCTGCGCCAGCATCTCCACCTGCAATAAAGTGACACCTAAAAGTGATCATTTTAACCTCGTGTACAGGCTCCTTATGCCTCTTAAGCAGATATGGATCATCCTCCTAATCATCATGTCTTCCTCTTTTCTCCTCGTCTTCTTTTCTACAAAGGGATTCTGATTACCTCTTGGATTTTTGCTCATTGTCATGATCAGTTCGACGGCCTTTATACACATACCTTGACAATTTTCCCCTCCTGATCATGCTTCCAATTTTATTCTTTAGTGTTATACAGTTGTCTATGTTATGGCCATGATCCTTGTGGAACTCGTAGTACTTTTTTTATCTCGTCGATTTGTCGAGGCTTTCAGTTTCCCAGTCCATCTTAGGTCTTTATCCCTGCGGATATCCTCGAGTATGTGATGAATGCCTACGGTCATGGGGGTGTACTCATTGTACTTTTTTGCTTTATCAACTTTCTTATCTTTTTGTTCTTTATTTTTAGAGCTCTTACTGATGCCAGACTGCTCGTGACCAGACTCCTTTGCCGCTATGGCTTCCTCAACATTCATGATTTTGCTTGCCTTAGCTAGGAGTTGCTTCATTATTTTCGTTAGTTCTTTAGCCAATGCCCAGTATAACTTATCGAGTAATAAACCACTCATCAACGCAGTTATTACAGTCCTCTTATTATAGTCTACTACCTCAAGTTTCTCATTGTTGAAGCGCATAATAAACTCACGTGTGGTTTAATTGGCATTCTATCGAATATTGAGCAGGTGGGCCACTCTCTTACTGGGCTCTGCCCCAAAATGAAAATTGTTAACAAAGATGTCGACTAGATATTGGAAACTTGAGATCTACCCATGCGGTAAACTGTTGTACCATTTTTGTACTGACCCTATGATCATGCTGGAAAATGCTTGACAATGCATTTTATTTGTTAATGAATAGATGTCAGCGGTGGCTTGATACTGTTCCATATGCAGTATTGGATCGATTTTACCATCATACCTCAGCGTAATGATTGCTGGTTTGAAATTTGCAGGCGTCGGATAGCCCACAACCAACGAAGTAAAAAATGATCCCTTCACAAAGCCTCTATGTAAAGGGTTCTTGGACTTAGCAATTTCTCCCAAAAGGTCCTCCAATCATTGGATAATCCCTTGCAGGGCTGATCTTTTTGCTTGATTTTAACCGCGATTGTCTTACCTAATCGGAATCATCTTTCAAGCTCTATTACTGAAAAGACTGCATGGCTTTGGCCTACCCTCTCACACTTGTTCTGTACCTAAACAAGCATTGTGTTCTCCTGGTGACAAACCGTGTTATTTCTTCTCGACGCTCCATGTGCCCTCTGATACCTCCATACTATTAGCCCCTTATTTTTTATGGGCACAGACAATCAAATGCTAACCCCCTACTCAGCCTTTCCAGTACACTAGGCCTCTCCTCGGAGCGAGATTATTCATAGTCATACAGAGTTGTTCTAAGGGAAGAGGTGTCTCCCGAGTGCTATGATATGTCTTTTTGCGATCTAGTGTGTTTGGATCTACTCCTGTTACCTCGTGATACAAGACTTAATCTTCGTGGATTTTTTATGGAATGAGCCCTGTAAGTATACCTCATATCTCTATATGGAGTAGGAGGTAGCATTTCTCCTCTCCTATCGAAGGGTCCTTTTTCGATCGGGGTGAAAGTATTTACCTTGGAAATGCTCTGCCTAGCTTGGAGTGTCTTCTTCAGTTGTTTCATGCACTCTTACATTTACTCATGTCCTTTTGTCAGGCTCATAAAAATTTCTTGTATGTCACCCATCCCCACAAGCATGGAGGATGAATTTTCTTTCGTCGCGTGGCTACTCTCTGGGTTTTTGGCCGTTTCCAAGAACGTGCGAATAAATGTTAAAAGGGGAAATAGCGTTTTTATTTGGGACTAAAAATGGTAGGAAACAACAAATGGCTTGCCATTTCCCACGGACGGTGCTAATCTGTTATTGTCTAAAACTGGTATAGGAATTTGTGAGTATTAGCTAATGAATGCAGGTTATAAACAATAACAGATAAAGAAATTATCACTACTAACTTGCCAATTTGAGTAAGATTAGAGAGGGGTGAGAGATAAATAAGGAAACCAAAAATTAACATGGTTCGGCCCAATGCGGTGTAATACCCCGTATTTTTGTGATATTTATTTATGGAATTAATTAAATTAAATGCGTATTAATTGAAACTTAATCCGGATTAAAATACTAGCGAGATGCGATTTGGTATTTGAATATAATGTGCATATATGATTATATATGAATTTTGAATTATGAAATTTGTCGTGAGATTGAAATACGGCAATTTAGAAATCTTGTTGAGACACGTGTGACAGTCGCGTCATGGTATATAATTATGACAATTAAAAAGTGAATTTTATTTCTATAAACTGTATGGTCGTTTTGAGTGCGCCAACGCGTCTGGAAGGGTCGAAATAGTCAGAAAACACTAGCCGGGAGTTTGGTTTGGGTCCCGGGGTATTTTTAGGCCATACCGGCAACCAAAAAGGGCAGTTTGGTAATTTTAGAATTTTGGGATTTTTGATTAACGAATTTTAGGAGTTTTAATTGGAAAATTAAAACACCCACTAACCCATTACCAGCCATTATCTGATTAGAGGGCTACGGGGGTTATTAGAATTAGCCCCAAAAGTTCCTAAGATAAAAACCCTAGCCTCCATTGCTACCATTAGAGAACAAAGCTTGTAGAGGGAGAGATAGAAGGATTCTGCAGAGAGAGAGAGAACCATTCATCAAATTCGTCAACAAATCTGAGATTCCAATAAGGCAAGTGGTTTAATTCCAATTAATTTCAGAGAATGCTTCTTCCATGTGTAGGAATTTATAAAAATCTTATTGTTCTTGGGAGTTTGATAAAAACCCATTAATTTGGAATTAGAAACTTGTATTGTGATGAGGATTTGCATGTAGAACTATATGTAGGGGAATAATCTGATGTTAATATGTTTTGGATGAAACAAAAACGGATTTATTTCGACTCTTTGATGATTTATAAATTTTAGGGTTCATGTTCTTGAAATTGGGGATAAATGTATGGATTTGATATTTGGATGATGTTTATAATGAATTAATCCCCACAAAAACGTTAGTAGGTGACCTATGTATGTTTAGGGACGATTAGGAACCTTGAACAATTGTTGAACTAATGTTTAGAAGAGATTAGAAGTGAGGAAAAGAAGGAAAAAACGAAATAAGGATTTCTGGGCTCGAATCTGGCCACTCGTTAGAAGACCTGCCCAGGTCGTTCGAACGAGCTCGTTCGAACGAGCTTCTAACGCGTTGACAGTTTGGGTTCTAACGAGAGGGATGTTCGTTCGAAGACTTTCGTTCGACAAGATCTCGTTAGAAGGCCCAGTTCGTTCGAACGAACTCTCGTTCGAACAACCTCGTTCGAACGAGACTTCGAACGAGTTGACAGTTTAGGCTTTTTAGCCTGTTTTGATCCCGAGTGTCCCGTAACCTTGTGTATACGTAGAGATAACCTTCCCTTGATGATTAATTGTGACATTTGGGATGTTTGGGATATAATGAGGAGTCAAACCTAGAAGTGTAGTTGGAACCTAAGGGAAAAATATGAAGTAGGACCTGAGTGTCTAGTACGTTGCGAGAACTATTGACGGCCTAATTTATTATATTAACCGGGAACATATAAATTGTGTAGTATTATATGTCGGTACGAGAATGAAAAGTGTACCTCCAATATATTATGGTAATTACTAAGAGGTGTGCATACTTAGTATATGTATTGATTCTGTGTGTATGACATACCTACCATACTTGCTATCACGGGAGGTTTACGTTCGCTTAGGGCCTTCTAATCCTTGTGTTGCTCGGATTTAGATGGTTAACTCGATGAACATAGGTCAGAGAGGGACTTATTGGGATATTAATAAGTCTGCTGATCGTGGGAGCGCAGGTATGTGCGTGACCCATGTGATGTGACTATGTTCGCCTCCATTATTTGTGATGTTGTTATCTGAGAACGATTCCTGAGAGATTCGGAATACGTGATCCTTATGTACGTGATGTCCCGGGATGGATAACAGAGTATGTGTGCACCGCAGCTAGTCTCGGGGTGCTTGTATTGTATATTTATGACGTGATTAATATACACTTAATTAATGGGAACTTTCATGTTAATATTGTGAATAATATTATGGTAATGATTTGAGAAAACAAAACGGGTTAACTGATAGTGAATGGTATTTCTAATTGAGAATCCGAGTGTATGTAAAGCCCTCTATTTAATTGATAACATTAGAATGTAATATGGGAATCGAGTAGTAAGGGGTAGAACTTATTACAGTTTGGTTAGATATGGATGTCTTATAGATGGGTACGGTACGTTAGGAGTGCACATGTAGTCGAGAGGTGAGAATTTTAGGTGAGTGCACGTCCTAACATGTATTTTGCATTTAATGTTTTAATGTTATTAAAACACTTGATGTTTTTAAAATGATTTCCACTTTCGGGCTCTGACCCATTTGCTTTCAAATCTATTTTTGTAAAAACCATTTTAGGTGCCCGGCCACAAGGACACCATGCTTAGGATTCTCATTCAGGTGACGAGGTGCAGCTGTTTGTGGAAGTTACAGGACTTTGCTTGTAGACGCTTCATCTATCTTGACTCGATATTCTTCAGTTATCAGTTGTTGGGCATGTCGCCCATTTCTTTTAGAGACATTTCATTTATTTCAGTCATTCAGACTTCTGGCATGTAATTATTCAGGATTCAGACTTGTCGTATTATTTTTCAGTTGTGGGATTTGTTGTGAGGAGTTTTCCTCTGGATTTATATTTATGTTGTTGGTTATTCATTACTTCATTATAGTGAATGGTTGTTATTCTTTGATTATTCTTTTACTGCATGTTAATCAGACTTAACTTAAAATTTGGCACTTACTTTTTAAATACTAGGTGGTTAGTAATTATTAAATTTTTTCGACAGTGATGCTATTAACTGAACCAACTTGGCATTTTGTATTGATTTAATAAAGGAGTAACTACCCGGTATTTAATTAGTCGGGGTGTCACAGGTGGTATCAGAGCATCAGGTTCTAGTGTCTTTTAGGATCTGTACGGCTTATTATGTTTTCCCGCTGAGCTTTCTTTGATGTAGAGCCCTATATTTTAGGACTGTTGTACTCTCTTGTATATGCTACGTTCTTCAGCTATTTTAAGTTTATAACTGCGAACTTATAAACTTCATTCTTATTTCAGATGCCTCCACGACGTGCACAAAGGATTTCCAGGGATGCAACGCCAGAACCACAGCCCGCACCAGTTCAGGGCATGATGAATGCCACCGAGGTTGCAGCCATTGTGGCCCAGGCGGTAAATGCCGCACTAGCAGTAGTTCAGCAGGCACCACCTCAGGCACCGATAGCCGCGCCAGTTCAGGCACATGCATTCCCGTCTGCTTGGGAACGTGTACGTGATGCTTTTCAGAAAGCACATCCTCCGGAGTTCGTAGGTAGCTCCGATGTGGTAGTTTCGAGTCAGTGGAGGAAGGACATCCAGCGACACCTGAGGATGTATGAGTGCACAGATGTCTAGAAGCAGATACTAGCTACCTTTAAGCTAGTAGGGTCTGCACTGCAGTGGTGGGAGTCTATTACCACAATGGAGGAGAGAGATACTCTCACTATTCAGGAGTTTTGGGCGCGGTTTGACCGCAAGTACTTTCCGTCGGCTGTTCACACAGAGATGAGGAGGAAGTTGATGAGCCTCAAGCAGGAGGGTAAGACTGTGGCCGAGTATGAGGCCGAATTCACTGATCTTCTGAACATTATTCCGGATGAGATACCGACGGAGGAGAAGAAAATACATAAATTTACGGACGGGTTGACATGGAGGATTCGTCAGCACTTGTTAGGGAACCTCTCGTTAGCCACTTATTCTGATGTGGTTAACGCTGCATTGCTCTATTGCCAGGATCACCGCTTTCACATGGCTGAAGGCAAGCGATCGGGAGAGTCTAGCCATCAGGGCAGGACTGGAGGAAATGGTGCCAGTGGGGCACAATCTGTTCAGGGGCAGAGACAGGGTGATCAGGGTACCCAGCAGGGGGATCACAAGAGGTTCAGGTAAAAAATTTCAGGCACGGACAGGGAGGTTTCCGGCAGGGCCATCAGGGTCCGAACGGCCATCAGCACCAGCAGGGTCAGAATGGTCAACAACAGTTTCAGCAGGGCCAGTGGAGGAACGGTAACGGCACCAGGGCCGGGGGCAGCAGGGACAGAGAGGAGGGAACTTCCCGGGGAAGTGTTTCATTTGTGGCAAGACTGGCCATAAACGCCAGGACTGTCCTTATAGGGGCAGGGCCCCGCAGCAGCAGCAGGGTGCTCGACATGAGCCATAGAGGCCACTTTTTCCACCAGCCCTCCCAGCTCCAGCCCAGGTGCCAGCTCTTCCAGCCATTCCAGCAGTTCCTGTGCAGCAGGGACAGTTACAGTATGGACGTGTCTATAACGTCCACCAGGCAGCAGCTCCGCAGGCACCACCCGCGATTGAGGGTATGTTTCCTATCCATGCTACTATAGGTCGGGTTTTGTTTGATACGGGGGCAACACATTGCTTTATAGCTACACATTTTGCGAAAGCCTTAGGGTTGTTAGCCACAGAAGAGAGCACAGTGACGTGTGTAGACTCACCATTGGGGAGTGGGCCACTTATTTTCTTTATATGCCGGGGAGTAGGGGTAGAGATTGGTAGTTTGGTATTACCTGCAGATATGTTAGTATTAGAGATGACCGAGTATGATGCCATTATTGGTATGGATTGGCTTGTTGCGTACCGAGCCATGATTGACTGTTTCAGTAGGAGTATTATCTTTGCCATTCCCGGGCAGGAGATGTTTTTGGTGGCGATGCCTCGTTCCGAGGGAGGATCATCCACTCATTTGTACTATATAGAGGAGGAGACCTCTAAGGAGGTGGTGATACCACTTGATTCGATTCCGGTTGTTAGAGAGTTTGCCGATGTATTTCAGGATATACCTGGATTACCCCCCAGTCGAGAGATAGACTTTGTCATAGACTTATTACCAGATACGAGACCTATAGCACGCGCACCATACCGTATGGCTCCATCTGAGATGAGGGAGTTACGGGATCAGATTGAGCAGTTATTGGGTCAGGGGTTTATACGGAGGAGTACTTCGCCGTGGGATGCCCCTGTGTTGTTCGTGAAGAAGAGAGATGGTTCACTGAGATTGTGTGTGGACTACCGAGAGTTGAATAAGGTCACGATACGGAATAAGTATCCGTTGCCTCGAATCGATGACTTATTCGACCAGTTGAGAGGAGCTTCTTTCTTCTCAAAGATTGATTTAAGATCGGGATACCATCAGTTGTGTATCAGGGAAGAGGATGTCTCGAAGACTACGTTCTTATCGAGATATGGATCTTACGAGTTTTGGGTTATGACTTTTGGTTTGAGCAATGCTCCAGTCGTGTTTATGGACTTGATGAACAGAGTGTTCAGAGATTTCCTAGATCAGTTTGTCATTGTCTTCATCGATGATATTCTGGTTTACTCTCAGACAGAGGAGGAGCACGCCGAGCATTTGAGGCAAGTTTTGCAGACACTACGTCAGAACGAGATGTATGCAAAATATGAGAAATGCGGGTTCTGGCTAAAGGAGGTCCAGTTTTTGGGACATATTATTTCCGACCAGGGAATATCTGTTGATCCGGGGAAGGTATCCACGGTGAGGGAGTGGGGACAGCCCACGACACCGACAGAGATTCGTAGTTTCTCGGGCCTAGCAGGATACTACAGGAGGTTCATTCGGGGATTCTCGAAGATAGCAGGTCCTTTGACACATTTGACTCGTAAGGGTGTGCCATTCATCTGGAGTGATGCCTGTCAGTTGGCATTCGATGAATTGAAGGATAAGTTGACCTCAGCACCTGTGTTAGCATTGCCGAGACCGGGAGTTGAGTATTTAGTTTACACCAATGCGTCCTTGCAAGGACTTGGAGGTGTATTACAGCAGGAGAGTCAGGCCATAGCTTATGCTTCCCGTAAGCTAAAGCCTCACGAGAAGAATTACCCCACTCATGACTTGGAGTTGGCGGCAGTTGTATTTGCCCTTCGTATTTGGAGACATTACCTTTTGGGGGAAAAGTTTCGATTGTTCACATACCACAAGTCCCTACAGTACCTATTCAAGCAGAAGGAGTTGAATATGCGGTAATGGAGGTGGTTTGAGTTCGTGAAGGATTATCAGTTCGATATCCAATACCACCCAGGGAAGGCTAACGTGGTAGCAGACGCATTGAGCCGTAGGCCAGTAGATGAGGTGGCAGGGGTGTGGAAGGCAAAGTGGAAGGAATTGGGACACCAGGATGCAGTGGCCTGATCATTCATGTCGGTAATGACTGTTACGCCACAGATTGTCACAAGAGTGGTAAAGGCACAAGCAGATGACTTGTTCTGTGAGGAGCTGATAGTCCGATTACTAGCAGAGGGAGCTGAATCCTATACCGTTAGCTCAGACGGGGGATTACGCTTCAATGGGAGATTGGTAGTTCCGGAAGGGGAGGAATTGCGGCACGCGGTGATGGCAGAGTCGCACGACTCTCGGTTTGCGGTACATCCCGGTGGGGACAAAATATACCAAGACATGAGACGACAGTATTGGTAGAGCGGGATGAAGAGAGATATTTCCGTGTTTATTTCTAAATGCGCCACTTGTCAGCTTGTAAAAGTGGATCATCAGAGACCGGCAGGACTTCTACAGCCATTGGAGGTCCCGATGTGGATGTGGGAGAGCATATCCATGGACTTTATCACGGGGTTGCCTACGTCACAGAGAGGTCACGACTTCATTTGGGTAATTGTGGACAGGCTGACCAAAGTCGCTCATTTCCTACCCGTAAGGACAGACTACACTACGGGACAGTATGCCCAGCTCTTTATTTCAGAGATAGTGAGACTTCATGGTGTGCCCTTAAATATCGTGTCTGATCGAGACAAGATATTTGTTTCACGGTTTTGGGAGAGTTTTCAGGAGGCCATGGGAACGGAATTGCGGTTGAGAACGGCGTATCACCCGCAGACCGATGGGCAAACGGAGCGTACAAACCAGATGTTGGAGGACATGATACGTATGAGTATCATTGATTTTGGGGGTGGATGGGAGCAGTATCTTCCACTGGTAGATTTTGCTTACAACAACTCCTACCAGTTCACCATTGGCATGGCTCCATTTGAGGCGTTGTACGGTAGACCTTGTCGTTCCCCAGCATGTTGGTTGGAGGTGGGGGACAACAAACTACTAGGGCCGGAAGTGATTCAGGATACTTCGGCAAGGATAGAATTGATTCGGAGTCGCATTCGGGTAGCTCAGGACAGGCAGAAGAGCTATGCTGATGCGAAGAGATTCTTCAGAGAGTTCCAAGTGGGGGACCAGGTTTTGCTCAGAGTATCTCCTATGAAGGGGATTATGCGTTTCGGGAAGAAAGGGAAGTTGGCACCGAGATATGTGGGACCATTTCCTATTATTGAGCGGATTGGACCGGTTGCGTATAGGCTTGGGTTACCGGAGAATTTGCATCGGATTCACGATGTGTTTCATATTTCCTCGCTAAGGAAATATCTTAGAGACGATTTGGCTCATTCTCACATTGCTTTGGAGGACATCGATCTCCAGCCTGATAGCTCCTACGACGAGGGACCAATTGCTATTTTGGACCGAAGTGAGCGGAAACTGCGGTCAAAGATAGTTCCGTTAGTGCGTGTTCAGTGGAGATATCATAATGTCGAGGAGTCCACATGGGAGCGCGAGGATTAGATTCGCGAACGTTATCCAGAGTTGTTCTTACCAGGTACTTTCTAGTTCCGAATTTCGGGACGAAATTCAGTTATTAGGGGGGAAGTATGTAATACCCCGTATTTTTGTGATATTTATTTATGGGATTAATTAAATTAAATGCGTATTAATTAGAAATTAATCCGGATTAAAATACTAGCGAGATGCGAGTTGGTATTTGAATATAATGTGCATATATGATTATATATGAATTTTGAATTTTGAATTCTGAAATTTGTCGTGAGATTGAAATACGGCAATTTGGAAATCTTGTTGAGACGCGTGTGACAGTCGCGTCATGGTATATAATTATGATAATTAAAAAGTGAATTTTATTTCTATAAATCATATGGTCATTTTGAGTGCGCCAACGCGTCCGGAAGGGTCGAAATAGTCAGAAAACACTAGCTGGGGGTTTGGTTTAGGTCCCGGGGTATTTTTAGGCCATACCGGCAACCAAAAAGGGCAGTTTGGTAATTTTAGAATTTTGGGATTTTTGATTAACGAATTTTAGGAGTTTTAATTGGAAAATTAAAACACCCACTAACCCATTACCAGCCATTATCTGATTAGAGGGCTACGGTGGTTATTAGAATTAGCCCCAAAAGTTCCTAAGACAAAAACCCTAGCCTCCATTGCTACCATTAGAGAAGAAAGCTTGTAGAGGGAGAGATAAAAGGATTCTGTAGAGAGAGAGAGAACCATTCATCAAATTCATCATCAAATCAGAGATTCCAATAAGGCAAGTGGTTTAATTCCAATTAATTTCAGAGAATGCTTCTTCCATGTGTAGGAATTTATAAAAATCTTATTGTTCTTGGGAGTTTGATAAAAACCCATTAATTTGGAATTAGAAACTTGTATTGTGATGAGGATTTGCATGTAGAACTATATGTAGGGGAATAATCTGATGTTAATATGTTTTGGATGAAACAAAAACGGATTTATTTCGACTCTTTGATGATTTATAAATTTTTGGGTTCATGTTCTTGAAATTGGGGATAAATGTATGGATTTGATATTTGGATGATGTTTATAATGAATTAATCCCCACAAAAACGTTAGTAGGTGACCTATGTATGTTTAGGGACGATTAGGAACCTTGAACAATTGTTGAACTAATGTTTAGAAGAGATTAGAAGTGAAGAAAAGAAGGAAAAAACGAAATAAGGATTTCTGGGCTCGAATCTGGCCACTCGTTAGAAGACCTGCCCAGGTCGTTCGAACGAGCTTCTAACGAGTTGAAAGTTTGGGTTCTAACGAGAGGGATGTTCGTTCGAAGACTTTCGTTCGAACGAGATCTCGTTAGAAGGCCCAGTTCGTTCGAACGAACTCTCGTTCGAACAGCCTCGTTCGAACGAGACTTCGAACGAGTTAACAGTTTAGGCTTTTTAGCCTGTTTTGATCCCGAGTGTCCCGTAACCTTGTGTATACGTAGAGATAACCTTCCCTTGATGATTAATTGTGACATTTGGGATGTTTGGGATATAATGAGGAGTCAAACCTAGAAGTGTATCTGGAACCTAAGGGAAAAATATGAAGTTGGACGTGAGTGTCTAGTACGTTGCGAGAACTATTGACAGCCTAATTTATTATATTAACCGGGAACATATAAATTGTGTAGTATTA
Organism: Sambucus nigra; assembly: GCA_949130495.1. Taxonomy (NCBI): domain Eukaryota; kingdom Viridiplantae; phylum Streptophyta; class Magnoliopsida; order Dipsacales; family Adoxaceae; genus Sambucus; species Sambucus nigra. Next base: position 328,822,591 of record OX422210.1, on the reverse strand, counting down.
TATGTCGGTACAAGAATGAGAAGTGTACCTCCAATATATTATGGTAATTACTAAGAGGTGTGCATACTTAGTATATGTATTGATTCTGTGTGTATGACATACCTACCATACTTGCTATCACGGGAGGTTTACGTTCGCTTAGGGCCTTCTAATCCTTGTGTTGCTCGGATTTAGATTGGTTACCTCGATGAACATAGGTCAGAGAAGGACTTATTGGGATGTTAATAAGTCTGCTGATCGTGGGAGCGCAGGTATGTGCGTGACCCATGTGATGTGACTGTGTTCGCCTCCATTATTTGTGATGTTGTTATCTGAGAACGATTCCTGAGAGATTCGGAATACGTGATCCTTATGTACGTGATGTACCGGGATGGATAGCAGAGTATGTGTGCACCGCAGCTAGTCTCGGGGTGCTTGTATTGTATATTTATGACGTGATTAATATACAATTAATTAATGGGAACTTTCATGTTAATATTGTGAATAATATTATGGTAATGATTTGAGAAAACAAAACGGGTTAACTGATAGTGAATGGTATTTCTAATTGAGAATCCGAGTGTATGTAAAGCCCTCTATTTAATTGATAACGTTAGAATGTAATATGGGAATCGTGTAGTAAGGGGTAGAACTTATTACAGTTTGGTTAGATATGGATGTCTTATAGATGGGTACGGTACGTTAGGAGTGCACATGTAGTCGAGAGGTGAGAATTTCAGGTGAGTGCACGTCCTAACATGTATTTTGCATTTAATGTTTTAATGTTATTAAAAAACTTGCTGTTTTTAAAATGATTTCCACTTTCGGGCTCTGACCCATTTGATTTCAAATCTATTTTTGTAAAAACCATTTTAGGTGCCCAGCCACAAGGACAGCATGCTTAGGATTCTCATTCAGGTGACGAGCTGCAGCTGTTTGTGGAAGTTACAGGACTTTGCTTGTAAACGCTTCATGTATCTTGACTCGATATTCTTCAGTTATCAGTTGTAGGGCATGTCGCCCATTTCTTTTAGAGACATTTCATTTATTTCAGTCATTTAGACTTCTGGCATGTAACTATTCAGGATTCAGACTTGTCGTATTATTTTTCAGTTGTGGATTTGTTGTGAGGAGTTTTCCTCCGGATTTATATTTATGTTGTTGGTTATTCATTACTTCATTATAGTGAATGGTTGTTATTCTTTCATTATTCTTTTACTGCATGTTAATCAGACTTAACTTAAAATTTGGCACTTACTTTTTAAATACTAGGTGGTTAGTAATTATTAAAATGTTTTCGACAGTGATGCTATTAACTGAACCAACTTGGCATTTTGTATTGATTTAATAAAGGAGTAGCTACCCGGTATTTAATTAGTCGGGGTGTCACTTGCGGTGCCTACATCCACTAGTGCAGTGATGTTTTTATGTATTTCAAAAGTCATTAGCCATGAAAAAGATGATGACATGCTCTCAAATTTCTCTCCCTAGGGTTAACATATTGTCGTCAGGTAGAATAATTCCAGACCCTTATTTTATGGGATTGAGTATTATTTATCGGTAGTTATTAAAGAGAGAATATTGTGGGACAGGTGGAGTGCCTTTATAGGTCAGGCAGTTACACCTTTTACATTCTAAGAGACAGATAAAGATAAGTTTGTTACTGCACGATAAAGGTGGGATATTACATAACTTCCTTATGTGAGCAGGTATGATAAACGTGACTACTGGTATTCCATCATGTGATGTAACTAGAGCAAGGTTGGCGTTGATGGGATTTTGTAAACACTGTTAACTAACACCATTATTAACAATGAGATAGTCTATTACACTGCCAGCTTGAGCACATTTATACCTGAGCCGACCTTATTGCTCAAGGCTGAGATGATTTTATATCAAGCTGACCTCTCCTTCTTCTCTTAATGAATAAACATGTAACCTCCTAAGAGGCCCACAAGGTGTCCCATATTTATGGTATAATAGAGATATAATGCCACCATGTTATTTTGAAATAATACAAATAAAATTTATATTAGTGAATGTTTTCAAGCACTTACGATCACTTGAGTTGTTTCCAATGAAGAGATATTTTATTCATATTAATAAAAAGTTTGGCACTCAAATATATCTATCCTGGTTGATCCCTTTAACTATTTTAAGTTGACCATTGTTAGTTATACTTTTAAAACTTATAGATTGTTTAACAAAGTTTGCCTTTCGCATCTCATAATTGAGGGTTATATTAGAATGAACATTCTCAAAAACCTTCTTATCGCCCCTTCGCCTCAATTTAGAATCCTCTTGGGCACCGGGTACTAGGCCTGTAAATAGATAGGATTTGGATTTGGACCTGGCTAGATCTAGAGTCCTTTGAATCTGTTTTACATTAAGCAATTCGAATAATTCCTTTTATCTTTATATATATTATGTTTATGCATTATGTATTTAAATATTTTACAACATTTTTCAATATTCATGAATTATTATGGGTCATTCGAGAAAGTCTCGACATTTTTTCAATTAACGTTAAGTCCAAGCCTTTTTATTTTTGTTCCAAAAAATCACCATATAAAATACTCATATTCTTTCTTCTCTTGTCCTAAACTCTAAGAAAATTGTCAAAAAAAATAGACAAGGAACGTTTTGGAACATAAAAAATAAGGTGGACTAAGTGCAAAATATATATAGCTCCTAAGGACTAAATATTAGTTATCCCTATTGTATATGACTCAAACGCTTAAATATTGCAAAATTATAATCCATATCATAGTTGTGTCATTAATTCATTTAACAATCGTATAATCGGGCAATTTAATAAAGTATATATCTCACTTTTCTCATCACTATTTGAAAGGTCCGTGTAGTGTTCTTATTCTTAATGAACACTAAATTGTTCATAGATGCTAAAATACAATCGAATAAATTAATGGGATCCATGTTTAAACCTAGGTCGTTAATAGGATATCAATAACTTGATTTATGTCTAAAGTTCATGTAAAAGTATCTTCTTGTTGAAGAAAATGGAACTTGAACACAAAATAAATCAAAGCTTCCAAGATAGTTTGTATTTATTTCACTTGTATTTTTCAAAGTACATACATGAGAAAGTATTTATATGTAAACACAAGTTGGTGTGTTAGTATGGTGAGTCACAAACTAACGTTGCTTTGTTGTGCATGTAGCTTTGTTGTGTCGTGCTTCTACTTTGCATGTTTGACACCTCATGTTTCCAACATGGCATTGTTGTGCTTCCAACTTTAAATGTTTGACACATCATGCTTCTAGCATGTCACTGTCATGCTTATAGTTTTAGAGTGTATTATGGGTATCCACAAATATTTGACACCTCGATATTTATAACACTCTCCCTTGAATACCCCAAAATAGTGTCAATTATGCACTATATACTCCTCATTAAAACCTTATCAGGAAAACCAGTGAGACAATAGCCTAGGCGGAGGAATAAGTGTACGGTGTGCATAATGTACAAAATAATTGATACCCCCTGATAAAATTACTATTAATTTAACAAGATTGATCATATACTCGTCGCATGCTGATATTATGTACCAACTTCTTGAACATTGATGTTGGTAATGATTTAGTGAATAAATCATCAAGGTTCTCATTTGAACGAATTTGTTGAATATCAATTTCATGACTTTCCTTGATCTCATGCGTGTAGAGGAACTTTGGTAATATGTGTTTTGTTACGTTACTTTTGATGTATATCCTCCTCTAATTTGAGTAATATAAGCAACATTATCTCTTGTATTATTGTTGGGACGTCTAGGACTGAAGGCAATTCACATGTACTTCTGATGTGGTTGATTATAGATATAAATCAGACACATTCACGACTTTCTTCATGGAGTGCAAGTATTTCATAATGGTTAGATAATGAAGCTACTAAGGTCTGCTTTGTAGATCGTCAAGAAATTTTAGCATTACCACATATAAATACGTACTTTATCTGTGAACGAACTTTGTGAGGATTAGAAAGGTATCCAACATTCACTTATCCTTTCAATTGGGGGTGTTTATATGATTAATTCTAGTAGAATAACCCCATATTAATTGTTCCTCATAGGTAATTCACAATGTTCTCAATGCAATTCCAATGCCATCGAGTTGGTTCTAAACTAAACATGGATAATAAGTTAACTGACAATATGATATCAGGTCTAATATATTGTTCCAAATGTAATAGGTCACCAATAGCGCATATATATCAACTATAGGACCAAGAATCATTTTACGTCATCTTTAGGAAAAATATTGATCCTTTTTTAGTGTCGAGTGACCTAACAACTATGGGAGAACTCGGTGGATGACATTTATCCATATTAAAGCACTTTAGTACCTTTCAATATAATTTGTTTGGTGGATAAGGACTTAACTTAAGTTATGTTCGATCTTCAGTCCGAGATAATATTTTATTTTTTCGAGATCTTTCATCTCAAATTATTTCTTTAAATATTCAGAAAATTTTGTAAGCTCTTATGGAATACCAATTATATGTATATCACCAACATATACTGCAATGAAAATAAATCTATATTCAGTTCTCTTAATGAACTCACAAGGACATATATGATTGTTAATATACCCTACTTTCACCAAGTACTCACTAAAGTTGTTATACCACATTCCATATTGTTTTAATCCATATAATGACTGCTTAAGATTAATTGAGTACATACTACGTGGTTTTACTTCTTACATTTTAATCCATTAAGGACTTTTATATTAATGTTTGTATCTAAAATTCTATATAGAAATGTTGTTACCACGTCCATCATATGCATATCTAGTTTTTCTGAGACTGTGAGACTAATTAAATATCTAAATGTAATTGCATACATTATTGGTGAGTAGGTTTCTTCATAATCAATTCCAGGTCTCTGCGAGAAACCTTGTGCAATAAGTCGGGCTTTATCTCGAACAAGATAATCTTTCTCATTATGTTTTTTTTTCAAACCCCTATTTTTAACCTGCAGGTCTCTGCGAGAAACCTTATGCAATAAATCAGACTTCTCGTCTTGAAAGTGAATCTAATTATGATTGAATTGCTTATTTCCATTTTGGCCAGTCATATTTTTATCGTCGTTCATCAATAGAATGAGGATTGATATCATCATTTTCTATCATTCAGTAGCTACAGTAAAGGAAAATATATCTTTGATGATAATTTATTTATGATTCCACAATTATCCAATGCATGCATAATTAATAGAAATATCTATATTGAGCACCTGTACCTCTTTAGGAGTTTGTGTTCCTTTAAAGACTTGTTCTTCTTCTTGAGTCATTTTTTAGACATTGTGAATTTTCTTTCTATAATCTCTTTAAGAGTATTAGTTTTCCCTTTTGTTAGCTTCTTGCGAGGAGCTGAATCTTTGGAACCAACTATACACCCACGCTTTAAGCGTATCTTAGCCGATTCATTTTTTACCATACTCATTGGTTTTTTAACTGGAATATCAACTCTAACATGAAAATTTGTAGTTGGTATATCAAATATGGTTACTTCTGTTGTATTCGTAAATGCTTCAAGCAATTGATTTTTAATATTTTGGAGGTGAGTGATCCTTTATACGTTGATTTCACACTGAAAAGTGTGAGGATCAAGATGAGACAAATTTAGCATATTAAAAGTAAGTTCAATACATTCAATTAATTGCATATTATCTCCCCCTAATGGAGGGAAAATCTACTCATTAAAATAGAAATCCTCGAAGCATCGGGTAAACACATCACCGATTAAAGTTTTAATATATCTAATTATTGTGGATATATCAAAATCAACATAATTGCTTAATCGGTGTTGTGGACCCATCTTACTGCATTGAGGGGGTGAAATAGGAACTTGAAAAACACACCCAAAAGTGTGTAGGAGAGAAATATTTAATTCGTGGCCTAACACAAGTTCAAATATGAGTAATGATGATAAGCCATTGGTCGAAGATGAACCAATGTTACAATGTGCAATATGGCATGTCCCCATGTTGATTCTGACAATTTGGTTATCATGATTATGCTTAATAAGATATTCTACCAAACCATTTTGGATGTGGGCATGAGAAATTGGGTTCTCAACTTTAATTCCTACAGACATGCAATATTCATCAAAAGTACGGGATGTAAATTAACATGCACCATCAATTCAGATTGACTTGATAAGATAGTTTGGAAAGTTTGATTGTATATTGATGATTTGATCAAGGAGGGGTGCAAATGAAACATTGTGAGCTGAAAGTAAAGAGACATGTGACCATTTAGTGAATGCATCCGTGAGGACCATAAAATATTTTAATGGTCCGCACTAAGGGTGAATAAGTCCACAAACATCCCCTTGAATTCAATCTAAGAAAGTTGGAGACTCGATACTAATCTTCGATGGGGATGACCTATGAATTATTTTTTCTTGATAATAAGTAGTAAATGTTATATAGTTTTATAAAATAATATTACGGTTATTAAAATACCCACATGAGTTCTCAATAATTCTTCACATCAGAATGGATCCTAGGTGACCAAGACGGTTATGCCAAAGCATAAACGTATTATTATCACTGAACTGCTAGTTCATATAAGATACAACAACTCTTATATTTCAGTGATGTAATCCAAAAGATAAAGAAATAAGTTTCTTAAGTATTTTCGTATGGCCAGAGATAGTTTAAATAATGCATAGATACTCAATAATATGTTCAATTATAGTCTTAATGTGGTACCCATTTGAGCATTAATAGCATGTAATAATATACCACGTGGTAATAATATGGTGGCTCTTCTAGAGTCCTCTAATATATTTGTAGAACCAGATATTGTGTTAACATTAGCTTGAGATAATGTTAATTTTGAAAATTATTTTATATCTCAGAAGATTTTATGGGTTGTTGCACTGTTTGCTAGACATAAATCTTCACTCCATTCCTAATTTAAAAAATCCAATTTGAGATTTGATTTAAACTAAATAATCGTGATAAATGCTCAGTATAAACATAAATGAAATGATAAGAAATTTACAATACTAAAAGCCATAAGGAAAACTAATTTATATATAGATTTAAAGGCTTTAAAAATAACTCTAATTGGTGGGAAAAGATCCATTACAAATTAGATGATCAATTATGTGGTCGGGAACTTCAAATAATTCTAAACCTTCAAGACCACTAATGTCAACATGACCATTAGAGTAAAAAATATCATTGAAAGTTTCTTCAACATCTTTCCTTTTATCTTAATCTACGAAATGTTTTAGTGTACGACATGTTTTTGACCAACGACCTTCCATGCCACATCAATAACAAATATTATTATATTGTTTCTCCACACCATCTCCCTTTTCTTGCTTTGATTGAATAAAATTCCACTTTTAGTAGTACGATGTGTTTTGTGATGTTTTTATGACCATAATTACCTTGGATAACACCTTTAGGGTTATCATAGTTTTGTCATCCATGACCATCACCACCTCTAAGGCCACGCCCATGACCACTAAAAAAGTTTGCATGTGTTTCAAGCCCTGATGTAGATCTTGTCGGACTAGATACATGATTTATCATTAAAACAATTAGTATGTTGTTCAACAACAAGAAGAACAAATATCAATGTCGAGTATTTGAAGTAATGACATTGTTGATATTGTTCTTATAAAATAATATTATCGCTATGAAATGTTAAATATGTTTTTTTTATCATATCCTCTTCATGTACTAGATGGGTACACAATTTTAGTTTTGGGGTAATATTAAATAATGTTGATTTATAGTCAAATATATATTTAAAATCTGGAACCGTAAGTGTGACCATTCAACGTGGGCTTTCTGGAGGATTATAGTACTTTGATGGTCGTATATCTCTCTCAGACAGGTCCAAAGGAGTTGCGGATCCTTGACTATGAGATATTCACATTTTAATTATTTGTGGAGATGGTGGCATAACAATATCATGGCTTTAGCACCGCCCCCCGGGGACACATTATTTTATGTTATAACAATGTCTCCCAAATTCATGGCATCGAGATGAATTTTAATAATTGTAATCCATGAAAGATAGTTAGTTCTATACACTTCCAGCACAGTAAAATCAAGTTTTGTAATATTCAACATAAATATAAACTATTTGAGATACAAAATAACAAACTTTGATTATAAATAACAAAGTTTTCTATAATAAATAAAAATATATAGCATGATCATACAAAAAGATGTAGCATGTTCATATATGATTCTCATTAATTAATTAATAAAGATATTGTAGAACTAATCAAACATATATCCTTGAATTATAAGTAAATTAGATCGAATAAATTTGTCACATAAGAGAAATGTTATCAACTGTAGTAGAATCAAATATCGGATATGATTTTAGCAGTGGTGTAGAAGATCAACTAACTAGCAAAATTGTGATAATAACGAGTTGAATATAATGGAACTTAAGCACAAAATAAATTAGAATCTTCAAAATTGAATTGGATTTATTTGACTTGTATCTTTCAAAGTACAAACAGGAGGAAGTATGTATAAGTAAACACAAGATGGTGTGTTAGCATAGCGAGACAGAAACTAGCTTTTCTTTATCGTGCTCGTAGATTTGATGTGGCGTACTTCTATGTTGCATGCTTGACGCCTCATTCTTCCATCATGGCATTGGCATGCTTCCAATTTCAAATTCTTGACACCCCATTCTTCTATCATGGTATTGCCATGCTTCGAACTTCAGGTGCTTGAAACCTTATGCTTTTATCATGGCATTATTGTGCATCTAGCTTTAGAGTGTATTATGGGTATCCACGAATGTTTGGCACCTCGATATTTATAACATTTCTGTAACTATCTGAAAAGGTACTACGTCATCAAATATTCTTAAACATAACTTCTTATTCTCATAGATATATCAATTTTATTATATGTTGCGCTAGAATCACTTAAGGAGAAACAAAATATTTAACAACGTGTTTTATACTAAATCTCAAAATATAATCTTCATACATCAACATTCCTCTATAACCATCACCTGAAAATGGTGATTTATACAACATTAGTTTAAAGTTTGATGAGATTTAATTTCCCATAACAAACTCAGGTTTTCAAAAACACAAATGCCTTTCAGGTTATAAATCATATCAATATATTGGGATAAGTTTTAAAGATACACACACACACACACACACACACATACACACACACGCACGCACATGGATTTTTAAGACAATCATGTCCATGCTTTAGCACTTGAAAACAAATAGTTCAGACGTAAATCATTCAGCTACAAGAAATTAGCAATTCCATTATTCAAAATCATTATTGAATCCATCAAATTATTTCAATGTTCGGTCATTGTACTTTTTCCCCGACAACAACAAGGTAGAACATCGATTATCTTATTATTCCCAGGTAACATGGGCTATAAGATCATGATTTTAACAACACTTTGTTTAGGACACACCAGTAATAACCCATCTAGTATGGTTCAGCACCACGGTAGAGTTTCTTAGGCCATCTTTCATTATCAATATCATTTTTAAAACATCATTTTCATATACAAAGATATTAACAAGTAAATTCGTTTAATCGAAATCATCGCCATCATATATAATTTGATACTAAAACAATTTGCGAATATATATCCACTTTAATAATATCATATAATAAAAATTCACTAAGAATGAATAAGGGTACTCACCTCAAAGAGATATTCGTGATATAAAATCTAGTCTTAGGGCGCATGTAAATCTAGCAAACACAATATATGATTAAATATATGTTATTAAAAGTTCCTTTTTAGAATTCATTAATTCTTTTATTCATGTATCGATTTAGGATGATTAACCAGCTATAGTAACTTACTAAAAAAACATATTTTCAACCTTTTTAAACAGAGATCATGGTTGAAGAATTCAAGTCATAGTTCATCTGAATCAGTCGGTTCTTAATAGAGCCACCACTTAAAGACCAACTCTTCTAGACATAACATTTTTTAATCCACTCCTAGTAGAGTTTGAGGGTCACATGAACAACTCTTGAATACTATCTCAGCTAGACAAAATTTCACCAGGCCTAACTTTCGAATGACTTAATTGAATTCCACAATAACGAACCATTATTATAAAAAATATTTCCAAAGCCCATATGCGATTTCAAACGAGTGTTCAGTTTGGGAAATAAGTATACCCAATTGTAAAAGTAGTTTATCAATCACGCATTTAAAAATATAAGCAATATTAATCATCTTTTCCAAAAGAATATAAATTCATTTCACAAAAATCCTATTCTAAACTGAATAATTCATGATGAAAAAGAGTTACATGTTTCATTTTTGAAAACCCCACAATTTTAAGTTCACCTAAATGGACCTTTAATGTGTTTACTAGAATTTTTACTTTGAAAATATATAAAACATGAAATTAAAACTATAAAGATACAATATAACATTAATAAAACATTGCCTACAAGATGAATATCCCTAAGCATTCTAAGAAATTCTTTCTTTATATTTTTTGAAACTCTCTCTCACACTTTCTCATTTTATGATTCTCATTAGAATTGGTGTGGATTTCCATTGATTTCCAAAGCTCCTATTTACAGGTTTCTAAATACCTCATAGTGTTGGCACGCATCCAGGTGACAAGGCTTTTACATGGATGAGTCAACGTTGAGGTCTCGCATGTCTAGGTGGTCTTGTAATCTTAACTTCACCGAATTGTGATAAGTGTTCTAAGTCTTCTCTCTGTAGATGATACACAATTTTCTAGGTAAGGTGGAAGTATCAAAATAGAGCATGAGGTGGAAAGGTGTTAAGCATGAGTTAGAATGATAATAAGGGTATAACGATAATTTTACACTATATATTATTTTAATATTTCTTAGAGGTACTTGAAAAAATATTATTGACACACCCCAACCCAATTACTTATAATTAAGTCTGAAAGTCAAAGTGAGTCAAACCATAATTAATCTAACCAAACCATAATCACTAGTTTTGATTTTAGAGTCATCATTGTAAATTCATATAACTGAAAACCTTTTTTACAACATCAGAGTAATCATGCCCATAAAAACTTTCTTGAAGGACAAGTTAACTTAATTACATCATTTACATTTACACAAAATCATAGTTTCTCTCATTCCTGGCTAACCCAACCCGACCTCCTAGATTTGGCAGTGACATCGCGTTACCTGAAAAATGTGAACATAGGAACCGTGAGCAAAATAGCCCAGTGAATGTATCACTACTCTACTATTGCATGAATTTAAATGCAATAAATCATGTACATATAATTATGTATTAACTTATCCGGCTCATTCATAATGAATGACCAACTTTTCCTAATCATGATTCACATATCCAGTCTAAATAGACAATTCTCCCCCATTCCTGGTCGAGGAGTAACCCCTTGTCATTAATAGACAAATCTCCCCCATTCCTGGTCGAGGAGTAACCCCTCATTTCGGTAAACCGAAATGAACAATTTTATATTCATAACATTATGATCACATTTGTAACAGTATACAAATACATCATTCCAGTGAGTACACTCACCTCGGGTTGTCAACTACGTATCCAGGTTTCCTTCTGGTGGAGCTGAACTGGTTTTATTAGACCTTACACCTGTCAATCCAACTAGATCAGTACTGAAACTCAATCATAAATATTATCCTAACATAATTATGTAACTTTCCATGATGATACATCAACAATATAATTCCAATTAAGTCACATTCCATAAAACATAGGTAAAGGCAAAACAATGATATACATGTTGATAAAGTTACGGACATTCAACCGTAGGAAATAACTTATGAGGAATTTATACCCAAAGTCAAGTAAACATGAAATTATACTCCTCAATGTATCTACACATGAAACATGTACTCAAAGTACCCTTTGTAAGGACGAAATACAAACATTCATTCAAGGGGTATCCAGTATGGCCTGAAATTATTGTCTTACATATTTAATCATCCCATATTCCTAAATTGTATAAATGCAGGGGTCAAAACTTATCAATATGAAAACATATATGAATATATTATCCATTACAAGTGACGGTGTAATTTTTCAAGCTTCCTAGGGCAAATTATGACCATTTCTCTACAACACAAGAAATCTGCCCTACAAGCTCCTCTATTGATCCTTCGAATTCCCAGAATTTTCATAATTTTTATACAACATAACTTTCTATGATTTTCAACAAACTTTCAGTAGGCATACTGAATAGTACATAATTAAAGTTTCATAATATTTGGACTTCATTTGCTATCTCAAAATCTTGACCAAACTCAGGGCATACCGAAATCAAGTATACAAACAGTAACTGTGTACCAACTTGAAATCATCATTACCGCCTAACCACAAGGAGATAAATTCTAATTTTCAGATATCATATGAATATATTAGTCTACTTTCATTTCCAGTTGGAATTTCTCAATTCCAGTAATTACACAAAGAGATATGCAGATTTTAATACAAGGGGTTTCAACACAAAGCAATTTTAAGGGTTTCTACACTCAACTTAACATAAGCTTGCATCTAACCATACATATACATAAAGGTCTGAAACTTTCGTAAACTTATGATGATTTATATCATATAAATCAGTAATATAAGATAAATAACAAGAATTTCTATTAGGATTACCTTCAGGGCTTTTTACGTAATTTTCACGAATTTTTCTACACTTTTTCTCCTCACTTTTTCTTCCTAAACCTCAACTTTCTATTTCCTCAAGCTAACAACACTTGAAACTGAACCTAGGCTTTGTTTTGCTGAAGAAATATGTTAGAGGGAGGGTTTTAAGTCGGCCAAGGCTGCCTCCCAAGCCAACCAATCAAATTAAACCATTTGGTTTAATAAAAGACAATTTACCACTTAAGGGAATTGACAGATTTCCCCCTTCTCGTAATTTCGACCTAACTTCTTCCTCGAGCATCCGTTTGATGCACCGTTTGTTGTGTTACGACACTAACTCACATGTTTACAACTATGTAGTTTTCACCTCAATTCAATTGTAATGTTACAATGGTCAAAACTAGTCTTAAACAGGAACATTTCTATCGAAAATAACCAAATCTTGTGTTCGGACATAACTCGACATTTCATGATTTATGAAAGTAGGATTAGACTAAACATAAGAACTTAATATTAGATATACTAATAACAAATTATTTATATCGCATAATATAATCATGATTTAAATATAATTTATCAAAATTATATTCGGGTTGTCACAATTATTTACAAAAAAGTGTTTTTCTACTTTTACTTTGGCCCCTAAAACTACCATTATTAAAATAAGTCCCTCTACGTTGGTATAATTACATTTTTTACCCCCACAACTATTCTCAATATTGGTATGTAACATACTTTTTAGTTTCCTCTTCAACTTGATCTTATTGATAGTATAATATTCATATCTTAACTAAGGGTTGGTCTATGGTTTTTAGAAATCAAGATACAGTTCTGGTAATCTGAAAATAACAAGCACCTAATTTACACACATATTTTTATCGAAAAATTGTACATAGGAATCTATCAAGTGATAATATAACATTTATCAGATACGATGCAAATATATGTACACAAATATATATATATATATATATATATATGGTATTGACCTAAAATCTATTACTTTTATAGGTTTTGACAATCAACAATTTAGGTGGCAAATATGTCACAAACTTAAAACTTCGTACCACTTTATGTTTCTTCTTTTATCCCACTTAATGAAAATAAATAAAAATCTTCACGTGTTCACTTTTAGGAAACTAACAATCGTACATACGGTGAAATCAGTTACACAAGCCAAACAAATTATCTATACATATGTAAATGTCTATAGTAAGAGTAATAGTAGGGAGGCCCTCAAATTTCACCTGTAGACTCGTGAGTTTTAAATTTCACATTAGTTAGTGTGTGAATTCATGTGGAGCCCATTTAAGACATTATCAAAGATGTACTTGACATCATAGTGGGTATGACCTTTTTAGTACAATTCAGGGTCAGGCCTAAGATTTATATGGCCCTATGCAATATTAAAAATAAAACATTTTTAATCTTTATTGAAAAATATAAATAACAAATTATTTATGTAATTACCATATGGTATACAAGATATAATACTTCATTGATACTCATAATATACATCATCATTTCTGAATAAATATAACCCACGTTGAAAATTCCTTTTAAAAACTTTAAAATCTCATAATGTAAATAGGAGTTTAAAAAGTAACCAATAAAAATAAGTCCCTTTCTTCTCAAAACTATTACGACTTACTTAGCGGTCCAATAAAGATGGACCAAATGGGTTATTACTTTCTAATACTAAGGATGATTTTGATGATAAGTTTTGTCCACAGTTAATTTTAATGGAATTTACATAGTTAAGTATCATCAATTTGGGCCCCTCAACATAGTACAATATTATAGCAACATAGTACAATACTAGAGGATTTAGAAAATGGTCCATGTGAAGTCGTCTAGGTGGCTCATGCCCAGGGCCGACCATGGTATAATTAAAAGGGTTCCTTAGAATTACTTGTATGTTGAAGTAACTTGAATTTCTAAATCAAACGAAAAGTTATGTTTCCATATAGACCGTTGTATTCAGGTAATTTATTGGATGCTCATGCCATTGACATATTCATGATTTTAATTTTGGCGTTGTTGTAAATTATCTTGGTCTATAATTCAAATTTATATCTTATTGTGATAAAAAAATTTAAAGATGTAAATAAAATGATCAAATTTTATGTACTACAACTTTATGTGACCATGACACATGACGTTATAACAGATAAAAATCATTTACAAAATACCTTTAAAAGTTATTTTACAAGTTGCGTATGACATTATGTAATATTAATCCATGTTTTCACTTTTTCTAATTAAAAATTTGGGTTATTTTTCCTAGAAATATGGTCGTTCTAAATTTGCAAGTTTAATACCTTAACAAAAGGTTAGTTGGTCAAAAGCCAAGGCAATTCGCATTCTCCCAGGTATTGAACTTGCCACATGCCACCTAAATAAATTTGCACGATAAGCAAACTATGAAGCCTATCTCCATTCAATCTTATCCAAGACAAATAAGACTTGAATATGTTCAAGATTAAGAGTGTTAGATATATTATAAAATTTGTCTTACAAAACATGATGAAACTTTGGCTTTGCTATAAGAATATTTTATTCGTAAATGCGCTAAAGCGAAAAACAGTTATTTTACATGAAAAACATTTCTTCCTAACAAAAATACTGATTATTTGTTTCATCATGTCAAATATTTTCTTGCATTTTTGAGACATATTATGAAAAGTCAAAAGTCCCTTTAAATTCCTAAATAATGGAGAAAATGAGATCAAAAGAAATTAGATGCCAAAGTCAAGAATAAATTGCTAATTTACTATAGGGATATCTAGTTATAAGGGATAGGCACCTAAGTAAATTATAGGCACCTTAATAAAATATGATTGTTGTAATGACTAGCAAACGTTTGAGAATATCTTTTTTAGATTTGAAAGAATATATCCAAATCTCTCCATTGATTATCATACTCATCTTTAATGTGATCAATAGTTCAAAAGAAATCAAAGTTCATCACATTTAAAATTAAAAAATTGAATGGATTTATTGAAAAATAAAACTTCATTTACATATCACATTACTCATCTTCCAGAAGCTTTAGTTGATTTCTCCTCACCCCATCTTTTCATAAAATATATGTTGAGGGAGAATATTGGACATTTAAACATACATTCATTGATTCAATCCATATTTGTCCAAAGCGTGTTCAAGAGAGATTTCGAGTTTAATATCTTTCTAGAGATTATATTTTATAAGGATGTGTTTTACACTCACTTAAGTTTTATTTACTTTGGCTTAATTCTAGAACAAACTTACTTGTCACAATGTATTTATATCAATTATATTGAGTTGTAATGTTACATCAAGTGAATACAATGCGACAAAGCACCGTGGCAAAGATTGCCAAACGAGATCAGGCATTCAAATATTTCGTATTAGAGTTTTTGTAAGGTTTTTAAAGTTTTGTATATCCTTGTAGTTTACTTAATTGCTAGGAACTGACAGGACATGACTTTGTTTAAAATAACTTAAAGAAAAGATTTTTTTTTTCAAATTTAACAAGGGTTTAAAAATATGTGGCCTCTTCAAAATAAGTTACCTCAGTCGAAGATGGTTTTGAACGAGGGACTAATTTTCAAGACAATAGACCTCGATCGAAAAGAGTTTCAAACGAGGTCACCCTCGATCGAAGTTAATTTTAGACGTGGCCACTAACTTCTTAAAAAGGACCCTCGTTAAATAAAAAAATTAAATGAGAATACCTGTTTGAAAACTATCATTCGAATGAGGGACTCCCTGGTTCGAATGAGGTCTTCATACTTGGAAACGTGTTATATTGGTTCTATGTCACTAATAAACTAAATAAGAACTTTAAAACGCTTCTTTCAAAGGAAGAATCTTACCTTTTAAAAAACTCTCAGAATGCGGATTCTATGGATTTATTCGTATCTTAGGCTAAACACACACAAATTCAAATTTTGACTAATTTTATCTTAATTTAATTTAGTGTGCATGTAATGATGAAGTCCAAATCAAATAAGCCAAACCAAACAAGCATACGAAGAAGTAAGAAAATATCCTTTTCGAGCAAAACCTCTATTTCAGCACTGTATTAGAATCGACAGACACTATACGACTTACAGACTACTTAGTTCTGAAAATATGATGCACAGTTTTCAAGTCTTCTACAAATACAGCACAGTCCAGCACCATCCACATGAAGCAGTCTTCCCTCGGTATTTATCGATAAACCTTCTTCTTCAGTAGGAGAGCCTCCGCTGCACAAATCAGTACTAGAGATGAACTATACAAGGGTTATTGAACATGGATTATGTTCTTCTTGATTTGGTAAAGTAAGGTTTTTGGATGAAAAAATGGTAGAGTTTGATCACAAAAAGAACTCTAAAATTTCTCTAAAAAGGGTTCAAAAGAGTTCTTTAAAACTCTAATACCACACCTCTATTTATAAGTAAGCTTGCTGCAAAAGGATAGACATTAGAGTTTTGAATCATATTTGATTAAAAAAACAAAAACACTCACACTCGTTCGAAGGACAAGGTACCTCTTTCAAACGGCGTACCTATTTTCATTCGATCATGTTTCCAACGTAACTTCGAATGACATTCTAGTGCTTGAACAAAAGGCATCTCGTTCAAATGTGGGAAACTCGTTCTAACGATGTACCAAATCTTATTTGAATGACATCTTACGAAATTTCGAACGACATTCCAGAACTGACCAAAAGCGACGTTCCCGATTTTGTTCGAACGATGGAATCTCACTCTAAAAACTCGTTCCAGATTTCATTCGATCACTGGAATCTCATTCTAACGACACTGTGTATACTTGTTCAAACGACCTATTAAACTCATTATAACGAAAAATCTAAATTCTTTCATCAATATATTTTAAAGCAGACCTCATCCTAGCTTTTCAATACACATAGTTAGACCCATCGAAAATAAGTAGCCTATTATACAAGTTATCCATAAAATTCAAATTTAAAGGGTCATGCAAAAACTTAGTATATCCTTCTCTGATAACAATTTGAGAATACGAATTCTACGGATTTATTTGTATCTTAGGCCAAACACACACAAATTCAAATTTAACAAATTTTATCTTAATTTAATTTAGTGTTCATGTAATGATAAAGTCCAAATCAATCAAGCCAAACCAAACAAGCATGCGAAGAAGTAAGGAAAACTAAATTTTCAGTAAAACTTCTATTTAAGCATTAAATTAGAATTGACAGACACTATACGAATTACATACTACTTAGATTTCTAGGAATAATGCGTCGTTCTTCAAGTCTTCTACAGATACAGTACCATCCACAGAAAGCAGTCTTCCCTCGGTATCCACCGATCAACTTTCTTCTTCAGCTGTAGGCCTCTACTCCATAAATCAGCATTAAAGATGAACTCCACAAGGGTTCTTGAACGTGGATTGTGTTCTTTTTGATTTAGTAAAGTTATCTCTAAATTTCCAAGGGTTTTGGTTGAACAAAGGTAGAGTTTGATCACAAAAAGAACTCTAAAAATGGTTTGAAAAAAGGGTTAAACAATAGTTCTTTAAAACTCTAATCTCGCATCTCTATTTATAAGGACGTTTGTTGCAAAAGGATAGGCATTGGAGATTTTAATAAGATTTGATTAAAAATAAAATCTCGCGCGCTCGTTCGAACGACCAGGTACCTCGTTCGAACGACATACCTATTTTCGTTCGATCAGGTTTCCAACATAACTTCGAACAACATTTCAGTGCTTGACCAAGAGGTATTTCTTTCGAACGTGGAAAACTTGTTCTAATGATCTACCCAATATCATTTGAACGACATCCAATGAAACTTCGCACGACATTCCAGAACTGGCCAAAAGGCAACGTTCTAGTTTTTTGTTTGAACGATGGAATCTCGTTCTAATGAAACTGTGTAAACTCGTTCCAACGACCTATCAAACTCGTTCTAACGAGCCATCAAAAGTTTCAAAAAGACTTCTAAAAATCATTTTAAACATTTTGAAAACTTTTAATACAAACTTTAATTATAAAAATACCCTCGATAAATAAAGAATTTGCCAAACCACTTCATACCGCTTCAGAATGATGTTGAGACGAATGATCTTCTATCTTCCAAAATGTCATCAAATTCTTGTCTTCAAATGCGTGGAAGTAGTCTTGTAAGTGCAGTGGTGTGTAACGGGATAAGCCTAAATAAAAATTAAATTGACCAATTATAAAACTTGCTCTTATAAACTCCAATTTGGTTTTAAAATTGTCCTTTGAGTTTGTGAGATCATGTCAAATCCATGAAATCAAAGTAGACTTTAGGTTTACAAATCCCCATAGATCTTCCACTTCCAATACATTCGAGCATGAGGATTCATTTTGGTTAAGATATAACTTTGGTTATGTATGGGATGATCATCTACAACTGATATCGATGGATACCGAGGCCTTGGAGGTTGTACAGTTGATTCATGGAATAAATAAGAACTCGTTGGTACTTATAAAGGTTAAGGATTAGAACGCAAGGGAGTTGCATCATGACAATTATCTTTGTCGTATATGTAAGTTGTGTTTGAGTCCTTCTAAGTCATGTAAACATCCATATTAGTATTAGTGGACTTGTAAGTCGGTTAGGGCGATAGTGATTTTTCCTACAAGGATTTGAACTCTAAATTATGTGTCCAATGTCTATGATTGAATTTATTACTTTCGTTGCTTATAATACTTGGATTAAATTTGGACTAATTAATTTTATTCTATAAAATTGAAATTTGTGTAAATAAAAAAAGATTGTATCTGCTTAACGTGGTAATTGATTAAGAAATTAATTAATTGGATCTAGACGTTTAGGTATATACCTATTACAAACTCGTATTAGAGCGGACTTTTCATACGGATATGTATGTTTATTGAGGGTTATTCGATCACGCATCCGACTTTTTAAGTACCAAGATGATATGGTATGGTTAATGTTAGTTAGGGGTGGAAACACCAAATGAATCAGCTGGGAGCAATAGTTGTCTCGAAACCTAAGGATACATGGTTGGAGGATGAACATAGGCTAGCTAACTACAACTCCAGGGGTAAATGTGATTTTCTATTGTGTCACCTAAGAATACTAGCAGTTGATCTCTATGTGTACTACGTCTAAGGAGACGTGGGACATTTTCCAACTCACTCATGAGGGTATCAATACCATTGGGACATTAAATCTCCAACAACTTGTCACCCAGTTTGAGTTGATGAAGATATAAAAAACACAACATTCGATAAGTTTGATGCAAAACTCTCTGTTATTGTGAACTTTAACTTTTGTAGGTGAAAAGGTCCCAGACTCTAGGGTCGTTAAAAAAATCATAAGTCATTATCACCTAGGTTAATTCTTTATGTATGAGCTCTTAATGTTGTAGGTGGAAATAATAACAAGAAGGTAGAATAACTTATAGGATCCATCCAAACCTTTGAGTTAGAGAACTGTTCGTCAACTAAAAAGGGTAAGGGCATCGCGTTGAAGGCACAAAAAAGTTCTCCGTAAATATCTCATCACGATGAGAATGAGAATGAGGTGGATATTGCCTTGTTGACTAAGAAATTCAATCAGTTTCTCAAATCTAATCCACAAGGTTTTAGGCCTAACAGGAAATGTGGAGAGAACTTTTAAGAGTAACGGGGTTCGCAACTCTTCTAGTAGACGCCATCATAAGTCTCGGGATATTAAGGGAATGAGAAAATATTTTGAATTTCAAGGGTTTAGACATCATATTTGAGTGCCCCACTCAACTATGGAAGATAAGAAAAGATAAAAAAGGGGTTAAATGCCTCCCTTAGTGAAAACAACTCAGGCTCTAATAGTAGTAAATTTTTAGTTGAGTAAACTACCAATGCTCTCACCGTTATTAAGGATACCTTTAGGTTTTCCTTATTTAAGGCAAGGTTAATGATGACAAAGTATATTTAATACTTGAGTTTTCTCGATATGATAAGCTTTCGAGGGAGAACAACATGTTTATTCACACTGTCTTCAAAGCAGAATGTACCTCCCAATGGTAGCTCGGTAGTTCTTTCTCAAGAAACATGACTAGTGACAAATCTCTTTTTGGTTACCTTGAGTATCACAAGATGGTAAAGTTACTTTTGGAGATGGTAGTTAGTCTAACATTTTGGGTAAAGGAACCATTGATATTTCATGAATTCCTAAGCTAGATAATGTTTTGTTTGTAGAGTGACTAAAAGCTAATCTTATTAGCATAAGCCAATTGTGTGATGAAAACCTTGAGATTAATTTTTTTTAAAAAGTGTTGAGAAGTTTTAATGAGCAAGGAAAGATAGTACTACATGGTGTGAGGATGACTAACAACTATTATGGGCTTGACCCTTTGTCCTTATTTATTTGTCACAATGTCAAAGCGACTAATTTTGATCTTTGACATCAGTGACTATTCCATGTAAACTATAAGTAGCTTGATCGTCTTATCAAGAAGGAACTAGTTTTTGGCTTACCATTGCTTAGAAATCCTTCCTCGAGCATGTGGGTCATGTAAAAAGGGTAAAAAAAAATAAGAATCCCACATAGGAAACTTAGTATTCTTACTAACTCTTGTGTTTTAGAGTTGATCCACGTGGATCTCATGGGGCCTATGCGTATGGAGAGTATAGGAAGTAAGAAGTCATAGTGATAGTGGATGACTTCTTAAGGTATGTCATCCTTGGATTTCTAAGGGAGAAGCCATAAAAACTAAAATATTTGGCAATTCAATGTCGTTTTCTTTAAAATCGTCATGATTTCTCCATTATCCGTCTGAAAAGTGATAATGGTATAAAATTTATTAAATAATAAGTAGACAAGTATCATGATGCGCACGACATTAAGATGAGTTATCCGTTGTTGTTACTGTGGCCATCCCATCCGATCCTCACGGCGGGAGAGACGAAGAAGAGGGGGTGTCCCCTTCGTCTCGAGAGGATCTTAGTCTCGCGCATCCCTCTCAGGAGCGCTTCGGTCGGCGTCGGTGATGAGGTGAAAAGGTAGAGAGATGGAGTCGCCAGTCTATTTTACTCAAAATAGACAAAAGAAAAAGGGAGCCATCTCTAAGTAGAGCATCCAAAGACATACTGATACATACGAAACCAAAATGATTCGAAAAGGGTCCGGAGGCTAAGTTACGAAATGGGAAGGTGTTAGGCACCCATTCCGCCCTTACAGTCTCTCATAGGTTATTGCTATTTTTATTTATTTCCCCGTGATATGTGCGCATGTGTATATGTAGTGGAGATAGGAATCATCGACTTGTATCATGGAAGAGATAAAGCGTGTCATCCGTAGGAATATTCCTAAAAGTAATATTAGAAAATAGGATTTACGCAATTATCCTAACATTGATCATTATAAGGGAATGATAACGCATGCGGGATAATACGCCACTAAGAACAAATATGTGTATATAGAGATTTTAAGAGAGTTAAGTTTAAAGAATATAGAAAAAATAAGAAAAAAGTAGGAAAAGGACTCGAGTCTCGGGTTTTACCCCGAGACGCCTACGTAGCTTATAGAGGCATCAAAGTCCACATAGTTCGTATGCAAAATGAGGGGTGGGGTTTATCGCATAAAGCCAATCGGGGACTTCTCTTATATGTGTGTGTGTGTGAGTGTGCGTAAAAAGTGTTTTAGTTGCGAGAAAAGTGTGAGAATTCTCGTTTGAAATTTATGAGCAAACCCTATTTTTCTTGTTTTTTGGGTTTTATTTATATGAAAATAAGAGATGTGCAATAATACTAAATCAAAAGTATATTAGAATATGTGAGATGAGAGAGTAAAAGTGTTAAGTAATAAAACAAATTAATGCAAATTTACGAGAATTTAAAGAAAGATTTGAGAAAGTTAGACTTTCTTGAAGATCTAGAGCTTGATCTTGGATATTGGAGAGCAGCCATTGGATTTGGGTGATGGTGGAGGGTACTTAATTCACCAAATTTTATGAAAAGGATGATGAAAAGTAAAGGTTGGAAAGGGATTTAGGTGTGAAAATCACGCTGACTTCGAGAGGGGTTTTCTGAGCTTGCTGAGAATGATAGGTTTCAGATATTGTTCTCCCTTGAAATGAGGTCAGGACCTCCTTTTTATAGGCTTATGGAATTTCCGATCGACATAGCCCTGGTCCTGCCAATCGACAGGTGTATTTAGGCACACTACCGATAGGCAGGGTTTGGAACCTGCCGTTTGGCTGTCTCTTTGAGGTTCCTTAAAAAAATCGGCCGTAGAGCGCAAACTGTTGATCCGAATCACGTATGGGGTGAACCGTTGGAAAGGTACTTTAGAGACCTTCGAAAGTCTTTGGACTGCTCCTGGGTCTGAGAGTTGACTTTGGGTCAAATGTGGCTCGAAAGCTTTCATCGGTCCTTTGGACGGGGAATTATCGGACGCAAACGAATTGTTCGTCCGCATGGTAAGTCAGAATTACACATGTGGTGGATCGTTGGAAAGGTAAGGAGATGTAATTTAACATTCCAAAGAGCCTGACTCAGTTTGGGGAGCTGAATTTGGTCAACCGGGGCCTAGAAGCGCTCGGTGACCTTTCGAAATAAAACAGATCGTTCGTCCGTACCGTAAGTCCAAATCGTGCACGGGGTGGACTATTGGAAAAGGGTTTCAGTGCCCTTTGAAAATTCATATAGTCCCGATCGAGCTGAAGAGTTAATTTGGTCAAATACAACCTGGGAGCGTCCAATGACCTCTTGATCAAGTTTCGGAGGAAAACGGGTCGTTCATCCTAACCGTAAGTCAGAATTACGCACGGGATGGACCGTTGGAAGGGGGTTTCAGTGCCCTTTGGAGATTCATTCAGTCTCATTTGAGCTGAAGAGTTTAACTTATGGTCAAATGGAGCCCCGGAGAGCCTGATGGCCTCTAGGTCAGTACCCAGGGTATGACTTAGGTTTGTAGTGATGAAAGGAGGTGCTAGGGACCTAAGGAGAGTTTAGGGGGTATTAGAATGGGGTGTCTACAGAGCCCCTCGACGAGTGAGTTTGGAACAAATGATAGCCGTCGAATAGACACCGCATGATGCCTTTGAAAGAGGATGACCAGAGGATCAAGGCCGATTTTGAGGACCTAAGGATGAGGATGACCGATTTAGAGGGTCGAGGCCGATTCTGTGGGTCTAAGCTAATTCTGAGGGCTTGAAGATGAGGGTGACCGATTTTGTGGGTCGAATCCAATTATGAGGGCTTGAAGATGAGGTTGATCAATTATGCAGGTCAAAGCCAATTATGAGGGCTTGAAGACGAGGATGATCGATTATGCGGGTCAAAGCCAATTATGAGGGCTTGAAGATGAGGGTGACCGATTTTGCAGGTCAAAGCCAATTCTGAGGGCTTAAGTTGAGATGGCCAATTCTGCGGGTCGAAGACACTTCTGAGGGCTTAAATTGAGATGGACAATTCTGCGGGTCGAAGCCAATTCTAAGGGCTTAAGTTGAGATAACCAATTCTGTGAGTCAAAGCCAATTCTGAGGGCTTAGATTGAGATGACCAATTATATGGGTCGAAGCCAATTCTGAGGGCTTAAATTGAGATGACCAATTCTGCGGGTCGAAGCCAATTCACAGGGCTTAGATTGAGATGACCAATTTTGCGGGTCGAAACCAATTCTGAGGGCTTAAATTGAGATGACCAATTCTGTGGGTCGAAGCCAATCCTGAGGACTTAAATTGAGATGACCAATTATGCGGGTCAAAGCCAATTCTGAGGTCTTAGATTGAGATGACCAATTCTGCGGGTTGAAGCCAATTCTGAGGGCTTAAATTGAGATGAACAATTCTGCGGGTCGAAGCCAATTCTGAGGGCTTAAGTTGAGATGACCAATTCTGCTGGTCGAAGCTAATTCTGAGGGCTTAGATTGAGATGACCAATTCTGTGGGTCGAAGCCAATTCCGAGGTCTTAAATTGAGATGACCAATTCTACGGGTCGAAGCCAATTCTGAGGGCTTAAGTTGAGATGACCAATTTTGCGGGTCGAAGCCAATTCTGAGGGCTTAAGTTGAGGTGACTAATTCTGCGGGTCGAAGCCAATTCTGAGGGCTTAAGTTGAGATGACCAATTCTGCGGATCGAAGCCAATTCTGAGGGCTTAGATTGAGATGACCAATTCTGCGGGTCGAAGCTAATTCTGAAGGCTTAGATTGAGATGCTCTCGGGGAACTCTGCCGGGGAAATTACCTCGTGATTTTGATTTGAGCTGGGGAGTTAATTGTTGGGGAAATCCTCGTATCTTTTGGAGACTTTGTGGAGGAATAGCCAATCTGATGCTATAAATTCCACTGGGGAAGTGCTTAGGTGGCCTAGGGTTCCGACGTATTACTCGAGAAAATTTGAGACCTTTGAGGAATAAGAGATGATCCTGAAGTTTGGGATGCTTTAGGGGTCCTCCGGGGACATTGCCGGGAGGAGATTCAATTGGCTTTTGGGAGTTTCTCTAGAGAAATAGGGGTTTTGCTTGAGGGAGTGCAAAATTTTCTTGGTGAAAGTGTTCTAAATCCTCTCTGGGATTTTTAGGAATTTTTTGAGAATTTTTTTAGGGTTTTCTGGTATTTTCTGGGAATTTTTGTACGAAAATTTAAGAGGGTGCCGGTCGGCATAGTTTAGAGGGTGCCATTCGGCAGTGGCATGGAGTTTTGAGCTGCCTCGAGAAGGTAAAGGGTTAGTGCCAATCGGTAGGTGGGGGTGGAATGCCGATTGGAATGACCCTTGGTATCCCATAAAAAGGGGCGGGTTCCCCTCATTTTTCACAGCTTCTTGTCTTCTCTCTTTCTGCAATTTTCTTCTGTGAATCGTTCTAGCATTCTGCAATCTAAAAGATGGCCGCTTCTATGAGCACTGCAGTACACAAGGAGTGGTTGGTTGTTGATTACTGGGCAAACGTGGAGTGGAGGGCCAGGGCACCTCTTAATTTAGGGAGTGAGAACTCTTTTAATGCATTTGAACTAGTTGCGGACGCTCGGACTTTGCTGCGGGAGCCATCGCGTCATTGCTTTTCGAGGGTGGTGAACCCTGGAGGTTTTGTAAGTAAAATGACTTTTGGCATTCCTTTTTTGTGGTTTTCCTTTTTTCTTGGATTTTGACAAGGTTTCTCTCTTTTGGCATTCTGATGTTTCTTTGTTGACTTTGCGTGCCCGCGGGACGACGGGGCTTAAGGATGTCTGGTAGCATCTTTCACCTGTAGTGCATTGGGTGGTATCATCAGCAGGCTATGGGAGGCGGGAGTATGTGCTGGATGAGACGCCTTATTCGATGGCGGTCTTATGCGCTCTGGGGAGAGGTGGTGGGATACTATCCACACCTTCCATTTTGGTTTTGGGGAGACGACTGTGACTCCCATAGACGTGCAGCAGCTGATGGGGCTGGATTGTGATGGAGAGCAGATAGAGGTGGATCGCTCTTTGCGGGTGAGGCCGAAGGCGGTGCGAGCGGCACTTGGTGATGTGGGGAGGATAGTGTCCGGGGAATCCATTCATCTGTCCTTGTTGAGGGATGTTTTACTGGGCAGGGTGATTGATGTGGAGGATGGGTTGCAGGTGAGGCAGATGGCCCGGTTGTTCATTTTGCTAGTGCTGGGGGGATTTCTGGTGGCGTCGAGCGGCGACGTTGTCCACTTATGGTTTTTGTCATATCTGAGGATGTTTTCGAACATCCCTCTCTATTATTGGGGGAGTCTGACTTTGGCTACCCTTTATTTTTCTTTGGATGCTTTTAGCCGGTGTTGTCGACAGTCTTTCCCTTGAGCCACGTATCTTCTTGAGGTATTCTTTAATTTGCGCATTTTTCCTTTCATGCATTCGCATTTCCCTTATGCGTCTCTTTTGATTGTGGATTTTTTGTCTTTGGAAGACATGGTTCTATGAGGTGATTGGGTGTAATACCCAGCTGATCACTTTGAAGGATGAGATCGTTGGGGACTTTTGTCGATTGTATCAGTGGTGAAAGGCCAATCGGAAGTCGAGGAGGTCTCTCTCTCTGGAGGCGGTGCGTCAGGTCTTGATTGTCCTAACCAGTGATCGGGTAAGACTTTTTTCTTCTTCAGTCCTGGTCTTTGTGTGCTCCGATCTTGTGATGACTCATATCTGCCGGGGATTTTTCAGGTAATCTTTTGCCCTTAGGGGATGGATGTTTAAGATACGGGGTTGACTGGAGTGAATGCGCAGATGAGGCGCTTGCTGGCGCATGAGTCTGTCCACTCTTGGTATCTCGGGGAGAGGGTGGTTCGACAGATTACTGAGGAGGAGGTTGTGGTGCCACCTGCGAGGCCCCCTATGTCCATGAGGCGGGAGTGGCTGTTAATAGAGGATGCGAGGATCGCGGCGATGATTGGCGAGTCCTATCTGCTGTACACCGATACGGCTGTACCGTATGATTATATGGACTTTATAATGATCTGGATGAAGGCACCCAGCATATATCATGCACTGCCCTTACCTTCTGCTGGTTCGAGTCGGTCAATGGGGTCCTCCCACAGCGGTGGAGGTCCGTCGACATCTGCGGCGGTGGCGAATTCGGAGGTCCCCTTTGTGCGGCTGCATACCCCTTCATACAACATCCAGCGGGCTGATGGAGGGATGGTGCCTATGTTGCATCGTCCTCATGCGATGGACCCGAAGGAGTTTGGGCTTAATAAAGGAGGTTCTTCATCCTTTGGTATATCTTTCTTCTCCTCCATTTTCCTTATTTTTGGTTTCTCTTGATTATTTCTGCTTGATACTGATTTTGACTTTTCTTGCAGCAAGTCCGGGTATCCACCACTTAGTTGAGGAATATTAGGGACTGGATATCTTCGGTGACTGCCTATATTCGGGACGCGGTTCCTGTTCCTTTTTGCTTGGTACCGTCTACCTCATTCGGGGAGGAGTCTAGTTCGAGTAGCGGTGGTGCATCATCTCGTCGCAGGGGAAAAAGAGCGCGTCGCAGGGGTGGAAGCTCTTAGGAGAGAGAGGGGGAAGGGTAGGTGAGAGAGAGAGAGAATGTGGGTTCGGGCTGAGTCCGGTTGTTTTTTGCTTTTCTTTATATTCCTGCAACATAATGTAACACAGAAATATATCTATGCAATGCAATGGAATTTTTTTTATTATCTTCTATTAACGATGAATAAATGAATGCATGCACATGCGCTTTTTACTTTACTGCTGAGATCATAAAAAGAAATATTTTTGGGATTTTGAAGGAAAGTTTTATCCACAATGAGGATTTATATAAAGATGAAAGGGGGATTTTTGAAATTCTGTTGAGAATATCAATTTTTTTATTGAGTTTTCTGAAATTTGACAAAAGAGGAAAAAGGAAAATTTCCGAAAGTAGGGGGTTGCCAATCGGCAAGCACCTTATCCTGCCTATCGACAGGTCAGTTCAGTCCCATCAATTCAAAGCTTTAATTGGTACCCTCTTCAGCCTTTGGTACCTTGTGGGGCAGGATTTCCTTCGATTTCTGCAGGGGTTATGTCTTTTGTGAGGGTTTTCAAGTATAAAAGAGGGGTAAGGGTGGAGTGTTTTCATCACACCTTCACATCCTAACTTTCTTATCCTATGAGATGGCTCTCCCTGGTAGTGTTGAGTTTGCCAACTACCTTGAGACTTTGGAGGCGATGTGCTCCTATAACGTTGACTACGATGCTTTCAACATGCGTCGAGTTTCTTTATGGCGTAATCGACCCATAGAATGGAACATGCTGATGACGACTGTCGAGTTTTGGTATCCTGAGGATCATGTCTTTCGCTTCGGGTTGGATGAGATTTGTCCTACCTACGAGGAATTTTCTGCCATGTTGGGGATAAATCCCAGCATTTTTGCGGCTCTAACTGAGTTTTCCCGTTCTCTCAGGGATTTATTGGTCGGGCTTCTTTATATTTTGCCCTCAGCAGCCATACCACTGGTGTCTTGAGGTATGATCTCCCTTCCAACGGTGTTACAGTCCGTGCATTTGTAGGAGGTTAGTGATGCTGGATATGCCGGAGCCATTGATCTGGGCTTAGTTTCAAAATTACTGCTGACGGACCCACAACTTACAACTATTACTTCATGGATGTCCTACCGTCGCAATCCTGCGGCGGTGATACTGGCGAAGAATCTGAATGGCCTGGATGCCTGGCGAGAAGGTCGTTCTGACTTTTTGAGGGGTAGCCCTGTGATGCTGTTCATGTGGTTGTCTGAAAGATTCCGCCTGGTGACTCCTCCGAAATACACTTTGTCAGCTTAACCTAACTTTTTTTTGTGCCATTTCATCAGTGTGGGTCTGGATATTGAAAGTTGGGAGAACTGGTTGGTGTAGCATGGGGCTCTAAATCTGTACTGGTCAGTGCCTTGGTGGGGATAACTGCTGCCTATTCTGGAACTGGGAGAATACCCGTACATTCGGCTGGTAGGTCTCAGACAAACCTCTTTCTATTTCCCTTGGCAAATTCTGCGCTAATTTGGATGGGAGAAGATCGTTCCACCTCGAACACTAGACCTCTTTCCAGTAGAAGATTTGACAGAGTGTTTGCGCATGCGACTTGGCTCTTTGTGGAAGAGTCGGCGTCCGTCGACTCATCCCTCTCAGTCTGTTGGGAGGGTTTGGCACATCCCTGGGGATTATATAAATTGGTTGTGGAGAAGAGTAGTCAGCAAGATTTTGGTAGTGGAGACTGGATAAATGTGGCTTGTCTTATCCGATACCATAGAGGGAGGTGTTGTAGTTTTTTCGAGGCTAGTTCGAGCTTATCGGTCCGTGGAGCGTCTGTGGCACTCCATTTAGACAGGGTAAGCTTGGGGACCCCAAGATGTAGATGATGATGATTGAGCGGGATCCTCTGGTAGCTGTGGGTAGGACTCTTGGAGAGTTTGTTTTGTAATGGGGGATTAATTTAGGAATTTTATTAGCTTTTTAGGAAGGTGGGGGAAGGGAGTTATTCATTCCTTTTCTTATGTAATTGCATTGTAATCTCTTATTAGTGAAATAAATAAGTTTTTGATCATTGCGATTCTTGACTCTCTTATTAAATGATCGCGTTATGCGGCGATGGTACCCTTGTATATGATACAATGCCTTCAATCTCCTTTCGTCTAGGAGGGTCAGCTCGTTGAGACGGCTTTGATGCCAGTCCTCCTCACTAACCTTGCTTTCAAGTATGATGTGTAACGAAGGTATTTCCAGCTCCATAGGTCGGACTGCTTCCATGCCGTAGGCTAGAGAGTAAGGGGTAGCCCTAGTAAGGGTTCAGATTGAGGTTCAGTAGCCCCAGAGGGCGTAAGGGATTCGGTCGGCCCAATCTCGACAGCTTTCGGTCATCTTACTGATGATGGCTTTGAGGTTCTTATTGGCTGCTTCGACCGTACCGTTGGTCTGAGGTCTGTAGGGAGAAGATTTGTGTGTCTGAATCCCTTACTCGTTGACCACTTCTGTGATTTTTGCCTCGAAATGCAACCCTTGATCCGACACTAGCTCGTGCGGGACCCCATATCGGTAGATGATGTTTTTCTTGATGAATTTGGCCACTTTCATAGCATTCAGGACTGCGTATGATTCATCTTCGACCCATTTGGTGAAGTAATCAATGGCAACTAGAATGAACTCATGCCCATTGGAGGTCTTGGGTGTAACTTTCCCTATAATGTCGATGCCCCAAGTGGAGAACGGCCAAGGAGAAGTCATGTTGTACAATTCACGCGGAGGCAGGTGTTGAAGGTTGGAAAACTGTTAGCATTTTAGGCATCTCCGGACATAGGCGGTGCAATCCTGGGTCATGGTGGTCCAGTAGTAACCTTATCGGATGATCTTCTTGGCAAGCATGTGATCGTTCATGTGGGGCCTGCATTCCCCGCTGTGGATTCTCTGCATTACCTCTTCAATGTTAGCCCTTGCAATACAATGTAGATGGGTTCCATCGAAGTTCCTCTTGAACAGTGCTTTGTGACATATGATGTATTGGGTGGCCAATCTTTGGAGGGTTGCTCGGTCTTTCTTGTTGGAACGCTCAGGATACCTACTATGCTTGAGAAGAAACCAGATATCATAATACCAACAATTGGCTAGTTCGGGATCTTTTTTGGTAATGAGCTCAATGTGGTAGCAATGGGTCGGTTTGTCTCACTTTTGGACTAGGAAGGGGGTCATTACAATTCCTTCGGGCATGTCGACCATGGAGGCCACGGTAGTAAGGGCATCGACTAGGTTATTCTTTGCTCGAGGTAGGTAGTGGAAGGTGATGTCTTGGAATTCAGAGGCCAGTTCTTCTAGGTGGACATGGAATGGTTGGAGTTTCTCATCCTTGACTTTCCATTTTTTGAGCACTTGACCAATGATGAGGGAAGAATCCCTGTAGACATCTAAGCATTTAATACCTTTCTTGAGAGAAACTTTGAGGCCTACCGTATAAGCCTCGTATTCAGTCATGTTGTTGGTGCGGGGGAAATCCAACTTGATGGTGATGGGAGTGTGGGAGTCATCTGGAGAGATCAGAAATATCCCAATGCCATATCCCTTTTTGTTGGTCACGCCATCAAAGAACATTTGCCATCGGAGGTCGTCTTGAGCGGTGTAGAGGATGTTTCATCTGGGAATTCAGAGATCCAAACATCAGATTCTTCCATAGGGTAGTCAGCGAGGTAGTCAGGGATGGCTTTTCCTTTCATAGCTTTCTGTGTGACGTACACGATATCAAACTCAACTAGGAGAATCAACCATCGAGACATTCGGCTAGATAAGGCGGGTTTCTCAAGCAGGTACTTAATGGGGTCCATTCGCGATACAAGCTTAATGGGGAAGGTGAGCATATAGTGTCATAACTTTTGAGTGACCCAAATAAGTGCGACGCATGCTTTTTCTAAAGCAGTGTAGTTGACTTCGTACCCGGCCAATTTATGACTGGTGTAATAGATGGCTCTTTTTTTGCGGGAGTCTTTAAGGCATTGAGCTAGTAAAGCCCCATCTACAGTGTTAGTTATGGTTAGGAATAGGATCAAGGGGAGACCAGGTTGTAGTGGCATGAGTACCAGAGGTTGGGTCAGATATTATTTGATTCGATCAAAAGCTTATTGACAGTCCTCATTCTAAATCTTAGTTGAATCCTTTCAGAGGAGTTTGAAAATTGGTTCACAGATGGAGGTTAGCTGGCTGATGAATCGGCTGATGTATTGTAATTTCCCAAGGAAACCACGGACTTATTTTTCCGTTCGGGGAGTTGGCATCTCGAGTATGGATTTTATCTTGGCAGGATCTGCTTCTATCCTTTTTTCACTGACCATGAATCCCAAGAGTTTTCCTTTTATAACACCAAAGACACATTTCTGTGGATTGAGTCTCATCTAATACCATCGCAGTCGTTCAAAAAAATTTCGAAGAGAGAGAACATGAACTTCTCTAGTTTTGGATTTATTAATCATATCATCCACGTAGACCTCGACTTCTTTATGAATCAGATCGTGCAGGATGGTTGTAGCAGCCCTCTGGTAGGTAGCCCTGAGACCAAATAGCATAACAGTGTAGTAAAAGGTTCCCCATGGGGTGATGAATGCGGTATTTTCTTGATGATCTGGGTGCATTTATATTTGGTTACATCCGGAAAACTCGTGATGAATGACTTGAGAGTATGACTGGCTGTGTTGTCCACGATCACGTCGATATTGGGTCGCGGGTAATCATCCTTTGTAGAGGCTTTGTTCAAATCCCAGTAGTCTACAGACATCCGAACTTTTCCTCCTGACTTTGGCACATGCACTATGTTGGCTAGCCATAAGGGATATTCGATCACACGAATAAAACCCACATTCAACTGTTTGACCACCTCTTCTTTGACTTTGAGCGACCATTCGGTGCGAAGCTTTCTCAACTTTTGTTTAACCGACTTATAATCTAAAAAAGTGGGGATCTCATGCTGAGCTATTTCAAGATCAATGCGGGGCATATCATCATAGGACCATGCGAAGACATCCACGAATTCCTTCAATAATTCTTTGAGTTGTGTGCGCTCATGCTCGTCGAGGGTAGACCCTATCCTAATCTCCCGTAGTTGGCTACTAGAACCGAGGCTAACAATAATAGTCTCTTCTTTATTAACTTGAACGAGGTTATGTTATTTGTTATTAACCTTATTTAGATCAGTTAAGAATTGTTCAGTTCCAAAATCATCATCATCAAAAGTTTAATTAGAATCTAAACAATTAATGTAAGGTACAACAAGATACTCAAAATCTTCGTTTATTTCATTGATAGGAAAAACAACATTGAGAGCCCCATCAAAGGAGGTCTTGATTACATTTGAGCAAGGATACAACAAAATAAGAAATGGGGTAAACATTGGGGTTAGGTAGGATTTTAAGAGGTAGAACTGGCGCAGCCTGCCAGTTAAGGAGAGGTGTATCAACAACTTTAATCAGGTGGGATGGATCCAGTGATGTAGTGCCAGAATGAACCATCAGAGTGTCAGCCCAAGTGTATGTAAGTTAAAGGAATTTTCAAAGTCACTTCCCTCAATATCTTCGGTATCTCTGATGAGCGGTTGTACATGGTGATAGGAACTTTCAACCCATGGGTAGCTGTCTTGAAAAAAGATCTTCATTCCAGGCTTCATCTTCTTGTCTGTATGGTCATACCAGGGTTCCAAAAAGTCGCAAAAGGGGAAGTCCTCTCCCTTTTTAATGAATCCTCCATTCAAGGAGTCACCTGGGATGGTCTGGATGTAGTCTAATCTTCTCTTTAGTCGAGACTGGTGAATCATTCCGATCTCTTGTTCTGATGGTTGATACCCCAAACCACAAGGAGGGAAGGCTTTCTTTAGTTCAATGGGCTTAAGTATCATTTTCTGTCTTTGCCCTAGTCCTAGTTCGGGCATGAAGTGCATGTTTCTGAACATCTGAATCATATTGGCGTTGCCATGAGGGTCGTATTTCGGATAAACCCTTTCTTTGAAATTGTCCCCTGCTGGGAGTAGAAGTGGCTATACTCGAAATCTTGCTAGGAGCATATCATTTGACCCGTTCTGTATCTCAAGGAGTGGATTACTGGTGCTTGCACCCTCGGTATTGTCGTCATCACCCAAAATGGTGATGACTCGTCCATCGGCAAAGAATTTTATTTTCTGATGGAGTGAGGAAGACACACCCTTGATACTATGGAGCCAAGGTCATTCGATCAACAGGTTGAAACAAGTTGTGATGTTAATAACTTGGAATTAAATAACATAGTTTATAGGGGAAGCCCCTATTACAAGTTTTATGGATCCCATTACTTCTTGACGAGTGTTATCATAGGCGCGTACAGTAGCAGAAGTTGGAGCAAGGTCACTTTCTTTCAGTCCTAAGCATTTGAAGGTTCTTAATGGGAAGATATTCAAGGAGAATCCATTATCGATAAGAGAGAGTGTTACGATCTTCCCCATAACTTCGACGGAGATGTTGAGTGCATGATTATGGTTTATCCCAATTCTAGGGATTTCTTCTTCAAAAAAGGATAGGATTTGGGTAGAGGTCAAGGATCCGACTAAATTTATCGCTTCTTCTGCTGTGGTAGAAGGAGGAACTGTGAGTCCAGTGAGCAACTTGATCAAATCATTTATGTGCAGCTGGGAAGACATGAAAATCCCCCATAGAGTGATGTTAGCTTGAGTTTTCTTCAGTTGATCGAGGATCTTGCTTTCCTCGAGGGTTATTTCTGGTGTAGGAAGTTTTTCAACGCCCTTCCCTTTGTCATTGTCCGGTAGTGAGCTTGGGATCTGGTAATGCCTTCCTGGTCTGGTCATGTGATTTACTAAAGAAGGGAAGAACATGAACCCGATTTCTTCATCAATCTCGGGTTGTTCTACCATCTTATTTATTTCTCCGAGGAGCTCCTCAAATGATATCATCCCACACATATCGGCTACCAAGCCAGTTTTCTCTGAAGCTTGCCCTTTATTTGAATATTCGAATTCTTCCCCCCAGTCGGTGGCAATAATTTTATCTTTCCACATAAAGTCAATGCATTCCATATACAAGTCTTCCCATTATGTGGGGATGAGTAAGGGTGAAGGGACCTGACATCCTTGTAGCTTCAGAGTATCAAGTAACTCGATCATACTGTAAATATTATTGGTTTGCCTGAATGATTCTGCCATGATCTGGAAAATGTCATCTAGGTTGACTTCATCTGTTGGTACCACCCAATTGTCTGACTCTCGAGACCATTTTCGTGATTTCAATAATAGCGTGCTAAACTTCTGATAATCAATGATCATCTGTGAGGTCAATTTCAGCCCGAACTCTAGGAGTTGGTTTAACACTTCTGATAATTCCATACTTCCATTTTAAGAACCGGTACGGGAAGCGATGCATGCTCTGGTAAGGAGTGACAGTGCTTGATCAGCGAGGCTAACAGGGTGTAGGAGGAAATATGGGAAAGTTTGGAGAGGTTTGGGAGAGTATATGTGTGTAATTTGAGTTAAGGGATCAAATACTGGGTCCATTTCTAGGAAGATAGCATTGGTATAATTTGGGAATGGGTTGTGAGTAGTGTTTAGCTTAGGATTGGCTGGTGGGGCAATGGTACCCCGATCAATTAGACCTTGGATTATATTTCGGAGGTGAAAGCATTGGTCCATGGTATGGCCAGCAGTTTGGTGAAAGGCGCAATGGGCATCTGCCTTGAAGTTTCTTGGAAGTGGATTTGGCAATGGATGGGGGTCCAAGGGTTTGATAAGGTTTTGGCTTAATAGGGCTTGATAAACTTTGGAGAGGGGAGCATGGAGATCGGTGTATTCCTTTCGGACTGGGACATGGCAGCTTTCTGGAACCCACGAAGTGGTTGGTTGAGAGATGTTGTTGATGGTTGAGACAGCAGTACTGGCAGGTTTATCATATTTTCTAGGGGTGAATTGTCCAGACACTTTCTTTGGTTCAACCTCTGTTTTAGCAAGACCTTCCTCGATTTCTACTCCTGCTTCTCTGAGAGCTCGGAAGTGGGGATAGTATTGTCCTCCCATGGTTGCTCGAATATGGGGCACTATGTTGACTTGTTCTTCCTCGGATGACCGATTGGTCATGATGGCTGCTTTTTCCCTCCATCGGGCTATGATTTTACTGACTGATTCCCCAGATTTCTGTTTGAGTAGATCTAAATCATGACGGGTGACCTCAAGCACTTCGTTGTATTTGTACTGCGTTATGAATTCTCGGGCTACATCTTCCCAGCTGCGGATTCTGGACTCCTCGAGAGATAAAAACCATCGGAGGGCGCTATCCTTCAAAGTTTGCTGAAATAATTGGGCCATCACTTCTTCAAAAGCCCCTAGGAAAGTCATGAAACGGTGATAACTGCGAAGATGAACAATCGGGGGTCCACTTCCTCTGAATTTCTCGATATTTGGCATCTTGAAATTCTCGGGTAACCTCGCCTTATGATAAGGAGACATGTGGGTGTAGTCCGTGTAATTTCCAGAGATTCTGACTTGGTCGAACTTCTTAATTAGCATCTTGAGGTCTTCTTTGAACTTTATAAGAGGGTACTTTAGATAAAATGGAGGTGTAACCCCTTTGAAGTATAGTAATGATAAGTTAATTAGCCAAAACCTTGGATTAGTGATAGAACATGCAAACACAAACCTAATGAAGATAGGACTCGATTTAAACTCACAAATCTCTCGTGTATAACTCAGAAGGTAGTAATGAACTTAGAAGTAACTTAGCTAGAGGTAGAGAGAAGTGATCACCCTAGATACACCTTGGTAGGCAGGAAAACACACCAAACACTCTCAAGAATCTCTGTCATGTATTAAAAGCTTCGTAATAAATGACAATGGCGAGTGAGTAAGACTTCTGGTTTGTAATAACTCTCCCTCTCTCTGATGTGTATTCTCTCTAGTAATAACTTCTTAAACTCTCAAAAGATCATGCCCTCCTCAGGGGTGGTTGGGGTACTTAAATAGCCCCCCACACCATCCCCGAGGCAACTCAGTCATTAAAGACTATGAAAGACATCCCTCATACTTTATGTCACAACATTAAATGCCTGATGCACTAGTTGTCTCCACGTCATAAACTTTAAATGCCATGACATGCCTTTTGCCTAATCACTGTGTGTCAGGGGGCTTTTGTCGTAGAGGTGGTTCACCAACTGTCTGACAGCCCCAAATACCATGGTGGTTTACTCAAGTGTAGGTCTGACATTGTTTAGCTGGCTAGTGACATCATCTACAGTAGATATGATATTAAGTGGAGGGTTGTTTGGTTCACAACTCAACGCCCGATGAAACTCCAAGCTGCTCCACCCGAGGTTCCACGGTCAGGGTCCTTCGATGTTTTACTAGGTGTATCTAAGATGGTCGGGACAAGCCCCAATGGTGCCTCACTTCTCAATCCTCCAAACCAAATCCCTCTAAAGTTCCCACGGTGAGGTCATTCGGTAGAGCATGAAAGCTCTCCTAGGCCCTACCAAGCCTGGTCTCTCATGAGTACCGTTTGACCTCACACTAAAACTCATTTTTATTCTCGTTACATCCTTACAACTGTTATAGCTTACAGTCAATATAAACAAAGATACAATATGACTAATACAACAAGCTAAAATACAAGTTGTCATGTTGAGCTGCCTCGCTTAAGCTGCCACGATGAGCTGCCACGCTGAGCTACCACGCTGAGATACCACGGTGCCTTAATCCCCAAAACACTGTTACTAATGTGGAATTTCTTCTAATTCTCAAAATTACTTTCAATCCCCCTCTACATTTGCCCCTTCGTGGAGAGAGTTGTTAGAGCAAGAAATTTCTCAAACCGATGGACCTTCTTTGCGTGAAAAAATTATGGCCTCTTTTCCTTCATTAGAACCATAGCGTTATAACTTCCATGAAAAATTAAAATTCTCCCTGATTTACTTAAGGCGAAGCACTACAGCTCGTTGGGGCTTTGATGAAGGGACATCGCCACTTTTTTCATATACTGTGCTTAAACCGTTATAGCTTTATTATTTGAACTTCTCCCGAAAGGCCTGCTAACCCTCTTAAATACTCATTCTGATTCTTGGTAAGTGAAATTCTCCCTTGCAATGCTTTGTTATATTCGAAAAGGCAGAAATTCTCCCCGATGTAGCTGAGTCACCTTTTAAACAATGTTTAGACTTGTGGCGAGGGGATATTGTAGCTTTTTGAACCATTGGGACATCTTTTTCGTTGGGAGTTATTGGATATGTCTGACAAAAATTCTGGCGCCAAAACTCAAACTTGCTAAAGAAGTCAACCCCTTCTGTTCCCTAGGCATCGCTTCGAAAGTGAGGTGGCGTTGTATTTTAAACTGTCAGAACACTTCCCGAAGTGCCACATGTTCATTTGAAATGATTATAGGCGGCCGTGCACGTGCGACGGTGGGAAACTCAAAAGACAGGCTTTAAAAGGTTCAAACGTCTCTTTTATTTCAAAACCCTTCTCTTTCCTTCATCTTCTTCAAGCTCCCGTATTTCTTAGAGAGATAAAACTGTGCGAAAACCTCCATTGTTGTCCAGTTCTTTACTCACTCTCCTCCCTCTCTCTCATCTGTTGCACCACCGCCCGTGGTTGTGCTGCTCCCTTTTTGTTTGTAGCCCTTCCTACTCAGTTATACCATTCTTCTCCACTCTACTATGGCTTCTTCAAGCACTTATAAGGTTTCCACCACCACTCAGCCAGGCTCCCTCTCTGTCGCTGCTGGCGTTACCGCTGCCCCTAGCGGCGCTGCCCTGAATGTTGCTCCTCAAGAGCAATTACGCTTCTATCGTTGGGCGCCTATCTTTGACAAGGATGATATGTTTTCTGATGCATGAAAGACTTGCCATTTCTCATCCAAATTCGACCCCTTATTGTTGGGTGATGAGGAAATAGATTCATCAAAGTGGGGCTATCTTCCACCCGAGGGGACTCTGCATTTTCGTTTGGACCGTGGTGACTTCCCCTATTCTCAAATTGATTTTGAAGCACCTGGGGGGTCGCCAGCACATTTCACTGCCTGGCACACATATATGCAGAGCTCTCACGCTGCTGCTCTTGTAAAGGTTGGGCTTCATCGAGCCTACAGGTTTGGGGAGTTCACCCTCTCTAAGCACAACGCGACGCTCTAAGTGCTAGTTTCCCGATGGAACATTACAACTCACACATTCTTTGCTACGTGGGGAGAGTTCACTATTACCTTAGAGGACGTCTGCGAGCTCTTGGGATTTGATCCAATGGGTGAGTTCACATATCACGATGAGGTCATGGATGCCGAAGAGGCTGCTGATCGAGCTGAGTTGGACTGAATCTGCCGCAGTTACACTGGTTCCTCGAACAAAGCCACATTTACTCCCCTCATCAGCTATTTTTTTGAAGCTCTGACACCTAAGAACGTCAATGCTGTAACGGGCTGAGGTAGAGGTACATCCCTGGAACTACCAACCTACATACTCGTATTGCTTTCACCCTTCTTCCTAACTGGGAAACCCAATGATCAGCCTAGAAGGGATCTGATAAATATTTCCATTCGTTTGGCTAGGGGGTTCAACCTTCCTCTGGCCGCCATCGCCTTAGGGTCCCTCTACACCTGGTTGGATCGAACCCACATAGACATGGCCCGATCACTGGGCCGTTATAACTTGGACAATTTTTCCAACTCCATTATTCTGACAGGCTTTCTTTACACCCGCTTTCCTGCTATTGTCGCCAAGTCAATTTCTCTGCCCGTAAGCCAAGGTATCAAGCCCCCACGCCTCCTGTGTTTACATAAGAAACAAAGTTGAAGGAGATAATGGAAGTTTTTAATCTTCTAGACTCCTTTGTGATGAGGCCATATAGTGAGTCTACGTTTGTCCATTTTCTTTCCTTCTGCAGCCACGACGGTCAAGTTCATTCCCATTGTAAAAGATCCCTCGCAAGCCGTGGTGCTTCCATTTACCCCCGAGTTTCTTCCTTCCTACACTGAATGGGGATACACCTCATAACCCTACAAACTAGACAGATGTAGCAGACAATTCGGGTTCGATCAGGGGGGCCCTCGACCTGTGTTTCAACACAACCACCCAAGGGCCACCTTTATCGAAGCCTGCACCCTCTATACTGCAGCCGCAGTGCTTGGTGTGACGTACACCATCGACGGTCGTGTCACCCTTCTTAGTGCCACTAGAAAAGGATACTTATCCACCTCTTTTGCCACCAAGTTCCATTTGGGGTAGTTTGAAATGATCCGTGAGTACATTCAGTCCCCCCCCCCAATATCCCCCAGTTCTTGCTTTCTCTTCTTCTGAACTGGGTCTTAAGGGTAACTCTGTGCTTGGGGTTGAGTTTCCCTTGAGTAAAACCATTAAAGAATCTCCCCAGGAGCTACCCCCTCATTGCCCAATGATCCCAACTGCCGCCATGAAACCCAAGGCCGCTGCAGCTCCCAAACCAACTGTCCTTTCGGTCGAAGCTGCAACGGGGGAAGGGCCTTTTAAGCCATCTGCCAAGAAGTCGAAGTCCTCGAAGCCCAAGCCCCAGGTTCAAGAACAAACTCCCTTGGAGGCATTTCCTATTGCCTCTGTCCCACCTCCCATGTCTCCAGAGATGGCTGAAGAGCTGAGGAGGCAGGTTGCAGCTGAAGTCGCAAGAATAAAAGTCGAGTTTCAATGGTACGCTATCGTCATTCCTCCTCCGGCTGATTTTCCCATAATCGTGGTTGATCCGAGTGAGCCACTGGAAAAAAGGAGAAGAAGGTCGAGGGTACCTGAAACTGGTGGTGCAACGAGCTCAAGGGAGAAAACACTGGGTACCAAGACCCAGAAAAAATAAACTCTTGAGAAACCTTTATCCCCAGATACTTCTGCTCCTGCCTCCTCGCCACCTTCACCAGTGGTTATACCTTCTCGTCCTCCCTCTGGATCTAAGGTATGTATGCATTCTTTATTTCTTATTCCCCTTGGGGTATGTTGCATTTGCTCATTTCTCAATAAGAAAATGTTTTGGTGCAGGGAGTTCAAGAAGAAGGACCCAGTCCCCCCAGCCCCCCCGTAAGCCGTTTCGTGGGGGGCATTGTGGTATCTCTCCAGCAACCCTTCCTTGTTCCCCCTGATAAGTCTTACCTACTAATGGAGATTGTCCTCCCCATGGGCCAAAGAAACCGTAACTAGGGCTGTTACCGTTGAGTCTGCTGAAATGTTTGGTGAACCAGAGGGAACTATTATTGCCTCTTCTGAGTTACCATCGGAGCAGGAGGTCCCTCTGCCCCTCGTTGTCTTCGAGGATAGTGCCCCGTAGGTAAATTTCTTGCCAAGTCTTACATCTTTTATTTGTCCCATTATTTTGTTTATCATCTCTAATATATTGGGTCATTTTAGGTGGAAGTGGCATCACTGATAGCTAACATTCTCCTTCATCATGCATTGACAAGGCCCCTTACTGCAGTTCCTCTTTTTGGTGCCATAACGGGGGTAAGTTAGATGCACTATTGCCCCTTATTCTTTTTTTTACTCCTTGTG
The DNA here is from genome assembly GCA_949130495.1 of Sambucus nigra. Lineage (NCBI taxonomy): Eukaryota > Viridiplantae > Streptophyta > Magnoliopsida > Dipsacales > Adoxaceae > Sambucus > Sambucus nigra. Next base: position 328,781,568 of record OX422210.1, on the reverse strand, counting down.
CCTAACACTTTGTTTTACATTTGCAGCTTTCTCCGAGTCAGTCTCCACCATTTGCTCTTAGTAGCCTTTTCCCTTCCCAGCCCCAGGTTAGTGCTACTGCTCTCGTTGGGGCATCTCTTAGAGGTCCAATGTCTTCCTCCGATGATGCGCCTGTATTGTCTTTAGTACCTTATGTTGGAAAGGGAAGTTTTCCTACCGTTGAAGCTTCTTCAGGCAAGGGCTCCGTTGAAGTTGCTGAGGCAATGAGCCCGCCTCCAACGGTTTCTACCATTATGGCCCCCGTGGTGCCTCCCGTTCTCGCTCCTACTGCTGCTGAGGTACTTCACTAATTTCTTTGTATTTCTCAGTTTTTCAAACTTCACCTATGTAGGTGACTTAATAAATGAAAACACTTGTTAAGGTTTTTTCAAAAACTCCACCTATATTGGTGACTTAACAACGAAAACACTTGTTAAGATTTTTTTCAAAAACTCCACCTATATCGGTGACTTAACAACGAAAATGCTTGTTAAGATTTTTCTAAAAACTCCACCTATATCAGTGACTTAACAACGAAAATACTTGTTAATATTTTTCCAAAAACTCCACCTATATCGGTGACTTAACAACGAAAACACTTGTTAAGATTTTTCCCCAAAACTCCATCTATATCGGTGACTTAACAACGAAAAAACTTGTTAAGATTTTTCCGAAAACTCCACCTATATCGGTGACTTAACAACGAAAATACTTGTTAAGATATTTTAAAAAACTCCACCTATTTCGGTGACTTAACAACGAAAACACTTGTTAAGATTTTTCCGAAAACTCCACCTATATCGGTGACTTAACAACGAAAACACTTGTTAAGATTTTTCCGAAAACTCCACCTATATTGCTGACTTAACAACGAAAACACTTGTTAAGATTTTTTTAAAAACTCCACCTATATCGGTGACTTAACAACGAAAATACTTGTTAATATTTTTCCGAAAACTCCACCTATATCCGTGACTTAACAACGAAAACACTTGTTAAGATTTTTCCCCAAAACTCCACCTATATCGGTGACTTAACAACGAAAACACTTGTTAAGATTTTTTCATAACCTTCATATTTCTTCTAACTGTTCTCAGGTTGCACGAGAGGATTCTTTGCCAGTTCCTTCGCCTGTTGGCTCGCCCCATCGAGAACTTGTCGTTTCGGAAGATTCCAGTCATAATGACTAAGGTTCCATGATCGGTGCCGCTGCCAATAATGAATCTGGGTGCGAGCTTCCTCTGCCCGACCTGGCTCCTCGCACTTTTGCCTGATGGTGCTCTAATGTTCTCCTCAAATGCCTGCCAACCATCGTTTGGTAGTTGAGAAACTTGCGAACCATCATCCTGAAATATTCACGGTGGATTGCCTTCGTTCAAACATCTCAGTTATGGGCTACAGGCTTCAGGGTATGGCCACCGTTGTTGCTGAAATTGCCAATACTCCAACTGCGAGCGTTACCAGACCCCTCCTTAACCAATTTCTAGGTTTTCTGAGGGAGTTAGGTTGCGACGACTTTCGTTTTGATCGGCTCATCGTGCATTTAAAACTTTGAAGAGCCAACAATTGGACAGCTAGAGGGAACTCTTGCGAAAACATCAGGAGGACCAGCAGGCCGAGGAAGCAAAGTTGGCCGAGCTAGCACCTCTTCTGGAAACCATTGACAAAGAAGTGGGGGACCTCGAGGAAGCTCTATGCGCGACAAAGTCGAAACGAGAGAAACTCCTCATCGAGCACACACAAACGCAAATGAGACTGGAGGTCTCTATGAATGCCCAACAATCTTGCCAAGCAGCTTCTTCGGGCCCCCCTGGAGATTTTTTCTCTTCCCCAAACCTATGGTTTCTACTAGGCCCATGGGTTTTTGTATATATTTTCCTTTTGTTCCTCTTGTCATGTAATTCTTGGGCAATAGCTCCCAATTTTGTAATGCCCCAAAGTTTATGAATGAAAAAAGATATCAATTTTCTCATGCCATTTCTTTGTGTTACAACTGTTCGCATAGATTGTGAAGTGTGAAGTTATGTAATTCTTTCATCTCTACTTGAGTTATAATAAAAAGAACTTGTATACTCATCATAAAAATAACTTGTATATTCATAATCAGCTAGATACATAGGTGGCCCAAACATAATTGCTTACACATGATAAACCTTCAACCATTTATTGTTGATTTTAAATGGTTTGCCTTCTTCCATCTTAGAAATTAAGCAATAAACTGAGTCATGAGCTTCCTTCACAATGAAAGGTCCTTCCCAATTTGCTGCAAACTTGGGTAAAGAAAGCCCCCTGATATGTTTCACTACTGCTTTTAATATGATGTCTCCCTCCACGAACTTCCTTGGTCTCACTAAGTTATCATACGCCCTAGATAGTTACCTCGTATATATTTGAAAGTGTTGCATCACATTATCTATGTGTTCGTCCAACGCTTCCAACTGCACATGTCTATTATGGTGGAGCAAGCTACTTCGCAAAGCATATCGAGCAGAGGGGACTTCTAACTCTACTGGGAGAATCGCCTCGGCCCCATAGACAAGAGAGAACGGTGTATACCGTGTGGGTTTCCTCTTAGTTGTTCGATAGTCCCAAAATACGGCTGGTATCTTGTCATCCCACGATCCTGGGAAATCCTCCATTATTTTAGCCAAGATATTGACCAAAGTTTTGTTAGTCGCTTCGGCTTGACCGTTTCCCTTTGGGTATGCCACCGTCGAAGTGTGATGGACAATGGAGTATTTATCTGTGAGCATCGCTACTTTTGAATTGACAAAAGGGGTTCCATTGTCTGAGAGGATAACCTCTGGGATCCCAAAATGATAAATGATGTATTCTCTGATGAAGTTGCTCACCAGTCCCGCTGTTTTCCATCTCAGTGGTATCGCCTCAGCCCACTTTGTGAAACACTTCGTTACTATTAGTATCCATATCTCCCCCTTGAAGAAGGGTGTATTGCCCCTACCAGGTCGAACACCCAAGTGTGAAAAGGATAAGGTGTTGTCAGGGAGTGTAAGTCCACTGATGGGGCATGGATCATATTTCCATGATGTTGGAAAGCTTTTCCCTTTTGAACAAACTCAGCCGAATCTTTCTTTATCATTGGCCAATATTATCCCAAAGTCATCAACTGGTCATATAACTTGGCCCCTCCTATGTGAGCTGGATCGTGAGCCTGTTTGACGACCTCCGCTGCCTCTTCTCTTATGATACAACGCAAAGGCTTGTTAAAGTATCCCCTTCGATAAAGCTTCCCCTTCTGAACGTAGAATCTCGGGACCCTTCACCGAAGTCCCATCACATCAGTTTTCTCTATCGGAACAACTCCATCTTTAATGAAGTCAATATAGAGCTGTCTCTAGTCAGGTTGAGTTTCCATGAAATAACATTCAGCTGCCTCAAAGAACAATTGGCATTTGTCGCACTTCCGTTGTAGCTTTGTCGTGTCCTGTTTCATTCTTGGCCAAAAATACCCCTCCATCTGCATTCTTCGGTAGAGGGGTATCTCAGTTGTTTCGCAGTGCTCTTCGTGTGTTTTCTTCAATCTTCACTCTGCCTCTTCTGGGCTGATGCACCTCGATAACCATCCTCCTACATTTCTAAAATAAAGGTTCCCCTAATTCGTGAAGTATTGGGATAATTCTCTCAGCCCCATCGCTCCTTACCTAAATTCTAATTGCCTTTTGATCTATCCCCTTCAGTCTGCGTCCTCTTCCATTGGTAGAATTAACTGTACCATCGAAGGAGCTATTCTTTGTTAGATCACGACAGTAGTTGCATTGTTCCTTATGATCACCTTTTGGGCAATAGTGGCATATGCGTCTGGGTGGCGATTCATCGTTCTGGGATGCCTCTTGACCTTAGTCCGATGGAACTGGCCGAGGAGCCTCTGAATGATTATTCTGTATGGTGCCATGCTCATGTGTTTCAACGCGTATTATCCATCAACTTGCTGAACCACCAAGTTTGAATCCCCTTTGATGAAAAGTGAATGAATCTCCCTTTGAAGAGCCTCTAGCAATCCCAACACCAATGCTTCATATTATGCCTCGTTGTTGGAACAAGGGAAATCTAATTTATAGGAAAGGAAAATCTCCCCCATTCCTTTCGAAAGAATAACCCCTGCTCCTCCTTTCTTTTCTGTCGAGGATCCATCGAACTGCATTGTCCATTCCTCGTCCGTTGCGTCTAGGTGGTTGGCCTGCAAATCGTCTCCTGTAATACTTTCTTTGGGTGGCTCAAACGTTCCTGAGGGGAAAATTACCAATAAATCAGCGTAGGCCTGGCTTTTGATCGCGCGAGGAACTACACAGTTTAAGTCATATTCGGAGAGAATAAGGAACCACCTTGCTGCTCTATCAATCAATATAGTTCTATCCATCAAATACTTAATAGGATCACTGCTAGTTACAGTATGAATTGTAAAATATAGCATATAATGTCTAAATTTTTACGCTACAAATACTAAGGCTAAACAATGCCTTTCAAAGCTACTATATCTAACTTCTGGCCCATGGATGATCCTGCTGAGGTAGTAAACTGGCCGTTCTTTCCCATCAATCTCTTGTGCCAGCAAAGCTCCCACGGATCTCGTGGTGGATGTGAGGTACAACTGCAACGGTATTCCTGCCTTTGGGGGAACCATGGTCTATGGCGAAACGAGTAGTTTCTTCAGGCCGCCAAGAGACTCCTGGTGAACCTCCTCCCACTTGAACTCGTGTTATTTCGCAATAGCTGCATCAACGGATGTGTTATTTCGGCTAATCCAGGCACAAATCTCCTAAGGTAGGAGACTTTATCGAGGAAACTCTTCAGCTCCTTTGCCATTCTTGGGCATAGCATTTATAAAATTTCCCGCTATTTGTCCTGGTCCATCTGCACCCCTTGTCGATCGACCACAAAGTCTAGGAATTTCCCACTTGTCACACCCAAAACACACTTCAATGGGTTCATCTTCAATTTATACTTCCTGCAACGGGAAAACACCTTCCTCAAATCACTCAGATGAGACTCCTCCTTCCTCGATTTGATGACCAAGTCATCCACATAAAATTTCACAAATTTGTGAAAGAAATTATGAAAAATGGCCATTATTGTTCTTTGGTAAGTCACCCCAGAGTTCTTGATCCCAAACGGCATCACCTTGTACATGAAGTTGTCCAACGGGGTTCTGAACGTTGTTTTCTCTGCATCCATGGAGTCTATCTTGATCTGATTGTACCATACATACCCATCCGTAAAGCTATACATCTCATGACCTATCATTGCATCTATCAGGCTATCGATGGAGGACAGAGGGAACTCGTCTTTGGGGAAATCTCTATTCAAATCTCTGAAGTCCACGCAGATCCTTATTTGGTTTTTGTCTTTCTTCCCCACCGGGATAATACTGGATAGCCAAAGTGGGTGCTGTATCGGTGTGATGAACCCTGCCGTTAGTAAGCATTGAACTTCTTCTTTGATCTTCAAATCTAACTCAGGTTTGTACGTTCTCGTCGCTTATTTCACAGGAATGGCTGAAGGCATTACGTTCAACTTATGGCTGCTTACTTCCTCATCCAGCCCCTCTATCTCTGTGTATTTCCACGTGAAGATGACTATAAACTCCCAAATCAACTCAACCAAGGCCTCTCGTTTATCCTTACTGAGATCAATCGAGATGAAGATGGGCCTTAGATCTCCCCCTTCTTTTGCCAAGTTTAACTGTTCCAGTTCATGTGCTTGCAATTTTAGTTGATCTGTCATGTAATCTGGTTCCTCAACGACTTCCTTCACCAAATCCTGTATGCTGGAGTTGTCTATCACCATGCATTGTCCCCATTAATCCACCAGAAAGCATTCATATATCGGTTCAACCTCATCATCAATTTCCTCGACCGCCCGTTCACACCATTATAATCGATACACCACCTTTCATTCCTCGATAACGACCTTCTTGCATTGTCTGCTGATAGTGGTGACCGCCTTCCTCTTCTTATCTCTAGAAGCCTAGGCCACTCTTTCTCCTGAGAACCGGCTCAGCACGCTTTGCCGCTGGACCTCATGCTCCATCGGATCCACTCTGGGCCTCATTCTGTCTTTCAGCTGCTTCGAGATGCTTTGGGGCCGAGGGACCACCTGGTGAGCTTCTTTGGCCATTTCCCTTGTGCTGCTCGCAACCTCCTTCTTCTGCTCGTTCAAGGGTCCCATCCTTTCTCTGATCGAGGGAACCCATGCTCCCTTTATTCTTCTCGTTAGGACCCGAACATCTTCCTCTAACTCGGTGTAAAATGTTGCGTCCACCAAGTGAGCCTCCTTAACAGCGAAGGGCCTCTTCGTAGCCCTAATGGTCACCTTTGTTCCCTTGATATTCACTTTAGCACATTGGTGGTACGTTGAGGGAACTAGCCCTTGATTGTGCATCCATAATCTTCCTATCAGCAGATGGTAGGAAGTTGCACTCTCTATTAGGTGGAACTTGACATGGGAACTCAGATTTCCTATAACAATCCCAACATTAACGTACCCAATGGATTGGGAAGATTGGTTATCATACCTCGAAATTACCAAAGGCATAGGGACCAACCTTTCTTCTGGAATATTGGCTGCGCGGAAAGAGTTAATTGGCATGATATTAATGGAGGCTCCCCCATCAATAAGAGTCCTTGCAAAGCTAACTCCGTTGACACTAGCGGTCACATATAATGGCCTATTATGAGGGAACCTTACAGCCCTATCTGTATCGCTGAAGGCTACTTTTGACAGAAACCTTCTTACCAACCTTGCCATGGGTTCCTTCCATCTCAGTGAAGGGACCATGTTCTTCCTCGCAATATCGAGTATTGCCTGAGTTATTTCCAACCTACTCTCCTTTGGTATCCCCACTTGGTCGAAGAACCAGGTGAACTTTGGGGATTTCGAAACTGCATAGTATTCTAGACCTGGGTCTACTTCCTCACCTTCAACACCGTATACATCCTCCACATCCTTGGGGCTTGCTTCGTCATAAGTCAACACTACATTATCCATTCCCCTCGTATAATCTTCCAGAGCCTCTTCGTACTCTTCTTGCTTCATTGTTGACTCTCTTTCTCCTCTCTCAGCCTCTTCATCATAGGCCACCATGAGATTGGCCCCATATGATGGTAGTGGGTTGTTGTTGACGTTCAGTGGAGGGATTTGCAACGTCCTTACCTTCACGTACTTGCCAATGATTCTTCTCAGTGTGAAATAGCTCTTGGTTAGATGTTGGATCCTTCGATGAACCTGGCAGTACTTTGGATCCGCCTTCGTTGCCGCATCGGGCTCCCCAATGGGAATATCCTTTGGCTCATAGACCGTTCCCCTTGGACCATCACGATGTAACAGCTGACAACTTCTTCCACTGTACAAGGTAATAGTGGTGGGTCCTCCCTGTCTCTTCCGAACTTCCTCTTATTATCCTTATTCTGTGCTTTGATCCTATCTCCCCCTCGATGTACCCTATCCGTGGGGGCTGAGACCTCCCCCCACGGGTTGCATCAGCTGCCTAAACATCATGGGTGCCACCACCGGATTGGGTCGCACCACCAAGGAGATATTCATTATCACTTTTAAGAACGCTGAAAAAGTCCCCTCGCGCGTCTCATTGATAAGATGGAAGATGTACTCAGGAAGCAGCCCCTCAGCGCATATCTGAAATAACTTGGATTCTTTGGCCTCCTTCCTCACATCGAGGGATCTTTCCCTGAACGCTCGAACATAGGCCACCACTTATTCCCCAGGTCGTTGCTTCTCCCTACCGAGTTGGGTCAAAGTAAACTTATCTTCTGCCAGAAAGAACTTCTGGACAAACAATACGTGCATCTCCTCCCATGTAGAAACGCTGTTAGGAGACAAATGGGAATACCAAGTATATGCTTTGTCGGTTAAGGATTTGGAAAAATCCCTCAACTTGAATTTCTTATTGTTGCAATGCACTCCCAAGTGTTTAATAAAGTGCTTAATATGCTCCTTCGGGATTCCACCTTTCCTAGTGTATTTTTCAAAGATCGAAGGAATATAGTCCTTTGGATAGGGCTCATCGTTGTATTCCTGAGGATAAGGTGTTCGAAAGTCATCATAAATCGAAGCTACCTCGCCAGCAGATTGCGAGGAAGCCTTCATGAACTTCAGCATCTCTTTCTGCATCTCCTTTCTTATTTCCTCCATGGGTGATGCTACTGGGGTAACAACCAACGGGGCCATGGGTTGAGTGCTCACTGCAGCTGGAGCAGTCGTCATGGTTGGGGCCGTTGAAACTCCTGAGGTTCCCACGGCTGGATTCGCAATAGAGGGTATGCTTACTGGGACCGTTCCCGCCACACCTGCACCTGGTGGGGCCATTGGGCCTGCCCCTGGTGTTACGAAGGCATTGGCTTCCAATCCTCCCAGCATTGTGGAAGCTACCATAGTTTGCAAAAACTCATAAAACTTACTCATGAGGAAGCTACCATAGTTTGCAAAAACTCATAAAACTTACTCATGAGGAGCGCCACCCGAGTGGTTCCCAACCCCGCACTCGTGGAAGCTTGTGTCACCCGTGGAGCACCTGTCATCGTCTGAACTGGAGGTACCTCTATTCGAGGAACCCCATCCCCTAGAGCCTTTAATTCTCTCACAGCCTGTTCTTCATTATATTGGACGTCATCAAAGTTGAGCCTTCGATTAGCATTATCTTGCGCCATAATTCCTACTTAGAAGAATGCCTCCCCAGCAGAGTCGCCAATTGTAAGAGGGTACTTTAGATAATATGGAGGCATAACCCCTTTGAAGTATAGTAATGATAAGTTAATTAGCCAAAACCTTGGATTAGTGATAGAACATGCAAACACAAGCCTAATGAAGATAGGACTCGGTTTAAACTCACAAATCTATCGTGTATAACTCAAAAGGTAGTAATGAACTTAGAAGTAACTTAGCTAGAGGGAGAGATAAGTGAGCACCCTAGATACACCTTGGTAGGCAGGCAAACACACCAAACACTCTCAAGAATCTCTATCACATAATAAAAGCTTCGTAATAAATGACAATGGCGAGTAAATAATACTTCTGGTTTGTAATAACTCTCCCTCTCTCTGATGTGTATTCTCTCTAGTAATAACTTCTTAAACTCTCAAAAGATCATGCCCTCCTCAGGGGTGGTTGGGGTCCTTAAATAGCCCCCCACACCATCCCCGAGGCAACTCAGTCATTAAAGACTATGAAAGACATCCCTCATACTTTATGTCATAACATTAAATGCCTGATGCGTTAGTTGTCTCCACGTTATAAACATTAAAGGCCAAGACATGCCTTTTGCCTAACCACTGTGTGTCAGGGGGCTGTTGTCGCAGAGGTGGCTCACCAAATTCCTGACAGCCCCAAATACCACGGTGGTTTACTCAAGTGTAGGTCTGAAATTGTTTAGCTGGCTAGTGACATCACATACAGTAAATGTGATATTAAGTAGAGGGTTGTTTAGTTCACAACTCAACGCCCGATGAAACTCCAAGTTGCTCTGCCCGAGGTTCCACGATTAGGGTCCTTCGGTGTTTTACCAGGTGTATCTACGATGGTCGAGACAAGCCCCAATGGTGCCTCACTTCTCAATCCTCCAAACCAAGTTCCTCTAAAATTCCCACGGTGAGGTCTTTCGGTAGAGCATGAAAGCTCTCCCAGGCCCTGCCAAGCCTGGTCTCTCGCGAGTACCATTTGACCTCACACTAAAACTCATTTTTATTCTCGTTACATCATTACAACCGTTATTGCTTTCAGTCAATATAAACAAAGATACAATATGACTAATATAACAAACTAAAATACAAGTTGTAACGCTGAGCTGCCACACTGAGCTACCACGGTGCCTTAATCCCCAAAACACTTTTACTAATGTGTAATTTCTTCTAATTCTCAAAATTACTTTCAAACCCCCTATACAACCTTGTTCAATTATTACTCTTTCGGATCAATGATCATAGGCAAGTTATCCCCAGGCTGGGGCAAGGTTTGGCATAGGAAGCTGGGCAGGCAGCGGCTCATTAACAGGAGGAGCACGTGGAGCGTGCTGATACTCTTCAGGAACACAAATAGGCTCGGGTGGACCCATTGCACGAGGAAATAGGGCCTCAGGATCTTGAGGAATAGGAACCTGGTTTCGTTGCATCTCTCAGACCTCAATCTGAAGGTTGTCAATCTTGGACACGAGCTGAGCTAAAACTGCCGTCAGATCTGGCTGCGCAACTGGTACTTGATCTATGTTCTCCATAAAAAATGGAAGGATACCGGACTCGAAAGAAGTAGCAGGGGAAAGGACTGAACCCCGGGGTGATTTGACTTAAGACCGAAGCCAATAAGGAGCTAGGCCAAGGGCGTGCGATCGACCTGAGAAGGCGTAAAATGGGATTTATTTTGGACAAAAAAAAGGATGAAAATATTTTTTGAATTTTTTTTTTTGAGATTGAAAGAAAAAATATTTTTGGATTTTTGATAAAGAAAAGAGAAATATTTTTGGATTTTTGATAAAGAAGGGAGAAATGTTTTGTGATTTTTGATAAAGGAAGGAGAAATATTTTGGAGACGGGTCTCAACATGATTATTATTATTATGTTCTCACTTCTATTAAATTCTCCAAAATGCAAAATGAAATTCCGGATGGGACCCGAGCCTGAAAAAGTTGAATTTGTAACATATGCAGAACTATAGCTGGACTTGTGACGAGGCTCACGGCCAGGGTCTCGTTTTAAAAATGCACGAAAATTTGGGCGACAGGACGACCCAAAATTTCAACAGAGTTTTGGGTTGAAACCGACAGTCTAACATGTGTGTCCTAGGCTTGACACCTATGTACGGGTATGCAATTGGTTTGGTGAATCGGAAAGGGTTCCCCCCTTTGGCGTGGCTTCCAAGATATACGTCTTGCTTTTGAGGGAAATCGGTACGTATGGACAAGCCATTTGATATACCTGAGTGTACGTGAATTGCCTCACTATGTACCTCATAGGGACGATACGTGTGAGAGAGAATTCGATATACTCGGCGTACGTGAACGAGTTCCCTTCGATATACCTCTCGTCATGACTTAGGTCAAGCGGTACGATACAGGGGAACCATTCGATATACGTCGAAGTTACTTGGCCAATGGAAGGTGAGAGTCATATCGCTTAGGCTAACTGCGCCCTGCCGGACCAACACCCATCACGAAGTGGCCCTCCAGTTACTGAACAACATTTGGTCAATCACAATGCTCTTTCAGTGATGTCATGTAATCATGCATGATTCTCTTATTAGTATCTTATGAGAGTATCTTTCTTGATCATGCCAAACAGGGAGCAAAGTACAAATACCAATGGTATACCAAGGATGGGTTATGCGTGCAACATGGGGATATATGTGATCCTAGGTGCACGTGGTGTGAAGTGTACATGGAGAATCTTCTACAAGTGTGTGAATAGAAGCATAAGCATAAGGAACACATGAATAATAAAAGGGGACATGAAAATGGGGGGGATATATAAGAAAATAAAACACCCATGTAAATAGAGTCTAGCCCTCAAAATAAATGTCCCTAGCGGAGTCGTCAATGTGGACATCCCTTCCGATCCTTGCGGCGGGAGAGACGAAGAAGAGGGGGTGCCCCCTTCGTCTCGAGAGGATCTTGGTCTCGCGCATCCCTCTCGGGAGCGCTTCGACCGGGGTCGGTGATGAGGTGAAAATGTAGAGAGATGGAGTCACCAGTCTATTTTACTCAAAACAGATAAAAGAAAAAGGGATCCATCTAGAAGGACAACATCCAAAGACATACTGATACATACGAAACCAAAATGATTCGAAAAGGGTCCGGAGGCTAAGTTACGAAATGGGAAGGTGTTAGGTAATCATTCGGCCCTTACGATCTCTCATGGGTTATTGCTATTTTCCTTTATTTCCCCGTGATATGTGTGCATGTGTATATATAGTGGAGATAAGAATCATCGACTTGTATCATGGAAGAGATAAAGCGAGTCATCCGTAGGAATATTCCTAAAAGTAATATTAAAAAATAGGATTTACGCAATTATACTAACGTTGATCATTATAAGGAAATGATAACGCATGCGGGATAATATGCCACTAAGAACAAATATATGTATATAGAGAGTTTAAGAGAGTTAAGTTTAAAGAATATAGAAAAAATAAGAAAAAGGTAGGAAAAGGACTCGAGTCTCGGGTTTTACCCCGAGACACCTATGTAGCCTATAGAGGCATCAAAGTCCACGTAGTTCATATGCAAAATGAGGGGTGGGGTTTATCCTATAAATCCAATCGGGGACTTCTCTTATATGTATGTGTGCGTGTGTGTAAAAAAGTGTTTTAGTTGTGAGAAAAGTGTGAGAATTCTCGTTTGAAATTTATGAGCAAACCCTATTTTTCTTATTTTTTGGGTTTTATTTATATGAAAATAAGAGATGTGAAATAATACTAAATAAAAAGTATCTTAGAATATGTGAGATGAGGGAATAAAAGTGTTAAGTAATAAAACAAATTAATGCAAATTTCGGAGAATTTAAAGAGAGAGTTGAGAAAGTTGGACCTTCTTGAAGATCTTGAGCTTGATCTTGGATGTTGGAGAGCAACCCTTAAACTTGGGTGATGATGGAGGGTACTTAATTCACCAAATTTTATGAAAAGGATTGTGAAAAGTGAAGGTTGGAAAAGGATTTGGGTATGGAAATCACGCTGACTTCGAGAGGGGTTTTCGGAGCTCGCTAAGAATGATAGGTTTCAGATCTTGTTCTCCCTTGAAATGGGGCTAGGCCCTCCTTTTTATAGGACCAGGGCATTGCATATCGGCATAGACCTGGTCCTGCCAATCAGCAGGTGTGTTTAGGCACACTGCCGATAGGTAGGGTTTGGAAGTTGCCGTTTGGGAGTCTCTTTCAGGTTCCTTCGGAAAATCGACCGTAGAGTGCAAACTATTGATCTGAATCGCACACAGGGTGAACCGTTAGAAAGGTACTTCAGAGACTTTTGAAAGTATTTTGGACTTCTACCGGGTCCGGGAGATGACTTTGGGTCAAATATGGCTCGAAAGCGTTTGTCGGTCCTTTGGATGGGGAATTATTGGACGTAAACGGATCGTTCGCCCGCATGGTAAGTCAGAATCGCGCACGGGGAAGATCTTTGGAAAGGTTAGGATATGTACTTCAACATTACAAAGAGTCTAACTTGGTTTTGGGATTTGACTTTGGTCAACTAGGGCCTCAAAGCGCTCAGTGACCTTTCGGAGTAAAACGGATCGTCCGTCCGTACCGTAAGTCATAATTGCACACGGGGCGGACCGTTGGAAAGGGGTTTCAGTGACCTTCGAAGATTCATTCAGTCTCGGTCGAGCTGAAGAGTTGACTTTGGTGAAACGGAGTCTGGGAGCGTCCGATGACCTCTTGATTAAGTTTCGAGGGGAAACGGGTCGTTCGTCCGCATCGTAAGTCAAAATCGTGCACGGGATGGACCGTTGGAAAGGGGTTTCAGTTCCCTTTGAAGATTCATTTAGTCTCGATCGAGCTGAAGAGTTTGACTTATGGTCAAATGGAGCCCCGGAGAGCCCGATGGCCTCTAGGTCAGTACCCGGGCTATGACTTAGGTTTGTAGTGATGAAGGGAGGTGCTAGGGACCTAAGGAGAGTTTAGGGAGTATTAGAATGGGGTGTCTACAGTTCCACCTCCATAAAATGTAATAGTTGAGAGTAAGAATAAAATGATAAAAGAGATGTCATGTTCCATTCTTGAAGGGAGGAATGTGACTTTGAGGTTTTAGGTGGAGGCGATTAATACCACATGCCACATAATGGATGGGGTATATTATTCTCCAAGAACTAATGTGGTATGGTTTAAATTATGGATTGGACGTAAAGCCAGCCTAAAGTATTTATGAGTTTTGGGGAGTCCTTGCTACATTTTACGAGATAAAGAGAACCTAGGCAAGTTTTATTCCCGAAGAAATAAAGATATATTTTTGGGATATTCATAAATTAAGAGAGATTATAAGGTGTACAACCGTAAAGTTCTAAGGTCGTGGAATCATATAACATGGTGATTAAGGATGACTCTCCCATTTTATTTGTTGATGAAAATGACCATATCCATGAGATTAATGCACCTCTTGGTGACGATCCCATCACTTCTCAGAGAGATCAAGGAGAAGTGGTTCATAATTTGAGTAGGGTGAAAGATCCACCATCTTGGGTTAAGAGTAAACTTGTTGCCTCCAACATCATTGGAGATTCTAGGAAGGTGTCATTACACATTCTAAAGTCACGAGTAAGATTAGTTACTCTTTATACAACTCCAAAATTGAAGACGAATATTGGATCCTTGCAATGCAAGAGAATTTTCTTCAATTTGAGAAACATGGTGTTCGGGAAATTGTTCCCTGTCCTAGAAACATCAATGTGATAGGCACCAAGTGAATTTATAATAATAAAATAGATAAAAATGGTGTAATCAATGGAAATAAATCTAGGCTTATAACTCAAGTCTACACAAAAGTAGAAGGTGTGGATTTTTATGAGATTTTTATGCTAGTTGGCCGAATAGAATATATTAGTCTTATTTTGGATATGGCATGTCACTTATGCTTTAAGGTTTATCAAATAGATGCGAAAAATTTCGTTCTCAGTGGAATATTGAAGGAAGAAGCCTATGTTAAGCAATCCAATGGGTTTAAAGACCCTAAATGTTCTGAGCACATCTATCGGTTGAATAAAGCTTTGCATAGGTTGAAGCATGCTCGTAGATCTTGGTACGAGAGTCTCACAACAAATCTTGTTGAATGAGAGTTCAAGAGAGGAGGATTATATAATATGTTGTTTATATGGAGAGAGAAGAAGGACGATTTCCCATCAGATATTTAAAAATTATCTACTTTTACAAACAAAACTCATGACCGGTAAAGAATCTTCGCTTAAGATGATGCTTTACTTTGTCGACGTGAATATTCAGCGAGGGAAGTCACATGAACAAAGCTTATCTTATGTGTAAAACTCTTCTTGACCACGTGAATAGCGAACTCAATTCTTCGCTGAAGCAAATGGTCGACAAAAGTCCCAGACTTAATCAGAGCAAAAAAAAAAAATATGATATTTTGAACCTTACTCGAACCAACATATGATATACACATGCAAAGAACCATTAAGTATATTTTTTATGTGAATAGTATACTTGCATACGTATATCACCTAATACAAAAAACAAACCAACACATGCACACACAAATCAAAGTTCAATTCTAAGAAAAAGTTAATTTGAATATGACAAAGCATTTAAGTCTATTTGAAATCAGTTTACCTCGATCTATGTGTCAATCCAACATTCGTGATCATGAAAATTTTCGGATGAGGTTTATGAATCTTTCCAAATGTGATGCTTTATCGAAACGATCTCAAGGAAAATACTCGAAGTATATATTGTAAATAGAAAAATACAATTCAAGTGATGCGAGGAAAAATGAGTATATATATATATACACACACACCCACTCCTAAAATCTCTTATGTCATCTACTTTGTGACTAAATATACGAAAATGTTATACACTGAAAAATAAGGACACGATACTGTTGTAAGACAACAATGTAAGATATAATAAGATGAACAGATAAAAATAAATTTTAAAGTACGAGCCACATAATCACATAAAGTATATCAAAATTCTATCTAGTGAATACATCCTAGAATATCACAGTGATGTATTTCACTCCACCACTTATGATTATATATACTCTCCTAACTCATTTACATATAAGAAAAATCATATTGTTATTATTCAAATGTCCCCCTTAATCTATCATTCTTACCTTTCTTAAGGCGACAAACATTTTTTTCTTTATAGGAAGAAAACACTCTCCTATTATTTTTGTTATGGAATTTAACAAAGGTAAAGAACACAAGAATAAGAAATAGATTTATGCAATTAGAAAATTATTTTTATCATATTTAAACTGATTAAAGAGTCATATTACACAAAGTAATACGATACAATTCATACATTGTATAAAAGTATATGAGACAATATAGAAAATTAATATCAACATTAATTAAGTGAGTATGCCAAATCAATTATACCATCATAACTAAAACCAATAGTCAACAAATACTACCATAAATTGCATCAACCCCCAAAAAAACTTAATGAGTTAAGGATTAAACCTAATATATATGAAAAATCATCCAAATATAATACTCAATATAAAATGATCAACAAAAAAAATTAGTTCTTCACCAAAAAAAACATCATCATCAAAAACATTAACCACCCAATAAGATTATATCCACCCGATCACTCATCAGCATCATCATCAGCAGCAGCACCTGACCTTTCATCGTACATTTTATGGAGAACACACACCTCACCGTTAAGATCTATCATGCTCCTCATCAGGATAGTGTGACACCCCGCCCAATTTAATATCGAGTGATCAGTCATTTATTAAATTAAAAACAGAATGTTTGGTTGGTTCATTCTTAGCATCACTGTCGAAAAATAATTAATAAATAAAACCACATAATTATAAATTAAATTGGTGCCAAAAATATTTCCCTTTTTAATATAAAAAAGTATTTTCACTTTCCAATTCAAGTAATAAAATATAAACCATTGACCATGCACATGAATATAATAAATACTGAGTCTGAATCAATTACTAAAATAAATAAGACTGGATAAAAATTTCTAGTTCAAAATCTCGAACAAAAGAACCATAGTAAAAACCAATTCAACTAAAATAACTGGAAGTAAACTGAATACAATCTCTGATAAAAACAAAGGATGGGCGACACATGCCCTAAATAAAAGTCTGGATAGAACTGAATGAAATGATAAGGGCCTCTAATGCAAGGATCCATAGCTTCCACAACACTTGCAGCACGCCAAATACTCCAAGTCTCTAAATTCGGTGTCCTTGTGGATGAGCACCTGATAAAGTACATATATAGCAAAAGAGAGAAGAGATGCAAGTGACGAGTCAGAGCCGGATGTTTTAAAAAATGATTTAACAAGTATTTAAAACTGCATTAAAGCAAGTATTACGCGCATATTAGATATAGAACTCTCACATGAGATTCTCACCTCTCATCTATTGTGCATGCCTAACGTACATCTAATACCACCTAGTTATGCAACCCAGCCTTACTAGCTCGAATTCATAATGATACTAACTATACTCTCTATTAGAATTCCCGTATCGCCCATACAATATGATAACTAGCTTTTTGCGTACGGTCGTTGTTTTCAAAAGCCACTCTCAAAATTCTCTTGAGTACCTACAAAACTTGTCTAAAAATAACTCGTATTGAGGTAAGTACGGGTATCAATCCAATTTTCAAGGTGAAACAATTAATGTGAAAACGTGCAATTCCCAAAAAAAATTATGAAAATATTTTTTTATTTTTTTTACTTTTTATAAAATAATTTTAAGGGAAAAATTAACTAACAAATGCTAGATTATAAAATGACTAAATAATGAAAAAAATGTGCAACCGAGTGTGAAATAATGTGAGAAGGTCAAGAGATGGAATTTCACTGCATCTTCAATTATTCTAATCTCTCAATTTATTAATTTAAAATATTTCGAGATAATATTAAATCGATAATCTAACTCTCGTTAAAATTATAAATTTAATAGAATCTTTTTCAGAAAATTAATTTAAAAATGTCACACAATGAAAAAATAGGACTTATACTATTTTCAAAAAATTACCCGCTAGGATCAATTTAATGAAAACAATATCAATCCTCAATTTTCAACACCAAATTAATATTCAAATATCGAAAAAATCTATCTCTTGTTCGATTCCTAAATTTAAACATTAATTTGTTCAATTAATTTACTAACTCCCGTTACATAAATTAATTGGTGACAGTTAAAATTAATTTACCTAGAAATATAGAATTAATGAAACCAATTAATTAATTTAACATCATTCGCAGTGCATCCCACCCCTTGAACGGGGTGTTTAGCCAAACATTCTCATGTTAGAATAAATAATATTCAATAATATAGCAAGAATGAAAAGGAAAGGGAAAGAAATTCAATACGCAAAATTTCCTTGTCGAACTTGTTCATGAAAGTGCGTCTCAATCTTCTCACAAATCCAACACTTGATCACACCAAAAATAATAAAAACAAAACTACAAATTTATTCTAAACTAAACTAATTTTTTTTGTATTTTTCTGAATTTTTTTTATGACCCTAAAGTGTACATAATATACACCCTTTTTCTTTCTCTTGCATCTCCCTTTTTTTTTTCAGATGAGAGTCCTCTTTTATAAATGAGAGTCCTTCTATTATATTCCACTATTTGGTTTGTTCTTTGAGAGATTTTGTGGGATTTGGAGATGGCCAAGTCAAGGGATTTTTTGTGGATCGAATTGGGGTAGTTCCGATATCCATGGGATATGATTTTGTATTTGAACTTGAGGACGGGTTTGGGTTGGTTCGGGTGAAGTGGGTTCGTGGTTTCGTGGGTCAGCTGGCAGGCCGCCGAAGCTGGGGCTACTGCGTCTCGGGTTGGTCCGAGATGGAACAGGGGAGTAGCAGGTCGGAAGGGTGTCGACGGAGCTCGGGTTTGCCTCTGGTGGGTCGCCGCCGGCGAGTCGAGGTTAAATCCGGACGGAGATCCGATTTGGTCGGAACTTCTTGGTGTGGGTTCGGGTATAACCTGTGAAATGGGTTTGAATAGGGGGTATGGGGGGTGACGGATGTGGAAAGATAAGGGTGGGGTGTTGTTGTGGAGGTTAGGTTTATGGGGTATTGGTGGACTTATGTGAGAGAAGGGGGGAAATGGGTTTTGTGTTTGGTTGTTAATGGGGGAAGAGAGAGGAGTGAAGAAGATGAAGTTGGGTAGATTAGAGTGTGTGTCGGTGTATGGAAAGTTGGTTTGTTTGTGTGTGTGAAGGTATAAGTTAGTGTATGAGTGGGTTGTGTATGTTTAATTTGTACCCTAAAATTAACACAAACTAAAAAAAATAAAAAATTAAAATTAAAATCTAATAAAACTAAAAAAAAAACTAACATCTCAAACTATAAAAAAATGAAAATAAAAAGAAATAAAATAAAACTCTATTAAAACTAAAAAATATAATCCTAATAAAATAAGTAAAAATATATAAAATGAAATCTAATAAAACTAAAAAATAAATTCCTAAAAATTAATCCTAATAAAAATAAAATAAAATAAAAATTAAAAATTAAAAACTAATAAAAATCAAAATCAAAATAAAAAAATAGAAAAATAGAAAATAAGTCCTAGAAAATTCTAAATAAATCTAAATAAATCCTAAAAATAAAATGACTAAAAATAAAAATCTAGAAAAATAATAAAGGTAAAACTCAATACACACAGGGCTCGGGGTATGGACTGGGCTCGGTCTAGGCTTAGATTTGGTTCAGAACATCGGAACTCTTCTGCGCAAGCTCAATGGGACTCTGACTTCACGGTCTCTTTTGATTTCTTCATTTAACGCTTTTGACCGCTATTGCATCACAATTGACTGAATTTAGCATCATTTAACACCGCGGCTGCGTATTGACCTGCAATATAGATAAATACTAACATAAGGCCAATTTTAATTAAAATGAGTGACTAAAATGCACATATTCGGGGATTAAATTAGACACTTTTGGGTGCTTATCACACCACTCCCAAACAGAACATTGCTAGTCCTCGAGCAAAAATTAGAGAGAAAACAGAGATAAGTAACCAAAAGTGTGCCACTTTCACAGGCACTGGCGATTGCACTTAGCATGTGAAACAAGCCGTTAAACCTATAGGTTGCCCTACAGGACGAGTGGTGTCTCGTGAGGGTTTTCAGTGAATATACCCACAAAATTCAAAACTTACTTAAATGCAGTTTTTGATTTGATGATGAAATGCTATACAACCCAACTTAAAAAGGATATCAAGGAACACCGTATTCAATGAGATATAAAATTACTTAATACCAAAAGCGTAATCCTTCCTAAAACTCCGCATATGTAGTGTGAAGTAATCTTAAGTATCATTAGAGTAATTCTAAGATCACCTTTATAGAATCAAAGCTTCGACTTCAATTCTCACCGGATATATCTCTCTGAATCGAATTCTCTGAGAATTGTGTAAGTGTATCTCTGTAGTGTGTGAGGAGGTGAGTAAATGTAAACAAGTTCAAACGTCTCACACACTTTATAAAAAAAAAAGACGGATACGTGAAAAAAATTGATCTCATGAAGGAATGCTAACCACTATGTCGAGAATGTCGAGTTATTCACCATATATTCTTCTCATTTGCCCGAACACTTTACCAAAGGTGAAAATGGGGTTTATGTAAGGTATGAGAGAAAAATGAAGAAGATGAATGATAGGGTTTTTGAGACTTTGTTTGATTAAAGTCTTCATCTTTTGAACTTATGATCGCATCTTTATTTTTCTTCTTTTCTATTTTTTTTCTTTCTTTTTTTGCTTCTTTCTCTACCTTTTTTTTTGCGATGCATTTTCCTTTTCATAACGAAAATGAAGACATTTTACATTGAAAATTTCAAACACTCTTTTTCTAAAAAATGATGGCAATGATGGATGGTATTTGGGACATATGGATAAGGGTAATATGGAAAATGATAATGGGTGAATGATAATGTGATAGAGAAAATGGTACGTGTATGGAAAAATCGGTTTAGTGCTCGGGACAAACTATAAGATACATGTTTATTAAAACTTGAAAGTAATGTCATTCTCAGTGATTAAGCGAAATTTGAAAAAAACGATAAGACCATGCAACGACTAAATGTGGTACCCAAAGAAAGTTGAGTCAACTTGTGACTCGGAGATACATAAAAACCCTCAAAAAGGTGAAAAGCTCAAATCTCAAGGGTTTAAGTCGCCACTAGTGATCTTTTAAGGCTCTCTTGAGAATATAATTACTCTTTAACTTTTGATTGTAAACGTGATAGTGCAAATTTGTCAAGTTTAGAAATTCATGGTGCAAGTACGCTTTAAGCGGTATTAATTAATTTAAGGTTAAAAGCGTAAGTTTTGGGTCAAACACAGGTATTCCGAGATTTCTAAAATAGGGATGATAGACAATTCATGTCATAAAAATTAAATTTAACTGCACAAAAAGTTTTAAATCACTTGTTTCGATTTTTTTTCAAAAGAGGTACGATTTTGATAAATTTCCCACCCCCAAAAAAAAGAGAAAATCTTACTTAATGTTTAAAACCATATGTAAAAATAAAAATCACAAGGGAGGAAATATAGTACCATAATGAGCCATTAGTGAAAATATACCGCATAGTGGAGTAGAGATAGAACCTGCAGAACAAATGCGATACAAAAATATGTACAAGTCTATAAAGGATGGAAAACCATTGGGTGGTGTGAAACACCACCCCCAAATAGGATAAGACTCATACTCAGAAATAATGTACGACGGGTTGCCTCCCGGTAGCGCTAAGTTTAACGTCTTCAGCCAGACCGATCGGAACTCACCCTAAAGATAAGATTTATGAAAGTGCGGGGCGACAGAAAAATTTGGGGATGAGAATCACTCCCAAACAAGACTGAAGCGTCAGTCTTGTTGGATAAAGGCTAAAAGAGATCAATGCACTTGTACAGCAAAGTGCATCACTCGATGCAAAGCATCGGTGGACCAGGGGTGGGTGGGTAGGAGGTTACATGGACGAAGGGTAAGAGTGAGGGTGAACAGACACCGGTCACGGGCCTTATTGAGCGTAAATGTGAGGGCAACAAGGGCCTATAAGAATGGTGCTCTAATTGGTGGGGGAGGCAAAATGGTTTGGCAATAGTGAAGGGGTGGGCCTCAGAGAAAGTGCACGATTGTTCTAGAAATGGACGATGGTAACAGTCGCACCATGACACGCCAGGGAGCGGTAGATGGAAAAAATCAACACCACAAGGTAGTGGTGTGCATAAAATAATAAGCTCGGTGTCACGAAAGATTAGAGTAGCATAAATATTCTCATAGATAGTGGTGTCAATGAAACATGCACAAATAGGATCGTGGGGCACTAGGGTGGAGGGTGGGTGTAGGTGAGGACCTAAATACGTAGATGGGAACATGTGAGGTGCAATAACAAGGTCCAAATCAAGTGGTGGGGTGGAAGGGACAGGGGGTGGGTCGGGTGGGACAAAGGGTGGGGGAAGAGGATCTAACTCAAGGGTGGGAGAGACACACTCTTCACGAGACTCAGAGTGATCCCTAAGGGTACTCATAGGAGGATATGTGAAAATGAACGAGGGAGTGATCGACTTAGCCATTATTCAGTCACCATCCGAGGTGGTGAAAGGGTCTAACGAGGCTTTAAGATCCGAGAGATATGAATCTACATCAATATTCGTCTCAAGGGGAGCCAAATATGATGCGGTAGTATCCATATCAAGAGAGGTAGAAACCATCTCGGATTCAATATTAAGAAAATGGTGAGCACTCGTAGTCGGAGCTAACCTAGGATGAAGTGGTTCCTCGGGACCACACGTAGTGGGCTCAATAGGTGTAGGCTCAGGCATAAATAAGGATTCTATGGAAGAGGAAAGGCGAACCTCTATGGTGCGTTCGAGAGGGTAGGGTGGTGTGGGATTAGTCTCACAATCAAGGGATAGATCAACACAATTGTCAACTTGGGACTCGGACCACTGGGTGGTCTCAACTTCAAGATTCTCAGGAGGATAGGGTTGGTCACACTCAAAATTTGTGGCACAAGACAACGCATCATCGTCCCACGTAGGTGTAATAATGGGTCGACTTGGAGTGGAATCCGTCTCGTTCGCACACTCAAAAGCATATAATCGTTCTTCAAGCCTTTGAAGTGATTCAGTTTGAGATTGAAGTGTGTGAACGAACTTGTGCAAGAGACTTTCGAGAGCGGATGTGCAAGATGGTGTTGAAGTGTTGGTTGGTGGCAGTGGTGGGTGAGGTGGACACAACTCCTAGAAACACTAGGATGTGGAGAATACTCATATGAAGTGTGGAGAATGGGATCAAGTTGTTCATACACGGGAGAAGTATCTCCGTGAGAGATAAAATGTTGATCATCATGAGGAGCATAGTAAGTGGACTGATAGATATGAGGTGCACAAGGTGGCGATGACGACTGTTGGAAACCGTAAGGATCCACAGCATGGCGTTGTATTTCAGATTGCATGGAAGGGTGATCAGGACGCCATGAATAGCTTGGGTATTCATACCCCTCGACATTAGATAGGTCGTGAGAATACGGCGAGGGTGGTTCCAAAACCGTGTCATATGGACGCACATGTTCCATGGTGGGGTCAGATGGAGAGAATATGAACGGACACTCATGTGACAAATGGTCCACCAGAAAGCAGTGTGTACACAGCGAAGCATGGGATGGGTTGATAATCGTCATCGGAGGCGGTGGAGTAGGAGATGTGTGCGGGGACGAGACACGAGTGTCAATGGTGTGTGTTTAAGATTTAAAGCCATAAAGTAATGAATGAAGGTTCGATTCCGGCTTATCATCAAAGAAGCTTCCAGAGAATGGGAAATGGCCAAAGGATTCCCATAAAGGACGTTCTTCGGCCATGACAAGAGGAATATTTTTTCAGTTTTTAAAAATTTTTCAAAAGAAAAGAAAATATTTTTGTGATTTTTGAAAATTAAAAAAAAAGGAAAATCTTTTGGGTATTTTAAATATGGGAAAAAAAAACTTTTTGGGATTTTTGAAAATATTAAAAAAATAAGAAAATATTTTTGAGATTTTGCAAAAATTGGACTCTTGATTTGGTCGAACTAACTAAAACCAACTACCTAAAGAATGGAATTGGACTCACACGAGTTAAGAAAAATTCTAACGAGCACATAGCCAATTATTATCTTCAAAATTAGTGACAGGGACAGTCAAATTTTAATTAAGTTCGCGGGCAAAGAAAATCACGGAAGTTATCTTTGTGATCACCTGTTGTAAAAATATGTTCCTACGGGGCTAGCTAGTCGATTGATTTTAAATTCAATGACAGCTAGGGTAACACATAATGGATAAGCGAGTGAGTCGGGTGATGAAATCCCTTCTCGTTTAGATGATCGGGTCTAGGTCTTCGATAAATTAATTCATCAAACCATGCAATTTAAGTGCGATGCAGAAATTAAAAACACATAGGAACAATTAATCACACAAAAAATGAACTCGCTGGCAGGAGAGTCACAAGGGATAAAAAAATTGTACCTCCCACGATTTTTACACACGTGGGGTGAAGACCGAGTTGAGTAGACCGGGGGGAGATCTCGCCTATCTCAGTCGTCCCCGGGAGTCCTACCGACCCAAAGTAGAGAGGCTTCAAAAATCCTCACCTTGGATGCCCTCTCTCTACCTTGTCCGGTTTACCTTTTCGCTTTTTTTTTTATGAATAATTATTACAAAAATCGGTGTCAAAATGCACCAAATAAATACAAACCTTCAAAAATCCTATACAACCAGTCTAATGAGGAGGGAGGAGGAATAATAATTACAACAGAAGAAAAAAAATTACAAGTCTTCAATTGCTTCCAGGCGAAGAAAGCGACAACGACGCCATTTGATAACTAGCTGTTTGCGTACGATCGTTGTTTTCAAAAGCCACTCTCAAAATTCCCTTGAGTACCTACAAAACTTGTCTAAAAATAACTCGTATTGCAGTAAGTACGGGTATCAATCCAACTTTCAAGATGAAACAATTAATGTGAAAACGTGCAATTCCAAAAAAAAATTATGAAAATAATTTTTTTTATTTTTTATTTTTTTTATAAAAATAATTTCAATTGAAAAATTAACTAACAAATGATAAATTATAAAATGACTAAATAATGAAAAAGAATGTACAACGATATACCCAAAAAGTTATTTATCTACGTTATTAAATTAGTCTATACCGAATAGCTAATTAACATGCTTCTCAATTCATAATAAATCTGTTATACATTAAGATTTATTTTATATAACCACATTCCAATCTACAAATTACACACAGTAGAATTATTCACAAGTTCCTGTATATATATAAAAATAGTCACAGCATCCCTGTACATATACATACTAATTATGCACCCCCGGGCTAAGACCCATTAGCGCACCTAACCATAATAATCCTTCACCCTCGGGTTAGCACCCATTAGCGCACTCATTAATAGTATTATTGCACCCCTGGGTAATCACCCATTAGTGCACTTAACAATAATATTCCTGCACCCCCGGGTTATCACCCATTAGTGCACTTAATAATAGTATCAGGTAAGAGGCATACACACATCCTATTAAAATCCAAAGGTATACATCCAACCTAATCATATATTTTCCACATATGGAAATCTCTTATTACAATTCTGGAAAATATAGCAGGGCGGTCCAGACCTATTAAGGAAAATGATCCAGACCCTTTTTTTTATGAAAAACGCTTCGGACCTTTTAATGAAAAACGGTTCGGACCTCTACCTGTAAAAAGGCAGCCCTACCCAGAAACGTTCTCTTTACCATTTCAACACCTATAACCTCAACGGATTATTCCCAATCACCAATAAACCATTATAAATCATCTTCCTAACATGTATGTATGATTTTCACTAATATAACATCTGTAAATCATCACCCATCATCATTATAATTCAAAATCCCCAAATTTAGATCATAAGAACCCTAGTTTCCTAATTTTCAAATAAAGAACCTAACCAACCCAGATTTGTTCATCGATATACTTTTCCAATTTCTTGATTCATCCTCTACATACATGAAGGAATTAAACTACTAATCAAATCAGTCCATAATCATAAATGCAACCTCTAATTTTCACCCAATTTCATATGTAAATCATGATCAAAATTTACCTACACTAACATGAGCATGATTATTGCTAAAGAAAAGAAAGTAATAAACACTTGCCTCAAATTTGAATGTTTGATCCACTGGTGATGTTGGTATAGATGTGTTCCTCACTTTCCGATCTACACGATGGTGGTGGTGGTTGTGCAAGGTGGTGTTAATTGGCCTTCCTCCTTAGGGATTTGCTTTCCCTCACCCTCTGTGGTTCTCTCTTGATTTCTGTGTAACTTAACCCTAATGGAACTCCCATAACTGATATAACAATTATCTAATTTTCGTCCATTTTAATTCCCCAAAAATCCAAATGACAAAACAACCCATACGGGGAGCCGGTTAGGCTTAAAATTACCCCGGAGTCCAAATAAAATGCCCGGGTAGAGTTTTCCAACTATCTCAACCCTTCCGGACTCGATGGCACACTCGAAATTACCATTCGAGTTAATAAAAATAAATTCTCTTTTTATTCCCATTAATTAGTCCCGACACGACTCACACGTGCTCCTGACTTAAATTACCAGTTGTCATATTTCTCACTCTCGACAATTTATCAAAATGCATAATTCCATATTACATATCACACAGTAATATTCGATCAATAAGTATTAACACTAGCACGCTAGTTAATATATATATATTAATCCGGATTAATTAACCAGTAAATATCACATTTTAATTCAATTAATCCAACAATAATAATTAATCCCATAATTATTTAAATCATCTAGAATACGGGGTATTACAGATAGAAAACTTCATTAAAAAGTGGCGAGTGTAATAGGCAAAGGTCTAAGCTCTAATTTGCTTAATAAGCTCAAGTGTCCCCTTGGTTATCTCGGTTCAAAGTAAGTTAGTTCCACATCATGAAATGTAGTTAAGTTGATCCGTGGGTAGTCCTTTGATAGGAGAAAGGGGTCGTGCACGTGAACTAGATGCCTTGATAGAACACGTGATCTCTCGAATACAAAATGCGCCCTAAACTCGGGAAACTCATCCGTGGGTAAGTCATCTTTACCAAATGTTTCTTCATTTCCTTCTCTCTCGCATTCTTTATCATTCGAGTCGATCTGTCTCCCTGAATGACTTTTAATCCTTTTGAATTCAAAGATTTTATAAGTGAGGGGTTTGATAGTTTCCTTAGATGGCTCATCAGGAATCAAAGGAGCATTCCTATCTATAAAT
This sequence comes from Sambucus nigra, assembly GCA_949130495.1. NCBI lineage: Eukaryota > Viridiplantae > Streptophyta > Magnoliopsida > Dipsacales > Adoxaceae > Sambucus > Sambucus nigra. The sequence goes on along the minus strand of OX422210.1, from coordinate 328,754,558 downwards.
GACCTACACATATATCTCCCAAAATGAAAGGACGGATTTATACTCCCTTGTCAATCAACAACTTATCTCATTTCAATTTACATAAAAATGGTCAAATCCATTGGTAAATGCGTACTTGTATTGTGGATAGTCATATCATATGGATCTGGTAGGGTTGTATGATGGAAGTTTTGAAAAATATTTATAGCCTCAATCATGTGAAGAAGGTAAAATACATCAGACAGGTCCTTTACTCAAGAGTATTCTTTTGATGATGATTCCATAAACTATTTGTAAATTTTCTCCAAATATCACTCATGGTCGGGGTATCATGACCTTCAAAGGATATTATGGGATCTCCACAGTGGGTAGATGGTATTCATTATGGATTACCTCGACAAACATGACTATCTTTATCCCAGGCACAATGGTAGTGCTCAAACTTAATGCTAGAATAAAATACTCTCACAGGGTAAAGGTTGATTATCTCGTTATTTTGACCGTGATTATAAGAATCCAACCATTGACGGTCGTAAAAGAGAGTGTAAATTGGTTATTACTTTTTTGTATAGTCCCCAATTAATTGTCCTTTCAAAGATTATGGTGCATGATTTGAACTTGGAATAAATTTTTTATTCATTTTTTGGGCTTGTGAATACAATCAGACAAGATGGAGCAAAGGGTTTGATAATGGATAGAGGTAAAGTTCCATTTCTCCTTGTCCTGACATTCCTGACATTGTAAGTGACACTACCAAACAAAGTATAAACCTACATTAATAAAAGTAGGCCAATTAAAACCATAGATGAGGGTCATATCCTAGAAGTAAAATAGAGTCTCAAACAAAGATGTAACATAACGAAGGTTTTGACATTCAAAATGGCATAACTCTGAAGTTTAAACCTAAATATGTAAAGATTACTCTTAACTAATGATATGACCTTAAAATGTATGAGTGAATTCAACTAAAGATTAGGGGTGTGCACGGGTCGGTTCGGTTCGGTTTTGGACCGCAATCCAAACCGAACCGATCGGTTCGGTTTTGGAAAGGGTTAGACCGAAACCGAACCGACAATGAAAAAAACCGTCGGTTTCGGTTTATGTCGGTTTCGGTTCGGTTTCGGTTCGGTTCGGTTTTGGTTAGTTTTCGGTTTTGGGCGGTTTTTTTTGGGCGGTTTTCGGTTTTGGCCGGTTTTTAAGGCCGGTTAATGGATTTTGTATATAAAAATATAATTTTTTTAATATAAATATTGATATCGGTTCGGTTCGGTTCGGTTCGGTTTTTTTCATGGCTAGACCGCCAACCGAACCGACATGGTCGGTTTTTTAATTCCTTAAACCGTAAACCGAACCGGGCTAAAAAAAACCGCCGGTTTCGGTTCGGTTCGGGCCGGTTCGGTTCGGTTTTCGGGCCGGTCGGTTTTTTTGAACACCCCTACTAAAGATTAATCCTAATAGCCAAACTCCAATCACAAAGTGAAAATTAAGGGTTATGCAAGTGTGCACTCAGGTAAACCTACAGGGAATAAATAGGTCTCTTAATGGAATTAGCCTAATTTTAATAATTTTAAAATTCTCTTTAAACTTATCAATCCTAGTTAAATTTACAGTTAGTTGAGATGATGATTAGGTAAGTAAATCTACAATTAAACCAACTAAAAAGAAAATCTAATTTAATTATGACAAAAATGAATTAAATGGTATTCCAAGGTTTAATTTTAGTGGATCTTCATAGATCCAATATAAATCTAGGTATTCTATGTGCTAGAAATGTGATAATCAAAGTAAATAACACATAATCAAACCACAAGCAACATTTATGAGGAAAAAACTCCCACTTAGGAGTAAAAATCCTTAGCGCGTCCTAAACTCTCATTCAACTTGAAAATAGTATATACGATGCAGGAAAATACCTATCTTTTCTTCCCTAATAAGAAATATCTTATGAATATTAAAATCCCACCCATTGACAATAAGTGGTCCACCCGAAGCTCCATCAAATGACTGAGGAATTCACATTCTCCTCCTTAGGATCGCACCATGCTTGAACTATCCAATACTCAAATAAATATTTTAGAAATGATTTTTGATCTTTAATTCTGATTTGGATCCATTATATTTAATATAGGCTAAGTACATATGATAACAAAATACTCTTAATTCCTCAATAAAAAACTACGTCAAGTATATATATAGGCTTTCTCTCAATTGTGAAAGGAACTAGTGATTTTGTATATAGAGATAAAATTGATAATATTTCATCCTTGGAAAATTCTCTTAGTATAAGAGAAGTATATATGAATTCAAATAAGGAAAATCTCTATTTATAGAAATTTTTAACAAATCTATTACCGTCAGTGCATGCAGCTAAAAATAGGTATGTGCACATGGTTTTTGGCAGTGAACAAGTCACAACAAAAACATGTAGATGTGTGCATGAATTTAAAATCCTCAGTTATGTAAACGTGTAGATCTAAGGGTCAAGGTCAATTCTAAGGACTTTAAGTTGGAGCGACCAATATTGAGGGTCAAGGTCAATTCTGCGAAACTTAAGTGGAGCGACCAATTCTATGGGTCGAGGTCAATTCTGCGAACCTCAAGTGGAGCGACCAATTATGTGGGTCGAGGAAAACTCTGCGGACCCTAAGTGGAGCGACCATTTTTGCAAATCAATGTCAAATCTGCGGACCTTAAGTGGAGCAACCAATTCTGCGAGTTGAGGTCGATTCTGAGGACCATAAATTGGGATAAATTTCCTGGGGAATTTTTATTTGAGACTTTACTGGGGAGGAGACATTCGTTTGGGGATTATGTCCTTTTGAGAATGGGTGAAAATATTAATTCAGTTGATAATTTGAGGTTTTATAAATTTCCCTGGGGAATGTGTTGTTGAGGAAAGATGTTTGGTTTAAGGCTTTTAACTTTGCTTTGGGAAAATTTGGAATTTTTCTAGGGAAAATTTTAATTTTGTGAATTCTTGTTGGGGAAATAGGTAGCTCTGCTGATGAGGCACTTGATTTCTACTGAAGATTAAATTTTTTGAGACTCCGTTGGGGAGTTGTAGTGCTGATTTTTAAGGTTTTAAGTTAGGAAAAATGTGGTATTAATCCGACTAGGGTTTTAGGGGCTTGAAAAATGATTTTCTTGGTGAAAGAAATGTTCCAACATTTATTTGATATTTTAGGAATTTTTCGTGGAAATTTTTGGAATTTTCTGACATTTTTTTCAAACTTTTCGTACGAAATTTCAAGGGCGTGCCGATCGGCAGGTTGTAGAGGTTGCCAAATGGCAGTGGCACGGTCTTTTGGACTGACTTGGGAAGGGAAAGGACAGTTCCGATCGCCTGGTGTTAGGAAACTGTCGATCGGCATACCCCTTTGACTTTTATAAAAAGGGGTGGATTCTTTTCATTTTCAAAGCTTCTAGCTTTCTTGTCTTTTGCTTCTCTGTTTTGAGATTTTCTCTGGCGTTCCTTCTTAATTTCAATTTAGAAAATGAAGAAATTTTCTAGCAGTGAGATCCACATGGCGTGGATAGGTATTAATGATTAGGCGCATTTGGAGTGGCGGGCCAGGGTGATTTTAGTGTTGGGAAACGAGAATGCTTTTGATCTGTTTGAGTCTATTGACAATGAGAAGAATCTTTTGCTTGAGATTTTTCACCATCGATCATACAGTGTGAGGAACCGTGATGGTTATGTAAGAACTTCATGACTTTTGGCATTCCTTTTCGCATTTTTTTATATTTTCTTATTTCTTTGAATTTTGACAAAAGGTTTCTTTTGCTTTGACAGACTGACATTGTTGTGACCAGTCTTCACTCTCGGGGGATGACGGGGTTTAGAGATGTGTTGGAGCACCTTCCTTCGGTGGTGTGCTAGATGGTTTCTTTAGCAGGATTTTATAGTCTGGCGTCTGCGTTGTATGAGACGCCTCGTTCGAAGGCTGTCCTATGTTCTCTGGGGGAGAGGTGGTGGGATTCTATGCACACCATACATTTTTGTTTTGGGGATATGATGATGTACCCTATTGACGTATTGCGAGGGGACCCAGATAGAGGTGGATCGCACATTGAGGGTGATGCTAGTGGCGGTGGAGGCGGCGCTAGGTGATGTTGGACGGATAGTCTCAGAGTACTCGATTCGTATATCTCTTCTTCGAGAGGTTTTATTGAGCTGGTATATTGACGAGAACATTGGCTGCACGTTAGAAAGGTCGATTGCTCTTCAAAAGGTCGATTGCTCATGGTGGCTTCTTTCTCTCTCCGTCTTGCTATGAAATTATTGATGGTTTCCCCAGGATTTTGTTTGAGAACTTCTAAATCACAACGGGTAAACTCAGTTCCTAGTTGTACTTGTACTGTGACATAAATTCATGGGCAACATCCTCCCAATTGTGAAATCTGGATTCCTTGAGGGATAGGGACCAGCGAAAAGCATTGTCCTTTAAAGTCTGTTAGAATATCTGGGCTATTATTTCCTCGGAGGAACTTAGGAGTGTAATGGATCGGTGGTAACTTCGTAGATGAATAATTGGGAGTCCGCTACCCCCGAACTTATGAATGTTGGGCATCTTGGACTTGTTTAGAAGCCTTACTTTAGGGTAGGGAGACATATGGGTGTAATCCATGTAATTACCGAGGATTCGGACTTTGTCGAACTTCTTGGCCAACATCTGAAGGTCCTCCTTGAACTTGTTCAACTCTTCTTCCTTCGGATCAACGGTAGTGGGCAGGTTAGCACCTAACTGGGCAACATTCGACATAGGGAGCTGAGCTGACAATGGCCCATTGGCAGGAAGGGCACGTGGAACGTGCTGATATTCTTTTAGGACCCAAATAAGCTCGGGTGCGGGTGGACCCCTAGCGCGAGGGAAGAGAACCTCGAGCTCTTTGGGAATGGGGACTCGGTTTCACTATATCTCATGAACCTCGATTTGAAGGTTGCCAATCTTAGCGATAAGTTGGACTAGGATCGTCAACAAATCCGACTTCATAAGTGGTACTTAGTCTACGTTCTCCATGAGAAGTGGGTGAAGGTGGATTTCGAACTCGAAAGAAGTAGCGGGAGAATTAATAGAGCTCCGAGGCGGTTCAATGGAAGACCGAAGCTAATAGGGAGCCAGGCTACAGGTCGGGTATGCGATCGCTCTGAGAAGGAAAATGATTTGAATTTATTTTTGAAAGAGAAGAGGGAAAAACTTTTATTATTGAAAAATGAGGAAAATATTTTTGATTTTTTGGGGAGGGGGAAAGGGAAAGACAAAATATTTTTGGTACATTTTTTTTTTACAAAGGGAGGAAAAATGTCTTTTGAATCTATGATAAAAGGCAAGAAAATATTTTTTATACTTTAATAAAAGAGGGGGAAAATGTTTTTGACACTTTTGATAAAGAAAGAGGGACAAACGCGAGAAGAGTCTCAGCATGATGATTATTATTATGTTTTCACTTGTTAGGTTTACCTAAATGAAAAATAAATGTTGGACGGCACCCGAGTCTGGGGAAAATTGGGTTCGAAAAATATGTAAAACACGATTTGACTTTTTGCCAGGCTCACGGACAGGATCCTATTTTGAAAAAAGACGAAATCACGTGAAAATTTGGGTGGCATGCCGACCCATCATTTCGGTAGAGTTTCGAGTAGTAACCGGCAAACCAAATATAAGTGCCCTAGGTTTGACACCTAAATGTGGGTATGCATTTGTAGTGGAAAGGTTCTCCTCTTTGGCAGGACTTCCGTAATATACGTCTTGCTTTAGAGGGCAATCAGTATGTGTGGACCAGCCATTTGATATACCTGAGTGTACGTGCATTGCCTCACTATATACCTCTTGGGGTCAGTACATGTGAAAGCGAATTCAATATACTTGACGTACGTAAACGTGTTCCCTGCTATATACCTCCCATCATAACTTCGGTCAAGAACTACGATGTGGGAGGAACCGTTCGATATGTGTTAAAGGTACTTGGCCAATGGAAGGTAAGAGACATATTGCTTAGGCGAACTTCGACCTACCGAACCAGCGCCCATCACAAAGCGGTCCCCCAATGACGGGACACAATTTGGTCAATAGCCAAGCTCTTTGGTGATGAAGTGTGCAAAATGCATGATTATCGATTAGTATATTATGGAGAGAGTATTTTATTTGGCGTGATGAGAACTATACTATTAGGGAAAAATGTACAAGTATCATGAAAAGTAAATCTAGCATGGAGCATGAAGATCACACTAAGTATGGATATGTGAAAGTGAGTGATTTGTGAATATCTATGAGTGAGTGTGGTAGTGAACCTAAGCATGGATTAATCACAAGTGGTGGGTGACAAGTGTGGGTGAGCATGGATATATACAAGTGTGATAAGTGGAGGTGTGTGCTAGCGACACCTAAGCATGGATATTCTAAGTGGTGTGTGAAACATATGGAGATAAGTGATCCTACGTGTAAGTAGTGTGAAGTTTACATGGAGAGTATCTACAAGTGTGTGAAGTGAAAAGTGAGTGAAAGGTGATATAAAAATGAGGTATATATATAAAAGAAATAATAGTGGAGAGAAAGGGAACATACAGGTAGGTGCATACGCACACAAGTACAAAATGACAACACCCATGCAAACAGAGCCTAGCCCTCTAGTGATAAAAAAAAATCCCCAGCAGAGTCGCCATTTTGTCCATCCATTCCCTTTTGGGCTCTTTCCCTCTCTCGCGTGGGCCTCGGGGGGTTCTCGACGCTCGCGCGGGCGCACTCAGGGAGAGGGGAGAAGGTCTCGCGTGCTTTCTCTAGGAATGCTTCGACCGTCGTCGATGCGGGATGATGTAAAGAGATGGAGTTGCCATCCTATTTTTCACAAAATAGGCGAAAGAACATGTTTTCGCCTCGAGAGAGTGGCATCAAAGACAAACTGATGCTTACGAAACCAATAGTTTAGAGGTTCGGGGACTAAGTTACGGAATGGGAAGGTGTTAGACACCCATCCCGCCCTTTCGGTCTCTCATGGGCTTATGTTACTATTTTCCTTAATGTCTCCGTAAAGTGTGGGTTCATGTATATATAAATGGAGATCAGAATCGCTCGACTCATACCAATAGACTCTTCAAAACTTGTGGAAAGTAGGGGCTAGGGGTTGAAGGTCAGATAAATTTGTTTTGGAAAAGCTTTCTCGAGAAAGTTTGAGAGAAAAGTGATTTTCGAAGTCCCAGCCCCGTATCAGTTTAGTATATAAAGGGTTTAAGAGTTAAAACCAGATTAGGAGTCTCCCATACATCCACCGACATGTCGTTCAAATGAGAACGCATATCCTTCGAACGACATACGACGTCGTTCGAACGACATGGGTTGTCGTTCGAACGAGATCCTATATTCCGAAATCAAATCTTTTTTTAAAATTCAACTTTTATTATCTGAGAAAATTACCAACCAGTTAAATATTTGAATAAAAAACCTTATAACTTTTTATAAAAGACCCGAATTGATTCCCGATTGAAAAATAAAACGAAGTTAGATTCTTAAAGGCCATAAACTCCAAATTTTATTTCACTCCAAATTAATTAAAGTCAATTAACTAAAACTCAGGGTGTTACATACTTCCCCACTAGCAAATAATTTCATCCTCAAAATTAGACGAAGCATACACATCAACGCGTGAATTTCGTGGAAGAAAATAAGGTTACATATGCCTACCCATAAAGTATAATAATTAGGCGCCCATACACCTATTCTACCCGAACGTAAACCTAAACCAAATACAATATATATATATATAATGCCTATATATATAAGTGTCTAAGAAAGTATTACGTACCGGGATACTTTACTAGCCACGCAATATATCTTGCTATGCCTGAAGTTGAGGAGGCGCATAGCACCTCCCATAACCGAGATTGGTTGGTACGGTGACCACCCCCTGCGCACCTGACGCTGTCAGTGCTGCTAGCGCTTTCAGAACGCTAACTACTGCGAGAACTGGAGGCCTCAGTCCTTGTTGCCCCGGAACTCCTTGCCCTTGTTGGGCCTGTACTTCTTGGTTTGTTGGCCCGCTCTCTTGTAACACCTCGCCGCTGGATGTCCTATTTTCCCACAAACAAAGCACTCACCCTTAAAAGGTCCAAAATGCCTAGTATTTGCTTATTCCTCTCCTTGACCTTGTTGTTTATTATTGGTCCTCTGCTTCTTCCATGCTTGATCATTGCGACCCTTATTCTCATTTCCTTATCCATTAGACTCTTGTCTTTTTCCCAACTTTTTTTGATAAATTGCCTTTTCTTGCCATAACAACATTGCGACATCCACCACTTGAGCATAGGTAGTGTACGCCGGATTCCCCAACACCATCCGCCTAATCGACCATGACAATCCCTTTATGAAACACTCCATTTTCTTCATCTAAATATTAACCTCCTCTGGTACAAACGTAGATAATTTAGTGAACTCATGTTCATAATCCATAATCGACTTTGAACCTTGCTCCAAGTCCATAAATTCTCTCTTCTTCCCGTTCCTAATTGCATAAGGAAAGTACTTGTTGTTTAACTTTATCAGAAACTCTGCATAACCCAATTGATCTCTCTCCTTTGATGTGGTGGCACTCTCCCACCATTGCAATTCATCCCTTGTCAGATTAAATGTTGCTAATATCTGCTTCTACACATCCGTGCAGTTCACCATCCTTAAATGTCTCTCCATGTATTTCTTCCACTAGTGAGCAACCGTTGGGTCAGATCCCCCTGCGAAGGTGGGAGGATTGACCTTAAGGAAACTGGTCCTCACCATATCCCAAGCTGAGACGGGTGTACCCTGCTATTGTGCCTCTAAAGTCACCCCTCTCTGTCTCCCCATATCCAAACCGGTCGTCGTGGCCTCACGAAGGATAGCCTCTAACTCCTCGACCTCTAAGACAATCTGACGCTGCCTCTCCTGAGTCACGGGACCAGAAAAAGACTCCTCTCTTCTATTCCCAGATCTCCTTGTGTTCTCCATCTGAAAAGATAGGAACAAAACAACATCAGACTCGGAATGACTAAGAGTAAAAATCATCAAAAGGAAATCAAAGATAAGTAACACGAAAGCTAAAACGGACTCATAACCTACGAGACCTAAGACCATGCTCTGATACCATCTATTGCACCCCGTAAAATCCGACAGACGGGGTGGCCAACCACTGCCGCCGAACTATGCTGGGCGTGAACTAAATAAATACCATTCTTAGCATGAGACAGATATGAGACATAAATAAATCCATCCATAAGATAAATAATTGAATCAATCCCAACTGAATATAACAAATGAACGATAAAGATCCATCACATGCTAAAACTCTAATTAAGTTCAATCTTCAATAAGGATTTAAAATAAAATCTGAATAATAAATTGCCTGAATAATCCAACTGAAATCCTCTAAACAACTTTGGAACCGAATGGCCCAATAAAACTAAAATGAAGTCTCATAATTAAATACGACTAAAAAGGAAAGTCTAACTAAACAATGCAATAAAATGAATAACTCAAGCTGCACCTCCAAATGATAACTTCGCTAATTGTAAGGACATAAATTTCCAATTGAGTCCCTGTATTGTTTTGACTTAATTTCGTGAACAAAGCTGTGTTTGTAATATGTCATAGGGAGATGTTTATTTTGTCACGATCCCACTTGGTCTATGACGTATTGAAGACGTTGCGACAAAGCCTCGAAGAATTAATCATGCCAAAGTTTAACTGGTACAAGTTTAATCGTCTTCAAAGATAATTTCATTCCGAGATCACTCAGGTATGAATGTGTCTAATTAATGGTGCTCGGAATTATTTTATAAAAGACAAGGATGTATTTTTTATAAAGAAAAATGTTTTAAAAGTGTTTTAAAGGTTTAAACTAAGTTTTATGATGATAAGCTCGTAAAAGAGTTTGACATTTTTGGATCTCTTTTTAGAAGAGACGTTTTAATGAAAAAGTTAAAAAGTCAAACTTTCGCGTTGTCGTTCAAACGACATCCAATCTTGCTCGAACGAGATGGGATGTCGCTCGAACGAGATCTTCAAGTCGTTAAACAACACATTTTTCGAGGCGGCATTTAAATCCTATTTAAACACTGTTTGCATCAGAATTTCGTATGTATGCTTTCTGGAAAACAGTTTTACGATCCAGAACCTTGTTTGCACATATTTTCTACGGTTTAAAAGTCTTAAACACATCCTTAGAGTTTGCAAAGATCCGAGTTATCATTCTTATATGCTTAAGTGATCTTGCTGCACCAAAGTTGTTTGTTCTACACATTGAACATCAAAGGGTTTTGCGGTGAAGAAAAGAGAAGGACTTCTTGTTCGATATCGTAGACGAATCAAAGCCATATCGGTGGACACCGAGACATACGTGGATGCGTGTGTTGTGGACAGGTATCGTTGAAGACGGAATTTCTACATGGGAACTATTGAAGAAAGGTTGAAGATCAGAAGGAGCGTTAAGACCCGTGGGGATCGAGTCTTAGTGTAAGGATAATCGGTCTTTGTAAAACCATTGTTCATAGTGATTGTCTGGCTTGGGCCGTCCGAGGTTGTTTTCCCATTTTGGGTTTTTTCCTCTTACATCCGGCGTTGTGAGTATTCTTTACTTTACTTGCTTTAATCACTAGATGCATGTTTAGTATTAATCAAGATAAAATTGGTTTAAAGTAAGAATAGAGTTTTTCACAACTTGGTTTGGTTCATAATTAATAGTTGGATCTTTTTCGTAGAAAAATTGGTTTTTTTTTAAACACACATATCGGGCCACTCACTCTTCAAATTTGTATCAGAGCTAGAAAATATTATTTATTTGTTTTGTGATCCTGTGTGTTTGTTTATCTCTCTTGTGTTTGTTTTCTCTCAATGGATTCTCTAAGCGTTGACGATCTACATCTTTTGAATTTAAAGTTTGCAAAACGTATTGAAGTTTTGGAAAAATAAAATTCCGATTTTAAAAATAAGATTGAATATTTGCAAACGTTTAAAATTCAAAGAGATATTTGTCGTGAGCAGTTTAGTTCCTTGTTTAAAGATTTTAATATATTAAAATTGAGCAAAAAGGAGAGTGATGATAGAGTCCTCATTTTAGAAAAAGAGTTAGAGAATTTAAAAAATTCTAGTATTTGTGCCGTTGAGGAAAATAGTTCGATTAATGATTTTGTGGCACGAGAAAAGGCTCTTAGGGATAAGTTTGCTCACGTTGAGGGGGAGCTAGATAACCTTTTAGGGTTAATTGAAAATTTAAAGAAGGATTCCCGAATTTTTGAGGAATCTAATCGTTTGCTTGAGTCGAAAGTTTTGAAGTTAAAAAATAATTTAAATGACTCGAGTACTGATGGTAGCTACTTATCTCGTTCTAGTGGTTCGATTGTAAAATCCAAAACCATAGTTTATTTTAGAGCGTCAACCACATCCGAGGGTATTAGAAAAGGTCATCCTAAAGGTCCCGTTCCTCGTCGTGTTTTCACTTGTTCGCATTGTGGTAGGAAAGGCCACCTTAGGAGTTTTTATTTTAATCTTAGAAAAGACCCTAGGAAGATTAAACGTAGTGTCCCACTAGTTCCCAAAACCCGTTTTGTTAGGTATACACCTGTTTTGGTTAGGAAATTCGTTTTGTAGATGCAAAATGCTTCGTTGGTTGATTCTCACATGCATGCACAAGATTCATCTCTTGCTATTTCTTATGGATAGTAGCTTGCATGTTTGTCATATGCTAGTTTGCTTCATGATATACTCATTGCTAGTATTATGACATGTGTATCATTTTGTATTATAGTTTTCATTTGTTTGAGTTATATTTGAAAAATACAAAAAGATTTTGTTTTTTGAGAAAACTTTTGAAAATCCAAAAAGATTTTGCTTTTCTTTGAGTCAAAATTTGTTTGAAAGCCAAAAAGATTTTCAATTTTTGTTTTTGAGTTTACATGTTTAATGTGGCATATTGGTGTGCTTAGACCCCCCCATCGTTTCATTATCCATGCGGCTAGGACATTTGTTCATTATTATCGATTCTTATAATGATCTTAACCATTGTTTATATAGGGTTTTTTCAAAGTTGATATGCATTTTGATTCGACTTTGTATATATGCCAACATTGTACACATGCACGAGTTTATATGGATGTTTGACTTCTCTTGCATATTTGAATTTGGTGAGGCGTTCTTGTCTCAATCTTGTCATCTATGCGTAAGTAGACTTAAGGAGAAGTGTGCATGTAATAACCGTTTACCGTGAGGATTTAAAATTAGTAAAAATGATGAGTGATTCACGGGAAAGGGCTGCGAGAGTTTAAAATTGACTCGTCATGAAAGCCACCGTTTAAAAGAGCCCAAAAAGAAAATGCTATATGCTAAGAAAAGGGCCAAATTTATTTATTTCATTCCAAAGAATATATGATATTATTGAGGGAGTTTGGATGGATTAAAAATTTAAACAGGTTGCACAACTAATCCTAATGTTGAAATATTGCAATTTGACGCTATTGTTTGTAGAATCGTCAAAATTCTGGATTTGTGTGCATGTAGTATGTTTAGTTCATTAAGCTCACACATTAATTGTCATATGGCTATGATAAAGTTTGATGATTTATCGCTATCAATTAGAGCTTCTTGACCGTTTTGATGTGTTGGAATTGTGACTCATTTGTTGTAGTTTTACGCCCATTCATTCCATGTCCATGTTTGAGCACATCGGTACTATGTTTGCATGTAACTCGCATTTTAAGTTTTTATGAGCTTTTGCGTTTTGTGTTAAAAGCCTACTGTTTAAACACTGTTTTGATTCTGTCAGGCCCTTCCTGGAATATTTTTGTGGAAATTTTTTCACTGGGCAATACTTTATAATATTTATGGGAAATTGGGAAATTGGGAAATTTTGGCATGTCGCGCGAAGCCGTTCAAACGACAACTCATCTCGCGCGAACGACTTCTGTACTTCGTGCGAGCGACTTCCTCATCTCGTTTGAGCGAAGTCCCTGGCTCGTTCGAATGACAGAATCAAAAATTGATTCTAATTGGTTTGCAGTCCTTAGGTTCAAATTGGTATATTTTTGGTACTGCATGAAGCATTTCTGGACTGTTTGGTTTATATGCAGGTTCTTTTATGTTCCAAATTGGTATTTTGCATATGAATCCGTTTATCACACTTGATTTGATTGGTATACTCTTTGTGTGATTCCTTGGTTTACTAGCTACTGATTTATCATTTAGCTGGTTGTTTCATGATTATCTTGCGTTTTTCAATTCTCAAATTGGTAACAACTTATTTCAAATTGGTTTCATATTCTCATGCTAGATATTTCATATTGGTTTATCTTTTCACCGGATTGTCTATTCGAGACAAAAAGGGGGAGAGATGTATGTGATGTAGGGGGAGTTTTGCTTTGTTGAGCGTTATTATTGATATCTGGATTTACATATTGTTTGATTATATTTGTTTCAAATTTGGTATCAAATAATTGCTCACAAGGTTCAAATGATTTGTTCTTATTAGAAATATAGATTGGTATCATTTGTTCCTCCATACTTCATTGGGTATTTGTTTGTCTGTTTCATGTGTGTAGGTATGCTTCAGCGATTCGAGATTTCAAGTCTACATCACATTCAGACAGTTCATGCTTGTCGGTGCTATATATTCTAGTCCGTGTCCTGTATTTTTGATTTTGGGTTTATGGGATGGGATTTAGGCGTTATACGGCTTGACAGATCGGTTAGGCATTTCACTGGTTCAGTTTTGTCCTGGAATAGTCACAGGGGGAGATTTGTAAGGACGTAAATTTCCAATTGAGTTCCTGTATTGTTTTGACTTAATTCCGTGAACAAAACTGTGTTTGTAATATGTCATATGGAGATGTTTATTTTGTCACGATCCCACTTGGTCTATGATGTATTGAAGAAATTGAAGACGTTGCGGCAAAGCCTCAAAGAATTAATCATGCCTAAGTTTAATTGGTGCAAGTTTAATCGTCTTCAAAGATAATTTCATTCCGAGATCACTCAGGTATAAATGCGTCTAATTAATGTGGTGCTCGAAATTATTTTATAAAAGATAAGGATGTATTTTTTATAAAGAAAAATGTTTTTAATGTTTTAAAAGTGTTTTAAAGGTTTAAACTACGTTTTATGATGATAAGCTCGTAAAAGAGTTTGACATTTTTGGATCTCTCTTTGGAAGAGACGTTTTAATCAAAAAGTTAAACTTTCGCGCTGTCGTTCAAACGACATCCAATCTCATTTGAACGAGATGAGATGTCGCTCGAACGAGATCCTCAAGTCATTCGAATGACAAGTTTTTTGAGGCGGCATTTAAATCCTATTTAAACAATGTTTGCATCAGAATTTCGTAAGTGTGCTTTCTGAAAAACAGTTTTACGATCCAGAACCTTGTTTGCACATGTTTTATAAGGTTTAAAAGTCTTAAACACATCCTTAGAGTTTGCAAAGATCCGAGTTATCATTCTTATATGCTTAAGTGATCTTGCTGCACCAAAGTTGTTTGTTCTACACATTGAACATCAAAGGGTTTTGCGGTGAAAAAAAGAGAAGGACTTCTTGTTCGACATCGTAGACGAATCAAAGTCATATCGATGGACACCGAGACATATGTGGACGCGTGTGTTGTGGACAAGTATCATGGAAGACGAAATTTCTGCGTGGGCACTATTGAAGAACGATTGAAGATCTGAAGGAGCGTTAAGACCCGTGGTGATCAAGTCTTAGTGTAAGGCTAATATATCTTTGTAAAACCATTGTTCATAGTGATTGTCTGGCTTGGGCCGTCCGAGGTTGTTTTTCCGTTTTGGGTTTTTTCCTCGTACATCCGGCATTGTGAGTATTTTTTACTTTACTTTACTTTACTTACTTTAATCTTTAGATGCATGTTTAGGATTAATCAAGATAAAATTGGTTTAAAGTAAGAATAGAGTTTTTCACAACTTGGTTTGGTGCATAATTAAAAGTTGGATCTTTTTCGGAGAAAAATTGGTTTTGTTTGAAACACACATATCGGGCCACTCACTTTTCACTAATCCTATGCAGCTTCTCCAAACTTATCCTGAAAAAGTTAGTCAACGCACGAGGCCAGAGCACCGAGCATGAATACATACTACTTCCCTCAAATAGAATCCTTGACTCCAGACAGTAGCATTATACGCAATAAATATCACAATAGAATATTTTAAATTAAACGAGATAATTAAACGCGATAAATAAATCATTAACTTCCCGTATAAATCCCCATTTAAAAAGGCACACAAATATGATTTTAAATTCTCAATTCCCACGATGTTAATTTAATTAAATTAACCAACTTTTATTATTGTTCTCACTTTTTATTATGACGGTCCTTCCGTCCCGGGTGGTAATTTCCACCAAAGTGTCACACTTCCCCTTGTAAATCGTCCTCTGACCCATTTAAGCTGTCGGTCCCGACACATTATGTCGCCACAAATTTTGATACCCGTTTTTATCTTAGGCATTAATTCTCATTTTCACAATTTGTAAATTACCCCACCCTTATAATCGATGTGAGATCCTCAAAATACCCCTTAGTCCCATACTTAAGGGTCCCCAAGTTATCAATACGCCCTACCGTATGTATAGGATGAATTTCTAACATAAACCTTGACCTAGTCTCATGCCTAGGCTAGCGTAACGACGATAAATTACCGAAAATCAGCCCACCCCCGATATGATAAAAATGCGATAATCTACCCTCACTAGTCTCATACCTAGAAGGTGTAAATCATAAAAAGGCCTACCCACTAGTCCCATACCTAGAAGGCATCCTAAAAATATAGGGAGAGCAATAATACCTAACAACCCGTCGTCACAATGGTATTTTAATAAAACCAACAAGTCACACAAATAAGCACAATTAATCAATGTGCCAAACTACGCATGATAGCCCAAATCAATTAAATCTTAATTTAATTATCACATCGTCAAAAACACCCAATTAATCTCATTTAATTATTTTAAATTAAATACACCGAGATTACATCATTAATACATCAAATTTCCAATTTCATTATGTTAATACAAATCACGTGAGTTATACGCCCCCAAATCAATTAATTCAAAACTAGAATTTTCTACATGCAACCTACACCAACAAAATCCAAAATCCACTCATGAATCCTATGTACCCAAGGGTTATGAATATTAATCATATTAAATGATTTCGTAAAAACAGCCCCAAGTTTCATGTGTCCACTTTCTCTAATTAGATTGCTAATTGATTTTAAGAAAACATTACATTAAGGTTTAGGCAACACTTAAAACGCATAATACTAAAGGAAAAGAGTAGAGTATTCATGTCTGGAATTAGTTGGATAAAAATCTGAGTAGAAGGTTGAATTATTCTTGAGAAAACACCAATAGACTCTTCAAAACTTGTGAAAAGTAGGGGCTAGGGGTTAAAGATGAGAGAAATATGTTTTGAAAAATCTTTCTGGAGAAAGTTTGAGAGAAAAGTGATTTTCGAAGTCCTAGCCTCGTATCAGTTTAGTATATAAAGGGTTTAAGAGTTAAAACCAGATTAGGAGTCTCCCATCCATCCACCGACCTGTCGTTCGAACGACATACGAGTCGTTCGAACGACATCCTAAATCCCGAAATCAAATCTTTTTTAAAAATCCAACTTTTATTGCCTGATAAAAAAATACCTGTCAGTTAAATATTTAAATAAAAAACCTTGTAACTTCTTATAAAAGACCCGATTTAATTCCCGATTGAAAAATAAAACCAAATTAAATTCTTAAAGGCCATAAACTCCAAAATTTTATTTCACTCCAAATTAATTAAAGTCAATTAATTAAAACTCAAGGTGTTACAGAAATTTCATTTATTGTAGAAGAATATTGTTGAGATCACTGATATTGATGGATCTAAGGTGTGACTTGAGAGTGTGCTCATTTCGTCCTTTTATAGGGTAGGGGGACTGCTATTAATCATACCACTAGCCTTGCCAATCGGCAGGTGACCCTAGACACACTGCCGATAGGCAGGGAACTGGACCTGCCAATTGGCAGTCTCGTGCAGATTTTATCGAAAAAACGATCGTAGAATGAAATCTATAAATCTAAATCGCACAGGGGTCATACCGTTAGAAATGTAATTCAGATACTTTTAAGAGTCCTTTGGGTCGCTTCCGGGTCTGGGAGTTGACTTTGGGTCAAACGGGGCCCGAAACCGCCCGTCGATCCTTTGGACTGAAGATCGTTGACGATTATGGATCGTTCCTCCAAATCGTAAATCCAAATCTTGCATGGGGCAGACCGTTTAAAATTTTATATGGATTAATTTGACGTTCCAAAGAAATTTTCTCGATTTAGAGAGTTGACTTTGGTCAACCGAGGTCCGAAAGCACCCGTTGACCTTTCAGAGTAAAATAGGTCATTTGATCGTACCGTAAGGCTGATTAGCGCACGCGGTGGACCATTAGAAAGGGTAGTCAGTGCCCTTAGAAGACTCATTCAGTATCGTTCGAGCTGAAGAGTTGACCTTGGTGAAACGGAGTTCGGGAGCGCCCGGTGGCCTCATAATCAATTTTTGGGGGAAAATGGATCGTTCGTTCGAACGGTTATGCCATTTCGTGCACAGGGCAGACTATTGTAAAGGGTTTTAAGTTACCTTTGAAGATACATTGAGATTTTTCTCTAACAATGAGGTTGATTGCAGTCAAATCAGAGCCCGGGTGCGCCCGCTGACCTCCAAATCAATTTTTAGTAATAAAATGCTCCGTTCGTTCTAACCGTTATGACAATTCACACATGGGGCGAACCATTGGAAAGGGGATTCAGATCCCTTAGAAGTTTCATCAATCTTTCACTTTGAAGCTAGAGTTGACCAGAGTCAAACGAAGCTCAGAGAGCACCCGATGGCCTCTAGATCGGTACTCAGAGTATGACCTAGGGGTTGTAGTGAATGGGGGAAGTGCTAGGGACCTAAGAGAGACTTAGGATATCCTAAAATGTGGTGTCTACACCATTGAACATTTTTTAATTTGTAACAAAATAACTCAATATGATCTTCCTTATGACAAAAAGTGCAATAGAATGAACGTGAACGATATTTTGAAACATTTTGATTATATTCTACTTTTTTTAAACATTCTTTTTCACTTTTAGTTTCTCTCCATTTTCTTCAAAGGCATTTAATTAATATAATTTGATTCATGTGATGAAGATGAACTCTCACTAAATGTGTCAACTTGACAAAAATATAACTTGTCTTTTAAGTATTTAAACAAGTCAAATTAAACAAAAAGGGATTTAAATATCTTCTCAAGTTTACATTTTGATACTTCATATGAAAGAAATCTATTTTTCATTTTTTCGAGTTCAAGAGTCGAATAATTTTTTTCTTATTCAACAACCTTGAGTTTTTCGAAATTAAGTTTTATTGAACTATTAAACCATCTTAAATCTGAATTTCGTTCTCTCAATGTGTTGTTGTCTTATTCCAAAGCGCAACTCAAGTCTAATAACATACCTTTATTATTATCAATAGATTTTTAACCTTTGATTAGTGATTTTTCGAACCCCATTAACCTCACTTTTCATTAAAAAAAATATTTTTCAAAAGTTCTTATAGTCAATTTAGCATGTAACTTTTTCATTTTAAAAAGTTAAGATATTAACTCTTCATTGTCTCGACTCAATGATTTCGGAGTTTCAACATTCATCAAAGTCAATATCAGTAGACTTTGGATTTTCAAACACTACACCAAAATGGGCAAATTGTCACCTTTCAGCCGGCCAGCCTTGTCAAGGTCATTGACCGTGACAAAAAAACACGCGTTTTATGTCACGGTCATTGACCTTGACACGACCGTGACAATTTGTGTCACGGTCAATGACCTTGACACGACCGTGACAACTTTTCCAGCAAAATCACTTTCCCCCTTCTTTTTTCCCTCCCACCGTTCCCTCCCTCTCTCTCTCTCTCTCTCTCGACTCGACGCTGCTCTCTCTCTCTCTCTCTCAGGTCCAATTTCTCTCTCTCTCTCTCTTCCATTTATATATATATTTGTTTGTATATTTATGTGTGTATGTGTATATATATATGTGTGTGTGTATGTGTGTGCGTGTGTGGGGGGTGGGGCGGGATGGGGCAGGGTGGGGGAGGGGGTGGTGGAGGGGGGCAGGGGGTGGGGCGGGGTGGGGCAGGGTGGGGGAGGGGGCGGTGGAGGGGGCAGGGGGTGGGGTGGGATGGGGTGCAGTGTGTGTGTGTGTGTGTGGTGTGTTTTGGGGGAGGGGGGGAGGGGGTGGGGTAGAGTGGTGTGTGTGTGTGTGTGTGGTGGTGTGTGGTGGGGGAGGGGGTGGTGGAGGGGGGCAGGGGGAGGGGGTGGGGTGGGGTGGGGTGGGTGTGTGTGTGTGTGTGGTGGTGTGTGGTGGGGGTGGGGCGGGATGGGGCGGGATGGGGGAGGGGGTAGTGGAGGGGGGAGGGGGTGGGGTGGGGTGGGCACACCTACGCACACACGCACACCTACGCCACACACACACGCACACCTACGCCCCTACGCACACACGCACACCTACGCCACACACACACGCACACCTACGCACCTACGGACACACACACACCCCACCCCACCCCACCCCCTGCCCCCCTCCACCACCCCTCCCCCATCATTGTGTGAATAGGTATGAGATCATAATTTGGAGGAATTCACGTCCAAGAAATAATTTGGATTCCCTTTAGGGTCTTATGTCTTGAATTAATCTGAGGGGGTGGGGGTGGGGGCGGGGGTGGGTGGGGTTTTGAATATTATTTACATTCAAAATAAATAATTGATAATAGTTGGATAATAATTGGATAATAATTGTTTTTATACCTATAGAACAGCTTAGATAGTGTGTGTGTGTGTGTGTATGTGGTCAATACATGAATTTCTTTTTGTATTTGAATTATCCCATGAATTTATTTTTGTATTTGAATTATCCCATGAATTTATTTGTGTATTTGAATTAACCCATTATATGAAACATACTTGAAATTAAATATAGTGCGCATAGATACTAGCATTCTAGTTCTTATGCGTACGCATTCAATAACCCTTAGACCCGTTCGAGAGTCATTACCCCTGTAATGAGATCTCTCGAATTGTCCCGTTTGGACAGTTTGAGACTGTATAATTTTTGTATAATATTCTTATTGGCTTAAAGTTGTTACTTTTGGAGGAAGTTCTGCAGTCGTATCTTAATGTTCTCTGGGTACATACTAGATTGACAAGTGTGACTGTTATTTTAATTGACCAATTGAAATAACACTCACACCTGCCAATCTACGTCGTGTACTTGGAGAACTAAGGGGATATGCTGTCGAATTTTTTTCAAATCGTAACAATGTGCATGAGCTGTTAAGTATATTACAGAAAAATGCATTCTTGAATGGGATAGGACCACATACCCTTTAATAGGATAATTAAATGATGGGATAATTAAAAAAAACATACTATAAATCTAAGTTTTGTTTACCTTTAATAGGTGTTTAGTTGTGGTAGCTGTGATGGGATATCCGAAATACAAAGAGTGGATGGGTGAGACTAATAGAATGGGGGATGTGTTTCGCAGAGGTGCTAACGAATTTGTGAAATATGCAAAGAGATGTCGTAATGATGAAGAGTTTCCGTGTCCGTGTGCTAGGTGTAAGAATGGTAAGGTGTTTGAGTGGAAAACAGTTGAACTACATTTGTTAAGATCGGGTATGCAAGATAGTTATCGATTTTGGAGTTTTCACGGTGAATTGAAAGTTCCTTTTGTCCCTGACTAACCTTCACAACATCCTTCAACAAGTAGAATAGATGAAGAAGGGGACGACGTAGATCATAATATGTTAGAGGATTTAGTTGATGATGCGTACGGAGTTTATGAAGCTGAGGAGAATGAGGTTACTGATGATGTAGAAGATTCAAGTGCTCGTGAAGATAACACAATAAAACTTGACGATGACTACCAAAGTTTAAAATTTAAGGCGACCCAACCATTATACTCTGGCTGTGAGAAAGATCAAACAACTTTACATGCCATGGTTGGTTTGCACAGTTTGAAGACGCAGTACGGTTTGTCTGGCAATAGCGTGACGGGAATTCTGAAATGGGTGAAGGGCTTATTACCCAAATATGCCAGGTAAGAATCCCAAATTTAAGAATGTCAAGCATAAGAAGACCCCAACTGGGAATGAAACTGAGATAAGAAAGGCATGGTCTCGGAGGTCAATTTTATTTGACTTGCCTTATTGGAAGAAAAACCCGGTGCGCCATGTATTGGATGTGATGCATGCAGAGAAGAACTTCGCTGAACATATTGTGGGTACTTGCCTTGGGGGGAGTCATTCGAAGGATGGAGAAAATGCACGAAAAGACCTTAAAACGTTAAAACTTAAACCACAACTATGGTTGAAAGAAGATAGTAGGGGAAGGACAATAATTCCCCCTGGTGCGTTTACTTTGACGAGTGAGGAAAGGAAGGTGCTTCTAGACACAATATATAATTTGAAGGGCCCATCTACTTTTTCGTCCAACTTGCAAAGGATTGTGAATTATGCTACTCATGATTTACATAAGTGTAAGTCCCACGATTGGCATGTGATCATGCAATTGGTTCCTCTATTGTTTAAGCACTGTTTCTCCAAGCACAAGGATTTGCGTAGGGCTATTATGCAAATTAGTATTACCTTCTCCCTCTTGTGTGAGAAGGTAGTGAATCGAGAACACATAGTGGCCGCAAAATTGGCTGTGAACGAAGCGATTTGTGTATTGGAGAAGTACTTTCCCCCAGCATTCTTTGACATAAGTGTTCACTTGTTGGTACACCTATGCGACGAGGCACTTCTTTGTGGTCCAGTTAGATATCGGTGGATGTATCCGTTTGAAAGATTGATGAAAGTTTTTAAAGATTACGTCAAGAATACGCGATACATTGCAGGATCAATTGCAGAGGAATACATCACCGTGGAGTCATCAATATATACTCGGGAATATATGACTGACTCTACCAGCGTTGATGACACTGATGAATTCCTCGATGATGGTGGTAATGTGATGGGAAAACGAGTGAAATTAACGAGTTTGCAACATGAACAAGTAGCTCGTTATCTATTTGACACACATGAAGATGTCGAAGAATGGAAAAAGTAAGTTTCGAATATTATAATGTTTAACATTATTTTAGATTATTTTATACATGATTAATTTTGTAATATGTAGTAAATATGAAGCCCGTGAGAACAATAAAAGACGAAAAACAGTGGTACAATCAGACAGCGAATTTAGGCTATGGTTGACACAAGAGGTAATTACAATGAAAACAGTCGTTATATAACGTTACATTACACTCATATTTTACCACTAATATAATTAATTTATCTATATTCTCAGCTCCTAAAGATGGGTGATGCGACATCAAGGCTTGCTCGTCTAGCCACTGGACCCTTGTTCGTGGCACAAGAGTACAAAAAATATCGATTGAACGGTTACATTTTCGGCGCTAAAGTGTACGAGGAAAGTACAAATGTACAGAACTCGGGTATTTCATACAAGGCTCTTACTTTCTTTCGAGCAAGCGCAAAAGATAAAAACCTCGTTGAAGCTGAAATGACTTACTATGGTGTAATTCAAAATATATTTGAATTGGATTATATAAGCTTCAAAGAGGTTGTATTTTACTGTGAATGGGTAAGAGTTGAGGATAAAAATGCTTCTAAAGTTGATCCTGTCACCAATTTGATCATGGTTGACTTGTCCAAGTTGAAGAGCAACGACCACGTGAGCGATGAGCCGTTTGTTTGTGCATTTCAAAAGGTTAAGCAAGTGTTTTACTCGGAGTATATCAACAACGAGCCGTGGTCAATTGTCCAACACGCGCCAAGGCGTCTAAATAGTAGTGTGGATGACTTGGCTGCTCCTACCGAATATCAATCCATTTTTGATGATAACCCGAATTTGAAACAATTTTTCAATTTGTAACAATTATTTCAATTTGTACCGAAACATCCATTTTTAATGCTTTTACTTGATCTGCACTTTATCATTTTCACTCTTGTGTAGTGTGCGTGTGTGGAGAGGAGATTAATACATAAATATTCCAACTACATCTAAGTTTTGTTTATACTAATCCATGAATATACGCTTCTTACCTTTAATAGGTGATTAGTACATAGTTATTTGGGGTGTCCTATTTGTGGAGAGGAGACTGAATCTCTTCGTCTATCCGAACACTAAGAAATGCCATAATCCTATGGAGCGATGCTCTGCAAATTCCTCCCAACCGTTACGTAGCCAAACATCACCGGTTGAAGTTGTCAATTCCACTTTCCATACCCCACCACTTTCCATACCCCATTCAAAGGTGGAGTTGACAACTTCAACTGCTGATTTTTGGCTACACAACAGTTGGAAGGAATTTGCAACGCATACCTCCATAGGATTATGGTATTTCTTAGTGTTTAGATATGAAGAGAATTATAATTGACACGATTTCCCGGGGTACATTAGTTGGAAGGAGGTGCCATATGAGCTCAAGTTAGCTGTTTGAGTGACACTACAGGTAATGTATTTATATTTATATGTCAATTTCGATTTCGATTTCAATTACAATTTATATTTATCTATATTTGAGGGGCGGATACTAATTTTACTTTATTTCAATTCAGGGTACAGGGAGTGGCCCTAAGGGTAGGCCACATATGCTCTATACTTATGTGGCTACTCGGACGAGAAGGGAAGGATAAGGAGGTGTTCCCGAGCGTCGCGGTACAAAATCTCTTTTCCATGCAAATAGTTTGTAGATTTGAGATAAAATGATGGTGATGTTGTTTCTTTTTAAATAGTTTCTTATTTGAATATATATTTGCATTATCTTTAGTTTGTTCGGATATATGATGTGTGGAACAGGTACAACGTTGCTA
This sequence comes from Sambucus nigra, assembly GCA_949130495.1. Lineage (NCBI taxonomy): Eukaryota > Viridiplantae > Streptophyta > Magnoliopsida > Dipsacales > Adoxaceae > Sambucus > Sambucus nigra. The sequence goes on along the minus strand of OX422210.1, from coordinate 328,730,676 downwards.
TAACAGGTACAAATATACTGCTAGGCAGTGGCAGTGGCCATACTGCCCAGCAGTTTTTTTTAATTCTGCCCAGAATTGTCACGGTCATTGACCGTGACAAGTCCCTGACAATATTGTCACGGCCTTGTCACGGTCATTGACCGTGACAATTTTTTTACAAAGGGTCACGGCTTTGTCACGGTCATTGACCGTGACAAATGTGTCACGGTCATTGACCTTGACACGGCCGTGACACAAAACGCGAGTTTTATGTCAAGGTCAATGACCGTGACACGACCGTGACAAAAAAAGTTGTCTCGCCTCGAAATGTCACGGTCATTGACCTTGACAAGGTGAATTTGTCAAGGTCAATGACCTTGACAAATGGGCAGATTTGGTGTAGTGAAAATATGATATGATTTTATTCTTCTTTACATAATATGATTTCAAATATTTTTTCTTCTCATTAGGAAATAAAGGCATATAATAACTAGCACTCTGCGAATTAGGTCAAAACACATCCACCATTTTATCATCCATAAAAATATCCATAAAAACAAGTGTCAATCAACAAATAATCAATATATATCCCCCAAACAATATATATCTAAGAACAAAAACACAGTAAGCAATAAAAACATGCACGAACAAAAAGAGCAACCTCTCTTATACCAATTGAGGGCTGTGCAAATATGTACTCAAATAAACCTAGAGGGGGTGAATATATTTTTTAATGGAATTAATCGAATTTTAATCGATTTTAGCAATCTTAGCTAAATATACAACTAGCTGAGATGATGTGATGAAGATTAGATAAGTAGATTTATAATTAAGCCAACATATATGAAATTTAAGCTAATTGCGATAAAAAATAACTATATGTAATTCTTGGATTCAATCTCAATGGATCTTTATAGATCACTCGAAATATTCACGACTGCTCTCCAATTTAATAATCTCAAGATCACTCGAAATAAAGAGGTCTTGTTTGCGAAGTTAAATAATGCAAGTATACAATACCCACTTGGTCAAATCCATTATCCTTTAATCGATTATTACCAACGTCTTATTTGTCCCTTGATTCTCAGACTTAACTTATTTTATACTCTACCAGATTATAAAATCCATCGGGTGGGTGTACTAGTAGACTCAAATCACATAAGTCTATCAAGCGAGTATCACAATTTAATATCTTTCTTGGATGTGAATTCCTATAAATTATTATCTCAAACCTACTTTCACGACGATTGCCTAACCAGTGGAGTTGAGATCCAATAAGATTGAATATTCCCATAACAGACAAATAAACAATTATGAAGGCATACCAATCCTCATTAACCTTGGTATTATGAACTTATGCACCCTTTGCAAATACTATGAGATTTCTCAAGTCTAATCTAGTCAACATTTAGACTTGAGTCTCACTGGTGGTCGGTCATAGTCCCTTTTTGAAATATCAAACAATTTCTTGAACCATCAAATAGGTTCTCGTAGTTTGAGATAAACTACTAGGATTTCACTCATAGCTATATCGATAGGATGTCACTCCCTATCTAGGTTATGAACTATTCAATTATAATGGAACCAAAATCCCAATCTCCTGTGATTAGGTTGAACCCGACTCATTGAAATTCCTACTAATTTTAATCGATCGACATGGTATACAATATCTTTAACTATAAATATAAGGCATTACTACAAATATGTTTCTTATTTCAAAATGAATTGACAAATATTTACTGAGAAGTAAACATCATACATGGTTTTAAGAATGAAACCCTATCAATCTCCCACTTAGTCTTAAAGTCATGTACCTATGCATCCTACTCTTAACTCGTTTACTCAACACTATATAGCCCTAGTTGTAGAAGGAATAATCAAGTGTTATCTAATGCAAACTTGTTCATAAACTTATCACCTTTATGTTCGATCTCTCGAACTAGGTGAGATCTATGCTCAGTGTTCATAACCCTTTTATGGGTTATGGGTTCTCTTGAACTTGTAATCGTATCGCTATGAACATGAAAAAATATAATAGCCAATTGTAATTGAAGGAACCTCACCCCAAGTTACATGGGAAGTATTCGAGCTATACAACCTCTTTAGTTGTCCCCAAAGTGAATAACTTTGGCCTCCTTGGTGGAGTTAGAAATGAAAGATTTATTCTCACTCCTCCAACTTACATCTCCACCTTGTAAGGGAAACACATATTCCAAGTTAAAAAACTTAGAATCATTATCTGACTAGAAAATAAGTCTTGCACCAAAATGGTACAAGCCTGTCAGATTAAAATATGTTGACCATGCCAATAACAAAGTAGATATTAGGTCTATAAAATAATATAACATACATGAAGCTGCCCACCGCTAAAGCATTAGGTATATTCCTCATTTTTTTATATTTGATCAAGTGCTTTAGGACAGTGATCCCTAAACATAGTGATTCTATACTTTAAAGAAAAATCCTTTGTTGGAATTCTCATGCTAAACATGTGAGTACAACATTGATATAAGTAACTTGGGATATGCATAATCTCCTTTGTATTCAATCTAGCAAAATATTGATCATAAGGATGCGACTCGCTGATCGTAAGCAATTTATATCGAGCTACCTGGACAACCATACTCTTATGTAAGACAATACACCCACCTCGTTCCCAATTAGGAAAATATTGTCCACAAATTTTACTAGAAATACTACCACATTTTTGTTATGCTTTTTATACAAACAAGTATTCGATATTTAATCAAAATCAAAAGATTGAATGCTTAATTAAACAAAATGTTCTAATACCTTTTATGTTAACTCAAATCCATAAATGGATCTCTTAAGATTACACACTTTATTTTCCCTAATTCTTACTATGTTCTTGTCAAGACAATTGTTTAAGAATGCAATCTTAACGTTAAAATAATCCAGATAGACTTTAGCATGGCTACCATAGATTCTCATAATCAATTACTTTCTTACTGAGTATCCCTTTTCGCAACAAGCCTTTCCATGAAGGTTTCCACCTCCCCATCCATCTATCTTTTAACTTCTTGTAGGTCCACTTGCACCTAATAGATTTATCTCATCAACAAGTCTACAAGTACCAAAATCTTGATTCGAATACATAGAATCTTTCTTGGTATCCATAGTGTTAACTCAAAGATTAAAGTCCTTCTTTTGAAATGTCTTGTTGTAGTTCCTGAGGCCCGATTTGTGTTTCCTTGGGATCTCATCGAAATAAGCACTCAAAATATTAACCTTTCAGGATCTCTCCTGATGCTCCCACTACGACGTGGCACCACTTGTTTTCTAGTATAAGTGACACATGTATCATAATCATCGATAATATTCCCATTACCTCTAGGTAGTATATTATGTCAGGTTATATTTCATCTTGTACGCATGGTCAAGAAACACCGGAAACATGATGTTCCTTTTTATAATGTAAGATTATCTTATTTACGGTCCCGTGGTTTATTACATAATCCCCTTTCAAGAACATATAATTAATGCAATAAATAACCTTATGTGCTTACTAATATGAAATAAACTACCTTTATAACATTTGGGATAACCAATAAAGAAGCATACCTTTGTTCTTAATTTCAACTTTCTTATCTCATTCCACAACACTAGTGTCACGCATTCTCATATCTAAACATATCCTAGAATGAGCTTACACCCACTCCACAGTTGCATAGGAGTTGAAGAGACTGATTTAAAAGAAACTAACTTCAGAATGTATATAGTTTTCTTTTATGTAAAATCCCAACATGAATGTTGCAGTCTTAAATAACTAACGATGGACCTTATCATATCTAAAAAAGTCTTATTCCTTCCTTTCCTCAAAACCAATCTGAAATGAAATACTCGGTATAGACAATTGGTATGTAATCCCGACCTTCGATTTAATGATTCCTTAGCTCTCCCAAGTGGTATATAGCCCCCATGACCAAATCATAGATTTTATATTAGTTTACCTCGCCCATGCTCTACCTTAGACTTGCACACTTTGAACTAATTAAATGTTGCATACTTATGGTGCATATGGTAAATACATCCATACCTTGGGTAATCATCATTAAATCGATCAAATAATCAAAACCACCTATTTGATCGGACATTCAGAGGACCGCACAAATCGAAATGAACCATTTCCAACGTATATTTGGCTCTTTAACTTTTGGACGTGACATTTTACCTTCCAAATGAGATTCAGGACTAGAACTGACTCCACTCCCAAAGAACTTTGTAAGCATAAATTTCTAATCGAGTTAATTTGAATATAATTGTCTTAATTCTGGACAAAATATTTGAGTCATGGGTTAGGCTTTGCATTGTTGATCCTATAAGCCTATGACGCGTTTGATGAAGATATAGTAGCCTAACTTCAAAGATTGGATACATCTGTAATACCCCGTATTTTTACGGCTTTTAAAATTTAGGAATTTATTAAATTTAAATTAAAATATTAGTTTAATATTAAGCCGGAAACTAATTTGAATATTTACTAGCGTGACGAGAGCTAGTAATTATTGGGAATTTGTCGAATATTACTAAATGATTAAATTAATATATAAGATTGATTTTATAAAAATTGTCACAAGTGAATAAAATGACAATTATGGAAATTTAAGTCGGGACGCGCCTGTGTCGTGTCAGGACTAAGTTATTATTATTACTACTAAAAGTGAATAATTTATAAGTCATCCATATGGTCATTTTGAGTATGCCAAAGTGTCCGGAAGGTTGAGATAGTCAGGAAAGTGTACCGTAGGTTTAATTTGGATCTTGGGGCGTTTTTAAGCCTAATTGGCATCCCGGGAGGGTATTAGAGACATTTTGTATTTTTGGGTAATTAAACCCACGAATTTTCTAAGGATATATTAGCCTTTAGGAGTTGTCTTCAAGGGTTAACAAACGCAAAACTAAAGAACGACCATTAGAGAAGAAGTTGGAGAGCTTTCCAAGCAACCCAAGGCCAAAGACTCATCCGTTTGCACCCCCACCACCACCAAATCGTAGATCGCGCAACGAGGAACGCAACCATACCTTTTTCGTCCAAAAATCAGAAACTTGAATTCTAGGAAAGTATCCATCTTGCTTTGTTGTTAGTTAATGTCTCACCCATGTTAGTTTAGGATTATCAAGAACATGTTTTATGGAAGAAATTGATAATTTAGGGATCCTGAATCGCATGTTTAGAGAAATTTAATATATTCTGGACATACCCATCACATGTAGAGGTTTACCCACGAATTAGTATTGATTTAAAAATAAGAAATCTCAGAAATAATTGGAAGAATGGATGTTTCTTCCAAAATTAGGGTTCTTGAAGTTATGTTAATTTTACCCCATTATTTCGATACCGTTGACGAATTTGAACATGTTTCACGTAGGGAATCATGTAGTTAGGTATATAGTACCTGTAGTAATGTTGTTTGGGAGTTTGGGGATCGTTAATGGAGATTTGGTTAAGGTTGGTGAGGCAAACCCATAACTTGACAATGGCAGAATTCGTCATAACTGCTTGATCGATCGATCGATCCCTCTTGGAAAACTGCGTATTTTACTTCTTTATGTTTAATCCAGTTAAAATGTGTAGAAACACTTGGTTATTATTGTTAGAGCATAATGGGTTATAAAGAGTACCAGTAGGGTCTAGGTTGACCCCGTTGAGTGAAATTTGATGTAGGACGAAATTATGGGTTAACGGGGAGTCATTCACACATATGAAATCATGCGTACATTTAATAAAAAGATCGAGAATCGTAAGGGAGTTAGACCAGAAGGTAAGTGAGTGTATGCCTAATGAAATTATACTTAGGGGGATAGAATACTTCGAGAGATGAGAAATGATTATGAAATAAATTATATATATGAGAATAAAAATGACGAATACGTTATGCGAAATAATCAAGTAAAATGTGCTAAGAACGGATAATTATAATTATGAGTCGTGGGCGCATCTAATTTAGAAAATGTAAATATTTATATATATGATTGTGTGATTATGCATATATTATGTTTCTGTGTAAAAATCATACCCGAGCTACTTGCTATATCAGAGGTTTTCGCGTCGGGACAGTCTTATCTCGATTGGGCCTTTATGGGGGATAACGACTTGTACCCTAGAAGATAGTATCCTTGATACAGGCTATTTGAGTGAAAGTTAGATGGTCCTAAGAGACGTGAGGGTATGTGCTGACCTCTTAGTAACTTGGAAATATACTTCACCTCCATTTGTATGTGTTTTATGTTAATACGGTTCGAAACTGATTTCGAACTAGTATTTCCCTTAGTACAAGTGATACGGGGACTTGATAGCAAAGTATGCAAGCACCATAGATTTTATGTGGGGTGCCGATAGTATATATATTGTATGAGTGACTAATATATATATACTTAAGTATGGGAACATTCTACTCTGCATAAATGTAGTTAATAAGTGAATAAATACTCCAACTTTATTATAAGTGTTTGGAAATTTTGTAATAATGCTGAGTATTCTAAGTAAGGTAAGATATATGAGAGAGTTTAATTTTCAGAAATTAATTATCTTAGCCATAGTATTTTCTCGGGATGAAACATTTTGGATAGTTAAATTAAAATAAACTTCTGAGATAAATATTACGGTAGGCGTGCACACTAGATGAGAGGTGAGAATTCTCAAGAGTGGTCGTTACATTAGCCGATAAGCATTTTAAATATTTGCTAAACTATTTTTAAACTGTTTTACACTCGGGCTATGACCCGTTTCCTGTTATTTCTTTTCTCTTGTATATATATATATATACATATATATATATGTATATATTACAGGTGCCCAGCCAGAGGGGCGTTATGCTTAGATTCTTTGGACCGGACACGCTGCAGCTTATGTGGGAGTTGCAGGCCCTTGCTTAGACGACATCTTTGTTAATTCTACTCTTATCTTAGTTCTGATTAGTTAAGGCGTGTGTCGCCCGTTTCCTTATCCAGTTTGGTTTTGGCAGAGATTTATGTTCATTTATTTTCAGTATTCGGTACTCTTTGGGATTTAATTATTGTCTAGTTAATTTCCTTTGTGGTTTTTAAATTTGGTATTGGTTTATTTGAATTATTAAATTCTTGTGTGGTAATTGCCATCCTTAACAATTATGGGATTCTTAATTTGGTAATTATTAAAAAGGTTTTCATAATGGAATTAAATAAAATAGAAATAAGGTTTATATTGTTTTGACACTTAGCTTAATTATTTAGGGTGTTTAAACTGGAAATTTATTTTTACGACTGTGATGCTAAGAATGAACCAACCGCTCACCATGATTTTAATTTAATAAAGGACTGATCACTCGGTATTTAATTAGGCGGGGTGTCACAGGTGGTATCAGAGCATCAGATTCTAGAGTCCTTTTGGATCTGTACGCTTATTTCGCTTCCAGCTTAGCGTCCTTGATATAGATTCCTATTTTTAGGACTGTTGCATTCTTGTATTTACGCTTACGTCTTTAGCTATTCAAGATTTGATAATAACTGTAGACTCATAAACTTCCTTCTCATTTAAGATGCCTCCGATACGCGCACCCTGAGACAGGAATGCCCAGCCCGAGTAGCCAGCAGCTCCGACTCAGGGAATGATGATCGTAAGTGATGTAGCCGCTATTATTTCTCAGGCAGTAAATGCCTCACTAGCGGTGGTGCAGCAGGCTCCACCCCAGATTCAGGCAGTGGCGCCGGTACCAGCATAACTTTCATTTGCATGGGAACGGGTTAGAGATGCCTTTCAGAAGGCGCATCCCCCGAATTTCTCGGGTAGTTTGGACATCGTAGTCGCCAACCAATGGAAGAAGGATATCCAGAGGCATATGCGCATCTATGAGTGCACTGACGTGCAGAGACAACTATTGGCTTCCTTCAAGCTAGTGGGAGGCGCTTTGCAGTGGTGGGAGTCCACCACCACCTTGGAGGAGAGGGATAACATCACGATTCAGTCATTCTGGGCGAGGTTCGACCGTAAGTACTTCCTATTCATCGTACAGACTGAGATGAGGCGGAAGTTACTGAATCTTAAGCAGGAGAGTATGACCGTGGCTGAGTACGAGGAGGATGTTACTAGACTTATCACTATAATTCCAGATGAGGTACCCACTGAGGAGAAGAAGATATTGTTATTTGTACATGGATTAGCCTGGAGGATCCGTCAGCACCTCATCGACAATCTATCATTGAGTACCTACACTGATGTACTCAACGTTGCTTTGTAACACTGTCAGGATCACCGCTTTTATCTGTAGGGGAGCAAACGAGCATAGGAGTCTAGCCAGCAGGGCAGGATAGGGGGCTGTAGTAATGGTGGGGCACCAGCAGCCCAGGGGCATACCTGTCACAGTGAGCAGAGTTCCCATCAGGGGGACCCTGCCAAGCGATTTCGATCAGGTGACTCCAGACAGGGATTTAGGGTATTTAGGTAGGGCCAGTCTAATCAGCATGGCCAGCAGGGCCAACAACGTCAGCAGTAGGGACAGCAGCAGGGCCATCAAGGTTAATAGCATTTTTAGTAGGGCCAGCAGGGCAGTCGCGGGGTGGTAACGGCCAACAGGGTCGTGGTCAGCAGGGGCAGAGGGGAGGTAACTTCAGGACAGATGTTTCGGATGTGGAAAGAATGGCCATAGGCGCCAGGATTGCCCAAAGGGAGATAGGTCCCCACAGCAGCAGGTTGCCCGTAATGAGCCGTAGAGACCACTCTTTCCAGCCGCCCTCCCAACGCCAACTCAGGTGCCAGCCTTACCCTCCATACCAGCAACTCCAGTTCAGTAGGGGCAATTATAGTACGGACGTGTCTATAACGTCCACTAGGCAGCAGCACCTCAGGCACACCCGCGATTGAGGGTACGTTTCCTATCCATGGCACTATAGGTCAGTTTTTATTTGATACTGGGGCATTGCACTATTTTATAGCTACTCATTTTGCTGGGTCTTAGGGTTATTAGACACGGCAGAGAGCACTGTGACATGCGTAGACTCACCACTGGGGAATGGGTCTTTGATTTTCTTTATATGCTTGGGTGTAGGAGTAGAGATTGGTAGCTTGATTTTATCGACAGATATGCTAGTCTTAGAGATGCATGAGCACGATGTTATTATTGGCATGGATTGGATCGCCGCGTACAGAGCCATGATAGATTGTTTCGATAGGAGTATTATTTTTGTCATTCCGGGGCAGGAGATGTTTTTAGTGGCGATGCCTCGCCCAAAGGGGGGATCGTCTACTCATTTGTACTATATAGAGGAGGATACCTCTAATGAGATTGTGATCCCCCTGGATTCGATTCCAGTTATTTGTTAGTATTTGGATGTATCCCAAGAAATACCGGGCCTACCCCCCAGTCGAGAGATAAATTTCGTCATAGACTTAATGCCGAGCACTCGGCCGATAGCACGTGCACCATACCGTATGGCTCCAATGAAAATAAGGGAGTTACGGGATCAAATAGAGCAGCTGTTAGGTCAGGGCTTCATTTGTAGGAGCACCTCACCTTCGAGCGCTCCGGTGTTATTTGTGAAGAAGAGAGATCGTTCACGGAGGTTATGCATGGATTACCGAGAGCTGAATAAGGTCACGATACGGAATAAATATCCGTTGCCTCAAATCGATGACCTGTTTGACTAGCTGAGAGGAGCGACCTTCTTTTTAAAGATAGATTTGAGATCGGGATACCATCAGCTATGGATTAGGGAGCAAGATGTGTTGAAGACTGCTTTCTCAACGAGATATGGGTCCTATGAGTTCAGAGTCATGCCGTTTGGGCTGACAAATGCTCCAGCCGTATTCATGGACTTGATGAACTGAGTGTTCAGAGAGTTCTTGGATCAGTTTATCATCGTCTTCATAGATGACATCCTGATATATTCACACACTGAGGAGGAGCATGCCGAGCACTTGAGGCAGGTTCTTCAGACTCTACGAGAGCATCATTTATATGCTAAGTATGAAAAGTGCGGATTCTGGCTACGGGAGGTACAGTTTTTGAGGTATGTTGTGTCGAAATTAGGAATATCGGTTGACCCGAGCAGATTATTGGCAGTGAGGGAGTGGGGACAGCCCACGACACCGACAGAAGTGCATAGCTTCTTGGGGTTAGTCGGGTACTACAGGAGATTCATCCGAGTCTTTTCAAAGATAGCGGGTTCGTTGACGAATCTGACTCGCAAGGGAGTACCGTATGTTTAGGACGATGCTTGTCAATTATCTTTCGATGAGCTGAAAGATAAGTTGACTTCGGCGCCAGATCTTACTTTGCCCAAGCTGGGAGTGGAATATCTAGTGTACACTGATGCTTCTTTACGGGGACTTGGGGGAGTACTTCAGTAGGAGGAGAAGGCCATACCTTTTGCCTCCCGCAAGCTTAAGCCTCACGAAAGGAATTATCCCACCCACGACCTAGAGCTAGCAGCGGTCGTTTTTGCATTGAGGATTTGTAGACATTACTTATTGGGGGAGAAGTTTCGCCTATTCACAGACCACAAATCATTGTAGTACTTGTTCATTCAGCGAGAGTTGAATATGCTTCAGCACAGATGGTTGGAGTTTATGAAAGACTACCAATTCGAAATACAGTACCATCCGAGAAAGGCTAACATAGTTACTGATGCATTAAGTCGTAGACCGGTAGGCGACGTAGCGGATGTATAGAAAGCGAAGTGGAAAGATTTGGGTCACCAGGAAGCGGTAGCCCGTTCCCTTCTATCGATCATGTCAGTGACACCGAGATTGTTACGAGGGTGATACAGGCACAGTCAGCAGATGCGTTTTGTCAGGAGAAGATTGAATGGCTTTTAGCTGAGGGTGCTGAGTCCTATTCAGTAAGTTTCGATGGGGGTTTAAAGCTTAATGGGAGATTGGTGGTCCCAGAAGGAGAAAACTTACGTCATGTAGTGATGACACAGTCTCATGGGTCCAGATTTATGGTACATCTCGGAGGGGATAAGATGTACCAAGATATGAGGCGGAAGTACTGGTGGAGTGAGATGTAAAAGGATATTGTTGAGTTCGTATTCAAGTGTACTACTTGCCAGATGGTAAAGGTAGACCACCAGAGACCGTTGAGGTTACTTCAGCCGTTGGAGATACCTACGTGAAAGTGGGAGAGTATTTCCATGGATTTCATTACTGGTCTGCCTACATCACAGCGGGGTCACGACTCCATATGGGTTATAATGGATCGGTTGACCAAGGTAGCTCATTTTCTACCAGTATGGACAGACTATACCACGGTCCAGTATGCGCAGTTATTCATTGCCGATATTGTTAGGCTAGATGGGGTGCCCCGCGATATCGTGTCTGATAGAGATGAGATTTTTGTGTCGTGCTTCTGGGAGAGCTTTCAGGAGGCCATGGGTACAGAGTTGAGATTAAGTTCAGCTAATCACCCACAGACGAATGGACAGACAGAGCGTACCAATCAGATGCTAGAAGATATGCTACGCATGTGTGTCCTCGATTTTGGAGGATGTTAGGAGCCGTATCTTCCACTGGTGGAGTTCGCTTATAATAACTCCTACCAGTTCACGATCGCCATGGCCCCATTTGAGGCATTGTATGGCAGGCCCTGTCATTTTCCAGCTTGTTGGCTAGAGGTGGGGGACAACAAGTTTCTCGAACCAGAGGTGATTCAAGAAACTTCAGCTAGGATTGAGCTTATCAGGAGTCGCACTCTAGTAGCCCAGGACAGACAGAAAAGCTACGCTGATACAAAATGGTATTTTCGAGAGTTTAACGTGGGGGACCAAGTAATACTGCGTGTGTCTCCTATGAGAGGAGTAATGAGGTTTGGGAAGAAGGGGAAGTTGGCTCCGAGGTACGTGAGGCCAATTCCCATTATCGAGAGGATTGGTCCGGTGGCATACAAATTGGGGCTACCAGAGCACTTGCACCGCACTCATGATGTATTCCCATTTCGTCGTTGAGACGATACCTTAAGGATGATATGGCCCACACCCACATCGCGATAGAGGATATTGACTTACAGCCCGACAGCTCTTACGAGTAGAGACCAGTGGCTATCCTAGACCATAGCGAGAGGAAATTGAGGTCGAACGTAGTTCCACTTGTACGGGTCCAGTGGGAGCATCATAACGTGGAGGAATCCACTTGGGAGCGCGAGGTAGATATGTGTGAGAGATACCCAGATTTATTCTTACCAGGTACGCCTTATTTTCTGAATTTCGAGAGGAAATTCCGTTATTAGGGGGGAAGTATGTAATACCCCGTATTATTATGGATTTTAAAATTTGGGGATTTATTAAATTTAAATTGAGATATTAATTTAATATTAAGCTGAAAATTAATTTAAATATTTACTAGCGTGACGAGAGTTAGTAATTATTGGGAATTTCTCGAACATTACTAAATGAGTAAAGCAATATATAAGATTGATCCTATAAAAATTGTCACAAGTGAATAAAATGGCAATTATGGAAATTTAAGTCAGGACGCGCCTGTGTCGTGTTCGGACTAAATTATTATTATTAAAAGTGAATAAATTATAAGTCACCCGTATGGTCATTTAGAGTATGCCAAATTGTTCGAAATGGTCGAGATAGTCAGGAAAGTGTACTCGAGGGTTTAGTTTGGGTCTCGGGGCATTTTTAAGCCTAATTGGCATCCCGGAAGGGTATTATAGACATTTTGTATTTTTTGGTAATTAAACCCACGAATTTTCTAAGGATATATCAGCCTTTAGGAGTTGTCTTCTAGGGTTAATAAACAAAAAATCAAAGAACAACCATTTGAGAAGAAGTTGGAGAGCTTTCCAAGCAACCCAAGGCCAAAGACTCATCCGTTTGCACACCCACCACCACCAAATCATAGATCGCGCAACGAGGAACGCAACCATACCTTTTTCGTACACAAATTAGAAATGTAAATTCCAGGCAAGTATATATCTTGCTTGGTTGTTAGTTAATGTCTCACCCATGTTAGTTTAGGATTATCAAGAACATGTTTTATGGAAGAAACTAATAATTTATAGATCCTGAATCGCATGTTTAGAGAAATTTAATATATTCTGAACATACCCATCACATGTAGAGGATTACCCACGAATTAGTATTGATTTAAAAACAATAAATCTGGGAAATAATTGAAAGAATTTATGTTTCTTCCAAAAATAGGGTTCTTGAAGTTATGTTAATTTTACCCCATTATTTCGATACTGTTGATGAATTTGAACATGTTTCACGTAGGGAATCATGTAGTTAGGTATATAGTACTAGTAGTAATGTTGTTTGGGAGTTTGGGGATCATTAATGGAGATTTGGTTAAGGTTGGAGAGGCAAACCCATAACTTGACAATGACAAAATTTGTCATAACTACTTGATCGATCGATCAAGAACATCGATCTATCGACCCCATTCATCGATCGATCGATCCCTCCTGGAAAACTGCGTATTTTTCTTCTTTATGTTTAATCCGGTTGAAATGCGTAGAAACCCTTCGTTATTATTGTTAGAGAATAATGGGTTATAAAGAGGACCAGTAGGGTCTAGGTAGACCCCGTTGAGTGAAATTTGATGTAGGACGAAATTATGGGTTAACGGGGAGTCATTCACACATAAGAAATCATGTGTACGTTTAATAAAAAGATTGAGGCTCGTAAGGGAGTTAGACCAGAAGGTAAGTGAGTGTATGCCTACTGAAATTATACTTAGGGGGATAGAATACTTCGAGAGATGAGAAATGAGTATGAAGTAAATTATATATATGATAATAAAAATGACGAATCCGTTATGCGAAATAATCAAGTAAAATGTGCTAAGAATAAATAATTATAATTATGAGTCGTGGGCGCATCTAATTTAGAAAATGTAAATATTTTTATATATTACTTTGTGATTATGCATATATTATGTATCTGCGTAAAAATCATATCCGAGCTACTTGCTATCTCGGAGGTTTTTGAGCCGGGACAGTCTTATCTCGATTGGGCCTTTATGGGGGATAACGACTTGTACCCTAGAAGATAGTATCCTTGATACAGGATATTTGAGTGATTGTCAGATGGTACTAGGATACGTAAGGGTATTTGTTGACCTCTTAGTGACTTGGAACTATACTTCGCCTCCATTTGTATGTGTTTTATGTTAATACGGTTCAAGAGTGATTTCGCAATAGTATTTTTTTTAGTACGAGTGATACGGGGACTTGATAGCAGAGTATGCCAACACCATAGATTTGACGTGGGGTGCCAATAATATATATATTGTATGAGTGACTAATATATATATACTTAAGTATGGAAACTTTCTACTGTGCGTAAAAGTAGTTAAGAAGTGAATAAATACTCCAACTTTATTATAAGTGTTTGGAAATTTGTTGAGTATTCTAAGTAAGGTAAGATATATGAGAGATTTTAATTTCAGAAATTAATTATCTTAGCCATAGTATTTTCTCGGGATAAAACATTTTGGAAAGTTAAATTAAAAAAAACTTCTGAGATAAATATTACGGTAGGCGTGCACACATGATGAGAGGTGAGAATTCTCAAGAGAGTGTCGCATACTAACATGGTCATTACATTAGTCAGTAAGCATTTTAAATACTTGCTAAACTATTTTTAAACTGTTTAAACTCGAGCTCTGACATGTTTCCTGTTATTTCTTTTCTCTTGTATATATATATGTATATATTGCAGGTGCTCAGCCAGTGGGGCGTCATGCTTAGATTCTTTGGACCGGACACGCTGCAGCTTATGTGGGAGTTGCAGGCCCTTGCTTAGACGACATATTTGTTATTCTACTCTTATCTTAGTTCTGATTAGTTAGGGCATGTGTCGCCCGTTTCCTTATCCAGTTTGGTTTTGGCAGAGATTTATGTTCATTTATTTTCAGTATTCGGTACTCTTTGGGATTTAATTATTATCTAGTTAATTTCCTTTGTGGTTTTTAAATTTGGTATTGGTTTATCCGAATTGTTAAATTCTTGTGTGGTAATTGCCATCCTTAACAATTATGGGATTCTTAATTTGGTAATTATTAAAAAGGTTTTCATAATGGAATTAAATAAAATATAAATAAGGTTTAAATTGTTTTGACACTTAGCTTAATTATTTAGGGTGTTTAAACTGGAAATTTATTTTTACGACTGTGATGCTAAGAATGAACCAACCGTTCACCATGATTTTAATTTAATAAAGGACTGATCACCCGGTATTTAATTAGGCGGGGTGTCACAACATCGTGCCTTGTTTAGTGCCAAGTTTGTCTTTAAGTTTACTGAGGATCTCGCAAGTATGAATGCATATTGAATATGGGTCCTTAGATATATTTTAAGGGTGTTTATTTTTTAACTTAAAATCGTTTGGAACTATTTTTAAATATTTTTTAAAGAAAAACATTTTTTGGTTTTAATCTCGTTAGAACGAGAATTGAACTCGTTAAAACAAAATTAATTCTTCATTCGAACGAATTCTGATCTCGTTAGAACAAAACTAAGATGTCGTTGGAATGCCATCTAACGACCATCGAACGAGAATCCTTTACCAAGTTTTGCATATATCGTGAGAGGCTCGTTAGAAGGGTGATTGAATGAACTGGAGTTTCTTTAGAACGAAAAGCTAATCGCATTCGAACGACCTTGTGTTTTTGTTCGAACAAGTTCGTCGCCTTGAAATTTATGTTTTTTATTTAAGTCATGTTGGACTTAAATTTTTGAAGAATTTTTGGCGAGAAACGTTTTCCTATTTGTTAATCAAAGTTCCAAAACCCTAGTTTCAATTTTTATGTTTAAAGATTAAAGTTCTTCATATACATATATTTTGAGATCTTTAGCTTGGGCACCAAGGTTTGATTCTCTACATCTTAAGTAACCATGTTTCATGCGGTGGACTCCGTACCTGCTGTTTACACGCGATCGACTTAGTATTTTTGGTGTTGTGATGAAGAAGTGGTGGATTTAATGTTCCTATCCATAAATGGTTGTTGAGCCTCATCGGTAGACATCGAGGCGTGCATGTACTCGTACGTCGTGGCAGTTTGCGTGGATAGACTCTCGTATTTCACTATGGAGGAGTGGTGGAAGATAGAAGAGTGTTAAGGCTTGTGAGGATCGAGTCGTTGAGAAAATCTACTGTATATGCTTTGTAAAATCGTATCATAGTGGTTAGTTAGGTGGGTCGTCCGAGGTTATCCGTTTGTGGTTTTCCTTGAACGTCGACGTCTTATGGATGATTTCTTTATTTTATCTGCTTATCGCTTAGAGGCATGTTTTAGAATAAAAAGATAAAAATGGGTAAATATGTTTCCCACAATAAAGGTTTAAAATTGGTGCTTAGTTTAATTGGGTTAATTTTTTTAAAGTTTCAATCTTTAAAAATTATAAAAATTGGACCCTTTATTTGCTATACCATCTTCGCCTAAGCACACGCTGTAGGGGTGTTCTTAAATTTGGTATCCGATTGGGTTGCATTTAGTTATTGTGTGTAGATCCCGTGTTATTTAGGCATGAATTTTGGAGGATTTGATGGTATTAGAATCCCTATGTTTGATGTGTCGAACTATGCATACTGGAAAATGCATATGAAATCAGCACTTAAGGCTATAAATGAGTGGGTGTGACCAGAAGCTGTTAAAAGGTGGTCTCCACCTGTCACTAGAGATGGAGAAGCAATTCATTTAAAACCCGTAAAGTCATGGAGTGAGACTGAGCATAATTTAGCAAATTTTAATTCTCGAGGTTTAAATGCTCTAATTTATTTTGTCACCCGGGAGGAGTTATGTCATATTATAACTTGTGAGAAATATAAAGAGGCTTGGAACATACTCCAACTCACCTATGAAGGGACTTATGTTGTTAAGGCTTCTAAAGTTTAAAACCTCACCACTCAGTTTGAAACCATTAAGATGTTGGAGAGTGAGTCCTTTGATGAGTTATACGCTAGATTGTCTGACATAGTTAACTCGTCTTTTAAATTGTGAGAGAAAATCCAGAAAACTGAGTAATCAAGAAAATCTTAAGGTCGTTTCCTAAAAGATTTAGCCCAAAAGTGACCATTTTGAATTCTTTGGGTATTTTAGATTCTACGAAACTTGAAGAGATTGTAGTAGACTTATAAACTTATAATCTAGACATGTTTACCTCCAAGAATGTGACGAAAAAAGAAAAGAGCATTGCTCTAAAAGTCTGAAAGGATAAAACACCTGTTTTGGATGATGAGTTTGACATCGAGTCCGAGGATTTGGCCATGTTGGCAAAGAAATTCAAGAAATTTCTCAAATTCCAAAAGTAATACAAAGATGCAAAAAGTTTAAAGAAAAATATACACAACAAGGACTATCACCTTAATAAAAATCAAAATGATAACTTTAAGAGGGATGAGTCGGAGAAATGTTATGGTTGTGAGGGTTATGGACATAGGGTAGCTCAGTGCCCCCTAAGGAAAGAGGGAAAGAAATCGATGTCACTCAATTCCACCCTTAGTTATAGTGATCCGAAAGAGGAATCTAATTCCCTCTTTGAGCGTAACTTTACCGCGTTCATGACTAGTCATGTGAGTTTTGATGAGAAGTCTTCGCATGAAGATATTTCGTTTCATGACACTTTTGAGGCCATAGTTTGTGGATACCAAATGAGTAATGGTCGAGTGTGTGGAGATGAGAGTGAGAATGAAGAAGGGGAGGAGGAGAGTGAACTCCAAGTTTCCTTTCATGAATTGTAGGGGGAAACTTTGAAGTGGAGTAAGTCTAACTTGAAGTTGGATGCTAAGTTGAAAGAAAGTGCCATATTGAATGATGATAGTGTTTTTCTTAAGGATCTTATGGAATGTGAGAGGTCACTTCGAGATAAGATAAATTACGTTGAGAGCGAGAGAGATAGTCTTCGTGGTTTGATAGAGGATATGAAAAAAGAGCTTCTTGAGTTTGAGGAGTTTAGGCGTCTACTCAAGTCGAGGATAGTTTATTTAGAGGAGAGATTGAGAGGTTCGAGTAGGGTCAAATTTGATTTGGAGTCTAGGTAAAAAAAGTTGAATAAAATTTTAAGCACCGTGCAATTCAAATATGACAAGTGTGTAATTATCTTATAGGATAATAATGCTTCCGCTACCCAAGCCAAGACCATGTACTTGAAAGAGTCGACTAAGAATGCTAGGAAAGCTTAACCCTTAGGTAAAACCTCTCAGCGTGTTTTCACTAGCACACATTGCGGTAAGAAATGTTACCTCGGCTGGTTTTGCTATGATCTTAAGAACGTTCCTAGGAAGTCCAAGAATAAAGTCACCAAGATTCCCATATCCTGAGAGCATCATGTTACACCTACATGAGTTAGAAAATCGAATTTAGAGATTTTACATATTAGACTTGTTGATTGTCATTTGATCGCACATGATACTTCCCATGTTATATCTAATGGTTGGTTAGGTTAGCTTGTTTGTCATACTCTAGTTTGTGCTTATATGTTGGCTAATGTTATGACATGTGTATTTTTTGGATTTTATTTTTTCCCTTTTATTGAGTAATATTGAAAAAAATACAAAAAGATTTTGGTCTTTTGAGTTAGATTTTGTTTTGAAAAATTGCTATTTTCTTTTGAAATTTTTTAGAAAAACTCAAAAAGATTTTTTGTTTTGTCTATTTTGGTTTTACACATTTGGTGTGGCATATTGGTGTGTTTGAATCCAATTCATTACGTACTTTCCATGTGGCTATGATATTTGGTTATGATTATTGTTACTTAGATTGTTCTTAATAATGCTTGCATGGAGTTATTTCGAACTTGATTTGTTTTATGGATTCGACTTTGTATGTGCCTCCGCACACACATGCACGAGCTTTTAGAACGTTAACTTCACTTGTATATTTGAGCTTTGAGCGATGCTATCCCATCAATCTTGTCACCCACATATTTTGTCACTATGGGGTATTTGTGCATGTAAGTACCGTTGCTCGTGCTAATGTTTGTTTAGTGTTGAAAAAATATGAGGGTGAACGGGAAAGGGCTACGAAAGGAGAAAATCTATTTTGTGGGAAAGCCACTCTTAGAAAGAGACTAAAGAAAAAAATAATGGCAATAAAAATAGAAAAAAATTACCAAAGGCCAACATGTTTAGTTTGTTTGATTTTTTGAAATACAATAGCTTTAAAAGAATTGAGAAAATATGATATATGTCTATCTTTTGAGGGTGTTTAGTTGAAGATCAAAGGGTTTGCCCATGAATCCTAGTTATGCTTATTTTTTCATGACACTATTGGTTTATAAAACCATCAATATTCTAGGCTTCTATACATTGTTCTTGTTTGTTCATAAGGTTCACTTTATCTTATCACTTAAGGCTAAATTTTAATTTGATAAAGTTTTGCAGTCAATTAGAACTTCTTGAATATATTTGAGTGTTTGGGTCATAATTCATTTGTATCTAGTTCACGCCCATTCATTCCATCCCATATGTTTAGACACGTAAATACTATGCTAGTGTGTAAAGGTTATGTGTTTTGTATCGAGTTTTGTGGTTATTTATACCTATATATATGTGTGTCGGATTGTCATTGATATATTTTGCATATATTATATATGGCATCATGTTTTGAGTCTTTATGATTTACATTTAGTCCATGTTTGCCATATATTTTATCATCGGATTATAGTTGGCTTGCTTTATGATCATATTAATGTCTCTCATTATTTTCTTTGAAATTCCATATCTCATTTTGGTTGCTTCATTGGTATTAAATTTCATTGCTTATATCAAATTGGTATCTTTATGAGTTGATGTTGATATTGTTCATCATAGTTTGGATTATTTGTGCTTGAATGCCAATGGGGGGCTCGGACATAATCAGCATTTAATTTGAAATAACTATCATAAATTTTAAAATACTGTGATTCTGTGATCAATTCCCTCATATGAGGAGGAAAGACAAATGCTAACACGAGGAATAAATTACATAAAAATTTTAAAATGTAGATGAAAATTGTGAGTTAAATAAGTTTGTTATTCCCTCGAGTTTAAGCAATGCACAATTACATTTTCAGTCCTTGAAATTTATTTCATTTAAAAATTCTTAATATAAGAGTAAAACCATTGAGAAAAATTTGAATCTATTTTAGAAATCTTAAAACCATCATTAAAAAAAATAATTTCCAATTAAATATGCGAGAACTAAGTCGATTAAATATTAAGTTGGCATCCTTCTAGCTCCAATAAAAAACTAATCTTGTCGAGCGTCCTAGTTCAGTTGTGAAGTGAGATTTCTCGATGGGAGATTAAATGACATCACCTTGAACTAGATAGATTTTCATCTTTCAATTGTGTTCTCTCGACATTCGAGGAAATATTTGTCCTACGTAATTGAATAGTCGGCGTCTTCTGATCTCACACTTAATGACAGTGACTACGATGTGGAGGATATCATTAAGTGTGTTTAAGTGTATACATTGGTTCGTTCTTTAGAATTAAATCTGCTTGTGTAGAACTTTCTTGATGGGAGGACCGAGCACACTACCATTTAATTTCAAGGAACCATCAATTAAGAGTCTCAAGAATACCGAATGTCATGATTTTAATCCATCCGATGGGCATCAGATCAAGTTGACATGAGGACGTAATCACTTCACATTCTCAAAACACCAATGGAGATCGCAGGGTTTATTTTGAAAACCCCCATCCCACTCAATATTTTAAAATTGATTGAAAAACAATTCATTCGATTCTAAAAGTTCAAATTAAATACCTGGTAATTCCCAACTTACTTGTACAAATTAAATTTCCCTCTCTCACTATTTTAATTTTCCAAAAATAAAACCATTTTTAAATTAAAATAAATCTCGGAGATCACAATTTAATTTATACCTTTAAATTGATTACCCAATTAAATTCAATTTATAAAATAATAAGGAATATAGATTTTCCAAGAAAAATTATGATTTAGGTCGGCCTCATAACTAAATCCATGTTGTACATAAAATTTGGGTCCCTAGTTAATTGATTAATTAGCACAAAAAATTATGCAATAAAATAATTAAGAGATAATATATATATATATATATATATATATATATATATATATATATATATATATATATATATATATATATATGTGTGTGTGTGTGTGTGTGTGTGTGTGTGTGTGTGTGTGTGTATTAAATAGGACATTAAAATCCCAATCCATTATGGCCTAGACATCCTCCTTGAATAGACTCCTTGAGGATAAAAATTTGTTGGAAGAAAAGACCTAGTCCAAAAAGACTTTTTATACAAGAAACAACTCCGGAATAGTAAAACTGGGCAAAAATAATTGTTCATTTGATGGGGAAGAGGGGTCGATATAACGCCTCAATGGGTCGCTATAGTGCCCAAGAGTGTCGCTATAGTTCCCATGAGGTTCCGCCACAGCAGCTTGGTCCCAAGACTCGGGCTTTGCATTCCTCCTTCTTATATTTTTCTTTTGTTTTGTTCTTTCTTCTGCAAGTTCTTGAAACCTCTATGAAAGGACCTCCAAATAAAGCATAACTCCATGGATTTCCTCCAAGATTAAACCCCATGCAAATAAGTAAAATAAAAATTACATCCCTCACAAACTCCTCCAATTACATTAAATAAATGCAATAATTTAAAACCCAAATTATTACACACAAATCGAATATGTGAATAATTTAACTACGGATAAACCACCATAGGATCCATTATAATAAAGCAACATTCATGTGACCATGATGGAAGGGATATAATCATTAATACCCTGAGAAACCATGTCATTACGATACCATGCATAAAAACTTATATTCCTACAATATGTAAAGTATGGTTTTGATCGTTAAGCACCATGGACTTTTCAAAAACATGAACAATCTATAATCGGTTCTCTGCTACCAATTATTGGGGATTGGGATTGACATAAATGCGAAAAAAATTTAGATCAAAAACTTATATTGATCATATATTAGATAGTAAAAAAAAATACTAGGTTTAAATCATAAACTTAGGGTTTCGAATTACGATACCTTCGCGGATCTTGTTGATTATCCGAATGAGAAAAATATGTTAAAGAATATAATGATATTGATCCTCCCCAAGGGTTTACAAAAACCTTACTAGACTCCACCAAAATTCTCAGATTCTAATATATGATCCCACTAAATTAAACCTTGTGTGTAGGAACTTTTGGAGATGAAAACAGGGTAAAATATGAGATAAATCACTTTCTCTCTCCTCACCCCTACAAAAAAATGTGAATAGTATTTTTCCTCTCCCTGTGTAATCCTCCATCGTGGATATAAAGCTTAAAACCCTATCTTACACCAATATATATGGGTATAAGACATAACCTTGGGCTAAACTAGGTTTCTAGAGAGTTTGGGCCTACTACTTGGGTAATGGACTATAATAGGGACCCGAACTAAATAATGAAATTAGCTTCCAAATAAATACTCGAAAAATCCTAAACTATATCCCCGTAATTTATTTTCTTTATTTATTTAATTATAATTAATTCCATCAAATTATCACGACTACACTCCAATTTAATCATCTCAAAATCACTCGGAATAAAGAGTTTTTTTTTTTTTTAAATTTAGATAGTACAAAATTTGATTCCGCTTAGAAGTATATAATTCCCTCTTGGTCAAATCAATTCACCAATAATCGATTTTAGCTAACATCTTATTATTCCTTGATTCTCAGACTTAACTTATTTGATACTCTACCAGTTATAAAATTCACTGATCGGGTTTACTGGTATAATCAAATCTCATAAGTCTATTAAGGGGGTATTACAATCCAATAACTTTCTTGGATGAGAATTCCTCCAAATTATTATCATAATCCTACTTACACAATGATTGTCTAACCATGGATATCCAATAAGATTGAATCTTTCCCATAATTCAGAGAAATAATTATGAAATTATCCCAACTCCCATAACCATCGGGATTAAGAACCTACGAACCATTTGCAGACATTGTGAGATTTTCCAAGTCCAATCTAGTCAGCACTTAGACTTGAATCTCACTGGTGGTCCTATTCAATACATTCCTGAATGTACCGATCATAACCCTCTTTCAAACTATCAAATAAGTTCTCGAACCATTAGATAGGTTCCCGTAGTTTAAGATAAACTACATGGGATTAACTTGTAGATATACAGATAGGATGTCACTCCAAATCTAGGTTATGAACTGTTCAATTGTATTTGAACCAAAAATTATGATCTCCGGTGATTAGGTCGAACCTAACTCACTGAAAATCCTATGAAGTTCAATTAACCGATATGGTGTACAACATATTTAACCATAAATATAAGGCATTCCCATCAACACGAATCTTATTTCAAAATGAACTGACACACCTTTATAGAAAAGTAAACGTCATACATGGTTTTAAGAATAAAACCAAAATAGAGTGATCCACATGAAGCTCCATCGAACGAACGAGGAAGTTGCATTCTCCTTATTAGGATAGTACCTTGATTTAACTCTTAAATAGCTCAAACGCATCTTTTGGATCTAAGTTTTAATCTGTAATTCCTATTTGGATAAATTATATTGAATTTAGGCTAAGTTTATCTAATCCCAAAAATCTCTTAATTCCTAAAAAAAAAAACTAGATAAAGTATAGATTTAGGTTTACTCTCAATATGAAAGGAACACTGATTTTATTTAAATATATGAAATTGATATGCTCTCAGCCTCGAAAATACTCCCCCTTTATAGTAGAAGTAAAGATGAATTCAAATATTTTGAAATGTAGGGGGAAATATGTATTTATAGAAAAATTACAAATATGACAGTGTCGTGCACACGACTAAAAATAGGTATGTGCGCATGATTTTTAGCAATGAGTAAGTCGCAATAAAAACATACAGTCATGTGTACAAATATAAAATCCAGTTATGCACACGAATTTAGTTTATATCCTAAACCTTACAAGTCGTGTGCACGTGCGTGAAATAGAGCCGTTCGAATGGTTTAGGGAGGAAATTGAGTTTCTTTGTAAACAAACTGTATGTTTCAAATCAGGCATTTCTCTTAGGTCAAACACAACACATCTCAACTATAAAGTGAGTTTTGAGAAAAGTTTGATGTAAATAAACTATTTACTATTTCCCGTGATATATTTAGCAAATATCTACTTTTAAAGATAGAAATCGCAACCAACGAAGTATTTTCACTGAGGTGAATAGTTAGCAAAGGAAGTTAAAAGGACTAAGAATGTATGGGATGAAAAACTCAGGTTGACCACGCGACCAGCAAACCTAAGCCTTTGATGAAACAAACTCCTACTTCCCTTAATTGAATGGTTGGCGAAAGTTCGAGGTCAGGGCAATAAAATTATATTTAAGTTTGAACCTCAATCAAACCTACATGTGATATACAAATGAAAATAACCTCTAAAGTATATTATCTATATGGAGAGTATACTTGCACATGTATATCACCCAATACAAAAACCAAGCCACAACATGCACACAAAAATCAAATTTCCATTTTATGAAAAAGTTAATTTGATTTGACAATAGCGTTTAAATGTATTTGAAGTTCACTTACCTCAACATATCTGGTTATCCAACATTCATGATCATGAACGATGTCAGATGAGGTTGATAATGATTTCCAAATGTGATGCTTTACCGGAACGACCTCGAGGACAAGACTCAAAGTATATTTTGTACCGTAATAAGAAAATTGAAGTGATGTCGGGAAATAATTCTATACATATACTCTTACAAGGTTAAGCAACCTTGGGAGGGCAATCTGGCATACTAAATACACACCTCCGGAGTCTATATTCCCTAGAGCCCGGACGAATGGTACCCACTCACAATGAAAATAAAAAATAATGTTATTACTATTTTACAAGGTATTAATTCACTTATAACATGAAATCAATGATTTCAATAAACTACACGAAGCCCATACACACGAGCTAATTTAAAATAATCAATAAATAGTCATTTATTAAAACCCACTTACCGGAAAAACTTCAAGTAAAAATGAATGACAAATAAACTATGGAAGAGTTGTACAAATATAAACTAATGACTTACAATAACACAACACGCTAGCTGACTATTTACTCTTTTTCACTATATCTTCCATATAAGGTGGCAATAGTTAGGGAATGCTACACAACCGCAACTGATTTTGGCCTCGACTTATGTCTTCAAATATTTACAATCAAATTCTTCTTTTGAATTTGAAGATGAACTTTATTGAGAAGCTTCCAAATTCTCTCGTACCACTTTTTAACATGCGGGTGATCTAAAAGGTTTTGAAAGCGTTCAAAAATACTTTGGCTTACTAAAAACTCACCATATATTTTTGAGATATTCGCACAAGTCTCTCAAGAACAAAGATATAAATTTATTTGTTCAAGAATAAAGTTGTAATTTTTTTAAGATTCAATATGACTTATGGTCAATGTTTTAAGACAAACATATCAAAAATAAAAACAAGGGAAGCGAAGAAGAAAACTATGATTTTGATCTAAATTGTTTAAACTCAAAAACTTCTCTCTTTTTAGAACCCTTCTTGATTAAATGTGTATTTCACTATAAAAATGTTTCTATTAAAAAAATTATCTTTAGGGCTCTTAACCAAGATTATGATAATAATATTACTCTATCCACAAATATCATGTTTCTTTATATGTGTGGTGAACCATAAGTAGCACAAGTGGAAAGGTTGAAATTATCATCAACATCTCACACTCGCGTGTTTAACGAGTATATATATATGGTTGCAATAAAGTCTTTTATGGATGCCCAAAGGAAAGAAAAAGATATTTAAAAAAATATCTTACACAAACAAAGTTGGTGGCCCGTGAAGCATAGTCGTGGTCACTTACACTTAGGTTATTTCATAATTAAACCTACGAAAATTTTAATTAAACCTACGAAAATTCAAGGGTTATATCAGATGAGAGGAATTGTCTTCTAGGGTTAGAATTTAAAAAAGCTTAGGATGCCATTAGAGGAGGAAGGAAAAGAGGTTTATAAGCCTAGAACCACCACCTCTGCACTATTTGCATCACCATCACCGCCAACGCATAGATCATAAAGAGACGATCGCCCCCATTCAAAGGATTAGAACTTCCATTAAAGGCAAGGGATTTATCTTGCAAAGATTCAGTCTAGAATTGAAGAAAATCCTTGAATATTTGATAATTTATGAATTTGGAGAATTTAATCTTGAAATTGTGTAGGTTTTGCATGTAGATGAATATCTGGGATTAATAGAAAAATGAAATCATAATCTAAGATTTGGGAATTTCGAATTAAATATGAGATTTATGGTGTTCTGGAATAAAGATTGAGGAACCAGGATTTTTAAGAAATATTCATGATTTATCCAAGAAAATTATGCCCCGTGATGATTTGATGACTCTAATACGTTATAACTAATGTATTTATGTTGGTGTAACATTTAGTATAATTATTTGGGAGTTTGGTACATTGTAATGGATGATTTGAGGTTTAAAATTGAAGAAACTTGTGGCAAAATTATACGGAAATCGTAGGCCAATATCTGATGGATCGATCGATCGACTGACCGATCGATCGACCCATTTCTTCGATCAATCGACTCCCCTGCAATTTGTGACTTGTTTTTCCTTTTAAGTTTCGATCCAAACTCAACTTTTAAGAACCCTTAATGTTGATTAATTGAATATAATGGGACTTAGGGAAGGTCAGTAAGGTTGTAGTTAAGGCCTGGAAAGTATCATTATGTATGGGATCGAATGGGGAAATTTACGAGTGTTCTTTGAATGCGTTACGATTGGAAATTTGATGGATTGGGGTTTAATTCGGATAAATAATTACTTAGGATTAATACCAACAGTAGGGAGACACTATAGTACTGAATTAACCTAAGGCATAATTGGGTGACTTCGTAAACCTTTGGGATTGGGAAAGATACTTGAATTTATACGATGAGAGTTATGGTGTTAATTGAATTTACGTATGATATACGGGTTATGAATACAACGTGTGAGACTTGGAATATGGGATGTGTGTATACGAATATTGAACGCATAAAGACTTAGGTTGTGTGAATACCTATTGTATGGATTTTTATGTGTATGACATACCTACCATACTTGCTATCGTCGGGAGGTCTTGAAGGGAACAATCTTGTCTTGAGGAGACCTTCGGGGGGGATTATAGATTGGTACCTCAGAGCATGGGATCAAAGGAGGATTTATCTGTGAGTGGATAAATTTGGGTTTTATGGGTGTGTAGGTATGTGTGTGACCCATTACACCGAGGTCCATGTTCACTTACAGTTTGTGTGTGATTTGTTTTATTACAATTCCCGAGAGATTCAGAATCGATAGTCCTTATTATGTACGTGATGTACAGGGACTTGTTACCAGAGTATGTACGCATCGTTAGTTTCACCTATGTGGGGTGCGATATTTGTATATATTATAATGGTGAAATATATATATATATATATATATATATATATATACACTTGTGTTTATTCTACTGTGTTGCTTAGTAAAACGTGATGATAATGAGGTCAGAAATATATTAAGTGCGTGGAAGCTCAAGGGATTAATGAGATACTTGAATTCGATTAATTAATATTTAAAATGCAAGAAGGTATTATTCGGGTGATAAGGGTGGGCACAATGTCTTAGGCGTCATAGTAAGAGACTTAATTCAAACTAGTTAAGTGGGATAGCATAACTAGGATGGGTTAGGAGAATGCGTTAGGCATGCACAATAGTTGAGAGGTAAGAATCTCAAGTGAGAGCACGTGACTAGCATGTATATAATATTCATTGTTTAAATCAATTTAAACACTTGTTGTTTTAAAACTATTTTCAACTCGGGCTCTGACCCATTTCTTGCAAATATTTTCCTTCTCTCTCTCTCTCTCTCTCTCTCTCTCTCTCTCTCTCTCTCTCTCTCTCTATATATATATATATATATATATATATATATATATATATATATATATATATTACATCAGGCGCCCAGACACAAGGATACCAAGCTTAGAGTTCACATCAGTTGACGTGTTGTAGCTGTTGTGGAAGTTACATACCTTGATGTTAGATGCGCCCGCCTATCCTTGACTCATTCGGAGCACTTTACATCAGTTAGGACATGTTGCCCATCCTTATTAAAGATTCCACCTCAGACTTTTGTTTTCATTTCATTTATTAAGCTTTATTTTATATCAGACTATTGTAGTGGGATTTTATTCTGGAAGTGTTTTCTCCAGACTCAGTTAATTCATTTTGTCAATTCATTTCTTATGAGATTGTATTGGATAATGAATGTTTATTTATTCATTTATTTGGTTGTTTGTTAATTCAAGATAAAATTTTACATCAGGATTTTTAAATATTAGGTGGTTAGTATCTAATAAAAAGTTTTTCGATAGTGATGCAAATGCTGATGCAAATGGATATTCTGTTTTAAATTGAATAAATGACTGATCACCCGATATTTAATTAGGCGGGGTGTCACATGACCTAGCCAACATATCACTATGATACGATTTTACAAAGCATAGACAATAGACTAACTCAACGACTCGATCCCCAAAAGCCTTGATGCTCTTCTATCTTCCACTGGTCCTCCATAATGCAACACATGAGTTAACTTATCCAAGTTTCCATAACACATGAGTCCACGCACACCTAGGTATTTATCAATGAGGCTCAACAATCGTCTACGAATAGGAACACAAAATCCGTCGCTCTTCACTGCAACACCACAAACACGGAGTCTACCACAGGTAAGGAGTCCACCGTAGGAACAGGTCCCCTTCAGATGTAGAGAATCAAACATTGGTGCCCAAACTAAACATAGTGGGCAATTTAACTGATATTCGTGATAAAGTATAATGTAGTATTTGTAAGTGCATGTTAAGAATAAATTGCAACTTTTGTCGGGGCTCAATAGAAACTAACAAATATTAAGTGAATGTTCATAAAAAATATCTTAACATACACCAATAAAAGCATCGATCCTTCTCTAATGATTGGTCCAAAACCCAAGATACATCCCACTAGGTTAAACACCAGCTCCGGCAGTCCAAAACCTACCTAAGATTCCTCGATCCCTGAACCTAAATGTATCTACTACACTCAGTTCCCAAAGCATGGCATTACAAATTGCTTTGACCACCTTCTAATCTCCAAGGCAAACACATCTCTTGAAACCCGGGTCAAGTTTATCCTTAACCCCTAAATTGAGGAAATAATGACATGGTGGAATCAGTCCTTGGGAAAAGTCAAGGCATCCACAAGTAGGGACATACATCCTTTGAAGCTCCCAAGGCTCGAAATTATAAGTTTGTAATTGGATACGATTACACCATAGAAGAACTCGATCATCTCGAATGACATAAACACTAAGCCAGACGCATAAAATGATGAGGCTACACTTAAAATATTTTACAACCAAGTCTCTTGTATAAAGGACTGCCCCTCTAATTCTTCAACGATGAGGAAAAACTTCGACATCCTAGTGTCGAGGTCGATCTTAATCCATACAAAGTCATCCCACTCCCTAAATTATATCCTTTTAAAGTATATCCTACGGAATAACCTGTCAATCTCTATATGGAATTGGACTTACAAGTTTTATAGTTTACATTCGACCTCTTCGAACTCTGTATATCACCATGGGTACATCATAATACTAATGTGGGGCTTAGGTTCGAAAGCACGTATCTAAATGCGAACCACATCGTTGGAGTAATCGAGCTCCAAGTATAAATGACTCACCAAGGCCATACTCCTCCAGAAGGTTACCCCACTATAAGATATTTATATAGCTTGGGGAGAGAACTAGTCAGCCCTTATCTCCATGACCATACACAAGGGAAGTTTGACAACCTTCGATATGTAGTTTTTATGCTCACCATTTTTAGCATTGTTAAGGTACTCTCACCTTGGGACTAGAATATGCTGATTATCGATATTTTTGGGAGGATATCTACTATGAAGTCATGATCATAGTAAGGGAGATAAGATAAAAATATCTAAAGCCTATCTGAGGATGAAGACCTCCAAGAGACCTCATCGACTAATGAAATCTGGTCAGTATCATCCATGTCTATATGGTCACCCTTTAATACTCTGAATTATAATGATAAGAAGGTCCTCGCCATGGTAGAAGAAATCCTCACCTGTGCCCCTGATTCAGACACGGTAGTATATTGGATAGATGACACCATATCCAGGACTCTCCCCCAATCCCAAAGCAAATATCCCACTAACCTAAAACATACTCCAATCCTAGATTGGGCCAAAGTGATGGTCCCGATTCAAACATTGCATGTCTCAAGTCCCATGTCATTTGCGGACCTCATACTCTGCCTAGAGAAAACCGAACAAAAGTCACAGGCAGAACCCATACTCTCCCCGAATAAAGAACTCATTTTCCTCACCTGATCATGATGGCACTCCACTCTTTCGAATACCATAAAAAAAGGTTTTACCAAGAAGATTGTTTTTTCTCTTCCTAAATTATGATTTCTAGTATTTGTCCGCATGTGATGTTCATGAATCCAATGATGGATTTGATCTCACACCTAATAATAATGACTCGGTGGATCTAAAATACTTAAAACACTTATAAAAACTTAACTCAAGTCAAATTAGACGTATGTATCCTAATGAAGATGACACAATAACCATACACTTGGGCACTCCCTAAAACCCCAAACAACTACAAATAAGGTGTTTTCTTAGTGAAAACGAACAAAAAGAGTTCATCTAACTCCTCACAAATATTATTGATGTGTCGCCTAGTTACGCTGTCATGCACGAAATCAACCCAACCATCATAAAAGTCGTCAGGAGCGCAGGAAGGAAAAGACGATCAATACGAATAGCCGGTGGAGATGGAAAATAGTGCTCAATAGACAAAGACATCACTTCACCCATATTCCCAAGAACCAAAGGTGCCGAGGCGGAAGCTTTCCAGCCCATGGGGAGGGTTCTCCCCTCGAAAAGAATGAAGGGTGCATTGGGCATGTCAAAACTCACGTCACTTCTAGTGTCTATTTTCCAAAAAAAACTTAAAATATATAATAAACTGAGCCTTTAGCGATGGATGGGAGAAAGCGTCACTAAAATTCCTTTGAAAAACTTTCAATTTGCTGCCTTTTATATGCTATGCTCTCTGAGGTGATCAACCGAACGATTAAAGCCATGATTAACTGCACGGTTGATGCTCTCACTCTTGGATTCTAAGTTAGCTGCACGGTTAAAACATGAAAATTCAAGAAAATAAGAAAAGTAGATCTTCTCCTATGTACATTTTTATACACTACAAATATGATTAATAAAATATATGGGCACTACCATATTAACCCAAATTTCGATGAAGAGTATTCACAAGTGCACACTCCTCATCGGCTGCCTTTGTGGATGCCCCGATCCTTAATTGAGGTCTACATCTTCAACCCCAAGCACCCCAGAATCACATAAGGGTGAATATGGGGAAGTCCTAATACACACACACACACACACATATATATATATATATATAAATCAGAACCACAACCTGTCAAAAACCAACGAGGGTCGTTGTATCAATCGTGTGGTTCAAGCAACCTTTGACCACACGATTGATGCATCAGTTGCACAGTTGAACATACCACTATAATGATTACCAAAATCACTCATCAATTGCACGGTTGATCATTCAACCGCACATTTGATCTATGGAGACACCTGCCCCATAAAAAACTCATCCACAATGACATATGTCTCACCAAAGTCTCATTATAGCATCATGTGGCCAAAAACATCAACTGCACGATTGATTAAGCCTTTAATCGCATGGTTAATCACATCACTTCGGTAGATGTAAAATGGGTGTCCCACCCCATTGGTAAAGGCACCCCAAATCCCAACTTTTATTCAATATTCTAACTTCTTCAACCCTGAGTATTTGAGAAACTCGAGTTTTATTCGAAATCGCGAGAGAAGTTCTGACTTTTCAAAAATTCGCTTCCTTCAATAAACATAAGCATACCTCTGCACGCATCTTGCGAAGATGAGCCCTTCCAAATGAAGTTATGTTCGAAGGTGTCGCTTTATATGGGACACTCCCATGGGAAAAACTTAACTCATGTTACAAGGGTAAACACTCTGAAGAAAACTAGGGTCAATATCATAAATAAATATTATGCTATAGAAATTTATATATCTGTATGAACGACTTAATCCGACCCCATGTGGAGACCGATATGCATTTCAAGTGTTTATATTTTATAGCCTCCTGGTTTTTCTCCAGTATCTTTATTTATTAAGCAGAATAACATACTCATATGTTAGATAATGCTAATCAAAACTAGTACAACTAAGTGTGACATAAAAACACAATTTTTAAAGCCATTTTCAAGAAAGTGTCAATGAACCGAGTTACCCTAACTCTTTGCTAATACCAAACTTAAAAAATCAAAATATTCTTGACCACTTTTTCGAGAAAACACTCCCCTCTTAACGGTGGCACCCACAAATATGTGTTTTGCTTGAATACTTATCAAACACCTATCTTTGATTACATATTTTTAACATTTGAATATAATACTCCGACTCATAAAAGGAAATGCCATACAAAGTACTAGGATCCACAAATACCATAATGTTGTATAATTTATACCCGATATCTTGTAGTCCATACACGTAAATACAACCCCCATTGTTGGAACTACATTGTCTTTGATTCTAGGACCTCCTAGGTACGTAGGCGTAATACCAAGCTTTACCCGTGAGTCCAAGCCTTATAACATGTCTCTTGGAGTATTATCTTTAAGTATGCCTCCATCTCTAGTACAAACCCCCTTTCTTATACAAATTGATTATCTCTATCACTTCAAATCATCCTCAAGCCTTACGACACCTTCAGGATTTAACCATTATAAAAAGGATACTTATATATCTGTCAGCGACTTCTGGTTCACTCATGTTTTATGGGGGTCATGTTAATATCAACCTCATGGCTCTAAAACATGACATCCTTAACACAAGCCCTTAACCCTATACCCGCAAGTAGTGAAAGATGTTTAAAACATTACATCCTTTACTTTTGTAAACCAACCTGAGGTCCTACAACAGCTCTAGAATATATATCATTCAATAAGGTATATGTATATCCTTGTCGATGACTTCGGCACCACTCCCATTCGACACCCATATTAGGTTCAACATCCTGGCTTCCAAACATCTTTTCTCCCTTTCAATACAAGTTCTTAAAGTTGCACAAACATCAAGTTTGAACCTTTCCATGTAGTTCCCCACCTGATCTTAGGTCTCACAGCGTACGTATGTGCAATATCGAGGCTTCCTTCATAAGCACAAGCCTCCTCAATATATCTCATGATACATTGCATTCAAGAGATGCTTCCATCTCTCACTTTTACTTTCCACAACCAACAAGATATCAAACTATATCAAGCCAAGAATTCTTGCATATCTATACAATTTAAACACTTCGACATGCTCACGGTCTCTCGTTACTCACACATATTTTAACGAATTCGTGTTATATAACTCGAGACTTCTCGTACCCATCCGTACACATATTAATGGATATATGTTACTCGAATACATATTCACACACAAGCACTGTTGTTTACCCACACCGATTTCGTGACATCCTAACCTCTCACTAATACCATTTTTATACCAGAGCATATATCTACATTTTAAGGGATTATCACACTAAGGTATCTCAGCACATTCCAAAATCAACTATGTATATAATAAGTGTAAAATGCGTTAATAAGTAATTATAAGTGTAAAATGAGATAATAAATATGTAGATAAGGAAGCATAAAGAATGGAGTGCCTATTACCTTCCCCACTCCTAACCCGGTTCCCGAACCCAGACCAATAATATTTAAATTATTCACAAGCATTAAACTGCCTTAGGGTAAGCTTGAAAGGGTTAACCCGACCCATTTTGTTTATTTTTATATAAAATAAACTATACTGACTCTGAACAATCGGCAACCCCTCACACGAAGAATTAGGGTTAGGCCTACATAGGGACATGCGATAAAATTGGATATTGTGTCGAATAACTTCCAATGGCATAATCACAGCAAACCTGACATGAGGGGGAAACAAGGATCGATATACAAGCACAGTCGCTTCTCCATATGGAATATATGCTAAACCTGCATGCGGACCGACACATAATGCCTCCCAAGCACATACGTGCACCGTATCCCTCTCTCGCGAGTCCTGTCGGGGTCCCATTTATAATACCCCTTATTTATGAGTAATTATTTTTTAATTAAATTTCCATGTGGATTAGTTATATAAAATACAGGAAATTGAAGTAAATATTAATTTAAGTAATGTAAGGGTTAATATTTACTGAGTATTGCATATTTACCGTTAAGCGAATTTAAATAGTGTAATATTATATTTTTGTTGCGTCGTTGTGCTTTAAGCAACGAATTTGATTTATATTCCAATCGAATTATTATTCAGAAGTTAATATGACTGTTGATGTAAAAAATTAGATCATATCTAATTATTCAATCACAGATAAATAAATGAGATAAAGAATTTTTAAAGTGGTTCAGCTTTATAAGAATGGCCTACGTCCACTGCTATGGTATTGTTGATTGTATTAGAATTCTCGATTACAAGTTATCTCAAGAAATTTGGGTCCCCTTACAATGAGGATTGTACAATGTATTTATAGCCCTGAGGCTGTAATGTGAAAGGGTAATACATTAAATGATGTACATATGAAAGGGTAATACATTAAATGCCCCTTAAGCGTATGCGTCTAAATGATAAGCATTTAATGAACAGTCAAACTGTTGGTTATCTTGCTATTAATGCTTTGTTCGAGGTGCAGCTTGGACCGCCTGAGTTGCTCGGATCGCCTAAGCTTCTCGGTGCTCAAGAGTTCTTCGGAGAGTTCTCGTTCCTCGGAGCGTCCTCGGGGAGTCAGTGTTCCTCGTTGTAGTATGGTTCCTCGGAGCGTGTGAGTTCCTCAGAAGTGTTTGTTGTTGCCACGTAGACTACCACGTGTCTTCATTTTATTGATCCATGTCAGCAGACTAAATTTGGTATCACCAGAAGCCCCCAATGTTTCATAGTTCGAAATTTGAGGGGTGTGGAACATTCTTTCTCGGAATATGGTAGCTTTAAATAGTCATCCTGATTTTTAGGTGTGTTTCCCTTGTATTTATTTCTCTTTCCAAATTTTTAGAATCAGTCTTTTTTGAATTTTAATAAACGCCTCGATCTCCGAGTACTTTTTGTCCTTCTAGCCGCCGATAGCGTAATCGTTTCTTCTCGCTTCGATTGCCGCGCCCTTTTTGTTCCTCTAGCCGCCGGTAGCGTAATTATTTCTTTTTGTAATCATTACTTTACCATTTTCCAAGGCAGAGTATTTAAACTTCACAGACACTCCCATCGTCTTCTACCTTTTTAAATTTGTATTTTTGAGTTTTCCATTACCTTACTCTCTTGTACGTTCATCCTTTTCACCGTTCGTTGTCAACAGATCCACTTTTTTTTTGTAATATCTTCTTCCTTCTTCTTCGTTTCCTTCTTTCATCATGGTTTATCCTGTAGAATCTCTTGATAAGTTTCGCTCTGATTTTTCTATTCCCTCCTGGGTTGTTCAGGAAGAGCTTTCTGAGCCTTCTGACTATTTTCGTTTGGCTGAGGGACATTGGTTCCCCAGTCTCTTTGTTGCTGAGTGTG
This sequence comes from Sambucus nigra, assembly GCA_949130495.1. Lineage (NCBI taxonomy): Eukaryota > Viridiplantae > Streptophyta > Magnoliopsida > Dipsacales > Adoxaceae > Sambucus > Sambucus nigra. Next base: position 328,695,023 of record OX422210.1, on the reverse strand, counting down.
GATTTTCTTTTCCACCCAATTCCTTATGTCTGGAATTCTGTCAATACTTTGACGTTGTTCCTGCAAGAATAGCCCCCAATACATGGAGAATAGTTAATGGGGTGCATAGGTTAAATCAAATTCATGGAACTCGCATAAGAATTCCAGAAATCATGTTTTGCTATAGATGGGCAGTTGGTGATAACACCTTTTATTTAAAAACTAGATTTTTAAATAGGTTTTAGTGGTCAATCTACCGGATGCCAATAGGGACTATTTTGAGCACGGAGTTGTAATAAAAAATTGGCAACATGCTCCTTTATCAGAAGATGAAGTGTATCAGGTCCCAGATGCCCTCCTTATGGCAATGGGATAGGTTATTTTTATTTTATTTTATTTATTTTGAAATTATGCTTCTTCTGTGTTTGACAAAATGTGCCACTGATATTTCAATATTTATTTACTTGCAGTTGACAGTAAAAGAAAGTGTCCAAAAGAAGTAGATGTAAATATAAGGCACTTAAAACTTATCTGGAGTTTGCATCAGAGTGTTGCTGACGAGCACATTAGGTCAGCCTCGTATCTACTGCAGTACAAGAGCTACACCACTTCTTTCACTGCTCGTCCAGTGATAAGTGACGCAGAGCCAGTACCAGCTTCCACCAGCTCCTCGCCTGAATCACACGTTCCTTTAAGTGAAAGGATGAAGAAGAGAAGACCTCCCACCTCCCACCCTTTTTGAGAAACCTGCCTCTGGTGCTGGAGAGGCAAAAAGAAGCAAGATTGACGTCCCAGGGGAGGGGACAAAGAAAACTGATGCACCTTCCTCGTCTGCTTCTGTTGTGAAGGTTGTCGAGAAGCCCCCAGTGGCTCCGAGCAAGTCTGCTGCTCCAGGAGAGGTGATTGTAATATCACCGACCAAGAGTTCCTCCTTGGTTGAATCTATTCCTGCGCCCCCGAGGAAGCTGAAGAAAAGCTCCTCGGTCAATTTGGCTGACACCATCTCTCAGCCCCCGACTAGTGGAGTTCCCACTTTCGTTCCCCCGAGCTCTGCCATGAGCTCGGTGAAGACTTGGATCATTCCTGAGATCCAAGGTATCAAGGAAAACCTTTCTCGAGATATGGTTACCTCTTTGGAAGCTCGCCACATTGCTTCTGTAAGTCCTTTTACTTTAAACTTTTCATCTTTCCTTTGTTATATCTGTCTCTGACTTGCTTTCACTTTCTTTTCACAGTTGGTGAGCTGCTTCAATACAATTTTGAAGAAGGATGAAGCTATTAAAGCTTCAAGCTCCTCATATGGTGTAGAGGAAGCTTTTATGGGCGTGAGGCAGTCTTTGGAAGAGTCTCGCCAAAAATATGCTGATGATAAGACAACTTGGGAGAAGAAGCTTGCCTCCACCGAGAAGGAGAAGGCTCGAGTTGTTGAAGTCTCCCAGGAGTTGGAGAAGAAAATAAAGGACTTGGAGGGAAAGAATAAAGAGCTTGACAAGAAGCTCAAAAATGCTGAAGAGCTTGAGAATAAGCTCAAGGTTGCTGAGGAAGAATTGGGTCAGCTTCGGGAGGTAAATCGGCAGAAGGAGAAGGTTCAAAATAAATTGAAGATTGCTGAAAACCTTCTGTCCGAGCAGCGTTCCTCGGAGAAGTTGAAGAGAAAAGTGGTTGTGAAGAAGTCGTTCAGCGCTGGCTGGGACAAAGGGTGGAACAAGGGGTTGGCTGCCATGATGTCACAAGTAGAATATGGCAGCCTCAAGTACTTCAGGGATGGATGGGTCACTGCTTTGCAGGAGATGAAAGTGGATGAAAATTCTGAACTCTTTCAGCGACACATCCCTGGTCCCCCTCCAACTCCTTAAGAAGAAGAAGAGGACGAAGATGCCTCCGAAGAGTCTTCTAGGGTGATGGGAGATCATCCCCCAGCCATGAAGCCTGCTACCGAGGAACTTCAGCAGCTCGCTACTTCCTCCGAGCAACCTCCAGCACTTCCCCAGCTACTATATGTTCCTTCCGAGCAACCTACTTCCTCGTCCCAGCCTCCCGAGATGGTTTTGGGAGACAAGGAAAAGGTGTAAAGTTGTTCGGGTTTCTCTTTATATTTTCCTTTTATCAAATGTAACCATGAACATGTAACTCTGAATCTTGATATAATAAAACTTAAACTTTTCTTCTTGCATACTGTTGTATCTTCTTCATGCTTAGTTGGTACTTTTATTGATTACTGCTTCTTCTTTCTCTACTAGTTTCTGACCAGGATGGAATTACTATCTGCTCATGATACCAAGCTGTTGAGGCAATGCAATGATTATTTTAAGGCTGGTCACACAGATCTGAGTGCAGCACAGATTGTCGACATCCTCGGCCAAGATGCTTCGAAACAGGCGATTGAGGCCTACCAATACTTGAAGACCCTGATTGATCGTGCAGTGGCCAACAATGTGGCTTATTATGATATGATCGAGGATCTCCAAGGCATTCTTGAAGACCTTCAACATCAATATAAAGAATCCACTGCCCTTTTACACGAGGGGTATGAGAAGAAGTATCAGCAACTCAATGCTGACAAGGGGTACGAGAAGCGTTTTGCTGGCTATGATGTGAGGGAGAGAACTCTAAGGGGTGAGGTCGAGGAGTGCAGATAAATAGCTGAACTATTAGAACAAGAAAATAACAACCTGTAAAGAGAATTGTCAGAGTTGAAGTTTGCAGCTTCCACTTCAAACCCCTTGATCCCAGTGAATGATGAGGGATTCTCGTTCTTGGAGGTCGAGAACGCTAACTTGAGGGACGAATTGGAGACCTTGAGGAGAGCTGGTCCATCTACATCTTCTCGTGGACGAGCAAGAGCAGCTCGAATTCCTGTCGAGGAACAGAGGACTCAATCCGCTTTGGAGAACAAAGCTTTCCAATTAATGGCAAAGAACCAGGTGTTGGCTGAAATGTTAAGGAAGACCAGGGACTTGGAAGAGCAGCTTTCAGCTCAGAAATCAGTCTTGGAGAATAAGGAACTCTTCATCAAAAATCTCCACGAGCAGCTGGAAAGACTGACATATCAATTCCATAAACAGCCCAGGGAGTTTTGGATGGCTGGGTACAACGAGGCTCTATACCATATGGACGATCGTATCCAGAATGCCAATAATGAGGGCTACAAGCAAAGCTGGTTGAATGCCTTAGGTGTGCTGCAACTCGATCAGGGTCATTACCTGTGGGACTACCATGATTCTGGGCTGCTCGACCTACCCGTGCCACCATTCAAACTTGATATGAGTTGGATCCCTGCTCGGGCCATTCCTCGATGCTTAATTTCAAAGTATCTCGGCGACTACAATCTAAATTCAAGTGTTGAGATATCTCGTCCCGAGCACCTTCTAGATCGACCATCCGTGATGAATATCAGGATGTTAAAAGATTTGAACTTCATAAACTCTCCTCTTGCTTTAAATGATCCGCCTGCTGGCGAGGAACCTGTCTCAAAAGCAGAGGGGAAGAAACTAATAGAGTAGGAATTTTGATGTAATAGTTAGTATACATTTCATTATCAATGTAATATATTCTTTGATTTAATGAAAGACTTTTATTTTTGTTCGCAATCTTAATCGCTATTTTCTTATAAATACTTTACATTTGTGCATGTATGTCTGTTAAAAAGATAACAATATTGTGTTGTTCTGTGTTATTTGTCGATCAACTTATTGTCGACTAGCTTGAATTTGTGGTAGTCATTATAAAAAATCACTAAGTTATTCCTCGACCAACTTACTAAGTTGTTTCTCGACTAACTCACTAAGTTTTTTCTCGACCAACTTACTAATAATTTTAAAAAGTCACGAGTATCAATAATTTTGCTTGATCATTTTCTCGTATTCATAAAATGTTTCCGACCAACTACATTTAGTGGGTTTTTATCCCCGACCAGCCATAGTTAGTGGATTTTTCCTCTGCGGGGAGCTTTTAGAACTTTTTGGGATAATTTTACCTCCCGACCAACTCAAGTTGGCCTTTTCGAGAATATATTTACTTCCCAACCGACATAAGTTGGCATTTTTAGGAAAACTTTTACTTCCCGAAGAACATATAGTTTTATTTCCCGTAGGAATACAAGTTTTACTTCCCGGAGGAATACAGGTAGCTTTACTTCCCGGAGGAATACAGGTAGCTTTACTTCCCGGAGGAATATAGGTAGCTTTACTTCCCGGATGAATATATTTATTTCTCGACCAACCTTAGCTGGTGTTTTTGCCGAGTACCCGAGTTTTACCGAGTTTTGCCGAGTAGTGTGTAGCACTAGTATTTCTCGAAAAACTTTCAATAAAAAGAGAAATTATCCATTACTGATAATACTTGCGCAGGTGCTCTGCATTCCATGCATTTTTAAACTCCTCCCCTTCTAAAGTTGCTATTCGGTAAGTTCCTGGTCGAACAATCTGTAACTCGGTATGGTCCATGCCAGTTTGCCTCCAGTTTGTTGTGCTTTTGAATTACTTTCTTTAGCACATAGTCTCCTTCTTTCAGGTCGCACTTCATCACCCTCTTATTGTAGAATAGGGTTGTTTGTTGTTGGTATGCAGCATTTCTGATGGCTGCTTCTTCTCTAACTTCCTCGAGCATGTCTAAATCCAATCTTCTCATTAAGTCGCTGATAGGGGAATTGAAATTCAGTACCCTGTGGGTTGGGAGGCCCAACTCGGCAGGTATAATAACTACACTTCCAAATGCTAGCATATATGGAGATTCTCCAGTTGCTACTCGGGGAGTAGTTCGGTAAGCCCACAGTACTAACTATAACTCGTTGATCCAATTTGCTTTCGCATCGTCCAGTCTTTTCTTCAAACCATTCAGCAGTGTTCTGTTTGTCACTTCAGTTTGTCCATTGCTTTGAGGATGTCCTGGTGCTGAGTGGACCTTCAATACATTTGATTGATGACAATAGGCAGCGAACTCCTCGTTATCAAATTGTGTTCCATGGTCTGTGATGAAAGCATGAGGAAGACCATATCGACAAATGATGTTCTTCCAAATAAATTGGTACACCTTCTCGTACGTCATATCAATGAGAGGCTCAGCTTCTACCTATTTAGTAAAATAATCCACTACGACGACGAGGTATTTGAACCTTCCTCTAATCGTTGGCAGTGGCCCAACCAAATTTATTCCCCACATGGAAAATGGCCAAGGGGAAGTGATGGGTGTCAACAATGCTTGTGGAGTTCTTCGAATGGAGGAAAAGCGCTGGCACTTGTCACATTTCTTGGCATAGGCTACACAATCAGCCCTCATCGTCGGCCAGTAATATCCCCGCGTCATCATCCTTTGCAAAAGCGTTCGACCTGCTACATGGGCTCCACAGGACCCTTCATGGATCTCTTCAATCAAGTCTTTCACCTCGGAGGGATGTACGCATCTTTGCAAACCTGCCATAATTCCTCGTCTATATAAAATACCGTTAGTTAATACATACCGAGCAGCTTTAAACTTCAATTTCTTGGCTGCGAGCTTGTCAATTGGTAATTCTCCGTCCTCAATATATGCCCTGATGGGATCCATCCAAGATGGTCCTAAATCAAGGGTGATAAAGTTCATCGCCAAATCTTCATCTATACTCCGACCAGCTAAAACTTCAATTGGGATTGTTCTTCATAGCTCGGTACGAGTAGCTGATGCTAATCGAGCTAGGGCATCTGCTCTTACATTCTCCATTCTTGGTATTCTGACTAGCTGAATAGCAGCAAATTATGATACCAACTCCATCACCTTTGTATGGTATTTGATCATTAATTCTCCTTTGGCTGCGTATGTTCCCAACATTTTATTTACAATTAATTGAGAATCACTGAAGACAATAATTTGCTGCTCCTCCATAATTTTTGCCAAATTAAGACCTGCAATCATGGCCTCATACTCGGTCTCATTATTGGAAGCTTTGAATTGGAAACGTAGGGTGTATTCCATGTCGACCTCGTTCGGAGTGCTCAAAACTATCCCTGCCCCACTGTCCGTTATGCAAGATGAGCCATCTACATATAGCCTCCATATAGGTAACTCGTCTTCAAACTTCTAATCTGACAGAGTTCATCGGTGAAATATTCATTGCTTCCTTTCATCTTCCCCTGATATTTCTCGCTCTTCGTCGATCATCTTTTCTTACCCTTTTACCAATCGGACTTGGTCTGAGCTCGAATTTGATGATCCTGTAACATCCACTTGCTCTTTTACCAACCGGAGTTGGTCTGAGCTTGTGTTTGTTGATCCTGTAACATCCACAGGTTGATCAGCGAGCGACTTTTGCTCCTCGGGAGTATCAAGATAAGTGAACTCTGCTATAAAATCTGCTACAGCTTGCCCTTCAAGCGATGATCTGGGTTCATAGACTATATCGTATTCTCCAAGCTCTATTGCCCAGTACATCAATCTCCCTGATTTTTCCAGTTTATGAAGGTCTTGCCTCAATGGCATATCAGTATATACGACTATAGTATGAGCCTGGAAGTATGGCTTCATTCTCCTACTCGTTTCAATCAGCGCCAGTGCTAACTTTTCCAGCCTTGGATATCTGATCTCTGCTCCTCGGAAGGTCTTACTTGTGTAGTAGATTATTTTTTGTACTCCATTCTCCACTCTTATCAACGTCGAGCTAACTGCATTCTCTGATACTGCTAGATACAAGTACAATTTTTCTCCCATCACTGGCCTAGATAACAATGGAGGTGCTCCCAAGTATTTCTTCAAGTCTTGAAAAGACTTTTCACATTCATCATTCCACTCGAAGGTCTTTCGGAGTGTCTTGAAGAATGGGAGACATCGATCAGTTGCTCGCGATACAAATCTGTTGAGTGCTGCTACTCGTCCTGTAAGACTTTACACCTCTTTCTTCGTCGTTGAAGATCGCAGCCCTAATAGAGCTTTGATCTTTTCAGGATTTGCCTCAATGCCTCGTTGGTTAACAATGTATCCGAGAAATATTCCTTCCCGTACTCCAAATATGCACTTTATCTGGTTCAGCTTCATTTGATATTTATCCAGTTGATCAAAAGTCTGACTTAAGTCAACTAGATGATCAGCAGCTTTTCTGCTCTTCGTCAGCATATCGCCAACATAGACTTCCATATTGCAACTGATTTGTTCTGCAAAGACTTTGTTCATCAGCCTCTGATATGTCGCACCTGCATTTTTCAAACCAAAAGGCATAACATTATAACAATAAGTTCCCCTAGGGGTAATGAAAGAAGTACTCTCCATGTCTTCAGGTTTCATTTTAATCTGATTGTAGCCAGAATAAGCATCCATGAAACTCAGCAGCTCGTGTCCCGAGGTAGCATCGACTAGTTGATCAATTTGGGGCAGTGGAAAGTGATCCTTTGGGCATGCTTTGTTGAGGTCGGTGAAGTCTACACACATCCTCCACTTGTTGTTTTTCTTCTTTACCATCACCACATTGGCTAACCAGTTTGGATATTTAACATCTTCAATGAAGCAAGCTTTCTGGAGCTTCTCAACTTCCTCCTGTATAGATTGGTTCTTCTCGGGGCTGAACACTCTTCTTCTCTGCTTCACTGGCTTGATTTCCTTATTCACATTGAGTTCGTGACATAAGAAATTTGGATCTATTCCGGGCATATCATTATGACTCCACGCAAAAGTTTGCTTTCTGCTTCTAAGGAAAGTTATCAAATCTTGTTTTAGTGAGGCTCCCAATGACGAACCTACTTGAGTAGTTCGTTCAGGGTACTCGTCGTCCAGAATGATGTTTTCAGTAGCTTCCACCACTTGACCCTTCACGAGTTGCGACTCATCTCTAGGATCCAATGTCTCAATTTCTGCCCCTTCTTCCACTTGATAAGTAGTAGTGTTTTTCCTTGATTCCTCCAGTTCCTCTTGCTCGGTGGATGAATAATAGCATTCCCGAGCTACTCTCTGGTCACCTTTCATAACTCCTACTCCAAAATTTATTGGAAATTTCAGGCACTGATGCACCGTAGATGGTACAGCCTCAAACTTTTTCAATCCTACTCTTCCCATGATGATTGAAGATTCTTATCCATCACGAAAAAGCGTATTCTTTATGTCCGACAAGCAGGCCACGTACCAATGAATATATCCAACTTGATCATCCCAAGTGGAAATACTTTCTCTCATGCAAAACCGAGGAGGGGTCTATGATAAGGCTCCAGTTGAGATAGCTTTAGATTTAAACTATCGAAGCACGAGTAGAACATAATGTCTGCCGAGCTACCGTTGTCGACCAGTACTCTTGAAATTATAACCTCCTTCATTCTTATCTTGATCACCAGTGGGTCATCATGAGGATATAGAACACCTGCAAGGTCATCCTTTGAGAACCCAATAACCAACTTCTCTTTGTTCATCTTTCTCGGACGATCCTCCTCAGCTAGATTTATTCGTTGAATGTATGAGCAATCTTGAGCCTCACAGAGGTAAGCTTTTCTCTCGGCAGTAAGGTCTCCTCCTTCTGCATCTCCACCTGTTATAACATTACAGTCAAATGACCCAAAACGTATTGAAAATACCTCTCGTTCTGGATGCCTTGGTCTCTTGGGAAGATCGGGGTCTTCTTCAGGATCAACTTCATGGTTTCTTTTCTTATTTTCCTCTGCTCGACGAGGAGATCTAGACCTCTCTCTTGTTCGCTCGTTGTTTCTTCTTTTGCCTCCACGATCAACATACTTTTCCAACTTTCCTCGTCTGATGAGTGTTTCAATTTCATTCTGAAGAGCTATGCAATTTTTTGTCATATGGCCATGATCTTTATGAAACTCACAATACTTTGCCTTATTCCTCTTGTCAGGGTCTGCCTTCATTTTCTCTGGCCAGTTTAATTCCTCGTTGCTTTTGATTTCTTCTAGAACATGGTTGATATCCTTCTTCAAAGGAGTATAATTATCAAATTTCTTCATTGCATCCCATACTGACCTTGTTCTTGAATGTTTATCATTACCATTGTTCTTATGCTCTTGCTTCTTAGCTTTATCACCTTCCACCTTGGTTTCTTTGGCATCCAGGTTCTTCTTCGCAGCCATAGCCTCCTCGGCATTCATAATCTTGGATGCTTTTCCCATCAGATCCGACATGGTTCTAGGTGGATCTTTGGCCAAAGTATAGTACAACTTGTTAGGCAGTAGTCCACTCATCAAGGCGGTAATTGTTATCTTTTCTTCGTAATCAATGACTTCAAGTTTCTCGTTATTAAAACGAGTTATATAATCTCTGGTACTCTCACCAGCCTTTTGTCTAACACTTAACAAATGCGCTACTCGTTTAACTGGATTTGCCCCAAAATAGAAATTCCCAATGAATAACTCGGCCAGTTGAAGAAAAGTTGAAATCTTACCCCGAGGAAGATTATTATACCATATTTGAGCAGATCCGGTAAGAGTTCTAGAGAATGCCCTGCATCTCATCTCATCTAGAACAACATAGATGTTGGATGCAACTTGGTATTATTCTATATGAAGGATGGGGTCTGTCTTTCCATCATATTTGGGGGTCACAACAGGTGCTTTGAACTTTGATGGTGTTGGAAAATCTACAATGGCCTGGACAAAAGGTGTTCCTCGAACAAAAGTTCGTTGTTGAGGGTTCTTAGCTTTAAGCATTTCTCCCAATCTATCCTCCAGCCTTTGAATAGAGCCTTTCCATGCATCATTTCCTTCCTCGAGCCCATTGGTTCGAGCAGCGGATCGCGTTGAGGTGGCTTCCTGGGATCTATCTTGACGAGCAACTGGTCGCGACTGGGCAAATCCTTCCCTTAAGTCTGATGGTCGTCAAAAACTCCTCGATGGGGCTCTAGGAGGACTTTTGCTCCTCCTAGGACCTAATCGGTCGAAAGGAGATACTCTGCTTAATCTTTCTAACGCACTGTTCCTTTTTGGGGAGAGAGTGATACGTTGTTCAGTATCTGTGGCTCGCACTGACGAAGTTCGTCCAGGTTGATAAGAAAAATCTTCAGACTCCTCATTGCGATATGAATTAGTACGCCTAGTACGCGAAGAAGATGCAAGGGTATTTCTTTGAATACTTCGTGGTCTTGAAAGGGTTGGTGCACCGCCATGGAGGGTTTGTATGAGTTGTCGTATAGTTTCTTGCATGACGGTCTGGCCCTGAGCCAGATTTGTCATTATTCTAGCCAGATCTGGAATATTTGGCGAAGCAGATGGATTTGGAGGGCTTCCAGCATTTCGATTGCTAGATTCTGGAATATCAGCCATTTGTGATGTATTGTTTTTTATGGAAAACGATATTACCAGTCGTTCCCGCAGACGGCGCCAATCTGTTGATGTAAAAAATTAGATCATATCTAATTATTCAATTACAGATAAATAAATGAGACAAATAATTTTTAAAGTGGTTCAGCCTTATAAGAATGGCCTACCTCCACTGTTATGGTATTGCTGATTGTATTAGAATTCTCGATTACAAGTTATCTCAAGAAATTCTGGTCCCCTTACAATGAGGATTGTACAATGTATTTATAGCCCTGAGGCTGTAATGTGAAAGGGTAATACATTAAATGATGTACATATGAAAGGGTAATACATTCAATGCACCTTAAGCGTATGCGTCTGAATGATAAGCATTTAATGAACAGTCAAATTGTTGGTTATCTTGCTATTAATGCTTTGTTCTAGGTACAGCTCGGACCGCCTGAGTAGCTCGGACCGCCTAAGCTTCTCAGTGCTCAAGAGTTCTTCGGAGAGTTCTCATTCCTTGGAGCGTATGAGTTCCTCGGGGAGTCAGTGTTCCTCGTTGTAGTATGGTTCCTCGGAGCGTGTGAGTTCCTCGAAAGTGTTTGTTGTTGCCTTGTAGACTGCCACGTGTCTTCATTTTATTGATCCATGTCAGCAGACTAAATTTGGTATCAACAATGACGTTGGACCAAGAAATAATGAACAATATCCCGGATGTAAGTTTAGAGGGTACGGTTAATCGGGGAATGGTTGAGATAGTCAAAATAAGCGCCAAGTGTGCTTTTAAGTTATGGGAAACTTTTGACTAGTTATAACTTAATTTATGACGTTACGAGTCATTTGAAGTATGTAGTAGCATTTAATGTTGGACTTAATGTATTTGGATCATTTTGGGGTATTTAATCTTTCAAGAGCATTTATTACTCATTTGTGTTTTACCCTAGAAAATTAGAGAGAAGAGAGAGCTTGAGAGAAAAAAGAGAAAAGAGAGAGTTTGGTGATTTGGGCTTGGAATCATTGCAACGAGAAGATAATCCGAGGTTACAATCTTGAGGCAAGTTTCTAACTTGCATAAATGTATGATTGGGTGTGAATAATTTGTATATAGTTAGTGTTCTTGAGTTTGCACCATTAATGGAGATTGATGATTTTGTTGTTTAAATCCTAAGTTGTATTATCTAGACTTGTTTTAAATGGTCTCTTCTAGTGGGTTAACTTGGTTAAGTGATTTAGAGAAGTTATGAGTTGATGATGTTGGGTTAAATGGAAGAAGAAAGAGATTTAGTGATTTAGGGTTTATATCAACCCGTAGCCACAACTGGGCATCTCGACCAAGGCGAATCGATTCGCCCTCCTTAGCTAATCGATTCGCTAAAATGGTAGCTATAGGTCTGAGGAACGGAATCGATTCGGGCTTAGACAGAAGGTTGGTTTTCTCAGTCGAATCGATTCGCTCTTTGGCGAATCGGTTTGCTACCAGGGGTGAATCGATTCGGCCCTAGGCGAATCGATTCGAAAATCCTGATGTTTTACGAAAATTTTCCAACTTGGTTTATACTCCTTTTCTTTTAGGTTTGAGGCTTAGGAACCTTCTCATTTGATGTATTAAAGAGTATTAGGGTATCACACAAGGGGGATTAATACCTTAGGTTAGTAAGGGGGTATCCAGGTTTATTTCGGAGGCTATTTAGTAGAACTTAATGTCTCATTTCATATAGTAAATGAGTATAGTAATAGGGTAGAGTTGCGTAATATCGTTTTAAACTTTCGGGGGCTAGTATGAGGGTAATTACACTTTATAGCCTAAATTGTTATGCACATATGGTTTCAAAAATAAGAAGTGTATGTTTAATCGGTATATCATGTGATTGTGGCACACACATACATACCTCTCTAAATGCTATCATGAGGGAAGTTACGTGAATGAGTTAAATCCCCTGGCTAGTGATGCAGGGAGAATATAGTCCTCGGGCCATAGGACCGGTTGTTACATTATATGATTGTTTTATTCGAAGTGAGGAAATTCTGGGTATGGTTATGACTCACTATCGAAGGTATATGGTCGTTTCCCATGCGTCGTGATTTAGGGTACCCATGTGGTTTTGATTATAGGCCCTGGAAGATGATAGCATTTAGGGGCGCATCCAGTGAGGTGACTCCCGGAAGGATGGTCTTAGAACCGTTATACTATGATTGAAATTGTTCTCAGGGAAATGGTATGTCACATAAAGGATTTAATGGAACTATAAATCAACTTTATTTCATATGATCCCCAATGACTAATTGACTTGTGAAGATATATTTTATGAATTGGCAAATTAAACATGTTGAATAGAGTTAGGTCACTCGTCTTAATTAGATGGGTAGTTCAACTTAAATGGAATGGTATGGCGCTAGGATGTGCACTTAATAGAGAGGTGAGGATGATTCTTATTATGAAGAGTGAACTTAACCTGTTTATGATATTTTGCATTCATAATTGTTATGAATTTTATTCAAATGTATATCATATCAAACCGGGCCCTAACCCGTTTATATTTCTCCTTCTTGCGTGGTTCTTATTTATGTTCAGGTGATCCGTCGCATGGGCGCCCCCTTTGATCTTCCTTTCTAGTGTTAAGGAGCTACAACATTTTGTGGATATTATAGGATTTTTGTGTTGGACGCATCAATATTTTGGATATTCTAGTTATGATCCGTCTGTACATTTGGGCGTGTTGCCCCAGTTTATTATTCTTATCTACTGTAATACTTGGTGTACCCCTTTTGTATTAGTCTCTTAACCGACAGCATATTCGGTTATGTTTTGTATAGTTGTTATTAAACTATTAAATGTTTTATATATATCCACCTTATGTATAAATTGAATTGTCGATATTGTTTTTATCAAATTTACAAAATTATATGACATCCGTTTTCAAAAATATTCGATGGTCATCTCGTACTATTATTATGCGACAGTGATGCTAAGAATTGACCGTTTAAAATTCCTACTTTTATTGGAGTAGCGGGTTGTCTACCTCTTAGTTTAATAAGTGAGGTGTAGCAAATGGTATCAGAGCATCAAGTTCTAGAGTCCTTAGGATCTATGCGAACTTATCACGTTCTACCGAAGCATTCTTTGATATAGAGCCCTAGTATTAGGACTGTTTTGCTTATGCGCATTTACAATTTTCCCGCATGGATAAATTATTTTAGTTGTATATTGATTCAATTGATTTTTATCTCAGATGCCGCCTAGATGAGTTCACCCGGCAAGGGTAAATCGAGTTGAAGAGGATGTAGAGCCCCCACCACCGCAAGGGACTATGAATGAGATAGAAGTGGCTAATATTATAGCCTAAGCGGTAAACGCTGTAATGATCACTATGGTAAAATAATTACCATAAGCTCAGCAACCAGTAGCATCGGTGGCTCAGGCCCATACAGGACACTCCGCGTGGGAAAGAGTTAGAGAATCCTTTCTGAAAGGTCACCCTCCAGAACTTCAGGGTGGCGCTGATGTGATTGTTTCAAATCAATGGAAGAAAGATATTCGACGCCATCTTTGAATGGTCGAATGTAGTGGGGAGCGAAAATAAATTATCACCACTTTTAAACTCGTAGGAGCATCCCTACAATGGTGGGAGTTGGTGACCACTTCGGAATGAAGGGATATCGTGACTATCTCAAAATTCTGGATTTGATTTGACCGAAAGTATTTTCCTCTGGCAATCCAGAAGGAGATGAGGAGGAATCTTTAGGATGTTGTTCAAGGGGGAGCGATCAGTGGCGGAATATGAAGATGAATTTACTTGTTCAGTAAACTTTGTGCCGGATGAGGTAAATCTAGAAGAAAGGAGGATTTCAAAATTTATTGGGGGTTTGAGTTAGAGAATAAGGCAGCATTTGTTGGGGAACCTGCTTTGCAAAATTTTAGCGATGTGATGAATGCAGTTTTACTTCATTGCCAGGATCACCACCTCCATTTGAAAGGGAGTAAGAAGATTGGAGATTCTGTTCAATCTAGTAAACAGGGGGAAATGGTGCTGGTGGAGCACTACCACCACCACAACAGTCTGGGAATAAACAGAAGGAGTGGGACCTCCAGCAAGGGGACTTGAGTAAGAAATAACGCTTTGGGGGTTTCAACTTTGGCGGAGGTGATTTTAGGCATGGTCAGGGTGTTCAGCAGCAGCAGCAGTTAGGCCAGTAGGGCCAAGCGGGCAGAGGGAATAATCGAGGTCGAATCCATCAGGGCCAAGGTGTGGGGCAATTTCGGAACAACAATCAGGCCCGACATCTGGAGAATTTTGCGGGCCGTTATTTTCAGTATGGTGAACAGGGTCACATGAGGAGAGCTTGTCCATAGTTTAACGGGGGACAGTTGCCTAGAGGCCAGAGCTTGTCCATAGTTTAACGGGGGACAGTTGCCTAGAGGCCCTCCATCACCTAATCCAGCCTCACAGGTACATACACAACCTCCATCACCTAGCCCAGTCGTCCCACTACAACAGGAACAACTTTAGTTTGGGCGTATGTATAATATTTAGGATGCTTTGTTTCCTCCAGCACCGCCTGCACCGCCAGCTATTGAGGGTAAGTTTCCCATTCAGGAGTTTGTAGGTCGGGTGTTATTTGACACAGACACAACACACTCATTTATCGCTAGGCACTTTGCTCATTCGACGGGATTGTTTAAGTCTGTCAAAAGTACTTTTACTAGTGTAGAGTCTCCCATGGGTGATGGCTTGCTTATATTCTTTATTTGTAGAGGGGTGGGAATAGACCTTAGGAGATTGTTATTTGAGGCCGATTTGCTCGTCGTGGACATGGTCGGTTATGATGTTATTTTGGGCATGGACTGGTTAGTAAAATATCGAGCCATGGTGAATTATTACGGGAGGAGTATAGTTTTTGCCATTTCGGGGCAAGAAGTGTTTTTGGTAGCTATGCCTCTTTCGGAGGGAGGTTCGAGCACGCGCTTGTATTGTATTAAGGAGGAGACTTTATGAGAAATAGTTATTTCCCTAAACTCAATTCCTGTTGTTAGAGAATTTGAATATGTCTTTCAGGAAATCTCGGGCTTACCTCCAAGTCGTGAGATTGAGTTTGTAATTGACTTAGCGTCGGGAACTAGACTGATTGTGCAAACTCCATATCGTATGGCTCCTTCGAAAATAAGGGAGTTAAGGAATCAAATTCAGCAACTGTTGGGACAAGGGTTCATTCGACGTAGCACGTCGCCATGGGGTGCTCTTGGAAGAGAGATGGTTCCCTTCGATTATGTATTGATTATCGTGAATTGAATAAGGTAAACATAAAAAATAAATACCAATTGCCTCGAATCGATGATTTATTTGATCAATTAAGAGGAGCATCGTACTTCTTAAAAATAGATTTGAGGACTGGGTACCATCAGTTGTGAATTCAAGAACAGGGCGTGTCGAAAACCGCATTCTTGACCAAGAATGGATCCTATGAGTTTTTGGTTATGCCTTTTGGGCTAACCAATGCTCCCGCAGTATTTATGGATCTTATGAATCAAGTATTTCGAGACTTCCTAGACCAGTTTATCATAGTGTTTATTCACGACAGTCTAGTCTATTATCGGACTAAAGATGATCATGCCAAACACTTGGGTTGGTCCTACAAACACTACGGGATCAATAAATTTATGTCAAGTTTGAGAAATGTGGTTTCCGATTGCAAGAAGTGCAATTTTTGGGGCATATCGTAATGACCGAGGGTATTTTCGTAGACCCGAATAAGGTTACAGCGGTGAGGGAATGGGATCAACCCACGACGCCAACTAAGATCCGTAGATTTATGGGTTTGGCGGGTTATTATCGTCGTTTCATTAAGTGTTTTTCCCAAATTTCTAGACCTTTGACGAACTTGACCCAGAAAGGAGTACGATTTGTTTAGGATGACTCCTGTCGGCTAGCTTTTGATGAATTGAATGAAAAGTTGACTTCTGCTCCTGTGCTCGCATTGCCAAAGTCGGGAGTAGACTATTTGGTCTTTACGGACGCATCTCTACAAGGAATGGGGGGGGTACAACAGGAGTATAGGGCCATTGCATATGCGTCTCGCAAATTAAAACCCCATGAAAAGAATTATCCCACACATGATTTGGCGCTTGCCGCGATAGTGTTCGCCTTAAAGATATGGAGGCATTACCTCCTGGGTGAGAAATTTAGTCTTTTTACGGACCACAAGTCGTTACAATATATGTTCTCGCAGAAAGATCTAAATATGCGACAACGTCGGTGGTTAGAATTCGTAAAGGACTATCAATTCGATATTCACTACCACCCAGGCAAGGAAAAATATAGTAGCTTGGGGTAACTAGCGGAAGTGTGGAAAGCCAAATGGAAAGAACTTAGCTAGGATGATGTTGTAGCAAGAGCATGCATGTCAGTGTTAATCGTTACGCCTGCCATAGTGATGCGAATAGTAAAAGCGCAAGGAGGGGATAAAGATTGTCAAGATCGGGTACGTCAATTGTTGATCGAGGGGGCAGAGTCCTACTCTATTAGTTCTGAGGTTGGGTTATATTTCCACGAAAAACTTATAGATCCGGACGAAGGAGACCTGAGAAGTGCTATCATGACGAAATCCCATGGTTCAAGGTTTGCAGTACACCCAGGTGGGGAAAAAATGTACCAAGATATGCACCATAAATATTGGTGGGCGGGAATAAAAAGGGACATTTCTGAATTTGTCTCCCAATGCGCCACTTGTTAATTGGCGAAGGTGGACAACCGGCGGTCGACTAGATTATTGCAACAGTTGGAAATACCGGTGTGGAAATGGGAGAGTATCTCAATGGATTTTATCACTGAATTTCCGACGTCACAAAGTGGTCATGATTCTATTTGGATAATTATCGATCGTTTGAACAAATCGGTACATTTCCTACCAGTATGGACGGATTATAATACAACACATTATGCCCAACTTTTTATTGCGGAAATTGTGAAACTCCGTGGGGTGCCTATCAAAATAGTCTCAGATCGAGACAAAATTTTTGTATCCCATTTTTGGCAAAGTTTTCAAGAGGCGATGGGGACTGAATTACGGTTGAGTACATCGTACCATCCACAAATCGATGGGCAAACGGATAGGGTCAACTAAATATTGGAGGATATGATTCTCATGTGTATACTTGATTTCAAAGGAGGATGGGAACAATACCTTCCATTGGTCGAATTTGCATACAATAATTCATACCAATTCACGATAGGTATAGAACCATATGAGACATTGTATGGCCGACCGTATAGATCACCTACTTATTGGTTGGAAGTAGGAGATAATAAGCTCCTTGGACCTGAAATAATCCAAGATACCTCTTCGAAGATTGAGCTTATTCGAAATCGCATATGAATTGCACAAGATCGCTAAAAGAGCTATGCCGATGCAAATCGAAGGCACGTTGAATTGGAAGTGAGGGATCAAGTTTTAGTGTAGGTATCCCCGATAAAGGGTATAATGCGATTCGAAAAGGAAGGCAAACTTGCATCACGCTATGTAGGACCTTTTCTCGTTATTGCAAAGGTAGGCCCCGTAGCATATCAACTTGCTTTTCCAGAACGCCTACAAAAAATTCATAACTTGTTCCATGTTTCATCTTTAAAGAAGTACAAAAGATGCGAGGGAGCTCATTGGCACATTCTATTGGATGATATCGAGTTACAAGTCGATATTTCATATTAGAAACAAGCGGTTGCCATTCTAGACCACGGAGAGCGTAGACTAAGATCGAAAGTGGTGCCCTTGGTCCGAGTCCAGTGGGGACACCACAATGCCGAGGAATCAACTTAGGAAAGAGAGGACGATATTCGAGGAAAGTACCCACACCTCTTTTTACCAGGTAAATTTAAATTTTGAGGACAAAATTCCCTTGTAAGGGGCGAGTATGTAATACCCCTAATTTATGAGTAATTATTTTTATATTAAATTTCCATGTGGGTCAGTTATATAAAATAAAGGAAATTGAAGTAAATATTAATTTAAGTAATCTAAGAGTTAATATTTACTGAGTATTGCATATTTACCGTTAAGCGAATGTAAATAGTGTAATATTATATTTTTGTTGCGTCGTTGTGCTTTAAGCAACGAATTTGATTTATATTCCAATCGAATTATTATTAGGAAGTTAATATGACGTATGACCAAGAAATAATGAACAATATCCCGGATGTAAGTTTAGAGGGTACGGTTAATCGGGGAATGGTTGAGATAGTCAAAATAAGCGTCAGGTGTGCTTTTAAGTTATGGGATACTTTTGACTAGTTATAACTTAATTTATGACGTTACGAGTCATTTTAAGTATGTAGTAGCATTTAATGTTGGACTTAATGTATTTGGGTCATTTTGGGGTATTTAATCTTTCAAGAGCATTTAATACTCATTTGTGTTTTACCCTAGAAAGTTAGAGAGAAGAGAGAGCTTGAGAAAAAAAGAGAAAAGAGAGAGTTTTATGATTTGGGCTTGGAATCATTGCAACGAGAGGATAATCCGAGGTTACAATCTTGAGGCAAGTTTCTAACTTGCATAAATGTATGATTGGGTGTGAATAATTTGTATATAGTTAGTGTTCTTGAGTTTGCACCATTAATGGAGATTGATGATTTTGTTGTTTAAATCCTAAGTTGTATGATCTAGACTTGTTTTAAATGGTCTCTTCTAGTAGGTTAACTTGGTTAAGTGATTTAGAGAAGTTATGAGTTGATGATGTTGGGTTAGATGGAAGAAGAAAGAGATTTAGTGATTTAGGGTTTATATCAACCCATAGCCACAACTGGGCATCTCGACCAGGGCGAATAGATTCGCCCTCCTTAGCTAATCGATTCGCTAAAATGGTAGCTACAGGTATGAGGAACAGAATCGATTCGGGTTAAGGCCGAATCGATTCGGGCTTAGACAGAAGGTTGGTTTTCTCAGTCGAATCGATTCGCTCTTTGGCGAATCGGTTTGCTACCAGGGGTGAATCGATTCGGCCCTAGGCGAATCGATTCGAAAATCCTGATGTTTTACGAAAATTTTCCAACTTGGTTTATACTCCTTTTCTTTTAGGTTTGAGGCTTAGGAACCTTCTCATTTGATGTATTAAAGAGTATTAGGGTATCACACAAGGGGGATTAATACCTTAGGTTAGTAAGGGGGTATCCAGGTTTATTTCGGAGGCTATTTAGTAGAACTTAATGTCTCATTTCATATAGTAAATGAGTATAGTAATAGGGTAGAGTCGCGTAATATCGTTTTAAACTTTCGGGGGCTAGTATGAGGGTAATTACACTTTATAGCCTAAATTGTTATGCACATATGGTTTCAAAAATAAGAAGTGTATGTTTAATCGGTATATCTTGTGATTGTGGCACGCACATACATACCTCTCTAAATGCTATCATGAGGGAAGTTATGCAAATGAGGTAAATCCCATGGCTAGTGATGCGGGGAGAATATAGTCCTCGGGCCATAGGACCAGTGGTTATATTGTATGATTGTGTTTATTCAAAGTGGGGAAATTTCGGGTATGGTTATGACTCACTAGAGATGGTATATGGTCGCTTCCCATGTGTTGCCATTTAAGGTACCCAGGTGGTCTTGATTATAGGCCCTGGAAGATGATAGAATTTAGGGGCACATCCAGTGGGGTAACTCCTGGAAGGATGGTCTTAGAACCGTTATATTATGATTGAAATTGTTCTCACGGAAATGGTATGTCACATAAAGAATTTAATGGAACTATAAATCAACTTTATTGCATATGATCCCCAATGACTAATTGACTTGTGAAGATATATTTTACGAATTGGCAAATTAAGCATGTTGAATAGAGTTAGGTTACTCCTCTTAATTAGATGGGTAGTTCAACTTAAATGGAATGTTATGTCACTAAGATTGCACTTAGAAGAGAGGTGAGGATGATTCTTATTATAAAGAGCGAACTTAACCTATTTATGATATTTAGCATTCATAATTGTTATGCATTTTATTCACATGTATATCATATCAAATCGGGCCCTGACCCGTTTATATTTCTCCTTCTTGTGTGGTTCTTATTTATGTTTTGGTTCTTTGTCGCATGGGCGCCCACTTTGATCTTTCTTTCCAGTGTTAAGGAGCTACAGCATTTTGTGGATGTTGTAGGATTTTTTTGTTAAACGCATCAATCTTTTGGATATTCTAGTTATGATCCGTCTGTATATTCGGGCATGTTACCCCGGTTTATTATTCATATTTACTGTTATACTTTGTGTACCCCTTTTGTATTGGTCTGTTAAACGACAACTTAGTCGGTTATGTTTTATAGAATTGTTATTAAACTATTAAATTTTTTATATATATCCACCTTCTGTATAAATTGGATTGTCAAAAATATTTTTATCAAATTTGCAAAATTATATGACATCTGTTTTCAAAATTTTTTGATGGTCGTCTCGTCCTATTATTATGCGACAGTGATGCTAAGAATGGACCATTTAAGATTCCTGTTTTTATTGGAGTAGCGGGTTGGCCACCTCTTATTTTAATAAGTGGGGTGTCACACATTACACCACAAAAACCCATTGGAGAAATTTGATATTTCTATAATAAGAATTTGTAATAATATAAATGACCATTTGAGATGGACTTAGAATCAAAAGAAACAACATAAACGAATGATGCAAGCAGATGTTAAGAACATGGAAGAATCAATATTCTATTATAGTGAGCTTTCAGCTTAGAATGTAGTAATATATTTATTTTTTATTTATTTTTATTTATTTTTTCAAATATTCTACTAATATAAGAAATAAATCATGGACATAAGAAGGACATAGATAGACCAAGAAATTAAAGAAAGGAAAGGGATATATTAACTCAAACTAATTGCTAATTTTTGTTACGATGCTCACTACTGACTCATATTTGATGGACAAAATATGTGAAACACGATTACAAGTAAGGTAGTATAATAAGACTAGACTAACAAAACAAATTACTATTTTTTTCATCACTTTAATTATTTTCATTTTTATTTTTATTTTTACAGAATTATATTCACGGATAAAGCATTGTATAAGTGCTCAAACATAGACACCATGTAATCCTCACTCCTAGCACGAATGCTCAACTTTTATTGTTTTTCAACTCTTATCAGTTTTTGGACCTCATTGATTATGCTATTCTTTCAAAAGTTAATATCTATATCTAAATACTCCTCTCTATTATTGGGTTGATTACCATCTAAAAAAATATTACTGACGAAAATCAAATTTAAATTTATTAATGAAATATGAACAAAAGCGACACTTTTTTCCATAATTACTTCAAATATTTTGTACATGGTTGACATATAATTTGGTATTACTGTTTGAATATTTATAGAATTTGACCAAAAATATTATTTGGTATTGATATTATGTTATATATTGAAAGAGCTCGCGCATCGCGTGAGTCTAAAAGCTAGTTCATATATAAAATGACCATTACATTATGGTTGGTGACTAATCGATGCCTTTTTTCCATGCAAATTGACACATTTGCATGAAATTGGCGTTATAAATAAGGGTATGGTTAAATGCACTCCATTTATGTACTAATACACTCCAAAAAATGTCATCAAAAGTTCAAAAGTGCCATACAAAATTATTAAAAAGTGTTACCATATATCATTTTGGAGTGCTAGATGTAATACCCTGTATTTCTGAGTATCTAGAATTTAATTAATTCGGTTATTTTAAATTACATAGGTGCCGTAATTTAATTGAATGAAATATTATGTGTTTATTTAAAATATTAATCAGGAGAGATAATTATTAATCTTTATGGAATAAAGTTACTAAGTGAGTAGTAAATAATGTGTGATAATTATTATACGTCGTTGCGAGTGATATCGATGTGACTGTGCTATATCTCTACCCGAAGTCACGTGTAGACTATATTGAGGTTGAGATAGTAAATTTATGTAGAGTGACTCGGATGATGATTTCGAGGTCATAATTGTTTCCGAATGGGTCGAAATAGGTGGAATAGTATACCAGGGTATACTTATTGGATTCCAAAGTGATTTTAGGCCAAATTGGCACTACGTAAGGCGTTTCGATCATTTAGGAGCCTAGGATAGAAGGAAATCCGAAATTTAGATTATTATCCCCTTTGAGTTACAGGCTAGGGTTACAACACTTGGGAGAGAGAGGAGGCCATAGGAGACACCTTTTCGCATCACCAACGCTGCCGAATTTGTGATCGAAGCAAGGAAAGATCAACCTCATCATCTTAGAACAAAAATCAGACCTTCTTTATCAAAGAAAGTATTTATCTTGCATTACTTTAAGCATGTTATAATGCACATGTAGTGTAAGGTTTCAATTTCATGATTTAAATGATGTTTTTGGGATTTGGATGGGTGAGATTGATGATTTGGGGGTAGGAATTCATGTAGAACAAATTCATATATGCACACAAAATCAATGAATATGGGATGATTAACATGGAAGAAATCTGGGAAAATTGATGAATATATATGAATAACACATAAACTAGGGGTTTAATGAATTATGTGTTTTGATTCGTTCTTGGGTAGATTTCTTGAAGTCTTGATGTATTATTTACGTTCAAAATTATCCCTACATATATATTTAATGTTTGGGTATGTTGGATGGGAGTTCGGGGAGGTTTTATGGAGTTTTGATAAAGTTTTAATGGTGAAAACTCGTAATAGCAACAAAGAAGAGGATACAGTTAGGTGCAAATCGATTCGGTTTGAAGACGAATCGATTCGGCTGCCTAGTTTTGTTGAGATTTGCCTTTTATATTATACTCCCTCATGAAATTAATTACGGGATACTTTAGTGATAGTCTCATAATTATATACAGACTTAGAGAAGGTCAGTAGACATATAGTTAAGGCTCGATTAATCTTAATAAAGGAAATCTTAGGATTAGGACCGATGATAGTCAACCGATTAAGATGCGTATCGAAAAATTTACGAATTGTGTTATAGGAAGAGTAAACTATAACCTAATATCAATACTAGTAAGAGAGTGATATTTTACTTATGAAATTTACTTAAGGGATAATTGGGATCCTTCGGGTAGTGAATGATACTCGAAAAATACGAAAATAATAATATGTGTGAATAATTAGTACGTCGAGTATTAGAGAGATATAAATACTATGTACGGGATGTATTGTAGGTTGTGGGTATACCTGTACTGGAGATATATATAGGTTGTGTGAACACATATTATGTGCTTTGTTATGTGTGTTAACATACCTACGTTGCCTGCTATCATGGGACGTTCTGTGTAGAGGGCGATCCCACCTTGGCTATTCCAGCGAGATCTGGATGTGTGCCCTAGAACATAGAACTTAGGGCGGCTCACTATGTGCAGTGTATTAGTGGGACCGACATGTCATTTGGGTACGTTAGGTTTGTGCATAGCCCAAAGTCTTAGAACTATGTTCGCCTCCATTGTATGTTGTTTGAATTATTGTTCGAGGAGAGATTCTAAACCGATAGTCCCTGATTTGGTACGAGAGGTACATGGAATTTATAGTAGAGTATGCTTGCATCGCGGTGGCCATTCTGGATGATGATGTAGTTGTATATATTGTAGTGTGATAAATATATACAAGTGTGATTATTCTACTTATGTGTCATCATCATCATCATCATCATCATCATCATCCATGCCTTAATCCCATTATATGGGGTCAGCCACATGGATTCTCCTTTTCCATTCTAATTTATTATATGTATTATTATCATTTAAGTTTGATTCCTTAAGGTTTATCATAATAATTTCCTCCTGCGATATCTTAGGGCGGCCTCCTTTTCTTTTACCCTCTATTTTCAATAATCTTCCTCTTGTTTAGGGGCATCTACTGGTCTACGCAACACATGTCCATACCACCTAAGTCTAATTTCTCTTAATTTCTTATTAATGGGAGCTATTCCAAACTTTTCTCTCACGTATTGATTTTTAATTTTATCATTTCTCTTAAATTTCTAAAAGAAATTTAAGTATGAGAAACTTCATTAATGGTGCAATAATAATATTCGATTAATATGAATCATTGAATTGACGATAGCGTATCGTATGGGCGATACGAGGGCGCTAAACCGATTGTGGTTAGTTAGATACTTATAGCTAGTTGGGTTTAATGGGATAAGTTAGGCGTGCACAATTGTTGATAGGTGATGAACTCAAAGGCATGTATGTGAAACTTATGTGTGTAGTAATAACTGCTTTTAAACTGCAATTTAGATACCTACTAAATGTTTTTCAAAAAGTTTTGGGCCATGATTAGTGTCAAATCTATTTTTCAAAATATTTTAAGTGTCCAGCCATAGGGACGCCAAACTTGATGACTCATTCCAAGAATGCGTAGCTGCAACACTTGCAGAGGCTTGCAGGATTTGTGTAGACGCTTCAGTTATTCATTCATATATCAGGCTTTATGATTCAGTATTTCATTCCATATTGCCCATTCAGTTGATACATTCATTCACTTTTATTTTTCAGACCATGTATTTGGATTTAGTTTATTTTCGTCGACTTATGGTTTGGATTTTAGTTTTGGAACCGATGGTTTATTTCGGTATTTATCATTTACCTATTAATCTTGAGATGATTTAGATTTATATTAATTGTGTGGATGGTTGAGTTAAACTATTTTAATTTTCGTATGTTGTTATATGTTAATGAAAGATAAAATTTGACACCGGCTTAACTTAACATAGGTGGTTAGTAATTTAAAAAAAATTCGACAGTGATGTTAATAATGAACTAAATGAGATTCCTGTTTATTTTGATAAAATGACTGATCACCCGTGATTAAAATAGGCGGGGTGTCACACTGGAGCACTCATTTGGAGTGCATTAAGCAATACCCTGTGATACCCCGACTAATTAAACCTTGGGTGATCAAGCCTTAATTTAATTTAAACAGCTTTCTTAAATGGTTCATTCTTAGCATCACTGCCGAAAGCCTTTTAATTTACTAACCACCTAAGTGAAATTAAACGAGTGCTAATTTTTTTTTCTTCCTTAAGAAGAATAAATAATCCATACAAACACATAACAATTCTAGTAATAATAAAACAGTTTGCATAATTACCCGAACGTAGGTAAAGTCTAGCCGAAAACCACGGCCAATAAAATACAATTAAAAATCCATAACTAAAATAAACTGTAGCAGTAAAGATAGGACAACATGTCCCAACTAAAAATTACTAAAACTGAGATCCTGCACTAGAACTGAAAAAGAGGAAGCGTTTAAACAATCCCTGCAACATCCACACGTGCTGCAGCTCCTAAATCTCTGGAATGAAATCATGCTGGGTGTCCTTGTGGCTGGGCACCTAAAAGGTTTTAAAAATTTTACAGAGCAAGAGTTAGTACTCAAAACATTTTGAAAATATTTTGCAAGCAGTTATCACCATTGAGTTATTGATTACACATATTAAAGTTTCGCACAACTCCCTTGGACTTCCTCACCCCTCTTCTATAGTGCATGTCTAACGAGGACACTTAGTTCACCTAGTTATACCACCCATAAGCGTAGGTAACTTATTTACTGCTCGTTGTTCTTATTCTTGTAATAATTACATCACGCTATAAATTATTACTAATATATTCTCAATTCATTTCATTATCTACTATTTTCAATCCGTAGATTATGCATATAGAATACATTTTATCACACAATAATGTATTTAATATCAGTTATCACAAACATATCCCTTTACCACAAATAAAGGACTCTTGGTTCGGAATGATTCATCGACCCCAGGTAAGAGTTGGTTCGGAATGATCCATCGACCCCAACTATTTAAAAATATAAATATATACACATATTCTGGTTCGGGACACTTTCATCGCAACACCAGTTTAAAGTTTGGTTCGGCATTTTTCATCGACCCCAAACATATAATAACTTTATGTTAGTTCGGAATGTTACAACGACCCTAACATAATTAATTTAGGTAAAATTCTCTTAACCCAAACTTTTGTATAATTTAGTAGTTACACACCCGGCCTATCAAATCATGTCCGTACGTAATATATTCTAATTATATTCACCGTACTCATTAATTACAATTTAATTCGCTATTGTATTTATTCGAGTATTCACGCAACTCTAAGGGCCCTAGTTACCCCTCCCTTAATTCAGTCGTTAAGTTAACTTTAACCTACTGGTATTATTCCGAAAATTTACTCTCACCCTTTCCGTAGCCAAATTCTCACAATCCCAACATACGGCTATCGATCGCTCTCCCGTCGGTCCATTTCTCCAAAATTCCCACTCAATCATTGATGAAGAAATCTAATGGTACACCTACTGGTATTTATGAAGTCTCCTCATAGGTAAAATATCATCACTAAGGTTCCCATCAAGCGACGGTAATTAAAGGAAATTTATTCACAAAATTTTCTACAGTCCAGCTAGGGTCGATCGATCGAGGGGATATGGTCGATCAATCGACTACTCGATCGATCGACATTCAAGGGTCGATCGATCGATCAAGAAGTGACAGACCCAGTTCGTCTTCTTTAATGCGGGTTTCACCATTTTTATCTATCTATCTTTCATGATAATTCACCATATTTGCAACCAACAATTTCTAATCATTCCTACATGTTCTGGGATGATTACTAACGATTTAAAACAACAAAATCATTATAAATCTTGGCCAAATCAACTAAAAATCTTTCTAGTATTCAAGAACCCTAAAAATACATTCTTTACATCTTTCATCATAATTCCAGACTTTTAGTTCGATTTAATCATCTAGTTTTCTATAATATCAGAATATTTGGAGATCCAAAACGTCCTACATGCAATCCCTACCAATCATGGGTCATAATCCATTGTTTTTCTCCCAAAAATATCATAAAAACTATGTTCTTCATAAAGCTGAAATATGGGTATTATAACTCAATTTATTTGCAAATAACCACTTGCCTTATGATTTTTAGGGTTTGATTTCGTGGTTGTTGATGATGGTTGATGATTTCGATCCTTCAATCCTCCTTCCCAACAACTTTATGGTGAAATCTCCTTAGAATTTCCCTTCCTTCCTTCTTTTGCCTTAGGAAGTTGTCTCTCTCTCTTCTCTAATGGCTATGGTGTATTTTCTTTCTTTCTAACCCTAGCCTCAACTCTTATAATCTGATCTAGGGTTTCAAAATTCCTAGGTCTTCTTACCCATAATTGTAAAGAGACCAAAATGCCCCCGAATGGTCCCGGTTTAGTCCGAAAATGACCCGGCACTCAACTAGTACCTCGGGGTACACTATTTTGACTAATTCGACCCTTTCGGAATCATCTGTGGACTCCAAATTATCGTTTGAGTCTCTTAAATATTTTTCTAGTCTCGTCTTTAATTTTTTTGTCCTACGCGCGACACTCGGTTGAGATAACTCTGGTACGTCCATATAGTCACTAGACCGTACATATCAACATTAAAAATTTACTACTTCATATTTAGTAAATTTTTAATCGTCATATTCATCCTTATTAACATTATATCACATTAAATTACTCTTCTCACGTAATTTAAATAAAACGTATTTTATCACATTAAATTACTCTACTCACGTAATTTAAATAAAACGTACATTAAATTGCTCTACTCATGTAATTTAAATAAAACGTATTTTATTACATTAAATTACTCTACTCACGTAATTTAAATAAAATGTATTTTCCTAATTAAGCAAAATTACGGGGTATTACATATTTCCCCTCTTACAAAAGGAATTTCGTCCTCGAAATTAGAAAATACCTGCTGTGAATAATTCTGGATATTTCTCTCGCATATCCTCCTCCCGTTCCCAAGTGGACTCATCCATATTGTGATGTCCCCATTGTACTCACACTAAGGGGACCACCTTGGATGGTAATTTGCGCTCACTATAATCCAGAATAGCCACGGGTCTTTCTTCATACAAGACATCTGACTGCAAATCGATCTCCTCCAGTGGAATGTGCCAGAAGGCTCTCTCGCTCCTCTTATATTTCTTTAGCGATACCACATGGAACACATCGTGTATTCGCTGAAGATGCTCAGGGAGTCCCAATCTGTAAGCTACCGGTCCCACATATCTCGGTGCTAATTTCCCTTTCTTACCGAACCTCATAATTCCTTTCATAGAAGATACCCGGATTAACACCTGGTCGCCCACATCTAGGTCCACGTGTCTCCTACCGGCATCAGCATAACTCTTTTGCCTATCCTGAGCTATTCGAATACGTCCTCGAATCAACTCTATTTTGGATGAAGTCTCCTGTATCATCTCTGGCCCCAATAGCTTGTTATCCCCCACCTCTAACCAACAGGCTGGCGAACGACAAGGCCTCCCGTAAAGTGCCTCGAATGGAGCCATGCCGATAGTGAATTGGTAAGAGTTATTATATGCAAACTCCACCAAAGGAAGGTGTGGCTCCCAACCTCCCCCAAAATCTAGGACACACATCCTTAGCATATCCTCCAACATCTGGTTTACCCTTTCAGTCTGACCGTCCGTCTGTGGGTGATATGTCGTACTCAACCGTAAATCGTTGCCCATGGCCTCCTGAAAGCTCTTCCAGAAATGTGACACAAATATTTTATCTCGGTCCGATACAATATTAATAGGGACTCCGTGCAGCTTAACAATATCTTAAATAAATAACTGCGCGTACCGCATCGTATCATAATCCGTATGAACCGGTAAGAAATGAGTTGCCTTAGTCAACCGATCCACTATCACCCATATGGAATCGTGACCCTTCTGTGATGTTGGTAACCCAGTAATAAAATCCATCGAGATACTCTGCCACTTCCACACGGGGATCTCTAGTGGTTGTAGCATCCCTGAAAGCCTCTGATGGTCAACTTTTACGAGCAGACACGTAACACACTTTGAGACAAATTCTGTAATATCTCGTTTCATACCTGCCCACCAATATAATCGTCGCATATCTTGGTACATTTTATCCCCACCTGGATGTACCGAAAACTTCGACCCGTGTAACTCCATCATAACGGCATGCCTCAAATCATCATCTTCGGGTACTATCAGCCTACCATTAAACCGTAGTCCGCCCTCTGAGCTGATGGAGTAGGACTCTGCCCCCTCGGCCAGTAACTGTCGTACTTTGTCCTGACAAAATGGGTCTTCGGCCTGTGCCCTCACTACCCGCATAACCCCCTCGGAAGTGATAGCTAAAACTGCCATGCTAGCTCTCTCCATCTCATCCTCGTGTCGAAGTTCACTCCACTTCGCCTTCTAAATTTCTGCCAACTCCCCGGTAGGTCTTCTGCTTAACGCATCTGCCACCATGTTAGCCTTACCCGAATGATACTGTATATCAAATTGGTAGTCCTTCACGAATTCAAGCCACCTTCTTTGCCTCATATTAAGATCCTTCTGAGTGAACAGATACTGCAATGACTTATGATCCGTGAATAGAGTGAACTGCTCGCCCAGAAGATAGTGCCTCCATATCCTCAATGCAAAAACGACCGCTGCCAACTCGAGGTCATGGATGGGGTAATTCTTCTCATGTGGCTTAAGCTTTCGGGACGCATAAGCTATAGCCTTCTCCTCCTGCTGTAACACACCCCCAAGCCCTTGTAAGGACGCATTGTTATAGACTCGGTACTCCACTCCGATCCTAGGTAAGGCAAGAACGGGTGCTGATATCAACTTGTCCTTTAATTCATCAAATGCTAACTGACAACTATCACTCCATACGAAGGACACTCCCTTCCGATCCAAGTTTGTCAGCGGTCCGGTAATTTTTTAGAACCCCTTGATGAAGCGACGATAATAACCGGCCAACCTTAAGAAACTGCGAATTTCGATCGGAGTCATGGTCTGTCCCCACTCCCTCACCGCCGATACCTTACTCAGGTCAACAGCAATGCGTCTGCTAGATACAACGTGGCCTAGGAACTGAACCTCCCGAAGCCAAAATCCACACTTCTTAAATTTGGCGTACAACTGATGGTCCCGCAATGTCTGTAGAACCATTAGTAAATGTTCAGCGTGTTCCTCCTCCGTGCGAGAGTAAATCAAAATGTCATCTATGAATACAATCACAAACTGATCCAAAAACTCCCTGAATACCCTATTCATGAGATCCATGAATACTGTCGGCGCATTAGTTAGCCCAAACGGCATTACTCTGAACTCGTATGACCTGTACCGTGATAGGAAAGCGGTCTTGGGTACATCCTCTTCATGAATGCGCAATTGGTGGTAACCCGACCTCAAATCGACCTTTGAGAAGTATGCAGCTCCTCTCAACTGATCAAACAAGCCGTCAATTTTCGGTAACGGATACTTATTACGTATCGTCACTTTGTTCATCTCTCTGTAATCTACACACAGACGAAGTGAACCATCCCTTTTCTTTACAAATAACACCGGCGCACCCCATGGCGATGTACTCCATCGAATGAAGCCCTGTCCTAGTAGCTGTTGAATCTGTTCTCTCAGTTCTCGCATCTTCGAAGGAGCCATGCGATACGGCGCTCTGGCAATCGGTCTCATCCCTGGTGCTAGGTCAATAACGAACTCTATCTCCCTGCTGGGTGGTAACCCTGGAATCTCCTGAAAGACATCCTCAAAATACCTCACAGTTGGGATTGAGTCCAGAGAAACGACAACCCATGTGAGGTCTCCTCCTCAATATAATATAAATGAGTTCGAGATCCTCCCTCGGGGAGTGGCATTGACACAAGGAACATCTCTTGTCCCGGTATGGAGAACACAATAGTCCTCTCATAACAATCAACCATTGCCCTA
This sequence comes from Sambucus nigra, assembly GCA_949130495.1. Lineage (NCBI taxonomy): Eukaryota > Viridiplantae > Streptophyta > Magnoliopsida > Dipsacales > Adoxaceae > Sambucus > Sambucus nigra. Next base: position 328,664,061 of record OX422210.1, on the reverse strand, counting down.
TAATGCGCCAACCAATCCATACCTAGGATGACGTCATATCCCTCCATATCCAGCACTAAGAGGTCCACCGCTAAACTCAATCTTCCGACCATAATGTCCACATCCTTACAAATCGAGTGTATAAGGGACCCACTACCCATCGATGACTCCACACACATAAGATGAGTGTCAGCTATCGCTAATAGGCCGGCTGCCCGAGCAAATCTGGTGGAAGTAAACAAATGCGTCGCCCCCGTGTCAAACAAAATACTACCCTCAAGTCCATGAATAGGAAACATACCCGCAACTACCGGCGGTGCTGGCTGAAATGGAATATCACGGACGTTGAACACACGTACATACTGCATCTGGCCTGGCTGTGGGGCCTGTACTGCTGCTGGAGCTAACGGAGCCTCTGCCCCTGTTGGGCACCCTGTTGTTGTGCCCTGTCTAGCTGTGGACAATTTCTACTCTTGTGACCCTGCTGGCCACAAGTGAAACACTGACCCTGAAACTGTCTCTGCCCTTAGCCCTGTTGGCCCTAACGTTGGCCCTGTCGACCTTGTCCTTGTTGTCCTCCATTTTGATTCCCTTGCCCCTGTTGGCCCTGAGGGACTGGTTGCTGGGGACCTTGCTGGCCCTGTCTGTCAAAGCGATGCCTCCCGTGCTTAAACTTCTTGGTAGGGTTCCCCTGTCGGGAATCCTACCCTAACTGGCCCACTGTTTGCTGTTGTGGTGCGCTGCTGCCACTACCTCCATCCACTTTGCCCGGTTGGCTAGGCTCACCTCTCTTATTTCCCTTCGCATGAAAACGGTGGTCCTGACAGTGTAGTAGAGTGGCATTGACGACATCTGTGTAGGTTACCAACGCCGGATTACCGATCAATTGTTGTCCGATTCTCCAGGTTAGGACCTCCATAAATTTTGACTTCTTCCTCTCCTCATCACTCACCTCGTTTGGCACAAAGTTGGCCAATCGGGTAAACTCCTCCTCATAATCAGCAACTGAGTGATCTCCTTGAACCACTTCGCTGAATTTCTTCCTGATCTCTGACTCCACTGCTGGAGGGAAATACTTGCGGTCAAACCGCACCCAAAACTCAGAAATTGCCAAAGTGTCCCTTTCCTCGGTGGTGGTAACTGACTCCCACCACTGTAAGGCTGCTCCCGACAGACGAAAAGTGGCTAGCATTTATTTCTGTACCTCGGTGCACTCTAGCATGCGCAAGTGGCGCTGGATATTTTTCTTCCAGTTTCACGCCTCCACTACATCGATACTACCCTGAAACTCGGGTGGGTGTCCTTTCTGAAAAGTCTCTCTGACTTGCTGCCAAGTAGATGGTCCTACTGGAGCCTGAACTACCGGTTCCACGGGAGGAGGTACTTAGGGCTGAGGAAAATGGGCAGCCATGGCCCTCATAGCTGTCTCGACTGCCTGAGCCACTATCACTGCAACCTGAGTAGTGAAAATTAACTCGGGTGGGGGTGGTGGTATCGGCACCTGTGGCTCCTGAGGAGCCTCCCTCACCTCATTTCTGGCTTCAGCCCTCTCCGCTCGCTGTCTCCTTGGTGACATCTGAAATAAGATTCAAATTGTATAAGTACACAATTTATACAAAAATTTAAGAGCAGATAAACGATAACGCAAAAGCGGATATTGAATCAACAGTCCTAATAGTAGGGCTCTAATACAACCAAACGTTACGCTAAAACACAGTAAGCCGTACAGATCCTATGGACACTATAACCTGATGCTCTGATACCATCTGTGATACCCCGCCTAATTAAACCTTGGGTGATCAAGCCTTAATTTAATTTAAACAGGTTTCGTAAATGGTTCATTCTTAGCATCACTGCCGAAAGCCTTTTAATTTACTAACCACCTAAGTGAAATTAAACGAGTGCCAATTTTTTTTTCTTCCTTAAGCAGAATAAATAATCCATACAAACACATAACAATTCTAGTAATAATAAAATAGTTTGCATAATTAACCGAATGTAGGTAAAGTCTTGTCGAAAACCACGGCCAATAAAAGACAATTAAAAATCCATAACTAAAATAAACTGTAGCAGTAAAGATAGGACAACATGTCCCAACTAAAAATTACTAAAACTGATATCCTGCACTAGAACTGAAAAAGAGGAAGCGTCTAAACAATCCCTGCAACATCCACACGTGCTACAGCGCCCAAATATCTGGAATGAAATCATGTTGGGTGTCCTTGTGGCTGGGCACCTAAAAGGTTTTAAAAATTTTACCTAGAAAGAGTTAGTACTCAAAATATTTTGAAAATATTTTGCAAGCAGTTATCACCATTGAGTTATTGATTACACATATTAAAGTTTCGTACAACTCCCTTGGACTTCCTCACCCCTCTTCTATATTGCATGTCTAACGAGGACACTTAGTTCACCTAGTTATACCACCCATAAGCGTAGGTAACTTATTTACTGCTCGTTGTTCTTATTCTTTTAATAATTACATCACGCTATAAATTATTACTAAGATATTCTCAATTCATTTCATTATCTACTATTTTCAATCCGTAGATTATGCATATAGAATACATTTTACCATACAATAATGTATTTAATATCAGTTATCACTAGCATATCCCTTTACCACAAATAAAGGACTCTTGGTTCGGAATGATTCATCGACCCCAAGTAAGAGTTGGTTCGGAATGATCCATCGACCCCAACTATTTAAAAATATAAATATATACACATATTCTGGTTCGGGACTCTTTCATCGCGACACCAGTTTAAAGTTTGGTTCGACATTTTTCATCGACCCCAAACATATAATAACTTTCTGTTAGTTCAGAATGTTACATCGACCGTAACATAATTAATTTAGGTAAAATTCTCTTAACCCAAACTTTGTATAATTTAGTAGTTACACACCCGACCTATCAAATCATGTCCGTACGTAATATATTCTACTTATATTCACCGTACTCATTAATTACAATTTAATTCGCTATTATATTTATTCGAGTATTCACGCAACTCTAAGGGCCCTAGTTACCCCTCCCTTAATTCAGTCGTTAAGTTAACTTTAACCTACTGGTATTATTCCGAAAATTTACTCTCACCCTTTTCATAGCCAAATTCTCACAATCCCAACATACGGCTATCGATCGCTCTCCCGTCGGTCCATTTCTCCAAAATTCCCACTCAATCATTGATGAAGAAATCTAATGGTACACCTACTGGTATTTATGAAGTCTCCTCATAGGTAAAATATCATCACTAAGGTTCCCATCAAGCGACGGTAATTAAAGGAAATTTATTCACAAAATTTTCTACAGTCCAGCCAGGGTCGATCGATCGAGGGGATATGGTCGATCGATTGACTACTCGATCGATCGACATTCAAGGGTCGATCGATCGATCAAGCAGTGACAGACCCAGTTCGTCTTCTTTAATGCGGGTTTCACCATTTTTATCTATCTATCTTTCATGATAATTCACCATATTTGCAACCAACAATTTCAAATCATTCCTACATGTTCTGGGATGATTACTAACGATTTAAAATAACAAAATCGTTATAAATCTTGGCCAAATCAACTAAAAATCTTTCTAGTATTCAAGAACCCTAAAAATACATTCTTTACATCTTTCATCATAATTCCAGACTTTTAGTTCGATTTAATCGTCTAGTTTTCTATGATATCAGAATATTTGGAGATCCAAAACGTCCTACATGCAATCCCTACCAATCATGGGTCATAATCCATTGTTTTTCTCCCAAAAATATCATAAAAACTATGTTCTTCATAAAGCTGAAATATGGGTATTATAACTCAATTTATTTTGCAAATAACCACTTGCCTTATGATTTTTAGGGTCTGATTTCGTGGTTGTTGATGATGGTTGATGATTTCGATCCTTCAATCCTCCTTCCCAACAACTTTATGGTGAAATCTCCTTAGAATTTCCCTTCCTTCCTTCTTTTGCCTTAGGAAGTTGTCTCTCTCTCTTCTCTAATGGCTATGGTGTATTTTCTTTCTTTCTAACCCTAGCCTCAACTCTTATAATCTGATCTAGGGTTTCAAAATTCCTAGGTCTTCTTACCCATAATTGTAAAGAGACCAAAATGCCCCCGAATGGTCCCGATTTAGTCCGAAAATGACCCGGCACTCAACTAGTACCCCCGGGTACACTATTTTGACTAATTCGACCCTTTCGGAATCATCTGTGGACTCCAAATTATCGTTTGAGTCTCTTAAATATTTTTCTACTCTCGTCTTTAATTTTTTTGTCTTACGCGCGACACTCGGTTGAGATAACTCTGGTACGTCCATATAGTCAATAGACCGTACATATCAACATTAAAAATTTACTAATTCATATTTAGTAAATTTTTAATCGTCATATTCATCCTTATTAACATTATATCACATTAAATTACTCTTCTCACGTAATTTAAATAAAACGTATTTTATCACATTAAATTACTCTACTCACGTAATTTAAAATAAAACGTACATTAAATTGCTCTACTCACGTAATTTAAATAAAATGTATTTTATTACATTAAATTACTATACTCACGTAATTTAAATAAAACGTATTTTCCTAATTAAGCAGAATTACGGGGTATTACATACCCATAATTAATTATTTTAAAAAATCAAGATTAAGTTGAACAGCATACTATCAAACTCTGATTTTATAAAAAAGACTCTTTTATAAACACACACACAGATGCACACAATATAATATAGAAATGTAATTGTTCATAATCAATATGGACACCAACATGCGTATCTTTATTTCCAACAATACCCATATTAAGAAATAAAAAAAACAGGGTTAGTTTAGTTATTTCAACTTTCACAACTATTGACAAAAGCTGCCCCACTACTCATTATCCATTCGTGCATTTGTGCCTTTTTGGGAATTTACCCCACAATTTCAAACGTTGCAAACTTAACCTCAAGATTATATTTAACGATGCAAATATAACCATTCGTAATGAAAATCAATTAGATACATGACATCTCTGTCTATGTTAGTTCTCCAAATGGATGATATACATAGGTTTGAGATTGCATCACTAAATGTACTTTGGTCAGTGATGCTAAATTTTCACCCCACCATTTCTTATGTTTAACTTCCAACGAGAACACTTTCTATATTAAAAAAAAAGAATAAAACCCGTCCATGTGGGCGTCAACACTAGTATGCTAAAATGTCCATCTTCTTAAGAGAAAAGAGAGACCAGAATGACCATTACATTATTTTTTTCTGCTCTTACAAGAAGGATTCAAACAAATAAAAAAACGCTACTACCAAACACATTAGGAAACAAAATGATGTATTATAACACATTAGTGTCTTCAATATTAAATAATCTAGGAATGCGCCAACCCATTTATGCTAATGTGAGGATGGCTCTAGGGTCCCACTCACCATTTTCATCAATTATGGTATTAATCCTAATGTCCTATAATTTCCTTGGGTCATTTGGCGAGGGAGTGAGCTTGGCCTCCCCACACCAAATGTCCACCCCCTTACCATCACCAATGGTACGAGGTTAGATCTTAGTGAGAATATATTTAGACTTACAAACGATCCTCCAAATGGCGTAAGCTTTAAATCCCTTCCTCCACTATCTCGGATTATACTTGTGGTGGATGGTTTTAGCCCAAAGAGGTTTTCGGCCATTGGATATAACAACGAACAGCCCTCTTTCTCCCTCCCCTCAACGAACAACCCGCACTCGAACACCCACAACCCACCCTCACTCGGACCACGATTTCAACAAAATTCATTCCACAACTGCTTCTAGGTAACTTTAATTGGTTTACATTATTTCATTTTAATTTTTGTTGAAATGCTGCTAACCCGTATTATGTTTTATGCAAACCCATTTTAATTATAAATGTTGGAAATAGTAATTGCGGAATAAATGAAATAACCCAAATTCGAAATAGATATAATTAGAAGGACTTATCGATCGAGGCTTGTGTTTGACACAAAGTCCTAAAGGTGAAATTGCTCGCTGATATTTGTAGCTTCAGCCTCGTGAACATACACCTCCCAGGATTCAACGATCAGATTTAAACATCAGCTTTGTGTTAAATCTTCGAACTCTCAGGATACTCCAGCATTCCCAAAAAAAATGACAAACATAAATGTATTTGCAGAAAATAGCAAAAGAATTTTTGCACAGAAAGGGATTGTGACAACCCGAATATAATTTTGATAAATTATATTTAAATCATGTTTATATTATGTGATATTAATAATGTATTATTAGTATATCTAATATTAAGTGCTTATGTTTAGTCTAATCCTACTTTCATAAATCATGAAATGTCGAGTTATGTACGAACACAAGATTTGGTTATTTTCGATAGAAATGTTCCTGTTCAAGACTATTTTTGACCATTGTAACATTATAATTTACTTGAGGTGAAAACTACATAGTTTTAGACATGTGAGTTAGGGTCGTAACACAACAAACGGTGCATCAAACGGATGCTCGAGGAAGAAGTTAGGTCGAAATTACGAGAAGGGGTAAATATGTCAATTCCCTTAAGTGGTAAATTGTCTTTTATTAAACCAAATGGTTTAATTTGATTGGTTGGCTTGGGAGGCAGCCTTGGCCGACCTTATACCCTTGAAATATCCTTATCCTTAAGCCAAAACCAGCCATGAAAGGGCTTTAAGCTTAGGGAAAGAGAAAGTAGAAGTTAAGGAAGAAAAGTCAGGAGAAAAAGTGTAGAAAAATCCGTAGAAATTACGTAAAAAGCCCTGAAGGTAATCCTAATTGTAATTCTTGTTATTTATCTTATATTACTTATTTATATGATATAAATCATCATAAGTTTACGAAAGTTTCAGCCCTTTATATATATGTATGGTTAGATGCAAGCTTATGTTAAGTTGAGTGTAGAAACCCTTAATATTGCTTTGTGTTGAAACCCCTTGTATTCAAATCTGCATATCTCTTTCTGTGATTACTGGAATTGAGAAATTCCAATTGTAAATGAAAGTAGACTAATATATTCATATCATATCTGAAAATTAGAATTTATCTCCTTGTGGTTAGGCCGTAATGATGATTTCAAGTTGGTACATAGTTGCTGTTTGTATACTCGATTTCGGTATGCCCTGAGTTTGGTCAAGATTTTGAGATAGAAAATGAAGTCCAAATATTATGAAACTTTAATTCTATACTATTCAGTATGTCTACTGAAAGTGTGTTGAAAATAATGGAAAGTTATGTTGTATAAAAATTATAAAAATTCTGGGAATTCGAAGGATCAATAGAGGAGCTTGTAGGGCAGATTTCTTGTGTTGTAGAGAAATGGTCATAACTTGCCCTAGGAAGCTTGAAAAATTACACCGTCACTTGTAATGGATAATATATTCATATATGTTTTCATATTGATGAGTTTGGACCCCTGTATTTGTACAATTTAGGAAAATAGGATGGGTAAGTATGTAAGACCATAATTTCAGGCCATACTGGGTACCCCTTGAATGAATGTTTGTATTTCGTCCTTACAAAGGGTAATTTGAGTACATGTTTCATGTGTATATACATTGAGGAGTATAATTTCATGTTTACTTGACTTTGGTTATAAATTACTCATAAGGTATTTCCTACGGTTGAATGTGCGTAACTTTATCAATATGTACATCATTGTTTGCCATTACCTATGTTTTATGGAATGTGACTTAATTGGAATTATATTGTTGATGTATAGCCATGGAAAGTTGCATAATTATGTTTGGATAATATTTATGATTGAGGTTCAGTACTGATTTAGTTGGATTGACAGGTGTAAGGCCTAATCAACCCAGTTCAGCTCCACCAGAAGGAAACCTGAATACTTAGTTGTCAACCAAAGTGAGTCTACTCACTGGAAAGAGATATTTGTATCGTGGTATTGATATGATCATAATATAATGAATATGAAATTGTTCATTTCGGTTTACCGAAATGAGTGGTTACTCCTCGACCAGGAATGGGGGAGATTTGTCTATTAATGACAAGGGGTTACTCCTCGACCAGGAATGGGGGAGAATTGTCTATTTAGACAGGATATGTGAATCATGATTCAGAAAAGTTGGTCATTCATTATGAATGAGCCGGATAAATTAATACATAAGTATATGGACATGATTTATTGCATTTAAATTCATGCATTAGTATAGTAGTGATGCATTCACTGGGCTATTTTGCTCACGGTTCCTATGTTCACATTTTTCAGGTAACGCGATGTCACTGCCAAATCTAGGAGGTCGGGTTGGGTTAGCCAGGAATGGGAGAAACTATGATTTTGTGTAAATGTAAATGATGTAATTAAGTTAACTTATCCTTCAAGAAAGTTTTTATAAGCATGATTACTCTGATGTTGTAAAAAGGTTTTCAGTTATATGAATTTACAATGATGACTCTGAAATCAAAACTCGTGATTATGGTTTGGTTAGATTAATTATGGCTTGACTCACTTTGACTTTCAAACTTAATTATAAGTAACTGGGTTGGGGTGTGTCAGGGATTTTAAGAAAATAGCAAAAGATTTTTTGCAGATAACGTGAGAGAGATTTTCAATGTGTTTTTGACTTTGTAGTGGTTTCTTATATAAGGGAAATGGTAAAAAACGTGGGTAGAGGTTTTAGCCAACTAACCGACTAATATCTCCACTAACAGCTATAGTGGAAGAAACAGTCAAAAACTTAAAAACGGTTTAAAATTAAAACGATTTTGAAAAGATTTAATGCACATTAGAAATCCCAAAGATCCCAAGGTCCCAAGGCCCAATCTTTGACCCTTAATAATTAGTGTGCTCCCTAGGATTTGAAACCATGACCTCATGCACACACCCCCACTAACTTACCACTTGGCCACTCCCACTAACTTATTTACTTCATTCAAAATAAATATATATACTAATATACATACCCAACACTCCCCCACATGAATGAAACAAATAAATAAATAAATAAAATAAAATGACACTCTAGAGTATCAAAAGGAGTGACGTATAAGGAATAGGTGTCATTCGACTTGAACCTTTGCTTTGTGTTGATCTAATGAGTTTACCGGTTGATAGTGAACTAATGTCTTGAACTATTTCACCGTTGTTGTAAAATTAAGTCAACAGAACACACACGTGACTCCTAAAAATCATCATCGAGTTCCCACAGTTGTGCTCATTTCGGTCTTGAGCATACCCAAGTTTCTTGAGTGCTCTAGAGAATCAGCCTTCATTCTCATAGGAAGCGGCCCCACTACCACACTCATATAGGTTCTTCTATCAAGAGTGTATTGTATCTCACACTCCACTGAATAAAAGCTATAGAAAGCATTAAGCGATTAAATCTCATCCTCCATCGATACAGAGGTACTACATCATAGGAATGGGTTTTAAGTAATACTTAAATTTGTAACCCCACAAATCACTCATATAACTTTGTTATCCCATTGAACCCAGATCTTGGGATCTCCAGTCATATGGGTTGGGTTTCCATTATAGCTGATTTAGATATTAATAGGCTTTAGGCCCATTCCCCTCGATTTTTGATAAACTAGCTCTCTAGCTAGCCCTTTAGTTAATGGATCCGCCAGGTTTTCCTTTGACTTAACATAGTCGATTGCTATAACTCCATCTTTCAATAATTGTCTCACTGTATTGTGTCTCCTTCTGATATGTCTAGACTTTCCATTGTAGGAGTTATTATGTGCTCTTCCGATCGCTGCTTGACTGTCACAGTGAATGGACAAGGCTGAAATTGGTATAGGCCACAAATGAATATCTAATATGAAGTTCCGTAACCATTCAGCCTCTTCACTTGCTTTATCCAATTCTATGAACTCTGACTCCATAGTGGATCTAGCTAGGCACGTTTTCTTGGTAGATTTCCAAGATATAGCGCCTCCTGCCAAGGCAAAAACATAGCCACTCGTAGACTTACATTCATCATTAACAGAAATCCAATTAGCATCACAAAAGCCTTCAATTACAGCAGGATATCTAATATAATGAATACCATAGTTTATTGTGTATTTTAGATATCTTAAAACTCTAATTAAAGCATCCCAATGTTCATTATTAGGATTACAAGTGTATCTACTAAGTCTACCCACAGCATATGCAATATCAGGTCTAGTTCAGTTCATAAGATACATTAGACTACCTATAACACTAGAATATTCTAATGATGATACACCAGGACCCAAATGTTTCCTCAAGTGACAACTAGGGTCATAAGGTGTTTTAGCAGGAATACAATTAAATTGTTCAAATTTTCTAAGAACTTTCTCTACATAATGAGATTGGGTTAAAACAATTCCTTCAGAATTTTTAATGATTTTAATTCCAAGTATAACATCAGCAACACTCAAATCTTTCATATCAAATTGCTTATTAAGGAAACTTTTAGTTTTATTAACTATATCCATATCAGTTCCAAAAATAAGCATATCATCCACATATAAGCAAATAATCACACCAGAATTATCCTTGAATTTGCTATAAATACATTTATCCGCTTCATTAATGTTAAAACCATTAGAGATCATTACTTGATCAAATTTTTCATGCCATTGTTTAGGAGCTTGTTTTAGTCCATATAAGGATTTTTTTAAGTCTACACACTTTTTGATTTAGGCCTTGGACTACAAACCCCTCGGGTTGATCCATATAAATTTCTTCTTCATGATCTCCATTCAAAAAATCCGTTTTAACATCCATTTGATGAATTATCAAATTATGTAATGAAGCAATAGCAATTAATAGCCTAATAGATGTAATTCTACTAACAGGAGAGTAAGTATCAAAGAAATCAATTCCTTCCTTTTGTCTATAGCCTTTAGCTACCAATCTTGCCTTAAATTTATCAGTAGAACCATCAGCTTTTAATTTCGTTTTAAAAATCCATTTGCATCCAATAGTTTTACATCATTTAGGCAAGTCAACTAACTCCCACGTGTTGTTAGATATAATAGAATCATATTCACTATTAACAGTTTCTTTCCTAAAAATAGAATCGAGTGAGGACATTGCCTCACTAAAAGTGACGGGGTCATTTTTCCATTAAGTACGTTAAAAATTCAGGACCAAAAGAAGTACCTATCCTAGGTCTTTTACTTTTCCTAATTTCAATTTCTTCTGAATTTAGAGATTCATTTCTAACACTAGGACCCACTGGAACAGAACTACTAGTTCCCTCACTTCTCACTTTAAAAGGAAATTTGTCCTCATAAAATTCAGCATCTCTTGACTCAAAAATAGTGTTTTTATCCATTTATTGATTTTTATAATATTTACAAGAAACCTATAAGCATTACTGTTTTTAGCATAACCTATAAAAACACAATCAACAGTCTTTGGGCCAAGTTTAGTTCTCTTAGGTACTGGTATTGAAACCTTAGCAAGACACCCCCACACTTTGAGGTGTTTATAAGAAGGTTTTCTATTTTTTCACATTTCATAAGGATTTTTATCATTCTTCTTAAAAGGTATTTTATTAACAATATAACAAGCAGTAAGAAGTGCCTCCCCCCATATAAATCCCTAAGTGCTTAAGATATAATTTACCATATCCTTAAGAGTTCTTTTTTTTCTTGGAGCTACACCATTAGATTGGGGTGAATAAGGAGGAGTAACTTGTTGAATTATTCCATTTTCTTTACAATATTTATCAAGATAACCGGTGTATTCTCCTCCCCTATCAGATTTTAATATTTTAATGGATTTCTCCAATTGTTTTATTATTATCATCCACGGTTACATTTAGTTTGAAAAGACCCTCATGAACATAACATTTCCCCACAAAAGCACCTCCCTTAGTCACAACTACCTTATCACTCTCTAGAACAATTTTAAAACCCTTCTTAACTAAGACAATACCGGACACCAAATTCTTCCTAACCTCAGGGACATACAAAACATCTTTCAATGTGATAACATTTCCCGAAGTGAACTTTAAAACTACGGCTCCCTTGCCCTCAACCTTAGACGAAGAGGAGTTTCCCATGTACAGACGCTCAACCCCACCCACAGCAGTGAAGGTAGTGAAGGCACCTCTCGTGCCGTAAATATGTTTGGTGGGGCCAGAATCAAGCCACTAGTCTGTCATGTTACTCACAATATTTGCCTCGGTCAAAATAGCAAAAAATTTACCCTCCTCGGTTACATTTGCTTGAGGCTTTACATCTTGACTCTTCCTAAACTTGCAATCTTTAGCGTAATGACCTGGTTTTCCACATACATAGCATTGACCTGCAGGTTTAAAATTTTTATTCTTATCGTTATATTTGAATTTATGGTTGGACCTCGAATTCTGGTTTGGTTTATGGTGCCCATGTTTCTGGTTTGAATGGTTAGGCTTGGATTGGTTCTGTTTTTGGTTACCATTTGATTTTCCCTCTACCAAATTAGCCTTAGAACTGAATTCAGAATTTTTCTCCCTAAGTTCTGCTTTCCTATTACCTTCCTCAATTCACAAACAAACTACCAAATCTTCTAGAGACATCTCCTTTTTTCTTATGTTTCAGACCATTTTTGTAATCTTTCCAAGAAGGTGGCAGTTTTTAAATTATAGCAGACACCTGAAATCCCTCACATATATTATAACCCTCGGCTAGAATTTCATGAATAATAATTTGCAGTTCTTCCAGTTGCGACACAACAGATTTATTATCTTTTTTAAAATCCAAAAATTTTCCAACCACAAATTTTTTTAGACCCAACATCTTAAGTTGCATATTTTTTATCCAGTAAGTTCCATAATTCTTGAGCAGTAGGACATGACCAATAAACATCATACAATTCAAGGCAGAGACAGTTCAGTATATAATTCCTACACATATAATCCCTTTGTTTCCAAACAACCAGTTCTTCAGGTATAGAAGGTCTATCAGATGCAATAACGTCAACGACCTTAAGTGTTGTTAGGCAAAATTGAGGTTTCATTTGCCATCTCTGAAAATTCTTTCCATCAAACAGTTCAGGTTTTTCGGAGTATTTTGCATTAGGATTTTCTATAGCAGGTTGTACAATAACAACAGAATTTCACCTTTAGATTGTTGGAAATAGTAATTGCAAAATATACGAAATAACCCAAATTCGAAATAGATAAAATTAGAAGGACTTATCGATTAATGTTTGTGTTTGACACAAAGTCCTAAAGGTGAAATTGCTCGCTGATATTTGTAGCTGTCAGCGTCAAGAACATACACCTCCCAGGATTCAACGATCAGATTTAAACACCAGCTTTCTGTTAAATCTTCAAACTCTCAGGATACTCCAGCACTCCAAAAAAAATGACGAACATAAATGTATTTTCAGAAAATAGCAAAAGAATTTTTGCACAGAAAATGATTTTTAGAAAATAGCAAAAGAATTTTTGCAGATAACGTGAGAGATTTTCAATGCGTTTTTGACTCTGTAGCCTTTTCTTATATAAGGGAAATGGTAAAAAACGTGGGTAGAGGTTTTAGCCAACTAACCCACTAATATCTCCACAAACAGCTATAGTGGAAGAAACAGTCAAAGACTTAAAAAAGATTTAAAATTAAAACGATTTTGAAAAGATTTCATGCACATTAGGAATCCCAAAGAGCCCATGGCCCCAAGGCCCAATCTTTGACCCTTAATAATTTGTGTGCTCCCTAGGATTTGAACCCATGACCTCATGCACAAACCCCCACTAACTTACTACTTGGCCACTCCCACTAACTTATTTACTTCATTCAAAATAAATATGTATACTAATATACATACCCAACTCTCCCCCACATGAATGAAACAAATAAATAAATAAAATAAAACGACGCTCTGGAGTATCATAAGGAGTGATGTATAAGGAATAGGTGTCATTCGACTTGAACATTTGCTTTGTGTTGATCTATTGAGTTTACCGGTTGATAGTGAACTATTTCACAGTTGTTGTAAACTTAAGTCAATAGAACACACACGTGACTCCCAAAAATCATCATCGAGTTCCCACAGTTGTGCTCGTTTCGGCCTTGAGCATGCCCAGGTTTCTTGAGTGCTCTAGAGAATCAGCCATAATTCTCATAGGAAGCGGCCCCACTACCACACTCATATAGGTGCTTCTATCAAGAGTGTACTGTATGTCACACTCCACTGAATAAAAGCTATGGAAAGCATTAAGAGATTAAATCTCATCCTACATCGATACAGAGGTACTACATCATAGGAATGGGTTTTAAGTAAAACTTCAATTTCTACCCCCACAAATCACTCGTATAACATTGTTATCCCATTGAACCTATATCTTGGGATCTCCAGTCATATGGTTTGGGTTTCCATTATAGGTGATTTAGATATTAATAGGCTTTAGGCCCATTCCCCTCGATGTTTGATAAACTAACTCTCTAGCTAGCCCTTTAGTCAATGGATCCGCCAGGTTTTCCTTTGACTTGACATAGTCGATTGCTATAACTCCATCTTTCAATAGTTATCTCACTGAGTTGTGTCTCCTCCTGATATGTCTAGACTTTCCATTGTAGGAGTTATTATGTGCTCTTGCGATCGCTGCTTGACTGTCACAGTGAATGGACAAGGCTGGAACTAGTTTAGGCCACAAATGAATATCTAATATGAAGTTCCTTAACCATTCAGCCTCTTCACTTTCTTTATCCAATGCTATGAACTCTGACTCCATAGTGGATCTAGCTATGCACGTTTGCTTGGTATATTTCCAAGATATAGCGCCTCCTTCCAAGGCAAAAACATAGCCACTCGTAGACTTACATTCATCATTATCAGAAATCCAATTAGCATCACAAAAGCCTTCAATTACAGTAGGATATCTAATATAATGAATACCATAGTTTATTGTGTATTTTAGATATCTCAAAACTCTAATTAAAGCATCCCAATGTTCATTATTAGGATTACAAGTGTATCTACAAAGTCAACCCACAGCATATGCAATATCAGGTCTAGTGCAGTTCATAAGATATATTAGACTACCTATAACTCTAGAATATTCTAATGATGATACACCAGAACCCGAATGTTTTCTTAAGTGACAACTAGGGTCATAAGATGTTTTAGCAGGAATACTATTAAATTGTTCAAATTTTCTAAGAACTTTCTCTACATAATGAGATTGGGTTAAAACAATTCCTTCAGAATTTTTAATGATTTTAATTCCAAGTATAACATCAGCAACACTCAAATCTTTCATATCAAATTGCTTATTAAGGAAACTTTTAGTTTTATTAACTATATCCATATCAGTTCCAAAAATAAGCATATCATCCACATATAAGCAAATAATCACACCAGAATTATCCTTGAATTTGCTATAAATACATTTATCCGCTTCATTAATGTTAAAACCATTAGAGATCATTACTTGATCAAATTTTTCATGCCATTGTTTAGGAGCTTGTTTTAGTCCATATAAGGATTTTTTAAGTCTACACACTTTTTGATCTAGGCCTTAGACTACAAACCCCTCGGGTTAATCCATATAAATTTCTTCTTCAAGATCTCCATTCAAAAAAACCGTTTTAACATCCATTTGATGAATTATATAATTATGTAATGAAACAATAGCAATTAATAGCCTAATATATGTAATTCTAGTAACAGGAGAGTAAGTATCAAAGAAATAAATTCCTTCCTTTTGTCTATAGCCTTTACCTACCAATCTTGCCTTAAAATTATCTGTAGAACCATAAGCTTTTAATTTCCTTTTAAAAATAAATTTGCATCCAATAGTTTTACATCCTTTAGGCAAGTCAACTAACTCCCACATGTTGTTAGAAATAATAGAATCATATTCACTATTAATAACTTCTTTCCAAAAAATAGAATCGGGTGAGGACATTGCCTCACTAAAAGTGACGGGGTCATTTTCCATTAAGTATGTTAAAAATTCAGGACCAAAAGAAGTAGCTATCCTAGGTCTTTTACTTTTCCTAATTTCAATTTCTTCTGAATTTGGAGATTCATTTCTAACACTAGACCCACTGGAACAGAACTACTAGTTCCCTCACTTCTCACTTTAAAAGGAAATTTGTCCTCATAAAATTCAGCATCTTTTGACTCAAAAATAGTGTTTTTATCCATATATTTATTTTTAGAATCAATTACAAGAAACCTATAAGCATTACTGTTTTTAGCATAACTTATAAAAACACAATCAACAGTCTTTGGACCAAGTTTAGTTCTCTTAGGTACTGGTATTGAAACCTTAGCAAGACACCCCCACACTTTGAGGTGTTTATAAGAAGGTTTTCTAATTTTCCACATTTCATAAGGAGTTTTATCATTCTTCTTAAAAGGTATTTTATTAAGAAAATAACAAGCAGTAAGAAGTGCCTCACCCCACATATTATAAAGTAATCCCGAAGTGCATAACATAGAATTTACCATATCCTTAAGAGTTCTGTTTTTTCTTTCAGCTACACCATTAGATTGGGGTAAATAAGGAGGAGTAACTTGATGAATTATTCCATTTTCTTTACAATATTTATCAAGATCACAGGTGTATTATCCTCCCCTATCGGATCTTAATGTTTTAATGGATTTCTCCAATTGTTTTATTATTATCATCCACGGTTACATTTAGTTTGAAAAGACCCTCTTGAACATAAAATTTCCCCACAAAATCACCTCCCTTAGTGACAACTACCTTATCACTCTCTAGAACAATTTTAAAACCCTTCTTAACTAAGACAAAATCGGACACCAGATTCTTCCTAACCTCAAGGTCATACAAAACATCTTTCAATGTGAGAACATTTCCCGAAGTGAACTATAAAACTACGGTTCCCTTGCCTTCAACCTTAGACGAAGAGGAGTTTCCCATGTATAGACTTTCATCCCCACCCACAGAAGTGAAGGTGGTGAAGGTACCTCTCATGCCGCAAATATGTTTGGTGGCGCCAGAATCAAGCCACCAGTCTGTCATGTTACTCACAATGTTTGCCTCGGCCACAACAGTAGAAAAGTTACCCCCCTCGATTACATTTTCTTTAGGCTTCACATCTTGACTCTTCCTAAACTTGCAATCTTTAGCGTAATGGCCTGGTTTTCCACATACATAGCGTTGACCTGCAGGTTTAGTTTTAAACTGAGGTTTAGAATTTTTATTCTTATCGTTAGGTTTGAATTTATAGTTGGACCTCGAATTCTGGTTTTGTTTATGGTGCCCTTGTTTCTGGTTTGAATGGTCAAGCTTGGACTGGTTCTGTTTTTGGTTACCATTTGATTTTCCCTCTACCAACTTAGCCTTAGAACTGAATTCATAATTTTTCTCCCTAAGTTCTGCATTCCTATTATCTTTCTCAATTCTCAAACGAACTATCAAATCTTCTAGTGGCATCTCCTTTTTTCTTATGTTTCAGACCGTTTTTGTAATCTTTCCAAGAAGGTGACAGTTTTTCAATTATAGTTGTAGTTCTTCCAGTTGCGAAACAACAGATTTATTATCTTCCATTTTAAAATCCAAAAATTTTCCAACCATAAATTTTTGTAGACCCAGCATCTTCAGTTGCATTTTTTTTATCCAGTAAGTTCCATAATTCTTGAGCAGTAGGACATGACCAATAATCATCATACAACTCAAGGCAGAGATAGTTCAGTATATAATTCCTACACATATAATCCTTTGTTTCCAAACAACCAGTTCTTCAGGCATAGAAGGTCTATCAGATGCAATAACGTCAACGACCTTAAGAGTTGTTAGATGAATTTGCAGTTTCATTTGCCATCTCTTAAAATTCTTTCCATCAAACAGTTCAGGTTTTTCGGAGTATTTTGCATTAGGATTTTCTATAGTAGGTTGTAGAATAACAATAGAATTTCACCTTTAGATTGTTGGAAATAGTAATTGCAGAATAAACAAAATAATCCAAATTCGAAATAGATAAAATTAGAAGGACTTATCGATCGAGGTTTGTGTTTGACACAAAGTCCTAAAGGTGAAATTGCTCGCTGATATTTGTAGTTGTCAGCCTCGTGAACATACACCTCCCAGGATTTAACGATCAGATTTAAACACAAGCTTCGTGTTAAATCTTCGAACTCTCAGGATACTCCAGCACTCCAAAAAAAAATGACGAACATAAATGTATATGTAGAAAATAGCAAAAGAATTTTTGCACAGAAAATGATTTTCAGAAAATAGCAAAATAATTTTTGCAGATAACGTGAGAGATTTTCAATGCGTTTTTTACTTTGTAGCCTTTTCTTATATAAGGGAAATGGTAAAAAACGTGGGTAGAGGTTTGAGCCAACTAACCCACTAATATCTCCACTAACAGCTATAGTGGAAGAAACAGTCAAAGACTTAAAAACGGTTTAAAATTAAAATGATTTTGAAAACATTTAATGCATATTAGAAATCCCCAAGAGTCCAAGTCCCAATCTTTGACCCTTAATAATTAGTTTGCTTCCTAGGATTTCAACCCATGACCTCATGCACACACACCCACTAACTTACCACCTGGACACTCCCACTAACTTATTTACTTCATTCAAAATAAATATATATACTAATATACATATCCAACACTCCCCCACATGAATGAAACAAATAAATAAATAAAATAAAATGACGCTCTGGAGTATCATAAGGAGTGACGTATAAGGCATAGGTGTCTTTCGACTTGAACCTTTGCTTTGTATTGATCTATTGAGTTACCGATTGATAGTGAACTAATGTATTGAACTATTTCACCGTTGTTGTAAACTTAAGTCAATAGAACACACACGTGACTCCCAAAAATCATCATCGAGTTCACACAGTTGTGCTCGTTTTGGCCTTGAGCATGCCCAGGTTTCTTGAGTGCTCTAGAGAATCAGCCTTAATACTCATAGGAAGCGGCCCCACTACCACACTCATATAGGTGCTTCTATCAAGAGTGTACTGTATCTCACACTCCACTGAATAAAAGCTATAGAAATCATTAAGAGATTAAATCTCATCCTCCATCGATACAGAGGTACTACATCGTAGGAATGGGTTTTAAGTAAAACTTAAATTTTTACCCCCACAAATCACTCGTATAACTTTGTTATCCCATTGAACCCAAATCTTGGGATATCCGGTCATAGGGGTTGGGTTTCCATTATAGGTGATTTGGATATTAATAGGCTTTACGCCCATTCCCCTCGATGTTTGATAAACTAGCTCTCTAGCTAGCCCTTTAGTCAATGGATCCATCAGGTTTTCCTTTCACTTCACATAGTCGATTGCTATAACTACATCTTTCAATAGTTTTCTCACTGTGTTGTGTCTCCTCCTGATATGTCTAGACGTTCCATTATAGGAGTTATTATGTGCTCTTGCGATCGCTGCTTGACTGTCACAGTGAATGGACAAGGCTGGAACTGGTTTAGGCCACAAATGAATATCTAATATGAAGTTCCTTACCCATTCAGCCTCTTCACTTGCTTTATCCAATGCTATGAACTCTGACTCCATAGTGGATCTAGCTATGCACGTTTGCTTGGTTGATTTCCAAGATATAGCGCCTCCTGCCAAGGCAAAAACATAGCCACTCGTAGACTTACATTCATCATTATCAGAAATCCAATTAGCATCACAAAAGCCTTCAATTACAGCAGGATATCTAATATAATGAATACCATAGTTTATTGTGTATTTTAGATATCTTAAAACTCTAATTAAAGCATCCCAATGTTCATTATTAGGATTACAAGTGTATCCACTAAGTCTACTCACAACATATGCAATATCAGGTCTAGTGCAGTTCATAAGATACATTAGACTACGTATAACTCTAGAATATTCTAATGATGATACACCAGGACTCGAATGTTTCCTTAAGTGACAACTAGGGTCATAAGGTGTTTTAGCAGGAATACAATTAAATTGTTCAAATTTTCTAAGAACTTTCTCTACATAATGAGATTATGTTAAAATAATTCCTTCAGAATTTTTAATGATTTTAATTCCAAGTATAACATCAGCAACACTCAAATCTTTCATATCAAATTGATTATTAAGGAAACTTTTAGTTTTATTAACTATATCTATATCAGTTCCAAAAATAAGTATATCATCCACATAGAAGCAAATAATCACACCAGAATTATCCTTGAATTTGCTATAAATACATTTATCCGCTTCATTAATGTTAAAACCATTAGAGATCATTACTTGATCAAATTTTTCATGCCATTGTTTAGGAGCTTGTTTTAGTCCATATAAAGATTTTTTAAGTCTACACACTTTTTGATCTAGGCCATAGACTACAAACCCCTCGGGTTAATCCATATAAATTTCTTCTTCAAGATCTCCATTAAAAAAAACCGTTTTAACATCCATTTGATGAATTATATAATTATGTAATGAAACAATAGCAATTAATAGCCTAATATATGTAATTCTAGTAACAGGAGAGTAAGTATCAAAGAAATAAATTCCTTCCTTTTGTCTATAGCCTTTACCTACCAATCTTGCCTTAAATTTATCAGTAGAACCATAAGCTTTTAATTTCCTTTTAAAATTAAATTTGCATCCAATAGTTTTACATCCTTTAGGCAAGTCAACTAACTCCCACGTGTTGTTAGAAATATTAGAGTCATATTCACGATTAATAGCTTCGTTCCAAAAAATAGAATCGGGTGAGGACATTGCCTCACTAAAAGTGACGGGGTCATTTTCCATTAAGTATGTTAAAAATTCAGGACCAAAAGAAGTAGCTATCCTAGGTCTTTTACTTTTCCTAATTTCAATTTCTTCTGAATTTGGAGATTCATTTCTAACACTAGGACCCACTGGAATAGAACTACTAGTTCCCTCACTTCTCACTTTAAAAGGAAATTTGTCCTTATAAAATTCAGCATCTCTTGACTCAAAAATAGTATTTTTATCCATATATTGATTTTTAGAATCAATTACAAGAAACCTATAAGCATTATTGTTTTTAGCATAACCAATAAAAACACAATCAACAGTCTTTGGGCCAAGTTTAGTTCTCTTAGGTACTGGT
This sequence comes from Sambucus nigra, assembly GCA_949130495.1. NCBI lineage: Eukaryota > Viridiplantae > Streptophyta > Magnoliopsida > Dipsacales > Adoxaceae > Sambucus > Sambucus nigra. The sequence goes on along the minus strand of OX422210.1, from coordinate 328,643,105 downwards.
ATTGAAACCTTAGCAAGACATCCCCACACTTTGAGGTGTTTATAAGAAGGTTTTCTATTTTTCCACATTTCATAAGGAATTTTATCATTCTTCTTAAAAGGTATTTTAATAAGAATATAACAAGCAGTAAGAAGTGCCTCACCCCACATATTATAAGGTAATCCCGAAGTGCTTAACATAGAATTTACCATATCCTTAAGAGTTCTAATTTTTCTTTCAGCTACACCGTTAGATTGGGGTGAATAAGGAGGAGTAACTTGATGAATTATTCCATTCTCTTTACAATATTTATTAAGATCACCGGTGTATTCTCCTCCCCTATCGGATCTTAATATTTTAATGGATTTCTCCAATTGTTTTATTATTATCATCCACGGTTACATTTAGTTTGAAAAGAACCTCATGAACATAACCTTTCCCCCAAAAGCACCTCCCTTAGTCACAACTAACTTATCACTCTCTCGAACAATTTTAAAACCCTTCTTAACTAAGACAAAATCGGACACCAGATTCTTCCTAACCTCAGGGACATACAAAACATCTTTCAATGTGAGAACATTTCCCGAAGTGAACTTTAAAACTACGGTTCCCTTGCCCTCAACCATAGACGAAGAGGAGTTTCCCATGTACATACGTTCATCCCCACCCACAGCAGTGAAGGTAGTGAAGTCACCTCTTGTCCCGCAAATATATTTGGTGGCGCCAGAATCAAGCCACCAGTCTGCCATGTTACTCACAATGTTTTCCTCGGTCACAACAACAGAAAAGCTACCCTCCTCGGTTACATTTGCTTGAGGCTTCACATCTTGACTCTTCCTAAACTTGCAATCTTTAGCGTAATGACCTGGTTTTCCACATACATAGCGTTGACCCACAGGTTTAGATTTAAACTGAGGTTTAGAATTTTTATTCTTATCGTTAGGTTTGAATTTATGGTTGGACCTCGAATTCAGGTTTGGTTTATGGTGGCCATGTTTTCTGGTTTGAATGGTTAGGCTTGGACTGGTTCTGTTTTTGGTTACCATTTGATTTTCCCTCTACCAAATTAGCCTTAGAACTGAATTCAGAATTTTTCTCCCTAAGTTCTGCATTCCTATTATCTTCCTCAATTCTCAAACGAACTATCAAATCTTCTAGTGACATCTCCTTTTTTCTTATGTTTCAGACTGTTTTTGTAATCTCTCCAAGAAGGTGGATGTTTTTTAATTATACCAGACACCTGAAATCCCTCACATATATTATAACCCTCGGCCATAATTTCATGAATAATAATTTTTAGTTCTTCCAGTTGCGACACAACAGATTTATTATCTTCCATTTTAAAATCCAAAAATTTTCCAACCACAAATTTTTTTAGACCCAGCATCTTCAGTTGCATATTTTTTATCTAGTAAGTTTCATAATTCTTTAGCAATAGGACATGACCAATAAACATCATACAATCCAAGGCAGATACAGTTCAGTATATAATTCCTACACATATAATCCCTTTGTTTCGAAACAACCATTTCTTCAGGTATAGAAGGTCTATCAGATGCAATAACGTCAACGACCTTAAGAGTTGTTAGGTAAAATTGCAGTTTCATTTGTCATCTCTTAAAATTCTTTCCATCAAACAGTTCAGGTTTTTCGGAGTATTTTGCATTAGGATTTTCTAGAGCAGGTTATAGAATAACAATAGAATTTCACCTTTAGATTGTTGGAAATAGTAATTGCATAATAAACGAAATAACCCAAATTCGAAATATATAAAATTAGAAGGACTTATCGATCGAGGTTTGTGTTTGACACAAAGTCCTAAAGGTGAAATTGCTCGCTGATATTTGTAGCTCTCAGTCTCGTGAACATACACCTCCCAGGATTCAACGATCAGATTTAAACAACAGCTTTGTCTTAAATCTTCGAACTCTCGGGATACTCCAGCACTGCAAAAAAAAAATGACGAATATAAATGTATTTGCAGAAAATAGCAAAAGAATTTTTGCATAGAAAATGATTTTCTAGAAAATAGAAAAAGAATTTTTTCAGATAATGTGAGTGATTTTCAATGCGTTTTTTACTCGGTAGCCTTTTCTTATATAAGGGAAATGGTAAAAAAACGTGGGTAGAGGTTTTAGCCAACTAACCCACTAATATCTCCACTAACAGCTATAGTGGAAGAAACAGTCAAAGACTTAAAAACGGTTTAAAATTAAAACGATTTTGAAAAGATTTAATGCACATTAGAAATCCCCAAGTGCCCAAGTCCCAATCCTTGACCCTTAATAATTAGTGTGCTCCCTAGGATTTGAACCCATGACCTCATGCACACACCCCCACTAACTTTCCACATTAAAACTCCCACTAACTTATTTACTTCATTCAAAATAAATATATATACTAATATACATACCCAACACTCCCCCACATGAATGAAACAAATAAATAAATAAAATAAAATGACGCTCTGGAGTATCATAAGGAGTGACGTATAAGGCATAGGTGTCATTCGACTTGAACCTTTGCTTTGTGTTGATCTATTGAGTTTACCGGTTGATAGTGAACAAATGTCTTGAACAATTTCACCATTGTTGTAAACTTAAGTCAATAGAACACACACGTGACTCCAAAAAATCATCATCGAGTTCCCACAGTTGTGCTCGTTTCGGCCTTGAGCATGCCCAGGTTTCTTGAGTGCTCTAGAGAATCAACCTTAATTCTCATAGGAAGCGGCCCCACTACCACACTCATATAGGTGCTTCTATCAAGAGTGTACTGTATCTCACACTCCACTGAATAAAATCTATAGAAATCATTAAGATATTGAATCTCATCCTCCATCGATACAAAGGTACTACATCATAGGAATGGGTTTTAAGTAAAACTTAAATTTGTACCCCCACAAATCACTCGTATAACTTTGTTATCCCATTGAACCCAGATCTTGGGATCTCCAGTCATATGGATTGGGTTTCCATTATAGGTGATTTGGATATTAATAGGCTTTAGGCCCATTCCCCTCGATGTTTGATAAACTAGCTCTCTAGCTAGCCCTTTAGTCAATGGATCCGCTAGGTTTTCCTTTGACTTGACATAGTCGATTGCTATAACTCCATCTTTCTATAGTTGTCTCACTATGTTGTGTCTCCTCCTGATATGTCTAGACTTTCCATTGTAGGATTTATTATGTGCTCTTGCGATCGCTGCTTGACTGTCACAGTGAATGGACAAGGCTGGAACTGGTTTAGGCCACAAATGAATATCCAATATGAAGTTCCTTAACCATTCATACTCTTCACTTGCTTTATCCAATGCTATGAACTCTGACTCCATTGTGGATCTAGCTATGCACGTTTGCTTGGTAGATTTCCAAGATATAGCGCTTCCTGCCAAGGCAAAAACATAGCCACTCGTAGACTTACATTCATCATTATCATAAATCCAATTGGCATCACAAAAACCTTCAATTACAGCAGGATATCTAATATAATGAATACCATAGTTTATTGTGTATTTTAGACATCTCAAAACTCTAATTAAAGCATCCCAATGTTCATTATTAGGATTACAAGTGTATCTACTAAGTCTACCCACAGCATATGCAATATCAGGTCTATTGCAGTTCATAAGATACATTAGACTACCTATAACTCTAGAATATTCAAATGACGATACACCAGGACCCGAATGTTTCCTTAAGTGACAACTAGGGTCATAAGGTGTTTTAGCAGGAATATAATTAAATTGTTCAAATTTTCTAAGAACTTTCTCTACATAATGAGATTGGGTTAAAACAATTCCTTGAGAATTTTTATTGATTTTAATTCCAAGTATAACATCAGCAACACTCAAATCTTTCATATCAAATTGCTTATTAAGGAAACTTTTAGTTTTATTAACTATATCCATATCAGTTCCAAAAATAAGCATATCATCCACATATAAGCAAATAATCACACCAGAATTATCCTTGAATTTGCTATAAATACATTTATCCGCTTCATTAATGTTAAAACCATTAGAGATCATTACTTGATCAAATTTTTCATGCCATTGTTTAGGAGCTTGTTTTAGTCCATATAAGGATTCTTTGAGTCTACACACTTTTTGATCTAGGCCTTGGACTACAAACCCCTCGGGTTGATCCATATAAATTTCTTCCTTAAGATCTCCATTCAAAAAAGTTGTTTTAACATCCATTTGATGAATTATCAAATTATGTAATGATGCAATAGCAATTAATAGCCTAATAGATGTAATTCTAGTAACAGGAGAGTAAGTATCAAAGAAATCAATTCCTTCCTTTTGTCTATAGCATTTAGCTACCAATCTTGCCTTAAATTTATCATTAGAACCATAAGCTTTTAGTTTCCTTTTAAAAATCCATTTGCATCCAATAGTTTTACATCATTTAGGCAAGTCAACTAATTCCCACGTGTTGTTAGAAATAATAGAATCATATTCACTATTAATAGCTTCTTTCCAAAAAATAGAATCGGGTGAGGACATTGCCTCACTAAAAGTGACGGGGTCATTTTCCATTAAGTATGTTAAAAATTCAGGACCAAAAGAAGTAGCTATCCAAGGTCTTTTACTTTTCCTAATTTCAATTTCTTCTGAATTTGGAGATTCATTTCTAACACTAGGACCCACTGGAACAGAACTACTAGTTCCCTCACTTCTCACTTTAAAAGGAAATTTGTCCTCATAAAATTCAGCATCTCTTGACTCAGAAATAGTATTTTTATCCATATATTGATTTTTAGAATCAATTACAAGAAACTTATAAGCATTACTATTTTTAGCATAACCTATAAAAACACAATCAACAGTCTTTGGGCCAAGTTTAGTTCTCTTAGGTACTGGTATTGAAACCTTAGCAAGACACCCCCACAGTTTGAGCTGTTTATAAGAAGGTTTTCTGTTTTTCCACATTTCATAAGGAGTTTTATCATTCTTCTTAAAAGGTATTTTATTAAGAATATAACAAGCAGTAAGAAGTGCCTCACCCCACATATTATAAGGTAATCCCGAATTGCTTAACATAGAATTTATCATATCCTTAAAAGTTCTGCTTTTTCTTTCAGCTACACCATTAGATTGGGGTGAATAAGGAGGAGTAACTTGATGAATTATTCCATTCTGTTTACAATATTTATCAAGATCACCGGTGTATTCTCCTCCCCTATCGGATCTTAATGCTTTAATGGATTTCTCCAATTGTTTTATTATTATCATCCACGGTTACATTTAGTTTGAAAAGAACCTCATGAACATAACCTTTCCCCACAAAAGCACCTCCCTTAGTCACAACTACCTTATCACTCCCTATAACAATTTTAAAACCCTTCTTAACTAAGACAAAACCGGACACCAGATTCTTCCTAACCTCAGGGACATACAAAACATCTTTCAATGTGAGAACATTTCCCGAAGTGAACTTTTAAACTACGGTTCCCTTGCCCTCAACCTTAGACGAAGAGGAGTTTTGCATGTACAAATACTCATCCCCACCCACAGTAGTGAAGGTAGTGAAGGCACCTCTCGTGCCGCAAATATGTTTGGTGGAGCCCGAATCAAGCCACCAGTCTATCATGTTACTCACAATATTTTCCTCGGTCACAATAGCAGAAAAGTTACCCTCCTCGGTTACATTTGCTTAAGGCTTCACATCTTGACTCTTCCTAAACTCGTAATCTTTAGCGTAATGACCTGATTTTCACATACATAGCATTGACCTGCAGGTTTAGATTCGAAATGTGGTTTAGAATTTTTATTCTTATCGTTAGGTTTGAATTTATGGCTGGACCTCGAATTCTGGTTTGGTTTATGGTGCCCATATTTCTGGTTTGAATGGTTAGGCTTGGACTGGTTCTGTTTTTGGTTACCATTTGATTTTCCCTCTACCAAATTTTCCTTAGAACTGAATTCAGAATTTTTCTCCCTAAGTTCTGCATTCCTATTATCTTCCTCAATTCTCAAACGAACTATCAAATCTTCTAGTGACATCTCTTTTTTTCTTATGTTTCAGACCGTTTTTGTAATCTTTCCAAGAAGGTGGCAGTTTTTCAATTATAGCAGACACCTAAAATCCCTCACATATATTATAACCCTCGGCCAGAATTTCATGAATAATAATTTGTAGTTATTCTAGTTGTGACACAAGAGATTTATTATCTTCCATTTTAAAATCCAAAAATTTTCCAACCACCAATTTTTTTAGACCCAGAATCTTCAGTTGCATATTTTTTATCCAGTAAGTTCCATAATTCTTTAGCAATAGGACATGACCGATAAACATCATACAATTCAAGGCAGAGACAGTTCAGTATATAATTCCTACACATATAATCCCTTTGTTTCCAAACAACCGGTTCTTCAGGTATAGAAGGTCTATCAGATGCAATAACGCCAACGACCTTAAGAGTTCATAGGTAAAATTTGCAGTTTCATTTGTCATCTCTTGAAATTCTTTCCATCAAACAGTTCAGGTTTTTCGGAGTATTTTGCATTAGGATTTTCTATAGCAGGTTGTAGAATAACAACAGAATTTCACCTTTAGATTGTTGGAAATAGAAATTGCAGAATAAACGAAATAACCCAAATTCGAAATAGATAAAATTAGAAGGACTTATCGATCGAGGTTTGTGTTTGGCACAAAGTCCTAAAGGTGAAATTGCTCGCTGATATTTATAGCTCTCAGCCTCATGAACATACACCTCCGAGGATTCAACGATCAGATTTAAACACCAGCTTTGTGTTAAATCTTCGAACTCTCAGGATACTCCAGCACTCCAAAAAAAAATGAGGAACATAAATGTATTTGCAGAAAATAGCAAAAGAATTTTTGCACCGAAATTGATTTTCAGAAAATAGCAAAAGAATTTTTGCAGATAACGTGAGAGATTTTCAATGCGTTTTTGACTCTGTAGCCCTTTCTTATATAAGGGAAATGGTAAAAAACGTGGGTAAAGGTTTTAGCCAACTAACCCACTAATATCTCTACTAACAACTATAGTGGAAGAAACAGTAAAAGACTTAAAAATGGTTTAAAATTAAAACGATTTGAAAAGATTTAATGCACATTAGAAATCCCCAAGATCCCAAGGCCCAATCTTTGACACTTAATAATTAGTGTGCTCCCTAGGATTTGAACCCATGACCTCATGCACACACACCCACTAACTTACCACTTGGCCACTCCCACTAACTTATTTACTTCCTTCAAAATAAATATATATACTAATATAAATGCCCAAAACTCCCCCACATGAATGAAACAAATAAATAAATAAAATAAAATGACGCTCTGGAGTATCATAAGGAGTGACGTATAAGGCATAGGTGTCATTCGACTTGAACATTTGCTTTGTGTTGATCTATTGAGTTTACCGGTTGATAGTGAACTAACGTCTTGAACTATTTCACCGTTGTTGTAAACTTAAGTCAATAGAACACACACGTGACTCCCAAAAATCACCATCGAGTTCCCACAGTTGTGCTCGTTTCGGCCTTGAGCAAGCCCAGGTTTCTTGATTGCTCTAGAGAATCAGCCTTAATTCTCATAGGAAGCGGCCCCACTACCACACTCATATAGGTGCTTCTATCAAGAGTGTACTGTATCTCACACTCCACTGAATAAAAGCTATAGAAAGCATTAAGAGATTAAATCTCATCCTCCATCGATATAGAGGAACAACATCATAGGAATGGGTTTTAAGTAAAACTTAAATTTGTACCCCCACAAATCACTCGTATAACTTTGTTATCCCATTGAACCTAGATCTTGGGATCTCCAGTCATATGGGTTGGGTTTCCATTATAGGTGATTTAGATATTAATAGGCTTTAGGCTCATTCCCTTCGATGTTTGATAAACTAGCTCTCTAGCTAGCCCTTAGCCAATGGATCCGCCAGGTTTTCCTTTGACTTGACATAGTCGATTGCTATAACTCCATCTTTCAATAGTTGTCTCACTGTGTTGTGTCTCCTCCAGATATGCCTAGACTTTCCATTATAGGAGTTATTATGTGCTCTTGCGATCGCTGCTTGACTGTCACAGTTAATGGACAAGGCTGGAACTAGTTTAGGCCACAAATGAATATCTAATATGAAGTTCCTTAACCATTCAGCCTCTTCACTTGCTTTATCCAATGCTATGAACTCTGACTCAATAGTGGATCTAGCTATGCACGTTTGCTTGGTAGATTTCCAAGATATAACGCCTCCCGCCAAGGCAAAAACATAGCCACTCGTAGACTTACATTTATCATTATCAGAAATCCAATTAGCATCACAAAAGCCTTCGATTACAGCAGGATATCTAATATAATGAATATCATAGTTTATTGTGTATTTTATATATCTCAAAACTCTAATTAAAGCATCCCAATGTTTATTATTAGGATTACAAGTGTATCTACTAAGTCTACCCACATCATATGCAATATCAGTTCTAGTGCAGTTCATAAGATACATTAGACTACCTATAACTCTAGAATATTCTAATGATGATACACCAGGACCCGAATGTTTCCTTAAGTGACAACTAGGGTCATAAGGTGTTTTAGCAGGAATACAATTAAATTGTTCAAATTTTCTAAGAACTTTCTCTACATAATTAGATTGGGTTAAAACAATTCCTTCAGAATTTTTAATGATTTTAATTCCAAGTATAACATCAGCAACACTCAAATCTTTCATATCAAATTACTTATTAAGGAAACTTTTAGTTTTATTAACTATATCCATATCAGTTCCAAAAATAAGCATATCATCCACATATAAGCAAATAATCAAACCAGAATTATCCTTGAATTTTCTATAAATACATTTATCCGCTTCATTAATGTTAAAACCATTAGAGATCATTACTTGATCAAATTTTTCATGCCATTGTTTAGGAGCTTGTTTTAGTCCATATAAGGATTTTTTAAGTCTACACACTTTTTGATCTAGGCCTTGGACTACAAACTCCTCGGGTTGATCCATATAAATTTCTTCTTCAAGATCTCCATTCAAAAAAGCCGTTTTAACATCCATTTGATGAATTATCAAATTATGTAATGAAGCAATAGCAATTAATAGCCTAATAGATGTAATTCTAGTAACAGGAGAGTAAGTATCAAAGAAATCAATTCCTTCCATTTGTCTATAGCCTTTAGTTACCAATCTTGCCTTAAATTTATCAGTAGAACCATCAGCTTTTAATTTCCTTTTAAAAATCCATTTGCATCCAATAGTTTTACATTCTTTAGGCAAGTCAACTAACTCCCACGTCTTGTTAGAAATAATAGAATCATATTCACTATTAATAGCTTCTTTCCAAAAAATAGAATCGGGTGAGGACATTGCCTCACTAAAAGTGACGGGGTCATTTTCCATTAAGTATTTTAAAAATTTAGGACCCAGAGAAGTAGCTATCCTAGGTCTTTTACTTTTCCTAATTTCAATTTCTTCTGAATTTGGAGATTCATTTCTAACACTATGACCCACTGGAACAGAACTACTAGTTCCCTCACTTCTCACTTTAAAAGAAAATTTGTCCTCATAAAATTCAGCATCTCTTGACTCAAAAATAGTGCTTTTATCCATATATTGATTTTTAGAATCAATTACAAGAAACCTATAAGCATTACTGTTTTTAGCATAACCTATAAAAACACAATCAACAGTCTTTGGGCCAAGTTTAGTTCTCTTAGGTACTGGTATTGAAACCTTAGCAAGACACCCCCACACTTTGAGGTGTTTATAAGAAGGTTTTCTATTTTTCCACATTTCACAAGGAGCTTTATCATTCTTCTGAAAAGGTATTTTATTAAGAATATAACAAGCAGTAAGAAGTGCCTCACCCCACATATTATAAGGTAATCCCGAAATGCTTAACATAGAATTTACCATATCCTTAAGAGTTCTGTTTTTTCTTTCAGCTACACCGTTAGATTGGGGTGAATAAGGAGGAGTAACTTGATGAATTATTTGATTTTCTTTACAATATTTATCAAGATCACCGGTGTATTCTGCTCCCCTATCGGATCTTAACGTTTTAAAGGATTTCTCCAATTATTTTATTATTATCATCCACGGTTACATTTAGTTTGAAAAGAACCTCATGAACATAACCTTTCCCCACAAAAGCACCTCCCTTAGTCACAACTACCTTACCACTCTCTGGATCAGTTTAAAAACCCTTCTTAACTAAGACAAAACCAGACACCAGATTCTTCCTAACCTCAGGGACATACAAAACATCTTTCAATGTGAGAGCATTTCCCTAAGTGAACTTTAAAACTACGGTTCCCTTGCCCTCAACCATAGACGAAGAGGAGTTTCCCATGTACAGACGTTCATCCCCACCCAGAGCAATGAAGGTAGTGAAGTCACCTCTCGTGCCGCAAATATATTCGGTGGCGCCAGAATCAAGCCACCAGTCTGTCATGTTACTCACAATGTTTTCCTCGGTCACAACAGCAGAAAAGCTACCCTCCTCGGTTACATTTGCTGGAGGCTTCACATCTTGACTCTTCCTAAACTTTGAATCTTTAGTGTAATGACCTGGTTTTCCACATACATAGCATTGACCTGCAGGTTTAGATTTAAACTGAGGTTTATAATTTTTATTCTTATCGTTAGGTTTGAATTTATGGTTCGACCTCGAATTCTGGTTTGGTTTATGGTGCCCATGTTTCCGGTTTGAATGGTTAGGCTTGGACTGGTTATGTTTTTTGTTACCATTTGATTTTCCCTCTACCAAATTATCCTAAGAACTGAATTCAGAATTTTTCTCCCTAAGTTCTGCATTCCTATTATCTTCCTCAATTCTCAAACGAACTATCAAATCTCCTAGTGACATCTCCCTTTTTCTTATGTTTCATATCGTTTTTGTAATCTTTCCGAGAAGGTGGCAGTTTTTCAATTATAGCAGACACCTGAAATCCCTCACATATATTATAACCCTCAGCCAGAATTTCATGAATATTAATTTGTAGTTCTTCCAGCTGCGACGCAACAAATTTATTATCTTCCATTTTAAAATCCAAAAATTTTCCAACCATAAATTTTTTTAGACCCAGCATCTTCAGTTGCATATTTGTTATCCAGTAAGTTCCATAATTCTTTAGCAGTAGGACATGACCAATAAACATCATACAATTCAAGGAAGAGACAGTTCAGAATATAATTCCTACACATATAATCCATTTGTTTCCAAACAACCAGTTCTTCAGGTGTAGAAGGTCTATCAGATGCAATAACGTCAACGACCTTAAGAGTTGTTAGGTAAAATTGCAGTTTCATTTGCCATCTCTTAAAATTCTTTCCATCAAACAGTTTAGGTTTTTCGGAGTATTTTGCATTAGGATTTTCTATAGCAGGTTGTAGAATAACAACAGAATTTCACCTTTAGATTGTTGGAAATAGTAATTGCAGAATAAACGAAATAAGCCAAATTCGAAATAGATAAAATTAGAAGGACTTATCGATCGAGGTTTGTGTTTGACACAAAGTCCTAAAGGTGAAATTGCTCGCTGATATTTGTAGCTGTCAGCCTCGTGAACACACACCTCCCAGGATTCAACGATCAGATTTAAACACCATCTTTGTGTTAAATCTTCGAACTCTCAGGATACTCCAGCTCTCCAAAAAAAAATGACGAACATAAATGTATTTGCAGAAAATAGCAAAAGAATCAAGCCACCAGTCTGTCATGTTACTCACAATTTTTTACGTCTACACACTTTTTGATCTAGGACATGGACTACAAACCCCTCGGGTTGATCCATATAAATTTCTTCTTCAAGATCTCCATTCAAAAAATCCGTTTTAACATCCATTTGATGAATTATCAAATTATGTAATTAAGCAATAGCAATTAATAGCCTAATAGATGTAATTCGAGTAACAGGAGAGTAAGTATCAAAGAAATCAATTCCTTCCTTTTGTCTATAGCCTTTAGCTACCAATCTTGCCTTAAATTTATCAGTAGAACCATCAGCTTTTAATTTCCTTTTAAAAATCCATTTGCATCCAATAGTTTTACATCCTTTAGGCAAGTCAACTAACTCCCACGTGTTGTTAGAAATAATAGAATCATATTCACTATTAATAGCTTCTTTCCAAAAAATAGAATCGGGTGAGGACATTGCCTCACTAAAAGTGGCGGGGTCATTTTCCATTAAGTATGTTATAAATTCAGGACCAAAAGAAGTAGCTATCCTAGGTCTTTTACTTTTCCTAATGTCCATTTCTTCTGAATTTGGAGAACCCACTGGAACAGAACTACTAATTCCCTCACTTCTCACTTTAAAAGGAAATTTGTCCTTATAAAATTCAGCATATCTTGACTAAAAAATAGTGTTTTTATCCATATATTGATTTTTAGAATCAATTACAAGAAACCTATAAGCATTACAGTTTTTTGCATAACCTATAAAAACACAATCAACAGTCTTTGGGCCAAGCTTAGTTCTCTTAGGTACTGGTATTGAAACCTTAGCAAGACACCCCCACACTTTGAGGTGTTTATAAGAAGGTTTTCTATTTTTTCACATTTCATAAGGAGTTTTATCATTCTTCTTAAAAGGTATTTTATTAAGAATATAACAAGCAGTAAGAAGTGCCTCACCCCACATATTATAAGGTAATCCCGAAGTGCTTAACATAGAATTTACCATATCCTTAAGAGTTCTGTTTTTTCTTTCAGCTACACCATTAGATTGGGGTGAATAAGGAGGAGTAACTTGATGAATTATTCCATTTTCTTTACAATATTTATCAAGATCACCGGTGTATTCTCCTCCCCTATCGGATCTTAATGTTTTAATGGATTTCTCTAATTGTTTTTTTATTATCATCCACGGTTACATTTAGTTTGAAAAGACCCTCATGAACATAACCTTTCCCCACAAAAGCATCTCCCTTAGTCACAACTACCTTATCACTCTTTAGAACAACTTTAAAACCCTACTTAACTAGACAAAATCGGACACCAGATTCTTCCTAACCTCAGGGACATACAAAACATCTTTTAATGTGAGAACATTTCCCTAAGTGAACTTTAAAACTACGGTTCCTTTGCCCTCAACCTTAGACGAAGAGGAGTTTCCCATGTACAAACGCTCATCCCCACCCACAGCAGTGAAGGTAGTGAAGGCACCTCTCGTGCCGCAAATATGTTTGGTGGCGCCAGAATCAAGCCACCAGTCTGTCATGTTACTCATAATGTTTGCCTCGGTCACAACAGCAGAAAAGTTACCCTCCTCGGTTACATTTGCTTGAGGCTTCACATCTTGACTCTTTCTAAACTTGCAATCTTTAGCGTAATGACCTGGTTTTGCACATACATAACATTGACCTACAGGTTTAGATTTAAACTGAGGTTTAGAATTTTTATTCTTATCGTTAGGTTTGAATTTATGGTTGGACCTCGAATTCTGGTTTGGTTTATGGTGCCCATGTTTCTGGTTTGAATGGTTAGGCTTGGACTGGTTCTGTTTTTGGTTACCATTTGATTTTCCCTCTACCAAATTAGCCTTTGAACTGAATTCAGAATTTTTCTCCCTAAGTTCTTCATTCCTATTATCTTTCTCAATTCTCAAACGAACTATCAAATCTTGTAGTAACATCTCCTTTTTTCTTATGTTTCAGGCCGTTTTTGTAATCTTTCCAAGAAGGTGGCAGTTTTTCAATTATAGCAGACACCTGAAATCCCTCACATATATTATAACCCTCGACCAAAATTTCATGAATAATAATTTGTAGTTCTTCCAGTTGCGACACAACAGATTTATTATCTTCCATTTTAAAATCCAAAAATTTTCCAACCACAAATTTTTTTAGACCCAGCATCTTCAGTTGCATATTTGTTATCCAGTAAGTTCCATAATTCTTTAGCAGTAGGGCATGACCAATAAACTTCATACAATTCAAGGCAGAGACAGTTCAGTATATAATTCCTACACATATAATCCCTTTGTTTCCAAACAACCAGTTCTTCAGGTATAGAAAGTCTATCAGATGCAATAACGCCAACGACCTTAAGAGTTGTTAGGTAAAATTGCAGTTTCATTTGTCATCTCTTAAAATTCTTGCCATCAAACAGTTCTGGTTTTTCGGAGTATTTTTCATTAGGATTTTCTATAGCAGGTTGTAGAATAACAACAGAATTTCACCTTTAGATTGTTGGAAATAGTAATTGCAGAATAAACGAAATAACCCAAATTCAAAATAGATAAAATTAGAAGGACTTATCGATCGAGGTTTGTGTTTGACACAAAGTCCTAAAGGTGAAATTGCTCGCTGATATTTGTGGCTGTGAGCCTCGTGAACATACACCTCCCAGGATTCAACGATCAGATTTAAACACCAGCTTTGTGTTAAATCTTCGAACTCTCAGGATACTCCAGCACTCCCAAAAAAAAATGACGAACATAAATGTATTTGCAGAAAATAGCAAAAGAATTTTTGCACATAAAATGATTTTCAGAAAATAGCAAAAGAATTTTTGCAGATAACGTGAGAGATTTTCAATGCGTTTTTGACTCTGTAGCCTTTTCTTATATAAGGGAAATGGTAAAAAACGTGGGTAGAGGTTTTAGCCAACTAACCCACTAATATCTCCACTAACAGCTATAGTGGAAGAAACAGTCAAAAACTTAAAAACGGTTTAAAATTAAAACGATTTTGATAAGATTTAATGCACATTAGAAATCCCCAAGAGCCCAAGGCCCAATCTTTTTTTTTTTTTGGTTTATACCAGGGTATCCACTAGAGACTTAGTGACTAATCCCTTCGCTGATTTGTTGGCACCTCGATGGGTGGGACAGCTGACCCAGAGATTTAAAGTTGCTCCATGCCCAAAGTGGGAATCGAACCCCCGACACTTGGTTAAGGGAGGAAGATCCCCAAGGCCCAATCTTTGACCCTTAATAATTAGTGTGTTCCCTAGGATTTGAACTCATGACCTCATGCACACACCCCTCTAACTTACCACTTGGGCACTCCACTAACTTATTTACTTCATTCAAAATAAATATATATACTAATATATATACCCAACCATAAATAGGTTAACACTATTTCAAATATGATGATATTTGAGGATGAAATACTTTGACCCCATTTTTATTTTTATGAAATCCTAGGGTTTTTTAATGGGGCATTTACGTTTAGATCCTATTAGACTTTCTTATATACATTCTAGTCCCATCATGTTTTTCTCTTACATATAAGTCCTATTCCTAATTTTTTGAAACTTTTTTTCCAATTTTACACTTTTAAAACCAACAATCCGTAACTTCCTTGAGGAAGTTACATAAGTGGTTGAACTTTTTTTTTAATCTTCAAATGATCATAACTTTTGATTCACAAATCCGTTTTTCACAAAATTACTATTTTTGAAATCTGCTCGACGAGATCTATCAAACAAGATCCATGAAGGCTATAAAATTCCAAAGAAAAAAATTTACACAAACAGTAAACTTTACTGTATGCACTAAAATCTGAAATAGCTTTATATATTTGACATTTTCACAAACAGACAGTAACATTTACTGTGCTAATACTACACAGTATATATATATATATATATATACGGTGGATCCAAACCCTTTTTTTTCAAAATTACCTTATATTTGAAGGTTCGCGCTAGCTGTATCCAATCCTTACCACCATTATTGGAGCTTCAACGACCTTCGTCAGAGCTCCGATTTGGGGTGGGTAAGGGTGGCATGTGGTGCCGCTGGCGCGGACCTTTGAAAATAAGAGACTTTTGAATAAATGAGCTTTGGATCCATCGAAGTATCATGGGGGGCCGCTGGCGCGGACCTTTGAAAATAAGATTGGATAAATGGGATCGGGATCATCTGGAGCGCCAATTTGGGATGAATAGGGGTGACACAAAACTTTAAAAATAGGAGCATATTGGATATATATATATATATATATAGTTTGTAAAAATGTCATAGATATTAAACTTTATTGTATACACCATAAAATGAAATAGTTTTATATTTCTGACATTTTCACAAACAATAACATTTACTGTGATAATATATTTATGAAATAGTTTTATATATATAACATTTTCACAAACAGTAACATTTACTGAGTTAATATTACACAATATATATAACATTTTCACAAACAGTAACATTTGCTGAGTTAATATATATATATATATATATATACACGGTAGATCCAAACCTCTTTTTTTTTTTTTTAAATTACCATATTTTTAAAGGTTTACGCTAGCGACATTCAATCCCCACCACTACCCACCCCAATTGTCGAAGCTTCAACGACTGTCATCAGAGCTATGATTTAGGTGGGTAGTAGTGGAATAGGGTGCCGCTGGCGCGGACCTCTGAAATTAAAAGAATATTAGATAAATGGAGTTTGGATCCACTGGCGCTCCGATTTGGGGTGAGTAGGAGTGACAGTGGGTTAGGTTTATATCTATAACATTTTTACAAACGTTAACATTTACTGTGTTATAATATAGTGTGTATATATATATATATATATATATATATATATATATATATATATATATATATATATATATATATATATATATATAGCGGTATCTAATCCTGACCACCACATACCCAATTGTCGGAGCTCCAACAACCTTCATCAGAGTTCTGATTTGGGGTGACATGGAGTGCCGCTGGCGCGGACCTTAGGAAATAAGGGAATATTGGATAAATGGGGTTTGGATACACCGACGCTCCAGTTTGAGGTGGGTAGGGGTAGCATTGGATTAGGTTTATATCTGTAATATTTTCACAAATAATAAATGTTACTGTTTGTGAAAATGTTACATCGGCATCCCATGCCACCTCAAATCAGAGCTCTGATGAAGGTTGTTGTAGCTCCGATAAAGGGGGTGGGGATTGGATGCCGCTGGCGCGGACCGTTAAAAATAAGATAATATCAGAAAAAAGAGGTTTGAATATATATATATACTGTGTTATATGAACACGGTAAATGTTAATGCTTGTGAAAATGTTATAGATATAAACCTAACTCAATGCCACCCCTACTCACCTCAAATCGGAGTTTCGGTGGATCCAAACCCCATTTATCTAATATTCTCTTAATTTCAGAGGTCCGCACCAGCGGCACCCTATGCCACTACTACTAACCCAAATCATCGCTCTGATGAAAGTCGTTGAAGCTCCGACAATGGGGGTGGGTAGTAGTGGGGATTGAATGTCGCTAGCGTAAACATTTAAAAATATGGTAATTTTGAAAAAAAAATAGTAGTTTGGATCTACCGTGTGTGTGTGTGTGTGTGTGTGTCTCTCTCTCTCTCTCTCTCTCTCTCTATATATATATATATATATTATGTAATATTAACTCTGTAAATGTTATTGTTTGTGAAAATGTTATATATATAAAACTATTTCATAAATATATTATCACAATAAATGTTATTGTTTGTGAAAATGTCAAGGATATAAAAATATTTCATTTTCTGGTGTACAGAAAGTCTCCTGTAAGGACTTCTTATGGTGCAGACTCCGGTACATACCATTTTTTTAAAATAGTAAAAAAATGAATTTTTTGATGAAACTTAATGGATATGATCTTCATGGTGAGAAGATCATCTCCAATTTTTTTCGTCAAAAAATTCAATAAAAAAACCGTTGAGATGAGGTGATATGTAAAAAAATAGTATACATACGCATTTTCAACCGTTGAAATGTTGGGTCGGCGCCAGCCACTTTATTGATTGAATTTTTTGATGAAACTTCATGGATATGATCTTCTCACTATTAAGATCATATCCATGAAGTTTCATCAAAAAATTCAATCAAAAAGTGGGTGAGATGATCGCCAACATTTCGACGGTTGAAAATGCATATTTAGATCATTTCCTTACATATCACTTCATCTCAACGGTTTTTTTATCGAATTTTTTGATGAAAAAAATTGGAGATGATCTTCCTACCATGGAGATCATATCCATGAAGTTTCATGAAAAAATTCATTTTTTTACTATTTTAAAAAAATGGTATGTACCGGAGTCTGCACCATAAGGAGTCCTTACAGGAGAGGGCCTCTTCTGGTGTATACAATAAAGTTTAATATCTATGACATTTTTACAAATTATATATATATATATATATATATATCCAATATGCTCATATTTTTAAAGTTTTGTGCCACCCCTATTCATCCCAAATTGGCGCTCCAAATGATCCCGATCCCATTTATCCAATCTTATTTTCAAAGGTCCCCGCCAGCGGCACCCCATGATACTCCGGTGGATCCAAGACCCATTTATTCAAAAGTCTCTTATTTTCAAAGCTCCGCGCCAGCGGCACCACATGCCACCCTTACCCACCCCAAATCGGAGCTCTGACGAAGGTCGTTGAAGCTCCAACAATGGTGGTAAGGATTGGATGCCGTTAGCGCGAACCTTTAAATATAAGGTATTTTTGAAAAAAGAGGGTTTGGAGCCACCGGATGTGTGTGTATATATATATATATACTGTGTAGTATTACCACAGTAAATGTTACTGTCTGTTTGTGAAATGTCACATATATAAAACTATTTCATATTCTAGTGTATACAGTAAAGTTTACTGTTTGTGTAAAAAATTTTCTTTGGAATTTTATAGTGTTCATGGATCTTGTTTGATAGATCTCGTCGAGCAGATTTCAAAAATAGTAATTTTGCGAAAAACGGATTTGTGAATCAAAAGTTATGATCATTTAAAGATTAAAAAAGAAAAGTCCAACCACTTATGTAACTTCCTCAAAGGGTAAAATTATGAAAAAATTTCCTTAAAAGTTGGAATAGGACCTATGGGATTATTAAAAAGTCAATAGAACTTATAAGCTTATTGACCTGATAAATGGGCCCTAAATATAATTACCCCGTTTTTTAATTGGTTTACAGTATTTCAATTTTATGTAAACCAATTTTAATTTCAAATAGGTTTACAATATTTCGAATAGGATGATAATTGAGGATGATAAATTGTAATGTAATAGAATGTTCAACTCAGGTTCGTGTTGTGAATGATTGATGTTAGGGATTTTGGGTTCTTTATTGATGACAATTTGTTGAGGCTGTGAGAGTTTTAGAAGAATTTTGATTTTATAGATTGCGGTAATTATTAGCGTTGCCGAGTTTGATTCGATATAGCTTGGGTTAGTATATTTGATGTTCTTTAATTTAGGAAAGTTATTACAAAGATTTGTTTAGAGCTAGTTTGATTTGTAATATATTTCTTTGTTAAGTATTTTGTTTGGAGCCGGATGGTTTGTAATATTGTTGTACATATTCAGTTTGGAGCATTTTGGTTCGTAATATTGTTATTTAGGACTCGTTGTGATAATTTTTCTTTCGCTGTATTGATATAATTTTTGAATAATGCTTTGAGTCCCGAATAACTCCTCCAAATCTCCCCCAAATCTTATGTGGACGCCACGTCATTCTTCCACTTACCTGTCATCTATTGCCATGTGATGCGGGTTCCGCCAGGGCACAAAGCACAAGTCATTTTGGGGGAGATTTGGAGAAGTTATTTGGGACTCATAGCATTACTCATAATTTTTTAGTTGTTTACATTATTGGAAGTTCGATGATCAATGATTTATGTTTGACATTGATTGTGTATTTTGAATGGAGAAATTGATGATTTGTGTTTGAATGGATTTTCGTTATTTGCTTGCAGGTTTTGCAACATACGGTCGGTTCCCACCGATCCTCAGTATTCTAGTATATATATTGTCAGGTAGAAGAAGCCAATAATATATACACAGGTCTCAACTCCGAATTCTGAGTGTGATGGCTTCTTCAGCGCCTCACACCCCCTCTAAATCTGACAACACCACAATTATCACTCCAGTAAGTCTAAGCTTCTAAGATTCTCTCCTTTCTTATATATGATTCGATTCACCTCTGCTTTTATTTATTCATTTACAGAGTGCTGTTACAGTTCATGAGATACTCGACATAAAACCCCCCTTGATCGATCCTTCTGAGTATGTTCCAAAATCTCCCTTCTTATGCTCCTGCTTTTACTGTACATGTATTACTTCCAAAATCTCCATTCAGTGTTAGCTTCATTTCAATTTTGGGAAATGCCAGGAACAGGAAGAATGAGTTTTAAATGAAAATGGAAAATAATTATTCACTCATAGTTTTGGATTGTTTAAAGATGGAAAGTATGTTTTATATACAATTTTGAGCACCTAGGGTATGGACCCCCACTCCTTGCGCTTAATTTATGCAACTGATTAACTCAAAACTCATAATTTTCTAGTTTTGATCAAGTTTGCATACTAGGGTTGTTAAAAAAAAACTGTCATAATGGTAATTTGTAAATAGAGTCGTTAGTGTACTCGGTTCACAACTGGAATTATGTTAAATTAACGTTGACGTGATTCTGGCGTTTGGAAAGCTTAATGATTTGTTACTCGAGTCTCAATGTGAGGTATGTCTTAAATAAGCGGCAGCCTAAGATTGAGGATTAGGCCTCATTGCTCGAGGGTGAGGGATTGCTCTAGTTCCTCGAGGCTCAGCTCATTCGGACAGCATTGAGGCTTATGCACGTGCCTTTATATAGACTGTTACACATGCACATAAAACATATTCCATGATAGTCATGATACATTATTATGTGATTTTAGTAGTTTGTTTTTATAATAGTTTAGTTATTTCTATTTTGTTCAATTTAGGCTTACAGCTCCCCCTGCTTAAATAAAACGCCTCGAAACTCTCTTACGCTTTTTAAAACATTGTCAGAAATTTGAACTTTTTATTTTTTTTACAAGGTCTGAAATTGTGTAGAACATGAGATACTTGTTACATGGCCTGGGAATCCAATAATTGTTCATGTGTTTCTATAGGGGACAACTAATTTAATTGCTGACTTTTAGTAGTATCATTTTCAATATTTCATACTCAACTCATGGCATCACGATCACCGGTCAACTGTGCCTCGGAGACACATTCAAAGCCCGTGAGCCCAGGGGTTGAATAAGGAACAATGGGGGTCTAAATGCCTTTTCATGGTCGCCTGAATTTTTCATTATTTTGTCATTATTCTTTTTCTAGATGTTTCTCAGAAGAAATTGGAGCATGAACTACTTCGATTGTCCTTTTAAGGATTCTGATTAACAATCTTGCTCATAACTGGTTTGCCCCCTTTTGGTAATTTGATTACTATTTCTCTTCACCTATCAAAAAAATAAAAATAAATCATAACTGGATGAACCTTTCCTGGGCTTTTTTTCCCCCTTAAATATCAAGTTTAAGATTTATTGTGTCTCTAGGACTTATTCATTCTCTCTCTCAAAGTGTTTTTTAATCATCTCAAAGAATAGCGCAGTTCGGTTTTCTTGGAATTGTTGTTATTTGAAGGAATGTGCAGTCATGTAATGTTATTTGTGGTCGGCAGTTATCACAATTCATAGCGATTGTACGATATATCAAGATATTTTGTTATGAAATGTTCTGAAAGTAGCATAACAGAAAATTGTGGCACAATATTGAAAGTTGTAAGAAAAACTTGAAACGGCTTCATATATATATAAACACATACAGTTTTCTCGGATTCCATTCTATTCTAAAAACTTTATACTTTGATGGAAATTCTGATATAAATTCCTAATTTTCACTATTGGTAGATTTTTTTTTTTTTTAAACTAATGGTGCTTACTTTTGATATTTAAGCCTATAAGATTTATATACTTGGGTGATTTTATGATTCTTATGTTTTTATTTCCTTTTTTTTGACAAAAAGGAGTCAAGTCTACCAAATAAAGGAGCCACTGTTTTAAAACTATACCTCTTACATATTCAAAATTTTATCGAGGAAAGCTTTTGTCTTCCTAATTATATCTTTATGTCATCTACAATTATATTGATCAAGGTTCTAAAAACTGCGACGTGTGAGACAGGCGTGAGATGGGCGCCTAAGCCCTTTTTTTTTTAATACAAACCAAGTATACTTTGAAATTTAAGTTACTAAAAAAGGTCGTACCCAGTGCACAAGGCTTTCGCTTAACTGCAGGTCTGGGAGAGGTAGATGTCGGCCGACCTTACTTCCATATATGGAGAGGTTGCTCTCATGTCTCGAACCCGAGACTAACCGTAACTTGGGCGAGGGCACTTGCCATCGTACCACCCCTCGCCCAAGTTACGACCTCTAAATTCAAGTTATCAACAATAAATATTTTTATACTTGTAACATTACTAACATTTCTTTAAATTTTCATACATAAATAAAAGTCATTTCCAATCAAAGTTCATTACGATGTATAAAATACTAATAAACTAATTAATCACAACGATTCATAAATAACCTATTATTTCCAAATTGATTTACCCATAAACATTGGTAACGATACTATAAAGCCTTACACTTTTAACATTACTAACATTTCTTTGAAGTCCCATACATTAATAAAATATGCTAACAATACGACAAAGAATGGAAATATTCCACACAGAGAAAGAATAATGCTAATGTAGATTTAAAATCGAGTAACATTTAAAAATATTATGCAAAGAAAATACTATTGTAATCATTGCATATATACAAAGCAACATTCTTACATACAATATAGATTTATATGTATATTTTTATGTAATTGTAGTATTAGTATTATGTACTTTCTATGTAGAACTCGACAGAGTTTTTTAATAATGACGATTTTTTCACTTGGTTCGCTTTCTTGCCGCCTAGATTCTAGGCGAGGTGCCTACCCCCTAGGCGAGGCTCCTACCCTGTGCCTCGTGCCTAGGCGAGCCTTTTGGAACACTAATATTAACTATATTTACCATTATTGGGAAAGTTTATGTCACTTGATTACCTTCGATAAATACATGTTCAAATTATTGTGGTGACTCTTGAGTTGCAAAATTCCAATATCACGGACTATTGTCTTCTAAGGATGACAATTGCGATCCACTATACTAATGTGCATATGTCATTTGACAGCATATGTATTGTCATCAATGTATAAAATTGTGTCGCAATGCGGGCAATTTTGGTAAACTTAATTTTATATATATATATATTTTTTGTGTGGTTCGCATTGTTGCGGACCTTTGGTTGCGCTGATCCCATTTTGCGTATGCATAAGGGTGCTACGTTACGCTATTCACTCAAAATACATTTTAAGGACTCAATTAGAGTCGTTGGTATGCAAAACTTGTTTTGTAATATTCACTCCAACTTTGATAAATGACGTCGTTCAAGTGGGGAACATAAAAGAGAAAGAAAGCACCGACACTTGCAGCTGTCATTCTCTACATCTTGTTTTAGTCGCCGTCTCGCAGACTCTAATGGCCTCCTCTCCATCGGTGGTTGTTTCTAAAAACATTATTATCCTATGCGTCCTGTTACTTTTAGAAAATATGTGATTTGACACTTTTTTTTACATCGATAGATAAGTTCAAATAAAAGTATCTCCAAGAGTATTATTTTGAAAAGTCTTCCTATCGTATATGTCAACTATAGAGCATTTGTGGATCCTATTATCTTTGTCCATTCCATATAGATTCTCATTAAAAAAATCTATAATTGTAAAATTTCTGATATGAAATGTCTATACCTCGAATTTGTCACGTAATATAGGGACAGAGATAGTTATCACCACTAGAGAAGCGCCATTCGAATTGGCCTAAGCCATTATTCTCTTCCTCTCCCGGAGCTCCTTCCCAGTTCTCCATCACAACTCCTCTTTTTTTCATTGCAGCCTCTCAATCTCCATGCAACTCTAGGGTGTAGACATTGCAGCTGCCATTTCTAGAAATTGCCTCTAGGATTTTAGAGGTATGAGGTTTGTTTCATTTCCATTTTTCATTCATGATTTTCAACACTTCGGTCAATCTAGGTCTTGCTTTTCATTCTTTTATTCCCCGAAGGTATAGTGGTTGTTTCGTTACTTAGGACAAGCATCATCTCCTGATATATTATCAACCCTACCCTTATTTAGTGAAGATGGATATCAATACCAGGTTTTTTTCGATCAATACCCAACTCATCTCTGTTCTTTTTTATGGTTCTCTACTTTCTTCGATTCTCATCTATTTTGTTGTTCGATTAGTCTGTTTAAGCTGTTTGAATATGTTTTTAATTTCAGATTTTTGTATTCATCTGACTTGGGTTTACTAGTTTGAATTATTTTTGCAATAATGTGCTAGAACTATTATAGTGCTATAATTTACTTTTTTTTTTTATAATTAATATATTGTTGCAAGTATTTTTTGATATAAAAATTATATACCCAAATTGCTTTTCGAAGCGCTACGTTGCTTATGCGGCGCCACATTAGATCCAAAACATGAAAAAATACGCAATTTTGATTTTAAACATTACTGCCATCTTTATTTACAGTGAATTCTGTGACGCAAGAATGATTGAATGGTAGACACTCCGTGCGAGCAGTTAATATTTTGAAAAGAGGGAACTGTGGATGTAGTGTTTCATGAAATTTCTAGTGAATCAGAATGCGTATCTCATCTTTCTTACAACGGTGATCATTAATGCAGACCCCATTTTTATTGCCATGGTGTGTCCTGTTTGGCACAAGTAAATTAAGTTTCCATCTGAGGTAAATTAACCATGGAATATATTCATGGCAACTTCTCCAAACAAAACACATCCTGGGCCCTAAAAACAGTCTCCTGCTCTTCTATCTACAAGGACGATAGCGCAACCCAAACAAGCCATGAGAGCTGAAAACACAAAATACAACTTCAAGGGAAGAAAATACAAATGAACAAAACTAAACAAATTGCTGACTAATGCAAAGCTGGCCTCTAGATGTCCACACAACTATCCGACTTCTCCACCATATCTAATACTCCATCCATCCTAAATTAAGAATCCATGTCTTTATTTTGTATAGATTATGTATATATTTAATCAACGGCCAAGATTAACTTACGTAAATGACGTCAAATGGAAGCAAGAAGAAAATAACTCTCGTCTAAACTCTCTCAAATCAATATATCTCAAAAATGTAGAATGCCCCAAATGAGGCTTCAAATGAGTATTTATAGGTGGGAGGTAATTTGGGCTCTAAGCTATTGAACTAATTACAATTATGTCCCTAGTTGCCACTTGTCCTTCCCACCTCTAAATACTAACAAAAGAAAAATATAATACAATATTAGAAAGAATAAAAGGCTAAAAAAATGACGAAAAGGCCCTTATTCACATCATTAACTTTATTTTGGTTCGTTAATTATGTCCAAAAAAGGCAAGTAGACCCATAATTGTGGACAATCCAAAAAGGAATAGTTGACTCTTAATGTGGGACTGAGGGAGTAGCAAACTTATCAACCCATCTGAACCATATAGACCCTTACTTAAAAATTACCTTTTTATTGCCCTAAGACTAGGGTGGTCTGTGGCCCCTAAGACCTCAAATGTAATTGTGCCCAAGTTTCTTTCAAACAAAAGGTCGTTGACCCACTCGAGGCCGCGACCCCAACTTAACAAGATTTAATTCTTCAAACACATTTGAAATCATGCGCTTAGCTCCTTGGCCAAATTCCAGGACGTCTGTGCTGCCCATAAAGTATAGGTACTCATACTAAGGCATATCTTTCTAATGGAATCTTCTACCAAACGGTAGCTGCCCCTTTCAAGGTTGTATCCCTTATACCTTAAAATTGGCATTCCTTCACCAAGAATTCCAGATGACTGGTCTCACTCACGATCTTGGTACTTATTCTGAATATCAACAGTTCTTCCAAATAAGGATTTTGGATAAAGAACCTAACCCCTCGGCAGTTGACCTAACTTATCGATAATTTAAAGCCCTCCATCTAACACATAAAGGCGCCTTAAATTACATAGTTTCCATTATGATCGCCAAGAATACTCAGGAAACCATCGGCCTCCATGGTCTCCAAATGGTCTCCAAGTTAGGTCACAAGATCATATTCTTAGCCTTGGCCATGGACAACTTCAACCAATATTAATGTTTTACATGGCCTAGCTCTTCAAACGGGCTAGCTACCTAAGGCTATTAGGTTCCACAGTCTCGCATACAGTCTGCAATCTCACTTGTTCAGCACTTAGAATTTGACTAGTTGAGTTCTTGATGTTACAACTAAACACTGATTGTAGACAAAAAAGTGAAAGCAAAAAATATGTTAATGCACGCTTAACTTAGCATTGTCATAAGATCGCCACCCAATGGTCTTCTTAGAACATAGTTCAAAATATCGATCGAGTCAACTCTGTATTGGTCAAGTTGACTCAATCTCGCAACCTACTGACACGATACCGAGAGGCAAAATGAGTATTACGTGAATTTGGTACATATCAGGTCGTATCATCAAGATTTCCACTGAAAATATTGATAGCGGCGAAATCTCTGCTGATATTCTCGAGTTGACAATGTTCTCGGCCCATACAATTAAAAAATCAAAATTGAGATGACAGAGAGAAATAATTGGGAAATCTTTCTTTTTCAGTCTTCTTCCATGGCTCATTGAATAAGAAGTAATTTATTAATCGTAGAAATGGGGTGAAAAGACTAGAGAGATAGGAGAAGGCTATAAATTATTTTACTCAGGAGGGATAAATAATCGTAGAAATGGGGTGGGTATTGTTATTGATCACTATATGAAAGATAAAGTCGTGGATGTTAAACGATGGGGAGATAGATTAATGCGTATTAAGATCGCCTTAGATAAAACAACATTGAATATTATAAGTGCTTACGCGCCTCAAGGAGTGTTAGATGAAAATATAAAGAAATCATTTTGGGAATTTTTGGATGAAGTATTACAATAAATTCCTACGCATGAAAACATATTTTTGGGAGGCGACTTAAATGGACATGTAGGAGTAGAACGAGATGGTTATCCAAGGATACATGGATGTTGTGGTTTTGGTAAGAGAAATAAAGGAGGGAAACTATCTTAGAATTTGCTAAGGCATATGATCTAGCATTAACAAACACATTTTTAAAAAAAGGGAAGAACATTTAATAACTTTTAAAAGCGGAGAGAATAAAACTCAAATAGACTATTGCTTACTTAGAAGAAGAGTCTTGTGCACATGCAAAGACTGTAAAGTTATACCGGGTGAAAGCTTAACAATTCAACATCGTCTATTAGTAATAGATTTAGCAATTAAAGGATTTAAGTATCGAAAAGAGAAAATAGCTTATCAAAATATAAAATGGAAGAATTTAAAAGGATGCAAAGAGATTGAATTTAGACAAAAGTGCCTTAAACATGAAGTGGAATTAGAACGACAATGTTAACCAATATTTGGTTAAGAACAAAGAATGATATCGAGGAATTAGGTAAGCAAGTTTTAGGTGAGACTAAAGGAAAAAGATTCATAAAAAAAGAAACTTGGTGGTGGAATGAGGAAGTGCTAAAGATAATACAAAAGAAACGAGTAAGTTTTAAAGAATGGCAAAAGAGTAAAAATCAAGAAGATTTAGAAAGTATAAGAAGCTAAAAAGTGAAGTAAAAAATATTATTAGAAATGCGCAACAAAACGCACTAGATAATCTTTATAATAAATTAGGTACCAAGGAAGGTGACAAGGAAATATATAAATTGGCAAATAATAGAGATAGATTGACAAGGGATATGAGTCCAGTTAAGTGTATTAAAGACATAAATCAAAATATATTAATTAACGATACAGAAATTCTGGATAGATGGGAAGAGTATTTTCAGGGATCATTTGGTGGGTTTTAAGGAGGAAAAGAATCCCTGTGAGTTATATTAAAGTTATTGAAGATATGTAAGATAACACAAAGACTAGAGTAAGGACTATATGTGGAGAAACTAATGATTTTACGATTAAAGTGGGTTTACATCAAGGATCGATCGTAAGTACATATTTATTTGCCGTAGTCTTGGATGAGATTACAAAGGGCATACAAGAAGATATCTCATGGTGTATGTTGTCTGCGGATGATATAGTTTTAATAGGCACTCTAAAGGAAAGCTTAGCGATGAGAGTAGATACTTGGTGAAAAGCCTTAGAATCTAAGGGTCTAAGAATCAGTAAAAATAAAACTGAATTTGTGGAATGTAAATTTAATAATGAGGCGTCAAGTAACATAATGTTAAAGATTAGAGAAAAAGTGATGAACCAAACTAATAAATTTCGTTATCTAGGTTCAATGTTACAAAGTAATGGGGATATTGATGAGGATGTTACGAGTAAGTGGGGTGTTATGCGATAAGAGGATAACTAATAAATTAAAAGGAATTTTTTATAGAACAGTTGTTAGGCAGACGATCCTATATGGAGCGGAGTGTTGGGAGTTAAAGAAAAAACATGAACAAAGTCTCCATGTTAGTGAGATGAGGATGCTCCGGTGGATGATTGGAATTACTAGAAATGACAAAATTAGAAACCACCACGTGAGAGAAAAGTTGGGAGTAGCTCCCATTAGCGATAAATTAAGAGAATGTAGACTTAGGTGGTTAATCATGTGTTGCGTAGACCAGTAGATGCCCCTATAACAAGAGGAAGATTGTTGGAAATAGAGAGCAAAAGAAAAAGTGGTCGGCCCTAAGCTATTGTGGGAGGAAATTATTAGGAGAGACAAGGAATCAAACTTGAATGATAATAATGCATATAATAGATTAGAATGGAAAAGGAGAATCCATGTGGCCGACCCCATATGATGGGATTAAGGTAAGGATGATGATGATGTATTAAAATATCTTACTCCTTTATTTAACCTGAACCTTTTTTATTTTTATCATTTTTTTGTGGGGACTCTTGATTCGGTGGGTACTTTCGGTCCTTCAAAATTCTTTCTCACTGAGGATTGCCACTAGCTAAATATTTATCCTTTTAAGAGGGTGGAACAAATTATGTGGGATATCTGTCGCTACCACCTTTGTCGCTACCACCTTCGGTACGTATTAGGCCTGCATGTGCCTTTGCCTACGAATGCCCTATTCTTTCTTCATTTGCAGTGGCCTATGATATTCCACATGTAAAGAATTCCATGTTATACAACCATAGTCTACAGACTCTCACCTACATTTGACTAGGGCTCTACACATTTTTCCTTCCTTCTTCCATTTCCCTCCTCACTTCTTTAACTCTCTCCATACATATACTTCCTTGGGCCTTTTGGACAGACATGTATGAACCCTGGAATACACCACCACACCCTCAAAGTACTCACCCCTACAATGCTTATGTATGTTCTGGAAATTCCAATTAATTCATTTATGACCCCTGCGTGTCTCCTTGTTTTTTCAACTTCTCTTATGTTTTGAAATGATAAATTCATCTTGAATGTGGAGTGTTTTGTTAAAAGTTGTCTATTATGCACTTGAGCTGAAGCCGCTAATGCTGGCATAACATCTGTATTTTGCATTAAATTTTAATTGATTTTTTTTATAATGCTGAAGCAAACAGGGTTTTTGGCCTTTTAACATGAAACTTATTTGTTGCTCGAGTATGATTCAACTCACATTACACTTGTGCTAAGCCTTCATTCTCAAAATTGTTTTCTGCACTTCTATAATCTTCATTTTATGAAGTTGACCTTAGTTCGATGTCTTGGTTGGATTTAGGTATATGAGAAACAAGGAGGAAATTGAAAAATTCAAGAAGTATGAAGCTGACTACACTCGTCGCTTGAAGGCAAAGTACTTCTCAGATAAGGATATTTTTGGAGGTAAGACATTCAAAACGAGATGCCATAACAAGGTTATACTGTGTTTGCGACTTTGCATATTTGACGGAATTCAGCCCGTGCAAGCTTCATCTGTTTAGCCTAGTAATAAGAAGCACGGATACGATACCGATAGGGATACATTAAATACTAAATGTTTTTACATATGTAATAACATATAACATTATCATTGTTCTAATCAAAGTAAAAATAAAAAAATCCACAAACTATCAAATATGAGTATGATTGTGCAATGTGTATTTATGTATATATAATCAATTATATCTATCTGTAATTATATGCCAATAATTATGACCAAGTCTTCACTTTCTAATATAATCTTCTTAGGAATGCTCTAAAGGTTCTAGGCGGATGGTTGAAGGCTGCTTAGCTATGACACAGACACAGGTACGGGTGTCGTGTCTGACAAGACATGGACACTCGGACACAACAAATCTAAAAACTATTAGGACACTACATGATAACCTATGAAGCACGGACACTTTCCCTGAAGCCACGACTCACGAGTCAACTTTGATTTGAGTCGGACACGCTCCAATATGCGAGTCTTTTTTTTTTTTTTGGGTTGGACACGCTGGGACATGTCCAGGTCACGCCGGAACACGTAAAAGGATACGTGAAATTAATTTTTTTAATTTTTAATTTTTTCCCCTAATGTGATGGTGATTCTGCTTTATTTGTGATTTTCAATGTTTAAGTGTGTTTGACTTCCGTTTTGTATGGTTCATTTTCTTAATTTCATGTTAAGAATGCTCTAATAATATATTTTATGAAAAAAAATCAATTTTTATTCATTAATATATATATAGGGAAAGGATCAAGTGATGTCCCAGTTTGAAGGCCCTGAATGAGGTCCAATTTTTTAAAATAGTAAAAAAAATATTTTGGGGTTGATTTTTTTTTTTTTATGATTTTTAAATATTTCAGTAGGACCATAAAAAATTAATCAGCCAAAAATGATTTTTTTTGCTATTCTAAAAAAATCGGTCAAACTGTGTAAGTTTTTAAGCTGATAAAAACTGACAAACTTTGACCGATTTTTTTAAAATAGTAAAAAAATATATTTTGAGCTGATTATTTTTTTATGATCCTACTGAAATGTTTAAAAACCATAGAAAAAAAATCAACTCCAAAATATTTTTTTTACTATTTTAAAAAAATGGACCTCATTCAGTGTCCTTAAAAGGGGGGACCTCACTTGATCCTCTCTCTCTCTCTCTCTCTATATATATATATATATATATATATATATATATATTATATCATACACATCCTAGCGTGTCGTATGTATATGTGTGCGTGTGTATGTTTGCAAATAAATATATTTTAAAAATTATACGCAAACATACACATTCTAGTGTGTCGTATCCTAGTTTTTGGGTCCATGCTTCATAGAAGATAACAAATAAATATATTTTAAAAATTATACGCAAACACACACACACACACACACATATATATATATATATATATAAGCTCCCATGCGGGAACTTTACTTGAGGGACATTTACAGGATTTAAAAAAAAATCCAAAAAACATATTATTTTTTATTTTTCCTGTATGGATTTTAAACATTTTAGGGGACCCCGCAAAAAAATCAACTAAAAACAATTTTTTTTGGTATTTTAAAAAAATGTGTCAATATTTGACAGTTTTAAGAAACTTAAAAACTGTCAAATATTGCCCCATTTTTTTAAAATACCAAAAAAAATAATTTTGAGTTGATTTTTTTAGGGGTCCCCTGAAATGTTTAAAACCCATAAAAAAATGTTTTTGAGATTAAAAAAAAAAATCCTGTATGGGGGTCCGTATAGAGGCTCCCCGTATTGGAGCCTCCCCCCCATATATATACACACACACACACACACACACACACACACACACACACACACACACACACACACACACAGAGAGAGAGAGAGAGAGAGAGGCTCCAATACATCATGTTTCCTATATGACCCATACATAACACCTAGTTTTAGGTCTTCAAAAATTTTTTTTTCCAATTTTTTTTATTTTACCCATGGAGTTAACCTTCCAACCAACATATGTTCAAAAAATTCGGTCAAAATACAATTTCTAGTTATATTTTAAAAATTTAACAAAAAACTAGTGAAAATACCTTATTTATAAGGGTCTGCGCCAATAGATTTTTGTGAACTTTTTAAAAATAGCTTGAAAATGTATTTTGACCTATGTTTTGGAACATGTGTTGATTGAAAAGTTAATTTCAATAGAAAAAAAATTTGGGAAAAGGTTTCTTAGGCCTTAGAACTAGGTGTGATGTACGGTGTGATGTATAGAGTGTGATGTAGGAGAGCCTTCCTCTCTCTCTCTCAAGAGATGATCAGGTGCGGACTCGAATAATGGAATTATTAACGGTCCTATGAACAACATGAAATCGCTTTGCATTAACATGAACATGTTTTTCCTTCTTCATTTTAATGCAAAACGACGTTGTTTAGGAGGAGTCCATTTTAAAGTCTGTTGGGTCCGCATCTGGTCGGTTTTGTTTATGTATAGTTAATCTAGTTTGCACTTTAATAAAAAAGCCTTGCTTGTCAAACTAATTTATCAAAATTAACATGGTGAGTTTTCATAATAATAGTTAAACCGTAAATCAAAAAGTTTGCATTGAAATCAAGTCATAGACTAACCTCATTCATTTTGAACTTTTCTTCGTATTATGCATGAACTCCGAAAATTTTTATATTTTACATGATTGACACTAAGATAAATTAAAGTTTATTAGTTTTTGGCGTCCATCCGTGTCCGCGTAGAGTCTTAATTGTGTTTGTCAATTGTCTGAGAAGTGTCCGCCTTATTTAAATTGTCAAATAAGTCTTGACACGTCACGTGGAGTGTTGGACGTGTTCGTGAAGTTTCTTAAGCTTGTCAAAGTGTTCGACACGGGTACGTCACCTCAGGAGAACTGTCCGTGCTTCATAGCTGCTTAGCACCTAGGTGGTTTTTATTTCTAAATACAATACTATAAAAAATGGCTTATATTGGCAAAACCCAAGTTTGATTATACGATATTCGAGTTAATCCCCTTTTTTGCAAATAACTAGACATAACACCAATTTCATGCAAATCGACAACTATTGACATATTTCATGGAAAACTACCTATATTGAATGCAAATAGACACTTGACAAGTATAGACATATTTCATGGAAAACTACCTATATTGAATGCAAATTGACACTTTTTTAATGCAAACAACAGTTTTTTTTCATCATGAAATTGATGTTGTGTCTAATTATTTGCATCAAGTCAAATATCTTATTATCAAATTGGGGTTTTGTCAAAATGATCGATAAAAAAACTACTTCTAGCACGAATTTAGCAATCCAATACAAAGTCTTATGCAGTAAAAACAGTACAGCAACAAACAGTAAACAAATTTGAATATTTATGCAGGAGTATGTTTAACGATAATTTTATAATTTTCTTTTGTTTATGATGTATACACGTTTAGTTGTCACCCCCTTCCGATTTCCAGATTTTTGTGGGAATGATTTTGTAGTATTTATATTATTATTAGTAGTAGATAAATATTAGGACAATATTTAGGATTACTATTAAGAGTTATGATTTGATTAGGTTTATCTTTTACTTAGTAAAGGACTCTAGTTTAGGGATCTGTAAATTAAGGCCTCTCCCTTTGTTATTTTTCATTCACGGGATCAATGAGTCTTTATTCGTTTATTGCAATTGTGATTTTGAGACTGCATTTATTTAATCAATAGTGAGATCGATTTATTGTGTGTGTGATATTTTTAATTCCGCTGCGTTTTACATCAGTTCATATGTGTAGTATTGTTGCTTTCCATTTCAAAAACCATGATTATAAGTTCAATTAATGGATCCTTTTGCACCTAAATTGTTGACTTGTGTGCCGGTATCTAGTTATTATTTGATGAATGTTTTTATTGCTTACTGAAACTGGCGTAGGTTGCATTTCCATTACTCGCTTGTTCACATGTCATGCGGATGTACGCATGCTTCTAGGTTACTGTATGGTTGGGTTTGCGCAAATTTATTTCTCAGGAATGGTAATTTTAATTTGACGGGCTTTTTTGACTTAACCCCTGTAATAATGTTGTATTTTGACTTAATCCCCTCAAAAATGAAATTTTAGACATTAACTCCACAAAAGCTGACGACGTCATTCCTCAGTTAAAAAACACTCCTAAACTGTAATTTGACTTTGCCAAGCCCGAATTGGGCCCGAGGCCCGAACTTTGAATATATAAATAAATAAATAAATTATTTTATAAAATATAATATATTTATGTTAACTAATTTTATATGTATGAAATATAATTAGTCATTGTAAGTTTTCATTCTTACCTCCCTTATTTTAGTTTAATACATTTCATCATTATATACTTTATTTTATGAAATATCAATTAGATTTTGGTGTATATATTTTCTCCATGATGGAAACACAAGAAAAAAAACATTAATTCAAACTTTTTTTAACAAAAAAAAAATGAATTCGGGCCTGCCCGAAATCGGGCCCGAAACCCAAAATATTAATGAGTCGAGTTCGGGCTTAAGTAGAAAATTTCAGTTCGGGTCGAGCTTGGGCTTGAGCCTGGGTAAGGTAGTTCGGGTCGAGCTCGGGCTTGAGCTTGGGTAAGGTAGTTCGGGCCGAGCCTGAGCAACCTCAAGCCCGACTCACCCAGTCCGATTTACAGCCCTAGTCCCACATACTCATCCACTTCATCCACCACTTGCCCAGGTGCCTCCAATTCCGATTAGCCCTGTTGCACCTGTGCCGGGTGATGTGATGGGTTTAGGAGCTCATCAGAATGGAGATCCACTTTCTTTAGCACTTCAGATACTTTCGAGGAGTCTCCAAGAGGATATTCGCATAAATATTCCTATGTTTGATGGTAGATTCTCCCCGGATGATATGACCGACTGGCTCGCCGCTATGGAGACAGCTTTTGATTACAAACGGATTCAAGGCCGCTCATGTGTTCTTCTAGCCGCCACCAAATTTCAGCGTTTTGCCTGAGTTTGGTGGAATGATCTTTGCTACCGTAGGACGGTTGTCGGACTCCCTCCCATTCAGGATTTGCTCGACCTCAAGGCTGCTCTTCAGGCCTCATTTATTCCCCCGGCTTATGAGTGAGACCTTTTTACACGCATTCAATCTCTCCAGCGGGATACATCCTCAGTGGTAGAGTATACGAAGCAGTTTCAGCTCCTTTGCACTAGAGCTCGTCTTCCCGAGACTGAGGATCAGCGGATCAACCGCTACATATTCAACGGGATCTTGGGTTAAGAGAGATGCCGACCTTTCTAAAGGCGGTAGAGTATGCTACCAAAGTCGAGGCTTTTCATGTAGCGCCTACAGGTCCTCCAGCACCCCGACCTTCACATTCATTGGTTTTTGCTCCTCCTACAGTATCAGCATCGACATCGTCTACCACTATTCCACCCACAACTATCTCCGCTGCGACACATTCAGGTCCCCACACTTTTTGATGCTTTAATTGCTGTAACGTGGGACACCGAGATGCAGATTGCTCTCTTCCGCGTCGTGGGGCACTCTTAGCGATGGATCAACCACCAGATTATCTTGATGAGATTGAGCACCTTCTTGGCCATGCATTGATTACGGTTCTAGAGGGCGACTCTGTAGGCCGAGTTCGTGGACGAACTCTTTTTGAAGGGAGGAGAGTGATGGGAATCCGTTGCTATTTTCCATTTTATTTATATTTTTCTATTTTTGTTCTTTTTAAGCATTTTCTTTCATTAATTAGCCCCAAACATGTTTGGGACTAATTAGGCATTCTGTTATTTTTAGCTGGTCCTTTTAGTCATTTTTGCTAATTACTTGATTAGCAAGTAATCACTCCCTTATAAATACTCCATGTAACCTCATTTGTACTATTTTTTTGCAATACTTGAAATATAAGACAATTCTTGATTCTCTCTCAAATCAGGGTTTGGTATTTCTTTTTAGCCATTGACGTGTAGTTTACGTCAGAAAGAGCTACAATTTTTATTATTATTATTTTGAAATTGTTCAATTTTTTTTTTAATTTGCTGCATTTTTTGATATTTTGAAACTACGGTTAGGATTCTTGATTTGGGAAAGAAGAATGGAAGAAGGGTATATTTTTGTCCAAAATATATCGGGGAACGGAGACAAATGTCAATAGCCTTTGGGGGGTTATATTATATCTAAAAATGGACTTAATGCAAGGGCTATGTCTAATTTTTCATCTTGGGGACTAAATCAAAATACGGCATTAATATAGGGGTTAAGTTAAAAAACCTAATTTTAAAAGCAAGGAAAGTAAATAATATTTGAGTATTTAAGTGCTCAAAGAAAATTGACCAAGTTCCTTCAGTTCTGCATCATCACCATTGGAATTTAATTGATATTTTTTTCTTAACAATTGTGTGCCTCATTTTATTGTATGGATTCTGTGGTAAGATCATACTGCAGGCCTCTTGTCTTCTAAATTGTATTCAGAACACTCTAGTTGATTGAATTCCTTTAACTTCTGAACACTAATACTATAAGCCATTTCTCATCATTTTTTGGATATTGAAAACCATAATACATAACTTAAAAAAGACACTGGATCCCTTGTAATTCTAAATGAAGAATAGATACTCTTAATTTCTTTCATTATTGAGTTCACATGCAATCCTTGCAGGCAGCGTATTTGATGAACAAATTACTATAGATGGTCTCACCATCAAGGCAAGCAGGTACACTTTTATTAAGGTACATGTTCCCAGCCAAAGTATCATATATTTCTGGTAACTAACCCATGTTTGGTATTTTTTGACTAGGTGGCCTGGAACCAAGTCATATGCTGACCCAGCAAAATTTGAAGATCAGCCCAGTGAACGTTCAAATTCTGCTATGGAAACTCCGAATAGTACTTCCAATGGGAAGCATCAATGAAAGAATGAGAGACTGATGTACAAGTGCTGGGCTACCTATAAATGGTACTGTTTATGGAAAATTATAAATAATTTAAGTAGACAAGTCACTAAAGATTATGAAACAGAACCTCTGTTATATTTAAACCAGTCCTTAGAAGTGGCTATTCCAATTAACATTGTCATCATGTCAACAATGCCGTTCTTATATCAGCAGGCCTAGCAATTTGGGTCTTTTTTGGAAAAAAAGCCCAAAATCCATCCACAGAAATCTGTTTGGTGCCCATTTTATATATCAGTGGGTTTGAACCGTTCAAACTTTGAACGGTTTAACTAAACCAAAGCTTCCGGGTAAGTAGCGGGTCTAACCACGGGTCAGGGCGGGTCAGATGTTAAAACTTAAAACCCATTTCTTTTTCTACTAAAACACATCCAAACCTTCATCTGTTCTCCTCTTTCTGAAAACCTGAAACCCGATCAAAACCGAAAAAAACTTGGATCAAAACCCAAAAATTTGTCAGATCAAAACCCAAAAAAACCCTCAACGCTGGAACCTTGCAAAAACGTTCAAACCGATACAAAAACGGAGCTATTATCATGGAGGTGTCTTTATTTTACTTTGACTAAAAGTCTTTATTTATAAATATAGTTTGAAAATTTAGTTATATTTCGGATTTATAAATATATAAATATATATTTTGTCGCTTGAGTGCCCAAAATATTTCGAATTTCGGATTTATAAATATATATTTTATTTATTTTATTTAATGCATATTTCAGAATTTATAAATTTACTTATGTTTGAAAATTTTGTCGGACTGTACGAGATCTTATTTTATTTTTACTTTTGAAATTTTGATTTACGGACATGTTACAAATTTAGACTTGAATTAGTTTGTGCATGAAGATTTAATTTTGATTTGTTTTTTTCAGAAATTAATTTGGATTTGCTAAAAAAATGGTGAAGTCATATACAGGAAAAAGGTACAAATTTGGATTTGTTGGGTATATTGGTATATATATTTATTTTGAATGAACTAAATAAGTTGGGGTAAATGGTCTAGTGGTAAGTTTATGGTGCTTGAGGTCATATGTTCAATCCCTAGGAGAGGCACTAAACATTAAGGGTGTGTTTGATAACACTTATTTTCCATGAAAAATACAATATATGGAGTCATTTTTCATCTTTTGAATGTTTGGTAAACAAAATTTTTGATGGAATTGATTTCCTTAAAACAATTCACATAACCACTTTTTCCACAAAAAGATGGAATTAAAAAACCTCCTCCCACCTTATTATTCATTTTCCAGGGAAAAGAATTGCCACGCCCAAAAAATTGATAAAAAATTCAGAAAACGAGTAAAAGCCTAAAAATAATGAAAAAAATTCAGAATGTGAATAAAAACCCAAAAATAATGAAAAAAATTTCAGAAAGTGAATAAAAATCCAAAAATAATGAAAAAATACAGAAAGTGAATAAAATTCCAAAAATAATGAAAAAAAATCAGAAAGTGAATAAAAACCTAAAAAAATTGAAATAAATCCAAAAAATGAATAAAATTCCAAAAATAATAAAATAAATCAGAAAGTGAATAAAATGACCAAAAGCAATGAAAAAAAAATACAGAAAGTGAATAAAATCCCAAAAAATGAAAAAAAATTCATAAATGAATAAAATCCAAAAATAATAATAAAAAATCCAGAAAGTGAATAAAATCCCTAAAATAATGAAAAAAAATCCAGAAACTGAATAAAAACTCAAAAATAATGAAAAAAATACAGAAAGTGAATAAACCCCCCAAAAAATGAAAAATTTCATAAAGTGAATAAAAACCCAAAAATAATGAAAATTTTCTAGAAAGCGAATAAAAATCCAAAAATAATGAAAAAAATTCAGAAAGTGAATAAACCCCTCAACATTCAAAAACGTGAATAAACCCCCCCAAAAAAGAAAAAAATGATAGAAAGTGAATAAAAACCCAAAATAGTGAAAAATATTCTAAAAAGTGAATAAATCACTAAAAATAATTAAATAAATCCAGAATGTGAAATAAAACCCAAAAAATAAGGAAAAAAAGTCCAGAAAAGTGAATAACATAATGAAAAAATACAGAAAGTGAATAAACCCCAAAAAATAATTATAAAAAAAATCCAGAAAGTGAATAAAACCTCAAAAAATAATGAAAAAAATACAGAAAGTGAATGAAAATTTAAATATCATGAAAAAAATCTAGAAAGTGAATAAAAACCCAAAATAATGGAAAAAATACAGAAAGTGAATAAAAAACACCCAAAAATTTATTAAAAAGTTCGAAACTTATTAATTAAGAAAAAAAATAACATAAAATGAAAAAAATACATAAAATAAATATTAGTCCCCGAATTAATTTTAAAAAACATTAGAAAATAAAAAAAAAACAAGAAAAAAAGAGAGAAATCAATAAAATGAAAAAAATATAGAAAATGAATAAAAAATAGAAAATAAATATTAACCCATGAATTTATTTTAAGAACACCCAGAATTTTATTAAAAAGTCATAAATTTATTAATTCAACAAAAATAAAAAAAGCGCTCAAAAAATTTAAAAAATGGAAATGAATAAATACCCTAGAAAACTAATAAAAATGCAAATATTTGAAAAAAATTAAAAAAACACAAGAGAATTAAAAAAAAAAGAACAGACCTGACGACACGGGGGGATGAAACTGTTGGGGGTTGGGATGGGGGTGGGGGGGCGTGGTGGACTTGATTTTTATTCATTTTTTATTTTTTCTTAATACTCCGTATACATTTTTTTCGTTTTTTATATTTAATACCGGGGGGATGAAGCAGTTGGGGGTTGGGTTGGGATGAGGGTGGGGGTGGGGTGGGGGGTGGGGGTGGGGGCGTGGTGGACTTCATTTTTATTCATTTTTTATTTTTCTTAATACTCCGAATACATTTTTTTCGTTTTTTATATTTAATGTCGGGTTAATATTTATTTCCTAGTCTTTTATTCATTTTTTGTGTTTTTTTAAAGTTTTAAAGTTTTTTGGTTATTTTTTATTAATATTTTGGAAATTTTATTAATTTTCTGCTATTTTTATTATTTTTTTGGGATTTTTATTAATTTTCTGTTTTTTATATATATTTTTTACTTTTTTTCATGAAAAATATTAGAAATCAAATGCACAAAAGATGTAAAATAGAACATTTTTCACCTGGAAAATAATTGCAATCAAACAATACCAACAAAATTTTTCCATGGAAATATTTTCAAGTTTTCAATTCCATGGAAATTAACTCTTAGGAGTTATTTTCCATCTTATTTATCAAACACACCCTAATAGTCTTTGATTGGGCCTTGGGTCTTTGGGGTTTTGAGCTTCTCTTGAGTGCCCAAAATTTTTATCCTTTTATTAATTCGTTTTTAATTTTTGACTTAGTCTCCTATTCTAAGTAAACTACCCGTTAGTGGAGATTAGGGGTGGTAAACGAACGGATACGGATCGGATACCATGTTTTTCATATCCGTATCCGCTATTTGAATGTACTATCCATATCCGTATCCGTATCCGCCTGGATAGTTAAAACAACTATCCATATCCGTATCCGCTCGAATACCTCGGATTCGGATAATATCTGTATCCATTTACATTATTTAGCCATCGCAAAAAATAACTATTAAAATATCCAATCCAATGAAATCCAATCCAATCCAAATAAATATATAACAAAATTACTCCCTCCTAACATAAAAAATTATGGATTCCATAATAATAGTATTATTCCATAATGATGGCTTAAAACATACCATACTTTACAGCCATATAAGCTTAAAGCCATTCAAAAAAAAAAAATAACAGTCGCATTCCATGACAGTAGAAATAAATATGCACCTTTTAGATTAAATCAAATTTATTGAGAATAAGGTTGCATTTCGGCTGGATCGGATCGAAAAATGACCTTTCGGAAAAAATTTCAATTTTTTCGGAAATAAAATATTTGTTCCAATTTCCTATCCAATTTTTTCGGAAAATAAAAAAACTTTCCGAATTCGGAAAAATCGGAAAATCGGAAAAAAATCGGAAATTTAAAAGATATACTAAAAATTCAGAAATTTTGGAAATTCCAAAATTCCAAAAAAATTAATATAGGATTTTCGATTACTCGAAATTCTCATTTTAAAGAAATCAAAAAAACAATTTAACCCAACATGTAAATATGTAAGGATTTAACCATTTTCTTCATTTGTGTAGAGGATAGAGGGATATTCTCCTTTTATAGAGGACTTTTTTGGCCCTCTCTTCCTCTCCTAGCCGATGTGGGACACATGAGAATGTTTTAAAAAATTAGAAAAATGGGAAATCGGAAAATATTTCGAAAAAAATCTGAAAAATTGAATCGGCATAGTTTTGGAAAATTCGGAAAAATCGAAAATTCAGAATTATTTCCAATTTTCGATCTGATTTTTTTCAGAAAAATCAGAAATCGAAAAATCAGAAATCGAAAACCTTATATACGTTCCAAAATCAGAAAATATCGGATCGGATATCGGAAAAATCGGAATGTTCGGAAACAAAATACAACCCTAATTGAGAATGATAACCTCATGGACCTTTTGTTTTCAAAGCATACTGATATTTTTATTTTAATAAGTATATATTTTTATTTTGTATATAATATACATGTTAACTTCAGCTCTCATCACAATTAAAACCATCTCTTTACTTTTCTGTCTCTCTTTTACATTCTATTATGTTTCTCTCTTACATTCTTTTTTGTTTCTCTCTTACATTAATTTATAATTAAGGAAACTAACGAACAATCATATGAGGGTTTCTTTTCTCTTGTTTTGTACGAAAGAGAAATGAAATGAAGTAAGTTTTTTTGTTTGTTTTGAGTGGAGTATATGTTCTTTAGTGGGTGTATGCTGTGTGTGATAGGGTGTATTGTAACTTTTGTGTAACTCCATGATAATATACCTAATGAAATAATAATACATGACATTTTATAATATACCCAATAAAATAATAACTTTAGAGTGTTTTTGTTTTGAGTGGAGTATATGTTTATTTTGTTTTAGGGAATAAATGATTAAGGTTTTTTTAATATTATTTTATTAGTAATACTAATACTAGTACTATTTTAAACTTATGTTTGACGGATACGGATATCCGGTAAAACGGATATCCGATAAAATGGATACTTCGCATCGGATACGAATTATCCGTGTCGGATACTAGTACTATCCGTATTCATTTTCTCGAATATTTTTATAGA
Source organism: Sambucus nigra (assembly GCA_949130495.1). Lineage (NCBI taxonomy): Eukaryota > Viridiplantae > Streptophyta > Magnoliopsida > Dipsacales > Adoxaceae > Sambucus > Sambucus nigra. The sequence continues at coordinate 328,601,275 of OX422210.1, read as the reverse complement.
GTATTCATATTTGTATCTGTTTTCATATTTTCGGATAAATATTCGCAAATTCGGATTCGGATATCGGACGGATGCGGATTTTCGAATATCCGTTTACAGCGCTAGTGGAGATATTAGTGGGTTAGTTGGCTAAAATCTCTACCCACGTTTTTAACCATTTTTTTGTATAAAATATAGGCTACAGCTTTGAAAAAAATATATACAGAAAAATTCTATCTATCTCAATTTCTCTGGAAAAATAATTTTGCTACTTCCTACTTTTCGTTATTTTTTTTTGGAGTGTTGGAGTATCCTGAGAGTTTAAAGATTTAACACAAAGCTGGTGTGTAAATCTGATCGTTGAATCCTGGGAGGTGTATGTTCATGAGGCTGATAACTACAAATATCAGCGAACAATTTCACCTTTAGGACTTTGTGTCAAACATAAACCTCGATCGATAAGTCCTTCTAATTTTATCTATTTCGAATTTGGGTTTTTTCGTTTATTCTGCATATATTATTCCCAACAATCTAAAGGTGAAATTTTGGTTGTTATTCTACAATCTGCTATGGAAAATCCTAATGCAAAATACTCTGAAAAACCTAAACTGTTTGATGGAAAGAATTTTAAGAGATGACAAATGAAACTGCAATTGTACCTAACAACTCTTAAAGTCGTTGACGTTATTGCATCTGATAGACCTTCTACACCTGAAGAACTGGTTGTTTGGAAACAAAGGGATTATATGTGTAGGAATTATATACTGAATTGTCTCTGCCTTGAATTGTATGATGTTTATTGGTCATGTCCTACTGCCAAAGAATTATGGGACTTACTGGATAAAAAATATGCAACTGAAGATGTTGGGTCTAAAAAATTTGTGGTTGGAAAATTTTTGGATTTTAAAATGGAAGATAATAAACCTGTTGTGTTGCAACTGGAAGAACTACAAATTATTATTCATGAAATTCTGGCCGAGGGTTATAATATATGTGAGGGATTTCAGGTGTCTGCTATAATTGAAAAACTGCCACCTTCTTGGGAAGATTACGAAAACGGCTTGAAACATAAGAAAAATGAGATGTCACTAGAAGATTTGATAGTTCGTTTGAGAATTGAGGAAGATAATAATAATGCAGAACTTAGGGAGAAAAATTCTGAATTCAGTTTTAAGGCTAATTTGGTAGAGGAAAAATCAAATGGAAACCAAAAACAGAACTAGTCTAAGCCTAACCATTCAGACTAGAAGCATGGGCATCATAAATCAAACTAGAATTCGAGGTCCAACAATAAATTCAAACCTAACGATAAGAATAAAAATTCTAAACCTCAGTTTAAATCTAAACCTGCAGGTCAATGCTATGTATGTGAAAAATTAGGTCACTACACTAAAGATTACAAGTTTAGGGAGAGTCAAGATGTGAAGCCTCAAGCAAATGTAATCGAGGAGGGTAACTTTTCTGCTGTTGTGACCGAGACAAACATTGTGAGTAACATGACATACTGGTGGCTTGATTCTGGCGCCACCAAACATACTTGCGGTACAAGAGGTGCCTTCACTAGCTTCACTGCTGTGGGTGAGGATGAACGTCTGGACATGGGAAACTCCTCTTTGTCTAAGGTTGAGGGCAAGGGAAACGTAGTTTTAAAGTTCACTTCGGGAAATGTTCTCACATTGAAAGATGGTTTGTATGTCCCTGAGGTTAGGAAGAATCTGGTGTCCGGTTTTGTCTTAGTTAAGAAGGGTTTTAAAATTGTTCTAGAGAGTGATAAGGTAGTTGTGACTAAGGGAGGTGCTTTTGTGGGGAAATGTTATGTTCATGAGGGCTTTTCAAAGTAAATGTAACCGTGACTGATAATAATAAAACATCTACTTCTTCCGCTTATTTGATTGACTCTTGTGATATGTGGCATTTTAGACTTGGTCATGTAAATAAGGCATCCATTAAAAAATTAATGTTTTTAGGAAACATACCAAAATCTGATATTTCTACCAACTCTAAATGTGAAATATGTGTTGAATCAAAATATGCTAAAAAACATTTTCCAAGTGTCGAAAGAAGTTCAACTGTTTTAAGTTTAATACATTTTGATCTTTGTGATTTAAAAGGTTATGTGACACGTGGTGGAAATAAATATTTTGTTACTTTTATTGATGATTACTCTCGTTATTGTTATTTTTATCTCCTTACGAGTAAAGATGAGAGTTTCTCAAAATTTACTTCTTATAAATTAGAATTGAAAAACAATTGGAGAAATCCATTAAAACATTAAGATCCGATAGCGGAGGAGAATACACCGGTGATCTTGATAAATATTGTAAAGAAAATGGAATAATTCATTAAGTTACTCCTCCTTAATCACCCCTATCTAATGGTGTAGTTGAAAGAAAAAACAGAACTCTTAAGGATATGGTAAATTCTATGTTAAGCACTTCGGAATTACCTTATAATATGTGGAGTGAGGCACTTCTTACTGCTTGTTATATTCTTAATAAAATACCTTTTAAGAATAATGATAAAACTCCTTATGAAATGTGGAAAAATAGAAAACCTTCTTATAAACACCTTAAAGTGTGGGGGTGACTTACTAAGGTTTCAATACCAGTACCTAAGAGAACTAAACTTGACCCAAAGACTGTTGATTGTATTTTTATAGGTTATGCTAAAAACAGTAATGCTTATAGGTTTCTTGTAATTGATTCTAAAAATCAATATATGGATAAAAACACTATTTTTGAGTCAAGAGATGCTGAATTTTATGAGGAAAAATTTCCTTTTAAAGTGAGAAGTGAGGGAACTAGTAGTTATGTTCCAGTGGGTCCTAGTGTTAGAAATGAATCTCCAAATTCAGAAGATATTGAAATTAGGAAAAGTAAAAGACCTAGGATAGCTACTTCTTTTGGTCCTGAATTTTTAATGTACATAATGAAAAATGACCCCGTCACTTTTAGTGAGGCAATGTCCTCACCCGATTCTATTTTTTTGGAAAGAAACTATTAATAGTGAATATGATTCTATTATTTTTAACAACACGTGGGAGTTAGTTGACTTGCCTAAAGGATGTAAAACTATTGGATGCAAATGGATTTTTAAAAGGAAATTAAAAGCTGATGGTTCTACTGATAAATTTAAGGCCAGATTGATAGCTAAAGGCTATAGGCAAAAGGAAGGAATTGATTTCTTTGATACTTACTCTCCTGTTACTAGAATTACATCTATTAGGCTATTAATTGCTATTGATTCATTACATAATTTGATAATTCATCAAATGGATGTTAAAACGGCTTTTTTGAATGGAGCTCTTGAAGAAGAAATTTATATGGATCAACTCGAGGGGTTTGTAGTCCAAGGCCTAGATCAAAAAGTGTGTAGACTTAAAAAATCTTTATATGGACTAAAACGAGCTCCTAAACAATGGCATCAAAAATTTGATCAAGTAATGATCTCTAATGGTTTTAACATTAATGAAGTGGATAAATGTATTTATAGCAAATTCAAGGATAATTCTGGTTTGATTATTTGGTTATATGTGGATGATATGCTTATTTTTGGAACTGATATGGATGTAGTTAATAAAACTAAAAGTTTCCTTAATAAGCAATTTGATATGAAATATTAGGGTGTTGCTGATGTTATACTTGGAATTAAAATCATTAAAAATTCTGAAGGAATTGTTTTAACCCAATCTCATTATGTAGAGAAAGTTCTTAAAAAATTTAAACAATTTAATTGCATTCATGCTAAAACACCTTATTACCATAGTTGTCACTTAAGGAAACATTCGGGTCCTGGTGTATCATCATTAGAATATTCTAGAGTTATAGGTAGTTTAATGTATCTTATGAACTGCACTGGACTTGATATTGCATATGTTGTGGGTAGACTTAGCAGATACACTTGTAATCCTAATAATGAACATTAGGATGCTTTGATTAGAGTTTTGAGATATCTAAAATACACAATAAATTGTGGTATTCATTATATTAGATATCCTGCTGTAATTGAAGGCTTTTGTGATGCTAATTGGATTTCTGATAATGATGAATGTAAGTCTACGAGTGACTATGTTTTTGCCTTGGCAGGAGGTGCTCTACCAAGCAAACGTGCATAGCTAGATCCACTATGGAGTCAGAGTTCATAGCGTTGGATAAAGCAAGTGAAGAGGCTGAATGGTTAAGGAACTTCATATTAGATATTCATTTGTGGCCTAAACCAATTCCAACCTATAAGGACATTTTTGTCCATTATCAATTTGTATGTCGTACGCCGTTACACTGTTGAAGAAATTCAAGATCGCATCTACATCAACGGATCCGAATATCAAAGCTTCTTCAACATCATAGCCTCTGCGAGAATGAACTTGGTAAATTTTTGTTTTTAAGTTCCTTAAAGTTCATACTTAGTATTAGGAAATTTTTATAAAATGATTTTTTATAAAAATAAGAAGTAAGTTTTTTCAAGAAAAATGAGGCTTTTTAAAAAGTTTTTTATTTTTCTGGGAAGCCGGACCGGTCCGCCTCCCTACCGGACCGATCCGCCTCCGGACCGGTCCGCCCCTCAACAGGACCGATCCGCCTTGCTTTGTCCAGTAGACCACGCACCGATTGCGAACCGAAGAAGCCAAAATTTAAAAGAACCGATCCGAGGTCGGACCGATCCGCCCCCAAGCCGGACCGATCCGCCTGGGATAAGTTCTAACAGTTCCGTGAGTTTTTTAACCATCATCTTATATTTCGTGTATATATAACTATTCCAATGGTGTATTTTTTTCAAGTCTTTGAGAAAACGGTTTTAAGAGTACAAACACAACAAGACTTCAATTTTTGATGTGCCAAACATCTTTTTGATTCACACACAAAAATCCCAATTACTTTTGTGAATATTTTGGAACCCTAGAACACAAACTGTGTTGTTGTTCATCTTTGTGGAGAGATCGTTGCAACCGAGGGTTGCGTGTCATTGCTGAGGGAGTCTCTACAAAGTTTTCTGGCTGCGTGTCATTAAGGAGAGCTGCGGTTCTTCCTTCGTTGTTTGGGCTGTGAGTCTTTGGAGGGTGCTGCGTATATTCTCTTGCTGAGTTCAAGACTGCGTGTCTTTGTGGGTTGACTGCGTGTTGATCCATTGCAGATTTCTCTATTTAATTGTAAGTTGCGACTTGTATATTCATAGTGAAATAAAGGTTTTACCCGAAAGGGGTTTTTTCCTGAAATCTGTGTCTCAGCATATTTTTTGTGTCACGTGCTTTATTTATTTATGGATTGACACACGCACCTTAGATGCATGTTTAGGGACTTTAATTAAATAAGTGTGCTATATTAGAAAGTTGCGAAGTTAATCAATTATCACACGTAATTCTCTCGTTCTCAAATTGGTATCAGAGCGGGTTGCGCTAATTTATCGCATATTCCTTTTTTTGCAAAATTGTGTGATATTGATTTTTTTTGAAAAATCAGTTGTGTAAAAATTCACAATTTTTCATTGGAACGCCCATTTAATGAGGACCCTATTTTTGAAAAAGTTCACGATCCTGCTGAAAAATTAAAAAGTTTGAATTTGAAACTTTGCAAAAAAATTAAAGTTTTGGAAAAAGAAAATTCTCTCTTTAAAAGTAAGATTGAATATTTGCAAGCGTTTCAAACTCAAAGTGATATTTGTCATGAGCACTTTGGTAATTTGTGTACAGATTTTGATTCTTTGAAAATTGTCAAAAAGAAGAGTGATGCGAGAGTCTTAGTTTTAGAGAAGGAATTGGAGGACTTAAAAAATTCTAGGGTTCCCGTTTGTGCCGCCGAGGATAAAAAATTAATCGATGATTTTACGGCACGTGAAAAGACTCCTAGGGATAAGTTTGTTTCAATTGAGTGGGAGCATGATAAACTGTTAAGTTTAATTGATAATTTGAAAAAGAAATCCCTGTCTTTGGAAGAGTCTAATTCTTTGCTTGAGTCAGAAATTTTGAAGTTAAAAAATATTTTGACAGACTCAAGGAGGTTTGATAGTGATGGTAGTGACTCATCGTGTTCTCATGCCTCTAATGCTAAAGCCAAAACCATTATTTGTTTTAGAGGGTCAACTAATTCCAAGGATGTTAGAAAAGATCACACTTTAGGTAACATTCCTCCCGTTTACACATGTTCACATTGTGGTAGGAAATGTCACCTTAGGCGTTTTTGTTTTGATCTTGGAAAAAGTCCTAGGAAGTTTATGTCCAGTGTTCCCGTGGTTTTCAAAGCCCCCACACGATGTTTCATATCTATTTGGGTTAGAAAATCACTTTTAGAGGCACTAGAGTTTAGACAAGTTGATTCCCGATTGCTTGCACATGATTCTTCACTTGCCATATCATATAGATGATTGTGTTTGCATGTTTGTCATACACTAGTTGTGGTTTCATGATTTAGACTTGTTTGCTAGTGTTATGACATGTACTTTTTGTATATATTTTTGTTTTGAAAATTTTTGAAAAATACAAAAAGATTCTATTTTGACAAATTTTTTGAAAAATCCAAAAAAAATTTTGTATTTTGTTTGCACCGTTTATGGATGAACACTTAGGATGACCAAGTCACAACATCATTCCATTATTTTTCATGTGACAATTTAATAGTGTTTTGAGACAATAGGTCAATTCATCCATGTGCTTTATAATGTTTGGAGCCATTAAGATGTAATTAAGTGTTACTTCCTACATGTTTGACTCATGTTTCCTTTATTGCACACATACACGGATTTGTTTGATTATCGTGCTTGTCTTATCACATGTTGGTTGGGTGTTTTCACTTCAATCCTGTCCTTAAAACGAACCAAGCGCGATAATTTTTGATAAGAAAATTATGCATATAAAAATCGTGTTGTGAGTTTGTGTGCTTTGTTTGAAAAACGGGGAGGGGCTGCGAAAGGTAATTATCTATCCTTTGCGCAAAAGCCACCGTTAAAAAGGACCTAAAAAATTGAGGAATTTTATTATCCGAGGTCCAAAGAGGTTAAAAGAGCCCCGAAAAAATTAAAGGCAATCAAAAGATATTCATGCCAAAATATGGGCCATTTAGGTTTTTGCACCAATTCTCCAAAGTTTGAGAATTTAAATTACCTCTAAAAGAAAATATATATGAGGGAGTTTGGTTGGAGAATTTAAAACGGGTTTGCACGTCCTTGAAATGCTTGAAAACGCGCTACATAGTTTTGGACGTTATTGAGGTGGAAATCGTTTTGACTTTGATTTATTGATTTGCATAAGACGATGTCATCTAAATTCAACAATCTTTTCACCTAAGGATACTTTTGATGTTCATTCGTTAGGGGTACACATATGCATCGTGCACATATGATTGATTGAGTTGATTTACCTATTGAATGTGTTCACACCCATTCATTCCATTTCCATGACTTGGTTATTTGAGTCTAAATCCGTGGTGTGATTTTTGTATCATATTTGTTCAAATTGGTATCTTATTTTTGTACGAAAATTTTGAAAAATTCAAAAATAGTTTGTGAAGATTTGTTTGAGCATCTCCTTGCACGAGCACGTTTACCATATTGTTTGATGCCCTGTTTTGTATACAGTGACACCCCGATTTTGCTTATTTGATTCATTCTTCTCATTTGTCTATTTGGGGACATCATAAAAAGGGGGAGAAAGAATTATCTTATTATGGGGGAGTTTGTATTTTGGGGGAGTTTTTGAGATGTAGCTTATGTTTTTTCTTCATATATTGGTATCCATGTTTATCTCATTTCAAACTCGATATGTCACGTGGTATTTGCTTTGTCTCATGTGTGTAGGTATGAAGATTGAAGATAAATATGTTGCACACCCTGATGAGAAAAGCTTTGAGATTTTATGATTGTTGAAGATTGAAGAACAAACGATGAAGATTTATACATTTGTATCTTTCCATCTTTAGGGTTCATGGGAGGGTAGATTTGTATAGGTCATTAGTTGATAATTCAGATATTTTTTATGTATGTACCGGCATAGACACAGGGGGAGATTTGTAAGGACATTTTTGTCCATTATCAATTTGTATGTCGTACGCCGTTACACTGTTGAAGAAATTCAAGATCGCATCTACATCAACGGATCCGAATATCAAAGCTTCTTCAACATCATAGCCTCTGCGAGAATGAACTTGGTAAAATTTTGTTTTTAAGTTCCTTAAAGTTCATACTTAGTATTGGGAAATTTTTATAAAATAATTTTTTATAAAAATAAGAAGTAAGTTTTTTCAAGAAAAATGAGGCTTTTTAAAAAGTTTTTTATTTTTCTGGGAAGCCGGACCGGTCCGCCTCCCTACCGGACCGATCCGCCTCTGGACCGGTCCGCCCCTCAACCGGACCGATCCGCCTTGCTTTGTCCAGTAGACCACGGACCGATTGCGAACCAAAGAAGCCAAAATTTAAAAGAACCGATCCGAGGTCGGACCGATCCGCCCCCAAGCCGGACCGGTCCGCCTGGGATAAGTTCTAACAGTTCCGTGAGTTTTTTAACCATCATCTTATATTTCCTATATATATAACTATTCCGATGGTGTATTTTTTTCAAGTCTTTGAGAAAACGGTTTTAAGAGTACAAACACAACAAGACTTCAATTTTTGATGTGCCAAACATCTTTTTGATTCACACACAAAAATCCCAATTACTTTTGTGAATCTTTTGGAACCCTAGAATACAAACTGTGTTGTTCATCTTTGTGGAGAGATCTTTGCAACCGAGGGCTGCGTGTCATTGCTGAGGGAGTCTCTACAAAGTTTTCTGGCTGCGTGTAATTAAGGAGAGCTGCGGTTCTTCCTTCGTTGTTTGGGCTGCGAGTCCTAGGAGGGTGCTGCGTGTATTCTCTTGCTGAGTTCAAGACTGCGTGTCTTTGTGGGTTGGCTGCGTGTTGATCCATTGCAGATTTCTCTATGTAATTGTAAGTTGCGACTTGTATATTCATAGTGAAATAAAGGTTTTACCCGAAAGGAGTTTTTTCCTGAAATCTGTGTCTCAACATATTTTTTGTGTCACGTGCTTTATTTATTTATGGGTTGACACACGCACCTTAGATGCATGTTTAGGGACTCTAATTAAATAAGTGTGCTATATTAGAAAGTTGCGAAGTTAATCAATTATCACACATAATTTCTCGTTCTCACAACCTAGTCCATTCACTTTGACAGTCAAACAGCGATCGCAAGAGCACATAATAACTCCTACAACGAAAAGTCTAGACATATCAGGAGGAGACACAACACAGTGAGACAATTATTGAAAGATGGAGTTATAGCAGTTGACTATGTCAAGTCAAAGAAAAATCTGGCATATCCATTGACTAAATGTCTAGCTAGAGAGCTAATTTATCAAACATCAAGGGGAATGGGCCTAAGCCTATTAATATCTAAATCACCTATAATGGAAACCCAACCCATATGACTGGAGATCCCAAGATCTGGGTTCAATGGCATAACAAAGTTATACGAGTAATTTGTGGGGGTACAAATTTAAGTTTTACTTAAAACCCATTCCTATGATGTAGTACCTCTGTATCGATGGAGGATGAGATTTAATCTCTTAATGCTTTCTATAGCTGTTATTTAGTGGGGTGTGAGATACAATACACTCTTGATAGAAGTACCTATATGAGTGTGGTAGTGAGGCGGCATCCTATGAGAATTAAGGCTGATTCTCTAGAGTACTCAAGAAACCTGGGCATGCTCAAGGCCGAAACGAGCACAACTGTGGGAACTCGATGATGATTTTTGGGAGTCACGTGTGTGTTCTATTGACTTAAGTTTATAACAACGGTGAAATAATTCAAGACATTAGTTCACTATCAACCGGTAAACTCAATAGATCAACACAAAGCAAAGGTTCAAGTCGAATGACACCTTTGACTTATACGTCACTCCTTATGATGCTCCAGAGCGTTGTTTTATTTTATTTATTTATTTCATTCATGTGGGGGATTGTTGGGTATATTGATATATATATTTATTTTGAATGAACTAAATAAGTTGGGGTAAGTGGCCTAGTGGTAAGTTTATGGAGTTTGGTGCTTGAGGACATGGGTTCAATCTCTAGAAGGGGCACTAAACATTAATAGTCTTTGATTGGGCCTTGGGGTCTTTGGAGCTTTGGGCTTCTCTTGAGTGCCCATAATTTTTACCTTTTTATTAATTCGTTTTTAATTTTTGACTTAGTCTTTTATTCTAAGTAAACTACCCGTTAGTGAAGATATTAGTGGGTTAATTGGCTAAAACCTCTACCCACGTTTTTAACCATTTTTTTTTGTGCTTTGAAAAAAATATATACAGAAAAATTCTATCTCTCTCACTTTCTCTGCAAAAATAATTTTGCTACTTCCTACTTTTCGTTATATTTTTGGGAGTGCTGGAGTATCCTGAGAGTTCAAAGAATTAACACAAAGCTGGTGTGTAAATCTGATCGTTGAATCCTGGAAGGTGTATGTTCACAAGGCTGACAGCTACGAATATCAGCGAACAATTTCACCTTTAGGACTTTGTGTCAAACACAAACCTCGATCGACAAGTCCTTCTAATTTTATCTATTTCGAATTTGGATTTTTTCTTTTATTCTGCATATATTATTTCCAACCGGATTTTCAGAAATTAATTTAATTTTGAAAACACAAAGGTACAACAGAGTCAACCCTACCAGGTACGGGTTTGACTTGACCCGACCCAGATTTGACCCGTCCAGATTATCCTGCCTGACCTGCCCACGACCCACCAAGATTTATACATATCCATTTTTAATGGGTACATATCAGCTATGGGTGACATCATATAAGTTGCAGTTTGATTGTTGGAATAATGTCTGGAGATGGATACACTTATCGTGTGTGTATCTGGAGACGAATATTGGTATGCTGCTCAAGTAGAAATTTGAAGGTTGATGTTAATGGCACTCCACCCCTGTTCTGGCAGTCCAAAAAATTATAATTTTTGGCTTTTAGCAGCTGTTATTGGATTTATAGTGACATTGCCTCAATACCAAAATGTGTCTTTTGTTATTTTACATAGATAAGAATTGCTGATAGCAAATATGCGTGTTAAGGGATTAGAAACAATAACAGTTTTATACTTTTGAAAACACAAATAACAGTTTTATGCGTGTTAAGGGATTAGAAACAATAACAGTGATCATTTGAAGTTTCAAAACCTATTATATACCAGTATAGTATAACAGTATCAGTTAGAAAATGTGGACATAACTGCAAAATAATTACCATCGAAGTACAATAAAGGCTTCTATTTAAGCATGTACAAAAGTAAAATTAACTTTGATATACTCAGAGCTTAAATGAATACCCATTTGAATAGATTAGTATTTTGATTTTAAAAACAAATTCTTATTTTTTTGTCAATTAATGGCGAAGTTCTTAAATTAGGGCATATGGTACACTAATTAAAGATTGTCTCAGGTTTGTTTACTTTTACATTGGTTTTATGCATCTTCATTGTTTTTTTTCCCTTCTTAAATACCTCTACAATTTGCGTTTTTTCTCAATGCCAAAAGGATAACACTTCCATTTTTTCTTGTGTGGGGTGGTGGGGGTTGGATTGGGGTATCTCTTCATTTATTATACCGTAAGGGTTCGTTTCGTTCGTGGTGAAATATTTTTTACTGTGTTAAAAAATAATTCACTTAGGTAAAATTTGTGTTTGGTTGAACATTTAACATGGGGAAATAAAATGAATATAGTGAAAAGTATGGTGAAATTTGTACCATTTTAAATCATTGGTAAAGTGAATAATTCAACTATCAGATCATACGATCATTACACATTATTTACATAAAAACTGTTATAAAAACATTTTTTGTTAAAAATAATTTTTTCATAACTCTTTTAAAAATAATTATTTTATAACTGTTTAAAAATTATTTTTTCCTGAAATAACTGTTCAAAAGTTATTTCTATTTTTTTTATTTTTTAAAAACAGTTATAAAACTGTTATTTTTTAAAAATTATTTTTCAAAGAGCTATCAAAACGTTATTTAAAAAAAAGGTTATAAAAACATTTTTTGCATTAAAAATAATGCTTTTATAACAGTTTTTAAATTATTTTTTTTATAATTGTTATAAAAATATTTTTTTACTGAAAATAACTGTTAAAAAGTTATTTCTAAAAAAATTATTTTTTTAAAAACAGTTATAAAAATGTTATTTGTTTAAAAATTATTTTTAAACCAGTTATTAAAATATTATTTTTTTTAAAAAAACATTTAAAAAGTTGTAAAAAAGTTTTTGTATTAAAATAACATTTTTATAACTATTTTAATATTTATTTAATAACTGTTTTTAAATTATTTTTTTATTGAAAAAAAACTGTTGAAAAATTATTTCTAAAAAATTTTACTTTTAAAAAAAAAGTTATAAAAATGTTTTAATATTATTTTTTCTATAACCATTATAAAAATGCTTTATATTAAAAAAAATTGTTGAAAATTTATTTCTAAAAAATTGTTATTTTTTTAGAAATATAGTCATAAAAATGTTATTTGTTAAATAATTATTTTTAAAATTTTATTTTTTAAAAAAATTTATGAAAGTTATAAAAACGTTTTTGTATTTAAAATAACGTTTTTACAATTGTTTTAATATTTTTTATAACTATTTTAAAAATGTTTTTTTATTGAAAATAAATGTTATGGAATTATTTCTAAAAAAATGTTATTTTTTTAAAAAGCAGTTATAAAAATGTTATTTGTCTAAAGATTCTTTCTGAAACAGTTATTTTTTAAAACAAGTTTTAAAAAATTTATAAAAACGGTTTTGTTTAAAAAAAAACTTTTTTATAATTGTTTTAAAAATATTTTTTTTACTGTTTTAAAAACAATTTTTTATAACTGTTTTAAAAATGTTTTTATAACTGTTTTAAAAATAAAAAAAGTTATAAAAATATTATTTAGAAAAACATTTTTAAAACAGTTGTAAAAAAAATATTTTTAAAACTGATATAAAAACGTTATTTTTAATACGAAAACGTTTTTATTACTGTTTTTGAAATTATTTATAAAACAATTATAAAATATTATTTTTAATACATAAACGTTTTTATAATTGTTTTAAAAATAATTTTTAAGACAATTATAAAAACGTTATAAAAATATTTTTAAAATAGTTATAAAAACATAGAGGAAATAATAGTTAAAAATAATGTGAAAAAGTTAAATATTACTTTACTCAATTTTCATTATATTTGGACAGTATTATGTTTTATTAGTGACTAATAAATGTGTTCAATGTAATTTTATCATGTTACAAATTTGTAGAAATGTAATGTTCAAACGTGATAAATGTGTGCGAGTGTGGGTGGGAGTAAAAGGGATATTAATTTATTTTTTATGGTCGTGACGCTTGTGTGATGAAAATCAAATAGTTAAATATAACTATTTTTGTGTACATTTGAAGTAGGGGGGGGGGGGGGGGGGGGGTAATATGGTCATTTCATTTTTTCACCATATTTTTCTTAACCATCTAGCAACAAATGGTGAAAAAGTTAAAATTTTCACATAGTGAAAACTCGACAATCCAAACGGAGTTGGTGATAACAAAATCACCAAGCTAATAATTTAACTTATACTTTGAACACGGTGAAAAATATTTCACTACGAACCAAACATACCATAAGAGATTCTATTTAAACATGTCAACGACAAAAGAATTATAGTAAAAAAATATCTTCAATATGAATAAATGTCAAAACGAATACTCCTTTAGATAGATTATTATTTCAATTTTAAAAATATATTCATATTTTTTTATCATTTAATGGTGAAATTCCAAATTTAGGGCATGTGGTACACTAATTAAAAATTGATAGTGTGCGCCTATATGAGACTAAAAATAGTCAGATAAAGAACATAAACTATCCAAATTAATATTTACTACCAAGATTGAAGTAGCATTTTTCTTAATTCTAAATTAGGGCAAAGGTTTACGTTAACGCCTAATTGACAAAAAACGTGATTTACAAAAATAATTCTTTAATTAACATGTGTTCATTAAGCATATTAATGAATCAAAATGCGAAAATTAAATCACACACTTTATACGAGGATGTATATGAGAAAATCCTTTTTGAGAGAGAACCCCAAGTCTAATCGACATCTTCCATTATATAGGTAAAAAATTACACAAAGAGATAAATGACTTACCAACTTGAACCTATCTCTAGACTCAATGATGCACAACCTCCACAATACTCTTTTTTACCTTGTCGGAGGAAGAACAAGAACATATCGCTCTTCGATCACTCGTCACCTCACATGTGTGAACCTTGTTTATAATGTCGCATTTGAACCATTTCACAAATTTTCTTTTAAAGTTCGAAAAAAACTTCGTATTCTAACGGAATAATTGAAAATCCACTAATGTATTCCTAACTTCTTAGGATGCAAGATTCCTAAAGGTTGATAGAAGTGTTTAGTTTACTCAAAATAAACACATAAGATAAAAATAATTTAAAGTCTCTCTAGAATAAAGTTGAAAAATGTTGGTTCAAGTCTTGAGATGAAGTCATCAAACTTCAAAGAACTCTTAACCTCAATTAAAACAAGGATATCCTCTTTAAGAAATCTCATTTCTTTTTGCTTGATAAAATATATCTGCAAAACTTAAAAACCTTCATGAGAGTGTACTATGGGATATTACTACTCGAAATGGAAGATCATACCAAATTAAAATTTTGCATTTTAATTTTAATCGATGCTAAAATAACAAGTACAACCTAAAGGTCTATACAACAAGATTTATGAATAATTTAACTAACACATCAAATTTTAATATTCATCAAACATTTGAGATATAAATCATTTGAAAAATTAAATCACTCCACAAAACCGGATGTAAGAGAAAAAACTTACTAACAGAAAAAACCTCGGTCCAAAGCAACAATCTTACTAAAAACTTGATAAAGACTTATAGAGGAGATACACGTCTTATGATCACACATCGTGTTGACTCGCACCTCACCCTTTTTATACCAATTCCTAGAAAGTCAGAGACCTCTGTAACGTCGATGATAATCTCAACACATCAATGTCATGATCAAATGATCAAGAATGTTTCCTTGAACAAACTTCAAAGTTATCTTGATTTCACTCTTGATGAAACCCATAAAGAACCACACGATAAAAAAAATCTCCTACGGATGATATATCATAAGTTTAAAATATTTAGATGAAAAGTGTATTGAAAGCTCACAAATTTCACGTCTTCTTATTTGATATGGATCAACCTAAGACAATGTTGATCAAGATCAAATATGAGAAAAAAGGAAACGGTAGAACATGTCTTCTTTCCTTAAAAAAGTTTTAGGTTCTTAAAAATGAACACAAAAACTCCTTAATTTTTCTTGAAAATATTTCTCTTGAGAATATATTAATCCCCTTGAAATAGAAAATGTTAATGGGATATATAACCTAGCAAGCACATGCTCCCACTTGACTTGGTAAGGAAGAAAAAAGAAGCCAAAAAAGATCCCATCAACAAAAGTACTTTTTGAAAATATATAGAAAAATCTTTTGATTTGTAGAAAAATTAAATTCGTTGACGTCGTTCGTTGACCCTTCGTTGCAGCGAAGTGGTCACTTGGGTGGAGCGAACTCTCACCTAAGCCAGGTCACGAGATCAACCAAAGTTTTTCTACAAGGCAAGAGATCCTGATCGCGACTAATGAGATATTTCACTGGAGCGAATGCCTGATTCGCTGCAGCAAGATATCAACGAATTCAAGTCGCGGAATGCTCTGGGACCACCCAATTTTCATTTAAACATAATTTTTAAAAGATTAAAGGCACCATGACATTTGGAGACGTAAAAAATGCGCTACAAGATTTAGAAAAAGATTTCATCAATTTATATTTCAAAAACTATAAAAGCTAAGTACGCTGGGTCACAATGTAACGCCCTCGACCTTGCCCTATTATGCCGAGGGCTTATATCACTTATTCTCACATGACGAAAATTTTAAAACTTATAAATGCAGGGCAAGCTTACTATGCCGTGGAATTTAAGAGGCCTCGACCTCATTATCAGAGTCGGTAAAATATTCATTTATCTGAGTGTACTAAAGTACAAGATAAAAGAGATCTATCATCAATACTAGTTCCTTTGAAATAAAAATTAACTACTCTATTACATGCATTAGTAATCCCATAGTTCCAAACTTCCATACAATATATCAAACCAAATAAAAGAGGTAAATACAACTAAGTGAGAAATCTCTTGGATTAAAACATGCTCCAACTATAATCTACTTAAATTCGTAAAAAATCCACTGTCCTTCCGCGGCTCCTAATATTATCCGTGAACTCAATCTTTTTCGCGATCACTCATCCTAAGGAAACAAGGGATATAAAAGAGATGAGCTCAAATAACTCAATAAGGATTAAATCGAAGGTCCTCAACCCACCTGTCAATACTAGTATTTACAAGGACAATATATATACTAATAAAGATAAGTAAAATATTGAACATAAGAAAGATTTACAATAAAAGTAAATAGGAAGGAAATAGATATTTATTCGTAACCCCTCAGAATACCCTGATGGACCAAGGCTCATTCTCCCTTGGTTCACCATTCCTTGGCTTCCTCCAAGTCTCAATATCCCTTGATTCTCCCTATGGACTGCGGCCTTTACTATAACCTTAGATATCTCAATCTCCCCGACCTTATTCTAGATCTCTTTTGTGTGATTATGCATGTATAAACATTGAAGATAAAAGAGAGAGGAAAGAAATATGAAGAATGAGCATATAGAGAGAGAATGACTGTTAATCTTTAGTATTAGGGTTTTTCTATCTATGTTACAAAATGAGATACCCATTATTTATAGTTGACCTAATGGGGCTTATATACAAGATGGGCTTATGCCTATTTCCTATTAGGTATGGACTAGTCTAAATACAAAATAGTTGGGCTTATTACATATGGACAAATTTAAATTCAAATGGGTCACAATGTACACTTACTATCCCCCTATAAACTCATGTGGGATCCATAATGAGCTTACAACAGAGGTGATTAGAGCGATCCATAGAAAGACCCTTGGTAAGAATATCAACCAATTGATCTCATGATGAGATAAAGTTAACGAGAACATCTTTGCGTTGAACTTTCTTTCTAACATAATGATAGTCAACTTCAATGTGTTTTGTGGGAGTATGAAAAACTAAATTAACGACCAAAGCTAAGGCAGACACATTGTCACACCAAATATGTGAAGGACGAGGAAGATAAATGTACAAATCACGTAATAGCTATCGAAACCAGGATAACTCATCTATAGTAGAAGTAAGAGCTCGATACTCCGCCTCGGTGGTGGAGTGAGAGACCGTATGTTGCTTTTTAGACCCCCAATGAATTGGATTATTTCCAAGTAATAGAATAAAGCTAGTTGTGGAACGACGATCATTAGGATCGCCAACCCAATCTACATCACAAAAGGTTGTGATATCTAATTTCCTAGGGGAAAACATAATACCGGAATTTGTAGTTCCTTTAAGATAGCGCGTAATACGTTTGACAATAGCATAATGAACATCAGTGGGGTTATGCATAAACTGACAAACATAAGAAACAACAAAATTGATATCCGGATGAGTAAAATTTAAATACTGAAAGGCACCCACAATACTGCGATAATGTATTGAATCAGGTAAGAAATTACCAATCGTGTGCAGAAGACGATAAGTTGCACATGGAGTGAGGATGGGTTTTAAAATAAAACTTTTGACCTTTTTAAGAAGATCAATTAAATATTCATGTTGAATAAAAATTCCAGAATCGGAACGTTGAATTCCTAGCCCAAGAAAATAGTTCAGATCTTTAATTTCAAAGGTAGACCCCAAATTAGAAATGAGCGATGCCACATAAGTAGGATAATTTCCTGTTAAAATAATATCATCAACATAAAGGAGTAGGATAGTGACCGAAGCTCCTTAGCATCGTACAAATAAGGATGAATCCTCACTCGATGCTTGAAAGTTCAAAGTAGATAGGTGTGACGTAAAGCGATCAAACCAAGCACGTGGATCTTGTTTAAAACTATATAAAGAATTGTGAAGCCGACACAAATAATTTAGATGAATGAGATTGACAAACCCCGAGGGTTGAGACATGTATACTTACTTTTTAAGAAAATCATGTAAAAAAGCATTTTTAACATCAAGATGCTAACGTTTCCATTTAAATTGTGCCACGAGAGCCAAAACAAGTCTAGCAGTGGGCTTTTTGACTACCGAACTAAAAATCTCCTCATAATCCAAACCCGCTCCTTGATAAATCCTTTTGCAACAAGTCGAGCTTTTCAACGAGAAATGGTTCCATCTGAATGTCGCTTTATTTTATACACCCATTTACAACCAATAATATTTCGATTCAGTGGAGGAGGAACAAGAGTCTAAGTTTGTTAAGAGTGAAGAGGAGAATATTCTTCTTGCATAGCTCGCTGCCATTATAATTGTAAAGAGGTCTGTTTTGGATGTAGTAGGCTCACATGGAGTGTCACAAACCAAATAAACTTTATTCTTTACAATACCAAATTTGGATCGAGTTTGCATAGGATGTAGAGAAGTAACACACAAAACTTCTTGAATTTCTGTCATTATAGGGGCAACATCTTGATTTTCTATTGTAGGAGAAGGGTTTCGTGATGTAGATGGAGCAAAGGATGAAGGAGAATGATATGGAGCTTGAACATCTAAATACCAAGATTTCTCAAGATTGGAGTGGGGGAAGGTATTGTGCCAACTTATGAATGTGGAAAAGGACCAATGGTAAGAGATTGCGGAGCCCAAAACTCAATTGGTGTTTGAGTTGAAGTTCTAGGAGAGGATACATACTATTTAAAAGGAAAAATGGACTCATTAAATAAGACATGACGAGCGATAAAAATGCATTTTATTTTTAATTCATAATAAAGATAACAATTGTAATCCAAAGCATAGACTATGGAAACACATTATTTTGTTTTGAAATCCAATTTGTGTTTAGTGTATGGTTTAATCAATGGATAACAAAAGAAACCTAAGGTACATAAACCAGACAAGTCAGAGACTCTTCCAAACAATAGCCCAAAGGGTGATTTTCCATTTAAAGTCGTGGTGGGCGTACGATTAATAAGGAAAGTAGTAGTAGCAAGGGCATGAAAACAGAATGTCAGAGGTAAAGATGAGCAAGATAAAAAAGCTAATGCATTTTTTGTTATGTGAAGATGTTTATGTTCAGAAACATCATTTTGTTACGATGAATAAGGATAAGATATTTGGCATTGAATGCCATTTTCAGATAGATATTTATTAAGAGGAAAGTTATAAAATTCACCACACCACCATCACTATGTAATATTTTCATTCGATAATCAAGTTGGTCTTCAATGAATGGTTAGAATTCGGTGAAAATAGAATGTACATCAGATTTAGTAGTTAAAGGATATACCCATGTGTAATGAGAGAAATTGTTCACAAAGGAAACCTAGTAGTGAAATCCATCAAGAGAGATTTGAGGGAAAGGACCTCTCACATCAGTGTGAACTAAATGTGAAGTCAAGACAAATATATTTTCAGAATGAGTAAAAGCTAATTGATGGTGTCTAGCATGCCCATACAAGAAGGTTTTGTGAAGGAAGAGAATATACATGAGTTGTCAATTTCTTAACTTTTCAATCATTATGTGGATAACAAGAACGGTAGCATGCCCAAGTTGCTCATGCCACAAGATATAGGAATTACAAGCTAAAGAGTCCTTGCACTTTTGTGCATTGCTACAAACAAAAGAGGTCCATATAGTCCTTGCACTTATGTGCATTACTACAAACAATAAGAGAATATAAGGAAGAATTACAATCATTAAAATAATCATTATTACATTGTTTCTCGACACGAATAGGGTACAAGAATTCTTCACTCAAACCTTGGTACAAAACCCTCCGAAGAGCTAGATCCAATATCTAAAAAGAAATAGCACCAAAGAGAAAAACACAATTATTGTCAGTACAAAACTGATGAACACATAGGAGATTAAATGTAATAGATAGGGAGTGAAGAACATTATGTAAGGTAAACAAGTGTTAAATATTGATTCACTAACATGGTAAATGGGCACACCTACCCTATTCCCAATAATAATACGACCAACCCCTTGGTACTCTCTAGAAGTATGAAGCTACTCCGAATCTGGTGTCAAATGATTCGAAGCACTTGTATCCATGAGTCAAACGTTAGATAAATACTACAATGAATTCCCATGAGAACTCACAACGACCTAAACCCTCAATCAATAATGATTCCTTCGAGCATCACAAGAATCCCAGTCCTCTTCCTTCAGCAGTGAATACTCTCGAGTATCACAAGATCAACAGTGAAGAAAGCTCCCCACAAGAATAACTTCGATCAAAAGTGTTTAGGTTTCAATGATGATTCACAAAATAATTTGGGATTGATTATGTGAATCAAAACCTATTTTGCCCTTAATAAAAGTGAAGACTATTTATATTAGGTCTGCAGTATGCGTAAATAAAAAGTCTTAACAAATTTCTTCACGAAAGCAGGTATTTATATGCAAACACAAATTTTGAGGCAGCGAAATGTCGTTAGATTGAGATTAGCAAGTCGTTCGAACGAGATGGATATCTCTTTAGAAGTGACCTTCTAACGACCTTCAAAACATAAAACAGTACGCATTCATTTGAGTCATATGAGAAGCATACCATCAAACGACATATCGAATGACATGTCAATGTCTTTCGAACGGTATAACAATCTCGTTCGAACGAGATAAAAACTATTTTAAGTTTAAAACTTGTTCAAAAACTATCTGAAAACATTTGTATAAAAATGCCTCATTTTGATAAAAACTAATTTAGAAAAATAACCCAATACTTAGTAAAGATCTAAGTAACACAAAACAAAATCCATATCAAAACATATGAGATGTGTATAGATGTTGACAATGCTTGATATTTGGATCCGTCTTCGTGAACATGTGAACTTGAATTGCCTTGACGGTTGGAACGGGATATGCCATACTCGATGTAAACTAGATGATAGGGACAATGATGAAAAACATGTCCTTATAAATTCCCCTTATGTCTATTTCGGTATAAAATAAAAAATCCAAATTATCCAACAAAATCCTATACAAATCTAATACCCTCCAAAGAACCCAAAATAGAATGATACTAAACATATACAAGTCTTCAAAATCTTCAACTTTGAAATCTTCAAATCTCTTGCTTTCTCTTGAGAGCTTTGTCAAAATTGTGTACTTTTCATATGCTCATCAAAGTGTACCTACACACAATAGACAAAGAAATATACCTTTGTGACGTATCGAGTTTGAAATTAGATAAATCATAAATAAAATAAAATCAAATCTCCCCCATAAATTAAATTTTCACTCCCCCATAATTCGTTCTCCCCCTTTTTATTTGTCCGAAATAGACGAAAAAGAATTGAAAATAAAAAACCGGAGTGTGTGACAATAAACATAGAATATCATCACAAATATAATGCAATATGAATTAAGTAATGATAAATTAAGCAAAATAGTTGGTTTTATTAACATTTTCTCACATAAAAATACAAATAATGTTAAAAAAATCACATCATGAACTAACACTAAGATAGCCAAATCATGGAAACAGAATGAATGGGTGTGAACAAATTCGATAGGAAAAATAATTCATATTATCATAACATATGTGCACGTTGAATTTTGGATACTCCTAATGAATGAACTCAAAATCGCCCTTAGGTGTAAAAATATTGAATTTATATAATATCGATTCAATCTAATTAACAAATCAAAATCTAAAATGATTTCCACACCAATAATGCCTCAAACTATGTGATGCTTTTTCGAGACCTTTTCAGGACGTGCAAACCCGTTGATTTCCAACCAGACTCCCTCAAAAGATAAACATGATCATATTTTCTATTGTTTTCTTTTGAAAGATGAGTCAAACTAAACTTTTTGGCCCCCTTTTGGCAAAATTGCTCTTTTTATTGCCTTAATTTTTTCTTGGGCACTTTTCAAATGGTGGCTTTCACGACGAGTTCACTTGTCTCTCGCAGCCCTTTTCCGTGCACACTCATAATTTTTTTCAATAATAAAAAAACTCTCATGGGAAAGGTTCTTACATGCACTATTTTTATTGTCTCGTTTCATCGCATTTGGTTCGTTTTTATAGGCAGGATTGAGATGAAAACACCTAAATCAACATATGACACACAAGTGCAATGTTCAAAATAAATTCGTGCATGTTTGCATTAAAGGAGATAAGGAGCCAAACATGTAGAAAATAATCACTAATCATGAAATGATGTAGCGTCTCAAAACACTATCAAAAGGTAACGTGGATAATGGAATGATATAGTGACTTGACAATCCTAAATG
This sequence comes from Sambucus nigra, assembly GCA_949130495.1. Taxonomy (NCBI): domain Eukaryota; kingdom Viridiplantae; phylum Streptophyta; class Magnoliopsida; order Dipsacales; family Adoxaceae; genus Sambucus; species Sambucus nigra. The sequence continues at coordinate 328,578,892 of OX422210.1, read as the reverse complement.
TCCATCCATATATGGTGTAAAACAAACTATAAAACTCTTTTTTGTGTAAAATCTTTTTTCCTTTTTCTATTTTCTTAAAGAAACCAAAAATCTTTTTGTATTTTTCTAATTTTTCTAAAAGACCGAAAATCTTTTTGAATTTTTCTAAAAAATGAATAAGAGAAAAATATATACAAATGTAGTACATACTAGAAATAGGCATAAATATATGAACATGAAACTCATCCTATGCTAATAAACAAGTCTAAACCTCAATCATTAGGTTTGTAGGAGTTCTCCAAAGGTGGTGACATCTTATGAAAAAAATCCATCAAATCATGTGAAGTTTTGACCAAATACTCAATTTGCTCTCGAAAATGCTCAAAATATCTCATGTGATGTGCGAAGAATATGGAGTACATGTGTGGGAGTGTGTGTGGGAACACGTGTAGTGGTATAACGTGGTAAATACTTATGATTCACACTACCCAACTTAAAGCAAAATTCCCTAAGGTGTCTTTTTTGCTGGCAATGGGTGAAATCATATACGAGCCTATGAACACCTCTCTCAAAATGTCTAGGACGTGCTCTCCTAAGGGGAAACGAATGCCTAGGTGGGTTAGGTTCATAGCCATATGGATCTATCATAAATTCAGAAACCGGCTCGGGTGCAACATGGGAAGTGGACGCACCATCATAACATATTCCTAATTTCTCAACATTACCCAAAGAGGGATTGAGGAGAATCTTTACAACCTTCTTAGATGTGTATTCTATAGTGACTTTAGCCTCCCGGGCACGTTCGAGATCTCTCTCAAGTTGGGATACACGGGCTTCAAGTTTTTCACGAGTATCTAATGAAGATTGAAGATCTCCCGTAAGACTAGCCATGATGTTGTTCAATTAACTCTTTTCCCGACCTAAGATGATCAATTACTCACATAAATACACCCTCACCTTCTCGAGTTGACTCGCCCATGCCTCACACACCCTCAAAACTTCTATCTCTCTCTCCAAATCTAACACCTTAAGACTCAAATTTTTATTCAACTTTTTGATTTTCAACGTCTCGGTGTATAAATCACTAAAATCTTTTTGGAGATCACGTTCACCCTCACTTGAAATGTCATCCTCATAGTCACTATCTCCCGAATGATTCAAAACATGATCGAGGCTCTCACGTTTACACTTGTCCTCATCACCGTGGGACAACGTAGAATTACTCACGTGACTAGCCATGAAAGCAATGCACATTCTATGTGATGATTCATCCCAAAAATCAACCAACTCGTTATCACTCATGCTAGCACTTTTCTTGCCCTTTCTCTTTAGCATAGTGGGACACTCAAAAACTTTGTGCCCTTTTTCCTCGCAATTAAAACACCTTATATCTTCCTCTTTCTCACCGTTATCCTTGACCTCATCTTTCTTTTTCTCAAAAATCTTTTTATTGGAAGAATTATCTTTTAAAAATTTGAGAATTTTTTAAAAGTTTTTTGCAAATAAGGCCAAGTCATCGAAATCATACTCTCCCTCAGAATCAGACTCACAAACTCTCTCTTTTTCCTTTTTCTTAAATTGAGTATTTAAAGCTATCCCTCTATCCTTAAGCTTAGTGTTTTTGGGAAACATGTTGATTTCATAAGTTTGAAGGTATCCTACGAGTTCTTCTAACGAAAGTGTATCTAATAACCCTAATGAGTTCAAAACAGTGACCTTTGGAATGAAATTAGAAGGGAGTGACCTTAAAATCTTTTTCACTACCCTCGAATCATTAATCTTCTCACCCAAATTAAAACTTGTGTTAACTATGTCCGACAATCTAACATACAATTCATTAAATGACTCGAACTCTAACATAGTGATAGTCTCAAACTGGGTGGTCAAATTTTGTAATTTAGATTCCTTAACAACGTTGGTACTCTCATGTGTCAATTGGAGGATATCCTATGCCCTTTTTGATGTGGTGCACGGCATAATAAGTCGAAACTCATTGAGTGTGATGGCTCCAGAAATAGCACTAAGGCCTCAAGAGTTGTAGTTACTCTATTTAAACTCATCATCAACCCAGGAAGATACGAGTTTGGGATTCGTGACATTATCGACGGTGATAGTGGGAGGAGTCCACCCTCTTTCACAAATAAGCCCCACTCTTTCATCAATTACTTTTAAAGTGGATCTCATAGGGTCTTTCCAATAGGCATAATTAGATCCATCGAATATTAACATTCTATTATATAAGTTCTCCATCAGAAAATTTGCATTTTTTCAAAATCAATTTATCAAAACAATTGATATCTCAAAATTTTTTTGTGGAAAAGGCTTTCACGATAATTTGGTGAAATCGGTTGTGATATCAATTTGAGAGTGAGAGATTCTCTAATGGAGTAAACTTATTTAATTAGATGTCAAATCCATAACTAAATTTTAATTAACCTTAAATCATGCAAATATGTGATGCAAATAAGGCATGCAAAGAATTCACAAACTTAAGAAAAATCCCCATTGGGCAAAACCTTTATTTCACTAAAGTTTTAAAATCACAACTTACAACAAAATAGAGAAATACTAAAATTAATTTTCACGAGAACTCACAAAGATCGCAACCTTAAATCTACAGTGATTCCCTCAAGAATCACCAGTCTTTGTCCTTCAGCAGTGAATACCCTCGAGTATCACAAGATTAACAGCAAAGAAATTTCTCGAGGAGAATAACTTTGATATAGAAGTGTTTGGGTTCCAAATATGATTCACAAAATTATTTAGGATTGATTTTGTGAATAAAAAAGTTTTTTTCCCTTAATAAAAGTGAAGACTATTTGCAGTAGGTCTGCAGTTTGCGTAAATGAAAAGTCTTAACAAATTTCTTCACGAAAGCAGGTATTTATAGTCGAACACAAATTTCGAGGCAAAGGAATATTGTTAGAACAATATTAGCAGGTGGTTCAAACGAGATGGCTATCTTGCTAGAAGTGACCTTCTAACGGCCTTAAAAACAAAATAATACACCATCGTTTGATCCATTTGAGAAGCAGGCCATCAAATGACATATGAAACGACATGTCAATATCGTTTGAACGATATAACAATCTCGTTTGAACGAGATAAAAATATTTTAAGTTTAAAACTTGTTCGAAAACTGTTTGAAAATAGTTGTATAAAAATTCCTTATTTTGATAAAAAACAGTTTAGAAAAATATCCCAATATATAGTAAAAGATGTAAGTAACATAAAACAAAATCCATAACAAAATATACGAGATGACATATAGATGTTAAAGATGCTTGATATTCGGATATGTCCTCTTGAATGTGTGAACTTGAATTGCCTTGACGGTTGGAACGGGATATGCCAAACTCGACGTAAACTAGATACTAGGGGCAATAATGAAAAATATGTCCTTATATCTATCTATGTTACAAAATGAGATAACCACTATTTATAATTGACCTAATGGGGCTTATGTACAAGATGGGATTGGGCCTATTAACTATTAGGTATGGACTAGTATAAATACAAAATGGTTGGGCCTATTACATATGGATAAGTCTAAATATAAATGGGTCATAATGTGCAGTTAACATCATTGACCCAGTCATGCCATAGGACGTAGCCTCCTCTTTACCCAATTTTAGGATGAGCGATCTGTGGTATACTATGAACTCCCCAACCTTGACCAAGCTCTGCCAAGGTTCAAGACCCATAACTAGAATAGTCTCAATCTCCCTAGGATTAATCGTTTGACCTCAAGCACAAAGTAGGAGGCCGTCTTCAGACATGATGCCTAGGTTGGCTAATAATTCTATGGCCTCAACACCAAATTCCACCTCAATTATTCACAAATAGGCACATTATAAAATTGCCTATGTACGTGGCCTCAAAGAAGGAGTTGAACCCCTGATCTCCAAATAAGAAGGGTATTTTAGTGAAATAAAAATTTAAACCCTAATTAACTCATAACTCAAATCCTCAAACATCAAAGGGAAAACCCTACTAAAACCTCATGAGTTTGATATATACATCCTCGAAGTTACCCATCCTAAAAATCCCATAAACCCTAACCAAAATCCTAGAATAAAATATCCAAAATAAGGATATGAGGTTAATAGTAATTGTTCATGGCCTTTAAGCCTAGAAACTCTAAAAGCTCAATGAACATTAAATGGCCATGGAATCTAAACCCAAAATGCAATGAACATTAAAACTCCATGGCCTTAAACCCAGGAACTCAGAATATAACATAAAGGCTCATCTCATTTAATAGAAAACATAGAAACTTGGGTTTTAAGCAAGGAAGAAGAGGATGAGGATACATCCCTTACCTATAGTATTTATTCCAATGAACATTAGCACTTCATCGCCTTCAAACACCTCTTCCACATCGATGACCAATAAAAGTCGTCGACCTCTTTTTTAGAATTGCTTCCTACTATTATCAAAATCCCACTTTCTCTCTCTAAAGTGGGAATTAGATTTTCTAGCAGCTTTGGGAACTGTGCAAAGGGTTTCTGTTTATAGGAAATACTAGTGAACCTAGGGTTTCCACTTATATCCTCTTTTTCCAATAATATCCCTACAAAAGGCTTATATAATCTCTAAAACTTGATTCTTAAGAAATAATCTCAGTAGGCCACATCATCACTCTTGTGTTGGACCCTTACAAGCCCCCGAGATAATTTTTCGCAACCTATTACATAAGGCCCTTGCATTATTTCAACGCCAAAGCTTAACTGTCAAAGTCTATGGCCTTTCTAATTGAACTTCATTTGTGGCAGTGGCTCATTATATGTCCGCGATCTTCTATAGATTTTGGGCATGATAATTTCCCCAACTTAGGAAATTACATCCTTGGAATTTAATCAGAATAAAAAGAACAATAATTCAATTCATTCCTTGGAAAAACTGTGGGTATATTTCTTTGACATATGACTCCAGCTCCCAAGTGGCCTCTTTCGTGTCCTGATTTCTCCAAAACACTTTAACCAAAGAAATTTTCTTTGTCTTTTTTTTTTCTATCTGAAATTCCCACCAGGGCCTCCTCATAACTCAAATCTCTACAGATGTCAATGGGTTCATGGTTGATAACATGGACGCGATCTCTTATATAATTCCACAACATTGATACGTGGAAGATATTATGTTCATGGGACAAGTTTGGGGGCATGTCAAGTTTCTAGGATGATTTCCTAATTCTATCAAGTACGTCAAATGTTTCCACATACCGTAAACTCAGTTTCCCCTTTTCCTCAAACACCATGATTCCTTTCCAATAAAAAACCTTAATAAATTCATGGTCCCCGACCACTAAGTCCACATCTCTCCTTTTCATATCGACCCAACTCTTTTGTATACTTTGTGCACTCCATAACCTTTCTTGTGTTAGTTTTACCTTAGACGCAACCTCTTCGACCATCTTAGGTATGAAGATATGCTTTTATCCTACCTCATCCCAACATTAGGGTTGAGGCATCTTTTCCCATATAAGATAATGTATGGTGCCATATTAATACATGCCTGATAGCTATTATTATACACAAACTACACCAAGGTTAGGTGGTCTTTACAACTTTCGCATAAATCCAATACACAATGGTTTGATTGGTTCTCTCAATCTTCCAATTTCTCTATGGATGGAAGGCCATGCTAAAGTCTAGACGCGACCCTATAACCCTTTGAAAACTTTTACAAATTCTTGAGGTGAATCTTAGGTTGTATTCAAACACTATAATGGCAGGAACTTTATGGAGCCTTATAATCTCCTTGATAAATAGCTTGGTCAGTTGATCAACACTGGACGTGGTCTTGACAACCAAAAAGAGCATGTTCTTGGTCAATCTATCCACGGTAATCCAAACAGAATCCATCCCTCTCTGTGTCCGCGACAATTTAAAAAACAAGGTCCATAAAAATATTTTTTTACTTCTATTCATGGATCGACAAGGGCTTTGTAATACCCCGTAATTTTAAATGACTTTTAAAATGGGTTATATTTTAAATTAATGGATTAATTAGATTTTATTATTAATTAATTCATTTGGGTTTATCCGGGCGGTGGATATTAAAATGGATGGTTCTGAATATTACTTAAAGATATTTAGGTAATATATGAAATGTGATGTCATTGATATGACTCTATGATATAAATTCGGTAATTTATATTTTTAGTCAGACGCGGTATGGGACGTGTCGGGACTAGTTTATTAAATTAAAAAAAAAGAAATTTATTTTCTATCGATCTAATTGTCATTTCGACTGCATAGTTGCGTCCGGAAGGTACGAAATAGTCAGAAAAGTCTATTTGGATGTTAATTTTGAGTCTCGGGTCATTTGGAAATGAATAGACAACCCGAAAGGGCATTTTGGTCATTTTTCTAGGGGGGATGAATAGTGATTTCGGATTTGGGATCATTATAAGAATAGGTAGATTAAGTGAATGGGAGTTATTCTTCTCCTCTTCACAAATAAGAGCAGCCATCTTCTTAGAGTGAGAGTAAGAGTGCTTGGGAAGGGAAAAGTCACTTGGGAAGGAGAAGAACTAGAACCAAGGTTCACCACCACCAACCACCACCAGCCACCACCGAAGTTTGACCGGAGAAGGGACAACCAACTGAGATAAACTACACCAAAGGATCAGACCTACACTAAAGGCAAGTGTTTAATAATAGTAATTTAAGTTTGTATATTGTCCATGTTAGAATAGTATGAAAAGAGAAGATTATTCATGTTTGGAAGAGATAATGGATCATTAAATGGATTTCTGGAAAACAGAAATGATATAGGAATTTAACTCATGTGTTAGGATATTAATAATCCACGAATTAGTCATGAATCTGTTGAAGAAATGATGGAAACCATTGATGTGTTCTTGAAGAGGTTATGTTAATAAATTTCTGGGAATAAGGTGATAAACATGCTTTATAATCCAATCCTTTGATGATTCTAGGATGTTTAGTGTATTGGAAATCGTTCATATATGTTGATATATCATGTAGTAAAGTTTATAAGTCATTTGGGATGTTTAGATGAAGGTTTAAATGATCAAAAGTTGTTAAACCCGTAGTTGCAGAAAATGCAGAAAATCAGGCCTGGACCTGAGGGATCGATCGATCGACCCCTACCTTCGATCGATCGACCTCCCCTGATTAAGTAAAGTTGTTTCTTTTTAAATGTTGATTCTTATCCCAAAACTTTTATGGATATTTGGTGATTATTATTTGAATATTTTGGGACTTAGAAAATATCAGTAAACCCTTGTTAAGATTTGAATTAATTGGATTTAGATTCAAATGATTTAAATGATGAAAATTATATCGAATGGAATTTCGGTTTCTAGATTCGTTTGTTAATTTCTGAATGGTGATGTATGAGGATTTAAGATAGGACCAGTAGGGGTTATTTTATATAATACCTTGGTATCCTTAAGTTTACAAGAGGGTTTAATCCTAAGTGAAAAATACGTGTTTATAAGAGATTTGAAACTATCGGTTTTAACCGTAATTAAAAGGAGAATTAAATTCGTAGTAGTTCGGGAGAAATAAAGGTTATGGACCAGTAGGAAATTAGTGACTTATTACTGATTATAAGATGAGATAAATCCTAATTAAATCTTGTGAGATGGGAGTTTAGAACTCATTTGTTTGAAAGAGGGTATGAGGTTATCCCGATCGCATAGTTGAAGTTTTCGGACCTCCTCGATCGACAAAGTTAAGTAGTAGTGTATTGGAGGGGTTCCTTGTTTGGATTTCGCTTTGCGAGACGCTCCGCGCATGAACCTTTACGACGTCGGGAGTGGAGGGATGTCATAGGATGCGGGGATAATTAAATATGTTATATTAATACGTGGAATTTAAAAGAGATATAATACTACGTATGGGAAATATCTTAGGGAAATGATAATTACCTTATTGATATTATATTATAGGTATGATAATACCTATTTGATTGATTAATGATTTATGTGTATGACATACCTAGCTTACTTGCTATCGGTGAGAGGTTTACGCGTGAGGGCAGTCATATCCTGATGAATCCATGGGATCTTTGAATTGTCGCTTGAGAACATAGGTCTATGAAAGACTTATCGGGGAGTTGATAAGTCCGCTGACTGTGGGTGCGTAGGTGTGTGCGTGACCCATGGATACGAGAACTATGTTCGCCTCCAATTTGTTTGTTGTTGTTTGTGGTTCGTGGAATCTTACCGAACCTTTAGTCTCCTGTTCGGCGACCCGCTATGATGGGACATGATAGCAGAGTAATGCATTGCACCACAGCTGTGACTCGGGGTGCCGTATTATATATGAATATATATATAATGAATTAAATGATTAAATGGATATATTGTGTTTAGATCTATCTACGGTGATAATTGTAGATAACGGTGAATAAAATATGTTAATGGAATTTAGTTAATAAATGTTTATGCTTTTAGAATTGAAAAGCTTAACTCATATTAATGAGTAACGATTCATATTAATGAGAAATAATGAGTTATGATTCATATTAATGAGAAACTAATCATAAAGGAGAAAGGTAAATGCATAATAAGGTGACGTATGGTATGGGACATACGGGGATTTGGATATGGAAATGGAATTTTAATATGGAGACTAGAAAGAGGAACCATTAAATATGAGGTTAATAGGAAACGTTAAGTGTGCACTCTAGTTGAGAGGTGAGTATTGCAAGTGAGAGTTGGATCTAACATGTACATAATAAATGCTTTATTGCACTTGTTAAATACCTGTTGTTTTAAAAATACTCTACACATTCGGGCTCTGACCCGTTTCCTTGCATATTTTCTCCTCTATTGTATCTCTATATCAGGTGTCCAGCAACAGGGACGCCAACCATAGTTGATTTCGTCGAGCTATGGAGCTATGGAGGTTTTGCTAAGAAGCTTGTCATCTTTTTTATTCACAGTATTCTTACATAGGGCATGTCGCCCAAAGGATTTCAGTTATCATTTTCTGTCGGAGTTAAACTATTGTATTTGTGTCTTTTTAATACATTTAACATTGTTAGGATTGTTGTAAAGGATTTATATTATTTGGGAATGTTTATTCCAGTTGCATTTAAATTCTTTTGAGTTACTTATTGTGTTATCAGTGTTGTAAAATAAATGTGTTGTGTTATTCTTAAAAATGGAAAAAGGTTTTATTGAAATTTAAATTGGAAAGTTTTTAACACCAGCTTATTTGAGTATTGGGTGAGTTGTAAATGTTTTCGACAGTGATGCTAAGAATGAGCCAACTGTATATTATGTTTTAATTTGGTATGGGACTGGCCACCCGGTATTTAATTAGGCGGGGTGTTACAGGTGGTATCAGAGCATCAGGTTCTAGTGTCCTTTAGGATCTGTACGGCTTATTGTGTCTTCAGCTTAGCGTTCTCTGATGTAGAGCCCTATGAGTAGGATTATTGCTTTTCTATTTACTCTTACGATCTTCAGCTATTTTGAGAAATCAAATACTGATAGTGTTCTCTTGTTTCAGATGCCTCCTCGACGTGCACCTCAGCCCGCCCCAGCTCAGGGTACAATGACTGCAGCCGAAGTTGCTGTAATTGTCGCTCAGGTAGTCAATTCTACTGTAGCTGCTATTCAGCAGGCTCCCGCACCGGCACCGGTTGTGCCACCCGCGCAAGGGCAAGTGTTTCCTACTGCATGGGAACGAGCGAGGGATGCCATTCAGAAAGCGCACCCACCCGAGTTTCAGGGAGGATCAGATGTTGTGACTGCTAGCCAATGGAAGAAAGATATCCAACGGCACTTGAGGATGATCGAATGCACTGAGGTTCAACGTCAGATACTAGCCACATTCAAGCTAGTAGGGGCAGCTTTGAAATGGTGGGAAGCTACGACCACTATGGAGGAGAGGGACACAATGACTATCCAAGACTTTTGGATACGGTTTGATGGGAAGTATTTTCCTTCCGCTATCTAGACAGAGATGAGGCGGAAGCTACTTGATTTGAAACAGGGTGAGAAAACTGTGGCGGAATATGAGGAAGAGTTTATGCGATTAACTAATTTGGTACCAGCTGAAGTACCTACTGAGGAGAGGAGAGTCCTAATGTTCACTGATGGTTTGAACTATAAAATTCGCCAACATTTATTGGGAAATCTTTCACTATGTACGTATGCAGATGTTCTTAATGCTGCAATGCTCCACTGTTAAGATAACCGCTTCCATAATAAGGGTGTCAAGCGGGGGTTTGGGTCAGGCCTGCAGGGCAAGACTTTTGGGGGCAGTTCTAGTGGGACTCAGTCAGGGCAGAGTCATCAGCGTCAGAGTGAGCAGGGTTCCCAGATAGGGGACTATGCTAAGCGTTTGTGATCTGGAGATTCTCGATTTGAGGATAAAGGTATTGGGCAAGAACAACAGGGCCATCAGGGCCAGAGACAGGCTCATCAGGGCCAAGGGAAGGGAGGTAATGACCAGCAGGTTCGGCGTCAACAGGGGCAAGGTGGTGGAAAGTTTGCGGGAAAATGTTTCGTGTGTGGCAAGTATGTCCATAAACGTCAAGATTGTCCTGAGAAAAACAAATTCCCTCAACAACAACATGCTCGACAGGAGCCGCAGGTACCAGTGTTTCCACCAGCTGCTCTTCCAGCTCCAGCTCCAGCTCCGGTGCTAGCACTACCTCCCATCCCAGCAGCAACCGCGCAACAGGGTCAGTACGGGCGTGTATATAACGTCCATCAGGCAGTAAATCAACAACCACCACCCGCGAATGAGGGTATGTTTTCTATCTAAGGAATTATGAAGCGTATAGTGATTTTGTTACGATTAATGTTGTGTGGGCAATAGGGTTGCTAGACTTAGCCTATAGCACTGTTATTTATGTAGACTCACTGAGGGGTGTGGGACACCTTTATATTCATGTTATCACGTGGGTTTGATTTGTATCATGGGATTACTTACCTAGAGCATGTCCGAGTGCGATTCGACTATCGGCGTGCATTGATTTGTGGTATGTGTGAGCATATGTCTACATCTTATCTTCTATAAAAGAGTAGATGCGTAGACCCTATTTGAAATCGATAAAACCAAATTTTTGTTTTAAAATCGATAAACCTGATTTTTTAAAACCAATTTTTTTTTATATATTATTGACTAAGGACCTTAGGAGTTTCGATGACCGACTACTTTAGGAAGTAGTGTATCGGGGTGGTTCCTTATTTGGATTTCGCTTGCGAGATACCCCACGCATGAAACTAATAACTGTTGGGAGTCGAAATAAGTTAGGTCTTTGGGAAACGAGTTTATAACCTTTGCGAAACTTTTAATATTGAAAGCAGTACGAGAGGGTGTATGGGCGCCCTGGATGATTGGATTGTAGTATTTTTATACTTGTGAAAAAGGTAAGTAATTGTGACTTCATGATTTATTTGTTCACTACGAGCGGATCATTTATTTTTCCCAACGTTTGTCACGAGGACGGTATAAGGAAGATTGGGTAAAGTTTAAATTTGATTAAGTTGAAACTATATGGTGAGGCTTGGCGTATAACCATCGATAGGGACTTTGTTAATGTACTGTATGGGCGGTACATCTTGGATTTCTTGCGATGTGAGATTTATACTCGGAGTTGACCTTACCGGTATGACTTATATTCCTAAATTTTGGGATGAAATTCTGTTATAAGGGGGGAAGTATGTAATACCCCGTAATTTTAAATGACTTTTAAAATGGGTTATATTTTAAATTAATGGATTAATTAGATTTTATTATTAATTAATTCATTCGGGTTTATCCGGACGGTGGATATTAAAATGGATGGTTCTGAATATTACTTAAAGATATTTAGGTAATATATGAAATATGATGTCATTAATATGACTGTATGATATAAATTCGGTAATTTATATTTTTAGTCAGACACGGTATGGGACGTGTCGGGACTAGTTTATTAAATTAAAAAAAAGAAATTTATTTTCTATCGATCTAATAGTCATTTCGACTGCGTAGTTGCGTCCGAAAGGTTCGAAATAGTCAGAAAAGTCTATTTGGATGTTAATTTTGAGTCTCGGGTCATTTGAAAATGAATAGACAACCCGAAAGGGCATTTTGGTCATTTTTCTAGGGGGGATGAATAGTGATTTCGGATTTGGGATCATTATAATAATAGGTAGATTAAGTGAATGGGAGTTATTCATCTCCTCTTCACAAACAAGAGCAGCCATCTTCTTAGAGTGAGAGTAAGAGTGCTTGGGAAGGGAAAAGTCACTTGGGAAGGAGAAGAACTAGAACCAAGGTTCACCACCACCAACCACCACCGGAGTTTGACCGGAGAAGGGACAACCAACTGAGATAAACTACACCAAAGGATCAGACCTACACTAAAGGCAAGTGTTTAATAATAGTAATTTAAGTTTGTATATTGTCCATGTTAGAATAGTATGAAAAGAGAAGATTATTCATGTTTGGAAGAGATAATGGATCATTAAATGGATTTCTGGAAAACAGAAATGATATAGGAATTTAACTCATGTGTTAGGATATTAATAATCCACGAATTAGTCATGAATATGTTGAAGAAATGATGGAAACCATTGATGTGTTCTTGAAGAGGTTATGTTAATAAATTTCTGGGAATAAGGTGATAAACATGCTTTTTAATCCAATCCTTTGATGATTCTAGGATGTTTAGTGTATTGGAAATCATTCATATATGTTGATATATCATGTAGTAAAGTTTATAAGTCATTTGGGATGTTTAGATGAAGGTTTAAATGATCAAAAGTTGTTAAACCCGTAGTTGCAGAAAATGCAGAAAATTAGGCCTGGACCTGAGGGATCGATCGATCGACCCCTACCTTCGATCGATCGACCTTCCCTGATTAAGTAAAGTTATTTCTTTTTAAATGTTGATTCTTATCCTGAAACTTTTATGGATCTTTGGTGATTATTATTTGAATATTTTGGGACTTAGAAAATATCAGTAAACCCTTGTTAAGATTTGAATTAATTGGATTTAGATTCAAATGATTTAAATGATGAAAATTATATCGAATGGAATTTTGGTTTCCAGATTAGTTTGTTAATTTCCGAATGGTGATGTATGAGGATTTAAGATAGGACCAGTAGGGGTGATTTTATATAATACCTTGGTATCCTTAAGTTTACAAGAGGGTTTAATCCTAAGTGAAAAATACGTGTTTATAAGAGATTTGAAACTATCGGTTTTAACCGTAATTAAAAGGAGAATTAAATTCGTAGTAGTTCAGGAGAAATAAAGGTTATGGACCAGTAGGAAATTAGTGACTTATTACTGATTATAAGATGAGAGAAATCCTAATTAAATCTTGTGAGATGGGAGTTTAGAACTCATTTGGTTGAAAGAGGGTATGAGGTTATCCCGATCGCATAGTTGAAGTTTTCGGACCTCCTCGATCGACAAAGTTAAGTAGTAGTGTATTGGAGGGGTTCCTTGTTTGGATTTCGCTTTGCGAGATGCTCCGTGCATGAACCTTAACGACGTCGGGAGTGGAGGGATGTCATAGGATGCGGGGATAATTAAATATGTTATATTAATACGTGGAATTTAAAAGAGATATAATACTACGTATGGGAAATATCATAGGGAAATGATAATTACCTTATTGATATTATATTATAGGTATGATAATACATATTTGATTGATTAATGATTTATGTGTATGACATACCTAGCTTACTTGCTATCGGTGGGAGGTTTACGCGTGAGGGCAGTCATATCCTGATGAATTCATGGGATCTTTGAATTGTCGCTCGAGAACATAGGTCTATGAAAGACTTATCGGGGAGTTGATAAGTCCGCTGACTATGGGTGCGTAGGTATGTGCATGACCCATGGATACGAGAACTATGTTCGCCTCCAATTTGTTTGTTGTTGTTTGTGGTTCGTGGAATCTTACCGAACCTTTAGTCTCCTATTCGGCGACCCGCGATGATGGGACATGATAGCAGAGTAATGCATTGCACCACAGCTGTGACTCGGGGTGCCGTATTATATATGAATATATATATAATGAATTAAATGATTAAATGGATATATTGTGGTTAGATCTATCTACGGTGATAATTGTAGATAACGGTGAATAAAATATGTTAATGGAATTTAGTTAATAAATGTTTATGCTTTTAGAATTGAAAAGCTTAACTCATATTAATGAGTAACGATTCATATTAATGAGAAATAATGAGTTATGATTCATATTAATGAGAAACTAATCATAAAGGAGAAAGGTAAATGCATAATAAGGTGACGTATGGTATGGGACATACGGGGATTTGGATATGGAAATGGAATTTTAATATGGAGACTAGAAAGAGGAACCATTAAATATGAGGTTAATAGGAAACGTTAAGTGTGCACTCTAGTTGAGAGGTGAGTATTGCAAGTGAGAGTTGGATCTAACATGTACATAATAAATGCTTTATTGCACTTGTTAAATACTTGCTGTTTTAAAAATACTCTACACATTCGGGATCTGACCCGTTTCCTTGCATATTTTCTCCTCTATTGTATCTCTATATCAGGTGTCCAGCAACATGGACGCCAACCATAGTTGATTTCGTCGAGCTATGGAGCTATGGAGGTTTTGCTTAGACGCTTGTCATCTTTTTGATTCACAGTATTCTTACATAGGGCATGTCGCCCAAAGGATTTCAGTTATCATTTTCTGTCGGAGTTAAACTATTGTATTTGTGTCTTTTTAATACATTTAACATTGTTGGGATTGTTGTAAAGGATTTATATTATTTGGGAATGTTTATTCCAGTTGCATTTAAATTCTTTTGAGTTACTTATTGTGTTATCAGTGTTGTAAAATAAATGTGTTGTGTTATTCTTAAAAATGGAAAAAGGTTTTGTTGAAATTTAAATTGGAAAGTTTTTAACACCAACTTATTTGAGTATTGGGTGAGTTGTAAATGTTTTCGACAGTGATGCTAAGAATGAGCCAACTGTATATTCTGTTTTAATTTGGTATGGGACTGGCCACCCGGTATTTAATTAGGCGGGGTGTTACAAGCTTCAATAGCCCAACTGGTCTTTGGTGCTCGATCTTAACTTGCCGCCACACTAAACATTTGGAAACAAACTCCATGATTCTTTCTTCATGTTAGGCCACTGAAAATTCTCTTTCCAGTCTTGATACACTTCACCAAAATGGGAAAATTGTCACCTTTCAGTCGGCCAGCCTTGTCAAGGTCAATGACCGTGACAAAAAACACGCGTTTTATGTCACGGTCATTGACCTTGACATGACCGTGACAACTAATTGTCACGGTCATTGACCGTGACAATAATATAAATACTTGTCACGGTCAAAGACCTTGACACGACCGTGACAATGTTCGCAGCAAAAACCCTATCCCCCCTCTTTTTTCCCTCCACGCCGTTCCCTCCCTCTCTCTCTCTCTCTCTCTCTCTCTCGACGCTGCTCTCTCTCTCTCTCTCTATCTCAGGTCGGTTTTCTCTCTCTCTCTCTCTCTTCCATATATATATATATATATATATATATATATATTTGTGTGTATATTTATGTGTGTATGTGTATATATATATATGTGTGTGTATGTGTGTGGGGGGTGGGGCAGGGTGGAGGTAGGGGGTGGGGCGGGGTGGGGCAGGGTGGGGCAGGGTGGGGGTAGGGGGTGGGGCGTGGTGGAGGGAGGCAGGGGGTGGGGTGGTGTGTGTGTGTGTGTGGTGGGGGAGGGGGTGGTGGAGGGGGGTAGGGGGTGGGGTGGGGTGTGTGTGTGTGTGTGGTGGTGTGTGGTGGGGCAGGGGGTGGGGTGGGGTGTGTGTGTGTGTGGTGTGTGGTGGGGGAGGGGGTGGGGGAGGGGGGCAGGGGGTGGGGTGGGGTGTGTATGTGTGGTGGTGGCAGGGGTTGGGGTGGGTTGGGGTATACACAACACTAAAAGTAGACATCAATTTTATAAATAATTGATAATAGTTGGATAATAATTGGATAATAAACATCGGGAGGGGGAGGGGGAGGGGGTGGGGGTGGGTGGGGTTTTGAATATTATTTACATTCAAAATAAATAATTGATAATAGTTGGATAATAATTGTTTTTATACCTATAGAACATCTTAGATAGTGTGTGTGTGTGTGTGTGTATGTGGTCAATACATGAATTTATTTTTGTATTTGAATTAACCCATGAATTTATTTTTGTATTTGAATTAACCCATTATATGAAACATACTTGAAATTAAATATAGTGCGCATAGATACTAGCATTCTAGTTCTTATGCGTACGCATTCAATAACCCTTAGACCCGTTCGTGAGTCATTACCCCTGTAATGAGATCTCTCGAATTGTCCCGTTTGGACAGTTTGAGACTGTATAATATCTGTATAATATTCTTATTGGCTTAAAGTTGTTACTTTTGGAGGAAGTTCTGCAGTCGTATCTTAATGTTCTCTGGGTACATACTAGATTGACAAGTGTGACTGTTATTTTAATTGACCAATTGAAATAACACTCACACCTGCCAATCTACGTCGTGTACTTGGAGAACTAAGGGGATATGCTGTCGAATTTTTTTCAAATCGTAACAATGTGCATGAGCTGTTAAGTATATTACAGAAAAATGCATTCTTGAATGGGATAGGACCACTTACCCTTTAATAGGATAATTAAATGATGGGATAATTAAATAAAACATACTATAAATCTAAGTTTGTTTACCTTTAATAGGTGTTTAGTTGTGGTAGCTGTGATGGGATATCCGAAATACAAAGAGTGGATGGGTGAGACTAATAGAATGGGGGATGTGTTTCGCAGAGGTGCTAACGAATTTGTGAAATATGCAAAGAGATGTCATAATGATGAAGAGTTTCCGTGTCCGTGTGCTAGGTGTAAGAATGGTAAGGTGTTTGAGTGGAAAACAGTTGAACTACATTTGTTAAGATCGGGTATGCAAGATAGTTATCGATTTTGGAGTTTTCACGGTGAATTGAAAGTTCCATTTGTCCCTGACCAACTTTCACAACAACCTTCAACAAGTAGAATAGATGAAGAAGGGGACGACGTAGATCATAATATGTTAGAGGATTTAGTTGATGATGCGTACGGAGTTTATGAAGCTGAGGAGAATGAGGTTACTGATGATGTATAAGATTCAAGTGCTCGTGAAGATAACACGATAAAACTTGACGATGACTACCAAAGTTTAAAATTTAAGGCGACCCAACCATTATACTCTGGCTGTGAGAAAGATCAAACAACTTTACATGCCATGGTTGGTTTGCACAGTTTGAAGACGCAGTACGGTTTGTCTGGAAATAGCGTGACGGGAATTCTGAAATGGGTGAAGGGCTTATTATCCAAGGTGAATACACTTCCAAATAGCTATCCTGTTATGAAGAACAGTTTGAAAGGTTTGGGAATGAAGTATAAATCGATTCATGCTTGTGTGTATGACTGCATACTATACCGAAAGGAGTATGAAAATCTGGATCGTTGTCTGGTATGCGATGAACCTAGATATGTCCAATCTACTAGTAAGGAAGGCACAAGCTCAAAAGTGCCTCAAAAAGTATTGAAATATTTTCCCGTTGGGCCTAGATTAAAGCCATTTTTCACAGTACCATGGATTGCAGAGGAAATGACTTGGCATGCTAGGGCAGAAGTAGGGGGTAATATCATGCGTCATCCTATTGATTCTACTGCCTGGCGGAGGATGAATTATGAGTATCCCAATTTTGCTCGAGAACAACGCAACATTCGTTTGGCTATATCAATAGATGGTTTCAATCCATTTGGAAATCTAAGCACCAATCAGAGTGTATGGCCAGTGATCCTAGCCCCACTCAACCTCCCTCTTTCACAGTGTATGAGACTTGAATTTTCGATGATGGCTTTATTGATACCTGGGCCAAAGGCACCAAGTGAAGACATTGATATCTACCTGGCTCCTTTGGTAGAAGAATTAAATGAGTTGTGGGAAGAGGGTGTGCAATCATTTGACTCTTTTATAAAAGAAGAGTTTACGCTGAAAGCTATGTTGATGTGGGCAATTCATGATTTTCCAGCTTATGGGACATTATCCGGATGTGTAGTACATGGTTATTTGGGGTGTCCTATTTATGGAGAGGAGACTGAATCTCTTCTTCTATCCTCCAGCTTAAAAAATGTATACCATTGCCACAGGAGGTTTTTACCCCCAACTCATAGTTTCAGATTTGAGAAAGCTTCCAATTTTTTATTGGGCGGAGCTGAACATAGGCTACCGCCGAGACAACTTTTGGGTTTAGAAATTGAAAGTAAATTTTCTGAATGTGGCCCAAATATGCCAGGTAAGAATCCCAAATTTAAGAATGTCAAGCATAAGAAGACCCCAACTGGGAATGAAACTGAGATAAGAAAGGCATGGTCTCGGAGGTCAATTTTATTTGACTTGCCTTATTGGAAGAAAAACCCGGTGCACCATGTATTGGATGTGATGCATGCAGAGAAGAACTTCACTGAACATATTGTGGGTACTTGCCTTGGGGGGAGTCATTCGAAGGATGGAGAAAATGCACGAAAAGACCTTAAAACGTTAAAACTTAAACCACAACTATGGTTGAAAGAAGATAGTAGGGGAAGGACAGTAATTCCCCCTAGTGCGTTTACTTTGACGAGTGAGGAAATGAAGGTGCTTCTAGACACAATATATAATTTGAAGGGCCCATCTACTTTTTCGTCCAACTTGCAAAGGATTGTGAATTATGTTACTCATGATTTACATAAGTGTAAGTCCCACGATTGGCATGTGATCATGCAATTGGTTCCTCTATTGCTTAAGCACTGTTTCTCCAAGCACAAGGATTTGCGTAGGGCTATTATGCAAATTAGTATTAATTTCTCCCTCTTGTGTGAGAAGGTAGTGAATCGAGAACACATAGTGGCCGCAAAATTGGCTGTGAACGAAGCGATTTGTGTATTGAAGAAGTACTTTCCCCCAGCATTCTTTGACATAAGTGTTCACTTGTTGGTACACCTATGCGACGAGGCACTTCTTTGTGGTCCAGTTAGATATCGGTGGATGTATCCGTTTGAAAGATTGATGAAAGTTTTTAAAGATTACGTCAAGAATACGCGATATATTGTAGGATCAATTGCAGAGGAATACATCACCGTGGAGTCATCAATATATACTCGGGAATATATGACTGACTCGACCAGCGTTGATGACACTGATGAATTCCTCGATGATGGTGGTAATGTGATGGGAAAACGAGTGAAATTAACGAGTTTGCAACATGAACAAGTAGCTCGTTATCTATTTGACACACATGAAGATGTCGAAGAATGGAAAAAGTAAGTTTCGAATATTATAATGTTTAACATTATTTTAGATTATTTTATACATGATTAATTTTGTAATATGCAGTAAATATGAAGCCTGTGAGAACAATAAAAGACGAAAAACAGCGGTACAATCAGACAGCGAATTTAGGCTATGGTTGATACAAGAGGTAATTACAATGAAAACAGTCGTTATATAACGTTAAATTACACTCAAATTTTACCACTAATATAATTAATTTATCTATATTCTCAGCTCCTAAAGATGGGTGATGCGACATCAAGGCTTGCTCGTCTAGCCACTGGACCCTTGTTCGTGGCACAAGAGTACAAAAAATATCGATTGAACGGTTACATTTTCGGCGCTAAAGTGTACGAGGAAAGTACAAATGTACAGAACTCGAGAATTTCATACAAGGCTCTTACTTTCTTTCGAGCGCGCGCAAAAGATAAAAACCTCGTTGAAGCTGAAATGACTTACTATGGTGTAATCCAAAATATATTTGAATTGGATTATATAAGCTTCAAAGAGGTTGTATTTTACTATGAATGGGTAAGAGTTGAGGATAAAAATGCTTGTAAAGTTGATCCTGTCACCAATTTGATCATGGTTGACTTGTCCAAGTTGAAGAGCAACGACCACGTGAGCGATGAGCCGTTTATTTGTGCATTTCAAAAGGTTAAGCAAGTGTTTTACTCGGAGTATATCAACAACGAGCCGTGGTTAATTGTCCAACACGCGCCAAGGCGTCTAAATAATAGTGTGGATGACTTGGCTGCTCCTACCGAATATCAATCCATTTTTGATGATAACCCGAATTTGAAACAATTTTTCAATTTGTAATAAATATTTCAATTTGTACCGAAACATCCATTTTTAATGCTTTTACTTGATCTGCACATTATCATTTTCACTCTTGTGTAGTGTGCGTGTGTGGAGAGGAGATTAATACATAAATATTCCAACTACATCTAAGTTTTGTTTATACTAATCCATGAATATACGCTTCTTACCTTTAATAGGTGATTAGTACATAGTTATTTGGGGTGTCCTATTTGTGGAGAGGAGACTGAATCTCTTCGTCTATCCGAACACTAAGAAATGCCATAATCCTATGGAGCGATGCTCTGCAAATTCCTCCCAACCGTTATGTAGCCAAACATCACCGGTTGAAGTTGTCAATTCCACTTTCCATACCCCACCACTTGGAACTTCTAGCAAAACATGGGAGACCATTCAAAGGTGGAGTTGACAACTTCAACTGCTGATTTTTGGCTACACAACGGTTGGAAGGAATTTGCAACGCATACCTCCATAGGATTATGGTATTTCTTAGTGTTTAGATATGAAGAGAATTATAATTGACACGATTGCCCGGGGTACATTAGTTGGAAGGAGGTGCCATATGAGCTCAAGTTAGCTGTTTGAGTGACACTACAGTTAATGTATTTATATTTATATGTCAATTTTGATTTCGATTTCAATTACGATTTATATTTATCTATATTTGAGGGGCGGATACTAATTTTACTTCATTTCAATTCAGGGGACAGGGAGTGGCCCTAAGGGTAGGCCACATATGCTCTATACTTATGTGGCTATTCGAACGAGAAGGGAAGGATAAGGAGGCGTTCCCGAGCGTTGCGGTACAAAATCTCTTTTCCATGCAAATAGTTTGTAGATTTGAGATAAAATGATGGTGATGTTGTTTCTTTTTAAATAGTTTCTTATTTGAATATATATGCATTATCTTTAGTTTGTTCGGATATATGATGTTTGGAACAGGTACAACGTTGCTATAACAGGTACAAATATACTGCTGGGTAGTGGCAGTGGCCATACTGCCCAGCAGTTTTTTTTTAATTCTGCCCAGAATTGTCACGGTCATTGACCGTGACACGCCCGTGACAAAATTGTCACGGACGTGTCACGGTCAATGACCGTGATAATTTTTTTACAAAGGGTCACGGCTTTGTCACGGTTATAAACCGTGACAAACGTGTCACGGTCATTGACCTTGACACGACCGTGACACAAAACGCATGTTTTTTGTCAAGGTTGTCAAGGTCAATGACCGTGATACGACCGTGATAAAAAAAGTTGTCTCGCCTCGAAATATCACGGTCATTGACCTTGACAAGGTGGATTTGTCAAGGTCAATGACCTTGACAAATGGGCAGATTTGGTGTAGTGATACAATTTCGTTCTTCCTGGATGAATTGAAAAGGGTGAGAAATGACCTCCTTCCAACACCTCACTTTTAATCTCACCATTTCGCAGAACATAAATCCTCATCCCAAAGTGTAAGATTCCAAGGTCAGCTAATCTAAAGGCTGAGATCTATCCTCCTGCTCCTTATCAGCGGATCTTAAGGAGATCAGGGTCCGAGGATTATGCAACCTTTATTCTCTCAATCAAACTAGGTTCCATAGTGAGGACGTTTAGGTGTCCACGACCTCTATGGCTAACAACCTCTATTCCCATTGTCTCAAAATCCCTAAAGACTGATTAGTGCCTTTTGATCCTCATAGCATTAAGATAACCTTACCTACTTAGGGAATCAACCACAATATTAGCCTTTCCGGGGTGATACTTAATCGAACAATCATAACCTTTGATCAATTCTAACCATCTCTTTTGTCTCATGTTTAAATATATTTGGGTGAAAATATAGGTCTCTCCGTAAAAATAATGTATCCAAAATTTTAAGGCAAAGACCATAATGGCTAACTCAAATTCATGGGTGGGGTAATTCTTGTCATGTGGCCTCAACTGTCTAGAGGCATAGGCAATAACCTTCTCATTCCGCATTAAAACACAACCATGGCTGCTGCCTGAAGCATCCTTATAATTTACATAACATCCGCACTCTTTTGTATGGTGAAAATGGGCACGTCCATTAACTTTTCTTTAAAATTTTAGAACCTTTCTTCATACTCCATGGACTAAACAAATTTTGTCTCTTTGTGTATTAATTGGGTCAATGACACGACAATCTTGGAAAATCCTTCCATAAACTGTCTATTATACCCTGATAGGCCGAGGAAATTTCTAACTTCTTTTATAGGGGTCGTCATTTCCCAATCAACTATGTCCGCGACCTTCCTCGTGTCCACAACCATGCCATTTCTATACACTATATGGTTGAGGAAGGAAATATCCTCAATCTAGAATTCACACTTAGAAAATTTGTCTTATAACTTCTCTTTCCTAAGCACCTCAAATAAGCCTTGGAGGTGCTCCTTATGATCTTTCGTGGTCTTGGAATAAATCAGTATGTCATTAATAAGTACCATCACAAATTTGTTTAGGAAGGGACTAAACAATCTATTCATCAAATCCATAAAAGAATAAAGGACATTTCTAACACAAAAGACATAACCACAAACTCATAATGACTATATCTAGTACTAAAAGATGCTTTGTGAATGTACTCACCCTTTATACCTTATCAATCCTAGGCAAAGGATACTTGTTTTTTTGTTGTCACTTTATTTAATTCCCTACAGTCTATGCGCATTCTCATAGATCCACCCTTCTTCTTCTTCTTCTTCTTCTTCTTCTTCTTCACAAAAAGCTCCAGAGCACCCTACGGAGAAGTTCTAGGCCTAATAAATCCATAACCTATAAGTCCTCTAACTACCTTTTTAATCCCATTAACTCCGCGGGTGACATCATGTAGGGAGTCTTTGAAATGGGTGCGACATCCGGTACCAGGTCAATGGTAGACTCAATTTATCTGTTCGGGGAAAACCCGGTAGCTCCTTTGAGAAGACGTCTACAAAATCCACGGCTACATGGATGTCTTTTAAGGAAGCCACACACCTGTTAAGGTCTTTCACGTAAGCTAAATATCCGTGGCATACAACTTTTAGCATATTCCTATCTCTCAAGGATGATATTATCAAGGTCTTTTTACTTGGTTTAGTTCCCCTAAAACTCACCTCGGCCCCTCCGTGTTTACACAGGATAAACTCTTTACTAGCATAATCAATTTTAGCAAAATGGGTGGATAACCAGTCCATGCCTAAGATCACATCAAAGTCTTCCATTTCTATAGGAATCTAGTTAATTCTAAAGTTTTTATCTCTTATCTTCACGACATATCCCCTAAAGATGACTGGGGTCTCTGATGAAACTCCTACTAAAGTATTAATCACTAATGGAGGGTTCAAAGTCTGGGTCCTTATCTTTATCTTCCATACGAAGGTGGTGGACACAAAAGAGTGTGTGGCTCCGAAATCAAAAAGAGTATAATAGTTTCTATCATCACTGAGTAATAGTACCTGCTATGACTTCCTCAACCTTCTCAGCGTCCTTACTGTTCAGAGTAAAAACTCTCACTAGAGCTCATGGATTTTTTGCATCTTTCTTTGTCACTCTACTGTGTTTGTCTTGTGGCTTAGCTTGTTATAGTTGCAACAACTCATTACCAATGGGAAACTCTTAGTAAAGTTCCCCTTCATGATGTAGTTAAAATAAGTAACTGTCACAGTATCAAACTTCTTATTTTGGTATCCTTTTATAGCCCAAATTTTTTAAAATGTTCGTTAACGAAGACTATAGGACTTTCCTCGACCGTCCTTTTATTCATGGACCTAGCTAGGGATTTCGTGAACCCCAAAACCACCTTAGGTACTCTCTCATTTTCATCATTGGGGAAGGCAGGTCCTGCGGCCTCATTATTATTGTTTGTGACACTCTGACTCTTTGTCCATTAGCTCTTGCCATAACTTCCTGACTATAATCACACACGTATAATTGTATAGTCTTCTGAACAAGTCTACTTTAATAGTATTTTCCAAGCACTCCTAAAGTCTACAAGGTCAAACGCTCTGATACTATTTATAATGCCCGCGACCTTGACCTATTAGGCTGAGGGCTTATATCACTTGTTCTCACATGTAAAATATTTTAAAACTTGTAAATGTTGGGCAAGAATACTATGCCGTGACTAGGGCTGTGTTTCGGCCGGATCGGATCGAAAAATGACCCTTCGAAAAAAATAACGATTTTTTCGGAAATAAAATATTTGTTCCAATTTCCTATCCAATTTTTTTGGAAAATCAAAAAAGTTTCCGAATTCGGAAAAATCGGAAAATCGGAAAAAAATCGGAAATTCAAAACATATACTCAAAATTCAAAAATTTTGGAAATTCCAAAATTTCAAAAAAATTAATATAGGATTTTCGATTACTTGAAATTCTCATTTTAAAGAAATCGAAAAAAAGATTTAACCCAACATGTAAATATATACGGATTTTACCATTTTTTTCATTTGTGTAGAGGATAGAGGGATATTCTCCTTTTATAGAGGACTTTTTTGGGCCTCTCTTCCTCTCCTAGCCGATGTGGGACACGTGAGAATGTTTAAAAAAATTGGAAATCGGAAAATATTTCGGAAAATACGGATCGGCATAGTTTCGAAAAAATTGGATCGAAAAAATCAGAAAATCGAAAATATTTCCAATTTTCGATCCGATTTTTTTCGAAAAAATTGGAAATCGGAAAATTAGAAATCAGAAACCTTATGTACGTTCCAAAATCGGAAAATATCGGATTGAATATCAAAAAAATCAAAATGTTGGAAAAAAAACACAGCCCTAGCCGTGACCTTTAAAAGTCCTTAACCTCATTATCAGAGTTGATAAGATATTCATTCATCTCAGTATAGCAAAGCACATGATAAAAAAGATCATTCATCAACACTAGTTCATTTGAAATAACAATTAACCTCTCTATTACATGCATCAGTAATCCCATACTTCCATATAATATATCAAATTGAATAAAAGAGGTAAATACAGCTAAGTAAGAGATCTCTTGGATTAAAACAAGATCCAATTATAATCTACTTAAATTCTAAAAAAAATCCACTATCCTTTCGCATCTTCAAATATTATATGCGGCCTCAATCTTTTTTGCGGCCAATCATCCGAAGGAAATAAGGAATATAAAAGGGATGAGATCAAATATCTCAATAAGGTTTAAATCGAAGGTTCTCAACACACTTGTCAATGCTAGTATTTTCAAGGACAATATATGTACTAATAAAGATGTGTAAAGTATTGCAGATAATAAAGCTTTACAATAAAAGTAAATAGGAATGAAATGAATTTTAGTTCCCAACCCTCAGAAAACCCTAATAGCTTAAGGCTCAATCTCCCTTGGTTCACCATTCCTTGACTTCCCCCAAGTATCAATATCCCTTGCTTCTCGCTATGGTTCATGACCTTTATTATGGCCTTGGACCTCTCAATCTCCACGACCTTATTGTAGGTGTGTTATACAAACTCATTCTACAAGCCGTGACCTCCTGTCCTACCCAATTTCAGGATGAGCGTTCCACGGTCTGTTGTTAACTC
This sequence comes from Sambucus nigra, assembly GCA_949130495.1. Classification (NCBI taxonomy): domain Eukaryota; kingdom Viridiplantae; phylum Streptophyta; class Magnoliopsida; order Dipsacales; family Adoxaceae; genus Sambucus; species Sambucus nigra. Next base: position 328,553,261 of record OX422210.1, on the reverse strand, counting down.
CAAAACCTTGGTTGAGCTCTGTCAAGATGGAAGACCCATAACTAGCATAGGATCAATCTCCTTAGGACTAACCGCTTGAACCTCACGCACAAAAAAGGAGGCCATCTCCAGACATGATGCCTCAGTCTGTCTAATAATTCTGCGGCCTCAACACTAAATCCCACCTCAATTACTCACAAATAGGCACAATATAATAATGACTATGTCTGCGGCCTCAAAGAAGGAGTTAGGACTCTCGAACTCCAAAGAGTAAGGGTATTTTAGTAAAATTAAGGTTTAAACCCTAATTAACTAATAACTCAAAAATCCTAAAAGATCAAATGGTAAACCTTAATAAAACCTCTTGAGTTTAATATAAACATCCTAAAAGTTACTCATCCTAAAAAACCCCAATACCCTAACCAAAATCCTAAAATAAAATCTCCAAAATAAAGATATATGGTGAATAGTAATTGTCCACGGCCTTCAAGCCTAGAAATTCTAAAACCTTAGGCCATGGCCTTTAAACCCAAAATATGATGAATTGTTAAATTCCAGGCCTTAAACCCAAAAACTCATAATATAACACAAGGTATCATATCATTAAATAGAAAAAAACTAGGGTTTTAAGAAAGGAAGAAGAGTATTAGGACATATGTCGGAGGGTAGTGTGACTGGGGTCTGGTAAGAAACTGAAAGGGGTGAGGCGTGAGCCACTCTGATGGACTCTGCCTTCAAGGTCTCAAGAGCAGTTGGGTATGAAAAGATTCCACTTGCGGTAAAAATGGATTAATAACTATGGACCTCCTCATGCAAATATGAAACTTCACAAATAACAATATAAACTTAGAGAAGAAGGATCTCCTGAGAATGATGGCTATCAAGGTGGGAGTGGAGAAACAAGCACTCATTACTTAAAGAGAGAGCAGGGAGAGAATACTAGGTGGTCTGGTGTGATTTTAATAGAGTAACGTTTCAAGCTTGAGTTTATTATATGTACCTTATGATGATTTTAGAGGAGGTCGTTCTTAAAACCCCCCTCAAGGACCACCTCCTCTAAAATCATTTTTTACTTGAGAGGGGCCTCGAGGGCTCTCTCCTCTAAAATCGTTAATCATGAGGGGTGGGTGGGGTGGGGGTGGGGGGCTCAAGGACCACCTCCTCTAAAATAATCTTTAAAATCTTTTTATAAAAAATTCATTTCTTGTGAGCAACCTCTTGGTTGCTCACTTCAGTTATGACTGGGTATGAACTGTGAAATGACTTTGAGTAACCCATAGGGTATTTCTACTTGTAAGCTCTCAATCTTAAAGTGCGAATTGGTTGAGCTTGCTCAACAAATCTTGTTCCTCAATCGCCAAGCTAAAACTCCCAAGAGATCCCAATTGGCCTATTTGAGCCCTGCCTGATCAACTAGGCTACCTGTATAAGAAAGCAAGTGTTAGTAATTTTGTTCTATAAAAGAATAACTTTTCATGATGAGGTCCTGCTCATGGTAGCCCCCCTCATCATGGACTATTTTCTTCATTGGGTCACTACTTGGACCCTCTCACTGTAAAACAAATAATGTTTGAACATTTGCTAAAGAAATCCTTCATTGTGGACTTCCTTACTAGATTTTACATTTGAGTTGGTATTGGCAGAGAGGTCCTTCGTTTTATGGACTCCCTCACCCAAGTGTCATTTTAACTGGTTTTGGTAAGAGGTATTGTCTCATCCAAACTATATCATCTTGGGAAGTAGAATGAGGCGGGGGGAGGGGTCCCTCGCGTAGGCTGTAACATCTTAAATCTGCAAGGAGGTGAGTGGGTTCCTCACCATACCATATCTGGAACTGGAAGGAGGGGTTGGAGTGGTCCCTCATCAAAATGTCTTTAGAATCTGGAAGGAGGGGTTGGAGAGGTTCCTTCTCAAAATATCTTTGAAATTGGAAGGAGGTGCTGGAGGGGTCCCTCACCCAAATGTCTTTTAACTTCTTTGACAGAGGTGCTGGAGATGTCCCTTCTCAAAATATCTTTGAAATTGGAAGGAGGTACTGGAGGGGGTTCCTTATCAAAATATCTTTGAAATTGGAAGGAGGTGCTGGAGGGGTCCTCTCCCCAAAATTATCTTTACTTGGAATTTGTCCAGAGGAGAGAGGGGGTCCCTTCCCCTAAAATTTTCATTGCTTGGAATTTAGCAGGGGGGTCCCTTGCCCCAAAATTCACATTACTTGGTATTTGGCCGGGGGAGGGGTGGTCTTTGCCCAATATTGTGATAAAAATACAATACCCCTCCACAACATATCTCTTAGCTACAGGACATAATCTAATGAACAACAACACTCCATCGCCTTCAAATAACTCTTCCTCATCAGTGAACAGTAAAAGTCCTCGGCCTCTTTCTGACATCACTTCCTCCTCTTCTTAAAATATCACTTTATCTCTCTAAAGTGGGAATTTGATTTTTATAGAAGCTTTGGGAAGTGTGCCAAGGGTTGTTGTTTATAGGAAATGTTAAGGAACCTAAGGTTTCGACTTATGTCACCTATTTTCCATAAATACCCCTAGAAAATGCTTCTAGAACCTCCAAAACTTGATTATCAAGAAATAAACTCATTAGTCCATGTCATCACTCACGTGATGGTCCTTCATAAGAACCTAAGGTAAATTTTTGTAGCCTGGTACGCAAGGTTGTGGACTTAGTTCAACATCGCGACCTAACTGTTCAAGATCGTGGTCTTTGCAACTAAACTCTATATGTGACCGTGGCTCCTTATATGGCTGCAACCTTTTATAGATTTAGGGTCATTACACATAATTACCTTCATCCTAAAGTGATCGATGTGATAATAGAGTGAAAGAAGTATACTTCAATATCTTGAACGTTGATGGAGAAATCCTCTTGAAAAAAGTGTATTTTAGAAATTAAAATTAGAGAATTTATCTAAGCGAGGGCATAATAAGTATAAGATACCCTTATAATATCCCCCTTTGTCTACTGCTTGATACAATAAAAAATAAGAACCAAGTGAATAAATAAACCTAAAATATATGACAAGCCTGTCCAAAGGCACATAGGTAAATCACACTCACATAAATCTGAAAAAGAACAAGACACTCTTTAATATTCAACGAAGCTCTTGAACACTATTTTCCTACACACACATTAGCAAAAGCTCATCAACAGACCAATGTGTAAAGAAAACATTATACTATTATTAACAAGAGATATAATCAATAATGCATGGTCGCATCTCTCATCCTAATTAACATACATTCATAAATACTCCCCTAGATAAGGTAACTCCCATACATAATAATCTATCCACTCCTCCCCATATAGTTATCCCCCCTTTTGTCATGCAATGGACAAAAGAAATAAATCAAGTAAATAAGGAAACAAATCATAACACGAGTCCAACACATTATCTAGAATTAACGAGAAATTATGAAAACATTAAAGCATAAGGTTCATATAAAAGTAAGATATTGAAAGTCTTACACGACCTAATATTTAAGTAAAGTACACATCCACAAAGATAATCATTTAGAGACAAAATCTTAAACCATTCTTTAATAAAGAAACATATAGGATTATTTTATCTTACTTACAGAAAGTTTGAGATAAATGGCAATGTTCATAATCAATTAAGGATTATCTTAAAGGCTAATAACATGATGAGCTATATCAACCAAGAACATAACATAAGATATCATTTGTGCAAATAAAAAACAAGTGAAAACCATTGAGAGATACCCAAGCTCAAGTTTAATTAAAATTAAAAAACCATAAAGGAAAAAATGTAAAGCTTCGACTCTTGTGACATCTCCAACGTCCTTTTATGAACATTTTGAACTACCCAACCCATATTTTTAGATTTTTTTGGTTAAAACCTTTTTTGTTGCATATCCTTGGTGTAACCACATTTTGGACATGTTGCAATCTTTGAAACATTGCTATGTTCAAGTTTTCTTTTGCAAGTGGCAACTTCATGCCCAAAGATGGGATGTTATTTCCACTTTTAAAGGTAGCATCACACAATCAAAATTGTGGCGCTAACCACTTCTTCACTCATGATTTTCATATAGCATAATGTTATTTAAATTTCTCTAAATCATGAAATGATAAATCTAACACACACATTTTAGGAATATAGAGATTCTTTCACGAGTCTAATAAAGCTTTGAACGCTTTGTAGAATACCATACATCTCTGTCATTACTTAAAAAGTGTCATCAACTTTACGTGTAGGGCGGTGTAGAGAGCAACAATATATGATCATGAGTTCCTTTGTATAATTTTTCAAAGTTTATAAGATTTTAAAGAGTAAAAATCCATCTTATGAAACACATATCACATTTTCAACCAAAAAGAGAAGTGACCCAAAAAATCCATTTGATATAAAAGATATGGAAAGAAGTATATCATCTAGAGAGCATATAAATGATTGCACACAAATATTATTGTGGCAAGGTAATACAATCAACTCATGGGAAACATTTCATTGGATATATAAAAAATAGGTATTTAAAGCGCAAAATCCTAGACATGTTACTAAGAAATCAATCAACAGTGCAAACACCTATTGATGATATAAGATATTGAAATCTAGTCCAATTAAAAGGTTTAGTTAAGATATAGTCTAATTGATGCTTGGTAGAATTATAACTTAAATACATCACCTTGTCTTCTACAAAATCAAAAATATAATGATGACGGATGTCAATATGTCTTGTGCGTGAATGTTGAATTAGATTTTTTGATATGTCAATGGAACTATTATTATTACAATAAATAGTCATGAAATCTAGATAAATACTATAATCCTTCAATATACGTTTAATTCAAATTAATTGAGTACAACAATTACCTGTCGTAATATATTCCGCTTTGGTGGTGGTTAAAGGCACACAATTTCTATTTTTAGCGTGAAAAGAAACCAAACAACTTCCTAAATGGATGCAACCACTAGAGGTACTCTCACTACCCTCTGTCTATATCCCACCCAATCGACATCAAAACACATTAACAACGAGATATTATTACTACAAGGGTACAAAATACCAAGGCACGCTGTACCACCCACATAAATGATGATACGCGTAGCGAATTTCAAATGGGATACCTTGGGTCACAATTGGTCGCGAGTACAAGCTCCTACACTAAAGGATATATCAGGACGAATAGCTGTAAGGTATAACAAATTAACTATCATGGTTCAATATAACGTTTCATCCACAACCTTTCTATCGATGTCCTTTCCAAGATTTTAGAAACACTCATGGGAGTGCATTTATTCTTAGAAGAGTCGTAATAAAATTTCTTCACAAGTTCTCTTGCATATTTATATTGTGAACTAATTATTCCACTTTCCATTTATTCCAATTGTATACTAAGAAAAACGTTGAGTCCCCTAACCATGCTAACCTTAAATTCTTTTTTCATTAGCAATCCGAGGCTATGAGTGAGGTTTTCACTAGTGGAGCCAAAAATAATATCATCTACATAGACTTAGGCAAATATTATATCTTCCCCACAAGACTTATAAAACAATGTCTTTTCCACACTTCCTCTTTTGATACATTTTCAATAAGATGTGAGGTAAGTCTCTCATACTAAGATCTTGGAGCTTATCAAAGGACATATAATGCCTTTTGAGGTGATAAACATGTGTCAAAAACTTAAAGTCCTCAATGCCTTTCAGTTGTGACATATAGACTTCCTCTGTGACACCTCCTAAAATTTATAGCTAGATTTATTAGGCCTAGAATTAAATAATACAAAAGTCTAGAGCAATAGAATATCATTCTAAGCATACATGGACAAAGCTAACTAATGATATATAATAAATAGTTTGCAAGTAACTAACATAAATAAAACCATAAACTCTGATACAATAACCAACAGTAAATATAATCCATCACAGGATATACAACTGTCTCAAATTTAAATCCAACTCCCAAAATAAATATCAACTACTATAATAAATTCGACCCAACTAGAATGTAAATAGGAATAAAAGAGTGCAAACGCATGCTCAACACCTACATTCTATATGAATAGCAACTAAAGAGAGTGAAAATGAGAATCACGGTTATGGCTCCATTGATGGCCTAAGACTTAAAAATAGAGTTCAATAACAACATTAACATTAAGTATACGAAGAATAAATATTTAACCAAATTTGGGATACATTAACAACTATGCACTTTCCTCCTATATTTTGGTTATTTTGAAGTTATAACCCATCAACTTTAAATATAAAATGAGTCTAAACCCTAATCCCCTAGTGAACCTAATATTTAATTATCATTCTACCCAAACGAATATAATTATGAGTATCTATATTATATACTAGTGTATACATCTCAAGGTTAGTACCAATAAAAGTAAGATAGTATCAAGTCTAAAGTCCACATAATTATGGTCCCCGATACATACAAGTAAATGGGCTACTCACTAGCCTGCACATAAATCGGAAGGCCCATCCCTATCACCTTCGGAGATCACTTGTGCGTACTAGGCATAATTATAGGCCGTACCAAACCTATAACCTTAAAGCCTTAGTAAGGGCTAATAACTACGCATTCCCTTCATAACTCATGATCTCCATACCCAAGGCTATATGCTAGAGCTCCCCCATATAATCGCCCTCAGGATATGGGTACGTCAGTTACAGAATCGGGGAAAAAGGACTAGGGAATGCTTGTCTCTACACTAGGGTACCAAAACGATCAACGTCGTATGTACCCCATCAAAATTACTCCTAGCACGTCACCCATGAGCACTCACACTTGGTATGCTTACATATAAGAGCAAATAATAGCAATACTAATCACTCACAGTTTACTAAGCCATATAACATTATTTTTAAATTAATTAATCTCATTTAATCAATAATTATAAATCATAAGGAAATAAATTCTTTCTAACAAGATCCCTAACTCATTATCTCCTTCTAACGATAACCAAAGTCATACGATTGAAATTCCCTGAGTCATTCTGATGACATCCTTTCTTGTTCGAACAATAATAATAATTTCATTAAAATGAGATCATCTTTCCTAGAATTCCAAATTTGCCATTTATACCAAAAATACCTAATTCAAAAGTCTCTACACAACACCAATCCCATCCTCCTTCAGATATAAGTTACATAACAACACTATTAACCTATAACTACGAGTTTTACACAATTATGATATTTATTAGAGGATTAATTTCAGGTAATAAGTTATCAACCCTATTTTCATAGTTTTACTTAATTAGCCTCAGATTTAGTTTAATTATGAAATTAAACAAGGGGCTTTTTTTGACTTGTGAACATGATTCAATATATACGAATTTAATTCATACTCTAATCCAATTACATAGGATTCAATAATAATATTGTGATATCCCATAAAATCTAAGCTAGATTAGTCAGGTCTATTATAAATAATACACGAGTCTAAGACAATTGAATAACTTTCTAAGCATAACTGGAATAAAATAACATGCATAAACTACGATAGCAGAATACAATAATAATAGTAAACAAATATAAAACTCTGATACTGTAACACCTCCTGTAACAAAATCCAACGCTGGAAGTACAACTGTATCAAACATGAATCCAACTCGTCAAATAAAATAACAACTACTATAGTATCAGACACGATTGAAATGTAAATAAGAATAAAAGAGTGAGCATGTAGTATCGACACCTACATCATATATGAGCGATAATTGAAGAGGAAAATCATGTAGAGGAATCAGGACTGAGGCAACAACGGGAGCCAAGATCCAAAAAATGAATCAACAACAACGTAAAGAACTAATCTACGAAGAATAAAGATTTACCCGAATTTGGGATACAATAGATAACTAATCATCTTCCTCTCATATTTTAGTTGTTTTTAAGTAATCCCAAACCAAGTAATCCTAAATATCACACGCGTCAAATCCTAATCCCAAGTGAACCCAATATTTAATTATCATACTTATGAATTGAATTTAATTAAAAGGGTCCCTATATGTATATGCAAATATATGTGTCTTAAGTATAAGCCAAACAATAATAAGAAAATATCAAGTCTAATATCCACATAAGTACAGTCCCCGACACGTATAAGTAAATAGACTACTCTTGAGTCCGCACAAAAAATATATGAAGGCATATCCCTATCAGTTTTTGGGATCACATGTGCATAGTATCTATAGTTATAGGCCTTCCTAAATCTATAAACTCAAAGACACTGGCAAGGAATAATCACTACGCATTCCCGTCATAATGCACGACCTCTATACCCAAGGCTATATGCTAGAGTTCCCTCGTGTATTCCCCTTCAGGATAAGGGTACGTCAGTCATGAGATCGGGGTAAAGGACTAGAGTAAATCCCATCTTTATCATCAGGGTACTCGTGTGGTCAACGTTGTACGCGCCCCATCTAAATCCCTCATAGTATGTCACCCACGATCACTCACACACGGTGTTCTTACACATAAGAGCACAAAATAACAATCCTAATTACTAACAAATTACTAAGCCATAAACCTAAATTCTTAAATTAATTATTCTCGTTTAGTTAAGAAATAAATATTCAAACAATTCCAAAGTCATTTAAACGAAGTACATATTCTCGTTCAAACAAGATTCAATATGTCGTTCAAATGACATACGGTAGTCATTCGAACGAGAAGCCCTACCTTGTTCTAATGAGTTATTAATTTCTTCAAATTGACCCTCTAATATCGTTCAAACGAGATGAACACAGTCATCTTCTCCGAGTCTCCAAAATTTGCCATTAACGATAAAAAACACCTAAACCAAAGCCTTTGAACAACACTAATCCTATCCTCCTCCAGATATAAGTTACCTAATAGCATTATTAACCTGTATCTATGAGTTTTACATTATTCTAACATGTAATTGAGGATTAAAATTTGATTTTAGGTTATAAACCCTAACTTCTTAATTTTTACACAATTAGTCCCAAATTAAGTTCAATTGTCATATTAACAAGGGGATTTCCATTTTTTATGAATATGATGAAATATCTAATGAAATTCATTCATAATCTGATCCAATTCATGATATCCCAGACTAATATTCTCTATATCATTAATAATGGATTCAACTTTGAATTATTAGATTAATACAATTTCGAAATTAAGATTTTGACATCAAAATCAGATTATTAAACATGAAATTAACAGATCCCAATGAACAATTGTCACTATAACACAAACCCTAAATTAAATCTTAAACTAGATAAACTTTCCTTAACAAAAGGGGTTAAATCTACGCTGAAAGACTTCCAAAGCTTTGTCTCTCTTGAGTGCTTCTTCTCTCTAGACTTATGGTTCCTCTCAATTGTTTAGAATGCGTTTATATTAAGTCTAATCACCTCCTAATAACCTTACCCTCGAAATTATCCTTAGTCCCTATATGGGCTTCAACCCAATGAGCCCAAATACCACTCCAATAGGCCAAAAACACTACCTAAACCATATATCAACCCGAAGGACTTAAAACCTAACATTTTAAGTTATAAATGGACATTCTAAATGTCCCAAAATACAACCCAAAATATGGTACCAAACAACTAATCATTTTATCTGATACGAGTCTAAATATCAGTTATTTAATTATTTATCAATTTAACGTGACACGACATTATAAGAAACTACTTCACGATTTGTCAAATCTGATACCGAGGGGATAACCCAAACATGGAAACCCTCAATACCAAATCCATGACTATTCCATAATCTCCAATAATACCCAATCACTTTTAAATATTTAATTGATTAATTATCTTGTATTAAGTTTGATTTTAATTTTAAATTATATAACACATATAACACATGTAAAATATAAATATTGACATCACATGTCATTGTGAACAATTATAATAATTTCATAATTTAATTAATGCACATAAAAATACGAGGTATTAAATTCCCCCTAGACAAAGAATTTCATCCTTAGGAATTTAAATTTAAGCCCGACTCGAAGATATCTAGATACCTCACTTTCTTATCATCCTCTCTCTCTCTCTCTGACTCACACAAGTAGACTCAACTTCACTATAGTGTCCTCACTAGACTCTAACTAGTGTAATGACCTTTGATCGCATAATATTTTCTCTCCAATTGAGAATACGATGCAATCTCTCCTCGTAGCTCACATTGGGCTATAGAAAAATTGCATCGAGGTCGATGTGCTAATAAGATAACTCGTACCTATAAAACTTCTTCAACATGGATACATTAAGGACATCTTATTGCCGTTGAAGATGGTCGAGTAAGGCTAACCGATAATCCATCGAGCCCAATAATGAGTGCATAATTTTGTATTCATTGTGCAAAAATCTAGTCCTCGTTGGGCCCATTGTATTATAAATAATGAGATTTTAGAGTCATTTGCATAAATAAAAAGAAAAATACAAATTTGAATAAAATCGAGTTAGAAGTGCAATTTTAATAACTTCGGGTGATAAATTTGTAGTTTTCTAAACTTTCTGGTCCTAAAAATAATTTTTAAAAGTGTATCTAGGCATTATAAAGTTTCTCCTAAAATTTGGTTAAATTCAAAGTTAAAACATTAAAGTTATAAAATTCGGGATCTAAATTGCAATTAAGGGTATATTGGTAATTTTCTAAACTTTAAGGGGGTGAATTTGAATTCATATGAGTTATTTATATTTTTACAGGTACCCATGAGTTTGGTGAAGATCTGAGGCCATTTGGTAAAGTTATGAAGTCATGGGGTTCAAAAAGGGATTATACGAAATTCAACTTGAAGAAGAGTTTATAGATAATCGAATGCAAAATAATGATTCTTGGTGCAATGGTCCAATGTGCATAAGGGCTCCAAGAGGTTAAGGGTTATATTCCTCTTGAACCTTATTCCTTTTAGTAAAAATTCATCTGCTGTCAGATCGAGATTTGGACGCAAATTCTTATCAGTTTGGTATAAAAAAGAGTCCCACTTTATGTCAAACACCCAAAAATTGAGTATAATTTTAATTTTAATTTTAAAGATAATTTACCAACCTAAATATAACTAATAAAATGGTGTTTTGACCCAAATCAAGTATCTCACTCACTGGCCTATAAATAGGTTCCCCGGGCTCATTATTTTTATGTAGAAAATTTTATAGAGCTTTTAGAGATAATTATTCGTAGTTTTGAGAGTTTATATTTTTGAGGGCCAAGAATTATTCCTTTGTAAGAGGAATCAAGTCAAGATCAATTGTACGACACTATTATTTTGTAAGTTGATTTATTAATGAAAATTAGTATTCATTCTTGCACTTTTATTTTGTCTCCAATGATGCTAGCTTAATTGTTTTTACTAGGAGTAGGTGAAGTTTATTATGTTTAAATAATATTGTGCGTAATTTCAATTCATTTTTATTCATGACTTGTATAAATTGCTTATAATTCATTATTCATTTAAAACGATTCAAAAGTGTGTTTTAAACCTTCAACTTTATTTGAAAAATCATTTTTTAAATTTGAATGTGAGTTCTTTTTGATGGGTTATACTTTTATTAAATTAATTGATAGCACATACTTAAAGACTACACTTTAAAATTTAAAAGTGAACTTTTTAAGGGAATAGATATTTTATCTGTCTATAATTATAAATGTTATTTTTTTTGTGAAATTAGCTGTGTTATTTTACGAATTAAACGCATCGAGAGTCGTTTTAATTTGAGTTATATAATCGGGAATGACGAGTTTAAATTATTGCACAGTATTATTTAAACGTGATAAATGGATCCAATGTCCTAGTTTTCTCGCACACTTGATTATATATTTTGTAGTTGCACTTTTTATTTATGTTAGTTTATTTTAATATTTTTATCCAATCTCTAAACCATTTAGTCTAATTGGATAGTTGAAATTATTTCAAACAATAAAATTGACAAATCTCTGTGGGTTCGACCTGTACTTGTATAAGCTGTTTTGTAATAGCCCATGCACTTGAAGTATTTTATAAATTGTCATATACCCACCCTATCTAGTATCGTAAATGGACCTATATATCGGGTAACCAACTTCCCTTGGATCCAAATATGATAACTCCCTTCATCAGGGAGACTTTCAAAAGCATATGACCCCTCACGTGAAACTCCATTTTATGCTTCCTTTTATCAATGTAACTCTTCTTCTCCCGGTCCTGTACTCTTTTCATCCATATCGAATGAGTGTCACCTTCTCTGAGGTGTCCCTAATGATATCCGACCCAAACATCCTATGCTCCCCTATCTCCAGCTAACATCTCGACGAATGACATGGTAACCCACTATTCCTCGTAAGGTGCCATTCCTATAGTCTGGTGATGACTATTGTTTTAGGCGAAGTCTACAAGTGGTAAGTGATGATCCCACCTTCCCTTAAGATCCAAGACACAAGCTCAAATAATGTCTTTTATAAAGTGGTTCACTCACTCAGTCTAACCGTCTGACTGAGGGTGAAATATCGAAATCATGTTCGGCTGCACTCTCATTGCCTCTTAAAACCCCCTCAAGAATTAGGAGGTATATGTGTTGTCCCTGTCGAACACAATATCCAATGGTACACCCTAAAGTCGTATAATCTTTGCCACAAATAATCTGGCGTACTTCTATGCATTGTAATCTGTCCGCACTTAAAGGAGATGATTCACCTTCATCAATCTGTCAATGATGATCCAAATGAAATCATGTCGCCTCTAATACCTCGGCAACCCCATAATAAAGTCCATATAGATTCTCTCCCACTTCCACTCGGGAATATCTAACAGCTGCAACTTCCTTACCCATCTCTGATGTTCCACCTTTACAAGCTGACATCTAGACACAAAATTGCAATATCTCTCTTTATCCTGGCCCACCAGTATGATCTCCTCATATCTCGGTAAATCTTATCCCCTCTAGGATGCACTGTGTACTGTGAACCGTGTGCCTTGGCCAAAATTTCCCTCCGCAACTCTAGATCCTATGGTATCACCAAGTGTCCTTCGAATCTCAATTCTTCGTCTGAGTCAATTGAGAAAAAATGAAACTCCACTAGCCACCAACTTTCTCACCTTCTCGTGATAGAAGGTGTCCAAACCTTGTACTTGAATTACATGTGACATGATAACAGGGGTAACAATCATAACTATCAAGAAGGAATCTGTCAAATTTATCTCTCGTAAGGTACTCCAATCTCTGCCTAAAAGTTCGATAAATTATCCCCGTGCTCGACCATAAAGTTGCTAATGTAGACGTCGGCCTATGACTCAAAGCGTTTGTAACCACAATAACCTTCCCCAAATGGTACTTGATAAAAAAATGGCAGTCGTTCACAAAATCTATCCGTCTCCTTTATTTCATGTGTAGATCCCTTTGAGTGAAAAAGTATTGGAGATTCTTTTGATCGAAAAACAGTGTGAACTTCTCACCCAACATGTAATATCTCCAAATAAAAAGAGAAAAAACTACCATTGCCAACTCTAAATTGTGATTGGGGTAGTTTTCCTCATGAGGCTTAAGCTTAACTAAAGCATAAGATATGGGCCTCCTATATCAACACACCTCCTAGGCCGTCCTTCTTTTCAAAAACATAACTGTAGCTCCCTACAGAGATGTACTCCTCCATATGAACCCCAGGTCAATAGTTTTTGAATCCACTCACGAATCTCTCGCATCTCTAACGGAGGCATCCGATGAAGAGCCCTAGAAATGGTACTAGCGCTCGATGCCAAATCAATACAAAAGTATATATTCATAGTAGGAGGTAATCCCGATACCTCCTTAAATGCGTCCATAACCTCTTGGAGAACTGGTATTGCGTCTAAAGACACGGTGACCTCCTCAGATGTACTCACATCTATGTAATACATATTTGTGATAGAATCACCATGGACCTTAGGCATAGTAATAAGGAATATCTCCTCCTCGGGAATGAAAAACATAATCTCCATACCCAGTATAATGTCATATGTCGACAATTCTAAAGTTAATAATTTTAGAGAAAAATCATAATCATTCGATCTCGACTGCCACATCTCTATAAACCTGACATAAGGTATCAGTCCAACTCACTGGGTTATCAGCAACCTCTAACATACCCGACGTTGAAGAAAAGTATAATTAGTAAAAGAATGGTACATTCTCGTATAAAAAAGTACTCATGCATTATGGCTGTAAACATAAAACAAACCTTCGATAACTTGTGACTGTGATGGATTTTCCACTTGATAGATGTTAAACCCATATCCATAATGTAGTTGTAGGCTTCCCTTCACCTAATCTCTAAGTGGACGAAATGTCGGGTACTGTGGCGCTAGTGGTAGTGCTTCGTACTGCTACAGGGATGGAAGAGCCTACTAATGACCCTAAGGCTGTCCTTACTGAAACTGACCCCGACTAACCTGGATTCCCTTAAGGAACCTACTATAGGAATGACCCTTCTACCCATAAGAAAACAAACTCCACTAAATGGCTACCCCTACTAACCGTACCCGTGGGGTCTATCCTGCTACCTCTGACCATGACTCGGGTGGCCCTATCCCTGGCTGCCCTATAGGTGTTAATCATCCCCTCTAAATCTTTTTAGGGGATTCTCCCATGAATTGGACTCTTATGGTGCTATTGTGAGATTACTGACCCATTTGATAACTCACCAGCCTCGATTGTCTTCGACCCCTGGTCGGATCCCACTTTCTCCTTCTCTGGCTCTTTCTCTCTCTAAAATCTCTCTGATCGTAAGAATGCAAGAGTGCAATATCTTCTACCTGTGTATAAGTAGTGAAGGTTGTATTACCCATCAAAACCTGTATAATTCTCCATATCATACCTCGATTGAACCTATCCATCTCCCTCACCTCTGATTGCATGACATGTGGGGCAAAATGTCCAAGTCAGGCAAACTCTCGCTCGTACTCAACAATTGTACGATATTCCTACTAAGGCCTATCAAACTGGGATCTCAAATATATCTACCGTGAGGGAGGTAAATAATTTTCATAAAACTTTACCCAAAAGTCAGCAATAGTTATCGATGATCTATCCTCGTCGGTGGTAACAGACTCCCACCAATACAAAACGTCTCCCACGAACTTGAAGTTAGTAAGCATCTGTCTCTGAGTATCAGTGCACTATACCCAGAAGTAAGTTCCTCTCAATGTCGTGTCTCCACTATAATGTGACAATCGAATCGATAGACCCCACAAACTCTGGTGAATTACCTTTTGCGAAGGCACTTCTGGCTCGCTTCCAGGTCAATGTAGTAGTAGGGGCATATACAAATTTTGTCACAGGTGGTGGCTACTCTTGGCATAATGCTACCATCATCCCTGCTATAATCTGGACAATAATGGTAGCTAGTTTAGTTAGCTCTATAGCTATCACTTTCCCATACTCAGGCTATTGAGGCGCGGTTGCCTCCAACTCGACGCTCGCGATTAGTCTCTTTCTTGACGCTTGTCGTCGTGTGTTCACCATATGAAATATAGTAAACAAAATCATATCAATAAATGTATGATGAAAATAACACAACAACCTAGGTAATAAATCTCCAAAGTGTCAAAGATGCTATGAAAAAAATGATGGATGCACTCAAGATCTATAGGACACTAGAACCTGGAATGCTCTAATACCAAATGGGACACCCTGTAAAATCTAAGCTAAATTGGTCAAGTATAAAATACATAATAAAGGAGTTTAAAACAATTAAATATCATTCTAAGCATGAGTGAAACAAGAAGAACTTACATAAACTAAGATAACATACTATAACAATAATAATAATAAACCAATATAAACCTCTGATACCATAACACCAATAAAAATAAAATCCAACACTGAAAGTACAACTGTCTCAAACATGAATCTAAATCCTTAAATAAAAAAATAACTACTATAATATTCGATGCAACTAAAATGTAAATAGGAATAAAACAATTATCACGCAGTCTCGATAAGTACATCCCATATGAGAGGCAATTGAATAGAGAAATCATGTAGATGAATCAGGGCTGAGGCGACAACGGAGGCCTAGGTCCTGAAAAATAGAATCAACGACAACGTAAACAACAAGTCTACAAAGAATAAATATTTAACCAAAATTGGGCTACAGTAAATAAATACGCATCTTCCTCCCATGTCCAACCCAAACAACCCTAAATAGCACATGCGTCTAATCCCAATCCCAAGTAAACCTAATATTTAATTAGCATACTTATTAATTGAATTTAATTAAAAGGGTACCTATATATAGGTCCATATA
This sequence comes from Sambucus nigra, assembly GCA_949130495.1. Classification (NCBI taxonomy): domain Eukaryota; kingdom Viridiplantae; phylum Streptophyta; class Magnoliopsida; order Dipsacales; family Adoxaceae; genus Sambucus; species Sambucus nigra. The sequence goes on along the minus strand of OX422210.1, from coordinate 328,537,051 downwards.
CATATCTCAAGTATAACGCCAAATAAGAATAAGAGAATCTCTGGTGTAATATCCACATAAGTACGGTCCCCAACACGTACAAGTAAATGGAATACTCTTGAGTTCGGTCATAAAATATACAAAGTATTATCCTTATCGTCTTCGGGGATCACTGGTGCATACTAGGTTTAGTTATAAGCCGTCTTGTACGTATAACTCAAAGACATCGAAACAGGATAATCGCGACATATTCCTTTCATAACACACGACCTCATAAAGCTACACAAGTGAATATATAACATACGAAAAAGTGGCCTAACCCAACCAATCATGCTTGCACAATGGAAAGGGCCACCGATTTATCTCTCCATCGAGTCAACGTCGTATGTGCCCCATCAAAATCCCTCCTAGTACGTCACCCATGAGGACTAACACATGGTATGATTACAGATACGATCACAAAATAGCAATCCTAATCATTCACAGATTACTAAGCCATACACCAAAATTCTTAAATTAATTATTCTCATTTAATTAAGAAACAAAAATTCAAACAAGTCCAAAGTCGTTAAAAAGAAGCACCAATTCTTGTTCAAACGAGATTTAGTTGGTCGTTCAAATGACACACTATAATCTTTCGAATGAGAAGATCTATGTTGTTACAACAAATAAACTTGTTTGTACTAACCCTCTAATATCATTCAAACGAGATACTAATCTCATTTGAACAACGTGAACATATTCATCTTCTCCAAGTCTCCAAAATCCACCATGAATGATTAAAAACACCTAGATTAAAGCTTTTAACAACACGAATTCCATCCTTCTTTAGATATAAGTTACCTAGTAACATTAGGAGTTTTACATTATTCTAACACAAAATTGAGGATTAAATTCAGATTTTAGTTTATAAACCCTAACTTCTTAATTTTTACCCAATTAGTCTCATACTAAGTTCAATTATCATGTTAACAATGGGCTTTTTAATGATTTATGAATATAATTCAATATTTGACAAAATTAATTCATAATCTAATTCAATTCATGAGATTAAACACTAATATTCTCTATATCATTAATAATGGATTAAGGTTTATGAGAGCATGCCTCTCGACGGTAGCTACCCAAATAAAATTAATTCTCCTAATTCAAGAAAAAGGTTTGTTAATTTATTATTATAAAAGGGATTAAATATCCATAGTCTATATGAAAAAGTATATATAATCTTTAAGTTTTATCTTCTTATTTAAGATAATGATTCTAAAAGACACGAAAAGAGTAAAATAAGCACAAGATCGGACGTATGAAGGAAAAACCCACTTATAAGATAGACCTTGGGCCGATAAAAAAGACAAATGCATTATGGTAGAGGTTTATAAGTAGAAGAGATATACTTATAACAATATGACGCTTCAACTGACTAGACAATATTTTCCGCCATATTCTCCATATACAGAGCCAACAATGGGAAAATGCTACCTTACCGTAACATATTTTGGTTTGCAACCAATGCCTTTAAATCTTCCTTAAAAAATTTCTTCTTTAAATTTGAAGTAACTTTTTGTTTCGAGATTGAACCTTCAATCAAGAAAAATGCTACGCCTAGAATCTTTAAGGGAATCTTATATATATGCGTGTTGGGTGTTTACAAAGATGTGTTGCTTTAAATCCAAAAATGAGTTTTCCAAGCAAGGGATGATAAAGTATTTACTCACTAATGAAGATTAGATTTTGAACATGAGGTGAGTAAATAAAGATGAAATGTGCTCTCAATATATGAAATGTTTTGCTCAATAAAAATAGTTTTTCGAAGCTGCCACTCTTGGTTTGGAAGAGTAAAAATACATAAGTTATATCCTTTTGATTTTAAAAACAGTTAAAGTCTCAAATGTTAGGTGTCATACTCTTAAGGTGTCAAATAGTCACATCAAGGTCTAGGTCACTCAAAAATTTGTATTTAGCACCAAAAAGATCTTTAAAACATTTGGGCAAAAGTGACTTTCGACACTATCAGTTGCGTTTCGGGTCATTGCAACGGGACATTGTGCCGTTGTGACGAACCTAAAGCAATTTAGGTAGTGCAAAAGTCCAAGAATTTTGCATGGGGAAATAGGCGACCAACGAGACACTGTCACTGTAACTAAAAGTTCGTCGCTAGGGCGATGCTGCGTTGGGATAGGTTGCGCGGGTGTCTAGAAATTTTGTCCAATTTGCCTTCGAAGATTTTTCAAAATATGTTTTGAGGCAATTCTAAGTATGTTTGTTTAACAGATGAAAACCTGTACTTATAATACACAAAAAGATGCAATTTGTTATAAAATACTTTTTTTATATGAAAAGTATATTTGCATGTGTATTTGACGAAACTTCAAAACCAAGGTTAATTAAAAATATTTTTCAATTATAAAGTAGATTAACCAAGGTGAATAAAAGTTCTTTGAGTCCTATACCTTTTCTAAGTGGTGTACTCGAGGTTCGACATTTCAGTGAATTCGGTTCATTGATAAAGCTTTCCGGTGACCTCTTGGACAAAGACTCAAACATGCTTTGGTAAAGGAATTTAGGAAATCTATTCTATAGATCACATCAAGTATTATATACTCTTATAATCCTCCCTTTTTCGAATTTTGAGACAACATACCAAAGAAAAATTACAAGCAAATGAAGAAAATTTACCCTTTTACGACTCGCCTGGCCAAAGGCGATTATAAAAATAGAAAATTAGATCACTACAAGAAACTAAACCATCTTTATGGATAAATAAGAAGATTTTGTTCAAAACTTTCCTTTCGTACACCAACAAACTCATCAAGGTAAAAATGTGAAGAAATATGACAAGGAAATATGATAAATATGAACCTGTGAATATAATATTTTGAACATGTGAGTATCATATTTGTAAAAAATAACTCCTCCTCAAATATACAATTACGCTCAATAAACACGATCTAGTAATAAATAACTCTAAGTAACCTAATTTTGTTTGATAACTATACTCCCCTATCTATAACTTCTCCCCTCTTTTGTCACGAAAAGAGACAAAGGAAAGAACTAAGAACATAATGGGATCAAGTCCTCAATTCATTTTAAGAGAATATAACATGCTAATCAAATTAACAAATAAAGAAGAATCATATAGTAAGTGAATAATTAATATGTTAGTCTAGGCAAGATATAATCATAAGATTAATAGGCCTAATACAAACAAGTTAAACTACACATGGGAAGATCAAATATATCAAGAAAAGATATAAGTAATGCTAAAAGATGATAAGCATTCAAAAGCTTAGAGTTTCCAAGGTTTACAAGGAATATGATCAAAACAGATCAGCATCCAAATAACTCTAAACATACAAAGCCCCCCCCCCCCCCCCCCCCCTCCCCCCCCCCCAAAAAAATAAAAATAAATATTACATCATTTCTTTTTCTTCTTTAACATCCCAAAGATACACAAATCAATAAGATCATTGTTAGCTTTATGTAAGGCATCCCTAGCATTATACGCATGAGTTCAAAGTCACCATATAAAGAAGAGTTCATCGAACTAAAAGACGATAGCGAATTAGAGCCCAGTTGAGTATATATCCTAGAGACGGTAGAATCTAACTCATTTTCAGTTAGAGGGCATAAACTAGATCCTCGTGATATAGAGTTAGGAGGAGGTGGTGGTGGAGGAACCACATGCGGTGGTGAAGGCGGGCCATTGTAGTCGCCAAGGTGAGCAATTGACTTATAATATGAATTAATAGTTAATGCAGATAACATCTTTTCCAGCACTTAATCGGGAAATAAAGGAACTCCAAACTCCAAAACCAAACACACGATCAATTGATCGTAGAGTAAGGCATGAGCTTTCATATTGTCCTTAGTGTGATAAAAAAATTGAGTCCCTAATAAAATCACACAAACATATACTAGCACACGATCCAATATCTTACAACAATCATGCATATTTGAAAGTCACATTGTGCGGGTGGTAATGGAAAAAATACATGAGCAGACAAGCATATTCAGAATATCGAAGTCCTTAGCAAGAAGTGCATGGGAAAAATTCCTTCCATTCCAAGCCTGATAATGGTTGTTGCTCAAAAGTGTGATTACATTCTAGTTGAAAGGTTCACTCATACTTAATTTGTATGGACAGTTGAGTTGATCTTCTTCAGGGACACTAAAGAAGTTGCTTATCCACTTGGAAGAAAGTTAAACATCAATTCCATTCACTTTGGTAGAAATTAGGGGTGTAAGCGGTACGGTTTGGTCGGTAAATAGCAGATACCAGTACCAAAACCAAACTCTAGATGGTAAAACCAAACCGTACCAGTTTACCACCCGGTACACCAAAATCAATACCAAAACCAAACCGGCTGGTATTTCGATTTTTTCGGTAATTTCAGTTTTTTTCTGGTTTCGGTAAATTCTGTTTTTTCTGGTTTTTTCTAGTTTCGGTAAATTCTGGTTTTTTCTGGTTTCGATAAACAACACTAAAAGTCCCAAAAAACCAAAAACAAAACCAACCAACTTTTTCAAATATTAAAACCAAAACCAAAACCAACTTTTTCTGGTTTTGGTAAATTCGGTACGGTAATTTTGGTAAATTTGGTACGGTACAGTAATTTCGGTACGATTTTTTCTGGTTTCGGTAAATTCGGTACGGTACGGTAATTTCGGTACGGTTTTTTCTGGTTTTGGTAAATTCGGTATGGTAATTTCGGTAAATCGGTTTTTTAAATATTAAAACCAAAACCAACCAACTTTTTTGCGGTAATTTTGGTTTCGGTAAACTGGTTTCTGGTATTTTAATATATGAAACCAAAACCATTTTTTTTCGGACCAAAACGGTAGGGTACGGTAAAAACCCGTACCGCTTCCACCCCTAGTAGAAATAAATCTAATGCCTAAGTTATCCTTACCATCCATAAGAGACGAATAAAATTCTCTCATTAAGTTAGGGTAATATGGTCCGATTTAAGAGAAAATACCAATCCAATTGTTCCAATCCCCTAAAACATTGTATAAACGGGTGCCAAAAAACGATTCCAAATCTATTGAACTCTCCTAATGCATAGTATGTGTGACAGAGAGTTCATCAAATTGGAGCGATTGGAGCAATCCGAGTCACGTGAGTTAGATTTTGGAGCCATATTGTAGCCTGAAATCACACTCTAAGACACAAGCATAGAGATCCTATGAGCTATGGAAATGAAAACCAATGATCTTATACTAACACTATGAGAAGACAAACCCCAAATATATAAATCAAAGCTACACACACTAAAAGCTACTCAAGATATTCAATCTAGACTTATGACAAGTAAAATATCATCAATTATAGAAAATATTTCATCAAAATCTGTTAAAACTACAATCACTAAGCCCTAACTCTAAAGAGGAGTAAATCATAAAAACTATAGATGAAAAAATCACCGGTATGATGATGAATCCACTAGAATGAGGTAAAGATCACCTAACAAGACTTCTAAGATGCTAAAAATAGAGGAAGACATGAGATATCTTAAGGGTGAAAGAGGTTTTAAGAGTCCCCAACTTCCAGCAAGCTAAATTTGTGCAAAAAAGCACACAAAAAAATGTACATATAGATTCTTAGCTAAATAATAGTTATATTTTGATCCCTAAAATAACATTTTGAATGACTGAACAAGTATAAAAGATCATACAATGGTTTTTGGATATGCCAAATACTCTACATAAAGAATGATTTAATATTAAAAGCCTGCGATCAAATTAAAGCCATAATTGATAGTGTGATTCAAAGATATAACTCATGATGGAAAAGTGAATAATATGAGCATTAACCCATAAAATCGAAGGATGAAGATTAATGATTGAGATAACTTTTGAAAAAAATGACTTATGCAATAAAGGTAAAGCCTAATTTTTCCTTGAAACTAAATTTTTTTCAACTACCACTTTTTTCTTCCTCAAATAATGATTTATGATTTAAATATTTTAAGTCTCATATCCTTGATGTTACTCAGTTTTTGGATAGACAAAAATCTTTGAGATAATGCTTTTAATAAAATTTTGCATGTGACGACTTTCGCTCATTCATTATAAAGGGTGGGAAACTATTTTTGATATTTCAAAGGTAGTTCTCACGACCCAAAGTTACAGCCCTTACCACATCATCACTCATGATTTTGATGATATATATATATTTTAACACGACCTTGATGATAAAACTATCATACAGAAAAGGATTAAAAATGACACCCTTTCATTTAAGTATGCCATACTATTTTTAATTTATGTTAGAAGGATAAAACGAATTTCGTTATTATGTTTTGCACATTAATGATCAAATTTATTGTGTAGTGTAAAGCTCATGAGTTATGACAAATATTTTAAAATAACATGCTCAATTTACTAAGGCATTTCAAGATATAGAAATTTAGCATGGAGTATTAAAATCCATAAATAAAACCATTAGTAAAATAACTAAACATTTAGGTTTGCATTTAAGTTCATGGGATAAAATAATACCTAATAAGCATTGACGACCAATATTATACAAGGCCAAAATCTAAAAGTATGAATAAAACAAAGATCATATCTAAAGAGTAAAAGGAGTGATAAAGAGAAATCAAGATACCTATCCAAAAAGAGTAAACCAAACACTTTAAGACACCTAAACCACAATACTACTATTTCTTCTTAAACAAGGAGCAATCCTTGGGGCATTTTTCTAGGAATTCTAGCTCTCCTTTATTAATTGTTTGTTCCGGAACCCTATCCAGATCAAGTCTCCTGGGATTGGACATAGTCATTGAATCGGGAAGTGTGGATGGATCAAACATTTTTCTTTTCCATTTCCTTTGGAAGAAACTTTTTGATGGGCTTCCACCATCCTCTTCCATTTTCTATCGACCTGTCTACCCTTATCAAAATCACCTAAGAGTGATGCGCATTGAAGAAAAAATACAAAACTTATTAAGGTGTCCTAACTTATGACAATATATTCACCTATAGGGTTGTGGATTAATGGGGTGATTAAGTTATTGCTTCTTAAATCTTAATAAAAACTCCTTAAAGTGTCCTTCCTCATTGCAAAAGGAACACATGAAAGTCACCGTACCTTGGCTTCCTTTGGGTATAGAATGAGTTGAAGATTCACCAACAGGAGATGAAAAAATGTATTGGGATGCTAAGAAAGATTTGCTAGATGTAGACCATCATCCCCAAATCCAAGTCATTGTTTATCAATAGGGAGAAACTTGGAATCGAAAAGCATCTTATCTAATTTTTGAAACCCACTTGCTATAATCATCTTGAGTGTGGTTGCGGATAGTAGATCAGTCTCAAGCAAATAAACTTTGTTTTCTAGGACTATTCTCGGGTTTTCACACTCGTGTATGGATATCTTAAGGAACACAATCTCCATATGAAGAAAGTCAAGGGAAATTACCTCAAAATGTGGTGCACTACTCACCACATGTGGAGCAAAAAATAGCCTCACGCTACTCTCACTCATTATATCCATTTGGTTCTCAACATTGGCCTGCATGGTGGAGAGTTTTCCTCGATGGGTTAGGTTAAGGGTCATAAGGATCCATCACAAACTTAGCAACTGGTTCGGGTGTGATATTGAAAGTGGATATGCCATTGTAACCTATGCCTTGCCTCTTTTTGAAACCTAATACGGGACCTAAAAACATCTTTCTAACCTTCTTAGATATGTCCCCTAAAGTGACTTTGACCTCCCAGGCATGTTCGAAATCATTCTTGAGTTAGGATAAAATGGGTTTAAGTTTATCATGAGTCTCAAATGATACTTCAAGATCTCTTGTAAGACTATCCACTTTGTTGGTAAAGTATTTATTCAAAGATATTCTCACGGAGATCTCATTATCCCCTAAACTTACAACTTCTTCTATAAAGACAACACCATAAGAGTCAAATTTTTATTTATCTTTTTATTTTGAAGGACTCATTGTAAAGTTTGGAGTAGGCATGTTGGAGGCCATGTTCTCCCTCTCTCAAATCATCATTCTCACTCTCTCCAAAATTGTTCAACACATTATCAAGACTATCACGTTTGGAAACATCCTCATCGGAGTGAGACGTACTTGAAGCACTCACGTGACTATCCATGGACACGGTGAAGTTATGTCCATGCAATTATTCATCCTTAGAATCCAATGACTCAACATCACTACCGCTTAGAGTGGCATTACAAGCCATTTTGCCTTTGCCTTGTCTTTTAAGACTAGTGGTACAGTCGTGGATTTGTGACGTTTTCCCTCACACTCATAGAATCTCTTCGAATCATATTTCTTAGGGTACTCTCCTCTAGATTTCCTTTGATCATTCTCAAAAACATTCTTTCCCGTTTTGAAATTTTTGTCGTTCTTAGAATTTTTATTTTCCACTTTGTAAGATTTTTGATTTTTCAATTTGATATTTTTTTAAAATTTTTTAAAAATAGGGCAAGATCATCTAGATTGAAATTCAAAGTAGGAAATCTCCTCTTTTTTATTTAATTTAGCTCTTAAATAGATTCATTTCCTCTTTTTCTTTTAGGTTTTGGGGAACATGTATATTTAATAAGTTTGAAGATCACCTACAAGCTATTCTAGACTTAATGTGTTTAGGATTCCCTAAGAGTTAAGGACCATGACCATGACTTTCTTACTACAACGAGATGGGAGAGACCTTAGAATTTTCTTAACTACCCTTATTTCCGGAATTTTTTCACCCAAAATAAAATTAGAGTTCGCAATATCTGACAAAGGTGCATAAAATTCAATAAAACTTTCAGATTCAAGCATTCTTATAGTCTCAAATTGTGTGGTGAGGTTCTGAAGCTTAAAAGTTGTGAAAACATTGGTACCATCGCGAGTGAGTTAGAGGATATGTGAAGCTTCCTTAGATGTGGTACATGTCATGATACAACAAAATTAGTTGGGTGTGACATCACTAAAAATCGTATTTAAGCTTCGAGAGTTAAAGTTACTCCATCTAAAATCATCCTCAGTCCGAATTCTGACTGTCTTGAGACTAATGATATTTTCATTAATCACAGTGGGAGGAGTCCATCCCCTTTCAACAGCAGGCTAGATGTGCTTGTTAATCGATTTCAGAGACGATCTCATTCAAGATTTCCAATGGGAATATATATAAACAAAGTTCCTTGTTGTTCGAGTTATCTATATAACCACTAGGTTTCATTTAAGTAACATGTAAAAACAATCTCTTATACCAATTTGAAAAATGAAATGGTCCAATTATATGTACAAATCATATATTAAGTCACACATACAAGCCAAATTCTAGTTGGTACAAATTTATCTTGATAAATTAAGACAACATAAAATATGCAAGATATGGAAACTAAATAAAAAAATAGTCAAATAACAAATCACAAGATAGGAGATGAGGAAAAATCCCTTTCGAGAAAAACTTATATTTCACCACTGTACAACTAGGTATTATAGAAACCACACATAAAGACTTACAAAACTTAGACTCCACTAAGTGACACAATTGTGTCTTCAATCCTTGTTGTCAACAGACAACATGCAAATCCATCAAAGCTCCATGACAATATCCACTTGCCTCGGTATCCACTCATCAGCCTCAGGAAATAGTATTCCTATCTTCAGCCGTTGAGAATAAACTCCACACGTTTATGAAAAGTAGATGCGTTCTTTTATGATTTGATAAAATGATCAACAAATCATGCAAGGGGTCTGGAACAAAAGAGTTTTAAACAAACTAGGGTTTGGAGACCTTATGAATATGTATTGGAAAATATTTTTAACCAAAGGCTCTGTGTAAAACTGTTCCCAAGGCCCATTTATATAGAAAACATGATTTTCGAGGCGACAATTTTTTTTGAGAAATCTCGTTTAAATAAAAATAGGACTTCGTTCAAAAGAAAATGCTAACTCATTCAAACCAAAGTAAAACACTTTCGAACGAACAACCAATCTTATTCGAAGTTGGTTCGAACGATATTAATTCTGCTATTAGAGAAATCTTGTTTGATGTTCGTTTTAAATTCGTTCGAAAGAACTGCTAAACTCGTTCGAACGAAGACTTATTATTGTTCGAACGACTTAAAAAACTAAAAATATTTTTTCTTTGAAAATTATTTTAAAATCAGGGCTCGAAAATTTTGTAAAAATGACCCCTAAATGAAATGTTTACACATAAACAAAATCATACACCTTATCCGATGATTGAAGTGACGATATCAACTCTTTTGATATTTGATTGTTGCATTCTTTCACTTACTTGTCTTTACTTGAAGCTCGTGAGAATGTACAAGATGATGAAGGTGTAACATAATATGCCAAACTTAAAAACATGATGAGAAATTATAAAATTTCTCTTACAAACTCAATGAGTCCAAATAACACTCTAATAGGCGCAAACAATTCCCAAGACATATACCAACCAAAAGGACTTTACACCAAAAAATTTAAGTCATAAACAAACATTCTAAATGTCCTTAATTCCAACAAAAAATATGATATCAAACAACTAATCCTTTTATCCGGTATGAGTCCAAATACTGATTATTTAATTATTTATTAATTTAACATGACATGACACGATATTATAAGAAACTACTACATGATCGGTGGAATATGACACTAAGGGGATAATCCAAATAAGAAAACCCTCGATACCATATCCCTGACGATTCCATAGTCACTCATAATGCATAGTCACTTCCAAATATTTAATTAAGGAATTACCATGTATTAGGTCTGATTTCAATTTTGATTTATACAACACATATAACGCATGTAAAATATAAATACTGACATCACATGCCACTGCAGACAATTATAATAATTTTACAATTTAATTAATACACTTAAAATTACGGAGTATTAAAAATATTATCTATAATATTGATAAGTGCTTAAAGTTTAGTTTACAATTAAACAATTTTGAAATTAAGATTTGATTATTAAAATAAGATTATTAAACCTATAATTTACAGATTTCAATGTGCAATTATCATTATAACACAAACCCTAAATTAAATACTTAAACTAGGTAAACTTGCCTTAGGAAAAAAAGGTTGAATCCAAGACAATAAACCTCCAAATATCCCTTTCTCTTGCGTGCCTATTCTCTCTTAGGGTTTTCTCAATTGTGTATAATGTGATTAGGTCAAGTCTAATGACCCCTTAAGTTAGCTTCCCACGAAATTACCCTTAGGCCCAATATGGAACTATACCCAATGTGCCCTAATACTACTTCAATTCGTCAGAATGTCTTCCTAAGCCATGTGCTAACCCATTATACTTTAAACCCACTATTTTAAGTCATAAACAAACAATTTAAATATCCCGAAAGCCAACCCAAAATATGCCATAAAATAACTAATTAATTATCTGAACAAACCAATATTTTAACTGGTACAAGTTCAATTATCAATTATTTAATACTTATTAGTTAAGTGCGATACGGAATTATAAAAAACTACTTCACGATCAGTTGGACCTGGCATCGAGGGAATAATCCAAACAAGGAAACCCCCATCACCTAGTCTCTGATGATTTTATAGTTGCCCAATTACATAATCACTTTTAAATATTTAATAAATTAATTATCGTGTATTAAAATCTATTTTCACAATTGAATTATATATCATATATAAAAGATAGATAGCGAAGTCACATTTCACATTAGGATAATAAAATAAATATCACAATTTATATAATGAACAAAAAATATGGGGTAATACATTCCTCCCGCTCTTAAATAAGGAATCTCGTCCTTGAAATTCCAATTATATACTTGACTCAAAGATCTCTTGATACCTCACACCCATGTCTTCCTATCTATACTACGCGAGCTCTCCCTTACTATGGTGTTCCAACTTGACTCAAACCTATAGTATGACGTACGATCGTAGAGTTTTCTCTCTCTTATCAACAACACTTCGCAATCTCTCCTTATAACTTGCATCCGGTTGCATCTCAAACCCGTCAAGGTTGATATTCTGACAGGTATCCTCGTTCCTCAGAAACTTCCTCAATATTGACACATGGAAGACATCATGTACCCGTTAAAGATGATTGGGTAAGGACAAATGATACGCCACCGATACCACCCTATCCAGTATCATAAAAGAACTTACATATCGAGGAGACAACTTCCCAATGGATCCGAATTGTACAACTCCCTTCACCGGGGAGACCTTTAATAGCACCTGACTCCCCACTTGAAACTCTAGTTTATGCTTCCTCTTGTTAGCGTAACTCTTCTTCAAGTCTTGTGCCGTCTTCATCCATGCTCGAATTAGTGACACCTTTTCTGAGGTGTCGTAAAACATGTCTGGACCAAAAATCCTATGATCCCCTAACTCCAATTAATAGCTTGATAAATGAAACTTTCTCTCATACAATGCCTTGTAGGGTGCCATATTAATAGTCTAATGATGACTATTATTGTAAGAAAACGCTATGAGTTGAAAATTCTAATCCCATATCCCATTGAGATCCAAAACACAATCCCAAAGCATATCCTCTAAAATATGGTTCACCCCCTCAGTTTGACCGTCAAAATGAAGGTGGAACATTGTACTCAGGTTTAGTTACACCCCCGTAGCATCCTAAAAACCCTTAAAGAACTGCGATACAAATGTACTATTCTTTTCGGATATATTTCCATGTGGTACCCCATGGAGATGCACAATATCTGCAACTAAAATCCCGGTATAGTGCTCTATAGTGTAATCTATTTGCATTAGAAATGACCCAACTTCGTAAGTCTATCGATGACGACCCAAGTGGGATTATGACCCCACTAGGACCACAACAATCCTGCGATGATATCCATGGATTTTCTCTCCCACTTCCACTCGAGAATATCTAAAGGCAGTTACTCCCCTGTCGGTCTCTGGTGATCTACCTTTACTAGCTGACAGGTGGCATACCAAGACACAAACATAACAATCTCCCTTTTCATCCTGACCCACCAATATGATCTTCTCATTTCTTGGTACATATTATCCTTTCCAAGATGCATCATTAACCGTGTGCCTCGACCAAGACTGCGCCCTCAACGTAAGACCCTCTGGCACCACTAACTGTCCCTGAAATTTCAATCCTCTGTCTGAACTGATTGAGTAAAAAGGAATCCCTTCGGATAAAATCTCTCACCTTCTTTTGATAAAAGGATTATGAAATTTGGGCCTATATCACCTGCATTATTATAGATGGTATAATGACCACCACTGCCAAAAAGGAATCTGCCAAATCCATATCACACATAGAACTCCATGTCTCTACCCAAGGGTCAGGTAAGTCACCCCATGCTTTGCCCATAATGCTGCCAAGGTAATAGTCGGCCTACGACTCAAAGAGTCCGTTACCATATTTGCCTTCCTCTAATGGCACTGAATAAAAAAATGATAGTCTTTTATAAACTCTAACCATCTCCTCTATCTCATGTTTAGGTCCATTTGAATGAACAATTACTGGAGACTATTATGATTAAAAAAAAACGTAAATATCTTACCCAACAAGTAGTGCCTTCAGATCCGAAGAGAAAAAAGTATAGCCACCAACTCCAAGTGGGTGTGGTAGTTTCCCTTATGAGGTTAAGCTTGCGAGAAGCATAAGATATAGGATTCTCCTACTATATTAATATTCCTCTTAACCCCTGAAGTGATGCATCTACATAAACTAAGTACTCCACGTTAAGGCAAGGAAAGGTGCAGTTATGAACCTCTTATTGAGATCTTCGAATTCTCTTTGATAGTCGAAGCCCTATACAAACGGTACTCCCTTATAAGTAAGGTTTGTTGATGGACCGAAAATCTTTAAGAACTATTGAAAGAACTTTTGGTAGCACCTAACTAAACCCAAGAAACTCTTAACCTCTGTAGGAGTTTTGGTCTACCCCCAATCCATAACTGTTGATACCTTACTAGGATCCACAGAAATCCCAACCTTTAATACAACATGGCTCAAAAACCACACCTCGCGAAACTAAAACCCACACTTAGAGAAATTAACATACAACTTGTGTTCCCTTTGTGTCTACAGAACCAATCGCAATGCATGTGATCCTCTTCTAATTGAGAATACACTATGTTGTCGTTAATAAATAGGATGAAGAGCTAATCCAATAATGGGTGGAGCACCCTATTCATCATGTCCATAAACACCGCTGGTTTGTCGATCAACCAAAAAGGCATACCTCAGAACTTATATGATCCATATTGTGTCAGAAAAGTCATCTATAATACATCCTCCTCTCAAATATGCAACTGGTGATTCCCCGAGCTCAAATAAATCTTAGAAAAGAATGACATACCTCGTAACTAGTTAAACAGATCATCAATAAATGGGAACAAATGCTTGTTCTATATTTTGACCTTATTTAACTCGTGATAATATACACATAATTGAAGCAAATCGTCCTTCCTCTTCATAAATAAAACTGGATGCCACATGGAGACACGCTCCTCTATATGAATGTATGGGTAAGACCTACAGAAACTACTCACGTATCTATTTCATCTCCAATGTATCCATTCGATATGGTGCCCTCACAATGGTCCTGAATCCTGACTTCAAATTGATACAAAAATCTATTTTTGTGCTAGCGATAACCCTAATACATCATCAAATACGTTAGTAGAATCTTGGATAATCGATATCAAATATAATGATATGGTGTAAAGACATATTTTATAAATGTCTGTTCACAATTGAGTATGTCGTATACCGCTACAAATATCAAAGAATGTTCAAGATCACACATTCAACAAGACATTTTTGAATATCCAGGTCTTTAACAAGAAAATCCTCCGCGAGATAGATTTTGGTAAGGTTGTGTTTTAGTCCCTTAACGGTTCACTTAAGGTGTTGGGATATTTTTCTAAACAATTTTCTAAGCGTTGTAGAAGATTTTTTCATTAATTTTTTTTCTAAGTGTTGAGGTGGACTGGAATAAAAAATTAATTTATGCTCTAGTCATTCGAGCGAGATTTCCACGTCGTTCGAGCGACAGAGGCATCTCACGCGAAGTTGTTCGAGTGACAACTGGCATCGTTCAAGTGACAACCCTATTTCGTTCGAGCGACGCACCACCTTAGATTTTTTATAAATAGAGTTTTCCAACTTTGTTTTTGATTAGAAGGCCTGCAAAATTTTCCATACATGAAACTGCTTTGGAAGAATACTTTGTCTTCTCATTTTTAAGGTTTTAAACCTTTTTCATTTTTAATTCACAAAAGCCCAATAGTTTGTATGAATTGTTTTGGAACCCAAGAACACATCTTTGTGTCAAGTTTCTCTTGTAGATATAATCTCTACTACTGATATAGGTGATCTTGAGGGGAGTACTGGGAGGAATATGATTGCGTATCAATAGGGAGTGCTTATGGGCTTTCCTAGGCTGAATTGGAGCTGCGATTCTGGACGACTCTAGGCTGTGGTCTATGTGGGTTTTCTACAGTTATCTAATAGAGAATTTCATTGTAATTGTAAGTATTATGGTAAAATAAAGGTTTTACACAAACGTTTTTTTTTCCTGAAATCTGTGAGTTGGCTTTTTATGTTTGTTGGTTTGACACACACACACACACACACACACACACACGCACGCGCGTAGTAGCTTGCTTAAGGGTTGATTTAATTTGGTTTCAAATTGACTCCAGCTAAATAAGTTTAAATTGGAAATTTGTGAATTTATTTAAATTAGTATCACGCACGACACTTTTCAAATTGGTATCAGAGCAGGTTTCACTAATTATTTGTGAATTCCTATTTTTCCACAAAATTTGTGTGATATTGATTTTTTTGAAAAATCTGATTTTCAAAATTTGTCGCAATGTTTCCGAATGAAAACTTATATAGTCGGTTGCTAATTTTTTACGGGTTTAATTATGTTTACCGGAAACCCCGCATGAAATCACATTTAAAAGCATTCGATGAGAGAGTTTAGGTCATTTGTGAAAGAGGCTGGACTCCTCCCACTGTCACCGCAAATAATGTCACGAATTTCAAACCCGTGTCAGACTGGATTGGGGATGAGTTTAGGTGGAGAACTTTTAATTCACGTGGACTTAGTGCGATTTCTGGACACGTCACCCCCGACGAGTTCCGACGTATTATGATGTGAACCATGTCTAAAGAAGTGTGGAATATTTTACAACTCACCCACGAAGGTACTAACACGGTCAAAGAGTCTAAAATTCAAAATTGAACCACTCAATTTGAAATAATAACCATGCTTGAGACTGAGTGTTTTGATGACTTTTATGCACATTTGTCCGACAATATCAACACTAATTTCAATCTTAGTGAGCCTATACCTGTTGTACGAGTGGTTAAAAAGATTTTAAGATCGCTGCCAAAATGTTTTATCCCTAAAGTGACTGTTTTGAATTCCTTGGGTAATTTGAATCATCTGAATTTAGATGAGTTGGAAGGAACCTGGAGACATATAATATTGACTGTTTTGATTTTAATATGGCCTTGCTTACAAAGATTTTTTTTTTCAAGTTTTCAAAACAAAATTCTTCCAATAAAAGTTTTTTTGAGAAAAAAAATAAAGGCCAAAGAAAGAGGTGAGAAATAAAGTGATAAAGTGGAGGAAGAGAAGTGTTTTGAGTGTGAGGGGAGAGGCCACAGAGCGTTTGAGTGTCCCACTAGGCTAAAGAGAAAGGGCAAAAAGATTACCATGCCAGCCATTCTTAGCGATAGTGTGGAAGAGGTGAAAGATTTCGGGATGAGTCTTCACATGGGAAGTTTGTTTCTTTTTCCGCTTGTCACGTGAGCACACCTAGTTTTCCCCACGACGATGAGGATACTTGTGCATGTGAGACCCCAGAGGATGATTTGAGTGTTTCTAGAGAGTCTGAGAGCGGTGAGGGTGATAGTGAGCTCCAAATTGCATTTAGAGATTTGTACGCCAAGACCTTAAAGACTAAAAAATTGAATAAGGAGTTGAGTCTTAAGGTAAGATATTTGGAGAGAGAGTTAGAGAGTTTGAGACAAAAATGAGTCAACTCAAAAAAGTGAAGGTTTCTTTGAATGAACAGTTGATTGCTTTAGGCCGAAAAAAGAGTGAATTGACCAACATGGTGTCTAGTCTGATGACACGTGTATCCCAACTCGAGAGTGATCTCAAACGTGTTTGGGAGGTTAAAATCCCTTTAGAGAACACATATAAGAAGGTTGTAAAGATGGTTCTCAATCCCATTTTGGGTAGAGGTGAGATTTTAGGGATAAGTCATGACGGTGCTTCTACTTCCCAAGTTGCACCCGAGATGGTTCCAACTTTAGTGTTTGATTCATTTGGCTCTCAACCCAACCCACCTAAGCGTCCCATACCTCATAGGAGAGCACGTAGGGGACGTTTTGAGAGAGGTTTTCCTAGGCCTTTTTATGTTTTCACACATTGCAAGAAGAGAGGACACCTTAGAGAATTTTGTTTTAAGTTGGGTCATGTGTCACATTTTTTTACTACTCGTGTTCACACACACGTACCCACACTTGACGCTTCGGATGATTACAAGATAGAGTTTGCACATATTAGGGAGCAAGTAGAGTTTTTAGTCAAGACTTCACATGATTTTATGGTATTTTTTCATAGTATGTCACCACCTTTGAAAAACCTCATGCACCTAACGGTTGGGGTTTAGACTTGTTTATTAGCATATGTTGATTTGCACGATGATATTGTTTGCCTATTGCTAGTTTTTTTTGTTTTGGATTTTTATTTTTTAAAAAATTTGAAAAAGCCAAAAAGATTTTATTTTGATAAAATTTTTGAAAAAGATAAAAAGAGTTTTGTATTTTGTTTTGCACTATATATGGATGGACATTAGGATGATCGAGTCACAATTTCATTCCAAATCCACGTGACGATTTGATAGTGTTTTGATATGCGTAATCATTTCATTCATGTGCTTTACAATGTTTGGAGTCCTTGAGATGTGATTAGTTGTTACTACCTACATGTTTGACACATGAGTTCCTTTAATTCACACTTGCACGGATTTGTTTGATTATTGTACTTGTTTATCATATATTGGTCGGAGTGTTGTCAGCTCAATTATATCTTTAAAACGAACCATATGCAATAAAACTTGACAATGGAAGTAGTGCATATAAAAATCATTTACTGTGAGGAATTTAATTACAACAAAATATGGTGAGTGAAACACGGGAAAAGGGCTATGAAAGTACAAAATTAACTCTTCGTGAAAGTCACAGTTTAAAAGAGCCCGAAATTTTTTAAAGGCAATGAAAAGATGAATATGCCAAAAAGGGGCCACCTCAAAAGAAAAATATAATGATTATTATTTATGAGGGATTTTGGATGGAAAGAAATGAAAAACGGGTTTGCACGTCCTGGCAGCATCATGAAAAAGCATTCATAGTGTTATACGTTATTAGCGTGGGAATAATTCTTGACTATGATGTGTTGATGGATTGAGTTGATGTCATTTAAATTCAACACTTTAAACACCTAAGAACGATTTTGAGATTCATTCATTAGGAGTACACATATTCATCGGGTACATTTATTATGTTTGATTACATTGATTTGCCTATTGAATATGTTCACACCCATTCATTCCATTTCCCCGATTTGGTTGTCTTAGTGTAAATTCATGGTGCTTGATTTTTATAAATTATTTTTTCATTTTTGTGTGAAAAATTGAAAAATCAAAAATAGTTTTTTGGAGCTTTTTGTTTACTCCTTTGAATGAGCGTAGTTTGATTTATATTTGATATGCATATTTGTCATGCCAACTTCATGTTTATTTTTATTTATTCCTTTCCTTGTCTATTTCGGACAAATAAAAAGGGGGAGGACGAATTATGGGGGAGTTTTTGCATTATGGCGGAGATTTGATTATTATTGATTGATTTATTCTTATATTATTTCAAGCTCGATGCACCATGATGGTATTTGCTTTGTCTCTTGTGTGTAGGTATAAAATTGAAGATCATTATGTTGCACACCCGATGGGAAAAGCATGAAGAATTGAAGATTTAAAGTTGAAGATTTTTGAAAAAAAGTTTTAAACTTACATATTCAGTACCTTTTCAGTTTTGGGTTCATGGGAGGGTATTAGATTTGTATAGGCATTTTTTATATTTGATAATTCAAATTTTTATTATTTTGTATCGGTATAGACATAGGGGGAGATTAGTAAGGACATATTTTATAAATGACCGTTCACAATTGAGTATGTCGTATACCGCTACAAACCTCAAAGAATGTTGAAGATCACACATGCAACAAGACATTTTCGAATATCAAGTTCTTCAATACGAAAAGCCTCTGCGAGACAAATTTTGGTAAGGTTATGTTTTAGTCCCTTTAGGGTTCACTTAAGGTGTTGGGATATTTTTTCTAAATTTATTTCTAAGTGTTGGAGCGAAGTTTTTCCTCAATTTTTTTAAGTGTTGTGGCGGACTACAATAAAAAATTAATTTACGCTCCAGTCATTCGAGCGACATCTGACATCGTTCAAGTGACAACCTTGTTTCGTTCGAGCGACGTGCCGTCTTAGATTTTTTATCAATAGAGTTTTCCAACTTCGTTTTTGATTAGAAGACCTGTGATAGGGGGAGAAATGGTATCTAATCCTATTATTATCGTATCTTAGTTTGGGGGAGATTTATCTTAGGGGGAGACGTCTTTCTAAGTAGGTCATTTGTTTGATAAAGGGGAGAATTAATTTAGGGGGATTAATTATTTAATTGCATTTAATATTTTGATATTCCCTATGCGTTTGATAGTTTGCTTAAGTGTGCAGGAATACTTTTAAATGGCAACATTCAACATCGGCAAAGATATTGATCCTTGGGTTGTTTACGTCAAGCATTGTATTTTTATTTCGGGTGGGACATTATTTTTCAGTCTAGTGAGCTTGACGGCCCTTTAGGATTTTTATTTAGTTTTTGTCCCGGAATAGCCAAAGGGGGAGATTTGTAAGGACACAAATTTCCAATTGAGTCCTTTGTAGTTTTGGCTCAATTCCGAAAAAAAACATTTGAGTCATAGGATAGAGTTCAAGTTTATCCATTAAAGCCTATGACGTGTTTGTTGAAGACGTAGCGGCCAAGATATTAAAGATTCATCAAATGCCGTGTGTGTTGTGCCTCATTTCTACGTCATCAACATGGTTCCATTGCTCCTAAGGTATGAATGCATTTTAATAAATATATAGGAGCTTGGAACATTATTTATTGGGTGTATTTTAGAAATTTATTTTGGGTGTTAGTATTTTTTTGTTAAACTTTTTTTGAATTCATAGTTCTAAATATTTTGTTCTCGGACACCTTTTAGTAGAAAAATCATATCAAATCCAAAAAAAATCAGAATGACACGAAACTGGCGGCCACGCGTTTGTATCGAAATTATATAGAACCATGGCCTAAGATCTCATTAGATAGGTCGTTCGAACGACCTCGTTCGAATGAGAAGTCGTTCGAATGAGTTTTCAAACGAGAATTTTTTTTTCCTTTCTGTCTCTTCGTTAGAAGTCTCGTTCGAACGAGATTTCTAACGAAAAAAACAGCGGGAACAGTTTTAAGCCAGTTTTTTCCACTTTTCCACTACTTTACCCCACTTCCTTTCTGACATACTTCTTAAGTGCGGGAACTAACTTTTTGAAGACAACTTTTTCACATTCTAAGAGTCTTTTGAGAGCAAAACTTTTAAGAAAAAGTTCCATGTTTTGTGTTTGATTTTTATGGATTAAACTCATCAAAAATTACATACACACCCATTTATTTAGTTTATTCCAAGTACCTATTGATATATCATTGCTTGGAGACTTTTGGCACATGGTTTTCTCTACACCAACAAGAAGAGAGTTTGGGTTCTTCTCTACCTCAAAAAAGGAGAAAAGTTTATTGCGGTGTTCTCACTCGAAGAAAGGCTTCGCGTGTGGGTTGACGGTGACCATATCCCCATCGATGGAGTTCGAGACTGTGGAGGAGTCCACGGTTATACACTAGGCGGAGGTTGAAGACCGAAGGAGCGCGTCAAGGCTTGGACGGACTCAAGTCAGTTTGTGTAAGTCCTCTTGTGTCGAGTCTTTGTAAAAACTACCATACTTAGTGAATTCGTGGCTAGGTCCGTCCGAGGTTTTTCCCATTTGGGTTTTCCTCGTACATCCGGCCTAGTGCGATTGATATTTATTTTATCTTGCTATATCACCTAGATGCATGCTTAGGACTAAAAGATAAAATTAGTTCAAAATCAAAATCTATTTAATTTGGTGAAAATTTAATGTTTGGGTATGTTCAATTTAATTCAAGTGCAAAATTACTTTATCTTGATAGCATGCAAGTTTAACTTGAATTGGATTAATGTGTGTTTAAGTCTAAATGAAAATTGTGCGTGTATTTTAATTTCACTTTTCGTTTAGTTTTAATTTTTTCATAAGTTGGTTTGTTCTCTTTAAGAAAAGAAAATTTTAAATAACTTTTGAAAAATTAAAATTTGAACCATTTCATTATATTTGAATATAAAAATTGGGGGCTTCCGCACTTTCAAATTGGTATCAGAGCCAAAGCGATATATTATTTTGTTAAAGATCCTTTAAATAATTTTTGGCTACAATGGAATTTTCCCCATTTTCGAAATTTCCTATTTTCGATGGTTTATAATTACGCGTACTGGAAAGCGCGTATGAAATCGGCACTTAAATCTATCGATGAGAGAGTTTGGATGTTTGTTGTTAACGGGTGGTCCCCACCTACTCATTTAGTTGATAATGAGCGTGTTCCCAAACCCGCCGATAGATGGAATGAGGGTGAATGTAAACTTTCTAACTTTAATTCCCGAGGTTTAAATGCCTTGTTTAGCGCTGTCACACCGGATGAATTCCGACGCATTATGACGTGTGAGACCGCTAAAGAAGCATGGGATATTTTGCAACTCACTCATGAAGGTACTAGTGTCGTTAAAGCTTCGAAACTTCAAAACCTCACCACTCAATTTGAAACTATCAAAATGAATGAAAAAGAAACTTTTGATGAATTTTATGCTAGACTTTCTGATATTGTTAATTCATCTTTTAACTTGGGAGATAAAATACCCGACAACCGAGTAGTAAAGAAAATTCTAAGGTCCATACCCGATATATTTATTCCAAAAGTGACCGTTTTAAATTCTTTACCAATTTTAGCCTTTATGAAATTAGAAGAGCTCGTAGGTGATTTACAAACCTATGAACTAGACATGTTTCCCTCTAAAACTGAAAAGAAAATTAAAAAGGGCGTTGCTTTAAAAGCCCGAAAAGAGGTCAAACAAGTTGTAGAGAGCGAGAGTGATAGTGACTCGGAAGATATGGCCTTGTTTGCTAGGAAATTTCGAAAATTCCTTAAATTTAACAAAGATAAATTTAAAAATGATTTTAAGAAATTTGAAACTTCTAAGCATGACAAAGCCGAAAAGATCCCTAAAATTTCTAAAGAAAATTTAAATAGGGACGAGTCAAATAGGTGTTTTGGTTGTGAGGGTTATGGCCATAGGGCTTTTAAGTGCCCCACTAAACTAAGGAAAGAGGGTAAGCGACCCATTTCATATAATGTGACCCTTAGTGATAGTGATAAGGAAGAGGGAACCGATTCCCCCACTAAGCCCAACTTTGTGGCTTTTATGGCTAGTCATGTGAGTGATAGTGCGAACTCGTCGATTGATGAAACTTTAACGCATGACACTTCCGAGGTCAAAGTTTTTGATTCCCTTGTTTTTGATGATAGTGAGAGTGGAGAAGAAAGAGAGAGTGAAAATGAAGAAGAGGTTAATGTGAGTGAGCTTCAAAATGCTTTTCACGAACTTTATAAAGAATCTATTAAATTGAAAAGAGCTAATTTGAAGTTAGAAGCTAGTTTGAAAGAACGTGTCAAGGTTGTTGATAATAGTATGTTGGTTGAAGACCTTAGGACACGAGAGAAAACTCTTCTAGAGAAGATTGAATATATAGAAGGCGAGAGAGATAGCCTTAGGGGTTTAATGGAATCCTTGAAAAAGGATCTTCTTGGTTTTGAAGAGCGAAATGTTTTATTAGAGTCTAACATTTTAGAATTGCAAAATAAATTAAAAGACTTTAGTAATGTCAAATTTGATTTGGAGTGTCGTTCAGAAAAATTAGATAAAATCTTAGGAACGGTCCAAATTAAAAATGACATGTGTGGTTTAGGCTTCAATACTTGTAATGAATCTACTCATAAAGCCAAAACCAACGTTTTAGGAGAATCTACTAGGAAAGCTTTTAGAGATCACTCCATAGGTAAATCTTTTCGACATGTTTTTACTTGTACACATTTTGGTCGAAAAGGTCATCTTAGGAAATTTTGTTTTGATCTTAAACGAATTCCTAGAAAAACCCAACGTAAAGCAACCAACGTATTTAAAATTCCTACACCCCAAGATAGTCATTCTTCATTAATTTGGGTTAGGAAATCCGACTTGGTTGCCTTGCAAAATAGGGTTTTTGATTCTCATTTACTTTCACATGCTTCCTCCCTTGCTAAATCTAAAGGATGAATATGTTAGTGTTTGCATACTTTAGCGTTTGTACTTCATGCTATATTATGCTAAATGTATGCTTGATTTATCATTTTCTAGTTTATGCCCCATGCTGAATCTCATACTAGAATAATGATTTCTGTTTATCTTTTGTATTTTATTTCTTCATTTTGTTTACTTTAAATGAAAAATACAAAAAGATTTTTGTTTATCATTTGGGTTTTTATCTATTGGAATTTAAGCTTAATAAAAAGGTCAAATGATTTTTGTTTGTCTTTTGAGTATATATTTTTATTTTTAATTAAAAATGTCAAAAACTCAAAAAGATTTTATTTTGTGTGTATTTTTGTTTGACACACTTTAAGTGGGATATATTTGTGTTTGAATCCCTCCTTTAACGCTCTCATGTGGCTAGAACTTTTGGTTTAGATTGTCAATCCTTAAAATGTTCTTTACCATATTTTTTATGGAGAAGTTGAATTTTGTGTTGGTCAAATGGATTCTATTTTTATATGCCTCTATTCACACATGCACGAGCTCTTTTGAAATTTTAACTTCATATGTACATTTGAGCTATGTGAGGTGTTCTCCTACCAATCTTGTCATCTACATATTTGTGACTTAGGAGGACTAGTGCATGTCAAAATCCGTTGCATGTGAGATTTGTGTGAAAAATGAAAACATGATAAATAAAAATGTGCACGGGGAAGGGCTCCGAAAGGACTAAGTGATCCTTTGCGATTGTAAGCCACCGTTTTGAATGGACCTAAAAGAAATACGTGGTCCAAAGGCCTAAAAACAGAAAATACGACATTAACAAGAAAAATAATTAGCCAAGGCCTATGTTTGATTGATATATTCATTAAAATTTAATATAAATGCATATTGAGGGAGATTGGATGGTATATCAACGGTTTGCACAATGTTCGTTTATCTTAGTTGCGTATTTCATGTCATGACTCTATTGGTTTGTAGAATCATCAATATGCTAGGCTTGTATGCATTGTGTATGTTTGTTCATTGAGTTCAATTTATATTGTCACATGAGGTTATATTCAAATGTGATGAAGTTTGCAATCAATTGAGAACTCCGTGAACATGTTGTAAGTGATTGGGTCTAAATTTAATCGTTACTAGTTCACACCCCAACACTTCCATTTCCATATGACACATTTTTGCCATACGAGTGTGAAAGACTCCTATTATATTTAGTGTGTGTCATTTGTGTGTTTATATCTATATATGTGTACTTGAGTCTCTTTGATATATATTATGTATACATATATTTGATATTTTTGTTTAGTCTTTGCTTTGATTTCTAATCCATATATGCTTTAATTCATACTTGGTATCCATCTTATTGCATTCTTTGTTGATATCACGTGCTTAATAATTTATATATCATATTGGTATCATTTTATTGCATCCTAGTTGGTATCCGATGTTATTGTTTGGATTAGTTGAACTTTTGTTGCCCATATGCTTTAACGTTCTCATCACTATATGCACAATTACATGTTTTAGCTTGTTATCCCATTCTTTTATCCCTTTCTTAGTTTAGAGGGTTTATATGCTTTATTTGGGGTATATAAGTTACTGCTTTGATTCTTTAGCCTTTGTCTATTCCTGAACAAAAAGGGGGAGAATGATAGGGGGAGAAATGGTATCTAATCCTATTATTATCGTATCTTAGTTTGGGGGAGATTTATCTTAGGGGGAGACGTCTTTCTAAGTAGGTCATTTGTTAGATAAAGGGGAGAATTAATTTAGGGGGATTAATTATTTAATTGCATTTAATACTTGGATATTCCCTATGCGTTTGATAGTTTGCTTAAGTGTGCAGGAATACTTTTAAATGGCAACATTCAACATCGGCAAAGATATTGATCCTTGGATTGTTTGCGTCAAGCATTGTATTTTTATTTTGGGTGGGACATTGTTTTTGAGTCTAGTGAGCTTGACGGCCCTTTAGGATTTTTATTTAGTTTTTGTCCCGGAATAGCCAAAGGGGGAGATTTGTAAGGACACAAATTTCCAATTGAGTCCTTTGTAGTTTTGGCTCAATTCCGGACAGAAACATTTGAGTCATAGGATAGAGTTCAAGTTTATCCATTCAAGCCTATGACGTGTTTGTTGAAGACGTAGCGGCCAAGATATTAAAGATTCATCAAATGCCGTGTGTGTTATGCCTCGTTTCTATGTCATCAACATGGTTCCATTGCTCCTAAGGTATGAATGAATTTTAATATATATATATAGGAGCTTGGAACATTATTTATTGGGTGTATTTTAGAAATTTATTTTGGGTGTTAGTATTTTTTTGAATTCATAGTTCTAAATATTTTGTTCTCGGACACCTTTCAGTAGAAAAATCATATCAAATCCAAAAAAAATCAGAATGACACGAAACTGGCGGCCACGCATTCGTATCGAAATTATCTAGAACCATGGCCTAAGATCTCGTTAGATAGGTCGTTCAAACGACCTCGTTCGAATGAGAAGTCGTTCGAACGAGTTTTCAAACGAGAATTTTTTTTCCTTTCTGTCTCTTCGTTAGAAGTCTCGTTCGAACGAGATTTCTAACGAAAAAAATAGCGGGAATATTTTTAAGCCAGTTTTTCCACTTTTCCACTACTTTACCCCACTTCCTTCTTGACATACTTCTTAAGTGCGGAAACTAACTTTTTGAAGACAACTTTTTCACATTCTAAGAGTCTTTTGAGAGCAAAACTTTTAAGAAAAAGTTTCATGTTTTGTGTTTGATTTTTATGGATTAAACTCATCAAAAATTACATACACACCCATTTATTTAGTTTATTCCAAGTACCTATTGATATATCATTGCTTGGAGACTTTTGGCACCTGGTTTTCTCTACACCAACAAGAAGAGAGTTTGGGTTCTTCTCTACCCCAAAAAAGGAGAAAAGTTTATTGCGGTGTTCTCACTCGAAGAAAGGATTCGCGTGTGGGTTGACGGTGACCATAGCCCCATCGATGGAGATCGAGACTGTGGAGGAGTCCACGGTTATACACTAGGCGGAGGTTGAAGACCTAAGGAGCGCGTCAAGGCTTGGACGGACTCAAGTCAGTTTGTGTAAGTCCTCTTGTGTCGAGTCTTTGTAAAAACTACCATACTTAGTGAATTCGTGGCTAGGGCCGTTCGAGGCTTTTTCCATTTGGGTTTTCCTCGTACATCCGGCGTAGTGCGATTGATATTTATTTTATCTTGCTATATCACCTAGATGCATGCTTAGGACTAAAAGATAAAATTAGTTCAAAATCAAAATCTATTTAATTTGGTGAAATTTTAATGTTTGGGTATGTTCAATTTAATTCAAGTGCAAAATTACTTTATCTTGATAGCATGCAAGTTTAACTTGAATTGGATTAATGTGTGTTTAAGTCTAAATGAAAATTGTGCGTGTATTTTAATTTCACTTTTCGTTTAGTTTTAATTTTTTCATAAGTTGGTTTGTTCTCTTTAAGAAAAGAAAATTTTAAATAACTTTTGAAAAATTAAAATTTGAACCATTTCATTATATTTGAATTTAAAAATTGGGGGCTTCCGCACTTTCAACCTGCGAAATTTTTCGTACATGAAATTGCTTTGGAAGAATACTTTGTCTTCTCTCTTTTAGGGTTTTAAACCGTTTGGTTTTCAATTAACAAAATCCCAATAGTTTGTGTGAATTGTTTTGGAACCTAATAACACATATTAGTGTCAAGTTTCTCTTGTAGAGAGGATCTATACTGCTAATATAGGTGCTATTGAGGGGAGTACTGTGCTGAATACGACTGCGTGTCAATAGGGAGTGCTTGTGGGGGTTCCTGGGCTGAATTGGAGCTGTGGTTTTCGCTGACTCTAGGCTGCGATCTATGTGGGTTTTCTGCGGCTAATTAATTGCGGATTTCATTGTAATTGTAAGTATTATAGTGAAATAAAGGTTTTACCCGAAAGGGGTGTTTTCCTGAAATCTGGGAGTTGGTTATTTGTGTTTATTGGTTTGACACACACACACACACACACACACACACACACATGTAGTTGCTTGTTTAAGGGTTGGTTTAAAATTAACTCCAGTTGAATTAGTTTAAATTGGAAATTTGCAAATTTATTTAAATCAGTATCACGCACGACACTTTTCATATGGTAACTTCCTCAGATGAACTAGCATCTATACTTAACAAGTGTGTTCTAAACCCTCCCTTGATCTTAGGAATAGCAACTGAAAACATCATCTATCGAGGAATAGTAAATGTGGTCGCCTTCCTGCTGCAATCAATTTGAGCATGGTATTGTACTAATCAATCCATACCCAGAATAATGTCATTCACCGACATGTATAAAAGTAATAAGTCGGCATTAAAAAGTAAATGAATTATCTCTAATGCCACGTCCCTATAAACATGACATAAGGAAAAACATGCATAGATAAATCGGTGGCGATATCTAATAACACCGATGTAGAAGAAAAATATGACTATCGTACGAGTTTGACATGCCCATGTAAAAAAGAACTCGTGCGTAACTACCATAGACATACAATGTTCCCTTAATATCTTGAGGTGGTGCTAGTTTATTAGACTTGTAAACTTTAAATACACGTCTATAATGAAGTTGTGGGAGTCCCTGAGCCTAATCTCTAGGCCGTGGCAATGTCGAGTACTGTGGCACTAGCAACAATGACTAAAACTACTGTGGGGCTGGCCCAAATTGCTGCAGCTCCTATTGCTATCCCTGTTAAAACTGACCCGGTATAGTTTGAAATCCCTTATAGTACCTCCTAATGGAGTGACCTTGCTCACCATAAGTAAAACAAATCCCTTTAAATGAGAGGTCCTATTGGAGGCCCAACCGACACTGCCTCTGAGGTCTATAGTACCTTCATTGGCCCTAGATCTACCATCCTGATATTGTTAGAGCTACCACCCTGGCTTGAGTGGTCCTGTCCTTAGCCGCCTTGTCAGCGCCGCTCCTCTCCTAAGCATAAGCCAACTCTGTGATGCAAACTTTGCAATAAAGTTTGACCAGTCCGAATGAAATGTTTATAATCAATTCAGTGAACTTTTACTGCAAGGTGTGAGGACCGAAGATAATTTCTATAGGATTGTGCCCAAGTCCTCCCTTGTGTGCAATAGTGCCATGGTCTCCTCTATAAACCTTTGGCATCAACGACTAGGTCATGTGAATTTTAGAGATCTTGAGAAATTAGTTAAAAATGACCTAGTTCATGGCTTACCATCACTTGGGAAACCAACTTCCTTGGTTTATGGACCTTGCCAATAAGGAAAACAAATTCAAAGTCCCCATTAGAAGTTGAATGCCATTACCACCACCTATGTTTTGAAGTTGATTCATATGGATCTTATGGGTACTATTCTCTCGGAGAGCTTAGGTGGTAAGAGATACATTTTGTGATGGTTGATGAATTTTCTAGATACTCTATCATGGGACTTCTTAGAGAAAAGTTTGATATGGTTGAGTTGATAACATCTAAGTGTCGTGTCCTACAAAACCAACATGGTGTCACTATTAATCGGATGCATAGTGATAACATCACTAAATTTAAAGAAGTTAAGTTGGATAGCTACTACATATTAAAAGATAGAGAGCAACTGATAAAGTTCGACTCTCGAAGCAACGAGGGGATATTTTTGGGTTATTCATCGACGGGTAGGGCTTATAGTTTTTTTAACCATACAAGCTCTAAGGTTAAGGAGTCAATAAACGTCATAATTGGAGATAATGATCTGTCGACATCTATTGATCCTAGCCCCCAGTGTGAGGATGATGCACTGCCTGGTGATGATCCCATCCTTCCTCATACTATCTTGGTGGACCCCACTTATGATTTAGAGGATCCACCCACTTAGGTTAAAAGAAGCATGACCCTTTCGCTGTACCTGGTGATCCTACACTAGGTTTCAAGAATCATACTCAACTCGAGAATACGATTAGCTATTTATAATACACTTCCTTAGTCGAACCCAAGAATGTGAAATAAGCACTCAAGGATGAGCATTGGATATCCTCTATGCAAGAGGAGTTGCTTTAATTTTTCAAGAACGATGTCTAGGAGTTAGTCCCCCGAACTAGCAAGACTACTGTGATAGGTACCAAGTCGATTTACAAGAAGAAGATAAATGAGAATGGTACCATTGTTTTTAATAAGTCTAGGTTAGTTTCTCAAGGCTACACACAGACTTTGATGAGACATTCACTCCTATTACTAGGCTTGAGTCCGTCCGCTTACTACTCATCATAGCATGTCATCTGTGCTTCAAGTTATATTATATGGATGTCAAGAGTGCCTTTTGGAATGGCATTCTACTGGAGGAAGTTTACTTGGAACAACCAAAGGGGTTTGAAGACCTTATAAACCCGGGAAACATCTATTATCTTAAGAAGACCTTGTATTGTTTGAAGCAAGCACCTCATGTATGGTACGAGAGTCCCACTTCCTATCTCTTAGATCATGGATTCAAGAGAAGGGGATTGAATAAGATGTTGTTTGTGAGGAAAGAGAGTGGTGCTATTTTGGTTTCCCAAGTCTATGTGGACAACATAGTATTTGATCCACGTGCTCCTGCCATGCTCACACTTTTGAGGAGGTGATGGAGAGCGAGCTTGAGATGATCATGTTTGGTGGGCTTATGTTCTTCTTAGGTCTCCGAGTTTTTCAGCTTGAGGATGTGATATTCATATCTAAATCCAAATATGTATGGGACTTAGTGAAGAAGTTCGGTCTAAACTCCGCTAAGCACTCATGCACCCCTATGAGTACATCGACTAAGCTTACTAGAGACACTTTAGGCAAGGTCGTAGATCAAACCCTTTATTGGAGTATGATAGTTAGTCTTCTCTACTTGACCAATAGTCGTCTCGATATTGACTTTAGCATTGGATTCTGTGCACCATACCAGGTATCCCCAAAAGGTCTCACTTATTCGCACTTAAACATATCATCAAATACGCGAGTGACACTCTTTCCTAAAGTATTTAATAATCTTTGATATCGATGAACGTTTGTCCACCTATTCAGATGCCGATTGGGCCGGGGATGTTAATGGTTATAGGAGCACCTCGGGTGGGTGTTTTTACATTGGGAGTGCTCTTGTGTCTTATTGAGCAAGAAGCAAAACTCCATATCTTTGTCCACAATGGAGGCTGAGTATATTGCCACCAGGAGTTATTAAACGTAAATTTTATGGATGACAAAAATTTTAGAAGATTATTGTATTTCATAAGGCACAATAACTATTTCTTATCATAATACGAGTGCGATCCATATATCCCGTAATTCGGTCCAACATTCGCGCACAAAGCACGTTAGGATACGTGAGCATTTTATTCGTGATCTCGTTGAGGAGAAGGTCGTGTTCTTGAGCTTTATGAGCACCGAACGTTAATTAGCCTATATTTTCATGAAACTTTTATATGCACTTTGATTTGAGGATCTTAGGCAATGTTTGGGTATTTGCACTGTTGATTGAGTTCGGGTACTTTATCTAGTAGAGGATATTCACCATGTTTGTATCTTATATTGCTATTGCTAGATTATATTATCATTTCAATGATCTACTTTTCTTTTTGATATATTTAGAAAAATCCAAAAAGATTTTTATTTTTTCGAAAAATTTTGAAAAATTCAAAATCATTTTTGGTATAAATAAATTGTAAAAGATTTTATTTTGATCAAATTTTTGAAAAAGATAAAAAGAGTTTTGTATTTTTGTTTTTCACTGTACATGATTGAACATTTAAAATATTCGGATCCCCCCTACATTCCATCCATTCATGTGAATTTTTCGTTATGTTTTGAGGCATGACTTTATTTCATTTTTGTGCTTAGTAATGTTTGGATATCATTACGTTGATATTTGATGTTTACTTTCTACATGTTAGACTTCTTATCTCCTTTATTGCACATGTGCACGGACTTTATGAACATTTTGCTTAATTGTCATTTATCGAATATGATGTTCTCATCTCAATTCTGATTAATAACGAACCAAATGTGAAAAGAGATAAGTTACGTATGTAAGAACCATTGCCTGGATTTCATTTTTTGGAAAATATCGATATATGTTAAGCATGGAAAAGGGGCTATGAAAGAAAAAAAGTCTCTTTGCGTTAAAAACTACCATTTGAAAAAAGAGTCCTAAAAGATTAATGACACACAAAAATAGAAGTGTCAAGGCCATTTCTTGTATATTCATTGATGCTTCGCTACATATGAGCATTATGATTTCTTCAAAATATTTGAGAGTGAATTCTTATATATGTGAGATTTTGAGGGAGTTATAAAGTAGAAGATCAATGAGTTTGAACAACGAACTTTCTTGAAAAACATTAAATAGTTTGGAGTTATTGGTGTGAGAATCATTTAAGTTCATGGAATATGGATTAAGTTGAGTCAATTTCATATGAGTTCACTATTTTTGGTACCTAAGGTAAACTTTTTCTTTCTTTCTTTAGAAGTGTCTCATGACTTCGTGCACCTATGTTATAATTTTTATATTAATTTGCTTATGGAAAATGTTCACACAATTACATTCTGTCTTGACGATTAGGATATTTTAGTGTTATTATATGGTAACTATGTGTTTTGTACTTATATGTACTCTTTATACCTTATACTTAAAAATTTGAAAAATTTCAAAAATAATTGGTGGAGAATATATCTTGAGATTATTATTACTCTTTATGCCTTTCGAGATTATTATTACATATGTGTTAATTGATTATCTTTGTGAATATATCTTGCTTCTTTATGTGATGCTTATTTTTCATGATTCGTTTCCACTCCTTTGTCTATTACGGATAAAAAGGGGGAGAAAAAAATTGATGGGGAGTTTTATTTATCTTTTAAAACTCATATGCATCACGGTATTTTATTTGTCTCATGTGTGTAGGAAGTTATGCCTTGATGATGATTTCCTAGACCCGCACAAGATAAAGACAAAGATAGCCAAAGGGAAAAATAATTTCAGTTGAAGTCTTATACAAGAATGCATTTCCATTTCTTGATTTAGGAGGGTATTTATTGTATTAGTCTTTAGGATTCAATTTGACTTCCGTTTTTATTTTTTTTACTGGAATAGCCAAAGGGGGAGATTTGTAAGAGCAAGTTTTACAACTGTGAAGTTTATTTTTTAGCTTATACTATTACACATACACTGCACCTTCATGTTTACTTTTATGGATTTGAAGAGTAAGTTGAAGAATTTTGGAAGATTGAAGAATCGTACGTCTTAATAACATTTAGAAGAAGTTATGGTTGCATTTGGTAAAGATTTATTTTTCCAGTGGTTTTAGAATTTTTAAGAGTTTGTATTTCAAAATGTTTTTAAGAATATTTTAAAAAACTCACCAACTCGTTCGAACGAGAATGGCTTGTCATTCGAATGATCTATACAATGTCGTTAGAACGAGTTCTCTTGGATCAAACAAAATCTAGAACATCTCCTTTGGTCAAGTTCTAGAATTTCATTAGAAGCCTCGTTAGAAGTCGTTAGAACTAGAATGTGTAGGTCGTTAGAAAGAGACTTTCAACGATTGAATGTGGTGATTTTTCATTAAGATTTGGAATCTCGTTCAATATGTCGTTAGATACCTGATCGAATGAAAAGGGGTGTGTCATTCGAACGAGGTACATGTCATACAAACGAACGGGGGGATTTTGTTTTTTAACTGAAATCTCTTCCACATCTCTGGTATTTATCCTTTTATGACTAATTTCCTTATAAATAGAGATGCATGATTAGAGTCTCCAAGAACTATTTTTGAAAGATTTTCACACCTATTAGTAGTTATATTTGTGATCAAACTCGTCCAATATTATTCAAAACCCCTTGAAAACTTAGACATCACTTTATCAAATTAAGAAGAACCTTTCTAGTTCAAACCAAGGTTCTAAAAAATGTGGGGCGTGATCGAGGTGTGGAGGCCAAGCCTTAAGCCTTAGAAGCCTAGGCTGGCCTAGGCGTAAAAAGGCGTGAAAAGGCGTTTAGGCATTTTTAATATATTTTAATATTTTTTAACCATAACAAGGCTATTGAAATATAAAAATTGTACATATCATAAATATATGTCTGAATATTTGCAAATAAAAATACTATTTGATTAGTTTTGGATGAGATAATGGTCCGGTTTGTAAAAAAAACTTTAAAAGACGATATCATTTCACTAAAGCATTGTTGTTTTTAGAGAAAAAGTACGTCTTAAGGGTTTTACCAAGCATAAGGCGTCAAAATCTTAAGGCGGGGCGTTTCTCTCAAGCCTCAAGCCTAGGCGGGTTTTTTAGAACAGTGGTTCAAACACTCATGTAGAGATTAATTTCTACTTGTGATTTGTGGAGAAAAGTCTCTACTACTGAAGAAAAAGATTGATTGGTGGATGCCAAGGGAAGATTGCTTCCCATGGGCGGCATTGGCCTGTGCCGTTGCTGTAGAAGATTTTAAGATTTGCGCATCATACTTAGTTGTTCTAAGTAGTTTGTAAGTCGGCTGTGTCTATCTGATCTTATATAGTGTTTGTCAATTTTATAAAATACTGCAAGTGCACAGGCTATTATAGAATAGCGAGTGTAAGTGCGGGCCGAACCCACAGATATTTGTCAATTTCAATTTTTAAAAGAATTGCAACTGTCCAACTAAAATAAATGGGCTAGAAAATAATTATGAACTAAATTAAATAAAAACAACTATGGCAAATGAGAGTAACACAAGAGAGTTGTAAACAATTAGGATTCGGGGTCCATTTATCACGCACTAATTTAATATTGTCATTCCCTTTTTATAACTCGAATTAAACCGACCCTCATTGCGTTTAATTTGGAAAATGTGAAAGTTATGTTCGAAATATTTTTAACGTCTCTAATAGATGGCTAAAATCCCCATTCCCTTAGAAAATATAAATTTTAAATATTGCAAATATATTGAAGCATGGACTATCAAAACAATCAAAGTGAAAGCATAATCCATCAAAAATTACTATATTTAAATTTCAAAACTTGATTCACAAATTTTTTTTGAAGGTTTTAAAACACACTCTCGTGTTGCTTTAAAATGAATATCAAATCTTTGATAATAATTAAATTATGTAGGGAATAACCAGCAATCAAATTAACGTGGTAATATTAGATAAATATGATAAACTTCATCTTACTCCTAATATAAGAATCAAGCTACCATAATGAAAGAGAAATTTCAAGAATAAGAAGAGATTTTCATTAAAAATCAAACCTACTAATAGTTCTCTCACAATAATCTTCAATCCACCAAAAAAATGATAAAACTTGGCCCTCAAATTGATAACAATCACTCAAAGTAGCTCCCCGAAATCTTTCTTCTAAAATTTTGAGCCCAATGGTCCTTTTTATAGGACAAGTGGTGGGACTTTCCACGATTGAACGAATGGTGTTGGAAGATATCTCTCCACCTCTTTAATCTCTGGATCGGGATAAGTGATTGAATTTCACTCCACTCAAAAACTCTTAGATTTTCTTGTTGAACACGTACGCCGAGTTTCATCCAAATCGGAGAAAAAAATTCCCAACTTTTTTTACGATTTCACGTGAACTTTTTTGAAACGACCTTAAAAATCAGTTTTTTCGCGCCTTTTTCGAGTTGATCATCAATTTGTACCAAATTTCATCATTACCTGCAAAATTTTCACTAGGCAACTTTTTTCACAATTTAGCACGAGAATATTATAAAATTATCTAAGTACCTATTTTTGACTTAGAATTGCTGTTTTTAATCCAAATTCAATCATTCTTGCATTTTTTTTCCTTTTTAATAAAATAATCCTAAAAACTTAATAAATAAAATAAAATAAGACTAACAAGGTATAAATTTGGATATGAAATATACAAAATAATGCACTCATCATATAGTGTTGAAAAAGGTTTTGCAATTTTAGGGATTTTTCCTTACTTCTTTGAGTTTTTCCATGCTTGGTTTGATGAAATTAAATTTAGACCACATATGTATATGCACATTAAATTAAATCAAAGATGAAATTTGGTAAAATTGAATTTGTGTGTCGTTGACTAATATACGAATCATTCCATAGAATCCCCACATTTTCAGAAGTTTAAGAATCAAGGGACTAAAAGTCAAAATAATAAAATGTTGAGGTTAAAACATGACAAGAATACAAAGTCAAAAATGTAAAGTTATCAAATTATAAGAATATTCTTGAAATTCTAAGGTCATATTTTTACCCAAATATGCCATTTTATGTAAAGTAAAGACTTAATCATAAAGTTTCTAAACTAAGTTGAATGAAATAATGTGATTGATACATGTATGTGTCATACCCAAATATGACACACACACACACACACACACACACACACACACACACACACACACACACACACACACATATATATATATATATATATATATATATATATAAGTATGGTCTCATCCAAATTCCATCCATGAAAAAGGATCGCTACAGACTCATCCCTTAAAAGAGATCAATACTCTCACTCTAGACTACATGAGTGGTATCTTCCCATAGTGGTCTTGTCCCACAGTGAACTCGTCTGGATGACATCTAGACAACCTACTAGGCTTCCTAGTCTTGTCTTATGGAAAAGAACAACCCCACTTACATCAATATGGGTATCATCCTCAGATGACACCAATATTATAGGGCAAAATCTCAACCTAAGATTGGTGAATCATTCACAGACGACCACCCTGACTCGTCTCGACCTTTAGCAAAAAGTAGGGCCTTCTACAATCTTGGCTAGGCTGAAACCTCTACCTCCGATACATTTTTACTGGCATGGAAATCATGACATGGGAATTTCAGTCTTATATACCCAAATCGTTATCGAAGATTAACAACCCATATGGGGAGATATCCTTCATGATGACCTTACTTTATGCACACAAAATTGGCACTTTCTCATCTTCCATGACCTCAGTTGGGCATGGAACATATGTTGTGGGTGACACTGCGCACCCTCCATCCTATATAAGACACAATATGTCTTCTTCACTTGGATCGACTTCTAAAAACCCTACTGTTACTCTGTTAAACTGGTTCGAGAGAGAGAGAGATATTGCTTTAATTGTGTATCTTCCATAGCCATTTGTGCCTTGCTATAGTGAAATCAGTTTCATACTCTTTAAAGTGGACATAGGCCGAGGCCGAACCACTAAAACGCCTGCGTAATCTCGAATTCTCTCTCATCTTTTCTATTAATCTGCTTATTAATTACTGTCTAATTACATTTGTACGATACCTACACTCTAGGTGAATCCATTATATGATATCCGTATCATCAGTGATGAAACTCATATTTTGGAAAGTAAAGGTGAAAAGTAGTATTTTTGAAAGTAGACGTGAACAAGTATGTTTTTACAAACTAATGGAAAAAGAAGGTTTACAAATATTCGTAAATGACGAAAATAAATATAAAAGGTATACAAAAATATTGTTTAAGTGTTAAGTTTCACCAAGAGTTGCAAAATATAGTTTGTTTTCTAAAGTAAAACATCAAGTTTGACTTAAAAATGAACATGGGTATTTTGATAAAATGTGGAACTTAGAAATAAAGTGTGTCTGGACTAGTCTAATCATAGGTGTTGTGGGATCATTAGATGAGGTATAAAATAAAAGGAAAAATGAAAATAAATGCTAAAGGAAAAGGCAAAGAAAAGGGTTACAAAGGCATAACAACGAAAAGATACTCGAAGCAACCGGGAAAATTTAAGAAAGTCCCCAAGCCCTAGGGTGCGCCTTTGGCTTAGACCCAAAACCACTGACTAGTTAGCATAGCTCAACATTTGTGGCAGTAAGTGAAAGTCTGTAAATACAAAGAAGATTGTTGACCTACGTTAAGAAAGTGGAAATATGATTTTGAGCACGACACTCATTAATGTAAAAGTGAGTTTGTGAAACAACTTGAAAAATGTGAAAGTATGTTAATAGTTGAATTAACAGGAAATGTGTAGTATTAAAGGAAAAATTAACTATGAGTGGACTCATCGCCTAAGTTACATAGTTAAAACGTCAATTGCATGGTCACAATACATCTTGCATGAGAACACTTATTCAAATGAATTATGATTTCAAAATTGTTAAAATATACTTTCTATGTATAGATTTTCTTTGTACGTAATATTCTGCAAGTATTTCTCCTACTAAGCACATGCTCATACCGCGCCATTTTCCACCTCCCAGATACTTCAGAAAAAAATAAAGGCAAGGAAGTCGTGGAGTAAAGGAAGGGTTTATGCGTCAATAGGGCCCTGTTTACTATTTGTTTTAAATGTAACTACTAACCACGTTATTTGGAACTATTTGGAAGCACTTTAAATTTGGTTTGTAATAAGACAAGATGATATGGACTTTCTTTAATTTTTATTTATTCTATTAAATTGGCAAAACTCTTTTATTATAAATAATATTGTCTAAATAAATGGTCACTATTTGATAAAAAATAAGAGAACTATATTTTTGCGAAAAAAATCTATAAATGAAGTATATTTTAAATGGAGTTTTTTCAAATGAAATAAAAGCAAAAAGGTTTTCGTGACAACCCGAATATAATTATGATAAATTATGTTTAAATCATGATTAGCTTATGTGATATGGATAATATGTTATTAGCATATATAATGTTAAGTCATATTGTTTAGTTTAATCCTACTTTCATAACTCGTGAAATGTCAAGTTAAAACACAAAATTTTGTTAATTTAGGTAGAAATATTCCTGTTTAAGACTAGTTTTGGCCATTATAACATAACAATTGACTTGAGGTAAAAACTAGATAGTTGTAGATAGGTGAGTCAGGGTTGTAACACAACAAATGGTGCATCAAACGGATATCCGAGTAAGAAGTTAGGCCGAATTTACGAACAAGGGGCTAATCTGTCCATTCCCTTTAAGTGGTAAATTGTCTTTTATTAAACCAAATGGTTTAATTTGATTAGTTGGCATGGGAGGCAGCCTTGGATGACCTTATTCCCTTGAAATAACCTTATCCTTCAGCCAAAATCATCCATGAAAGGGTTTTACCTACAAGAAAGATAATTAGGGAGTTTAGGAAGGAAAAGTGAGGAGAAAAGTGTAGAAAAATCCGTACAAATTACGTAAAAGTCCCGAAGGTAATCCTAATGACAAATATTGTTATTTTTCTTATATTACTTATTTAGATAATAGAAATCATCATTTGTTACTAAAATTTCAGCCCTTTATATGTATGTATGGTTAGATGAAAGTTTAAGGTAAATTGAATGTACAAACCCTTAAAATTGCTTTGTATTGAAACCCCTTGCATTCAAACTTGAATATATTTTTGTGTAGATACTGGAATTGAGAAATTACAATTGGATATGAAAGTAGACTCATATATTCATATCATATCCAAGAATTAGAATTTAACTCCTTGTGGTTAGGCCATAGTGATGGTTGCAAGTTGGTATATAGTTGCTATTTGTATATTTCATTTTGGTATGCCCTGAGTTTTGTCAAGCTTTTGACATAGCAAATGAAGTCAAAAAATTATGAAACTTTAATTATGTACTATTAAGCATGTGTAATGAAAATGGGTTAAAAATAATGGAAAGTTATGCTATATAAAAAGTATGAAAATTCTAGGAAGTCGAAGGAATAATAGAGGAGCTTGTAAGACAGATTTCTTGTGTTGTAAAAAAATGGTCATAACTTGCTCTAGGAAGATTGAAAAATTACACCGTCACTTGTACTGGAAAGTAAATTCATATATGTTTTCATATTGATAAGGTTGGACAATTGTATTTATACAATTTGGGAATATAGTATGGTTGAGTATAGAAGACAATAATTTGAGGCCATACTAAATACCCCATGAAAGAATATAGTTATCTCCTCTTTCTAAAGCGTATTTTGAGTACATGTTTCATGTGTATATACATTGATAAGTATGTTTTCATATTTAATAGGGTTTAATTATAAATCCCTTATGAGGTATTTCCTATCGTTGAATGTCCTAACTTTGTCAACATGTGTAGCATTGTTTTGTCTTTACTCATGTTTCATGGAATGTGACTGGAGTGGAATTATATTGTTATTGTCTAGTCATGGAAAGTTACATAATTATGTTAGGATAATACTTATGATTGAGATTCAGTACTGATTTAGTTGGATTGACAGGTGTAAGGTCTAATCAACCCAGTTCACCTCCACCCGAAGGAAATATAAATACATAGTTGCCAACCCAAGGTGAGTGTACTCACTGGAATAATTTATTTGTATGCTGTTGCGAATATGATCATAATGTTATGAATATAAAATTGTTAATTTCAGTTTATCGAAATGGGAGGTTACTCCTCGACCCAGATTGGGGGAGATTTGTCTATTTATGACAAGGGGTTACTCCTCGACCAGGAATAGGGAAGAATTGTCTATTTAGACATGATATGTGAATCATGATTCAGAAAAGTTGGTCAGTCATAATGAATGAGATGGATAAGTCAATACATAATTTTATGGATATGATTTATTACAGTTAAATTCATGCAGTAGTATAATAGTGATGCATTCACTGGGCTATTTTTGCTCATGGTTCCTATGTTCACATTTTTCAGGTAACACGATGTCACTGCCAAATCTAGGAGGTCGGGTTGGGCTTGCCAGGAATGGGAGAAACATGGATTTTTTGTGTGTAAATTATGTAATTAAGTTAACTTATCCTTCAAGAAAGTTTTTATGGGCATGAATACTCTGATGTTGTAAAAAGGTTTTCAGTTATATGGATTTACAACGATGACTCTGAAATTAAAACTCGTGTTTATGGTTTGATTAAATTAATCATGGTTTGACTCACTTTGACTTTCAAACTTAGTTATAAGTAACTGGGTTGGGGTGTGTTAGTTTTTGGTATCAGAGACTAGGTTTTAGAGGTTCTGGAGTGAGAAGAGTCTAGATTTGGCAGTGAATGTTAGAAATATATTTTATTTGATACTAACGATTATGTTAGGAAAGATATGTATATCTGCATGTTATTATCTTTGATTGATTTCAGATATAAGAGAATGGAATGAGGGAATGTAAATGTGAGAATAGAAGACGAGGCTTCAAATATGGCAGCAGAAGCGGTGGTTGGGCAACCTATTCATGGAAATGTAGAACCCGAGCCGAAACAATTAACAGACATGCAAAAAATGGCACGTGCTATGACTTTAATGGAAGAGCAATAAGATAGATTTATGGCTCAGATGGGAGAACAACAGGCCAAGCAACTGGAGGCAGAAGCATTAGCCAGGGTTGAGGAGGTGATACACAGGGAAGAAAGGAGTACTTCACACGAGAAATTTATAAAAATGAATCCACCCTCATTTGAAGGAACTGTTGATCCAGAAGAGGTGAAAGTATGGGTTAAAGAGATTGAACTTATTTTCGGAGTAATGAGAATGCCTGAAAATCAACGAGTGACCTTGACGACGTATATGCTGAAAGGAGAAGCTAAATATTGGTGGCATGCCATAAAACATTTGTTGATTACTCCAGGAGGTGGGAAATTGATCTCATAGGATGCTTTTGTCAAAGCTTTGTATGATAAGTATTTCCCCCCAATGTATAAAAAACAAAAGGAGAAGGAACACTTCATGTTGAATCACGAGAGTATGACAGTTAGAGAATACGAAGCTAATCTTACAGCCTTATCTCGATTTGCTTCGAGGTTTATACCGAATGAGGAAGATATGTGCAACTAATTTCTCGATGGACTAGAGTTAGTTATTAAATCAAGGCTGTCAGCTTTAGAGACTACTAACTATTCATCCTTGGTGAACAAAGCCATGCTAGTAGAAAGGGATATGAATGAAGCTAGAGGGAATCAAGAACGAGGCATAAATAGAAGTAGATTCAACCTGAATTATCAAAAAGGTAGTGATACAGAATATTCGAGACTTAGAGGGCATAAATTTCAGCAGCGTAGAAGTATGGGAAATAGTTTGCAAAGGGGTGAAGCTAGTGGTGGGAGAGGTTCAGGAGTTTCAGCGTAAGGAGATCCAAATGTGTGTTTCTTTTGTGGGACATCAGGTCATATAAAGAGAAATTGCCCAAAGATACTGAATATAGAATGTTTTAACTGTCATCAGAAGGGCCATCTGAGAAAGAATTATCCTATGTTATCAAGAGAAATTTCAGTCTGTAGTGTGGGAACTCATAAAGGATCCTCTCTAGGCAGTGACACCAGGGGAAAAGGTACAAACAAGCAACTAGATCGAGGGGAGGAGGAAGGGTGTTTGCGATAATGCTGCAAGATGCCCATGCTACACCCGAAGTGGTTACAGGTGAACTCTCTATTGCCAATAAAGATTTCTATGCACTCATTGATCCTGGATCTACACATTCATTTGTGGCATTACATATTGTTTCATATTTGGGTAGACCATGTTCATTTCTCAATTGTGACTTATATATTTCTACCCCAATGGAAAGTGTAATTCTGGTGGAGCATGTTTATAAAGATTGTGTCTTACAAATGGGGAGCGAGATTTCTATGTTGATTTGATACCGTTGGCCATTCGAGATTTTGATATTATATTGGGGATGGATTGGTTATCATCGTATTATGATTCCATTGATTGTTTTTGAAAAGATGATAGGGGGAGAAATGGTATCTAATCCTATTATTTATCGTATCTTAGTTGAGGGAGATTTCTCTTAAGGGGAGACGTCTTTCTAAGTTGATCATAGTTGATAAAGGGAGATAATTAATTTAGGGGGAATACTTACTTTACTTCGCATTAAATATTTTGATATTCCCTATGTGTGTAATGCGTTTGCTTAAGTGTGCAGGGATTATATTATAAATGGCAACTTTCACCGGCAAAGATTTTGATCCTTGGGTTGTTTGAGTCAAGCATTGTATTTCTATTTTAGGTGGGACTTTTTATTAGTCTAGTAGAGCTTGACGGCCCTTTAGGATTTTTGTTGGTTTTTGTCCCAGAATATCCAAAGGGGAAGATTTGTAAGGACACAAATTTCCAATTGAGTCCTTTGTAGTTTTGGCTCAATTTCGGACAAAAACGTTTGAGTCATATGATAAAGTGTATTGATCATCCTTAAGGCCTATGAAGTGTTTGTTAAAGATGTAGCGGCCAAGTGTAAAAAGATTCATCAAAATGCCGAGTTTAAGTGCCTCGTTTCTACGTCATCAACATGGTCCCATTTCTCCTAAGGTATGAATGCATTTTAATATATACATAGGAGCTTGGATCATTTTATAACGGGTGTACGTTTATTTAAAACTGTTGTTTAATTTAAGAAAGATTTTATTAAAACTTTAAAATCAATTTTATAAAGTTTCTGGGCCAAAAATTGAATTGTTTCAAACCTTTTGGAAGTTCGTTCGAAGTGTCGTTCGAACGAGATTGTCGTTCGAACCACATTTGCCAACGAGTTCGCCAAAGGACATTGGAAAGTCATTCGAAGGGTTGTTCGGATGAAACTTCCAATAAGATTTCTAACAAGTTCACACTAGAACCTCGTTAGAAGCCTCGTTCGAACGAGACTTCATTCAAACGAAAATGTCGTTCGAATGAGATTTGGAGAGAACAGTTAAATGGCAGTTTTAAGTAGTTTTGACCTACTTTCCCACTTGTTTTTTCCACTATCTTTTGACAGAATTTCTTAAGTACGAAAATGAACTTTTTCTAACTTAACTTTTCATTCCATTCTAATTCCTAGAGAGAACTTTTGAGAGCAAATTCTTCCAAGAAAAGTTCATGGTTTTGAGTGTTCATATTTCAAAGAAAAATTCATTTGACACTCTATTTTACACCCAATTGTTTGTTTAATCCAAGTTCCATATATATATACATTGCTTGGAGTTTTGGCACCGGTTTTTCATCTCTACCATTTGAAGAGACGTTTTGGGTTTGCTTCTAAATCCCACAAAGAAGAAGAGGTTTGCGTTGATTTACCCACTTGGAGAAAGGCTCCTAGTTCGGGTGACGTTGACCATATAAAGTCCGATCGGTGGATTTCGAGACCGCGGTAGAGCTCCGTGGTTATTCGCTAAGAAGAGGTTGATACAAGAAGACGCGTCGGGGCTTGAGAGGGATCGAGTCGAGTGTTGTATGTCATCTTGCTTGTATTTGTAAATTCCGTACTTAGTGGATTTGAGGCTAGGGCCGTCTGAGATTTTTTTCCGTTGTGGGTTTTTCCTCGTACATCGCAGCGTAGTGGATTAATTATTTATTTTATCTTTTGCAAAATCACCTAGAACGCATGCTTAGGTAAAAAGATAAATTGGTTTAATTTAATCACTACTTGTTTAATTTGGTGTAAATTAATATTGGGTAATGTTTAATCACCTAGACCGCATGCTTAGGTAAAAAGATAAAATTGGTTTAATTTAATCACTACTTGTTTAATTTGGCGTAAATTAATATTGGGTAATGTTTAGTTAATTTAATTCAA
Source organism: Sambucus nigra (assembly GCA_949130495.1). Lineage (NCBI taxonomy): Eukaryota > Viridiplantae > Streptophyta > Magnoliopsida > Dipsacales > Adoxaceae > Sambucus > Sambucus nigra. The sequence continues at coordinate 328,493,135 of OX422210.1, read as the reverse complement.
GTCATTTAATTTAATTTGTTAAAATTTGGTTTGGCCTAATTTAATTAAATGAAATATATGACTTAGGCAATTTTCTTGGACTTGGGTTAATTAACTCGGTTTAAGTGAAATTTAACATAAATGTGTGTTTTCATCATATTTCACTTGGTTTTATTTTAATTTGAAGTGAATTAAAATTTGGTGTTTTTGTGAACCATCTTACTCTTCCGCATATCTCAACAAGGAAATTGATTTTATAGTATAAGAATTTTATAATTGGGGGCCTTCGGGACGTTTTCAAAATGGTATCAGAGCCAAAGCGATAAATTATTTCGTTAATATCCTTTAAATAGTTTTTGGCTAAAATGGAATTTTCCCCATTTTCTATTTTCGATGGTTCTAATTACGCGCACTGGAAAGCGCGTATGAAATCGGCAATAAAATCTATCGACGAGAGGGTTTGGTTATCTGTAGCTAACGGGTGGTCTCCACCAACACATTTAGTAGATAATGAACGTGTTCCCAAACCGGCCGATAGATGGAGTGAGAATGAATTTTAGCTTTCAAATTTTAATTCCCGTAGTTTAAATGCCTTGTTTAGCGCTGTCACACCGGATGAATTCTGACGCATTATGACGTGTGAGACCACTAAAGAAGAGTGGGATATTTTACAACTCACTCATGAAGGTACTAGTGTCGTTAAAGCTTCGAAACTCCAAAACCTCACCACTCAATTTGAAACTATCAAAATGAATGAAAAAGAGACTTTTGATGAATTTTATGCCAGACTTTTAGATATTGTTAATTCATCTTTTAACTTGGGAGAGAAAATACCCGACAACCGAGTAGTAAAGAAAATTTTAAGGTCCCTACCCGATAGATTTATTCCAAAAGTGACCGTTTTAAATTCTTTACCAACTTTAGCCTCTACGAAATTAGAAGAGCTCGTAGGTGATTTGCAAACCTATAAACTGAACATGTTTCCCTCTAAAACTGATAAGAAAATTGAAAAGGGCATTGCTTTAAAAGCCCGAAAAGAGGAAAAACAAGTAGTAGAGGGCGAGAGTGATAGTCACTCGAAAGATATAGCCTTGTTTCCTAGGATATTTATAAAGTTTCTTAAAATTAACAAAGATAAAATTAAAAATGACTTTAAGAAATTTGAAACTTCTAAGCATGACAAAGCCGAGAGGATCCCTAAAACTATTAATGAAAATTTAAATAGGGACGAGTCAAATAGGTGTTTTGGTTGTGATGGTTATGGCCATAGGGCTTCTGAGTGCCCCACTAAACTAAGGAGAGAGGGTAAGCGACCCATTTCATATAATACGACCCCTAGTGATAGTGATAAGGAAGAGGGACTCGATTCCCCCACTAAGCCCAACTTTGTGGCTTTTATGGCTAGTCATGTGAGTGATAGTGAGAACTCATCTATTGATGAAACTTTAACACATGACACTTTCAAGGTCATAGTTTATGATTCCCTTGCATTTAATGGTAGTGAGAGTGAAGAAGAAAGAGAGAGTGAAAATGAAGAAGAGGTTAATGTGAGTGAACTTCAAAATGCTTTTCAAGAATTATATGAAGAATCAATTAAATTAAAAAGTGCTAATTTGAAGTTAGAAGCTAGTTTGAAAGAACGTGTCAAGGTCATTGATAATAGTTTGTTGGTTAAAGACTTAGGACACGAGAGAGATATCTTCGAGAGAAGTTAGAATATGTAGAAGGCGAGAGAGATAGACTTAGAAGTTTAATGGAATACTTAAAGAAGGAGCTTCTCGAGTTTGAAGAGAGAAACGTGTTATTAGAGTCTAACATTCTAGAATTAGAAAACAAATTAAAAGACTCTAGTAATGTCAAATTTTATTTGGAGTGTCGTTCGGAAAAATTAGATAAAATATTAGGAACGACCCAAATTAAAAATGACACTTGTGGTTTAGGCTTCGATACTTGTAATGAATCAACTCACAAAGCCAAAACCAACTTTTTGGGAGAATGGCCTAGGAAAGCCTTTCGAGATCACTCCTTAGGTAAATCTTTTCGACTTGTTTTTACTTGTGCACATTATGGTCGAAAAGGTCATCTTAAGAAATATTATTTTGATCGTAAAAGATTTTCTAGAAAATCCCAATGTAAGGCAACCAAGGTAGCCAAGATCCCTACACCCCGAGATAGTCACTCATCATTAGTTTGGGTTAGGAGGTCCGACTTGGTAGATTTACAAGATAAGGTATTTGATTCTCATTTACTTTCACATGCTTCCTCCCTTGCAAAATCTAAAGGTTGAATGTGTTAGTTTTATTTGCATACTTTAGCTTTTGTACTTCATGCTATATTTTCATGCTAAATGTATGCTTGTTTAGTCATTTTCTAGTCTATGCTCCATGCTTAATCACATGCTAGAATAATGATTTTTGTTTATCTTTTGTATTATATTTCATTCATTTTTGTTTGCATTAAATGAAAAATACAAAAAGATTTTTGTTTATCATTTGGGTTTTATCTCTTGATAATTTAAGCTTAATGAAAAATTCAAATGATTTTGGTTTGTCTTTTGAGTATATATTTTTTTTTGGTTAAAAATTTCAAAAAACTAAAAAAGATTTTTATTTTGTGTGTATTTTAGTTTGACACACTTTATGTGTCATATACTTATGTTAGAATACCATCTTTTACGCTCTCATGTGACTAGAACTTTTGGTTTAGATTGTCAATCCTTATTATGTTCTTTACCATGCTTACATGGAGTAGTTGGATTTTATGTTGATATAATGGATTCTATTTTTATATGCCTCTATTCACACATGCACGAGCTCATTTGAAATGTTAACTTCATATGTATATTTGATCTTTGTGAGGTGTTCTCCTACCAATCTTGTCATCTACATATTTGTGACCTAGGAGGACTAGTGCATGTCAAAATCCGTTGCACGTGAGATTCGCGAGAAATAAAAAAATGATAAATATAAATGTACACGGGGAAGGGCTCCGAAAGGATTTATTATCCTTTGCGATTGTAAGCCATCGTTTGTTTGAACCTAAAAGAAATACGTGGTCCAAATTCCTAAAAGAAAATATGGCATTAAAAAGAAAAATATGTGCCAAGGCCTATGCTTGACTGATATTATCATTCAAAAAAATAATATATGCTTATTGAGGGAGATTGGATGGTATATCAACAGTTTGCACAATGTCCGTTTATCCTAGTTGCGTTTTCAATGTCATGACTCTATTGGTTTGTTGAATCATCAACAAGCTAGGCTTATATGCATCGTATATGTTTGTTTATTGAGTTCAATCTATATTGTCACATGAGGTTATATTCAAATGTGATGAATTTTGCAATCAATTGAGAACTCCGTGAACATGTTTTAAGTGATGGGTCTAAATTTAATCGTTACTAGTTCACACCCCAACACTTCCGTTTCCATATGACACATTTTTGCCATACGAGTGTGAAAAGCTTATCATATTTTGTGTCATTTGTGTGTTTATATCTATATATGTGTACTTGCGTCTATTAGGTATATCTTATGTATACATATATTTGATATTTTTGTTTAATCTTTGCCCTGCTTTCTAGTCCATATATGCTTTATTTCATAATTGGTATCCATTTTGTTGCATTCTTTGTTGATATCACATCCTTAATACTTATGTATCATATTGGTATCTATTTCTTGCATCTCAGTTGGTATCTATTAGTATTTATTGGATTAGTTATGACTTTTGTTGCCCATATGCTTTAATGTACTCATCACTTTTGCACATTTGCATGTTTAGCTTGTTATCCCATTTTATTTATCCCTTGTTTAGTTTAAGGGTAATATGCTTTAATTGGGGGAGAAAAGTTAATGTTTTTAGTTCTTGAGCCTTTGTCTATTCCTGAACAAAAATGGGGAGAATGATAGGGGGAGAAATGGTATCTAATCCTATTGTTTATCGTATCTTAGTTGAGGGAGATTTCTCTTAGGGGGAGACGTCTTTCTAAGTTGATCATAGTTGATAAAGGGAGAGAATTAATTAGGGGGAATACTTACTTTACTTCACATTAAATATTTTGATATTCCCTATGCGTGTAATGTGTTTGCTTAAGTGTGCAGGGATTATATTATAAGTGGCAACTTTCACCGGTAAAGATTTTGATCCTTGGGTTGTTTGAGTCAAGCATTGTATTTATATTTTGGGTGGGACTTTTTATTAGTCTAGTAGAGCTTGACGGCCCTTTAGGATTTTTGTTGGTTTTTGTCCCGGAATAGTAGAAGGGGGAGATTTGTAAGGACACAAATTTCCAATTGAGGCCTTTGTAGTTTTGGCTCAATTTTGGATTAAAACGTTTGAGTCATAGGATAGAGTATATTGATCATCCTTCAAACCTATGACGTGTTTGTTGAAGATGTAACGGCCAAGTGTATAAAGCTTCATCAAAATGCCGAGTTTAAGTGCTTCGTTTCTACGTCATCTACATGGTTCCATTGCTCCTAAGGTATGAATACATTTTAATATATATATATATATATATATATATATATATATAGGAGCTTGGAACATTTTATAATGGGTGTACGTTTATTTAAAATTGTTGTTTAATTTCAAAAAGATTTTATTAAAACTTTAAAATCAAGTTTATAAAGTTTCTGGGCTAAAAATCAAAATTTTCAAACTTTCTGGAAGTTCGTTCGAAGTGTCGTTCGAACCACATTGTCGTTCGAACGAGTTTGCCAACGAGTTCCCCAAAGGACACTGGAAAAATGTTCGAAGGGTCGTTCGAACGAACTTGATGTTCGGACGAAACTTCCAATGCGATTTTTAACGAGTTCACACTGGAATCTCGTTAGAAGCCTTGTTCGAACGAAAATATCGTTCGAACGAGATTTGGCGGGAACAGTTAAATGGCAGTTTTGAGCAGTTTTGACCCAATTTCCCACTTGTTTTTCCCACTATCTTTTGACAGAATTTCTTAAGTGCAAAAATGAACTTTTTCTAACTTAACTTTTCATTCCATTCTAATTCCTAGAGAGAATTTTTGAGAGAAAATTCTTCCAAGAAAAGTTCATGGTTTTGAGTGTTCATATTTCGAAGAAAAATTCATTTGACACTCTATTTTACACCCAATTGTTTGTTTAATCCAAGTTCCATATATATATATACATTGCTTGGAGTTTTGGCACCGGTTTTTCATCTCTACCATTTGAAGAGATGTTTTGGGTTTGCTTCTAAATCCCACAAAGAACAAGAGGTTTGCGTTGATTTACCCACTTGGAGAAAGGCTCCTAGTTCGGGTGACGATGACCATATAAAGTCCGATCGATAGATTCCGAGACCGCGGTGGAGCTCCATGGTTATTCGCTAAGAAGTGGTTGATGCAAGAAGACGCGTCGGGGCTTGATAGGGATCGAGTCGAGTGTTGTAAGTCATCTTGCTTGTATTTGTAAATTCCGTACTTAGTGAATTTGAGGCTAGGGTTGTCCGAGATTTTTTCCCATTGTGGGTTTTTCCTCGTACATCACGGCGTAGTGGATTAATTGTTTATTTTATCTTTTGCAAAATCACCTAGAACGCATGCTTAGGTAAAAAGATAAAATTGGTTTAATTTAATCACTACTTGTTTAATTTGGTGTAAATTAATATTGGGTAATATTTAGTTAATTTAATTCAAGTCCTTTAATTTAATTTGTTAAAATTTGGTTTGGCCTAATTTAATTAAATGAAAAATATGACTTAGGCAATTTTCTTGAACTTGGGTTAATTAACTTGGTTTAAGTGAAATTTAATATAAGTGTGTGTTTTCATCATATTTCACTTGGTTTTATTTTAATTTAAAGTAAATTAAAATTTGGTGTTTTTGTGAACCATCTTACGCTTCCGCATATCTCAACAAGGAAATTGATTTTATAGTATAAGAATTTTATAATTGGGGGCCTTCGTGACGTTTTCAAAAGAAGTTACATTTCATCTTCCAGGTGAAACTGAGTTCTAGTTTATAAGAGAAAGGAATGTTGTCCCTAATTGTCTTATCTCAGCAATTAAGATTAGAAAGTTATTGAGTAAAGGTTGTACATTGTATTTAACTTATGTTGTTGATGTTAGTAAGGAAGTACATAAAGTTGAAGATATACCAGTAGTTAGAGAATTTTCTAATGTCTTCCCAGAGGAATTGCCAGGATTACCACCCGATAGGGAAGTAGAGTTTTCCATTGAATTAATTCCAGGTACTGGTCCGATTTCCCTTGCTCCTTATAGAATGGAACCAATAGAGTAAAAAAATAATTGGAAGTGCAATTATAAGATCTGATAAGCAGAGATTTCATTCGGCCTAGTGTTTTGCCATGGGGAGCCCCAGTGTTATTTGTGAAAAAGAAAGATGGGATAATGAGATTATGTATTGATTATCGACAATTGAATAAGGTGACCATTAGAAACAAGTACCCTCTAACTCGTAGCGATGATTTGTTTGATCAATTACAGGGGGACATAGTATTTTTGAAGATTGATTTGAGATCGGGTTACCACCAATTGAAGGTAAAGGGTAGCGAAATTTCCGAAACAGCTTTTCGGACTCGATATTGGAACTATGAGTTTTTGGTGATGCCATTTGGATTGACTAATGCTCCAGCAGTTTGTATGGACTTGATGAACTGGGTATCCCACCCTTTAATTGATTCATTTGTGATAGTATTCATAGATGATGTGTTGATTTACTCGCGTAGCATGGAGGAACGTGAGAAACATTTGAGACTTGTATTGCAGATTTTGAAAGAGAAGAAATTATTTGCTAAATTTAGCAAGTGTGAGTTTTGGTTACATGAAATTGTGTTTTTAGGTCATGTTGTCTCAAGAAATGGGATATATTTTGATCCAATGAAGGTGGAAGCAATCGATGAATGGGAAAGTCCTAAGAATGTGACAGAAATTAGGAGTTTCCTAGGATTGGCAGGTTACTATTGCAGATTTATTAAAGGGTTTTCATCAATAGCATTACCATTGACAAAGTTAACTCATAAAGAAGTGAAGTTTGTGTGGGATGAGGAATGTGAGCGGAGTTTTAAATAATTGAAGAATCGGTTGGTTTCAGCCCCTATACTTACTATTCCAAGAGGGAATGAGTCTTTTGTGATCTATACAGACGCCTCATTTCAGGGGTTAGGATGTGTTCTTATGCAGAATGGGAAGGTAATAGCATATGCTTCCAGACAATTAAAGACACATGAACGAAACTACCCTACGCATGATTTGGAGTTAGCAGCTATTATTTTTTCTTTGAAGTTGTGGCGATATTACTTGTATGGAGAAACTTGTGAGATATTTACGGATCATCAAAGTTTGAAATACTTATTTACACAAAGAGAACTAAATTTGAGACAGAGGCGTTGGATAAAGCTGATTAAAGACTATGACTGTACCATTCATCATCATCCTGGGAAGGCCAATGTAGTAGCAGATGCTTTGAGTCAAAAATCATCAGGTATGCTTGGTTGCATACAGTGTGCACATGTTGGATATATTCTTAACTTGGCATCGATGGGGATTGAATTGAAGTTTTCAAAAAGGAGAGGATTATTAGCACATGTCACAGTGAAACCTTTATTGGCAGAGTGCATACGAAATTTGCAGATCAGTGATCCATTCCTTCAGAAGAAGAAACAAGATGTCCTAGATGGTAAAGAGAGTGACTTTGAGATTAAGAATGATGAATCGTTGTGTTATAAAAACAGGATTTGTGTACCGAATGATCCACCCTTAAAGAAAGATATATTAGAAGAGGCACATAGTTCTATTTACTCTATGCATCCAGGAGGTACCAAAATGTACAGATATTTGAAAGAGTTTTACTGGTGGAACAATATGAAACGTGAGATTGCAAAATTTGATGCTAAATGTTTAGTATGTCAGCAAGTGAAAGCAGAGCATCAGAAACCGACATTATTATTGCAGTAGTTGCCTATCCGGAATGGAAGTGGGATCATATAACGATGGGTTTTATTATGAAATTACCACGATCACCAAAGGGGCATGATTTTATTTGGGTGATTGTAGACCGATTGACAAAGTCGTCTCATTTTCTTCCATTTAAGAACACCTACACTATGGACAACTATGCACGTATGTACGTTGATGAGATTATCCGTTTACATGGGGCACCAGTGTCAATTGTATCAGATAGAGATCCAACGTTCACTTCTAAGTTTTGGCTTCGTCTACAAAATGCCATGGGCACATGTTTGAAGTTCAGCACTGCATTTCATCCACAAACCGATGGGCAATCAGAAAGGACGATTAAAATATTAGAAGACATATTACGAGCTTGTGTATTTGACTTCAAGGGTAGTTGGGATGATCATTTGCCATCGATGGAATTCTCGTATAATAGTAGTTATCAGTCCACCATTGGTATGGCTCTGTATGAAGCTTTATATCGGAGGAGATGTAGAACGCCTTTGTGTTGGGATGAAGTAGGTGAAAGGAAAATTTTGGGTCTTGAATTAATAGATATGACTACTGAAAAGATAAAAATAATTCGGGAACGGATAAAGATAGAGCAAAGCAGGCAAAAATTTTATGAAGATAAGAGGAAGCATCCATTGGAATTTCAGAAGGGAGATTTTGTATTCCTGCGTATTTCACCATGGAAAGGCGTTATGAGATTTGGGAAGAAGGGGAAACTAAGTCCAAGATACATTGGACCATATGAGGTGTTGGAAAGAATTGGGACCCTGGCATATAGATTAGAATTACCTCCAGATTTATCCTATTTACATGATGTGTTTCACGTATCTATGCTTCGTAAGTATTTGGTGGATCCATATCATCAGTTGAAAACTCAACCAATCGAACTGAAGGAAGACTTGTCGTACATCGAGGAACCATTGGAAATTATTGATCGTAAGGAGCAGGTATTGAGTAATAAGGTTATTCACTTAGTTAAAGTTATGGGATGAGCCATGGAGTTAAAGAAGCAACTTGGTAATTGGAGGATAGCATGAAGAAACAATATCCCCATTTTTTTGGTAAGTGACCTTTATATTAAATTTTGGGGATGAAATTTTCTAAGAGGGGTGAGTTATGACAACCCGAATATAATTATGATAAATTATGTTTAAATCATGATTAGATTATGTGATATGGATAATATGTTATTAGTATATATAATTTTAAGTCATCATGTTTTGTCTACTCCTACTTTCATACACCGTGAAATGTCAAGTTGTGTATAAACACAAAATTTTGTTAATTTCGATAGAAATGTCCCTGTTTAAGACTAGTTTTGACCGTTATAACATAACAATTGACTTGAGGTAAAAACAATATAATTGTAGAAAGGTGAGTTAGGGTTGTAACACAACAAACGGTGCATCAAACGGATGTCAAAGAAAGACGTTAGGCCGAGTTTACGAACAAGGGGCAAATCTGTCCATTCCCTTCAAGTGGTAAATTGTCTTTTATTAAACCAAATGGTTTAATTTGATTGGTTGGAATGGGAGGAAGACTGGGTCGACATTATACCCTTTAAATAACCTTATCCTTCATCCAAAATCAGCCATGAAAGGGTTTTACCTCCAGGAAAGATAATTAGGGAGTTTAGGAAGGAAAAGTGAGGAGAAAAAGTGTAGAAAAATCCGTACAAATTACGTAAAAGCCCCGAAGGTAATCCTAATTGAAAATCTTGTTATTTTTCTTATATTACTGATTTAGATGATATAAATCATCATTTTTTACTAAAATTTCATCCCTTTATATATATGTATTGTTAGATGAAAGTTTAAGGTAAATTGAATGTACAAAACCCTTATAATTGCTTTGTATTGAAACCCCTTGCATTCAAACTTAAATATATTTTTCATGCATAATTGAATTGAGAAATTATAATTGGATGTGAAATTAGACTAATATATTCATATCATATCCGAGAATTATAATTTAACTCCTTGTGGTTAGGCCGTAGTGATGGTTTCAAGTTGGTATATAGTTGCTATTTGTATATTTCATTTCGGTATGCCATGAGTTTTGTAAAGCTTTTGACATAGCAAATGAAGTAAAAAAATTATGAAACTTTAATTATGTACTATTAATCATGTGTAATGAAAATGGGTTGAAAATAATGGAAAGTTATGCTGTATAAAAATTATGAAAATTCTTGGAATTCGAAGGAACAATAGAGGAGCTTGTAGCATAGATTTCTTGTGTTGTAAAGAACAGGTCATAACTTGCTCTAGTAAGATTGAAAAATTATACCTTCACTTGTACTGGAAAGTAAATTCATATATGTTTTCATATTGATAAGGTTGGACACATGTATTTATACAATTTGGGAATATAGGATGGTTGAGTATAGAAGACAATAATTTAAGGCCATACTGAATACCCCATGAAAGAATATAGTTATCTCCTCTTTCTAAAGAGTATTTTGAGTAAATGTTTCATGTGTATATACATTAAGAAGTATGTTTTCATATTTACTCGGGTTTAATTATAAATCCCTTATGAGGTATTTCCTGCGGTTGAATGTTCATAACTTTATCAACATGTGTACCATTGTTTTGTCTTTACTCATGTTTCATGGAATGTGACTGAAGTGGAATTATATTGTTGTTGTATAGTCATGGAAAGTTACATAATTATGTTAGGACAATACTTATGATTGAGATTCAGTACTGATTTAGTTGGATTGACATGTGTAAGGTCTAATCAACCCAGTTCAGCTCCACCCGAAGGAAACATAAATATGTAGTTGACAACCCAAGGTGAGTGTACTCACTGGAATAATGTATTTGTATACTGTTGCGAATATGATCATAATGTTATGAATATAAAACTATTCATTTTGGTTTACCGAAATGGGAGGTTAATCATCGACCCGAAATGGGGGTGATTTGTCTATTAATGACAAGGGGTTACTCCTCGACCAGGAATGGGGGAGAATTGTCTATTTAGACAGGATATGTGAATCATGATTCGAAAAAGTTGGTCATTCATTATGAATGAGCTGGATAAGTAAATATATAATTATATTAATATGATTTATTGCATTTAAATTCATGCAGTAGTATAGTAGTGATGCATTCACTGGGCTTTTTTTGCTCATGGTTCCTATGTTCACATTTTTCAGGTAACACGATGTCACTGCCAAATCTAGGAGGTCGGATTGTGCTAGCCAGGAATGGGAGAAACATGGATTTTTTTTGTGGAAATGATGTAATTAAGTTAACTTATCCTTCAAGAAAGTTTTTATGGGCATGAATACTCTGATGTTGTAAAAAGGTTTTCAGTTATATGGATTTACAATGATGACTCTGAAATTAAAACTCGTGTTTATGGTTTGGTTAAATTAATCATGGTTTGACTCACTTTGACTTTCAAACCTAATTATAAGTAACTGGGTTGGGGTGTGTCATCTTTCCACTCCGGCACCTCGACTCAGATGCATGTAAGCCTTCGGGCAAGCCAAATTAGGAATTAGGGCATTAAAACTTGGTATCAGAGTCTAGGTTAGGGGTGTGTCAGAGAGTGAACTTGTGCTTCATTTTTATTTAAATATTAGTTCTATATATTCTATACCATTCTAAACTATCATCCCCTCATTAGAATTTCTACACGTAGAGGAGGCGAGCGTATTAGTGGAAACACCAATGAACTATGCCAAATGACTTAGGCAGTCAGAAAGCTGACTGATTCTCTCTCTCAACAGAACTAAGGCAATAGTAGCTCAACGGAGAGAAGCATAGAGACCACTATATTAAATTTTTTTATTGAACTCAACACCCTACTTTTAGCGGTACTGGAGGACCTGAAGAGGCCAAGGATTAAATACAATACGTCACTAATATTTTTGAGGTCTTTGAAGTGTCTTCTTATAACATGGTCCATGTGGATAAGTTTCAATTTAAAGACCAGACCCAAAAGTGGTGGATCTCCTATCAGACCAATTTGAATGGGGTAGTCATATGGGAATATTTTCGGGTGGCATTTATGGATCGATAGTTACTAGAAGTTTATTATGATGGAAAGAGGGATGCGTTTCATAACTTGTTCTAATGAAAGATGTCTGTTGGTGAATATGAGGTGAAGTTTGAAAGCCTATCAGCTTATGACAAGTATGTAGCAATTGGTTAGAAAGAAAAGACTCATTTGTTCATAAAAGGGTCATAATACGTCCTCCCGAGGAGTCATAGTCAAACAAGGCGTTCATGGGTTCAAGGAAATGGTCAATAAATCCATCAGGTTAGAGATGTAGTTCAAGGAGGCTAAATTAATCAAGGAGGATAAAAAGGGTCCGATAGTGGGCAAATCAGTGGTGGAAAAAAATATAGAGACAATGGGTCCAAAGAGTTCTTTACAAAACTTAAAGAGATAATGGATGTTAATTCTATGGAAAACCAGGGTGACGCTAAAGGCTCAGTGCAGTAGGACCAAAGTTGTTTCGTATATGGATCTCTCGACCATTTTAAGAGAGAGTGCCCACAAATATGCAATGGTCCTCAACACATTAATCAGGCTTCCAACTTCTAGTCATTGATAAACTGAAATTTTAGTACAACCACCCAACATCCACAACAATTTGGTGTATTCCAGTTGGGTAGGTACTACAGGAATGGTTCACGTCCTAGCTAGGGGTATGCTGGACAAGGATAATTAAATCAACAGGAAGTCAGAATAATAGGTTTAACCAAAGGCATGCCTATGCCTTCACATGATCAACAACTTAATCTTATGAGATAGTTATAGAAGGTATGATCTTAATTTTCCATACGTGGGTCTGAGCATTAATTGATTCTGGTGAATCGCATTCATTCATATCCAATTCTTTATCTCTTAGTTTGGGTCTTATGATTGATTGCTTTTATTCCCTATTTTCATTGGACTTCTGACGGACAGAGGTATCTATCTAAATCGTATTTGTCGTAATCGCGTTATCGTTGTGGGGGAGTATATTCTTGAGTACGACTTAATTGTCATGTAAAAGGAATGTTTAGAGGTAATCCTCAAAATGGACTTACTATCTGATTTAGATTCCACGATAGAATATCATCGGCATAGTGTTTCGGAGTTATTGACGGATGGGTCCAACCATAGATTTACCATTGAACAATTCATGAACCATCCTTGTAAATAGTCTAACACTAAGGAACAAAGTAACTACTTTGGATGGATTTTGAGCGTTGTGGTATAAGATACACCTGATTGTATGGTCTTGGACTATCCAATTGTTCGAAAATTCCCAAACACGTTTGCGGAGGAACTTCTAGGGTTACCACCACAAAGAGAGATTGACTTTATGATAGAGATACATTTAAGTGTCTCACCCATTTTTATTTCTCCACACCATTTGGATCGAGTTGAACTGAACAAGATGAAGATTTTTTTAGAGGATTCTTGTCCAAGGGCGTCATTAGACCGAATGTGTCACCGTGGGGGTGTATTAGATTTTTTTGCCAAGAAGAAGGACAATTCACTTAGACTCTGCATTGGCTACAAATAGTTAAATAGAGTCACAATTAAAAATAAATATCATATTCCCTAAATTGACAATCTATTCGATCAGTTATGAGGTGTAGTTGCATTTTCAAAGATAGACCTTTGGTTTGGTTACCATCAATTACGGGTCAGAAATGAGGACATTCAGAAGATAATATTTCAAACAAGATATGAGATTTATGATTTCTTAGTTATATCGTTCAGGTTAACGAACGCACCTGTAGAATTTATGGACCCGTTGAATCGGATTTACCACCCATACATTGATATGTTTGTTGTGGTGTTTATTGACGAAATCTTAATTTAATTAGTTTCAAGAGTGGACCAAGAGATGCATCTATGCATGATGTTGCAAATACTTTGGGAGAATCAGTTGTATGCAAAGTTCAATAAGTGCGAGTTCTGGATTGGCGAGCTCAAATTTTTTGGCCATGTCTTCTTAAGACAGGGAATTTTTTTTGGATCCCACTAAAGTTGAAGCAGTGCTAAATTGGGAACAACCAAAGACAATCATCGAGTTAAGAAGTTTCTCAGGACTCCCAATATTACGGGTGTTTCAGCCTAGGTTTTTCTCGAATTACTTCACCCCTCATTAGGTTGACGCAGAAGAAGGTTCACTTTGAATGAACAGACAAGTGCGAGCCAACATTTTAGAAGTTAAAATTTGATCGATTTTAGCACAGGTACTTATCCTCCCAGAGTGAGAAAAGGGCTTAACTTTGTATTATGATGCATCGGGAATGCAAGGGAAAAATGTGGTAGCTTATGCATCAATGCAGTTAAAGGTTCATGAGAAGAATTATCCAATGCATGACCTTGAGCTTAGATCGATTATCTTTTCCCTTAAGATTTGGATATCCTATATGGGGAATGATTCGAGTTGTACTTGGATCACAAAAGTCTCCAATATATTTTCACTAAAAGAGATCTAAATCTTAGGTAGAGACGATATATAGAGCTCATAGAATGTTATGACTTTGGTCTCCATTACCACCCATGTAAGGCCAATGTTGTAGCCAACTCTTTAAGAAGAAATACAGGAGTATCTTTGGCGACAATGAAATTTTACCGTTATAAGATGAACCAAGAATTTTAGAGCTATGAATTGAGGGTTAAGCGGGGTAAGCATCACACCTACATCTATGGGATGGTGGTGAAGTTTGTCATACAGCAGAAGGAGATTGATGCTTAAGCTTGTGATGGGGATTTGATGCGCTTTCAGAATTGGATTTCATCAAGAGAACTAATAGAGGACTTATGGCTTGATAAGGATAATGGCATTAGGTTCCAAGTAAGGTTGGTAGTTCCTAATATTAAGGAACTTAGGAGAGAATTCATGGCTGAAGCACACTAGTATCTTTTCAGCATTCATTCGGGTAGCACGAAGATCTATAGGGACTTGTGCCGAGACTACTAGTGGTCTAGAATGAAGAAGGATGTAGAACTTTTTATGGCAAAGTGACTCACTTATCAATAAATCAAGGACGAGAAACAAAAACCATCAGGACTGTTAAAAACTCTACATGTAGCTCAGTGGAAGTGGGATCACATCACCGTGGACTTCGTCACAACTTTGCCTAGGACTCGGGAAGCGTACGATGCATTGTGAGTTGTGGATAACCGACTCACCACATCTGTACATTTCCTTCCCATCAAAGTAATGGATAACATTTCCAAGCTTGCCAAACTCTACATTTAAGAGATTATAAGGTTGCATGGTGCACCTTTGTCTATTGTTTCAGATAGGGATCCACAGTTTATGTCCAAGTTTTGGAAGAAACTGCAACAAAATTGGGAATGAATCTAAATCTCAGTAAAACCTATCATCTGCAGACAGATGGAAAGCTCGAGTGGACTATTAAGATACTCAAAGATATATTTCTGGCATGCACTCTAGACTTTCAGGGTAGTTGGGATGATCATCAACCATTAGCAGAGTTTGACTATAATAATAGCTATCAGGTGAGTATTTTGATGACACCATTTGAAGCCTTATAGGAAAGACCTTACCCTTCACCAGTTTGTTGGGAAGAGGTTAGTTAGAAGCACATATGAGGGATTGAAATGATGGAGGAGACCACTAAGAAAATTCAAGTCATACGAGCTAGGCTGAAGACCGCTCAAACCCGCTTTTCGTTTTGACTGAGAGTTTAGCATGGGTGATCATGTGTTTCTAAAGATTAAAGTTATACCAGGATTACACGGTTTGGTATAAATGGGAAGTTAGCTTTAAGGTACACAGGACCATTTGAAACGTTGGAGAGGATTGGTTCAGTGTTGTTTCGTTTAGCGCTACCACCACTATTATCTCAAGTGCATAATGTTTTTCATGCATCGATGTTAATAAAGTATATTCTAGATCCATCTCATATTATCAATTGGAGTCAGTTAAACCTCCAGGATGATGTTTTCAATGAGACCATGCCAATAGCAATAGTAAACCACAAGCAAAATATTTTTTTGATAGAAGACGATTTTTCTAGTCAAAATTGTATAGGATAACATTGGCGTTGAAGGAGAAACACAGGAGTTAGAGTCTACACTGAGGAAATAATATCCCGAGTTATTTGTTTGAGTTTAATTATGTAGTATGATTTTTGGCGACGAAAGTTCCTTAGGTGGGGAGATTTTAATTCCTGTACTCATCATTTAATAAAAATAGTAGTTTTTAGTCATCCGCATTTAATTATTTCTGAAAATTTTGACCATGTGAGGGCATAAATGAATTTATTTAAAATTATTATCTAGTTTTTAAAGTTACAAAGATCACGGGGAAAAGTAAAAATTCAATAATAATAATAATAATAATAATAATAATAATAATAGTAATAATAATAGTAGTAGTAATAATAATAATAATAATAATAATAATAATAATAATAATAATAATAATAATAATAATAATAATAATAATAATAATAATAATAATAATAATAATAATAATAATAACAGAAGAAAACTAAGGTATGGGGTGCATTTCCTTTTGAGCTGTAAACACGTGCAATATTATGGGGTATAAAAGCAATCATACCTCCCATGATTTTTGGCCATAATACTTGGATCCCTACCCCATTTAACTTGTGGTTTCATCATTAAGTGATGGGGGACTATTATAATATGTTTTGGGACCTCATAAGAAAGAAGGGTGAGAGACTTTGCCTACACGTTTACATCATCTTTGCAAAAATAATTCAGCCCATACACCAAGACTTTTGAGTTTTCTTCCTCCCTAATTTAATTAGCCTTAAGTCCTCATAATTGTCTATATACTTCAATCTTGCAAGGCCATCATTCCACCCTTCAATTATCAAGGGTTAAAGAGGGTGTTGAAGGTTGTATTTTAGAGGAAAAGATCTAGGAATTTATTGGGTTTTCTTTTTACCTCTTCATCAAAGGAATTTATAGCTTCAAGAGGCAGGGATTCAACACTATTTTCAAGTGTAAATCCAAGCATGCTATATATATGTATGTATGATTTACATAACTACTTATGCTTATTATCACTACATATGAATATATGTTGGAAAATATGTGATAAAAAATGGTTAAATATTAAAGTTGAAATTCAGTTAAAACCTCAGAATATTAAGGTAGTTATTACTTATGAACATCATGTTTAAACTAGTTATTTAATGTCAAACGCTAAGTTAAAATTGATGAAGATATTTAAAATTGATGAAGATATGTAAGTATGTATATATGGGTTTTATTGGTGTAAATCCCTTCATTCATGAACAATATCATGTGTGGCTACGGGAAATGGGTTTAATATGCTAAAAAAATATTTAAACAATCCTTTGAACATGAAATAATGACTTTAGAAAAATCAACATATTATTCACATAAAATGACACTACTTTACGTGAAGAAAGTTTTAGAAGTTTAAGAATTAAGGGACTAAACCTGAAAATAGTAAAGTGTTGAGGTTAAAACATGAAATATAGTGATATTTACACTTAAAATGACAAGAATACCAAGTATAAAATGTAAAGTTATCAAATTGTAAGAATAGTCTTGAAATGCTAAAGTAAGGTTTTTTCCCAAATATGTTATTTTATGTAAAGTACCGACTTAAGCATAAAGTTCCTAAACTAAATTGGATGCTAGATAGAAAGTTGGTTTTAAAGAATCTGATGAAGCTCATATTTTGGAAAGTAAAGGTGAAAAGAAGTATTTTGGAAAGTAAAGGTGCAAGTGTATTTTTTACAAAGTAATGCAAAATAAGGTTTACTAGTATTCATGAATAAGAAAAATGAATGTGAAAAGTACACAAAAATGGAGCTGAAATTAAAGTGTTAAGTTTCACTAAGAGTTGTAAAATAGAGTTTGTTTTCTAAAGTAAAACATCAAGTTTGACTTAAAAATGAAAACAAGTATTTTGATAAAATGTGAAACTTGGAAACAAAGTGTGTCAGGATAAGTCTCATCCGGGGTATTATGGTATCATCATTCGAGGTATAAAATATAAGGAAAAAGGAAAATAAATGGAAAAGAAAAATGAAAACAAAGGGCTTACAAAGACATAGGGGAAATTTAAGAAGGGTCCGGAGCCTTGGGTTGTGGCTTCGGCTTAGACCCAAAACCATTGACCAATTAGTGCAGTACAATATTTGTGGCAATGAGTGAAGGTCTGTAAATACAAATGGGATTGGTGACCTCCGTTAATAAAGTGAAAAGATAATTTTGAGCATGGTGTTCATTAATGTAAAAGCGAGTTTACGAAACAACTTGAAAAATGTGAAAGTACGTTAATCGTTGAATTAATGGGATATGGGTAGTATTAAAGGAAAGATTAAGTGAGAGTGTAATCATTAACCGAGTTACATTGTCAAAACGTAAATTGCATGGCCACGATACATCTTGCATGAGAACACTTAAACAAATGAAGAATGATTTCAAAATTTCTAAAATATACTGTATATGTATATATATTATTTTTATGTAATACTCTCCTACTGGGCACATGTTCATACTCCTCCATTTGACAACCCCCCCGGATACTTAAGGGAAATATATAGGCAATGATGGCTTTATACGAGAGTAGAGCTTTGTTTACTATTTATTTTAAATATAACTTTTAATCATGTTATTTGGAACTACTTTAAATTTGGTTTTTAATTAGACATAATTATGTGGACTTTCTTTAATTATCATTTACTCTATCAAATTGGCAAAACTCTTTTACCATAAATAATACTTTCTAAATAAATGGTCACCATTTGATAAAAACAAGCGAACTATATTTTTACGATGCAAATTGATAAATCAAGTATATTTTAAATGGAGTTTTCTCAAATTAAATCAACGTAGAGAGGTTTTTCACCTTGGCACCTTGGCTTAGATACGAGTAAGCCTTCGAGAAGGCCCAAACCCGAAATTGGGGCATCACATGACCCATCTTGGTCATGCTGCCCATCTCCTAGTGCACCATCTGAAAGACTGTAAACAACGACATGTCGGTAAACATACGATAAAAAGAATACACCAATCTAAATATAAAGGATTTAAAGTATCAATAAACGCTACATAAAATGGATAAACTCAAGCATATTCAAAATAAGGACTAAACTACTATACAAAATGACAAAATGGCTAAATTAATCATGTATTCCTGAAGTTTTAATAACTGCAAATTAGACCTTGAATATTTTAAAACTATCATAACTTGACTTATACATAAACCCTAGACCCCAAGTTTTATATCAAATTGACCTTCTAAACTTCAACTAACCAGAAATTATAATTTCAACCCCCATAAAATTTTAAAATTACAAATATAACCCTAAACTTTACCAAAAATACACTCTTAAGGCTAAGTAAGTAAATACCTTAACAACCAAGGACTGAAACCCAATTATTTGATATTTCCTCAAAACCCACTGTCCACCTCAGTCTCCACACAAGCAAATAATGCCAAAAATCACATGTTTGAACCATGAAAACATCTTGGGTACAAGTTATCAAGCATTTAAATGCTCAAAACCTACTCAAATCCACCCCTCATTCGAACTAATTAGACCCCCTGCTCATACATTATAGAAAGCCCACGAGCTAAGACATTTAAACTCACCTCTTTAGTGTATTCAAGAACTCAAAATTTTCTCTCAAATTAAGTAACCTATCATTTTATGCATTATAATCAATTCTTTCAATTACAAATGATTTATGTGTTGATATTATGCCTATATCAATCAAAACTGAAGGAACTTTATGTATAAACAACCCCTAGGTGAAGAAATATGAAAAATTCGCCATTAAAGCTTGAGATTTAATGGTGAACTTCGATATATTGCTTATAACTCAGGTTTTAAGCTATGAACTCATTCATTAGGACCTTAAGAACTCTATTGCAATGATCAAAACCCAGGAATTTAAACAACAAGTTTCAATTGATCAAAAGTGTTTTTTTGTAAACGCCTTTTTGTGTGTGCTTTTCGTGAAGACAATTTTCCTTTTCAAAAAACTTTTTCTAATTTTATTGAACACCAATTTTGTGAACTAAAATAATTAAGCCAATTTTATCTTTAAGCAAGATAAAGAAAATAATTCTCACAAAACACGTTGATGTACGAGGAAACCTACAGTTTTACAAAGGAATCTTTAGTCTTACATAACAAATAAATCCCCACAAGACTTGATGCCTCTTCTTCTCTTCAATCGCTCCTCCACAGTGTAACACAAGAGTCCACCTATGCCAGGTCCACAACACATGAGTCCACACATACCTCGATATCCACCAATATAGCCAACAACCGTCAATTAGTAAGTACGGAGTCCACATCACAAAATTGGTTCTTCTTATAATAGAAGAATGAAACCGTGGTGCAAACACAAGATCTCTATAAATGGTATGTAAAATCGGATCTTGTAAACACAAAGGATGTTTTTAACTTTGGAAACCTTTGGTAAACAATGGCAAAAAAACGTATGGGTTCTGTGTAATTTTGTATTTTCGTACATTATTTTTCTAAGCAAAAAGACGACTTAAATAATAAACTTGAGTCGGCGTGTTGTTAGAACAAAATGTGTATGTCATTCAAACGACATAGCCATCTCGTTAGAACGTGAAAGACAGTCACATGTCGTTTGAACAACTGTGAAGGTCGTTTGAACCATCTAAACAAGAGGTGATGTTTCATACGACTCTAAACATGAGATAAACTTAGAAAAATAATTTAAAAACATATTTAAATAAAATAACGTCACTAGAAAATATATACCAAGTATCCATACACCAATATGCATCCATACCTGATAGAATATTGGAAAACCAAGTGAAGACGTGAAATGCACCAAAACTACGACATGATATATCTTTGAAGCTTGGACACTACATGTTCAACACAACGCCATAGATTATGTAGGAATCGTGACAATTAAAGATCTCTCTATGACTCAAATTGGTTTTTGTCCGAAATAATTTCAATACATACAAATTGGCACCACTTAAAAATTTATCCTTATAAATCTCCCCTTTTGGCTATTTCGGGATAAAACAAAAAAAGTAAAATTCCTAAACTGTGCCGTCAAGCCGTATGACCTAAATCCCATCCCATAAAACCCAAAAGAAAATATTAGATAAGTACTATCAAATGTAGGACGACTGACGAGCATGAACTGTCTCCATGTGATGTAGTCGCAAAATCTCGAATCGCTGAAGAATCACTACACACACGAAACAAACAAATACCATGTGAAGTATGGAGGAACAAAGGATATATAATCAATATGATACCAATATAAAATAGTTGCAAAAATCTTCCCCTATATCACATATCTATCTCTCCCCCTTTTTCTCTCTAATAGACAACTAGTGAGAAAAATTAAAATATAAATGAATATCTAGTATGAGAATAATCACATGAAGCATATCTAGACAAACATGATGAACTAACTAAAAATAATCAGAATATGTCAAATCATAGCTAGCAAACAATCACATAGAAATCATCAATATCAAATGATGTGACTAAACAATATCAATGCAGTATAGAATCGAGCATGAATAATCAATATCGACTTGATATAAACTGTCCAAAACTACCCAAAAGAATTGAAATAGTGTAATATTAGAATATATATAACCACCATGTACTAAAATAGAATGAAGAGAAAAAATTCAACCAGGGTTGTTCGAGCGACATTGCCAGTTCGTTTGGATGATTGAAGCATGTCATTCGTACCAGGTAAGAAATGACCTAAAATAGTGTGATGTCGTGTGAAGAACCTTTATAACAGCCCATCTTGTGACCATACCTGACACTTACCATACCTTGTTTGATTCTTCGTTCGATCCACCCTTCGAATGAAGTGGTTATGTCATTCGAATGACAGCCACAAGTCATTCTAATGTCTTAAAAAACCCTCTATTCCATCTCTAAAAATATGTAAGATTTGCCCAGGGAAGAAATTATCTCAAAACAGCAATTGGAAATATGAAACAATAGTAAAACAAACTCAAAACAACAAATATGAGTTACGCATCAACGTAGTATCAATGTGCTCAAACATGGAATGGAATGAAGGGGTATAACTAACACAAATGAATCATAATCCAAACACAAAGATACGTTCAAGAAGCTTTAGTGGATAATTAAATATCATAAAACTACGTTTTAGCCACATGTGGCAATTAAACTTGAACTTAATGAACAAAACATACATCACACATAAGTCTAAAATTTTTGACGATTCTACAAGCAATAGCGTCATGACACGATTTTTTCAACCAAGGACTTGTTTGTGCAAACCCGTTGTTATTTTCAACCAAAATCCCTCATAATTGACAATTCTTTTTTCTTTTGAGGTTTTAATTTCTCTTTTTAGATATTTCTTATTAGCCCCAAATTTTGGCATATTTTTTTTTATTGCCTTAATTTTTTCTTGGGCTCTTTTAAATGGTGGCTTTCACGACGATTTCACATGCTTCTTGCAGCCCTTTCCCATGTAAACTCATCATTTTTTTAATATGCAATATAAATCCTCACGAGCAACGGTTCTTACTTGCACAACTCCTCCTAAGTCTAATAAGCATGTAGATTACAAAATTGAGAGCATAGTGTCTCAGCAAACTCAAATATGCATGAGAATTTATACATTCGTTAACGCTCGTGCATGTGTGCAATAACATATGCATAGTTGAATCTAAACTTAAGTCAACATAGAAACAACCCCATTAAAACAGTGGTTAAGATCAATTTTTGTATCCAAAATCATGACCAAATGTACTATCCACGTGGAAAGATGAAATATAAGGGGTTCAAGTACACTAATATGCCACATCAATTGTTCAAAAATATTTTTGACTCAAAAAATAAATCTTTTTGTATTTTTCAAAAATATATGAAATAAAAAATATTTTTGTATTTTTCCAAATAAGACTCAAATAAAAGAAAATTATATAATACAAAGAGATAAACATGTCATATCACTAGAAAATATATATCATGAAGCAAACTAGCGTATGACTAACATGCTAAAACAATCATTTGTAAGAAATATCATGAGAAGTATCATGTGCAAGAAAATGAGAGTCATGAAGTTTAATTTTTAAAGCCTCTAAGTTCGATTTCCTAACCTAAGTAGGTGTGTAATGACGCATGGGGTTTTTGGGAATCAAAAAGACTTTATTTATAAACTTCCTAGGAGTATTTTTAAGGTCATAACAATAACGCCTGAGGTGACCCTTCCTACCATAATGAGTGAAAATGTAAACACGACGAGTAATGCTACCTAAATGTCGACCCTTCCTTACGTTCCTAGTTGGTTCTCTCACACGATTAGTATTGGCTTTGGGAATGGGATAAATTTGATCATTGAAGCCTATACCACACCTATCATCCTTAATTTGGATGATGACTAAAATCCTGTCCATCCTTTTTGACCTAGCCTCCAAATCAAACTTCACCTTACTTGAATCTATCAATCTTTCCTCAAGTCACTAATCCTAGACTTGAGAAAATGCTCAGAATCTTCAAACACTAGAATCTCCTTCTTCATAACATCAATTAAACCATGAAGACTATCTTTCTCTCTCCCTTAACATACTCTAGTTTCCCCCGAAGAGTCTTCTCCCATGCCCTAAGATCCTCAATCAATGCATCGTTATTTTTTATGGCACGTTATTTCAACCTAGCTTACAACTTCAAGTTATCCATCTTTACCTTCACCCTTTCTTCATATAATTCATTGAAGGAACCTTACAACTCTCTCTTATCGATCTCTCCATCCTCACTCACCTGGGACTCATAAATTATGGCCTCCAAGTTTCATTCACATGAGCACCTTCATGAAAATATTTATCATCATCGCTCACACGACAAACCATGAACGCGGTATAGTTACGCTTAATGGGGGTATCCTCTCCCTCTTTCGGTTCACTATCACTAAGGGTGGAATTATATGCAATCAATTTCTTACCTTCTTTCTTAGGTCTAGTGGGGTACTACGCTACCCTATAGCCATAACCCTCACAACCAAAACACCTCTCTGACTCATCCCTCTTATCACTCTCACTTCAATTATTTGGTATGTGATCAACCTTGTTGTTCTTGAATTTTTTAAGTCTTTTGGCATCTTTCGATTGCTTTGAAACTTAAGAAATTTTTTGAACTTCTTTGGCAACAAGGCTATATCTTCAGAATCGATGCTAGATTCCTCATCCTAAACTTTTGTTTCCCTCTTTCGAGCTTTCTAGGCGATGCCCTTTCTTTCTTTGGCACTACCTTGGAGGTAAACATGTCGAGCTCACAAGTTTGTCGGTCACCAACAAGCTCTTCAACTTTAGTGGATTCAATAGTATCCAAAGAATTTAAAATGGTCACATTTGGATCAAATCTACTAGGTAACGACCTTAATATTTTCTTTATGATTTAATTTTCAGGTATTTTCTCTCCCAAGTTAAACGAAGAGTTGGCAATATGGGACAATCTAGTGTAAAACTCATCAAACATCTTGTGACACCCCGCCTAACTAAATACTGGGTGATCAGTCATTTATTAAATTAAAAATAAGTGACTGGTAGCATCATTGTCGAAAAATATTTTTTCTTTATTAATCACCTAATAAATAATTAAGCTAAGAGTCAAAACATTTTCCCATTTAATTTTACTCCATTTAACCATTAATAAATTCTCCATTCTTGAAAATGTGAACCATCTACATTCCACAAGAATAAGATAAATACTGAACAAGGAACAAGTACTGAAATAAATGAGACTGGATGAAACACTCCAGTTCAAAGTCATAATCCAACAAACCATATTATCCTCAAGTGTAACAGAAATAAAATACAAAAAAGGAACTGAGTACAATCTCTAATAAATGATGGGGAAAGGGCGAAACATGCCATAACTGGAATGTCTGAACATAGTGGAAAGAAATGATAGAAGCGTCTAAGTGGAAAGGCATGCAACTCCCACAACTGCTACCGCTCGCTAAAAGATCCACGCATCTAAGTTTGGTAACCCTTTGGCTGGTCACATGATAAATAATATATATATATATATATATATATATATATATATATATATATATATATATATATATATATATATATAGCAAAAAAGAAAAGAATAGCAAGAAACGGGTCAGAGCCCGAGTTGTAAAAATATTTCTTTTAGCAAGTGTTTAAAACTGCAATGAAGCAAGTATTATATGCATGTTAGTTTAGAATTCTCACATGATATTCTCACCTCTCCACTATTGTGCACGCCTAACGTACATCTAACCCAACCTAGTTATCTACATCACTCCCAATTAGGCCATAACCTTATACTTCTAACTATATCTCGAAGTAATATCCCGTATTGCCTATACAATATGTTATTAAAATAGTTCATCCCTCATAACCAAATTCCACTATATTCCCCGTTCAAATGGGTAAACTTTTGTTCATTGAAATCATTCTATTTCTCATTATTATTATATCTACTAATTTCACATAAAAGAATTTTTCCCAAGTATATTCAAATATATATAGTCACAACAACTCTCTCTCTCCCTCTCTCCCTCTCTCTCTCTCTCTCTCTATATATATATATATATATATATATATAAAATAATCCTACACTCTTAGGTTAAGACCACTTGGCGCAAATGCATACTATGCTATCATGTCCTCGTGCATCACTCGCTGCATATGGACAATTGGTTCGACGTCTCTCATGAGCCATGAATCTCATAACATAAATATTGGAGGCGAGCATACTCACCATCCAAATGGTTCAGGCACATACCTACGCTCTCATTCATCCGTCGAAACTATCCTACATCTCAGATAACACGTATTTAAGTTCATATGCTCTCGGTACAAGTCAAATATCCCCCCATTAGGTCACCCAGGATAAGACTGTCCACTGCACGAAACCTCCTCCTGATAGAAAGTAGCGTAGGTATGCTATACACACAAATACAATCATATAATAGGCATTCTCACATCCTATAAAAATTCAAGGTATTCACCTAACCCATACATGTATTTTTCATACGCAGTATTCTCTCATTACTGCTAATAATATTAGTATCTCTATTATTCTCTCTCTCTCAAAATTTCATCGGTTAACTCACTTTTCCAAAATATATAAGATACTACTCGACGAATGTCCCTTAGCAATTCTGCACTATGCTAAAATCATCAAATCATAGTTTTCCTCATTCAAAATAACTGTGCAGATCGAATTGAACTAAAATAGGATTTTCCAGATTTTGAACCTATCGTTCGAACTAGAATGGATGTCGTTAGAACGACATGCATTCTTGTTCGAACCAGACTCAATCTCATTTGAATGAGATTGAGTAAAATTCTCCCCTACCAGACCTGTTACGTTTTTTATCTTTTACAGTTCGTCTTCTACAGTTTTCAGTCCTAAAAACCGCTATTGTTCAAACCCAACACCAAAACAACAACTTAATTGACAACCTAATGCGCGTAGATGATTTATAGCAACATAGAATCATCAAATCTTTACAGTACATCAATTAAATATGAAATCCCCAAATTTAACCATTAAAACCCTAGTTCTTCAACTTTCCATTTAAGACCCATTAAAACCCAGATTCGTTTCTCAGTCACAACATATAATTTAAGGATTTCTATACTACATACATAGGAATTCAATTATTCCTCAAGATTACTTTTAACCAATGGATCAAATTATCTAAATTCACCCAATTCAAATCTAAATCATGTATTTGATACCTATGCAAACATGAGCACAAATATTGCTAATAGAAAGCAAGTAATAAACACTTGACTCGATTTTGATGGTCTGATCTGTTGATGAAATTGGTATGGTTGTTTTCCTCGCTCTCCGATCTGCACGCTGGTGGGATTTATGGTGTGAGGGTTTGAGTCTTGCACCAAGAACACTTATGGAGCTCTTCTTCTTCTTCTTCTTCTTCTTCTTCTTCTTCTTCTTCTTCTTCTTCTTCTTCTTCTTCTTCTTCTTCTTCTTCCTCTGTGGTTCTCCCTCTCTCTCTCTCCTAGGTTTAGAAACTGATAGAATCCCTCTCACCCACGTACACTCATCTTTAATTATCTAATTTTTGTCATTAATTAAACCTCAAAAATGAAATTTACCAAAACGCCCTCCTGGGATGCCGGTTAGGCCTAAAATAGCCTCGGGATCCAAACTAAATCCTCGGGTACACTATTCCGACTAACTCGACCCTTCCGGACTCAATAGCGCACTCGAAATGGTCATACGAGTTACTTAAAAATAATTTACTTCTTTAATCCATTAAATTAGTCCCGACACGACTCACACGCGCGTCCCGACATAATATACCAAACTGTCACATTTCACATTCACGATAATTTATAAAATTCTATAATTCCATATTACATCACCACACAGTAATATTCAATAATTTTCATCAATAAGTATTAACCCTTGGCACGCTAGTTAATAATTATTTTAATCCGGATTAATTAACTAACAAATTAATTTCTCACCTTTTTAATTTAATTAATCTAACAATAATAATTAATCTCATAATTATTTAATATTTTAAAAAATACAGGGTGTTACACGTCTCATTCTCTAACATCTTAATCGTCTTAAATTGGGTGGTGAGGTTTTGATGTTTAGACGCCCTAACCGTGCTAGTTTCCTCATGAGTAAGTGAGAGAACATCAAATGCCTCTTTCGACATTTCACACATCATAATACGATTATACTCTTCTGTAAGGACAAATTTCTAATTGAGTCAATTTATAAGTGTTAGCTTAATTCCGGACAAAACAATTTCAGTCATAGGATAGAAGTTTGTGACCTTTCAAGCCTATGACATCTGAGTTGAAGACATAGCGACCAAGTCTGACGAGATCACATCATATGTCGCATTTCGTGCCTTTTTTCGTCATCAACTTTCCAAGGATCTCTTAGGTATGAATGCATATATCATATTAAGACTTGGAATTTTATTATTGGGTGTTAGAATTTTTGTCATTTTTTTTTGAATTCATACTATTTATAGATTTTGTTCTCGGAAACCTTTTCATAGAGAAATCATAACTAATTAAAAAAATTATAAAAATACAAAACTGGCGGCCACTCGTTCGTATCGAAATTATCTAGCTTTCAAATGGTCTGGATTCTGGTTCGAAAGAGATTCAAATGTTGTTTGAACGACCTTTTTGTCATTTTTTTTGAATTCATACTATTTATAGATTTTGTTCTCGGACACCTTTTCATAGAGAAGTAATAACTAATTAAAAAAAAATAGAAAAATACAAAATTGGCGGCCACACGTTCGTATCGAAATTATCTAGCTTTCAAATGTTCTAGATTCTGGTTCGAAAGAGATTCAAATGTCGTTCGAATGAACTTTCAAATGAAATGATTTTTGGTTTGTTCCGTTCGATATGTTGTCCAAACGTTCGTTTGAACGAGATTACAGTTATCTCCCAAAATGGGCAGTTTTTCCCCATTACTCCCAATACTTTTTCCCAACCTTTATGTAGTGCGATAGTGCATTTTTCCAAATGAACTTTTCCAATTTCTAAAGAGAGAAACCTTTAAGGAATGTCCCTTGAGTTTTTGTGAATCTTTAATGGTTTGATCTTCAAAACAAAAACTAAGTTTACATCCAATTGTTTGTATGATCCAAGTTCCTATATGATATTTGTTTGAGATCATTTTTGGCCCCAGTTTTTATCCTCTACATCATAGAGATTGTTTCTTGCGAAATATTCCGTATTCATAGTGTACTTACGGTGGACTCAATATGTTTGACGGTAGCATTACCCCATCAGTGG
Source organism: Sambucus nigra (assembly GCA_949130495.1). Classification (NCBI taxonomy): domain Eukaryota; kingdom Viridiplantae; phylum Streptophyta; class Magnoliopsida; order Dipsacales; family Adoxaceae; genus Sambucus; species Sambucus nigra. Next base: position 328,464,424 of record OX422210.1, on the reverse strand, counting down.
ACTCCAAGATGTAGGTGGACTCCTACGTTTTCACTAGGAAGAATTTGAGGGAATGAAGAGAGTTAAGACTTATGAGGGCGTTGAGTCATTGTGTAAGTATTATGTCATGTCCCTTTATAATTCCGTTCTTAGTGGACTTGTGGCTAGACCATTTGAGGTTTTTCCTATTATGGGTTTTCCTCGTAAATCGCAACGTTGTGTTTGTGTATATTTTATCTTGAAAAATTCATCTATATGAATGCTTAGGTTTAACAAGATAAAGTTTGGTTTAACCACAAAAAGTTGTTTAATTAGTACTTAATTAAATTGGGAAATTTTAGTTTACTTTAATTCAAGTCGGAATCATTAATTTGGAAAAATTCATGTTTGCTTTGATTTGCATAATTTAGAACTTGAATTGAAGACTTGTTTAAGAAGTGGAAATTAATTTTTGCAAGAATTTATAATAATCGAAATATTCGAAGAACGATCCTTTAAGAAATTAAATATTTGTATTTTTAACCCTAATAAGTGGTATCAGAGCGGGTTACACTAAGATATTGTGTGATCCTGGTTTCTAATTTTTTTTAAAGATTTATCGTTCTAGATCCTTTTAGGTTTGAATATGAAAATTTATCATTTTGAGGTCTACTATTTTTTATGGTTCTCACTATGCATACTAAAAAGCGTCTATTAATGTTAGAATGGTTTATTTCCGCATGCTTGCACATGACTCTTCACTTGCTATATCTTATGGATGATTGCTTGCATGTTTTATATACGCTAGCTTTTTTACTTCATGATATAGGTGTTTTCTAGTTGTATATATTTTGAGTCTTTTGTGTTTTGTTTTTTCATTTATTGAGTCTTATTAAAAATGCAAAAGATATTATTTGTCTTTTGAGTTATCCTTGTTCTAAAATTGTTTTAAAAAAAATTTGAAAACTCAAAAAGATTGTTTTTTGTTTATTTTAGTTTTACACATTTTATATGGCATATCCTTGTGTTTTAATCCTATATCTCTTTCCGCTTCCATGTGGCTAGAACTTTTGATTATGAATTTCAATTTTTAAATTGTTCTTTATCATGCTTGAATGGAGTAGTTTGATTTTAATTTACTTAGTGGATTCTCTTTGTATATGCCTCCGAACACACATGCATGAGCTCTTTTAAACATTAACTTCGCATGTATATTTGAGCTTTATGAGATGTTCTCCTATTAATTTTTCCATTTACATATTTTGTGAATATGGAGCATTTGCGCATGTAAGAATCATTGCCCGTGAGATTGAATTGAATTGTATGGAAGATAGATGAGGGTACAAGGGAAGGGCTACGAAAGGAGAAAATCTACTTTGCATTAAAGCCACCATTAGCAAGAACCTAAAAAAGTGTGGCATTGAAAAAAGTAACCAAGACCAACATAGTTTAGTTTTATATAATCATTTAAAAGAAAAGAAAATAATTATTATTTATGAGGGAGTTTGGATAGAAATATCAATGGTTTTGCATAATAACAATAAACCCTAGTTATGCTTATTTTGTCATGACTCCATTGATTTGCAAAATCATCAAAATTCTAGGCTTGTGTGCATTATGCTTATTTATTCTTTGAGTTCACTTTATCTTGTCACATGAGGCTAAATCTAAGTTTGATAAAGTTTTTCAATCAAATAGAACTCCTTGAATATGTTTAAGTTATTGGGTAATAATTCGTTTGTCTCTAGTTCACACCCCCTCACTCCATATATCACATGTTTATTTAGGCACATTTATGCCATATGAGTGTGGAAAGCTTATTGCATTTAGTGTATTGTGTGACATATATATATATATATATATGTGTGTGTGTGTGTGTGTGTGTGTGTGTGTGTGTGTGTGTGTGTGCGCGCGCTTGTGCTTTATTAATATCTTTGTGCGTATTTATATATATGGTATTATTTATTTTGAGTATTTGCTTTGTCATCTAGTCCATGTATGCTATTGGTTCAAATAGGGATATATCTTATTGCGAGTTTTCATTGATATCCCATGCTTGTTTTATTACATTTTAGTTGGTATCATTTTGCTATCGCATATTAGTTGGTATCTATTTCTCTTTGTGTGAATTAGTTGCTTATTTGTCGTCTCTTGTATCACTATACACCATTGCATGATATACTTGTTTTTCCATTATGCTTATCCATTGTTTTATTTGGGGGAGAATTTAATTAATCGGGGGAGAAATGAGTTATTTTATGAACCTTAATCTTTGTCTATTACTGAACAAGAATGGGGACAAATGGTATCTAATCCTTTTACATTGGGGAAATATATCTTAGGGGGAGACATATTTCTTTGGTGGATAATGTTAGACAAAAGGGGAGGATTTAATTATGCAATTTATATCATTATATTCCGTATGCATTTGATGGTGTGTTTAAGAGTGCATATTTTCATCCATGCAATAAAGTTTTAAAGCAAGCAAAGCTACTCAACATATGTGTTGGTCAAGTGTCTATATTTTTTATTTTGGGTTGTGATTATGTCTTTTAGTTGAGCTTGGTGGCCCATAGGATTTTTGAAGGAACGAAGAGCGTCAAGACTTGAGAGGGCATCGAGTCATTGTGTAAGTATTCTATCGCGTCCTTTTGTAATTTCGTACTTAGTGGACTTGTAGTTGGCCGTCCGAGATTTTTCCCGTTGTGAGTTTTTCTCGTACATCGCGGTGTTGTGGTTGTGTTTATTTTATATTGCAAAATTCATTTAGATGCTTTCTTAGGTTTAACAAGATAAAATTTGGTTTAACGACAAAAAGTTATTTAATTGCTGCTTAATAAAGTTGAGAAATTTTAATTTACTTTAATTCAGGTCGGAATCATTAATTTGGCAAAATTCATATTTGGTTTTATTGGCATAATTTAGAACTTGAATTGAAGTCTTGTTTAAGAAGTGAAGATTAATTTTTGAAAGAATTTATAAAACCCGAAATATTCGGAGAACTATCCCTTAAGAAATTAAAAATTTGTATTTTTTTACCCTAACATCTTCCGGTGTGACAAACGAAGAAATAACATTGAAACCTTTGGAATTATATTGTGCAAGTCTATGTTCGTGTTCATTCCATGACTCAACAGGTTTTCAATATGTGGCCTCACCCTCTCTCGTGACTGGTGGTGTCCACCCTTTTTCTACTGCCAACCAAACACGCTCATTTATAGCCTTAAGCACACTTTTCATACACATATTCCAATAAGCATAATTTGGCATTAAAAACCGATGTTCTAAAACCTTCATAAATACCGAAGTTCACACCTAAAGACATGTGGGATCACTCGAATAGTAAAAAAGTGTTTCTAGCTCTGATACCAATTTGTAAATGCCCTTTTGTGTGTGCTTCTGGTGAAGACAATTTTCCTTTTCAAAAAACCTTTTTCCAATTTTATTTAGCACTAATTTTGTGAACTAAACTAATTAAGCCGATTTCATCTTCTTAACCCTAAACATGCATCTAGTGTGATTAAGCATGATAAAGTAAAGGATGCTCACAAAACATGTCGATGTTTGAGGAAACCACAACAGGAGAAAACCTCGGACGACCTAAGCCAGACAATCATTATGATACGATTTTATAAAGGAAGCTTTAGTCTCACACAACGACTCGATCCCCACAGGCCTTGATGCCTCTTCTTCTCTTCAACCTATCTTCCATAGTGCAACGTGTGCCTCGGTATCCACCGATACAGCCAGCAACGGTCAATCAGTAGGTACGGAGTCCACCACACAAAACAGGTTCTTCTTGTAATTGAAGAATGAAACTGTGGTGCAAACACAAGATATCTATAACATATGGTATGTAAACTTAAATCTTTTAAACACAATGGATGTTCTTAACTTGGGAAACCTTTAGTAAACGATGGCAAAAAAACATATGGGTTCTGTGTAATTCTTTATGTTCCGTACGCTAATTTTCTGAGTAAAAAGTAGCCTTAAATAATAAACTTGGTGCGTCGTTTGAACGTAATTTGTTTGTCGTTAGAAAAATATACTCGTTAGAACGAGATGTCCATGTCGTTTGAACGACTGTGAATGTCGTTTGAACCATAAAAACAAGGTGATGTTTCATATGACTCTAAACACGAGATAAACTCGGAAAAATCATTTTAATAACATTTTAAAATATATTTAAATAAAATAACATCCTTAGAAAATATTTTTTGAGTATCCATAAACCAGTATGCATCCATACCTGTGAGAATCTCGAAAGACCAAGTGAAGACGTGAATTGTGCACCAAAACTACGACATGATTTATCTTTGAAGTTTAGCCGCTACGTCTTTAACACAACTTCATAGACTATGTGGGAAACGTGACAAGTAAAAATATTTCTATGACTCAAATTGGTTTTATCCAGAATAATGCTAATACATACAAATTGACACTACCTGGAAATTTGTCCTTACATTTTCTAATTCAGAAAACTTAAAAGTTTGAATTCTCCTCACACAAGCCACCTTAAGCCTTGAAATAAAAAACAAAATCCTCCTTAACATAGCAGATGCCTAACCATGATCATAAGAATCACTACCATACTTTTAAAATCTTTGAATATCAAGTAAAAGTTTCTGAACAACACATAGTCATGGAAATTAATATATAATGCACCTTAATCCATAAAACTCATATATTTGGGTTCCTTATGAAATCTTAGGTTGAGTTTGATTGAAATCATCAGGAATGGTTTTTAAATGAGAGAGATATCTCAAGTCAGAGATTTTAAACCCTAAAGTCAACCTTCGAGAGATTGAAGATGAACTATTTGACCAAAAAACTTGACCAAACGTGTGAGGGCGTGTGGCCAATAATTTTTTTTTTGAATTCTTTCCCAATATTTTTATTTTATTTTTTTGGTCAAAATGGTATAAGTAAGGTTGTGTTTGGTCAATCCTAGCCAAAGATATGGGAAAAAAGGTTCTAAGATTGAAATACTTTTTCTAAATACCCCTCCCGACTTTTTCAAGTTGTGAGTTATAACCCCAAACTTTGTCTATAGGTACATTAAAATATTTTAAGTAAAAAAGTCTCACTAAAGTACACTTGATGATGAAAGAGGTTGCTTCAAAAACTCAAATATTCTAACTCAACCCACCATGGGTTTAATTAAAAAAAAAGTCTCACCGAAGTTCAAATTTAACCTTTAGTCTAAGATTTTAAAGTCCCAAGTTATATATAATTAAACCCTTGAAACTTCAAAAAACACTGTTTTTGGTATAAATTGACCAAAACCAACCTCAATTCCAACAATACTTATTCACACAAACATTTGTATATAGATAATCAAGTACCAGCTATTTGATAAGCACCCAAAACTGTACATTTTATACCCCGAATAGTTGTATTTTAGTTGCTATTTCTCGACAATATGGGTCTTATGCGCTTAAATGTTTAATATGCAGGTTTAATGTACGTTGCGGTATTCAAACGCGTATTTCAAGGCAATTGTGCATTTTACGGAGCTAAATACCAATTTTCCTGACCCTAACCTAACCCATCCTAGCCTAAACTTGTCCCTAAACCGTCACCCAAGACCCGTGTGTGTTGGTTTGGTCCCTTTTTATTTTATTTTAATTTTTAGATTTTTAGTTTAAGTCATTTTAATTTTAGGATTATTTTAGAAATTTTTAGGTTTTATTTCCTATTTTTATATTTTTTATTTCTATTTTTATTAATATAATATAATTTTATTTTATTTTATTAAGTTTTTAGTTTTAGTTTTTATCTTATTTTATTTTATTTTTTTAGGATTAGTTTTTAGGAATTTAGTTTTATTACATTTTATTTTTTTTAGGACTTTAGTTTTTAAGTTTAATAGATTTACATTGTTATTTTTTTTTTAGTTTTATTTTTATTGAGTCTTGATTTTAATTTTTAGTATAGGAATTTAATTTTTAGTTTTTATAAGTTTTATTTTATTACTTAGATTTTATTTTTATTTTTTAGTTTTATTAGGGTCCAAACTAATACACACACTACACACCTATACCCACTAACCTATCCTACACCCACTAACCTATCCTACACCCTACCCCTCACCATAACTCCCATACACACTCACACACCTTATCACCTCTATCATCATCTTCCCCAAACCTCCATTGGCGGCGACACCTCCGGCGACGCCAGCTCTCAGACCTCCTTGCCGCCGGCGCGCGCAACCTCCTTACCCGATCGCCACCTCTACTACACCCCAACCCACCTGCCAACCAAAACCAAAAACCAATAATGAACACCCATTTGTCCCTCAAGTCAAATAAGACCCTTTTCAACCACACCCACATCCAACAACAAACCCATTTTCCAAATCAACAACCCAAACCCATTTCCATGTTTTCTCCCAAACAAAATCGTGTACCTGCCAAATGCAAAACCAAAGCCAAATTTTCCACATGTGCCACTTATTCCCTTTTTACCTATTTACCCAAAATACCCCTCAACTACCTTTCTAACCCCAATACCCATTATACCCCCATTTAACAAATCAGATTTTATCCTCCCCAACCTCACCCACATGACCTCACACCCCTCATGTGCACACCCTAACCAATTTCCAATTGTACCCCTTTGCTCCACTGCGTATAAAAAGAAGATGAAGACCTCATTTGTAAAGAAAATTCTAGATTAGAGAGAGGAAATTGTAGAGAGAAATTTTAGGGTTAGAAATAAATAGTAGATTAGAATTAGTTTTTTTATTTTCTTCTTTTCAATTTAAATTGAGTGAAAGTAATTCTAGTGAGAATCAATTTGTGTGTTAGTGCTTCATGTGTATTTGTTGATCATTCAAATTGAGAGGTGTATGCTTCAAATTGGAAGACTAGAGTTCAACTTTCTCAAAGAGATTTGGTTTGCTTGTTCTATTCTCTCCTCTTTTATTTTAATAGCCTTGATTATTAATTTCTCATATTTTATACCATGTTAGGCTAAAACCCCTTTCAAGGGGTGGGGTGAAACCCTTATTTGATATTATTTTAGTTTAATTAGTTTGCTTAATTGAAATATCCCTTTGAATGTTAATTTTGATCCCTCACCCTTAGATTTACGCCTCGAGAGAGGGTAAATGATTTTCGAGAGAAAATCGAAATTCTAGTGATAATACCCATTTTAGATTCGAACTAGAGATAGGGGTTTCTTAAGTGGGGTATTATCATTTGAATTTCAACTCTAAATTTAATTTCTAAGATTGACATAAATTCTAATTGATCGATCCTAGCGGGTGATTAATTAAAAGGAGTGTTGATCTAATTTTCTAGAGTTGTGAGGTGTTAATTTTAATTTTCTAAAAGATTACTATTCTAATTACACTTGCAACGAGAGTTGATTTGTAATTTTGATATTAATTTGGGAGAATTCAAATAATTAAATTAATTAATTAGAATAACTAAAATTTGTGGTGTAATCCCACTCCTTGATTGTTCTCACAATTATTTTCCTCACTTTATCTCTTATTTTTAGTGTTAGACTTAATTTTTCATTTTAGTAAATTTCTAGTTAGTTATTTTCATTTAGTTTATTTTAGTTTAGATCTCACCTCACCTTATTGTTTTAATATTGAAAAAGCTAAAAAATTAGAAAAGTGAAAAAGAACAAAAAGAAAATAAATAGTGAATTACATGTGAATGTGCTCCATTTGCTTTACTCCCTTGAAAGTGGATTGATACTCTTACTTACCTCTATACTTTAGTTTATTATATTTGTAGGTATGTGAGGTTTTGACTAACTTGGCTTCCAACAACGACTATACACCCAAAAGCCTAAGTTATCAATATAGATAATCAAGTACCAGCTGCTCCTCCTGATATCCTTTTTTAATCCGTAAGCAATTCAAAACTACCGATCAAGTAGGTCATTTTATCTCTTTGATAGTAAATTTTGCATAATTGTTTAAGTCCTATTGATATCATTCTATGATATCCCTATTTGATTCCAAGTATGTGTAGAAATTACCATACTAATATGTTATTATGTCACTCATTGTTTTAGTTATGATCAATTGGATCAAGATGAACCCTTCTCATCTAATAACTGATATCATAATAATTCGTTGTATTGATTTAGTTCCCCTTGCACTTTTGTGTATTATTATTTATTATAAAAGCATCGATAATAACTAGGGAGTCGACTGTCGTGTTATCCCACGAATTTTTCTACTTGCCTATGGTCTCCGATGTTTAGAGCCGAAGTTATTGCTCTATACGTATGAGTGACACTTTAATTGTGCGCCTATCCAGTTATTATCCAAAGGATTTGGATCACTTATTATTTAATTTAGTTGATGTCTTATTTAATTCTATTCCCCTTAGTGAATTGGTAAGTATGGGAATATCAGTTCAAACTCCTTAATTTTCTTTAGTGTTATTAGGAGAAATATTTACATTTGAAAAACACTAAATTCTATATACACTCGACCTCTCATCTATATAGATAAATGTTATATAATTGGTAAAGCATGCTTAACATATTTGTGCTAATTTCTTTTTCCTCGAGATGGTCCAAGAGAAAGAGGATAGTTTATCTTCCCCTTTTGAGACACACACCAGTCACCTATTTGCGTATGTGACTGTTTGGGGGGAGACTAAGCCAGATGCGATAAAGGAGTGACACTTTTCTATTTTCTACTTTATAGTTAGAGTTGATGATAAAATGTAATTCACCCCTGCGGTAGTAATACACTACGTGCACCATTTTAAAAATGAATAAATTTCTATTTTCCGCCTTAATTTTAATTCATTGCTTTATATTTACTCTCTCGTACATTCAAACCAAAAAACAAGGTGTGACAAGTTGGTATCAAAACATGTTTTAAATTTAACATATTACTAGGTTAGCATTCTATACCAAAAAAGTTTGTAAGATATTAGTTATTTTATTTTTTCATAAAATCTTTTATCACTATTATATAGAAATTCCATTTTACAGCGTGGATATGTGGGATTCATTTATATTTAATGTGGACATTACACCAACAAATCGTTAGGAGACTATAGTTAAAGAAGTGGAACTTACTAGGCTCAGAGAAATGATACGCATTGTAGATGAAAACTGGGTAGGTTCTGTGACACCCCGACTAATTAAATACCGGGTAGCTACTCCTTTATTAAATTAAACCAAAATGCCAAGTTGGCTCAGTTAATAGCATCACTGTCGAAAACATTTTATTATTACTTACCACCTAGTATTTAAAAAGTAAGTTGCCAAATTTTAATTAAAGTCTGATTAACATGCAGTAAAAGATTTAATGTAAGAATAATATCACCATTCACCATAACGAAGTAATAGAATAACCATCACACGATATAAATAAATCCGGAGGAAAAACTCCTCACAACAAACTCCACAACTGAAATGAATAACTAAATACTGAATACTGAATACTGAATCAATACATGTCAAAGTCTGAAAAACTGAAATGGAAAAGTCTCTAATAGAATTTGGGCAACATGCCCTACAACTGAAGAATACTGAATATGGAATCCAAATGGTAGAAGCGTCTAAAAGCAAATCCCTGTAGCTTCCACAAACAGCTACAGCTCGTCACCTGAATGAGTATCCTATGCATGGTGTCCTTGTGGCTGGGCACCTAAAATGGTTTTACAAGAAAAATAGATTTGAAAGCAAACGGGTCAGAGCCCGAATGTGGAGATATTTTAAAAACCTGCAAGTGCTTTAAAAACATTTAAAACATTAAATGCAAAGTACATGTTAGGACGTGCACTCACATGAAATTCTCACCTCTCGTCTAACTGTGCACTCCTAACGTAAGTACCCATCTAAAATGACACAAACCACTAGCTAAGTGACATCATATCTAGCTAGACTGCATAGGTTCTACCCTTATTACTCGGTTCCCATTAACATTATAACGCTCGCAAATAAATAGGGGCTTAACGTAAATTCAGGTTCTCATATAAAAGTAATACAACTCGTTATAGATTATCCCTTTTATGTTATTCCATAGTTATACACACAATACCATATGAAAGTTCTCATTTTACTAAGTGTATATTTTCCACAACATAAATATACAATATTAGCACCCCGAGACTAAGCTGCAGTGCACACATACTCTGTTATCCATCCCGGTACATCACGTACATAAGGATCACGCATTCCGAATCTCTCAGGAATCGTTCTCAGATAACAACATCACAAATAATGGAGGCGAACACAGTCACATCACATGGGTCACGCACATACCTACGCTCCCACGATCAGCGGACTTATTAACATCCCAATAAGTCTTTCTCTGACCTATGTTCATTGAGGTAACCAGTCTAAATCCGGGCAACGCAAGGATTAGAGGGCCCTAAGCGAACGCAAATCTCCTGTGATAGCAAGTATGGTAGGTATGTCATACACACAAATCATGTATCAATACTAAGTAACACACATCTTAGTAATCACTATAATATATTGGTACATATCGCATTCTCGTACCAGCTTAATATATATATATATATACCACTTATATAATCCCGGTCCATATTTATACGCGCCATAATTTATTCTCACGTCGTAGTAGGCACTCACGTCTCAATCCATAATGTTCATTTGATCCGTTCCACAATTATATAATTTACTCCTCATTATATCCCAAATGTCCCAAGTATACCAATACATCATCAAAGGGGAGTTATCTCTATCATCGAACAAGTTTACGGGACTCCCAAAATCAAAACAGGCCAAAAAGGCCTAAACTGCCAGCTCGTTAGAAGTCTCGTTCGAACGAGGCTGTTCGAACGAGAGTTCGTTCGAACGAACTGGGCTATCTAACGAGATCTCGTTCGAACGATATTATCGAACGAACATCCCTCTCGTTAGAACCCCAAACTGTCAACTCGTTAGAAGCTCGTTCGAACGAGCTCGTTCGAACGACCTGGGTAGGTCTTCTAACGAGTGACCAGATTCAAGCCCAGAAATCCTATCTCGTTTTTCACCAATTTCTACACCTCAAATTTTAACCAAAATTCGTCCAATCAATGTTTTAAGGTCTTCAATCATCCTAAAACATACTAAGGTCATATACTAACATCTTTTAAGGAATTAACACATCCTAAACATCATTAATTCATCAAATTTCTACCCTTTCCCCCAAATATTCAAGAACATAAACCCTAGAATTTTAAATCCTCCATAAGTCCATTCTAGATCCGTTTTTATTACATCCAACATATATTAACATCAGAATAATTATCTCCATACTATTCTACATGCAATTTGTCCTCAAAATTCAAGTCCTAAGTCCAATTAAAATGGATTTTTATTTAACTTCCAAGAACAAATGTAAATCTTTCAATTTATCTAACATGGAAGAAACATTCTCTGAATTAAATAGAATTAAATCACTTGCCTCTAGTGTCTCTGAATTTGGTGTTGGTTTGATGAAGCTTTTTCTGCAGAATTCCTTCTCTCTCTCTCTCTACAAGCCTTCTTCTCCAAAGGTGGCTAGGGTTTGCTTTGGGAAATATTAGAAAACCTAATTCTAATAACCTACGTATCCTTCTAGGTTAATATGGGTTGTTAATGTGTTAAGTGGGTCTATTCCCAATCAGATAAAAAATCTTAATTTTCGTCACTTTTAATTCCCAAAAATACAAAATTACCAAAATACCCTTTATGTTGCCGGTATGGCCTAAAAATACTCCGGGACCCAAACTAAACCCCCGGCTAGTGTTTTCTGACTATCTAGACCCTTCCGGACGCGTTGGCGCACTCAAAACGACCATATGGTTAATAGAATTTAAATTCACTTTTATAAATAAAATAATTATATCTTGACGTGACTGTCACCCGCGTCCCAATAAAATGTCCAAATTGTCGTATATCAATCTCACGACAAATTTCATAATTCAAGATTCATAAATCATCATATATACTCAATATAGTCAAATACCAACTCACATCTCGCTAGTATTTTATCCGGATTAATTCCCAATTAATTCTCATTTAATTAATTAATCCCCAAAAATAAATATTTCCAAAAATACGGGGTATTACATACTTCCCCCCTAATAACAGAATTTCGTCCCGAAATTCGGAACTCAAAAGTACCTGGTAAGAACAACTCTGGATAACGTTCACGCATCTCATCCTCGCACTCCCATGTGGACTCCTCGACATTATGATGTCTCCATTGAACACGCACTAACGGGATTATCTTTGACCGCAGTTTCCTCTCACTTCGGTCCAAAATAGCAATCGGCCCATCCTCGTAGGAGCTATCAGGTTGGAGATCGATGTCCTCCAAAGCAATATGAGAATGAGCCAAATTTTCTCTAAGATATTTCCTTAGCGAGGAAATATGAAACACATCGTGAATCCGATGCAAATGCTCCGGTAATCCAAGCCTATACGCAACCGGTCCAATCCGCTCAATAATTGGAAATGGTCCCACATATCTCGGTGCCAACTTCCCTTTCTTCCCGAAATGCATAATCCCCTGTATAGGAGATACTCTGAGCAAAACCTGGTCCCCTACTTGGAACTCTCTGAAGAACCTCTTCGCATCAACATAACTCTTCTGCCGGTCTTGAGCTACCCGAATGCGACTCTGAATCAACTCAATCCTTGCCGAAGTATCCTGAATCACTTCCGGCCCAAGTAGTTTGTTGTCCCCCACCTCTAACCAACATGCTGGGGAACGACAAGGCCTACCATACAACGCCTCAAACGGATCCATACCAATAGTGAACTGGTAGGAGTTATTGTAAGCAAACTCCACCAGTGGAAGGTACTGCTCCCATCCACCCCCAAAGTCAATAATGCACATGCGTAGCATGTCCTCCAACATCTGATTTGTGCGCTCGGTCTGCCCATCGGTCTGCGGATGATAAGCCGTACTCAACCGCAATTCCGTTCCCATGGCCTCCTGGAAACTCTCCCAAAATTGCGAAACAAATATATTGTCTCTGTCAGACACGATATTTAGGGGTACACCGTGAAGTCTCACAATCTCTGAAATGAAGAGCTGGGCATACTGTCCCGTAGTGTAGTCAGTCCTTACGGGTAAAAAGTGAGCGACTTTGGATAATCTGTCCACAATTACCTAAACGGAGTCGTGACCCCTCTACGACGTAGGCAACCCCGTGATAAAGTCCATGGATATGCTCTCCCACATCCACACCGGGACCTCCAATGGATGTAGTAGTCCTGCCGGTCTCTGATGATCCACTTTTACAAGCTGACAAGTGGCGCATTTTGAAACAAAGTCGGCAATATCTCTCTTCATTCTGCTCCACCAATACTGACGTCTCATGTCTTGGTACATTTTGTCCCCACCGGGATCTACCGCGAACCGTGAGCCGTGCAACTCTGCCATCACCTCGTGTCGTAATTCCTCCCCTTCCGGAACCACTAATCTCCCATTGAAGCGCAATCCCCCGTCTGAGCTAACGGTATAGGAGTCAGCTCCCTCTGCTAGTAATCGAACTATCTGCTCCTGACAGAACGAGTCATTAGCCTGTGCCCGTACTACCTTCGTGACAATCTGCGGTGTAATAGTCATCACAGACATGAAAGATCGGGCCACTGCATCCTGGTGTCCCAATTCCTTCCACTTGGCCTTCCACACCTCTGCCACTTCATCTGCTGGCCTACGTCTCAACGCGTTTGCCACCACGTTAGCCTTACCCGGGTGATACTGGATATCGAACTGGTAGTCTTTCACAAACTCAAGCCATCTACGCTGCCGCATATTCAACTCCTTCTGCGTGAACAGGTACTGTAGGGACTTGTGGTCCATGAACAGTTGGAACTTCTCCCCCAAAAGATAGTGCCTCCAAATCCGTAGGGCAAATACCACTGCCGCCAACTCCAAATCACGCATGGGGTAATTCTTCTCATGAGGCTTAAGCTTACGGGAAGCATAAGCTATGGCCTGTCTCTCCTGCTGCAATACACCTCCAAGTCCTTGCAAAGACGCATCGGTGTAAACCAAATACTCAACTCCCGGTCTCGGCAATGCTAACACAGGTGCTGAGGTCAATTTATCCTTCAATTCATCGAATGCCAACTGACAGGCATCACTCCAGATGAATGGCACACCCTTACGAGTCAGATGTGTCAAAGGACCTGCTATCTTCGAGAAACCCTGAATAAACCTCCTGTAGTATCCTGCTAGACCCAAGAAACTATGAATCTCCGTTGGTGTCGTGGGCTGTCCCCACTCCCTCACCGCGGATACCTTCCCTGGATCAACAGATATCCCCCGGTCGGAAATAAAGTGTCCCAAAAACTGGACCTCCTTCAACCAAAACCCGCATTTCTCAAACTTTGCATACAACTCGTTCTGACGTAGTGTCTGCAAAACTTGCCCCAAATGCTCGGCGTGCTCCTCCTCTATTTGGGAGTAAACCAGAATATCATCGATGAAGACAATGACAAACTGATCTAGGAAATCCCTGAACACTCTGTTCATCAAGTCCATAAACACAGCTGGAGCGTTGGTCAGACCAAAAGGCATAACTCGAAACTCGTAAGAACCATATCTCGAAAAGAACGCAGTCTTCGAGACATCCTCCTCCCTAATACGCAACTGATGGTATCCCGATCTCAAATCAATCTTCGAGAAGAAAGAAGCTCCTCTCAACAGGTCGAATAAGTCATCGATTCGAGGCAACGGATACTTATTCCGTATCGCGACCTTATTCAACTCTCGGTAGTCCACACACAATCTCAGTGAACCATCTCTCTTCTTTACGAACAACACAGGGGCACCCCATGGTGAAGTACTCCTCCGTATAAACCCTTGACCCAATAATTGTTCAATCTGATCCCGTAACTCCCTCATCTCAGCTGGAGCCATACGGTACGGTGCACGTGCTATAGGTCTCGTACCTGGTAGTAAATCTATAACAAAGTCTATCTCTCGATTGGGGGGTAGGCCTGGTATCTCCTGAAACACATCCGAAAACTCCCTGACAACTGGGATAGAATCTAAAGGAATCACAACCTCCTTAGAGGTATCCTCCTCTATGTAATACAGATGAGCGGTCGACCCTCCCTCTGGGCGAGGCATCGCCACTACAAACATCTCTTGCCCCGGAATGGCAAAAACAATGCTCCCGCTGAAGCAATCAATCATGGCCCTATAAGCTACGAGCCAA
This sequence comes from Sambucus nigra, assembly GCA_949130495.1. NCBI lineage: Eukaryota > Viridiplantae > Streptophyta > Magnoliopsida > Dipsacales > Adoxaceae > Sambucus > Sambucus nigra. Next base: position 328,449,308 of record OX422210.1, on the reverse strand, counting down.
TCTATACCGATAATCACATCGTGAACATGCATATCTAATACCAACATGTCTGCAGGTAATACCAAACCACCAATCTCTACCCCCACTCCCCGGCATATAAAGAATATAAGTGACCCATTCCCCAATGGTGAGTCGACACACGTCACTGTGCTCTCCGCTGTGGCTAACAACCCTAAAGCCTTCGCAAAATGTGTAGCTATAAAATAATGTGTAGCCCCCGTATCAAACAATACCCGACCCATAGTGCCATGGATAGGAAACGTGCCCTCAATCGCAGGCGATGACTGTAGAACTGCTGCCTGGTGGACGTTATAGACACGTCCATACTGTAGCTGCCCCTGCTGAGCTGGGATTACTGGAATGGGTGGCAATGCTGCCATCTGTGGCGGTGCGGGGAGAGCGGCGGGAAACATAGGCCTATACGGCTCCTGACGAGCACCCTGCTGCTGCTGCTGTGGGACCCTGCCCCTATCAGGACAATCCTGTCGTTTATGGCCAGTCTTTCCACAAACAAAACACTTCCCTGGGAAGTTTCCTCCTCTCTTCCCCTGCTGTCCCCGGCCCTGGTGACCGTTACCGTTCCTCCCTTGGCCCTACTTGCCCTGCTGAAACTGCTGCCCATTCTGCCTCTGTTGGCCCTGATGGCCGTTTGGACCCTGATGGCCCTGACGGAAACCTCCCTGTCCATGCCTGTAATTCCCTGATCTGAACCTCTTCTGATCCCCCTACTGGGAACCCTGCTCACACTGTCTCTGCCCCTGAACAGATTGTGCCCCACCGACACCATGTCCTCCAGTCCTGCCCTGATGGCTAGACTCTCCCGATCTCTTGCCCTCAGCCATATGAAAACGGTGATCCTGGCAGTGTAACAAAGCATCGTTAACCACATCAGAATAAGTGGCCAACGAAAGGTTCCCTAACAGATGCTGACGGATTCTCCATGTCAACCCGTCGGTGAATTTCTCAATCTTCTTCTTTTCTGTCGGTATCTCATCCGGAACGATATTCAACAGATTCGTGAACTCGGCCTCATACTCGGCCACGGTCTTACCCTCTTGCTTCAGACTCATCAATTTCCTCCTCATTTTCGTGTGAACAGCTGACGAAAAGTACTTGCGGTCGAACCGCACCCAAAAGTCCTGAATAGTGAGAGTATCCCTATCCTCCACGGTGGTAATAGACTCCCACCACTGCAGTGCAGATCAAACTAGCTTGAAAGTAGCTAGCACCTGCTTCTGAACATCCGTGCACTCATACATCCTCAAGTGCCTCTGTATATCCTTCCTCCACTGGCTCGAGACTACCACTATTGAGCTACCTGCAAACTCTGGCGGATGCGCTTCTGAAAAGCATCACGTACACGTTCCCAAGCAGACGGGAATGCATTTGCCTGTACTGGCACGGCAACCGACGCCTGAGGTGGTGCCTGCAGAACTACGGCAATTGCGGCATTTACCGCTTGGGCTACAATGGCTGCAACCTCAACGGCGTTCATCATGCCCTGAACTGGAGCGGGCTGGGGTTCGGGCGTTACATCCCTAGGAACTCGTCGTGCACGTCGTGGAGGCATCTGAAATAAGAATGTAGTTTATAAGTTCGCAGTTATAAACTTAAAATAGCTGAAGAACGAAGCATACACAGAAGAGTACAACAGTCCTAAAATATAGGGCTCTATATCAAAGAAAACTTAGCGGAAACATAATAGCCGTACACATCCTAAAGGACACTAGAACCTGATGCTCTGATACCACCTGTGACACCCCGACTAATTAAATACCGGGTAGCTACTCCTTTATTAAATTAAACCAAAATGCCAAGTTGTCTCAGTTAATAGCATCACTGTCGAAAATATTTTATTATTACTAACCACCTAGTATTTAAAAAGTAAGTTGCCAAATTTTAATTAAAGTCTGATTAACATGCAGTAAAAGATTTAATGTAAGAATAATATCACCATTCACCATAACGAAGTAATAGAATAACCATCACACGATATAAATAAATCCGGAGGAAAAACTCCTCACAACAAACTCCACAACTGAAATGAATAACTAAATACTGAATACTGAATCAATACATGCCAAAGTCTGAAAAACTGAAATGGAAAAGTCTCTAATAGAATTTGGGCAACATGCCCTACAACTGAAGAATACTGAATATGGAATCCAAATGGTAGAAGCGTCTAAAATCAAATCCCTGTAGCTTCCACAAACAGCTACAGCTCGTCACCTGAATGAGTATCCTATGCATGGTGTCCTTGTGGCTGGGCACCTAAAATGGTTTTACAAGAAAAATATTTTTGAAAGCAAACGGGTCAGAGCCCGAATGTGGAGATATTTTAAAAACCTGCAAGTGCTTTAAAAACATTTAAAACATTAAATGCAAAGTACATGTTAGGACGTGCACTCACATGAAATTCTCACCTCTCGTCTAACTGTGCACTCCTAACGTAAGTACCCATCTAAAATGACACAAACCACTAGCTAAGTGACATCATATCTAGCTAGACTGTCATAGGTTCTACCCTTATTACTCGGTTCCCATTAACATTATAACGCTCGCAATTAAATAGGGGCTTAACGTAAATTCAGGTTCTCATATAAAAGTAATACAACTCGTTATAGATTATCCCTTTTATGTTATTCCATAGTTATACACACAATACCATATGAAAGTTCTCATTTTACTAAGTGTATATTTTCCACAACATAAATATACAATATAAGCACCCCGAGACTAAGCTGAAGTGCACGCATACTCTGCTATCCATCCCGGTACATCACGTACATAAGGATCACGCATTCCGAATCTCTCAGGAATCGTTCTCAGATAACAACATCACAAATAATGGAGGCGAACACAGTCACATCACATGGGTCAGGCACATACCTACGCTCCCACGATCAGCGGACTTATTAACATCCCAATAAGTCTTTCTCTGACCTATGTTCATCGAGGTAACCAGTCTAAATCCAGGCAACACAAGGATTAGAGGGCCCTAAGCGAACGCAAACCTCCCGTGATAGCAAGTACGGTAGGTATGTCATACACACAAATCATGTATCAATACTAAGTAACACACATCTTAGTAATCACTATAATATATTGGTACATATCGCATTCTCGTACCAGCTTAATATATATATATATACCACTTATATAATCCCGGTCCATATTTATACGCGCCATAATTTATTCTCACGTCGTAGTAGGCACTCACATCTCAATCCATAATGTTCATTTGATCCGTTCCACAATTATATAATTTACTCCTCATTATATCCCAAATGTCCCAAGTATACCAATACATCATCAAAGGGGAGTTATCTCTATCATCGAACAAGTTTACGGGACTCCCAAAATCAAAACAGGAAAAAAAGGCCTAAACTGCCAGCTCGTTAGAAGTCTCGTTCGAACGAGGCTGTTCGAACGAGAGTTCGTTCAAACAAACTGGGCTATCTAACGAGATCTCGTTCGAACGAGATTATAGAACGAACATCCCTCTCGTTAGAACCCCAAACTGTCAACTCGTTAGAAGCTCGTTCGAACGAGCTCGTTCAAACGACCTGGGTAGGTCTTCTAACGAGTGACCAGATTCAAGCCCAGAAATCCTATCTCGTTTTTCACCAATTTCTACACCTCAAATCTTAACCAAAATTCGTCCAATCAATGTTTTAAGGTCTCCAATCATCCTAAA